>CM074860.1:97715000-100215000 GCA_037501455.1 Lantana camara | reverse complement strand
TTGAAAATTCCCCAATTTTTGCTGACGTGTTTAGAATTCGGGCCTAATTTAGGGATTTTTTTGGGTGATTGGACGGATTAAAGCTTACATGGATACCTTGTGGAAATTTTAAAAAAATAATATATATATATATATATACATGGGAAATTAAAAAAATTAAAAAAATTTTGTAATAAAATTGTGTGTAATATATATTATGTATATGTCTTATATCCACAAATTATCTTAAAAATCTTAAATTAATTAACAAAAATTAAGTTCTTAATTTAGATTAACTAACAAAATAATAAAATTTCTAATTTAGTAAACCATCGCCCTCCCTCCTGCAACCACAGCCACCGCCGCTGCCGCCATCATCGCCGCCGTCGCCCCTGCTTCTCCACCACCGATTTCTCCCATTTTTCTCCGCCAGCCCCTCTCTTTTCCTTCTCCACCAACAACACACCACCACCACAACCGGCAAAAAATCAGATCTCCACCACCACACAAACAAAAAATCACGCACACACACACAAACAATAATCTCCAGACACACAGATCCACGCTCGGGGAGCAGTGTGGTGCTGCGTCGGAGGCTCGGAGCGGCATCGGTGTGCGGTGGTGGTGAGACGTCGGTCGGCATCGGAGTGTTGTGGTGCTGCTGCAATGGGATACCGTCGAGGTATGGTGGTGGGGCGTCGGTCGGCGTCGTCGTCCGGTCATGGTGGTGCGTCGGCTGCGCCGGAGAGGTACGGTGGTGCTGCGGTCATGGTGGTGCATCGTAGTGCATAAAATATATTATATATATATATAATATGTAATAGATATGATAATATATAAATATATGATATATTTTATTATTATTTATTAGTGTATGATATACATTATTTATTTATAATAAAAAATATATACATATATAAAATGTATATAAATATCATATATACATTATTTATAGAATGTTTTTTCTAATTTTTTAATTTGCCATGTGTGTGTATATATACATTTTTCACTTTTTTTGAATTTCCACAAGGCATCCATGTAAGCTTTAATTCGTCCAGTCACCCAAAAAATCCCCAAATTAGATCCGAATTCTGGACACGTCAGCAAAAATTGGGGATTTTTCAATTTCGGGCCGAAATCGGACGAAAATTGCAAATTTTTTAAAATTACAGGACAAAATTGAAAATGTGATATCGAAAAGGACTGAAGTCCGAAAAAATATAAGTTACAGGACGATTTTTGCAATTTTGCCTAAAAATAATATATTACGATCATAAAAATATACTAAATATCTATGTTTTAAAACCCGGACCGGACCGGCCGGTCGGACCGGTTCAACCGGTGACCGGCCGCTCATCCGGTCCGGGTAGCCCCTCAAAACCAGTCCTTAAATGGACCAGTACTGACCGGGGCGAACCGGTTAAAAAACCGGCCCGGACCGTTTCACGAGCCGGTTGGCCCAGTTTTTTTTTTTTTTTTTTTTTTTTTTTTTTTAATTGTAAAAGGACTTTTCAAATGGGGGTTTGTGGGAGTCGAACCCACCACCTCCATCTTATGGGAAGTTTTGGAAACCACTTGGCCAATTGAATTGTTGATATCAATTTGAAAAAACAAATTAATAATACGCATGAAACACACAAGTCCTAAAAATATATTAATTATGATTACAAATATTATAATATATTATAAAATTTCAATTTAAACATGGGTAAGATAATATGAAATATTTTGTTTATTATAATATATATTTATAAAAACATAAATGTATGTGATGTGTTTTTTTTTTTTTCAAAATAAAAATATGTTATTTGTTAAATCAATTTTTTTTCAATATTATTAATTTGGTTGATATTGATTATTTTGCTATTTAGTCATATTTATCTATATTTGTAGATTTATAATTAGAAAGTTTATTATTAGAGATGTTATTTGAAAATTAATGAGTAGTTTAATATTATCTAACTTACTTTATTATTTTTAGTTAATAATTATATAATTAATATATCTTATTATATATTTATATAATTAAATATAAATATTATTTAATTATGACGTCACACCGGTTCGACCGGTGGTTCGACCGGTCGAACCAGTAAAACCAGTAACCAGTAAGGGCTCCGGTTCGACGTCCGGTCCGGGTTTTAAAACATAGCTAAATATCTTTCCGATGATTCTATAGGAAATAAAACGACATAAAAGATATTTATATTATATATCATAAAGATGTATGCAGATCTTTTCGATATTTTGTTAATATACATATTTATTGATCAAAAGTGTCAAAAGCTAAATTCGGGAATTTGTATTCGATGGTGCGGATGCAGCTTGAACCATCTTATTTATGGACAAAAATTTTCAGATAAAAATGGAATAAATTCTTTATGCTAAAGTATAGCCCATTTATTTATGTCATCCGGTGCTAAGTGCATCTTATTCAACGTAAAGAATAGTTTAAATCCTTTTGGTTTGAAAATAAAAATTATTATCGCCTACTCTTTTTACTAATTCCATGATCGTCTATATATGGCTTTAATATTATATACCTGTTGGGGACATACCCTAAAGCCCAAGGTTCAACCCAACACAATCAAGCCCAAAGACTCAACCCATAAGGCGAGATAGAGATAAAGGAATTATGCAGGATCGTAATAACTATGATCGGATAACAACAATCATGATAATATTCATGAAACGTGAATAACTAAACGATAAGAACAACAAGTCCGATATTCTATATAAACGACCTTGAGATATGACGATCTAAGCTTTTTGGTCTGATCTCTTGATTGATCTCTCCTAAACTCTGGCTTACTTTGGATCCGATTAATTATTAAGGGTTTGGGCTAGAACGCATCAATACCATATATATATATATAAATAAGAAATGTGATGCAAAAATTTACTTGAAGAGTTAACTTTTTGCAAATCTTGTTTTCAGAAAAAGGTTCCCAAAACTCTGATTAATTGAAACATAAGAACGTGCTGGGGTTCGAATAAATATCATCCTATAAATTCCAAAAAATCGATGGTATGTCCTGACCTTGGAGATGAGATAGATACCCTTACTCCTAAAATGTTTTATTATATATATACACCGAGCTACCCGTGAACTTTGGTCGAACCAAGAAAAAAGGTCTCGGGTTGGGTCGGCTCGTTTTCATCTCTAATCCACCTGGCCCTCTTAATATCCATATAAAAGTACTCACTTACAAAATAATTAATAATATGGGGACTGAATTGAAAGAGAATTGAAACTTTAGGACCACAATTGCAATTACGATGCTATCAGACTATCATCAGTTACGAAGAAATAAGAATTAGAGCAGTCCAGGCTCACACTTGACTTTCGTTCAACAGTGAAATTCCAGATGTTGGGCTTCGAGGACTGTGGCAAATTGCAGAAGCTGCTTAATGGCGGAGAAGAAAGGACCATTGAGGAGATCGTCGCCGATTTCAACTCCAAATTTCCGCGCTCCCTTTATTTCCATGCCTGCTCCGCCCTTGACTTCCTCACATCGGACCCTAAGGTTAGGGTTTTGTTTCTTAATACTGTTTTCTGTTTTTTTTTAATACAGATGAAAGGTAAATTGAACTCGGTGGTGATATAATTGCGTCAGTTTTAATTTCGTTGAGATTTACCAGCATAATTTCTAGAATTGGATCAAAGGTTCTCTGATTACTGGACCTGAAAAGTTCGTTCCGAGCATTTTTCGCTGGTTTGGAATTGTAATTAGTCGGCTGAAATTGCATGATCTGTTGGAGAGACAATTCAGTGTGTGTTGGGTGAGTTTGGGGTGATTGATGTTGCTTTTGCGCCTAGAGGCTAGACCTTTCAGGTTTAAAAATTGTTGATGAAGGCCGGTGTTGTGCTGAATTCTCACATTGAATGTATTTGTTGTTGCAAATGCAATTTGGTTTACTTTGTATTCTGTTTATATCTTTTACGTTTCTTCTGAGTCTTCCATAAAAGCAGCACAGTACTGTGGATGTGCGTAGTTGACTGGACAGTGAAAGGTTTAATCTGGCATTTCATCTGAAGGTTTCTGTCATGTTCTTGTAGGAAAATATTCTAAATGCAAATCAGCGGTTAATTGCTTTTGCAATTATTCACCAGGCGTATGCGTCACAACAGCCTTCTTCAAACCCTTTCATTTCTAAGCTTGTCGATGTAAGTTCACTGTCCAATTTGCATAATCTTTTCGCTTTTTTTCTTTTTTTTGTTAGATACTGATATCCGCCATGTTATTTTTTTTTTAAAACCAGCTTTGCTCTTAAACTGTCACTTTGTATGATTAGTTGATGATAATGATCATAAGCACCAATGATAGTCTTGTCCTTTTGCAGGCAGCATGTGACGATGAAGCTGAACAGTATGAAAGGGCTTTTGTTCTTCAATTGTTAGGCTCTTCCAGTGCGACGAATAGCAGAGAGGTTATTCCCCATTTCTGTTGCTATAATTTTGAATATTCTATTTTAACCATTAATATAAGAGACTTATATATGTGACTATGTGAGAGAAAGGACAAGGGCAGAACATGAAGAAAGTAAAATTCATTTGTCAGGCATTGTTATAATATCCTATACGACGGTTGATCAATTTAAGTCATATGTATATATGTGTTGGTCGTTGGAAGCTTCATTTTCCACTCTCCAGGTGAAAGTTTAAACCCCATACCTGACTCTTGGTCACATTGAAACTTTTGCTAACTGAAAAATAATGAGCTTGCATTAGATAAGTTCTTCCTCCAAACGTAATATCCAGCTCAAATTTAGTCGAGAATGCATCAAATGTTATTTTCCTTTTTTTTTTTTTTTTCCCCTTTCAAGTGATGTTAGCTTTCTTCATGCAGTTTCTGAGGCAATCCGCAGCAGAATTCATAAAAAAATTTGACCCTTCGTCACATGTAAGTTTATCATGGTTTACTCACAGACTTCCAGTCTGTGCTGATGGTTATTGTTTACAGCTCTTTGCTCATCCTGCTATCTTAGCAAAAATCTTTATTCTCATGTATCCTTGGTGATCTCAATTGAACTTCCAGACCTTTCCACAACGTGAGCATTTGCAGCAACAATACTGTGGTAAAGCTCAGTCAGAACCATATAGATTCCCATTCAAGGACAACTCTGTGAAAAATGTGATACCTGATCCTGATGTGCCCCGAGGATGTAATAGCAATTCATCTGAGTACGACTCTGCTTAGCAGCTTCGTTGGATGTTACCAAATGAAAATCATTGAGACAATTATTTTTTCCATTTATTTGTCGTCTATTCATTTATCTTAGTATTGGGAGTCACATTTCAGGTTTGATGCACAACCTGGAGGTACAGCTAAACTTGGATCAGGGAACCGGGATGAAACTGTAGCTGGGTTGTTGTCGTCACTTTCATTGGAGGGACTTGGTCCCCAATGGATCAGGCCATTCCCTCCACGACTCACAGTAATGGATGGAGAGGTAACATGTGATGTACTAGCAATCGATAGCTGATGAGTAGACAACATCAATTACGTTGTGTGAAAAATGTATACATTTAATACAATTTCTCCTGATTTTGAACAGCTATTGTGGCTAAACCCTGACATGAACCATGAGCTTTTATGGGATTATGGAATGTGTGCCGATACAAGTAGAGGAGCAGCAGTTAGAGATTTGATTGCAAAAGCTCTGAAGGGTCCACTTGTTCCCATGCAACACGAGGTACCATATTTTACTACTCGTGGATAGTGCAATCTTTTGTAACTAGAATATGGTATCTCGATTGAATGATTTCAAAAAGTGATACTATTTTCACCTCTCAGTTGGTACCGTAATATTGCTTCATCTGGCAATTTGGACTTGGATGTTGATACGAAACTTCTGAGGTTTTCGGTTGGGCTTCACGTGGGAAATTTCTCTCATGGAATTATTTGTATAATTTACCTGGTTTCATTCCCTAATGTGATAAAGCTTGCCGTAGATATGCATGCAACTTTTTTATCCAGTCTGTCTCTAGATGATGGTTATTACTCAAACTTGTTGTGAAAGTGTTCCTTTTGGTCATGCATAACTAAGAATGGGTTAAGCATATTTTGACCTTAAAAAAAGACACATTTTTTGATAATTGATGGAAATCTATTTGCTTGTCTGCTACCTGAACAACTATGTTTGCTTAAGCATCAAATTTCATCCTATTGTTCAACTACTTTGCTTTGCTATAGGAAGTATGAAACATTATCCTATGGCTTCATACCTGTTTGACACATCTCTTTCCTTCAGCAACTTATGTTGGAGTTGACGAGTGACCCGAAGCTTGTGTATCACTGTGGGCTGACACCGAAAAAGCTTCCAGTATGTCCTTTTATTTACGCGTGTGTGTGTTCCTCTTGAAATGAAACCTGGTCCTGCTTGTGTTTTTATTCTAATCTAGCATGTTCTGATCAGGATCTAGTGGAAAACAATCCTATGATTGCAGTTGAAGTTCTCATTAAGTTAGTGAATTCACCTGAAATATCAGAGTATGGTCTTGTTCATTAACCTTTAGCTTTTGACTGAGAAATCACTATTATTTTACTTTGTTGTTTTTTTATACTCTCTCTAATTTTCACTCTGATTTTTGAAATTCTTTGTTTAACCATCAGGTACTTCACTGTTCTTGTAAATATGGAGATGAGTCTTCATTCCATGGAAGTTGTGAACAGGCTGACAACTACAATTGAGCTTCCCACCGAGTTCTTACACACTTACATTTCAAACTGTATAAGTGCTTGTCAGGGAATCAAGGTTTATATCTTTTTCTTGCCTCTAGTTGAAACGAGTTTTCTCGGTTTTTCATTTGCTTTAACCCTTACTATTTTTTCTACACATTCTCCTTTCCAGGATAGGTATATGCAGAACAGACTCGTGAGATTGGTTTGTGTGTTTCTGCAAAGTTTAATCCGCAACAAAATAATTAACGGTAAGCAGTTTGGACCATTTGAATCTGATGTCAGCCAGACCTATCACTTTTTGAATGGGAACTCATTTCAATCCATGGTCACCGAAAGTTGAGAAAATATTAAATCATAGCTACTTCTATTTAAACAGGCACAGCAAGACTATTCCATTTTTCTTGATTAATGAGATTTCAAGTGCTAATCACCCGATTTCACGTGTCATTATTTTCTGTAAAATTTCTGGAAGAACATTAATCAGACAATTTTTGCAATTATTCCATAGAAAATAGAATTAGGTTTTCATGAAGATGCGAGCTGTTTTTCGTGCTCATACTTGTAGATGTTGTGCTTAACTGTATCTCCAAGTAATAGTCCTCGTTGTATTTTTGCAGTTCATGACATCTTCATTGAAGTGCAAGCATTCTGCATCGAGTTCTCCCGGATTAGGGAAGCGGCTGGCCTCTTCCGGCTTCTGAAAACCTTGGAATAGATGTTTATCGGATTCTCTTTGCCCAGTTTATATCCAGCCCGTCAGAGTGCACATTTTCTTATACATCTTCTTTGTGTAATGGGAATTAATAGGTGTTTAGGACTGGATCTAGTGCATAGCGATTGATGATGTTTAGTCTTTCCTTTCATTGGCATAAGAAATACTGGCAATTTTTATTGTGCATCAGATGAAAAGATAGCTGGAGATGACCCTGGAAACTTTAGTTTTCTTGTGATTTATAGGTTGAAAAATGAAGCTGAAAAAACGTTATGCTTGAATTTGATCATTATAGACATCAAGTAGGATTAGATAAGCCGCGTCCAGACTGGTCCAAACAGGGAAAACAATGAGGATTTCGCAGGCAATAAATTGTATATAAAGTTCATTACACACACACACCGCAAGTTTGAAACCAAAATCAGCTGGCAGATGTGAGCTTTACATAATGTTATATTAACTACTATTATCCCATCAGTTGACTCAAGTGGAAAATGGTTCGAGTTCACTTAAGTAACGTCTCGGGTTCGGGTAGCCAACCAATATTAGTCGAATGACAGAATATTAGTATTAACACGCTTGTTTAGAATTGCTGAAGTGATAGCAACACCAATAGTGAATTACCATCTAAACCATAGGCATGAAACCACAATTTACAGTGCAATTTTGTTTGAATGAGTAAAGGCAAAAAGTGCGAAGAGGTTCTTCATTGGATGAGGAACAGTGGAACAACAGCAATTAAGTGCAAAGTCGGAACACAAATACAGATCCAAGAAGATAAAACATGTAGCATGCATGGAACTGATGGTAGAACAGTCATTACACATATGTAAGAAACAGGGAAAACAATGAAGATTTCATATGTAAGAAATTGTATGAAAAGATAATTACACATACACCCCCTCGGTTTTAAATCCAAAATCAACCAACAGATCCAAGCTCTATGTAAAGATATATCAAATTATCCAACTATCATCCCAGTAGTTTTTGGAATACAATTCATCACTATTCCACACAATTCAATTAGAATTTAAACGCCGCTCTCTAAACACCATTAGCAAATCAGATTATGCAGCTTAATTTCACAACGAAACAACGTAACAATCCTTCTCTAAAAGCCAAGTATACGGATTTGGTGACGGAAATGTGCCTTGGACATCTCTGTCGCCGCAAAGACATATTTCTTTCCAAGGTCAGAGCACATTATTGATTCTTCGGGATTTATGGAACTCTATTTGGACTATTAATCAGTACGGGCTTTTTGGATTTTACTGATGACCTATCAATAGAGGATTGTAGCTAGTGGATTCGAACCCAAAGTCATTACAGAAGAAAAAACCTAACTACTTGGGTCAATTCCTATCTGCATTTCTCTTCCCTTTCATGTGTCCATGGCTCTAAGTGTATGGTTGATTTAATAAAACGTTGTTTTTATGTGTAAACAGAACTAGTCATTACAATATCAGTCCAAAAATTGTATTTAACTCATGCTGATTTTTCCAGTGGGATAAATCCAAAATTTTGAAGTCCACGCGGTGAATGTTTTTTTCTCAAATTTTGAAATCAAATATTCTACGATAGTTAGGTATGTATATATATATATATATATATATGTTGTGTGGACCGGAGAAATCAAAGGCCATTTCCCTTTGAAAAAGGTTTGAGTTCATTTAAACAAGGTCCCAAACTCGAGCTTTGTGAATGTAAAAAATTATGTTGGGAGACATCCCCGTGTAAAGCGCCTTCACTCTGGAAGAACCAAAAAACTACTATTATCGCATTCCATTCTAAAATAAATCAGATTGTGCAGCTACCGCGACAGACGGGCAGAGTAAAAATGGGTCTCCAAGAATTGTGCATGTTAGCGACGGAATTGTATGAATGTGATAATAAATCAAATTATGGGATCTGAATATTCATTATTTCCACTGTATTAAATATGAAGTAATGCTGCTAATACATCTGATAACAAGAAATTCTAATCCGTATCTAATTCGACCAAATCAATATTAATCGAATAACAGCATAATAGTATTAACTAGGGATGGCAATTGGGCCGGGTCCGCCGGGTCTGGACCCGGACCCGCCCCGCTAGACCAGCTTCAGACCCGCCCCATCGGGTCCCGGGTCGGGTCTGGACCCGGAAAAATGGACCCGCGAGTATCGGGTCCTTAACGGGTCTGGACCCGGACCCGCCCCAGACCCGGCTCGTAAATAAAAAAAAATAGAAAAAATCCAAAAATTAATTATTTCTAATGACACAATTACATAAAATTATTATAGTTAATTATTATGCGAAAATTCTTTTAAATCAATATTTTACTATATTGTACTTTGTTAGATATTTATATAAAATACTGTATTTAATATTTTTTAAATTATATATTTTAAAAATAATTTACGCTATTACATATTTATTTAAATATTCATGGGAATACATTATACCTTATCAGTCAACCCAAGTTGTCTCCCAACCCTAATTTCCCTTAAGCAGTATAATTATATTTAGCTAACGAATAGGACATCTTCGATTACCATCTATTAATTATTCCAAGATTTCCAAACCCGATTTTATCATTTTATCGAGATTTGGAAATATAGATTCAAATTAATTATAAATATCTAACCGATTTAATACGCAATCATTCTAGATTTAATTATTAAATAAATCCAATCCAAATAAATTCCTTGCGCACAGATTAGATACTTTAAATAATCTAAAAAATAAAATTGTTTAAAAGCCTAGTTGACCATAGTTTCTAGTAGACTGTTACAGAAAATAAAATTTGGAATCTATTAATCCAAAATATTCTCGAAGCATGTTTGGAGGGTGATGATGTCAAATTTCAAAGCATGGTGGCCATAGAGTTTCCTGATTTGTCATGTTTAAACTTTAAACTAATGAAAGAATTAGGACAAGTAATTTTTAAAATGTACCACACTTAGGGATGTATACGATTTGAATCAAGGCGATGATTATTATTATTATTTTTTACCGACTCAAATTTTTTGAACACACATATTACATAATTAATATATCAAATTTTAGTTTCCCCTTTTGATTTTTCATCTATCAATATCTTTTTTTAATTTATCCCCTTGTAAAGAATGTCGGTTTCACTATAGAAGCTCTAGTCATGTCGGGATTTATATTATTCTCTATTATATTATTAAAACTAGACATTCATGTAAATGAGATTTGTCAAATTTACTTAAATATTCGTCCCAAAATATTACAAAAACGGGTTAAATGTATCAAAAATGAGTTAAACGAATTAAAAATGGATTAATTAGATAAAAAAAAAGAGTTAAACGGACCAAAAATTCACACACGGGTCTCACGGGTCCGGATTCGGACCCGGGTCCAACGGGTCCAGTATTAGACCCATCGGGTCTGCCGGGTCCACCGGGTCTGGACCCGCCGGATCTGGCCCGGACCCGGCCCGTTGCCATCCTACTATTAACACACACTTGTTTAGAATTTGCTGAAGTGATAGAAACAGTAACACCAATAGTCAATTAGGCTAAGATGGGCCACGAGTTGACGGTTGAGTTAATGATGTGGGATTCGCAACCGGAAGAGTTCAAGAGGAGGAACATTGAGTAGTTTGTTGGCCGGTCTGGGCCTCTTTTGCACCAAAAAAAAAAAAAAAAGTCAATTACCATCTAAACCATAGGCACGAAACCACAGTTTAAATATTGCACGAATTTTGTTTGAATAAGTAAAGGCAAAAACTGCGAAAAGGTTCTTCATTGGAGGAGGAACACAAATACAGATCCAAGAATATAAAATATGCAGCATGCATGGAACTGGTGGTAAAACAGTCATTACACATATATAAGAAACAGGGAAAAACAATGAAGATTTCATATGTAAAAAATTGTATGGAAAGATAATTACACATACACCCCCTCGGTTTTGAATCCAAAATCAACTAACAGATGCAAGCTTTATGTAAAGATATATCAACTATCATCCCACTAGTTTTTGGAATACAATTCATCACTATTTCACACAATTCAATTAGAATTTAAACCCCGCTCTCTAAACACCGGTAACAAATCAGATTGTGCAGCTTAATTCCGCAACGAAACAACGCAACAATCCTTCTCTAAAAGCCAGGTGTACAGATTTGGCGACGGACTTCTCCGTCGCCGCAAAGACATATTTCTTTCCAAGGTCAGAGCACATTATTGATTCTTCGGGATTTATAAAACTCTGTTTGTTTGGACTATTAATCAGTACGAACTTTTTGGATTTTACTGCTGTGGCTAGTGGATTCGAACCCAAAATCATTACAGTTAAGGAAAAAAAAACCCTTAACTATTTGGATCAATTCCTCTCTGCATTTCTCTTCCCTTTCATGTGTCGGTTAAAACGTTGTTTTTATGTGTAAACAGAACTACTCTTACCATATCAGTCCAAAAATTGTTTTCAACTCATGCTGATTTTTGAAGTGGGGTAAATCCAAAATTTTGAAGCCAACGCGGTGAGTATTTTTTAATCAAATTTTGAAATCAAATATTCTACGATAGTTAGGCATATATATATATATATATATATATATATATATATATATATATATATATATATATATATATATTTTGTGTGGACTGAAGAAATCAGCAAAGACCATTTCCGTTTGAATTTGGCGGGACAATTTCTGGAAACTCCTCTAGTTTTGTGACTTATAGTTGCCAAGTTGCTCTTTATGGTCAACAATCATGATAAAGAATCAAAGAAATGGCCATCAAAATGAAAATACCTGATCATCTTATTTATACTTTAATATATATAATTTTGGTGAATATAAATATAAATCATATTTAATGTTCCCAATTTATTTATTTCCTTAAACGAAATGATCATTATGAGTTTGATTCATTTTCTTTGTTTATATTATACTACTTATGAATCAATATTAATCGAGGGTCTACAATTAAGTATTTTGACACTATATTAATTTAACCAATATTCTCATGTCAAATTCATAATAAAACGAGATTAATGGTTATCATCAACGAATAGAAGTACCACTAAGAATAGTGAATCGAAGTTCATGTCATTAGATACACGACCACCATCATTATTCGTAGAAAAGCTTTAAACCTTATACTGGTCCGATCAAATGAGATTTAACACCAACAAAAATATTGATAATAAATTAAACAATAACCAGCTACGCGTACGTATGATTTAAACCAAAAATGTGATGAGAGTAAAAGTTGGTAAGCAATATATTAAAAGGCTCTAGAAACTCCAATGAACTTAATAAAATATATTGCTATGTTCACACATACCTACTCTGCATGCCACACAAACGTAATTTGTGCCAATTCAACCTAATACAGTGATCTTATCAGTGTCTATATAACAGAAGCTGATTCCTTAATAGCTTTACTAACACCAAACCCATTTGCTAATACATTCTTAGGCCTGAGAAAAGACCATGGCGTTTGCTATGAGAGTGATGATTATAATACTTGTGATAATTTTGGGTGTTTCTGTTTCGGTTCAAGCCAGAAATTTCCCAAGTAAGTACATAATCCTCATCAAGATTTATAATTATTCTTTAGCTAAAAATTCAATCTTGATCAGTTGTGTTCTGAAATATGCAGATAATCATCATTCAGGTGCTGCCATGAAAGTGATGCAGACTGCAGGAGTTTCTCCTCATGCACATGATTGGTTTATTTCCATAATATATGGGGACTATAGATACGTAAGGTCAGCTAATATTGTTGGACGACCAGAACCGTCGTCGCCCCCGCCCCCTAAGTCCCCATCTGGTCCCGTCCAGCTTCAATCGTTGGCATCTAATATTGTTGGACGACCACAACCGTCGTCGGCCCCACCCCCTCAGTCCCCAACTGGTCCCGTCCAGCTTCAATCGTTGGCATCTAATATTGTCGGACGACCACAACCGTCGTCGTCCCCACCCCCTCAGTCCCCAACTGGTCCCGTCCAAGCTTCAATCATCCAACTTGAAACCCGAGTATTGACAAATTACAGCCGCTGAGGGATGGATTAGGGATGAATTTCTTTCTTAGTGACGGATTCAGTTCTACAGTGTACTTTGTTCACATCTTACCTTTTCGTTGCTTATTCGTAGTTACTAGTTAGTTTGGTGTTTCTGCTCTCCAGTAATGCTGCTTAAACTAGTAGAGCTACATTTGTACCAGTTTATCACTATACCTGTCGTGTGGTGTGTATATTAATATACCTGCCGTTTCGTGTCGACCTAAACTCTATTGTCTATTAACATACTTGTCGTGTGGTGTGTACGTATTACGGCCTAAACTCTATTGTCTACTGTGGTGTGTATGCATTACTGCCTATTTTGAATTATAAGCAGAAAAACATGAACGCCCAAAGCATGAAAGAATTTAAAACCACTCGGAAATACGAGAGAAAGAAATTTTTATTCCATTACATTTTGAAATTGCTTACAACTTCCCATCAATCTCACCATCTTCCTCAATCAATAAAACTTCCATAATACATACAGAAAGAGAACATCTTTACTTCGCCACAAAAGACAGTATTTGTTCACCAAAACAACAAAAGACATTATTTCCCAAACTCACTCAAAACAGAAACAGAGTAAAACACTAGCATTATTAAACCAGAAACCATCTCCTCACCCCGACGCCCTTCAATCGACTTCCTCGATCTTAGGCCCAGCACCATTACCGCTTCCGGAGCCAGCACCTCCCGGCATTTCAGGGCCGCCACCCATCGGCCCATCTCCGGCACCCCCTTGATACATCTTCGAGATTATCGGATTACACAAGTTCTCCAATTCCTTCAACTTATCCTCCAACTCATCAACTTCAGCAAGCTGGTTCCTCTCCAACCACTCGATCGCATCATCAATGGCTTTCTCAATCGTCTGCTTGTCCGAAGGACTCAGCTTCGATCCAACCTTGTCCTCATACTGTAGGCATAATTCTCCAACGCATTCTTAGCATCCACCTTCTTCTTCACCGTCTCATCCTCCGCCTTGTACTTCTTCGCCTCCTGCACCATTCTCTCAATCTCCTCCTTGCTCAGCCGCCCCTTGTCGTTGCTGATGGTGATCTCGTTCTACATGCCGGCATTCTTGTCCTCTGCCGACACATTCAATATCCCGAGGATGTAATAGCAATTCATCTGAGTAAGACTCTGCTTAGCAGCTTCATTGGATGTTACCCAATGAAAATCATTGAGACAATTATTTTTTCCATTTACTTGTCGTCTATTTATTTATCTTAGTATTGGGAGTCACATTTCAGGTTTGATGCACAAGCTGGAGGTACAGCTAAACTTGGATCAGGGAATCGGGATGAAACTGTAGCTGGGTTATTGTCGTCACTTTCGTTGGAGGGACTAGGTCCCCAATGGATCAGGCCATTCCCTCCACGGCTCCCAGTAATGGATGGAGAGGTAACATGTGATGTACTAGCAATCGATAGCTGATGAGTAGACAACATCAATTAAGTTGTGTGAAAAATGTATACATTCAACACAATTTCTCCTGATTTTGAACAGCTATTGTGGCTAAACCCTGATATGAACCATGAGCTTTTATGGGATTATGAATGTGTGCCGATATACAAGTAGAGGAGCAGCAGCTAGAGATTTGGTTGCAAAAGCTCTGAAGGGTCCACTTGTTCCCATGCAACACGAGGTACCATATTTTACTACTCGTGGATAGTGCAATCTTTTGTAACTAGAATATGGTATCTGTTAGGAAATAGATTGTAATTTAGGAGAGTTTTCCTTTTATATGAGATACCCTAATCCCTGACTTGTAGGGATTATTAGGTTAAATATTTCTCTCCTTGTACTGAGTTGGACATCATTCGGAGGAGATTCATCGGTTATCATAGCTCGTGTCATTTCAAGCACGGTACGATTTTTCCTCTCAGAGATCCCATTTTGTTGTGGGGTGTTAGGGCAAGTGGTTTGATGTATAAGACCCTGTTCACGAAAGAATTTGCTCATCTCCTGATTAACAAATTCTCTGCCATTATCCGATCTGAGTATCTTAATTTTGTGATTGAACTGTGTTTCCACCAATTTAAAGAAGGCCACAAAAGTGTCATAGACTTCAGACTTGTGTCGCAAGAAATAAACCCATGTCATCCGGGAGAAATCATCCACAAATAGAACAAAATAACGAAATTGAAACTGATTCGTAACGGGGGCCGGTCCCCACACATCAGAATGAACTAAAGAGAAAACAGTGTCCACTCTAGTATTATTCGGTTTAAACACAGTTCTATGACTCTTGGCAGCAAGACAAGTCTGACAATCTAACTTTAACACATGATTATTCTGAAATAACGACGGAAATAACACTTTTAAATACCCCAATGAGGGATGACCAAGACGCCGGTGCCACAACCAGATTTGAGTTTGGGCAGACCCTACTGAAAGAAGAGCTCGAGACGGATTCTCAACTTCATGAACATAATATAGGCCTCCTTTCTCAGTACCACGCCCAATAATCTCCTTCGTATGAATGTCCTGTATTAAACAAAACCGAGGATATATCAGGACCACACAATTTAATTCTTTCGTAATCTGACTCAAAGACAACAATTTGCAGGACAATGATGGAACATATAGGCAATTGCTTAATTTGAGTTTAGGTGTAATACGGGCTGGTCCCACTTTTTCTACTGCAGCCGAATCACCGTTAGCACATTGAATATGAAATTTTTCAGGGGTCTTGGGATCAATTATATCAGATAATTCAAATGTCATGGAGTCTGTTGCCCCACAATCAAATATCCACTGTGACAACTTTTCTGAATTAATTTGTGTGTGAAATCCGCAAGAAACTAAACTTGGGGGGTCCTTTTGCAATTTCGCAGAACTTAGGGGCCTCTTTGCATTTATGGGCATATAAGAATAAGGAAAGTTAGGGTTTGGGTCATTACCCCCAAACCCTTTACCTCTATTGTCGGTTCTGTCGGATGCACACCCACCGGAGAAGAAGGCGGCGTTAGCGCGGCCAATTTCTTCCGCCGCTGCACCGGCGTCTCTCTGGATGACGCCTGCAGCGGCATCTCCTCCGCTTGAGTCTCCGGCAACCTGTCCGCCACCTGCTGCGAAGTTGGCCCGTCTTCCCCCCTTCACCACTCCACCGGCGACGGGCTTCCGATGACCGACCCACCAGTCCGGGTAGCCCACGATTTCAAAGCACTCTTCTTTGGAGTGCTTTGGCTTTCCACAATGGTCACAAACGAGGTCAGATCTGTCATCGCGCGATGATGTACGGTTGCCGGAAGTGATGGAACGACCGACACCGGCACCACCTGAGCGCACACTCTTCCCTTTCTCCTTTCTCGCAATTAACCCAGATCCGACCCTCTGAGCGTCAGAATCATTGTCGCCGGCTCCTGTTGTTGCCTTTAAGATATGAAAGCGGGCTGCCTCTCTTCGAATGGTCGCATAGGCAGATTCAACCGAGGGTTTCTTGTCTTGTTTGAGTATATCGTTCCTGATTGGATCATATTTCTCATCTAATCCGGTGAGGAATTGGTACAATCGCTGCTCTTGAATTAGTTGGTTGAATGCTTTAATATCGTCCGGGCACTTCATTGTGTTTGGTTGCCGTCGGTCGATAGCCATCCAGAAATTCTGGAGTGTGTTCCAGAAATCTTCCAGTGTGTCACGCCCCTGTTTCTGGGTATTAGCCCTTCGATGTAGATCATAGAGTTGCAACGGGTCTCCACCGGTGCCGTAGGTGGTGGTGAGCCCTTCCCACAATGCCTTCGCATTCGGATATTGGAGTACGTTGTTAATTAGGCTGGTTTCCATGTTCTGAATGATCCAGGTAAACACCTGTTGATCAACTTGTTCCCATTGGTCATATTTGGGATCGGATTCTTCAGGGGCTGGTGGATTTCCGGTTATATGGGATCGGCATCCACTTCCTCCGATCGCCATCTTCATTAACCTAGCCCACACTAGATAATTGTCGTTGTTTAATTTGATTCCTATCGACAGATTATCGGGGTAGGACATGGTTGATTCAATTTGATTGTTGTTATGTGGTAGGTCTGTGGTTTGGATTTGGAGACCTCCGGTTGGAGTTGTCATCTCCGGTTGGTTTGTTGGTCTGAGTCAAGGGGTTCGGGATTGGTATGGGACTGTGATGCTAACACTGAGTCCCAAGGATCGGAACCTGCTTTGATACCATGTTGTTGCAAGGTATTAGGAAAAGGTGTGTTTGTGTTGAAGAATTCATATTGCTTATACATACATTGAGCACGTTACAAGAGACCAACTATATAGCAGAGAAAAAGGAAAAAAACAGAATCTCTCCCAATTAGGCCTAATTACCATATATCGGGATTTAGTCAAACTTCCCAAATATATAGTATCTTCTAACACTTGTCCTCATACTGTAGGCATAATTCTCCAACGCATTCTTAGCATCCACCTTCTTCTTCACCGTCTCATCCTCCGCCTTGTACTTCTCCGCCTCCTGCACCATTCTCTCAATCTCCTCCTTGCTCAGCCGCCCCTTGTCGTTGCTGATGGTGATCTCGTTCTACATGCCGGCATTCTTGTCCTCTGCCGACACATTCAATATCCCGAGGATGTAATAGCAATTCATCTGAGTAAGACTCTGCTTAGCAGCTTCATTGGATGTTACCCAATGAAAATCATTGAGACAATTATTTTTTCCATTTACTTGTCGTCTATTTATTTATCTTAGTATTGGGAGTCACATTTCAGGTTTGATGCACAAGCTGGAGGTACAGCTAAACTTGGATCAGGGAATCGGGATGAAACTGTAGCTGGGTTATTGTCGTCACTTTCGTTGGAGGGACTAGGTCCCCAATGGATCAGGCCATTCCCTCCACGGCTCCCAGTAATGGATGGAGAGGTAACATGTGATGTACTAGCAATCGATAGCTGATGAGTAGACAACATCAATTAAGTTGTGTGAAAAATGTATACATTCAACACAATTTCTCCTGATTTTGAACAGCTATTGTGGCTAAACCCTGATATGAACCATGAGCTTTTATGGGATTATGAATGTGTGCCGATATACAAGTAGAGGAGCAGCAGCTAGAGATTTGGTTGCAAAAGCTCTGAAGGGTCCACTTGTTCCCATGCAACACGAGGTACCATATTTTACTACTCGTGGATAGTGCAATCTTTTGTAACTAGAATATGGTATCTCGATTGAATGATTTTAAAAAGTGATGCTATTTTCACCTCTCAGTTGGTACGGTAATATTGCTTCATCTGGCAATTTGGACTTGGATGTTGATATGAAACTTCTGAGGTTTTCGGTTGGGCTTCATGTGGGAAATTTCTCTCATGGAATTATTTGTATAATTTACCTGGTTTCATTCCCTAATGTGATAAAGCTTGCCGTAGATATGCATGCAACTTTTTTATCCAGGCTGTCTCAAGGTGATGGTTATTACTCAAACTTGTTGTGAAAGTGTTCCTTTTGGTCATGCATAACTAAGAATGGGTAAAGCATATTTTGACCTTAAAAAAAGACACATTTTTTGATAATTGATGGAAATCTATTTGCTTGTCTGCTACCTGAACAATTATGTTTGCTTAAGCATCAAATTTCATCCTATTGTTCAACTACTTTGCTTTGCTATAGGAAGTATGAAACATTATCCTAGGGCTTCATACCTGTTTGACACATCTCTTTCCTTCAACAACTTATGTTGGAGTTGACGAGTGACCTGAAGCTTGTGTATCCCTGTGGGCTGACACCGAAAAAGCTTCCAGTATGTCCTTTTATTTATGCGCGCGTGTGTGTTCCTCTTGAAATGAAACCTGGTCCTGCTTGTGTTTTTATTCTAATCTAGCATGTTCTGATCAGGATCTAGTGGAAAACAATCCTATGATTGCAGTTGAAGTTCTCATTAAGTTAGTGAATTCACCTGAAATATCAGTGATGGTGCTGGAAATCAGGCTTCCAAAAATGCAACAACACTTTAGTATTTGTATGAAAAGGGAAAGACCATCACAGGCGTGAGGGCCTCAGGATCTGGGTTTCCTCTTGAGCGTGGGTTCTTCCAGCTAGGATAACACCAAGAATGCAAGATGCAATGATGATGCGACTGTGATGAGAATAATATGAAGCTTGGGAAGATGCAGAAGAATGGTGGAATGGACCCAGAACAATGAGTGCAGTATGTATCGTGAAGATGACTTGGGGGAGAAAGCATGTGTTCTCCCCTTTTTATATGTTAGGGGTGAGGGTAAATGGGTAAATTGACCGTGTGGTCCCAATAAATTAAACCTGTGTTGCCCTAAAACGTGGCAGCCCTTGAGGGCGTGAGAATGACGTTTCTGAAAAGGAGGCGGCGTGTCAGGTACAAGGTGCGCACTACCTTTGTGTCAGAGGTTGTTGACGAGGATCGCGAGGGTGGAAGGTCCCGGATCCATTTTATGAGGGTTCAGATCCACCACGGCGGTGGGGGATCACCCGCGAGCGCATAGGTGACGCTCGAAGAGTGCTCGGACGGGTTCCTCACGACTTATGATCTTTGAGTGCCGAAAACCCGAGCGACAAGAATGTAGCCCTCGTGCGGGTGATTCCTTGAGAAAGGTAACCCCGAAGGCCGGGACGGGAGCGCCGAGCCTACCGGTTCGTCCTTGTTATTAAATGGTTGGCCGAGGCTCAAAGGCCTATACTAGTTGGCAAGTGAGTGGGCTGGGTTGGCCCACGAGCCCGTCAATGCGAGGGTGTAGTCTCCGCGTTAGCAGATGGTGACACGTGGACGGATTTGATACAAGTGCGTTTTTGGGCCTCATCATTTTGCCCCCCAAATTCTGTAGTATCGCTCGAGCGTACTGTAGAATTTAAAAAGAATGGTGCCTTGAATATTTGAATATCCGAGGGTCAAGCCATTGCTAGAGAAGAGACCGCCGACCTTCTGTAAAGGACACAGTCTGACACCGCATTAATTGAAGTCATGTCCGCATTTAATGCTGAGTGAGAACGTGGGCGCGTGCACTCCGGGAGACGTGAGGCTGTTACCAAAAGTGGGGGGTTTCCTAGGCGGGAAATGATTGCCATTTGAAATTTTAAACCCTAATTAATGCCAGCCTTTACCCCTATAAATAGGGATTTGCAAGGCTTTGGAGCCTCTTTCACGCATTCTGTCTCCTTCAAGCACATACTTAACAAGAACTCTCTGCAACTTTCACCGACTCCGGCGAGTTTCCGTTCTTCAAATTTTAGGTAAAACTCCATAAGATTTTTTCCAGTACTAACTTTAGATTTAGGTTGTGTGTGTGAAACTCTTGAGTGAAGAGCCTCTTTCTGCCGTTGAATTCGTTTCAGAAATTTTCTCCCTCATCGAGTTTTCTGCCAGAAATTCCGTCTTCAAAAGTCGAAAAACAAACATGGCCGGAAACCAAGCTGACGATTATGTAAGGGAGATTGATGAGATGTCAGTGGGGAGCTCTTCCCCTCATGGCAATGTTCCCACGGCTGTTCCCCTGGCTAGGGCGTCCCCAGGTGAGGGGATTCCCATGGCGATTCCGGTGGCCTAGGCTCCGGCTGATGCCGGGGAAGAAGAGGTGGACGCTGCCGTTCAAGGGATGAACGAGCGTGCCCCTGAAGGGGTGAATGACCTCTTTGAAGAGATGCATAACGTGATGGAAATGCAAAGGCAGGGAGAGAGAGTATTCCCGGTGTTGAATAGCGCCGTGAGACCCCAAGATCACAGGATTACAGTGGCCGTGATGGCTCCCGAGGGCGAAGCAGGGCCATCCGGGCGCCAGTTTGAGGCTGAACCTTCCAGAAGGCGCCAAAGGAGAGGAAAGGAGCCTGCCACTCGAGTGAGGCAAGATAACCGTCACCAAACTGATAGATCTCCGGATGAGATTGAAAGTATTTTGATGCTCGACGATTTAGATGAGTTGAGGGCGAAAGCTTATTGGGATGAAGCAGTATTTCTCATGCGCATTCCCGAGGAGGGAGAGAGGGCAAATCGACCACCACCGGGGATGATGACGGTCTACTAGGATGCAGTCCTGGCTGGGGGTTTAAGGTTTCCTATTGCTCACTCCGCTGTTGTCATCTACCACCATCTAGGGCTTTGCCCTTCACAAATTCTACCCACGGCATAGCCCTAATCAACACCTTCATAATAGCGATGAGAGCCTTAGGCCACGCCCCCTCGATTGCCAATTTTGACAGTTTGATACAAGTAGCCCGCTCGCCACGCTCGTCGCCTACGGACGGGTTTTACTACGCCCAAGCCAAATCGGGCTTTAAGATGATAGACTCCCCATCCACTTCCTACGGCGAGCATTGGAAGGAGAGGTATTTCTTCGTGGGGGCCCCCGGGGGGATTTTTGGGGTTCACCGACAGTGGATGATACATGGCGAGGGTCCTTTGGTTAGGGAGAGGATGAGGAATAAAGCCTTTGAGGATTGGACGATGGGATTAGCCTTCGAGATGAGGAGTGAGAAAAAGTGGATTAAGGCTGAAACCCTAATGAAGAACGAGGGAGTGCTGTTCCGTTATGGCTTGTCTTGCCCTCCAGACATGATACTCAACCCACCAGCTGACATCATGGCCCTCGATGGTTAGATTCTAGGAACTAACTGCTCTAACTTTTAGAATAACCCTCTAACTTGGTGTGATTATTGTGCCTTTGTACCAGTTATCTAAATAACCAACTCTTGACACTCGTATCCTTTTACTTGCAGGTGTCCAAATATTATCTCAAGGCATGAATGCTGAGGCTCTTTCATGCATGCTAGGCGCTCCGGGAGCCGGTGCTAACCCTCAGCAACAACAGCAGCAGGAGTAGGAACGACCCCCAAATGCTCCGAGGGGCAGAGGAACACGACGAAGGCAGGGGCGAGGCGGCGGAGGCAGGGGTGCCGGTAACGAGGCTTCAGCTGCTGGTCCCGTCGAGGATCTTACAGTAGGTGGCGCCCGTGAGGTTACTCCGTCTCCGGCTGCCCCCGAGGGATCCATAGCGCTCAGCTCCAGCACTTCATTCAATCGATCTGGGGAGCTAGCCCGCATCCATGACTCGATGAGGGACGAGCGCCAAGGAAAAAGAAAGAGGATGCCGAACTCTATCCCAATCTCCGGTAAAGGAAAGGAGGTGGTTGTAGGCCATCGGGGAGAGGGTAGCGATACATCTTCCTCTGAGGACGAGGATTTTTGGAAGATAGGCTGTCGGGGGGACGCTCGGTACAAGCGCCAAAGGAAGGACGGTCCCGTCTTACTGAAAAAGAGCGCCTTTTCTGTCAACATGGTCTCCGACATCGTCGGAAAGCTTCAGTTCTCCGCCGATCATGACAAATTAAACGAGCATGACGCCGCTCGGGTCGCGGATGACGCATGCCACGCACTCCTGACGGTTAGCTCTTAATTCCCTTTGTAAAATTCCCCCTTTTTCCACCTTTGTTCTGATAATGACTCTCGCTTATGGCTTCTCAGGAGGTAATCCTGAGGCTGAAAAATTTGCAAGGGCGAGCGCAAGCCTATTCTGAGCATAAGGCCAAGTACAAGAAGTTGCTGCGCGTCTCAGACCCAGGCCAATTGCAAGTGGATTACAACAATGTCCACGCCCAATTGACCGCTGCCAACCTTCAGAAGGATCATAGGGAGCTGAAGGTGGAGTGCGACCAACTGAGGGTCCAGAATAGGGAGTTGAGCACACAACTGACTGAGAGCACACATCAGAATGAAGAAACTAAGAAGGCTCTCTCTGAACTGCAGGGGAAGGTGGAAGGACTGGCGGCGAAGGTCTCTTGGGACGCCGTGATGAAGTTCGTGCGTTCCAAGGCCTTCGTGTTTGCAGCCAACATCCAGTGCTTTGATAACGCTCGGCGCTTCTTCCACAAAGCTATCGGGCAGATGGTGAAACTGGGCTTGGCTCCTGACAGCACTCGGACTGACGCGAGCTTGCGCATGGATCTGGATGAAAACTGCGAGCCCATGGTCCAAGATGAGGATCCCACCGAGAGCTTGGCGGAGCCGGAGTACCAAGAGTTGGTGCAAACGCTCCAACGGGAGTTCATAGCTGCCAATACCCTAGGTCCCGAGCCCATACGGATAGAGGATGAGGACACCGTCGTGGAGGCAGTGGATGTTGAGGAACCCGGCGAGGCTCAAACTTCTGACGCACACGTGTTGGCCCCTGTTCCCCTTGCGACTGCTCCTCCCGAGCCCGATGCTCCAGCCCAGTGAAATTCCTTTGATCGTTGATCTTCTGCCCTCGCCAGTTTAAATTCTTCTTCTTATTTATGAACAACTTTATGTCTGTACTTAATCCTCCAGTTATTTTCCTGAACATTTTGGATTCCTCCATGCTGCTTTTCCATATATTTGAACTCTTCTTTTACTGCTTGAATGCTTGAATACTTTCTCCTTTACTTTTAAATGATGAATGATGCTGTTTCATTACGCTCGCCGCTTTTATATTAATATCTCTTGTTTGAGCGTTTGCGATGGGCGTGCGTATGCACGAGGGCGTTTTCTTTGAGGGTGCCCTGGCATTCATTACATTGCGTCTAGCGATTTGAGGGGCGCAAGTACGGGCGAGAGTGTGCCCTGGCATTCATTACATTGCGTCTAGCGATTTGAGGGGCGCAAGTACGGGCGCGAGGGTGTTTTCCCTAAGTGTTCCCTGGCCATACTCGTAATGAGGCTCGAATTTGAACTTTAGGAAACCTCTGGGGATTTGCCTAAGTATTGGCTCAATAATGTGCATCCTCGTTTCGAACGCTCCATTGGGTTGTATATACTTTAGAAATCAACAGTAGAATTTGCTAAGTATGGGATTAAAGCGAGCGTAACCGTGGGGTTAGCGTCATTTCGAGGGACCCATGAAAGGATTGTTATGGGATACACTCAGCTGGCGTAAATTAAGCATTTTGCTCCCCGTTGTTTGACACATTCGTTCTTAGGATTTTATACACTTACGAATTGTCAAACTATTCCGGGTAGATGGTTATCAACACCCAGATAGCGTTGCTCCAAAACGATGGGGGTGTTACTTAGGCCGTTCGACGTGGAGGATGCTCGACACGGAGTAGGCCTTCTGTTGCTCAAATCATTAACCAATAAGAAAGCAAATAAATGGCATAATAAAAAATCACATGCTTACTGTTATACTTGTAATTTCCAAAATGAATACAATATGCTTTCTGTCCAAAGAAAGTATCCCATGCCGCCAACGGGCAATTACAAAAAAACTGATGTTTACACGTAGAACCTTCTAAGGTTACATGCATTCCATGGCCTAGGGAGACGCTCGCCTTGCAAAGTCTCCAGCAGGTAGGTGTTATTTGCTCGTACCTGAACGACTTTGAAGGGGTCTTCCCAATTGGGGTCCAACTTACCCACATGTTTGGAGACTTCAACTTTTTTGAGGACCAAGTCCCCTAGCTGGAAAGTCCTCTCCTTAACGCGTTTGTTGTATTGGCGAGCCACGGTTGCTTTGTATTTGTGGATACGTGCCCTAGCAGTATTCCTCCTCTCGTCCAGCAAATCTAACTCGAGCGTCCGGTTGGCCTCATTGTCAGCAGGCTCGAAATAGGCAACGCGTGCGGACTCTTGAGCAATTTCCGCAGGTATCATAGCCTCGGAGCCATAAACGAGGGAGTAAGGAGTTTCCCCTGTTGCCGCTCGCGGGGTAGTACGGTACGCCCACAGGGCTCCTTGAAGCTCTTCAGCCCATTCGCCCTTCTTGCTTTCGAGCATCGTCTTCAGATGCTGGAGTATGGTCCTATTAGTTACCTCCGCTTGACCGTTGGCCTGAGGGTGGCCCACCGAAGTGTAACGTTGCTCAATCCCCAGTTCGTAGCACCAATCCCGCGTGTCAACGGCGATGAATTGGGATTCATTATCTGAGATAATTACCCTCGGGATGCCGTATCTGCAAATGATGTTCTTCCAAATGAAGTCCCTCACAACCTTGAACGTTATTTTCGCGACTGCTTCAGCTTCGGCCCACTTAGTGAAGTAATCCTCAGCGAGTATTACGAATTTCTTTTGTCCGACCGCCATTGGGAGGGGTCCCACAATATCAATGCCCCACTGATCAAAAGGCCACGAAACATCAATAGGAATCATTTGAGCTGCCGACAACTGAGGGGTGTTAGAATGAAATTGGCACTTAGGGCATTTCTTGGAGTAGCTAACGGCATCCTGCAACACCTAGGGCCAGTAGAACCCACTCCTTAAGACTTTCTTTGCCAAGATTCGACCGCCCGAGTGGTTCCTGCAACTTCCATTGTGCACAGTTCTAAAACTTCCTTGGCCTGCGAGGGTCTCACGCATCTCAACGGCGGGCCCTGGAAGGATCTCTTGAATAATTGGCCCTCGGCGTCCAATGAGAAACGAGGGGCCTTGTTTCTGATTTTTCGAGCCTCAACTTTGTCGCTTGGGCTGGTTCCATCCTGGAGGAATCTGATAATTTCGTCGAGCCAACAAGGCTCGGAGGGGTCAATCATATTCACCTCCTTCGAAGGTTCGCCTCTACTTATCAGCGGTTCTTCTGTTCTAAGAAATGTGATAGCACGCTCACTAAAACCATCCAGGGCGGATGCGAACTTTGACAGAGCGTCGACATGTTCGTTTTCTGCCCTCAGGATTTGCAAAAGGTGGAATTCTCTGAACTTGGCTATCACCTCCTTAGCGCTCGCCAGATACTGCACCATGGTGGCTTCTCGAGCCTCATAAGAACCATCAATTTGACTCGCGATCAACTGCGAATCAACATATGCAGTGACCCGCGTGGCGCCATTTTGGAGTGCAATCCTGAGCCCCTGGATGAGGGCCTCATACTCAGCTTCGTTGTTGGTGACTTGGAACGCCAGCTTGATCACATAGTCAACTTCAGCTCCGAGAGGGTCCCTGAGGGTCACCCCGGCTCCTCCCCCTTGTGAGGTCGAGGAGCCATCTGTGTGCAAAAGCCATAAACCATCCTCTGCTTAGGGCACGGTATCTAAGTTGAAACGTTCTACCAATAGGTCAGCCACGGCCTGAGCCTGTATCGCCGTGCGAGGCTCAAAGGTGATGTCGAATTGACTAAGTTCAATTGACCATTTAATTAATCTCCCTGAGACGTCCGGCTTTGCAAGCACCTGTCTGAGGGGCTGATCTGTAAGCACCACGATGGAATGTGCTTGAAAATAGGGCCTTAACCTCCGAGAGGCATTAACGAGCGCGAAAGCAAATTTCTCTATTTCCATGTATCTTTTCTCCGCTCCCTGTAGAGTCTTGCTTAAATAATACACTGGCATATGCTTACGCTCGCGAACGGCCCCGAGGACAGCGCTCGTGGCCTCCAAGGAAACTGACAGATAGACAAACAAGCTCTCCCCCGGGTTAGGTTTGGTCAACAAAGGCGCGCTCGAAAGGTACTGCTTCATGTCTTGCAGGGCCTTTTCGCAGTCCTCGCTCCAGGTAAAGTTGCGAGCGTTACGCAGAATTTTAAAGAAGGGCAGATTGCGGTCCGCTGAGCTGGAGATGAACCTATTTAGTGAAATGATTTTACCCACAAACACCTGGACCTCTCTCAGATTGCGAGGGGAGGGTATGTCCAGGATTGCTTTAATCTTCTCTGGGTTTGCCTCTATGCCCCGTTGGCTGACCATGTATCCCAAAAATTTGCCACCCCATACGCCAAATGTACATTTGGAAGGATTCAGTTTCATACCAAAACGCCGCAGGATATTGAACGCTCGTTTGAGGTCTTCTAGATGAGAATACTGGCGTTCGCTTTTGACGATCATATCATCCACATATACTTCCATGGACTTTCCGATCTCACACTCGAACATTCTGTTGACGAGGCGTTGGTATGTCGCTCCTGCATTTTTGAGCCCAAAGGGCATAACCTTGAAGCAATAAACACCCATATGGACTACGAACGCAGTTTTGGGACGATCCTCAAGAGCCATAAATATCTGATAATATCCTTGGAAAGCGTCCATCATGCTCATAAGTTCACACCCAGCGGTCGAATCCACCAACTGATCAATTCTGGGCAATGGGTACGGATCCTTAGGACATGCCTTGTTGAGGTCGGTGAAGTCATTGCACATACGCCACTTGTTGGCGCTCTTCGGAACGAGCACCACATTGCAAAGCCATTCGGGATATAGAATCTCTTCTATGTACTGAGCGTCAAGCAGTTTATTGACTTCTTCTTCTATGCCCTGCTTTCGGAACCCATGGACATCTCTCTTCTTTTACTTTATAGGTTTGAAGGCCGGATCCACGTTCAACCGGTGGACAATAACGCTCGGATCTATGCCAGTGAGGTCGGAAGCCTTCCAAGCAAAGACATCAATATTTTCTAGCAAGAATTCAATCATCATAATCTGAGAGGGGCCGTCGAGGCTGGAACCTATTTGCGTGGTCTTATCGGGATTCCCGGGTTCCAATTCGATGGTTAGGAAGCTCTCCGTAGGTTCCACTCGCACTTCAGGCCTCGGCTGTTCGAGCGCTCTTTTCTTGCCTGTAATTCTCTCGTTGGTATCTCCCGAGGGTATATGATCCTCGTCTTCCGAGGAGGAAGCCCCAACCGCTCCGAGGGGCGAGTTCCCAGCATCTATGGGTTTGTCCGTGGCCTTCTTCTTATTCTTCTTTTTATAGAGCTTGGCCCTTTTGCGCTCGGGGCCATCTTCATCTAGTTTGGGAAAGTCAACAGATTTTTTGGTGGAACCTGCTTGGGTAGGTTGTTTGGGCTTGTGGCTACGAAGGGAAAGTATGTAGCATTCCCATGCTTCCTTAACATTGCACAGTACTTCTCCGGTACCCTCGGGGGTGGGAAACTTGACTTTCTGATGATAGGTGGAAATTACAGCTTTGAAGTCAACGAGGGCTGGGCGCCCAATGATGATGTTGTATGGTAGGTCTACTTCGACCACCACATAGAGAACATTTAAAGTCTTTCACTGGGGGGCGCGACCGAAAGAGGTGGCCAAGCGAATTTGTCCGCTAGGGACGATCTCGGAACCCCCAAAGCCGACGAGGGCTGTTCTGAGGGGTTCGAGCGGGATGTTTGTGATGTTCATTTTCTGAAACGTGGAGTAAGGCAAGACATTCACGGAGCTTCCACTATCAATTAAGACCCTCTTTACAACGTGATTGTGAACGTCTAAGCTAACCACCATGGGGCAGTCAGAGGTTTCACCGACCCCATGGGGCGTTACAATGTGCTCTAAGTCTTTCTCTGTGAAACCTACGCTTTCATCCTTCTCCGAGCGTGATGATTTATCAATAGAGAACACTGGCCTGGGCTGAGAAGATCTTTGGTCATAACTCCGAATGTAGCGGCGTCGGGAAGCGTTAGAGTCACCCCCCGAGGGTCCTCCAGCAATCATGTGAATGACCGCGAAGGGCTGGTTTTCCACGTCCGATGCTTTCCCTTTTCCACGGTCACTGGGCTCGGTGTGATGGTGACGCGGGCTCCGAGAGTGCGAACGGCTTCTCCCACGTGCATGCGCTTGCTCGGCGCAGTGCTCGTCGTACCTCTCCAACACCTTTACGAACTCCTTAAGGTGCCCCCCAGCGATCAGCCTCTGAATCTCACTTTCTAGCTGACGACATTCACTGGTGTCATGCCCTTTTTGCTTGTGGAAAGCGCAGTACTTCCCCGAGCGCTTCTGAGCCTCCGTTTCTCTCAACTTTAGCGGCCTCTTGAACAGCTTCTTATCCGCCATGGCATATACTTCGGCTATAGGGCGGTTGAGAGGGATGCGCTCGAACTTTCGAGGGGGTGGAGAATTTCTACGAGCGGAAATAGGGCTGCGGCGGCGGCCCCTGGTTGAATCTCCTCTGTCCTCGGGGGCTTTGCTGGGGTGAGGGGCGTTCGCCATTTTCTAATCCCTCGCAAGATACATATCTTAGAGGGTGAAAAACGATTCAGCTATGTCCCTTATCTCCATCAACGAGCGGGGCTTTTTCTTGGCCACTTCTTCTACAAATTCCTTGCTGACATAATGCTTCATATTGATGGCTCCAAACAGCACGTGCCTCAAAAAGTCAATTCAGGGTTTCTCTACCAACAAAATCTCCTTGTTGAACCTTCCCATAAAAGATCGGAGGGTCTCATTCGGCCCCTGGACCAAGCTGTACAGGGCAGTTGCGGCCGGGGCCGGTGCTTTTAAGGAGTTGAAGTGGCTGACGAAGGCATCTGTCAAGTCATAATACCCCCGAATCGAGCGCGGAGGGAGTTTTTTGTACCAATCTTGAGCCATTCCAGTGAGGGAAGTGACGAACACTTTGGCCCAATAGTTGTTGGGGTGATCATATAAATGCATCAAATGTACAAAGTGATCCAGATACTCGGCTGGATCAGTGGTTCCGTCGTACCTATTGACAGACGAGGGGATTTTGCCCTTCCCTGCGCGAGTCATCAGTACCTCCTCAATGAGGGGCGAGTCGCCGGTCATGATCCTGTAATCCCGATCGTCGGGATCTTCGTAGCTGGCTTCCCTCCTGTGCCGAGAAATGGGCCTACGCGGTCGACGAGCGTCTCTGGCCATGGACCTCTCGCCCCCATCGCGGGGGACCTGAGACCTTGTACGATAGAGCTGCTCCACCACATTCTGGAGCCCCTTGAGCTGATCTTGTACTGCCGCAAGCTGAGGGTCGCTGACGTCTCTGCTGTTTACCCTTCCTGTGGCCCTCGATTGGACCTCCTCGTTGTTTCCAGCCCCTTCATTCCGAGGGGCCCATTTCGTCTCCTGCGGGTGGTTGCTCTTGCTGGACCCTCGGTGGGGCCTCATTTTCTTGGATCGGTGGAGGGGAGGCTGCTGGGCCCTCAACGCGTTTTGGGCCATCGTCAATGGGTGTGCTGGGAGTCCTCCCAGGGGTGGGGCCATTCGAGCGCCCGCGTGTGAAGGGAAATAAGCTGCAGTAAAATGTTCCCAAGCGTTCTGCACGGCTTGACCCTCGCATTGCGCGTACAGCGCTTGAAGTTGTTGTGTAGTGATTTGGGGCATTTCTACCCCTTGTATCTCTCTTGGCAATGACAGGGGGAGATTCAGTGCCCTCACTTGATAGGGTTGGATCATCGGCATCATCCCGGGCATCATTCCGGGTTGCATAAAAGAGTATCCCGGTGGAGGCATGGCCATGGGATACATGCCTGAGTAAGGGAAGGAAGCGTTGGCGGTGTGAGCTGTTGGTGGAACAACGGAACTGGGCCCCCCTGTAACGTTCCCTCCAGGTGGGAGAGTTGCAGCCGCTGTTTCTGCATTTTCGACCCCGTTCCCCGCAGCTGGTGGGTTTATACCTCCGGCAGGGACGTTGCTCTCAGCGTTCTCTTCGTTGACTGGGGGGAGAGCGCCCTTGTCCCCCACGGCTCCAGTCCTTGTTGCAGTTACCATTTCCAGAGTTAAAAGGTGTTATATCTCAACTAGCTTTCAGAGGAAGAATCTGGTTGTGGTAGTGATGGATTTCCCACAGACGGCGCAAAAAATGATGGTGCTGGAAATCAGGCTTCCAAAAATGCAACAACACTTTAGTATTTGTATGAAAAGGGAAAGACCATCACAGGCGTGAGGGCCTCAGGATCTGGGTTTCCTCTTGAGCGTGGGTTCTTCCAGCTAGGATAACACCAAGAATGCAAGATGCAATGATGATGCGACTGTGATGAGAATAATATGAAGCTTGGGAAGATGCAGAAGAATGGCAGAATGGACCCAGAACAATGAGTGCAGTATGTATCGTGAAGATGACTTGGGGGAGAAAGCATGTGTTCTTCCCTATTTATATGTTAGGGGTGAGGGTAAATGGGTAAATTGACCGTGTGGTCCCAAATTAAACCTGTGTTGCCCTAACACGTGGCAACCCTTGAGGGCGTGAGAATGACGTTTCTGAAAAGGAGGCGGCGTGTCAGGTACAAGGTGCGCACTACCTTTGTGTCAGAGGTTGTTGACGAGGGTCGCGAGGGTGGAAGGTCCCGGATCCGTTTTATGAGGATTCAGATCCACCACGGCGGTGGGGGATCACCCGCGAGCGCATAGGTGACGCTCGAAGAGTGCTCGGACGGGTTCCTCACGACTTATGATCTTTGAGCGCCGAAAACCCGAGCGACAAGAATGTGGCCCTCGTGCGGGTGATTCCTTGAGAAAGGTAACCCCGAAGACCGGGACGGGAGCGCCGAGCCTGCCGGTTCGTCCTTGTTATTAAATGGTTGGCCGAGGCTCAAAGGCCTATACTAGTTGGCAAGTGAGTGGGCTGGGTTGGCCACGAGCCCGTCAATGCGAGGGTGTAGTCTCCGCGTTAGCAGATGGTGACACGTGGACGGCTCTGATACAAGTGCGTTTTTGGGCCTCATCAATCAGAGTATGGTCTTGTTCATTAACCTTTAGCTTTTGACTGAGAAATCACTATTATTTTACTTTGTTGTTTTTTATACTCTCTCTAATTTTCACTCTGATTTTTGAAATTCTTTGTTTAACCATCAGGTACTTCACTGTTCTTGTAAATATGGAGATGAGTCTTCATTCCATGGAAGTTGTGAACAGGCTGACAACTACAATTGAACTTCCTACCGAGTTCTTACATACTTACATTTCAAATTGTATAAGTGCTTGTCAGGGAATCAAGGTTTATATCTTTTTCTTGCCTCTAGTTGAAACGAGTTTTCTCGGTTTTTCATTTGCTTCAACCCTTACTATTTTTTCTACACATTCTCCTTTCCAGGATAGGTATATGCAGAACAGACTCGTGAGATTGGTTTGTGTGTTTCTGCAAAGTTTAATCCGCAACAAAATAATTAACGGTAAGCAGTTTGGACCATTTGAATCTGATGTCAACCAGACCTATCACTTTTTGAATGGGAACTCATTTCAATCCATGGTCACCGAAAGTTGAGAAAATATTAAATCATAGCTACTTCTATTTAAACAGGCACAGCAAGACTATTCCATTTTTCTTGATTAATGAGATTTCAAGTGCTAATCACGTGATTTCACGTGTCATTATTTTCTGTAAAATTTCTGGAAGAACATTAATCAGGCAATTTTTGCAATTATCCGATGGAAAAGAGAATTAGGTTTTCATGAAGATGCGAGCTGTTTTTCGTGCTCATACTTTTAGATGTTGTGCTTAAGTGTATCTCCAAGTAATAGTCCTCGTTGTATTTTTGCAGTTCACGACATCTTCATTGAAGTGCAAGCATTCTGCATCGAGTTCTCCCGGATTAGGGAAGCGGCTGGCCTCTTCCGGCTTCTGAAAACCTTGGAATAGATGTTTATCGGATTCTCTTTGCCCAGTTTCTATCCAGCCCGTCAGAGTGCACATTTTCTTATACATCTTCTTTGTGTAATGGGAATTAATAGGTGTTTAGGACTGGATCTAGTGCATAGCGATTGATGATATTTAGTCTTTCCTTTCATTGGCATAAGAAATACTGGCAATTTTTACTGTGCATCAGACGGAAAGATAGCTGGAGATGACCCTGGAAACTTTAGTTTTCTTGTGATTTATAGGTTGAAAAATGAAGCCTGAAAGAACGTTATGCTTGAATTTGATCATTATAGACATCAAGTACGATTAGATAAGCTGCGTCCAGACAGGGAAAACAATGAGGAATTCGCAGGCAATAAATTGTATATAAAGTTCATTACACACACCCCCCGCAAGTTTGAAACCAAAATAAGCTGGCAGATGTGAGCTTTACATGATGTTATATTAACTACTATTATCCCATAAACGGACAGTTGACATAAGTGGAAAAAGGCTCGAGTTCACTTAAGTAACGTCTCGGGTTCGGGTAGCCAACCAATATTAGTCGAATGACAGCATATTAGTATTAACACACTTGTTTAGAATTGCTGAAGTGATAGCAACACCAATAGTGAATTACCATCTAAACCATAGGCATGAAACCACAATTTACAGTGCAATTTTGTTTGAATGAGTAAAGGCAAAAAGTGCGAAGAGGTTCTTCATTGGATGTGGAACAGTGGAACAACAGCAATTAAGTACAAAGTCGGAACACAAATACAGATCCAAGAAGATAAAACATGTAGCATGCATGGAACTGATGGTAGAACAGTCATTACACATATGTAAGAAACAGGGAAAACAATGAAGATTTCATATGTAAGAAATTGTATGAAAAGATAATTACACATACACCCCCTCGGTTTTGAATCCAAAATCAACCAACAGATCCAAGCTCTATGTAAAGATATATCAAATTATCAACTATCATCCCAGTAGTTTTTGGAATACAATTCATCACTATTCCACACAATTCAATTAGAATTTAAACGCCGCTCTCTAAACACCATTAAAAAATCAGATTATGCAGCTTAATTTCGCAACGAAGCAACGTAACATCCTTCTCTAAAAGCCAAGTATACGGATTTGGTGACGGAAATGTGCCTTGGACATCTCTGTCGCCGCAAAGACATATTTCTTTCCAAGGTCAGAGCACATTATTGATTCGTCGGGATTTATGGAACTCTATTTGGACTATTAATCAGTACGGGCTTTTTGGATTTTACTGATGACCTATCAATAGAGGATTGTATCTAGTGGATTCGAACCCAAAGTCATTACAGAAGAAAAAACCTAACTACTTGGGTCAATTCCTATCTGCATTTCTCTTCCCTTTCATGTGTCCGTGGCTCTAAGCGTATGGTTGATTTAATAAAACGTTGTTTTTATGTGTAAACAGAACTAGTCATTACAATATCAGTCCAAAAATTGTATTTAACTCATGCTGATTTTTCCAGTGGGATAAATCCAAAATTTTGAAGTCCACGCGGTGAATGTTTTTTTCTCAAATTTTGAAATCAAATATTCTACGATAGTTAGGTATGTATATATATATATATATATATATATATATATATATATATATATTTTGTGTGGACTGAAGAAATCAGCAAAGACCATTTCCGTTTGAATTTGGCGGGACAATTTCTGGAAACTCCTCTAGTTTTGTGACTTATAGTTGCCAAGTTGCTCTTTATGGTCAACAATCATGATAAAGAATCAAAGAAATGGCCATCAAAATGAAAATACCTGATCATCTTATTTATACTTTAATATATATAATTTTGGTGAATATAAATATAAATCATATTTAATGTTCCCAATTTATTTATTTCCTTAAACGAAAATGATCATTATGAGTTTGATTCATTTTCTTTGTTTATATTATACTACTTATGAATCAATATTAATCGAGGGTCTACAATTAAGTATTTTGACACTATATTAATTTAACCAATATTCTCATGTCAAATTCATAATAAAACGAGATTAATGGTTATCATCAACGAATAGAAGTACCACTAAGAATAGTGAATCGAAGTTCATGTCATTAGATACACGACCACCATCATTATTCGTAGAAAAGCTTTAAACCTTATACTGGTCCGATCAAATGAGGTTTAACACCAACAAAAATATTGATAATAAATTAAACAATAACCAGCTACGCGTACGTATGATTTAAACCAAAAATGTGATGAGAGTAAAAGTTGGTAAGCAATATATTAAAAGGCTCTAGAAACTCCAATGAACTTAATAAAATATATTGCTATGTTCACACATACCTACTCTGCATGCCACACAAACGTAATTTGTGCCAATTCAACCTAATACAGTGATCTTATCAGTGTCTATTTAACAGAAGCTGATTCCTTAATAGCTTTACTAACACCAAACCCATTTGCTAATACATTCTAAGGCCTGAGAAAAGACCATGGCGTTTGCTATGAGAGTGATGATTATAATACTTGTGATAATTTTGGGTGTTTCTGTTTCGGTTCAAGCCAGAAATTTCCCAAGTAAGTACATAATCCTCATCAAGATTTATAATTATTCTTTAGCTAAAAATTCAATCTTGATCAGTTGTGTTCTGAAATATGCAGATAATCATCATTCAGGTGCTGCCATGAAAGTGATGCAGACTGCAGGAGTTTCTCCTCATGCACATGATTGGTTTATTTCCATAATATATGGGGACTATAGATACGTAAGGTCAGCTAATATTGTTGGACGACCAGAACCGTCGTCGCCCCCGCCCCCTAAGTCCCCATCTGGTCCCGTCCAGCTTCAATCGTTGGCATCTAATATTGTTGGACGACCACAACCGTCGTCGCCCCCACCCCCTCAGTCCCCAACTGGTCCCGTCCAGCTTCAATCGTTGGCATCTAATATTGTCGGACGACCACAACCGTCGTCGTCCCCACCCCCTCAGTCCCCAACTGGTCCCGTCCAAGCTTCAATCATCCAACTTGAAACCCGAGTATTGACAAATTACAGCCGCTGAGGGATGGATTAGGGATGAATTTCTTTCTTAGTGACGGATTCAGTTCTACAGTGTACTTTGTTCACATCTTACCTTTTCGTTGCTTATTCGTAGTTACTAGTTAGTTTGGTGTTTCTGCTCTCCAGTAATGCTGCTTAAACTAGTAGAGCTACATTTGTACCAGTTTATCACTATACCTGTCGTGTGGTGTGTATATTAATATACCTGCCGTTTCGTGTCGACCTAAACTCTATTGTCTATTAACATACTTGTCGTGTGGTGTGTACGTATTACGGCCTAAACTCTATTGTCTACTGTGGTGTGTATGCATTACTGCCTATTTTGAATTATAAGCAGAAAAACATGAACGCCCAAAGCATGAAAGAATTTAAAACCACTCGGAAATACGAGAGAAAGAAATTTTTATTCCATTACATTTTGAAATTGCTTACAACTTCCCATCAATCTCACCATCTTCCTCAATCAATAAAACTTCCATAATACATACAGAAAGAGAACATCTTTACTTCGCCACAAAAGACAGTATTTGTTCACCAAAACAACAAAAGACATTATTTCCCAAACTCACTCAAAACAGAAACAGAGTAAAACACTAGCATTATTAAACCAGAAACCATCTCCTCACCCCGACGCCCTTCAATCGACTTCCTCGATCTTAGGCCCAGCACCATTACCGCTTCCGGAGCCAGCACCTCCCGGCATTTCAGGGCCGCCACCCATCGGCCCATCTCCGGCACCCCCTTGATACATCTTCGAGATTATCGGATTACACAAGTTCTCCAATTCCTTCAACTTATCCTCCAACTCATCAACTTCAGCAAGCTGGTTCCTCTCCAACCACTCGATCGCATCATCAATGGCTTTCTCAATCGTCTGCTTGTCCGAAGGACTCAGCTTCGATCCAACCTTGTCCTCATACTGTAGGCATAATTCTCCAACGCATTCTTAGCATCCACCTTCTTCTTCACCGTCTCATCCTCCGCCTTGTACTTCTCCGCCTCCTGCACCATTCTCTCAATCTCCTCCTTGCTCAGCCGCCCCTTGTCGTTGCTGATGGTGATCTCGTTCTACATGCCGGCATTCTTGTCCTCTGCCGACACATTCAATATCCCGAGGATGTAATAGCAATTCATCTGAGTAAGACTCTGCTTAGCAGCTTCATTGGATGTTACCCAATGAAAATCATTGAGACAATTATTTTTTCCATTTACTTGTCGTCTATTTATTTATCTTAGTATTGGGAGTCACATTTCAGGTTTGATGCACAAGCTGGAGGTACAGCTAAACTTGGATCAGGGAATCGGGATGAAACTGTAGCTGGGTTATTGTCGTCACTTTCGTTGGAGGGACTAGGTCCCCAATGGATCAGGCCATTCCCTCCACGGCTCCCAGTAATGGATGGAGAGGTAACATGTGATGTACTAGCAATCGATAGCTGATGAGTAGACAACATCAATTAAGTTGTGTGAAAAATGTATACATTCAACACAATTTCTCCTGATTTTGAACAGCTATTGTGGCTAAACCCTGATATGAACCATGAGCTTTTATGGGATTATGAATGTGTGCCGATATACAAGTAGAGGAGCAGCAGCTAGAGATTTGGTTGCAAAAGCTCTGAAGGGTCCACTTGTTCCCATGCAACACGAGGTACCATATTTTACTACTCGTGGATAGTGCAATCTTTTGTAACTAGAATATGGTATCTCGATTGAATGATTTTAAAAAGTGATGCTATTTTCACCTCTCAGTTGGTACGGTAATATTGCTTCATCTGGCAATTTGGACTTGGATGTTGATATGAAACTTCTGAGGTTTTCGGTTGGGCTTCATGTGGGAAATTTCTCTCATGGAATTATTTCTATAATTTACCTGGTTTCATTCCCTAATGTGATAAAGCTTGCCGTAGATATGCATGCAACTTTTTTATCCAGGCTGTCTCAAGGTGATGGTTATTACTCAAACTTGTTGTGAAAGTGTTCCTTTTGGTCATGCATAACTAAGAATGGGTAAAGCATATTTTGACCTTAAAAAAAGACACATTTTTTGATAATTGATGGAAATCTATTTGCTTGTCTGCTACCTGAACAACTATGTTTGCTTAAGCATCAAATTTCATCCTATTGTTCAACTACTTTGCTTTGCTATAGGAAGTATGAAACATTATCCTAGGGCTTCATACCTGTTTGACACATCTCTTTCCTTCAACAACTTGTGTTGGAGTTGACGAGTGACCTGAAGCTTGTGTATCCCTGTGGGCTGACACCGAAAAAGCTTCCAGTATGTCCTTTTATTTATGCGCGCGTGTGTGTTCCTCTTGAAATGAAACCTGGTCCTGCTTGTGTTTTTATTCTAATCTAGCATGTTCTGATCAGGATCTAGTGGAAAACAATCCTATGATTGCAGTTGAAGTTCTCATTAAGTTAGTGAATTCACCTGAAATATCAGTGATGGTGCTGGAAATCAGGCCTCCAAAAATGCAACAACACTTTAGTATTTGTATGAAAAGGGAAAGACCATCACAGGCGTGAGGGCCTCAGGATCTGGGTTTCCTCTTGAGCGTGGGTTCTTCCAGCTAGGATAACACCAAGAATGCAAGATGCAATGATGATGCGACTGTGATGAGAATAATATGAAGCTTGGGAAGATGCAGAAGAATGGTGGAATGGACCCAGAACAATGAGTGCAGTATGTATCGTGAAGATGACTTGGGGGAGAAAGCATGTGTTCTCCCCTTTTTATATGTTAGGGGTGAGGGTAAATGGGTAAATTGACCGTGTGGTCCCAATAAATTAAACCTGTGTTGCCCTAAAACGTGGCAGCCCTTGAGGGCGTGAGAATGACGTTTCTGAAAAGGAGGCGGCGTGTCAGGTACAAGGTGCGCACTACCTTTGTGTCAGAGGTTGTTGACGAGGATCGCGAGGGTGGAAGGTCCCGGATCCATTTTATGAGGGTTCAGATCCACCACGGCGGTGGGGGATCACCCGCGAGCGCATAGGTGACGCTCGAAGAGTGCTCGGACGGGTTCCTCACGACTTATGATCTTTGAGTGCCGAAAACCCGAGCGACAAGAATGTAGCCCTCGTGCGGGTGATTCCTTGAGAAAGGTAACCCCGAAGGCCGGGACGGGAGCGCCGAGCCTGCCGGTTCGTCCTTGTTATTAAATGGTTGGCCGAGGCTCAAAGGCCTATACTAGTTGGCAAGTGAGTGGGCTGGGTTGGCCCACGAGCCCGTCAATGCGAGGGTGTAGTCTCCGCGTTAGCAGATGGTGACACGTGGACGGATTTGATACAAGTGCGTTTTTGGGCCTCATCATTTTGCCCCCCAAATTCTGTAGTATCGCTCGAGCGTACTGTAGAATTTAAAAAGAATGGTGCCTTGAATATTTGAATATCCGAGGGTCAAGCCATTGCTAGAGAAGAGACCGCCGACCTTCTGTAAAGGACACAGTCTGACACCGCATTAATTGAAGTCATGTCCGCATTTAATGCTGAGTGAGAACGTGGGCGCGTACACTCCGGGGGACGTGAGGCTGTTACCAAAAGTGGGGGGTTTCCTAGGCGGGAAATGATTGCCATTTGAAATCTTAAACCCTAATTAATGCCAGCCTTTACCCCTATAAATAGGGATTTGCAAGGCTTTGGAGCCTCTTTCACGCATTCTGTCTCCTTCAAGCACATACTTAACAAGAACTCTCTGCAACTTTCACCGACTCCGGCGAGTTTCCGTTCTTCAAATTTTAGGTAAAACTCCATAAGATTTTTTCCAGTACTAAATTTAGATTTAGGTTGTGTGTGTGAAACTCTTGAGTGAAGAGCCTCTTTCTGCCGTTGAATTCGTTTCAGAAATTTTCTCCCTCATCGAGTTTTCTGCCAGAAATTCCGTCTTCAAAAGTCGAAAAACAAACATGGCCGGAAACCAAGCTGACGATTATGTAAGGGAGATTGATGAGATGTCAGTGGGGAGCTCTTCCCCTCACGGCAATGTTCCCACGGCTGTTCCCCTGGCTAGGGCGTCCCCAGGTGAGGGGATTCCCATGGCGATTCCGGTGGCCTAGGCTCCGGCTGATGACGGGGAAGAAGAGGTGGACGCTGCCGTTCAAGGGATGAACGAGCGTGCCCCTGAAGGGGTGAATGACCTCTTTGAAGAGATGCATAACGTGATGGAAATGCAAAGGCAGGGAGAGAGAGTATTCCCGGTGTTGAATAGCGCCGTGAGACCCCAAGATCACAGGATTACAGTGGCCGTGATGGCTCCCGAGGGCGAAGCAGGGCCATCCGGGCGCCAGTTTGAGGCTGAACCTTCCAGAAGGCGCCAAAGGAGAGGAAAGGAGCCTGCCACTCGAGTGAGGTAAGATAACCGTCACCAAACTGATAGATCTCCGAATGAGATTGAAAGTATTTTGACGCTCGACGATTTAGATGAGTTGAGGGCGAAAGCTTATTGGGATGAAGCAGTATTTCTCATGCGCATTCCCGAGGAGGGAGAGAGGGCAAATCGACCACCACCGGGGATGATGACGGTCTACTGGGATGCAGTCCTGGCTGGGGGTTTAAGGTTTCCTATTGCTCACTCCGCTGTTGTCATCTACCACCATCTAGGGCTTTGCCCTTCACAAATTCTGCCCACGGCATAGCCCTAATCAACACCTTCATAATAGCGATGAGAGCCTTAGGCCACGCCCCCTCGATTGCCAATTTTGACAGTTTGATACAAGTAGCCCGCTCGCCACGCTCGTCGCCTACGGACGGGTTTTACTACGCCCAAGCCAAATCGGGCTTTAAGATGATAGAATCCCCATCCACTTCCTACGGCGAGCATTGGAAGGAGAGGTATTTCTTCGTGGGGGCCCCCGGGGGGATTTTTGGGGTTCACCGACAGTGGATGATACATGGCGAGGGTCCTTTGGTTAGGGAGAGGATGAGGAATAAAGCCTTTGAGGATTGGGCGATGGGATTAGCCTTCGAGATGAGGAGTGAGAAAAAGTGGATTAAGGCTGAAACCCTAATGAAGAACGAGGGAGTGCTGTTCCGTTATGGCTTGTCTTGCCCTCCAGACATGATACTCAACCCACCAGCTGACATCATGGCCCTCGATGGTTAGATTCTAGGAACTAACTTCTCTAACTTTTAGAATAACCCTCTAACTTGGTGTGATTATTGTGCCTTTGTACCAGTTATCTAAATAACCAACTCTTGACACTCGTATCCTTTTACTTGCAGGTGTCCAAATATTATCTCAAGGCATGAATGCTGAGGCTCTTTCACGCATGCTAGGCGCTCCGGGAGCCGGTGCTAACCCTCAGCAACAACAGCAGCAGGAGTAGGAACGACCCCCAAGTGCTCCGAGGGGCAGAGGAACACGACGAAGGCAGGGGCGAGGCGGCGGAGGCAGGGGTGCCGGTAACGAGGCTTCAGCTGCTGGTCCCGTCGAGGATCTTACAGTAGGTGGCGCCCGTGAGGTTACTCCGTCTCCGGCTGCCCCCGAGGGACCCATAGCGCTCAGCTCCAGCACTTCATTCAATCGATCTGGGGAGCTAGCCCGCATCCATGACTCGATGAGGGACGAGCGCCAAGGAAAAAGAAAGAGGATGCCGAACTCTATCCCAATCTCCGGTAAAGGAAAGGAGGTGGTTGTAGGCCATCGGGGAGAGGGTAGCGATACATCTTCCTCTGAGGACGAGGATTTTTGGAAGATAGGCTGTCGGGGGGACGCTCGGTACAAGCGCCAAAGGAAGGACGGTCCCGTCTTACTGAAAAAGAGCGCCTTTTCTGTCAACATGGTCTCCGACATCGTCGGAAAGCTTCAGTTCTCCGCCGATCATGACAAATTAAACGAGCATGACGCCGCTCGGGTCGCGGATGACGCATGCCACGCACTCCTGACGGTTAGCTCTTAATTCCCTTTGTAAAATTCCCCCTTTTTCCACCTTTGTTCTGATAATGACTCTCGCTTATGGCTTCTCAGGAGGTAATCCCGAGGCTGAAAAATTTGCAAGGGCGAGCGCAAGCCTATTCTGAGCATAAGGCCAAGTACAAGAAGTTGCTGCGCGTCTCAGACCCAGGCCAATTGCAAGTGGATTACAACAATGTCCACGCCCAATTGACCGCTGCCAACCTTCAGAAGGATCATAGGGAGCTGAAGGTGGAGCGCGACCAACTGAGGGTCCAGAATAGGGAGTTGAGCACACAACTGACTGAGAGCACACGTCAGAATGAAGAAACTAAGAAGGCTCTCTCTGAACTGCAGGGGAAGGTGGAAGGACTGGCGGCGAAGGTCTCTTGGGACGCCGTGATGAAGTTCGTGCGTTCCAAGGCCTTCGTGTTTGCAGCCAACATCCAGTGCTTTGATAACGCTCGGCGCTTCTTCCACAAAGCTATCGGGCAGATGGTGAAACTGGGCTTGGCTCCTGACAGCACTCGGACTGACGCGAGCTTGCGCATGGATCTGGATGAAAACTGCGAGCCCATGGTCCAAGATGAGGATCCCACCGAGAGCTTGGCGGAGCCGGAGTACCAAGAGTTGGTGCAAACGCTCCAACGGGAGTTCATAGCTGCCAATACCCTAGGTCCCGAGCCCATACGGATAGAGGATGAGGACACCGTCGTGGAGGCAGTGGATGTTGAGGAACCCGGCGAGGCTCAAACTTCTGACGCACACGTGTTGGCCCCTGTTCCCCTTGCGACTGCTCCTCCCGAGCCCGATGCTCCAGCCCAGTGAAATTCCTTTGATCGTTGATCTTCTGCCCTCGCCAGTTTAAATTCTTCTTCTTATTTATGAACAACTTTATGTCTGTACTTAATCCTCCAGTTATTTTCCTGAACATTTTGGATTCCTCCATGCTGCTTTTCCATATATTTGAACTCTTCTTTTACTGCTTGAATGCTTGAATACTTTCTCCTTTACTTTTAAATGATGAATGATGTTGTTTCATTACGCTCGCCGCTTTTATATTAATATCTCTTGTTTGAGCGTTTGCGATGGGCGTGCGTATGCACGAGGGCGTTTTCTTTGAGGGTGCCCTGGCATTCATTACATTGCGTCTAGCGATTTGAGGGGCGCAAGTACGGGCGAGAGTGTGCCCTGGCATTCATTACATTGCGTCTAGCGATTTGAGGGGCGCAAGTACGGGCGCGAGGGTGTTTTCCCTGAGTGTTCCCTGGCCATACTCGTAATGAGGCTCGAATTTGAACTTTAGGAAACCTCTGGGGATTTGCCTAAGTATTGGCTCAGTAATGTGCATCCTCGTTTCGAACGCTCCATTGGGTTGTATATACTTTAGAAATCAACAGTAGAATTTGCTAAGTATGGGATTAAAGCGAGCGTAACCGTGGGGTTAGCGTCATTTCGAGGGACCCATGAAAGGATTGTTATGGGATACACTCAGTTAGCGTAAATTAAGCATTTTGCTCCCCGTTGTTTGACACATTCGTTCTTAGGATTTTATACACTTACGAATTGTCAAACTATTCCGGGTAGATGGTTATCAACACCCAGATAGCGTTGCTCCAAAACGATGGGGGTGTTACTTAGGCCGTTCGACGTGGAGGATGCTCGACACGGAGTAGGCCTTCTGTTGCTCAAATCATTAACCAATAAGAAAGCAAATAAATGGCATAATCAAAAATCACATGCTTACTGTTATACTTGTAATTTCCAAAATGAATACAATATGCTTTCTGTCCAAAGAAAGTATCCCATGCCGCCAACGGGCAATTACAAAAAAACTGATGTTTACACGTAGAACCTTCTAAGGTTACATGCATTCCATGGCCTAGGGAGACGCTCGCCTTGCAAAGTCTCCAGCAGGTAGGTGTTATTTGCTCGTACCTGAACGACTTTGAAGGGGTCTTCCCAATTGGGGTCCAACTTACCCACATGTTTGGAGACTTCAACTTTTTTGAGGACCAAGTCCCCTAGCTGGAAAGTCCTCTCCTTAACGCGTTTGTTGTATTGGCGAGCCACGGTTGCTTTGTATTTGTGGATACGTGCCCTAGCAGTATTCCTCTTCTCGTCCAGCAAATCTAACTCGAGCCTCCGGTGGCCTCATTGTCAGCAGGCTCGAAATAGGCAACGCGTGCGGACTCTTGAGCAATTTCCGCAGGTATCATAGCCTCGGAGCCATAAACGAGGGAGTAAGGAGTTTCCCCTGTTGCCGCTCGCGGGGTAGTACGGTACGCCCACAGGGCTCCTTGAAGCTCTTCAGCCCATTCGCCCTTCTTGCTTTCGAGCATCGTCTTCAGATGCTGGAGTATGGTCCTATTAGTTACCTCCACTTGACCGTTGGCCTGAGGGTGGCCCACCGAAGTGTAACGTTGCTCAATCCCCAGTTCGTAGCACCAATCCCGCGTGTCAACGGCGATGAATTGGGATTCATTATCTGAGATAATTACCCTCGGGATGCCGTATCTGCAAATGATGTTCTTCCAAATGAAGTCCCTCACAACCTTGAACGTTATTTTCGCGACTGCTTCAGCTTCGGCCCACTTAGTGAAGTAATCCTCAGCGAGTATTACGAATTTCTTTTGTCCGACCGCCATTGGGAGGGGTCCCACAATATCAATGCCCCACTGATCAAAAGGCCACGAAACATCAATAGGAATCATTTGAGCTGCCGACAACTGAGGGGTGTTAGAATGAAATTGGCACTTAGGGCATTTCTTGGAGTAGCTAACGGCATCCTGCAGCACCTAGGGCCAGTAGAACCCACTCCTTAAGACTTTCTTTGCCAAGATTCGACCGCCCGAGTGGTTCCTGCAACTTCCATTGTGCACAGTTCTAAAACTTCCTTGGCCTGCGAGGGTCTCAAGCATCTCAACGGCGGGCCCTGGAAGGATCTCTTGAATAATTGGCCCTCGGCGTCCAATGAGAAACGAGGGGCCTTGTTTCTGATTTTTCGAGCCTCAACTTTGTCGCTTGGGCTGGTTCCATCCTGGAGGAATCTGATAATTTCGTCGAGCCAACAAGGCTCGGAGGGGTCAATCATATTCACCTCCTTCGAAGGTTCGCCTCTACTTATCAGCGGTTCTTCTGTTCTAGGAAATGTGATAGCACGCTCACTAAAACCATCCAGGGCGGATGCGAACTTTGATAGAGCGTCGGCATGTTCGTTTTCTGCCCTCAGGATTTGCAAAAGGTGGAATTCTCTGAACTTGGCTATCACCTCCTTAGCGCTCGCCAGATACTGCACCATGGTGGCTTCTCGAGCCTCATAAGAACCATCAATTTGACTCGCGATCAACTGCGAATCAACATATGCAGTGACCCGCGTGGCGCCATTTTGGTGTGCAATCCTGAGCCCCTGGATGAGGGCCTCATACTCAGCTTCGTTGTTGGTGACTTGGAACGCCAGCTTAATCACATAGTCAACTTCAGCTCCGAGAGGGTCCCTGAGGGTCACCCCGGCTCCTCCCCCTTGTGAGGTCGAGGAGCCATCTGTGTGCAAAAGCCATAAACCATCCTCTGCTTAGGGCACAGTATCTAAGTTGAAACGTTCTACCAATAGGTCAGCCACGGCCTGAGCCTGTATCGCCGTGCGAGGCTCAAAGGTGATGTCGAATTGACTAAGTTCAATTGACCATTTAATTAATCTCCCTGAGACGTCCGGCTTTGCAAGCACCTGTCTGAGGGGCTGATCTGTAAGCACCACGATGGAATGCGCTTGAAAATAGGGCCTTAACCTCCGAGAGGCATTAACGAGCGCGAAAGCAAATTTCTCTATTTCCATGTATCTTTTCTCCGCTCCCTGTAGAGTCTTACTTAAATAATACACTGGCATATGCTTACGCTCGCGAACGGCCCCGAGGACAGCGCTCGTGGCCTCCAAGGAAATTGACAGATAGACAAACAAGCTCTCCCCCGGGTTAGGTTTGGTCAACAAAGGCGCGCTCGAAAGGTACTGCTTCATGTCTTGCAGGGCCTTTTCGCAGTCCTCGCTCCAGGTAAAGTTGCGAGCGTTACGCAGAATTTTAAAGAAGGGCAGATTGCGGTCCCCTGAGCGGGAGATGAACCTATTTAGTGAAATGATTTTACCCACAAACACCTGGACCTCTCTCAGATTGCGACGGGAGGGTATGTCCAGGATTGCTTTAATCTTCTCTGGGTTTGCCTCTATGCCCCGTTGGCTGACCATGTATCCCAAAAATTTGCCATTTGGAAGGATTCAGTTTCATACCAAAACGCCGCAGGATATTGAACGCTCGTTTGAGGTCTTCTAGATGAGAATACTGGCGTTCGCTTTTGACGATCATATCATCCACATATACTTCCATGGACTTTCCGATCTCACACTCGAACATTCTGTTGACGAGGCGTTGGTATGTCGCTCCTGCATTTTTGAGCCCAAAGGGCATAACCTTGAAGCAATAAACACCCATATGGACTACGAACGCAGTTTTGGGACGATCCTCAAGAGCCATAAATATCTGATAATATCCTTGGAAAGCGTCCATCATGCTCATAAGTTCACACCCAGCGGTCGAATCCACCAACTGATCAATTCTGGGCAATGGGTACGGATCCTTAGGACATGCCTTGTTGAGGTCGGTGAAGTCATTGCACATACGCCACTTGTTGGCGCTCTTCGGAACGAGCACCACATTGCAAAGCCATTCGGGATATAGAATCTCTTCTATGTACTGAGCGTCAAGCAGTTTATTGACTTCTTCTTCTATGCCCTGCTTTCGGAACCCATGGACATCTCTCTTCTTTTACTTTATAGGTTTGAAGGCCGGATCCACGTTCAACCGGTGGACAATAACGCTCGGATCTATGCCAGTGAGGTCGGAAGCCTTCCAAGCAAAGACATCAATATTTTCTAGCAAGAATTCAATCATCATAATCTGAGAGGGGCCGTCGAGGCTGGAACCTATTTGCGTGGTCTTATCGGGATTCCCGGGTTCCAATTCGATGGTTAGGAAGCTCTCCGTAGGTTCCACTCGCACTTCAGGCCTCGGCTGTTCGAGCGCTCTTTTCTTGCCTGTAATTCTCTCGTTGGTATCTCCCGAGGGTATATGATCCTCGTCTTCCGAGGAGGAAGCCCCAACCGCTCCGAGGGGCGAGTTCCCAGCATCTATGGGTTTGTCCGTGGCCTTCTTCTTATTCTTCTTTTTATAGAGCTTGGCCCTTTTGCGCTCGGGGCCATCTTCATCTAGTTTGGGAAAGTCAACAGATTTTTTGGTGGAACCTGCTTGGGTAGGTTGTTTGGGCTTGTGGCTACGAAGGGAAAGTATGTAGCATTCCCATGCTTCCTTAACATTGCACAGTACTTCTCCGGTACCCTCGGGGGTGGGAAACTTGACTTTCTGATGATAAGTGGAAATTACAGCTTTGAAGTCAACGAGGGCTGGGCGCCCAATGATGATGTTGTATGGTAGGTCTACTTCGACCACCACATAGAGAACATTTAAAGTCTTTCACTGGGGGGCGCGACCGAAAGAGGTGGCCAAGCGAATTTGTCCGCTAGGGACGATCTCGGAACCCCCAAAGCCGACGAGGGCTGTTCTGAGGGGTTCGAGCGGGATGTTTGTGATGTTCATTTTCTGAAACGTGGAGTAAGGCAAGACATTCACGGAGCTTCCACTATCAATTAAGACCCTCTTTACAACGTGATTGTGAACGTCTAAGCTAACCACCATGGGGCAGTCAGAGGTTTCACCGACCCCATGGGGCGTTACAATGTGCTCTAAGTCTTTCTCTGTGAAACCTACGCTTTCATCCTTCTCCGAGCGTGATGATTTATCAATAGAGAACACTGGCCTGGGCTGAGAAGATCTTTGGTCATAACTCCGAATGTAGCGGCGTCGGGAAGCGTTAGAGTCACCCCCCGAGGGTCCTCCAGCAATCATGTGAATGACCGCGAAGGGCTGGTTTTCCACGTCCGATGCTTTCCCTTTTCCACGGTCACTGGGCTCGGTGTGATGGTGACGCGGGCTCCGAGAGTGCGAACGGCTTCTCCCACGTGCATGCGCTTGCTCGGCGCAGTGCTCGTCGTACCTCTCCAACACCTTTACGAACTCCTTAAGGTGCCCCCCAGCGATCAGCCTCTGAATCTCACTTTCTAGCTGACGACATTCACTGGTGTCATGCCCTTTTTGCTTGTGGAAAGCGCAGTACTTCCCCGAGCGCTTCTGAGCCTCCGTTTCTCTCAACTTTAGCGGCCTCTTGAACAACTTCTTATCCGCCATGGCATATACTTCGGCTATAGGGCGGTTGAGAGGGATGCGCTCGAACTTTCGAGGGGGTGGAGAATTTCTACGAGCGGAAATAGGGCTGCGGCGGCGGCCCCTGGTTGAATCTCCTCTGTCCTCGGGGGCTTTGCTGGGGTGAGGGGCGTTCGCCATTTTCTAATCCCTCGCAAGATACATATCTTAGAGGGTGAAAAACGATTCAGCTATGTCCCTTATCTCCATCAACGAGCGGGGCTTTTTCTTGGCCACTTCTTCTACAAATTCCTTGCTGACATAATGCTTCATATTGATGGCTCCAAACAGCACGTGCCTCAAAAAGTCAATTCAGGGTTTCTCTACCAACAAAATCTCCTTGTTGAACCTTCCCATAAAAGATCGGAGGGTCTCATTCGGCCCCTGGACCAAGCTGTACAGGGCAGTTGCGGCCGGGGCCGGTGCTTTTAAGGAGTTGAAGTGGCTGACGAAGGCATCTGTCAAGTCATAATACCCCCGAATCGAGCGCGGAGGGAGTTTTTTGTACCAATCTTGAGCCATTCCAGTGAGGGAAGTGACGAACACTTTGGCCCAATAGTTGTTGGGGTGATCATATAAATGCATCAAATGTACAAAGTGATCCAGATGCTCGGTTGGATCAGTGGTTCCGTCGTACCTATTGACAGACGAGGGGATTTTGCCCTTCCCTGCGCGAGTCATCAGTACCTCCTCAATGAGGGGCGAGTCTCCGGTCATGATCCTATAATCCCGATCGTCGGGATCTTCGTAGCTGGCTTCCCTCCTGTGCCGAGAAATGGGCCTACGCGGTCGACGAGCGTCTCTGGCCCTGGACCTCTCGCCCCTATCGCGGGGGACCTGAGACCTTGTACGATAGAGCTGCTCCACCACATTCTGGAGCCCCTTGAGCTGATCTTGTACTGCCGCAAGCTGAGGGTCGCTGACATCTCTGCGGTTTACCCTTCCTGTGGCCCTCGATTGGACCTCCTCGTTGTTTCCAGCCCCTTCATTCCGAGGGGCCCTTTCGTCTCCTACGGGTGGTTGCTCTTGCTGGACCCTCGGTGGGGCCTCATTTTCTTGGATCGGTGGAGGGGAGGCTGCTGGGCCCTCAACGCATTTTGGGCCATCATCAATGGGTGTACTGGGAGTCCTCCCAGGGGTGGGGCCATTCGAGCGCCCGCGTGTGAAGGGAAATAAGCTGCAGTAAAATGTTCCCAAGCGTTCTGCACGGCTTGACCCTCGCATTGCGCGTACAGCGCTTGAAGTTGTTGTGTAGTGATTTGGGGCATTTCTACCCCTTGTATCTCTCTTGGCAATGACAGGGGGAGATTCAGTGCCCTCACTTGATAGGGTTGGATCATCGGCATCATCCCGGGCATCATTCCGGGTTGCATAAAAGAGTATCCCGGTGGAGGCATGGCCATGGGATACATGCCTGAGTAAGGGAAGGAAGCGTTGGCGGTGTGAGCTGTTGGTGGAACAACGGAACTGGGCCCCCCTGTAACGTTCCCTCCAGGTGGGAGAGTTGCAGCCGCTGTTTCTGCATTTTCGACCCCGTTCCCCGCAGCTGGTGGGTTTATACCTCCGGCAGGGACGTTGCTCTCAGCGTTCTCTTCGTTGACTGGGGGGAGAGCGCCATTGTCCCCCACGGCTCCAGTCCTTGTTGCAGTTACCATTTCCAGAGTTAAAAGGTGTTATATCTCAACTAGCTTTCAGAGGAAGAATCTGGTTGTGGTAGTGATGGATTTCCCACAGACGGCGCCAAAAATGATGGTGCTGGAAATCAGGCTTCCAAAAATACAACAACACTTTAGTATTTGTATGAAAAGGGAAAGACCATCACAGGCGTGAGGGCCTCAGGATCTGGGTTTCCTCTTGAGCGTGGGTTCTTCCAGCTAGGATAACACCAAGAATGCAAGATGCAATGATGATGCGACTGTGATGAGAATAATATGAAGCTTGGGAAGATGCAGAAGAATGGCGGAATGGACCCAGAACAATGAGTGCAGTATGTATCGTGAAGATGACTTGGGGGAGAAAGCATGTGTTCTCCCCTATTTATATGTTAGGGGTGAGGGTAAATGGGTAAATTGACCGTGTGGTCCCAAATTAAACCTGTGTTGCCCTAACACGTGGCAACCCTTGAGGGCGTGAGAATGACGTTTCTGAAAAGGAGGCGGCGTGTCAGGTACAAGGTGCGCACTACCTTTGTGTCAGAGGTTGTTGACGAGGGTCGCGAGGGTGGAAGGTCCCGGATCCGTTTTATGAGGATTCAGATCCACCACGGCGGTGGGGGATCACCCGCGAGCGCATAGGTGACGCTCGAAGAGTGCTCGGATGGGTTCCTCACGACTTATGATCTTTGAGCGCCGAAAACCCGAGCGACAAGAATGTGGCCCTCGTGCGGGTGATTCCTTGAGAAAGGTAACCCCGAAGACCGGGACGGGAGCGCCGAGCCTGCCGATTCGTCCTTGTTATTAAATGGTTGGCCGAGGCTCAAAGGCCTATACTAGTTGGCAAGTGAGTGGGCTGGGTTGGCCACGAGCCCGTCAATGCGAGGGTGTAGTCTCCGCGTTAGCAGATGGTGACACGTGGACGGCTCTGATACAAGTGCGTTTTTGGGCCTCATCAATCAGAGTATGGTCTTGTTCATTAACCTTTAGCTTTTGACTGAGAAATCACTATTATTTTACTTTGTTGTTTTTTATACTCTCTCTAATTTTCACTCTGATTTTTGAAATTCTTTGTTTAACCATCAGGTACTTCACTGTTCTTGTAAATATGGAGATGAGTCTTCATTCCATGGAAGTTGTGAACAGGCTGACAACTACAATTGAACTTCCTACCGAGTTCTTACATACTTACATTTCAAATTGTATAAGTGCTTGTCAGGGAATCAAGGTTTATATCTTTTTCTTGCCTCTAGTTGAAACGAGTTTTCTCGGTTTTTCATTTGCTTCAACCCTTACTATTTTTTCTACACATTCTCCTTTCCAGGATAGGTATATGCAGAACAGACTCGTGAGATTGGTTTGTGTGTTTCTGCAAAGTTTAATCCGCAACAAAATAATTAACGGTAAGCAGTTTGGACCATTTGAATCTGATGTCAACCAGACCTATCACTTTTTGAATGGGAACTCATTTCAATCCATGGTCACCGAAAGTTGAGAAAATATTAAATCATAGCTACTTCTATTTAAACAGGCACAGCAAGACTATTCCATTTTTCTTGATTAATGAGATTTCAAGTGCTAATCACGTGATTTCACGTGTCATTATTTTCTGTAAAATTTCTGGAAGAACATTAATCAGGCAATTTTTGCAATTATCCGATGGAAAAGAGAATTAGGTTTTCATGAAGATGCGAGCTGTTTTTCGTGCTCATACTTTTAGATGTTGTGCTTAAGTGTATCTCCAAGTAATAGTCCTCGTTGTATTTTTGCAGTTCACGACATCTTCATTGAAGTGCAAGCATTCTGCATCGAGTTCTCCCGGATTAGGGAAGCGGCTGGCCTCTTCCGGCTTCTGAAAACCTTGGAATAGATGTTTATCGGATTCTCTTTGCCCAGTTTCTATCCAGCCCGTCAGAGTGCACATTTTCTTATACATGTTCTTTGTGTAATGGGAATTAATAGGTGTTTAGGACTGGATCTAGTGCATAGCGATTGATGATATTTAGTCTTTCCTTTCATTGGCATAAGAAATACTAGCAATTTTTATTGTGCATCAGACGGAAAGATAGCTGGAGATGACCCTGGAAACTTTAGTTTTCTTGTGATTTATAGGTTGAAAAATGAAGCCTGAAAGAACGTTATGCTTGAATTTGATCATTATAGACATCAAGTACGATTAGATAAGCTGCGTCCAGACAGGGAAAACAATGAGGATTTCGCAGGCAATAAATTGTATATAAAGTTCATTACACACACCCCCCGCAAGTTTGAAACCAAAATAAGCTGGCAGATGTGAGCTTTACATGATGTTATATTAACTACTATTATCCCATAAACGGACAGTTGACACAAGTGGAAAAAGGCTCGAGTTCACTTAAGTAACGTCTCGGGTTCGGGTAGCCAACCAATATTAGTCGAATGACAGCATATTAGTATTAACACACTTGTTTAGAATTGCTGAAGTGATAGCAACACCAATAGTGAATTACCATCTAAACCATAGGCATGAAACCACAATTTACAGTGCAGTTTTGTTTGAATGAGTAAAGGCAAAAAGTGCGAAGAGGTTCTTCATTGGATGTGGAACAGTGGAACAACAGCAATTAAGTACAAAGTCGGAACACAAATACAGATCCAAGAAGATAAAACATGTAGCATGCATGGAACTGATGGTAGAACAGTCATTACACATATGTAAGAAACAGGGAAAACAATGAAGATTTCATATGTAAGAAATTGTATGAAAAGATAATTACACATACACCCCCTCGGTTTTGAATCCAAAATCAACCAACAGATCCAAGCTCTATGTAAAGATATATCAAATTATCAACTATCATCCCAGTAGTTTTTGGAATACAATTCATCACTATTCCACACAATTCAATTAGAATTTAAACGCCGCTCTCTAAACACCATTAAAAAATCAGATTATGCAGCTTAATTTCGCAACGAAGCAACGTAACATCCTTCTCTAAAAGCCAAGTATACGGATTTGGTGACGGAAATGTGCCTTGGACATCTCTGTCGCCGCAAAGACATATTTCTTTCCAAGGTCAGAGCACATTATTGATTCGTCGGGATTTATGGAACTCTATTTGGACTATTAATCAGTACGGGCTTTTTGGATTTTACTGATGACCTATCAATAGAGGATTGTATCTAGTGGATTCGAACCCAAAGTCATTACAGAAGAAAAAACCTAACTACTTGGGTCAATTCCTATCTGCATTTCTCTTCCCTTTCATGTGTCCGTGGCTCTAAGCGTATGGTTGATTTAATAAAACGTTGTTTTTATGTGTAAACAGAACTAGTCATTACAATATCAGTCCAAAAATTGTATTTAACTCATGCTGATTTTTCCAGTGGGATAAATCCAAAATTTTGAAGTCCACGCGGTGAATGTTTTTTTCTCAAATTTTGAAATCAAATATTCTACGATAGTTAGGTATGTATATATATATATATATATATATATATATATATATATTTTGTGTGGACTGAAGAAATCAGCAAAGACCATTTCCGTTTGAATTTGGCGGGACAATTTCTGGAAACTCCTCTAGTTTTGTGACTTATATTTGCCAAGTTGCTCTTTATGGTCAACAATCATGATAAAGAATCAAAGAAATGGCCATCAAAATGAAAATACCTGATCATCTTATTTATACTTTAATATATATAATTTTGGTGAATATAAATATAAATCATATTTAATGTTCCCAATTTATTTATTTCCTTAAACGAAAATGATCATTATGAGTTTGATTCATTTTCTTTGTTTATATTATACTACTTATGAATCAATATTAATCGAGGGTCTACAATTAAGTATTTTGACACTATATTAATTTAACCAATATTCTCATGTCAAATTCATAATAAAACGAGATTAATGGTTATCATCAACGAATAGAAGTACCACTAAGAATAGTGAATCGAAGTTCATGTCATTAGATACACGACCACCATCATTATTCGTAGAAAAGCTTTAAACCTTATACTGGTCCGATCAAATGAGGTTTAACACCAACAAAAATATTGATAATAAATTAAACAATAACCAGCTACGCGTACGTATGATTTAAACCAAAAATGTGATGAGAGTAAAAGTTGGTAAGCAATATATTAAAAGGCTCTAGAAACTCCAATGAACTTAATAAAATATATTGCTATGTTCACACATACCTACTCTGCATGCCACACAAACGTAATTTGTGCCAATTCAACCTAATACAGTGATCTTATCAGTGTCTATATAACAGAAGCTGATTCCTTAATAGCTTTACTAACACCAAACCCATTTGCTAATACATTCTAAGGCCTGAGAAAAGACCATGGCGTTTGCTATGAGAGTGATGATTATAATACTTGTGATAATTTTGGGTGTTTCTGTTTCGGTTCAAGCCAGAAATTTCCCAAGTAAGTACATAATCCTCATCAAGATTTATAATTATTCTTTAGCTAAAAATTCAATCTTGATCAGTTGTGTTCTGAAATATGCAGATAATCATCATTCAGGTGCTGCCATGAAAGTGATGCAGACTGCAGGAGTTTCTCCTCATGCACATGATTGGTTTATTTCCATAATATATGGGGACTATAGATACGTAAGGTCAGCTAATATTGTTGGACGACCAGAACCGTCGTCGCCCCCGCCCCCTAAGTCCCCATCTGGTCCCGTCCAGCTTCAATCGTTGGCATCTAATATTGTTGGACGACCACAACCGTCGTCGCCCCCACCCCCTCAGTCCCCAACTGGTCCCGTCCAGCTTCAATCGTTGGCATCTAATATTGTCGGACGACCACAACCGTCGTCGTCCCCACCCCCTCAGTCCCCAACTGGTCCCGTCCAAGCTTCAATCATCCAACTTGAAACCCGAGTATTGACAAATTACAGCCGCTGAGGGATGGATTAGGGATGAATTTCTTTCTTAGTGACGGATTCAGTTCTACAGTGTACTTTGTTCACATCTTACCTTTTCGTTGCTTATTCGTAGTTACTAGTTAGTTTGGTGTTTCTGCTCTCCAGTAATGCTGCTTAAACTAGTATAGCTACATTTGTACCAGTTTATCACTATACCTGTCGTGTGGTGTGTATATTAATATACCTGCCGTTTCGTGTCGACCTAAACTCTATTGTCTATTAACATACTTGTCGTGTGGTGTGTACGTATTACGGCCTAAACTCTATTGTCTACTGTGGTGTGTATGCATTACTGCCTATTTTGAATTATAAGCAGAAAAACATGAACGCCCAAAGCATGAAAGAATTTAAAACCACTCGGAAATACGAGAGAAAGAAATTTTTATTCCATTACATTTTGAAATTGCTTACAACTTCCCATCAATCTCACCATCTTCCTCAATCAATAAAACTTCCATAATACATACAGAAAGAGAACATCTTTACTTCGCCACAAAAGACAGTATTTGTTCACCAAAACAACAAAAGACATTATTTCCCAAACTCACTCAAAACAGAAACAGAGTAAAACACTAGCATTATTAAACCAGAAACCATCTCCTCACCCCGACGCCCTTCAATCGACTTCCTCGATCTTAGGCCCAGCACCATTACCGCTTCCGGAGCCAGCACCTCCCGGCATTTCAGGGCCGCCACCCATCGGCCCATCTCCGGCACCCCCTTGATACATCTTCGAGATTATCGGATTACACAAGTTCTCCAATTCCTTCAACTTATCCTCCAACTCATCAACTTCAGCAAGCTGGTTCCTCTCCAACCACTCGATCGCATCATCAATGGCTTTCTCAATCGTCTGCTTGTCCGAAGGACTCAGCTTCGATCCAACCTTGTCCTCATACTGTAGGCATAATTCTCCAACGCATTCTTAGCATCCACCTTCTTCTTCACCGTCTCATCCTCCGCCTTGTACTTCTCCGCCTCCTGCACCATTCTCTCAATCTCCTCCTTGCTCAGCCGCCCCTTGTCGTTGCTGATGGTGATCTCGTTCTACATGCCGGCATTCTTGTCCTCTGCCGACACATTCAATATCCCGAGGATGTAATAGCAATTCATCTGAGTAAGACTCTGCTTAGCAGCTTCATTGGATGTTACCCAATGAAAATCATTGAGACAATTATTTTTTCCATTTACTTGTCGTCTATTTATTTATCTTAGTATTGGGAGTCACATTTCAGGTTTGATGCACAAGCCGGAGGTACAGCTAAACTTGGATCAGGGAATCGGGATGAAACTGTAGCTGGGTTATTGTCGTCACTTTCGTTGGAGGGACTAGGTCCCCAATGGATCAGGCCATTCCCTCCACGGCTCCCAGTAATGGATGGAGAGGTAACATGTGATGTACTAGCAATCGATAGCTGATGAGTAGACAACATCAATTAAGTTGTGTGAAAAATGTATACATTCAACACAATTTCTCCTGATTTTGAACAGCTATTGTGGCTAAACCCTGATATGAACCATGAGCTTTTATGGGATTATGAATGTGTGCCGATATACAAGTAGAGGAGCAGCAGCTAGAGATTTGGTTGCAAAAGCTCTGAAGGGTCCACTTGTTCCCATGCAACACGAGGTACCATATTTTACTACTCGTGGATAGTGCAATCTTTTGTAACTAGAATATGGTATCTGTTAGGAAATAGATTGTAATTTAGGAGAGTTTTCCTTTTATATGAGATACCCTAATCCCTGACTTGTAGGGATTATTAGGTTAAATATTTCTCTCCTTGTACTGAGTTGGTATGACAATGAATACAATTCCCATCTTTTCTTCTTTACGTGCCTTAACATGGCATCAGAGCAGTGATAAGCATCCTTGGGACTCAGTCTCAACATCATCGTCCTAAAACCTTTCCCGAACCCTTTGACATCGAAACAAGATGTCCACCCCTACAGAACCAAAACCAAACACTGAATTATCCCTTCAATTGGCAGACTTGTTGCGAAACAATATGCAACAACAGCCAACCTTTACCAATCCTCAAAACCTCTCAATAGGCATAAAACTAAACAATGAGAATTACCCGGTTTGGGCCCGATTGATGAAGATGGCAATCGGAGGACGAGGCTGCCGCTCACACCTCACCGGAATTCCACCAGCACCAAACACCACCGATTCAACATATGATCAATGGGAACAAATAGATCAGAATGTGTTCACATGGATCATACAGAATATAGAAGCAAATTTAATAAACAACGTGTTGCAATACCCGAACGCGAAAACTCTCTGGGATGGTCTTGCAACGACGTACGGTAGCGGAACGGACCCCCTCCAACTGTTCGATCTGCACAGGAAAGCCAATACACAGAAACAGGGCCTCGAAAGTTTGGAAGATTTCTGGAATAATCTTCAAGGGATTTGGATGGCAATTGACCGGAAACAACCGAACCCCATGAAATGTCCGGAAGACATCACAACCTTCAACTAAATCATACAAGAACAGCGGTTATATCAATTTCTCACCGGACTTGATGACAAATACGATCCGATTATGAGGGATCTGCTGAAACTTGAATCAAAGCCCTCAGTTGAGACCGCCTATGCCACCATCCGGAGGGAGGCTGCCCGTCTTCAAATCCTACAGACGGCAACCGATGGCGAAGGAGGTCTCTCATCACCAGGCATTGGGACTGGACTGGTGGTGAAAGGTGGCAGAAATGGTCGGAAACCAGAGGGGAACAGGCGCACCGATAGCCGGAGAAACCCACCGCAAGAGGATAAATTAGAGCTACAGTGCTCTCACTGTGGAAAACCCAGGCACACGAAAGAAGGTTGCTTCGAATTAATCGGATTTCCCGACTGGTGGGAAGGGAACAAGAAGGGGAAAACTCGCGCAGCCGGTGGTGGGCCGCGGTGAGCGAACGCCGCCGTAGATCCTCAGAATCGCGGCTGGGCAACGGTGAATGGAGGAGGCGACGCCGTCACAGGCGTCATCTACCCAAGAGACGCCAGTGTGACGGCGTCTGGAACAGCAGGAACAACGGGAGAACGGCGGGCCAACATCGCCGCCGCAGCTGGAACATCCGCCGTCGCTGGAGCTTCAGCCGCCGCCCCACACACAGACATCATAGGAGGTAAAGGGTTTGAGTCAAATGACTCAAACCCTAGGCTGTTTTTAGTTAAAAGCCCCCCTTTGTCCCTATTCACAAATCAGCCCCAATTATTTCATAATATGCAAAGTGGCCCCTCTATTCTTGACACCTCACAAAACAACCCTAGAAGATCATCACAATGGGTTTTTGATTGCGGGGCTACGGATACTATGACATATGACCCCTCTGATATACTTGAACCCACCACTCTGAAAACATCTACTATTCAAACTGCTAATGGGGGTCTAATGGAAGTCAAGGGGGAAGGGACAATCCATATAACACCATGATTGAAATTGAGAAATTGCCTCTATGTTCCGTCCTTGTCTTATAAATTGTTATCTCTAAGTCATGTAACAAGTGAATTAGATTGCGTGGTCCTGATATATCCTCGTTTTTGCCTGATACAGGACATTCATACGAAGGAGATAATTGGGCGTGGTACTGAGCGGGACGGACTGTATTACGTGGATGAGTTGGAACACCCCTCTCGAAGTCTCTTATCAAAGGGTACTGCAGATACACAAGTTTGGCTTTGGCACAGGCGACTTGGACATCCCTCTGTTGGGTATCTGAGATTATTGTTTCCCTCACTTTTTCAGAATAATCAGCATTTAAATTTGTCATGTCAGACTTGTTCGATTGCAAAGAGTCATAGAACCACTTTTAAACCGATAAACACTCGGGTTGATTCTGTTTTTTCTTTAGTGCATTCGGATGTTTGGGGACCGGCCCCGGTTACTAATAACAATCGGTTTCGTTATTTTGTGCTGTTTATTGATGATTTTTCCGGTATGACATGGATATACTTTCTTCAGCACAAATCAGAGGTCTGTGACACTTTTATAGCATTCTCTACCATGGTTCAAACTCAGTTCAACCGGAAAATCAAAGTACTCCGGTCAGACAATGGCCGAGAGTATGTTAACCGGCAAATGAAAGAATTCACAACCAAACAAGGTATTATCCACCAAACCACTTGCCCAAACACACCCCAACAGAATGGAGTTGCCGAACGAAAGAACAGAACCCTTCTCGAGATGACCCGAGCCCTGCTCACAGAATCAAAAGTCCCACAGCATTTCTGGCCCGAAGCAGTAGCCACTGCCACCTACCTCACCAATAGACTACCCACAAAAATACTATCCCACCAAACACCTCTCTCTGTCTTCCAAACCCAAGCTGATATTCCACCATCCCTCACTATGCCACCACGGATCTTTGGATGTTCCGTCTTTGTACATATTCCCAAAGCCGGAAGAACAAAACTAGAACCATGCGCCGTCAAGTGTGTCTTTGTTGGTTACGCCCCTCATCAGAAGGGGTACCGATGCTATAACCCCACCACTCGACGCCTTCATGTGACTATGGACTGCGAGTTCTTGGAAACAGAGTACTACTTTCATACCCAACATCGAGCTCAGGGGGAGTGTCCGAGTGACTCTCTATGCTGGCTCAGTGACTCAGTTAACTCCGATAATGGTCTTCTTCCTGATACTGGTCTTCTTCCATCCTCCGTCCCAGGCATCACCGAGCTCAGTACCACCACCAATTGTCCGCCTCCGCATGATGTCCAAGTTGAGGTAACCGACTCGATGCCTTCTTCTTCAATTCCTGAATCCGTTGTTCTAGATACAGTTAACCCTGTCACAGGTGTTACAGAAGAAGATCACCAATATGTGCTGCCACAAAGAAGTACCAGGGGAGTTCCCCCACAAAGATATTCACCTGAACATAGACCACGGTCTTCTAGATACCCTGTGGGTAATATGGTAAAGGGAAACCTGTCTGAAAAGGCTACAGCATTCTTATGTAATCTCTACAGGGAACAGATCCCACGAACGGCTCAAGAGGCCATGGAAATCGAGGAATGGAGGAAAGCTATGAGTGTAGAGATGGATGCATTGGCAAAAATAACACTTGGGAGAAGTGTGAACTACCCCAAGGCACGAGACCAGTAGGGTGCAAGTGGGTTTTCACTATCAAGTACAAAGCAGATGGGATGGTGGAAAGATACAAGGCCCGTCTCGTTGCAAAGGGGTACACCCAGACCTATGGGATCGACTACTCTGAGACGTTCTCTCCAGTAGCAAAACTTGATACGGTGCGGGTTCTTCTCTCAGTGGCAGCTAACCAGGATTGGCCATTACATCAGTTCGATGTAAAGAATGCGTTCCTGCACGGGGAACTGACAGACGAGGTATATATGGAGGCTCCTCCAGGCTTCTCAGATAATTTCGGAACAAATGAGGTCTGCAGGTTAAAAAAGGCATTGTATGGGCTTAAACAATCCCCGCGTGCGTGGTTCGGAAGGTTCACTGTAGCTATGAGAAAGTACGGATACAGACAAAGCAACTCAGATCACACCCTATTTCTAAAGAACCGGGAAGGCATGATAACTTGTCTGATCATCTATGTGGATGATATGATCATCACCGGAAGTGATAAGGAGGACATAGAGCAGCTTAAAGAGAATTTGTTCAAGGAATTTGAGATGAAGGATCTAGGGGGTCTGAAATACTTCTTAGGGATAGAAGTGATGCGATCCAAACAAGGAATTTTTATTTCACAAAAGAAGTATGTTCTAGATCTTCTAGCAGAGACCGGGCTACTAGACTGCAAACCAGTGGATACTCCAATTCAGATAAACCACCGACTCAGGATAAATGAGGATGGAAAGCTAGTGGAAAGAGAACGATATCAGCGGTTGGTTGGGAAACTGATTTACCTATCCCACACTAGGCCGGACATCGCCTATGCTGTAGGAATAGTCAGTCAATTCATGCACCAACCTTAGAAGGCCCATATGGAAGCAGTGATAAGGATAATTAGGTACTTAAAAGGCTCCATAGGGAGTGGGATCATGTTTGGCAGGCATGGACACTTGAAGATTGAGGCTTACACTGACGCTGATTGGGCTGGCAACCCGAATGACAGACGGTCCACCTCAGGATTCTTTACTCTTGTCGGAGGAAATGTGGTAACATGGAGGAGTAAGAAGCAGAAAGTCATAGCTCTTTCCAGCGCCGAAGCAGAATTCAGGGGGATTGCAAAGGCTGTAACCGAAATCATCTGGCTAAGGAAACTAATGGCAGAAATTGGGATGACTCCAAAAGAGCCCGGGCGGTTAAAATGTGATAATAAGGCTGCAATCAGTATTTCTGAGAACCCTGTGCAGCATGATAGAACTAAGCATGTGGAAGTTGATAGGCAGTTCATAAAGGAGAAGATTGAAGATGGCACCATTGAGCTTCCGTTCGTAAGGTCTGAAGACCAGCTAGCTGACATTCTCACAAAAGCTGTTACCGAGCACATATTCAAGACAACTTTGGACAAGCTAAGAATCGGGAATCCGATTACATAGCTTGAGGGGGAGTGTTAGGAAATAGACTGTAATTTAGGAGAGTTTTCCTTTTATATGAGATACCCTAATCCCTGACTTGTAGGGATTATTAGGTTAAATATTTCTCTCCTTGTACTGAGTTGGTATGACAATGAATACAATTCCCATCTTTTCTTCTTTACGTGCCTTAACAGTATCTCGATTGAATGATTTTAAAAAGTGATGCTATTTTCACCTCTCAGTTGGTACGGTAATATTGCTTCATCTGGCAATTTGGACTTGGATGTTGATATGAAACTTCTGAGGTTTTCGGTTGGGCTTCATGTGGGAAATTTCTCTCATGGAATTATTTCTATAATTTACCTGGTTTCATTCCCTAATGTGATAAAGCTTGCCATAGATATGCATGCAACTTTTTTATCCAGGCTGTCTCAAGGTGATGGTTATTATCAAACTTGTTGTGAAAGTGTTCCTTTTGGTCATGCATAACTAAGAATGGGTAAAGCATATTTTGACCTTAAAAAAAGACACATTTTTTGATAATTGATGGAAATCTATTTGCTTGTCTGCTACCTGAACAACTATGTTTGCTTAAGCATCAAATTTCATCCTATTGTTCAACTACTTTGCTTTGCTATAGGAAGTATGAAACATTATCCTAGGGCTTCATACCTGTTTGACACATCTCTTTCCTTCAACAACTTATGTTGGAGTTGACGAGTGACCTGAAGCTTGTGTATCCCTGTGGGCTGACACCGAAAAAGCTTCCAGTATGTCCTTTTATTTATGCGCGCGTGTGTGTTCCTCTTGAAATGAAACCTGGTCCTGCTTGTGTTTTTATTCTAATCTAGCATGTTCTGATCAGGATCTAGTGGAAAACAATCCTATGATTGCAGTTGAAGTTCTCATTAAGTTAGTGAATTCACCTGAAATATCAGTGATGGTGCTGGAAATCAGGCTTCCAAAAATGCAACAACACTTTAGTATTTGTATGAAAAGGGAAAGACCATCACAGGCGTGAGGGCCTCAGGATCTGGGTTTCCTCTTGAGCGTGGGTTCTTCCAGCTAGGATAACACCAAGAATGCAAGATGCAATGATGATGCGACTGTGATGAGAATAATATGAAGCTTGGGAAGATGCAGAAGAATGGTGGAATGGACCCAGAACAATGAGTGCAGTATGTATCGTGAAGATGACTTGGGGGAGAAAGCATGTGTTCTCCCCTATTTATATGTTAGGGGTGAGGGTAAATGGGTAAATTGACCGTGTGGTCCCAATAAATTAAACCTGTGTTGCCCTAAATCGTGGCAGCCCTTGAGGGCGTGAGAATGACGTTTCTGAAAAGGAGGCGACGTGTCAGGTACAAGGTGCGCACTACCTTTGTGTCAGAGGTTGTTGACGAGGGTCGCGAGGGTGGAAGGTCCCGGATCCGTTTTATGAGGGTTCAGATCCACCACGGCGGTAGGGGATCACCCGCGAGCGCATAGGTGACGCTCGAAGAGTGCTCGGACGAGTTCCTCACGACTTATGATCTTTGAGTGCCGAAAACCCGAGCGACAAGAATGTAGCCCTCGTGCGGGTGATTCCTTGAGAAAGGTAACCCCGAAGGCCGGGACGGGAGCGCCGAGCCTGCCGGTTCGTCCTTGTTATTAAATGGTTGGCCGAGGCTCAAAGGCCTATACTAGTTGGCAAGTGAGTGGGCTGGGTTGGCCCACGAGCCCGTCAATGCGAGGGTGTAGTCTCCGCGTTAGCAGATGGTGACACGTGGACGGATTTGATACAAGTGCGTTTTTGGGCCTCATCATTTTGCCCCCCAAATTCTGTAGTATCGCTCGAGCGTACTGTAGAATTTAAAAAGAATGGTGCCTTGAATATTTGAATATCCGAGGGTCAAGCCATTGCTAGAGAAGAGACCGCCGACCTTCTGTAAAGGACACAGTCTGACACCGCATTAATTGAAGTCATGTCCGCATTTAATGCTGAGTGAGAACGTGGGCGCGTGCACTCCGGGAGACGTGAGGCTGTTACCAAAAGTGGGGGGTTTCCTAGGCGGGAAATGATTGCCATTTGAAATCTTAAACCCTAATTAATGCCAGCCTTTACCCCTATAAATAGGGATTTGCAAGGCTTTGGAGCCTCTTTCACGCATTCTGTCTCCTTCAAGCACATACTTAACAAGAACTCTCTGCAACTTTCACCGACTCCGGCGAGTTTCCGTTCTTCAAATTTTAGGTAAAACTCCATAAGATTTTTTCCAGTACTAACTTTAGATTTAGGTTGTGTGTGTGAAACTCTTGAGTGAAGAGCCTCTTTCTGCCGTTGAATTCGTTTCAGAAATTTTCTCCCTCATCGAGTTTTCTGCCAGAAATTCCGTCTTCAAAAGTCGAAAAACAAACATGGTCGGAAACCAAGCTGACGATTATGTAAGGGAGATTGATGAGATGTCAGTGGGGAGCTCTTCCCCTCACGGCAATGTTCCCACGGCTGTTCCCCTGGCTAGGGCGTCCCCAGGTGAGGGGATTCCCATGGCGATTCCGGTGGCCTAGGCTCCGGCTGATGACGGGGAAAAAGAGGTGGACGCTGCCGTTCAAGGGATGAACGAGCGTGCCCCTGAAGGGGTGAATGACCTCTTTGAAGAGATGCATAACGTGATGGAAATGCAAAGGCAGGGAGAGAGAGTATTCCCGGTGTTGAATAGCGCCGTGAGACCCCAAGATCACAGGATTACAGTGGCCGTGATGGCTCCCGAGGGCGAAGCAGGGCCATCCGGGCGCCAGTTTGAGGCTGAACCTTCCAGAAGGCGCCAAAGGAGAGGAAAGGAGCCTGCCACTCGAGTGAGGCAAGATAACCGTCACCAAACTGATAGATCTCCGGATGAGATTGAAAGTATTTTGACGCTCGACGATTTAGATGAGTTGAGGGCGAAAGCTTATTGGGATGAAGCAGTATTTCTCATGCGCATTCCCGAGGAGGGAGAGAGGGCAAATCGACCACCACCGGGGATGATGACGGTCTACTGGGATGCAGTCCTGGCTGGGGGTTTAAGGTTTCCTATTGCTCACTCCGCTGTTGTCATCTATCACCATCTAGGGCTTTGCCCTTCACAAATTCTACCCACGGCATAGCCCTAATCAACACCTTCATAATAGCGATGAGAGCCTTAGGCCACGCCCCCTCGATTGCCAATTTTGACAGTTTGATACAAGTAGCCCGCTCGCCACGCTCGTCGCCTACGGACGGGTTTTACTACGCCCAAGCCAAATCGGGCTTTAAGATGATAGACTCCCCATCCACTTCCTACGGCGAGCATTGGAAGGAGAGGTATTTCTTCGTGGGGGCCCCCGGGTGGATTTTTGGGGTTCACCGACAGTGGATGATACATGGAGAGGGTCCTTTGGTTAGGGAGAGGATGAGGAATAAAGCCTTTGAGGATTGGGCGATGGGATTAGCCTTCGAGATGAGGAGTGAGAAAAAGTGGATTAAGGCTGAAACCCTAATGAAGAACGAGGGAGTGCTGTTCCGTTATGGCTTGTCTTGCTCTCCAGACATGATACTCAACCCACCAGCTGACATCATGCCCTCGATGGTTAGATTCTAGGAACTAACTGCTCTAACTTTTAGAATAACCCTCTAACTTGGTGTGATTATTGTGCCTTTGTACCAGTTATCTAAATAACCAACTCTTGACACTAGTATCCTTTTACTTGCAGGTGTCCAAATATTATCTCAAGGCATGAATGCTGAGGCTCTTTCACTCATGCTAGGTGCTCCGAGAGCCGGTGCTAACCCTCAGCAACAACAGCAGCAGGAGTAGGAACGACCCCCAAATGCTCCGAGGGGCAGAGGAACACGACGAAGGCAGGGGCGAGGCGGCGGAGGCAGGGGTGCCGGTAACGAGGCTTCAGCTGCTGGTCCCGTCGAGGATCTTACAGTAGGTGGCGCCCGTGAGGTTACTCCGCCTCCGGCTGCCCCCGAGGGACCCATAGCGCTCAGCTCCAGCACTTCATTCAATCGATCTGGGGAGCTAGCCCGCATCCATGACTCGATGAGGGACGAGCGCCAAGGAAAAAGAAAGAGGATGCCGAACTCTATCCCAATCTCCGGTAAAGGAAATGAGGTGGTTGTAGGCCATCGGGGAGAGGGTAGCGATACATCTTCCTCTGAGGACGAGGATTTTTGGAAGATAGGTTGTCGGGGGGACGCTCGGTACAAGCGCCAAAGGAAGGACGGTCCCGTCTTACTGAAAAAGAGCGCCTTTTCTGTCAACATGGTCTCCGACATCGTCGGAAAGCTTCAGTTCTCCGCCGATCATGACAAATTAAACGAGCATGACGCCGCTCGGGTCGCGGATGACGCATGCCACGCACTCCTGACGGTTAGCTCTTAGTTCCCTTTGTAAAATTCCCCCTTTTTCCACCTTTGTTCTGATAATGACTCTCGCTTATGGCTTCTCAGGAGGTAATCCCGAGGCTGAAAAATTTGCAAGGGCGAGCGCAAGCCTATTCTGAGCATAAGGCCAAGTACAAGAAGTTGCTGCGCGTCTCAGACCCAGGCCAATTGCAAGTGGATTACAACAATGTCCACGCCCAATTGACCGCTGCCAACCTTCAGAAGGATCATAGGGAGCTGAAGGTGGAGCGCGACCAACTGAGGGTCCAGAATAGGGAGTTGAGCACACAACTGACTGAGAGCACACGTCAGAATGAAGAAACTAAGAAGGCTCTCTCTGAACTGCAGGGGAAGGTGGAAGGACTGGCGGCGAAGGTCTCTTGGGACGCCGTGATGAAGTTCGTGCGTTCCAAGGCCTTCGTGTTTGCAGCCAACTTCCAGTGCTTTGATAACGCTCGGCGCTTCTTCCACAAAGCTATCGGGCAGATGGTGAAACTGGGCTTGGCTCCTGACAGCACTCGGACTGACGCGCGCTTGCGCATGGATCTGGATGAAAACTGCGAGCCCATGGTCCAAGATGAGGATCCCACCGAGAGCTTGGCGGAGCCGGAGTACCAAGAGTTGGTGCAAACGCTCCAACGGGAGTTCATAGCTGCCAATACCCTAGGTCCCGAGCCCATACGGATAGAGGATGAGGACACCGTCGTGGAGGCAGTGGATGTTGAGGAACCCGGCGAGGCTCAAACTTCTGACGCACACGTGTTGGCCCATGTTCCCCTTGCGACTGCTCCTCCCGAGCCCGATGCTCTAGCCCAGTGAAATTCCTTTGATCGTTGATCTTCTGCCCTCGCCAGTTTAAATTCTTCTTCTTATTTATGAACAACTTTATGTCTGTACTTAATCCTCCAGTTATTTTCCTGAACATTTTGGATTCCTCCATGCTGCTTTTCCATATATTTGAACTCTTCTTTTACTGCTTGAATGCTTGAATACTTTCTCCTTTACTTTTAAATGATGAATGATGCTGTTTCATTACGCTCGCCGCTTTTATATTAATATCTCTTGTTTGAGCGTTTGCGATGGGCGTGCGTATGCACGAGGGCGTTTTCTTTGAGGGTGCCCTGGCATTCATTACATTGCGTCTAGCGATTTGAGGGGCGCAAGTACGGGCGAGAGTGTGCCCTGGCATTCATTACATTGCGTCTAGCGATTTGAGGGGCGCAAGTACGGGCGCGAGGGTGTTTTCCCTGAGTGTTCCCTGGCCATACTCGTAATGAGGCTCGAATTTGAACTTTAGGAAACCTCTGGGGATTTGCCTAAGTATTGGCTCAATAATGTGCATCCTCGTTTCGAACGCTCCATTGGGTTGTATATACTTTAGAAATCAACAGTAGAATTTGCTAAGTATGGGATTAAAGCGAGCGTAACCGTGGGGTTAGCGTCATTTCGAGGGACCCATGAAAGGATTGTTATGGGATACACTCAGCTGGCGTAAATTAAGCATTTTGCTCCCCGTTGTTTGACACATTCGTTCTTAGGATTTTATACACTTACGAATTGTCAAACTATTCCGGGTAGATGGTTATCAACACCCAGATAGCGTTGCTCCAAAACGATGGGGGTGTTACTTAGGCCGTTCGACGTGGAGGATGCTCGACACGGAGTAGGCCTTCTGTTGCTCAAATCATTAACCAATAAGAAAGCAAATAAATGGCATAATCAAAAATCACATGCTTACTGTTATACTTGTAATTTCCAAAATGAATACAATATGCTTTCTGTCCAAAGAAAGTATCCCATGCCGCCAACGGGCAATTACAAAAAAACTGATGTTTACACGTAGAACCTTCTAAGGTTACATGCATTCCATGGCCTAGGGAGACGCTCGCCTTGCAAAGTCTCCAGCAGGTAGGTGTTATTTGCTCGTACCTGAACGACTTTGAAGGGGTCTTCCCAATTGGGGTCCAACTTACCCACATGTTTGGAGACTTCAACTTTTTTGAGGACCAAGTCCCCTAGCTGGAAAGTCCTCTCCTTAACGCGTTTGTTGTATTGGCGAGCCACGGTTGCTTTGTATTTGTGGATACGTGCCCTAGCAGTATTCCTCCTCTCGTCCAGCAAATCTAACTCGAGCGTCCGGTTGGCCTCATTGTCAGCAGGCTCGAAATAGGCAACGCGTGCGGACTCTTGAGCAATTTCCGCAGGTATCATAGCCTCGGAGCCATAAACGAGGGAGTAAGGAGTTTCCCCTGTTGCCGCTCGCGGGGTAGTACGGTACGCCCACAGGGCTCCTTGAAGCTCTTCAGCCCATTCACCCTTCTTGCTTTCGAGCATCGTCTTCAGATGCTGGAGTATGGTCCTATTAGTTACCTCCGCTTGACCGTTGGCCTGAGGGTGGCCCACCGAAGTGTAACGTTGCTCAATCCCCAGTTCGTAGCACCAATCTTGCGTGTCAGCGGCGATGAATTGGGATTCATTATCTGAGATAATTACCCTCGGGATGCCGTATCTGCAAATGATGTTCTTCCAAATGAAGTCCCTCACAACCTTGAACGTTATTTTCGCGACTGCTTCAGCTTCGGCCCACTTAGTGAAGTAATCCTCAGCGAGTATTACGAATTTCTTTTGTCCGACCGCCATTGGGAGGGGTCCCACAATATCAATGCCCCACTGATCAAAAGGCCACGAAACATCAATAGGAATCATTTGAGCTGCCGACAACTGAGGGGTGTTAGAATGAAATTGGCACTTAGGGCATTTCTTGGAGTAGCTAACGGCATCCTGCAGCACCTAGGGCCAGTAGAACCCACTCCTTAAGACTTTCTTTGCCAAGATTCGACCGCCCGAGTGGTTCCTGCAACTTCCATTGTGCACAGTTCTAAAACTTCCTTGGCCTGCGAGGGTCTCAAGCATCTCAACGGCGGGCCCTGGAAGGATCTCTTGAATAATTGGCCCTCGGCGTCCAATGAGAAACGAGGGGCCTTGTTTCTGATTTTTCGAGCCTCAACTTTGTCGCTTGGGCTGGTTCCATCCTGGAGGAATCTGATAATTTCGTCGAGCCAACAAGGCTCGGAGGGGTCAATCATATTCACCTCCTTCGAAGGTTCGCCTCTACTTATCAGCGGTTCTTCTGTTCTAAGAAATGTGATAGCACGCTCACTAAAACCATCCAGGGCGGATGCGAACTTTGACAGAGCGTCGGCATGTTCGTTTTCTGCCCTCAGGATTTGCAAAAGGTGGAATTCTCTGAACTTGGCTATCACCTCCTTAGCGCTCGCCAGATACTGCACCATGGTGGCTTCTCGAGCCTCATAAGAACCATCAATTTGACTCGCGATCAACTGCGAATCAACATATGCAGTGACCCGCGTGGCGCCATTTTGGAGTGCAATCCTGAGCCCCTGGATGAGGGCCTCATACTCAGCTTCGTTGTTGGTGACTTGGAACGCCAGCTTGATCACATAGTCAACTTCAGCTCCGAGAGGGTCCCTGAGGGTCACCCCGGCTCCTCCCCCTTGTGAGGTCGAGGAGCCATCTGTGTGCAAAAGCCATAAACCATCCTCTGCTTAGGGCACGGTATCTAAGTTGAAACGTTCTACCAATAGGTCAGCCACGGCCTGAGCCTGTATCGCCGTGCGAGGCTCAAAGGTGATGTCGAATTGACTAAGTTCAATTGACCATTTAATTAATCTCCCTGAGACGTCCGGCTTTGCAAGCACCTGTCTGAGGGGCTGATCTGTAAGCACCACGATGGAATGTGCTTGAAAATAGGGCCTTAACCTCCGAGAGGCATTAACGAGCGCGAAAGCAAATTTTTCTATTTCCATGTATCTTTTCTCCGCTCCCTGTAGAGTCTTGCTTAAATAATACACTGGCATATGCTTACGCTCGCGAACGGCCCCGAGGACAGCGCTCGTGGCCTCCAAGGAAACTGACAGATAGACAAACAAGCTCTCCCCCGGGTTAGGTTTGGTCAACAAAGGCGCGCTCGAAAGGTACTGCTTCATATCTTGCAGGGCCTTTTCGCAGTCCTCGCTCCAGGTAAAGTTGCGAGCGTTACACAGAATTTTAAAGAAGGGCAGATTGCGGTCCGCTGAGCGGGAGATGAACCTATTTAGTGAAATGATTTTACCCACAAACACCTGGACCTCTCTCAGATTGCGAGGGGAGGGTATGTCCAGGATTGCTTTAATCTTCTCTGGGTTTGCCTCTATGCCCCGTTGGCTGACCATGTATCCCAAAAATTTGCCACCCCGTACGCCAAATGTACATTTGGAAGGATTCAGTTTCATACCAAAACGCCGCAGGATATTGAACGCTCGTTTGAGGTCTTCTAGATGAGAATACTGGCGTTCGCTTTTGACGATCATATCATCCACATATACTTCCATGGACTTTCCGATCTCACACTCGAACATTCTGTTGACGAGGCGTTGGTATGTCGCTCCTGCATTTTTGAGCCCAAAGGGCATAACCTTGAAGCAATAAACACCCATATGGACTACAAACGCAGTTTTGGGACGATCCTCAAGAGCCATAAATATCTGATAATATCCTTGGAATGCGTCCATCATGCTCATAAGTTCACACCCAGCGGTCGAATCCACCAACTGATCAATTCTGGGCAATGGGTACGGATCCTTAGGACATGCCTTGTTGAGGTCGGTGAAGTCATTGTACATACGCCACTTGTTGGCGCTCTTCGGAACGAGCACCACATTGCAAAGCCATTCGGGATATAGAATCTCTTCTATGTACTGAGCGTCAAGTAGTTTATTGACTTCTTCTTCTATGCCCTGCTTTCGGAACCCATGGACATCTCTCTTCTTTTACTTTATAGGTTTGAAGGCCGGATCCACGTTCAGCCGGTGGACAATAACGCTCGGATCTATGCCAGTGAGGTCGGAAGCCTTCCAAGCAAAGACATCAATATTTTCTTGCAAGAATTCAATCATCATAATCTGAGAGGGGCCGTCGAGGCTGGAACCTATTTGCGTGGTCTTATCGGGATTCCCGGGTTCCAATTCGATGGTTAGGAAGCTCTCCGTAGGTTCCACTCGTACTTCAGGCCTCGGCTGTTCGAGCGCTCTTTTCTTGCCTGTAATTCTCTCGTTGGTATCTCCCGAGGGTATATGATCCTCGTCTTCTGAGGAGGAAGCCCCAACCGCTCCGAGGGGCGAGTTCCCAGCATCTATGGGTTTGTCCGTGGCCTTCTTCTTATTCTTCTTTTTATAGAGCTTGGCCCTTTTGCGCTCGGGGCCATCTTCATCTAGTTTGGGAAAGTCAACAGATTTTTTGGTGGAACCTGCTTGGGTAGGTTGTTTGGGCTTGTGGCTACGAAGGGAAAGTATGTAGCATTCCCATGCTTCCTTAACATTGCACAGTACTTCTCCGGTACCCTCGGGGGTGGGAAACTTGACTTTCTGATGATAGGTGGAAATTACAGCTTTGAAGTCAACGAGGGCTGGGCGCCCAATGATGATGTTGTATGGTAGGTCTACTTCGACCACCACATAGAGAACATTTAAAGTCTTTCACTGGGGGGCGCGACCGAAAGAGGTGGCCAAGCGAATTTATCCGCTAGGGACGATCTCGGAACCCCCAAAGCCGACGAGGGCTGTTCTGAGGGGTTCGAGCGGGATGTTTGTGATGTTCATTTTCTGAAACGTAGAGTAAGGCAAGACATTCACGGAGCTTCCACTATCAATTAAGACCCTCTTTACAACGTGATTGTGAACGTCTAAGCTAACCACCATGGGGCAGTCAGAGGTTTCACCGTCCCCATGGGGCGTTACAATGTGCTCTAAGTCTTTCTCTGTGAAACCTACGCTTTCATCCTTCTCCGAGCGTGATGATTTATCAATAGAGAACACTGGCCTGGGCTGAGAAGATCTTTGGTCATAACTCCGAATGTAGCGGCGTCGGGAAGCGTTAGAGTCACCCCCCGAGGGTCCTCCAGCAATCATGTGAATGACCGCGAAGGGCTGGTTTTCCACGTCCGATGCTTTCCCTTTTCCACGGTCACTGGGCTCGGTGTGATGGTGACGCGGGCTCCGAGAGTGCGAACGGCTTCTCCCACGTGCATGCGCTTGCTCGGCGCAGTGCTCGTCGTACCTCTCCAACACCTTTACGAACTCCTTAAGGTGCCCCCCAGCGATCAGCCTCTGAATCTCACTTTCTAGCTGACGACATTCATTGGTGTCATGCCCTTTTTGCTTGTGGAAAGCGCAGTACTTCCCCGAGCGCTTCTGAGCCTCAGTTTCTCTCAACTTTGGCGGCCTCTTGAACAGCTTCTTATCCGCCATGGCATATACTTCGGCTATAGGGCGGTTGAGAGGGATGCGCTCGAACTTTCGAGGGGGTGGAGAATTTCTACGAGCGGAAATAGGGCTGCGGCGGCGGCCCCTGGTTGAATCTCCTCTGTCCTCGGGGGCTTTGCTGGGGTGAGGGGCGTTCGCCATTTTCTAATCCCTCGCAAGATACATATCTTAGAGGGTGAAAAACGATTCAGCTATGTCCCTTATCTCCATCAACGAGCGGGGCTTTTTCTTGGCCACTTCTTCTACAAATTCCTTGCTGACATAATGCTTCATATTGATGGCTCCAAACAGCACGTGCCTCAAAAAGTCCATTCAGGGTTTCTCTACCAACAAAATCTCCTTGTTGAACCTTCCCATAAAAGATCGGAGGGTCTCATTCGGCCCCTGGACCAAGCTGTACAGGGCAGTTGCGGCCGGGGCCGGTGCTTTTAAGGAGTTGAAGTGGCTGACGAAGGCATCTGTCAAGTCATAATACCCCCGAATCGAGCGCGGAGGGAGTTTTTTGTACCAATCTTGAGCCATTCCAGTGAGGGAAGTGACGAACACTTTGGCCCAATAGTTGTTGGGGTGATCATATAAATGCATCAAATGTACAAAGTGATCCAGATGCTCGGCTGGATCAGTGGTTCCGTCGTACCTATTGACAGACGAGGGGATTTTGCCCTTCCCTGCGCGAGTCATCAGTACCTCCTCAATGAGGGGCGAGTCGCCGGTCATGATCCTATAATCCCGATCGTCGGGATCTTCGTAGCTGGCTTCCCTCCTGTACCGAGAAATGGGCCTACGCGGTCGACGAGCGTCTCTGGCCCTGGACCTCTCGCCCCCATCGCGGGGGACCTGAGACCTTGTACGATAGAGCTGCTCCACCACATTCTGGAGCCCCTTGAGCTGATCTTGTACTGCCGCAAGCTGAGGGTCGCTGACGTCTCTGCGGTTTACCCTTCCTGTGGCCCTCGATTGGACCTCCTCGTTGTTTCCAGCCCCTTCATTCCGAGGGGCCCTTTCGTCTCCTGCGGGTGGTTGCTCTTGCTGGACCCTCGGTGGGGCCTCATTTTCTTGGATCGGTGGAGGGGAGGCTGCTGGGCCCTCAACGCGTTTTGGGCCATCGTCAATGGGTGTGCTGGGAGTCCTCCCAGGGGTGGGGCCATTCGAGCGCCCGCGTGTGAAGGGAAATAAGCTGCAGTAAAATGTTCCCAAGCGTTCTGCACGGCTTGACCCTCGCATTGCGCGTACAGCGCTTGAAGTTGTTGTGTAGTGATTTGGGGCATTTCTACCCCTTGTATCTCTCTTGGCAATGACAGGGGGAGATTCAGTGCCCTCACTTGATAGGGTTGGATCATCGGCATCATCCCGGGCATCATTCCGGGTTGCATAAAAGAGTATCCCGGTGGAGGCATGGCCATGGGATACATGCCTGAGTAAGGGAAGGAAGCGTTGGCGGTGTGAGCTGTTGGTGGAACAATGGAACTGGGCCCCCCTGTAACGTTCCCTCCAGGTGGGAGAGTTGCAGCCGCTGTTTCTGCATTTTCGACCCCGTTCCCCGCAGCTGGTGGGTTTATACCTCCGGCAGGGACGTTGCTCTCAGCGTTCTCTTCGTTGACTGGGGGGAGAGCGCCCTTGTCCCCCACGGCTCCAGTCCTTGTTGCAGTTACCATTTCCAGAGTTAAAAGGTGTTATATCTCAACTAGCTTTCAGAGGAAGAATCTGGTTGTGGTAGTGATGGATTTCCCACAGACGGCGCCAAAAATGATGGTGCTGGAAATCAGGCTTCCAAAAATGCAACAACACTTTAGTATTTGTATGAAAAGGGAAAGACCATCACAGGCGTGAGGGCCTCAGGATCTGGGTTTCCTCTTGAGCGTGGGTTCTTCCAGCTAGGATAACACCAAGAATGCAAGATGCAATGATGATGTGATTGTGATGAGAATAATATGAAGCTTGGGAAGATGCAGAAGAATGGCGGAATGGACCCAGAACAATGAGTGCAGTATGTATCGTGAAGATGACTTGGGGGAGAAAGCATGTGTTCTCCCCTATTTATATGTTAGGGGTGAGGGTAAATGGGTAAATTGACCGTGTGGTCCCAAATTAAACCTGTGTTGCCCTAACACGTGGCAACCCTTGAGGGCGTGAGAATGACGTTTCTGAAAAGGAGGCGGCGTGTCAGGTACAAGGTGCGCACTACCTTTGTGTCAGAGGTTGTTGACGAGGGTCGCGAGGGTGGAAGGTCCCGGATCCGTTTTATGAGGATTCAGATCCACCACGGCGGTGGGGGATCACCCGCGAGCGCATAGGTGACGCTCGAAGAGTGCTCGGATGGGTTCCTCACGACTTATGATCTTTGAGCGCCGAAAACCCGAGCGACAAGAATGTGGCCCTCGTGCGGGTGATTCCTTGAGAAAGGTAACCCCGAAGACCGGGACGGGAGCGCCGAGCCTGCCGATTCGTCCTTGTTATTAAATGGTTGGCCGAGGCTCAAAGGCCTATACTAGTTGGCAAGTGAGTGGGCTGGGTTGGCCACGAGCCCGTCAATGCGAGGGTGTAGTCTCCGCGTTAGCAGATGGTGACACGTGGACGGCTCTGATACAAGTGCGTTTTTGGGCCTCATCAATCAGAGTATGGTCTTGTTCATTAACCTTTAGCTTTTGACTGAGAAATCACTATTATTTTACTTTGTTGTTTTTTATACTCTCTCTAATTTTCACTCTGATTTTTGAAATTCTTTGTTTAACCATCAGGTACTTCACTGTTCTTGTAAATATGGAGATGAGTCTTCATTCCATGGAAGTTGTGAACAGGCTGACAACTACAATTGAACTTCCTACCGAGTTCTTACATACTTACATTTCAAATTGTATAAGTGCTTGTCAGGGAATCAAGGTTTATATCTTTTTCTTGCCTCTAGTTGAAACGAGTTTTCTCGGTTTTTCATTTGCTTCAACCCTTACTATTTTTTCTACACATTCTCCTTTCCAGGATAGGTATATGCAGAACAGACTCGTGAGATTGGTTTGTGTGTTTCTGCAAAGTTTAATCCGCAACAAAATAATTAACGGTAAGCAGTTTGGACCATTTGAATCTGATGTCAACCAGACCTATCACTTTTTGAATGGGAACTCATTTCAATCCATGGTCACCGAAAGTTGAGAAAATATTAAATCATAGCTACTTCTATTTAAACAGGCACAGCAAGACTATTCCATTTTTCTTGATTAATGAGATTTCAAGTGCTAATCACGTGATTTCACGTGTCATTATTTTCTGTAAAATTTCTGGAAGAACATTAATCAGGCAATTTTTGCAATTATCCGATGGAAAAGAGAATTAGGTTTTCATGAAGATGCGAGCTGTTTTTCGTGCTCATACTTTTAGATGTTGTGCTTAAGTGTATCTCCAAGTAATAGTCCTCGTTGTATTTTTGCAGTTCACGACATCTTCATTGAAGTGCAAGCATTCTGCATCGAGTTCTCCCGGATTAGGGAAGTGGCTGGCCTCTTCCGGCTTCTGAAAACCTTGGAATAGATGTTTATCGGATTCTCTTTGCCCAGTTTCTATCCAGCCCGTCAGAGTGCACATTTTCTTATACATGTTCTTTGTGTAATGGGAATTAATAGGTGTTTAGGACTGGATCTAGTGCATAGCGATTGATGATATTTAGTCTTTCCTTTCATTGGCATAAGAAATACTGGCAATTTTTATTGTGCATCAGACGGAAAGATAGCTGGAGATGACCCTGGAAACTTTAGTTTTCTTGTGATTTATAGGTTGAAAAATGAAGCCTGAAAGAACGTTATGCTTGAATTTGATCATTATAGACATCAAGTACGATTAGATAAGCTGCGTCCAGACAGGGAAAACAATGAGGATTTCGCAGGCAATAAATTGTATATAAAGTTCATTACACACACCCCCCGCAAGTTTGAAACCAAAATAAGCTGGCAGATGTGAGCTTTACATGATGTTATATTAACTACTATTATCCCATAAACGGACAGTTGACACAAGTGGAAAAAGGCTCGAGCTCACTTAAGTAACGTCTCGGGTTCGGGTAGCCAACCAATATTAGTCGAATGACAGCATATTAGTATTAACACACTTGTTTAGAATTGCTGAAGTGATAGCAACACCAATAGTGAATTACCATCTAAACCATAGGCATGAAACCACAATTTACAGTGCAATTTTGTTTGAATGAGTAAAGGCAAAAAGTGCGAAGAGGTTCTTCATTGGATGTGGAACAGTGGAACAACAGCAATTAAGTACAAAGTCGGAACACAAATACAGATCCAAGAAGATAAAACATGTAGCATGCATGGAACTGATGGTAGAACAGTCATTACACATATGTAAGAAACAGGGAAAACAATGAAGATTTCATATGTAAGAAATTGTATGAAAAGATAATTACACATACACCCCCTCGGTTTTGAATCCAAAATCAACCAACAGATCCAAGCTCTATGTAAAGATATATCAAATTATCAACTATCATCCCAGTAGTTTTTGGAATACAATTCATCACTATTCCACACAATTCAATTAGAATTTAAACGCCGCTCTCTAAACACCATTAAAAAATCAGATTATGCAGCTTAATTTCGCAACGAAGCAACGTAACATCCTTCTCTAAAAGCCAAGTATACGGATTTGGTGACGGAAATGTGCCTTGGACATCTCTGTCGCCGCAAAGACATATTTCTTTCCAAGGTCAGAGCACATTATTGATTCGTCGGGATTTATGGAACTCTATTTGGACTATTAATCAGTACGGGCTTTTTGGATTTTACTGATGACCTATCAATAGAGCATTGTAGCTAGTGGATTCGAACCCAAAGTCATTACAGAAGAAAAAACTTAACTACTTGGGTCAATTCCTATCTGCATTTCTCTTCCCTTTCATGTGTCCGTGGCTCTAAGCGTATGGTTGATTTAATAAAACGTTGTTTTTATGTGTAAACAGAACTAGTCATTACAATATCAGTCCAAAAATTGTATTTAACTCATGCTGATTTTTCAAGTGGGATAAATCCAAAATTTTGAAGTCCACGCGGTGAATGTTTTTTTCTCAAATTTTGAAATCAAATATTCTACGACATATATATATGTTGTGTGGACCAGAGAAATCAAATGCCATTTCCCTTTGAAAAAGGTTTGAGTTCATTTAAACAAGGTCCCAAACTCGAGCTTTGTGAATGTAAAAAACTATGTTGGGAGACATCCCCGTGTAAAGCGCCTCCACTCTGGAAGAACCAAAAAACTACTATTATCGCATTCCATTCTAAAATAAATCAGATTGTGCAGCTATTGCGACAGACGGACAGAGTAAAAATGGGTCTCCAAGAATTGTGCATGTTAGCGACGGAATTGTATGAATGTGATAATAAATCAAATTATGGGATCTGAATATTCATTATTTCCACTGTATTAAATATGAAGTAATGGTGCTAATACATCTGATAACAAGAAATTCTAATCCGTATCTAATTCGACCAAATCAATATTAATCGAATAACAGCATATTAGTATTAACACACACTTGTTTAGAATTTGCTGAAGTGATAGAAACAGTAACACCAATAGTCAATTACCATCTAAACCATAGGCATGAAACCACAGTTTAAATATCATTGCACGAATTTTGTTTGAATAAGTAAAGGCAAAAACTGCGAAAAGGTTCTTCATTGGAGGAGGAACACAAATACAGATCCAAGAATATAAAATATGCAGCATGCATGGAACTGATGGTAAAACAGTCATTACACATATATAAGAAACAGGGAAAAACAATGAAGATTTCATATGTAAGAAATTGTATGAAAAGATAATTACACATACACCCCCTCGGTTTTGAATCCAAAATCAACTAACAGATGCAAGCTCTATGTAAAGATATATCAACTATCATCCCACTAGTTTTTGGAATACAATTCATCACTATTTCACACAATTCAATTAGAATTTAAACCCCGCTCTCTAAACACCGGTAACAAATCAGATTGTGCAGCTTAATTCCGCAACGAAACAACGCAACAATCCTTCTCTAAAAGCCAGGTGTACAGATTTGGCGACGGACTTCTCCGTCACCGCAAAGACATATTTCTTTCCAAGGTCAGAGCACATTATTGATTCTTCGGGATTTATAAAACTCTGTTTGTTTGGACTATTAATCAGTACGAACTTTTTGGATTTTACTGCTGTGGCTAGTGGATTCGAACCCAAAATCATTACAGTTAAGGAAAAAAAAACCCTTAACTATTTGGATCAATTCCTCTCTGCATTTCTCTTCCCTTTCATGTGTCCGTGTATGGTTAAAACGTTGTTTTTATGTGTAAACAGAACTACTCTTACCATATCAGTCCAAAAATTGTTTTCAACTCATGCTGATTTTTGAAGTGGGGTAAATCCAAAATTTTGAAGCCAACGCGGTGAGTATTTTTTTATCAAATTTTGAAATCAAATATTCTACGATAGTTAGGCATATATATATATATATATATATATATATATATATTTTGTGTGGACTGAAGAAATCAGCAAAGACCATTTCCGTTTGAATTTGGCGGGACAATTTCTGGAAACTCCTCTAGTTTTGTGACTTATAGTTGCCAAGTTGCTCTTTATGGTCAACAATCATGATAAAGAATCAAAGAAATGGCCATCAAAATGAAAATACCTGATCATCTTATTTATACTTTAATATATATAATTTTGGTGAATATAAATATAAATCATATTTAATGTTCCCAATTTATTTATTTCCTTAAACGAAAATGATCATTATGAGTTTGATTCATTTTCTTTGTTTATATTATACTACTTATGAATCAATATTAATCGAGGGTCTACAATTAAGTATTTTGACACTATATTAATTTAACCAATATTCTCATGTCAAATTCATAATAAAACGAGATTAATGGTTATCATCAACGAATAGAAGTACCACTAAGAATAGTGAATCGAAGTTCATGTCATTAGATACACGACCACCATCATTATTCGTAGAAAAGCTTTAAACCTTATACTGGTCCGATCAAATGAGGTTTAACACCAACAAAAATATTGATAATAAATTAAACAATAACCGGCTACGCGTACGTATGATTTAAACCAAAAATGTGATGAGAGTAAAAGTTGGTAAGCAATATATTAAAAGGCTATAGAAACTCCAATGAACTTAATAAAATATATTGCTATGTTCACACATATCTACTCTGCATGCCACACAAACGTAATTTGTACCAATTCAACCTAATACAGTGATCTTATCAGTGTCTATATAACTGAAGCTGATTCTTTAATAGCTTTACTTACTAACACCAAAGCCATTTGCTAATACATTCCAAGGCCTGAGAAAAGACTCTGGCGTTTGCTATGAGAGTGATGATTATAATACTTGTGATAATTTTGGGTGTTTCTGTTTCGGTTCAAGCCAGAAATTTCCCAAGTAAGTACATAATCCTCATCAAGATTTATAATTATTCTTTAGCTAAAAATTCAATCTTGATCAGTTGTGTTCTGAAATATGCAGATAATCATCATTCAGGTGCTGCCATGAAAGTGATGCAGACTGCAGGAGTTTCTCCTCATGCACATGATTGGTTTATTTCCATAATATATGGGGACTATAAATACGCAAGGTCAGCTAATATTGTTGGACGACCAGAACCGTCGTCGCCCCCGCCCCCTTAGTCCCCATCTGGTCCCGTCCAGCTTCAATCGTTGGCATCTAATATTGTTGGACCACCAGAATCGTCGCCGCCCCCACCCCCTCAGTCCCCATCTGGCCCTATCCAGCTTCAATCGTTGGCATCTAATATTGTTGGACGACCACAACCGTCGTCGCCCCCACCCCCTCAGTCCCCATCTGGCCCCGTCCAGCTTCAATCGTTGGCATCTAATATTGTTGGACCACCAGAATCGTCGCCGCCCCCACCCCCTCAGTCCCCATCTGGCCCGGTCCAGCTTGAATCGTTGGCATCTAATATTGTCGGACGACCAGAACCGTCGTCGCCCCTACCCCCTCAGTCCCCATCTGGCCCCGTCCAGCTTCAATCGTTGGCATCTAATATTTATTTTGTAGCCTAGCTTGAGCATACCTTGTTGTTACATATTTGGATTTGTATTATTTTTGGGGATTGTGTAGTATGATCTACTTTTGAAGTTGATGCTTGTAGGCCGTGGTGGCCATATTTGAATATTTTGCTCACTAATTGGAGTTATTACTCCTGCTTCCGCCTTTGAATCAATAACTCCTGCTTCCGCCTTTGAATCCATTGCATTGTTCTCAATTGATGGCTGGTTTAAGGGTTAGCCCCGCTTAGCTCGGTTCTTTTATTTGTCACCCTTTCGTCACTTGTTTAGTTCATGTGTGGATTCTTATTTCATATGTGGATTGGACACTTGGTGCGGGGGATGTAGTGCCTATCGACCCAGGTGCTACATTACATCTCCACCGCAGCAAAGACATATTTCTTCCCTTTCATGTGTTTGGTTGATTTAATAAAAGAGTTATTTACACCATACCCCCTGTGTTAGGTGAAATGGACAAGAAAAACCCTGTGTTAGGAATATTAACACAGGGAACCCTGTGTTTTCAAAATATCTGCATGTTGAACCCTAAAAATTTATAGTATTGGTAGAACACTAATTTTCTCTATTTATTGGATGCGAAATAACTAATTTAACATTTTATATTATGATATACATCATCTTAAATCTCTCTATATTGTTCAATATTTTTTTATATGCACCGAAACCCTTTTTTTAAATGCATCGAAACCCTGTACAAAATAAAAATTACATGAAGAACCGTATAAATATGTATAAAAAATTGTATATAGAGAGATTTAAAATGATATATATCATAATATAAAAGGTTAAATTAGTTATTTCGCATCCAGTAAATAGAGAAAATTAGTATTCTGCCAATACTAAAGATTTTCAGGGTTCAGCATGTAAATATTTTAAAAACATAGGGTTCTCTGTGTTAATATTTGTAACACAGGGTTTTTCTTGCCTATTTCACCTAACACAGGGGGTATAGTGTAAATAACTCTTTAATAAAACGTTGTTTTTATGCGTAAAAAGGTTTAAGCTAGTCTAACAATTCAGTCCAAATATTGTGTCTCCCCAGTCCTATATTGTACGGACACGGACACGGACATGACACGACACGGATACGGTCACACGAATTTTTTAAAAATTTTAGGACACGATACGGCTCCGACACGACTATGTTTTATATAAATAAATATATTTTATATAAAAATAAAAATATTTTATAAGTCTAATCTAGATAAAATAAAATATTTTAAAAAAATATGTATAATTAAAAAGTAGAATAAGTTTGTTATTTTAGTTTTCTCCCCAAAAAATTCTAAAAATATTAAAAAATAGATAAAAAACTTTATTTAATTAGAAAATTTGCACCGCCGTGTCCGAGCCGTGTTGGACATTTCACCCCACCGTGTCCGACACGGTGTCCTATTTTTTTTTTCAATTTTTTTTTTTTAAATTTCGGACACTTTTCAGCCATGTCCGACACGTGTCGGTTGCACGGACACTTTTTTTGCCGTGTCAATGCTTTCTAGCCCCAGTCCCACTTGTTTTGTTCAACTCATGATGATTCTTTGAATCGCCTTGGACATCTCCGCCGCCGCAAAGACATATTTCTTCCCTTTAATGTGTATGGTTGATTTAATAATACGCAGTGTTTCAAAACCGGACCGGACCGGCCGATCCGACCGGTGACCGGCGCAGTGTCCGGTCCGGAAGACCCCATAAAACCGGCGAGGTTCGCATCGGTGCAGAATCGGAAAAACCGCCCGATTAACCAGCGGTTTTTGGCCTTGGAACCGGACCGGACCGCCGATTTTTGGGCGAGGATGTTCTTCCTCCAACATTTTTGCTGCGTCTTTTTTCTCTTTCAGCTGGGCGCGCTCTGTCATGAGTGTTTGATGATGTTCTTGTCATACCCAAATATAAAATGAGTTGTATAAGAAATGGAGTTGTTAAAGATAAAAAATTAAAAAAAAAAAAAAGAAATTAAGTTGATTAATAAAACTCAGAATTCTGTTTTTGGTTTTACAGAACTCAAAAAATGATGAGGAAGAAAACGAACAGTAACACCTGCGGCGGATAGGCTTGATAGCCCATAGGAGTTGATAGGGCTGTCAATGGGGCGGATTTTAATCCGAATTCGATCCGAATCCGATCCGAATTTTATCATATTCGTCCGATAAAAAAGTCCGATGGATCATATCCGATTATAAATATTCGTTATCCGAAATAAATGGATCGGATATGGAATTAAGGAATCCGATCCGTTAAAGATCCGAATCCGATTTTTTTATAATATTTTATTAAATTAATTATTTTATTGGTAAAGAATATTAAATAAAATAATTAAAATTAAAAATTTCACTTATGTTCACTATAAATAATAATAAATTTTAAATTATTTATTCTAAAAAATATGTTTTTCTTTATTAAAAAGCTTAAATTAACCTATTTTAAATGCATATACACAAAACCATTCAAGAATTCATTAAGTAATAATTATTTGTTAAATATTATATATTTATATTTATATTTTATTTATTTATTTCTTTATAAAAAAAATTTAATTTTTATTGTTAATCGGGTCGGATCTTTTATCGGATTTGATCCGACCCGTTAACATACGGATTTGGTATTAATGAATCCGAATCCTATAGGATTCGGATTCGGATCCGGTTATCGGATCTTCTTGTCAGATTCGGATCCGGAATTTCCTGATCCGGTCCAAATCCGACCCGTTGACAGCCCTAGGAGTTGAATAGGTTTTTATCTTATTCTTTTTTGGGCTTGGGCTTTTCAGTATTGGGTGAAAAAAAATTTCCCTTACTTTCCTTCCATTTTTCTTTATTTTGTTTGTTTTTCCGTTTACTTATTATGAGACATTAAAATTTTTATAGAAAATAATAAATATTGTGGAAGGATATAATTTTATAAATGTAACATATTGTTTTTATATATTGTGTAAATAAATATTATTTTTTAATTTAAATATTAAAAATTATAAATTTATTCATATACTTATAATTTTATATATTTAATTAATAAAATAAAAATATATTTATTTATTACGTCACACCGGTTGAACCGATTGAACCGGTAACCAGTAGGCCTACCGATTCGACCTCCGGTCCGGTTTTGAAAACATTGATAAATCGTTGTTTTTATGCGTGAACAAGTTTGAGCTAGTCTTACAATTCACTCCAAATATTGTGTACCCAGTTCCACTTGTTTTGTTCAACTCATGATGATTTTTTGAAGTGGGAGGAATCCAAAATTTTCAAGTCAACAATGAGAATGTTTTTGACATTTTTCTCAAAATTTTACCTTATTATTTCACGATAGGTAAGGCTTATATATGTTGTGTGGACCGAAGAAATCACAGGCCATTTCCCTTTTGATTTCAAGTTGCCTAGTTGCTCTTTATGTTCTACAATTAAGCAGCGAAATTTAAAGATTCGACACTAGATTAGTTTAATTAATGTTCTCATGTCGAATTCACAGTAAAAAGAGATCAACGGTTATCACCAATACAAGTATCACTCGACTAGTGAATCTAAGTTCAACTCATTAGATCAAATGAGGTTTAAACCTTACACTGGTCCGATCAAATGGGGTTTAACACCAACAAAAATGTTGATAATATGCCAAGTATTTAAATTAAACAATAACCAGCTACACGTATCAATGATTTAAACCAAAACTTTTATAAGAATGAAAGTTGGTAAAGCAATATATTAAAAAACTCAATCAATCTATGTTCAAATCTCTTTTACTACTTTCAGAACATGTGTTTTTAATTGAAAAAAAGGTAATATATTAAAAAACTCGAGTAAGTTCAATGAACTTTATAAAATATATTTTGATGTTCACACATATCTACTCTGCTGCATGCCACAAAAGTAATTTGTACCAATTCAACCTAGTACAGTGATCTTATCAGTGTCTATATAACTGAAGCCGATTCTTTAATTCTAATATATTCTAAGGCCTGAGAAAAGACTATGGCGTCTGCAATGAGAGTGATGATCATACTAGTGATAATTCTGGGTGTTTCTGCATCAGTTCAAGCCAGAAATTTCCCAAGTAAGTTCATAATCCTCAGCAAAAGTTATGATTATTCTTTAGTTAAAGATTCAATCTTGATCAGTTGCATTCTGAACTATGCAGATGATAATCATCATTCAGGTGCTGCCATGAAAGTGATTCAGATTGCAGGAGTTTCTCCTCATGCACATGATTGGTTTATTTCCATAATATATGGGGACTATAAATACGCAAGGTCAGCTAATATTGTTGGACGACCAGACCCTCCGTCGCCCCCAGCCCCTGAGCGCTCACCTCCAACCCGTCCAGCTTCAATCGTCGGCATTGAGATGCCGGTCTCTAGAAAATTGCCAGGAAGTTCTGGCTTGAAACCTGAATATTGACGAATTACAGCCGCTTAGGGATGGTTAGGGAGAATTTCGTTCTTAGTGATGGATTCGGTTCTCCAGCAGTAGTTTGTTCACATCTTACTTTCTCATTGCTTATTCGTAGTTACTAGTTAGTTTGTTGTTTCTGATCTCTGGTAGTACGGCTTTAGCTATACGTAGTTACTAGTTAGTTTGGTGTTTCTGGTCTCTGGTAATGCTGCTTAAACTAGTATAGCTACATACGTAGCGGTTTATTACTATACCTGTCGTGTGTATGCATTCGGTGTAAGAATATTTCTTATTGGATTTCTATTAATTGATGATTGTATTAAAATAAATCGGGCTAAATAAATACGGTTAATGAGACAAGACTTATCAGGCCTATTGGTTTGACCCACTATTGTTAAAGCCTTGATGTTAGTAGATGTGGTCTGACAGCTGGTGTAGGCCCACTCTAGAAAGCCCGTGATGGGAGGGCTCCTAGGGTTTTATATATCGTGGCTAGGTCCCCTCTCCACTCCACGTTATTGATATTTGCTTTCCCATTAAGCTGTCAACTGTCGGTGAGAGAAGGAGAGGAAGATCTAGCCACAGGAGTCCATGGAATTCTACATGACTTGACTAATAACATTGGTAATATTAGATTCAATTCGGTAAATTCAATACGCAGGAAATCAGGTATGTTTATATTCTCAATTGTATCGGTGTTCTAAATTCATGATGTTGATTTTTGGCGAAAATATCTTACATTCGTGTCTAACAATATGCGTGTGTCGTGTGTACAGATTACTTATAAGCAGAAAGCATAAACGAAATTAAAACAACTCGGAAATATGAGAGAGAGAAATTCTTATTGCGTTACAATTTTGAAATTGCTCACAAAATTGCTCATAACTTTACATCAATCTCACCATCTTCCTCAACCAATTAAACTTCCAAAACACACAAAAAACAAAAGAGAACATCTTCACTTAACCACAAAGGCCATTATTTCCCAAACCCACTCAAAACAGAAACAGAGTAAAACAGAGCATTGAACCAGAAATCATCTCTTCAACCCGACGCTCTTCAATCGACTTCCTCAATCTTAGGCCCAGCAGAACCACCATTCCCGGAGCCAGCACCGCCATAGCCAGTACCTCCCGGCATTTCAGCGCCGCCACCCATCGGCCCATCTCCGGCACCCCCCCCCCCCCCCCCCCCCGATACATCTTCGAGATTATCGGATTACACAAGTTCTCCAATTCCTTCAACTTATCCTCCAACTCATCAACTTCAGCCAGCTGGTTCCTCTCCAACCACTCAATTGCATCATCAATGGCTTTCTCAATCGTCTGCTTGTCCGAAGGACTCAGCTTCGATCCAACTTTGTCATCCTTAACCGTAGTCCTCATACTGTAGGCGTAATTCTCCAACGCGTTCTTAGCAACCACCTTCTTCTTCACCACCCCATCCTCCGCCTTGTATTTCTCCGCCTCCTGCACCATTCTCTCTTTCTCCACCTTGTAGGGAAAATCCCTAAACCGTAACGAACATGCCGAGATCATCGAGAACACACAAGCCGGAGCGTATCTTGATCCATAGCAATCCGTAGTTGAATCGACAATCCAAGGTTGTGATCTTCTAAGCCTTGATACGCCGTCAATTCTATTCTTTCTGGGATGGGGCAGAAAAGAAGACAAGGAACGTATCTGGCTTAGGGACCACAACCCTAATATATAACCAAAATTAGGGCACCTTAATTATGGGCCCATCAATCATAATTAAGTGTCCACGGGTTTCTACACACAAAAGACCCATACTTCAACAAATATTTCTATAAGCCCATATAATTAAATAAATCTTAAGTAGATCACTCAATTGGGCTAGTATTATGAGATAGCCTATGTATAATTTAATTAAATATGCGAGACCATTAAATAGAAAATCCAACAATCTTCCACTTGGTCCACATATGGTTCCAAATAATTGTACATAGTTTTAAACCTTAGTGCGCACAACCTTATGCTATCTCTACTTTTGAAAATTTTCCAAACAATCTGGTCCATCAATTATGCTATTTTAGGATCAAAGCAGCTTTCGTTACACAATTCGTAACTAAACCGAACAATGGCCACAATATTAACACAATCAATGACAGAGATCAAAAGTATGACATGTAGCATGGAAATTACAAGCAATGTGATCTTAGTCATGTCTATTTCCAACTGGTCCTACCTTATGACTCAAAGAGTCCCAAAACACTTTCAAATATTTAATGCAAAACCGCAATAGAAAGCCAAAATCCTTATTGTCAGAGTATTCAATCAAATAAAACTTTATTTGTCTCATAAACCTCAGTCTGTACAGAACATGAAACATGTCAATAAGCAAAACAAAATTCACAAACTCACACCACTAAGACATGCCATCTAGTTTGATGACACCCATATGAGCACATGTTCATGAAACTTTAGGTGGCAATCCTTTAGTGAGTGGATTTGCTAGCATCGAGTTTGTACTTATATGCTCTATTGACACTTGAAGACTCTGAACTCTTTCTTTCACAACCAGATACTTAATATCTATATGTTTAGATTTAGATGAACTTCGGTTGTTCTTTGAATATAACTCTGAAGCCTTATTATCACAATTAATTCTCAATGGCCTTTCAATGCCATTGACAATTTGCAGCCCAGTGATAAAATTTCGGAGCCATATCCCCTGATTCGATGCCTCAAAACATGCTACAAATTTAGCCTCCATAGTGGAAGAAGCTATCAGTGTCTGTTTGACACTTTTCCAAGAGACAGCTCCTTCAGCCATCATGAAAACATAACCTGATGTGGATCTTCTGCTATCAAGGCATCCAGCATAGTCTGAATCGGAGTATCCAATGATCTCAAAGTGATCCGATCTCCGATAGGTGAGCATGTAATCCTTAGTCTTCTGTAAATACCTCATAACCCGTTTTGCTGCCCTCCAATGTTTCATTCTCGGGTTACTTAGATATCTGCCTAACATCCCCACTATGTACGCTAAATCCGGACGCGTACACACTTGAGCACACATAAGACTCCCTACTGCAGATGCGTAAGGGATTTCCTCCATCTCTTTCTTCTCAAGGTCAGTATTAGGACATTGGAACAAGCTAAATTTACCACCTTTTGACACAGGTGTGTCCCCTGGTGCACAGTTCTGCATGCCAAAACGACTCAACACCTTATCGATATAGGCCTTTTGCGACAAGTCGAGTATACCTCTGAAACGATCCCGATGGATCTGTATACCCAGAACATATGACGCCTCCCCAAGATCTTTCATCTCAAATTTACTTGATAGAAATATCTTGGTTTCACGCAATAGGCTTATATCGTTGCTTGCTAGTAGAATATCATCTACGTACAACACCAGGATAATAAATTTGCTTCCACTGACCTTGAGATATATGCATTGGTCAACAGTGTTTTCCTTAAAACCAAAAGAGAAAATCACCTTATCAAATTTTCGGTACCACTGACGGGAAGCCTGCTTTAGACCATAAATGGACTTCTTGAGTTTACATACTAGGTGCTTTGAATCTTTGGACTCAAAGTTCTCCGGTTGCACCATATATATAGTTTCTTCAATGTCTCTATTGAGAAACGCTGTCTTTATATCCATATGATGGAGCTCTAATTCATAATGAGCTACAAGTGCCATAATGATTCTAAAAGAGTATTTCGTTGAAACTGGAGAGAAAGTCTCTTTAAAATAAATGCCTTCTCTTTGAGTGAAACCCTTGGCAACAAGACGTGCTTTATATCTTTCGATGTTACCATTTGAATCCCGTTTGGTTTTAAAAATCCATTTACAACCAATTGGTTTTACTCCTTGTGGTAACTCGACAAGATCCCAAACGTCATTGTCCATCATGGATTTCATCTCTTCATTCATGGCTTTGATCCATTCATTAGAGTTTGAACATAATTTTACTTGATCGAAAGACGTAGGATCATCTTGCAATCCCATATCAAATTCATGTTCATGGAGGTAAACGACATAGTCATCTGAAATCGCTTTCCTCTTTTCTCTAGTGGACCTCCTTATAGGCACTTCATTTTGAGGTTGTTGTGGTGCATCATTTTGAATAGATGATGGTTCTGGATCTGATTCAGTGGGTCTTAACTCATTATTTTGAACAAATGATGGACCCGAAACTGATTCAGTAGGAATCCCAAATGTGATTGTGTTTTCCGAATTTTCTTAATTCGCAGGCTGAGGAGTGCTAGGAATATTTATCCAATCATTCTCAGCTGCAACTATAGTGGGAATGTTGACACATTCATCGTCAAACACAATCTTTCCAATTTGATCCCTCCCACTGTAATCAACATCCTCAATAAATTTGGTGTTTCCCGTTTCGAAAAAGGACTTGTTTGAGGGGTCATAAAACTTAAATCCCCTAGACCTTTCTAAGTAACCTACAAAGTAGCAGCTAATTGTTCTTGAATCCAATTTCCTTTCGTTAGGCTTATAAGGCTTAGCTTCAGCCGGACATCCCTAGACATGCAAATGCCTAATATTAAGCTTCTTGCCTATCCACAACTCGTACGGGGTTTTATCTACTGCTTTGCTTGGAACTCGATTTAAAATATAAACTGCAGTCTTTAGTGCTTCGCCCCAAAGTGATTCTGGCAATGAAGAATGATTAATCATACTTCTCACCATATCCTTAAGAGTTCGATTTTGTCTCTCAGAAACACCATTTTGGTTTGGACTCCCCGGCATGGTGTACTGAGGTACAATCCCGCACTCACTTATGTATTTGGCGAAGGGTCCTGGACGTTGTTCATCGGATCCATCATATCTGCCATAGTATTCTCCACCACGGTCAGATCTGACAACTTTAATTTTCTTCCCTAGTTGATTCTCAACTTCGGCTTTGAAAGCCTTAAATACGTCCAAAGACTGTGAGTTCTCATGAATTAGGTACAAATATCCATAACGAGAGTAATCATTAATAAAGTTGATAAATGATCGTTGTCCATTCCAAGATGCTGTAGGAAATGGACCACAAATATCTGTATGTATCAACTCTAAAGGTTCTTTACTCCTATTGACACCCAATTTCCTCATATTTGTTTGTTTTCCCTTTATACATTCTATACAGATTTTAAAGTCTGTAAAATCAAGGGAATCAAGAATTCCTTGTGATATAAGCTATGTTGCACGGACACGGACACGACACGACACGGACACGGCGACACGGATTTTTTCAAAATTTTAGGACACGACACGGCTCCGACACGGCTATATTTTATATAAATAAATATATTTTATATATAAATAAAATTATTTTATATAAAAATAAAAATATTTTATAAGTATAATCTATGTAACATAAAATATTTATAAAAATATATAATATTAAAAACTAAAATAAGTTTTGTTATTTCAATTTTCTCTCCAAAAAATTCAAAAAATATTAAAAAAAACATAAAAAAATGATCAAATTTGCCCCGCCGTGTCCGAGCCGTGTCGGACACTCCACCTCACCGTGTCCCAATTTTTTTTTTTTTTTCGGGACACTCCTTCAGCCGTGTCCGACACGTGTCCGAGCCGTGTCCGAGTCCGACACGTGTCGGACACTGCATGGGCCATTTTTTAGGCGTGTCCGTGCTTTAGAAGATATATATAAGCCTTTGTATTCTCTTTTCACAGATATGTCCTAAACACTTATGCCACAACATTGATGAATTCTCATTTGTTAACTTACGTTTAGTACCAAAATTACTTGAATGCAGATTTTCAATATCAGTTGAAGCTTTGGTGTTCAATTTATACAAATTATCAATTAGAGTACCAGAACCAATAACATTTGAATTTAAAGAAAAAACACAACTTCCATTTCCAAATGAACAAGAATATCCAGATTTGTCCAAACAAGAAATAGAAATCAAGTTCCGTCTAAATGACGGTACAACGAAAGTTTCTTCCAAATTCAAATAAAAACCAATAACTAAATGAATTCTAAAGACACCAATAGCTTCTACTAAAGCTTTATTGCCATTCCCCACATAGATGTATCTTTCAGCATCAGTTGGTACTCGGTACCTTAGGCAATCCTGCATTGTGACACTTATGTGAGTAGTTGCACCCGTATCTATCCACCAAGTATCATTAGGTACTAAAATCAAATTAACTTCTAAACAAACGAAGTTGAGAAGTCTACCTTTCTTTTCACACCAAGCGGCGTATTTGGGACAATCCTTCTTTATGTGATCAGGTTTCTTGCAAAAGTAATAGGAAATAACCGAATTCTGTTTGTTTTGCACCTTAGGTTGGCTTGTCCCAAATTCTGCAGTTTCCTTATCCTTATTCCTTTTCCTCTTATTGGTGGTAGCCCTACCCTTAGAAGTCATAGCCAAATGAGCACTTTCAGTCCTATCTTGTTTCAATCTCTCTTCTTCTTGCACACATTGAGCTATAAGCTCATTTAGAGTCCATTTCTCCTTTTGAGTATTATAAGAGATTTTAAATGGATTAAATTGTGCAGGAAGTGAGATCAAGACCAAGTGCACAAGTATGTCATCCGACACCTCAAGCTTTAAGCCCTTAAGTCTTGTCACAAGATTAGACATCTCTATGATGTACTCCCTTATGTTTCCCTTACCTTTATACCGCATAGAAACCAGCTTACTAAGAGTAGTGCTGGTCTCAACCTTTTCATTAGTTTTGATTCGGTTTGCTATTTGGTCAAGGAAATTTTTGGCATTTTCTTCATCAGGAATACCACCCCTTATGGCTTCCGGAATTGAGCGCCTCATGATCATCAAACTTATGCGATTCGATCGCTCCCACTTCTCGTATGCGGATTTCTGTACAGCAGTGCTAGTATCAGTGAGATCCGCAGTGCGATCAAACCTTAATGCATGATCGAGATCCGCACAACCAAGCATAATCATAACATGCTCTTTCCATTGCTTGAAATTGGAACCATTAAGCTCAGGGATGTTGTTCAAGTTGGCAGATATGGAAGACACTATAAAAGAAAATAATATGCTTGCAATTAATCAAACATCGAAACATGCATATACAAAGATAAAACCAAATATCAAAACATATATGCAATGGTGGGCCCATCTCAAGATATCTAGCACAACATTATTATTTAGTCTTTGGACAAAAATAACAATTTGTAAGTGGTACTCTCAAACATAGTCAAGAATATTGATATAAAAAACGGCCTCACAATATGCCTTTCTTTGGACCGACACATTGGAAGCATGTTAACACCAAATATATCACATATGTATGACTATTATTATCTGGCCAAAACAATCTTCCTTTGGGCCGATTATTTCGCATAGATAACAAGAATAACTTAATTAGCGAAAATTAATTAAATCTTACCTAGTAGAGGTTACTTTGATAACATATTAGTTCAATCTAATTAATTTTTATTATCACCGAAACATAATTGCTCACTGCATGTGGAACGAGAAAATTATCCCAACATATATCAACAACTTCAGCCACATATAACAATATACATGTTTATACAGAATATATGTCAGAACAATAGATAGCATATTATGTGCAGATTGTCATACATAAGCATATGTAAAAGTCTATCGAAATTGGCACGTACAACAGAAGGTTAACGTGCAGCATATCCAAGTTACATACTCAACCATTAATCAATAAGAGTTTTATATCCATAACAAATTAATTGATTAACTACTATTGTCTTCTATGCGCACGCAAACCGAAGCCAACTTTCAAGTATAAACACAATTCCCATATGTGACAGAACAACAATCCATAACAAAGAGTTTAATTACATACAACATGTATTCCCTTTCTCACATATTTGCACGCAAAACCAAGCGGATCAATATATTTACAATTTCAATCACAAACCTTATATATATGCAGAGCAATACATTTATTCCATATGCCAATAGGTTTGGGAAAACTCTTGAAAGCAATTACTCAAACTTTATCAGCCGATTAACAAAATGAAGATGACTAGCATACACGAAAATCTATTCATATTTTAGCAATACAACCATAGATACACCATGATATCGTCTCGAAAATGAAAACATATATAACAACATCGACCGAACCACCGTATTGAGAAACAAATCTCGATTTACTGAAGCACAAACAATTTTCGATCTATTTGTTATCAATCGAAAATAAATCTCAATCCTTCGACATGAGAGTGGCTCTGATACCACTTGTAGAGAAAATCTCTAAACCGTAACAAACATGTCGAAATCATCGAGAACACACAAGCGGAAGCGTACCTTGATCCATAACAATCCGTAGTTGAATCGGCAATCCAAGGTTGTGATCTTCTAAGCTTTGATACGCCGTCAATTCTATTCTTTCTGGGATGGGGCAGAAAAGAAGACAAAGAGCGTATCTGGCATAGGGACCACAACACTAATATATAACCAAAATTAAGGCACCTTAATTATGGGCCCATCAATCATAATTAAGTGTCCACGGGTTTCTACACACAAAAGACCCATACTTGAACAAATATTTCTATAAGCCCATATAATTAAATAAATCTTAAGTAGATCACTCAATTGAGCTCGTATTATGAGATAGCCTATGTACAATTTAATTAAATATGTGAGACCATTAAATAGAAAATCCAACACTCCTTGCTCAGCGCCCCTTGTCGTTGGTGATGGTGATCTTGTTCTTCACGCCGGCGGTCTTATCCTCAGCCGACACGTTCAATATTCCATTAGCATCGATGTCGAAGCAGACATTGATCTGTGGGACACCATGTGGGGCAGGCGGGATGCCCTTGAGGTCGAATTTTCCTAGAAGATTGTTGTCTTTGGTCATCGGCCTTTCACCTTCATAGACCTGATCAAGACCCCTGGTCGATTGTCAGCGTAGGTTGAGAAATTAATTTGCTCTTTTTTCGTCGGAATTGTGGTGTTTCTCGAGACCAGAACGGTCATGACGCCGCTGGCAGTTTCAATGCCGAGACTCTGCTTAGCAACTTCATTGGATGTTACCCAATGAAAATCATTGATACAATTATGTTTTCCATTTATTTGTCGTCTATCTATTTATCTTAGTATTTGGAGTCACATTTCAGGTTTGATGCACAACCTGGAGGTACAACTAAACTTGGATCAGGGAACCAGGATGAAACTATAGGCTGGTTATTGTCGTCGCTTTCATTGGAGGGACTAGGTCCCCAATGGATTAGGCCATTCCCTCCACGGCTCCCAGTAATGGATGGAGAGGTAACATGTGATGTACTAGCAATCAATAGCTGATTAGTAGACAATATCAATTACGTTGTGTGAAAAATGTGTACATTCAGTACGATTTCTCATGGTTTTGAACAGCTATTATGGCTAAACCCTGATATGAACCATGAGCTTTTATGGGATTCTGGAGTGTGTGCCGATACAAGTAGAAGAGAAGTTGTTAGAGATTTGATTGCAAAAGCTCTGAAGGGTCCACTTGTTCCCATGCAACACGAGGTACCATATTTTACCACTCGTGGATAGGGCAATCTTTTGTAACTAGGGAATTTGGATTGGGACGTCGATACGAAACTTCTGAGGTTTTCGATTGGGCTTCTTGTGGGAAATGCTTTCATGGAATTATTTCTATAATTTAACTGGTTTCATTCCCTAATGTAATAAAGCTTGCTGTAGATACGCCTGCAATTATTTTATCCAGGCTGCCTCAAGATGAGGTTATTAGTCAAACTTGTTATGAAGTGTTCCTTTGGTCATTTATAACTAAGAATGAGCAAAGCATAGTTCGACCTTAAGAAAAAAAAAGGTGTATTTTTTGATAATTCAACTGGAAATCTATTTGCTTGTCTGCTACATGAACAACTATGTTTAAGCATCAAATTTCATCCTATTGTTCAACAACTTTACTTTGCTAAAGGAAGTATGAAACATTATCTTATGGCTACATACCTGTTTGACACATCTTTTTTCTTTAGCAACTTATGTTGGAGTTGACGAGTGACCCAAAGCTTGTATATCACTGTGGGCTGATCTGACACCAAAAAAGCTTCCAGTGTGTCCTTTATTTTATGCGTGTATGTGTTCCTCTTGAAATGAAACCTGGTCCTGGTTGTTTTTGCTAATCTAGCGTGTTCTGATCAGGATCTAGTGGAAAACAATCCTATGATTGCAGTTGAAGTTCTCGTTAAGTTGGTGAATTCACCTGAAATATCAGCGTACGGTCTTGTTCAATAACTTTTAGCTTTTGACAGAAAAAAAACCACTATTATGTTACTTGGGTATTTTATTATACTCTTTTTAATTTTTACTCTGATTTTGGAAATTCTTTGTTTAACCATCAGGTACTTCACTGTTCTTGTAAATATGGAGATGAGTCTTCACTCCATGGAAGTTGTGAACAGGCTGACAACTACAATTGAACTTCCTACCAAGTTCTTACATACTTACATTGTGAGTGCTTATCAAGGAATCAAGGTTTATATCTTTTTCTTTCCTCTAGTTGAAATAAGTTTTCTTGGTTTTTCATTTGCTTTAATCCTTACTATTTCATCTACATATTCTCTTTTTCAGGATAAGTATATGCAGAACAGACTCGTGAGATTGGTTTGTGTGTTTCTGCAAAGTTTAATCCATAACAAAATAATTAACGGTAAGCAGTCTGGACCATTTGAATCTGATGTCAACCAGACACACATTCTCTTCTTGAATGGAACTTATTCAATCCCAGTAGTTTTTAGAATACAATTCATCAATATTTCACACAATTTCAATTAGAATTTAAACCCCGCTCTCTAAACACCATTAAGAAATTAGATTTGTGCAACTTTTGTAACGAAACAACATAGCAATCCTTCTATAAAAGGTATACAGATTTGTTAGACTCAAGGGGGAGGGGTGAATTGGTCTTATACACTTTTTCGGACAATACTTTGTACAACTTTAATAGATCAATCAGAGTGACCAACAACACATAAATATGCCAAAGATAATTTTGTTGAGTCAATAGCAAAGGTTCAGAGCTAGCAAGCTCATGCAGAAGTATCAGAGTGATAATGCAGCTAAATCAACCTTTAATGATTCAACTTGAATCAATATAAATGTAGTTTCAAGACAAAGATCTTGATTACAACTTTTCAGCTCAGATCTTGAACACTGCAGTTTCACAATCTAGGTTCTTTGGTGATTTAGGCTTTAAATCAGTCAAAGCAAAGCTTCAAACTATCACAGCTTCAAATCTTGGTAAATGATAGGTTCAATGGTCACAAAGCTTTAACCAAGATATTTCAACCACACAAGATTCGTGTAGTCCAGTTGCTCAACCAAGAGCTAATCAATATGATGAATGTAGATCAGATAATGCTCAGAAGAATAGCTCAGCCTTGAGCTAACATGTCTCAACCAATAATAAAGAAATGCGAGAACACGTGACAAGATGTTTAGAGAGGTTTGGCCCCAAAGGTTGTGAAAAACACTAACCAATGAGATTAATCCTCTACCTAAGGTTGTTAAGCTTAGGATTTTCAATGGATCACTTTAGTAGATGAAAGATTACAAAATACAACACAAATGGAGCCTGTCCGGTACACTCTACAACTAAGGCTGTTACTAAGCAGACCAAGCTCTAGGATTCCCAATCTTTTTGCTAAACTACCCACCAAAGAAACCAACTCTTTATACAGTGAAAAGATAGCAGCAACAAAGCTTGGAAGAATCAAGTTTCTTATGTTGGAGATAATCTTCTTTTATAGCTCCCACAATGTGACCGTTGCATCCATTTTGAATATTCAAAATGGGCACATCTCCCGAAATAATTTGTACCAGTTTATTCTTCAAGAAATCAGATACAAGCGGGAGAGAGAATGAAGCTTCCACTAAGTTTCTGTTAGAGAGCATCTTCATGAGAGATTTTTCAAGTCAATTTTAAATTCAAGAATAATAATATTCATTTCCTTGAAACCTGTGCAGCTTATTTTAGCTGATTGATCTTGAGTGTTCTGCTGGAATGATTCGTTCCAGCGAATATTCCTATTTAACACTTTTTGTTGATCAAATCAAAACATTGGATGTTCAACAATCTCTCCCTTTTTGATGATGACAAAAGGTGTTGTTCTGTTGGGAGAAGAATTGTATTGAGACTCCCCCTGCCTTCAAGCTTTCCTTGTAAACAAGCTCCCCCTGTCAATTATGAAACAATACAAGTCCAAGAAAGTGTAGTTCCCAAGTTTGTAGCAAGCTCCCCCGGCAGTTAGCATGTAATACTACAAGTGCAATATAATATACAACAATACCATTGTTTAAGGATTATTGTCAAGAACACAACAACTATCAAACATAAAACCTCCAACAGGAATCAACGCTACCATGTACTCTCCCCCTTCATCATCAAGAAGGGAACTCAAAGTCTTCGATGCTTGATGTCAGTGAGACGATCTGTGAGAGAGGAAAGACCAGTTTATAGTCTTTTCAAGGAGAGACAAAGTTCATCAGCTGTATCATTGAATTCCTTATGTTTTAGTGCTATCTGAGCACGCTTCTCTCTGTCTGCTAATGTGGTACCGGTATAAAACTAGCACCCTGTAGAGGAATCGAATTTGATACCCAAATGACTGAAAGTTGCTGAATTAAGACACTGGTGATACTTAGATTTTTCTTTCCAATTTCTTGGAAAGGGGATGTTCTTGTAAGATTTGAGCACTTGAGTGAGGATCATAAAGTATGGGAGTATTAGACCATTAGAGACATAAAAATGTATGTAGTGAAGAATCATATGTCCTAAATTGACACGGATGTTTTTTAAGAAGGCATAAAGAAGAAATATGCAGACATGTTTGAGTTCAGAGAAGTGTTTGTCAAAAGATAAAATTCCAGATAAAATGGAAGACTTGATGATTTCAAGAATGACTGCATGTTGAGGTTGAAGAGTTTGTGAAGAAAGTTCCCAATTTTCAACATCTTTACCACCCCAAAATAAGAGCTTTGCTTCTTCCAAATCCAAGGAATCATTTTCAGGAATTGTGTGCAGCTCAAAGAACTTAACACCAGTGTTGGGACAGCCAATAAGTAAGTTGATAGACTCAGTGGTGAAGCATATTTCTTGACCAAACACATATGGCTTAACAAGTGAGGAAGATCCATCAATCTCTTTGAAAAACTGAGCATTAGCATAGAATAAAGTGCACAACATGGGATAAGTAGGTTCATCAATTTGCAAGAACTTGAGCTACCCAAGTTCATTAAATCTGTCAGCTAACCCAGACTGGTAAAATTCAGGGAAGTTGATTGTCATACCTCTGCACCACTTTCTTACCAAAAGTTCCTTAGTGAAAAGAAGAAATGCCTCACTGGTTTGAACAAGATAGCTGGATCAATAGTTTGAATTGAGAGATCAGAGACATCCCTTTCTATCTTGTCTTGAGCTTCTTGAATGTTGTCTTTAGTAGATAACCAAGGTGAAGTGCTTTGCTCAGATGAGGAGGATGAGGACTTATTTTCCATTCTTGATATTCTATGAAGAGGATTGGAGAGTGTGATAACCTGAAGAGAGATCTTGGAAAGACAACCTTTAGAAGAGTAGTAAGGTGAAGGTGTTTAAATGTTTTCCGGATTTGAGCAAGACATTAAATTGCACAACTACCAATGTTCCAAGAGAGGTTGAAATTTTCTCCAACAAAGAAATGTCTGAGTGAAGATGTGTTTGAGATGTGCAAGAGCAATTTTATCACACGTGGTAAGCACTTTGATTTTGTGAGGTATGAGTCAAAGGGTCAGACAAATAATACTCTTGATTAAGTTTAGTCAAAGACAATTGAGTTCACTTTGTACTAGACTTAGTACCACCCTTGTTTTGGAATGCAAGCTGAAGTGTAGAACAGGGGTCTGTTCCTTGAACAGAACTGAATCATTTTCCAAGACGTAGGTTGTGACTTTGTATTCCCATGAGACCAAGATAATGATGGCTTGATCCAAGATACTCTGAATGATTAAATCCTCAAGAAGTACAAGTGTCTACACACTTGGATGTTCAACAAGGTTAGGAGAAAATGATCTCCATGCAATTTTACTTCCAGTATGCATGATGAAGTATATTCAGACAAGTGGTTTGTTCATTCACACATAGGTATGGATTGATCAATCACAGAAGTGGTGAAATTGGACTCAATGATTCCATATGGGGTAATTACCCATTTGCAGCAGGAGGCATGAGAGTTATTTGAGACAAGTAAGTGTATGGAAAGTTTCATGTTGTTCAAGGTACTCAAGCAATATGATCGCATTAGGGAGATTCAAGTTTAAATGACTATGCAACATCCAGATGCAAGCATTTTCAAGGAAGAATGTGGTCAAGCAATGATTACACTAGATTCAAGTTGATTTAATCGAACTAATTGCCTTGATTTGTGCATGAATTGAATTGAGCCAGATTGAACCAGGTGAATTTCTTGAATGTATTCCAGATGCATGTTTAAACATGAGTATGGCCAATTGAGTATTCAAGATTTAGTATCAGATGCTTAGAGACAAAAGCAATCTTCAATTCATGCAACTCAAAGATGCACAGTTTTCTTTCAAATAGTGACTTTGTTCCAAGGGAACCTTTAAAATCATCAATTAAAACACATAAGATTGGCAAGCAGAAAGGTACTCATTACTTATGCAGTGAGACACATTTTTCTCAAATGTTATGAGATTTTAAGATCCAAGATCAAGCAGTATATGGGATAAGATGAGATAATGGAAATAACTTTGAGCAGATAACAATTCATTTCATAGGAGTCATTACCAATCAACCAATTTTCAATAATTAACCCTTTTTAGTATGACTTAAAATAGATACATGCAACACCAAGTAGATTTGTTTCAAGTTCCTTTTACTGAGCATGTTCACAAGATGCATGGAAGAGCTGTGGAACAATCTGTACCAACTTGCAACAGGGGGAGACAAAATTAAATTTTGATTTCATCGAAGCACTTTGGACATGCTCAGAAGATTTAAGCACTTAACCACAAGAAGATTTAGAGAGATATTCAAGACAAGATTTTGACAGAGAAAGTTCAATAAATATACAAGAATTTTAGAAGCCAATCATCTTTGAAGTATTCGTGTTTATGAAAGAGCAGCCTTATCATGTGAGCAATTACCATGCAAAAGCAGATATTATCAAGCAATGCAAAAACTCATGAAAACATTCTAATCTCAGGCACACAATCAACAAAATCATTAACACAACATTCAACAAGAGAACTATGAAGAATAGTACCACAACATATCCACTGATACTCTTTACCTTTCTTGTTATCAGTGGTACATCTGTTACCTGTTTCATGGTTTTGAATAGACTGGAACCCATTTGGTATTTCTTTGGTGTCTTAGGTCTCTGTCTCTATTACCTGCAAAGCGTGAAACTGTTTTTGGTACCCTTTGTGTTTTGGGTCCTTCTTTGTTAGTGTTTGAGGAGGAACTTTTCTGAATCCATGTCCTCCTCGTTTTGGATTTTTTCGGATGGGAACAGGTGTTGACAAGATGCCCACATGTGTTACAAATGTAACAATGTTTCCTTGAATCTTGAACTCTAAAGGACCTGGAGTGATGTCTACTTGTATTGAAGCTCAAATAGGAGTTTTCTTGAGTAAGTTTTTCAATCTCCGTTTTTAAAACATTTTTCTCAAATCTTAGGTTATCAAATATTTGAGCAAACCGTTGCTGGAGATCAAAAATTTCTTTAAGAAGTCCAAACATTTTGCATTCAAGAACTTTGTTTCTAGCAGTTAATTGTTCAATGTTTTCTCTATATTGAGCTACAACATCAATAGAGTTGACTTCATTTTCAGAATCCGAAACATAAAACATGGAAGAATTTGTACCTGACTGTACCTGATCGTTTGCCATTAGCCCAAGACAGTCGTCTTCATTCTCAATGGCTTCGGAGTCTGAATCGCTCCATGTTGCTTTGAATGAGGTCTGCTTCTTATCTTTCTTGATGTTCTCCTTTAGCTTGGGACAATCAGGCCTGACATGTCCAGGCTCCCAGCATTTGTGGTAGATAACACTGTTGTTGTGGGATGAGCTGGTACCAGACTTCTTACCAGAGTTTTTCCTTCGAAATCTGTTTTTGGCATAGGCAAGTTGCTTTAATCTCCTTGTGACAAGAGCAATTTCCTCGTCAAGTCTGCTTTCATCTTCTTCACTATCGTCTTCCACATTAGTGCTGAAGGCGATGTTCTTTTTAACTTCAGAATTTTCTTCTTTAGGAATCAATAAAAGCTCATGAGATGTAAGAGATCCAATGAGCTGAGCAATTGTCGTCCTTGTTAGATCCTTTGCTCCATGAATGGCTGTGACTTTGGGAGTCCATTCTTTGGGGAGAGACCTGAGAATCTTTCGAACTTGATCCTCCTCCGGTATAGCTTTTCCAAGGGCGAATATCTTGTTAACAATCTCCATGAAGTTTGTATACATCTCGCTAATTGTCTCTCTATCCTTCATCCGGAACATTTTGTACTAGTGGTTCAGCAGGGCCAATCTCTCGTGACGAACTTGGGATGACCCTTCATACATGACCTGCAACATTTCCCACATATCTTTAGCTGTGTCACAAATACTGACACGGTTGTACTCACTTTTGCATAGTGAGCAGGATAAGATGTTTTTGGCTTTTGCATTCATTGATATCATCCTTTTGTCCTCAGCTATGAACTCATGCTTTTGCTTCGGAACTTTTGTACCATCCACAGTTTGCATAGGTACTTTTGCACCTTCCGTGACAATTTCCCACAAGTCATAATCAATGGAGATGAAATACTCCTCAATTCGATTTTTCCATGTGGCATAATTTGAACCATCAAGCAGCGAAGGTCGAGTGTGTGTCACCCCCTCAGCATATGTCTCATTTTGAGGCTCCATTGGACCGTTTAACTCTTGGTTGTTAAACCAAACGGAACTTTGATGTTAGGAAAGTATATCTCTCTCTTATTTTAGGGAGATAATCAAGCTAATTGATAACAATTGATAACAAAATCCCTGACTTGTAGGGATGACTACGCTTATAAGCTTGAATAGAGTTGTAATTCTTTCATACAAGTTTTACAATGAAATCCATAATTTCTGACTTAAACTCTTCTTTAACATGGTATCAGAGCGGAGTTTCGATCCGTGAGACTCAGCCATAAACATCATCGTCTCTATACCTTTCCCGACCCAAAAAAAAGCCAAAACCTAGGCAAACAAACTGCACAAAACAACCATGTCAGAAATTAACATCAAAACCGAAACAAGCACAGATCTATCAACCCAATTCGCAAACTTTCTTAAACAAAAAACAAACCTGTTCAGCGATAATTTGTCGATTGGATTCAAACTGAACAACGACAACTATCCCGTATGGGAAAGACTGATGAAGATGGCAATTGGGGACAGGGGGTGCCGTTCACACTTGACGGGTATCCCACCGGCTCCAAAAGAAACAGATCCAACATACGACGAGTGGGAGCAAACGGATCAAAGCGTATTCACATGGATAATACAAAACATTGAAATAAACCTAGTGAATAACGTCTTACAGTATCCAACGACGAAATCACTTTGGGATGGCCTCGCAACCACATACGGCAGCGGCTCCGATCCATTGCAAACCTTTGATCTGCACAGGAGTGCCAACACGCAAAAACAAGGGCAAGACAGCCTAGAGGATTTCTGGAACAAATTACAGGGTATATGGATGGCACTTGACAGAAAGCAACCCAACCCGATGAAGTGCCCGGAGGATATCGGTATATTCAATCAAATAACACAAGAACAACGATTATACCAATTTCTCACCGGAATTGACGATCGGTATGACCCCATCAGAAGAGATATTCTGAAATTAGAAAAACTACCCTCAGTTGAGTCGGCCTACGCCACAATCCGGAGGGAGGTGGCCCGTCTACAGATCTTGAAAACGGCCACCGGCGGCGAGGAGGACCTTTCATCACAGGGAGTTGGAATGGGACTCGTTTCGCGAAGAACCGACAGGGGCAAGTCTGGTGGGGCACGGCGGCCGGATAATTCCAGCCGTTTCGACAGCGGCGGTCGCCGGGTAACACAACAGGAGGACAAATCCGGCTTGGTATGTTCTCACTGTGGGAAACCGAGACATACCAAGGAGGGCTGCTTCGAAATTATCGGCTTCCCTGATTGGTGGGAAGGGAGCCGAAAATCCACCGGAGGAACGACGATTGAAGGACAGAGGCGGGCCAATTCCGCGACAGGCGTCGTCGGCCGCAGACGAGACACCATTGCGGCGGCTGGCGACGGAAACAAGGGAGAAATCAGCACCGTCGGCGAACCGGCGGGTGACCGGACTGTGGGACGCGCCAGCGCCGCCGCCCGCATAAGGGCCGTAAGTGAAGAAGGGGACGGAGGTAACAGCTTTGGGGTCTCTAACCCTAAATGCCTCAAATGTCAAGCTGTTTCTTTATTTAATTGCCCAACTTTTGATAAATTGCATAAAAACTCCCCTATTCTTGATGCTTTGCAAAGAAACCCCCCAGGTGTTCAATTTGTCAAACAGGCACCCAAACAGGAACCCACGTGCACAAAGGCCTATCATACTTGCACATCTGACTAGTCCCCGTGGATTTTTGATTGTGGGGCTACAGACACAATGACTTTTGATCCGACTGATATTCTGGATCCCGTTTCACCCAAAATAAGTCACATTCAGACAGCTAATGGCGAATTAGCTGAAGTTATGAAACAAGGCTCTGTCGCCGTCTCACCTCAGCTGAAATTAAATAATTGCCTCTATGTTCCATCACTATCTTGCAAACTGCTTTCCTTAAGTCATGTGACAAGAGAATTGAACTGTGTCGTTCTAATGTATCCTCGTTTTTGCCTTATACAGGATATTCATACGAAGGAGATCATTGGGCGTGGTACTGAGTGGGGAGGCCTCTACTATGTTGATGAAGTTAAACCCACCTCCACCGCACTCCTATCTCAAAACACTGCTGATAAACAAATCTGGCTTTGGCACCGGCGCCTGGGTCATCCTTCCTTAGGGTATTTAAGTTTTTTATTTCCCATATTATTTCAGAATAAACACCTAAATACTCTAGATTGTCAAACTTGTTTAGCTGCTAAGAGCCATCGAACATCTTTTAAGTTGAACAATTCTCGGGTAAACTCTGTGTTTTCTTTGGTTCATTCAGACGTTTGGGGACCTTCCCCTGTTTCAAATAAAGGACATTATCAGTATTTTGTGTTATTCATTGATGATTTCTCCCGCATGACCTGGGTTTATTTTCTTCGTCATAAATCTGAAGTGTATGATACTTTTGTGGCATTTTTTACTATGGTGCAAACACAGTTTAAACATACTATCCGTGTGCTCTGGTCAGATAATGGGAAAGAATATGTTAACCAAAAGATGCATGACTTTTATCACAAACACGGCCTTATCCATCAGACAACTTGTCCCAATACTCCCCAACAGAATGGGGTGGCAGAACGAAAAAACCGAACCCTTCTAGAAATGACCCGTGCCATCATAACTGAATCCCACGTTCCTACTAAATTCTGGCCTGAAGCAGTTGCTACAGCTACATATCTCACAAACAGACTCCCCACCAAAATTCTCTCCCACAAGACACCCCTCTTCGTATTCAAAACGCAAACAGATATCCCTCCACCTCTTACCCTACCACCAAGAATATTTGGCTGCTCCGTATTTGTTCATATTCCCAAAACTGACCGAGGCAAACTTGATCCTTGTGCTATTAAGTGTGTTTTTCTGGGGTATGCCACACATCAAAAGGGTTATCGGTGTTACAATCCCATCACTCGTCACATTCATGTTACCATGGATTGTGATTTTCTTGAACATGAGTACTTCTATCTCACCCAACCTAGTGCTCAGGGGGAGGGTAGTACTAGTGAGTCCCTAGGTTGGCTTGACCCAACACTTGTTGATAATCCTACTTCAGTTGATATTCCTACTTCCGCTGCGCCACTCAGTACCAATCCTGATCATACTCCTCCGAGTGATATCCTTTTTGAGGTAAGTGAACAACAAGATCCTATTTCTATTGATGATTCTCTTGTTGATCAAACTGAAAATGCCGATTCTACCTCTGAAGTTGATGTAGTGAGTGACAGATATACTTTGCCACAGAGAAGTACTAGGGGAATACCACCTAACAGATATTCTCCCCAACAAGCTTCACGGAGTTCGAGGTATCCTATAGGAAATATGGTGAGGGGGAGTATCTCCCCCACAGCACGAGGGTTTCTTGGGAAACTTTACATGGAACAGGTTTCGAAGACTGTCCAGGAGGCCAAATGGGTACAGGCAATGGGTACAGGCAATGGAAACTGAGATGAGTGCACTCAAAAAAAATGAGACTTGGGAGAAATGCAACCTGCCTGAAGGGAAGAAACCAGTGGGATGTCGATGGGTATTTACCATCAAACATAAATCAGATGGCACGATCGAGAGGTATAAAGCTAGACTGGTGGCAAAGGGGTATACTCAGACCTACGGTATAGACTACTCAGAAACTTTCTCTCCAGTAGCAAAAATTGATACCGTCAGGGTACTCTTATCGATAGCAGCCAATAAAGATTGGCCTCTTCACCAATTTGATGTAAAAAATGCTTTCCTTCATGGGGATTTAACAGAGGAAGTGTACATGGAAGCTCCACCAGGGTTCGCTTCAGATTTCAAACAGGGGGAAGTGTGCAGACTCCGGAAAGCTCTCTATGGACTCAAACAGTCCCCACGAGCTTGGTTTGGCAGGTTCACGTTAGCAATGCGACAGTATGGGTACGTACAGAGCAATTCTGATCATACCTTGTTTCTTAAGCGGAGGGGAGACTTGATTACCTGCCTGATAATTTATGTAGACGATATGATTATCACTGGAAGTGATGGTGAAGAAATAAAGAAACTCCGAGAAAGTTTGTTCAGAGATTTTGAAATGAAGGATCTAGGAGGGCTCAAGTATTTCCTGGGTATTGAGGTTCTTCGGTCAAGACAGGGTATTTTTATCTCTCAGAGAAAGTACATCATGGATTTATTGGCTGAGGTTGGGATGATTGATTGTAAGCCGATAGATACCCCAATACAGATTAATCACAAGCTCAGGATAGAAGATGACGGAGAACCAGCTGACAAAGGTAGATACCAGCGATTGGTGGGAAAATTGATCTATTTATCTCACATTCGACCAGACATCGCGTATGCCGTTGGAGTGGTCAGTCAGTTTATGCACCAGCCTCAGAAGGTCCATATGGAGGTCGTGGTGAGGATTATACGATATCTAAAAGGAACAGTGGGATATGGGGTGATGTTTGGGAGACATGGCCACTTAGATATCGAAGCTTACACCGATGCTGATTGGTCAGGAAACCCGAATGATAGGAGGTCTACGTCAGGATACTTCACTTTGATTGGAGGTAATGTAGTGACGTGGAGAAGCAAGAAACAAAAGGTGGTTGCACTCTCAAGCGCCGAGGCAGAGTTCAGAGGTGTTGCAAGAGGAATAACAGAGGTCCTTTGGCTCAGAAAGTTGATGACAGAGATGGGCTTCCCTCAGCAGAACCCAAGCATACTGAAATGTGATAATAAAGCAGCGATCAGTATTTCAGGCAACCCTGTACAGCATGATCGAACGAAACACGTGGAGGTGGACCGTCACTTTATAAAGGAGAAGCTGGACGAAGGGATTATTAAGCTACCGTTTGTCAAGTCAGAAGACCAATTGGCCGATATCCTGACAAAGGCTGTTTCTGGCCTAGCATTTCAAAAGATATTGGACAAGTTAAGAATTGGGGATCCCATTTCTTAACTTGAGGGGGAGTGTTAGGAAAGTATATCTCTCTCTTATTTTAGGGAGATAATCAAGCTAATTGATAACAATTGATAACAAAATCCCTGACTTGTAGGGATGACTACGCTTATAAGCTTGAGTAGAGTTGTAATTCTTTTATACAAGTTTTACAATGAAATCCATAATTTCTGACTTAAACTCTTCTTTAACATTTGAGTACCAAGCTCTGGTACCACTTGTCAGACTCAAGAGGAAGGGTGAATTGATCTTATACACTTTTTCGGACAATACTTTGCACAACTTTAATAGAATAATCAAAGTGACTAACAACACATAAATATGTCAGAGATAATTTTGTTGAGTCAATAGCAAAGATTCAGAGCTAGCAAGCTCATGCAGAAGTATCAGAGTGATAATGCAACTAAATCAACCTTCAATGATTCAACTTGAATCAATATAAATGTAGTTTCAAGACAAAGATCTCGATTACAACTTTTCAGCTCAGATCTTGAACACTGCAGTTTCACAATCTAGGTTCTTTGGTGATTTAGGCTTTAAACCAGTCAAAGCAAAGCTTCAAAATATCACAGCTTCAAATCTTGGTAAATGATAAGTTCAATGGTCACAAAGCTTTGACCAAGATATTTCAACCACTTTCGTGTAGTCCAGTTGCTCAACCAAGAGCTAATCAATATGATGAATGTAGATCAGATAATGCTCAGAAGAATAGCTCGCCTTGAGCTAACATGTCTCAACCAATAATAAAGAAATGCGAGAACACGTGATAAGATGTTTAGAGAGGTTTGACCCAAAAGGTTGTGAAAAACACTAACCAATGAGATTAATCCTCTACCTAAGGTTGTTAAGCTTAGGATTTTCAACGGATCACTTTAATAGATGAAAGATTACAAAATACAACACAAATGGAGCCTGTCCGGTACACTCTGCAACTAAGGCTGGTACTATGCAGACCAAGCTCCAGGATTCCCAATCTTCTTGCTAAACTACCCACCAAAGAAACCAACTCTTTATACAGTGAAAAGATAGCAGCAACAAAGCTTGGAAGAATCAAGTTTCTTGTGTTGGAGATGATCTTCTTTTATAGCTCCCACAATGTGACCGTTGCATCCATTTTGAATATTCAAAATGGGCACATCTTGCGAGATAATTTGTACCAGTTTATTCTTCAAGAAATCAGATGCAAGTGGGAGAGAGAATGAGGCTTCCACTAAGTTTCAGTTAGAGAGCATCTGCATGAGAGATTTTACAGTCAATTTTAAATTCAAGAATAATAATATTCATTTCCTTGAAACCTGTGCAACTTATTTTAGCTGATTGATCTTGAGTGTTCTGCTGGAATGATTCGTTCCTGTGAATATTTCTATACAACACTATTTGTTGATCAAATCAAAACATTGGATGTTCAACATGATTTGGCGACGGAGATGTATCGCCACTGACATCTCTGTTGCCGCAAAGACATATTTCTTCCCTTTCATGTGTATGGTTGATTTAATAAAACGTTATTTTTATGCGTGAAGAGGTTTGAGCTAGTCTTGCAATTCAGTCCAAATATTGTGTCTCCCCAGTCCCATTGTTTTGTTCAACTCATGATGATTTTTTGAATCGCCATGGACACCTCCGCCTCCGCAAAGACATATTTCTTCCCTTTCATGAGTATGTTTGATTTAATAAAACGTTGTTTTTATGCGTAAACAGGTTTGAGCTAGTCTTACAATTCAGTCCAAATATTGTGTACCCAGTCCCACTTGTTTTGTTTAACTCATGATGATTTTTCGAAGTGGGAGGAATCCAAAATTTTCAAGTCAACAAGGAGAATGTGTTTTCTCAAATTTTTACCTAATTATTTTACGATAGGAAAGGTTTATATATGTTGTGTGGACCAAAGAAATCAAAGACCATATCCCTTTTGACTTAAAAGTTGCCAAGTTGCTTTTATGTTTCTACAATTAAGCAGTGTAATTTCACGATTAGATACTAGATTAATTTAATTAATGTTCTCATGTCGAATTCATAGTAAAAAGATATTAACGGTTATCATCAACAGAAGTATCACTCGACCAGTGAATCTAAGTTCAACTCATTAGATACATAACTAACATCATTATTAGTAGAAAAGTTTTAAACCTTACCCTGGTCGGATCAAATGAGGTTTAACACCAACAAAAATGTTGACAATGTGCCAAGTAGCCCTTTAAATTAAACAATAACCAGCTACACGTACCTATGATTTAAACCAGAATTTTTATAGAATGAAAGTTGGTAAATCTATGTTCAACTTTCTCTGATCACTCTCGGAACATGTGTTTTTAATTTAAAAAAAGGTAATATGTTAAAAGACTCGAGCAAGTTCGATGAATTAACAAAATATATTGTTATGTTCACACATATCTACTCTGCTGCATGCCACACAAAAGTAATTTGTACCAATTCAACCTAATACAGTGATCTTATCAGTGTCTATATAACTGAAGCTGATTCTTTAATTCTAATATATTCTAAGGCCTGAGAAAAGACTATGGCGTCTGCAATGAGAGTGATGATCATACTCGTGATAATTCTGGGTGTTTCTGCATCAGTTAAAGCCAGAAATTTCCCAAGTAAGTTCATAATCCTCAGCAAAAGTTATGATTATTCTTTAATTAAAGATTCAATCTTGATCAGTTGTGTTCTGAACTATGCAGATGATAATCATCATTCAGGTGCTGCCATGAAAGTGATTGAGATTGCAGGAGTTTCTCCTCATGCACATGATTGGTTTATTTCCATAATATATGGGGACTATAAATACGTAAGATCAGCTAATATTGTTGGACGAGAAGACCAGCTGCCACCCCCAGCCCCTCGGGCCACTTCTGGACCCCGTCCAGCTTCAATCGTCGGCATGGAGATGCCGGTCTCTAGAAAATTGCCACGAAGTTCTGGCTTGAAACATGAATATTGACGAATTACAAGCCGATGGTTAGGGAGAGTTTCGGTCTTAGTGATGGAGTCGGTTCTACAGCAGTAGTTTGTTCACATCTTACCTTTTCGTTGCTTATTCGTAGACGTAGTTACTAGTTAGTTTGGTGTTTCTGATCTCTGGTAATGCTGCTTAAACTAGTATAGCTACATACATAGCTGTTTATTACTATACATGTGTGTATGCATTCGGCCTAAACTCTATTGTCTATTAATATACATGTCGTGTCTATATACTATCGTGCCTATCAATATACATGTCGTGTACGCATTACTTAAAAGCAGAAAGCATAAACGAAATTAAAACAACTCGGAAATATGAGAGAACGAAATTCTTATTGCATTACACTTTGAAATTGCTCACAACTTTACATCAATCTCACCATCTTCCTCAACCAATTAAACTTCCAAAACACACAAAAAACAAAAGAGAACATCTTCACCTAACCACAAAGGCCATTATTTCCCAAACCCACTCAAAACAGAAACAGAGTAAAACAGAGCATTGAACCAGAAATCATCTCTTCAACCCGACGCTCTTCAATCGACTTCCTCGATCTTAGGCCCAGCACCATTACCGCTTCCGGAGCCAGCACCTCCCGGCATTTCAGCACCGCCACCCATCGGCCCATCTCCCGCACCCCCCTGATACATCTTCGAGATTATCGGATTACACAAGTTCTCCAATTCCTTCAACTTATCCTCCAACTCATCAACTTCAGCTAGCTGGTTCCTCTCCAGCCACTCGATCGCATCATCAATGGCTTTCTCAATCGTCTGCTTGTCCGAAGGACTCAGCTTCCATCCAACCTTGTCATCCTTAACCGTAGTCCTCATACTGTAGGCGTAATTCTCCAATGCGTTCTTAGCATCCACCTTCTTCTTCACCACCTCATCCTCCGCCTTGTACTTCTCCGCCTCCTGCACCATTCTCTCTATCTCCTCCTTGCTCAGCCGCCCCTTGTCGTTGGTGATGGTGATCTTGTTCTTCACGCCAGCAGTCTTGTCCTCCGCCGACACATTCAATATCCCATTCGCATCAATGTCGAAGCAGACATTGATCTGTGGCACGCCACGTGGGGCAGGCGGGATGCCCTTGAGCTCGAATTTTCCGAGGAGATTGTTGTCTTTGGTCATCGGCCTTTCGCCTTCGTAGACCTGAATCAAAACACCAGGTTGATTGTCAGCGTAGGTTGAGAAAATCTGCTCTTTTTTGGTCGGGATCGTGGTGTTCCTCGGGATAAGAACCGTCATGACGCCGCCGGCGGTTTCAATGCCGAGACTCAGAGGGGTGACATCAAGGAGGAGCAAGTCTTGCACTTTCTGGTCGCCTTCGCCGCTGAGGATGGCTGCCTGGACGGCGGCGCCATAGGCCACTGCCTCGTCGGGGTTGATGCTTTTGCAGAGCTCCTTCCCGTTGAAGAAATCCTGCAAAAGTTGCTGCACTTTTGGGATCCTCGTCGATCCTCCGACGAGGACAATGTCGTGGATTGAACTCTTGTCGATCTTCGCATCCCTCAAACATTTCTCAACAGGCTCCATGCATTTCCTGAATAAATCCATGTTCAGCTCCTCGAATCTCGCCCTTGTAATGGTGGCATAGAAATCGATCCCTTCGTACAAAGAATCGATCTCAATCGTCGTCTGCGTGGTGGAGGAAAGCGTCCTCTTTGCCCTCTCGCACGCCGTCCTCAGCCGCCGTAGAGCTCTGGCATTTCCGGCGATATCCTTCTTGTGCTTCCTCTTGAACTCCGCCGCAAAATGATTCACCAGACGGTTGTCGAAGTCCTCTCCGCCCAAATGCGTGTCTCCGGCGGTGGCTTTCACCTCGAAAATCCCTTCCTCAATCGTCAGCAACGACACATCGAAAGTCCCACCACCCAAATCAAAAATCAACACATTCTTCTCCCCACTTCGCGAAGCTTTCTTATCCAAACCGTAAGCAATTGCGGCCGCGGTGGGCTCGTTTATGATCCTCAGAACATTAAGCCCGGCAATAGCTCCGGCGTCCTTCGTCGCCTGCCTCTGAGAATCATTAAAATACGCCGGAACAGTAACCACAGCATTCTTAACAGTTTGCCCAAGAAAAGCCTCCGCAATTTCCCTCATCTTCGTGAGGACCATTGAGGAGATTTCTTCAGCTGCGAACTGCTTCGTCTCCCCCTTGAACTGAACCTGAATCATGGGCTTATCTCCGGGACCTGCGATGACCTTAAATGGCCATAGCTTCATGTCGCTCTGGACAGAAGGGTCGGAGAATCGGCGGCCGATGAGACGCTTGGCGTCGAAAACAGTGTTTTGGGGGTTCATCGCCACCTGGTTCTTGGCGGCGTCGCCGATCAGCCGCTCGGTGTCGGTGAACGCCACATAAGACGGCGTCGTCCTGTTGCCCTGGTCATTGGGGATGATCTCGACGCGGTCGTTCTGCCATACGCCGACGCAGCTGTATGTGGTGCCGAGATCGATCCCGATTGCCTTTCCTTCCGCTTTCGCCATTATTGGATGCAACTCAAGCTTTCTCTTTCTGGGTTCTTGAGGTTAAGAATCAAGAAAGATTTGTTTTCGAGTGAGCTGTGAATGTGTGTGTTTATACTTTGCTGTATTGCTTGCTGTGAATGTGTTTGATGTCTGGAATCGAAAGAAAGTGGTGCATATATATACATATTTGCGTGTATGTATACTGTATAGGCGGTTTGTCGAGGGAATTCCAGAGAGAGTTGAGAAGAAGAAGAAGAAAGAGGAATCGCGATAATACCAGTGAGGACTAGAATCTGAATCAGAGACTTCTCGAGAGGGCGCGAAAATTCTGTTATTAACTGTTAATGGGCTGGGCCTCGAATCAAACTATGTTTTATTGGGCTGAGAATAAATCTACTGGTCTGGGCCTCAAGTCATATTCTGTTTAGCCCATTTTTGACAAATTGGGCTGAAAATAAATCTCAAAATTTCCAATTGTTTGTCAAACTTATTACAACAGGAAAATATTATGGTAATGTAGGGAATTTATTTTTGTTGTGACGAGTTTAATAATAATTGCGATTATCTTTTACTTCCAAAATTTTTGGGAGAAAGTATTAATTAGAATAAATTGGGCTTTTGTTTGTGTGATTTATTACGAATTTTGGGGGAAAAAGGAAAAAATCCTTGATGAATCTTGCTTTTCCATTTGGAAAGGAATGTGTCAGGAGTGAAGTCTTACTCTTCCTTTATTACATAACTTGTTGCTATAACTGAATCATTCTTTTTGGAAGTTTTTATGCTAAGGGCAATCTTGAAGACAAAGGAACATTATTGTTATGGTACAAAAGTAGTAAGAGAGAGAGAGAGTGTTTGGGAGCTCCCAACTGAAGACATGAATGTAGAGTTGTAGACAGATGATGGCTGTTCATTTTTCTGCAGCAAAAGGAAACACAAGAACTGCAATTTGAACAAGAAAACAGGGAGAAAGGAAGGTTAATGGTAACAACTATTCATCCATAGACATCTCGAATTACAACGGTGCTTCGACACGAAGAATGTTCAGCAAATACGCGCGATATAAACATTATAATGAATTCAAGAACCCTAGAACAATTCATGAGGTGAAAAGCAAAGAAAGAAAGAATGTATCCTACTTTGACTGTCTATTCCATAAATGAGTTGAGCCTATTTGGCTAATAATATCTATCAGTTCTATAATGAACCTATACCAAGAGTAGAACCAAGACTATTACTCAACAACAAAATTGCAAGACCATATCGTCGTGCTGATTGCTGAGCTGAGCTAAACTCCTGCACGAATAGTTAAGCTAACGGGGATAGGCCTTGGCTTCTCATTCGATTGGTTGAAGCCGGGAGTGTTGATGGTGGACCCCATGACCGCACCCTTGATTTCTTCGTCTTTAAATTCACTTTCACCGGAAATACTACAAGTGATTTCATCTTCCTCCACATCATCCTCTTCATCATCTTCTTCTTCATCTTCAGACCAATAGTAAAACGAATCCTCATCATTGTCCGAAAACGAGCCACAGCTAACTTCATCGTCTTCATCATCAGCACCATCATCACTCTCACACACAACCAAGAAAGATCCAAACTCATTCAAATCTTCAACCTCCTCTAGTTCCTCAACCCCATCCTCCTCCTCCAAACCTTCAAGAAACCGATGATTCAGCAGCATTTCAGCTGTCAATCTGTAAACGGGATTCCTAGCAAAACACCCTTTTAGAAAATCCTTCGCCTCCTTCGATATCCCACTCGGGATTTTAGGAAATTCCCTCCCCGTCCGTATCCTTTCAAGAATTTCCTCAGCATTCGACTCTTTATTCTCCCCGAAAGGCGGTTTTCCCATCAGCATTTCAAGCACAATACATCCCAACGCCCAAATATCACAGGGAGACTCCTGCACATTATCCACAACAGCCTCGGGGGATAAGTACATAGGCGTACCCCTCCAATAGGGCTCCAATTTCCTCTTCTTGCTCTGTTTTGCCCTCTTCGCCAATCCAAAATCCCCAATTTTAACCCTAAACTGATCAGAACCCTTATTTCTACTATCCAAAACAAGTAAAACATTCTCAGGCTTTAAATCACAATGAACATATCCCATTTGATGAATATGATTCAAACCTCTGAGAATTGACCTCGTATGTACCTTAACTTCGAATTCAGACAAACCGTTGCCGCCGGATTTCTTGATCCTCTCCGCCAAGGTCCCACCGGAGCCGTACTCCAACAAAAGATTGTAAACCATTGCACCATTATCGCCCATTGTCGTCTCCTCCCCGAAGCACTTGATTATATCAGGACAACCCTTGATATTACTCAGAACCTCTCTTTCCTTCTGAATCGAACCCGAAACAGAGACCTCTGCAGATTTAACAGCCATCACAGATGGATAATAGCTGCACTTTGATCTGGGATTCTTGAGCGTGGCCAAATAAACACACCCAAAACCCCCCTTCCCAATCATTGAACCCCTAAACCAAGCAACCCCATCTCCATATTCGTTCACAATCAAGCCCTTTTCGTGAAAGCCACCATCTTTATCCCCCGCCATTGTAGTAAAAACCAAACCAAAACAAGAATAGAATATATGCAACTTCAACGACAATTGAATTACACGGAAAACGGGATGGAAATCAAAGGGCAAAAACACATTCCAGTTGAACCAAGCTTTGTCTCTTTCCTTTCTCCCGTTTCTGGGGCTGGGAGTTTAATAGAGAAATTTATTTAGGGTTTACAGCAAATTGAATAAACAAGTGGTGGAGGGGTTTCTACACTTTCTTTGCGGTTTCTTATAATGTGGGTTTGTGAAGAATATAACAGCCGCGGTTTCGTTCAAGGCAAATAAAAATGCAATCTTTGCACGAAAAAAGTAGTGGTAAAAAAAAGGGTTTCTTGATATAAATACATACATGTTTATAATTAACAGGAATAACTGTCATCATGCGCGTGACCGATGTCTACGAGTTGGTCAGAGGATTGAATATGAACTCGGTCGCACTTGGACTGATCTTACAAATTCAATTGAAATTGGATATTTAATATAAACTTTAGGTAATTTTTAATTACGAAAATTTAATAAAATTTTCATTTGGATACGTAAAATATCTTAGAAGGAAGGTTAATATACCAAAGTATTAGTGAAAATATTTAATGAATTGTGGGAGTGATGCATGCATGATGCATTTAAACAATCCATAGCTAGGGCAAGATTTTCCACCTTTTATTGAAGCTTTCAATGCGATTTGCCATTATTTCTAAGAGATATGGTAAGTGGACTTTGGTATGTTTGCAAATGCGAGTTTAAGTCATTCACAATTATGAATGAATTGAAAAGAAATGTTTGAAAACTAAAATCTTGATGATGTTCCTATGGACTATGTGTAGCTAGCCAAACTTTGAGAAAGAGTATTCTTTCAATTCTACAAAATAAGCTCAAATATTAACATATATGTAAAGTAATACGCATTTTTTCACCCCTTCGAGATCAATTTTAGATTAGAGTCGATGAGTCTCGGAAATAACTCTCATGTTCAACGGGCTGACGAACCCGAAGCGCAATGGGGAGGGAGCCTCCCACATGCATGTATGCTTGTTTTTTCATGACCATATGTTAGCATGTTGAATGAGAATATTGTGTCCAATAATTAAATATGGAGCATCTTAACGTTTGTGGAAGATGCAAAGTTGGTTGCAGTGGTCAAGGAATCAATGTTGTATATAACTTTCCTCTAATTCCATCGATTCTTGGTATCTGTATTCAGAAAAATATGCTTCTATGGCTCTTGTCTGGGAGAATCTACCCTGGATTTCATGTACTATACGCTTTCTCTAATTTGCCAATATGTTCTCATATTGAGACAAATTTGAAGCCCTTTTTGTCCCTTTTTTTTTTCATGTATAAATCGTTGAGTTATATTTGGTCTTGTAAGGTTCATAGTTGTATTTCTTCGGTGAGAATTATCGAAAAATTTTCTATACATTAGGCGTCGGATCCCACGTATGTATTCAGAATAATTGCGTATTTTGTAAATTTAGTATTTGGTACAAAAGACTCAGGAAAATTGCATGCATTATTCAAACAACTCTCAACTTTGGTTTTAAAAAAAATCATGATGTTATTTCAAATAGAACCTAATTAATCATATTATTAATAAAATAGCATTTCTAGAAAACAGTACATACCATTAAGCAATCCACACAAAAGGTTACTTTTAAAATAGCATCAACAAATACAATTCGTAAGTTAGAACTCTAGAAGAGAACAATCAAGGAAATTTAGTCTAAAATGACCATAGTCTAAATTGACAAAATTAAACACAGAGATCCATGTATGATTTGGATAATAATCTAAAGCATATATAATAATTGACTTAATAGTCATAATTGTTGAATAACATTAAAATAAGACTGTTGAAGATGTGATTGGGCGGTCATAAATCGAATATTTTTATCAAAAATCATGTGGTATTATTAAATAATTTAGGGCTATTAAATGTGAAAACGATCTACACTTGTCTTTCTATCTTTCCTTTCCCTATGCAATTGGGGTGGATTCCTACAAAAGAATAACTCCATGGAGAGATTAGCTTCATAATAGCTGTCAAATTTGATGCCAAAATTGTAACATGTGCCTTGCTTTTCTTTTCTTCTTTTTCTTTTTTTTAAGTCCATTTTTACGGGTCGAGTCGGAAACGGATCACTTAGAGTGCAAAACTTTCCCTACCAATGGTAGTTGTGTTCCAAAAAACTCGAACTCGAGATCTCAAATTAAGCTAACATAGCGCCTAACCATTAAACTACGCTACTTGGTGGTACCTTGTATTTCTAATGTCACATTATTTTTTACTTTTTAGGAGTGTCTCATTTACCAGGGGCAATTTTTTAAAACTCCCCATGGGTTTGAAAACTTCCTTTTAACTCTCCATTTTCAAATACATCATTTGGGATTTTAGATACACGATTTTGGGATTTAGATACGCAATTCTGGGATTTAGATACGCGATTCTGGGATTTAGATGCATGATTTTTTCCTTGTATTTCAAATACATCATTTGGGGTTTTAGATACGCGATTCTTGAGTTTTAATACATCATTTTTGAAAATGGAGAGCTAAAAGGAATTGGACTTTTCATTTGGGGAGTTTTCGGGAATTCCCCGCATTTACCATGTGAAATTGAATTTTCAAGTCAAATATACAGATCATTTAGGGTAAATTACATCTTAAATTTTATGTAGTTGAAATGTATTATTTATATATAAGATATTCTTAATTTTTAAAATTACAGTTTCCTCCCTTATTATTTGTTTACGAATTACTAATACCCTTTTTTGAGCTTGGTTAGGGTTAAAAATATTTATCGAATTCAACTATCTATTATAATTGTGAGTCTCATATCTCTGCTGGTAATTAGACAAACTAATATTAATTTTAATTAGATCAAATAATTTCAATTATTTAATACTGGTCAATTTGAGAAATATAGTCGACGCTCGTGTCTCCATAGTGACCAAATTAATAAATTTTAGAATAGTATATAATATTTTTTTAATGAAAAAGGCATTTAAATACCAAATATAGTCGATTTGTCATATGTGGAGGTGTTTGTAACATATTTGTGGGTTAAATACTTAAATTTATTCAATGTGCAGGCCAAGATTATGTGGGCCAGAATATGGCCCATTATAACTTTGGGCTTATGAGCTTTACAAATGGGCCAAATAAAAAAATTTCCAAATCTTGCGCAAAGTAGGCCCAGTACTTTCTTGAGGAAAGGGTAAACTGAGTTCTAATAGGAGCTGAGTACCAAAACATTCAAAGAAGAAACTTTTGTCTGATCTCTCGAGTGCTTCGAATTCCCTGTCTGCTGAAAGATGAATGTAAGTTCAATTTCTTATGGATTTTCGTGTCATGTAATCGGAGACGATCGGAAATTTTGTGTTTGTTTTGGTTTACGTTTTTTTTTTTTTTTTTGGGTGAATTTGTGCAGGTGGCCGATTCAACTGTAGCTATGAATAATTTACTCGGCTCCGAAGCCGATACTCAAAGAACCCTGTAAGATTTGTGTTTCTGTGATTGTAATTGTGTAATTATGATGATCTGATTGTTGAATTTGATAGATTTTAGTGAAACTAGGGTTTTTAGCTGGCCCCGATTTTGAGTGATTGAGTTACAGTGGTAATGAAGCCCATGTTAAGAAACCGACCCATTTTCCTTTTCTTTTTGTTATTTATTTCCCTTTGTTTATGTGTTTCTTTAAATGCTGCGAATCGTGGAGGTTTTAATTAGTTGAGTTTTGTCCAGGTACCCGTATGTGACGGGGACATCAGTGGTTGGCATCAAGTACAAGGACGGCATTCTGCTGGCTGCTGATATGGGAGGTTGGATTCTGAAATGCATTTTATTTTACTTTTTAGATCATTTCAATTTTGAGAGAAATTGTGAGTGAGGCTGAGGGAGGTAAAGTTACCTCCTGGGCTTCTACCTTGAACTTCAAGAACCTGTTAATCATGTAGGTTGTTTGTCAAAGGCGTAAATGGGTAGCATATTAAAATTTTGAAAAGGAGAATTGCGTCCTAGCATTTTAAAGATGGAGCATATGATACCATTTCTAATATTTATGTGGCCATTTGTTATGTACTTATGTTAGGCAGCTGACATACTCTTATTTCCTAGCTATCGGTTATCATGTGAGGAAAAATGGGTAGCAATATAAGCATGTCTAATATAACCAAAGATTCGAATTGAGTTGTAAGCTTTCAGGACTAGGCTAATAAGTGCAAGTCAGTAGGAAATTTTCTGTCATTGATGGTATGCGGTATGTTACTGGAGAAAATGAAGTTCTCATGCTCTGAAAAACTAAGAAGCTCTTCCGGCGTTGTTTTTCTTTTGCTTTCTATTTGAACCCTTTTTGCAAGACAGTCTTTGGAAATTGCTAATGTGTCCCTGCTAAAAATCCATCTTACATGATTTGCCAAGTACCTTGGAACTTACATAGCTTACATTCTGCGTGTAGTTATAAAGGAGGGTAATGTTGAGTAGTACAGCACTTGTATCTTGGAATTGGTACTACAAGTAGTTCTCTACTTTTGTGCCTGATAATCCCTGTGATACTAGTTTGTGGTGAAAGCAGGATGCTCATCTCTGATAGTTATGTTGTAATTGATTATTGATGGTTGTATATTTACATTATTTCTTCCTATCTGCTGATGATACATGCTTATTGTATTGCTTTTCTCTAATAGGTTCATATGGATCTACCCTTCGCTACAAAACTGTGGAGCGATTGAAACCAGTGGGAAAACATTCCCTTATAGGTGCTAGTGGCGAGATCAGTGATTTTCAGGAGATAATGCGCTATCTTGATGAGCTTATGTAAGTATCTTTCTTATCTTGCAATATCTTTAAATCTATTCTTTTTCACTGTTGTGCTATTTTTATTTGGCTAATATGGTTGCTTGCCTAAGTTATAGGGAAGATTATAACTTTTTATCTGCCTGCTTTGTCATTGTAGCTTATATGATAACATGTGGGATGATGGAAACTCCTTGGGTCCTAAAGAGGTGCATAACTATCTAACTAGAGTTATGTACAATCGCCGTAACAAGTTCAACCCCCTCTGGAATTCACTTGTACTTGGTGGAGTTAAAAATGGACAGAAGTATCTTGGAACGGTATAAATATATTTTTCTCTAACATGAATTAGTTCACTATCATTTAGTTTTTAGGCTTATTTGGGTGGTGCCATTTCAGGTTAGCATGATTGGCGTACAATATGAGGATGACCATGTGGCTACTGGATTCGGGAACCACCTTGCTCGACCTATTCTACGTGATGAATGGCACGAGAACCTGACTTTCGAAGAGGGTGTAAAGTTACTGGAGAAATGCATGCGCGTGCTTCTTTACCGTGATAGATCAGCTGTCAACAAACTTCAGGTATGGTTCATCTTCCTTGGAAATGTTGACTTTTGTACTCTTTAATTTTCAGTTTATTTTGCTATTGGTTTTTAAACAACCTCCTCTAAGACTGTGGTGCTATTGTTGTTCTGTTGTTGAGACTGGAAAAATGGTTTTTGAATGGATTAATAAATTTAAGATGGTCCTGATGGACTGGGTTGGAAATGGATTAGCTCAATTTTGGTTCATACATGGATTTAACATGGTTCTTAAATGGTTGGTAACTTGTCCTACTCAAATACCGAACACTAGCACGCGTGCACACACACAAACACTTGCATCTTCCAATTTTATCTGGCGATCTCCTTTCTGCTAAGACGAGCATTTTCCTTGATTCCTAATAGTTGGTTTTCGTTTCCAGATTGCAAAAATCACAGAGGAGGGCGTGACAATTTCTCCAGGATATGCATTGAAGACTTTCTGGGATTTCTCTGCTTTCAAGAACCCCACCGTGGGTGCTGAGGGTTCATGGTAGTTTTATCAGTTCCATGCTGCATGTTTTATCTTCTTGGATCTGTATTTGTGTCGACTTATGTACTTTGGTGGTGTTTCTCCTCCTATGAAGAACCTTTTCGCTCTTTTGCATTTACTTATTCAAACAAAATTCGTACAATATGTAAACTGTGGTTTCATGCCTATGGTTTAGATGGTAATTGATTATTAGTGTTACTATCATTTTATCAATTCTAAGCAAGTTTATTATTAGTATGGTATTATTCGATTAATATTGATTTGGTCAAATTAGGTATGAATTATAATTTTTATAATATTGATTTGGTCAAATTATGCAGAGACTAGAATTTCTTGGTCTAAACACGACTATTTTGTGCAATATTGGAGACAAATCATTTAACCCAAGGTTCAAACTTAAAAAGTAGAGATCACATATTTTGAATATTATTGAAGTTTTAAAATATTGTAAATCATTCTTAAAACAACCCCAGGTGTACTATAGCGTGTTTTTTTTACACCCCTTCAAGTGGTCAGAGAAGTGTGAATTCATATCATTATCCGGAAAATTCAATCCTCCAACTACTTGGATCACTACCATTCGGGTCATTGTCCGAAAAAAATAAACCGTTTAAACACTTAAATTAATATCTATTGGCCAGGGCGTAGTCATAGTTTGACCAACTATTATTTTCTGATTTCTCTCATCTTCGTCAACTTCAATACTTCATCTTGTCTTTTCCTACGTTCTCTCTTTCAATTTCATTTTACAACCATACTTTTTCTTATTTTTAATTTAATCTGTTCAGTACATTATAACACGCGTAAATTGATTGAACATCTGATTATCCGCGAAAGGAAAAACAAAAAATTAATAAACAAAGCCAGCATCTTCGACAAAAGAGGACGAGAAGATTAATAAACGGAGCCAGTATTTACGATAAGGACGGACGTATTACATAATGAAACAAACGTACTAGCTCTCAGACCCTAAATCAAGAAAACATAAATTGGAAATTTTGCAACATACATAGCTAATGCAAGCACTAAGCAACATTACTAGAAAGCAGAACACACCAATGAACCAAACAAACAAACTACGAGTAAGCGACCAAGAGGGAAAATGTGGGCAAAGCGACCGAATCCGACCCTAATCCGTCACTGATCAGGTTTTGAGCTTGAACTTTGGGACGATTTTCTAGTGACCGAAATCTCAATGGCGTTGTAACCAGGATGGGGTCCCGGTGGGGCCTGAGGGGGTGGGGGCGACGGCCCCTCAGGTCGTCCAACGATATTAGTTGACCTTACGTAGTTATAATCCCCATATATTATGGAAACAAACCGATTACATGCATGAGAGAAAACTCCTCTTATCTGAATGACTTTCATGGCAGCAGCTGGAGATGGGGTTAAAGTCTCATCACGATTAACTGCATGGCTCACAAGAAAACCGATCAAGATTGAATTTTGATATGGCATAATTAAAGAAACATTACGAATTTATGATGAGAATTTATAATAATTATGAACTTATTTTTACCTGGGAAATCTCTGGCTTGAACTGATACAGAAACACCCAAAATCATCACAAGTATGATCATCACTCTCACTGCAGACGCCATTCTCTTAATTTCTCAGGCCTCAGAAGATAATTGTAAATGGCTTGGGTGTAAGTGAAGATATCAAAGAATGGCCTTCAGTTATATAGACAAGATTGATGAGATGACTACAGTAGTTAGTGGAAAATTCGTATCCAAAACCAATTAAAAGGATAAGTGTATTATAGTTGTTACTATATTTATTATTTGATTTGTTATTCTCCTTAAATTTTTTATCAATCACACGATAAATATAAAATACTCGTCCCCTTATTATGGGACAGACGCAGGCTGGAATTAGTCGTAGTTATTACCGTGCGTACTGGATTGGTGGCGATCATAATAGATGTCTGAACGTAACAGTATCATTTATTAATCTCACTGGCTACTGGACTTGCAGTATTCTTTTTAATTTATCACTTTTAGCTTTCCCATTCTTCAAGAAAAATCGAAAGTTGTGAAATATTTTTATTTTAACTTCATGTCATAAATGTGTAGAGATAAAAGGAGTTAACCTCCAAAACCCTGTGTTAAACGAAAGTATTATAAAAAATCCCAACAAAAAAAAGTATTTCAAAAAATCTTGTGTTTTTTAAAATAAACTTATCGCCCCCTCATCCCAAATAGTCAACGAAAAAGAGTAAAATTCCTATTATGCCCTTATACACTATTTCAGACATATAATGTTATTAAAAATTATTAAATAAGTTTAATATTATATATTATATATGAACATCGTCTTCCAGCCACCACAATCGCCGCTGCCATCGCCACCATGGGATCTTCTCTCTAGCCATCGCCTACGACGGAGTGCAGCAACAACGCCGGCGGCTCGACATGCGGGTGGCGAAGGGATGGCCGTTCCGGCCATCCTCCGACAACGGAATCTTAGGGTTTCGACTAAGTTCGACGAGGTGAGTTTATTGGCGACACTCCCGTCAACTGAAACCCACCCAAACGACGACGATGGCGGAGCAACGGAGGCGCGCAACTGTTGATGACGGTGATCGGTTTCTGGTGAAATTTTCCGACGACCAATATATGCATTTCGAAGTTCTCAATACGGGTAAGCTAATACAATTTACGGATTTGAATTTCGTTAAGCGGTTTGAGAATAATTACGATTTTAAGTTTTTGAGGGTTCGTGTTTTTAGATTTGAAATTGGGAATAAACGGCTTGAAATTTCAGAAACCAATCAAACATATGGAACAAGCGCGAGGAGTATATTCAGGGTTGATTTTTGGTGATTTTTCCGGCGACGTTCATTTGTCCGTCGGTGGGCGGCAGCTACAGTTGGGTGGCGGGGCCTGGAAGCACACAGTATATATATATATATTTATTTATATAATGGAGGAGTTAAATAGTCATTTTATTTGAAAAAGTGAAAAAAATCTTATTCTTAGTCGCAGTCAAAGCACGTGAGCCGTACATTCTCGTTTCAGGGTTTTTCGTGCATATTTCGAAAAATATAGGGTTTTTTTAAGTACTTTTTTTTTGTCGAGATTTTTCTTGCTACTTTCGTATCACACAGGGGAGTTCAGTAACATTTTCTCCAGATAAAGACACAAAGTACATATATATGGAGAAGATGGAATACAACCGTAAAATATTATCTTGACTAATTCGTAATAAATATATAGTTAACACACTAATTTGGATAAACTTTAATTAACTCATTAATTAAATAGAAATTAAGGAGAGTTTTACATATTCGAGCCAAGCTCACACCCACTTAGAATAAATTGAAGACATATATAGAACAAGAAATAACTTGTGCGTAAACAATAGATGGACCTCCTCAAATCATTAAATATGTATCTTTACATATATTTATCGATATTTTATATATTTTAAAACGACTGATTTATCCGTCGTATCTTAATTGTGCATACGAAATTCATTGTTTCTATCTTTTGCTATATTTTTGTAATGAAAGGAACGAGTATTCATACTATTTACCTTTGGTGAAAAATAAAAGACGAGTAACTAGTTAATTAAATAGTAAGTGTATTCCTGACAAAAAAAAAAAAAAAAAAAAAAAAATAAGTGTATTGAATTCGATCAAGTTAGAGTACAAATTTTCTTTACCTGGTCTGCTGGTCATTGAGACATTGACCCTGAAGAGCAAACTGGAAACTGTAAAACAAAAATAATGACTGTTCAAAAATTGTACAAATTCAAAGGGAAATAAATGGTCATTGATTTCTTCTGGCCACACGACAAAAATTAACCATGTCTATAGTAAAATAATAAATAGTTAGTTCAAAATATTTTTTACAAAAAATATTATGCGGGTTGACTTGAAAATTTTGGATTAATTTCTCCCAGTTCTAAAATCAACACAGAGTTAAACAAATGGGACACAATATATATCTGAACTGGATTGTAAGACTTAGTTCAAAAAATTTTACACACAAAAATATAGTTTTATTAATATCAACAACACACTTAAGGTTTCGAAATATATATGTGTGGTTACGGAAAAGTTCGATGTACATTTCCGTCACTTAGCTGTGTCAGATACAGTATAAGTTGCCAATATTTTGCAGTTTGTAGAGACGGATTGTTGTTTTGTCGCAAAAGATCAATGGTTTTTAGAAAGCAGTGTCTAAATCCTAACAGAATTATGTGAAATAGTGATTGAATTATGTTCCAAAAACTACCGGGGATGATAGTTGCATCTGCTAATTAAGTTTGGTTTCTAACCGGAGGGGTGTATGTGTAATTATCTTTTTATACAACGTTACATATCAAATTTTCATTGTTTTCCCTTTTGATCTATAAAAGCCGAATTGTAGACACCTTAAAAGCAAGAAGACAGTTGGTTAAAGAATTATCAGTTAAAAAAAAAAAAAAAGAAAAAAAGAACTAAGTATTGGGTTTTCATAATTGTCCCAAATAAATCTTTGAACATGAAGAGCTAATTACTTCACTTCATTAAATTTTAAGCTCGAACAAACACATCGAAGGTAAAAGAATCCTGATCGATCCCAGCACGATGAAGAAAGAAAACTCTGTCAACTATTATGACGTGGCACGTACCCGCTGTCGATCTAAGCCAATCACCTTGCCCCACGTGGACGATCGGGGGTCAAGTCTCGCTCGAGGATTACACTTCGACCGTCCTACTCAGAGGCCCATTTACCTCGCGAGAATTACCTCACAAGAGTATCGACCCAAATGCTCGGACTAATCGCTTATGTCGAGATCGACCCATCATCTCCGACTGACCAGCGCATCATTCCACTAGCGTAGTGGCCGACCGAGCATTTAATGCAAGGCCTTAATGGGGCACCTGTCAGCTCCCCACGCCGCCACGTCGATGCGGTAACTTCTCTGTCCTCTCCATATAAATACCCCCTCCTCATTTATTGCACGGTAAGTTTTCTCTCCTAGCACTTTTCACCACTCAATCTTTTCGATCATTCTTACCGATCCTTACTTGAGCGTCGGAGTGCCAACCCGGGTCTCACACCCATCTTCCCCGAGTTGGCCTCGGAGCTCACGTTCGTTGACCTTTACAGAACTCGAGCAGTCAGGCGGCCGTTTCCCCATCAACAAATAGAGTGATCGCGTCGGATCTCTCGATCGATCATCAAGCAGAGATTTTTGTCACGATCATTTGGCGCCGTCTGTGGGAAACACGCAACAAGAAGCCATTGAACATGACTACTCGAAACATAGTAAGCAACCGCCTATTCGACGAAAACGGTCGGGAGGTCATTCCTCGAGTTCCCTTACAGGTCGTTATCCCCACCTCCCTCCCGACACAGCTAGTCTACTCGACGCCCGAGATAGATAAATACTTAAAAGCTTGTCGCGATGAGGCTGTTGCAGCGGCTGCGGAGGGGAGAGAACCTCGCATGCCAGAGTGCCCAGAGGCTCGACCGATAGAAATCATTCAACCCCCGATAAATCATCCGGGATACATGCAACCAGTTCAGTATCCTCCGCCCGGTACATATTGGGTCGGAATTGGGCATAATGTACAGCCTCAGCTTCTCCAACAACAACCGTTACCTTCTCAAGGAAATATACGCAAGTCAGTTCAGGACAGGTTATCACTTCGACCCGAGGAGGAGGTCGACTCTAGAACTCCAACTGACACCAGAATACGTCGGGGCGGCAATCATCGGGAGGAGGATGAATCGCAGCAAAAATCTCGACTGTCCCATCCTAGTGAGAGACGTGGCGACCGTAGATTGTCTGGATCCCAGAGAGATCGAAGCCCCACTCAACGCAACTCACCCCCGCATGAATCGAACGACGTCTTTAACCGACTCGGACCACACGGTCGGGTTAATCAGATCAGAAGATCGAACAGGGGTCGCATCGTGAGGTCGAACGATCTTCGAAACCAAATACCTCCGCGTTCCGATCGCCCGGATAACCGACAGAGGAATGAAAGTCAGGGATCCTTTAGCCGATCTCCCCGCCGATCACACTCAGTCAGGCGTGAACGTTCTAGATCACCCCGACGCACACCGTCGGACCCAAGGCATGTCCGCCCATGGAGGTATCGCAGTGAGAGAGAGGCTCAGTCTCCATTTTGTGACTCGATCATTGAGTCCACCACTGATGAGAAGATCCCCACCGGCCTACCCGTATATAACGGATCGACTGACCCGGAAAAGCATGTGTCCCGCCTCGAGATGCAGCTCAACATGTTTGGACACTCGCCTAATATCTGGGCTAAGATCTTTGTTACCACTCTGGATGGCCCCGCTCTTGAATGGTTTTCGAGGCTCCCTCCTCGATCGATAACCTCCTACAAGGCACTCGTCGATCGATTCAAGGCTCAGTTCTCTTCTATGAAGGGAGATAAGCTTCCGCCGACCTACTTGTACACCGTCAAACAAGCTCCTGGTGAATCGCTGCGAGATTTCTTCACTCGTTTCTCGCAAGCTGTGGTCAAAACGGAAGAACCGAGCATCGATCTTTTGAGACCCATTGTCCACAAGGCTTTGGTCAACATCGAAGCTGCTCGGTACATCTTCCTACAGAAACCAAAGAATTTGGCAGACATCCAAGCAGCTGCTTGCGACTGGATGCAGCTCGAAGAATTGGAGAGTTCTCAGAGGAGCCCGGTACCCAATCGAAAGGCAGATATCCATCGACCCGTTAAACAAGAGGCACGATCTAAACCAGAGGGACCGACAGGGCCTACCGCTCGAAAGCATTACACCCATCTGACGCGCCCGCTCGATGAAATCTACAATGTTATCGATCCTGCCTTGCTGAAAAAGCCTAAGCCGATGCGGGACACTCCCAAGAACCGAGAGAGCAATAAATTTTGTAACTTTCACCAGCAGAAAGGTCACAACACTTCTGAATGTAATGCTTTACGAGATGAGGTCGAACGACTGATCAAAGGAGGCCTCCTCCAGGAGTTCGTGAAAAAAATGGATGACCACGCGCGGAACCGAGATCACCCCGACAGGTCGCCTCCCAAACAACGGCTGGCTAAGCCTCCAACAGAACGAGACCCTCATAACCGACCGTGCCTCGGTCGGATTGACATGATTTCAGGAGGACCATCGGGTGGAGATTCAAGGTCCGCTCGAAAAAGGACGCGGCGGACAGCTACTCAAGGATTCTATAGTCCCCGAGAAGTGATGCATATTCGACCAGAAGACGACTGGGTCAACAAAGATATAGTGTTTAATGAGAATGATGTAATAGACCTACCAGGACGCTCGAGCGACACACCTAGTTGTCCAATGGTTGTCACGCTCGACGTCGCCAACTTTGCTGTATCTCGCACTTTAATCGATAATGGAAGCTCAAGCAATATTATCATTTATTCGACTCTTGTTCGCATGAATTTACACGATAAATTGCTTCTAGATCCCATTCGAACCCCTCTCACAGGATTCGGAGGCGCAGAAGTGTACACCAAGGGTCGAGTACGGCTAATCACATCCATGGGCACTTTGCCCCGACGGGCAACACGCGAGATCGAATATCTTGTCGTCGAAATGCCCTCTGCATATAATATCATCTTTGGTCGACCGGGCCTCATCGATTTTCGTGCGATCATATCCACTTACCATCAAATGATCAAGCTACCCACTCCGGTCGGAGTCGGCGAATTGAGGTGCGACATACCAACCGCCTGGAGTTGCTACTCTATCTCGTTAGACAAGCCCAAGCCTTCTTCAGAAAAGCACGTCCCTCTGCTAATCGATGATCCTATCATCGAGGACGAATTCGTAGACCCGGGGGCCATCGACCCTGAGAATTCACGGAAAATGAGTTCTTCCCATGCGGCAAAAAGAAAGAAGCAGGAAGACAAAAAGCTCGAGCCCACAGAAGAACTCGAGGAAATTCAATTAATCCCAGGACAAACAGAAAAAATCACTCGCATTGGGGCTGGTCGAAAGGGAAAAGAGCAGTGCATGCTCATTCAGTTCCTGCGTGACAATCTCGACGTTTTCGCATGGAGTGCCTCTGATCTGGTGGGAGTGGATAGGAAAGTGATCGAACACCACTTGAATGTTGATCCCTCCTACAAGCCAATCAAACAAAAGCTACGCTCTCAGAGTGATTCCCGAAATGCCATCATCGAGGCTGAAGTCAACAAACTCCTGGACGCCCGGTATATCATGCCGATCCAATACGTCGAGTGGCTGTGCAATGTCGTCCTCGTACCCAAACCAGGAGGAAAATGGTGGATGTGTAATGATTTCACTGACTTGAACAAGGCATGCCCGATGGATCCCTATCCGTTACCTCGAATCGACCAATTGGTCGACTCCACGGCCGGATGCGAACGATTAAGCATGATGGACGCCTTCCAAGGATACTACCAAATCTTCATGGCCCTCGAAGATCAGCCCAAAACCGCTTTCATAGTCTTCAACGGCATTTACTGCTTCAAAGTTATGCCGTTCGGACTCAAAAATGCGGGTGCTACGTACCAGAGAATGATGAACAAAGTTTTCGAGTCTGAGATCGGGGATACCATCGAAGTATACGTCGACGACATGTTGGTCAAAAGTGAAAAAGCCGCCGACCACCTGGACCACTTGAAAAGAGCTTTCAACCTCCTTCGAAAGTACAACTTAAAACTTAACCCTGCCAAATGCACCTTTGGGGTCGACGGGGGTAAGTTTCTCGGATACATGGTCAGCCAGAGAGGGATCGAGGCCAACCCCGCAAAGATAAAAGCTATCCAATTGTTGCCGGTCCCCAACTCGATCCGCGACGTACAGAGACTGGTGGGTCGGATCATATCCCTTAACCGCTTCATAGCCCGATCGTCGGAAAAGAACTTGCCCTTCTTCAAAATCTTGCGCGACATCAAGAATTTCGAATGGACTCCAGAGTGCAACCAAGCTCTTGAAGACCTAAAAAAGTATCTCACCTCCCCCCCTCTGCTTGCGAAACCCATCAACGGGGAGACCTTATATCTGTATCTAGCTGTGTCAAACGAAACTATCAGCTCGGTACTTGTCACCATTCGAGATCGGAAGCATCTCCCCGTGTATTACGTAAGTAAGGTTCTCCACGGCCCGGAAATACGATACCTCGAGATCGAGAAGTTTGCTCTCGCAGTAGTTCATGCTTCCCGTAAACTCCGACCGTACTTCCAAGCGCATCCGATCGTAGTCCTCACCGATCAGCCATTAAGGAATGTCATGGGCAAACCGGAAGTCTCAGGTCGACTCACGAAGTGGACAATCGAGCTCGGACAATTCGAAGTAACATATCGACCCCGGGTGGCATACCAGGCTCAGATCTTAGCTGATTTCTTGGTTGAGAAAGACCCGCATTCGATGACAAAGGGCGACCCAGCTGTTTGGACCCTTTCGGTCGATGGTTCCTCAACCGCTTCCGGGGGGGGGGGGGGGGGTGCCGGGGTATCCCTAGTCAGCACAAATGGCCAACAGGTCGAGTACGCCATCGCCCTCGAGTATCCTGCAACAAACAATGAGGCTGAGTATGAAGCTCTTTTAGCGGGTCTGAGAATTGCGAAAATGCAGAACATAAAAAAACTTCGAGCTTTAACCGACTCACAACTGGTTGCTAGCCAAGTCAAGGGCGAATACGAGGCTCGAGAGGAGTCTATGATCAAATACCTCGCCTTGGTCAAAAGGGCAATCGCCGAATTTGATGAATTCGAAATCTCCCAAATTCCTCGAGAAGAAAACGGGCGGGCCGACGCCCTTTCTAGATTTGCCAGTGGTTCACTCGACACCCAAGATCGGGCCATCACCTTCATGACCTTACCAACTCGGTCGATAGATCAGGCTCCACTCGAAGTCAACTCTATCGACGCAACTGAACCGTGTTGGCTCGATAGCATCGTTTTGTATCTTCGAAATGGCATCTTACCCGAGGATTCGACTGAAGCTAGGAGGCTCAAACAACGAGCGCTGAGCTATACACTGGACCAGGAGGGTCGTCTATACAAACGTTCATTCATCGGTCCAACAAAACGGTGCCTCCGACCATCCCAGGGTCAAGAAGTTTTGGCCGAAATCCATGAGGGATCCTGTGGGAATCATGCCGGGGGGCGGTCTCTAGCCCTCAAAGTGTCTCGATCTGGATTCTTCTGGCCAAACCTACGCAAGGATGCACTCGAATTTGTGAGGAAATGCGATCGTTGCCAGAGGCATGCCAATTTGACCCATCAGCACCCCGCACACATGATTCCGATCGAGTCATGCTGGCCTTTTGAGCAATGGGGAATCGACATAATTGGACCCTTTCCGATAGCAACTCGACAAAGGCAGTTCATCATTGTGGCGATCGATTACTTTTCTAAATGGGTCGAGGCTTTGGCAGTCGCAAAGATTACTTTCCACTCCTTACAGGACTTCCTCTGGAAACACATCATCACTAGATTTGGAGTACCTCGAGTCATAGTATGCGATAACGGACCACAGTTCCGGAGTTTAAGATTTAGAGCCTACTGCTCCGACTTTAGGATCGAACAAAGATTCACCTCGGTCGGACATCCCCAAGCCAACGGTCAGGTCGAGGTTACCAATCGAACCATCATACAGAACCTGTGTACGCGACTCGAAGCAAAGAAGAGCCATTGGGTCGATGAACTTGAAGGCGTCCTTTGGGCATATCGAACCACCCCTCGAGTTCCCACGGGACAGACACCTTTCGCCATGGTATATGGCTCGGAGGCCATGATCCCGGCTGAGGTTATACATCAATCTCCCCGAGTGGCTCACTTCCAGCAGAGTCGGAATAATGAACTTAGGGCTTTCGATCTTGACACGATAGACGAAACGAGAGAAAAAGGAAACATGAAGATGCAGCAGTATCGAGCAACGACTGCTCGAGCATACAATAAAAACCTACGACCTCTCCACTTTCAGGTCGGGGATTTGGTCCTCAAAAGGGCTGAAGTTACTAAACACGTAGGAAAGCTCGATGCCAATTGGGAAGGACCCTACCGTGTCGTCGAAATAGGCAAAAATTGGGCATATCATCTCGAAGATCTCGATGGGCTACCGTTGCCTCGATCATGGAATGCTCACAATCTGAAGAAATATTACTTGTGATTAATCGATGTAATTTCTTTTGGTCAGTAAACACAATATGTAAATTTTCTGGTCAACTAATCGATAGAGCATTCTCTTGCCTTTTTAGCAATTATGTTATTCGATCATATACTTGTGGATTATACGACGCCCGTACTAATTTCTTGTATACTTCGAAAGATTAAAAGCAGCTTGCCTTGACATCTTCTCGATCATTATTTTCGATTAACATAAAAAAATTAAACGCCAAAAAGCTCGAGAGAACATGCATGAAACCCAGAAGAGAACTTGCATAATGTATTTAAAACAAGAAAGTCTACATCGATCATAATTCTTCGATCAAAACCTTGCAAATTTGGATTTTACAAATGGGAGCAACAAACGCTCGGATTCCTACCTATTTACACATGAATCCCGAGCCAACAACTACTAAAGTCCGACCCCAACAGTCGGAACTTCGAAAATTGGATTCCCCTTCACCAGTCCTCCGAGTACGAAGATAGGGCTAGTCCATTCTCTCCGACTCAATCCTCGACCGCTCATGACCCGGTCCCTTCCTCGATTGGAACAATGGCGCCCTCCCCAAAGTATTCTGGGCACATATCCTTGGGGTCGAAGGAAGCGTCAAGGTCGAGCTCTTCCGTGGCTATGTTGTCCGGCTCCCCCGCCGCTCTGGACCGAGCCAACTTCACAGCAAAGCCAAATTCATCGGTGTCCCAGTTTGGCTCGGGAGTGGGGGGTCGGGTGACCGGATCAACTGGACGAGGGTCATCTTGGTATAGGCCGACCTTCTCTTGATCATAGTCGAGCGGAAGATACTTAGCCGCCTGCACCTGAGCCAAGCACAAGTTGAAGCCCTCCTCGACATCCTTGAAGCTCGCGATCGACACGGCCTTCTCGTAGGCCTTGGACTTCATGAATCTATAGACGCCTCGACGCTCGAGGTCGTTCACGGATTCAGCCAAACCCCTCTTGCATCGCTCCAGAGCTAGCTTGGCACCTTTCCTCTCCCCCTCGATCAGGCCGCGGTTTCGAGCTTCAGCCTCCTCCTGGATCGACCTAGCCACCCGGTCCTCGGCCACCTTTAGCTTTTTCTCGACTTGAGAGAGATTTGTTATGGCGTCCAAGAGCTCACGGTCGAGTTTCTCCTTGTCCTTGGTGGCCTCGGCCAGCTTCTTATCTTTCTCCTCCAGCTCAACCCTCATCATCTCCACCTGTCGCTCGGCCTTCGCCCTCAACTGCCGATGGACCCACCCTCTCCGAGCCACCTGAAAGAAGTCCTGGCCCATCTGCAAGGAATCATCGACCATTAAAAACTCCGAGCATACACATGAAATAATTTCTACAGTAATAATTTCTACCGGCGCTTACCGCAAAATACTTCTGGACCCAAGACGCCTCGATCTCGTCGTCGGAGAGCGCCATCCTCTCCTTGTGATCGACCGTTGTCTGGATCGAGCTGTATAGAGCTCCGAGCGCCTGGTAGTCTTTGGGGGCAGTCCCGACCCGTCGGGGCTCGCCTCTCTCGTTGACGCTCGCCAGGCCGCAAGGGAAATGGGGTTCCTCGAGGACTGGATAGTCGAAGAATAGCTTTTTCTCCTCTTCGCTCGACTTCCATTGGACCGCGCTCGAGGCCCCCGAGCCAGGCCTTCTCACCCCCGCCAGGATGCTGGCCACATTTCGAGGCACTATTGCCCCTCGACCTTGATTCGGAGGGGTCGAATAGGCCCCTACCTGGACCTCAACGATCGGCCCAAGCGCCGGAGGCATGGGAAGCAGGGGGCTCTTCTCTCGACCCGTGTTTTTATCGGCCCCGGCCCCAGACTTGGCCTGGCCTTTTGTTTTTTGCTTTTTTGATTGGGGGGCTCCATGGTCCTTGTCAGTGGAAGAGCCCCGACCTCTCTTCTCGGGAGCGTCCTTGGTCCTCAACGCCAGAACGTCCGGAAGGGCCTCGACCGTCGCATCGGTCGATGCATACGTCTCGGCTTGGGTAGGAGGGGGCATCTTCTTCTTCTTGGCCGCCTTCTTTAGCTCGGCTATCTCCTTTCTCCTGGCATTCAGTGCAGCCGACATAATGTATTGCTCTGCACCAAAAGACACTCGATTAAAAAAACAAAACAACAACAAACAAAACAAACAAAAGGAAAAACAAGGGCAAATAAATGATCGAAATGTCTCGAGGGATTCGTTCGGAATACCAGGGTCGAAATGTTTTCTAACTCCTGGCGCGAGCCCCAGCTCGATTAATGACTGTGGAGCCACCATGTCCTCCGACTCCACACTTCCCATCTTCCTCAGAGCCGCCATCAAGGTGTTGGGCCAACCCGGATGCCCCCTCGGAAGGTCCGATCGAGCAACCCAGCTCCATCCAGGGTATTTCAGACCGGGCCACCCCTTTTCACTTTCGATGAAAACGAATCTTTGCTTCCATCCCTTGCCGTTCGATGAGGTAGGCGACCTAACAATCCGATAATTGCTTTTCGACTGCAGCTGGATATACCCCGGACCAGACTTCGAGGTCTCGGTCGTCAAGCCGGCCTGGAAGATCTCAGAAATGCAATAGATATTGACCTTCATTCCCAGGCATCTCAACAAAGCCCTCAATCCGTTTACCATGGCGTAGGAGTTGGGCATCAACTGCAATGGGCTAATCCTAAGGGTATTGAAGAAACCGACCATCTCCTCAGGAATGGGCACCCTAAACCCATTTTTGACCGCCAAATAGTTGACCGCAATACAGTTGGGCGGAGGGTCGGTTATGCGATCTCCTGATTGGGGCCTAATCACTCGATAACCCCCATACTCCGGAGCCCCCCCAAACAACCAAATCTGAACCTCTCCAAGTTTGTCCTCGGATATCGAGCAGGTAATGGCTCGAGGGTCGTTTTGTAGCCAACCTTCTGGCTCTAAATTCTCCATCTCCTCATCTTCCTCTTCCTCTAGTCGACCCGAAGTCGACGTCTCCTCTCCAGACTCCCGAGGTACTGACACCACTGTTGTCTCATCCTCGGACAAAGGCTCTGAAACCTCTACAACCTCGACGAACTCATCCCTCCCCTGAGGATTCGTCGACCTCGTCTCCATGGTTTCACCGGAATCGGACGTCGAACTCGACCCTGATGTGTCCGAACTCGACCTATCACTCGCGGTCACCACTTCCTCCACTCCGGGGCCAGTCTCCACTCGATTTGTTGACATCCTACAGGGCAAAAACCTCATTTTCATGGTGTGGCTCGGATACAAACAAATCGAGGGAGAGGAAGCCTTCGAAGAGGGAAGTGGTACACCTCTCCCCCGAGGCAAGCGAAAAGAAAAATAAAAAGCACAGAGAAAGAAAATCGAGCAAAAGATCGGGAATGTTACCTTTTGTTTTCTGAAGATCCGAACGGTCCTTTTGTAAAGCAAACGACCTCGAGATTCAACACGAAAAGGACTCTTTATCGATCGAAAATGGCTCGGAACTCTCTTCAATTCTCTGTCGCAAAAGTAACAAATGAATTTACAGAGGGAACTATTTATAAGGAAAAAAATGAGCGGGAATCGAGAAGGTGAAACGGCGTAATAATTACAGCGGGTCCCACTCTTGGGATTTGAAACGCCTCTGCCACGTCAGCCCTAGCAGATGACGTTTCGGGGGGCTTATGACGTGGCACGTACCCGCTGTCGATCTAAGCCAATCACCTTGCCCCACGTGGACGATCGGGGGTCAAGTCTCGCTCGAGGATTACACTTCGACCGTCCTACTCAGAGGCCCATTTACCTCGCGAGAATTACCTCACAAGAGTATCGACCCAAATGCTCGGACTAATCGCTTATGTCGAGATCGACCCATCATCTCCGACTGACCAGCGCATCATTCCACTAGCGTAGTGGCCGACCGAGCATTTAATGCAAGGCCTTAATGGGGCACCTGTCAGCTCCCCACGCCGCCACGTCGATGCGGTAACTTCTCTGTCCTCTCCATATAAATACCCCCTCCTCATTTATTGCACGGTAAGTTTTCTCTCCTAGCACTTTTCACCACTCAATCTTTTCGATCATTCTTACCGATCCTTACTTGAGCGTCGGAGTGCCAACCCGGGTCTCACACCCATCTTCCCCGAGTTGGCCTCGGAGCTCACGTTCGTTGACCTTTACAGAACTCGAGCAGTCAGGCGGCCGTTTCCCCATCAACAAATAGAGTGATCGCGTCGGATCTCTCGATCGATCATCAAGCAGAGATTTTTGTCACGATCATATTACATATTGAAATAAACCAAACTAACTAGCTAGTGTAAGCAGCAACCCTAGAAAATTAGCAGAAACACCAAACTAACTGCGAATAAGTGACGAATTTGTCACTATTCTGGTCTTGAGTCGGAACTTCGAGAGACCGTCATCTCAATGCCGACGTTTGAAGCGGGACGGGGTCCAGATGGGGCCCGAGAGGGTGGGGGCGACGGCGGCTTCGGTCGTCCAACATTAGTTACTCTCACGTATTTATAATCCCCATACATTATGGAACTAAACCAATCATATGCATGAGAAAAAACTCCTGCAATCTGGATTGCTTTCATGGCAGCACTTGCATGATGACTATCTGCATAATTCAGAAGACAAATCAAGATGTGTAGAATCTTGAAAGAAAATCACAACTTTTGATGAGGATTATGAACTTACCTGGGAAATTTCTGGCTTGAACGGATGCAGAAACACCCAAAATGATGACAAGTATGATCATCACTCTCATGGCATGCAGACACCATGTTCTTTCTCAGGCCTTGGAATATAAGCTGGGTCAATGGTTTTGGTGTAAGTAAAGGCTATTAAAGAATCTGTTTCAGTTATATAGACACTGATAAGATTGTTGTATTAGGTTGAATTAGTATTATTTTTTGTGCGGCATGCAGAGTAGATATGTGTGAAAGCGATAATATATATACTTTATTAAGTTCGTTAATGGACTTGCTCTAGTCTTTTAATTTATTACTTTAATTACCTACTTTCATTATATAAATTTTTTGGATTAAAAATCATACGTGAAGGGTGGTTGTTAGTTAATTTGAAGGGCTATGAATATTCGGCATATTAATGTTGAAACGTAATTTATTTTGAATTCGGGTATCTGGACACAAAGGTTTAAAATATTCTTTACCAATATTAATTGATGTGTATTCCCAGTGACCCAAACTGCTTAGATTCACAACTAGAATAATGCTCATATCAACCTTAAACCACGGATAAAACTAGCATATATTAAACTGTTAAATTACATCACTTAATCATTTGCTCGAGTAATATTGATTTAGAAGTAATATAACCAAAGAAAACAAATAAAATTCGTAATGATCTTTTGTGTAGAACGATATAAATAAATAGGGATATTAAATATGAAGTTTTCTAAATTTACCTTAAATTTATATTCTAAATTGCAAATAAGATCAAACTGAGTTATTTTCATCTTTTGGTAGGGTAGGGTATTTCTTTCTTTATGTTGATCGTTGACCATAAAGAGAGCAACTTGGCAACAATAAGTCAAAAACAATAATAGGGATGTGCAGAAATTGTCCAGCCAAATTCAAAGGGAAATGGTCTTTCATTTCTTCAGTCCACACCATATATATAAAACCACCTATGTATCGTAGAACATTTATTTCAAAATTTAAGAAAAAACATTCTCCGCGTTGATCAGTTAAAAATTTAGGACTTCGTCCACTTCAAAAATCAGCATGAGTGAAACAAGCGGGACTGGGGACGTACAATACATTTGGACTGAATTGTAAGACTATCTCAAACTTAAGTTTACACATAAAAACAAGGATTAATTACGGCTAACCTCCGTATTAGAGGGAGTGATTACAATTCGTCCATTTTTACATTAAATTACAGATATATACCAATTTTTAGAAAATAAGTAATTCACTTAAATCCTATTTTCGTCTAAAAATTGCTGCAGGTTGACTTGAAAATTTTGGATTAATTTCTCCCAGTTCAAAAATCAACAGAGAGTACTTAAACAAGTGGGACACAATATATATCTTGACTGGATAATAAAACTTCGTCCAAAATTTTTTACAGACAAAAATAAAGTTTTATTAATATACATCAACCACACACTCTTAAGGTTTAGAAATACATCTGTGTGGCGACGAAAAAGTTCGACTGATATGGACAGAAATTCACGATATCAAGAGAGAAAAGATTGAGAAATTAATATTATTATTATATCCAAAATTAATCCAAAACGACAATATATAATAGAAGACTTCTACCAATTAGAGACTCCTAAAGGAATTAAACAACGTAATAGTAAACCTATCCACCACTAAAATAAAGTAACTAATTCATATCGTAATCCTATCCAATCCCTAATCTTTTCTTTTGATATCGTGGATTTCCGTCTATATCATCGACGTGTTGATAATGAGAACGGTTTGGGAGAAAAGCTTGAATGTATTCATTATCTTATATCAAACTATACAGAAGTATACAGAATAAATAGGATGTACAGCCTAATTACAAGCCTACAAATCAGTCCCGTATAAGGAAGTTACAATTAGGTCAAAAATTTTCCTAAAATGTCGAGATTCTCCAACACGACGTCTCAAGTTGGATCATGGGGGTCAACCATATTCAACTTGGATAGTGGCGTGTGAAAGTTCTGGCTGCTCACTGCCTTAGTTAGGATGTCCGCCAGCTGGTCCTCTGACTTTATGAACGGATCGGAAGCTTGATTATGCCCGACTCAAGTTTTTCTTTGATGAAGTGTCGGTCTATCTCTACATGCTTAGTCCGATCGTGTTGTACCGGGTTGTGGGAGATATATATGGCCGCCTTGTTGTCGCAGTACAAGGTGATGCTTTCTTTTGGGGGAAAGCCAATCTCTGTTAGTAGCTTTAGAACCCATAAGACTTCTGTGATTCCCCGCGCTATTCCCCTGAATTCTACCTCGGCGCTAGATAGTGCCACAACCTTCTGTTTTTTGCTTCGCAAGTAACCAAATTTCCTCCGACAAATGTGAAGTATCCTGAAGTGGATTTTCTATTTGTGACACTCCCGGCCCAGTCAGAGTCGGTGTAAGCTTTGATCTGAGTGTGCCCGTGCTTGGCGAACATAAGTCCCTTTCCTGGGGAAGTTTTGAGATATCTCAGAATTCTTGTGACTGCTTCCATGTGCTCCTTGCTTGGATTATGCATAAACTGGCTTACAATTCCAACGGCATAAGTAATGTCTGGCCTGGTGTGGGCTAAGTATATCAGCTTGCCCACCAATCTTTGGTACCTCTCCCTGTCGGTTGGTGTTTGATCCGGAAAGATTCCCAGTTGATGATTTTGAATCATCGGTGTTTCGACTGGTTTACAGTCCAGTAGTCCAACTTCTGCCAGAAGATCGAGTATGTACTTCTTCTGCGAGATAAAGATGCCCGTGTCTGACCTCATTACTTCAATGCCTAGGAAGTATCTTAGTTCCCCCAAGTTTTTCATTTCAAACTCCTGTGACAAGTTCCTTTGCAAGTTATTTATCTCCTCAATATCATTCCCGGTTATCACCATATCGTCGACATAAATGACCAGTAGGGTGATGAGGTGGTCCTTTCTTTTGATGAATAGAGAGTGATTTGAGTTGCTCTGGCTGTACCCGTATTTCTTCATAGCAAGGGTGAACTTTCTGAACCAGGCTCTAGGTGACAGCTTGAGCCCATAGAGAGACCATCTTAATCTACATACCATCTGTTTATCCTAGTGCTCTTCAAATCCAGGCGGGAGATCCATGTACACCTCCTCCTCGAGGTCACCATGCAGAAATGTATTTTTCACATCAAACTGGTGTAGAGGCCATTCGTGGTTAGCTGCTATGGACAGTGTCCAATTTTGCCACCGGAGAGAACGTCTCTGTATAGTCAATCCCATAGGTTTGGGAGTATCCTTTGGCCACCAGCCTGGCCTTGTATCTCTTGATCGTTCCATCCATTTTATACTTGATGCTGAAAACCCATTTGCACCCGATCAAGCGTTTTCCGGCTGGGAGTGAGGACACATCCCATGTTTGGTTTTTTTCGAGGACTTTGATCTCTTCTTCCATAGCTCGTCGCTATAAGGGGTTTTCCTGTGCTTCTTTGGCGGTTCTGGGGATTTCTTTGGAGTAAACTGAATGGATGAAGCCCTGAAGTTGTGGTGAATACTCGGAAGCCATATGATGAGCTACCGGGTATTTGGACTTGCTTGTTCTCTCTGGGCTGTACCTGTTCGGCGGAATGCCCCTGTTCTGTCAAGGAGGTAGAACATAAGTATTTTGAATGGAAACAGGAGGGTCAAAAGTGCTTACCTCAAGGATATTCGCTGATGGGAGATCATTTGAGGTGATTGAGAGAGATAGAGATGGATCATCAGTCGGTGGAGATGTATCAGGGCCTACTACCGAAGGCGGAGTGTACTCTTGGACCGGTTCCAACCACTCACACATCTAATTCATTCCCTCACTTTCCTTCTCCCTCTGGGAAGGATTGGGTGATGCTAAGAAGAAGTATTCTGTTTCCAAGAAGTTAACATCCATGGTGGTATAATGGCGTTTGCCTATCGGATCATAGCAGTGGTAACCCTTCTGAGTAGGGTTAAATCCAAGAAAGACACAGCGAACCGCACAATGGTCGAGTTTGGTTCGTAGATGCTTTGGAGTGTAAACAAAGGCGACGCACCCAAAGACTCGGAGGGTGAGCAAGAGCACGGAAAGAATGGAGTGGAACCTTCTGAGAGTGTCTAAGGGTGTTCCATACTTCATTGCTTGTGTAGGAAGTCGATTCATAACATATACGGATGTTGAGATGGCCTTAACCCAGTAAGAGTTGGGTACGTGGGCCTAAAAAAGGAAGGCCCGAGCACTTTCCAATACGTACTGATTTTTCCGTTCTGCGACCCCATTCTGTTTGGGGCTGTGGGGGCATGTTGTTTCGTGGATGACTCCATTTTGAGAGAAGAATGCCTATAGGTTTTGGTTGATAGACTCCCCTCCGTTGTCTGTACGGAGAACTTTGATGGAGGTAGAGAACTGTGTCTGGATCATTTGGAAGAAGTTTCTAATTGTACTTGGGGCATCAGATTTCTGGTTCAGAAAGTACACCCACGTGAACCAGGTGTAGTCTTCAACAAATAGAAAAAACCATTGAAATCTGGAATTAACTTGACTTGGGACGGGTCCCCAAACATCAGAATGTATCAACTGAAAGGGCAAATTTGCTTTATTACTAGAATTTGGTTTCACAAGTATCATATTGCAGAGAACTTGATCCTGACACTAAATTGGGAAATAACTGTTTCATATACTGGACAGAGGGGTGTCCCAATCGTCGATGCCATAACCATAGTTGTCTGTGATTGCTGCCCTGAGCCAAGAAACTTAAGCCTGTTTGTGAGGTATCGTTGATGTAGTACAATCCATCTCTCTCAGTACCACGCCCAATGATCGTCCCCGTATGAATATCCTGTAAGAGGCAAAAAGAAGGAAACATGAGCACTGCACAGTTGAGTTCTTTAGTGACTTGACTAACAGAGAGTAATTTAGTAGTGAGAGCGTGTACAACAGTGAGACAAATTTAATTTTTCTGATAATTCAATATTTCCCGCCCCAACCACAGGATATGAGAGCCCGTTTGCATTAATTACTGTCGTTCTTCGAGGGGTGGTAGGAGTTCGAATATCACGAACTTCATTTGTCATATGATCACTGGCCCCGGAATCAATAAGCCATTATGTGTCTTGGTTTAATTGATGAGTCTGCACAAAGGCCTTACCCTATTTAATTTCGTTAGGCCCACTTTCACCATTATTTTCCTTGAGATTAAATTTCAAATCATGCTCCTCAAGCCCAAATGCATGGTCTGGCCCATTTTCCATATTAAAAGATGTAACCCAATTATTGTTTAGGGTTGGGATTATTCTTACCTGAATTGGCTGGAGCTACTGTCTTACCAAAAGGTGGTCCGCCGCTGCATTCTCCATTATCGGTGGCGTCGCCGCCACCATATCCTCCGTGGTTGGTGGTGCCGCCACCGATATGAATTCCCTGGATCATCGCAGCCTTTCCCTGTTCGCCATTCTTGCGGGTATCACCCACGGTACTGGAATTTTCTGAGCCCCCTGTCGCCATGTTGGCTTTTTCGACTGGTGGCCAAGAAGAGCCGCCTCTGGTGGAGCCCATCTTTTTCTTCCTCGCCTGGTATTCTGCCCACCAATACGAGTGACCCACAACCTCAAAGCACGTCTCCTTTGTATGCTTGGTACCCCCGTACACGGAACATGTCTGGTTTGGGCCAGCGCCGGGTTTTTTTCCTCTATGTTCGCATGGATGATGAACTTGTTTCTGACCGCATCTTCGCCACCATCCCAACACCGCCGGACGGCTGTTTATTCATTGCTGAGAGACGACGATCTTCGCGCCAGATGATGCTGTAAGCTTCTTCCAGTATGGATGGTTTTGGGGCTCTGAGTAGATCGCGTTTTATGGGGTCAAGTTTGCCGTCCAGACCCCATAGAAACACAAATACCCTGTCCTCTTGTTTTTCCAGGCTGTGAATCTTTCGATCTTCAGAGCACTTCATCGATTGAGGTTTTCGGAAGTCGATCTCTCTCCAAATCCCTTGTACCGTTCGGTAGTATTGATCAACGGACATATCGGCTTGGTTTGTTTGGTATGCCCGTTGCTTGAGTTCGTATAATTTCAGTTTGTCACCCTCGTCGTGGTAGGTGGCTTCTATTTCGTCCCACAATTCCTTTGCGTTAGGGTATAGGATGAATTGTGCGGCGATTTCAGGTTCCATTGAGTTGAGTATAAGGCTTCGAACGGATCCGTCCGTCTGTTCCCAAGCCTCGTATCCAGCGTCATCTGGATTAGGGGATACCGTCTTCCCGGGTAATGTATCCCGTTCTTCCTCGGCCAAGTAGTACCAATTGAACCGTTCTTGATCAGATTGCATAGTTGTTGTCATTGAGTTTGATGTTGATGGTGGTTGGATTGGTTGGTTCTGGTTGTCTGTGTCGGAGGAGTTCTGCCATTTGGGCGAGAAACTCTTCCGATATCGGGTTCGATTTTGTGGGTGATGCCATTGGTAGGTGATGAGCAAAGTATTCGATTCATTTATGGAATCGAAACTCGCTTTGATACCATGTTGATAATGAGAACGGTTTGGGAGAAAAGCTTGAATGTATTCATTATCTTATATCAAACTATACAGAAGTATACAGAATAAATAGGATGTACAGCCTAATTACAAGCCTACAAATCAGTCCTGTATAAGGAAGTTACAATTAGGTCAAATCTTTTCCTAAAATGTCGAGATTCTCCAACACGACGTACATTTCCATCACTTGTTGTGTCAGATACAGTATATGTTGCCAATATTTTGCAGTTTGTAGAGACGGATTGTTGTTTCGTCGCGAAAGATCAATGGTTTTTAGAAAGCAGTGTCTAAATTCTAACAGAATAATTATGTGAAACAGTGATTGAATTCTGTTCTGTTCCAAAACTACCGGGATGATAGTTGCATCTGCTAATTAAGTTTGGTTTCTAACCGGAGGGGTGTATGTGTAATTATCTTTTTATACAACTTTACAGATGAAATTTTCATTGTTTTCCCTTTTGATCTATAAAAGCCAAATTGTAGGCACCTTAAAAGTAAGAAGACTAAGTATTGGATTTTCATAATTGTCCCAAATAAATCTTTGAACATGAAGAGTTAATTACTTCACTTCATTAAATTTTAAGCTTGAACAAACACATCGAAAGTAAAAGAATCCTGATCGATATCCCAGCACGATGAAGAAAGAAATTAAAACTCAGTAAACTATTACATATTGAAATAGACCAAACTAACTAGCTAGTGTAAGCAGCATCCCTAGAAAATTAGTAGAAACACCAAACTAACAATGAATAAGTGGCAAATTCGTCACTATTCTGGTCTTGAGCCGGAACTTCGAGAGACTGTCATCTCAATGCCGACGTTTGAAGCGGGACGGGTCCGGATGGTGCCCGAGGGGACGGGGGCGACGATGGCTTCGGTCGTCCAACATTAGTTACTCTCACGTGTTTATAATCCCCATACATTATGGAACTAAACCAATCACTTGCATGAGAAAAAACTCCTGTAATCTGGATTGCTTTCATGGCAGCACTTGCATGATGACTATCTGCATAATTCCAGAAGACAACCTATCAAGATGTATAAAATTTTGAAAGAAAATCTTAACTTTTGAAGAGGATCATGAACTTACTTGGGAAATTTCTGGCATGAACTGATACAGAAACACCCAAAATGATCACAAGTATGATCATCACTCTCATTGCAGACGCCATAGTCTTTTCAGGCCTTAGAATATATTAGCAAATGGCTTTGGTGTTAGTAAAGCTATTGAAGAATCTGCTTCAGTTATATAGACACTGATAAGATTGTTGTATTAGGTTGAATTGGTATTATTTTTTGTGTGGCATGCAGAGTAGATATGTGTGAACGCAATAATATGTATAGTTTAATTAGTAAGTTCATTAATGGACTTGGCTCTAGTCTTTTAACTTATTACTTTGATTACCTACTTTCATTTTATAAATTTTTTGGATTAAAATCATACGTGAAGGTGGTTGTTAGTTAATTTGAAGGGCTATTTATTCGGCATATTAATGTTGAAAAATAACCTAATTTATTTTGAATTCGGGTATCTGGATATCAAGGTTTAAAAATATTCAGAGTCAATATTAATTGTGTATTCCTAATGACCCAAACTTAGATTCACAACTAGAATAATGTTCATATCAACCTTAAACCACAGATAAAACTAGCATACATTAAACTGTTAAATTACATCACTTAATCATTTGCTCGAGTAATATTGATTTAGAAGTAATATAACCAAAGAAAACGAATAAAATTCGTAATGATCTTTTGTGTAGAACGATATAAATAAATAGGGATATTAAATATGAAATTTTTTAAATTTACCTTAAATTTATATTCCAAATTGCAAATAAGATCAAACTGAGTTATTTTCATCTTTTGGTAGGGTAGGGTATTTCTTTCTTTATATTGATCGTTGACCATAAAGAGAGCAACTTGGCAACTATAAGTCAAAACCAATAGGGATGTGCAGAAATTGTCCAGCCAAATTCAAAGGGAAATGGTCTTTCATTTCTTTCAGTTCACAACATATATATAAACCCCTATGTATCGTACAATATTTATTTCAAAATTTAAGAAATAACATTCTCCGAGTTGATCAGTTGAAAATTTAGGACTTCGTCCACTTCAAAAATCAGCATGAGTGAAACAAGCGGGACTGGGGACGTACGATACATTTGGACTGAATTGTAAGACTATCTCAAACTTAAGGTTACGCATAAAAGTAAGGATTAATTACGCCTAGCCTCCATATTAGAGGGAGTGATTACAATTCGCCTCCATTTTTACGTTAAATTACAAATACCTGTTTTTAGAAAATAAGTAATTACACTTAAACCCTATTTTCGTCTAAAAATTGCTGATGTCGACAAAATTTCAAATGAAACAAACAAACTGAGTACAAATTGATTAAGATGTTCAATAACGGAGGGCGAGATTACATATTGAAAGCAGCTAAACTAACATACTACATACGAAAAGGGAATTAAGATGTGGGCAAAGTGCAAATTAAACTGCTGTAGCTATCAAAGAAGTGGCTTCAGTAATATAGACATTAATATTGATGAGATGATTGCACTCTTACTGTGCGCGTATTCAATTGGTGGCCAGCAGAGTAGATGTCTGAACATAACTATCATTTATTAAGCTCACTGCTCTCCTTGCTCTAGTTTTGTTATTTATCACTACTTTTAGCTCACCGTTCCAACCTCGTCTAAGTCTAATCAAATATCTCGTATTTATGTCACTAGCAATGCTACTAGAATCAATAAGAGGAGTTATATAGTGCGATCCAGTTTGAACCCAAGTAGAATAATTAAATTGAATACCTAGAACCAGACAAAAAATTTGCCTCACTCGATCGGACCGATTGGCCTCCTCAAATCATTTACTATACATCTTAACAATCATTTATCTTTTGCTCTATTTTTTTTAGGAAAATTTTATTTCAATTCTAATTCGATCAAACCACCATAACAAGAGATCAAGTGTCATACTCTTGTGTTGCGATTGTTGGATTCGACAAACACCGGTTTGTGCTAGAATTTTTTTTTTTTTATTTTTTTCCCCTTGGCATATTGACCGTAGAGAGCAACCTGGCAATAAGACAAATATAGTGTGTACAGATCGATTCTGTATAGCCAAATTCAAAGGGAAATAAATGGTCATCGATTCCTTCTGAAAACTACAAACCATATCTATAGTAAAATAATAATTAGTTCAGAATATTTTTGAGAAAAACATTCAACGAGTTGACTTGAAAATTTTGAATTAATTTCTCCCCATCAATAAATCAACGCGAGTTAAACAAGTGGACTGAGCAAGACTAAGATTAAAATTTTTTACGCATAAAAATAATGTTTTATTAATATCAACCATACACTTACAAATAGTTTATTTGGTGAAATTGAGATATATTAGTTAGGTATCATAAATGATGTTTACTTCATTAATTGTCCCTGTACCACCTTCGCTACAAGAAATCCTGTGAATTCCGACGGAAATTTTCGAGGGAAAGGGGCCGTCGGTAATTCCGAGCATCGGATGTGTTTTTTTTTTCCTCTTAAAATAATAATTAAAGTCTAAGTCTAAGTCTGTAGGTGAGATTGATCAAGTATTCAAGTATTTGTTCAAAATGTTGTTATGAAAAATTAGTTATGAGTAAAATTCATTTTTTAGGGCTAATCTCGATCAGGTTTATTAGTTAAGATTAATTAAGTTAAGTTAATAACAATTTTGTCTGAATGTAAAAAATTATGTTGGGAGAGGTCTCCTTAAAAAGTGTCTTCAATACCTTGGGAGATTGATCTCTTACTTAACTGGGTGGGGGACACTTTAGGAAACCAAAAATAACACTCTTTTGTTTGATACTTGAGATCGTGAAAAATACTTTAATGAAGTTGTAGTTAATATTGTGTTGGATATATTAGATTACATTTACCAGATTTCACTTAATCACACCCTCTCTCAATATTTCATAATAGAAGTTAATCAACTAATAATAGCGGGTTTGGCGTAGGCTGGAGATTATAATTGGTCAAAGCCAGATGACTTAATATCAATTAACTAACGTTAGATTATGTGAAATTAAATCAGACAAAAAGCCGTAGTCAACCGTATCTAACACTTTCTTACAATATTTCTTAATCTTATGATGTCAAGTAAACACTAGCTTTATAACTTACCAAAATTTTTGTGATGCCCCGTTTCTTCGGCAATCCAGGTACGACGTCACTGGATAGTTTAATTCCGTATTTTTGTGAATTATGTGACTTTGCATGCTTTAAGCGTCAACATGTAATTTATTTTAAGTTATGTGCGCTTTAGAATTTAATTAAAATGTTTGGGCTCAAATATCCAATACTTGAAAGTTTAGGGACCTAACTGCAATTAGGGTGTTTGGGGCCTTTTCGGCCATCTTGAACTCGAGAATTCGGATTCGAATTCCGACCCCTCCATTAGGTTTGATTCGACGATTCAGATCCAATGACATTAACTTTGTATTTTTCTGACACCGTTTGATAGCCCAACCGTTTTAAAATCCGATCCGAATGGACCGGATACCGTTTGATCCTACCCGTTTTCATTCAACTCGGCCCGTTTAAACCCTGAAATGAGCTGAAAATTAGCTCATTTCTCTCTCCCTCTTCACACGTTAGAGGCAAGGAGAAAGGAGGAAAAAGAAGAGAAAACCTCCCCCAAGCTTTCGAGCTCAAGAACTCCGTCCTCGTTTGCCCGATCAACGATCCAAGGTAAGATTTATACTCCTCTCGTTACGTACTTCGATTTAATAACTCTTTCGTGCCTCGATTTCGTGTTTATGTGGCTTATTTGGGGAGACGATAAATAGTGCCGGTTTTGGGGTTTTGTGTGTTTAAGCTCGTTTTGGGAGCTCTTACTTGCGAATATATGACCTATGTGTCGTATATGTTTCGTGCCGTGATTTTTGTGTGATTCGGGGCTATGTTGTGGGGTGTGTGTGTGTGTTTTGTGCTCTTGTTCCGCCATTTATGGCGGAACTTTAAGCTCCAGCGAGAGGGGGTGAAACACCCGTGTTCCCCCAGGTGCCTTGTGTGAGACACGACCATGTCTGGTTGTGTTGGCGCACCTGTACCGAGACACGGTCGTGTCCCCTTTACTTCTTGGAGGGAGACACGGGCTTGTTGTTTTGAGCACCTGTATTAAGACACGCCCGTGTCTCAGTTTGCTCTTGGAGGCGTGTCTCCCCCCTTTTTTTGTGTGTGTTTGTGTGTTGTTTTGTTTTGTATGCTCGTTTTATGCTTTTATCCCTCCCCGATCATGATCCCAACTTGTTTACGACTTATTATGAATATGGATTCATTCATTAAGGTATGTTTTGCATTCATGTGTTATGATTTAAGTGTTTGAGCGTGTTATGTGTTTATATATGAAAACATGCCACCGTGAGTGTTTCATTTGCATTCGTTGCATTAATTGTGCACATGAACATGTTAAGTTATGAAATGCCTTCTCCTACATGGAATTTATATGCATATGAACTTTGTCTAAGTGTATGCATCTCTTAAGTGCTTAAACATATGCCGTGCGTCTATGTGGTTCACTTTGAGTCTAAGTCTTGTGGTTTATCTTCAGTTTGTCCAGGTGCACCCGGGGTGGTGTTTTGTCGGCCTAGTTGATTCTGGGGTGGACCATTCGTCATGTTTTGGCTTCGTCGGTAAGAGGTGAGGTTAGGTTATAGTTAACCCTAATGAAATGTGCCTGATATGAATGCATTTGAATATAAACCCTATGTATATGTAAGTATGTGTGAGCTATGAATACGTATGACTATGTTATATGCTATAGAATATGATTATGCTAGGGTTATGAATATGCTACGATTATGAATATGAATATTTTATGATTATGATATGGATCTGATCTGATGTGCTTCTGAATCTGATACGCCTCTGAATATGATATGGATATGGACTTGGTCTTCGACTTTGTTATGCCTCTGATTCTGAATCTATTTGGGCACGGTGATTATGAGCAAGGGAAACTTGGGACACCGGAATACTTCCGTGCATAATTATCGTGGTGTGGGATAGGGGATCCGGATTACCCCTATGCACATTTCCCTTTCCGTATGAACGTTTGCTTTGTATGTTTGTTTCAGTTGTGTAAGTTTGTTTTACGCTATGCTAGTTTGTTATGAAATTTGTTCGTGAAACGAGAGTGGATTCTCAATTACTAAATTTGGTTGTTTTGGCCTTCGGTCCTTAACTCTTCCCTATATATAGTATCCCGGGTAAAATGTTTTAGATTGCAAAAACCACGCCCCGGTTCATGAACTCTAATCTCTGATATGTGTTGTGCTCCTATATACGTATAGTGTGCGTGTGTCAGCCCCTCACTCAGTCAGTGTGACTAACCCCTCCCTCTTTATGTTTTAGTCTGCAGGTCTGCATTGGAGTTCGAGCTAGGCGGCGTTGTGTCAGTCTTTGGAGTCTTTTGTTGAGTCAAGTTTTTCTATAAGTGTAGTCCTTTGCATCCGTATTTGAATTTGAATAAGATTGTATATTTTGACCGTACATTTGTATAAGTATGCATTGTTTAATTATGTTATGAATTTCGGGATTAGGTATCTATTCTAGTTGAACCCGTCACCTGTTGTATATGCTTTATGTTTAAATGTCTGAATTGCTTCCGCATGTGCTTTGGTTTTCGTTGTTTTGGTTCGGCTTTCGGGGTCTACGTTCCACCTAGCTTAGGTATGTGTCTGTCTCTCTCTCGTTCGCCTCTGCTTGGTTCATGTACCGGTTTCCATCTCGTATGTGGATTGGGCTTAGGTTGGGGGGGGGGGGGGGGGGGGGGGGGACCCACCGTGCGTGGTGCTACATCCTAAAGTGGTATCAGAGCCCTAGGTTGCAAAACCGGGATTTAGTATCGTGTTGTGTCTGTCTAGGTCGAATGGCTTAGGACAACTTGGTTATGTGTGCATTTGCATCGCGGTTTTGTATGTTATGCATTTGAAAATTTATCACTCTGGTGACTTTTTCTACGTGATACATTGCATTCTTAATTGCTCCTAGTTGATTTCATTACGTGACATATGCACTTTTAGAATTATTAACTTTAGGGACTCAAGTGTTACTTTTAGAACATTAAGGACTAAAATGATACAAAATTCAAATTTTAGGGACCAAAAATGACATTTACTCAAAATTTAAAGAACTTTCGTACAAAAGTTATCAATTTTAAAAAAAAAAAAAGAAGAAAAGAAAACAGAGGGGACTAAGTGGGATTCTCTTGTTCCAAATTAAATAAATCTTTGAACATGACAATTCACTTGATTAAATTTTAATCCCAGCAACGCCAGCAGTTGATGTAAAAAAAAAACTCTGTAAATTATTACATATTGAAATAAACAAACCAATTAGCTTGGGGAAAAAAATCTCAGGCGCCATGTGAAAAAAATAATTATTAAAGTACCTCCTCCTGAAAAATTAAATAGTATAAAGCCTCCTCATGTTTTTAAAAAATAAGCATATTTACCCCTCGCACGGTGGTGGTCATTTTAACTGCGTCGTTTATTCCATTTTTTTTATAGTTTGAATTCTATTTTATCCATCCTTCATGTTTAAATGAATGAGTTAAAGTTTACTTTACCCCTCCTTCATGTTTTCGTCTTCAATCGATTGTTTCCTCAAACATATTTCTTCCGACGTTTAGCTTCCTTTCAAGTGTTTTAGTTAGAGTTTCTGGTCGAAAGAGAATAATAAAGCGTAAAGAAAATAAAGTTCTAATTAAATAGAGTTAAAATATTTGGGGGCATTTGAATAAAAAAAAAAAACTATTAATCAATGCAAAAAAATTAGAAATGAGGCAACATGGTGTTTAAAAAATAATAGTAGGTTAGGTGCTATTTAATTTTACACGAGAGGTGGTTTGAAAATTATTTATTATATAGAGAGGTAAAATATTTTTTTCTCACTAGCTAGTGTAAGCAGAAACACCAAACTAAGTACGAATAAGTGATGAATTCGTCACTATTCTGGTCCTGAGCCGGAACTTCGAGAGACCGTCATCTCAATGCCGACTTCAGTTTGACGCGGGTTGGGTCCAGATGAATGCTGAGGAGGTGGGGGCGGGTGGGGACTTCGAGAGACAGACATCTCAATGCCAACCCCTGTAATCTGGATTACTTTCATGGCAGCACCTGAATGATGATTATCTGCATAATTCAGAACACAACTCATCAAACAACATAGAATCTTTAAAGAAAATCATAATTTTTGATGAGGATTATGAACTTACCTGGGAAATTTCTGGCTTGAACTGATGCAGAAACACTCAAAATGATCACAAACATAATCATCATCACTCTCATGGTAGACGCCATGTTCTTTCTCAGGCCCTGGAATATTAAAGAATCTGGTTCAGTTATATAGACACTGACACGATTACTGTATTAGGTTGAATTGGTATTACATTCAGAAAAGAAAATTAAGGTTGAATTAATTGGGTATTATAATTATGTTGCATGCTGAGTAGATATGTGTGAACACAACATTAATATAGTTTAATAAGTTCCTCGGACTTGCACTATGTACTTTAATTAATTTATTACTTTGCAGCTTTCATTTTATAATATTTTTGGTTTAAATCATAACTGTAGCCAGCTATAATTTAATTAGAATCTCGAGGGCTATTTGGCATGCATATTACTATTTTTGTTTGGCCTTACTTTTTAGTAGTGGCGGAGCCACTAATCCCCCTAAAACTAATATTATATTATATGTAATAAATCTAATAGTTATTCCATATAATAAATGTTATATATTTTATATATTATATTAGTTATAACTCAAGTTTGACTCGAATACGAAAATAATTAAAAGTGTGCGATTTTTGTTATGATGCGTCGAACACTCCAAGAAAAAATCAATGTATGTGGTTTTTATGCAAGAAAAAATTAGTATGATATATCTTATTGTATATATAATGTATCATATAATGCTAGAGAGATAAAGATATAACATCATGTGGATAATTCTTATAAAAACTTAATTATGTCGAATTAATATAACAAAAAATTCTAATTTCAAACATATTATTTTAACAAAATGTCATGAGTTCGAATTTTAATTTCAAATATAAAACACTTAATAGTTTTTTATTCAACTGTCTATACTTTACCTTATTCTTATATTTTATCGAAAGGATTAATTACTAGGGATAATTACATATAGGTCCCTGCGGTTAGGCTTAATTACAAGCCGTTCCCTATTCTTTTAAATATTACATTGTAGTTCCTAAGCCTTGTTAATTTGTTAATTTTTGTATACTTTTAGGGATGATTTTGCATTTTTGGTCATACATTAGATGTAACACTCTCAAAACCTTTAGGGACATAATTCAAACTTCGTTAATGGACCTCACACAAAACAAGAAATATAGGGACTATAGTGTAATATTTAAAAGAATAGGGATCGGTTTATAATTAGGCCCAACCTCAGGGACCTGTATGTAATTATCCCTAATTACTATACTCGATAGTGATAGTGGATATTTTAATCCCAAAACAAATTCTACTTTTTTTTTAAATTTTTTTATAAAGGACCATATTGGTATCTATACGTGAAGATTTTAGTTTGAGAAAAATGGTGGGAATAAATTGAAATGATGATGAATCATCGAAAACAGTAATGATCTATGAGTTTTAGCGTCTCATAAAAATTATAAAAACATCGTATGTAATTTGAGTATTTTAATTAATTTCAAATTATTATTATTATTATTATTTATTGAAGTCCAAAAAATTTTAGCTCCATCTATTGAGAAATCCTGGATCCGTACCTACTTTTTAATTTATTTTTTATCGATAATAGTAGTGTACTTAATGACTTGAACTTGGATTCACAACTCGAACAATATTTATACCAAGGTTAACCGTGAATCTCATTCTATAATGAATTCGATATATATGGAACCACCCATGCATGAAAACTAGCTAATGTCGAATCAAATCGTTAAGTTACATTTTTTATCGTACGATTTCAAATAATAAAGATTCAGAAGTAGTATAACCAAAGAAAACGAATCAAATCCACAAAGACTTTTTGTAGAATGATATAAAGAAATAGGGACATTGAATATGAAGTTTTATATACAAATTTACAAATAAAATTATATTATAAATTATAAATAGAGAAAATTACAAAATCGGAACATTAAGTGACCCCTACTAGCAATTCCGGGACACTAATTTCTCCGGCGACAAAGTTTGCCAGTAAGTCCCAAAATTTGTCAATTTCAGGACAAAGGTCGCCGGAGCCTGCTGATGTGGCACCGGAGTGCTGATGTGGACATATATACTTTACACGTGGACACAAAATTTTAGGAGTCAATGTCCACGTGTAAAGTATATGTGTCCACGTTAGCACTCCGGCGCCACATCAGCAGGCTCCGGCGACCTTGTCTTGAAATTGATAAATTTTGGGACTTACTGGAACACTTTTGTCGTCGGAGAAATTAATGTCCCGGAATTGCTAGTAGGGGTCACTTAGTGTCCCGATTTTGTAATTTTCAAAATATACCATTTGTCGAAAAAAAGCACAAATTCCTCTCGAATTATAGTACTCTCAAATGAAATGTAGTTCGATTTCCAAACACTAATCCTTGATTTATTAAGTTGAGCCCCCATGTGGACGAATCAGAAGCTGCCACGTGTCATCTATACACGTAGAAACACATACAAGTTTGAAACTTTTCTTGAGCTTATATATATGGCAATTGTCTTCCCCTATTTTCTCATCCATCAATATTCAAACTTGTGTGTGTTTGATAACTAAGTTATAAGTTCCTCTTTTCTTTCCAAACTTTAAGGTACATTTGTAAGAGAAATATGTCTTACCTCTCCAACATCAACAACAATTTGTACAAGATTGACGATGTTGGTAGTCAAAGCTTCGGCGACGAAGGGTACAGTTACCCTCCGCCAATGACTCACAACCTGATTGAAAGGGATGGAAATGATGATCAAAATGACGATGGGACATACGATTACGCACCGGCTGCTTGAAGATTGCCCTGTGAGAGACCACCTTCATGTTTGTCACGGAAGTGTTCTTTACGGAGTAGATTAATATAAGAAATGTAGCTTTGTAATGTTATAGACTTATAGTTCAGCATAGGTTAACTAGGAACCTTTGAAGTTTCACTATTTTAACTTTATATAGCTCTATGTAGTGTATGTATCTCTATGTATATGAGTGAAATATGAGATGAAACACAAATTATGAAAGCAAAGACCATATTTGAATTTTAGTACTGAAAAATGCAATACTTCAATCTCCAAATTAACAAAAAAAACCTTGCATCCATGTCAAGTGGAGCTTCCATGTAGATGAATCACGACACAATATGCGTGACGGCGTCGGCTCGTCCACATAATTGAGACACAATGAGCACACCTTTTCACGTTCAAACCCTAAGCTACCTTATGCTCGACTGAATTTTGATCTTTCTTGAGCTTATATAAGTGTCTATGGTCTTCACTTGCTAAGGCGTCCATAAAAAATTCAATAAAATATATTACTACCAAGTGTATCACTAATTATTAATTCCCCTGTTTCCATACTTTAAGGTATATTTTAAGAAGAAAAAATATGTCTTCTCTTTCAAACAACAATAACAACTCATTGTACGTGAATGTCGTCCTTAGTGAAGAATTTGGTGACGAAGGGTACAATTATCCTCTTCCTGCAACTGTACCGCTTGAGGGGGATGGTGATGATGATCAAAATGATGATGGGACGTACGATTACGCTCCGGCAGCTTGAAGATAGGTCTATAGTGACTAGCTACTGGTTTTTGTAGTAGAGAGATAAGATAGCTTTTATTTTCATCATCTGAATTGGGGTTTTGCATTACTTGAACTATTCTCCTTCATGTTTGTCATGAAAAGTGTTATTTACGGGACACTAAGTGACCCCTACTCCCAAAATCTTGTGTCCACGTCAGCACTCCGGTGCCACATCAGCAGGCTCCGGCGACCTTTGCCCTGAAATTGACAAATTTTGGGACTTACTGACACATTTTGTTGCCGGAGAAATCAGTGTCCCGGAATTACTAGTAGGGGTCACTTAGTGTCCCGATTTTGTAATTTTCCCTTATAAATAAGATCAACCGAGATAATTTCATCTTTTGATAGGATATTTCTTTCATTCTTTATCATGATGGTCGAACATAAAGAGCAACTTGGCCACTACAAGTCAAGAAACCAATAGGAGTTCGCATGAATTGTCCAGCCAAATTCAAAGGGAAATGCTCTTCGATTTCTTCAGTCCCCACAACATATATAATAAAACCCTATGTATCGGAGAATATTTATTTCAAAATTTGAGAAGAAAACATTCTCCGTGTTGATCAGTTGAAAATTTAGGATTTGTTCCACTTCAATAATCAGCATGAGTTAAACAAGTGGGACTGGGGATACGGACTGGATTGTACGACTATCTCAAACTTAAGTTTAATCAACATGTCTAAAGGAAAAGAAAGGTAAGAAATATGTGAAAACAATGTTTAATCAATATCAACCATACATTTAGGGTGATGGCAGACATGAACGGGAAAGAAATTAAAGGGAGAAATTTGTCTGTGCGGCGACAGATTGTTGTTTCGTTGCGGAAGATGCACAATCTGATTCCTGAACGGTGTTTAGAAAGACAGTGTCTAAATTCTAATTGAATTATGTTAAGTAGTGATGGATTATATTCCAAAAACTACTGGGATGGTAGCTGATATATAAAGCTTGCATCTGCTAGTTGATCTGGGTTTCAAACCCGAGGGGTGTATGTGTAATTATCTTTCCATACAATTTTTTTTTTTTTTTTTTTAAGGAAAACGGCAACAAGCCGTAGGGTTATTAGCGAGGCCCCCACCTCATATATAAACCAACCAAACCAAAAAGGAGATACAAATGTTCATGATCCAAGGGTCATTGATGCTCGAAATACAATAGTGCCCACGAAACACAGAATTATCCAGAAAAATCGAAAGGGCAAAATAATGAGGAGAGCTGCGCAGATGGCTGCCTTTCATCAACTCAGGGGATATCTCCATCCCCAGGTGTTTCATCAAAACGAAGCCCCTCTTGCCAAGCGTAGTATCGCCAGCGTCCACAGGGCTATGATCATTGGAGTTTGATTGGTGTCGGTCAAAATGTACCAAGTAACCGTCAATTCGAAAGTTGCATTCTAGCCGGCCAAGGGGGCCGACATGACTCCAGGTGCTCGTCCTAGCTTCGTGAAGAACCTGCATAGACAGAAATTTCTCGAGGGCGGGATCAAGAGCAATATCAAAATTCAAAATCAAGTTCCAGCCGTTAATATCCCAACTCAAAACTAAAAACCTCAAAGTATTATACAAAGCATTTAAGGTACCCGGAAGGGTCACGCGCTTACTACCACACGCAATGGTGCAGATGATGGAAGTGCAGACAAGATTGCTCCCATTACTAGCTTTCGGACACTTCCAATTGGTAGGAGCAACACTGAGACCCACCACTTCAACAAACATGTTAGAAAGCGACTCTGCCACAGCAGAGTTGTGATAATATATGCGACTCAACATTAATGAAAACGAAAATTTGGTAACTCCCATTTGTCAACGGTAATAAAGCCTTTTACCTCGTTTAGCATTTGCTCATTTGGGAAGGACCAATCGGTTTGGTTATCAGCGTCCCTGGTCGCCAGAAGATCTACGACGGCATTTCCCTCCCTAAAGATATGCGTCATTCTGATAGACATATTTCTAGCATACAACCGAAACTTTTGGAGGAGCTGGTTGGTGGTGATGTCCCCGGCTTTCCCCCTTCGAATAATGGCCATAACGACTTGAGCGTCAATTTCAATCCAGAGACTAGTGCATCTAATGTTCGCAGCCTCTTTGACACCTCGGACAAGGGCACTTAATTCAGCCACTGTGTTGGTTGCGATCCCTATACCACAGCTAAAGGCAGTAACTACATTGCCTTCGTTATCACGAATGACTCCTCCAATCCCTGCCGGGCCCGGATTGCCCCTAGCCGCACCGTCCAAGTTCAGTTTGAGGTAACCCCTACTCGGGCGTTTCCAGACAACTTTCCTACAAATTTGATCTGGAGGTTTGTTGAGACAAACTCGGAAAACTTTGGCCCTATGAATGTCCCCTCTCCAAGCCTTGCGATTCATATGGCTCGTTTTCCCCCAGAGATAGATATGCTCCCTAACCCTCCGAATAACGTTATACTCTGAAAAACGAGTTCCGTTGTGTTTAGCCGAGTTCCGTTCCGCCCAAATATACCAAAGAATGAGAAGAGGGATAATGGCTCTGATGTGCTTCTTTCCCGCAGATATAGAGGACGCAATCCAACCTTGAATGACCGTGGTCAGAGAGGAGGGTCCCACAATATTGAGATCAAAGATATCCGAGAAGTGTTCCCACACTTTCTTAGCTTTGGAGCTAGTAATGAACAAGTGATCACGAGTCTCTAACTCCGAACAGCACTGGCATTTAGACGGAAAAATGATACCTTTGCGGTGAAGCCTATCGTCGACAGGGATCCAATCGTGGATGAGCCGCCATAGGAAGATCATTATAGTTGGTGTGAGGTCAGTTCGCCAAATTGCACGCAGGAGATGTGAGGTCTCCCTCCTTTGTCTAACCGAGTGCCAGGCCGATTTGAGTGAAAAATTACCCTCTTTATTGTGAGCCCAAATAGCTTTATCATCTAAGGAAATCTCAAAAGGAACCATGCAAATAACCTTGGCCGCCTCGCTTCCCACCACGGCAGAGAGCTTATTTCCATCCCACTTCCCATCAGACCAGAAGTCCTTCACCTTGGTGGAGAAAGCTGTGGTGCCCGAATTGGCTGGGATTATCTGAGCCACGCACCATTTATCAAACCAAAAGGAGATATCCCCACGACCTATCGACCAACCTATACCTTTCTCTGCTTGTTCTCTAACCCCGCAGATCCTTCTCCAGACAGGGGAGTGATGCCGTTTCACCGGTGCAGAGGCCGGATGAGACTACTGACAATATTTATCCCTCATGTAGACAGCCCACAGGGCGTTGCTTGTCCTAAGCCGCCACCATAGCTTATGAGCGAAGGCTCTGATGATATCATCCATGTTACGGGTGCCCAATCCTCCTTCATCAGTCGGGAAACAAAGTTTATTCCAGGCCGCCCAGTGGACCCTTTTACGGTTATGCGTAGAACCCCAAAAGAATTTATTCAACATAATTTCTATGGAATTCACAACCGATTTTGGAGGGTGAACAATTTGGAGAGTGTGTATAGGAATGGAGTAGAGCACGGACTTTATGAGCTAAAGTCTACCCCCATGTGAAAGCCTTGTAGATTCCCAACCCTGAACACGCATTCTCATCTTGTTGACTACACTGTCAAAGTAGATTATACGACATCTGCCTTTGTAAATTGGGGCTCCCAGGTACGTGATTGGGAGAGTTTCACGCCTAAAACCAAGAATCTCCCGGACTCGGGTAGCAGCTCTATTGTCATTATTTCCCACAACACAAGAACTCTTGGCGGTGTTGATTTTCTGACCTGAGGCTCTCTCATAATGATCCAGGATATCTCTAATCCCATGCAGGGAATGGTTCTTACTGTTTGTGAAGATGATAGTGTCATCCGCATAGGCAAGATGTGAGACATGTACATTTGATGGGGCTCGAAATCTGCACCTCGGATTTACCTCCAGAAATCTGTCCAACAACAAGGAAAGATAATCAGTGGCTAAAATGAATAGGGAAGGTGAGAGAGGGTCACCTTGTCTCAATCCTCTTGTAGAATGGAAACATCCCGCCGACGCGCCGTTAACAATAACCAAAAACCAGCAATTCCCAACACAATTTCTAACCCAATTGATCCAAGTCTCCGGAAATCCTTTTCGTCTGAGGATCTCAAACATAAAATGCCAATCAATGCGGTCATACGCCTTTGCCATATCAAGCTTGAGCATCACATTTTTGTCCAACCCCCGAGAATCAATCGAGTGGATAAGTTCCTGTGTAAGGAGAATATTATCACTGATCAACCTTCCCTTTATAAATCCACTCTGAGCCGGGGATATAATGTTTGGGAGAATAGTGGAGAGCCTGTTGTTCATGATCTTAGTGATAATTTTGTTCTTAAAGTTACATAAACTAATTGGTCTGTAGTCCGACCAATGAGCGGGGTTCTCCTTCTTCGGAATCAGGACTATGGAGGTAGCTGTGTATGCTCTAGGAAGCTTTCTGCCGTCGAAAAAATCGAGAACAGCCTCGCACACGTCTTCCTTAATAATGGACCAGAATTTCTGATAGAAAATGGGACCAAACCCATCCGGCCCTGCCGCACCATGTGGGCTTATGCTGAAAACTGCTTCCCGAATATCTTCCTCCGGAGGTCTTCTGATCAAATTATCAGCATCTTGGACGGGTAAAACATTCTGGACAATGTTAGAGATTTGGTCCATATTCTGACTGTGGCCTTCACTCGACATGAGCTCCTCAAAGTACCCGTTAGCCGATATGCGAAGTGAGTCTGGGTCAGTAATTTCCTCATCTCCTACCTTAATAGATCTGATTGAATTCCTGAATCTCTTCTTCTTCACCAAACTGTGGAAATACCGTGAATTCCTCTCTCCAACTTCGATCCATTTACAGGCTGATTTTTGGCGCCAATAGTCTTCCTCCATGGCTGTGGCCTTATTACGGAGAGCAATGCAACGATTGAGGTTGATCAGGTTCGTATCAGAAGAGTTTCTGTCAAAGACTTTTTCCGCTTCCTCCACGGCTTTTTCAGCAGTCGTAACCCTATCGAAGACGTTACCAAAAGTTTCCCTGTTCCATGTCTTGAGACGATGTTTGAGTCTTCTAAGCTTGATATGCAGGCGCCAGAGACCTCTGTCGTGGAGTGGTTCACCCCAGTTTCGTCGGATCTCCTCATCAATGCCCGGGTGTCGAAGCCACATATTCTGGAATCGAAAGGATGACGGTGGTTGTTGTTGTTTATCATCGCATAGGATAAGCAATGGGCAATGGTCGGACTCGCCACGAGGAAGGTGTTTAACGTGAGTGTTCGGTAAGCTCTCTGCCCAAGGTTCATTAACCATCGCCCGATTAAGTCTCTGTTTCATATTTCCTTTGGCCCAAGTATAATCGGAACCTTCAAATCTGGGCTCCAGCAACTTGCATTCTTGAATAAAGTCATTGAACTCTGCCATACCAAGTAAATCCGGATCATTACCGCCTTCCCTCTCTTCTGCTTTAGTGATGATGTTAAAATCCCCCCTATTAACCATGTAGCCGTCTGGTCGTTGTTATCTTGTAACCATTCCCACATTTCCCTTCTACCCGGAGTAGTAGACTTAGCATAAACAATAGTGATGAACATAGGTCTGGTCCAGGAGTGACTTGTAATTTTAATGTGCAAGAATTGGCGGTTATCACACATAACATCCACGTTGATCCCCTGTTCACAGAAAAACCAAATATGGTTAGAGACGTTAGCTAAAACAGTATTGAAATTAAATTTGCGCGTAAAATAATTCTCATCAAGAGGAATCATTGGCTCAAGGATGGCCATAAAGTTTAAATTATTATTTTTCCTGTAATTTTTAAGGATACGTTGGTGACCACTGTTGCGTAGTCCCCGTATATTCCAAATCAATCCTCGTATCATCATTTTAAACCGCCGGGGACGCCCGATGCTCTAGTCATCCTTTTAGGGGCCTTTGTGATTTGTTGCGCTTTCTTCTTGGTTCCTTTTTTGGGTTCCTTAGTTTAGATAATGTTATCCATGGATGTCGCACGTCTCAGAGTGGCTTGGGATTTTTGGGATTCCGGGTCATCCTCGTCCGACATTTGTTCACCTTCCTCTTGGGTGTGATCATTGTTCTCTTCCTCGGACTCCAGAGTGTCATATGGGCCAGGCGAACTGCCATCACCCTCCTTGTTTTCGGGAATGGGAAGAACAATTTCAATAGAGTCTATATGCACAAGTGGGTCCAACTCTTCCGCTTGTGACGTTGTTTGGGTCACTGTTACAGATTCTTTATGAGTTACACCCTCTTTATTCTTATCCGTATCCGAAGAGTGCTGCTCGTGTTCTCCATCTGGTTTCTCTTGTGTCTCATCAACCGGTGTCTCCTTGTTGAGCACCCTCCCAAAAGATTTTTCAATCCAGGCTTTGGTGGATATCTTATTCTTGTTCCGTTCATCAGCCACCTTAGTTGCAAATATCCCATCCCCCTTTGTGCCTTTGGTATGTTTGCTTGCACCCATGTTCTGACTTTTCCCTTCCCCCTTGTCGCGTTTTTCCTGAATAGCCTCTCTGAGGTCTTTTTGTTTCTCCTTTATTCCGGTAATATCGGCCCCGTGACACTCCTCAATTTTATGGCCTAAACGGCAGCATTTAGTACAATAGCTTGGAAGGTGCTCATAAACAATCTCTTGTATTTGCACCCCGCCTGCATATCCTAAGGTGATTTGATGCTGTAAAGGTTGAAGCAGGTCAAGCTCCACGCACACCCTTGCAAATTCTGGCCTCTTTGCGTCGTATGTTCCCTCGTCGCAACATAACGGCTCCCCAATGACTCGAGCAACATCGTAGATTGCATCCTCATCAAAGAATTGTGTCCTCATACCTGGGAAACGGATCCAAACGGGGACAACAGACGATTCTATTTGTAGGTTAAAAGTAGGTGACCATTTAAATATGCGCATAGGATAGCCATCAAACAGAATTATTTTTCGCAGCCACAGTTTGGTGTAATCAGCATCACAATTTAGCCTAATTAACACATGTTTCATGTTTAGCAGCGCTAGCTTAAATTCTCCTGAAAGTTCGAGTTCTAAAAATAATTCGTGCAGGCGTTCCATCGTGGGATAGCCATGTGAAAACTTACCTACTAGGGCGTGTTTAAAAGGCTGAGATAACCTGGAGATTTCGGCGTCTGAGAATTGAATATGTGTGAGGCCGTTCCGTTCTGAAACCGTTCCATACTTACGTGTTGAATCCGATCTGTTGAAGACATGAACCCTACTACGTTGTGCCGTTGGTCTGGAAGCTTGATTAGGATTCGGGATTGTGGCCGATCTCTTGCCTGACGTTAGAGCCGAGGCGTATGATTTGGTTGTGCCTTGTGGTACCGTCGTTGCCGGTGGGATCGGCTGTGGCGAAGCCGCCGGCGGCGGCGGCTCATGCATGGGAACCCTAGCGAGGTCGTTAAAGAAGAAGAAGAGAGAGAAGAGAGTTTTTTTATCTTTCCATACAATTTATTGCCTATGAAATCCGCATTATTTACCCTGTTAGAATGCATGCTTTTGAATGAAAGGCTAAGTGCGGTTGAAATGCAGACAAATTCTGGGGACATGAGTTTCGTTTCTATCCAAGCCACGGTTAATGAACACATTTTCAAGCTTGTTCCGTTAGGAGGCAGCAACACCAATCATTTCATTTTCTTCGTATCAATGGAGAAGTACAAAATGTGAAGATTTGTATTACTGAGTTGTGATAAATTAAAGTGGGCGAACAAATACTTTCAAATTTTTGCTCAGAACTGCCCCAACGAATGAAGTGCAGAATTAGAAGCTCAGAAGACTATTTCAGTGATGTCAAGCATGAGAGAGGCATTCTTTCCATGCCCTGTTACAGAAATTGAATGTGTTGATTGAACTTTATAATTTTCTTTCGTCAAACTGATTTTAAGTTGTAAGCATTAGAAAATTTTGCTTCTTGAAGAGCTCCTTGGGAACCGGGAGGATCTCCGTCTTGCTTCTTGAATCGGACTCACAAACAGCGATATCCCTTATTAAGGGCTAAATATGATGTCTTGCTTCTTGAATTTGATTCACAGACAGTGATATCCCTTATTAAGGGCTAAATATGCTATGTAAGAGCAAAATCATCCTCACCGAGAGAAGTGAAAACGTGTGCGTCATGCTCAAGACATGGGATTCAAGGGGCCGTGTGTTGAGTTCCTTCTTAATGAGGATTATATAAATGTTTATAATCATTAGTTGTTAATATTTTGTACCAAAAAAATAGATTTGTTCAAGATTCTATTTTGCACAAATATCTTTTAAAGTGAAAACAGTGGATTAGCTTGAAACATTTTCTTCTTGTTACAATACTAGGGATCCCAAAATTAGCAGTTATTATCTGTTAGGCACAATCATTCTCTTCATCAAGAAATCATATGAGATGTGATTATCGTAAGAATGGAGTTTAAAATATCAGTTCAAAGTGATTCATTTATTGACATATAATATACACTGTATGCATGGATGGCAATCAAATCAACTACATTTGGGAAAAATGTAAAATCAGGATATCAAGTGACCCTCACTAGCGTTTTCAGAACAGTAAATTTTTCGGCGACAAAAAAGTACACTAACTCCAAAAATGTGTCAATTTTGGAACAATTCTCGCCGGAATCCATTATTTCATATTGGATACTATGGACACGTGGCATTTATGATGACGTGGATGATGACAACATTTCCACGTCAGATAATATTTCCACGTATTGTACAGGTGGCATATGACATGGGAAAATTGCAAAATCGGGATACCAACTGACCCCAACTAGCAATTTAGGGACACTTATTATTCCCGTGACAAAATAGTCCACTAACTCAAAGAATGTGTCAATTTAATGACAAATTCGCCAGAAATTGCCAAAACCCCAAATCAACGGCCTGCAACAATCCCGTCACGACCACCACAAACCCAAATTGCCGACAAACAATCTCACCACCACAACCCCAAATCGCCCCCACACGACCACCACAACCGTAAATTGCCGATAAGAGGCAAGAAACTCGCCACCACAACACCAAATCGCCAGTAACCCACCACCACCACAACCCTATATATATATATATATATCCTTGCTGCACCACCACCACGGGAACCAAACTCATGACATAAGCACACTATCGCTGAGTAACCGAATACATCAATTTCCGAATTCAAAGTTGTTCAGGCATTACAGTCCAAAATCAAAAGGGAAATTTAGGGCACAAAGCAGGAGGGTTATCCTTTTTCTAATTGGGGAACTTGGGGTTGGGCTCAAGTTTGGCTCTCCAACGCTCAAGTCAGTATTGGGGACGTTTAGAGAGAGAAATAATGCAAAGAACGCTATTAAATGCTTTCCAACAACTGTTAGGGGGGCGTATTTATAGCCTTGGATAATTAATGCAGTAGTGCGCGTACGACAACTATACATTAAATGCGGTTAAGCGATTGTCCCGAAGAGGAAATGCTCGACCTCACCAAGGGGGCGTGAAGCGCACCATTTTCTCCTTTTTGGTAAGACCTAGCACAGTAGGCATTAAATGCGCCGGCGTGCGTTAGTACCGGCACTACAACAAAAATTGGTTATTGGGGCACAAGAAAGTATCCTGATATGGTACATATTGGGACACTTTTAGTTTTTGGGGCACTTAATATAAATGTCGCATAAAGTTTTGGGACACTTAAAGTGTCTCGATAACTTATTTTATTGTGATACTTATATTTGTCCTTTTAGTGCATTGATAACACAAATAAGTGTCCCTATACAAAATTTAAGAACTAATAATTTATATTTTTAAATTTATATCGTATTTTGTTATACCAATGAAATCTTTAGATAAATATAACTTTTTTTTTTTTGGGTCAACTCCTATAACATGATAGGAAATTAAAAAAAAAATCTGATTAAAATTATGAAATAGTGGACATTCATTCAATCAAAAAATGATTTATTTAATAAAATCCATCAAAACACCAATAATTCTATATTATACAAGTCGTTAATTCCTAGATCAATATGTATACAAGAAAATTATTCAAACTTTCTAATACTACAAACTCAATTTCTATAATTTGAAGGCTTGATTCTTGGAATGATCTAACATGATTTTTCAACGTAATTTATTGTCCAAAACAACCTGCAATCACAAAATGTACATTAATCACTTTTGTAAGAATATATGCATCAAAATAATATTTTATAACATATTTTTATATAAAAAGAATTCAACTTATCTACTTGCCATTAGGAAGCATAAGATAAATACATTAAAGAAGAAAGAAAATTAATTTCCTCTCAATTCTAGAGTTAGTCCCAACAAGATAATTAAAAAATAAATACGGTTAATGAAGAAAAAATTAGTTTCCTCTTCGTTTTAGAGTTACTCCACAAAATAATCAACATAATCAAAGTTCACAAGAAAAAAACAACTCAAAATGATCAAAACTGTCATCTCCGGAAATCTTTATCCAACAATACCTTATCTGAAAGTCAAACAAACTCTTGTCTAAAGAAAATAAGAGAATATTAATAAAGTAATAATATAAGTGTTGGGAATAGTGCCCTGAAAATTCGATTTGTTAAATTAATTAAACTGAATTTATAGCGAGTTGTGAGTATTTCACATATTGATAATTAATGGCGTGTGGTGGTATTCTTATATGAAATGTATTTCATAGGAAAAGACTTTGAATACCGAAATCACGTGTCATTAAAGTTCTAGTCGGTAAGATAAGAATATGTTCTTATCAAGACTATAACGTGGTTATATAAGATGATTAGTCTTTCGTCATAGAGAATGGTGATTCCGATTATAACACGTTGGTGATTTTCAATGAGATTGGAAACATCGAACTGGACCATTGAGATTATTCATTTTATATTGCTATCTAAAATAAATAAAATCTCGGGAAGCATTGTACTCTTAATCCTGATAATATTTCGGCTTTAGGCATGTAGTGTTAGTCACTGTAATATACTCGAAGTGAGGTCTCGGCAACGGCGGCCAAAATACTTTGTACGTTCGGTGACAACATGAATGTGCTAAAGAGTTATATTGATCGAGAAATCTGTGGCCTTTCTGGAAGGTAAAAGATATCCCTGAAATAGATTTGCAGAAGTTCGAATTAAGACTTTGGCCAAAGCACTTCGCGTGATATGTCACCGAAGTTGTATGTTGAATGTGTTTCACATACAGAGAATTTGAACTTAAGGCGAACCAATAAATTTCAAATTAGAGATGAAGAATAAATGATGGTAGTTGCAATTTATTTTTCATGGATATCTACACGGAGGAGTGAAATGCGAAATTATTCTAGATCGAGAAATTCGTGAATAATTTAATTAATTTTAGAGTGCAACAATATTTATTTAGTGAAATTAAATATTATTAAACGGTAACTAATTACTATCATGAGATGATAATATATTAATCCGTTTGGAGCTAAAATTAATTAGTCCTGCAGGTCCACCCCAATTGAAAACCCGAAGAGAAAATATTAAAAGGAGAAAGAGAAATGAATTTTCAAATTGTTTGAAAATAGCCAAGGGATTTATTTTAAGAAAATAAATCAAGTTCCAAAGAGTTGGAAATGCCCGAAATTTTATTTTGGAGAAAATAAAATTTTCATCAAAAAAAAATTTTTTTTTTGATGACGTAGCAGCTGATATGACATGCCACGTCAGCGGACAAGCGTGAGGTGGTGCTGACTGGGCACCAGGTGGCCCGCCACGTGTACGGTGGAGATTGCGCCGCGTCAACGCACGTGGACGGTCGGACCGGTTCAAGGATTTGAAGCCCTAAGCCGCGAGTGCTTGACACGCGCTGCCTTTAGGCAGCGCATGAGGGCTCCGATTGGGGTGTTCTCGGCGGCGTTGGACTCATGGTGATGAGAGCTTCAATTTAGTCACCTTGGAATTCGTGTCCAAGTTGTGCATGCAAGTGGGGGTGTGAAATTACTATTTTACCCTCGGTTTTTCCCCTATAAATAGGGGTCTTAGCTTTTCATTTTTTTCATACAAGTTTGGGAGAGGTTTTGGCTGAGTTCTCGGCTTTGAAACTATATCCCTTTTCTCCTAGTTAATTCCGATTTATTTTGGAATTAATTTTAATTAGGTGTTTATATATAAAATGCCTAATTTCGGGAGATTAAACCCTGAAAAGGTTTTCTAGTTTAAAGTTTTATTTTATCTAAGTATTTAGAGAAATACTTTTGGAGCCCACACTCCGAGGGTTTCTCTGGGGTTATTGCAGGGAAGCTCTGCTGGTTTCACGAGGAGTGATCGTGTATCAGGTTTCCGGGAGGTGAACGCGGTAACCGTCTTCTGTGAAAGCAGAGGAGCTGGAAAAATGCCATTAGATAGCCATGTTTGCAGTACGGTAATATTTTACAGTTGTATTATTTTAAGCATGATAAATTATATGCTCTTAAGTGTTAATTGCATGTTAGATATTTATCTGCTTAAGTGATTTAAAATTTATTATCAATTGCATGTATATACTTGAGTAGATCCGGCTAGTCTTCCGCTATTGTATTAAAATGTTTTTAAAATATTTTAATACTTGTATTATAAACAAAATTTTAAAATGTGGTGCCGGACCACTACTGTTCTGGGCCCACCACCCAGCAATAAGTACTAAAAAAGTATAAGAATTTATTCGCACAATTTTAATGCAAATATATATAATATTACCTTGATTTAAGAATCCAACGTAATAATGTAGTAATCTATCGCTGAATATCCAATTCCAATATCCGAATTAACCCTACGTATAAAAGATCCAAAAATTAAAATTGAGAACAAAAATATTGTCGGGAAATTGAAGAAACTAGAATTGAACACAAAAATATTGCTAGTAAATTGAGAATAGATATATTATTGGAAGAGATTACCTGGAGACGACTGAAACTGAATAATTTGTTTAGTTTTGAGAAAGTTAATCTGTTCGTTTCAGAAAAGAAAGTTAATCTGTCGATGGGTTTAAAGAAAAAGAGGAGGAGAAAGGTGAATTGTGAATAAGAGAGAATAAGTGTAGGAAAAAAAACTGACCAAAGAAGTGGTGAGAAGTTGGGAAAAAGAAGTGGTGAGAGGTTGGATTCTTAAACTCCACGATTAATTAATTAATTTTATTTAAAAGTGTCTCTATTTGTATAACTATTAGGACATATTTTATTAAGTATCCTAATATCACATTTTTGGGACATTAATAAATAAATATCCTAAATTAAGTGTCATAATATCTACTTTTTATTGTAGTGCGGGGAATGAGAGCGGGACATGTGTCTTGACGGCAACGCATCTCGGGCATGGGAAAGGTCTCCGACGCCAGGTCGATAGCCTTTAATTCTGCAGAGCCAAGAGGCCCAAGGGTTGGACCCTTGGAGAGGAGCCTTTGGCCCATGTTGGGAGCAGACTCGCACTGATTCGACCCCATGTTGCCAATTTGGGTTTGTGGTGGTCGTGACGGGGATTGTTGTCTGCCAGTGATTTGGGGTTGTGGCAATTTCCGGCGAATTTGTCATAAATTGACACATTCTTTGAGTTAGTGGACTATTTTGTCACCAGAATAATAAGTGTCCCGAAATTGCTAGTTGGGGTCAGTTGGTATCTCGATTTTGCAATTTTCCCACGTCATATGCTACATGTACAATACGTGGAAATATTATCTAATGTGGAAATGTTGTCATCATCCACGTCATCATAAATGCTACATGTCCATAGTCTCCGGTATCAAACAGTGGATTCCGGCGAGAATTGTCCCGAAATTGACATATTTTTGGAGTTAGTGGACTTTTTTGTCGCCGGAAAATTTATTGTCCTAAAAACGCTAGTGAGGGTCAGCTGGTATCCTTATTTTGCATTTTTCCCACTACATTTTATCACAGATACTCTGACCCAGACACTGCTTAATCTTCTTTTTCAATACTCTCCTTGGAAATGATGGTCAGTTATGCTGGAGAAGGTTACAATGATTATTGACCTTTTGCCCCTTTCCTTGTCAAACATTCCAAAAGCTTTCATATAAAATAACTGCATTTAATTGGAATAACCTTTTAGCCTGTGGCCGGTTCATTCCATTTAGCAATCACTTCCCTTTCAACCCGAGTCGGAGCTTCCGGAGCACCAATATGGATGATATGGAATTGGATTTTAGAACTTTCAAATAAACACCACTTTCTTGATAATTAATTTGGCAAAAACAGACCCCTATTGAAAATTGAACAGACACCTATTAAAATATTTATTTGAAAATGCAGGTGTGCTAAGAATATCACAAAATTACGCTTGTGAAAACTAAGAAATCGTACTGTAAATTCAAAAATGAAACAGTATGAATATGAGTTATCAATGGATAGCCTCATCTCTTGAATGAAAAGAAAAGACTTTGAAAGGCAAGCAGGCTGTAAATACAGCCTATGATTTATGTTAAATCCTGCCAACTTATCCAGGCAGGAATTAACCGTCAATAAGCACACTTCAAACACAAAATTGAAACTAAGAAAGTAACCTCAGAATTACAGAATATATCAACATATCATTCAGTCAGTCCCGAAAGATGGTGTCACAAGCCCACAAACAAAAACAGTAACACAAAATTAAATTTCAATTAAATAGGAATGTCATTCTCACTGCCAATCCCAAGAGATAATAGCAGAACCCTGCTACCCAGGGTGATAGGATGTGACAAGACCCCCCCAAAAAGGAGACTTTCTCTGGCGACGATCTACCTCTGGATCATACGAACATCGATTCAAGTTCATCCCAGTATTCTGTAAAGGATTGATTGTAAAGGATTGATAATGAATTGAATATGTATGTCGTAAGTTACAGAGGCTCCACCTATCAAACATAGAAATTCAACCAAGATAGAATACATCAATTTCAGTGATTTTCAGTAGATAATGCGCTATCTTGATGAGCTTATGTAAGTATCTTTCCTGCAATATCTTCAAATATATTCCTCTTTTTCACTGTTTTGTTATTTTGGTTCGGCTAATATGGTTGCTTGGCCTAAGTTAGGGAGGATTTTGACTCTTTATCTGCCTGCTTTGTCAATGTAGCTTATATGATCACATGTGGGATGATGGAAACTCCTTGGGTCCTAAAGAGGTCTATAACTACCTAACTAGGGTTATGTACAATCGTCGTAACAAGTTCAACCCGCTCTGGAATACACTTGTACTTGGTGGAGTTAAAAATGGACAGAAGTATCTTGGAACAGTATATACATATATTTCCCTAACATGAATTAGTTTACTATCATTTAGTTTTTAGGCTTATATAGGAGTTGTAATTTCAGGTAAGCATGATTGGCATACAAACGAGGACAACCATGTGGCTACTGGTTTTGGGAACCACCTTGCTCGACCTATTCTACATGATGAATGGCATGAGAACTTAAATTTTGAAGAGGGTGTAAAGTTACTGGAGAAATGCATGCGTGTGCTTCTTTATCGTGATCAATCAGCTGTCAACAAACTTCAGGTATGGTGCATCTCCCTTGAAACTGTTAACTTCAGTACTCTGTACTTGTCAGTTCATTTTTTTATTGTTTTTTAAACACCTCATTTAAGGTTGTGGTGCTATTGTTGTTGTTATAACACGATAATTGGAGGAAATAATTTGAATTGTATTCATCTTTTCTGTGTTTTTCTTGTATGAATGATTTACATGGGAGCTAGAATATATAACCTAACATAAGGGCCACAAGATCACTATAAATCGGGGCTAATCACAACCAAATCGGCTAGAGTTAACTATACCAAATATATGTGATCTTCAACACTCCCCCTCAAGTTAAGTGATGGAGTCGCCAATCCTTAACTTGCTCAACACTGTTTGAAATATCTGGCCTGTGACTGCCTTGGTCAAAATATCGGCTAGTTGATCCTCTGACCTGACAAACGGAATCGTGATGATACCACTTTTAAGCTTTTCTTTAATGAAATATCGGTTAACTTCCACATGCTTTGTCCGGTCATGTTGAACGGGGTTCTCTGAGATGCTGATAGCAACTTTGTTGTCGCACCAAAGTGGTGTTGGTCCCTCAGGAGTTATGCCAATCTCAGTCAACAGCTTCCTTAGCCAAATTATTTCAGTTACTCCTTTTGCTATGCCTCTGAACTCCGCCTCTGCACTAGATAAGGCAACTACTTTCTGTTTCTTGTTCCGCCATGTCACCACATTTCCCCCAACCAATGTGAAGAACCCGGAAGTGGACCTTCTGTCATTTGGATTTCCTGCCCAATCCGCGTCAGTGTAGGCTTTAATATTTAAGTGGCCATGCCTACCAAGCATGATTCCTGTCCCGATCGATCCTTTGAGATATCGAATGATCCGTATAACTGCATCCATATGTTCTTTCTGTGGCTGATGCATAAACTGGCTTACAATCCCTACGGCACATGCAATATCCGGTCTCGTATGAGACAAGTAGATCATCTTCCCAACTAGGAGTTGGTACTGTTCCTTTTTGGCTAGTTCCCCACTCTCATCTATCCTTAGCTTGTGATTTGTTTGTATCGGAGTTTCAACTGGTTTGCAATCAATCATACTAATTTCGGCAAGTAAATCAAGGACATACTTTCTTTGAGATATGAAGATTCCCCGTTTCGACCGTAGGACTTCAATCCCGAGGAAGTACTTCAAACCCCCAAGATCCTTCATTTCGAATTCCTTGAAGAGATTCTCTCTGAGCTGATTTATCTCTTCTGTATCACTCCCCGTTATGATCATGTCGTCCACATAAATAATTAGGCACGTGATCAGTTCCCCTCTTGGTTTCAGAAACAAGGTATGATCTAAGTTACTCTGAACATATCCATGTCGCTACATTGCCAATGTAAATCTGCCAAACCATGCCCGAGGTGATTGTTTTAGTCCGTACAGGGCCTTACGGAGTTTGCAAACTTCATTTCTCTCAAAGCTCCCTGCGAACCCTAGAGGGGGTTCCATGTAGACTTCTTCTGACAGATCCCCGTGTAGAAATGCGTTTTTCACATCAAACTGATGTAGTGGCCATTCTAAGTTAGCAGCAACAGATAGTAGTACTCGAGCAGTATCTAGCTTCGCCACTGGGGAAAACATCTCGGAGTAGTCAATTCCAAAAGTCTGAGTGTACCCCTTTGCTTCCAGCTGGGCTTTGTATCTTTCGACCAACCCATCTGCCTTGTGCTTCACCATGAACACCCATTTGTACCCAACTGTTTTTTTTTTTCCTGTGGGTAGTTGACACTTTTCCCAAGTTTCATTTTTCATCAGACCCTCCATCTCTGTATTCATAGCATGTTCCCATTCTTTATTTTGTCTAGCCTCTTCCACAGTCTTCGGAATGGTTTATGTACAGAGCTTTCCAAAGAAGGCTTTGGCAACTCCGGACATGCTCCCCCTGACCAAGTTACTTATGGGGTACTTGGATGATTTAGAAACTTGCTCTGAGAGTATCTATGTGGGGGAACTCCTCTGTTGCTTCGTTGTGGTAGAGAGTACCTGTGACTCACTGTGGAAACTTCAGGAATAACCATATCAGCAGCATTTGTGATATTAATAGTATCATGAATGTCAGAAGGAGAGTTCAGAGATTCTGTTACCTCGGTTTGGACATCATGTGGAGGAGGATCATTGGGCATTTGAGAAGAAGTGGCAGTGAGGTCTTCTCTGCTTGGGACAGATTCAGGTGCCACCACTGTATCTGTATCATCGGGATAACTCAGCCAGTGTAGTGATTCATTCTGTGTCATCTCCCATTTGCTGGATGGGTTATAACACCGATACCCCTTCTGTTGGGGTGCATAACCGATGAAAACACACTTCACAGCACAAGGTTCCAACTTCGTTCGCTCATGCTTAGGAACGTGAACGAATATTGTACAACGAAAGATCTGAGGTGGCATGGTAAGGTGAGACGGTATTGTGACTTGTGTTTGGAAAACTGATAAGGGCGTTTTGTGGTTGAGGATTTTTGTGGGTAAGAGGTTGGTCAAGTAGGTAGCAGTAGCAACCGCATCAGGCCAAAAGTGATTCGAGACATGAGATTCGGTCAATAGGGCCCGGGTTATTTCAAGGATGGTATGGTTTTTCCTTTCAGCAACACCATTTTGCTGAGGGGTGTTGGGACAAGAGGTTTGATGTAGAAGACCCTGTTCTGTAAAAAAAAAACTGCTCATTTCCTGATTAACAAACTCTCTTCCATTATCAGACCGAAGAATTTTGATATTTTGGTTGAACTGGGTCTGTACCATCTTGTAGAATGCAACGAAAGTTGTATAAACCTCAGACTTATGACGCAAAAAGTAAACCTAGGTCATGCGGGAGAAATCATCAATAAACAACACGAAGTATCGAAATTGATTCTTATTTGCCACGGGGGTTGGTCCCCAAACATCTGAATGTACCAATGAGAAAACCGACTCAACCCGAGTATTAGTAGGTTTAAATGAAACCCTATGGCTTTTAGCAGTAAGGCAAGTCTTACATGACCAATTCAAAGACTGATTATGCAAGAAGAGTGTAGGAAATAACATTCTTAGATACCCGAGTGAGGGATGACCAAGACGCCTGTGCCAAAACCAGAGTTGAGTATTTTCTGCCCCCGCTGAAAGAAGAGCCTTGGAGGGTTTTTCCACTTCGTCAACATAATATAATCTGTCATGCTCAGTACCACGCCCGATGATCTCCTTCGTATGAATGTCCTATATCAAGTAAAAACGAGGGTATATCAGCACTATAAAGTTCAGTTCTTTCGTGATATGGCTCAAAGACAGTAATTTACACGATAAAGAAGGAACATAAAGACAATTGCTCAATTTAAGTTTAGGAGTAACAAGAATTGAGCCATCTTTTTCAACCGCAGCCAGATCTCCATTCGCCGTTTGGATATGGGATTGGTTTGGGGTAACTGAGTTTAGTATATCGGATGGATCAAAGGTCATTGTATCGGTTGCCCCACAGTCAAGGATCCACTGATGCGCAACAGGTTTGCAATCTGAGTTTGGGTGTTGCTGCGCAACAGGTTTGCAATCTGAGGTGATTGTTTTGGGTTGGTATCGATTTGGGTTGTCATGTTTGGTTTTGGCCTAATCTCGGCCAAGAGTTTGGGATTGGTATTGGGACGATGATGTTAAAGTTGAATCCCAAGGATTCTAACACTGCTTTGATACCATGTTAGAACATAGTATTTGGAGAAAACTTTGATTATTTGATTCATTGTGTATAGTTTTCTGTGTTACAATCTTCACAACCACTAACAAAGATATATAGGCCCTAAGAAACAATCCCTACAAATCTGAACAATAATATTGATTAGGGATTAAACCCGGTAATTAGTCAACTATACCATATATAATGATATTCTAACACAAACTGACTAGTAACTAGAAAGTGTAAGCAGCATCCATAGAAAATTAGCAGAAACACCAAACTAAATACGAATAAGTGACGAATTCGTCACTATTCTGGTATTGAGGCGGAACTTCGAGAGACCGTCATCTCAACGCGGACGTTTGAAGCGGGACGGGGTCCAGATGGGGGCCGAGGGGGTGGGGGCGACGGCGGCCTCGGTCGTCCAACATTATTAGTTACTCTCACGTATTTATAATCCCCATATATTTTGGAACTAAACCAATCACATGCATGAGAAAAAACTCCTGTAATCTGGATGCTTTCATGGCAGCTGTACTTCCTGAATGATGATTATCTGCATAATTCAGAACACAACCGATCAAAATAGAGTCTTGAAAGAAAATCGTAACTTTTGATGAGGATTATGAACGAACTTGGGAAATTTCTGGCTTGAACTGATACAGAAACACCCAAAATGATCACAAGTATGATCATCACTCTCATGCATGGCAGGTGCCATGTTCTTTCTGATCAGACCTTGGAATATAAGGGTCAATGGTTTTGGCGTAAGTAAAGCTATTAAAGAATCTGCTTCAGTTATATAGACACTGATAAGATTGTTGTATTAGGTTGAATTGGCATTATTTTTGTGTGGCATGCATTGCAGAGAGATGTGAACGCAATAATATATATACTTTATTAAGTTCATTAATGGACTTGCTTTAGTCTTCTAATTTATATTACTTTAATTACCAACTTTCATTTTATAATTTTTTTTTATTAAAATCATACGTGTAGGCTGTAGGTGGTTATTAGTTAATTTGAAGGGCTATTTGGCATATTAATGTTTAAACCTAATTTATTATGAATTCTAGACACAAAGGTTTAAAATATTCTCTACAAATATTAATTGTGTACTCCTAGTGACCGGCCCGAACTTAGATTCATAACTAGAAAATATTCATATCAACGTGTTAACCCCATTATTATTCTGAATTCGACAAGAAACCACAGATAAAATTAGCATACAGTATATAATGCTAAACTGCTTAAATTACGACACTTAATAGTTCGCTCGTGTAATATTGATTTAGAAGTAATATAACCAATTAAAAAAAATAAAATTCATATATATCATCTTTCATGTAGAAGGATATAAATAAGTAGTGACATTAAATATGAGGTTTTCTAAATTTACCTAAAATTTACATTCTAAGCTGCAAATAAGATCAAACTGAGTTATTTTCATCTTTAATTTTGGTAGGGTATTTCTTTGTTTATCTTGATGGTTGACCATAATTAAGAGCAACTTGGCAACTATAAGTCAAAAACAATAGGGATGTGCAGAAATAGTCCAGCCAAATTCAAAGGGAAATGGTCTTTGATTTCTTCAGGCCACACAATATATATAAAACCCTATGTATCGTAGGATATTTATTTCAAAATTTAAGAAAAAACATTCTCCGGGTTGATCAGTTGAAAATTAGGATTTGTTCCACTTGAAAAATCAGTACGACTGAAACAAGTGGGACTGGGGACACAGTATGGACTGGATTGTAAGACTATCTCAAACTTAAGTTTAATCAATATGTCTAAAGGAAAAGAAAGGGAAGAAATATGTAAAAACAATGTTTAATCAATATCAGCCATACATTTAGGGTGATGGAGACATGAACGGAAACGAAAGGGAAGAAATATGTCTTTGTGGTGACGGAAATGTCCAAGGCGACATTTCCGTTGCCAAATTTGTACACTTTGTAATTTTGAGAGACAGATGGTTGTGTTGTTGCGAAAGTGGCACAATCTGATTGAATTCTAATTGAATTGTGGGAAATAGTGATGAATTAAGTTCCAAAAACTACTGGGATGATTCCTGATATGTCTTTAAATAAAGCTTGCATCTGCTAGTTGATCTTGGCTTCAAACCCGTGGGGTGTATGTGTAATTATCTTTTTATACAATTTCTTGTCTGTGATTATATTGTTTTCCATGTTTGATCTTATATAGTTTAAGATTAAATCACATAATGATTAAATTTACATACCCAGTTTATTCATCCAAGAAAGCCCATGACATGCATACACACTACTCGCTCGCTCTCTCTCACTCTCTCTCTCTAACACAACCCTAGAGGCAAGAGTATTGAGTACTATATAAGACATCCAAAAACAAAGAAGAAAATAAACTAGATTACCATACTCAAGCCATATATCACACATGCATATATATAGTTCTAATTCATAGCATTAAACCTCTAGCTGAGACGAAGAGATTGTTCGATAATAGCTCGTTGATTGGTGGTGCGGAGGCTGTAACTGCCCTCCAGTGTCTATTGCCTCTCTCTCCTCTGCAGTATATTGAAAAAGATTATTATCACATTGATTATGGCATAGAATCTCTGGGTGCAGTGCTATCAAAGTTTGAAGTTTTATGAGCTCATTTTTCATGAACATGATGCTAATTGAGAGCATGTAATAACTAATATATATATATATATATATATATATATATATATATATATATATATATGTTGGGTAATCAAACTGTTAACTATTGAATACCATTAAAAGATTGTAAATCATATACTTAAAAGTTAAAACAACGTAACTCCCGCTTCCATAATTTGACCAACTATTCTTTTCTCTCTATCTTCCTCAACTTCATTTTGCTTTTTCTCAGGTTCACTCTTCGATTATATTTCTAATTTCAACCTGATTCTTCTTAAAAATAATTTAATCTGTTTAAGTACATACACTACTAGAAAACATGGATTTAGCAACCGAAAATTTGCAACCGAAAATTTTTGGTTGCAAATTTGACCGATTTGGCAACTGAATTTGCAACCGAACTTAAAAACTTGTCCATTTGGCATTGCAACCGAATATTCGGTCAACAAATCGGTTGCAAATATTTTGCAACCGAACTTCGGTTACAGTATCGGTTGCAAAAAAGAGGTTGAATTTTCAACATTTTTTGTTGTCATTGCAACCGAAATTCGGTTGCTATATCGGTTGCAAAATATTTGCAACCGAATTTCAGTTGCTAATGCAGTTGCAAACAAAATGCCAAAAGTCAAAATTTTGTCAAACTGTTTGCAACAAAATTTTCGGTCACTAAATTTGTTGCATGCAAATTGCAACCGAAATTCGGTTGCAAATTTATATTTAAAAGAAATAAAAAACAAAATAATTTACATCTAAAATTTTCATTGGAAATTTATTAAAATTAATTCAAATATATATATATGTTGCAACCAAAATTTCGGTTGCAAAATTTTGGAACTAATTTAATTATTATATAAAAATTTTGCAACCGAATTTCGGTTGCAACTGTCTTTTCATTTTAGCAAAACTATATAAGTTTTGTAAAAGAGGAATAAGTAAAGAAATTATATTTAAAAAATCGGTCGCAATTCGGTTGCAAAAACTAATTTTTGTTTCCAAATTATCTTTTTGGCTGTAAAATCAATTGCAAATTTTTTTATATTTATTTTATTTAATGTATATACATAATAATTATTAATTATCTGTCTCATACAATATATTTGATGATATAATATATATATATATATATATATATATATATATATAATGTAGAAATCATTACAATTATATATAAAAATTCATGAGTTCTTTAAATCATTGTATAACATAAATTTTCTAATTCAAAAGACAATATATGTTATAATATATAACATCTATGTAATTTTAAAGTTAAAATATGTTAATTAATTTTAATAACTTATATATGATCATATCATAGTGACAATTTTTTCTATTGTATTTACAATATACAAAATAATATAATAATTATTAATTACTTATCTCATATAAAATATTTTATAATATAGAATATAACTTTTATATACACATATACATATGTGTGTGTCTGTGTGTTTACTCTATCGAATATCCTCGAAGGGACTCTGTGTGTATACTCTAGACTATATATAAATCATGTCATAATGAAGATATATGTTATGTCATAAAACATATATGTAATTGTAAAGTTATGTGTGTACTCTATCGGATGTCCCCGAAGGGACTCTGTGTGTATACTCTATACTATATATAAATCATGTTATAATGAAGATATATGTTATATCATATAACATATATGTAATTGTAAAGTGAAAACAAGTTAATTAATTGTAATTACTTATAAATGATCATATTATATCTAGTAATGTTAATTAATAATTATTGATATATTTGTATTACAGTTTATTCGTTATATTTCGTAAGATCTGACACACGTACATAATAATTCATTAAGATGTTTATACTTGTATAGTGATACAATATTATATGACATTTAAGAATTTGACATAACATATGATAATATATAATGTGCAAACTAATTGTAATTTCAACAAGATTAATATAATTAATGCAAGTCAATTAAGATATTATATAACATATGACATAATAGTTACAAGTGATCCATTATCTTGAAATAATATAATATATAATTACAAGTCTATTAAATTTTTTTTTTGTTGGTAAAAAGTTACAAGTCTATTAAATGGTATTATAAATGGCTATGTACGTTAATTTTTATAATATAGAGATATTTATATTTATGTTAGATATTATATATCATATTTTATAACAAAGATCCCCGAAGGGACTCTGTGTGTATACTCTATACTATATATAAATCATGTTATAATGAAGATATATATTGTATCATATAATATATATGTAATTGTAAAGTGAAAACAAGTTAATTAATTGTAATTACTTATAAATGATCATATTATATCTAGTAATGTTAATTAATAATTATTGATATTTTTGTATTACACTTTATTCGTTATGTTTTGTAAGATATGACACACGTACATAATAATTCATTAAGATGTTTATACTTGTATAGTGATACAGTATTATATGACATATATGACATTTAAGAATTTGACATAACATATGATAATATATAATGTGCAAGCTAATTGTAATTCCAACAAGATTAATATAATTAATGTAATTAAGATATTATATAACATATGAAACAAGATTAATATAATTAATGTAATTAAGATATTATATAACATATGATATAATAGTTACAAGTGATCCATTATCTTGAAATAATATAATATATAATTACAAATCTATTAATTTTCTTTTTGTTGGTAAAAAGTTACAAGTCTATTAAATGGTATTATAAATGACTATGTACGTTAATTTTTATAATATAGAGATATTTATATTTATGTTAGATATTATATATCATATTTTATAACAATATCTTACTTTCATGGTTAATACGATACCAATAAGTATACTAAACCATATAATATAATAAAATATTATATATATATATATAGTTATATTAAATATTATAATATAAAATAATAAGATTACTAATTAATACGTAAATAACAATGAGAGTATGAAACCATAAATAACATAACTTATTGTTTATAATATTATAATATAATAACTTCCCCTGATTATTGCCTTCTGCCAAAATTGAATAACTCCCCCTCTTTCCCAAAATCAATTCCCGTCTTTCCCCCTTCTTCCTTGCACAAGAAAGCCCTAATTTCTCCCTTTCCCCTCTCCCAGTGGCGCAGGAAGGACAAACACGAAGCTCGCCGCCGCCGACCACCACCAAGATTCGTCACTCGCCCGCACTCTCTGCAGCTCAAACCCCCTCCCCAGCCACCAGCCCTCACCGCCGCTGCCCCCTCCCTCCCGACAGCCGCCTTCGTTGTAGCACTTCTCCGACGCCCACGCAATCTACAGCCCCCTCTGGTTCATCCCCGCCGTTGAGTACGATGGCGTCTACCACCTTCGTGATGCCGGTAAATTTACTCGTTTTATGTCTTATGCTCTGAGCAGTGAAATTTTTGGGTCCTATGTTTTGGCGCTAAAACAAAATCCCTTCCCTCTTTTATAATTCTAAAATTTATTCTAAAAAAAACCCTCTATCTATTCTATCGAAACAAAGCAAAATGTCTAGCAGAGAAAGGGGTGCAAGGGATTGGGAAAAGGCGGAGCAAATCGGCACAAGAAGGTTCTCAAGATTTTTTCGTGGAACGTGATTCACGATGCCATCACCTACACGGAGCATGCTCTCCGAAAAACAGCTACCGCGATGAATGTCCCGTACGCACTCAAGGGGTAAGGTCGCACACTTTTTGGTTTTTGTAGGTTACAAATGCAGATATCTCTTTTGGGTGGTACTTGAATTTTTTCTGCTTGTTTCTGCCCTTAATGTATATTTGATATCCCTCTTCTATTATGCAGATTATTGTGTAGCTAAGTAACATATCTTTTCATGCATATGTTGATTTCTCTTTTGAGAACACATCAAATGTAAGTCTCCATCTACTCAACACTAAATAAAGAGGCAACCCCCTGGGTGATTAAATTGTGCCAAGTGTTGATTGTAAAGCTTGTGTTGTTTTATTGTGTTATGATAATATGCTAAATCACATGATGAATTTTCCGCCTGATATTTAGGAAAGATGTTAAACTTGTTTCTAAATTATAAAATGAATGTATTTGCTTGAGGATATTTGTATCTCCGTGTGTTGCTAAAGAAGCTTTAGGTTTATATGATTAATTAGTTAATATTTGGAAAGTTGATGATCGAGAGTCTTGTCTATTAAACATGGAATTTAGAAATAAAAGTCTTGGAATCTATGTTCATAGATTAGATTACTTTGCTAAGCCTTTTTGGTATAGTTGTGAGGTCAGATGCTAATTTTATGATTTTTGGTGGTTGGTTTTTTTGTTTTTGTTTATTTGATTAGCTTTGAATTAGAATGGGTGAGTTAACGGTTGATTATAGTGTGTGATTCATTGTGATGTTGTCATTGGTATCTACTTCAGTGATCAATGTATTACGGAAATGATATATGTCATTTTATTTAACTGCCTTTGTCATTTTTATTGCCTAGTTCACTATTTTTTTTCTTGTATTTTCCCCGGGGTTTTATGCTTCAAGGGTTCAAAAATTATTATCTGAACTGTCCATTATATTCCTTTTGATTTCAGTGCCGATCCCCAGGCCTCTTTCACACCTATATCTCCCGTGAAGTAAGAAGAACACCCTGAAGATAGGCCTATATTCGGCTGCTGGGAATGATACAGGTTGCTTTATAACTTTCTGGGAGTAGATTTTGTTTGTTGACAGCCCTATCACATAAATGTAATTACATAATTCGGTTTTTATATACGGTTGGTAACCAGAACATAATTCGAAAGGCAAACTTCACACTTGTTTTTGGCTTTTTGCTTTGATAAATTACAGAGTTTCTATATGTCGATGATAATGATCTAACTGAAATGGCTGATGATTATACTCCTGATGATGAAGAGATACAGTATACTGAGAACAGAGGGTGGTCTTCACGAACTAGGTAATGTGCATGTTGGTTGTGTTTGGTATATAAAATTGATTTCCTTTCTCCTTTCTTCTTTAAAATTGTATATTATGATTACTATCCATCAATTTAATGAAGTATACGACCATCGGAGTGAATATCCTCAAGGGTTCAAAAATTATTATCTGAACTATCCATTATTATCTGAGTTTTTGGAGGATTCGTTAATCTACTTATTCAGTTAAGCTTCAAGAGTTCAAAAATTATTATCTATTGATATGGAACTGGCCATCTTTTTAGAGTGCCAATAAACTATTTTGTTTGATTAACCGTAAATATTTTTAAAATTCAACATTTTTGGAAGTTCTAAACAACATATTTGAAATAAAAAGAAAAGAAAAACTGTATTTGAATTAGATGACAACTGTTGGTCAATGTGTAATTTGGTGATAAATCAATATTTCTTTCTGAATCTTGCAGTTTGAAGGCCTTCTAACAACGAGAATCGTGGCGTTTTTTGGGACGTAAGTTTATGATTGTGTTTCTTTCTTGCAATCCAGCTGAGTTCACTTTTATTATACAATAATACATGAAAAGAAATTGTTTAAACAAGTATGAAGTATGAACATGATTTTTCTATTCTTTGTGCACTGCATAGCTTGTGTTCCTCATCAGTTAGTTATTGTAATAATAAGAAGAAATTCAAACATGACTGTACAACAATGTTCATTATGGTGCTGCTCTTAACTGTTTTCTCTCGTGAAGTACACTAATTGTCTGCATCTAGTTTGATTGCACTTGAGTTGGAAACAATCTTCTCATGTGTTAGTTTGATCCTTTTTCTGACTGCCTACGTTGTTGGCTTTCAGATGTTATGATGTAGCATACCTTGAAGATGGAAATTACTTTGGTTTGACTTCATTTGGAGGATTTGCCTTCATTGGTACTCGGGCAAGCCTGCTGTTCTAACTGTTCCGTCTTCCAAAATTACTTTTTTGTAATTAGTACTTGCTTCTTAAACTATGGTAAGTTTGTTTGGAATATATTGTCCAAAATAATCACTATATTGTTCATTCATTATAAAGAAGTAAACTTATTGATATGGAAACCTAACTAATTTGCTTTGTTTGTTATAGGTGGTGATGAAAAATGATTGATGACAAAAATACAATTAATTTGAAGGTACTACAATAGCAGGAGATCCTGAAGAATTTTAATTTTCTTAAACTTCCATTTTTTATGCCTACACACATTTTCCTATTTTTATAAATTTTATTTAATTATTCAATTAATAAAACACCACAATATATCCCTAAATCTAGCTATGGTGACTCCATTTGAAGCATGAACCAGTACATAGAGTAGTAATCTTTGTTTCTTGTGTAACTGTGTTGTTGCATACCTCTATCAAAGTGATTGGATTTTGTTATTTATCGTGAGTCATCTTAAACATGAACCAATACATAATCTTTGTTTCTTGTGTAATTGTGTTCTTTTGTACCTACATAGTAACCATGTTTTACTTATGTTATTGAAGATTCAGAGCAAGTATTGAAGGGATCAAGACCTGATGACATACCCAAGGCTGTAGTGGCGAATTTCAGTCAAGGTTCAGCTGTGAAGACTATGGATTTCCATCCAGTGTAGCAAACTCTTCTTTTTGGGTGAGCTTCCATTGTTTCTGTATGGAGAAAATTACTTATATTGGTTTCACTTGTCTCAGTCTAATCCTTGAAACTTATACTTTCACAATGGTTATCCCATTTTTTTAATCATCTTATTCATTTGTTGGATCTTTATAATATTCGGTGTACAGAATAGTTTTGTAGATATTGTTAACTATTTCATGGTGTTTTATAAAGTTGAATGACTTATAAATTGTTGTTTTTAGTATATTCGTTTATGGATTTTGAATTGTTGAATTGTTGTTGGTATTGTTTATTGATTTTGAAAAAATATAGGGCCTACTTTTTGTAAATGAATTTGTAAAATATTAAATATTATTTTTCAAATAAATAATCGTCTTTTTGTAACTGAATTTCGGTTGCAAGTGATTATGAAAATATAAAAAAAAAATTTCTTTTGCAACCAAATTTAGGTTGCAAAATCATTATTATTATTATTTTTACTATTTTTGCAATAAAAAATTCAATTGCAAATTAATTAAATAAAATTTAAATTAATTGTTTTTTTGCAACCGAAATTCGGTTGCAAAATTGGTAAACATTTTTAACAAACTTTGCAACAAATAGTTCGGTTGCAAAATTATGCGCCACGTCAACTTTGCAACTAAATAGTCGGTTGCAAAATTAGTCATATTTTTGCAACCGAATATTCGGTTGCAAAGTGACGTGGCTCACGTTCCACGTCTGCGGCTACTTGCAACTAGATATTCGGTTGCTATTCGGTTGCAAAAAATTCGGTTGCAAAATTCGGTTACTAAAGTTTGCAACCAGGGTTTTTGCAACAGAATTGTTCGGTTGCAATTCGGTTGCAAAACACTATTTTTCGGTTGCAAAAGGCCCTTTTTCGGTTACAAATTCGGTTACTAAACTCATGTTTTCTAGTAGTGATAAGAGCGCACAAACAAACTGAGTACAAATTGATTAACATCTTCAATAATGGAGGGCGAGAAGACATATTGAAAGCAGCAACACCAAACTAACATATTACAGGCAGGGACGTAGCCAGGATTTTAGGTAGGGGGGGCGAAAATTTAAAATATAATAATATTTTTTAAAAAATAAATATTATTTTATTAAAAATAAAAATATTATTTTATTCGATATATATAAATAAAACATATATAACTTAAAATTTTAATTTGATTAAAAATGCACTAAAAAGTGTCTCAAATTTTTACATATTATAACTATAATATTTCCGTTCAACAAAAAAAAAATATAATATTCTATCTATTATTTGACATATTCTATTCTAATAATCATAGACATAAAAGATACAGTTAAGAAATTAATTATAAATACTATCTATTATAAAAGAAAACTAAAATTATTATTTAAGATACAATCTATTAGCTAAATAATTTATTTGTAATAAAAGAAATACTAAGATTAACACATTTATTTCATAATAAAACACAAACTAAAATTACTATTTAGATACAATTTTTTAACTAAATAATTATCCATAATAAAAGAAGAAAAATAGCACAGTTATATAAATAAGAAACGATATTTTCTTAATACACAGAACCATATCAACATTAAATTATCTAAAATTAAACACAATATATTATTTAAAATTAAACATAGTTATCTTTATTCTATATCTAAAATTAAACACAATATATTATTTAAAATTAAACATAGTTATCTTTATTCTATTGTCATACTGATACTAATTTATCCAAAATTGAACACAAATATTACTTAACCTATTTTCATAGATACAATCTTTTCTCAAAATATTGAACTAATTTACAATTAACAAATTAATTATAAATTTTATCTATATAATTTATTCATACTAAAACTATAAGAGAAAAATTAAAATTAAATATAAGTTAATATTATCTTTTGGTTTTATTGGACAACTTGGAGAAAAATAACAGTTTTAAATTGAATAGAAGAAAAAAAAAGAAGAAGAATAGAAAAATAAAAGAGAAAAAGATGGTAAAGAGAGAGAGAGATTAATTGGAGATTTTTTAACACGTGAAAGAAGAAAAGAATATCAAAAGACTTCTATTGGGAAGCGTAAAAAGTACATTTGGATTGAGAAAAATAATAATTAAAGTAAACTAATATTAAAATTCAAATTAATCTAAAAATAAAACCTAATTATTAGGATTAGTGAGTCGTAATTGGTGGAGGGGGGGCAAATTTATAAAGTAAGGGGGACAAAATAATAAAATATCTAAAATTTACATATAATAAAAAAAAAATTCAAAAATTTGGGCCCCCCAGCTCCGCCTCTGATTACAGGGAAGATGTCGGCAGAGTGCAAACTGCTGTAGCTATCAAAGAAGTGGCTTCAGTAATATAGACAATATTGATGAGGTGACAGCACTATTGCTGTGCGTATTGCATTGGTGGCCAGCAGAGTAGATGTCTGAATGTAACTATCATTTATTAAGCTCACTGGACTTGCCCTACTTTTAACTTGCTAATCAAATATCTCGTGTTCGTGTCACTGGCAATGCTCCTAGAATCAATAAAGAGAGTTGTATATTTTAGTGTGGTTCGATCCAATTCAAATCCAACCAGAATAAATTGAATACGTAAAACCAAAAATAAATACGAAGTTAGCCTCACTCGGAACCGATTGGCCTCATCTAATCATTTGCTATGCATCTTAATAACCATTTATCTTTTGCTCTATTTTTTTAGGATAATTTTAATCCAATCTTGATTCAATCAAACCACTATAATGAGAGAACGAGTATCATACACTCGTGTTGCGATTGTTGGATTCGACCAACACCGGTTTGGGTTAGAATTTTTTAATTTTTTTTTCCCTTGGCATATTGACCGTAAAGAGCAACCTGGCAATAAGACAAATATAGTGTGTGTACAAAAATTGTATAGCCAAATTGAAAGGGAAATAAATGGTAATTGATTCATTCGGACCACGCAACAACTACAAACCATATCTATAGTAAAATAATGCTATATACTTGGGATTTAATGAATGCTCAATGGACAATCACATAATTTGTGGGATTAGTGACATCCCTAATTTTATATTCTAATTGATTAGGAATTATTATTAGTCAACTTTTCCATTGTTATTGTATTATAATGTATATAAATTGAGACTTATTGATGCATCATAGTGAGACTCAAGAATTTTTAGGGAAAATTACAAAATTGGTATACCATCTCACCCATTTTCGCCGATCTGGTATACTAACTTTTCCGGCGATAAAACAACCCTACAACTCTCAAAAAATTGCAAAACAATGCACATTTTCAGGTGAGCCTTAAAACCACCACCGGAATAGCATCCAGGTTTTGCCATGTGTCTTGACAGCTGTGTAAATGGGGCGGGTTTCCGGCGGGTCAAAGCTTATTCGGGCGAATTTGGCATTAAATTGCAATTTTTTTAGAGTTGCGGGGTTGTTTTGTCGCCGGAAAAGTTAATGTACCAGATCGGCGAAAATAGGGAAATTGGTATACCAATTTTACAATTTTGCCCAAGAATTAATATCCCTCTTTTCTCACTCAATTCTCTTAGCATAAGAATTAATAAGATCTCTCTTTTTTCACATAATTCTCTTAGCAATAATATTTTATTGTTGTTCTTGTATTTAATAATTTCATAACAAATAATAATTAGTTGAGAATATTTTTGAGAAAAACATTCAACAGGGTTGACTTGAAAATTTTGAATTAATTTCTCCCGGTCCATAAATCAACGCAAGTTAAACAAGTGGGACACAATATAAATTATAAAAAAAAGAGGGAAACAATATTTGGACTGAGTAAGACAAAGATCAAAAATTTTTACGCACAAAAATAATGTTTTATTAATATCAACCATACACTTACAAATAGTTATTTGGAGATATTGAGCAATATTAGTTAGTTAGCGTACCCCAAATGATGTTTACTTCAGTATGAAGTTGTTCTTGGACTAACCTGTAAGCCTAAGTCCGTAGGTGAGGTCGATCAAGTATTTGTTCAAAATGTTGTTACCAAATGTTAGTTATGTAAAATTATTTTATTGGGACTAATCTCGATCTGGTTTATTAGTTAAAATGAATTAAGTTGAGTTAATAACAATCAACCTTGTATTTGATACTTGATATTGTGGAAAATAGTTCAATGAAATAGTAATTAATATTGTGTTGGATATATAATATTACATTTACCTTATTTCACTTAATCACACCCTCTCTCCACAATTAATAATAGAGGTTAATCAACTAATAATAACAGGTTTAACGTAGGCCGGAGATTAATTGGTCCAACCCAGATGACCTAATATCAATTAACTACGTCAGATTGAAAATAAATCAGACGAAAAGGCTTAATCAATCGTATTTAACACTTTCTTCCAATATTTCTCATTCTTATGATGTCAAGTAAACACTAGACTCTATAACTTACCAAAATTTCTATCTAGCAACAACCATATGTAATCAGATTGGAATTTATACAAGTAAACGTAACTAATTTCTAGGGTTTCGAAATATATCCGTGCGCGGCCAGAATGGCCGAGGCATATATTCATCACTAGTTGTCTCAGATACCTAATATGTCACTCTTTAGAGACGGATTCTTATTTTGTCGCAAAAGATGAACAATCCGACTTTTGATGGTGTTTAGAAAGCAGCGTCTCAATCCTAACCGAATTATGTGAAATAGTGATTGAATTCTCCTAAAACTAATGGGATGACACCTTAAAAAGGTAAGAAGACAGTTGGTTAAAGAGTTTAAAGCACTTTGGGATAATTACAAAAATGGTATACCATCTGCGCCCACTTAGCAAAAATGATACTTAGATTTTTCCGGTGACAGATATACCCCATACCTCCCAAAACCACCCAAAACAATACACACTCGCCGGAAACAGCTAATGACGTGGCAATTTTGTACGCGTGTAAATTTCGTGGTTGCCACGTTGATTTTTCCCCCACATAACTGATGACGTGGTTGCCATGTATATATCCTTCAAAAATCAATTATAAATTCAAATTACCAAATCTAAACTAAAATCTGAAAACATAAAAGGTGGGAAAAATCACTTCATATAACCAACGAATCAGCCATCCCCAACGTCACTGTGCATATTCATAATCTCAGAAAAAATTCGCACACTGAAAAGGCTGAACATCAAGCCCTAGAGTATACCTCAGTTTTGCGGCCTGGATTTCGAGAATCGCTGACGTTGTTGGAGGGGTTTTGAAGGGGCGACGTGGGTAATGGCGACGATACGGAGCAAGGGGATGCCAAAGCCCAAATATGGTAAGTGTTTCTTCTTCGGATTTTGCCGGTTTTAAGGGAGGGTTTTATAATGGTGGGGTGTGTTTTGGCCTTTCTGCAAGTAAAGTGTCGAGCTTTTGTATAAGATTCCTTTTTGGAAGATGTGACTGTGTGTTTCTACTGTTAATGGTCCCCCGTGTTTATTGTCTTGGCACTTGGTGGTTGTCGCCATTAAATTATTGAAGTTTCTAAATAGTTTATTGTGTGTTTCCTTTTTGTTTATTTTTGAACAGATCCCACATCCTTCTTTGACTTTGACGCTGTATTATAATGGTGAGATGGAAAGTGATTGTTATGTAGGTGGTAGGGTTCGTAAGGTTGACTACGTTGACATCGAAACTTTGAACTTTAAATGCATTAGTGAGTTTCTACAGGATGAAATTCCACAATACACTAAGAAACTGATATACACATCTCTAATGTCTGGGCATAGGCTAATTAAAACGGTTGATGATCTAAGAAAGTATGGGAGAAACTGTTTGAAGGTTCTTTGGAACTTTCCATTGTTTGTTATGACTGTGGAAGATGAAACAAATAAAGGTGATGGTAACAATGGGTCTGACTTAGAAAGAAAAGAGGGAAACGATCAACCAACAGAAATTAGGGAGGAGGGTAATGGTAACGAACCAGTTGAAGATAATAATCCGTGTGACAAATCATCAGGACAACCAACTAAAAACAAAGAATCTGAATTGTTAGGCCCAATTGATTATAGTATACCACTTGAGTCACTGTCTGAAAATGATTTCTTTAGGAGGGTTGACAACTCAGATGAATGGATAGCTGAATACACCCGTAGGTTTGGGAATGGTGAATCTGATAAACCTGTGAGTAATGAAAATGTTCAAGAAGAGGTGTGTGTTGAAGAGACTGACAGTGATGATGATGATTTTTGTGTTAATGAAGATGATATTTCTTTAGTTGATGTAGTATATGAAGAGTTAGTTGGGGAGGCTGATTTAGTTAGGGAGCCTGCATACACTGTGAAGAAGTCTGTTGAAAATGGTAATTCATATGAGTTCTTAGGATTTGATGAACATATGTCTGACAGTGTAACTAGTGATGAAAAGGAGTTTGATGAAAAGTCAGTGATAGTTGTTCTAGTGATGGCCAACAATTTGATGAAAATGTTAGTCATAATGCAGAGATTGGGGAAAAAGATAATTCTGATAATGAAGATAATATGTCTGAAGAAGGGTATGTTTGTGAAAATGTGGTGGGTTGTGAGAATGATGGGTTGGATTTGCATAGGGTTTCAGATGATGAAGAAGGGGAAGTAGAGTCACTAAAGCAGTTCAATGAAAGTACCATCTTTGACCCTGTAATTGATATAGGTCAGACTTTTCGCAGTAAAGAAATCTTCAAGAAAACTGTTGACTCATATGCAGTTAAAATTAGAAGGACCCTTCCTTGTAGAAGATCAGACAGTAGAAGGGTATATGTGAGATGTTCTGAGAGAGGTACGGGTTGTCCATTCAAAATTAATACAGTTAAGGTAATGAACACTACACCGAACAACGAGGAGGCATGGGTTATAAGGGAGTTATGTTTAGAATATACATGCCAAGAAGGATGGTACGTGAACATTGTCAGTGTGAAATGGTTGGCTGATAGGTTTGTTTCTTGGTTTAAAACTGATGCTAAGAGGGATGTGAAAGGGTTCAGAGCAGATGTTGAGAAAAAATTAAACATTGAAGTTTCTATGTCTAAAGCTTACAGAGCAAAGATTCTTGCACTGGATAAACTCCAAGGGGATCCAGACCTTCAATACACCAAGTTATGGGATTATGCTAATGAACTAAGAACTACTAACCCTGGTTCCATAGTTATTTTAGGGACTGACAATGTTGATGGTGAAACTAGGTTTAGCAAGTTCTATGTTTGTTTCAATGCAATGAAATCTGGTTTTCAGCACTGTAGACCCATCCACTACTAGAAAAACGCCGTATAGCAACGGATTTAAGCCAAAATCCGTTGCTAAGCCGAATAGCAACGGATTTAGCAACGAAAATTTTCCGTTGCTATAACCCTCGTGGCTAATCTACTGCAACGGATTTAGCAACGAAATATTAGCAACGGATATTAGCAACAAATATACCAACGGAATAATACCAACGGATTTAGCAACGAATTATTACCAACAAATATAGCAACGGATTTAGCAACACATTTATACCAACGGATTTAGCAACGGATTATTGAAACGAATATTAGCAACGGAATTACCAACGAATTTATAACAACGGATATTAGCAACAAAATTTTCGTTGCTAATGAGGATTTAAGTATTTTAGTTTTGGTCAGTAGTTATCAATGAATTTTCTGTCGCTAATTATGGAACAATCGAGACAAATTAGCAACAAAAAATTCGTCGCTAATAATAGAATTATTTATTTATGTTATATTTCGTAAATTATACCAACGAATTTGTCATTGTTATTTAACAAAATAAATACCATTATTTTATTTAGCAACGAATATTTTGTCGCTATACTAGAATTATTAATTAACTATAGCAACGAGATATCTGTCCCTAATTATTACAAATTTGTTTGTATATACATTTAAATTTAATTGGAAAACCTGTACATTTTTTTATTTTTTTGAAACGAAAAACCTGTACAAATTATAAGACTACAAATTGACAAAATCAAAATAACAAAAGAAAATACATAATTGATAATAACATGAATAATTGACAACATCCGGCAAACATATTACTATATAAAACCAATAATTACAATATCCAAATGCAAAATGTTTAACATAAACAATTACTAATATAAATTGCCAAAATTACAAGAAAAGAGCAACAATTGAAGTAAAACAAAAAACAACAGTACCATTAAACCAATATAGTACTTAATAGAACCAAAATTTACAATTTCCAACATCTACTACTTGACAAAAGCTATCATAATTTCGCCAACACTATTACAATTCACATCATCTAAAACTTGACAAAAGAAGCTAGCATATATTGACCAACACCATTACAGTTTGCATCATCTAGTACTTGACAAAAGCTACCATATATTCACCAACTAACTAAAGTATTAACATTCAAGATACTAATGAGCCTCAAAAACATCCCCAACAGACAATATCACAGTTTAAGAATTAAGACATATCATCATCGCTTTCATCATCATCATCATCATCATCATCATCATCATCATCACTATGATCACTTTTTTCTTTACTTGGAGACTTTGAAGGTAAAGGTTCAGTGTGTACCTCTTTGGAAAGAGTCGTTTGTGAAGCCACATGCGGGGGCATGTATGGATTATAACTCGGAGGTGGGGGATAGTAAGAAGGTTGACTTGGAAATTGTGGATATTGTGGAGCTCTAGACATCATATTCATTCTTTCCTCCAATTGGTCAAATTTTGCTAAAATCTTTTGATTTTCTTGTTGAATCTCTTTGTTTGTCTCCTTAAGAGTTGTGTTATCCTGTGTCAAAACTTCAATCTTATCTCTGAGCTAATTCTCAATTGCACTTCGCCAGATAGATGATCCCACATTTGAACTACAGATTGAAGGTTTAGAAAGCAGCGGTGCTAGACCTGCAAGCCCGACCACCCGTCCTTTGTTACTGCCAAATTTATCTAACCACAGCTACAAAACAAGTGAAATATGAAAAGTAAATATACAAATATGAAAGAAATAATAATAAATATGAAAAATTCAGCCTTACTTGAGGCCCGCATATTATCTGAGATTCTTCATTTTCCAAAGTTTGGCTCTCAACTTGAATTTTTTTGCATTCTTCATGCCATTCACTCTACAAAGTATATTTTAATTTAAATAATGTCATTAACATAAAAAATTTGGAAAAAGTATTACCATTTAGATGAACTACTTACCATCATATTTTCTGCACGCTTGTTTACATATTCTCTTTGTCCAGTCTGTTTATCAACTTTGGAATGGAGGTGCATAAATGATTCATCAAGAGGTACATCATCCCCCTTTGCAGCCACCTTTAATTAGTAGAAATAGTTAACAAACAATATATACACATTGCAGGTATATACAATTAATAAGTTCAAGTAAAAGAGTATTTACCAATCTGTCAATGAGCTCAAGGTGGGAAACAGAACCTCCACAATGTAGTGGGAAGCCCCGGCCGTCACAGGTAGAAGCCTTGTTTTGCTTATTTGCTCGACTCGTTTTTTGGAAATCTTCTGTCTTCCACACTTCAACAAGTTTTACCCATACACTTTCAGCAATCCAAGTTGGCCTTGTGTTAGCACCTCGATATCTATGTAACCTACCCCTCAAACTATCACCACCTTTCTTCTCAAATATTCTCCAAATTTCTGAGGTTTCACATTCCATCCAACTAAACTTTTTCTATAAAACATACCAAAATGAACTCGCAGAATTTATTTGCAATACTAACAAAGTAGAAAGAAATAAAGACAATTAAGGGGAATCTTTTTCCAACGAGGCCAACAATCTGTGTAGCTGCTCTCAATGATTCTACCAATTTCAACTGATGTCTCATGCGAAGAACTGAACCTATATCAAATCTAAGACATACAAGAATATAATTAAAGCCACAACATAATTGAAGATTTGACAAGTTTATATCAAATACTCACTCTTTCCCTCGTACGTGAATTTGCTTCAGATTACTAGTCACAGATACGACACTCTTAGGGCTCTCAGGAACATTATGACTGCTAGGTGATGGATTGGACGATAGTGTTGGTGACAATCGCGGTGAATCCGTGAGTGATGGAGAAGAAAGTGTGGTCCTCGGTATATTGTTGGGTGGAGGCATATGGAGATTTGTAGATGAAGCATATCAGTCGCTTTTCGTTTACCTTTTCTACCACCTGACATCTATAAAAAACAATCACGAGAATTAGCAGCCATAGAAATTGAGAATCTGTAATACAAGTTCATAAAACTAATGAAAGTTTCGTTTACTGCAGGCAACTTCTTGGGAGCTTCTACATCAACTTTTTCTGCATCTATCTAAACAACTATAGCATCAATTTCATTTTCTTTTCCTAAATCAATTCCAACAAATTCTAGCTTATTCATGCAAAAAAATTTCTCAATACATCAAATCTAAGCAAAGAAAATAAGTTTTGAGAATGACCCAAACTGGTTACCTCAAAAGAATTAAAGAAATCTGAAGGTCCAACGGATTAGGCCTTTCTCTCTGTCGCGGTTGATTCTCACCGTCCAAAAAAATGTTGTTTCTCTCCGTCACCGTTGATTCTCACCGTTGGAACGTTAAACGCTGCTTCTCTCAAAATCAAGCCTCGGATTTTATCACCACCGCCGCCATTATTATCATTGAAATCGCAAAACCCATGTTGAAATTCATCGCCATTTGACTGAAACAAGAGGCAAAAGTTAAATCTCAGCTGAATTAGGGGAAGTAAATGGTAATGGTGGATGAAGAATGGGTGAGAGGTGGGTTTAATACTCTAATTTAATTGGAGGAAAGTGAAAGACAGTGAAGGTAGAACTGAAAGAGATCAACTTCGTGGGGTGGGTTCAAATGAAGAGAAGAAATGGGATGGTAAGGATTTTTTTCCCACCTAATTAAATGTCTTTTCATTGGAAATAGAAGCGGGATTACGTTTTTGGGAAAGAAGATAAAGCGGGAGTTTTACCGCTTCATTTTTTGGGTAAAAATTAATTTAAGGAGTTTTAAAATATTTGAATAGTAATAATTTTAATAAATAATAATATATTATCATACATTCTATATATGTACTTTAAAAATAACTTAGCAAATATTGTTTAAGAAATATTTATTTTAAATGGAAAATTCTTTTCTAATTTTAAAATTCTTAAATTATTTGTAGTTGGTTTTCATGTTGTAAAAAATTATGTTTTTGCTACTTAATTTTTGGAATCTATTTTTATGGCTCCTTACCAATTCGATAAATAATTATAATAATTACTAACAAGATACAATATAATGCAATATCTTAACGTCTTCTAGTAATTATAATTTTTTGAATCTATTTTTATGGCTCGTTGGATTTTTTCAATAGAAAATTAGTAATTATAATTTTCTTTTATGATTTTTTTCGACAAGTGTGGCAAGTTTTATATATAAGAATCCTAATCGATCATTAGGGCTATAAATAAATATCCGAAAATCCGATATCCGTTCGCATCCGAATTCGTTTAAAGAGCATATCATCCGTATCCGTTCAAAGAGGGTATTATCCTTATCCGATTATAGACATCCGATCCGTTTAACATTCAATCCATTTATACATCCGTTAGATATATCCGTAATCCGTATCCGATAACATGTATATATCGATATATTTTTTATACCTTGATGAAACATATATTAATTTTTAATAATATAATTATTTGAGAATTATAAAAAAAAAAAAATAACAATAAACTTATAACATATTATTTGTAATAGTAAACTCCAATAATTGTTGTAAACATATATTATAAATTATATATTATACTTATGCGTTAAGTTGTATAGATTTAGTAGATTTATAGTTTATAGACACCCGATCCGTTTAACTTTCAATCCGTTTATACATCCGTTAGATATATCCGTTATCCGTAATCAGTATCCGATAACATATATATATATCGATATATTTTTTATATATATCTTGATGAAACATATATTAATTTTTACATTATATAATTATTTGAGAATTATAAAAAAAAATAACAATAAACTTATAACATATTATTTGTAATAATAAACTCCATTAATTGTTGTAAACATATATTATAAATTATATATTATACTTATGAGTTAAGTTGTATAGATTTAGTAGCTTTATAGTTTATAGACACTCGATCCGTTTAACATTCAATCCGTTTATACATCCGTTAGATATATCCGTTATCCGTAATCCGTATACGATAATATATATATCGATATATTTTTTATATCTTGATGAAACATATATTAATTTTTACATTATATAATTATTTGAGAATTACATATATTAATTTTTACATTATATAATTTTTACATTATATAATTATTTTATGAAACATATATTAATTTTTAGTAGATTTATAGTTAGTTATATTAATATTTCAATCTATTATTTTTGTTAAAAAATATATGTAAAACGGATTCGAATTTGGGTATCCGATAACTCACTAATCGGATATCCTCACGGATACTGATAAAATTAATTAAAAAAAAAAGGCTATTAACAAGAAGCTGTTAATTAAGAAGAAAAGTTCTATAAAATTTGCAACAAAACCAAAAAAAAAAAAAGTATTGCTTGCAAAAACTAAAATTTATATTTATAAAATAACTTTATTTTAATTAACTATGGCGACAAAAAATCAAAATGCTAATTATTACAAATTTATTCTCATATATATATATATATATATATTTAAAATTCGTTTAAAAATCTGCACAAATTAGTCTACAAATTGCAAAAATCAAAATAATAAAATAATATACACTATTGCTAATAACAGGAATAAACGACAACACGAAGCAAACGTATTATTATATATTAAACCTACAATTACAATATCCAAATACAAGTACAACATCCGAATGCGCACTGTTTAACATAAACAACACTAACTGTGAACATCACTATTGCAATTTAGACAAAGGCTACCACAAATTCACCAACTCACTCAAGTATCAAGATTCAACATCATTGCCATGAGACACATAACAATCTTCAACAAATGATATCTCAAAAATTAGGAACTAAGACATTGTCACCATCATTTGCCTTTCCTACCGTGTGCTATCTGTAGGAAATATTAAAAAACAACCATGAGGAACTAAAATTAACACAAACAGTTAATATTATTATAAATATAAATGATAAACCAATAAAACAACATAATAGTAAAGCATAATACTTAATAACGATAAAACATACTCATCATCATTATCATCGTCATCTTCATCATCATCATCTTCTTCAAATTCTTCTATTACTTCTGAATCATCTTCTTCAAACTCTTCTATTACTTCTTCATCATCTTCTTCTTCAAACATTTCTTCTTCTGGGACAAGTGTTCCTATTGGAATATTTTCTATATTAACTTCTGCACTAGGTCTTTGGCTATCTAGTAAATCACCAATAGGATCAGAATCCACAATAGGATTCACTAAAGTGTAAGGTTCTTGTAAAGGTTCCTCCACATTTTGGCCATGAGCAACTCTGCTTCTTGGCCTCGTCTTGACCACAAAATGCCAATGGATTTTATCTCTCCTTGTACTGGGATAAGGAACATAAAATACTTGTGATGCATGCTGAGCAAGGATGAAGGGATCATCTTTTGGATATCTTTCAGTGACTTTTATCTCAATAATCTCAAGTTGTTCGTTTCTCTTGATGCCTCGATTAGATACCGAATCAAACCATTCACACTTAAACAACACAACATTATTCTGAGGAAGTCCTGGATATTCTAATTCCACTACTTCCTTAAGGACTCCATAAAACTCTGATGATCCATCACCTTTGACACATACTCCAGAATTATAGGTTTTCTTATATTCTGTTGTCGAGTCTGTATGAAATACATATCCATTAACAAAGAACCTCGACCATGTTTTATGTACAACGGCAATTATGAAATACATATCCATTAACTAAGGTAATTCCAGTAATAGCGAACTGAACTCCTAAATACCCTACATTATGTACATAGGCAATTATGATGATTACTTTAAAATGAATAAAGCAATTACATAAATATCAGAATACTTACTCAAGAATAGGCAAAACTTCATCACAATTTAGGAGGACTTGAAGTGATGCCTTCTGCCAATCATTCCGTTGATTTAGAGACCTTGTTATACGCTTACCAGCAGGACGCCCCGGTAAATTAAAGACTGACAAAGTTTGTGGGATTTGATCATTACTTCCCTCATCTTCATTTCGCTTAATTCACGTGCTTCTTGATTCAATGTGAGTTTCAAAATAGTATGATGAGAAGTACGAAGATTCTTGGGATAAATATGATTCACAAATTGAGCCTTCCACTCTAGACCTATTTTTAACCATACTTTTCAAATCATGCAAGAACCTGCAGTAAAGTAATTAATAAACATCATTATAAGGCAAAATGACAAATATATAAACTTGGATAGATATGATTGCGTATATAACTCATCAAAATTTATTACACCGCTAGTCTAAAATAAATATGCTAACCTAAAAGGGACATCCAATAAGCAATTATGAAGAGCAGAGTATATTCTTGCTGCTCCTGGAAAGGGGATTCAAAAAAGATAATTATGGAAATGGGAAAGAAAACCTCCAGTATACCTTCGGCTATTATATTTAAACACCATCTGTCCCTTCACATACACGAATGTACATTAAAAAGATACCATTATTAGGACGCATATTTCAGATAAGCTAGACATATAATTGACACAAATGCAGTATAAAGGATAGGATGACCAGGCTTACGATCTCTTGAATCAAATTTATGTTTCATCTCCTCTTTCATTCACATATGCGATCCATGTGGTATGATATAGAAAAAATTTAAAAGATCTATCTCCTAATTCGAACCGCCAATGTTTACACTTGGTGCATGTATATGAATGGAACAAGAAATGAAACACAACAAATGATCAAATAGAAGATCTTAAGCCGGAAGACCATGGTGTGAACTGTATGGCAAAGGTTAATCAGAGGACGGCTACATTCATGAATAACTAGTTGTATTTGTTATAAACATGGGAATAACAGGGCATTCGCCTATCTCGATTTAAAGATGTGAACTTTGCCAATGATATGAAACATAAGATACTGAGAACGAGATTTATATGCAGAATATTATCTTACTTGTAATGCTACTGAAGCTAGTAAAGATCTGACTAACCTGACTCCTTTACCAAACAATGGCTGCATGGAAATCCAATTAACCAGTCATATCATGTTGATCTAATAAGAACCATAAGAAATTATTAATTAATCAAGAAACAGAAGCAAAACCAACAAAAAAAAGAGGTTGCATAATTACACACTACGATAGGATTGACGACTCTATAGTCTATATCCAGAATTTGCTCATGATTTTAAAGATAAACCAAATCAGCCAAGGCAAAACACAGTATAAAAACTTGGTTTATCAGACAAAACAAATTATAGCATAAAAGTCAAGTCTCTGTTAAATCCATAACAAATTGTCCTCAATACACAGAAAAAGTTTAACATTTTCAAAACAGAAAGCTACTAAGAAACCCAATTACAGTTTCCCCCAAACAAAGTCTACAAGTGTAACTCCTACATTTTGGAAAAAAATTCTAAGTTTCAGAAGAACAAAGCTAGAACTCCAGCAAGCAACACAACGCATAACAGAATTCTCACCCAAAAAATTCGACAAATTCATAACCCCCAACAACTGACAGTAAATATTCCAAAAATAAAAAATCAGATAATGATAGTGTGCATAAAATACATAAAAATCCCTTTAATTTCCCCCTGAATTGGATTAGATTTCTACTTAAATTGCTTTTATTTGGCTTTTGCAGAAACATGTTGATAAATGAGGGATTTGGCAGAATTATGAAGAAAAAGATGCTAAGTGTTGAAAATGCCTGAGCCATGACCCCAATGTATGATCATCCCTAAAGCTAATGTACGCATAGCAGACCACGGTCAACAAGTACGGCTGATTCCTCTTCTTGGGACAGGTGTCACACATGCAACAGATAGCTAACATGGCCTGCATGCAAGAGTTGATCACGCATTTTTGAAGTTTCAAGAATCCTAATCATGCTTATTGGGATTTGAAAAAGCTATTTTGTCCCCTTGATCTTTGTAATAGATAGACTTAAGGATACTTTACTTAAGCTAGTTAAGTGGGGGAGAAAGATATAGAGGGAGATTTTTAGAAGATAATTGCAGGAATCCAAATATAGCAGCAGCTAGCAGCAGGAACAACGAGGGATTTCTTCCTCAAAATTGTGATCATTTCCAGACTTGATGTATTTTAATTTCGTTTTTTTTTTTATTTCAAAAGATTTTTGTAAGTTCAGTTTATGATCAACATATTTATTGTCTACCTTGCATGATGATCCGTGGCTGAACATATTTGTCTTAGTTAGGTTGTATCTTCTTTCCTTGCCTACGTTTATGAGATCTAAGTGAATGAACATGAATCTAATCCATGGTATTTATGCAAGCTTTGAACGTATTTGTATGAGTTGTTTTCAAATCATCTTTCTGATCAATCGATGTTTAGTTAACAACTTGATATGGTTATACTAATACTTGATACGTAATAGTCTTGTAAAGGTATGAAAGAACCGCACATCGTTGAGAGTTTACCACCATGTTTACTCAATAGAATGGTGAGGCATTCGTAATATGATTCCATAAGTCCAAGCTTCTTGAGATTTTGGATCATGATTAATGTCCTTTTGGTGCTTAATGCTATCATATAGTTAAATCCTAGATACTTGTTCGCGGGACTGCTATATGGTAAGAATTTAATTGATGAGCTTCTCTTGATTAAGTTAAAAATAAGAAAGGATGATATGGATGAGCTTCTTGTCTATTGTAAGTTAATCTACCATTTGATTAGATTCGATCTTTGCATCAAGGATTAGATACAGGCATGGAATGAAGTAACAACGGAGCTAAGACATCTCACTCATAATCAACCTTGACAACTCCCTTTATTTTCAGCTTTGAAATCTGGTTTTATGCTTTAAAATAGTTTGTTTTAATTACACAAACAACCCCCCTTCTAAGTCTCTTTTGAATATTCTCTTGGATACATTGAATATAAATCCTTCTAGTCCCTTGGGTTCGACCCTTTACTGCTATATTACAATTTTATATTTCGTACGGTAAGTAAAGGATTTAATTGATGGATTCGGCAACCATCAGATAACCTCCGAAATGAAGATCAACACCACTACAGAAGGGAAGAACGGAGAATCAAATAATTCAACAAACATTACAGTTTCTTGGCTTGTTCCAGTGCGCGAGCGTGGCCAAAATGAAAGAGGTCGTAGATTCCGTCGAATTATACTCTAACCGGATGGTAGGATGAGGATTCAGCCACCGTTGCTCGTGTAAATCTACTTGGCTATTGACGAAGGTGGAGAGATTGCGAGAGTAAGAATGCGAGAGTGGAGGGGGGGGGAGGGGGAGATGAACCTGGAAGAGGGGAAATTTTGGGGAAGTTATGCAGAATTGGAAACTGTGATAGTGTATGAAGTATACATTTGGGTCTTTTGACCAAAAATTACGTACTAAATATCAACATTATGTCTAAATCTCTATTTTTAATTAATTTGTAAAAGCGCATCAATTAACTTAATTAATAATTAATCAAGCAATTTATTTGTCTTAATCTTAAGTACTAATTGACAGTTACGTTTTTCTTAATCATATATATTATATAGCGACTTTATAAATATTTTCTTCGAAATAAATATTTAATTTTTAATATAACTTAAATTTAATAACTAATTATGCCTTTTTTATATATGTAATGATAAGGATTAATATTTTTATGAAACAATCATATTAATAGTTTTAACTTTGCTTTGAAACAAATATAACATCTTAATGATTTAGAATGTATATATATATCATTTGTTCTGTAAATTATCAAACTATTTTTAATCAACTATTTATAGCAACGAATTTTTCGTTGCTATATTATAATTATTCTAATAATTTTTAATTAATTATTTATAGCAACGGATTTTCCGTTGATAAAATTATAAATATTTTATCAATTTTTTAATCAATGATTTTTAGCAACGAATTTTCCGTTGCTAAATATTTGTATTTAATATTTATTTTTATTAGGTTTTTATTTTAGTAGCAACGGATTTTTCGTTGCTAAGTCACAAATATTTTATTCATATTTTTTATCAATTATTTACAGCAACGAAAATATCTGTTGCTAAATATTTTTATTAAATATTTATTTTTAATAAATTTTAATTGAAATAGCAACGTAATTTTTGTCGCTATATATATTAATTTAGTTATTTTTTGTATTATTTAATTTTAGCAACGAAATTTTCGTTGGTATTTTTTCCTATCTATAGCAACGAATTTAGTAACAACAATTTCGTTGCTAAAGTATTTTGCCACGAATTTATCGTTCGTTGCTATTTTCGTTGCTAAATAGCAACGAATAATTTCCGTTGCTAAATTTCCGTTGCTATTTGGCAGTTTTCTAGTAGTGATCATTGTTGTTGATGGATGTCACCTGAAGGGACCTCATGGTGGCATACTCTTGACTACTGTGGGTGTTGATCCTGACAATGGTAATTATCCCATAGCCTATGCAGTGGTGTCTGTGGAGAACAAGGAGAATTGGAGGTGGTTTTTTAGTGTGTTGAAGGCTGATTTGGGGTTGCAGAATGGTCTAGGGTTCACTTTTGTATCTGACAAACAAAAGGGGCTCATTCATGCTTTGCCAGAGATATTCCCAGCTGCAGAACACAGGTTTTGTGTGAGACATTTGGTTATCAACATGATGCAAGCTGGGAACAGAGGCATAGTGCTAAAGAATGCAGTTTGGAGGGCAGCCAATGCATGTACTGTGTCAGAGTTCAAGAGTGCAATGAAGAATATCAGAGATAACTTCCCAGATGCAGCTGAATGGCTTAAGGATAAGCATCCCTTGGAATGGTCAAAGAGTCATTTCATGTAATAATGCAAGTGCACTACAAGAAAACAAGCGAATTTCGAGGGAATTCCGAGGGAATCCGTTCCCTCGGAAAAACCCTCCTCGGAATTCCGAGGGAATTCCATCGGAAATATATTTCCGAGGGAATTTTGAGGGAAAATCTCTAGATTTTTATCCCGAGGGAATTCCCTCAGAATTTGCTTGGCAAGGTCATTCCCTCGGAATTTTTATTTATATTTACTCCTTATAAAATATATTCCGATGGATTATTCCCTCGGAAAATTTTTTAGACTTTTTTTTTTTTTTTTTGCCTTTTTCCCAGGGAATTCCGAGGGATTATTCCCTCGGAATATTTTTTGAACTTTATTTCAGTATATTTTTACCATGTCATTTTTTCCATTTTTCCGAGGGAGTTCCCTCGGAATTCTCTTGGATTTTAAAAAATATAATTTTTTATATTTTTTATTTTTATTAATTATTATAATTGTATTATTATACAAAATATAACTGCATGTCACTTCTGATATCCAAACATCCATGTATATACAAATATATATATATGATGCTAAATCCAAATCATGTTATTTGTTTTCAAATATTGCTCATCCGAATCATACATCATGTTTTCAAACATTACTCGCGCTGAATTCAAGTGATACTACATCCTATCATACTACAAAAATTATGTAAAAAAACACAAAAATATTAAATACAAATTCATAATTCAACACACTTATACAAAACCATGAAGTTCCATCTCGTTCACTACTCCATGAGCTCTCTTTTATCCAACACCCAATATCATAGGCCTCCCTCCTAAAATACACCAAACTCAATTAAACTACATATACTACAACGTCTCTCTATTAATTAGTACAAATACTACATCATCTCTCTATTAATTTCTTTCGTATTGCCCAATAATATATCCATAGTCTTGACCAATGTGGAAATATCAACAAATGTAATCTTTGATACTGACACTTGGAAATATAATTAGAAGAACAAGAGAAATGATAAAGCTTACAGAATCCGTTACCTTTATATATAACTGCACATCTGCACTTTATAGAAATAGACAAATCAAATGTAACATTTCAAATCAATTAGAAAGTCAGTGAATAAGCAAGGGAAGCGAGTGTTAGATTAACCTTATCCAATGCATTGGTTTTAAACTAAGAAAAATGGAGCCAAGAAATGGAAACTAATGGAAAATAAAGAACAAGGAAATTTCAGCACTGCACTATTGTCATCATCCTCACAAATAATATTATATTCATAGCAATCTTCTCAAATGACGAAGGTCCAAATCAAAAAATCAAGTGAAAAACACTACCACTTACATTCATAAAGATTCAAATTAACAGACGCCCTTCGACATTCAGCGAACATTAAACCTGAAAAATGTTAAGGGTAAGAAGTCAAAATTAATATAAGGTTGAAATTAGTGATCAAGAACATTGAACAAACCTCGAGCAAGTTGAAATATGGAGCCAAAACCATCTCTTAGAGTACCACTCTCTCCCACAACCCTAAAGTTGATTTGTGTACAAATACATTGCAAATATTTTTTTCTTCAAGATATGAATATATTGAATGAACATGTATATACCAACTTCAACTGTATCAGATAAATTAAGTCATACTAAGTACCACATTGAAGGTTAAAATATAATTTAGAAAGGCTCCCATACAAACCACTACTGTTTGTAGTTATTTTCTGGAAAGAGAGGTTATACTACCGTAAAAGTCTACAAATTAAGATAATTGAGCCCAAAATTCTGCAAGAGTATGAAATTAGCCATTCATTAGAAAAAAGAAGCAAATACAATGAAAGAAATAAGCTCATTCTTACAAGAGACCATTGACAATGGATTTCAGCAACCAACAACATAATTCAACATATTGAAAACTGAAGTAATATTAATCCGATCCTCGTTACTTTTGTTCAGCTCCAAGCCTCAAACGCTATCACCACCGCTGCCAATAAACAAATAAATCCCCATTTTCAGAATTACATAGAACAAATAAACCAATCACATAATTACAGAACACTAAGACCATCTGAAATTATGAGAAAAGCATATAACATTTGAAATTATGAGAAAAGCATAGTAATTTTGTTGAAACAGACTGAGAGAAAAATTACGTGAGGGAAACAGATTGAAGCAAATAATGTCGCTGCCTTTCTGAAGAAAATGAGTTTCATTAGCATCAATCATCATCAGAACAACCAATTAAGAAGTGCGAATTGGTGTTCTGAAATCTGACAACCAATTTTCTCCTTACAATTTCTGAACACAGAAGTTTCAATCAATTTACTAAAATAAGCCCACATACTCTAGCAAGAACACACATACAGAGGTAAACTAATTGCTCAAAAAATTCAAAAAAATTCAACATTCCAACTAAAACCACTAATATTTTCAACTAGCTAAATGAAATTCGAATACCATAAATAAACCAGAGGGAAAATATCACTTTTGGTCCCACAGATTAACCCTTTTTTACTTTTGGTCCCATGCATTACAAGATTCTCACTTTTGGTCCCAAACAATACAAAAAGTCTCAGAGTTAGTCCCCCGTTAACCCTTCCGTCCCTTGACTAACGTTAGACCTTAAACTCCGTCTAATACACGTTAGGGCTGAAATAAAACACGAATTTGGGGCAAAAATTCACCATATTCTGCAATTGGGTTAAAAATTCCCTCTCTTTCAATTCAAGCAATTGCAACTGAAGTTATAGAGAAACAAGAGCATTGGAACGCGTAGGAGAAGGTCAGAGGCATGGCGCTACGAGATTCGAGCAAAAACAAGGATCCCCCTCCATATTACCGTAAGTATGCCGATGCTTTTGCCTGGTTTACTGTGGAGAATATTCTCTTGGTTGGTCCCAATTTGAGTACTTTGATGTTGTTGCTTTGTGCGTGGCGGTCCCCTCATGTCTGATTTTGTGATGTTGCTTTGTACTGGGTGGTCCTCCATGTCTGATTTTGTAATGTTGCTTTGTAGTGGGTGGTCCTCCATGTCTGCAATTTTCTAATCTTGGTTTGTTCTTAGTGGCCCACCTTGTCTGCGTTGTATACTGGTTGTGTGGGTGCATGGTCGGGGGGAATTTTTTATGTTTGCAAATTGAGTGGATATGTGGTCCAGCTTCTTAAATTTCCATTTTTTTATGTCTCAGATCCGGATGATCCAGCTGTGACTATGGTTATTCATCATGGGGGGAAATTTAGTGATCCAAAAAAAAAACCTAGGTATATTGGTGGAAAGATTGCTGTTTTTTACCACATTGAACTCAACCGGATGGGGTTTGAATACATGGATAAATTGTGTGAAGAAATTGGTTATACAGGGGGCTTCAAGAGATATTTTAGGTTAGAGACTCATGGGTTTGTCATTTTTTCTGAAGGGCACCATATTCTTCATGAATGTTTGATGCATGATGTAGATAGAGAGGTTCATATTTACTTGGAAGTGGCACAAAGTGAGTCATCTTCTTCTGACAGTGAAAACTTTGAAGATAGTGATTATGAAGAGTTAGATGATGATGAGACAGATGACACAAGAGATAAGTTGTTGTTTAATGATTGTGTTGACAAGGATGCAGAATGGGGGGGTCATAAAGCAACTGAAATAAATGAAAATGAGCTTAACCTGTCTGATCAGAGTGGTGATGAGAGCATGGGTCCCTTATCTGATTCTTCTAACTTTGACAGTAGCAAGGATTCTGATGATGAAAATGGTGGTAAGTCTAGTGTATTTAGTGTTGCAGACACATATGATCCCATATTTAAGTTAGAAATGGAGTTTGCAAACAAACATGAGTTCAAAGATGCAGTATATTCACATGCAATTAAGAGTAGAAGGTCAGTTAGGATTGCAAAAAATGATAAGAGAAGGATATATGCAAAATGTAGAGAGAAAGGTTGTCCATGGAGGATACATGCTCTTGCAACTGGGGTTAAAGAATGTGTGCAAATCAGAGAGTATCAACCAAAACACACTTGTGAGGAATCATATCATGTTAAAAACATGACTTCTACTTGGATTGGGAAAAGATTTGAATATAAGTTTAGGTCAGATGCTACTAGAAAAGTGAAGGGTTTTAGGAGAGATGTTTCTAGACAGATGAACATACATGTTTCCAGAAATCAAGGATATAGAGCTAAGTGGAAGGCTTTGGAAGCTATTGAAGGTAGTTCTGAAGATCAATATGAACAATTATGGGATTATGCTGAGGAGCTAAGAAATTCTAATCCAGGAAGCACTTGCATTGTAACTGTTAAGCCTGTAATTGGAAGTGAGAGGCCCATGTTTGACAGGTTTTATATATGTTTTAAAGGACTTAAGGATGGTTTTTTAGCTGGATGTAGACCAGTAATTGGGTTAGATGGATGTCATTTGAAAGGGCCCCATGGTGGTGTTCTACTAACGGCTGTTGGAATTGATGCTAATAATTGTTCTTTTCCTATTTGTTGGGCTGTTGTTAGTGTGGAGAACAAGGAAAATTGGGAATGGTTTCTTAGTTTGTTGAAATCAGACCTGGAAATTGAACTTCCCCATGAATGGACATTTATGTCTGATAAACAAAAAGGTCTTGTTCCAGCCTTTGAAACAGTTCTTCCCACAAGTCAGAACAGGTTTTGTGCAAGACATCTGTTATCTAACATGCAAAACAATGGTGGTTTCAAGGGGTTACCATACAAGAAGGCCTTCTGGAAGTTAGCAAGAGCAGGAACTGTACCTGAATTTGAGGCAAGGTGGCTCAAATTAAAGGAGTTAGATGAGAAAGCAACTGAATAGCTCAATGACAAACATCCAAGCCAATGGAGCAGGTCACATTTCTCTACTTTTCCTAAATGTGACCTTCTCTTAAATAACTTGTGTGAGTCATTTAATGCTCAAATACTTGAGGCCAGAGAAAAACAGATACTTAGTATGTTAGAGAAGATTAGGGAAGATGTTATGGAAAGACTTCAAACAAATAGAGAAAGAGCAAGAAAATGGAGAGGCAAAGTTTGTCCTAGGATCATGAAAATTCTCAGGTATGAGAGTTCTAAAACTGGCACATGTAGAGCACTAAAATCCACTGATATGCACTATGAAATTGCCTGTTTTGATGGGACAAGATGTGTGGTTGATCTTGAAAACCGTAGTTGCTCTTGTAGAAAATGGGATATATCAGGCATACCATGTAAACATGCAGTAAGTGCAATTAATTGTCAAAAACTGAATCCAATTGAGTTTGTTGATGAGGTTTATTGGGTAGAGACATACTTACAAGCTTATGAGCATTGCATACTGCCTGTGAATGGGTGTGAGAAGTGGAAAAAGACAGGTTGTATTCCTCCAGTTCCACCCAACAATGGTAGGGGCCCTGGCAGACCACAAAAGGCAAGGAGGCTTGAAATTGGTGAGAAGGCCAGAAAAACTAAAAGAAAAGTTCCAGGAAGACATGAAGGAATAAAGCTGAAAAAGAGATCAACCGAATATAAATGCAAGTATTGTGGGGAATCTGGTCACAACAAGAAGGGGTGCAGTAGAAGAAAGGAAAATGAGGCTGCTAGAAATGATCAACATATGGAAGTTGGTGAAGACTTGGGTGGTGGAGCAGATTGGGGTGATGGAGCAGATTGGGAGCAGATTAGTCAGGTTGTCAGCAACATAGAAGCTACACAAGGCAACCAAGCAAGCCAGGAGCAATTAAACCCTAGTTGCACTACTCAGATTCAAGATAACACTCCTCATGAACCATCACATATAGCTGTAAGTAATAGTATACCATTAATTGTAAATATCTAAACTTTATAACTGTTTCTCAACTGACATTAATTGTTGCTCCTTAGAAGGGAAGAAAAAGAAGGCAACAACAACTTAAAACAGGAGCCACACAAGTACAAGTCAACCTCCAACCTCAGACAACCAAGTTGACTGTAAGTAACTGCATTGGATTATGGACAATGATTGGTAATATTATCAATTGTTTCTCATTTGTTGTTTTTAATTATTAAGGCAAGAAAAAGAACCCTACGAAGTGTAAAGAATAACAATGGAAAACAAAGTCTGGGGGAAAGCTCAACAACTGACAAAGGCAAAGGAAAAATTGCAGCCACACAGTTTCAACCCCCAAGGCCAATCACTGCAGGAAGTGTGAAGTTCAGGAATCCTGTTCCATTTTCTCCAGATCATCCAAGAGTTCCAGTCTCACTCACAACTCAACCAAACATTCCTTTGAAACACAAAGCAAAAACAATTGACAAAGATGGGAAAAAGTATGTGACATGGAACAGCCTAGAGAGTGCACTGAATCAGAGAAAATTGGAAATTGAGAAGAGAAAGGCAGCAGGATCATCAAACCTTTAGTGTTTAGTCTATGTTTAGTAATTTGGTGTTTATTGTATCTATGTTGGATTGAACTTTTGTTGTTGCATCTTTTGTTTTTTGGTGTTGGTGGTTTGAACAATGTACAAATAATGCTACTTGGTATCTTTTGGGCTGGAATGAATGAAGCAACAACCATTTTGCTTGGAAATTGTGTGTTCAAGTACTACTGCAAAAAAAAGAAATCACACAGATGCATAACAGTAGAATTTGCAAACATTATGAAATTACATATAGCCCCAATGGAGCTTACAAAACATTACATTGCATAGCCCTAAAGTAGGCATATTCCATACCATGGACCACATTTACAACTTACATAAAGCCCCTGACAGAGCTGGAAATTTTCAGAAGCAACATTATGACAACAAGAGAAACCAAAAACAACATGACATAACAACAAATCTTCAGTCTCCAGCGCAGCAGTTCGAGCTCTTCATGCACCTGTCTCAGCTCCGAACGGTAGGAAGATAGCAGTGTTGTAGCTCTCCTACTCATGGGAGGATCCTTCCACACAAAAAACCCACAACCCCCAACAATGGTAAAGCAATTATAGAACCTTCTCCCATAGTTTATTTCAGTCCAAGAAGTGCGGAATGCAGCCCTTCGCCCACAAAAGCAGTAGACATCTTCATTAATCCCCGTCGCAGAGCTGTGTGCGGTTGACATCTCCACTCCTTTCTTCTCCGCAATTGAAAAGGGATGAGAGAATTGCTTGAGGCAGATGAAAATGGTGAATTTTTGCCCCAAATTCGTGTTTTATTTCAGCCCTAACGTGTATTAGACGGAGTTTAAGGTCTAACGTTAGTCAAGGGACGGAAGGGTTAACGGGGGACTAACTCTGAGACTTTTTGTATTGTTTGGGACCAAAAGTGAGAATCTTGTAATGCATGGGACCAAAAGTAAAAAAGGGTTAATCTGTGGGACCAAAAGTGATATTTTCCCTAAACCAGAGCTACTAACAGATCTTGGAACTATATTAACCAAGAATAACAGATCTGGTGATGGACGAGCGGATGGACGGTGGCGCCGAGCGAGGGGGTCGTTGAAGCTCCGATGGTGGTCGAGTGGAGAAGGTGTTGGTCGTGGAGGCGCGATGGTTGCGGAGGAGTTGGGTGTCGCAACGTAGTGAGGTGGGTGGTGCAGTAGCAAAGGCAATGGGCGAAATTGTTTGGAGTTTTTGCAATGGGCGGCTGAGACAGAAAAAAAATTGGTGCTTAGGTTTTCGCACAATTTGAAATGAGAAAAAGTCATTTAGGGCTGTTTATAGAATAACTATAAAATGAATAAGAAACATCAAACATGTATGTGCGTCCAGAATTTATTATAATTCAATTACAAAAATTTTAAATATGATTATGGATTGTACTTAAAACTGAATAAATTAAAGTGAACAAATTCTTATAATTCATTAATTAAATTCGAGGGAATTCCAACAGAAAAATTAAAGTGAACAAATTTTTATAATTCATTAATCAAATTCCGAGGGAATTCCGAGAGATTTCCGAGGGAAAATCATTTTCCCTCAGAATTCCCTCGGATTTTTGCCATAAAATAAAATATAAAAAAAGATAATCATACTTTAAAATTTCAATTTAATAACGTGAAATTTTATTTATTAACGAAATAAATAAATAAAAATTTAATGTCACACAAATATATTATATATGAAGTAAAAATTCGATTTCAATTGAAAAGAACACGAACTTCTACATTGATATCGTTCGAAATACTTATCGAAAGTATAATTACATATGTATAATTACCGATTATTAATATAATAACTACCATAGCTTACCAAATTTACTAATAATGCATATAATTATCATGGATTTTAATTACATTCAACAAATCGTTACAAAATGTTCAATAATTAAAAATAGTTATGACAAATTCCGAGGGAATTCCAAGGGAAAATGTTTTCCCTCGGAATTCCCTCGGAATTTGCCATAAAACAAAATATAAAAAAAGAAAATCATACTTTAAAATTTCAATTTAATACCTTGAAATTTTATTTATTAATGAAATAAATAAATAAAAATTTAATGTCACACAAATATTTTATATATGAAGTAAAAATTCGATTTCAATTGAAAAGAACGCGAACTTCTACATTGATATCGTTCGAAATACTTATCGAAAGTATAATTACATATGTATAATTACCGATTATTAATATAATAACTACCTTAGCTTACCAAATTTACTAATAATGCATATAATTATCGTGGATTTTAATTAAATTCAACAAATCGTTACATAATGTTCAATAATTAAAAATAGTTATGACAAATTACGAGGGAATTGTTTTCCCTCGGAATTTGCCATAAAACAAAATATAAAAAAAGATAATCATACTTTAAATTTTCAATTTAATAACGTAAAATTTTATTTATTAATGAAATAAATAAATAAAAATTTAATGTCACACAAATATTTTATATATGAAGTAAAAATTCGATTTCAATTGAAAAGAACACGAACTTCTACATTGATATCGTTCGAAATTCTTATCGAAAGTATAATTACATATGTATAATTACCGATTATTAATATAATAACTACCATAGCTTACCAAATTTACTAATAATGCATATAATTATCATGGATTGTAATTACATTCAACAAATCGTTACATAATGTTCAATAATTAAAAATAGTTATGACAAATTCCGAGGGAATTCCGAGGGATTTCCGAGGGAAAATGATTTTCCCTCGAAAATCCCTCGGAATTTGCCATAAAATAAAATATAAAAAAAGAAAATCATACTTTAAAATTTCAATTTAATAACGTAAAATTTTATTTATTAATGAAATAAATAAATAAAAATTTAATGTCACACAAATATTTTATATATGAAGTAAAAATTCGATTTCAATTGAAAAGAACGCGAACTTCTACATTGATATTGTTATACTTATCGAAAGTATAATTACATATGTATAATTACCGATTATTAATATAATAACTACCTTAGCTTACCAAATTTACTAATAATGCATATAATTATCATGGATTTTAATTAAATTCAACAAATCGTTACATAATGTTCAATAATTAAAAATAGTTATGACAAATTCCTAGGGATTTCCGAGGGAAAATGTTTTCCCTCGGAAATCCCTCGGAATTTGCCATAAAAAAATATATAAAAAAAGAAAATCATACTTTAAAATTTCAATTTAATAACGTAAAATTTTATTTATTAGTGAAATAAATAAATAAAAATTTATTGTCACACAAATATTTTATATATGAAGTAAAAATTCGCTTTCAATTGAAAAGAACACGAACTTCTACATTGATATCGTTCGAAATTCTTATCGAAAGTATAATTACATATGTATAATTACCGATTATTAATATAATAACTACCATAGCTTACCAAATTTACTAATAATGCATATAATTATCATGGATTGTAATTAAAAAAAGAAAATCATACTTTAAAATATCAATGTAATAACATGAAATTTTATTTAAAAATTAAATAAGTTTTAAAAAATTCAAGATTTAACATTTGAACCTTTCCGAGGGAATTATTCCCTCGAAAACCCCTTGGAAACTAATTTTAATTGAAAAATTAAATAAGTATTAATTTTCCGAGGGAATATTCCCTCGGAAATTCTCTCGGAAAATTCAAGATTTAAAATACGTGAACATTTCCGAGGGATTTATTCCCTCGGAAATCCCTCGGAAACTAATTTTAATTTAAAAATTACTAAGTTTTAATTTTCCGAGGGAAAATTCCCTCGGAATTTCCCTCGGAAACTAATTTTAATTTAAAAATTAAATATGTTTTAATTTTCCGAGGGAATTTTCCCTCGGAAATCCCTCGGAAAACTTGGCGGCTAACCTTGGCGCTAACATTTCCGAGGGAATATTCCCTCGGAAAATAATTTGGCGAATTCCCTCGGAATTCCCTCGGAAGTCCCTCGGAATTCGCCTGTTTTCTTGTAGTGGTGTGACATGAATCTAAACAACTGTTGTGAACCGTTTAACAGTTGTATCCTTGAGGCAAGGAACAAGCCCATCATAACGATGCTGGAATGGATAAGAGAGTATCTGATGAAGAAATGGCACTTGAACAGAGAAACAGCTGACACATGGGATGGTATGATTCAAGCATTAATAATGTTCAATTACAATTACTGTATGGGGGTTTGAATATAACAGGTTCCTTTTCAATGTGCAGGTCCACTTTGCCCTACAATATCCCTCATTGTTCAGAATAATGGGAAAGAAGTTGGTGGTTGTAGGCCCATCAAAGCTTCGAGAACTAACTTTCAGACTCAGTGTTCAGATGGAGGGCAATATGCTGTGGATTTATCAGCCAAAACATGTAGTTGTAGGAGTTGGTAATTGACAGGCATTCCATGCATGCATTTTCTAAATGCACTAAATCATGATAGGTTGCAAATTGATGAGTTTGTTGATGATTACTACAAAGTTAGTTCCTTCAGAAATGCTTACGCAGGGATTGTGATGCCAATAAGTGGTGAGAATGTATGAGGCAAAACAATATTCATTCCACCATTGCCCCCAAATTTTGGTAGGAGGTCAGGAAGCCGTGAAAGGCTAAGGAGGAGGGGAATTGATGAGGACAATAAGGGAAAGAAAAAGAAGCAGAAGGGACCAGTTATCAGAAAATTAAGAAGATTCCAAACAACCATTCATTGTGTTCATTGTGGGGGACCAGGACATAATGCTTTGTTTTGCCCCCAACTTCTTGGAAGTGCCAAAGCCAAAAGAGATAATCTGTTTGAAAGAGCCTTTGTTTCAGTAAGTACTCAACCACAAGATAATCTCTCCAGGACATAGGCTCGCAGTTATCGTCCAGTTCCATAGGCTCGTAGTTATCGTTCAGTTCCATGCGGAGGCGGTCGTCGGTTCGAGCGCCAACCCCAACTTCACCATCTGCCAAATCGCCTTGTAAAAGAAGCGACGAGCATTGTCAAAGCAGTGCATATTGGCGGCAAAAGCAAAGGCCTTAGAGCGCACAAATTTCAGCACCGATTCCCATGCCACCTTCGACTCAAGGCTGGTCACCTTCTCCTGCAAGTCAGCGAGAGACTTCTTGATTACCTTGTTCTGACGAGTGCTCTCGGTCAACTGACGCCCTAGCTCCCCGTTCTGCTCCCTCAATTGGTCACACTCTTCTTTAAGCTTCTTATGACGCTCGTCAAGGGCCAGATAGGCATCATCTGATTGCTTCAACTCTTCCCTCAACCTGTCCTTGTCAAGATTGGCGTCAGTCAGTTGGGCACTGACGGTGTTGTAATCCTCCTGCAGCTGGCCAGGATCAGAGATGCGCAGCAATTTCTTGTATTTGGCCTTATGTTCGGAATAGGCCTGCGCTCGGCCCTGCAAGTTCTTCAGCTTGGGGATAACTTCCTAGAAAGCCAAAAGCGAGGGTCAGTATCAAAGTTAGAATAGAAGAAGTGGGAACCTCACAAAAAACGCTGGAGACTAACCGTCAGGAGGGGGTGGCAAGCATCGTCCGCGACTCGAGCGGCGTCATACTCGTTCAACTTGTCGTGGTCTCCGGAGAATTGAAGTTTTCCGACAATGTCAGAGATTACGCACTCTTTTTCAGCAGAACTGGACCTTCCGTCCGTTGGCGTTTGTATCGAGTGTCGCCCCAAGAGCCTATCTTCCAGAAATCTTCATCCTCAGAAGAGGAAGTATCACTGCCCTCGCTGCGGTGGCCCACAACCACCTCCTTGCCCTTTCCAGAAATGGGGATGGAGTCTGGAAGTCTTTTCCTCTTCTCCTGACGGTCGGCCCTCACAGTATCGTGCATACGGGCAAGTGCGATTACGGGAAGTGCTAGAGCTTAATGCGATTGGCCCTTCGGGGGCAGCTGGGGGTGGAGTAACCTCCCGAGCGCCATCCACGGTCAGATCCTCGATGGGGCGAGCCCCGGGGGCCTCATTTCCGATACCTCTGTCGCCGTCTCCTCGCCCTGTCCTACGGCGGACCCCTCTCCCCCTCGGAGGGTTCGAGGGTTGGGCCTGCTGCTGCTGTTATTGCTGGGGGTTGATGCCCGCCCTTTGAGCCTGCATCATACGGGCAAGAGCCTCGGTGTTCATTCCTGTGGTTAATATTTGGATATCTGCAAGTAAAGGATACGAGCGTCAGAAGGTGACAGTGTGGACGATAATTGCAGAAGTACAATAAACCAAACAAAGTCAGCAGTGCTATCCTAAGAGTTAGAACAATTAGTTCCTAGAATCTAACCATCAAGGGTCATGATTTCAGCCGGAGGATTGATTATCATGCTTGGGGGACAGGACAGGTCATAGCGAAATAGTATTCCTTCATTCTTCAGCAAGACCTCAGCCTTGACCCATTTCTTCTCATTCTTCATTGCGAGGGCTAACCCCTTCGCCCAATCCTCGAAAGCTTTGTTCTTTGCCCTTTCCTTAATCAGTGGACCCTCACCATGTATAAACCACCCTCGGTGAACCCTGAAAATCCCCCCAGGAGCCCCGACGAAGAAGTACTTCTCCTTCCAATGCTCGCCATATGAAGTGGAGGGAGAGTCTATCATTTTGAAGCCAGATTTAGCTTGAGCATAATAAAACCCATCTGTGGGGGACGAACGCGTTGAGTGAGCCACTTGGATCAAACTATCGAAATTGTTGAGAGAGGGTTCATAGCCTAGGGCCCTCATCATTATCACGAAGGTGTTGATTAAAGCAATGCCGTTCGGTAAGATCTGGGAAGGGCAAAGGCGGAGGTGATGGAAAATGGTACAAACGGTGGATGGGATCGGAAACCTAAGACTCCCGGACAGGACCGCATCCCAATAAACTGTCAGCATCCCCGGCGGCGGTGAGTTTGCTTTCTCCCCCTCCTCGGGAATACGCATGGGAAACACCGCTTCATCCCAATATGCTTTTGCCCTCAACTCTTTCAGATCGTCGAGCGTCAGAATACTTTTAATTTCATCCGGAGACCTATCAGTTTGGTGGGGGTTGTTTTGCCTCACTCGCGTGGCAGGCTCCTTGCCCTTTCGCTGGCGTTTTCGGGGGGGGTTCAGCCTCAGCATGACGCCCGGAAGGCCCAGCACAGCCCTCGGGGGCTGCAATGGCCACCGTGATCCTATGATCTTGGGGTCTTACGGCGCTATTCAATACAGGAAACACTCTCTCTCCCTGCCTCTGCATTTCCATTACGTTGTGCATCTCTTCAAAAAGGTCATTAACCCCTCCAGGAGCACGCTCGTTCATTCCTTGAACGGCGGCGTCAACCTCTTCATCCATGGCTTCAACCGGAGCCCTGGCCACTGGAACAGCAGTAGGAATCTCCTCGCTTGGGGAAGGCCTGGCCATTGGAACTGCCGTAGGCACATTACCGTGAGGGGAAGAACTCCCCACTGACATCTCATCTATTTCCCTCACGAAGGCTTCTGCGTTGTTATTCGCCATATCTGGGGTTTTATTGGTTCTTGAGATTGGAAATTTCTCTCATAAAGATTGACGGAGAAGGAAGCTTCTGGAAGGGATTCAAGGGCAGAAAAAACAGTTCCTCACTTAGAAAGTTTCACTCACGCACGACCTAAATCTAAAAGTTAGTATCAGAATATCAAGATTTGTGGAAGTTTTACCTAGAAATTGAAGAAGAAACTCGCCGGAATCTGTAAAAGTTACATAGAACTCTTGCTGCGTATGTGCTTGAAGAAGACTGAATGCGTGAAAGAGGCTCCAAAACTCTATAAATCCCTATTTATAGGGGGGAATTGGCATTGATTAGGGCTGGAAATTCAAAACGCAATCATTTCCCGCCTAGGAAATCCCCCCACTTTTGTTAACCGTCTCACGTCTCCCGGAGTACACGCGCCCATGTTCCCACTAAGCATTTAATGCGGACACGACTTCATTTAATGCGATGTCAGAACATGTCCGTTGCGGAAGCCAAGCGGTCACTTCTCTTGCAGAGGCTTGACCCTCGGATATTCAAAAATTCAAGGCTCTCCTCTCTTAAATTCTACAGTACGCTCAAGCGATACTACAGAATTTGGGGGGCAAAATGATGAGGCATAAAACCACGCTCGTATCAGAGCCGTCCGCGTGTCGCCACCTACCGGCTGAAAGATTGGACGCTCGCATTAATGGGCTTGTGGGCTAACCCAGCCCGCTCACTTGCTTACTAGTACAGGTCCATGAGCCTCGACCAACTATTCAAGTAAAGGGTTCAAGTTGACGGGCCTACGCTCACACCATGGCCCTCAGGGTCACCTCTCTCGTGGAGGCACCCACACGAGGGCCCCCTACTGGTGGTCGGGTTTTGACGCTCAAGGGTCATCTGCCGTGGGGAACCCATCCGTGCACTCTTCGAGCATCACCAGCGCTCGTGTATGATCCTCCACCCCCGCGACGTATCCGAACCCTAACAAAACGGGCCTTGGGGCCTTCCCCTCACGCGACCCTCGCCAACAACCTCTGACACAGAGGTGGTGCGCACCTTGCACCTGACACACCGCCTCATTTTCAGAAGTGTCGCTCTCACGCCCCCTGGGCTGCCACGCGTTAGGGCAACACAGGTTTGGGACCACACGGTCAGTTTACCCGATTTACCCTTACCCCTAACATATAAATAGGGGAGAACACATGCTCTCTGCCCCAAGTCATCTCTCTTACAAAATACACTCCCACTCACTGTTCTGGGCATATTTTTCCTTTGTTTCTCTCCATCAAGCTTGGTATCATTTTCACCATTGCTGCATCACCACTGCATTGAATCCTTTGGTGTTATCCTAACTAGAAGAACCCACGCTCAAAAGCAAACCCAGATCCTGAGGCTCCTTCGCCTATGATGGTCTTTCCCTTTTAGTGACAAATTCTAAAGTGATTGGTGTTTAAACCTCTTTACAAGTTTCTGCATCATCAAGCAGCATGTCTTTTTTTTTTTTTTTTTTTTTCTCCCCCCTTATGTACGTATGCAATATAAAAGTAGGTATAAAAAATATACATATTTATGAATAAAAATATTACACTCGATTAGAATAAAAATAAAATTATATTATATTATATATGATAAATAGTAGAATTTTATTTTTATGTATATATTTATAATTAATATAAATATTATATTTGATTAATTTAAAAATATAATAAATGTAATTTATGTGAATATAAAAATATTATATTTATTTTATATATGATAAATATTATGACAATGATATTCTTTATTAATTAAATAACAATAAATTTATTAATTATATTATACATAAATTATAAATATTATTTTTTAAAATAGAATTTAAACACAAAAAATTGTAAATAATAATCCTTAAATTTTATAAATATTAACAAAACGATCCCTTAAAATTTAATATATAACAAAATAGTCCCTGGAAAATTTAATATATATATATATATATATATATATATATATATATATATATATATATATATGTCGTAGGGGTATTTTGGGAAATTTATAAAAAAAAATAACGGAACCCTAACGAATTAGAGGGAACTCAAACGGAACATAAAAATTAGGGACTAATATTTATTTTGTCAAACAAGAAGTATCCATACGTTATAATTTCACCTATTGTAAAGATATTTAGATGTAATTCACCCTAATTCTAATCTGATCTTGATTCCATCAAACTATCGTACTGAGAAAGCAAGTGCCACACACTTGAATTTGTATTGTTGGATTCGGCCAAATTCAACTATAAGACAAATATAGTGAGTGTACAGAAATTGTTTATAGCCAAATTCAAAGGGAAAGAAACGGTCATTGATTCCTTCTGACCACACGAAAACTGCAAACCTATGATGCACAGACACGGACACGGCGACACGGACACGACAAGACACGGATACGGCGACACGGATTTTTTCTTGAATTTTCCACGTGAGGAGTGTCGGATATGGTGTCTGACACGAGTGTCCGACACGACACGACACGACACAACACGACAAAATGATATTTTTAGAAGTGTCCGTGCAACATAACTACAAACCATATCTATAGTAAAATAATAATTAGTTTAGAATATTTTTGAGAAAAACATTCAAAGGGTTGACTTGAAAATTTTGAATTAATTTCTCCCGGTCAAAAAATCAACTCGAGTTAAACAAGTGGGACAATATTTGGACTGAGTAAGACTAAGATCAAAAATTTTTACGCACAAAAATAATGCTTTATTAATATCAACCATACACTTACAAATAGTTTATTCGGGGATATTGAGCTATATTAGTCAATTAGCGTACCCAAAATCTTCAGTACAAAGTTGTTCTTGAACTAACCTATAAGCCTAAGTCTGTAGGTAAGACGAGCAGATGGCTTAGTGGTAAGTATCTACACTTATGAACTGGTAGGTCATGAATTCGAATTTTATTGGAGGTAGTTGGTGAACCAACATTAATCTTCTTTTAATAAAAAAAATTTTTTAAAAAGGAAAAAGAAAAAGAAAAAAAACAGCCTAAGTTTGTAGGTGGGGTCGATTAAGTATTTTTTTCAAAATATTATGAAGTGTTAGTTATGTAAAATTATATTTTTGGGTCTAATCTCGATCGTGTTTATTAATTAAGATTAATTTTAAGTTGAGTTAATAGCGAACAATTTTGCATTTGATACTTGTGATCGTGAAAAATACTTCAATAAAGTTGTAGTTAATATTGTGTTAGATATATGAGATTACATGTACCTGATATCACTTAATCACGTTCTCTCCACAATTCATAATAGAGGTTAGTTTGATAGAGACCGGAGATTAATTGGTCCAAGTCAGATGACTCAATATCAATTAACTAACGTAAGATTAGGTGAGATTATATCAGACAAAAAGGCATAATCAACCGTATCTAATTATACTTTCTTACAATATTTCTCATTCTTATGATGCCAATTAAACACTAGACACTATAGCTTACCAAACTTTCTATCTAACAAAAACCATATCTAATCAGATTGAAATTTATTAGGGTGTCGAAATATATCCGTGTGGTGACCAAAATGGCCGAGGCACATATTCGTCACTAGTTATCTCAGATACAATTTCGGTCACTAATATGGCACTCTTTTGAGACGGATACTTTGTTTTGTCGCAAAAGATGAACAATCCGACTTTTGAATGGTGTTCAGAAAGCAGCGTCTAAATCCTAACCGAATTATGTGAAATAGTGATTGAATTCTACTAAAACTACTGGGATGATAGTTGATATATCTTTCCTAGTTATAAGTTTGATTTCTAACCCGAGGGGTGTATTTGTAATTATCTTTTCATGCTATTTTTTACCTGTGAAATCTTCATTGTTTTCACCGTTTGATCTTATAAAATCGAATTCTTGGCACCTCAAAGATGAGACAACTGATTAAAGCACTTTCATACCAAAGTTATCAATTTAAAAATTAAAACAAAAAAAGAACAGAGAGAACTAAGTGTGGTTTTCTTACTTGTTCCAAATAAATCTTTGAACATGCATGACACTTCATTTCATGAAATTATAAGCTCGAATATATAAACACATTGAAGGTGAAAGAAACCTAATCCCAGCAACGCCAGCACTTGATGTAAGAAGAAAACTCTCTAAATTATTGCATATTGATATAAACAAACTAACGAGCTAGTGTAAGCAGCATCCTTAGAATGCAGAAACACCAAACTAACTACGAATAAGTGATGAGTTCGTCACTATTCTTGTCTTGAGCTGGAACTTCGAGAGACCGCCATCTCAATGCCGACGTTTGAAGCTGGACGGGTCGGGGTTGAGGCCTGAGGGGGTGGTGGCGGCGGCACCGACTTTCCAACATTAGTTAATCTTAGGTACTTATAATCCCCATATGCTATAGACCAATCACGTGCATGAAGAACAACTCCTGTAATCTGGTTTACTTTCATGGCAGCACCTGAATGATTATCTGCATAATTCAGAACACAAATCATTAATCAAGATAGAATCTTTAAAGAAAATCATAACTTTTGATGAGGATTATGAACTTACCTGGGAAATTTCTGGCTTGAACTGATGCAGGAACACCCAAAATGATCACAAGCATAATCATCATCACTCTCATAGACGAAGCCATGTTCTTTCTCAGGCCTTGGAATGTTACAGAATCAGATTCAATTATATATATAGACACTGACAAGAATACTTTATTAGGTTGAATTGGTATATTATATTCCTTTCAAAAAAGAAAATAAAGGTTGAATTAATTGGTATTATATATTTTTGTGTCGCATCTCGCATGCAGAGTAGATATGTGTGAACGCAACATTAATATAGTTTACTAAGCTCCTCAGACTTGCACTATGGTCTTTAATTAATTTATTACTTTAGCAACTTTCATTTTCTAAATTTTTTGTTTAAATCATAATTGTAGCTCGTTAGTCGTTATAATTTAATTAGAGAGCTATTTGGCATGCATATTAATATTTTTGTTTGGCCTTACTCTTTAATTAATTTTTTTTTATCGATAATAGTCATGTACGTAGTGACTTGAACTTAGATTCACAACTCAGAACAATATTTATATTAAGGTTAACCGTTAATCCCCTTGTATAATGAGTTCGATATGAAACCACCTATAAAACTCATATAGAATCAAACTATTAAGTTATATTACTTAGCTTGATCGTACGACTTCGAGCAATAATGATTCAGAAGTAGTATACCCACAGAAAACGGATCAAATTCAGAAAGATCTTTTCGCAGAATGAGATAAAGAAATAGCTAGGGACATTGAATATGAAGTTTTATATACAAATTTACAAATAAAATTATCTTGTAAATTATAAAATAAGATCAACCGAGATAATTTCATCTTTTGCTGGGGTATTTCTTATTTTCTTTCATTCTTTATCACGATCGTTGACCATAAAGAGCACTATAACTCAAAAAACCAATAGGAGTTCGCAGGAATTGTCCAGCCAAATTCAAAGCGAAATGCTCTTTGATTTCTTCAGTCCACACAACATATATAACAAAAGTTAGAACCCTATCTGTCGTAGAATAATCATTTCAAATTTTGAGAAAAAAACATTCTCCGCGTTGATCAGTTGAAAATTTAGGATTTGTTCCACTTCAAAAATCAGCATGAGTTAAACAAGTGGAACTGCGGATCTAAGATGTACGGACACTTCTAAAAATATCATTTTGTCGTGTCGTGTCCTGTCCTGTCGGACACCATGTCTAACACATTGGGAAAGTATGAAAGTTAAGTTCAGTATATAAGTTAAAGAGTTCAAGTATAACCAATGGATATCCCTTTTGGGCAGTGGTTTAGGCCCAATTTCAGGTTATACTCGGTGGGCTTGGAGACTTGCACTCGCAACGGGTCCGCGGACCCGGGGCGTGACAAATGGTATCAGAGCCGCTCGTCAGCCGCAGGAGCTAAGTGCTATACGGGGCAAAGTGCTACGCACATGGGAGCCACCTCTTGAGCCTGCGGGCCAAAGTGCTACATGCGTGGGAGCCACCTCTTGAGCCCGTAGGAGCCACCTCTAGAGTCCCAACGCAGACGAGTCGGTCATGGGCTATATATCATGCCGCGACGAGGACGTCGCGATTCTGAAGGAGGGGTGATTGTGACACCCCTGTCCCACATCGGGAAAGTATGAGAGTTAAGTTCAGTATATAAGTTAAAGAGTTCAAATATAACCAATGGATATCCCTTTTGGACAGTGGTTTAGGCCCAATTTCAAGTTATACTCGGTGGGCTTGGAGACTTGCACTCGCATCCAACAGGTCCGCGGACCCGGGGCGTGACACTCCTCATGTGGTGAACTAAAAAAAAAAATCCGTGTAGTTTCATTTCCGTGTCGCCATGTCCCTACGTGCATCATAGTTGAGGACCAATATGGACTGAATTGTAAGACTATCTCAAACTTAACTTTAATCAACATGTCTAAAGGAAAAGAAAGGGAAGAAATATGTCTATGCGGCGACAGATTGTTGATTCGTTGCGGAAGTTGCACAATCTAATTTATGAACGGTGTTTAGAAAGGCGGTGTCTAAATTCTAATTGAATTGTGTGAAGTAGTGATGGATTATATTCCAAAAACTACTGGGATGGTAGCTGATATATCTTTACATAAAGCTTGCATCTGCTAGTTGATCTGGGCTTCAAACCAGGGGTGTATGTGTAATTATCTTTCTGTACAATTTCTTGCCTGTGAAATTCTCATTATTTACCCTGTTTGAATGCATGCTTTTGAATGAAAGGGTAAATGTGGTTGAAATGCAGACAAATTTTGGGGACATTGATTTCGTTTCTATCAAAACCACGGTTGATCACATTTTCAAGCTTGTTCGTAAGGAGGCTACAACACCAATCATTTCATTTCTTCCGGGTATCAATGGAGAAGTACGACATGTGAAGACTTGTATTGCTGGGTTGTGATAAATGACAGTGGGTGAACAAATACTTGCAAATTGTTGCTCAGAACTGCCCCAATGAATGAAGTGCAGAAGTTAGAAGCTCAGAACTTTGTTTCAGTGATGTCAAGCATGTGAGAGGCATTCTTTCCATGCCCTTTTACAGGAATCGAATATGTTGATTGAACTTCATAATTTTCTTTCGTCAAACAGGTATTACGTTATAAGCATTAGAAAATTCTGCTTCTTGAAGAGCTCCTCGGGATCCCTGAGGATCTCTGTCTTGTTTCTTGAATCTGATTCACAAACAGTGATAAATATGGCTATGTAACGGAATATGCTATATAAGAGCACAATCATCACCACCAAGAGAAGTGGAAATGTGAGAGCAAAATCATCCTCATCGAGAGAAGTGAAAACGTGTGTGTCAATGCTCTGTGTTTTTTGACGTCTGGCTCTTGCTCATAGGGAACATGGGATTCAAGGACCGTGTATTGAGTTCCTTCTTAACGAAATTGTTAATCTTTTGTACCCAAAAAATACATATGTTCAAGATTCTGTTTTTCACAAATCTCTTCTAAATTGATATCAGCAGTTTGTTGTAAAACAATCTTCATGTTTTTATCAACATATCACGCAAGGGTAAACATTTGCAATGCTTCAAAACGGTCAATAAGTTGAAACATTTTCTTCTTGTTACAATACTATAGTGGATCCCAAAATTAGCAGTTTAATCTGCGTTCCGCACAATCATTCTCTTCGTCAAAGAAATCATACGAAATGGACTGTAGCAAGAATGGAGTTTAAAATGTCAGCTCAAAGTGATTCATTTGGTACTCTTATTGACATATAATATGCACAAATATACACTGTAGTCATGGATGGCAATCCAATCGACTATATTTTATCGCAGATACTCCTGACCCAGACACTGCTCAATCTTCGTTTTCAATACTTCCTGGAGATGACGGTCAGGTATGCTGGAGAAGGTTACAAAGATTATTTACCTTTTGCCCTTTCCTTTCGCTTCCCTTTCGCCCTAGTCAGAGCTTCCCCCTATATATGATATCAAATTGGAAGACTATTGGATTTTAGCACTAAGAACATCACAGAACCTTTACTCTTGTGAAAACTAAGAAATCGTACTGTAAATATGAATATGAGCCATTAATGGATAGCCTCATCTCTCGAAAGTAAAGAAAAGACTTGAAAGACAAACAGGCTGTAAATATAGCTTATGATTTATGTTAAATCCTGCCAACTTATTTATCCAGGACTTGACCGTCAATAAGCACACTTGAAACACAAAAAATTGAAACCAAGAAAGCGGCCTCAGAATTACAGAATATATCAACATAGCATTCTTTCAGTCCCGAAAGATGGTGTTATAATTCAGTGATTTCCTCACAGGCCTACAAACAAGAACAATAAGAATAGGAATGTCATTCTCACGACCAATCCCAAGAGATAATTGCAGAACCTGCTATCCAAGGCGATAGGATGTGACAAGGCCCCCCAAGAAGGAGACTTTCTCTAGCGACGATCTAACCCTGGATCATACGAACATCGATTCAAGTTCGTCCCAGTTTTCTGTAAATCGTTGCCGTTGAATTGATTGTAAAGGATTGATGATGAATTGAATGTGATTTGTATGTCAAATCATCATTGTTTTCCCTGTTTGATCTTATATAGCTTAAAATCCCTACTCCATATCCACTTAATTATAGTAATAAGACATCCAAAAACAAAGAAGAAAATAAAAGGATTACCATACACAAGACATATATCACACATGCATAGTTCTTCATAGCATTAAACCTCAAGCCAGGACGAAGATATTGTTCGATAATAGCTCGTTGATTGGTGGTGCGGCGGCCGTAACTGTTAAAAGTTAGTGCATCTTATCTTGATTATTCGTTTACCAAGTCAGTGGGTTGTTTAGCAATCAATTTGTTCCTATTTTCTAGCAGAATAAGTTTACCAAATATTGTGGTATTTAGTTAGAGTATTTTTAGGGAGTCTTGGTTAGTCGATTATCTTTAAATATTTTAGACATCCGTTGTATTTCTCATCTGAAGGTTTATGCAATAAGAGCCTCTGTTTTCTCATCTGAAGGTTTATGCAATAAGAGCCTCTGTTTTTCTCATCTGAAGGTTTATGCAATAAGAGCCTCTGTTTTTCTGCTGCTCATTCTGTATATTTCAATTTGCTGCAATTTTCTCTACTTCCTTTGGTTTCTACCTTTTATTTCATGGTACCAGAGCCTCGTTGAGAGGTATATACACGGTTGTTCTTCCTTCTTGTCTATCAAGGTTGTTGTGTCTCTTGTTGGAGAAGACTGAAAACGTGGAGAGGAAGTTGATATGGAGGCAGCAAATGGGGGACATAACTCAAACACACAGTATGGTGTTGAGAAGCTTGTAGGTACAAACTACAAGTATTGGAGAATGTGCATGGAAGCTTACTTTCTCATCTGAAGGTTTATGCAATAAGAGCCTCTGTTTTCTCATCTGAAGGTTTATGCAATAAGAGCCTCTGTATTTCTCATCTGAAGGTTTATGCAATAAGAGCCTCTGTTTTTCTGCTGCTCATTCTGTATATTTCAATTTACTGCAATTTTCTCTACTTCCTCTGGTTTCTACCTTTTATTTCATGGTACCAGAGCCTCGTTGAGAGGTATATGTTAGGAATAGTGCCCTAGAAAGCCGATTGTATATCCGCTTTGTGCTTTTCCTTATTGTAATCACAGACAATCTTTGAATGAAATAACGAATTGAGGCAACACTTCTTTATATGCTCTTGTTTGGTATGCGTTTACTTTATCTGTGCATGTATGAGAACTCCCCTAATCCTGATGACTTTAGGACTCTACCATTTAGGTGAAATGGTTCATGAAACGAGCCCTATATCACATAAGTCATGATTAGTAAAATACTCCAAGCCGATGAGTCCTACAGACAGTGGGAGTGTCAACCTGACTCATCTAAGGCTTGCTTGTGGGATCATGCCCTTAAGAAGGACCACCTTGTTTCATGGAGGTGCAAAGTGTATAGTTGATACGTGCGTGATACATGAGGGTGCTTACTTTAATAAGTAAGTTCACTGAGGTACCCCGTGTGAGAACATTCCTAAATGGGAAAGGAAGTTTCTATTTCAGGAAATAGAAACTTCCAGATTAGGAAATATCTCACGAGTCATTGATGTGATTAATTGATCCTTAGACTTGAGGTTCCTTGTCACTTTATGAGTTAACTCTGTAGTCTTAGGTATAAGCTTTAAAGGGTGTCGCCTTAGACAACTGATTCAAGGCTTATGCTGGGGCTGCACAAGTGATTCATGAAAGTGAATGAGAATCAAGAAAGGACCTACACTTGCATTTGCAAGGTGATCTCTTATTGTGTAAGTCATTCATATGCCATATGGAGTCCTTGGCCAAGGCAGCAGATCAAGACATCAAGAAAAGGGTTTCTTGGATTGAGATCAAATGGATATGAAATGCACTTAGCTTTAAGACCGGATTATTAGGGTTCTGATTATTCCCTTACCCTAGATCTTGGTTGAGAGATAGTAAGTAGGAGGATTGTATCTCACATTAATCAATGACTTACAGGTTCTGTCGAATCCGAACATTCCAATTCAGCTAGGGGTTAAACGCCTGTTGCTAGACTATGGTCGTTTAATCTGTGGACTGATTAATTAATTAGTGAATTAATTAATTAGGGTCACTGCTAATTGAATTGAGAACCTAGAGGGTCACACACAACAACTTGGTTACATGAGTTGAGGCTTTAAAATGATTAAACGAGTTAATCGGGCCAAAGGGTTCCACACGTGTGAAATCACACGTGTGGGTCACGTGCGTGATGCGTGAATAATTATTTGGTGATTAAATAATTAATTTGTTAATTATTTAATAGACTTTGGTTTAATTTTGAATTAAAAAGAAAGTCTTACTTTGGAGAAAAATAATTTAGTTAATTAATTATGAATTAATTAATTAGATAAAAATAAGTTATTTAATTTAAATAAATAAAGTATAAAATTATCCAAAAATAGTTTGGATATTTTTAGCTCTCTTAAAGTTGATTTGAATTAGAATTCAAAGTCAAAGTTGGAAAATACTTGATGATCAAGTAATAGGAGAGAGAGGGACCAAATCCTTGCCCAACAAGGATTGGGTTCGGCATCCCTCTCTCTTATCTATATATAGGGGAGCTCAAGCTCCCCTTTAGAGCTAATTGGCAATTCTTTTGGTTCATGTGTTGAACACCTTTCTTTCTCCAAGATCAAATAAACCCTAGGTTAAGTCTAAACACTAACTAGAGAACTAGCATCCTTACTAGTTAGATTGTGATCAAGTTGGTGGACTATCTCTAGAGAGCTTCAAGTTAGAAGTTTGAAGATTCGAGCTTTACCAAGGAGAGGGGATCAAGCCGCGAGAAGAGCGTTCTTGGGTGGCTTGAAACGCTTCAAGAAAGAATAAAAGAAAAGTAAGTATTCTAACTCTACGAATTTGGATACACGATTGCGAGTCCAAGATCCTTTTGTTGGAAAATTTGTTTAAATTCCGCTGCTTTCTGATTCGTGTTTTCCAACAAGTGGTATCAGAGCCACCTCGTTAATCATGTTTCTGATTCGTCTCAATTATTCTGAATTTGGTAGAAATTCTTAGGCTTAGATGCGAATTAGGTATTCATGAGTTCTTTTAGAAAGCCTGAAATACGAAACTGTAACTTTTCCTGAATTTCTAAAATTGTTTTCTCAAATCATGTTTTCTCAAATTGTTTTAGTTGAAATTTATCTAAATCGAATTTTAATTGAAACGGGTTTTGGAGAAACCTAAAAAAATAAGAAACGAACACGAAATAGGACGAGCCTAGGCGTGCTAGCAAGTCGCACGCCCAGCCCATCGCCACCGCCCAGCCCTCCCGCAACCGCGCGGGAGGCCCTCCCGTCCGCGCCTAGGCGCGCCCGCTCGCCTGTCCCGCAACCGCGCGGGACAGCCGCCCGCACCGTCCCGCAACAGAGCGGGACGCCCTGGCCGAGACTGCCCGCCATTGGGCGGGCAATGCTGCGCGCGACAAGCGCACGAGCCGCGCGCGCGCATGATGCCGTGCGGCGATGCCCTCCCTTGGGCGGGTGGTTTCGGGCCAATCTTCGTGTTTCGTGTTTCGCGTTTTCGGTCCTTGAAAATCCCGATTTAATTTTATTTTAATTTTATCTTTTAAAATCAGTTTTGCTAAAATAAAATTATTTTAAAATTTTTGATTAAATTGGGATTTTTGAGAAATTAAAACGATTTGGATTTTGGGAAAATTATGAACTTTATTTTCTGAAAATAATGAAAGAATAAAATTATTAATTTTGGAAATTAATTGGAATTTTATTGGTTTATTGTTTTTCAGGTTTTATTGAAAAGGCTCTTGAACAAGAATTGCATCTAAGTCGTGTTTTAAGTCATTAGGACTTGAAACGAGAATTTTAATTTATTGGCTAAATTTAAATTCTCGCAAGAGCATTTTAGGTGATCATGGGTTTAGACTTATGTATGGTTTTAATTTATGCACATGGATGGTTTAAATTGGGGTTGGAGCCCTATAGTTGCGTTTTTCAATTGAGGTTGGAGCCTCACTTATGTGCGTACTGTTATGTGATTTATTATGTGGCTTTCCATATTACTGTTTTTGAGGCCGGGGTATGCCCCGTGTAATTGTCTAAGGCCGATATGAAGATTGAGCCTTATTACTTTATGTCTTTTTCCTTTTATTGTAATTTGAGAGTAGAGATAGGTGGTGAGGTTTTATTTTCATTTTGGAGACAATGCACCCATGGAGTAAGATGGACCACATTCAAATAACAAGGAGGCCATAAGTGAAGACCCCTCAAAATGTTAGGGAGGGGAATCTCAATTGTAAAAATGTAATAGAGATAGGGCTCGTATTTTGTTACCGCTTTCCCTTATGTGATTTAAACTGTTTATGTGGCATGTATGTTAGAACTTGTGATTGTGGAGTGGCTCCCACATATCACGCATAAGATAGGTAGAACCCATGATCATTACATGTTAGTATCATACTAGGACATGTTATCTGTTTATGTGCTTGTTTGAAATGCATTTAAGTGTACTTGCATTAATCAAGACTAATAAAATTGGATAACATATATGTTGGTGAGGTAGAACCGGACAACTCTCCGGTTGATTCGAAAATTCCCATTAAATATTAAGCTAATTTTGAATAAATAGGTATTTAATTCGAGATGCAAATTTTGAATTAAATTCCTAGCATTCCATCAATAGGTTTTAAGTTTAGTAAGTGAAACTAGTTATTGTCCGCGAGTCGTGGGATAGCTAGTGGAGCTTATTAGTTCTTAGTTACCTAATTGATCATTTTAAATGATCAATATTTCATGGTCAATTTTAGCAAAGGCGATGTCCGCGAGTCGTGGGTCGTTCGAACTAAGTTTTGATCATGATCTTATGATTGATGGGTCTAGCTTAACGCCTAAGTAAATATGGATGTCGCACGAGTCGTGGGTCCATATTGAAAGATAGGTGATGCAAAAATAATTACTAAGAGTTCTAAAGGTGTTAGAATTGGTAAGTTGTACCTACCTAGGGTTCTTACTTAGAATGTCCGCGAGTCGTTCGAGGTAAAATGCCTAGGATCTTAGTACCCATTGGGAAACGTGTTCCTCTTAGATCTTTGAAAAATAGTGGGAGCTACATTAGATTAAAGACCTTATCTTTTGTATATCGTTATAATTCAGCATGCTCACTAGTTCTCTGTTTTACCATTTAGGTCGTAGATTCTGTGATTCTCTACGTGTTTTGAAATGGCAACCAAAAACCCTCTTGTATCGATCCTCAAATCAAACAAGTTGACTGGTCCCAACTATTCTGATTGGCTGAGGAATCTAAAAATCATTTTAGATTCTGAGAAGAGAACTTATGTTCTCTTCGAAGGGGAGCCTAGTCCCGAAGGGGAGGCTCCCACTCGGGCCGAGCGGGACGCGATTCAGAAGTGGAAGGATGATAATCTCCAAGCCCGTTGTCTTATGTTGGCTAACATGTCTCCGGACTTGCAAAGGCAACATGAGGCCATGGAATTCGCTTGGGAGATTTACGACCACTTAGAGCAACTTTACCGCCCTCATGAACGTGTTACAAGGTATAACACTTCAAAGGAATTGTTCCACTTGAGAATGAGGGAAGGTTCAAGTGTCCATGAATATGGACTCAAGTTTCTTGCCCTTACTGAGAAACTTGCCTCCATGGACATGCCACTGAAAGATGAGCTTTCAGTGGATTTGTTGCTAGCTTCGCTCCCACCATCATTCAACCCATTTGTCATTAACTTCAACATGAATCATGCTGGTGCTACTGTAGCTGAGCTGATTAGTCAGCTTGTGACTGCTGAAAGCACGATCAAGAAGGACAATAAGGTTTTGATGGTGAATGCTCCATCTTCCTCTTCTGGGCCTTCTAAAGGTAAGGGCAAGAAAGCCCAAAAGAAGAAGAAGAAACCCCTTAGGCCCACTGGTGGCGTTTTGAAGGGGAAGGCCCAAAAGAAGAAGCGTGATCAGAAAGAGGATGTTTAATTTCATTGTGGCAAAGCGGGACATTGGAGGAGAAACTGCCCAGAGTACAAGGCTACTCTAAAGAAATGTATCTTTCTCGTTGAAATAAATCTTTCTATTAATTCTAGTTCTTGGGTACTTGATACCGGTTGTGGAACTCATATTTGTAATGATGTACAGATGCTAAGTGAAGTCCAACAACTCAAAGAAGGAGAATGTGTCTTGAAGATCGGCGATGGCTCAAACGTTGAAGCTCGAGCTTTAGGCACAATTAGATTAGATTTAGGTAGTTTTGAGTTAGTCTTAAATAAAGTCCTTTATGTACCAAACATTATTCGTAATATAATTTCTGTTCCAATTTTAGATTGTGAAGGTTATGAAACTTATATTAAGAATGGTAAATACTTTATCAAATGGAACAACTCTTCCGTTCACATCGGTACTCTAAGTAATGGACTTTATCTAACTCAGAATATCAATATCATGAATATACAACGAGAAACGAAGCGTAAGAAAGATGACAAAGTTTCAGCTCCCTTATGGCATGCTAGATTAGGACACATTTCCAAGAACAGAATTGGCAAGATAAAAACTTTAGGATCATTCTCTGAAAATGATCTTAAGGAGTTAACTTCTTGTGAATCCTGTCTCAAAGGAAAAATGTCCAAAGTCCCTTTTAAAGGAACTGTGGAACGTGCCATTAAGGTTTTGGATTTGATCCATACTGATGTTTGTGGATCGCTTAGTGTAAGCACAAGAAACAATCATCAGTATTTCATAACCTTTACTGATGACTTCAGTCGGTATGGTTATGTATACTAGATGAAGTATAAATCTGAAGCTTTTGAGAAATTCTTAGAATTTCAAAAGGAGGTTGAGAACCAAACTGGTCACAAGATCAAAGCACTTCGATCTGATCGAGGAGACGAGTATCTTAGTGAAGAATTCCTTAATCATCTCAAAGATAATGGGATTGTCTCTCAGTGGACTCCTCCGGGAACTCCTCAGCTTAATGGAGTTTCTGAGAGAAGGAATCGAACCTTACTTGATATGGTTCGTTCCATGATGAGTTTCACTGACTTACCACCTTCTTTCTGGGGTTATGTCCTAGAAAGTGCAGCAAAGATTTTGAATCTAGTTCCCTCTAAGTCAGTCCCTAAAACGCCCTATGAAATGTGGCATGGTAAAATCCCTAGCTATTCTTACTTAAGAATTTGGGGTTGTCCTGCTTACGTGAAGAGGACAGTGGGAGATAAGTTAGAATCTCGTTCTAACTTATGTTACTTTGTAGGTTATCCTAAGGAATCCATAGGATACTACTTCTATGATCAATCTGAGCAAAAGGTGTTTGTTTCCAGAAATGCCACTTTTCTTGAGGAACCGTTCCTTAAAGAAAAGAAAGGCAAGATCATAGAATTAGAAGAAGTACAAAGTGATCCCACACCACCCACTGAAGAAACGTACCCTTCTGATCAACCACAACCAATCACGAATTTTGATACACATGAAAATCCTCCTCTAAGGCGTTCTGAACGCACTCCTAGACAACCGGAGAGATGGTATGGATTCTTCCATGAAATCTCTCAAAAGGATAATGATCCTTTAACATATAAGGAGACACTTTCAGATTCTGACTCTGAACAGTGGATAGAAGCCATGAAATCCGAAATGGACTCCATGAACTCCAACCAAGTTTGGACCTTGGTAGATTTGCCTGATGGGGTCAAACCCATAGGTTGCAAATGGATCTTTAAGAGAAAGCTTGGAGTTGATGGAAGCATTGCAGCCTACAAAGCAAGACTGGTTGCAAAAGGATTCACTCAAAGACCCGGCGTGGACTTTGATGAAACTTTTTCGCCAGTTGCAATGCAAAAGTCTATTCGGATCATGCTTGCCATTGCTGCGTATTATGACTACGAGATATGGCAAATGGATGTGAAAACTGCCTTTCTCAATGGTGACATTGATAAAGACATTTATATGGAGCAACCCATATGTTTCACATTCAGTGGGAGTGAGCAAAAGGTTTGCAAACTCCAAAGATCAATCTATGGATTGAAACAGGCTTCTAGGAATTGGAACATTCGATTTGATGAATCAGTCAAAGCGTTTCGCTTCATTCAAATTTCGAATGAATCCTCTGTGTATAAAAAGGAATTAGAGACCTCAGTGCAATTCTTAGTGCTTTATGTTGATGGCATCCTTCTTATTGGGAATTCGAAGGATGACATGAAAGTAACTAAGTTATGGTTATCGAACCAATTCGAGATGAAAGATCTTGGTGATGCGTCCTATATCCTTGGAATTAAAATCTATAGAGTTAGATCTAGAAGATTAATAGGACTATCACAGTCGATGTACATTGACAAAATATTGAAGAGATTCAATATGGAGTCAGCAAAGGTTAAGAACCTTCCTATGAGTGTAGGAACATGTCTTTCAAAGAAGATGTGTCCTAAGACTAACCTTGAGAAGGAAAGAATGACTCATACACCTTATGCATCAGCAATAGGTAGCATAATGTATGCAATGTTATGTACTCGACCGGATGTGGCTTATGCACTTAGTGTAACAAGTCGTGTCCAATCTGACCCTGGAAATGGTCACTGGGCTGCCGTGAAGAATATTCTTAAGTACTTGAAAAGTACTAAAGATTTATTCTTAGTTTACGGAGGTCAGAAAGATCTTTCTGTCAAAGGATACTGCGATGCAAGCTTTGCATCTGACTTAGATGATTTTAAGTCAATGTCAGGATACATTTTCTGCCTAAACGGCGGAGCAGTGAGTTGGAAGAGTTCCAAGCAAACAACCACTGCAGATTCGACCACTGAGGCCGAATACTTAGCTGCAAATGATGCAGCTAAGGAAGGTGTTTGGATTAGAAACTTCATTCAAGAGTTGAATGTTGTTCCTAGCATGAAAGACCCCATTACTGTGTTTTGTGACAACACTGGGGCAGTTTCTCAAGCAAGAGAACCAAGATCTCACCAACGGACCAAGCACATTATGAGGAAGTATCACCTAATCCGTGATATTATCAAAAGAGGAGATGTGCAAATTGAGAGGGTCACATCAGCAGAGAACGTGGCAGATCCACTTACTAAACCCCTTAGTCGAGAAGCTTTCCAAGGTCATCTTCAGAAGATGGGACTTAGAGTAGCTTTAGAATGGCTTTGACGGGCAAGTGGGAGATTGTTAGGAATAGTGCCCTAGAAAGCCGATTGTATATCCGCTTTGTGCTTTTCCTTATTGTAATCACAGACAATCTTTGAATGAAATAACGAATTGAGGCAACACTTCTTTATATGCTCTTGTTTGGTATGCGTTTACTTTATATGTGCATGTATGAGAACTCCCCTAATCCTGATGACTGTAGGACTCTACCATGTAGGTGAAATGGTTCATGAAACGAGCCCTATATCACATAAGTCATGATTAGTAAAATACTCCAAGCCGATGAGTCCTACAGACAGTGGGAGTGTCAACCTGACTCCTCTAAGGCTTGCTTGTGGGATCATGCCCTTAAGAAGGACCACCTTGTTTCATGGAGGTGCAAAGTGTATAGTTGATACGTGCGTGATACATGAGGGTGATTACTTTAATAAGTAAGTTCACTGAGGTGCCCCGTGTGAGAACATTCCTAAATGGGAAAGGAAGTTTCTATTTCATGAAATAGAAACTTCCAGATTAGGAAATATCTCACGAGTCATTGATGTGATTAATTGATCCTTAGACTTGAGGTTCCTTGTCACTTTATGAGTTAACTCTGTAGTCTTAGGTATAAGCTTTAAAGGGTGTCGCCTTAGATAACTGATTCAAGGATTATGCTGGGGCTGCACAAGTGATTCATGAAAGTGAATGAGAATCAAGAAAGGACCTACACTTGCATTTGCAAGGTGATCTCTAATTGTGTAAGTCATTCATATGCCATATGGAGTCCTTGGCCAAGGCAGCAGATCAAGACATCAAGAAAAGGGTTTCTTGGATTGAGATCAAATGGATATGAAATGCACTTAGCTTTAAGACCGGATTATTAGGGTTCTGATTATTCCCTTACCCTAGATCTTGGTTGAGAGATAGTAAGTAGGAGGATTGTATCTCACATTAATCAATGACTTAAAGGTTCTGTCGAATCCGAACATTCCAATTCAGCTAGGGGTTAAACGCCTGTTGTTAGACTATGGTCGTTTAATCTGTGGACTGATTAATTAATTAGTGAATTAATTAATTAGGGTCACTGCTAATTGAATTGAGAACCTAGAGGGTCACACACAACAACTTGGTTATATGAGTTGAGGCTTTAAAATGATTAAACGAGTTAATCGGGCCAAAGGGTTCCACACGTGTGAAATCACACGTGTGGGTCACGTGCGTGACACGTGTCCTTCATGGACACGTGTGCATGTGCGTGAATAATTATTTGGTGATTAAATAATTAATTTGTTAATTATTTAATAGACTTTGGTTTAATTTTGAATTAAAAAGAAAGTCTTATTTTGGAGAAAAATAATTTAGTTAATTAATTATGAATTAATTAATTAGATAAAAATAAGTTATTTAATTTAAATAAATAAAGTATAAAATTATCCAAAAATAGTTTGGATATTTTTAGCTCTCTTAAAGTTGATTTGAATTAGAATTCAAAGTCAAAGTTGGAAAATACTTGATGATCAAGTAATAGGAGAGAGAGGGACCAAATCCTTGCCCAACAAGGATTGGGTTCGGCATCCCTCTCTCTTATCTATATATAGAGGAGCTCAAGCTCCCCTTTAGAGCTAATTGGCAATTCTTTTGGTTCATGTGTTGAACACCTTTCTTTCTCCAAGATCAAATAAACCCTAGGTTAAGCCTAAACACTAACTAAAGAACTAGCATCCTTACTAGTTAGATTGTGATCAAGTTGGTGGACTATCTCTAGAGAGCTTCAAGTTAGAAGTTTGAAGATTCGAGCTTTACCAAGGAGAGGGGATCAAGCCGCGAGAAGAGCGTTCTTGGGTGGCTTGAAACGCTTCAAGAAAGAATAAAAGAAAAGTAAGTATTCTAACTCTACGAATTTGGATACACGATTGCGAGTCCAAGATCCTTTTGTTGGAAAATTTTTTTAAATTCCGCTGCTTTCTGATTCGTGTTTTCCAACATTATATACACGGTTGTTCTTTCTTCTTGTCTATCAAGATTGTTATGTCTCTTGTTGGAGAAGACTGAAAACGTGGAGAGGAAGTTGATATGGAGGCAGCAAATGGGGGAAATAACTCAAACACACAGTATGGTGTTGAGAAGCTTGTAGGTACAAACTACAAGTATTGGAGAATGTGCATGGAAGCTTACCTTCAAGGTCAGGACTTGTGGGAGTTAGTTGCTGGTGATGATGCTGAAATTCCAAGAGATACTCCGAAAAATGTCGAGCCCCGGAGAAAATGGAAGATCAAGTGTGGCAAGGCTCTTTGTGCCTTAAGGACCTCAATCAGCAAGGAGTTTATCGACCACGTCCGAGATGTCAGTTCTCCGAAAGAGGTTTGGGAGAAACTGGAAAGGTTGTTCTCCAGAAAGAACACGGCAAGACTTCAATTATTAGAGAATGAGTTGGCCTCTCTAATACAAGGGGGCATGTCTATTTTTGAATATTTTTTGCGAGTTAAGAATTTGTGTGCTGAAATTTCAGAATTAGATATGGATGAGAAAATCAGTGATGCAAGGATGCGGCGATTTCTTATTCAAGGATTAAGGAAGGAATACATTCCTTTTGTTACCTCTATTCAAGGTTGGGCAAATCAACCCTCTGTTGAAGAACTAGAAAGTTTGCTTTCAAATCAAGAAGCATTGGCAAAGCAAATGGCAAGAAGCTCAGACTCGGATGCTGTTCTCTTCTCAAAAGGAAAACATAAGAAGCACTCGACTGGTGGAAACAAAAATTATGAAAAGGATAAGAAAGCTAATAGCTCACAAAATCAGAACCCAGTCAAGTGTTTTAAATGTGGCAGATTGGGGCACATCAAGAGATTTTGTACAACAAAGGTCTCTAAAGCTAACGTAGCTAGTGAGAATGAAGAAACAGAGCAAATCAAATGGGAGCAATGCTTCACCACAGAATCAGTAAAAATAGAGAAGGAAGTCGTTCAATCGACACAACCAGAAGCTCTTTTCAATTGTGAAATGAGCAAGGAGGAATGGATCATTGATTCGGGGTGTTCTCATCACGTAACCGAAAATGATTCTTTACTTTTTGGACTGCGTAAACATGACGGAGAAAGGGTCATCATTACAGGTGATAACTCAACATATCCCGTGGTGAAAGAATGAGATGTTAAACTTGACACAAGTGGTACAAGTTCCGTAAAGCTCAATGATGTCTTCCATGTCCCAGGTTTGAAAAGAAATTTAGTTTCAGTCTCTCAAATTACTGATTCTGGAAAATACATCTTATTTGGTCCAAATGATGTAAAAATACTCGACAATGTGAATAACATAGCTGCTGATGTTATTTTTACGGGAGAGAAGAAAGGTTCCTTGTTTGTCATGTCTGCAGGTGAAGCATATGTAAAGAAAACTAGCCAAATTGAGAGTGTTTCGATTTGGCACGCTCGTTTGGGCCACTTGAGTTATCCACTGTTGTAGCAAATTTCTTCAAAGAAATTGGTGGATGGTCTGCCTACTTTGCACAATATAAAAGAGGATATAATTTGCCAAGGCTGTCAATTCGGCAAATCACACCGTCTTCCCTTCAAGAAGTCATCAAATCGTAGAACATCTATGTTTGAATTAGTTCACACAGATTTGATGGGACCAATGAGAACACCAAGCTACAGTGGAAACTTGTATGTAATGATTTTGGTGGATAATTTCTCAAGATATATGTGGGTGAAATTCTTGAAAGAGAAGAGTGAAGCTCTGTCAAAGCTTGTTGAGTTTAAAAGCACTGTAGAGAAGGAATTCGGGTCGAAAATCAAATGCTTGAGGAGCGAAAAAGGAGGTGAATTTATGTCAGATGATTTCTTTCAATTCTATGATAAAAATGGTATTTTAAGACAGATGACGTGTCCAAATACCCCCCAGCAGAATGGCGTTTCTGAAAGAAAATTGGCTCACCTCATCTCTATGAGTCTGTCTTGGCTGCACGATAAAAACCTCCCTCGAGAACTATGGGCTGAAGCAGTTCAATGTGCATGCCATGTGATTAATCGTTTACCTCCTTGGCCGGGTAAAGATAAATCACCTTTTGAAACTCTATATGATTCAAAGCCAAATGTAAGTTACTTTCGTGTGTTTGGTTCAATCTGTTATGTTCATATTCCAAAATCTAACAGAACTAAACTTGATCCGAAAGCAAAGAAGTGTATTTTTGTTGGCTATGATTCATGCAGGAAAGGGTGGAGGTGTATGGGTCTCTGCTAAGAAGTTTGCTACTTCTAGAGACGTCGTATTTGATGAGATATCATCTTATCACCCGATTCAAAAAAATTCCACTCTTGATAGGAATCGAGAAAGTGTGCAGCCACTTCCGGAAAGTGTTGATGAATTCTCAATTAGGGAAAAATGCAAAATCGGGACAATAACTGACCCCTACTAGCAATTTTGGGACACCAATTTTTCCGGCGACAAAAGTGTGCCAGTAAGTCCCAAAATTTATCAATTTCAAGACAATGCTCACCGGAGTTCGCTGACAAGGCACCGGAATGCTGACATGGACATCTACAGTGTACACGTGGAAATGAGTCAGCAGCCACGTGTACACTATAGATGTCCATATAAGCATTTCGTGCCTTGTCAGCGAACTCCGGCGAGCATTGTCCTGAAATTGACAAATTTTGGGACTTACTGGCACACTTTTGTCGCCGGAAAAATTGGTGTCCCAAAATTGCTAGTAGGGGTCACTTAGTGTCCCGATTTTGTAATTTTCTTTATCATATATTAATCTACTCCGTGAATAACACTTTTCATGACAAACATGAAGGAGAGTAGTTCAAGTAGTGCAAAACCCCAATTCAGATGATGAAAATAAAGGCTATCTTATCTCTCTAATACAAAAACCAGTAGCTAGTCACTACAGACCTATCTTCAAGCTGTCGGTGAGTAATCGTACGTCCCATCATCATTTTGATCATCATCTCCATCCCTCTCAAGCGGTACAGTAATGTACTTTAAAGTATGAAAACGGGGGAATTAATAATTAGTGATACACTTGGTAGTAATATATTTTATTTAATTTTTTATGGACGCCATAGCAAGTGAAGACCATAGACACTTATATAAGCTCAAGAAAGCTCCAAAATCAGTCGAGCGTGAGGTAGCTTAGGGTTTGAACGTGAAAGGGTATGCTCATTGTGTCTCAATTATGTGGACGAGCCGATGTCGTCTTGCGTATTGTGTCATGATTCATCCACATGGAAGCTCCACTTGACATGGATGCAAGGTTTTTTTTGTTAATTTGGAGATTGAAGCATTGCATTTTTCAATACTAAAATTCAAATGGGGTATTTGCTTTTATAATTTGTGTTTCATCTCATATTCCACTCATATACATAGAGATACATAAACTACATAAAGCTATATAAAGTTAAAATAGTGAAATTTCGAAGGTTCCTAGTTAACCTATGCCGAACTATAAGTCTATAACATTACAAAGCTACATTTGTTATATTAATCTACTCCGTAAAGAACACTTCCGTGACAAACATGAAGGTGGTCTCTCGCAGGGCAATCTTCAAGCAGCCGGCGTGTATATCGTATATCCCATCATCATTTTGATCATCATCTCCATCCCTTTTAATCAGGTTGTGAGTCATTGGAGGAGGGTAACTGTACCCTTCGTCGCCGAAGCTTTGACTACCAACATCGTCAATCTTGTACAAATTGTTGTTGATGTTGGAGAGGTAAGACATATTTCTCTTACAAATGTACCTTAAAGTTTACCCAATTCTAGCCCAATATGCGACAGGTGGTTGATATTGCATCGGATGTACATATCCAGGATGATTCATTAGAGGTTGAACAATCTCTACCGGTCGAGTTTGTGGGCATTCTGGCATCCGAGGCTCTCTTCCTTCCGCAACCGCTGCCATAGCTTCATCTCGACAAGCTTTTAAATACTTATCTAACTCGGGCGTCGAGTAGACTAGCTGTGGTGAGATGGTGGTGGGAGCAGCGACTTACAGGGGTATCTGAGGGATGACTTCCCGACCATTCTCGTCGAATAAGCGATTGCTGGTGATATTGTGGGCAGTCATGTTCGATGGCTTATTATTGCGTTTCCCACAGATGGGGCCAAATGATCGAGCCAAATCTCTGCCTGATATCCGATCGAGAGAACCGACACGGTCCCTCTATTTGTTGAGGGGAAACGGCCGTCTGACTGCTCGAAATCTGCACAGATCGAGATAAACGTGAGCTCCGGGACCAACTCGGGGAAGGTGGGTGTGAGACCCGGGTTGGTACTCCGACGCTCAAGTCAGGTTCGATGAAGATGGTCGAAGTAATTGAGCGGTGAAAAGAGTTAGGTGAGAAAACTTACAGTGCAATAAATGAGGAAGGACTATTTATACTGTGAGGAGAGAGAAGTTACCGCCTCGACATGTTGGCGTGGGGAGCTGACAGGTGCCCCATTAAGACTGTGCATTAAATGCGTGGTCGGCCACTCTTTCCTGCTAGTGGAACAGTGCCCTGGCCAGTTGAGGGGTCTGGGTCGCCCGTAGCGGCCTGGAGGTCCGACTGTGGGTCGACGATCTACGCGGTAACTTATGTGGGGTAAATGGGTCTTCGAGCGTGATGGTCGAGAGGTAAGCTCCGATCGAATCGCGACCGGGACATGACCTTCGATCATACACATGGAGCAAGGTGATTGGCCCAACTCGACAACGGGTACGTGCCACGTTAAAGTGTATCAGTAATTATTAATTCCCCCGTTTCCATACTTTAATGCATATTATTGTACCGCTTGAGGGGGATGGAGATGATGATCAAAATGATGATGGGACGTACCGTTACGCTCCGATAGCTTGAAGATAGGTGTGTAGTGACTAGCTACTGGTTTTTGTAGTATAGAGATAAGATAGCCTTTATTTTCATCATCTGAATTGGGGTTTTGCACTACTTGAACTACTCTCCTTCATGTTTGACATGAAAAGTGTTATTCACGGAGTGGATTAATATATGATAAAGAAAATTACAAAATCGGGACACTAAGTGACCCCTACTAGCAATTCTGGGACAGTAATTTCTCCGTCGACAAAAGTGTGCTAGTAAGTCCCAAAATTTGTCAATTTCAGGACAATGCTCGCCGGAGTTCGCTGACAAGGCACGGAATGCTGATATGGACATCTACAGTGTACACGTGGCTGCTGACTCATTTCCACGTGTACACTGTAGATGTCCATGTCAGCATTCTGGTGCCTTGTCAGCAAACTACGGCGAGCATTGTCCTGAAATTGACAAATTTTGGGACTTACTGGCACACTTTTGTCACCGAAGAAATTGGTGTCCCAAAATTGCTAGTAGGGGTCAGTTATTGTCCCGATTTTGCATTTTTCCCTTCTCAGTTATAACTAATTCGAATCCAGATGCCAATGAGTAACAAGTAGAAAGGAGACCTACAAGAGAGAGAAGGCAACCATCTTATTTGGAAGATTATGAGGTACAATTAAATCATTGTACAGTTACCTCATGTTTCTTTACCGGAGCAATAGATGCGGGAGAACCAACAAGTTATGAAGAAGCCAGATTTTTTCCTGAATGGAACGCAGCAATGCAGGAAGAGATTGAAGCTTTAAATAAAAATCAGACTTGGGAATTGGTGCCTAAACCTGAAAATTGTGAGCCAATCACTTGTAAGTGGGTTTTTCGTTTGAAGAAAAAATCTGATGGGACTGTTGACAAGTATAAAGCTCGACTTGTTGCACGAGGATTCTCTCAAAGCTATAGATTGGATTATGAGGAAACCTTTAGCCCAGTTGCAAAAATGGTGACTCTAAGAACCATAATTGCTCTTGCTGCGTTTAAAGGTTGGAAACTGTGGTAAGTCGATGTAAAGAATGCCTTGCTTTACGAGGAATTGGATCGTGAAGTATTTATGGAGCAGCCTAAAGGATATGTTTCTAAGAAATATCCTCACCATGTTTGTCGGTTGAAGAAGGCGTTATATGGTCTCAAACAAGCACCACGTGCTTGGTATGGTAAAGTTGCTCAATATTTCATCTTTTGTGGCGTTAAACTCTCTGATGCAGATTCTAGTTTGTTCATTAAATCAGAATCAAATATGCACTTGTTAGTCCTATTATATGTGGATGACATGGTAATCACAGGAGATAATGAAGTTGAGATTTCTATGTTGAAGAATGAGTTGTCCGTTCGTTTTGATATGAAGAATTTAGGGGAAGTGGGTTGTTTCCTTGGTTTGGAAGTGCAGAAATGTGAGCAGGGATATTTTATATCTCAAAAAAGATATACAAATGAGCTTCTGCAGCGCTTTGGTATGCAAAACTCAAAAGAAAAGGCAACACCAATGGAACCTCATCTCAAGCTTTTAAAAAATGAAGGAAAGTTGTTAAATGATGCTCAACAATTTCGAAAACTCGTTGGTATTTTGATTTATTTAACTATCACACGACCAGAGATCTCTTTCTCTGTTGGTATTATTTCTCAGTTTATGCAGTAGCCTAGAACCTCTCATTTAGATGCAGCTAGAAGAGTTATACGGTACATAAAGAGTTCTCTTGATTATGGTCTTCTGTACAAGCAAACTAAATGTTCTCGGTTAAGTGGTTTTACTGATACGGATTGGGGAGGAAATGAAAATGACAGACACTCAACTAGTGGCTATTGTTTTAACGTTGGTTCTGCAGTAATATCCTGGTGCAGCAAGAAACAGTCCGTGGTAGCATTATCGAGTACGGAAGCTGAGTATGTTGCAGCAACTATGGCTGCCCAAGAATGCATGTGGTTAAAAAGATTGATTGGAGATATGATATGTGAAATCAATTATCCTGTGCAAATCAAGTGTGATAATGAAAGTGCCATTAAACTCGCATCAAATCCGGTTTTCCATGGGAGAACAAAACACATTGAAGTTCGGCATCACTACATTCGAGAAAAGGTTCTAAATCAAGAAGTTGAGCTTGAGGCAATCCCTACACGCGAGCAAGTTGCTGACATATTCACTAAAGCTTTAGCAAAGCCTAAGTTTGAAGAATTTAGAGCTGCTCTTGGAGTCATTAGTGCTGAGCATGCACTAAGAGGGGGTGTTAAAAGTTAGTGCATCTTATCTTGATTATTCATTTACCAAGTCAGTGGGTTGTTTAGCAATCAATTTGTTCCTATTTTCTAGCAGAATAAGTTTACCAAATATTGTGGTATTTACTTAAGAGTATTTTTAGGGAGTCTTGGTTAGTCGATTATCTTTAAATATTTTAGACATCCGTTGTATTTCTCATCTGAAGGTTTATGCAATAAGAACCTCCGTTTTTCTGCTGCTCATTCTGTATATTTCAATTTGCTGCAATTTTCTCTACTTCCTCTGGTTTCTACCTTTTATTTCAGTAACTGCCCTCGAGTATCGCCTGATCTCTCTCCTCTGTAATATATTGAAAAAGATTATTATCACATTGATTATGGAATAGAATCTCTGGGTGCTATCAAAGTTTGATGTTTAATTTATGAACTCATTTCGTGAACATGATGCTAATTTACTGCATGTAATAACTAATATATTACATATGAATAAGCGACGAAAAGGGAAGATGTGGGCAAAGTGCAAACTGCTGTAGCTATCAAAGAAGTGGCTTCAGTAATATAGACATTAATATTGATGAGATGACTGCACTATTACTGTGTGTATTTAATTGGTGGCCAGCAGAGTAGATGTCTGAACATATATAACTATCATTTATTAAGCTCACTGCACGTTTAATTTAATTATCACTACTTTTTAGCTCACCGCTCCAACTTCGTCCTAATCTAATCAAATATTTCTTGTTCTTGTCACCGGTAATGCTCCTACAATTTCAAAGAGAGTTGTACACGTTAGTGGTCTGATCCAACTCAGACCCAACTAGAATACATAGAACCAAAACTAAATAAATTAACCTCACAGGGGACCGATTGGCCGCCTCAAATCATTTACTATGTATTTTAATAACCATTTATCTTTTGCTAATTTTATTTCGATCTTAATTCGATCAAATCACCATAACAAGAGATCGAGAGTGTCATACCCTTGTATTGCGATTGTTGGATTCGACCAACACCAGTTTGTCTATAATTTTTTAATTTTTTTTTTTCCATTGGTATATTGACCGTCAAGAGCAACCTCGCAATAAGACAAATATAGTGAGTACAGAGATTCTGTATAGCCAAATTCAAAGGGAAATAAATGGTCATTGATTCCTTCTGACCACACAAAAACTACAAACCATATATATAGTAAAATAATAATTAGGCCAGAATATTTTTGAGGAAAACATTCACTGGGCTGACTTGAAAATTTTGAATTAATTTCTCCCAGTACAAAAATCAACTCGAGTTAAACAAGTGGGACACAATATTTGGACTGAGTAAGACTAAGATCAAAAAAATTTACGCACAAAAATAATGTTTTATTATGGGTTTTTTTTTTTTTTTTTGAATAGTACCCATGAGTTGAAAAAAAATTTGTTTACTCCCCATTTTCAAAAAAAAAAAAATTATTACATCATATTGCGAAAAATATACAACATTTGGGGATTTAGTTAACTGATCCTTGAGTTTTTATACCACGTTTGCGAAAAATAGGGAGTAAACGAAAATTTTATCTCTCATATGGGGAGCAGACGAAAAAAAATTTTTTGTTCAAAATGTTATTATGAAAGGTTAGCTTTTCCAAAATTATGTTTTTGGGGCTGATCTCGATCGAGTTTATTAGTTAAAATTAATTAAGTTGAATTAATAACAAATAATTTTATGTCTGATACTTGAAATTATAAAAAATACTTCAATAAAGTTGTAGTTAATATTGTGTTGGATATACTAGATTACATTTGTCTGATTTCACTTAATCATACCCTTTTCCTACAAATTCATAGTAGAGGTTAATCAACTAATAATAGTCGGTTTGACGTAGACCGGAGATTAACCGATGACTTAACATCAACAAACTAACTAAAATTAGATAAAATTAAATCAGACAAAAAGACCTAATAAACTATATCTAACACTTTCTTACAATATTTCTCATTTTTATGATGCCAAGTAAATACTAGGTTTTATAGCTTTCAAAAATTTCTATCCAGCAACAGCCACATCTAATCAAATTAAAATTTATCCAAAGTAAACTAATTGTTAGGGTTTCGAAATATATCCATGTGGAGACCAAAATGGCCGAGGCGCATTTTCTTCACTAGTTGTTTCAGATACAATTTCCGGTGCTAATCTGACACTCGTTAGAGACGGATTCTTGTTTTGTCGCAAAAGATGAACGATCCGACTTTTGAAATGTGTTCAGAAAGCAGCATCTAAATGCTAACCGAATTATGTGAAATAGTGATTGAATTCTCCTAAAACTACTGGGATGATAGTTGATATATCTTTACACAAAGCCTGCATCTGCTAGTTAAGTTTGGTTTCTAACCCAAGCGGTGTATCTGTAATTATCTTTTCCTGCGATTTCTTACTTATGAAATCTTCATTGTTTTCACGGTTTGACCTTATAAAACCGAATCCCCGGCACATTATAGATGAGACAGCTGATTAAAGAATTTAAACCACTTTCGTACCAAAATTATCAATTTGAACGTGACACTTCACTTTATTAAATTTTAAGCTCGAACAAACACATTGAAGGTGAAAGAAACCTAATCCCAGCAACGCCAGCACTTGATGTAAAAAGAAAAATCTCTAAATTATTGCATATTGAAATAAACAAACTAACTAGCTAGTGTAAGCAGCATCCTTAGAATGCAGAAACAGCAAACTAACTGCGAATAAGTGATGAATTCGTCACTATTCTGGTCTTGAACCGGAACTTCGAGAGACCATCATCTCAATGCCGACGTTTGAAGCTGGGTGGGTCGGGGATGAGGCCTGAGGGGGTGGGGGCGGCTCCCCCGACTTTCCAACATTAGTTAATCTTACGTATTTATAATCCCCATATGCTATGGATATAAGCCAATCAGGCGCATGAGGAACAACTCCTGTAATCTGGATTACTTTCATGGCAGCACCTGAATGATGATTATCTGCATAATTCAGAACACAACTCATTAAACAAGATAGAATCTTTAAACAAAATCATAAGTTTTGATGAGGATTATGAACTTACCTGGGAAATTTCTGGCTTGAACTGATGCAGAAACACCAAAAATGATCACAAGCATAATCATCATCACTCTCATGGTAGACGCCATGTTCTTTCTCAGGCCTTGCAATTATCTTTTAATTTGCTCTAATTTTTTTAGGATAATTTTATTTCGATTCAAATTCAATCAAACTACCGTAACAAAAGATCAAGTGTCATACACTTGTGTTGCGATTGTTGGATTCAACCAATCCCGGTTTGTGCTAGAATTTTTTAATTTTTTTTCCCTCGGTATATTGCCAGTTATAAAGAGCAACCTGGCAATGAGACAAATATAGTGAGTGTACAGAAATTGTGTATAGCCAAATTCAAAGGGAAATAAATGGTCATTGATTCCTTCTGACCACACAAAAACTACAAACCATATCTATAGTAAAATAATAATTAGTTCAGAATATTTTTGAGAAAAACATTCCGCGGGTTGACTTGAAAATTTTGAATTAATTTCTCCCAGTCCAAAAAAAATCTACGCGAGTTAATCAAGTGGGACACAATATTTGGACTGAGTAATTAAGACTCAGATCAAAATTTATTAGGAACAAAAATGGGAAAAATGTAAAATCGGTATACCAACTCTAATGATTTAGCGTTTTCGGTACTTTAAATTTTCCGGCGAAAAAAAAAACCCACAACTATTAAAAAAATGCAAAAAAAAGCCAATTTTGCCCAGAATAGCCAAAACCCACCGGATATCCGACCCGGATGCGCACGTGGCTCGCCTGAGTCCATGTTGTCCGAAAATGCCCGTCCACCTCAGCAAAACCCGCCATGCTGTCAATACACATAGGTAATTAAAAAAATCATAATAATTATATATAAGTAATATAATATTTAATATATACATTATACATCATTTTTTTATAATTATCATATAAATATAATTAGTTATATTATTAAAAAAATTTATATAACATTATATACAATATAAAATTTATTGCATAAAATTAAATAATAGTTCAATAAATATATTCTATATATATACATATATATACACAATAAATTTTATAAATAGTATTTGATATATACTTAACAAATTAGCAAATTTAAATGACATTATACAACTTTTTTTTATGATTATAGTAAAATATAATTATTTATATTTGATGGGGTCAAAATACGATCGTCCCACGTTAGGACACGTGGCACCACCGAGATGACGACATCTGTCTCCCCAAGGTTGCACCCATCAGCGCGCGAGCGCTAAGAGCAACGAGCGATATCCTTCTTCAGGAGTTAAGCCCAACGAGCGCTGTCACTCTCACGAGCGCCATTCGTACTGTATGATTAGCACGTCCACGTGCCAAGGGAGCCCTCTTCGAGCGTCACATTCCCTCAGAGTGGCCTCCTGATAACTCGTTAATTTGTCATTTTTCCAATTAAATTTTACCCCGAATTGTGCTTTACTTGATACTATCTTGAAAGAAATTGATGCTTGGTGGTTTTATTGCAGAATCGGGACTTGAATACGAAATTGCAACGAAATTGGTGCGAATTTAATCGTTTCATGAAGAAATTTTGGTAAAAGCCGGACTTACTGCATCGTTGACTTGTTGAGTAATTTATTGTGATGAAATTGGGAAGCTACGTTGAAATGCATGCATGCACTAGTAATTGGATATAAGTGCTAAAGTGATTTTAGAATGTTAGTGGGTTGAACTCTTTTGGCCATGCGTGAATTGCATGCTTGACTTATTTGAGAGGGCCTAATTTACTGCACTTGGAAGTTGGAAGTAATTGGGAAATTTGGGTTGCATGCATGGAATTAGTTTGGCCCAGTTGCTTTGTTGTAGGCCATGTTTGGAATTATGGGCTGTGCTTCTACTTGGGAATTAATGTGAGTGGGCCCGGGACTGTTAATTCTTGGAGAGCAAGAATTAAGTCCAATTTGGACAAGGATTTGGAGCCCGATTTGCATGAGGTCTAGAATTCTAATTTTGAGACAAGACTTGGGTTATATATTAATGCTTCGGACAGTAGCTTAGAGGAGAAGACTTTAACGCAAGAGCTTCGGGGAGAGACGACACGCAACACTTGAGGAGTATTCCTGGAGCATGCTCCGGCGATCTCCATAGAGTTTTTCTTTCTTTATCTTATTTCTTTGCTTCTTAGATAATTTAGTTTATTTATGTTAAAGAATTCCTCTATTGTTTTTATGAATTTTAGTAGCTAAGTTTTTAATTATCTAGTTAGGGATTATAGATTCGAATTGGATATTGTGAGACCTAAACGTTTTTATCAATTCATGTTTATTTGGGCATTTATCTTATCTCCGTATTTCGCGTTTATTGTGATTAGGCAATTTCGGGATAGTGCACGATCTCTAGGTTGTTTAATTTGCATATAGCCATTCATGATGCTTGAAGTGTAGTAGAGTTTGATTGATAAAAGGTGGTAAATTAGTGACAGGGTCTTAGCGATAACATTCCTCGTTCACTAAGGGATTTGATAATCTAATTTAAATCTTGCGTGTGTCACGACTTGGTTAATTAGGGTTGGTGTTTTTATGATTCTTAATGCTGCGAATTCATTAAATCCTGTCGAATGTCTCTAGGGATTGTGAATTTGTTAGGGAAGATAACTGTCGAGTGTCTCTAGGTTATCCGATTAATTAAGTAAAAATGAGGTTGAGTCGAGTGTCTCTATCAACTATAGCCAATCTGTCTGAATAACTTGAATTTATCCTTGAGTCAATGATCAATATAACAATTCGAATCGAATATCCCTGGCTAGGTAATTTTCCCTTTGATTGATTTAATCCTACGTGATTTTGCTTGATAATTTTAATTAGTTTTTAATTCTTGTTATTTTATTTTAATTGCATACTTAGTTAGAATAATTCAAAACCCCCCTTTTAATTGTTACTTTCCGTGAATTACTTAGAATTGTTAGAAATAAGTCAACCAGTCTCCGTGGATCGACCCTGTTTACGCTATACTCCGTTGTTAGTTGTGAATAGGTTTTCCATTTATTTTTGACGGATTCGACACCTGTCAAATTTTGGCGCCATTGCCGGGGACTGTGTTTTTAATCGATTTTATTTCTTTTCATGAACAGGAGCATTCAAGGAAAGGACGATCATCCAACAATGTTTGCGAATGCACAACAGTTCAACAATTATGCAAACATTCCACAACAGGTTAACGAGGTCAACTCTTCACCTTTTGATGAAATTAAGAATATGATAAGTGTTTTGGCTTCTAACCTTGGTGTAGGTGTACCCCAAGTAGCGAAGGTATGTCAATTGTGTGCGAGCACGTTGCATCCCACCGACGCGTGTCCATCCCTTCAAGAATCCACTTTCGAAAATGTGGACCCATTCGGATATCAACCTCTGATGTACAATCCATACTCCAACATGCACAATACCGGATGGTATGATCACCCCACTATGAGTTATGCACCGAATCCACCAAACTTCCAAAACTTCGTACCTACACCTCCACAACCCCAACTACCAATTTCTCAACCATACCCACCTTTCAACCCACAAGATATCCAATTTAATAACTTGGAAACCTCCTTTAACAATTTGGAAAATCAATTGGGTCAAATTGCAGCCTCATTGAGCAGAATAGAGAATCAACGGAAACTTCAATCACAAACGGAGGATCAGAGGCGAAACATGAGTGCAATCACGATCCTAAGTGATGAGGAACTGTCTCCCCCAGTGGAGAAGACCAAAACTCGCCAGAACAGAGCAGAAACTGATCAGACGAGCGACTTGACCGTTAAGCGTGACCACGCCTTAGGCTCCAGTCGCGACAGAGAGTCAGAAATTGTAGCCCAGCCTAAGCCATGGGTGGAACCACCTCCGTTTCCAGAGCGCCTGATCCAAGCGAGAAAAGAGAAGAAGGAGCAAGGTGTACTTGAGACTTTTCAAAAAGTTGAAGCTAACGTTCCTTTGTTGGATGCAATCCAACAAATCCCACGACATGCGAAATATCTTGAGGAACTCTGCAACAACAAAAGGAAATTGAAAGGTAATGAAATCATGAGTGTTGGAGAGAATGTCTCTGCTGTTTTACAAAAGAAATTACCTCCTAAGTGCGGAGACCAAGTTATGTTTTCAATTCCATGTAAAATTGGCAAGACTGAGATTAAGACAACAATGTGTGATTTGGATGCGCCCATTAATATTATGCCTCTATCTGTTTATTCGTCACTGAATCTTGGTCCTTTGAAAGATACAGGTGTCATAATTCAGTTCGCTGATCGATCTATTGTATATCCAGATGGAGTATTAGAGGACGTACTCGTGCAAGTTGATGGATTAGTCTTTCCAGCTGATTTTTATGTGATTTATATGGAGGATGAAAGTTCTTTGAGTACTTCTGATATTTTACTTGGGCGACCTTTTCTCAGTACTGCTAATGCTAAAATAGATGTTCAAGAAGATTTATTGACTCTAGAATTTGATGGTGATATTGCAAAATTTAATATTTATGAGTCAAGTAAAGATCCTAATGAATCATCTAATGTTTTAAGTGTTGATGTGATTGAAAACCCAAGTAATGAAATTTTTGAGCCTAATAATGTGGACAAGCTAAGTTTTGAATCTTTTCAAAATTGGGCAGTCGAAAATTTTGAGAGTAAGCCGAAACATGTTAGTTTGCATGATGATATCTTTGATATGGTGATACCATTAGAGCATGTTAGACCTCTCAATATAAAGGCTTCGAATTTGAAACTACTTGATGATTTAGCTAAACTGAATTCTTTCATTTTGTAGGCACCTATTGAGGAACTCAAGAAGTTTTTGGATAATTTGATTTATGCTTTCAAAGGAGGAGGAAAATTTGCTGATTCAAAGCCTACCCAAGCTGAATTTCTGGATGAGCAGTTTTTCAGGACACGTGACCATAAGGCGTGGCCACGCTCTATGGTCACGCACTGGTATGCTGATATTATTGATTATTGGACTACTACCTTCCTCAGATCTCATATCTTTTTCGAGTTTAGGACTCTTAGTGATCTTGGTGAACATTGCTACAAACGGTTGATGGAGCCTTTGATGAAAAAGTATCAAGCCATGTTGCGTGTCTCTTTTAGTTACCATCCCCAATCTAGAGGCCGTAATGGACTAGAAGATTCATCTCCACACAGTCGAGGGGATTTGTATGGAGGGTGTACCTCCGTTTGAGTAGCACTTTAACAAGTCTTGTCGAGCCTAGGACATTAAACAAGGGCGCTATTGGGAGGCAACCCAAGTTTTGGCGGTTTAGGCGCCTTTTTCTTCCCTCAGTTTCTTTTCTTTTGGTTTTTTCGGTTCTGGTGGTGTTTGTGTTGATTTTATGCGCTTTTCTGTCTTGCAGAAACGTGTAACTTGCCCAGATAACGCTGATATGCTGCTGATAACTGCTGTAAATTTTCTGCTAACATGACCCTTGAGCGTGGTCACGCCTAACAGCCACGCCACTTCCAGAATTTCAAGATAAATGGGAAATTTACATGCCCAGACGCCCCACCTCCCCAACCCAAACTTCAGGGAAGTCCTCTTTACTCTAGATCTTGATTCTTTTTCTTATGCCTTGAGGACAATGCATGATTTAAGTGTGGGGGGATTAGGTCCACTAGTGCTAGAATTGAAAATTTTTTTGAAATTTTTGTTTTTGTGGCTGAACTTGTGATTTTACTTCGAACTTGAGATGTTGATAATTGTGGAAATATTTCTCCCGTTTTGAATACTTTCTATTAGGTTTGATTGTTGAATTTTTCTAGAACGAGTTAGGCTTGTTAAATGCATGAAATTTGTGTGAAATTTGACGAATTAGTATAATTTTATACCCTCATTTTTCGTGCACCATTGAACGAATTAATGTGCTCTGCCTAGATAGAGAAGTATATGTTTTTCAATTAAGTCTAAAAGTTGATTAGAACTCATCTTAACTCCCTTCGAGGTGAAATTTTTAGTTAACGATTGATTTGAGAAGTGACTTAGGCGATCGTTGTCGGTGGTAAGCCTTTTCTTGATCCTTTCACAAATAAAGTTATACCGTTTGACCCCGCTGAGCCTAAATGTTGTGCAAAATTTCTTCTTAGCCACATTATAAGCCGATGCACAATATTATTTTTCTACCCTACTTTGAATCACACCTTGCTTGCTCATTTTGGGTATGAATTTTTAGATGTCTTTAGACTCCCTTTATCCTTGGTGCTGAAAAAAGTTGAGAGATTGTGCAATGTTGAAAATAAAGAAAAAGAGTGATGAAAGGAAAAGAAGTCAAAAGAAAGAAAAAAAAAAATGAGCAGAAAAAAAAAGAAAAAAAAAATACAAAAAGAGAAAATAAGAAAGTGAAAGCGAGTTCGATGAGTGAAAAAGGGGGAAAATTGGTTGTATAAGGCAAAATTAGGGAGTTTGGTAGATGAAAATGGAATTACTACGGGTTTTATTCTAAAATGTGTAAGCTTGGTGTGTTAGTCATAATTCCAAAATTTCCCAACCTTAACCCAAGCCTTACATTACAAGCTCGAAAGACCTATCGATCTCGAGTCATGAGTTAACTACATTAGTGGAGATTGGAGTGAAGGATGCATTCAAAGTTAATAATTGGTACTTAGGCGAAAATCATAGACTAATCAATCTAGTCTTTGTACATTCTTTTGTTCAATTCACACTACATGACACGAGGGTATGCTATTTATACTAATTTGTTGGATTTTGTGCAATTGAGTATTGTGTTGATGAGCTAGACTTGTTTAGGGAGAATTCGATGATTGCCTTTGTGATTGTGTTTGATGGGTGGTATTGTTTCCATTTGACCTCCCCTTTGGCTCGTCACTTGAACTGGAGCCTTCATTCCCCCCAGCGGATATCTTGGCTTCCAATACTCCAGGTTGTCACGAGCGCGCTCTTAAGCCCTCGTTACCAACCACCCAAATGGCTCTCTGACACATCGTACATGCCCGCGCACCTGCCACTGTTGCCCGCACCAACTTTTGGCCGCTTTTGCAGAAGATTCCTCCTAGGTTTCTCTCTCATGGCGCCACGTGTTAGGGCAACATTCGGCCAGGACCACTTGAGGCAAATGACCAAAGGGTCCTTGACCCTCAACTATAAATAGCTAAAGTCATCTTCTACACTGGTAAGCAATCTTCATCACTGAAACTGCTACTGAACCTACGTTTCTCCTTCATACCTTGAACTGACTTGAGCGTCGGAGAGCCAAACTGGGTATCACCCCCAGTTCCCCCAGCTTGGCCTTCTGACTTTTATTGTGCTTGTCCCAACAGGTAGAACCCCCTTTCTCATTTCCGGCGAATCTCCGGCGGTTTCCTCCACAACTACAAATCGTAAAGTGATTGGATTCAGATCTTCACATTCTGAACCCATCATTTTTTGCGCCGTCTGTGGGAAACCGTTTCTCTATCCCTTTCTTTCTTTTTGTTGGTAGAAGAGCAAGCACACTCTTACCCTTTCCAGTCATGGTCGCTACAAGGTCTGGAGCCGTGGGAGGAGGAGATAACGCCTCCCAAGATGCCAATATCATTATTCCCTCCACCACTACTGGTGGAGCCCCGCCTCCTTCCGTCACCGTTGGTGGAGCACCTCCCGCCGCAGGAGTGACTCCGCAAGCAGGGTCTTCAATACCTCCACCTATACCGCCGGCACTGCCAATTCCCGCCGCCGCCGGAGGAGTCTCTCTCTCTGCTCCTCCGCAGCCTGCTCAGAACCCATGGGTCCATCCCCAGGTGAATCCTGGAGTGCAGGGTTACATGATGCCCCCATCCGGATATACCCTCACCCCGACTATTATAGTGCCGCCGGTCCAGCCGTATCATGCCGGTCAGATCCAGCTCCCGGTGGTGATCCCCAGGGAGATTGAAGGAGTGGAGTTACCTCCACTAACCACCCAGCAGTTGCGGGCTCTCTATGCCCAATGTGAGGTTCAGGCGGCCCAGGGAGCATGGGAGAGGTTCCACTCCATGTACTTTCCCTCTGGGCAGGCCACTCAAGTTGCAGCCCCTTTAGGCGGACAACAAAATTTTCCCCTCAGAGAAGCCCAGGCTGTCCTGAGGGCACAACCACCACCACCACCAGCCAGAGAAGTGCCCCAGCAGGAGGGCAACGAGCGTCCCTCCATGGGCAGGAATAAAGAGCCCACAGAACGAGTGAACGAGAATGAAGGGGACTCTCATGCCTCCAGGAGGGGGTCACGAGCCCCCAGACAAGGGGACAGACAAGGAGACGTGAATCCTGACATCCTCGCGGCTGTGCAAGACCAGCTGTAGGGTTTAAAGGATATTGTGGGACAGCTCTCACGAGGGCGATCAACTCAGATCTCCCCTAGTCGGGATGAACGGGTTGACGCCCGAAACGCCCCTACCAAGGACCCCCAGCCGAGGGTCCACCACCGCAAGGAGCCGGAGGAAAACTTCGGCACGTATGAGTACCACCCGTTGGCGAGGGGCTCGCCCCTCGTGGAAGAAGTTTTGATGGCCCAAGCAGGCATGGCCAAAATCTCCACTTCCATCAACCGATACGACTGGACGACTGATCCGGCTGAACATCTGGATCACTTTTTACATCTAATGCACCTCTACGAGCATTCCAGCAACTACTGGGCCAAAGTGTTTGTCACTTCCTTAGTGGGAATGGCTCAGGAGTGGTACAAGCGACTGCCGCCGCGCTCGATTCACTCATATGAAGAGCTGGCTCATGCTTTCCTTAACCACTTTAATTCTTTGAAAGCGCCAGTCACCGCACCTACTGCCCTTTACAACGTGGTGCAAGGCAGGAGCGAGTCTCTGCGCTCGTTCTTCGCCCGCTTCAACAAGGAAATCCTACAGGTGGAGAGGCCTTCTATGGATTTCTTGATCCCAGTGCTCTTTCAGGCTGTGGATCACAAGCAGTATGTGAGCAAGAAGTTTGCCGACGCCATCGTAGAAAGGAGGCCAGGGACCCTCATGGCCTTGAGAGAGGTAGCCGAGCCGTTCTTCGCGCTCGAAGACATGTATGGGACGAATGGTCCCCGGCATCACAGTCCATCCAGGAACGAGCGACCCCATCACGAGCGGGGACGGGAGGTGGTAGTCAAGAAGGAGCGCCCTCAAGAGCGGAAAAGGTCGCCACCACCCCCTCGACGATTCGAGCGGGTCCCGCTCACCAGGCCGAATTCAGAAGTCTACAACCTCTTCGATAAAAAGCTCTTTAAGAGACCCATCAAAATGAGGGAAACGGACTCGCTCAGGCGCTCGAGCAAATACTGCGCATTCCATAAGCAGAGGGGGCACGACATGGATGAATGCCGCCAGTTGGAAGCTGAGATTCAGAGGCTCGTCGCAGGGGGCCACCTGAAGGAATTCGTCCGGGTGCTCGAGCGTTACGATGAACGCTGTAACGAGCGCGCTGGAGGAAGAAGGAGAAGCCCGTCCCGATCAAAGAGCCCAAGGGGGAGGGGACCCCCTGAGAGCAGCAGCCGCCGGGGCAGTAAAGGAAAAGCCCCTAAGCAAGAAAATGAACCTTTCGCAGTCATAAATATGATTGCAGGAGGCTCGTCAGGAGGAGATTCCCACGCCTCTCGGCGGAGGTATGTCCGGAGCTACAACCAATGCCCAGCAGTGCCTAAACCCATCTACGTCATCCAGAGTTCAAGCGCTCAAAGGTCAAGAGAGAATGATGTAATAGGCTTCGATGATAGGGATTTAGAGCACATTATAACACCCCATGGGGAGGGTATAACCTCCGATTGCCCCATGGTGGTTAGTGTAGATGTTCACAATCACGTTGTAAAAAGGGTGTTGGTGGATAGTGGAAGCTCTGTTAATGTTTTGCCTTATTCTACATTTTTAAAGATGAAGGCTAACCTTCCGCTCGAGCCTCTCAGAACAGCCCTCATTGGCTTTGGAGGCTCGGAAGTTGTCCCACGAGGGCAAATTCGCTTAGCTACTTCATTCGGCCGAGCCCCTCAGCGCAAGACACTCTTGGTGACATACGCGGTGGTGGAGATTGACATTCCTTATAACATCATAATTGGGCACCCTGCCCTCGTGGATTTCAAAGCCATCATCTCCACCTACCACCAGAAGATTAAATTCCCTACCTCCGAGGGCGTGGGAGAAGTACTGTGCAATGTGCGAGAGGCTTGGGAATGTTACATGCTGTCCCTTAGAAAGCCTAAAGCGGAGAAAACCTTCCAAATTGGTTCCACCAAGAAATCGGTGGATTTCCCCAATCTAGATGAGGACAGCCCAGCACGGAAAAGGGCGAAGTTGAACAAGAAGAAGAACAAAAAGAAGAAGGGAGACAACGTGGAGAATCCCCTCGAAAGTGCACCACCAGGGACCGTTGGTGGATCGTCCTCAGAAGGAGACGAGCTAGGAGGAGGTGAGTAAGCACCCGGTGACCGTTTGACGGGAAAGAAGAGGGCGCTCGAACTTCCTCGCCCTGAGATAAGGATCGAACCCTCGGAGAAGTTCCTGACCATTGAGTTGGAACCTGGAAACAAGGATAAGACTACTCAGATAGGATCTAACCTCTCGGGGCCCTCTCAGATTATGATGATTGACTTCCTCAGGGAGAACAGTGATGTATTTGCGTGGAAAGCCTCCGACCTCACAGGGATTGACCCAAGCGTCATTGTCCATAGGCTTAATGTGGATCCCTCTTTCAAACCCATCAAGCAGAAAAAGCGGGATGTACATGGCTTTCGAAAGAAAGTTGTAACAGCCCTACTCAGGGCCAAGTCGAGAAAGGTAAGTAAAGGGGTAACTTAGGAAGCGGTTATAGTCTCGATCTTTGTTAATTCTCTCATGCATTGCATTTCATGTGACTTATGTGCTTTAATATGTTATAATTTAATAAAAAGTTCGTGAATTTAATTCCTTCTTCTATTTAGCATGTATCTCGAAACTCTTTCCCTAAAATCCTAGAATTCTAATATTCATTCCCTTCTAGCACCTAAAACCCCTTCATATGTTTCAAAACCCATTCCTACAGTTTTAGGTTGGAAATTACGAAAATACCCCTACAGCTCAAAAATATTCCTACATTTCCCGAAATACTTTCATTACCCAATATTGTAACCAAAAGAATCCTCACATTATTTCGAGGATCGTGATACTCTCCGAGAACCATAATTCCCATCCTAACTCCCGTAGTATCAAAAACCGGCGAAAACCCTAGCTTATGATTCGATCATCAATAAATCCTTACACTTCTACTTTCTGATATTCAAAATTATAACCAAAACGATCCTTAAATTATTTTATGAATTTTCATGCATTTACCAAAAACTCGATCTCACCATAGCATATTTTATAAATATTTTCCTTTCTAAAAATCATCATTTTATTTTGAACAAATTAGCTTTTATTCAATAGTCGAAATTATACTTGAAACGATCCTTGAATTTTCCTCTACATTATGGTGATTTTTCCAAACTCTAAACTTTATCATAGCTTCGTTTGTATAATTTTCTTATGATTTTCATCATCTTTAGTATTCATAAATTATAAACAAAAACTCCAAATATTTCATATTTATAATCAAAACGAAGCTCACTTTTCACTCATTCTATTATTAATTCACTACATCAAAATTTTATCTCTCGACTCTTGAATAAATTTTATATTATTTTTACATTTATTTTTAATCAAAATGACATCATCCATGACCTCATGGTCTTTTAGAAGAATTAAACAAATGAGCATAATTTCTCCACATTTCCTAATTAATTACCAAGCATTTGTTCATGAAATAATTTAACCACATCTCCAACTTAATTACCAAGCATTTGTTGAAATCTTAGGCAACCACATCTCCCATAAACTTTCATTTATTGCTTAGAAGCCCCTCATGACTACCTATAAATACCCCCCTTAAGCCTCATTTATACCTCACAATTCAACACACAAAATCACTCTCTCCCTCTCCATTCTCACGCCACAACTCTCTCTCTCTCTACAAGGTATGTTTTTCTTCTATTATTTCATGTTTTATATAATGTTCTTAGTATAGAAATAATAGTAGCATGCCTAGGATTAATTAAATTATGCTTTAGGAATTTATTTTATGAAATATATGCATAATTGTTAGTTTAAATACAACGTGTGTATATTATGGAATTTTATTTAATTAAATGCATGAATTATGATATGATATAATATGAATATGTATTTAAATGCTTATGATCTTGTTCATGCTTAGAATAATTTATTTAGAATTATTTTTCATAGAGAATTCATATATTTTGCTATATTGTGCTTCAATCTTATGTTATGAATATGAATATGATAGAGCATGTTACATACCCTCTTTGAATATTCAAATGAGTTCAAGAACATGTTCATAATGTTCTTAGATGTGTGTGTGTGCATGTGTGTGCCGTGATCAATGTGTGGGTGTGTGTGAATTTGATTTTGTGTTATAAAGTGTTTAATTCACATGAAATTGAATAGTAAATGTTTCCAATAGTAATTTTGACTTTTTGGTCAACCAAAATACTATTAATTTCGAAATTATTATAAAAATAATTATAAAATGAGTTTTGGAATTTTAAAGAAAGATTTTTCCCCGAATTTTCCAAAAATCGGTAAACTATGTAATATTTTCAAAAGATAACCTACATTGTCAAATTTAACCATAAATCTTATTTCAAATCTTATAATTATAATTATCATATGGTATATATATATTTGATTAGCTAAAGATCCCATTAACCCTAAATTATTAATCAAATTCCCTTAAACGGGTAAATTTAGGGTTTACCGGGAAATCTTTAACATATTACATGATGTGTACTTTATGGTGTGTACGATTGATTAATTTGAATATTAGAACCTAGTTCTAAGCCAGTAGTAGTTATTACTTTCAGGCGAGGATATAATTGAACAGTGGAATCCCAAGGATTTTATCTAGACCGTCAAGACACTCGGTGAGGGTTAAAATGTTTTCAACTGGAATCATGCCTATACATACGTATCTATATAAAAACTATTTTCAAGCCTACCCATCATATTGATTTACTACCCTATATACATATTATTGTACTACAATGTCCCTTTTAAGGGAAAAATACTTTCATGCCGGAATCAACGTTTTACTAGAGCATTATATATTTCAATTCCACTTTATCAAAACATTGATTCCGGGTTATGCAAGAAAAATATTGTTCTTGATTCATGCTATGGGCCCCGGCTGTATCCGTAGCGAGCAATTACCCGGAAGGTATCGGGCCGAGGGTATTGTTGGTGCTGCGGACTGCCACCACCTCTTGGTAGTGGTTTAACTGGAGGTTAGTTACTCCACGCCAAGGGATGAGGGAGAGATAGCTGCCTCCCGAATCTAGTTCATGGTCTCTAGGGTTGGCTCCCCTATTGACACCAAGGAGTAGCGGAGTTATTGTCTTATTGGTTTTATTGAAGTATCGGTGTCTTGATCAACACCGTTACCATTTTATCATGATTTAAGGAGTTATGGATGGAGAGGCCTAGCTTGCGGGCATTCAAGTTCTTGTTACAAACGGTTCATATTATTTCCGCAAATATTCCAAATACCCCTATCCCTATTTTACAAATATCATGAACCGTTCCCTATTTGCTATATCCTATTGCCAATATTTTGATCAAGATCTTCTTGATTATATAAATATATATATATACATATACTTATACTTATAATTTATTACACCCCCTTCACTTAGTCACTTTGACTAACCCTCTCGCCCGGTTTCAAATGCATGATTTCAGGAATCCACGGAGCGACGCCTTAGAGGTATCTTGAAGCTTTAAGGTGTCATATCTTAGTCAATCAGGATTGTACTAAGAGTGCATGTACCTATGTCAATAAGCACTCTCCTATGGAATTAGATCTTTCGCTGTAATTACTTATCCAACTTAATGATATGTGTTTCGTCATGTACTGTCCCCTTATATTGCTCAAGTTTATTTTCCGTTGCGTCTAAATTTTTATACTCTGGTATTGTATAGTCTTGTCCGTTCGCCGGAGTATTTCTCGAGTGCTAGGACTCACATCCACTCGGGAAGTACAACGGTGCGGGGTTGTAGTGTTAAGGGGCGCTACAAAAGTCATTGAAGAGGAAGTTAATAAACTCCTGGAGGCTCAATATATCGAGCCCATCTTGTGTCCAGAATGGTTGTGTAATGTTGTCTTGGTGCCCAAGAGCGCGAATAAATTGCGCATGTGCAATGATTTCACTGATCTCAACAAGGCCTGCCCTAAAGATCCTTACCCGCTGCCCCGGATTGACCAATTAGTGGATTCGACCGCTGGCTGCGAGCTCATGAGCATGATGGACGCTTTCCAGGGATACTATCAGATCTTTATGGCCCCAGAAGACCGCCCCAAAACCTCGTTTGTTGTCCATCTGGGGGTATATTGCTTCTTAGTCATGCCTTTCGGACTCAAGAACGCCGGAGCTACGTATCAACGGCTCGTCAACAAGATGTTTGAAAAAGAAATTGGAAGGTCCATGGAGGTTTACGTGGATGATATGATTGTCAAAAGCGAGCGCCAGGACTCCCACTTGGAAGATCTCAAGCGCACTTTTTCAATCCTCCGTCAGTATGGGATGAAGTTGAACCCTTCGAAGTGCACCTTTGGAGTGCAAGGGGGAAAGTTCTTAGGGTACATGGTCAGTCAGAGGGGAATTGAGGCCAATCCGGAGAAGATCAAGGCCATATTGGAAATTCCCTCCCCTCGAAATTTGCGGGAAGTGCAAGTCCTAGTCGGAAAAATCATCTCGTTGAACAGGTTTATTTCGCGTTCGGCGGACAGGAACCTTCCCTTCTTCAAAATTTTGAGGAACGCACGTAACTTTGCTTGGACAGAAGAATGCGAAAGGGCGCTGCAAGATATGAAGGCTTACTTATCGAGCGCACCACTGCTGACTAAGCCCGTCGAAGGTGAGAGATTATTTACGTATCTTTCCGTTTCTTCCGAGGCCACAAGCGCGGTTCTGATCGCTGTACGGGAGCGGAAACACTTACCTGTCTATTATCTGAGCAAAACATTGCAAGGAGCCGAGAAGAAGTATCTGGAGATTGAGAAATTCGCGTTAGCACTCATCAACGCCTCGAGAAGGCTGAGGCCTTACTTTCAAGCGCACTCCATAACGATCCTCACCGACCAACCCTTGAAGCAAGTGTTGTCTAAGCCAGACGTGTCTGGGAGATTAATCAAATGGGCCATCGAATTGAGCCAGTTTGACTTATGCTTCGAGCCCAGGACCACGATACAGGCTCAGGTGGTAGCTGATTTGTTGGCAGAACGCTTTGGTTTAGAGCCTGCCGTTCAGGAGAGTGAGGGATTATGGGTCCTGCACACAGATGGTTCCTCGACCTCTCAAGGGGGAGGAGTAGGAGTGGCCCTTAGAAACCCCGATGGGATTGAGCTGGACTTTGCAATCAAGCTGGATTTCCAAGTCACTAATAACGAAGCAGAATATGAAGCCCTCGTGCAAGGATTGAATATTGCTTTTCAGAATGGAGCCTCCAGAATCACCGCTTATGTGGATTCACAGTTAATTGCGAGCCAGATTGAAGGAACTTACGAGGCTCCAGAAACCACCGTGGTGCAGTACCTGAGTAAAGCCAGAGAAATCATCGGGAAGTTCAAGGAATTTCATCTACTTCAAGTACCACGGGAGGAGAACGAGTGTGCGGACGCTCTGTCAAAGTTTGCGTCAGCTTTAGAAGGCACTTCTGAGCGTTCTGTCACGTTCCTTAGAACTGAGGAACCTTTGATCAGGGAAAGAGTCGCCATTGGGATAATCGCTATGATTGATCCAAACGAGCCCTGTTGGCTTGACGACATCGTCATTTTCCTTAGGGATGGAATTCCCCCCACTGGCAAGGTGGAAGCTAGGAAAGTTCGAAGTAAGGCCCCTCGTTTCACTTTGGATCACGAGGGGAGGTTATTCAAGAAATCATTCCAGGGACCCCCAATGAGATGCCTGAGGCCCTCACAAGCGAAGGAGACGCTTGAACTCATCCACAATGGAAGCTGTGGGAATCATTCCGGAAGGCGTATCCTGGCAAAGAAGGTTCTAAGAAGTGGGTTTTATTGGCCTACAGTTCTCCAAGATGCCATTGAATTTTCGAGGAAGTACCCTAAATGCCAATTTCATTCGAATCTCCCTCAATTGCCAGCCACACAGATGATACCAATAGACGTCTCTTGGCCTTTTGACCAGTGGGGAATAGACATCGTGGGCCCCTTGCCCATGGCTGCGGGACAAAAGAAGTTTGTCATTTTAGCCGTCGACTACTTCACCAAGTGGGCCGAGGCCGAAGCCGTTTCAAAAATCACTTTCAGGGTTGTAAGGGACTTCATTTGGAAAAACATCATTTGCAGGTACGGCATCCCGAGGGTGCTTATCTCTGACAACGGATACCAGTTCATAGCAGCCGACACACGAGAATGGTGCTCTGAGTTGGGGATCGAGTAGCGATTTACCTCTGTAGGACACCCTCAAGCCAATGGGCAAGCAGAAGTTACCAATAGGATCATCTTGCAACATCTGAAAACCATGCTTGAGAGCAAGAAAAGTGAGTGGGCTGAGGAGCTGCAAGGAGCGCTTTGGGCTTATCGCACTACCCCACGAGCGGCCACTGGAGAAACACCTTACGCGCTCGTTTATGGATCAGAAGCGATGATACCAGCGGAGATAGTAAATGAATCCGCTCGTGTCGGCTATTTCGAGCCTCAGCTCAACGATGACAACAGGAGCTTGGAGTTGGACTTGCTGGATGAAAGGAGAGACAAAGCCTGGGCTAAGATCCACCATTATAAAGCCTCTGTGGCCCAACAGTACAACAAGCGTGTGAGGGAAAGAACTTTCCAGTTGGGAGACTTGGTTTTGAAGAAAGTGGAAGTATCCAAGCACGTGGGGAAATTGGACCCCAATTGGGAAGGCCCATTCATGGTCGTACAACTCAGAGCTAACAACACTTACACCCTGGAGACACTTCAAGGTGAGCGCTTGCCTCGCCCTTGGAACGCATGTAACCTCCGGCGGTTTTATGTTTAAAAGCTCTTTGCGGAACATGATGTAACAACCCTCTTTGGTGGGTTCCTCTGTACTTCCAATTGTGAGTAAGTTCCAGTATAACTTTTTCTTAAATTGTTCTAACATTATGTTTCTTTGATCGCTTGAATGGATGAGACCCATGTCCCTTGTTTTCACGAGCGTGGTTGGCAATCCCTTCCTATATGAATGCTGGTATTTCGCAAGGGTTACGCTGGCCAGCACTCTACTCCGCTTGGGGGGACGCCCTCATAAGGATAGACTGGTTACACTCATAACCAATTAAACGAGATGGGGAAAATCCTAGTAGGCCTTGGCCGTTTCTTACAACGCCTTGCGCTCGAAAGTGGGATCCCTTGCAGACGGAACTTCACAAGTCTTGAACGAGGGAAACCTCTAAGTAAGACCCTCGTAAATACTCAAGACTTAGCATAATTTCCGAGAATAAGGAGAAGGTCCCCAAGTCTTGAACGAGGGCAGTCTCACAATAAGACCCTCACGACCGCTCAAGACTTAGACAAATTTTCAAGACTTATAACAAAAACAAAATTTATACAAGTCTTGAAAAGGAGGGCAATCTCACAATAAGACCCTCAAGACCGCTCAAGACTTAGACAAATTTTCAAGGCTTATGACAAAGGCAAAAATTTATACAAGTCTTGAAAGGGAGGGCAATCTCACAATAAGACCCTCACGACCGCTCAAGACTTAGACAAATTTTCAAGGCTTATGACAAAGGCAAAAATTTATACAAGTCTTGAGTAGGGGGGGGGGGGCAATCTCACAATAAGACCCTCACGATCGCTCAAGACTCAGGCGAATTTTCAAGTGTTACAGAATTACCAAAATTTCTCAAAGTTCTAAAGGCTTATCAGAGAAATAAAACATCCACAGAGTATGCTACACACAATCTTATTATTACAAGATTTGTTCCAGCAAGCTCTAAGTATGAGTTCTGATTCATAAGTAAGCAAAAGAACAAAGTTGCGAAGAATAGAATATATATTCATTGCAAAAAATCTTACAAGACAAAGGGCTCAAAGGCCTATGAAGTATTGTTTCAGAAGAAAGAAAAGAGGCATTAAAACAGGAAAGTACATAGAAAATTTACAAGAGAAAAGTCTCAGGCGGCTGGAGCAACGTCTTCATCAACGATCACCAGTATATTCTGGGCCACGGGGCCATGAACTGGGCCCTCAGGCTCTTGCGGTTGGGCTTGGGGATCGTCGGGCTCATTGGCAGCAGGAGCGGGGACGTTAGCACCCTCGGCAGCTGGGACAGGGGCATCCTCCACGATAGGCGATTGGGGCTCATCCTCAGGGTCATCATTTTGAGCGGATTGAGCAGCACCCCCTTCCCGATGAGCGTCCGTGTACTCATCTTGGATCAGCTTAACCAAGAAGTCGTACTCCATCTCAGCAATGGCGTCCGCGGGGTCGTTTGGGTCCTCATCCACTTCCTCACAACGCTCGTTGAACATGAGCCCCGTGCCCTCTGCTCCCTTCATAGCCGGGTCAGTTAGCCCCTTGTGTATGCCCTGCTCAACGGCTAAGTTGAAGGCATTCTGGGCCTCATCCAAGCAATGCAACGAGGCTGCAAAGTTGAAGGCCTTCGAATGGCAGAACCTGACAAGGGCCTCCTTGTTCGCACGTGCAAGACTTTGAGGCCACTCGTTCATGGTGTCGTTGAATTTCCTCTCAGCCTCCAGAGCCCTCGTCTTCCAGCTTTCCCGCTCGGTCTCCGCCTTCTTGCAGCGCTCGTTAGCCTGGGCCAATTGGTCGCTCAAGCCGCTTCGAGCGCTCTCCACCACCTGAAAATCCTCCTTCAGTTTTCCCAGCTCCTCCTCCGCTTTATTGTACAAATCCTTGAGGGATTCATACTTAGCTATCTCAGCATCCAGATCCGCTTGAATCTGAGCCGGATCGTTGGAACGAGCCATCTTCTTATACTTGGCTTTGCGGTCAGCGTAGGTGGAGGCTCGCATTTGCACATTTCGGAGCCGGGGAAGAACTTGCTGCATAAGTTGGAGAAAAGGGAAGTGTTAGCCAAAAAATGCTAAGTTACAGAAATTAGCAAAGAAAGCAAGGAGTGAAGACTTACGGAGATTAGAGCGTGGGCCGCATCATAGGTCACTTTCTCCACAGACTCACTGAAGAGATGCCGGTGGTCCGCCGAGAATTGGGCCTTGTTGTAGAGATTCTCGGTGACAGCTTGAGCGAGCGTGCCAGGCCTCAGCAGAACTGGCCCACCGTCGGGGGCACCTGTGTAGTCCTTGTCCCCTCGTCGGGAGAACTCCCATAAATGTTCCTCCTCTGAAGAGGAAGTTTCTCCCTCGCCCTTGGGGCCCTCGGCCACCTGCTTGCCCCTGCCTTTTATTGCCACTGAATCGGGCATCCTCTTCCTCTTGCGGGAAGGCCTACTGGCGCTCGGTGGGGCCTCGGTTATTGCTAGGGTGGTTATTGGCCTCGTTTATTCTGCAGCCAGAGGGGGTTGAACGTCTCCCGCTCTCTCTGTAGTCAACCGCCTCCTGGTCTCTCTGTTGGCCAGTCTACTCTCCCCTCGCCCACGAGGGGGTTGAACCTCTGGAATAGCGCTCGAACTGGCGCCCTGACTACCGCTACGAGCGTCTCCGCGATTGCTACGATTGCGAGGGCGCTGTTGCTCGCGCTGTTGGTCCCCTTGTTGGGCTTGATTCTTGTTAGCATGAGCAAATCGAGCGGCTTGTCTGATTCCTCCTGCCATCTCTATTATAGCAACTCCTGCAAAAATGGAAAGTACAAGGGTTATAAATCCTTAAACAGAATTATTAAGTGTGCAATTTACAAGTACAAAGATGCAGTTAGTATTCCTATCTAAAGGTTAGCGCCCTAAGAATCTAACCATCTCTCTCTATATCCCGAGCCGGAGGGTTGTCAAGGAAATAGGGATCGTTAGAGAGGCCACACAGGAACATGAGTTCCTCGTCATCTATCCAATCTTTCGCTTGAATAAGGTGGCCCTCGTCCCTCAGGGTTGCTGCTAGGCTCTTGGCCCAATCTTTAGGGAGTGCGGGTTGCAGGCGGCTCTTTGCAAACGAGCCCCATTGCGTGGGCACCCCAAAGCCCTCTTCTGTTGGGGCCTTGACGAAGATAAACTTCTCCTTCCAATTGGGGTCATAGGTGCTCGAGGGCGAGTTGATCAGTTTCATATGGGCCTTCGCCTGAATATAGTAAAAACCAGCCTCGGGAGATGAACGAGAGGAGCTGACTACTTGAAAGAGGGCGTTGAAGTTCCGCAAGAAGGGCTCATAACCCATGCTCCTCATCAGAATCACAAAGCAGGTTAAGAGAGCCAAGCCGTTGGGCACGATTTGTGATGGACAGAGGCCCAGATCATTCAACAAGTGAGCCATCGAGATCGAGACAGGGAACCTCAAGCCTCCTGAACTCACTGTGGCCACGTATACAGCCATTTAGCCTGGAGGCGGATTGTTGGCCCGCTCATGGCTTTCTGGAATTCTCCATGTATAGCGCTCGTCCCAGTAGATAGGAGCCAACATCGTCTTCACTTCTCCCAAAGTAACTGTGCTGGGAGTCTCCTCAGGAGTGCGTTCGGTGGCCTGATCCTTCACCCTCGTTAGGCCCTTGGGATTTCTTGGATTTCTTGCTTTTTCCTTTATTGTGGGCTCGTTCTGTAGGCCCTGTTATGACTTCGGTCATCGGTAGCGGGTTCGCGACGGCCACCGTCACGGTATGGCGGTGGGGGTGAGTGGCACTCTGAGTTATGGGGAGAGTAACTCCTTGTCTCTCTGCCTCCATTACTAGGTCCATCTCCTCAAAGAGGGGTTCCGCTCCACCTGAATTTCTATCCACCATGGCCATCACTGCCTCCCCCAACTCCTCGTCTCTGGGGAATCAGGGGAAGAGGAACTCTCAATGGCCATTTCATGGATTTCACGGGCGAATTCCTCAACGTGTTGGTCGGCCATGGCAGAAGCTGAGATTTGGGAGAAATTCAGTCTCAGTTAGACAATGGGGTTTTTCTGGAAAGAGATTAGGGTTTCCTCAAGGAGAAAAACCTAAGGGGTTATGAAATCCTAAAGTCTGAATCTAAAGTTAGCAGAGTTAGAAAATTGCGCTGGAAGTTTACCTTGAAGGTTTCTGAGAAAATCTGGGAGAGAGGTTGAAGATGCTCTAAGAACTGGTGTGCGAGAGAATTCTTTTTGCAAAGGATGCTTGGAAGTTCAGAATGCGTAAAGAGTAGCAAGCTTTCAGAATCCCGTACTTATAGGGATGGGAGTTGGTACCTTTTTCAGCAATGAATTCAAAATGGTAATCATTTCCCGCCTAGGAAACTGCCCACTTTATGGAACCGTCACATGCTTCCCGATGCTCACGCGCCCCACGCGCGCCCGCATTTAATGCTCTGACGTTTCGGATACTCAAGAATAGTACAACGCTCAGTGCAGAAGCATTGCGAGCGGTCAGTTGAAAAGACCGCATTAATGGCACAATCAGAGGAAAAATTGCTCAACACGCCAAGTCCTATATGAGCGTTACATGCGAAAGATAGAACGTGTCAAAATTTTACAGTCCTTATCACTAAGGACTACAGAATTGGGGGGCAAAATGATGGGGTCAAAATACGATCGTCCCACGTTAGGACACATGGCACCACCGAGATGACGACATCTGTCTCCCCAAGGTTGCACCCATCAGCGCGCGAGCGCTAAGAGCAACGAGCGACATCCTTCTTCAGGAGTTAAGCCTAACGAGCGCTGTCACTCTCACGAGTGCCATTCGTACTGTATGATTGGCACGTCCACGTGCCAAGGGAGCCCTCTTCGAGCGTCACACTCCCTCAGAGTGGCCTCCCCTTTGGCTCGTCACTTGAACTGGAGCCTTCATTCCCCCCAGCGGATATCTTGGCTTCCAATACTCCAGGTTGTCACGAGCGCGCTCTTAAGCCCTCGTTACCAACCACCCAAATGGCTCTCTGACACATCGTACATGCCCGCGCACCTGCTACTGTTGCCCGCACTAACTTTTGGCCGCTTTTGTAGAAGATTCCTCCTAGGTTTCTCTCTCATGGCACCACGTGTTAGGGCAACATTCGGCCAGGACCACTTGAGGCAAATGACCAAAGGGTCCTTGACCCTCAACTATAAATAGCTAAAGTCATCTTCTACACTGGTAAGCAATCTTCATCACTGAAACTGCTACTGAACCTACGTTTCTCCTTCATACCTTGAACTGACTTGAGCGTCGGAGAGCCAAACTGGGTATCACCCCCAGTTCCCCCCAGCTTGGCCTTCTGACTTTTATTGTGCTTGTCCCAACAGGTAGAACCCCCTTTCTCATTTTCGGCGAATCTCCGGCGGTTTCCTCCACAACTACAAATCGTAAAATGATTGGATTCAGATCTTCACATTCTAAACCCATCAATATTATTAAAAAATTATAATTAGTTGGAGGAAATTTAATGTATTTCAAATTATTTTATTCATACATAATGTTATTTAATATATATTTTTAATATAATATTTAATATATACATTATACATCAAATTTAATATTAAATAATTTCAAATTGAGTTGGAGGAAATTATTTACATAATATATTTTTAATGAAGTTAAATTAAAATAAAAACTCAAAAAAAAAAAAAAAGAAAAGAAAAAATCCAACCCAACCCCTGTGTCGCGTCCGAGAAGATGAATAGCTCATCTGCACCAAGAATTTGGAAATTTTCGTTTCTTTGCCGAATTCGACGTACGGATAGTGCTTTTTGATCACCGTGATACGAGGATCGTATTGATACTAATTTCGTGGCCCGATTTCTAGCGGTGGAGGCTCTATGAAGAATCAAAGTCGCCGCAATGGCGGACAACCACGACCAACACTCCACTCCAGGCTCTATGAAGAATCAAACTATCGCTTCACTCATCCCTGCCAACACTCCAACCCTTCTTCTTCTCCACAAAGAAAAGAAACCCATTCTCCGTCAGCCGCTGCACCCTTTCTCCTTCTCCCACATTAGATCTGCAACACCACCATCGTCGCCGCCTACACCCTTTCTCCCACATTAGGTCTGCAAACCCACACATCGCCGCCACCTACCCCCTTCTCCCACATCAGATCTGCAAACCAACCCATTGTCGCCGCCCATCCCCCATCTCCCTCATCAGATCTGGAACATAACTAATGCCGCCATCACCCCCCCTCCCTCTTCCTCGTACACCCTCTTCGAATGAGAAGGATTCGATTAAGCTCCTAAAGAAGTCGTGACGGAGAGAAGAGGCATAGAGGAGAAGAGCGTGGTGGTCTTCCTTTAATGGCGGAGGGAGAGAGGTGGTGGGTTAGGGCGCGGAGGCCGTGGTGGGCGAGGCGGTGATTGGCATCCCCGGTGAGGGAGGCGGTGGATTTGGGGAGATAAAGGTGATGGTGGTCGCAATGGCGGCGGTGTCGGCGACAACCACCGCGGCGGACGAAGAATGAAGATGATGATTGAAGTTATTATTTTTAATAATTAATAAAAGTTATTTAATATATAAAAAAACTAAGACAAAATTTTGATTTTATTTTATCTTAACTTTATATATATATATATATATATATATATATATATATATATATATATATTATACATACCATAGGATTTTATTGTTTCTGTAGTTAATTAAAACATTAAATTTAATTAGTATCAAAGTAATTTTATGCTTTTAAATTGTTAAATAATTGGTTTACTTGGCAATTTTAATTTTTTTAATTACCTATGTGTATTTACAACATGGCGGGTTTTGCTGAGGTGGACGGGCATTTTCGGACAGCATGGACTCAGGCGAGCCACGTGCGCATCCGGGTCGGATATCCGGCGGGTTTTGGCTATTCTGGGCAAAATTGGCCTTTTTTTACATTTTTTTAATAGTTGTGGGTTTTTTTTTTCACCGGAAAATTTAAAGTATCGAAAACGCTAAATCGTTGGAGTTGGTATACCAATTTTGCATTTTTCCCGAACAAAAATAATGCTTTAATAATAGCAACCATACACTTACAAATAGTTTATTTGGAGGTATTGAGCTATATTAGTTAGTTAGTGTACTCAACATGGTTAACTTCAGTATGAAGCTGTTTTTGGATTAACCTGTAAGCTATGATGCACGGATACGGACACGGCGACACGGACACGATACGATACGAATACGGCGACACGGATTTTTTTTTGAATTTCTTACATAAGAAGTGTCGGACACGACACGACACGGCAAAATGATACTTTTAGAAGTATCCGTGCATCATAGCATGTAAACCTAAGTCTATAGGTGGAGTCGATTAAGTATTTGTTCAAAATGTTGTTATGAAATGTTAGTTATGTAAGATTATTTTTTGGAATTAATCTCGATCGGGTTTATTAATAAAGATTAATTAAGTTGAGTTAATAACAAATAATCTTGTGTTTGATACTTAAGGCAATGACCCGAGTTCAAATCCCTCTGGCCACTTGGGGTGCGTGTGTTAGAAAAAACAAAAAAAATCTTGTGTTTGATTGAAATTATGATAAATATTTCAATAAAATTGTAGTTAATATTGTGTTGGATGTATTAGATTGCATTTACCTGATTTAACTTAATTCCACCCTCTCTCCACAATTCATAATAGAAATTAATCAACTAATGGTAATGGAGTTGTCATCGTAGGCCAGAGAATAATTGGTCCAAGGCAGATGACTTAATATCAATTAACTAACGTCAGATTAGATAAAATTATATCAGACAAAAAGACCTAATAAACTATATCTAACACTTTCTTACAATATTTCTCATTCTTATAATGCTAAGTAAACACTAGGCTCTATAACTTACCAAAATGTCTATCTAACAACAACCATATCTAATCAGATTGAAATTCATCCAAGTAAACTAATTGTTAGGGTTTCAAAATATATCCATGTGGCGACCAAAATGGCCGAGGCACATATTCGTCACTAGTTGTCTCAGATAAATTTCCGTCACTAATCTAACCGAATTATGTGAAATAGTGATTGAATATAATTATCCTAAAACTACTGGGATGATATTGATATATCTTTACACAAAGCCTGCATCTGCTAGTTAAGTTTGGTTTCTAACTCGAGGGGTGTATCTGTAATTATCTTTTCATGCAATGTCTTACCTATGAATTATTCTTCATTGTTTTCCCCATTTGATCTTATAAACCGAATTGCAGGCACCTTATAGATGAGACAGCTAACTAAATAATTTAAACCACTTTCGTACAAAAGTTATCAATTTGAGGGGGAAAAAAAAAGAAAAAAGAAGGAAAACAGAGAGAACTAAGTGGGATTCTCTTGTTCCAATTAAATCTTTGAACATGACACTTCACTTCATTAAATTTTAAGCTCCAACAAACACATTGAAGGTGAAAGAAACCTCCAACACTTGATGTAAAAAGGAAACTCTCTAAATTATTGCATATTGAAATAAACAAACTAACTAGCTAGTGTAAGCAGCATCCTTAGAATGCAGGAACACCAAACTAACTACGAATAAGTGATGATTTCGTCACTATTCTAGTCTTGAGCCGGGACTTCGAGAGACGGACATCTCAGAGCCGACGTTTGAAGCTGGACGGGTCCGGATGAGGCCTGAGGGGGAGGGGGCGACGAATCCCCCGGCCTTCCAACATTAGTTAATCTTACGTATTTATAATCCCCATATGTTATGGATATAAGCCAATCAGGCGCATGAGGAACAACTCCTGTAATCTGGATTACTTTCATGGCAGCACCTGAATGATGATTATCTGCATAATTCAGAACACAACTCATTAAACAAGATAGAATCTTTAAACACAATCATAAATTTTGACGAGGATTATGAACTTACCTGGGAAATTTCTGGCTTGAACTGATGCAGAAACACCCAAAATGATCACAAGCATAATTGATAAATCCAGAAATCACACATAGAATCGAAGAGAAAAAGGGGGAAGAAATCTTATTATTCAATCTACTGAATCCAATTACAGATATGTACAGAGACTTATATAATTAGTGCAGCCTATGGTGAGCTGATACGTGTAATGGGAGGTGTGGATCCTCAACCCTAGTTAGTTTATACAGGTAAGTTGCTATATTTAACAGTACTATGAATTATTTACAGCTGATGAATTATTTACAGCTGATACCCCCCCTCAAACGCGAGCGAAGATGTTGATCAAGCCAAGTTTGTCCAGATGATTATGAAAAGGGACATTGTTCAGGGGCTTGGTGAAGATGTCAGCCGTTTGAGCAGAAGTATGAAGAGGGAGAAGATGAATGATGCCCTTCTAGAGTTTCTCTCTAACGACATGACAGTCGATCTCGATGTGCTTCGTGCGTTCATGGAATGTGGGATTGGCAGTTATGTGAATTGCAGATTTATTGTCGCAGTAGATGATGCAGGTTTGGGATCATCGATGTGGAGGTCTTTCAGGAGGTACTTTATCCATTGAATTTCACAAGTGGTGGCAGCTAGAGCCCTGTACTCTGCTTCTGATGAAGATCTTGAAACGGTAGACTGCTTCTTTGATTTCCAGCTAATCAAGGAGTCACCTAGGAAGATACAAAAACCGGTTATGCTTCTTCTGGAGTCTTTGCATCCTGCCCAATCTGAATCACTGAAGGCTTTGAGTGATGAATTATTGGTTGCTGGGAAGAATAATCCTTTGCTTGGAGCACCCTTGATGTAGCGAAGTATCCGTTGTGCAGCTTGGTAGTGTTGAGTGGTAGGACAGGCAAGATGTTGACTTAGTTGTTGTACACTGAAAGATATATCTGGTCTTGTTGTACATAAGTACAAGAGTTTGCCTATGATTTTCCTGTATAGTGCAATATCTTCAAATTTTGTACCCTCTGTAGTGAGTTGTATGTTTGATTCCATTGGTGTAGAAGCTGGTTTGGCAGCCAAGAGTCCTGTGTCAGCTAACATATCCAAAGCATACTTCTTTTGATTTAAAGATATACCTTTATTTGTTCTTGCAATCTCCAGGCCTAATAAGAATTTTAAGTTCCCTAGATCTTTAATTTTGAAAGACTGATCAAGAAAAGCTTTAACTTGATTTATCTCTACTTGATCATTTCCTGCAAGAATTATGTCATCCACATAAACAAGTAAGGCTGTAAATGAACCATTTAAAGACTTGATGAAAAGACTATAATCAGACAAGGACTGAGTGTAGCCTTGTGAGATTAGGGAGGTGGATAATTTGGAAAACCATTGCCTAGAGGCTTGTTTAAGTCCATAGAGGGACTTTGTTAATCTGCATACTTTATTAGGTCCTGCAGCAGTAAATCCTTGAGGAAGAGTCATGTAGACTTCTTCATCAAGATCTCCATGAAGGAAGGCATTGTTAACATCTAATTGTTGTAACAACCAACCATGTTTAGCAGCCAAAGCAAGGAGTAAACGAATGGTAGTGATCTTTGCGACAGGACTAAAGGTGTCAAAGTAGTCAAGTCCTTCAGTTTGTGTGTAACCTTTAGCTACAAGCCTAGCTTTATATCTTTCTATGCTACCATCAGCCTTATGTTTAATTTTATATACCCATTTACAACCAATGGGGTTCTTTCCAGGTGGAAGATCTACAATTTCCCAAGTCTTAGTGAGCTGTAATGCCTCAATTTCTTTGTTCATAGCATCCTGCCACTCTTTGTGTTTAATTGCCTGTTTGTATGTCTTAGGTTCAGAATTAGTGGAAGTGCTAAGGACATAGTGTTTGTGTGATGGTGCAAGATTATCATAGTTTAGTACAACTGATATGGGATAGCAAGGAGATACACCTGGACAAGCATCAGTGGTATTAGTGAGGTTGCAGTGGTAGTCCCTGAGATATTGAGGAGTTGTTCTTGTTCTTGGAGGTCTAACAGCTGGTGCAATTGTTGAAGGTGCACATGTGGCATTTGTTGTATTTGATCCTGCTGTAGATGGAGGCACAATAGGTGGAGGAGACACCACAGGAGCTATTGTTGGAACTGGAGATGAAACTTGCATACTATGATCTAAAGATGCAGAATGTAAATCAGGTGAATCTGTAGTGTAGTGAATGGAAGACGAAGTAGGAAGAGGAATCAGAGATGAAGGAGCAGTGTTATCTGTAGTGTTATATGGAAAACAAGATTCAATGAAATGAACATTCTTGGAAACAAATACATCCAAAGTATTCAAATCTTGTAAGATAAAACCTTTTGTACCTGGTTTGAAACCAAGGAATACACATTTCCTAGATCTAGGATCAAACTTAGATCTATGTGTAGTAATAATAGAAGCAAAAGCAAGACATCCAAATACTTTAATGTTAGAAAATGATGGCAAAGATCCATGAAGCAACTGAAAATGAGTCTTATGTTGCAATATAGGAGATGGCAATCTATTTATCAAGTACACAGCATGAATGATACAATATGACCATAAATGTTTTGGAAGATTTGATTGAAACAGAAGTGTACGTGCAACATTCAATATATGTTGGTGCTTCCTTTCAACAGTACCATTTTGCTGGAGAGACTCAACACATGATGTCTGATGAATGATACCTTTGATATCATAAAAATCCTTCATGAGGAATTCAGGTCCATTATCTGTCCTGATGATCTTAACCTTGGTGCCAAACTGAGCTTCAACCAAGGCAATAAATGACTGAAGTTGTTTTCTTACCTCTGATTTTTGCTTGATAAGAGCTACCCAAGTAAATCTGGAAAAATCATCCACAATGGTCATAAAATATCTATGCCCATGAATAGAAGGGACAGAATAAGGCCCCCATATATCCACATGAATGAGATCAAAGATAGAATGGGAAACAGTATTACTAGAAGGGAAAGGTAATCTCTTTTGCTTAGCAAAATGGCAAATATCACAGGAAGATACATTGTTTTTACAAGAAATTGATGAATCAACAGAATGTAATTCTTTCAATACAGAGTCTGAACTATGTCCTAGTCTATAATGCCATACATTTCCAGAATCAACAGAACAAGAATTCATGGAAGATTTGGAATGAAAAGCATTTGAGCCAAGTAAAACATAGAGTCCATCATGCAGCCTAGCTGAACCAATCATCCTCAAACTCTTGGTGTCCTGTATCACACAAAAATCTTTGTGAAAAACAAAGCAGTGCCCAGTAGATTTGGTTAGTTAAGGAACAGACAGAAGATTAAATTTGAAAGTTGGAATGTAAAGCACATTCTCCAGAATCAGATTATCAGATACTTTGATAGAACCAGCCTGATGTGCAATTATAGAGTCTCCATTAGGTAGCTTAACCGAGACAGAAGGAATACATGTAACAGCTTCAAACATAGATAAAGAATGACAGATATGGTCAGTTGCACCTGTGTCCAAAATCCAGGCATCAGTGAATTTTGAACCAACTGACAAACAAATTTTACCTGAATCAAACTCAGGGTGCAAATCTTGAGAAGATGTTGAAGCTGTGAAGATGTTATTGACATGGTGACTAGTCTGAGAATCTGACGCAGGAGCTTGAAGTAGGCTGACAAGGCGCTGGCCTGGAATTGCTATGCTGTGAGAGACACAGAAGCTTGAGTAGCAGGGGAAGGAGCCGCATCTTGAAGCTGATGTAGAGTCTGATCATCTTGAGACTCTTCTTGCATAGAATTAGAAGAATGAACCGCAGCAGCCATGGGATTCTTAAACTTGAAATGTGGAGGGAAGCCATACTTCCTGTAGCAGGTGGCCTCCGTATGATTAGGGCCACCACAATGACGGCAAGATTTGCCAGACACAACTGGAGCTTTGCTCTGAAATTTGGAGTATCCACGGCCAAAACCAGACTTGGAAGAACTAGCCTGCTGAGAATTAAATGGAGGTTTCTTGTATGACTGGGCCGCAAAAGATCTATGATCAGATTCAGTGGAAAACTGACGCTCTTGTTGTATGACCATGGAAAAAACCTTAGTCAAGGAAGGAAGCGGATCAAGCAACATGATCTGAGATCTGACCCCAGAGAATTTGTCATTTAGGCCATTCAAGAAACGAATTACGCAGTCACTTTGTTGATACTCTTTAAACGTAGTGATGCAGCCACAAGAACAGGGAGGATTACAAGTGCAAGAAGGTAGTGGACGAAAATTATAGAACTCATCCCAAAGGTTCTTGAGTTTGGTAAAGTAGTCTGAAACAGAAGAATTCCCTTGTTTGATAGCATGAATCTCCTCTTGGAGTTCTGCAATGCGAAACGCATTTCCGCGAGAGAATCGATCCCGCAAATCCGCCCAAACATCAGACGCCTTATCCATCCATAAGATGGATTGCCAAATCGAAGGAGAAACCACACGCGAAATCCATGACAACACCATCGTATTACACCGTACCCAAACCGGAAACAGAGGATCAATCGGAGAAGGTACCTGCAACTTGCCGGAGACGAAGGCAAACTTGTTCTTAGAAAGCAGAGCCATCTTCATAGCCCTTGCCCATGTATGATAATTCGCGCCATCCAAAGGCGGTTGAACTAGAACAAGTCCAGGACTCTCGTTCGCATGAAGAAAAAGAGGACTAGAAGCGGTGAGCCTGGACTCCGCAGCAGCGATCGCATCAGCGGATGCCATGGACGCCATAGATGATAGACGAAAAAGGATCGCGGAAATCGCCCAAAAAACTCAGAAAATTAAACAAAAAACCACCAACTACTGAAGAAGAAAACGAAATAGAAACAACTGAAGAACGAATCGATCAACGAAAGCGAATGAATTCTACTGATACCATGATAAATCCAGAAATCACACATAGAATCGGAGAGAAAAAAGGGGAAGAAATCTTATTATTCAATCTACTGAATCCAATTACAGATATATACAGAGACTTATATAATTAGTGCAGCCTATGGTGAGCTGACACGTGTAATGGGAGGTGTGGATCCTCAACCCTAGTTAGTTTGTACAGGTAAGTTGCTATATTTAACAGTACTATGAATTATTTACAGCTGATGAATTATTTACAGCTGATAATAATCATCATCACTCTCATGGTAGACGCAATGTGTTCTTTCTCAGGGCTTGGGATATTAAAGAATCAGATTCAGTTATATAGACACTGACAAGATTACTGTATTAGGTTGAATTGGTATATTCTTTTTAAAAAAGAAAATTAAGGTTGAATTAATTGGTATTATTTTTGTGTCGCATGCAGAGTAGATATGTGTGAACTGTGAACGCAACATTAATATAGTTTACTAATTAAGTTCCTCGGACTTGCACTATGGTCTTTAATTAACTTATTACTTTAGCAATTTTCATTTTATAAAATTTTTGGTTTAAATCATAATTGTAGCTAGTTATAATTTAATTAGAGGGCTATTTGGCATGCATATTAATATTTTTGTTTGGCCTTACTTTTTATTTATTTTTTTTTTTTTTATCGATAATTATCGTGTACGTAATGACTTGAACTTAAATTCACAACTCGAACAATATTCATACCAAGGTTAACCGTTGATCCCATTCGATATGAAACCATCCATGCATGAAATTAGTGTAGAATCAAACCATCAAATTACATTTCTTGATGGTACGATTTCGAATAATAATGATTCAGAAGTAGTATCACCCAAGAAAATGAATCAAATTCATAAAGATCTTTTTCCCAGAATGATATAAAGAAGGGACATTGAATATGAAGTTTTATATACAAATTTACAAATAAAATTATTTTTTAAATTATGAATAATATCAACCGAGATAATTTCATCTTTTTCTAGGGTATTTCTTTCATTCTTCATCTTGATGGTTGACCATAAAGAGCAACTTGGCAACTATAAGTCAATAAACACCAATAGGAGTTCGCATGAATTGTCCACCCAAATTCAAAGGGAAATGCTCTTTGATTTCTTCAGTCCCCACGACATATATAATAAAACCCTAATTATCGTTGAATAATTATTTCAAAATTTGAGAAAAAAAATTCTCCGCGTTGATCAGTTGAAAATTTAGGATTCGTTCCACTTCAAAAATCAGCATGAGTTAAACAAGTGGGACTGGGGACACAATATGGACTGGATTGCAAGACTATCTCAAACTTAAGTTTAATCAACATGTCTAAAGGAAAAGAAAGGGAAGAAATGTGTAAAAACAATGTGTAATCAATATCAACCATACATTTAGGGTGATGGAGACATGAACGGAAAAGAAAGGGGAGAAATATGTCTGTGCGGCGACAGATTGTTGTTTCGTTGCAGAGGTTGCAGAATCTGCAATCTGATTTCTGAACGGTGTTTGGAAAGGAGTGTCTAAATTCTAATTGAATTGCGTGAAGTAGTGATGAATTATGTTCCAAAAACTACTCGGATGATATGTAGTTGCTATATCTTTACATAAAGCTTGCATCTGCTAGTTGATCTGGGCTTCAAACCCGAGGGGTGTATGTGTAATTATCTTTCTATACAATTTATTGCCTATGAAATCCTCATTATTTACCCTGCGTGAATGCATGCCTTTGAATGAAAGGGTATGTTGAATGTGGTTATTAAACTTGACCATAAATGAAGTGAAGGTTTTGGACAAATAAAGGGATGAAGCTGCGTGAATGCATGCCTTTGAATGAAAGGCCAAGGGTATGTTGAATGTGGTTATTAAACTTGACCATAAATGAAGTGAAGGTTTTGGACAAATAAAGGGATGAAGTAAAGAGATGAATGTTACAAATAAATGAAGTAAATAAAGAGGTTACATGTTGATAGTAATCCTCTAGCCAAAACGCAATAACATTTAGGATTGAAGTTTATTATATTGGAGTCTTGTAACATTACTTTTAGACTAGTATAAATAGAGGTGTAGTCACTTGGATTTGTAAGACACAAGACAAGATAAGAAAATAAGAGAGAAAAGAGTTAGAAAGAAGAGTTGAGTTTTTGTAAGAGTTTGAGTGTTGATTGAGTAGAGAAAATAAGAGTGAATTTCTCCTCTCCACTTCCTCCTCTTCTAGTCTTTGTCTTCAACTAATTTATTTGTCTTCAACTAATTTATTTTTTCCATCACGCTTTCGCAACAGGGTAAGTGTGGTTGAAGTGAATAGAAATTTTGGGGATATTGAGTTTCGTTTCTAACCCCAAGGGAAAATTCAACCTCAAACCTGGTTTGTCCAAACACAACCAACCATAATGACAAGTGTATTACACTTGCCATTTGATATGTCACTCTTTCCAAATTTTCCACCTATCACACAAGTGTAAAACATTCACCCTCTCATTACACCGGTTTGATCGAGCTATCCAAGCCACAGTTGAACACATTTTCAAGCTTGTTCGTAAGGAGGCCACAATGCCAATCATTTCATTTCTTCAGGGTATCAATGGAGAAAGACAACATGTGAAGACTTGTAAATGGGTGAACAAATACTTTTAAATTGTGTAGATCGACAAGAAGAACTGCCCCAATGAATCAAGTGCAGAAGTTAGAAGCTCAGTGATGTCAAGCATGTCAGAGGCATTCTTTACAGGAATTGAATACGTTCTGTTATTGTGTTGATTGAACTTTATAATTTTCTTTCGTCAAACTGATACTAAGTTATAAGAAGCAGTTTGTTGTAAAACTTCTATCAACATATCACGTAATGGTAAACATTTGCAATGCTTCAAAAGAGCATATCACCATATCACGTAATGGTAAACATTTACAATGCTTCAAAAGAGCCAGTAAGCTTGAAACATTTTCTTGTTGTTACAAATACTATAGTGGGTCCCCAAAATTAACAGTTTTACCTGTTAGGCACAATCATTCTCTTCATCAAGAAATCATATGAGATGTGAGTATCGCAAGAATGGAGTTTAAAATGTCAGCTGAAAGTGATTCGTTTATTGACATATAATATACACTGTAAGCAATCAAATCGACTACATTTTGTCGCAGATACTCTGACCCAGACACGGCTCAATCTTCGTTTTCAATACTTCTTGGAGATGAACTGGAGAAGGTTACACTGATTATCAACCTTTTGCCCTTCCCTTGCCAAAGGTTCCAAAAGCTTTCATATCAAATAACTGCATTTGTTGGAATGTATTTCAGTATACCAAGGGCGATGAAACATTGGGGAAACTTAAGGAAGTTCCTAACCAAGAAGGAATCTCTGTAATGGTATACCTCATTATTTTCTTGGCCCTCTTCTCGTTCCTTGTAGGCGATATATGTTGCATTCGAGGATTAGCCTGTGCCATTCCACTTAGCCGTCGCTTCTCTTCCAGCCAGAGTCGAATCTTCTGCCTATGAACCATCAATATGTATGATATGGAATTGGAATTGCAAGACAATTGGATTTTAGCACTAAGAATATCACAGAAACTTTACTCTTGTGAAAACTAAGAAACCATACTGTAAATGCAAAAATGAGAAGATATGAATGTCAGCCATTAATGGATGCCTCATCTCTTGCATGAAAAGAAGAGACTTGAAAAACAAACAGGCTGTAAATATAGCTTATGATTTATGTTAAGTCCAGCCAACTTATTCAGGCAGGACTTGACCGTCAATAAGCACACTTCAAACACAAAAATTTGAAACCAAGAAAGCAGCCTCAGAATTACAGAATCATATCAACATAGCATTCTTTCAGTCCCGAAAGATGGTGTTTTTAATTCAGTGATTTCCTCACAGGCCCACAAACAAGAACAATAAGAATAGGAATGTCATTCTCACGGCCAATCCCAAGAGATAATTGCAGAACCTGCTACCCAAGGCGATAGGATGTGACAAGGCCCCCAAGAAGGAGACTTTCTCTAGCGACGATCTAACCCTGGATCATACGAACATCGATTCAAGTTCGTCCCAGTATTCTATAAATCGTCGCCGCTGAATTGATCGTAAAGGATCGATGATGGAATTGGATATGTTTGCAGTAAGTTACACAGGCTCCAGTCCACCTATCAAACATTGAAATTCAACCAAGATCGATAGAATACAGAACATGATGTGATAGCAAAAACAATAAAATAATTAAACCATATAATAAACTGAAGAAAGATTACAATTATCTGAACCAAAATGTTGCAAAGATGTTGAAATTGCAAAACACAAGAGCGATACGGGGAATGAGAGAAGTTATATAGCAAGAGAGAAACCAGAAAACCCTAAAACCCTAAGAAAGGCTGAACTTACTGGACCTTTCTAATATGGATCCGGCCCAAACATTTTGGGTTTCTATATTCTGGCCCATTAGTAATTTCAGAAAAAACATTCTGTGCGTTTAGGGCTGTCAACCGGTCGGATTCTGGCCGGATCAGAGAATTTCGGATCCGAATCCGACAAGATAATCTAATAACTAGATCCGAATTCATTTATTTTGAATTCATGTATAATCAGGTCGGATCAGATCCGATAAAAGATCCGACCCGATTAACAAAGAAAATTTAAATTTTTAAATAACAAATTTAATATAAAAATGTAAATGTAATTACATAATATTTGATAAACAATTGTTATTTAATGGATTATTTGGTCGTTTTATTTATATTTATTTAAAATGAGTTAATTTAAATTTATTACTAAGGAAAAATATATACTTTTAAATTAAACAATTCAAAATTTATTATTGTTCAAAGTGATAAATATGTAAAAATTTGAATTTCAATCATTTTACTTAATATTATGTACTAGTAAATAATTTATTTAATTAAATATTATATATATAATCGGATTCGGATTCTTAACGGATCGAATTCCTTAATTTCATATTCGATCCATTTATTTCGGATAACGAATATTTATAATCGGATATGATCTATCGGATATTTTTATCGGACGAATATGCTAAAATTCGGATCGAACTCGGATTAAAATCCGATCCATTGACAACCCTATTGCGTTGACTTGAAATTTTCGGATTCGTTACACTTCAAAAATCAGCTTGAGTTAAACAAGTGGGACTGGCGACTGGGAACACAATATATGGAGTTGGACTGAATTAATGTGGGACAAATTTGCGAGATTGATATATCAACTATCCCAATTGAATAATTTTGGGAAATTTTTTTTTTTTTGGTGACCAAAAAAATTCGTAACTTAAAAAATAAGCAAGTTAATGTCAATTTTAAGCCGAAACATTACCTGCCAGGTTTTCTACATCTCACGGCTTTGCTTGGACACGTATAACATCGGATTAGTTTTCCGACGGGCGTTTGGGAATTCCAGTCAAATTTAGTATTAAATTTTTTGTTTTTGAAGTTATAGATTTATTTTATCGCCAAAAATAAAATATCCCAAAATTATTAAATTGGTCTAACTAGTGTACCAAATCTTTCTTTTTTTATTTTTTTTTTACAAAAAAGAGATTAAAGAGTTTCAAATACAAATTTTCGTTGGAATTTGCAATAAATGAATGCAAAAATACAAGAAAATAGCGAAACAAAGAATTTAATAATTTAATATAAAAGAACTGATACAATCTCTATAAAATCCTCTAATTCTTCTCTACTAGTTGATTCGAGGGCTTGGAGCTTGATCTCGAATCGAATAGGATTTGGTTGAATTTGTGGAATTTGACCAGAAGTCTTGGCTTGTTGTACGAAAAGCAGTTCGGGGTTGCAATTGGTAATGGGTCGAAGATTTGAGAGCTTGAATGCCTTTTGTTCTTTTGAGTTTGATAACTTGTTTTTTTGTGTTGTGATTTGTGACTTGTTGTATAAACTTGCAGACCTTGGAGTCTTTATTTATATAGTCATTCGGTTGTCCTTTTGGACTTTATAGGCTTGGGTCTGAATTTGAAAATCACTTCATATTTAAGTGGGCTTCATTTCATTTAATGGATCACTTCTTTAATCCATTTAATTAATTCAAAGAATAAGAATAAAATTCATAACTCTTATTTTTAACTAAATATGTAAGCCCAAATTTATTATGGGCTTAGGATAAAAATTAATAATGAGTAGTCAATTTATTTGGACTATCAACTAATAATTTATCTTCGAATTTTTAGTATCAACACTAATGCAATCTTCCATAAGAAGAGTATTAAGATCAGCACACGGGCTATACCAAACCGTTATATTGTCGCACAAATGGCATTTTCTCAGAAGTAAATCTGCAAATTTATTATTTTTGAACCAAACGTGTGTGATCTTTGCTTCCCAAGGCAAATTTAGAAGAGTCTTACAGTCCACGATCAAATTTCCTAGTGGATGTTGATCCAAGCGAATATTAGATTAGTGTATACCACCCAAATCTGTTCATATCTTCACTCCCAAGCCAATTTGAAACCTTGTCTTATTCCCAATCAGCCATGTTAATGGATACATTGCCTAGTTTACAAGAGAACCCAAACAACCAATGTCCATACTCATCTCTAACTACTGTATCATATCTTTTCTAGATCTATGTTTAGTTTTCCAATTAAGATCCAAATCTCTTTTGAAATTTTGATCTCTATTTTCTTTTTTATCATTGTTTCTCTTTTTTGGTTGTTTCTCTCGCATGAGAGTAATTATTCTCTCGTATGAGAGTTGTTTTTCTCTCGAATGAGAGCAATTTTAGTTTCTTATCGTTTCATGCAGAGTGCTCTTACTGGTGCTTCAAGCGTCTGTCTCTATCGTCACTTATGAATAGCCGCATCTACTTCAAAACCAAATTAAACAGAAACACGCCTGATCACGAGTCGACCTATATGACTCAGGCTTTAACAGTTAAAGAATCTGCAATCGCTGAGATTCCGGTGGTTGTGTTGAAATTAAGTTTGATTAACTATTCAAGTATTAGTTCTATCTTTGAAAATGTTAGTTTATGTTCTATTAGACGTGGAGCAACTATAATTGTCCACAAATCTGTTAGAATTGCGACCTTGAGTCTACGTTATTTTTTCGATTATTGCTTTGTATGTTTTGATTATGATTGATTTAGTAAATTTTCCCTTCGAGAGTTTGCGTTTAAAAAAAAAAATGCAATTTTCCCTAGTGATGGAGACTTGAACGGAAAAGAAAGGGAAGAAATATGTCTGTGCAGCGACGGAAATCTGCGCATTTTAGAGACGAATGGTTGTTTCGTTGCGGAAGTTGCATAATCTGATTTCTTAATGGTGTTTAATTAGAGAGCTGGTTTCTTAATGATTCTAAATGAATTGTGTGAAGTAGTGATGAATTATGTTCCAAAAACTACTGGGATGATAGTTGATATATCTTTACATAAAGCTTGCATCTGCTAGCTAGCTGATCTTGGATTGAAACCCGAGGGGTGTATGTGTAATTATCTTTTTATACAATTTCTTGCCTGTCAAATCTTTGATCATTAATTTCCCTGTTTGATCTTGTATAACTTAATATCCTTATTCCTTATCCACTTAATTGCAGTAACACATACTTGAGATATACACTTTCACAAAAATTACATAAGGATTAAATTACATAGCCATTTTATTCATCCAAGAAAAGCCCATGACATGCACATACAGAACTATTCCCTCTCTCTCTCATACACAACCCTAGAGTACTAGCAGTGAGTACTATAAGACATTCAGAAACACAGAAGAAAATAAGCTAGATTAGCAAACATAAGACATATATTCCACATGCATACTTCCACATAGCATTAAACCTCAAGCGGCCGAGACGTAGCTATTGTTCGATAATAGCTCGTTGATCGCCGCCAGTACTCCGCCACCAGATACCTGGTGGTGGGGCGGCGGTAGCTTGGGCGCCGGCGGTGGTGACCTGGGCTTGCGGGAAATTGTGTCCATCTGAACCACCGGAGTGGCCGGCTTTGGTGGCGGCTGGTAGCCACGCGGGCGGCCGTAATTGCTCGTGTCTGAAGCAAACAGCGGAGACAGCTCTTCGATGGGCGTCGCAGACTTCGGCGACGGCGGTGGTACTTTTGATTTTCCTCCATGACTGCCCTCGAGTATTGCCTCTCTCTTCTCTGTAATATATTGAAAAAACTGTGTGACAATAATCTATATTAGGGAAGGACATAGACAAATTTTCATAATAAATAGTTTACCTGTCAAAGTTCTTGCTTGTGAATTCATGACAAGAGCAAAGACAAGGATGAGTAGCAACGATCTCATTATGCAGATCATTATATATTTAATAATTAATAGTCTATATTTCTGATTTTGAGGAACCAACGTTCGAGGTAGGGGTATAAATAGATGACGAAAGGAAAAAATATTAGGTAAAACTTAACCAGAAATCGTGACTTCGAATTTTTTGGCATGCAACTATTATTGGTTGGGAAAGTTTTATATGCATTAGTGATTCAGGTTTGGATTTCTTATTTCATTTCTTCTTTCGCTTGTATATGCACGTCATGTATATTGAATTATTGATAAACGATTAATAGGCACCCCCATTCTTTGGGGTAGTGCGGTTTGCCTCCTTCTTTCAATCGGTGTATTTAACCCCTCACCTTTGAAAAATATTACTCTTAATCCCTTTGATACTATTCCGGTGGAATATCTCATTCAAAATTAACTTTGACCGTCGGTTTCTCCTCCATCACAGCCACTGGCGGAGCCAGCATAGGCCACCCCACCCCCTGGCCCCCCACCCCACCCCCCTGGCCCCCCACCCCATATTAGCCTCCACCCCCTAAAAAAAAAAAAAATAGTTTTTAGTTCTTAATTTTTTTTGAAAATTTTTGTAAAATGGGTTACTTAGTTCTTAATTTTTTTTGAAGTGAATTGTTTTTGTAAATTCTTATTGAATGTTTAAGTTTTGTATTTATAAAATGTTCAATCTTTATATGTTTATTGAGAGTGCAAACTCATTAATTATTTTTTTTTGAATTGGTATCGTAGTTTGTAATTATGCATCGGTATTTTAGTAAAAGATTAAAAAGTTCTATTGCATCATCAAGTTCGATTGCCAACTAAGAAAGAATCAATATTGGTAGCGTAGAATTTAATCTTTGAAAACATAATTAGTGATTCGTGGCTACGAAAACCTATTGAAAGTTATGATGTCCCTTCTAGAGGTCGCATTCGAAGAGAATATATATCTAAGGGACCTTGCTCGTATTAATAAATATATTTCGCCATAAGAATTTTCAGCCCCGGCTGGCGAAAAATCCTGGATCCGCCCCTGATCACAGCGATCCAATAGTTAAGACCACCATCATCGAATTCTTCTCTCAAAATCGAACAAAACTCATACCCAATTCGACCCAATTGATTCCATATTTTCGTCAGAATTCGCTTGAAAATTTTCGTCAGTCGTTTGCCATATTTGACGATTGATTCCTCCTTCCTCAATAGTCGAATTTTGATTTCAAAAGTATCATTGTGTGCTTACATCAAAAGCTTTGATTTGATGTATAATATCAACACACTTAACATCTGATATGCGTGCATTTACCATTAGAAATCACGCCAAAATTTTATTCGTAAAGTCTGATGAAATATTCCTGGAATATTCCGCCGAAAAGGGATTAAATGAACATTTTTCAAAGGTGAAGGGATTAAATGCACCGATTAAAAGAACAGGGGACAAACCGCACTACCTCAAAGGATGAACTTGACCGGAATTAACCCTAAAAACAATTATAATGTAAATTATAATTTATTTTATTTATTTAATAGTTTGGTTTCGAAAGTGAAGAATGGTCATCATTGTCGTCCTTGATGGAATGATTGTAATCCTGCGGTGGCAATACAGTAGGGTAACATATATCATATATGCGCAATAGATTTGAAAGCCATGCAACAATAGAGTTAATTTAAACGAGTGGAAATGCCTTTTTTTCTGTCACCAAGCTTTGCAATATCACTTTATTTCTATTGTCCCTTTCTCTTCGTCTTCTTTTTTAAGTGAAAATGGTAATTACTTTCCTGTCCTGGCCTACCACATTTTCTTGTGACTCAATATGTTACATCTCGTGCAATACTTATCTACATTAGGGGTGTAAACGGATATTAAGCGGATCGGATGTATGATTACCATATCCTTATCCTTTTATGATTCGGACGGATAAGGATAATATCCTTTTAAATCGAATTCGGATAATATCCTTTTTATACGGATACAAGGCGGATTCGGACGGATTCGGATTTTAATCGGATTTTCAACTATTCATTTTGACATAAATTATTTAACTATATAACTTCGAATTTTTAATCAAATTATCAACTACTCATTTATAAATAAATTATTTAATAATTATATGACTTTGAATATATATATATATAGATAGATATATTAGACAAAGAGAGAAATAATAACTATATCTATATATATTAATTTTATTTTTTAGTGAATGTATAAATATGTTGGAAATTATAAATTTTATCATATAATTAATTTGAAATATAATATTTTTATTAATAAAATAATATATGTTACTTATATTATCTCAATATAAATGTTGAAGTAAACATATGGTTACTATTAAAACCTAAGATTTTTCTTTAATAAATGCGCTAAAAAATTTACTTAATACTAATAATCTATCATACATACACAGTTGTGTGTATATATTTTAATATAATATATTATTTATCGGATACGGATTACGGATAAATCGGATAACGGATAATGAAACGGATCGGATGTTAAACGGATCGGATGTCTTATTACCATATCCTTATCCGTTTATAATTCGGATGTCTATAATCGGATACGGATAATATCCTCTTGAGACGGATTCGGATAATATCCTCTGTAAACGAATTCGAATGCGGACGAATATCGGATTTTCGAATATCCATTTACACTACATGCAATAAAATATTACTAGTCAATAGTTGAGATTATAATAGATAAATAGATCTCAAACACAGTTGTCCATCGTAGAAAATTCAATTTTCCTCAAAAGTGTTTCTCGAGTTCTACTTGGTATGATTTCAAATCACACTTAAGCTGAGTTCGAGATACTCAGACTACTGATCAATAAAATTTATAGCATTTGTATCAACGTGCAATTATTGAAATATAAAATTCTTTTTAATGATTACACCAATAACGGTATTTTTAGAAATTCAAAGTTAGGGAAAGATCTTTGATTATAAACTAACATGAGGGTTGAACCTATTGTTTTGGGTTTGTTATAGGGGTGAACAAAAAAGCCGAACCGAACCGAACCGAACCGAAACCGAACCGAACCGATACTAACCGAACCGAACCGAAGAGGTTCGGTTTCGGTTTCGGTTATTGATTTTTTGAAGTTTCGGTTTCGGTTCGGTTTCGGTAAAAACCGAATGGTTTTCGGTTTTTACCGAAAACCGAACTCCTACCCTTTAAATATTTATTTTTTATTTTTTCCATTATAATTTATGTATTCCCAGCCCATTAAATATGTTTCAAGCCCAGTAGCCCACCCAATTCCATTTATTTAATTTTAGAAACAAGTAAACAACCCCTATCATCATTCACACATTTTCTGTTGACACTAGTCACCACCGGCTCACAAGTCACCGTTTTCTTGGAGGAAGAATCTGCGCCAACCACGGTTTCACGCTCTCCACCTCACGTTTTCTCTTTTCGGCGAAAACTCCCCGGTACCATCGTTTTCTCTTTCAGGCAAAGACCTTCCGCCCACCATCGCTTCTCGCCACCAAAAAAAAGAAAGTATTTTGAGAAATTTTCTTGCTAAATATTTCCAGTTATTTTTTGTTATTATCCCTCTTCTCACATTCTTCTTCTCTTGGTTAGTACTTAGTATGGATTAATAGTCAGAGCAAACCTTATCATGCCTAAAAGATTAAGCGGAAAAAATTCAGATTCAATATGTAAAACACAAAGTCAATTTTCCCCTAATTTTTCGGTTTTTTCGGTATTAACCGAAAACCGAACCGAAAATATCGGTTTTAACCGAACCGAAACCGAGGATGATCGGTTCGGTAAATGGTTAGTGAAAATCAATAACCGAAAATTCGGTTAACCGAACCGAATAACCGAATTTTCGGTTATTTACCGATTGAACACCCCTAGTTTGTTATTTTAGAGGGAGATATTAAAATATGCATACTTTAAGAACCACGTTTTAATTTTAGAAAAGAAAATTGGCTTTCTCCATATATTTAACAAAGCTAACATAGTTTAACTCCAATAATTAATTAGGTCCCTGCACATTTGGTAACTCTTGAAAATTCCCTTAGTTGACTGCATTAATCCACGTTTTACATGCCAAAGTTGGAATGGTCTACGGCATTCACTTTAATTATGACCAATATTTGCAAATGATGACATTGAATCCTCGCTAGGGTGTGTGTAAAAAAAATAAAAAAAATAAAAAAAAAGTATTTAAGTATATTCTAAATATTATATTAATATATATTGTAGATCCTTAATTACTATATAAACTTTATTTCTAATAATTAAGATGTTATATTAAAATAATCAAGAGTATCGTGGAAGAAAGGAGTCCATCGATCCTTAACACAGCATCAAAGATTCGATATTTAGTTTTATGTGTGAACTCTAAATCAGATCAGAATATTATAATAAAATTACATTTCTACTTCTTGATGAATTAAAATAATTCAGAAATGCTAAATTAGGTCATTCGCATAATTAATGCGTATCATATATGCTTATTTCTGCAATATTAATAAAGTGTGAATTATTGGAGTTGCGGCACCACCAATTAGCATATCAATCCACTAAGCAGCTGCCAAAACCCCACGACAATTATGAATTTTCAATACTAAAATGCTACAAAATAATTAACTTGTATGATTCATTGTAGTCCACCAAGGGACAAATCTTCCTAAACAATAAAAATTAATTAATTCTAATACGCTTTGCAAATTAAAATAATCATGTTTCAAACTTCACTATATAGTCACCAATAAACTTTGAAACTCAGAGAAATAATATTTTAAATGGGATGATTTTCCAGAAAGTGGTGACAAAACACATGACTTGTCCAAATCTTTCCATTTTCCAAGCTTCTAGAGAAGATTGGGGAGATCTTGCAAGGTCAAAACGTGCCATCCCCAACACTGCTTCACACCCAAAACAAAAAGGCCCCGTCTCCGGATCAAGGTCACTCACGGGCGAGGTCTCTGGTTCAAGTCCAGGACCAGAACTTCTTGTTTTCAGAGGGTGAATCTATCGAATTGGATCAACCATTAACGAGTAATCGAGGATACACGACATAAGGAATTAAACTTATTCAACGAGCTCGGATCGAATCGGGACTCGATTTCAGGCACTGGATGGGTAAGTCGTCAATCCCTAGACTATATAATGTCCTTTATCTGTTTGGTGACGGGCGGAACTCATCATGAGTTTGCGCAAATATATACTCCACCTTTATAATATATTTCATACATCACATTAGATAGATATCCTATTCATATAGTTGGTGACAATTAATTGAGTAATATTATTTAAACTTAGCTCGTCAAACTATTGTAACGACAAAGTGAATTTTTTGTTGGAATTTTGATATATTTATTTATCAAAATCTAATAATTATTGAATGAGAAAATTAAGATTAAAGTTAATAATTAATAAGGACATATTTATATTCAATATATGCAATGTTTCCAAAAGACACGACCTTTGAGATTAATGATTGTGGCTAATAGTTGTCACTTTATACGAAAAGGTGTGTTGTAACATTGCGTTTTTCTGGTAATAACCAAAAAGGTGTCTTATTAATTATGAACTATAAATGAAAAGGTAAACATCCTTTTGAAGAGGTACACTGTCATCTATATATAGACCCCACCATTAAGCATTCAAAATCAAATCCAATTCTAGAATTACGTACAAGTATACTTAGAAGCATTTAAGTTCTAAAAGAGTTCTAAACACTTAGAATTCGTTGATCTCGTAATTTGTAGTGCTACTATTACGAGAAGTGGTCGTTGTATCTTGGGAGACGATTGGCGCTAATCCGTAAGCACCTGAGCGAGGCAATTTCGTCTTCAGGAAAGAGAGTTCAACTCTCGCCTCGACCTTTGCAATTGTCGTAGTAAAATCACGCCCTTTGTTGCTCAAAAATATCCAACATTTTTATACTTAGCAGTGTGTGATATATGAAAGTTTTAAAAAGAACATCGATTAAATTATAACTATTGTAACACTCTTACTATATAAATATTTGGTTCAACTGAATTAGGTTCGGAGCAAGAATTTCTCAATTCGTGTCATGATCATTATATGTTTTTTAATTTTTCTTGTTTTATCTTGGGTCAATAGAAAATGGGCAGGAATATGTTGCTTTCAAGAAAAAAAAATATATCTTTAGGTTAAAAGGATGTAGCACTAACAAAAATTACTGGACCACCAAAAAATGTGGTACTCTTTAATCAGACAACATAATACATTTTAATTTGTCGAATTAAGATCTAGTCCTAGATTAACCTTTATTATTATGTATATAGCGTCCCACATTATTAAAGATGAATAATATTTTATTTATAGCTAGATTCGGCATTCTTCTGATGATGTTAACTGCCACTAATCATAAAAGGAAGCAACATATATGGAACAAAAAATGAGTAATAAATTCAACCCACTCAAAAGTTCTCTATTCAAATCACGGGAATTTAGCTATTATTAATAGAAAAAGTTTTACATTTAAATTATTTGGCACGGTTTGAATAAATGCATAAAACAAATGATTAACTGAAAATTTTAATCGTGCTGCATTTCATGTTTTATCGATCAGTATTAATCAACTGGTGAGTTTTTTCACTAATTATTTTTTGATTTTTACATGCATGTATACCATATTTGTAATAGCTTAATTAAATTCAAATATTAATTGGAAATTTTCATTTTAATTGTGAATATGGGGAATATTATAAATAATAGTTCTTTAAATTTTGTAAAATTGTTATACCACGTAGCAAAATAGGCTGAAAGGGAATTTTTCAAAGTTTTTGCTACATAAAAAAGAAATGTGAATATGGTTTTTTTTGGCTATTCAATTGATCACATGTCCAATCGCAGTATAAAGGTTAAATTTAATATTTTCTTTTTCTTTTTTTTTTTTTCTTTTGTTAAAAGAGAGACGGAAACAAGCACTACATGTAGACCGTAGTTTAGACCAGGAATTTGAACAATCTCCATTTGAGCGAGGTTCCAAATAACAAACCAATCGTCAATGTCGTGTCCTTACAGGTATGTTGTATTTGCGCCTGCTACGGCTTTCGAAGAAGGTACCGATAATTCTCAATAATCCATGCGAGAATATATTTTCCAATTACTATTAGCAATAGATTTGGATTTCTCAGCATTTCTTTCTACTCATGCCTCATAAATCAGCACGATAAAATATATGGACCGAATTTGGCACCTACCTTTCTAGGTCTGTCAATGGATCGGATTTTAATCCGAATCCGGTCCGAATCCGATCCGAATTTTAGCATATTCGTTCGATAAAAATGTCCGATGGATCATATCCGATTATAAATATTCGTTATCCGAAATAAATGGAGCGAATATGGAATTAACGAATCCGATCCGTTTAGAATCCGAATCCGATTATATATATAATATTTAATTAAAATAAATTATTTACTAGTACATAATATTAAGTAAAATGACTAAAATTATAATTTTCACATAATTATCACTTTAAACAATAATAAAATTTGAATTATTTACTCTAAAAGTATATATTTTCCTTTATTATTAAGTTTAAACTAACTTATTTTAAACAAATATAAATAAAATCATCAAATAATCCATTAAATAATATTTATTTATTAATATTATGTAATTATATTTATTCTTTATATTAAATTTGTTAAATAAAAAAATTAAATTTTATTGTTAATCGGGTCGGATCTTTAATCAGATATAATCCGATCCGATTATGCATGGATTCAAAATAAATGGGATTCGGATTCGGATCCGGAATCCCCTGATCCGGTCCGAATCCGACCCGTTGACAGCCCTATACCTTTCTATGTGTGTGGAATAATTCGGACAGCTTAATGGGCCAAACTCCTGAATTCATATGGCCCATTAACTAAGGTGCTTGTAAGAATATCACCTCAATTGTTTGTTCATATTATCTCGAGCCCAATTTCAGGCCCATAAACTTGGCCCATAAGGATATTTAACTCAAAAATGGATATTCGAATTACCAAACATTTTGTGGTGCGGTTCGCTAGTTGTCTTTGTCTCTTTGACAAGTTAATGCCACGTATATATTAAATTATACCTTTATTTTCGTTTTATTTTTGACAAAGATATATCTTTAATTTTACTTCTACAGGAATGATTATAACATTTTTGTACTTACACATCACGTGAATCAACGGCAATCATCACAATTTTACAAGTTCTAAATATATATATATATTTTTTTAAATAAGTTTTGAAATTAAAAAATAATAGTTTTGTGTAAATTTTTTAAACAGTCGAACTGATGGTTTGGCCTTTTTTTTTTTTTTTTTTTGATAAACTGGCATAAGTCGTGGAATTTTATCGAAGACTCCTCCTCGTATATAAACAACCAAGCTCGAAAGGAATAAAATCGTTTATAATACAACGGATCATCTAAACTGTTTTAACTCGAATGACCACGAAAATATATGATAGAGAATCTCAAATGGACACTAGTATTAATACGTCAAATGTTATTAAAGCTAACAACGATCAAGAAAAAATTAACGTATAGTGCATGGTCGAAATTAAAGAGGCAGCCCCTCTTGCTAAGCCAAACTATTGAATTTCTCACTAGCCTCTTAACGAGGCGCCCAACCATTCGGACAAGAATGGATATCAAGGAGACTCCTATTTGACAATCACTAGCCTATTTGAATATAAATAAACGAGATACACAACTTAAAAAATATATTCGATTAAGTAATTTTATCGATAATTAAAAATTGCTATAATAAATTAAAAAATACTGAACAACAAAATGTTATCATCACCTCTGATGGGGTGAAGATCCGCTCGTTCCACGTTTGGACACGTGGCCTTTCTTAGATAACGGCATCTGCCCAGCTGATTACGGTAGTCATACACGAGCGATGAACCCATTAAAGCGCCAGTATCCTCCAAGAACACGTGCCGTCTCTGCCACCCTCGCACGTGACCGTTGTTACCGCTCTCCTACGAGCGCCGTTCACGCGATATGACTAGTATTCCAATCCATCAGAAGGAGCCTTCTTCGAGCGCTACGTTCCCTCAGAAAGGCTTCCCCTGCAATCCGTTACACAAGCCTGGGCCCTCATCCCCCCCGGCGGATTTCTTGGCTTCCAAGGCTTTTGGTTGTCACGAGCGCGCTCTCAAGCCCTCGTTACCAACCCTCCAAACGGCTCTCTGACACACCGTACATGCCCGCGCACCTGCCACTGTTGCCAACACTAACTCCCAGCAGCTTTTGCAGAAGATTCCTCCTAGGTTTCTCTCTCACAGCGCCACGTGTTAGGGCAACATTCGGCCAGGACCACATGTGGCAAATGACCAAAGGGTCCCTGACCCTCAACTATGAATAAACAGAGTTATCTCTTTCACTGTAAGCGATCTCCATTGCTACAGCTCCTACTAAACTTACTTCTTCTCTTTCAGATCTGCATCTGACTTGAGCGTCGGGGAGCCAAACTGGGTACCACCCCCAGTTTCCCCAGCTTGGCCTTCTGACTCTTCTGTGTGTTTGTCCTAGCAGGTAGAACCCCCATTCTTTCCGGCGACTTCTGGCGATTTCCCCATTCAAACAAATTCTAAAGTGATCGGATTCTGACCCACCCCTTTTGGAACCCATCATTTTTGGCGCCGTCTGTGGGAAACCATCTCTCCGCCTCTTCAATCTCTTCTGCTAGTTGAAAAGCAAACACCCCCGAAATCTTCACAACTATGGTTGCTACAAGATCCAGCGCTGTGGGAGGAGGAGATAACACTTCCCCTGACTTCAACACCATCGTACCCACCATCCCTGTGGTGATTCCTAGGGAGGTCGAGGGAGTAGAGTTACCTCCCCTAACTACGCAGCAATTGAGGGCTTTGTATACCCAGTTTGAGGTTCAGGCGGCTCAGGGGGCGTGGGAAAAATTCCATTCTATGTACTTCCCCTCTGGGCAGGCCACTCAAACCGCAGCCCCTTTGGGCGGATTGCAAGCTTTCCCTATTAGGGAAACCCAGGCCGTCTCCAGGGTGCCACCACTACCACCAGTTAATGAGGCGCCCCGCCAGGGCGAAAACGAGCGGCTCCCTGTAGACAGAAACAGGGAGCCCACTGAGAGGGTTAACGAGAATGAGGGGGACTCCCACGTTTCCAGGAGGGTTTCCCGCGCGGGCAAACAAGGAGACCGGGACGGTGAGGTGAATCCTAACATCCTCGCGGCTGTGCAAGACCAGCTGCAGGGTTTGAAAGACATGGTTGGACAGCTCTCTCGTGCACGGTCTCAGATCTCCCACAGTAGGGATGAACGAGCCGATGACAGAGATGCTCGTCACAAGGACCGACAGCCGCAGGTCCCTCGCCGGAGAGAGCCAGAAGAGAACTTCGGCACTTATGATTATCACCCATTGGCAAGGGGCTCTCCCCTCGTGGAAGAAGTTTTAATGGCCCAAGCCGGGATGGCCAAAATTCCCACTTCCATTAACCGATACGACTGGACGACCGATCCAGCCGAGCATTTGGATCATTTTTTACATTTGATGCACCTCTATGAGCATTCTAGCAACTATTGGGCCAAGGTTTTTGTCACTTTCTTGGTGGGAATGGCGCAAGAATGGTACAAGCGATTGCCACCCCGTTCGATTCACTCATACAAAGAGTTGGCCGACGCTTTCCTCAACCACTTCAATTCCCTGAAAGCTCCAGTCACTGCGCCCACTGCCCTCTATAACGTGGTGCAAGGCAAGAGTGAGTCTCTTCGCTCGTTCTTCGCCCGCTTCAACAAGGAGATACTGCAAGTGGAGAGGCCGTCCATGGATTTCTTGATCCCAGTGCTATTTCAGGCTGTGGATCACAAACAGTATGTGAGCAAGAAATTTGCTGATGCCATCGTGGAGAGAAGGCCAGGGACACTCATGGCCTTAAGAGAGGTTGCCGAGCCGTTTTTTGCGCTCGAGGATATGTATGGGACGAATGGTCCCCGGCATCATAGCCCCATAAGAAATGAACGCCACCCTGAACGAGGACGCGAGATCGCAGTTAAGAAGGAGCGCCATCAGGAGCGCAAAAGGTCGCCGCTGCCCCCTCGACGGTTCGAGCGTATTCCACTTACTCGACCGAACTCCGAAGTCTATAACCTCTCCGATAAAAAGCTCTTCAGGAGACCCATCAAGATGAGAGAGACCGAGTCACTGAAACGTTCCAGCAAGTACTGTGCCTTCCACAAGCAGAAAGGGCACGACACGGATGAATGTCGCCAGCTGGAAGCTGAGATCCAAAGGCTCGTTGCGGGGGGGCATCTAAAGAAATTTGTGAAAATGCTGGAGCGCTTTGATGAGCACTGTCGGGGTCGTTCCAGGGAGGAAAGGAGGAGCCCATCCCGGTCAAGGAGTCCACGAGGAAAAGGCCCCCCTGAGACCAGCAGCCGTCGGAACAACAAAGGAAAGGCCCCTGATCTGGAGAATACGCCTTTTGCGTTCATCAACATGATAGCGGGAGGCCGTTCAGGGGGAGATTCAAATGCCGCTCGGCGGAGATATGCCCGGAGCTACGACCAGCGCTCATCCGTGCCCAAGTCCGTTTATGCTATACAAAAAGCCAAGGATCAGCACTCCCGAGAGAACGATGTGATAGGCTTTGATGATAGGGATTTAGAGCACATTGTAACACCCCAGGGGGAAGGTGAAACTTCTGACTGCCCGATGGTGGTTAGTGTAGATGTCCACAATCATGTTGTAAGAAGAGTATTAGTGGATAGTGGAAGCTCTGTTAATGTTTTGCCTTACGCCACATTTTTAAAGATGAATGCTAACCTCCCACTGGAACCTCTTAAAACAGCCCTCATTGGCTTTGGAGGATCAGAGGTTGTCCCACGAGGGCAGGTGCGCTTGGCCACCTCGTTTGGCCGAGCCCCTCAACGTAAGACGCTCACAGTTACTTACGCTGTGGTAGAGATTGGTATTCCATATAATATCATAATTGGGCGCCCCGCCCTCGTCGATTTCAAAGCAATCATCTCCACCTACCACCAGAAGATCAAATTTCCCACATCCGAGGGTGTTGGAGAAGTATTGTGTAACGTGCGTGAGGCGTGGGAATGCTACATGTTGTCTCTCCGAAAGCCTAAGGCGGAGAGAACTTTCCAAATTGGGTCCACTAAGAAATTCGTTGATTTTGCCAACCTAAATGAGGATGGTCCCTTGCGGAAAAGGGCAAAGTTGAACAAGAAGAAAAATAAGAAGAAGAAGGATACCAACACACAAGACCCCCTCGAAAATGCTCCGCCAGGGTCCGTCGAAGAGTCTTCCTCAGAAGCAGACGAGCAGGAGGGGGAGGATCCCACTCGCGAGGGGCGTTTGGTAGGGAAAAAGAGGGCGCTCGAACTTCCTCGCCCTGAGGTAAGGATCGAGCCCTCAGAAAAATTCCTTACTATTGAGCTAGAGCCTGGAAACAGGGATAAGACTACTCAGATAGGATCAAACCTCTCAGGACCCTCGCAGATCATGATGATTGACTTCCTCAGAGAGAACCTTGACGTATTTGCGTGGAAAGCGTCTGACCTTACCGGAATCGACCCAAGCATCATCGTCCACAGGCTTAATGTAGATCCTTCCTTCAAGCCCATCAAGCAGAAAAAGCGAGATGTTCACGGCTTTCGAAAGAGGGTTGTCGAAGAAGAAGTTAATAAACTCCTGGAAGCTCAGTACATCGAGCCCATCTTATACCCAGAATGGTTGTGTAATGTGGTTTTGGTGCCTAAAAATGCAAACAAGTGACGAATGTGCAATGATTTTACTGATCTTAACAAGGCTTGCCCTAAGGATCATTACCCGTTGCCTCGGATAGACCAACTGGTGGATTCAACTGCTGGATGCGAACTAATGAGCATGATGGACGCCTTTCAAGGGTACTATCAGATCTTTATGGCTCCTGAAGACCGCCCGAAAGCTTCATTTGTTGTTCATTTAGGGGTGTATTGCTTCCTGGTCATGCCTTTCGGGTTGAAGAACGCTGGAGCTACATATCAGCGGCTCGTTAACAAAATGTTTGAGAGTGAACTGGGAGGGTCTATGGAAGTTTACGTAGACGATATGATTGTCAAAAGCGAGCGTCAAGACTCGCATTTAGAGGATCTCAGGCGTGCCTTTTCAATTTTGTGTCATTATGGGATGAAATTGAACCCTTCAAAGTGCACCTTCGGAGTGCAAGGAGGAAAGTTCTTAGGGTACATGGTCAGTCATAAGGGAATTGAGGCCAATCCTGAGAAAATCAGGGCTATATTGGAGATCCCCTCCCCTCGAAATCTCCGGGAAGTGCAAGTACTGGTAGGAAAGATCATCTCCTTGAACAGATTCATTTCGCGCTCGGCGGACCAGAATCTCCCTTTTTTCAAGATTTTGAGGAATGCCCGGAACTTCGCTTGGACGGAGGAATGTGAAAAGGCTTTGCAAGATATGAAGGCTTATCTATCGAGCGCTCCTCTACTGACTAAACCCATAGGAGGCGAGAAGCTATTCCTATATCTTTCTGTTTCGGCCGATGCCACGAGCGCTGTGTTGGTAGCTATACGTGAACGGAAGCATTTGCCCGTTTATTATTTAAGCAAGACATTGTAAGGAGCAGAGAAAAAATATTTGGAAATCGAGAAATTTGCGTTTGCCCTCATCAATGCATCAAGGCGCCTGAGGCCTTACTTTCAGGCACATTCAATAACGGTACTTACTGATCAACCTTTGAAGCAGGTTTTGTCCAAACTAGACGTATCAGGAAGGCTGATAAAATGGACCATTGAATTAAGTCAGTTTGATCTATGTTTCGAGCCTAGAGCTGCCATGCACGCCCAGGTTGTAGCTGATTTATTGGTGGAACGCTTTGGGTTAGAATCCGCCGTTCCTGAGAACGAAGGATTATGGGTCCTGCACACGGATGGTTCCTCAACCTCCCAAGGGGGAGGAGCAGGGGTAGCCCTCCGGGACCCCAGTGGGATTGAGTTAGATTTCGCAATTAGGTTGGATTTCCAAGTCACGAATAATGAGGCAGAGTATGAAGCCCTTGTACAGGGGTTAGAAATTGCCTCTCAGAGTGGAGCCTCCAGGATTACGGCGTATGTAGATTCACAGTTAATTGCGAGCCAGATTGAAGGAACTTATGAGGCTAGAGAAACCACCATGGTGCAGTACTTGGGAAAGGCTCGGGAAATCATTGGAAAGTTCAAAGAATTTCATCTGCTGCAAGTCCCGCGGGCCGAGAACGAGCGCGCTGATGCTCTTTCAAAATTTGCTTCGGCGTTGGAAGGTACTTCTGAGCGCTTTGTAACGTTCCTTAGGACGGAGGAACCTTTGATCAAGGAAAGAGTTGCCAAAGAGGCGGTCGTTATGATTGATCCACTTGAACCATATTGGCTGGATGACATCGTCAGGTTCCTTAGAGATGGTATTTATCCCGCTGATAAGGTGGAGGCGCGGAAAATGAGGAACAAGGCCCCCCGATTCTCTTTAGATTCCGAGGGGAGACTGTTCAAGAAGTCGTTTCAAGGGCCTCCTTTGAGGTGTTTAAGGCCCTCGCAAGCGAAAGAAACGCTCGAACTCATTCACAATGGGAGCTGCGGAAATCACTCAAGAGGGCGTATTCTGGCTAAGAAGATTTTAAGGAGTGGGTTTTATTGGCCCACGGTTCTGCATGACTCCCTCGAATTCTCTAGAAAGTGTCCGAAGTGTCAATTCCATTCCAATCTCCCTCAACTGCCGGCCGCTCAGATGCGGAAATCACTCAGGATGGGAGCTGCGGAAATCACTCAGGAGGGCGTATTCTAGCTAAGAAGATTTTAAGGAGTGGGTTTTATTGGCCCACGGTTCTGCATGACTCCCTCGAATTCTCCAGAAAGTGTCCGAAGTGTCAATTCCATTCCAATCTCCCTCAACTGCCGGCCGCTCAGATGGTCCCAGTAGATGTTTCCTGGCCCTTCGACCAGTGGGGAATAGACATTGTGGGCCCTTTGCCCATCGCTGTTGGACAAAAGAAGTTTGTCATTTTGGTCGTCGATTATTTTACCAAATGGGCTGAGGCCGAGGCAGTGGCGAAGATTACCTTCCGGGTGGTGAGGGATTTCATTTGGAAAAGCATCATATGCAGATACGGCATTCCGAGGGTGCTTATCTTCGATAATGGATCCCAGTTCATAGCCGCTGACACACGAGAATGGTGCTCGGAATTGGGGATTGAATAACGTTTCACCTCCGTAGGCCATCCCAAAGCCAACGGACAAGCAGAAGTCACCAACAGAATCATTTTGCAGCACTTAAAAACAATGCTGGAAAGTAAAAAGGGTGAATGGGCAGAAGAGCTACAAGGAGCGCTTTGGGCTTATCGCACTACTCCCCGAGCTGCCACGGGCGAGTCACCTTTCGCGCTCGTGTATGGGTCAAAAGCAATGATACCGGCTGAAATTGCAAATGAATCCGCTCGTGTAGCTTATTTCGAGCCTCAATTTAACGAAAGTAACAGGCGCCTGGAGTTGGACCTATTGGATGAGAAAAGAAACCAAGCTTGGGCTAAGATACACAAATATAAGGCATCTGTGGCTCAACAGTACAATAAGCGTGTGAAGGAAAGAACCTTCCATTTGGGAGACTTGGTTCTAAAGAAAGTTGAAATATCCAGACATGTGGGGAAGTTAGACCCCAACTGGGAAGGACCGTTCAAAGTAATACAAATCAGAGCTAACAGCACATACACCCTGGAGACACTTCAAGGAGAGCGTTTGCCTCGCCCTTGGAACGCATGCAACCTCCGGCGGTTTTACGTTTAAAAGCTCTCTAGAAACTATGATGTAACAATCCCGTTAACAAGTTTTATGTACTTCAAATCACAAGTAAGTTACGGCGAATTCTTTTCAAATATCTTTATGCTTACACTTTCTTAATTGCATGAATATATAAGACCCACGCCCCCCGTCTTTACGAGCGTGGTTGGTCACTATTACTTCACATGGGTTACGCTTGCCAGCACTCTAATCCGTACGGGGGGACGCCCTCGTAAGGGTAGACCGGTAACGCTTAAAACAAACTTAATAAAATGGAAGAGAAATACAATGAAAATCCCAGTAGACCTTGGCCGTCTGTCATGACGATCGTTCGCGAATCCAAAAATGGGGCCAGTGCGAGCAAGTTCATCCGACAGCAACGTCATCAGAGGGAAATTTCACAAGTCTTGAGTGGGGGGCAATCACTCAGTAAGACCCTCGCAAATACTCAAGACTTAGCAAAAAATTTTCCAGAAATAAGAAGAAAATTCCGCCAAGTCTTGAGTAGGGGGCAATCACTCAGTAAGACCCTCGCAAATACTCAAGACTTAGCAAAATTTCCAAGATTAAGAAGAAATTTCACAAGTCTTGAACGAGGGCAACCGCTCAGTAAGACCCTCAATACTCAAGACTTAGCAAAATTTCCGAGATTAGGAAGAAATTTCACAGGTCTTGAACAAGGGCATTTTCTCAGTAAGACCCTTGCAAATGTCCAAGACTCAGCAAAATTTCCCCAGATTAAGAATGAATTTTACAAATTTTGAACGAGGGCAGTCTCTTGGTAAGACCCTCATGATCACTCAAGACTTAGTGAAAATTTTCAAAGTTTTGCAAGATTTGACAAAATCTCTTAAGCATCAAAAGCCTATATGAAACATGCAAATAACACACAATCTTATAACTACAAGATTTGTTCGCAATAAGGGCAAGGTGAAAGTTCGCAATCAAGAAAAAGGTAAAGACAGTATCATGGAAATGAGAAATTCTATTCATTAAGGCCTTCGCCTAAGTTACAAAATATAGGCTTGAAGGCCCAGGAGCATCATTACAAAAGGAGTAAGCGTTAAAACAAGTTAAGAAGAAATGCAAAAAGAAAAAAGAGGCTGCAGAGATGGAATTTCAAGCCGCAGGAGCGATGCCTTCATCAATAACCACAAGGATATTCTGAGCCACTGGACCATAAACTGGGCCTTCTGGCTCTTGAGGTTGTGCAACGGGTGGCTCGGGCACTTGTGGATCGTTGGGCTCATTAGCAGCAGGAGCAAGCGCGTTAGCATCCTCAGCAACCGGGGCATGGGCATCCTCCCCGACAGGCCCTTGAGGCTCATTTTCAGGCGGATCATTCTGTGAGGCTTGAGGAGCATCTCCTATTGGATGGGCGTCCATGTATTTATCCTGGAGGAGTTTGACCAGGAACTCATACTCAGGCTCAGAAATTGAGTCTGAGGGATCATTCAAGTCATCGCCATCCTCCTCGCACTGCTCATTGAACATGAGCCCCATTCCTTCCGCTCTCGAATGGTTGGATCTGTCAGCCCTTTGTGGATTCCCTGATCGATGGCCAAGTTGAAGGCCTTTTGAGCCTCATCCAGACAGTGCAGGGAGGCTGTGAAGTTGAAGGCCTTAGAGTGACAAAACTTAATGAGGGCCTCCTTGTTTGCTCGCTCAAGGCTCCGGGGCCATTCGTTCATGGTGTCATTAAGCTTCCTTTCAGCCTCAAGAGCTCTCGTTCTCCAGCTGTCACGCTCGGCGTTTGCCTTCTTAAAGCCCTCACCCACGCGGGCCAACTCTCCGCTCAAGCCATTTCGGGCGTTCTCCACCGCCATGAAGTCCTCCTTCAACTTCTTCAACTCCCCCTCCGTCTTTCTGTATAAATCTTTGAGAGACTCATACTTGGATATGGCAGTGTCCAGCTCCGCTTGAATTTGAGCCGGATCGTTAGCACGTGCCATCTTCTTGTACTTCGCTTTGCGATCAGCATAAACGGAGGCCCTCTTTTGAATGTTCTTGAGCCGGGGGAGTACTTGCTGTGCGGGTTCAAGAGGGAGAAAAATTTCAGCAAAAGGGGATTGGAGAAACGCAATACAACGAAGGTATAGAGACTTAAGGAGATCAGGGCGTGCGCTGCGTCAAGGGCTACCATCTCCACAGGCTCATTGTACAAATGTTTGTGATCCGCCGAGAATTAGGCCCTGCTATAGAGGTCCTCGCTGACGGATTGGGCTAGCGTACCGGAACGTAATAGAACTGGCCCGCCATCGGAGACGCCTGAAAAGCTCCTATCCCCTCGCCGGGTGAACGCCCATAAATGTTCCTCTTCTGAGGAGGTGGTTTCTCCATCACCCTTAGGGCCTTCAACCACTTGTTTTCCTTTGCCCCTGATTGCTATAGTGTCGGGCATCCTCTTCCTCTTACGGGAGGGTATACTGGCGCTTGGTTGTGCCTCGCTTATGGCCAAAGGAGGCATGGCTTGGTCAACAATGGGAAGTTCGGGCACCCTTGAGTCTGCCGGAGGGGGAGGCGGTCGAACCATTATTCCGCCAGCAGAGTTGGCCGCACGGTTTTCCTCCCTGCCACGAGGGAGTTGTACGTTCGAAGAGGAACTTGCGCCGCGAGCGTCCCTCCTGCTACCCCTGTTTCGGGGGCGTTGTTGCTCCCCTTGTGGGGCCTGGTTCCTATTAGCGTGAGCAAAACGAGCGGCATGTCTAATTCCTCCTGCCATCTCTAAGATATATGCTCCTACAAGAAAAGCAAGCACCAGAGTCAAAACTCCCTGAAATAAGTTATCAGTTATGCAAAATTGGGAAAAGATAAAGACAGTTAGTGTCCCTATCTAAAGGTTAGTGCCCTAAGAATCTAACCATCTCTCTCCATGTCACGAGCCGGGGGATTGTCAAGATAATAAGGGTCGTTGGACAGGTCACACAGGAACATAAGCTCTGCGTCGTCTATCCAATCTTTCGCTTCAATAAGGTGGCCCTCGTCCCTTAGAGCTTCAACCAGACTCTTGACCCAGTCCCTGGGAAGGGCAGGTTCCAGACGGGTCTTTGAAACTGAGCCCCAGCTTGAGGGCACCCCAAAGCCTTCTTCTGGGGGAGCCTTGACAAAGACAAATTTTTCTTTCCAGTCAGGACCGTATGTGCTGGAGGGGGAATTGATTAACTTGGTATGAGACTTCGCTTGAATATAATAAAAACCTGCCTCAGGGGATGAGCGTGATGAGGAAACTACTTGGAAGAGTGCAGTAAAGTTCCGCGTGAAGGGCTCGTAACCAACGCTTCTCATCAGAATCACAAAGCTTGTTAATAAGGCTAGGCCGTTGGGCACGATTTGGGAAGGACAGAGGTGCAGATCATTCAGTAAACGTGCCACTGGGGCCGAAATGGGGAACCTCAAGCCCCCAGAGCTGACAGCATCTACATAAACGGCCATCTCACCAGGAGGATGATGATTGGCGCGCTCGTGCTCAGCAGGGATTCTCCATATGAAACGCTCGTCCCAGAAGGTAGGCGCCAGCATTGTTTTCACCTCTCCTAGAGTAACCGTGCTAGGAGTTTCGTCTGGGGTGCGCTCGGTAGCCTGGTAGCCTGAGCTTCCACCCTCCTTGGATCCTTTGGGCCTTCTGTTTTTCTTAGGCTTTTGAGGGTTCTTGCCCTTTCCTTTGTCACGGGCTCTTTCAGAAGGCCCTGCTATTTCCTCGACATCCGACACCGGCGCCGCCATCGCTACTGTCACGGTATGGCGATGAGGGTGAGTAGCACTTGCAGTAATGGGAAGAGTACCCCCCTGTCTCTCTGCCTCCATCACCAAGTTCATCTCTTCGAAAAGGGGTTCAACCCCTTCTGGGTCCCTTACATCTATGGCGGTCATGGCCCCTTCCAACCCTCCATCCCTGGATGATGCCGATGGAGATGAATTTGGGGTGGCCATCTCTCCTACTTCCCGGACTACTTCTTCAACGCGTTGATTGGCCATGGTAAGGGGGAAGTTAGGAAAAGTTTTAGAAAATCTGGAAGATGGGGTTTTTCTAAAAAGGACAGGGATTCTTGGAGAAATCGAGATGGGAGGTCACTCAATCCTAGTTTATGATCCTAAAATTGACAGAGTTAGAAAAGTTCACCGAATTTTACATTAAGATTTCTGGGAAGAACTTGAAGGAATGAGGGAATGCTTTGAGAACTGGTCTGCGGAGAAATTTTGCAGAAGGGTGCTTGAGAGTTGTGTTCGCGAAAGAAGAGGAATGGATTCGGGTTCCCTCATTTATAGGGATGGGAGTTGGTACGTTTCTGGCAAGAAATTCAAAATGGGTAATCATTTCCCGCCTAGGAAACCGTTCACTTTATGGAAACGTCGCGCACTTTTCAAGTCTCACGCGCCCCACGCGCATCAGCATTTAATTCTTGTATGCTCCAGAGGGTCAGAAGAAAGGACAGCATTTAATGCCTGGACACGACAAGCAATCAGATGAAAGGACCGCATTAATGGTGCAATCGGAAAGAATATTGATCAACATGCCAAAAACCCTCCCGAGCGCTACGATTGGAGGATTGCACATGATGAATTCTACAGCCCTTATTACAAAGGACTGCAGAATTGAGGGGGCAAAATGATGGGGTCAAGATCCGCTCGTTCCACGTTTGGACACGTGGCCTTTCTTAGATAACGGCATCTGCCCAGCTGATTATGGTAGTCATACACGAGCGATGAACCCATTAAAGCGCCAGTATCCTCCAAGAACACGTGCCGTCTCTGCCACCCTCGCACGTGACCGTTGTTACTACTCTCCTACGAGCGCCGTTCACGCGACATGACTAGTATTCCAATCCATCAGAAGGAGCCTTCTTCGAGCGCTACGTTCCCTCAGAAAGGCTTCCCCTGCAATCCGTTACACAAGCCTGGGCCCTCATCCCCCCCGGCGGATTTCTTGGCTTCCAAGGCTTTTGGTTGTCACGAGCACGCTCTCAAGCCCTCGTTATCAACCCTCCAAACGGCTCTCTGACACACCGTACATGTCGGCGCACCTGCCACTGTTGCCAACACTAACTCCCAGCAGCTTTTGCAGAAGATTCCTCCTAGGTTTCTCTCTCACAGCGCCACGTGTTAGGGCAACATTCGGCCAGGACCACATGTGGCAAATGACCAAAGGGTCCCTGACCCTCAATTATAAATAAACAGAGTCATCTCTTTCACTGTAAGCGATCTCCATTGCTACAACTCCTACTAAACTTACTTCTTCTCTTTCAGATCTGCATCTGACTTGAACGTCGGAGAGCCAAACTGGGTACCACCCCCAGTTTCCCCAGCTTGGCCTTCTGACTCTTCTGTGTGTTTGTCCTAGCAGGTAGAACCCCCATTCTTTCCGGCGACTTCTGGCGATTTCCCCATTCAAACAAATTCTAAAGTGATCGGATTCTGACCCACCCCTTTTGGAACCCATCAACCTCAAAGGTATCTAAATATTTTATATACTTAGATGGAAGTTTCGTTGCACCTCTAAGTAAAAAAAATTACAAATATTTAAAAGTTAAGCCAAAATTGACTTCTAAAATTTTAAATTTCACAAATGTTGGTCAAGACAATCATTTTGGCATCATCAAAAAAAAAAAAAAAAGAATCTAATTCCAAGAGCCAAACCCCTTCAAAATTTAAACTAAAGATTGCACAAAAACATTGCCAAAAAGCCCAAACCACTTTCCAAAATCCAAGTCAATAATTACAATTTATTATTTCCAGTTTTTCCTTTTTCCTTTCCAATTTCCCGTCACACACCATAAATATGCCGCTACAATAATCGATAAATAATTAACCAATTTTTTAATAATTAATAAAATAATTAGAGTCCATTTTTTAGGTGGAATTAATAGTATATTAAATAAAGAAAATGGAAAAACATGATGGGACCAAGAGAAGGAGGAACACGAAACGAGGCAAAAACTAACAGGACAAAGGGCAGACCTTTGATGATTCCGTCACCGCTTCATCAATATCATCCATTTTCCATCTCTCTCTCCTCTCTCTTTTCTCTTCTCTCCAATTTTCTTGCATACTTTTCTCCGGAGCAGCTGTAGAATTGCAGTAAAAAAGGGAGTTTTGGAGCTGGGATTTTGATGTGGGAGTGTTTCTGAGGATTACGAAGTTATGGGTGAAGCAGAGGATAAGAAGGTAGGCGGAGGGAGCTTGATTAATGGGTTCTCTCCGGTTTCTTCGACTCCTGTTTTCTGGAAATCGAGGAGGAGATCTTCGGGTAATCGTGTTCAATTTGTGGAAAAGAACGTGTTTTTTTTAGCTTTCTCTTGATTTGGGTTACTGTTTCTGCTTTGATTTCAGTGTTTTTTGTTGCTTGTTAAGTGATTGTGTTGTGTGGAATTCAGTATGTTTGTTTATCTTGGTTTTCTGCTTCTGTCCATGTTCATATCACCATGCATGCTGCAATAGCTCAGGAATCAGATCCTCCCACCGATGTGGGAGGTTGAAACTTCATGTTTTTGGCCTGCCCCTAATCCTCCACCATTTTTGATTTGGGGTTTTCTTGGAGGGTGGGGTGAGGTTAGGTGGGTTGGTGATGATTATCCATTAATTACGATCTTGATTACTCTCTCTCTCTCTCTCTCTCTGGTTAGACTTAAGAGAGACAGAGATGTTATGAGTTGGTTTCGGAGACGTCACTTCATTAGCAAGCTGTGGTCTATCATAATTACTTCTCCCTGAATAATCCCAACTTCCCTGAATTTTCTTTACAATTATCCAGAAATGGCTGCTCGAATTAGTCTTGTTTTTCGATCCTGATCTTCCCGTTAAACCAGCTGTGGCATGATTCTAGAGTTAGCTGTTGCTATTTGGGATCAAATGTAGTGTATTTAGAAATATAGTATTAGTTCTTGTTAATGGGAATTGTTATTGATTTTGATGGTAGGTTGACTCTTAAGTCTCCTTGTTGTGTTAACTAAGGATTCGGTTTGGTGAGCAGTCGTTTTTCGGATTTGTTTCGGGGGTTCTTGCTTGCCTTAGCTTTGACATTTGAAGCTAATAGTAATACAAGTGGCGAAAAGAGTAGCAATGTGTGAATAGTTGCTAATGATATTTAGTTAAGTGATAATAACTTTTGTTTTCTCACTATTAGTGTCTATCAGGAGAAAAAGCAACTTTATATTATGTTGCTAATGATACTAATTAGATGGCACAACTTTTGCTTTGTGAAATCCTATAATAACAAGTCACCCACCCCCACCCCACACCAAAAGAATATTTTTTTGTATTTTTTTTGGGTTCATTCTTGGGGATCGATTTTCTGCAGTGAGTACGGTGACGAATCCGAACGAGGCAGTAGATGACATGAAAATCGACGAATCCGCAGAGAAACAGCAAGAGCCATCATCAGCAGATGAAAAGCAGCAAGAACAAAACAGCACCCCCATCCTTTCTGAAAAGAGGAAGGCTCTTTTTGAACCACTTGAACCCGTGAACAACATAAATGGAAAACGCCCTTCAGCAGAGTCCCTACTTCCACCTCCCGACTTCGACTCTGCATCTTATCCAAAAGGTTGGCTCATAGGCAAGAAGCGCAAGCTCGTCAATGTGGATGTTGTTGAGAGTATGCGCAGAATCGCAGTGCAAGAAATGAACCGGAAGGTAAAAGGGATTTACACTGACATAGGCATAATCACACAAAACTTCCCCCAAGTTTTGAGAAATGACAAAAACTTCCCTTGTCAAATAATTTACTATTATATTTGCATCAATCATTTGATGCTGCCAAAGCTAACTTTTAATGAATACAAAATATGCCCTTCACAGTTAATGGTCAATATTTGGTTTTGAATTTTATGGTTGTAAGAGCGTGTTAACGCCAAACCTCAGGGGCAGAGTCGTCGTGATTAGGTCGAACCTCAGGGTATGCCAGTGTAATATCTAAGTAGGAAAAAAGAAAGTGAAATTAAAATAATAATAGCTCTGTTTCTCTTATGAAAAAAGTTTTGCTTGAATGTGTTTAGGATAGGGAGATTGACGGGTTGAACGAGCAACTAGAAGAGGACGCTCGGGTTCTTGAGCACCTTCAGCTGCAGCTGTTGGACGAGCGTAGCAAAAGGGCCGACATGGAGAGACAAAACAACATGCTGCAAAACCAGATAGCAATGCTTATGGACATGATGCAGGAGAATGAACCCATTGACGACGAAGGCGGAAACGATGGAACCTGAACTATTTTATACTGGTTCTGTATGTCTTAATTCTTTATATATGTTTTTGCCTTTTTATTTTACAAGAAATGAATGAAGGAGTTGACAACTTGAGTGTAATGTATTATGGTGGCGTCGAAGTCTCTTTTCCTTGTTTCTTATTCTCTGTAACTACGTTTGTGGTTGTTATACGATGTTGTTACTATAGAATTGTAGAGCATATTATATTGAATTATGCCAGACTCATACTCTGTTTATAGCTTTACCTTTTCTAGTAAGTTTTCAAATTAAATAATTTCTTTTTGATATTTGAGATTCCATAAAATGATCAAATTTACAGTAATTACAATTACTCAGATAAAAGAAAATAATTTACAGTAATTACAATTACTCAGATAAAAGAAAATAAACAAAAGGCAAACATAATACTCGAGAAAATTAACAACAAAAGACGGCATTCATAATAAAAATAACATAAGAAATAGCAATATATAATCAAAAGTAATAAATATATTATTATAATTATGCAAAACAAACGATAAAGTGTACTGCAGTTGTGCTACATTTGGACTTTTAAGACTTCATCAAGCGTACATGCATACACCAACACACGATGTCAAAGTCAACGCCAACTTAAAACATAAACATTACAGGATTTATCATCAATCTGAATTTCCAAATCCTCAAACTAAACAAAGTTGAATAGGAAACAACTATACTTATATACATACACAGAACCGTACATCTACCTTGGAAGGAGCAGCACTTGTTATCTTGCTTGATTCTCATAATCTTCGGAAATGTTGAACAAGAACTGCGGTAGAGAAGCTATCCTGGGAAGATTGAGCAGCAAATCCCCAACAGAATCCTTCCGAGACATGGAAGACGCCTGATTTACATCAGAATCGTCATTGACTATCCGATGGTCCTCGTCGGGCTTCTTTTCACCACTCGATGTACCAAAGTCACTTGATCCTTCCTCTTTCTTTGACAAATCTGGATTGTTTTCACTTTTAAATGGCTGCTGTGTGTTTGAAGTGTCTTTTTGCAAGAGACAGCAGAGAGAACTGACCCTAGTCATGAGCGACTTCTCATCTGAGTGAACTGGAAAGTGTTGTGCATCACTAAACAAGCAACGGTTTATATCATCAAGAATTTGGAGAGACTCCCAGTCTTCACTGGAGAGAGATGGACCGCTGGATGTTCCTTGTTCGGATATCCGATGCTCAAGATGGTTGACTAAGTCGGTCATTGACATAGAGGAACGTAGCCCAGGGACCCTGATCTGATCCCAGTTGCTGAGTTCTTTAAGGTGCTCAATTCCACCACTCTTGATGTCTTCTACAGTCACTGTATCCCTTGCTGAATGTGAAAATATGGGATCAGTGATTTTAAGGACCTAAAATTGCAGCACCAAGAATAATCTATCCATGATCATACGTGGGACAGAGCTGTTGTGGGCGCCTGTCCCCCTCATTTTTCATAGCCAGTTTTTTTTTTTTGAGGCTTTTTTTTTTTTTTTTTTTTTTTTTTGAGGTGTTTTTAAGTAAAAAACATATAAATTTTTTTGTATCTCAGCCCCTTGAACAAAATCATGGCTCCATCCCTGAACTTATGATCCTATAGAAACCCCAGAAAATTTTGAACAAGATGCTAATAACATTTCAGACTTCTAGTTAACTGGGACTAATTTGGAGGACACAATGAAAGACATGAGAAATTCAAGTGAATTAGTTTGTGCCATATTTTTACCTGAGCATGGAGATGGTGTTTCACGGGGATAAGATTCTGAATATTTTCCAAGGGCATCTAGGTCGGTTTTTGAGGACGAAGACTGAGCCCCTGATGGAGAAGTAGTGTCCTGTAAGCTGAAGAAGGAAGGGCTTCCCTCCCTATTCAAATCAAATTCACTACTGTTCTCATTTTGATCGTCAAACACAGAGATTTTGGGTTCAAAATATGGAGAATCCAGTGTTATCTCTCCTTGCTGACTAAGAAAGTTCAAGCGAGGATCACATTGAATAAGTTTTTCAAAGTGTTTCCCCAAGAAACCTACTGGGCACTCCAGATAGTGTCGCCTGCAAGAGAAAATTAGCAGGTCATGTGATGTATATATCAAGCCCTTATTAGAACTAAGAATCTTTGTTAATCCCCCAATATTGAATATGACAAGCATAGCTACCAAAATGTAGACATTTTTGTTAAGGTGCGCATTGGTTTATAAAATCTAAACTACCAATACATGTGACAGACAGAGACAAGGGCAGACGTCAAAAGTTGATTGAGTGTCCAAATGCATTGCATTGGACCAGATAGCTATCGGGACCCATTTGTAACAGGCTAACAAACCAATTACAACTTCAGATTTTGAACAGCAGCTGGAAGAAATGGTATATCTTACTAGCATTCTAGAGTGTGATCTTTCCATATGTAAGAGAAATAATATGCATGAATATGATATTTCACCTCTCTTTGAATCCATCATTCTAACTTCAATCCTAAGCATAAAAGTTTCCGAACAAAAATTGGAAGAGAAAAATGAAACCAACAATTCAATTAAGGGAAAAAGTTCATGTTTAGCATTGAAATTAAAACTAAACCACAACTTCTGTAGTAAATTAAAAACATAAACTAAAAGCAGTCATCCGTTTCCGTCCTAGCAGCAACAAAGGACCAATCTTACCTGTTTATACTTGCTTGTCCACCAGTAAAATCAGATGTAGCCTGCCAAAGAGTGTGCTTCCTAGGTTGAGGATTTGTCTCCCGAAAGAAAAGAGGTTGCCGTGTCAGCTGCCAATACAACAAAAGGGAGTTTGCTATGTTATTGTAACAGTTATTACAGAGGCACTAAGGCATACTGCTGCTGCAAACAATGTAAAAGCATAATATAATAACATAGACTTGATTACCACAACATCTAAAGTTCCAGGACCATCTTCAGGGTAATTTGCCTTCAAACCCATAATATCAGACCACTGAATTTCAATCTTATTCTTAAGGCCCCCATCAAGAACTTCCCACACCAGCTTATGCTTAGCAAAGTAACATTTAGCTACCAAGTCACCTTCATATCTTGATTTATACTGCAAGCCAATAACAAAGTTCATGAAATCCAAACAAACAAATCAACAACGAATCATAACAAATCCTTCTCAAACATATTAAACCAAGATGTACCTCCCAGGTTCCAATCCTAAGAACTGAACCAGGAAAATTGGAAGCCTTCAACTTATCACCCGAACCAGCACCAGCACCTTTCGACTCTCTTTTCCCATGGCTCTGACTCCCCCCTTTTGATGTGCTTGTTTGGGATAGTTTCATCTGAATTAACTCTAGTAGTGATGGACTTTTCCTCAGACGCAAACCCAATGGACTTGGCTCGTCAAGAGGATTGTACTGCGATGCCGCCCCAGCAAAACTACCCATTCCCAAACCCTGCTGCTGCAATGAAGAACAGATTATATAACATTACAACATTCAATCACAAATTAACCAAAAAACAGCCAACAACTACATTTTCCGGCTACAAATTACCTCTTCACCAAATCCCTACAAAACTAACAACACTGTTGCAGCCGCACACATGTATCAACTGTAAGTGCTATAAGGACAATCAATAACACACACCCCCCAAAACAAAAACACACACAAACAGAAGAAATAAAGAACCAAATCAACAAAAAACCATACTTTATGACGCTTTTGCAGTGGGGCGTGCGCTTCCTCCAATGAATCCTCCACCTCCATCTTCACCGCCGCCCCCATCTTCTCACTCTGCGATCCCGCTTCCCCGTTCATCATCAACTGCACCATTAAGAACTGCAATCACTTCTTCTTCACTTATTTCTCAAATTCTTCCGATCAAAACCCTTTAGATGGTAAACAAATCGCCTGCGCCGCCTCCAGAACTTCTCGGAATCTCAATTTGAATTTAATTTTTCGAAATATTGGGGTTTTTCAACGCAAGAACAAGGTAGGAGAGGAAGAGGAAGAAGGGAAATAATTGGGAATGAAAGGGGTTGAAATGGAATAACAATATTTTATTCGAGGACGGCGACTCACACGTGTCGCCTTTCAGTGGCTTCGCCTTGGGTGCTCCCGGCACGTGCCGCACACAATCTCTTACATTATCCGTTTCTCTAATTACTTTTTAGATTTTGGCTTAATCTTAAACTTCATCCACACTAATGTTTAAAGTTTAATTAATCTATATGGTTAATTAAGGTTTTAGGTCCTAAAAGGATATTTATTTTGTGTGATATGGAAAGTATATTAATTAATGGAATCATGTAAAATATTTCAAAAATATTAATTATTGCTCTAAACTTTTATAATTGATATTTCATGAAAAGTACACATTTGATAAAATATCTCAGTAGAGACGGAGCTACATGGACTAATAGTTAAAGGCTAATTTTTTGTGACCTAAAATAAAAAGTTTTAGAGATAATTTAACTTGTTACTTTTTATTAAATTTAAGAATTTTGTAATTTCTTATATTTTTAATAGGACAACTTTTCTTATTCAATCTCGTCTTTAAATTTTGATTTCAGCCTTACATGTACTGTCCAAACTTGAGCGCAATAAACTATGTTACATGCGAATAAATTAGGTTTTTTTTTATGAAATTAGTAAATAATGTTTGTATAAAATTTTAATTAAAGTAATTAAAAATAAACTATCCATGATAAATATAAACAAAATAATTTATATTTAAAAAAGGAAAAGTAGCGCCAAAAAAAAAAAATTCTTTTTTTTAACGATTTGTTTTTCATCAGCGTATCCAAATTAAATATGGTGCCATACACGATCTTATCTTTCAAAAAAGAAAAAAGAAAAAAAAAATATTTCAAAATAATATAATATTTTATTAACAACAAATAAGATTTAGTAATTTTTATTTATTATGGTAAAAATATTATATTCAACTAAATAGTTAATATAATAATAAATTACACAATAAAGAAATTAATAATCATACAATAATATTTTAGCTATTTCTTTTTTCTAATCTTGCCTAAATATTGGTTGTGCGTCAACACGGAAGTCTAACTAATTTACATCATAAAAAAATTATATCCTTAAATGTCCGGCTCAATATTATATTATTTTAATTAAAAATTTTATATTTGGGTTTCTAAATTTAAAAGAAAAAAAATTGAATTTTAGGTACATAATTAATATTAAATGAGAAATTTACATGATTTGAATCAATGGGAATCATAATAAAATATAGAATTAAAAGTAGGTTATTTTTTTTCTTGCATCCCAACGTTTGGGGTATTTTGTACTTTTATACTCAACCTTTAAAATTAAGAATTTGATACCCAATTTTTGAGTTTTGTTTCACTTAAGTGCCCAATTTCAAATTCAGTCAGTAAGTGCAAAACACATGTCATTTTCTTAGCGGTCAGATCTGAAATTGAGCACTTTAGTGTAATAAAATTCAAAAGTTAGGTGCTAAAATATCGGATAATGTGGGATAAATCCCTAATTGGGTATCATATTTTTACTTTACTCCCCATTTTGGAAAAATATCGTATAATTACTAAAACGTTCTAATGTCGTATTTATATCTTATTATGTTGTATAATTTTACAGGGAGTAAAGTAAAAATATTCTAAACTGATGGGAATTTATTTCAAACTGCCCCCCTAAAATGTATAATTTCAAAGGTTGGATACTAAAATGCAATACACCCCAAAGATTGGGGAAAAAAAAGATTAACCCTTAAAAATAAAATAAAATTTAAAAATACTTTTTTCTTTGTTTTGGTGAAGAAAAGTTAGGAATACTATTTCAAGAGCTTTTAAAATATTAAAGATAAATATGATATTCCAAGTAGGATATGATTCGGTGGTGTCGAGTCCACATTTGCGGCCTAGTGTGCTGTCAACACGTGACTGCAGCACTGGATAAAGTGCGGGCCCCACGTTGTTTTCTTGAAGCTTCCGCCACGGAACGGTCGCGATTGTCCGTATTGACACGTGTAAGCATCTGGGCGGCCGTAAGCTGAACGCGGTTTGCGATTTAATCGTAGAGGATAATGATTGGGAATTTGTCGTGTAGCTGAAGGCGTGGGCTTGTAGAAATATTATTGAGGCGGCTGTCTATTTATAGACTAATGATTTGTGATTTTACGTGACAAGATTGATGCAATTTACCTATTCAACCCTGTATAAATAAGGTTATGGCCCCCACAAAGTTTGGTTTAATGAGATTTTTATTAGGGAAAATTACATCTAACTACCCTGAGGTTTACCCTAATTATGAATCAGTCCCTCTTTTTTCGTTTATTATATATTAACCTTTAAAAATACTGTTTCAATTACATTTTAACCCCTAAAGAGGGATTGATTTGGAATTGAAACAGTGTTTTTAGGGGTTGATATGTAATAAATGAAAAAAGAGGGACTGATTCGTAATTAGGACAAACCTCAGGGTAGTTGGATGTAATTTGCCCTTTTTATTATTCTATACGACGAAATTAACTTTATTTTCTTACCATAAAAAAGCAAAAAAAGAGAAATTAACTTTATTTAATTGGATTATTTATGTAAGAAACTATCATACATTGGTACATATATGAGTATATGACAATAGAAATATGATATAAATATTTTTTTTTTCATATAAAAAATATGGAACACATTAAATAATAGGGTTAGAAATATTTATACATTAGAGATCGAAAACCACTTTTTTATTTATATATATATTTTTATGGTATGAAAGTATGTTTTCAACAACCATTGAGATATTTCTCTTTCCGAGGCCATAATCATTGAGGCAATTGTCAAATTATGATCCTAAAGGGGTTTAAGGGAGGAGACGAGATTTTTTGTTTAAATTATTATAATAAAATATCATAAAATATCATTTAGCTTAAGATATTTGTCTCATCCTCCTCTCTTTTTTATGTGATTTTTAAACTCTAATCTACGTGACTCGACTTAAGAAAGGTAGTCAATTGTCAATTGAAGGTTCCATCCGACGGCTACACCCTCGAATTAACTCAAATTTATTCCGCCGCCAGATATGTTCCACTGAAATCCGTCCAGATCTGTCATTCTCTTGGATCTACTGCCATCTTTTCAGATCCTTCGCAACTCTCCGAGATCTACAGACATCTCACAGATCTAGCAGAGATTTGCACCGTCCCTGACTTTTTTATGGTGCAAAGACGATCTACGTCCACTACATCTATTGTTTTTTTAAATTATGTTTTCTTTCAAGTTTTTCGTATGTAAGTTTTATCTATTTTGTAGGGGAGTTTCGTCTCTTCCGTATGGAAGTTTAGTTATTTTTTTAAGTTCAGTATTGTTTTTTCCGTATCTTCCTTATTTTTATATTCAGCGTGAGACTAACTGTGTAGCTCGTTCACTCTCGAAAATTATAGTTTCGCCTTGCGTTTGTTGGTTCATTGCAGTTTCGACTTGTATTATTTCGCCTTTTACCGTGTTGGTTGTACTACTTGATTTAATTATATAATATTGTTCTTCCTTTAAAAAAAAAAAAAAACCGCAAAATTATATTATTTTATGATATAATTACTTAGCTAAATGGTTTCATAGCTCAAACTTGAGAATTAATATAATGTCGTGATTAAATTATTCCATGGTCTTAGTAATTAAGTTGTTGTATTATATGAACTTACTTTTTTCATAAGGTACAATCTTTTAAATAAAATAAAATTTGAATAAATTATTAGAGATATTTTCTTGTAACTAGAAGTCGGGATCTTGATCGGGAAATTTCAAGTGAAGAGGAAATAGTGAGTTTGTGGGGTCAGAAACATTATTCTAAGTGAATATTATCCTCAAAAAAGCAATTTATTTATATAATTGAATAAATAAAATGTAATTTGGAGGGCATAATAAAAAGATGAGCATCAATCTAGTCCTTGATATTGATAGTGATACTACGGACTTCATAATTGGAAGCTTACTTATTTTGGACTTTGGACAAACTTTACGCTATAAGACTTTCCTGCCTCAATTTTTGTCTTTAATAGTGGTCAAAAGTCAAAACCTACCAGGATTCACAATTAAATCTAATTTTCAAATTATATTCATGCACTTAATATTTGATTTTTATTTGGATTTTTCGATATATATATACCACTTGATTGGTACAACTAATTATATTTATTTCATTTTCAACTGTAATTGGGGTAAACATGAATAAACCCTTTCGTGACGATCGCTTCAAGTTGTGATTTTTTTCAAAACTTCGTAATCACCACCCAATTCGTTTAACATGCGTCGAACATTTCCAAATATCATGATCATCTCGTTAATAGCCTCAATTGAAGTCAGGAAATGTGGAGCTTTTTAGTTAAAATTTTTTATTAGAGAATTCAAATAGATATATCGTATCTATACTATTATATATTTGAAAACGAGGTTTGACTTTTTATTGTACATTTTGATGATGTGTAATTTTGTGAGTTTTTTGTTATTTTTAATTGATTTATAATTTTCTCATTGGTTGATTTAATTAGATTTATTTTATTTGATTATATACGTAAAAGATATCAATCAATCCCTAATTTATTGTCAATTTTCATAAATTTAAGATTTAAAATTGATAATGAGTTTATATATGGTGATTTTATATATGTAAAATCTTGACCAAATAGAATTTTTATTAACATCTTACCAAATCAGGGGGAAAAAAAAAAATCATTGTCTCTTGAATATTAACCCATGAATTTTTCTCATAAAATTACTAATTGACATATAAATAATAAATATTAAGTTTATATTAAGTCATTAATACCATCTAATTTGCCTCAAATTATATATTTCCATAAAATCTATCCGTTAACATTATTGCATATGTAACAACTTTTGATAGTTAATTTTTTATTTTTTGAATTTCTATCCATATAAAATGGAATTTCTTAATGCATGCTAGCTTAATTATAGTGATCTTCCAAATTAATAGAATGTATAGTTAACTTTTTTATGTATTTACATGTTATGGTTAGGTTTTTGTATCATTTTTTAAAATTCTCTTTCAAGTATTTTTCTGATGCAAATCTCCATTGCTGGCGAGAAATATGAACTTCATATCTCAACTTTCTTTAATCAAATGATTGAAAATTAGAGAGAAGAAGGGAACTCTTCTAAAGAAAAGTGAGTTATTTGTCGGTGCTCAATTTTGTACTTACTAATTGCGTATTAAATTTCATTAATTATTTTTTTGAGTTATTTATCTTGTTTCATTTTAAGTTTTTTACGAATGATTTGGAATTTTGGAGTTTTTTCAGTTCTGCATATTAATTTTTCCAATATGAACTTCTTTTGTTCTAATCTTTTTTGTTTATGATTTTTGTAGTATAATTGGGTATTTTTCATATTATTTTTCGATTTGTTATTCGATTTTATGTTTTCTTTCCAATTTCTGGGTTATATCTTTTTTATTTCATACTAACTTTTTCATGAAATGTTTGGAATTTTGAAGTTTTTCTATTTCGATCTACATATTAAAGTTTCTAATGTTTGGAATTTTTACTTTAATCTTTTTTATTTGTGATTTTTGTAGTATAACTAAGTGTTTTTCACGTTATTTTCGATTTTTTTTCACGTCAATTTTCAATTTGCTATTGAGTTTTATGTTTTTCTTTCCACATTTTAGTTATGTGTTTTATTTCATTTTAAATTTTTAATGAATCGTTTGGAATTTTGCTGTTTTTCTATTTCTATATATTAAAGTTTCTATCTCAAAATTGGAAGAGTGCAAGGATATCTTTGCATGCAGCTGAAGATCCGACATTTTTGTTATTTGAGAATCGAAATCATATATATATATATATATATATATATATATATATATATATATATTCATCACGTTATTTATCAATTATTTATTAGGTTTTATGTTTTTCTTTTCAAATTTTGGGTTATCTATCTTATTTTATTTGAAATTTTCATGAACAGTTTTAAAAGTTTGGAGTTTTTTTATTTCTAAATGGTAAATTTTTTAATATTATTTGATAAATTAAATCTTATATATATTTTTCGCATTTTTTTTATCTCTTTTGCTTTAACATTTTTTTATTTACGATTTCTATAGTATAACTAAGTCTTTTTCACGTTATTTATCCATTTGCAATTAGGTTTTATCTGTTTTTTTTTTTTTTTTTACTTAATCTTTGTTTCTTCCTTTATTTTTGCTTAATTTTTGTTTCTTCCATTATTAAGTAAGTTTCTCATACTTTCTATAGTTTCTTTTATTCAATTCAAATTGAGTATATTAAAGCAATAAAATTTTATCTTAGCAGTAATTTATTTATTATTTATAAAAAAGTATTTTTTTGGGTGGAATTTACAAAAATAATATATGACATGGATTATATTTTCTTCTATATGATTTAGTTATTTTAAAATTGTTTTAATGTACAAAATTCATATTTAATATTATAAGTTATATTATATATTAATACCATGGATTTAGTTCAAATTCAAAAACCAATTGTAAGAAGGTCTTTTATGAACCAAAAGGTAAGATTTTTTCCTTCCATATCCACGATGTATTTTTATTTCAATTTATGGTATTTATTTGTATACTAAATTTTAATTTTTTTCCTCTGTTTTGAGGTTTTGTTCAAGTTCCAGCGATGAAAAGGTAATTTTATATATATTTTCATTGAATGATAAAATATGTACATTTATATATATTTTTGAAACTATAATTTTTTTCTCCATATCTTTAATAGAGAAATATTTTCTTTTGAAATTTTGTTCAAGTATCGATTGTGAAAAGGTAATTTTATACATTGATTTGTTCAATGATAATTATGTAATTAGCATATTACCCATGTGATCTTTATTTTTTGTCTCAAAATATTTATTATCATATTCGGTATTTATAATTTCATTACATTTTTATTTCAATTGTTTCATTGATTAATTTATAGCTTACTAAGGATTTTATTATATTTACTGTTTCTTCAATCTAAATAATTTACTTAAACATTAACTACATTATATTTGTGTTAGTCATTTTTGTGTTATTTTGTATGTTTGATTTATACGTGTAATAATTAATCGACTAGAATTATATATTTTTATCTTTGTTATTAAATTTCGTATAGTGAATTAATACATTTATATATTTATAGCTAATATTATAAATAAGATACTCTATATTATTACCGTGCATAGCACGGGATATACACTAGTATTAATATATGAGTTGTTTGTACCAATAAAGTAATAGCGTTGATTTTTTCACTTCAATACAAGAAAATAGCATAGGCAGTTCGCGTGGGCCGATTAAGAACGTATAGATCTCATGGGCCCAAACTGTATCTTCACACCCGGCCCAAAACAAAACCTTTTTTCCTTTTTTACACTCACAACTCACCCTTTTTGTTTTAACACACGCACACGTACACTTAAGCGGAACCCGATTTATCTCTTCATAAGATCGACATTTATTTATAATTTAAATTTTTACCATCAAGTAGTGTAGTATAATCATTCAGCCGGCATCATACTGATTTAAATAGAGGTTTCATATTAAAGTATTTAGATAAGTTATACGCAGCTACAATAGATAAAAAAAACATACATACTAAAATTATGGATTGAACAAATGATTGGAGGAGAGATTTGAAGTAGAATTGCTTGTGGGACAAGAAAATTGGAAGGCGACAATACATGAGAGAAACATATGCTTCAAGGAAAAGAAAGAAAGATATTTGTGAATAAACATGGAATTAAGTAATTAATTAGGAGAAGGCTGGTCCGGTCCAGTCGAGCCGAGCCGAGCCGATCCGATCCAGCAAACCTGATTACGACTTGATAATTGCTTGCCAACAATTGGTCCATATAAGCCTGGACCCACTTTGTTTTCTTCCCTTTCTTTTCTCATTATTATACATCAAATATTTCTTTTATATATATATATATATATATATATATAAATTAATATTATATGTGTCTGTTTATTGGCCGCCGTGGATATTTCTATTGTCCCTGTAATCATATTGTCTCACGAGGAAGTTAAAATAGTCGCGGAGGTTGATCAAGTGGTTTGAGATAATGATTTGATTCGAATCCTCTAACCACTTAGAATGTATATTTAAAAAAAAAATTTAAAATAATCGCAGTTGAAGAGAGGAGACTTATTCATTTTCATCATAAGAATTTGTTATTTGATTTTTTTTTTATTAACTGTCTATAATTTAATAAGAATGATTATTATTTATTACTGTATTCAACTCTGATTATCCTAAAAATTGAATCTAATTTGAAATACCGACTAGCATTTTTTATGATAGTTTTTTTTTTAAAACTAAAAAAAATGAATTTTCTCACTAAAAGATATTTTCCCTCTTTTTTCGTTTATTTTAAAGAAAATTTTAATATATTAATCAAAATACATAAATAAAATGAAATTATTTAATTAGAAATTCCGACTAGCATCTTTTATGATAGTTATTTTTTTTTAACTAAAAAGATGAATTTCCTCACTAAAAGATTTTTTCCCCTCTTTTTTCGTTTATTTTAAAGAAAATTTTAATACATTAATCAAAATGCATAAACAAAATGAAATTTTTGGATGATCTGATGATGATAATTAAAGATACATATTGTAATAATTCTAATGGGATAAACAATAATTTGGTGGTCACTTGTGCCATGAGAATAATGATTAATATTAAGTACTAACTCAATTGATGAGCATGTTTGACAAGTTGAAGCCATGTCCGAAATAATTGCTAATAAATGAAACCAAGCTTTAAACCCGTGAACAGCTATTACTCACATAGTCACATGTATTTCAACTCGAGACAAAATGAACCCATACCCCAACTTGTAACCTTTTTCTTCATTAATTAATTTAATCCCAATCATAGTGTTTCATAATCATATTTGCCTTTTGGGGATCACATCCCTTATAATCCGCTTTCAATTGATATAATTTTATAAAATATGATGTTAAAGGGAATTAGGGATTGCCATGTGGGATCTTGCAGAATCGAGGGTCTGGTCGAGTAGAAGCGATTCATCCATGCATCATTGGTCAAATGTCAAGGTTTCGAATTTATGGAGCAGCTTTAAATCTCCGGCCTTGGATCAGTCATACTAGTTTAATGAGACGACGAGTGTTTTGTCGTTTGTTTCTAATGGCAAGTGTAACTTATTGTATAATTGGTTTGGTTAGATTGAGCCGGGTCCGAGGCAATCTAAGAAGCCAAGAAACCTGCTCAAAATCCTATCTTTTGTGTGTCCTGTTTGTTAGTTAAGTTGTGACAGTTGAATCCGTGAAGAGGTGAGTCTTTATCCATGCAAAACTCAGAAGAATTCAGCTCAATATACCCATCTCTCAAGGCAAAAATACTTGTTTTTTTTCCAATGTGTATCTATGCAACACATATCTGCACGTGAAATTCCAATAATTTCTCATGCAAATGTGGGGTCTTTAGCCAACCCCTTCTTTTGTTCTCATGCCACACTCCAACTCTCAAGAATCTCTCCTCTCACCCCACTAAATTGCTCTCTCCATTAATTTCATTCTCCTCTGCAAAAATTCTTTCTTTTTCTCCCCAAAGGTTCATGATTATTGTAAACAATGGCTATTTGTGCTGCATCAATGGCTTCTCTGCTGATTGTTCTTGTGTTTATATTCACTACTGAAGTGTCTGGTCTTGATGAAAAAGTGCTTTTTTCTTTGAAAAAGCTTCAATGGGTTCAGCATGGCGACGGCCGGAGAAGCTGCTTCTCGCAGAAATCGAGTTCGTATATGAGTTGTTTTGGTTCTTGTTTTTATAAGTTAGCATATTTTTCCCTCAATTTCCCTATGTTTGCTTTGGTTCATTCTGTATCAACCATAAAGTATGTGTTTTTCACTTTTGTTTCTATAATTATTTGAGGTAGTTTGAAGTGGATGTAACTGTTAAAGATAAGGAATCTTACCTTCTTTTCTTTTTCCCCCTTTTTTTTCTGCAAGAGAACTGTTGATACCTAGAAGCAGAAGCTGTTTTCAGCTTCTAAAAAGCTGTTTTTATGTTTATCAGGAACACAGAATGGAGCAACCATACTAGAAATGAAGCACAGGGACTACTGCACCGGACCAATCAGGAACTTGGACAAAATCCTCCAAAAACGCATAATCAGTGATGATATTCATGTCAGATTCTTGCAAGCCAGAATCAAGAACAAGCTTTCAATCCAACAAGAATCTCAAATTCCCATTAATTCAGGCATCACACTTCAGACACTCAACTACATTGTCACGATAACATTAGGCGGTCGGAATCTAACGGTGATCGTTGACACGGGAAGCGATCTGACGTGGGTCCAGTGCCAGCCGTGTAGGCTCTGCTACACCCAACCAGAACCCTTGTTCAACCCCTTGATATCCCCTTCATACCAAGCAGTCCAGTGCAGTTCACAATCCTGCCAAAACCTGCAATCCAGCACAGGAAATGCTGGATTGTGTGGGACAACTAATCCACCCCTATGCAACTATGCTGTCACATACGGGGACGGGTCGTACACTCATGGGGAGCTGGGGAGCGATCGCCTGCTTCTCGGGAGCACGCCTCTTGAGAACTTCGTGTTCGGGTGTGGGAGGAATAATAAGGGCCTGTTTGGGGCAGCTTCTGGATTGATGGGATTAGGCAGGAGTGATTTATCCCTCATTTCTCAGACTTATCAGGCGTTTGGTGGGGTTTTCTCGTATTGTTTGCCTGATAGTGATAATGCAGCTTCTGGCTCATTAGTACTAGGAAATGATGCATCCCTTTACAGCAGTCCTGTTTCTTACACGAGATTATTGCCTAATCCTCAGCTTTATAACTTCTACATTTTGAATCTAACTGGGATTAATGTTGGTGGGGTGGATTTACATTCCCCAACTTTTGGGAAAAATGGGATCTTGATCGACTCGGGGACGGTTATATCGCGGCTTCCTCCTTCCATGTACAATGCGGTCAAATCTGAGTTCTTGAAACAGTTCTCGGGGTACCCTTCTGCCCCAAGCTTTTCGATCTTGGACACGTGCTTCAATCTTTCGAGTTATGAGGAAGTGAATATTCCCACACTTAGTATGAGGTTTGAGGGAGGTGCTGAGATGAGTGTGGATGTCTCAGGAATGTTCTATTTTGTGAAGAGGGATGCTTCTCAGGTGTGTTTGGCTCTCGCGAGTCTTGCGTACGAGGACGGGATGGGTATTATCGGGAATTATCAGCAGAGGAATACGAGGGTTGTGTATGATACGAAGGAGATGAAGCTGGGATTTGCTAGGGAGATTTGTGGTTTTAGCTGAGTTGTGATTTTGTGTTGCAGATATTGATGTTGTAGTGGCAAAGCCAGTTGGAGAAATAGAGGTAGAAGGATTTGTTTGTGTGTTTTACTTAGGTTTTGATTCTATATATGAATTTGTAGTGTGGGCATAAACTGGGATAATTACACGTACATACAATGAATTTTGGCTTAATTACACAAATTTCCCCCTACATTTTTAGAAAATTACTGAAACTTCCCCTATACATACTATGAGATTTAGCTCAACACATGTTAAGAGTCTTGAGCTCAACACAATAAGTGTCACAACGAAAATAGGATATTCATCAAAAAAATCAAAGATGATCAAAATCCATCGATCCAAATGTAATCTAAATTCGTTAACAGGGGAAGTTGTTGTAATCTATCAAACCTGGAGGGTAGATTGTGTAATTAGATCCAAGCTCAATGTGTGTCAGCATAATAATCCTATAATGCTAACTTTGTCTTTGATCATAATTTGTTAATTATCTTTTCTTGAACTTGCATAAGCCTTTCCCGAAAGGACAAAAAGTAATAACAAAATAATGACAGCAGCACGTACGTACATCAGTTGCAAACAAATGAAAATGACAAAGTAGTTCATGTTTTGCAACAGTCAGTACAGATATGCAGCAAAAGATGCTTGAAAAATGGGAATCTCTGAAGCATTTGCAAACTCTTTGCACCTATAAAGAATTCCAAAGAGCCCACATATGGAATGTCTCGATCTTAGAGCGTCTGATAATTCCTCAAACATGTGAAATACTTTTGCCAGTTTTTTATTGCCTCTCAAAAATGCCAGGCAAATATCACAAAGGGACTTCTCATGTAAATCGCCGGCTCCACAGAAATGGTCAAGGTAAGCGGTAAGTAGAAAACTAATCAGACAAGTATATTATCACTTACAGACAGACAATATGACAAAGGAATTGATTTTGCAAGCTCACCAAAGATCTGATGTTTTATTTTGTTGGAGGGGAGAGAGGGAGAGAGATGGAAATTCTTTTATCGGCAACCACAAATTCCTCAGAACATCTAGATCTCAGAGCTTCTTGTTAATCACCATTTAAGTACAAAACTGGTTAAAATCATGCTCAAAGTTAATCCTCTTCACTAATCCTACTTAAAAGCGACTCCATTTCAAGATTAACCGGCTCCGACGAATCCTCCTTCTTTCCCCGCAGCATTTCACTCGGAAGAATATTGGCATTAGGATCTCCACTTGGGATCAAAAACAGAATCCCGATTGGAAGAATCCTCAAAACACTCCTTATCACAATGGCCAACCAAAGATTATCAAAACTCGTCCTCGTAACATTCAAAAAGTGTAGCAATAGGCCACCAGCCCATGAAGACGTGAAAGTGCCCACATGATCAATGGACATAAGCAAAGCGAAAAAAGTGCCCTCTATACCTGCAGGGCATAGTTTGGAACTTAGGACAAGAAGAGGCAGCCATTTGAGGCGACTAATCATGTGAGAGACGGCTGCATCAAATACAACTAGTGCATAATCAGGAATGCCTAAGATCAAGTTTGCACGCAAAACCAATATCAAATCCAGCATTCCTGAAGCACCGTTCAGCAATTGCGCGTAGAAGATGACACGGCGAAAAGGGTGGTTTCTGAAAACGTTTTGATAGAGGAGGACACCAAATAGAGAGCCAATCGCACCGAAAGCTGATATGGACCCCACCAACTCCTGCGGAAAAGAGTGGTTTAGTGATTCTACAAAAAATGCTGTATTTGAAGTTTTGAACACATATAATGAATACTTGCTATAGAATGTGTCAACAATATGATAAATTACATCTACGGCCCCTCAATTTTGATGTATACACGTATGGATCCATGCAGTTTAGAGAAATTACACATAGACCCCCTCCCTTAGCTCTATGTTTGTCTCGGCAACACCCCTTTCTGTCTGGTTTTATTAGGGTCTATGTGTAATTTCTCAAAGCATAGGGATAGCTACACCAAATTGGGGTGGGGGTCTAGATGTAATTTACTGTTATTTTACATACTCAACTACAATGCCTTTTGTTTCTGAATTGACCATTTCTCTAGAAGGGAATAAATTCAAGAAGGGGGGGCGTACCTGCGAGAACGAGGGGCCATTTGGTGCATCAGTATACCAATAAAACATCCCTTCATGTATGTGCAAACTCACTGCTAGAGATAGGTACATGTATAAACACGGCTTCCAAATAACAGGGCATTTCAAAGCAGTCCACATCGACCTACCAGCATCAAGAAATTTCTGACTGACCTATTCAAGAATGCAGTTTTTCTAGTTAGCTCCACGAAGGTAAAAGGAACAAAATGACCCTTAGCAAAGAGATGCTTACTCTCTTGTAAGAGAAGTTTCTGATGAAGGGCTCTTGCACTATCGCTCCCACCAAAACCACCAGTCCAGACGGAACACTAAGAACTCCGAACACACCCTGCCATTCAAGAAACATATTAAATTGATCCACGAATCTTATTTTTCAATAAAATATTTTTTCAAGAAAGAGACTCAATAGAAGAAAATCTTCAAACCTTGGATCCAATTAGATGAACTAGAAAGCCACTAACTGTGTATCCAATTAATTGCCCAACAGAAGAGCATAAATTACACAGGCTCTGCATATCTCCAGCGAGAGAAGGATGGCTTATACTGTTCTCAGTCACACAGGCATCAATAGTCACATCTGCTATAGCAGCACCAGCACTTCCAGATGTCAGGAGCAACAGGGCAAATGCAAGATGCAGATTGTTTTCCAGTGAGAGAATAATCATAGATATAGAACCAATGACGCCTGAAATCGTATCGAAGCCCAGTTAAAAAATTATAACATGCTGCCTGTAATTTATATTGTTCTGGAAATTTTTTTCAATCTTGAAATTGCCCCATCTCCCTCATTACTACAATTAATAACCGATAACGAAATGAAAGATCAATTCTTCGACCCAATGCCATTAAAGAAAAGACACCTATATCCATCTGTTCATTAACAATGCTTTCAATTATTCAAAAATTTGAAGAAGAACTAGACCAAGTGATTATGCATTTTACCAGCAAAGACGAAGTATGGTCTCCTCCTGCGTCCACCAACGGGAACAGTATCTGTGAGAAGACCCCACAAAGGCTTCACAATCCAAGGGATCATAATAATTCCATGGTACACTTGAGCTTCAGAGGGCTGTAATTTCTGCACATCTTTCATGTAATACTGCGTACTGATCTTGCTCAACCCTAAGGAAAGCCCCTGGTTGATTCCATACACAATCACTACTCCCAACACAAAGCTCCAATGCAAGTCGTTACTCAGCTTCTTCACCCACTTAAAAGGGTTCGGAATCAACCCCAAGAATCCACGCTTCTGGGCTTGCTTCTCTTCAACTGGGAGTTCCTCACCTTGATCCATTATGGCGGACTGTTGCTGATTTCTGCAGAAGGGAACTGAAAATAATTTAAAGAATCAATTTTTATGAGATCTTGATTCAAGATTTCGTGGTTGCTGAAATGGGTTTATAGGACTTCGTGAAAATTGTTAGGTGGGACTTGGACTTCAAAACTGAATGAAGGTTTGACCAAATGATAAACGAGCAGAGGCTATGAAATCAGAAATCAATGGTTAAATAACTTAAATTGATTGCACTGGCTATTGTTCTTGACCAAGATTGTTTGCTCCGCCGTCTTCCTCCGGCGGAGACGGCACCGAGCGCGGCGATCTTAGTTTACAGTGCAGAGAAGTGAAGGGAAAAGCACGGAGGTGTCCCACCAATCAAGATCGGAGTAACGGTCAACGCCGTCACCGTTCAATAGTGGTCTACAAACTGCCTGGGACTTGGCGTCTGGAAATGGTTGGTTAACCAATCATGAATGAAATAATTCCTGGCCCTCTTAATTAAATAATCATAATTATGGACTAATTTTTGAATAATATCAATTAGTTTACTCCCCCTATTTTCAAAAAAAAAAAAAAATCGTTTACTCCCCAAAAATATCCGTTTACTTCCCATTTTTGCAAATGTGATATAAAAACTCAAGGATCACGTAACTAAATCTCCAAATGTTGTATATTTTTCGCAATATCATGTATATACATCATATTACAAAAAATATACAACATTTGAGGATTTAGTTATGTGATCCTTGAGTTTTTATACCACGTTTGTGAAAATTGAGGAGTAAATGAAAAGTTTGTCTCTCATCCGGGGAACAAAAGCAATTTTTTATGAAAATGAGGAGCAAAAGCAAATTTGAGTCCACATTTGGGGATTTTTCACACATTTCTCGCATACTTATCAGTTATCATTCTACAAAATTAATAATTACGAAAAACACTAAACGGTCAACACTATCATGCCAAGTGTTTGGTGGTTGACTCAATTGTCGTGGTTTGGGACTTAGCTACTGGCGGGGTTGTCGTAGTTGTGGATGATGCTTTGTCCTCGAACGGGGGTTGTACAATGGATCCTCGTTAATCTCCCTACGATCTCTTGACCGGTTTTAATATTTTTTTTTTTTTAAAGTCCTGATATAATTAATCCTTAATAAAGCATATTGAACCACTTAAGTAGTTGTAAACAAATAATTATCTATACTATATTATTAAACGCGAGAGGCAAAGGTGGTCTCTTGGTGTCCTTTTTTTTTTTTTTTTATTTACTTATCTTTTATCCATCAGTTTTCTTCTCTTACGATCTTCTCTCTTCTTTTCTATTTATTTATCTTTTATCCGTTTTCTTCTCACATTTTCTTATCTTTTCTTTTCTCTCACCTTATTTCAATTTTTTTTTTCTTTTAAATTTTTTTTAAAGATAGTGTTGTTTGATATTTTATGCTTTTATGTTATTTTTGTATTAATTCAATAATTATATTAAAAATATTTATAAAATATATATTAATATAAAAATTAGTTTAAATATAAAAAAAAATTATAATTTGCACGCGCAACGAATGTGCCAAAATTACTAGTTGTAATTATTGGCCAACAGAGGTTTGTCAAAAGTCTTTCTCAAAGGCAATAAACTTCCTTTAATTATTGGACAACAGATTGTGAGAGATTATAGTCTTGGGGTATATGTATTTAAAAAAGAAAAAAAAATTATTGTAATTATTGGACAACAGATTGTGAGAGATTGTTCGAAAATTTCCTTTAATTGTTGTTCATATCAAGTCCCCTACTCGAATTCAAACAAAAAAACTGTGGAAAACTAACAAACCTATATATTTGTTGAAGATAATACAATCAGTTGTTGCATAAGACAAGAAGCTAACATTCATCAAAACCTCTCTTATGTCCAATGTGGGCATTTCCACAGTTCCAACTTCCAAGGATTTAATACAAACACTCAGATTTGAGCTCTTTCGATCAACAACTGAAAATATATCAACAGCATCTGTGAAGCAAAAGTTTAAATATGTTCATATGGCTTTCACTGGTAAAAGTAGAGTACAAGCAGAAACTTTGTTACAAGCAGCAATTTTATGGGCGTTATGAGGCTTACATTACGACCCTCAACTTATGAGCTTATACAGGACCACCAACCGATCGAAGAAATATTCGCCAAACTAAAGGCACAAACCCTCTATCTAGAGACACGAGAAAACTCCGGGAGCAGAACAAATATTCTAGACTCTATTTTATAAAATGTAGAATAATCTTTCAATTTGCACCAGGCTCTTTCGGTTGGTGAACTGTTTCCAGACATTCTTTGGCCCTGTGAACCTTTGATTGGAGATAAAAACTCCCATTCTTCGCATTGCGCTCAAACAAGTTATCATACCTCTGGAAAAGTAAGGGAGAATTCGAGTTGATGCAATTATCTTTAGAATCAAAAGCAGAAGTTTACCAAGTATCAAGTGTAATATCAAAAAGACAAACCTGCAGAATCTCTTCCCATGTTGAATTCTCAGCAACACCAAGAATCTGCCTCGCCTCTGCCTCAGACATTACTTTACTGCCTCTTTTGATGTTGTGTACTGCTTCTTGAGCAACGCCGTTCTTCGAAGCATCTGCATTATTCCACAAAATAATTGTTTAGGCAGGCAGTAAAGAGAACATCAACTTAATTTGTGGAAGTAAGATTTGGCATATAATTGGATGTCAAATCTTCGACAAGCTAGTCTACACCGAATTTAAAAATATGCATCACAAACAAAAAGAAAACTTACTTGCAAGAGCCTGACGATATGCTTGAACAAATGCTCTTGCCATTATTCCAGAACCCATAACGATCAAGTTAGCAAGAAGCCTTGCAGCCTGCCACAATAAGAGGCACAAAGAAAACACATAATAAATCAAACAATTAACATAGAGGGACTTAAAAAATCCCACATATCTGCATAAGCCTACGCAATTGACATGCATGAACTATTATGAATCACAAACTGTACAAGACAATAAAAAGGAAGAATTGTAAGATTTTGGTAATATTCAAGGGAAATGAGATTTAGGGAGTCAAAAGAAGTAGTTTCATTAACAATGCAATGCAAGTACATAATATAACAAGACTACTTTAGATACAAACGATGCCATGGGATTAACCAAAAGAGAGAACAAAACCAAAAAGCTTGTTTCCTTAAATTCTAATTCAAGCACTTCATAGGGTCGTAAAGTTTTATGCATTTCTAGTGAATTTTGACAAAAACCACAAACACGTTAAGCGCTATTTGAGACGAAAACCACATTCAGTTTAGGACAATACCATAGCTAGCGAGACAAACTGAAAACTCCAATTGATATTTGACTCCAAATAACCTACAACAGAAAGAGGAGCAATGGGTAAGTATATAATGATTAAAATCACATTGAAATAACCGAACGGAAATTGAAGATATAACTTATAAGCATGAATCAAGTGACAGCATTGTTGTAATCGATGATCAACATTGAAATTAATCTATAAGCTCAACAGCATCCCCCTGCTGTGACCATGAAATTTGTGAACATGACTTCTGTGCCAGAACTTCAATAGGACAGAGAATTTAGTCTCATTCGCATACCCAAGAAAATACAATTTCAATTTTCATAACCTCAAAACCATACTACATTAATCAACTATTTGTAAGCACTTCCCCCAGTCGCCATATTATAACTTCAGGCATTAGTTATCCTGAAAGTGTCCAAGATTATATTTTTAAGTCGAAATCATTGCTGGAATCAGATAACCCAAGGCCCCTCTAAATATACCTTAAACAGAACAAACCTCAGGTGGTCTAAACCGAATGCAGAAAAGAAGACAAAAGAAACCCTATAATGAAACTCCTGGCTATACAAATTGCTCTAAAAATACGTACAAGAAACCAGGTATGACATTTTCAACAGAACAAACACAGGACAGAGAGAAAGAGAGCATACACGAAAAACGCAGAAATCAAAATCAAATTGTGAAATCAGCAATCCGCAAACAACACACAAAGGTTGCAAATTTATGCAATCAATAATCCCAAACCTAAAGATTATAAATAAACCCAGATAGGATAGGAGAAAATTGGACGCAAGAATCTAATGGAACACAAAAGAACTTACAAGAAATTATTCGCGAAAATATTTCCCGGTCTTAGGATTCGGCGAGGAAGGGAGAAGGTGTTCGTGTCGCCCAAGGTATTTCAGAAATAACAACTGTAGAAGAGTCGAGAATTTTGCTTATGATATTTTTAGGCTTTCTATTTATGAAATAACAGTGTCTGGAATAAGTAAACGACCGATGCGCCGCTTTAAGGTTTAAGAAAGGAAGACTTTTCAATAATGGTATATTTTGAAAAAGACGTTTCAAGAATGGTGCAAGACGTTAATCTAAAAAGCGTCTTTCCAAAAATAATGACACAACTAATTTTAAATTTTGATCTCCACTACTAGTTAATTCCCAATATGTGATAGGAATGTGTGAAAGAAATAGTAAACTCTTTTAAGATAAATTTATTATTTATATATTGAGTTGTTTCACTTTGAGATCCTAGTCAGCAAGTATCTTAAAATTTATTTGAATAAAGATATCTTGCAATTATTGGTTTTTTGGGGAATGATTGTTATTCTGTTATCAAATTGATCCTGGTTCAATTTTAACTCATCTAGATGTGTGGGAGTTCATACCATCATGAACTCATACTAGTGTTTAATTTATCTAGATATGTGGGAGTTCTTTCACAATTGTTTCTGTCAAAATTTGATTTCAAAGAAATTATTTAAAAACGGGGTGAATGTGGAGATATTAGTTTTTAATAATTTCTTGAAAATTGTGAAAGATAAAAGTTTTTGTTATGGAATAATTGAAATAACCCATGACTTTTATGAAACGTGATCTTTTCTCAGTCAGTGTTGGTCATTAGCTAACTGACCAAGTATTTGAGACACTCATATATCAATTATTGGAATGTCTAGCTATTTTAGTGAAATATCTTGAAAATAATAAACTTGATTATTATTATTATTATTATTATTATTTCACGAGAACCTGAGATAGATCGGTACTTTATATAACCTACATGTGCATATTGGTTAGTAGTTTTGAGAAAGAAAATATTTTGAAAGTGAATTTTGGAACATTGATTAATTCACTGTGACCTTTTGTAAGTTTTATTTAGTAGAAAAACACACGTCACAAAATAGGAGAGTTATGGTTGGTGATTAACTCTCCTAGTTTCTGTATTGATATGGTTTTGTCTAAATAAGTGGTTTCTTATAAAAAAAAAAAAAAAAAAAAAAAAACTTGACGAGGACAATTGTTTCGGTTGAAAAGACATATTTGATTGGCCTATTGAGGAGCATACTGTTTTATGGCTCTAGTTGCTATTTGTCGATAGATATCCATAATTTTTCACGTAGATATGTGATGATTATTGAATTAGTGGGAGTACATGTACATCTCTTATGTTTTATGATGATGATATACTGTTTGTCAGTAGTGATAATGTTACTCCATACATGAAACTGATGTGACCTTATTTTGACATAGCATATTACCTATGATAGTATGAAATCTCTTGATATTTTGACAAGAGAATATGTGAGTGCATCTTACAATGTGCGTATTAGTCTATGTGATTTGTTTACATTCATAATGCGAATAAAATATGCATTCTGAATATCTTATGTGTACTCAATGCGAGACTATTTTTGACTCATTAATGATTCTTTTATTTGCACATGATTGAGTTGTGTGTCTCGCATGTATATTTATCTTAAGATTGGGTGTTGTTCTTAAGAAATGTTGGGTATGTCTCATAAACACACCATATTGTATATTGAGCATTGAATGAGACATATATAACTTCATGAGAAGTTGTTGAGTTTTCTTGGGATTTCATGTTGTTTTAGAAATCCATATCTTACAAGAGAACTATAATTTCCTTTGGGTTTCATATTGCTTCCGAAACCGTATATGATAAGGAAATTAGATTTTCTTGGGATTTCATATTGTGTAGAAATCCATATCTTACAAGAGAACTGTAATTTCCTTTGGGTTTTTATATTTCTTCCGAGACCATATATGATAAGGAAATTAGATTTTCTTGGAATTTCATATTGTGCAGAAATTCGTATCTTACAAGAAAATCGGAGGACTGACAATGAAATAGCAATATTTGGGGTCATATTTTGATGCTATTTCTTGCTACACCACCACGTCTGAATCAATGTCAGTGGAAGTTGCTGGTATTTGTGACCATGGAAGGTCTTGCATCAATAAGAGATGCAATTATCGCCATGATCCGATATTTGGTAATTTTCGCCGGACCGGATTGTTTAAAATCTTATCTGTTACCGTATTGTCTTTTAAAATCTGTGGCCACAGTCAAAATTGATTTTGTGTAATTTAGCCCGAGAGTCGTTTTTAAAATAGTGTCTTTTTTCTTGTCTTTTGGAGTCAAAACTTCAATTAATATCGTCCAAGTGGGAGACTATAATAATATTTCTTATTGGACTTCTATTAATTGATGATTGTACTAAAATAAAACGGGCTAAATAAATACGGTTAATGGGACAAGACTTATCAGACTTATTGGTTTGACCCACTATTGTTAAAGCCTTGATGTTAGCAGACGTGGTCTGACAGCTGGTGTAGGCCCACTCTAGAAAGCCCGTGATGGGAGGGCCTCTAGGGTTATATTTATTGATGGCTAGGTCCCCTCTCCACTCCACGTTATTGAAATCTGCTTCCCATTAAGCTTTCAACTGTCGGTGTGAGAAGGAGAGGAAGATCTAGCCAGAGAAGTCGACCATACGACGCGAAATTGCCCAACAAGATCGATAAATATCAGGTTCAATTCAATAGGCGAAAATCAGGTACATCTACACTTTCAATTAAATCGGTGTTCTAAATTCATGGTGTAGATCTTGACTACTAGGAACTTTTGAAATATTATATATTCAACCACAATACTTTTAATGAAAAAATATACTGAATATTTAACAGATCTATATGAAGAATATAACAATCATAAAAACTTATATTTAGTAGCTAGAAATAATGGACACTGGTATATCACGAGATATCATGAATATTGGGCAGAATATTATCAAGAACAAATACAAAAGACTATTTTAATACTAAACGATTTCAAAAATAAAATGAATGAACAAAGAAAAATCAAAACTGATATAAGAAAATTGGGAAAGAAATTAGATGTTGCAACAAAATACGACTCTATTATGAAAGAGATTTTTATATACCCAAATGAAATAAAAAATATAACAGACAATGTTAAACAAATTGATATAATAAATACAAAATTAATAGAAAAAATATATCAACGGGAAATAAATGGATAAAAATGGATCAATTTAATAAACAGATAAAACGAAGAGAATTAAGACTGATTCGGAGTATAATAAAACAAGAAACTTTAGTTTTAAACTCAATAACTAATTCAGCAAACTATAAAATTCAAGAAGAAATTCTTAATAGTAGGAAACGAAGAGAAAAACAACTCTTGAAAAATGAAATATACACTCCAGTTAATTTAATAAGATTAGAAAAATACATGACATGGTTAAAACAACATAACGAACAGACAGAAGAATTTAGAGAACAAACTGAAAATACACTAAACTGGTGCAAGAGACTAAGAACTAAAATAAATATACTTTCATCAGCATGAGTTTTACACAAGAATTACAAAAATTTGTAGAAACATTAAACGAACAAGTACAATCTTTAAATAATACAGTACAAACATTAACAGAACAATTAATGAATACTAATGAAAAGATGTCTCAACTTGAAAATACTATTACAAACATCAATAATAATCAAGAAATAGAATCATATTATAAAATAGATCAAAACATTTTCTCTTGTCATCAGGAGGGGGGAGAATATCCACATTTATTTCACACTACTACAAACCCACAATTAAACACCATTATAGATATGTTACAACAAATTCTTTTAGATAAAAAACAGAATGTTATAAATGAAATAGACAATACACAAGAAATTTTAGATAAACTTCTACGAGAAATCAAAGGAAAACAAGATGAAAACCAAATTGGTACATCTGAAGAAAAACAAATAATACTTCCTATGTCAAACTGTCAAGAATTATTAAAACAACTCAAAGAAGTAATTATACGAAAAGAATATTCTAGACATATAACTATTGCCGATCTTGAAACATATTTTGGAAATAAAAATCTCAAACCTTTTCAAATAGAAGCTCCACGATTATAATGGAAACCTTTGATTTAGAAGAAAAAATTGCAGAATTAAACAATTTATTAGAATCATTAAAAATAATTGATGAAGAAAATAAACAAACCCATACATTAGAAGCCATAAAACCAGAAGTAGAAAACGAAGAAGTAATATATGGATATGAGTCATCAGAAGACGATGTGTTAGGAATGGAACACGGATTAAAACAAGAAAAAGACAAGAAAGATATTCCAGAAGCTAGTAATACAAAAAAGGAAGAAGAATATGAATACTATCAAGAAGATAAATATACCAATCCTTTAAAAAATTCAAGCATACAATACAATTTTAAAAAGGGATATATTCCAAATAAAAAAGGAAGATGGTCTAAAATACCTGAACAATATATACCTACAAAGGGAATATTAGGAGTCGATGGAATATTAAATTTAGACTGTGTAACAAACAAATCAACACTTATCACTGAATGGGTACATAAATTAGGACTAATTCTAGAAACTGAAGATAGATTAAGACAAGGAAATTTTAAAACAATATTTAATTTCATACAATATAAAACAGTAGGAAATGTAACACACTTCTTATCTTCATTATCTGAAGAACAGAAAACACTCTTAAGAGGAGAAGACTCTGTAAGTACTTTTTGGAACATAATTGAAAAAATATATTCAGAATTTATTGGAATACCTATACAACATTCAGGATTTTTTGTAACAAACAGAGAACAAGAAAGAGCAGCATACCATTTAGCTAATACACAAATATTAGACATGTGTGCTATAGAACACTTTAATTGCGAATACAATATGTATTACTATGTTTTAAACAGAGAAAATAGAGAAAAATATCTATCATTATACTTCAATAAATTACCCTACCCAGTTGGACAAATAGTATATGCAGAATTTAAGAAACAAATAAATGAAGGATTCGTCACAGAAACACTAGGAGGAGCGCAAACTGTAGTAGAACAATTTATAGGAGACAAATGCTATGAAAGAGAATTACACAATGCAGTTAAAAACAAGGTTACAATATGTTGTGAGGGAAATCCTTTAGTACCTCAACAATACGGAGAAAGTCCATACATAATTTGACCAAACAAAAAAAGAAAATATAGGAGAAAGGATAAAAGATATAGATGGAGAAAGAAACCTAAAAGATGGATTGATAACAATAAACATAAATTTCAAAAAAGAAGAAGACGTTTCTTTAAAAAGAAAGAATACAAACCTAAACAGAAATACTGTCCAGAAGGAAAGAAAAAATGTCAATGTTGGCTTTGCCATGAAGAAGGACACTATGCTAGGGAATGCCCCAAACAACGAAAACAGCCTGAGAAAAAACTATATATACTTCAAGTAGCTCAAACATACGATCTAGAACCAATAGAAGAAGACTATTCTGATCTAGAAAACATATACGAAATAGAAACAGTTACAGAATCAGAAAATGATTATAGTTCAGACGAAGATTTTTAAATGAAAAACTCTAACGCTACATTTATAGAAGTAAGAATAAAACATAAAACAATTAAAGCATTTATAGACACAGGAGCAAGTTTATGTTTTGCTTCACCAGCTCTTACTATATTCAAATGGAAAAAACTTAAACAACCATTAAAAGTAATGATAGCAGATGCAAGTCATTATTATATATGGTACGCGACATACTTAGAAAAAGTTTGGATACAGGGATATTGTTTTATTATACCATCTATATACAGACACGAAACAGGATTACCATTTATCCTAGGAAATAACTTTTTGAAATTATATAGACCTTTTTGTCAAGATTTAAAATACATCACTTTAAAATCACCTGTTAATGAAAAACTATCTCAAAGGAGTGAAACAGTTAAAATACCTATAGTAAAAATTGAAGACAGAAGTAATCTTATAGACAAGATAGATTATTTAATTAATCATGAATTAATATTTTTCATAAAAACAAATCGTGAAAAAGAAATAGAAAAAATTTTAGACTCTGTCACTAGTGAAGATCCTTTAGATAAAAATAAAAACAATAATCATATGTGATGGGTTCGGAAAGATCAAGGTCCAAATCCGATCACTTTACGATTTGTATTTTGTGAGGAAACCACCGGAGTTTCGCCGGAAAAAGAGAAAGGGGTTCAACCTGTTGGGACAAGCACAAGAAGAGTCAGAAGGCCAAGCTGGGGGAACTGGGGGTGATACCCAGTTTGGCTCTCCGACGCTCAAGTCAGTTTTGTGTATGAAGAAATGTAAGTTCAGTCACAGTTGCAGAAGTGAAAAAAGCTTACTGGTGTAGAAGACGACTCGGATTATTTATAGTTGAGGGTCAAGGGCCCTTTGGTCATTTGCCTCAAGTGGTCCTGGCCGAATGTTGCCCTAACACGTGGCGCTGTGAGAGAGAAACCTAGGAGGAATCTTCTGCAAAAGCGGCCAAAAGTTAGTGCTGGCAACAGTGGCAGGTGCGCGGGCATGTACGTTGTGTCAGAGAGCCATGTGGGCGGTTGGTAACGAGGGCTTGAGAGCGCGCTCGTGACAACCTGGAGTATTGGAGGCCAAGACATCCGCTGAGGGGGATGAAGGCTCCAGTTCAAGTGATGAGCCGAAAGGGAAACCACTCTGAGGGAGTGTGACGCTCGAAGAGGGCTCCTTTGGCATGTGAGCGTGCCCATCGTTTGGTATGTAGGACGCTCGTTGGAGTGACAGCGCTCGGTGGGCTTAACTCCAGAAGAAGGCTTGCGCTCGTTGGCTTAGCGCTCGTGTGCTGATGGTGCAGCCTTGGGGAGACAGATGTCATCATCTCGGTGATGCCACGTGTCTTAACGTGGGACGATCGTATTTTGACCCCATCATTTTGCCCCCCAATTCTGTAGTCCTTAGTGATAAGGACTGTAGAATTTTGACACGTTCAATCTTCCGCATACAACGCTCGTATGGGACTTAGCGTGTTGAGCAATTTTTCCTCTGAATGCGCCATTAATGCGGTCTTTTCAATTGACCGTTCGTATCACTCCCGCATTAAATGTTGGTACTATTCTGAAGCCCTTGAAACGTCAGAGCATTAAATGCGAGTGCGCGTGGGGCGCGTGAGCATTGGGAAGCATGTGCCGGTTCCATAAAGTGGACGGTTTCCTAGGCGGGAAATGATTACCATTTTGAATTTATTGCCTAAAACGGTACCAACCCCCATCCCTATAAATAAGGGATTCTGAAATCTCCACACTCTTTACGCATTCAGAAATTTCAAGCACCCTTTGCAAAAAGAATTTTCTCGCATTCCAGTTCTCAGAGCACCTTCAACCTCTTCTCCAGTTTTCTCAAACACTTTCGAGGTAAATTTCAGTGTAGTTTTCTAACTTTGCTAACCGTAGATTCGGACTTTAGGATTTCGTAACCCCTTAGATTTTCGCCTTTCTGAACCTTAATCTCCTTCCAAGAAAAACTCCCAAATCCCCGTTTCCGCCATGGCCGACCAACACATTGAGGAATTTGCCCGTGAAATCCAAGAGATGGCCACCGAAAGTTCTTCTTCCCACGATTCCCCCAGAGATGAAGAGTTGGGGGAGGCGGTGATGGCTACAGAGGACAGAAACCCTGGCGGAACGGATCCTCTTTTTGAGGAGATGGATCTGGTTATGGAGGCAGAACGGCAAGGGTCTGTTCTCCCCATAACCCAAAGTGCCACACATCCCCACCGCCACACCGTGACCGTGGCCGTTGCAAACCCGCTTCCAGTGGCGGAAGCCATAGCCGGGCCTTCAGAAAGGGCCCGTGACAAGGGCAAAAGTAAGAAAACCCAAAAATCCAAAGGACCCAAAGAGGGTGAGGGGTCCGGTTATCAGGCTACTGAGCGCACGCCGGATGAAACTCCCAGCACTGTCACCGTGGGAGATGTGAAAACAATGATGGTTCCCATCTATTGGGACGAGCGGTACACGTGGAGAATCCCCCAAAGCCACGAGCGTGCAAATAATCCGCCTCCTGGGGAGATGGCAGTGTACGTGGACACCGTGCAGTCAGGAGGCCTGAGGTTCCCCATTTCGGTCTCCATGGCCCATTTGCTGAATGACCTGGGCTTGTGTCCATCCCAAATAGTGCCAAACGGTTTGGCTCTACTGACATGCTTCATAATTCTGATGAGGAGCATGGGTTACGAGCCCTATCTGCGGAACTTCAACGCCCTTTTCCAAGTGGTCAGCTCATCCCGCTCTTCTCCTGAGGCGGGTTTTTATTATATCCAAGCGAAGGCCCATATGAAGCTGATCAACTCGCCCTCGAGCACTTACGGCATTGATTGGAAAGAAAAGTTTATCTTTGTCAAGGCTCCAGCAGAAGAGGGCTTTGGGGTGATCACGGAATGGGGCTCGTATTCCAAGAGCCGTCTGCCACATGCACTCCCCAAAGATTGGGCCAAAAGCCTAGCAACAACCCTGAGGGACGAGGGTCACCTGATACAAGCGAAGGACTGGATAGACGATGCGGAACTCATGTTCTTGTGTGGTCTTTCCAACGACCCTTACTTCCTTGACAACCCTCCGGCTCGTGACATAGAGAGAGACGGTTAGATTCTTAGGGCACTAACTTTTAGATAGGAATAGATACTAACTTCTTTTTTGCGCTCGTAACTTGCACATAATAATTTTTGTCCAAGGATTTATAACCCTTGTATTTCCTTTTTGCAGGAGCCGCTATACTTGAAATGGCTGGTGGAATCAGACAAGCAGCCCGTTTTGCCCATGCAAACAGAAACCAAACCCCACAAGGGGACCAATCGCGTGAGACACAGCGCCCTCGTAACCGTAACAATCAAGGGGACGCTCGCAGCGGCGCCAGTTCAAGCGCCAATCCTGAAGTCCAGCCCCCTCGTGGACGAGGGGAGCGTAGATTGGTCCCCAGAGAGTCCAGGGGGCGGTCGGAGAGAGCAGAAGATGTTCAACCCCCCATCCCTGCGGAACCAACGAGGCCAGTAACCACTCTGGCGATTACTGAGGCTCCCCCGAGCGCGAGTGCAAATAGGCCTTCCCGCAAGAGGAAGAGAATGCCCGATTCTGCCGCAATCAAGGGCAAAGGGAAGCAAGTCGTCGAAGGCCCCAGGGGCGAGGGGGACACTTCCTCTTCAGAGGAAGAACACTTGTGGGAGTTCCCCCGTCGAGGGGATAGAGACTTTTCAGGCGCCCCCGACGGCGGGCCTGTTTTGCTGAGGTCTGGCTCGGTCGCCCAGACTATTACTGAGGATTTGTTCAGCAGGGCTCAATTCTTCCTGGACCACAGGCATCTCTACAGTGAGTCTGTAGAGAAGGTGACGTTCGATGCCGCCCACACCCTAATTTCCGTGAGTCTTCATTCCTTGCATTCTTTCTTTTTTGTAAATCACCATTTTTTTGCTAACACTTTTCCTCTCGTTTACGCAGCAAGTTCTTCCCCGGCTCCGGAATGTGCAAATGCGAGCCTCCGTCTACGCCGAGCGCAAGGCCAAGTACAAGAAGATGGCCCGCTCGAATGACCCGGCTCAAATCCAAGCGGAGTTGGATGCTGAAATCGCCAAGTATGAAACCCTCAAGGGTTTATTCGAAACAACGGAGGAGGAATTGGGGAAGCTGAAGGAAGATTTTGTAGCGGTTGACAGCTCTCGAATCAATTTGGGCAACCAGCTGGCCCAGGCCAACGAGCGGTGCAAGAAGGCCGAGGCGGACAGGGAAAGCTGGAAAGCAAGGGCGCTTGAGGCCGAGCGCAAATTCAACGATACTGTCAACGAATGGCCTCGAAGCTTAGAGCGTGCAAACAAGGAGGCGTTGATCAAATTCTGCCACTCCAAAGCCTTCAATTTTGCTGCTTCCCTGCATTGCTTGGAGGAGGCTCAGAAGGCTTTCAATCTGGCCATCGAGCAGGGCATACACAAAGGGCTCACCAATCCTGCCATGAAGGAGGCCGAGGGCAAGGGGCTCATGTTCAATGAGCGTTGCGAGGAGGAAGATGACGAGGGCGACAACCCTGCTGATTCCATTGCAGAGCCAGAGTATGAGTTCCTGGTCAAACTCCTTCAGGATGAATATATGGATGCTCATCCGGCGGGTAATGCTGCTTCATCCGCCCAAAACGACGGCCCTGAAGATGAGCCCCAAGCGCCCATTCTGGAGGAGGCCCCTATCCCAGCTGTCGAAGATGCCCACATTCCCGCTCCTGCTGCCAACGAGCCCAACGATCCTCAAGATCAACCGCAAGAGCCCGAGGGTCCAGTCCATGGCCCTGGTCATGGCCCAATTCTGGTGATCGTTGATGAGGACATAGCCCCAGCCGCTTGAAGCTTCTTCCTTCATAGCTTTTTCTTGTACTTCCCTGTTTTTCTGTTTTCTTTTTCAGAACAATGTTTATGGGCCTTTGAGCCCCCTTCCTTGTAATATTTTCCTTTGCCATGAATGAATATCTCTTTTTTGATGACTTTGTTGTTCAGTTTCTTTATATAATAATACTGTGTAGCATTTTCCGTGAATGTTTTATTTCTTTGATGCAATGAAAATTTGCCTAAGTCTTGAGCGATCGTGGGGGTCTTATTGTGATATTGCCCCCCACTCCAGACTTGTATAAATTTTGTTTTTGCTCATGAAAATTTGTCTAAGTCTTGAGCGGTCGTGAGGGTCTTATAGTGAGATTGCCCCCCCACTCGAGACTTGTATAAATTTTGTTTTGTAAATTTGTTTAAGTCTTGAGCGATCGTGGGGGTCTTATTGTGAGATTGGCCCCCCACTCAAGACTTGTATAAATTTTTCCCTTGTAAATTTGTCTGAGTCTTGAGTGTATGCGAGGGTTTTACTGAGTGGCTGCCCTCGTTCAAGACTTGTGACATTCCTTCCGTCCTTGAGGGATTTTGCTAAATCTTGAGTATGTGCGAGGGTCTTACTGAGGGGTTGCCCTCGTTCAAGATTTGTGCAATTTCTTCTTGATTCTGAGGCCATCGTTCGAGCGCTCTGACTCTTATCGTTTTTCTGGTTCTGCAAGAAATCCCTCTTTCGAGCGCAAGGCGTTATAAGAAACGGCCAAGGCCTACTAGGATTTGCTCTTGTAGGAGGTCCCATTTTCGAGCGCAAGGCGTTGTGAGAAACAGCCAAGGCCCACTAGGATGCACTCTTGTGTGAGATCCCGTTTTCGAGCGTAAGGCGTTTTAAGAAACAGCCAAGGCCTACTAGGATTTTCTTCTTAATCTTCTTCCATCTTGTCTAATTGGTTGTGAGCGTAACCAGTCTATCCTTATGAGGGCGTCCCCTCATGTGGAGTAGAGCGCTGGCCAGCGTAACCCATGAGAGATAACAGCATTCATATTGGAATGGGTTGCCAACCACGCTCGCGAAGACGAGGGACGTGGGACTTATCCATTCAAGCAACCAAAGAAACAGGAATATTAAAGAAATTAAAAAGATTATGTTACCTTTTACTTTGATTTGAAGTACATAGAACCCGTCAAAGAGGGTTGTTACATCAGAGTTTGCAAAGAGCTTTTAAACATAAAACCGCCGGAGGTTACATGCGTTCCAAGGGCGAGGTAAGCGCTCGCCTTGAAGTGTCTCCAGGGTGTAAGTGTTGTTGGCTCTGAGTTGTACGACTTTGAATGGGCCTTCCCAATTGGGGTCCAATTTGCCCACATGCCTGGATACTTCCACTTTCTTCAAAACCAAGTCCCCCAACTGGAAAGTTCTTTCCCTCACACGCTTGTTGTACTGTTGGGCCACGGAGGCTTTATAATGGTGAATCTTAGCCCAGGCCTTGTCTCTCCTTTCATCCAGCAAGTCCAACTCCAAGCTCCTGTTGCCGTCGTTAAGCTGAGGCTCGAAATAGCCTACACGAGCGGACTCATTTACTATCTCCGCTGGTATCATAGCTTCTGATCCATAAACGAGCGCGTAAGGAGTTTCGCCAGTGGCCGCTCGTGGGGTTGTGCGATAAGCCCAAAGTGCTCCTTGTAACTCTTCAGCCCATTCACCTTTCTTGCTCTCAAGCATAGTTTTCAGATGCTGCAAGATGATTATATTGGTAACTTCTGCTTGCCCATTGGATTGTGGATGTCCTACAGAGGTGAACCGCTGTTCTATTCCCAACTCAGAGCACCACTCTCGTGTGTCAGCCGCTATGAACTGGGACCCATTGTCAGAAATGAGCACCCTCGGTATGCCGTACCTGCAAATGATGTTCTTCCAGATGAAGTCTCTCACAACCTTGAAGGTGATTTTTGCAACGGCCTCGGCGTCGGCCCACTTGGTGAAGTAGTCGACGGCTAAAATGACAAACTTCTTTTGTCCCGCAGCTATGGGCAAGGGGCACACGATGTCGATTCCCCACTGGTCGAAAGGCCAAGAGACGTCTATTGGGATCATCTGTGCCGCTGGCAATTAAGGGAGATTCAAATGGAATTGGCATTTGGGGCACTTCCTCGAAAATTCGATAGCATCCTGGAGAACTGTAGGCCAATAAAACCCACTTCTCAGAACCTTTTTTGCCAAAATACGCCCTCCAGAATGATTTCCACAACTCCCATTATGGATGTGTCCGAGCGTCTCCTTCGCTTGTGAGGGCCTCAGGCATCTCATTGGGGGTCCTTGAAATGATTTCTTGAACAACCTTCCCTCGGTGTCCAAAGCGAAACGAGGGGCCTTATTCCGGATTTTCCTAGCTTCCACCTTGTCAGTGGGAAGAATTCCATCCTTAAGGAAAATGATGACGTCATCAAGCCAGCAGGGCTCGTTTGGATCAATCATGGCGATCATCTTGGTGGCAACCCTTTCTTTGATCAAAGGTTCTTCAGTCCTAAGGAACGTAACAGAACGCTCAGAAGTACCCTCTAAAGCCGATGCAAACTCTGACAGAGCGTCTGCACGCTCGTTTTCTCCTCGGGGCACTTGAAGTAGGTTAAATTCCTTGAACTTCCCAATGATTTCTCTAGCTTTCCGTAAGTACTGTACCATGGTGGTTTCTCGAGCCTCATAAGTTCCTTCAATCTGGCTCGCTATTAACTGTGAATCCACGTAGGCGGTGATTCGGGAAGCTCCATTCTGAAAAGCGATATTCAATCCTTGCACGAGGGCTTCATATTCTGCTTCGTTATTAGTGACTTGGAAATCCAGCTTGATTGCAAAGTCCAGCTCAATCCCATCGGGGTTTCTGAGGGCCACTCCTACTCCTCCCCCTTGTGAGGTTGAGGAACCATCTGTGTGCAGTACCCATAACCCCTCATTCTCTGTAACGGTGGGCTCGAAACCAAAGCGCTCAACCAACAGATCTGCCACAACTTGAGCCTGTATCGCCGTCCTGGGCTCGAAGCATAGGTCAAACTGGCTCAATTCGATGGCCCACTTGATTAATCTACCAGATACGTCTGGCTTGGATAATACTTGCCTCAGGGGTTGGTCGGTAAGAACCGTTATGGAGTGCGCTTGAAAGTAAGGCCTTAGCCTTCTTGAGGCGTTGATAAGGGCGAACGCGAACTTTTCAATCTCCAAATACTTCTTTTCCGCTCCTTGCAATGTTTTGCTCAGATAATAGACGGGCAAATGCTTCCGCTCTCGTACAGCGACCAAAACAGCGCTTGTGGCTTCAGGAGAAACAGAAAGATACATAAATAATTTCTCACCTTCGACGGGCTTAGTCAACAGTGGCGCGCTCGATAAGTAAGCTTTCATATCCTGTAGCGCCTTTTCGCATTCTTCTGTCCAAGCAAAGTTATGTGCGTTCCTCAAAATTTTGAAGAAGGGAAGGTTCCTGTCCGCCGAGCGCGAAATAAATCTGTTCAACGAGATGATTTTTCCCACTAGGACCTGCACTTCCCGCAAATTTCGAGGGGAAGCGATCTCCAAGATAGCCTTGATCTTCTCCGGATTGGCCTCAATTCCCCTCTGACTGACCATGTACCCTAGGAACTTTCCCCCTTGTACTCCAGAGGTGCATTTTGAAGGGTTTAACTTCATCCCATACTGGCGCAAGATTGAAAAGGTGCGCTTGAGATCTTCTAAGTGGGAAACCTGGCGCTCGCTTTTGACAATCATATCATCCACGTAAACCTCCATGGACTTACCAATTTCCTTTTCAAACATCTTGTTAACGAGCCGCTGATATGTAGCTCCAGCGTTCTTAAGTCCAAAGGGCATGACTAGGAAGCAATACACCCCCAGATGGACAACGAACGAGGTTTTGGGGCGATCTTCCGGGGCCATGAAAATCTGATAGTACCCTTGGAAAGCGTCCATCATGCTCATGAGCTCGCAGCCAGCGGTCGAATCCACCAACTGATCAATCCGGGGCAGCGGGTAAGGATCTTTAGGGCAGGCTTTGTTAAGATCCGTGAAATCGTTGCACATGCGCCACTTATTCGCGCTCTTGGGCACCAAGACGACGTTGTACAGCCATTCCGGATACAAAATGGGCTCGATATATTGAGCCTCTAGGAGTTTATTAACTTCCTCTTCGATGACTTTTTTCCGAAAGCCATGTACATCCCGCTTTTTCTGCTTGATGGGTTTGAAAGAGGGATCCACATTAAGCCTGTGGACAATGACGCTCGGGTCAATTCCTGTGAGATCGGAGGCTTTCCACGCAAATACATCCTTGTTTTCCCTTAGAAAGTCGATCATCATGATCTGAGAAGGTCCCGAGAGGTTTGAACCTATTTGTGTAGTCTTATCCTTGTTTCCGGGCTCCAGCTCTATGGTGAGGAATTTCTCCGAGGGTTCCATCCTTACCTCTGGGCGAGGAAGCTCGAGCGTCCTCTTCTTCCCTGTCAAGCGGTCACCGGGTGCTGGTTCACCCTCTCCCGACTCATCTTCTTCTGAGGACGATCCACCAACGGTTCCTGGTGGTGCGCCTTCGAGGGGATTCCCCTCGTCGTTTCCCCTCTTCTTTTTGTTCTTCTTCTTGTTCAATTTCGCCCTTTTCCGTGCTGGGCCGTCCTCATCTAAATTGGGGAAGTCCACTGACTTTTTGGTGGAACCCATTTGGAAGATTTTCTCCGCTTTAGGCTTTCTAAGGGACAACATGTAACATTCCCAAGCCTCTCGCACGTTGCACAGCACTTCTCCCACGCCCTCGGGGGTAGGGAATTTAATCTTCTGGTGGTAGGTGGAGATGATGACTTTAAAATCCACGAGGGCAGGGCGCCCAATTATGATGTTATATGGGATGTCAATCTCTACCACCGCGTACGTCACCAAGAGTGTTTTACGTTGAGGGGCTCGGCCGAACGAAGTAGCTAAGCGTATTTGCCCTCGCGGGACAACTTCTGAGCCTCCAAAGCCAATGAGGGCTGTTTTGAGAGGCTCGAGTGGGAGATCAACCTTCATCTTTAAGAACGTAGAGTAAGGCAAAACATTAACGGAGCTTCCACTATCTACCAATACCCTCTTTACAACATGATTATGAACATCTAAACTAACCACCATGGGACAATCTGAGGTTATACCCTCCCCACGGGGTGTTACAATATGTTCTAGATCCCTATCATCAAAGCCTATTACATCATTTTCTCTAGACTTTTGAGCGCTTGATTTCTGGATGGCGTAGATAGGTTTGGGCACTGCAGGGCGTTGGTTATAGCTCCGGACGAACCTCCTTCGGGAGGCGTTCGAATCCCCTCCTGATGAGCCTCCGGCAATCATATTTATGACTGCGAAGGGCTCGTTCTCTTGTTCAGGGGCTTTTCCTTTATTGCCCTGGCGGCTGCTGCTTTCAGGGGGTCCCCTACCCCTTGGGCTTTTTGAACGGGAAGGGCTCCTCCTCCTTCCTGAGCGCTCGTTGCATTGTTCATCGTAGCGCTCGAGCACTCGGACAAACTCTTTCAGATGGCCCCCAGCGACGAGCCTCTGGATTTCAGCCTCCAATTGTCGGCACTCATCTGTGTCGTGCCCCCTCTGCTTGTGGAAGGCGCAGTATTTGTTCGAGCGCCTTAGTGAGTCTGTTTCTCTCATTTTGATGGGTCTTTTGAAGAGCTTCTTATCAGAGAGATTGTAGACTTCTGAATTTGGCCTGGTGAGCGGAATTCGCTCGAATCGACGAGGGGGTGGTGGCGACCTCCTGCGCTCTTGAGGGCGCTCCTTCTTGACGGCCACATCCCGCCCCCGCTCGTGATGAGGTCGCTCGTTCTTGGCCGGGCTGTGACGACGGGGACCATTCGTCCCATATATATCTTCGAGCGCGAAGAACGGCTCGGCTATTTCCCTTAGGCCCATGAGGGTCCCCGGTCTTCTCTCCACGATGGCATCAGCAAATTTTTTGCTCACATATTGTTTGTGATCCACAGCCTGAAAGAGCACTGGGATCAAAAAATCCATTGAAGGCCTCTCCACCTGCAGGATCTCCTTGTTGAAGCGGGCAAAGAACGAGCGCAGGGATTCGCTCTTGCCCTGCACCACGTTGTATAAGGCAGTGGGTGCGGTAACTGGCGCCTTCAAGGAATTGAAGTGATTGAGGAAAGCATTGGCCAGTTCTTCATATGAGTGGATCGAGCGCGGCGGCAGTCGCTTGTACCACTCTTGAGCCATTCCTACCAAGGAAGTGACAAACACTTTTGCCCAGTAATGGCTGGAATGCTCATAGAGGTGCATAAGATGCACAAAGTGATCCAAGTGTTCAGCTGGATCAGTTGTCCCGTCGTATCGGTTGATGGAAGTGGGGACTTTGGCCATGCCTGCTTGGGCCATCAGAACTTCTTCTACGAGGGGTGAACCCCTCGCCAGTGGGTGATATTCATAGGTGCCGAAGTTCTCCTCCGGCTCCTTACGGCGGGGGACCCTCGGTGGAGGGTCCTTGGTGCGGGTGCTTCTGGCGTCAACCCGTTCATCCCGACTAGGGGAGATCTGAGTTGAACGCCCTCGTGAGAGCTGTCCCACCATATCCTTGAGACCCTGCAGCTGGTCTTGCACAGCCGCGAGGATGTCAGGATTTACGTCTGCCTGCTTGTCTCCTTGCTTGTGGGCTCGTGAGCCCCTCCTGGAGACATGAGAGTCTCCTTCATTTTCGTTCACTCGCTCCGTGGGCTCTTTATTCCTGCCCACGGAGGCACGCTCGTTGCCCTCCTGCTGGGGCACTTCTCTCGCTGGTGGTGGTGGTGGTTGTGCCCTCAGGACAGCCTGGGCTTCTCTGAGGGGAAAATTTTGCTGTCCGCCTAAAGGGGCAGCAATCTGAGTGGCCTGCCCAGAGGGGAAGTACATGGAATGGAACCTCTCCCATGCTCCCTGGGCCGCCTGAACCTCACATTGGGCGTAGAGAGCCCTTAACTGTTGCGTGGTGAGTGGAGGTAACTCCACTCCTTCAAGCTCCCTGGGGACCACCACTGGGAGCTGGAGTTGTCCGGCATTATATGGCTGGACCGGCGGCATCATGACGGCCGGAGTAAGAGTATATCCTGGCGGAGGCATCATATAACTCTGTACTCCTAGATTCATTTGGGGATGGACCCAGGAGTTCTGTGCCAGCGGTGGGGGAGCAGAGAGAGAGACTCCTCCAGTGGCGGTGGGAACCTGCGGTGCCGGCGGTGCAGGTGGTGGTACAGAAGGCTCTGCTTGCGGAGTCACCCCTGCGGCAGGAGGTGCTCCACCAGTGGCGGCGGATGGAGGCGGAGCTCCACCAATAGCAGTGACGGGAATAATGGTATTTATATCCTGGGAGGCGTTATCTCCTCCTCCCACTGCTCCAGATCTCGTAGCGACCATGACTGTTGAAGGTAAGGTGTGCTTGTTTTTCTACCAACGAAAAGAAAGGAAGAAGATGAAGGACTGGTTTCCCACAGACGGCGCCAAAAATGATGGGTTCGGAAAGATCAAGGTCCAAATCCGATCACTTTACGATTTGTATTTTGTGAGGAAACCACCGGAGTTTCGCCGGAAAAAGAGAAAGGGGTTCAACCTGTTGGGACAAGCACAAGAAGAGTCAGAAGGCCAAGCTGGGGGAACTGGGGGTGATACCCAGTTTGGCTCTCCGACGCTCAAGTCAGTTTTGTGTATGAAGAAATGTAAGTTCAGTCACAGTTGCAGAAGTGAAAAAAGCTTACTGGTGTAGAAGACGACTCGGATTATTTATAGTTGAGGGTCAAGGGCCCTTTGGTCATTTGCCTCAAGTGGTCCTGGCCGAATGTTGCCCTAACACGTGGCGCTGTGAGAGAGAAACCTAGGAGGAATCTTCTGCAAAAGCGGCCAAAAGTTAGTGCTGGCAACAGTGGCAGGTGCGCGGGCATGTACGTTGTGTCAGAGAGCCATGTGGGCGGTTGGTAACGAGGGCTTGAGAGCGCGCTCGTGACAACCTGGAGTATTGGAGGCCAAGACATCCGCTGAGGGGGATGAAGGCTCCAGTTCAAGTGATGAGCCGAAAGGGAAACCACTCTGAGGGAGTGTGACGCTCGAAGAGGGCTCCTTTGGCATGTGAGCGTGCCCATCGTTTGGTATGTAGGACGCTCGTTGGAGTGACAGCGCTCGGTGGGCTTAACTCCAGAAGAAGGCTTGCGCTCGTTGGCTTAGCGCTCGTGTGCTGATGGTGCAGCCTTGGGGAGACAGATGTCATCATCTCGGTGATGCCACGTGTCTTAACGTGGGACGATCGTATTTTGACCCCATCAATATGATAGTTGAAATTAAACTTAAAAATCCTTTAGACGAAGTAAATGTAAAAAATAATATACCTTATTCTAAACAAGATATTGATGAATTTAAAGAAGAATGTAAACAACTTTTGGAAAAAGGATTAATTTCTGAAAGCAAAAGTCCACACGCAGCACCTGCTTTTTATGTAGAAAACAAAAATGAAATAAAGCGAGGAAAACGACGAATGGTCATAAATTATAAAGAATTAAATGAAAAAACTATAGGAGATGCAAATAAACTTCCTAGAATTGATTATATCAAAGATAGGTTAAAAGGACAAACATGGTTCAGTACATTAGACGCTAAATCAGGATATTGACAATTAAGATTGCATGAAGATACAAAACCACTAACAGTGTAACGCCCCGATTTCTCGGACGTAAAGGTACGATGTATGTGTTTACTAATTTGCGCGAATTAATTGTTTTTACGTGTTTTATATTTAATTTTTATTTTAATTGTTATTATTTTATTATATTATATTATAATATTTTATTTTAATATTATTAATTATATATATATATATATTTCGTAGTATATGTATATATATATATATATATATGTTTAATTATTAGTATTATTAATTTAAGGATTATGTTAATTATATGTTGTATTAATTAATCATGTTTTAATTAATTACTTATTTATATATATATATTATACGTGGGATAATATATGCATGGAATCATAATTTTTGCATGAGAAATTTTGCTGCATGAATTTATTTCATTTTGCATGGGAATTGCATGAATTGCATGGAAATTTTATAATTTATGCATGAATTGTATGATTGAGTTTGTTCGTTTATTTTGTGCTTCGTTCTCTTATGATATGATATCAAATTGCCACGATTTTGTAATATGTAGTACATATATGTGTTATGAACATGATTTTATGCTCAATTTACGTTTTGAACTCATTTGTTAGGTTAACGAATTTAATTTCATTTGAGGAACCAAAACGGGAGCTAACGAGCACTTAGCGTACCCTTGGTTCCGAATTTAATATCTTGAGCTCGGGAACTCGGATTCGAGTTCCGTCAACTACGCTGAACTCGTAACGAAAATTCGAGTTTAGTAAACTTAGCCTTACAATTTTCCTAATTCATTTGAAACTCCGAAATCCAACCGAAAAACGAAACGGAGACCAACTTGACCTTGTTGAACTAAATCAGCCATATCTTGGCCAAACCATAACCAAATTAACCATGGTTTGATTCTTTGAAACCCTAACTCAACCCTTTATCATGACATAACAAGCCTTAACCGAGATTATCCTCACAATGCCCAAAACTCAGCCAAAGTTTCTGTTATGAATTTCCAGTCCCGTAACCCTTCACCCTTGGAGATTTTGGAGCTCAAATCTCATCCAAACTTCAACCAATCATCAAGGTAAGCTTAGGGTTGTATTGTATGATTAATTCTGAGCATTTTCATCTTTTCATTCATGATTTTGAGCATGGTTTCATGATATTCTGGCCATTTTTCCGAAAATGAAGGTTTTTGGACAAATTCTTGATCTTCTTCGATTCTTAACGGTTTTGATCGATTCCAAGCATGAGAATGATTGTTTTGACATCCTCATTTCATTTATGATCATTGATTACATGGTAGTTGAGGTATTTATGAGTTATCAGTTATGGTACTTGAGAAAACTTCCATGAAAAAGTCACGTTTGACAGCTTCTCTTGATTGATCACTTTTGGAACTGATTTCCTTGTTGAATATATGATATTTTGCTGCTCAATTGTTGGTCTTAACTGAGTTGAATAGATGGAGAAGGAGTGAATCGTTCATGCCCTGTTTTTTTCGAGTTTTGGCCCTGTTTTTCCAACTGATTTTCAGCTGTCATTTTTGCTGCGTTTTCTTCTTCCTTTTTGCTGTCCATTTTAGTAGCTTTGTGGTGTGTATTCTTGTTGAGTTTGTGCTGCATTTTGGACCTTGTTATGTTGCTTTTGTTGCCCTCGTTTATGCTGGAGTTGGCTCCCTTTTCATGCTCTGTTTTCTGCTACGTTTGGAGGCTGTTGCTGTTGCACGACACGGGGGTGTCTTTGCTGCGTTTCCGGCGAGTCACGGGGGTGCAGCAAAGCCTGGAACTTCTGTACCGAGACACGGGGGTGTCTCGGTCTAGGCTTTAAGGGTGACACGGGGGTGTCACCCCGTTTTTCCTAAACTGTTCCTGCGTCTTCTTCTTCCCCTGCGTGTATGTATGCTACTGTGTTGCTACGTTTTTCCTGTTGCTGCTGCTGTAAAAATGTTATGCATGGTTGTGTGGTGTTTTGAATACATGTATATAATATATATAGTATATATATTATGCATGTTGTATATATATTTTGCATGCATGGGATATATGTATATAATATATAGTATTTATGCATGCATGTGTGTGTGTGTGTGTGTGTTTGTACGTATATATATATATATTATATATATTGTATATTATATATATATTATATATTATATATATTTATTATATATTTTAATTATTATTTGATTTAATTTAATTATTGAAATTAATTGAATTCTATTTCGCGTATTTATTCTACTGACTTTTGATTGAACGTTTTATTTATTTTATTCCTAAATGTGAATATGAATATTATATGTGTTATGCTTATTAATTGAATGTTAGATTAATTGATATGAATTATGAATTATGAGTTATGAATATTATGAATTTATGAATTTATGAAATTTATATGAATTTATGAACTTATAAAATTGAATGAAATATGTGAACGAATGAATGATTATATGTTTTAAATTTATTAATCGTGCACATGAACATTTTTATGATATAATATGATCATTTATGCATTCACGTCATATTCATTTCATGGCCGAGCGTCATATGTGGTCATTGAGTCTCATACCTCTTCTTTTGCACAGATTCGGGTTTGGTCGGAGACGAGGGCGAGCCTTGAGACGCTTGTGCCTTTATTTCTGTTTTGGTAAAGGTGGGTTTTTCTTCTATTAGTTAAAACAACCTTATATATTCCTTATGTGCAAAGTTTTAAGCCAAAATCGTATATATATTTATATCGAGTCATTTCGGGTAAATCATTTCAAACGTAGGACCCCCTTTCTTTTAATTATGAACCCTACCTTATGTTTGGCGAGATATTTATGATTTATGATTGCACGGGCCCCGGGACTTAGTATATGTGGCTAACCGAGGAAGCAAGGGCTGACGGGGATCCCATATACTAGTTCCAACCAAACTACGGTGATACCGGCCCTCGCTAGGAGTTTTAGCGGGGAATGGGAGCTGAGTGCCCTTGGGGGATTCATGTACCCCCATTGGCCTATGTATGAATCGGTGGCCGGGTCTTGCAAGCCCGTCCACCACCCGGAGGAAAAAGGGATATATGAATGATTATGATCATGTATTTATGAGCACAAAAGATTTATGTATGATAATGGATTATTGAATAATTAATTATGATTACACGAGGAGTAGGTTGGAGATTGTGCACGCCCACTCGCCGGGCCATAAACCCTTATGAACATTATGAACAATTATGAATGAATATGAACGTCGTAATCCCGTTGATGTTTCCTTTTTGTTTCAACCACTTGGTAAAATCTTACTAAACTTCACACGGGATTAGGGCTTGCATGTATGTGTTTAAATTAAGCGATATTATGTATTTATGCCCCGTTTTTATACCCACCAGTCTCTTTTAGACTGAACCCGGTTGTTTTCAGTTGTTTGTGCAGGTATAGGAGTGCTAGGCGGGAATACAAGTCGTCTAGGTCTTGCATTTTTGTTTAGCACTTCATTTTGTCTCATATTCACACTCTTGTTGATATTTTTTATATGATCATAGTTTATGTCTGGAGCGTTATGATTTTTGTAGGCCATGAGCGCCGTTGATTATGTAATGCTGTTGTATATCTATTTTTGGAGCTTGGTGGCTCATTGTATATGCTATTTTATTCTTGCTTCCGCGAATTTCATTTTAACTCTGATGTTACGATTTTTGCACTGATTGGTTTAAGGGTTAGTCCCGCCTAGCATAGCGTGTGTGTTGTGTCCCCGTTCGCCGTGGATTTGGCACATGTATGGACTTCCATTTCATATACGGGTCGGGTTCCGGTGCGGGGGATGTGGTACCTAACGCTCGGGTGCTACATCCTTAAGTGGTATCAGAGCTTAGGGTTGTAAAACCCGGGCTCTAGTGTCGTGTTGAGTCAGTTAGGTCGTTCGGCTTTAGGAACAACTTGTCAATGTGATGCATATGCATTGTTTATGTGCTTGTGTGTTTTAAATCCTGAATTCTGATCGAATTACTTGCACTTGCATGCATGGACTAAAAATAGCATGCATTTCAGTGTTTCTTGAACAGAATGCCTCCGCGTAGACACCGTGAGAGATCTCCAGGACACCGTCGTCATCATGATCGGTCTCCTACGCCTCCACCCCAACCATAAGCACCACCGATGGATATGGGGAATTTCATGGAAGCAGTTTTCAACTATGTGGAGCATCGGAGAGCTCAAGCTCCCCCACCACAACAGGCAGAACAACCGGCGCCTCCACCAAATCATAATAATAATAGAGACCCGCATGGGGTGTTTCTGAGTTACAACCCCCCTCGGTTTTCTGGTTCTATTGACGATGCGGTCTCGGAGGGTTGGTTGATTCGTTTGGAGAGGATATTTGGGGTCCGACAGTTCAGTACGCAAGAGAAGGCTCAATTTGCTATCTTCCAACTCGATGGGGATGCATATGAATGGTGGGAACGAACAAGGGAGAAGCTTGAAGTCGATGAAGAGGAAATAACTTGGGAAGTTTTCAAGAGAGAATTCCGGGAATGCTTCGTACCGGAAGTGGTAAGAGAGAGGAAGGAGCAAGAATTCATGGAATTAAAGCAAGGTGCTCGTACGGTGACTCAATACCTCGCCGTATTCAATAGACTTGGGAAATATGCTCCTCATGTCACCCGGGATGAGAAGAGGAAAGCAAGGAAATTCATAGCGGGATTGAGGCAGGATTTGAGGCACGGGCAAGCGGGGCACAACTTCGAGTCATTTGCCGACACCGTGCAAAGGGCTTTGGTACAAGAGGAGGAATTCAAGAAGAAGGATCCGATGTTTAGAGCTCCTATGGGAAGAGGATCCGGATCGAATTCAGGAAAGAGGCCGATGATTCAAGCTAGTCCACCTCCTAAGGGTCCGTTTAAGAAGCCTAGGTTTGGAGGACAAGGTTCTCAGGCCGTACCGACTCGACCAAAGGCTCTACCTATGGCTCCGGCACCTACCAATTCACGCCCGGATGTACCTCCATGTACTCATTGCGGGGGACCGACCCATACCTACAATAATTGTCGGAGAAGGTTGAATTTGTGCCTTATTTGTGGGAAAAGCGACCATATGGCGGAGACATGTCCCTACAAGAACCCCGGATATCAGAAAGGAACTCAAAGGCCAATGATCTAAGCTCGTGCTTACGCCCTCGAGGGTGAGGAACAGGATGCAGAGATTGATCCCACAGCCGTGGTAGAAGGTACCCTATGCATACATAACATGAGCATTCATGCACTCTTTGATCCGGGTGCCACGCATTCCTTTATTTCTTGTGATATAGTTGCCACTCTCTGCTTGCCTGTTATCTGTCTTTCTTCTTATTATTTGGTGAGTTCGCCACTCGGAGGGAGTCTTCAGACAGATCAGTTGGTTTGGGAGTGTTCGGTTTTGATTGAAGGGAGAGAGTATCCGGCTGATTTAATTGTTATGCCCATGAAGAGGTATGGAGTTATCTTGGGTATGGACTGGTTGTCCAGGCATCGGGCCAAGGTCGATTGTTTTGCGAAGAAGGTGATCTTGGGGAAGGAATTGGTGATTGGTAGTGGATCAAGAACGGTATCTCTCTTGTCTTGTATGGAAGCTCACAAGTTGATGAGAGAAGGGGCGACGGGATTTATTGCTTACCTTCTTAATAGGCCGAAAGATCAAGTTAAGTTAGAGGATACCGCGGTCGTTAAGGATTTCTCCGAAGTGTTTCCGGAGAATTTGAGTTCTCTACCACCCGACCGTGAGATCGAGTTCGTTATTGATTTACATCCAGGATCCACACCGTATTCTAAGACTCCGTATCGGATGGCACCGGCCGAGTTGAAAGAATTAAAGATTCAATTAGAGGAATTGCTCGAAGTTGGGTATATTCGGCCAAGTTCGTCACCTTGGGGTGCTCCAGTTCTCTTTGTTAAGAAAAAGGATGGAACCTTAAGAATGTGTATAGATTACCGGGAGCTTAATCGGATGACTGTAAAGAATAAGTATCCTTTGCCCCATATTGAGGATTTATTTGACATGTTACAAGGTTCGGGGATTTACTCAAAATTGGACTTGAGACAAGGATATTATCAATTGAAGATCCGAGAAGAGGATATTCCGAAGACGGGATTTAACACCCGGTATGGACACTACGAGTTCGTAGTGATGCCTTTTGGATTGACTAATGCTCCGGCTGCTTTTATGGATATGATGCATCGAATTTTCCGGCCCTATTTGGATAAGTTTGTGGTAATTTTCATCGATGACATCTTGGTTTATTCGAGAACTCCGGAGGATCATGCAAGGCATCTCAGAATTGTGTTGGAGACCTTAAGGGAACATCGGTTGTTTGCTAAGTTTAGCAAATGCGAGTTTTGGATTGATCGGGTAGCATTTTTGGGTCATATTATATCGAGGAAAGGTTTGGAAGTAGACCCTTCTAAGATAGAGACGGTTATTCAATGGCAAAGCCCGAAAAATGCTTCAGAAGTAAGGAGTTTTGGGTTTGGCAGGCTACTATCGGAGATTTGTTCAAGATTTCTCAAAGATTGCGGCTCCTTTAACCCGATTGACTAAGAAAGCGGTTAAGTTTGAGTGGGACGAGGCATGTGAGGCTAGTTTCCAACTTTTAAAGGAAAGTTGACTACCGCTCCTATATTAGCACTTCCTGAAGGTACAAAAGGATATACAGTCTATACAGACGCCTCAAAGGAAGGTTTGGGATGTGTGTTGATGCAGAATGGAAGAGTGATCGCCTATGCCTCAAGGAAACTGAAAGAGCATGAACAGAACTACCCCACTCACGATTTGGAATTAGCGGCAGTGATCTTTGCTTTGGGTAAGTGGAGACACTATCTTTATGGAATTTCATTCGAGGTCTTTTCCGATCACAAGAGTCTCCAATACTTATTCTCGCAAAAGGAATTGAATAAGAGACAACGGCGTTGGATGGAACTTCTGGCGGATTATGAGTGTACAATCCGATACCATCCCGGCAAAGCCAATTTGGTTGCGGATGCGCTTAGTCGGAAAGCTAGCGTGTCCAATGTGAAAGTGGAAATTGGAGATGAGAATGAGTTGTTCAGACTGAGGGCTAGTGTTCGGAATATCACGGTTCAACCAGATCTTAAACAGAGATTATTTGATGCTCAGAGGATTGATCCCGAGGTTCAGAAATTAGCTGAGAAAGCTCGAGCTGATTCAGAGTGTCCGTTTGGGTTTGATGATACGGGACTTCTAAGATTCAAGAATAGAGTTGTTGTCCCAGAAGAATTAAAAGGGATTATTCTTGAGGAAGCCCATCGGTCAGGTTATTCGATACATCCCGGAGGGAACAAAATGTATAAGGATCTTAAGCAATTTTATTGGTGGAATGGATTGAAACGGGATGTGATCGACTTCGTGAAACACTGCATGACTTGTCAAGTGGTAAAGGCAGAACATCAAAAGCCATCGGGGCTACTTCAACCATTACCTATCCCGGAATGGAAATGGGAGCAAATAGCTATGGATTTCGTTTCGGGATTACCAAAAGTGAGAGGAGGTTTCGATGGAATTTGGGTTATTGTGGACAGGTTGACGAAGTCAGCTCATTTTCTTGCTATCAGAATGTCCGATAAGGTGAGTAAGTTGGCCAAGAGGTACAATGATGAGATTGTCAGGCTTCATGGTGTACCTGTTAGTATTGTCTCGGATCGGGATCCCAGATTTACTTCAAGGTTATGGCAAGAATTACAGAAGTGTTTGGGGACAAGGCTTCAATTCAGCACAGCTTTCCATCCTCAGACCGACGGACAATCAGAAAGGTTAATTAAGTATCTGGAGGATTTATTGAGGGCATGTGCATTGGACTTTCAGAGCTCGTGGAATGAACAGTTGCCGTTAATCGAGTTTGCTTACAATAATAGCTATCAAGCCACGATTGAAATGGCCCCTTATGAAGCTCTTTATGGACGTAAGTGTCGATCACCGTTGTTCTTTGATTTGGAGGAATGGAATTGGACCAAACAAGAGGGAATTAAAAGAGGGGAAAAGAAGGAAAAACCCTCTAAGACTGTACAAGAGGCTATTGATAAGGTCCAGATGATTAGACAACGGATGAAGGCTGCTCAGGATCGACAAAAGAGTTATGCAGATCTTCGAAGGAAGGATTTGGAGTTTGAGATTGGAGATAGGGTTTTCTTAAAGGCTTCCCCACGAAAAGGGTTCTCAAGGATTGGACGGGGAGGAAAGTTAAACCCTCGTTATATGGGACCGTATGAGATTTTGGAGAAGATTGGGGATACGGCCTATCGTTTGGATTTGCCGCCGAATTTGACTGGAATTCATAACGTGTTTCATGTCTCACAGCTCCGAAAGTACTATCGAGATGAGTCCGAGGTTCTACCGGTTGAAGAAGTGGAATTAGAACCGGATCTCACCTTCGTTCAGAAGCCGATTAAGATTTTGGATCGAAAGTTTCAGGAACTTCGAAATCGGCGTATTCCACTAGTCAAGGTTCTTTGGAGAAGTGATAAAACCGAAGAGGCTACGTGGGAGACGGAGGATAAGATGAAAAGATTTCACCCCGAGTTGTTTCCGAGCGAGCAGTGAATCCGAGGACGGATTCTTTTAAGGGGGAGAGATTGTAACGCCCCGATTTCTTGGACGTAAAGGTACGATGTATGTGTTTACTAATTTGCGCGAATTAATTGTTTTTACGTGTTTTATATTTAATTTTTATTTTAATTGTTATTATTTTATTATATTATATTATAATATTTTATTTTAATATTATTAATTATATATATATATTTCGTAGTATATGTATATATATATATATATATATATATGTTTAATTATTAGTATTATTAATTTAAGGATTATGTTAATTATATGTTATATTAATTAATCATGTTTTAATTAATTACTTATTTATATATATATATTATACGTGGGATAATATATGCATGGAATCATAATTTTTGCATGAGAAATTTTGCTGCATGAATTTATTTCATTTTGCATGGGAATTGCATGAATTGCATGGAAATTTTATAATTTATGCATGAATTGTATGATTGAGTTTGTTCGTTTATTTTGTGCTTCGTTCTCTTATGATATGATATCAAATTGCCACGATTTTGTAATATGTTGTACATATATGTGTTATGAACATGATTTTATGCTCAATTTACGTTTTGAATTCATTTGTTAGGTTAACGAATTTAATTTCATTTGAGGAACCAAAACGGGAGCTAACGAGCACTTAGCGTACCCTTGGTTCCGAATTTAATATCTTGAGCTCAGGAACTCGGATTCGAGTTCCGTCAACTACGCTGAACTCGTAACGAAAATTCGAGTTTAGTAAACTTAGCCTTACAATTTTCCTAATTCATTTGAAACTCCGAAATCCAACCGAAAAACGAAACGGAGACCAACTTGACCTTGTTGAACTAAATCAGCCATATCTTGGCCAAACCATAACCAAATTAACCATGGTTTGATTCTTTGAAACCCTAACTCAACCCTTTATCATGACATAACAAGCCTTAACCGAGATTATCCTCACAATGCCCAAAACTCGGCCAAAGTTTCTGTTCTGAATTTCCAGTCCCGTAACCCTTCACCCTTGGAGATTTTGGAGCTCAAATCTCATCCAAACTTCAACCAATCATCAAGGTAAGCTTAGGGTTGTATTGTATGATTAATTCTGAGCATTTTCATCTTTTCATTCATGATTTTGAGCATGGTTTCATGATATTCTGGCCATTTTTCCGAAAATGAAGGTTTTTGGACAAATTCTTGATCTTCTTCGATTCTTAACGGTTTTGATCGATTCCAAGCATGAGAATGATTGTTTTGACAAGCTCATTTCATTTATGATCATTGATTACATGGTAGTTGAGGTATTTATGAGTTATCAATTATGGTACTTGAGAAAACTTCCATGAAAAAGTCACGTTTGACAGCTTCTCTTGATTGATCACTTTTGGAACTGATTTCCTTGTTGAATATATGATATTTTGCTGCTCAATTGTTGGTCTTAACTGAGTTGAATAGATGGAGAAGGAGTGAATCGTTCATGCCCTGTTTTTTTCGAGTTTTGGCCCTGTTTTTCCAACTGATTTTCAGCTGTCATTTTTGCTGCGTTTTCTTCTTCCTTTTTGCTGTCCATTTTAGTAGCTTTGTGGTGTGTATTCTTGTTGAGTTTGTGCTGCATTTTGGACCTTGTTATGTTGCTTTTGTTGCCCTCGTTTATGCTGGAGTTGGCTCCCTTTTCATGCTCTGTTTTCTGCTACGTTTGGAGGCTGTTGCTGTTGCACGACACGGGGGTGTCTTTGCTGCGTTTCCGGCGAGTCACGGGGGTGCAGCAAAGCCTGGAACTTCTGTACCGAGACACGGGGGTGTCTCGGTCCAGGCTTTAAGGGTGACACGGGGGTGTCACCCCGTTTTTCCTAAACTGTTCCTGCGTCTTCTTCTTCCCCTGCGTGTATGTATGCTACTGTGTTGCTACGTTTTTCCTGTTGCTGCTGCTGTAAAAATGTTATGCATGGTTGTGTGGTGTTTTGAATACATGTATATAATATATATAGTATATATATTATGCATGTTGTATATATATTTTGCATGCATGGGATATATGTATATAATATATAGTATTTATGCATGCATGTGTGTGTGTGTGTGTGTGTGTGTTTGTACGTATATATATATATATATATTATATATATTGTATATTATATATATATTATATATTATATATATTTATTATATATTTTAATTATTATTTGATTTAATTTAATTATTGAAATTAATTGAATTCTATTTCGCGTATTTATTCTACTGACTTTTGATTGAACGTTTTATTTATTTTATTCCTAAATGTGAATATGAATATTATATGTGTTATGCTTATTAATTGAATGTTAGATTAATTGATATGAATTATGAATTATGAGTTATGAATATTATGAATTTATGAATTTATGAAATTTATATGAATTTATGAACTTATGAAATTGAATGAAATATGTGAACGAATGAATGATTATATGTTTTAAATTTATTAATCGTGCACATGAACATTTTTATGATATAATATGATCATTTATGCATTCACGTCATATTCATTTCATGGCCGAGCGTCATATGTGGTCATTGAGTCTCATACCTCTTCTTTTGCACAGATTCGGGTTTGGTCGGAGACGAGGGCGAGCCTTGAGACGCTTGTGCCTTTATTTCTGTTTTGGTAAAGGTGGGTTTTTCTTCTATTAGTTAAAACAACCTTATATATTCCTTATGTGCAAAGTTTTAAGCCAAAATCATATATATATTTATATCGAGTCATTTCGGGTAAATCATTTCAAACGTAGGACCCCCTTTCTTTTAATTATGAACCCTACCTTATGTTTGGCGAGATATTTATGATTTATGATTGCACGGGCCCCGGGACTTAGTATATGTGGCTAACCGAGGAAGCAAAGGCTGACGGGGATCCCATATACTAGTTCCAACCAAACTACGGTGATACCGGCCCTCGCTAGGAGTTTTAGCGGGGAATGGGAGCTGAGTGCCCTTGGGGGATTCATGTACCCCCATTGGCCTATGTATGAATCAGTGGCCGGGTCTTGCAAGCCCGTCCACCACCCGGAGGAAAAAGGGATATATGAATGATTATGATCATGTATTTATGAGCACAAAAGATTTATGTATGATAATGGATTATTGAATAATTAATTATGATTACACGAGGAGTAGGTTGGAGATTGTGCACGCCCACTCGCCGGGCCATAAACCCTTATGAACATTATGAACAATTATGAATGAATATGAACGTCGTAATCCCGTTGATGTTTCCTTTTTGTTTTAACCACTTGGTAAAATCTTACTAAACTTCACACGGGATTAGGGCTTGCATGTATGTGTTTAAATTAAGCGATATTATGTATTTATGCCCCGTTTTTATACCCACCAGTCTCTTTTAGACTGAACCAGGTTGTTTTCAGTTGTTTGTGCAGGTATAGGAGTGCTAGGCGGGAATACAAGTCGTCTAGGTCTTGCATTTTTGTTTAGCACTTCATTTTGTCTCATATTCACACTCTTGTTGATATTTTTTATATGATCATAGTTTATGTCTGGAGCGTTATGATTTTTGTAGGCCATGAGCACCGTTGATTATGTAATGCTGTTGTATATCTATTTTTGGAGCTTGGTGGCTCATTGTATATGCTATTTTATTCTTGCTTCCGCGAATTTCATTTTAACTCTGATGTTACGATTTTTGCACTGATTGGTTTAAGGGTTAGTCCCGCCTAGCATAGCGTGTGTGTTGTGTCCCCGTTCGCCGTGGATTTGGCACGTGTATGGACTTCCATTTCATATACGGGTCGGGTTCCGGTGCGGGGGATGTGGTACCTAACGCTCGGGTGCTACAAACAGCTTTTACATGTCCTCCACAAAAACATTACCAATGGAATGTTTTACCATTTGGTTTGAAACAAGCACCTGGAATATACCAAAGATTTATGGATAAAAACCTTGAAGGTCTAGAAAACATTTGTCTTGCTTACATTGATGATATTATCATCTTTAGTAATCAAGATAAAGAAGATCATTTGAAAAAACTAAGAATAGTTTTGAAACGATGCAAAGATAAAGGACTAATTCTTTCTAAAAAGAAAGCAGTCTTATGTAAACAAAAAATTGATTTTCTTGGTAATACTTTTGATTCACAAGGAAACATAGTTCTTCAAGACAACATTTTGAAAAAATTAAACGAATTTCCAGATCAAATTACTGATCGAAAACAATTACAAAGATTTCTTGGATGTTTAAACTATATTTCTGATCAAGGATTCATAAAGAACCTTGCTAAAGAAAGAACACAATTACAAAAGAAACTTTCTGAAAAGATACAATGGAATTGGCGAATTAATGATTCAATACAAGTACAAAAAATAAAACAGTATTGTGAAACATTGCCTGTTTTATACAATCCAAAGGAAAATGATTTTATTATCATTGAGACAGATGCTTCAAATGATACATGGTCTGGTTGCATGCTTGCAATACCAGCCGAAAAAATAAATACAAACGACCTCGAAGGTCATATGAATATAAGAACCAAAAAGGTTCGCGAGATCACACAACTTTGTAAATACATATCTGGGACATTTACCGAAACCCAGAAAAACTATACAGTTCATGAAAAAGAGACACTTGCATGTCTAAAGATACTTCGGAAATGGAAACTCGAGCTTTTACCTCGAGAATTCGAACTTCGAACAGACTCAAAATACCTAACAAACTTCTACAGGTATACACTCCGAGACAACTACAATCAAGGACGATTGATACGGTGGCAGCTCAAAATTCGAAGATACCAATTTCACATCGTATACATAAAATCAGAAGAGAACGCTCTTGCGGACACATTCACTCGAGAATGGAGGCCGCAATTGCCCTGATGAAACAAAACATCGAAACTATTGATCATGAGATACAACAATTCACGAGAGCTAAACAATTGGAAATACAAAAATTCACAGAATCCAAGCTGATACAGCGTCAAGAACTTCTTGCCGCGTTACACGCTGTCCAACAAGCAGCAGGACTTCCACCATCAGAGCTACCAGCAAGCGTGGTGGATCCATCATCATAAAAAACATTCACAAAATCAAAAACATTTCCACAAACAGCAGCCGAAGGGAATACTTCTTTATCAGCGGCTATACAAGACAATGAAGATGAAAGAAAACAAGTCAAAAAATGGTACACAATATTCAACGGCCCAAGCCGTGGGATCTACGACCATTGGTCTAAAGCAAGTATACACATACTGGGACACTCAGGAATAATACATAAATCCTATACCAGTTTCGAAGAAGCTAAACAAGCCCTTGAAGAAACCAAAACCTACAAAAATACTCTCCAAACTACTGTTTCTCTTCAAACCCAAAACAGCCTAAAAGGACGCATGAGAGTTCTTGGAAACGTACCTACAATAAACCCAATGGATCGTGTTCAAACACCAGCCCAAAAAGAGGCCCAAATACAACCCTCAAAAGAAAAATTCGACAACCTCTTGAAATCTATTTTTGAATACAACCCAGAGGTAGACAAAAACAACCTTTTTTGGTACCCAGTAAACAGAAACGGCCCAAAAGTCGTTGTATTTGAACAAACAGACCCAGACTTGATATACCAATTCTTCATACATGGATTTCTTGACACCCTATACTTTAAAAACCCAAACTGTTTTCGAAAATTTAGCCCAAAACTAATGTCAACACTTCAAGACTATGCTAAACGAGTCTCAAAAGGAAACATGGATAAAGAAATAGTCTTCAAATCTACACTTTCATATCCTATCTTCAACGAAGAAGGAGTATCAGTACACTCTTATGGAATTATCAAATTGATAGTTTCAAACGGAGAATACCCCAGCATCGACACAATGAAGACACTTGATGACATAAATGAGATAGTTGCAAAACAACTAAATCAAATATTTTATGCATCACAGGAGATAAACAAGGACAGTAATGTCAAAATAAACTATAAATCCAATTATCATTTGATATACGGATCTTCAAGATACACAATTCCACCGTTACAACTAAAAACGTTGGAAAATTTTGAGAAAACTTTTATCAAGATTGAAGAACACAGCCTGAAGATACTTCCTAAGTAAGTCAAACTCATTTTCTGTGAATACAGTGAAATAATTGATGAACACAGCTGTGCAATGTGCCAAGATAGACCAGAAGACAAAGCTGAAGAAACAGGGTCCCATAATTCAAACGAGTCAATAAAGGAAGACACTGTTACTGAAGAGTAATGTAAACTGACGCATGCAATGACGTTAAACACTCAAGGAAATACGCAAGCAATGACGAACACACTTCAATAATGCAGACTTTATGTCTCTGTCTGCTTTTAGGTGCAGTTGTTGAGCACCATTATTATCTTTTCTTTATCTTTTTGACTTTTGTACATTAGTATTATTTGCTTTTTGCATTATTGGTCTCTGTAATAGTGAGTTGAGCGCCTATATAATGGCCTCAATGTAGTATGTAATACTCAGACTTGAATAGAAGGAAAAAGATCATGTGTTGATAAAAAAACTCTCTGAGTTTTAAGCCTTTGAGCTTTTCTTTTCTGTTGGCCTCACGCCTGAATAGCAGAACCATACACAAAAAAAACAACCATACACAACCAAACAATTCTCATACCAAAAACAAACACATACTTTGAAGAAAGATGAACAGGTAACATGGAGTGCATGAAGACAGTAGATATAAATACACAAACAGGTAAACAATACAAACTTTATTATGAAATTGTTATCAATACTTTTGTATACTAGAGATTATATACATGGAGACGAGTTTAATAGATTAGATTGAAAATTTTGAAACAACTGAAGAATACGGATACTTTTCTCAAGATATTGTTATAGACAACAAAAAATTAAACAAAGTCAGAAGAAAAGAGTTAAACTTAATTGATGGACAAGATATGAAAACAGGTTTAAAAACAAAACTGAGCAGAAAAAACATTATACTATATGGAAAATTTACATGTGAAACACCTATTGAAATTTCTACAACAAAAGGAACACAGGCTATTTCATTGATAAACAAAGCTGATATAATTCAGAAAATTAAAAAAGCTAAATATACACCCAGTGAAATAGGATATATACGTATTTCTACAATACAGATACTAATTAAGAGTACATTTGCTGAAGGAATAAACTCACCCATAAAACTAGCTATATGTGATGACAGAATTATGAACATAAAAGATAAAATACTTGGAATAATTGAAGGAAACCTTGCTTATACTAAACTACTTTTTAATGTAGCTTTACACTATGCTATACCACTAGTAACAGAAAAACTAGATAAATCTTTAAACATTGCTTATAAATTTGAAAGACAAGATTTAATGGAAACAAACGACTATCCATTTTCAATAACATACACCATTGGATATGCTTTAACAAACAACCATCATAGTATACAATTTAAAAACACAGATAAAATATATATGGAAGATATATTTCGAGAAGTTTCTCGTATAAAATATATACCAAAGACACCTATTATACAATATGTTAATACTAATGTTTTTCAAAATAGAACACCTAAACTTTTAAAAAGTAAAAGCACATGTTATACATATCTACCACCAAATCAAAGAACTAATGAAACTGGTACACGGGCCTCTATTAAATATTTTAAAGAAGAGGGATCTTCTAATGAAATAACTGAAAACGAATTCACACAGTTAGCCGATCAAATGGCTAAATTAACCTCAACTATTAAGGAAACACTCTGATTACTTTCTGGTATCAGAGCCCGTATACGATTCTAAACATTAAAACTAAAATTATAAGTCCAAAAATGTATGAATATAATAGACAAAAATTTTATAAAGACAATATAAAATCAATAAACGAAAGTTATGCTAAAGAAGTAAAACTTTACTTAAAAGCTAAAAACGAAGGTCGTAAGACAGACGGGACACAACATTTGAAAAACATTATTAGTTTAGAAAAATCAAAACAAATAGTTACACAATTAACTATAACATAATGGAAAGATTTAATTGCAAAACAAGAATAACACGAGATATACGAGAATTAGAAGAACAAGTTATTATAGACGAATATCTTGTTAAAATGGCATACCATAATTTAAGACACGATAAAAATATATCACAACGAACTCAAGAGATAATGATAAAAACTGCAAACGAAGATTTAAACAATACCAAAAGAAAAAGAGATACAGCATATCAGATGTCACACGCCTAATTATGAGTTATAAACCGAAAATAGAATTAGATACTATAACAGAAGAAAAACATCGAGTGAAAGAAATTATGAAGGCTAAAAATATTAAACAAATGAGAAAAAATTTGGAAATATCTATACAAGACAAAGAAATATATCAAAAAAATTATGAAAAAACCATAAATAAAGATATATTGAATAGAGACACAATAATACAAGGTATAGAAGAAAAAGGAAAAATAATAAATCATATAAATAATAAATTTATAGAAAAAATACATGAAAGAGAAATTAATGGACCAAATTAAAAACAATTATAAACTATGGGTTTCATACCTAATATTCATAAATATACACATGATGAAGACGTTGGTATGAAACACGTCTTACACCAATTTTGCAAAGGTTATATAAAATACACTAAAATTACAAAACAAAAATCAAAGGACACTACTTTTATAATATCACCTTAAGAAAGTTTTGTGGGCTTAAATCTTAACTACTTGGGCCGCATAAAACAAATTGAAATCTCATAAATAACTCATGCACTAACTTAATTCTTCTATTAAAATTTTAATATAACAGATAGAAACCTTGAAAATTTTTCAAAATAATATATATTAAATATAAATATTTTAAAATTTTAAGACGGTCTCGCGCTCAGTTATTTTTAATTTTTATGTATTCGTGCATTCGCACCCACACTCGCTTTATATGATCTAGGTTGTGGATCTTCCTGCTAAGACAAACACACGGCTAGAGCGCCAAACTGGGACGGATGGAGGGTAACTCATTTTTGGCTTTCTGATACATATGTTAGTAAACCTTATATGGAGATTTAAATGAGTCAAATAAAAAAAGTGGTAAAAATTGTTCACTCAATATGGTGAATTCTTGTTTTGCTGGATTATTATCCACGTGATATATTTTTAATTGTTTAGAGATATTGATGTGGTATAAGTTTTATCGTCTCATATCAAATATATGATTCTTTTTCGCATTATTTTGAAAAACTCACACAAAAATTATTCTACGAGTATTAGAGTAATCTGGATCTCCAAATTATACGAGCATAGAGTTATAATATGAATCTCGAAAAAGTCTGTATCGCGAATATCCATCAATATGCTCTAGGACCTAGGTTATATCGCGAATTTTTCATGAAATAATCAAATATTTTAACAACAGAATATGTAGATACTTTAACCATAGTAGTTAAAAATAAATAAACAATTAAAGAACATGTTTGCAATAAAGTTTATTTTATATTTATGAACAACACTAATCTTTTGTTAACTCCTTTTATATATATATTTTTCATGAACGAACTCCTCTACTATGGGAAAATCTTTGAATAGTACCAAAAAGTTGAAAAAATTCCTTTTAGGTCCCCAGTTTTGAAAAAGTTCCCATTCAATCCCCAATTGAAAAACAAAATTCCTTTTAGGTCCCCACAAACAGTACATGTTCGTACATTGTCTTTAGGAATTGCGTACATTTTTTAGGGAATTGCGTATAAAAATCCCGGAATCTCGTATATACGAGATTCCGGGATTTTTATACGCAATTCCCTAAAAAATGTATGCAATTCCTGAATTATTATACAACCTTGGGGAGTGAAAAGAAATTTTGTTTTTCAATTGGGCAGTGAACAGGAACTTTTTCAAAACTGGGGAGTGAAAAGGAAATTCAGTTTACACTTGGGGATTTTTGAGGAATTGTCCGCTCTATTATTGGCGTATTGCCAACGGAAACTTTCTTTTAAGATAGCAATATTATAATAACATTAACTTTTTAAATACAATATTAAACTACTTTTAATATTATAAAATTTTGATTTTTAACTTGTAAATCGGAGTACTATATCATAGTTTTATACTTTTAGGTTCCATCTTCTTAACCATATACTATATATATATATATTTTTTGGTAAACTTAACCATATACTATATACTTGGAGATAATTGTTAGAAAAATATTGTGAAATATCAAAAATATAAAATAAACAGGATATTTAAAAAATTAGCATAAAAAATACTTTGTTTTATAAAAATAAATATAAAAAAGCCTTATATACATATATATATATATATATATATATACATATATATATATATATATATATATTTTTTTTTTTGGTGCTGCAGAGGCCGGAGAAAGAACTACTTCTTCCCAAACTCAAGCTCCTCCGGCCAGTGGAGCCAAGTCTTCATATCATCCTCCATAAGCTGCCCGTGCTTCGCCGGGCCATCAGCAACAGTATTTCCTTCCCACTTCACATGTTGAAGCACACAGTCCCAAGGTTTATGCATGAGCATGCGGCAGTCCGCTGCTATATGGCCCAAGGGATGTTCACCAAGCGCCCCTTCTTTGATCAGATTAACTACCATAAGGCAGTCGCTCTCGACCACGATGCGTTCGAACTTCTGATCCCACGCAATTCTGAGCCCTTCCCCTAAACAAGGAACTCAGTAGTGAGGATGTTAGCAGCCTCAAACTTCCTCGCAAAGCCAAAATCCACTCACCATTTGCATCCCGAATCACACCCCCCACCGCAGCCTTGCCGGTTGCCTCCACATAGCTCCCGTCCGTGTTCAATTTAACCCAACCCAAAGGAGGTTGAGTCCAGGTAATTGGTTGCCTGACCGGTTTCGCATGATAGCTCTTCCGATGTAGGCTTGAAAGATCAAGGAGTAATGCCTTCATGCTTTGAAATGTGAGGTTGAGCGGTTCCTGTTTGTCCTCTTAAAAAAGCCTTATACATTGTTTAAGGGTGAGCCACGTGCGTTGCCATTTTTTATGAAAATAAAAGTAAAAATTAGATAAAAAATATTTGTAAATAAGAAATATAACAGAACATAAAAGAAAATATTGGAAAAAATGCATAAAATAATAAATGATGCATATAAATATGACAAAAAAAATTATTGGCAAGCAAAACATGAAAGTAAAAATATAAATCAAAAGTTAGTATAAAAAATACATTAAAAGAAATTAATGGATAAAATGTTTCATATTTGATCGTGTTAAAACTTGATCGAGCTGACTGGCTACCTTAGTCCGATCTGTCAAGAATTTATATTGGTGAGTTCTTCTCGACCTGCAAAACCGATAACACCTAAGGGGTAAAACAATCGGGGTTTTAGCCGGCGACGCCTCTGGGACGCTCAAGTCAGTATGTTATTCTTAGAGAGAGAATAAATGCAGCAAAAGAGCTTTGAAAGCTATTGAATGTGCTTAAATGAGCTTACCACCTACTGTTCAGGAAGGGGGTATTTATAGCTTTGAGCCATTAACGTACTAAGTACACGCGCTGTGGTGTGACATTAATTGTGGTCGTAATCGATTTGGCTCTTTGCTATTTTCGACCAGACAAGAACTGTACCTTGTGTACCTCATTTCCCTTTTTAGCCAATTCTAGTACTTTAGGGCATTAATTGCTCCCTGGTACACTGACCCGGGGAATAGGATGGTTACAAGTGTCCCGTATCAGGAGCCGGTGGCGTACGGAGTTGTCAGAGACCTCGATATATCGACCTAGAGTTCGATGTACGGGGTCCTCCTGTCCGTGTCAGCTGGAGATCGATCGTAGCACGTCGAAGCTCGACCTCTGAACTCGGTCAGTTTGGCCTTGGCTCGTATAGACTTGATCATATCGACCTCTCTCATAGAATCGACCTCTCAGGCAGTCTAGGGTTGGGCCTAATCGACCTCGGTTAATGACTCGACCTAAGGTCTGCTAGGTCTCATCTAAGTAGGTTGTGATCGATCTCTCGACCTTAAGCTCATTGGATTTGGTTACGCTCAACGACCATCTTTATTACTCAACCTGATGGTCTGGTGATTGGGTCGACCTTTTGACCAGTTCAATCTTAGGGCGTATTGGCTCAAATCGATGACTCGTTGGCATGCAATGGCTCCTTGACCTGGTCGACCTCACGACATTTAGGTTGATCGGTTGGGTCGTGTTCAATGAAAGTCATTCGACCTCTCGATTTGGGTTCGGTTGGTCGATCTTAGCCGGTTCGACCTAGATGGATGACCCGACCTCTAAGGTCATTGACTTGAGTTCGGTTGGTCGATCCCAGCCAGTTCGACCTAGCTGGATAACCTAACCTCTACGGTTTTTGACCTAGGTCCTCGTGGCACTTCTTGGAGTGTCCCCGTGACCCTTTGGTATTTGTTGTACATGTAATCTGATCCATGTGACACCGCTCTGGAGTTGCCACGTATCTTATCCAAATTATGCCATATCAAGAACCCCCCAAATTACCCGGGTGATTTTTCACTTGGGTAATTTTTCTGACTTGTTGGGCTTTTTCGGGTAAGACTTCTGATCTCTCAACTTATCCATTTTTTAACCCAACCTCCTTGACGTTCTCGACCTCGAAGGGAATTTAGACCTCATTGAGATTATCGACCTCTAGGGCTGTTTGATCTCCTTGAGGTTTTTGACCTCCAGAGGTATTAGACCTCTTAAAAGTTTTTAACCTCTGAGGGTTCCCGGACTCCTTGAAGATATCGATCTCCTGGGGTAATCGACCACTTTGGGGTTATCGACCTCGAAGAGTGTTAGACCTCCTAAAGGTTTTTGACTTCTAGGGGTGTTCTATTTCCTTGAGGCTATCGATCTCCTAGGGTAATCGATCTCTTTGGGGTTATAGACCTCCCTGGGTGTTAGACCTCCTAAAGGCTTTTGACCTCTAGGGGTGTTCAACCTCTTTGAGGCAATCGACCTCCAGGGATAGTAGACCTCCAAGAGGTTTTGACCTCTAGGGGTGTTCAACCTCCTTGAGGCAATCGACCTCGAGGGGCACTCGACCTCTTCAAGGTTATTGACCTCTAGGGGTATTAGTCTTCCTGAAGGTTTCGATCTCTAGGAGTATCTCCCTCTCCTTGAGGTCAACAACCTCAATGAGGTTTCGATCTCTAGGAGTATCGACCTCCTTGAGGTTGTCGATCTCAAGGGGTGTTAGACCTCCTGAGTTTTTTATCCTTTTAACCTCTCAGAGATTCTCGATCCAAAGGCATTAAGGTTATCGACCTCTAAGAGTATCCGACCTCCTGGAGGTTATCGGCCTACAGGGGTGTTATACTCCTAGGTGAGCGGTTGCGGGACAGGTGAGCGGGCGCGCCTAGGCGCTGGCCGGGTTTCTCCAAAACCCGGTTCAATCCAAAATTAGAGAACTACGATTTAAATAGACTTTAATCAAAACGGTTTTCAAAAACACACTTTAAGAAAACAGTTTCAGAAATTCAAGGAAAATTACAGTTTCGTAATTCAGGTTTTCTAAAAGAACACATGAATACCTAATTCACATCTAAACCTAAGAATTTCTACCAAATTCATAATAATTGAGACGAATCAGAAACACGATTAACGAGGTGGCTCTGATACCACTTATTGGAAAACACGAATCAGAAAGCAGCGGAAATTTAAAAATTTTCCAACAAAAGGATCTTGGACTCACAATCGTGTATCCAAATTCGTAGGGATTAGAAACTTACTTTCTTAATTGTCTTTCTTGAAGCATTTCAAGCCACCCAAGAACGCTCTTCTCGCGGCTTGATCCCCTCTCCTTGGTAAAGCTCGAATCTTCAAACTTCTAACTTGAAGCTCTCTAGAGATAGTCCACCAACTTGACTACAATCTAACTAGTAAGGATGCTAGTTCTCTAGTTAGTGTTTAGGCTTAACCTAGGGTTTCGTTTATCTTAGAGAAAGGATGGTGTTCAACACATGAACCAAAAGAATTGCCAATTGGCTCTAAGGGGAGCTCGAGCTCCCCTATTTATAATAAGGGAGTGGCCGAAAATCCTTAGTCCTTATGGGCTAGGGATTTTGGTCCCTCTCTCCTATTACTTGATCATCAAGTAATTTTGACTTTGACTTTGAATTCAAATTCAAATCAACTTTCAAGAGAGCTAAAATATCCAAACTATTTTTGGATAATTTATACATTATTTATTTAAAATAAATAACTTATTTTATCTAATTAATTAATTCATAATTAATTAACTAGATTATTTTCTCCAAAATAAGACTTTCTTTTTAATTCAAAATTAAACCAAAGTCTATTAAATAATTAATCACATTAATTATTTAACACATAAATAAATATACACATATATTTACACACGTGTGAGACACGTGTCCTCACGTGAGCCACACGTGTGGTTCACACGTGTGGAACCCTCTTGGCCCGATTAACTCGTTTAATCATTTTCAAGCCTCAACTCATGTAACCAAGTTGTTGAGTGTGACCCTCTAGGTTCTCAATTCAATTAGCAGTGACCCTAATTAATTAATTAATTCACTAATTAATTAATCAGTCCACAGATTAAATGACCATAGTCTAGCAATAGGTGTTTAACCCCTAGCTGAATTGGAATGTTCGGATTCGACAGAACATTTAAGTCATTGATTCATGTGAGATACAATCCTCCTACTTACTATCTCTCAACCAAGATCTAGGGTAAGGGAATAATCAGAACCCTAACAATCCGGTCTTAAAGCTAAGTGCATTTCATATCCATTTGATCTCAATCCAAGAAACCCTTTTCTTGATATTTTGATCTACTGCCTTGGCCAAGGACTCCATATGGCATATGAATGACTCACACAATAAGAGATCACCTTGCATATGCAAGTGTAGGTCCTTTCTTGATTCTCATTCACTTTCATGAATCACTTGTGCAGCCCCAGCATAAGCCTTGAATCAGTTGTCTAAGGCGACACCCTTTAAAGCTTATACCTAAGACTACAGAGTTAACTCATAAAGTGACAAGGAACCTCAAGTCTAAGGATCAATTAATCACATCAATGATTCGTGAGATATTTCCTAATCTGGAAGTTTCTATTTCCTGAAATAGAAACTTCCTTTCCCATTTAGGAATGTTCTCACACGGGGCACCTCAGTGAACTTACTTATTGAAGTAAGCACCCTCATGTATCACGCACGTATCAACTATACACTTTGCACCTCCATGAAACAAGGTGGTCCTTCTTAAGGGCGTGATCCCACAAGCAAGCCTTAGAGGAGTCAGGTTGACACTCCCATTGTCGGTAGGACTCATATCGGCTTGGAGTATTTTACTAATCATGACTTATGTGATATAGGGCTCGTTTCATGAACCATCACCTAAATGGTAGAGTCCTAAAGTCATCAGGATTAGGGGAGTTCTCATACATGCACAGATAAAGTAAACGCATACCAAACAAGAGCATATAAAGAAGTGTTGCCTCAATTCGTTATTTCATTCAAAGATTGTCTGTGATTACAATAAGGAAAAACACAAAGTGGATATACAATCGGCTTTCTAGGGCACTATTCCTAACAATCTCCCACTTGCCCGTCAAAGCCATTCTAAAGCTACTCTAAGTCCCATCTTCTCAAGATGACCTTGGAAAGCTTCTCGACTAAGGGGTTTAGTAAGTGGATCTGCCACGTTCTCTGTTGATGCGACCCTCTCAATTTGCACATCTCCTCTTTTGATAATATCACGGATTAGGTGATACTTCCTCATAATGTGCTTGGTCCGTTGGTGAGATCTTGGTTCTCTTGCTTGAGCAACCGCCCTAGTGTTGTCACAAAACACAGAATTGGGTCTTTCATGCTAGGAACAACATTCAACTCTTGAATGAAGCTTCTAATCCAAACACTTCTAATCCAAACACCTTCCTTAGCTGCATCATTTGCAGCTAAGTATTGGGCCTCAGTGGTTGAATCTGCAGTGGTAGTTTGCTTGGAACTCTTCCAACTCACTGCACCGCCGTTTAGGCAGAAAATGTATCCTGACATTGACTTAAAATCATCTAAGTCAGATGCAAAGCTTGCATCGCAGTATCCTTCGACAGTAAGATCTTTCTGACCTCCGTAAACTAAAAATAAATCTTTAGTACTTTTCAAGTACTTAAGAATATTCTTTACGGTAGCCCAGTGACCATCTCCAAGGTCAGATTGGAAACGACTTGTAACACTAAGTGCATAAGCCACATCCGGTCGAGTACATAACATTGCATACATTATGAGTCATTCTCTCCTTCTCAAGGTTAGTCTTAGGACACATCTTCTTTGAAAGACACGTTCCTACACTCATAGGAAGGTTGTTAACCTTTGCTGACTCCATATTGAATCTCTTCAATACTTTGTCAACGTACATCGACTGTGATAGTCCTATTAACCTTCTAGATCTATCTCGATAGATTTTAATTCCAAGGATATAGGACGCATCACTAAGATCTTTCATCTCGAATTGGTTCGATAACCATAACTTAGTCACTTTCATGTCATCCTTCGAATTCCCAATAAGAAGGATGTCATCAACATAAAGTACTAAGAATTGCACTGAGGTCTCCAATTCTTTTCTAAAAACACATGATTCATTCGAAATTTGAATGAAGCCAAATGCTTTGACTGATTCATCAAATCGAATGTTCCAATTCCTAGAAGCTGTTGCAATCCATAGATTGATCTTTGGAGTTTGCAAACCTTTTGCTCACACCCACTGAATGTGAAACCTATGGGTTGCTCCATATAAATGTCTTTATCAATGTCACAATTGAGAAAGGCAGTTTTCACATCCATTTGTCATATCTCATAGTCACAATATGCAGCAATGGCAAGCATGATCCGAATAGACTTTTGCATTGCAACTGGTGAGAAGGTTTCATCAAAGTCCACGCCGGGTCTTTGAGTGAATCCTTTTGCAACCAGTCTTGCTTTGTAGGCGGCAATGCTTCCATCAACTCCAAGTTTTCTCTTAAAGATCCATTTGCAACCTATGGGTTTGACCCCATCAGGCAAATCTACGTCCAAACTTGGTTGGAGTTCATGGAATCCATTTCAGATTTCATGACTTCTATCCACTGTTCAGAGTCAGAATCTGAAAGTGCCTCCTCATATGTCAAATGATCATTATCCTTTTGAGAGATTTTATGGAAGAATCCATACCATCTCTCCGGCTGTCTAGGAGTGCGTTCAGAACGCCTTAGAGGAGGATTTTCGTGTGTATCGAAATTCGTGATTGGTCAGAAGGGGACGTTTCTTCAGTGGGTGGTGTGGGATCACTTTGTACTTCTTCTAATTCTATGATCTTGCCTTTATTTTCTTTAAGGAACGGCTCCTCCAGAAAAGTGGCATTTATGGAAACAAACACTTTTTGCTCAGATTGATCATTGAAGTAGTATCCTATGGATTCCTTAGGATAACCTACAAAGTAGCATAAGTTAGAACGAGATTCTAACTTATCTCCAACTGTCCTCTTCACATAAGCAGGACAACCCCAAATTCTTAAGTAAGAATGACTAGGGATTTTACCATGCCACATTTCAAAGAGCGTTTTAGGGACTGATTTAGAGGGAACTAGATTCATAATCTTTGCTGCACTTTCTAGGGCATAACCCCAGAAAGAAGGTGGCAAGTCAGTGAAACTCATCATGGAATGAACCATATCAAGTAAGGTTCGATTCCTTCTCTCAGAAACTCCATTAAGCTGAGGAGTTCCCGGAGGAGTCCACTGAGAGATAATCCCATTATCTTTGAGATGATTAAGGAATTCTTCACTAAGATACTCGCCTCCTCGATCAGATCGAAGTGCTTTGATCTTGTGACCAGTTTGGTTCTCAACCTCCTTTTGAAATTCTAAGAATTTCTCAAAAGCTTCAGATTTATACTTCATTAAGTATACATAACCATACCGACTAAAGTCATCAGTAAAGGTTATGAAATACTGATGATTGTTTTTAGTGCTTACACTAAGCGGTCTACAAACATCAGTATGGATCAAATCCAAAACCTTAGAGGCACGTTCCACAGTTCTTTTAAAAGGAACTTTGGACATTTTTCCTTTGAGACAAGATTCGCAAGAAGTTAACTCTTTAAGATCATTTTCAGAGAATGATCCTAGAGTGTTTATCTTGCTAATTCTGTTCTTGGAAATGTGTCCTAATCTAGCGTGCCATAAGGGAGCTGAAACTTTGTCATCTCTCTTACGTTTAGTTTCTCGTTGTATATTCATAATATTGATATTCTGAGTTAGATAAAGTCCATTATTTAGAGTACCGATGTGAACGGAAGAGTTGTTCCGTTTGATAAAGTATTTACCACTCTTAATATAAGTTTCATAACCTTCACAATCTAAAATTGGAACTGAAATTATATTACGAATAATGCTCGGTACATAAAGGACTTTATTTAAGACTAACTCAAAACCACCTAAATCTAATCTAATTGTGCCTAAACCTCGAGCTTCAACATTTGAACCATCGTCGATCTTCAAGACACATTCTTCTTCTTTTAGTTGTTGGACTTCACTTAGCATTTGTACATCATTACAGATATGAGTTCCACAACCGGTATCAAGTACCTAAGAACTAGAATTAATAGAAAGATTTATTTCAACGAGAAACATACCTTTCTTTAGAGTAGCCTTGTACTTTGGGTAGTTTCTCCTCCAATGTCCCGTTTTGCCACAATGGAAGCAAACATCCTCTTTCTGATCACGCTTCTTCTTTTGGGCCTTCCCCTTCGAAACGCCACCAGTGGGCCTAAGGGGTTTCTTCTTCTTCTTTTGGGCTTTCTTGCCCTTACCTTTAGAAGGCCCAGAAGAGGAAGATGGAGCATTCACCATCAAAATCTTATTGTCCTTCTTGATCGTGCTTTCAGCAGTCACAAGTTGACTAATCAGCTCAGCTACAGTAGCACCAGCATGATTCATATTGAAGTTAAGGACAAAAGGGTTGAATGATGGTGGGACCGAGGCTAGCAACAAGTCCACTGAAAGCTCATCTTTCAGTGGCATGTCCATGGAAGCAAGTTTCTCAGTAAGGGTAAGAAACTTGTGTCCATATTCATGGACACTTGAACCTTCCCTCATTCTTAAGTGGAACAATTCCTTTGAAGTGTTATACCTTGTAACACGTTCATGAGGGCGGTAAAGTTGCTCTAAGTGGTCGTAAATCTCCCAAGCAAATTCCATGGCCTCATGTTGTCTTTGCAAGTCCGGAGACATGTTAGCCAACATAAGGCAACGGGCTTGGAGATTATCATCCTTCCACTTCTTGATCGCATCCCGCTTGGCCCGAGTGGGAGCGTCCCCTTCGGGACTAGGCTCCCCTTCGAAGAGAACATAAGTTCTCTTCTCAGAATCTAAAATGATTTTTAGAGTCCTCAGCCAATCAGAATAGTTGGGACCAGTCAACTTGTTTGACTCGAGGATCGATACAAGAGGGTTTTTAGTTGCCATTTCAAAACACGTATAGAATCACAGAATCTACGACCTAAATGGTAAAACAGAGAACTAGTGAGCATGCTGAATTATAACGATATACAAAAGATAAGGTCTTTAATCTAATGTAACTCCCACTGTTTTTCAAAGATCTATAATTCCCAAAGACCTAAGAGGAACACGTTTCCCAATGGGTACTAAGATCCTAGGCATTTTACCTCGAACCCACAACTCGCGGACATTCTAAGTAAAACCCTAAGTAGGTACAACTTACCAATTCTAACACCTTTAGAACTCTTAGTAATTGTTTTTGCATCACCTATCTTTCAATATGGACCCACGACTCGTGCGACATCCATATTTACTTAGGCGTTAAGCTAGACCCATCAATCATAAGATCATGATCAAAACTTAGTTTGAACGACCCACGACTCGCGGACATCGCCCTTACCAAAATTGACCATGAAATATTGACCATTTAAAATGATCAATTAGGTAACTAAGAACTAATAAGCTCTACTAGCTATCCCACGACTCGCGGACAATAACTAGCTTTACTTACTAAACTTAAAACCTATTGATGGAATGCTAGGAATTTAATTCAAAATTTGCATCTCGAGTTAAATACCTATTTGTTCGAAATTAGCTTAATATTTAATGGGAATTTTCGAATCAACCGGAGAGTTGTCCGGTTCGACCTCACCAACATATATGTTATCCAATTTTATTAGTCTTGATTAATGCAAGTACACTTAAATGCATTTCAAACAAGCACATAAACAGATAACATGTCCTAGCATGATACTAACATGTAATGATCATGGGTTCTACCTATCTTATGCGTGATATGTGGGAGCCACTCCACAATCACAAGTTCTAACATACATGCCACATAAACAGTTTAAATCACATAGGGGAAAGCGGTAACAAAATACGAGCCCTATCTCTATTACATTTTTACAATTGAGATTCCCCTCCCTAACATTTTGAGGGGTCTTCACTTATGGCCTCCTTGTTACTTGAATGTGGTCCATCTTACTCCATGGGTGGATTGTCTCCAAAATGAAAATAAAACCTTACCACCTATCTCTACTCTCAAATTACAATAAAAGGAAAAAGACATAAATTAATAAGGCTCAATCTTCATATTGGTCTTAGACAATTACACGGGGCATACCCCGGACTCAAAAACAGTAATATGGAAAGCCACATAATAAATCACATAACAGTACGCACATTATTGAGGCTCCAACCTCAATTGAAAAACGCAACTATAGGGCTCCAACCCCAATTTAAACCATCCATGTGCATAAATTAAAACCATACATAAGTCTAAACCCATGATCACCTAACATGTTTTTGCAAGAATTTAAATTTAACCAATAAATTAAAATTCTCGCTTTAAGCTCTAATAGCTTAAAACACTACTTAGATGCAATTCTTGTTCAAGAGCCTTTTCAATAAAACCAGAAAAACAATAAACTAATAAAATTCCAATTAATTTCTGAAAATTAATAATTTTATTCTTTCAATATTTTCAGAAAATAAAGTTTGCAATTTTTCTCAAAATTTAAATCGATCAATTTCTCAAAAATCCCAACAAATTTTAAAATAATTTTGTTTTAGCAAAACTGATTTTAAAAGATAAAATTAAAAATTAAATTAAATCGGGATTTTCAAGGACCGAAAACACGAAACACGAAAACACGAAGATTGGCCCGAAACAACCCACCCAAAGGGGCACCGCCGCGCGGCATCAGGCGCGCGCGGCGCGTGCGCTAGTCGCGCGCAGCACTGCCTGCCCGATGGCGGGCGGTCTCGGCCTGGGCTGTTGGGTGCGGCGGGCCCGAAGCAGAGTGACGGTATAACAACATTTCAAAAAATTTCGCCATAACCTCGTTATCAAAATATTTCCAAAATATTTTAATTAAGCAGCGGAACAAATCGGGCAGCATAACTCTAATATATACAGGCATTGATAACATAATTTTAAATCATCTAGCATATAATCACAATATGCAAATATCAATTTGGGCAGCACAACGGTATTACCGTACTGCAAATATCACTTTTCCAGCACCTCGATATTTCCTCGTGAAACCGGCAGAGCTTCCCCGAAATATCCCCGATTAAGAATTTGGAGAGTGGGCTCCGGCAGTATTTCGCTAAATACTTTGAGAAAATATTTTTCAGAAAAACCCTTTTTTCTAAAACCTGAAAATCCCTATTTTCTAATTAATTAAATGGATTATATATTAATTATATAACCACCTAATTAACTAATTAATTAATCTTTAATTAAATAATTAAAGACTAATTAATTAGAGAGAGAATATTAGTGCCGAGAGGCCTTTTTTAATCTGAAAAAGGAACTGAAAATTGTTGCTTTGAAATGAACATAAGCATGCCTTATTTATAGCACAAGGTTTAGGGTCATTTTCGTACAAACTCCGAAATTTTCCGTGGACGCCAAGGGCGGCCGCCAAATCCAAGAATGCCACGTGGAAGAACACGCCGCCACGAGCACGACGGCGTCAAGCACGCGCCGAACGGGACCCGCACGCGCCGCCCATGTGGCGGCTGTGTGTTTGGCGCGTGTGGCACGCACGCAGCAACAGGCAGCTGCCACGTGGCTGAACCGGTCCGGTCCGACCGGCGGTTCACTGTTCATACCGGTTCAGCTGTGAACCGGTCGGTTCAGTGCGGTCAGACCGTGCCACGTGTCCCAATCTCATTAGTCCACGTGTCCGGGTCGGTTTAACTTGAACCGACCCTATCCGACGACCCGACCCCGATGACCCGTTTCCTTGGCCCGTTGACTTTCCAGTCAACATCATCCGTGCCGTTGAAGAGCGGTGACGTGGACGGATCCCAGCCGTCCACGTGTCTTGCCATTTGACGCCCAAGCGGCGCTGACCCGCTGACGTGGCGTGACACCTCAGTTGCCACGTCAGCATGTGCCACGTCAGCAAAAACTTTTTTTTTTAAATTATTTTCTCCAAAATAAAATTTGGGCATTTCCAACTCTTTGGAATTTAATTTATTTTCTCAAAATAAATTCCTTGGCTATTTTCAAACTCTTTGAAAATTCATTTCTCTCTCTCGTTTTAATATTTTCTCATTGATCTTTGTTGGGGCTAGCGGGGGGACCTGCAGGACTAATTAATCTTAGCTCCAAACGGGTCAATCTATTATCATCCCATGACAATAATTGATTACCGTTTAACAATATTTAATTCCACTAAATAAATATTGTTGAACTCTAAAATTAATTAAATTATTCACGAATTTCTCGATCTAGAATAATTTTACATTTTACTCCTCTGTACAGATATCCATGAAAAATAAATCAATACTACTATAATTTATTTTTCACTTTCAATCTGAAATTTCTTGATTCGCCTTAAGTCCAAATTCTCTGTATGTGAAACACATTCAACATACAACTTCGGTGACGCACACACGAAGTACTTTGGCCAAAGATTTAATTTGAACTTTTGCAAATCTATTTCAGGGATATCTTTAACCTTCCAGCAAGGCTACAGATTCCTCGATCAATATTTCTCTCTAGCACATTTCATGCAATCACCGAACGTACAAAGTATTTTGGCCACCCGTTGCCGAGACCTCACTTCTGAGTACATCACAGTGATTAACACTACATGCCTAAAGTAGAAACACTGCCAGGATTAAGAGTCTAATGCTTTCGAGATTCTGTTCATTTTAGATAGCAGTATAAAATGAACAATCTCAGTGGTCCAGTTCGATGTTTCCAATCTCATTGAAAGTCATCAATGTGTTATAATTGGAAACTCCATTTCCCTATGACGAAAGACTAATCATCTTATATAACACATTATAGTCTCAATAAGAACATCTTCTTATCATACTGACTAGAACTTTAATGACACGTGACTTCTGGTATTTAAAATCTTTTCCTATGAAACACATTTCATATAAAAATACCATCACACGTCATTAATTATTAAATTTGTAAAATACTCATAACTTGCTTTAATTTCAGTTTTATTAATCCAAAATATTTACAATATAATTGGATTTTCAGGGCATTAATCACAACAATCTCCCACTTGCCCTAAATCCATTTGGCTACATATCTAAGACCCATCCCTTCTACATGAGTGTCAAAACTCTTTTGTGCCAAAGTCTTAGTGAAGGGATCTGCTAGATTATTTACTGAGCCAATTTTCACCACTGCCACTTCTCCTCGTTCCACATAATCACGTATAATGTGAAACTTCCTCTCGATGTGCTTCGCACGTTTATGACTTCGAGGTTCCTTGGAGTTGGCCACCGCTCCAGCATTGTCACAGTACAATGTGATAGGCTTAAGTCCGTCCTTGACGACTTCTAGATCCACTAGGAAATTCCGGAACCAATACGCTTCTTTGGCTGCTTCTGAAGCTGCCACGTATTCGGCTTCCATGGTGGAGTCAGCAATGCAAGTTTGCTTAATACTCCTCCAACTTACAGCTGCTCCTCCTAGAGTAAACACGTATCCAGACGTCGAACGCCTAGAATCCAAATCAGATTGGAAATCCGAATCTGTATACCCAATAGGAATGAGCTCATCACTGCGATAGACAAACATATAATCCCGAGTCCTTCTCAAGTACTTTAATATATGCTTTACAGCTATCCAGTGTTGGGGTCCAGGGTTTGACTGATATCTGCTAACTAGACCTACAGCATAACAAATATCTGGCCTTGTACATAACATGGCATACATGAGGCTTCCGACTGCTGAAGCATACGGAACATCTTTCATTTCTTCTGTCTCTTCAGGATTCTTGGGACACTGATCCCGAGACAGATGAACTCCATGTCTGAAAGGTAATGAACCTTTCTTGGAATTCGCCATATTATATCTTGCCAACATCTTATTTATATATGCTGCTTGTGATAAACCAATCATCTTATTCTTACGATCACGACAAAGTCTGATCCCTAGAATATAACTGGCCTCACCTAGGTCTTTCATGTCAAACTGGTTTGACAACCAAATCTTAACTGCTGACAATATTCCCGTATCATTTCCAATGAGTAGAATATCGTCAACGTATAGAACTAAAAATGTTACAACACTATCATGATGTCTCTTGTACACACATGGTTCATCAGGCAATTGTATAAATCCAAAGGATTTAATTGCCTCATTAAATCTGATGTTCCATGATCTAGACACTTGCTTAAGACCATAAATTGATCTATCAAGCTTGTATACCATATGCTCCTGATTTCTAGCTATAAAGCCTTCAGGTTGAGCCATATATATCTCTTCTTGAAGGTGCCCGTTCAAGAAGGCAGTCTTTACATCCATTTGCCAAATCCCATAATCATAATGAGCAGTAATGGATATGAGAATTCTTATGGACTTACGCATTGCTACAGGCGAGAAGGTTTCGTCATAATCGATACCTTCTTTCTGGGTATAACCCTTTGCCACAAGCCTTGCTTTAAAGGTCTCAACCTTTCCATCTATTCCCCTTTTTCTCTTGTAGACCCATTCGCATCCAATAGGTTTAATACCCTCAGGCGCCTCTACAAGTTCCCAGACTTTATTGGAATACATTGAATCTAATTCAGATTCCATGGCTCTGACCCAACGGTCAGCGTCTATATCCTTTATAGCTTCATCATATGTGATAGGATCAGATACTTCAGATTCAACCACTTGGTTAATCCTAGGTATCTATCAGGTGCCCTGACAATCCTCCCACTACGACGAGGCTGTTGTGTACTTGTCCCTACATCATATGTTGTATCTGGTACATCATATGTATCTAACACATTTTCAGTTACTACGGGTTCTTGGAATTCAGAATCTGATGTTGTCATTTCTTCTAACACAATTTTGCTTCTACCCTTGTGGTCATTTACGAAATCATTTTCATGATATTTGGCATTAGTGCTCACAAACACTTTGTGATCTCTCGGATCGTAAAATATACCACCTCTTGTTCCTTTAGGATAACCTATGAACAAGCAAACCTCTGTTCTTGATTCCAACTTATCAGGATCCTTTCTTAACACATGAACTGGGGTTTCCCATATCCGAAGATAGGAGACACTGGGCTTTCGCCCTCGCCACAGTTCCATTGGTGTTTTAGGAACCGACTTGGATGGAACAAGGTTTAATATGTGTGCTGCCGTTTCGAGTGCAAAGCCCCAAAACGAACTTGGTAGGGTAGCATGACTCATCATAGATCTTACCGTTTCCATCAGAGTTCTGTTTCTTCTTTCTGCAACACCGTTCTGTTGGGGTGTACCCGGTGCAGATAATTGAGATCTAATCCCATTTGCAGTGAGAAATTCTAGAAACTCTGTAGACAGATACTCACCACCACGATCTGATCGAAGTGCCTTGATACGTTTTCCAGTTTGATTTTCAACTTCAGCCTTGAATTCTTTGAACTTTTCAAAAGATTCAGACTTATATCTCATCAAATAAACGTATCCGTATCTGGAGTAATCATCCATAAAAGTGATGAAATACTCAAAACCTCCTCTTGCTTGAATACTCATAGGACCACACACATCCGTGTGAATTAACTCAAGCAATTCTGTGGCTCGATTACCTTTAGATTTAAAAGATCTCTTGGTCATTTTACCTTCCAAGCAGGATTCACAGACTGGTAGTTCTGTTAAGTCCAAGGGACTCAACAATTCATCTGAAATTAGCCTTTGGATCCTATTTGGATTAATATGACCAAGATGTAAATGCCACTTATACGCCTCGTTAGGCATAGGAGTTTTTCTTTTGGATGGTAAGTCAAGCTTAGTAGTGTTAAGTTCGGAATTAGGGTTTTTATCAGGGTATAATAAGAAAAGACCATCTTTTACCGTGCCAGAGCAAATAAACCTTTTATTTTGCTTAATGGTAAAGTTTTGTTCAAAGCAAACACTGAAACCATTATTTATTAAACAACTCACAGAAATTAAATTTCTGCGAACACACGGTATATACAGAGTGTCTTTCAGTACCAAAACCCTAGCACCAAAATACAAATTTATAGTCCCTACTGCTAATACAGATATACTTATATTATCCCCGAGCAGTAGTTGCATCTCGCCATCTTCAAGCTTTCTGGTTAGCTTGAACCCCTGTAACGAATTACAGATATGATTAGTTGAACCCGAGTCCACACACCAGGAATCTGGTGGACTTCCAACTAAACATAATTCAATCAAACAAGATATCAATATACCTTGTCCAGATGGCTTAGCAGGAAGACTTGCTAAGTATTTTGGACAATTCCTCTTCCAGTGCCCATTTTCACCGCAGTGGAAACATTTTCCCTTGCTGGGTTTACCCTTCTTCTTCTGAACCTTTTTCTTGGGATTAAGAACCTTTCCTTTTCCCTTTTTCCACTTGTTGGCTTTTGAGGCCGTGGAAGTCGATGCCTGAGCCAGGAGAACAGTTCCCTTAGCTTTCATCACTCCCTCTGCCACTTTAAGTTCGTTCATCAATTCAGGCAGAGAAAAATCCAATTTGTTCATAGAATAATTTTGCCTGAATGTGCCGAACGACTTTGGCAGAGAGCATAGGATCATATCCTGTTTGCTGAGATCATCAAGTTTAGCACCAAGGCTTTCAATTTCGTTCAGGCAAGCCATCATGTTAATAACATGATCCTGAACAGGTGATCCCTCAGACATCTTGGCAACTAACAGCCTCCGCATCAACTCGAGCCTCTTGGCTCGATTCTGTCCTCCAAACATTTGATGGAGATGATCCATCATGTTCCTAGCAGTTGGCATCTCATGCATTTGATGCTTGAGAACATTGGAGACAGAAGCCAACATATATGACCTAGCCAAATCATTGGACTTGATCCAATTGGCATAAGCATTTCTCATATCCTGATTGGCCGTAGTTTCCGGTACCCCGGTACCCCCGGACAAGGTTCAGTGAGCACTTGTTTCAGATTCTCGTAACCAAGCACGATGTCAAGATTCATTTTCCAGTCAGCATAGTTAGACCCTTCAAGCCTATTTTCCTTTAGGATCGATTGAAGTGGGCTAGCGGTCGTCATTGTTTTAAAACTGAAATATTTTAAAATAGCGCAAGTTATGATTCTGTATTTTACTTCTTTTGCGTCTAACCAATAAATGAAATCCACATAAGCATTTTTGGTTTACACAATGGTGACTTATCTAACCGCAGTTGACTCCCCGGAAGCGAGGTCAAAAACTGTTTAGAAAAGCAAGAATTAATCTTAATTAACATGTCATCTAGGTAACTCTTAGCAAACTATGTTAATCCACCACGTTAACCTTTGACCTCTAAGTGAATGTAACATAGCTCCGAAGGGAGGTTAATACATCACTTAGTCAAGCATACACCATTACCTAGAAATTCGTACGAGTAGATCAAACACTCCACGGAGGCGTGGTCAAGTTGACTTTCCCCGTACTTCATTCTATCCGTAGAAGTCTAATCTTGTATGCCACGAATACATACCCGCCGAAGGGAGTAGTATATATTCACTATACTATAGACGGGTAATGGAGGCCGTGAGAATCCAACTCTTTTCATCTCGCTCCCACTTGAATTTTATAAAATTTATGGATTATCTTTGATTATTAAATAATCACTTTTGGCGTCTTATTAATTTTGGAAGTAATTAATCTAATTAATAAGCTCCCACTAGGATTATTAAATAATCCTAATAATATTTTAAGACTTTAATAACTCTTTATTAATTTAGGCCAAAAAATATTAATCCAATTATGCATCATATTTAATCTCTATTAAATATTATTTATCTAATCATATTAAATAAATCATGCATAATTAAAACAACATAATATCACATATTATCATGTCATTTATAAAATTAAAAGCATGCTTGCAAATAATTATCACATAATTATCACGCTTTAAATTTTTTAATGGTCCCTTAAATAAATATGTTTTAAATTATCACATAATTTAAATCATATTTACTGATTCGGCAATTAACCAGGAAGATTATTGAAATCAATTCCCAGAAAATTACCATTCCACGCGAACTCCCAGAAACACTGGAGGGGTCACAACGGTCCCACTTAAAACCCAGCCTTCTTAGACAGAATTTACGTGCACAGTATCAGATTTAAAATTATGCATCTTATGCTTTATCAATGCGAGTATATAATCAGAGCCCCGCTCTGATACCAGTTGTTGGGTGCGGCGGGCCCGAAGCAGAGTGACGGTATAGCAACATTTCAAAAAATTTCGCCATAACCTCGTTATCAAAATATTTCCAAAATATTTTAATTAAGCAGCTGAACAAATCGGGCAGCATAACTCTAATATATACAGGCATTGATAACATAATTTTAAATCATCTAGCATATAATCACAATATGCAAATATCAATTTGGGCAGCACAACGGTATTACCGTACTGCAAAATTGGCTATCAACGGCACTTTTCCAGCACCTCGATATTTCCTCATGAAACCGGCAGAGCTTCCCCGCAATATCCCCGATTAAGAATTTGGAGAGTGGGCTCCGGCAGTATTTCGCTAAATACTTTGAGAAAATATTTTTCAGAAAAACCCTTTTTTCTAAAACCTGAAAATCCCTAATTTCTAATTAATTAAGTGGATTATATATTAATTATATAACCACCTAATTAACTAATTAATTAATCTTTAATTAAATAATTAAAAACTAATTAATTAGAGAGAGAATATTAGTGCCGAGAGGCCTTTTTTAATCTGAAAAAGGAACTGAAAATTGTTGCTTTGAAATGAACATAAGCATGCCCTATTTATAGCACAAGCTTTAGGGTCATTTTCGTACAAACTCCGAAATTTGCCGTGGACGCCAAGGGCGGCCGCCAAATCCAAGAATGCCACGTGGAAGAACACGCCGCCACGAGCACGGCGGCGTCAAGCACGGCGGCGTCAAGCACGCGCCGAACGGGACCCGCACGCGCCCACACGCGCCGCCCATGTGGCGGCTGTGTGTTTGGCGCGTGTGGCACGCACGCAGCAACAGGTAGCTGCTACGTGGCTAAATCGGTCCGGTCTGACCGCCGGTTCACTGTTCATACCGGTTCAGCTGTGAACCGGTCGGTTCAGTGCGGTCAGACCGTGCCACGTGTCCCAATCTCATTAGTCCACGTGTCCGGGTCGGTTTAACTTGAACCGACCCTATCCGATGCCCCGACCCGATGACCCGTTTCCTTGGCCCGTTGACTTTCCAGTCAACATCATCCGTGCTGTTGAAGAGCGGTGACGTGGACGGATCCCAGCCGTCCACGTGTCTTGCCATTTGACGCCCAAGCGGCGCTGACCCGCTGACGTGGCATGACACCTCAGTTGCCACGTCAGCATGTGCCACGTCAGCAAAAACTTTTTTTTTTTTTTTTTTAATTTATTTTCTCCAAAATAAAATTTGGGCATTTCCAACTCTTTGGAATTTAATTTATTTTCTCAAAATAAATTCCTTGGCTATTTTCAAACTCTTTGAAAATTCATTTCTCTATCTCGTTTTAATATTTTCTCATTGATCTTTGTTGGGGCTTGCGGGGGGACCTGCAGGACTAATTAATCTTAGCTCCAAACGGGTCAATCTATTATCATCCCATGACAATAATTGATTACCGTTTAACAATATTTAATTCCACTAAATAAATATTGTTGAACTCTAAAATTAATTAAATTATTCACGAATTTCTCGATCTAGAATAATTTTACATTTTACTCCTCTGTACAGATATCCATGAAAAATAAATCAATACTACTATAATTTATTTTTCACTTTCAATCTGAAATTTCTTGATTCGCCTTAAGTCCAAATTCTCTGTATGTGAAACACATTCAACATACAACTTCGGTGACGCACACGCGAAGTACTTTGGCCAAAGATTTAATTTGAACTTTTGCAAATCTATTTCAGGGATATCTTTAACCTTCCAGCAAGGCTACAGATTCCTCGATCAATATTTCTCTCTAGCACATTTCATGCAATCACCGAACGTACAAAGTATTTTGGCCACCCGTTACCGAGACCTCACTTCTGAGTACATCACAGTGATTAACACTACATGCCTAAAGTAGAAACACTGCCAGGATTAAGAGTCTAATGCTTCCGAGATTCTGTTCATTTTAGATAGCAGTATAAAATGAACAATCTCAGTGGTCCAGTTCGATGTTTCCAATCTCATTGAAAGTCATCAATGTGTTATAATTGGAAACTCCATTTCCCTATGACGAAAGACTAATCATCTTATATAACACATTATAGTCTCGATAAGAACATCTTCTTATCATACTGACTAGAACTTTAATGACACGTGACTTCTGGTATTTAAAATCTTTTCCTATGAAACACATTTCATATAAAAATACCATCACACGTCATTAATTATTAAATTTGTAAAATACTCATAACTTGCTTTAATTTCAGTTTTATTAATCCAAAATATTTACAATATAATTGAATTTTCAGGGCATTAATCCCAACATGGGCGTCCCGCTACGTTGCGGGACGGTGCGGGCGGCTGTCCCGCGTGGTTGCGGGACAGGTGAGCGGGCGCGCCTAGGCGCGGGCGGGAGGGCCTCCCGCGGGATTGCGAGAGGGCTGGGCAGCGGCGACGGGCCTGGGCGTGCGACGTGCTAGCACGCCTAGGCTCGTCCTTTTTCGTGTTCCGTTTCGTATTTTAGGTTTCTCCAAAACCCGGTTCAATCCAAAATTAGAAAAATACGATTTAAATAGACTTTAATCAAAACGGTTTTCAAAAACACACTTTAAGAAAACAGTTTCAGAAATTTAAGAAAAATTACAGTTTCGTAATTCAGGCTTTCTAAAAGAACTCTTGATTACCTAATTCGCATCTAAGCCTAAGAATTTCTACCAAATTCATAATAATTTAGACGAATCAGAAACACTATTAATGAGGTGGCTTCGATACCACTTATTGGAAAACACGAATCAGAAAGTAGCCGAAATTTAAAAATTTTCCAACAAAAGTATCTTGGACTAGCAATCGTGTATCCAAATTCGTAGGGATTAGAAACTTACTTTCTTCATTGTCTTTCTTGAAGCGTTTCAAGCCACCCAAGAACGCTCTTCTCGCGGCTTGATCCCCTCTCCTTGGTAAAGCTCGAATCTTCAAACTTCTAACTTGAAGCTCTCTAGAGATAGTCCACCAACTTGACTACAATCTAACTAGTAAGGATTCTAGTTCTCTAGTTAGTGTTTAGGCTTAACCTAGGGTTTCGTTTATCTTGGAGAAAGGACGGTGTTCAACACATGAACCAAAAGAATTGCCAATTGGCTCTAAGGGGAGCTCGAGCTCCCCTATTTATAATAAGGGAGTGGCCGAAAATCCCTAGTCCTTATGGGCTAGGGATTTTGGTCCCTCTCTCCTATTACTTGATCATCAAGTAATTTTGACTTTGTCTTAGAATTCATATTCAAATCAACTTTCAAGAGAGCTAAAATATCCAAACTATTTTTGGATAATTTTATACTTTATTTATTTAAAATAAATAACTTATTTTATCTAATTAATTAATTCATAATTAATTAACTAGATTATTTTCTCCAAAATAAGACTTTCTTTTTAATTCAAAATTAAACCAAAGTCTATTAAATAATTAATCACATTAATTATTTAACACATAAATATACATACACATATATTTACACACGTGTGAGACACGTGTCACTCACGTGAGCCACACGTGTGGTTCACACGTGTGGAACCCTCTTGGCCCGATTAACTCGTTTAATCATTTTAAAGCCTCAACTCATGTAACCAAGTTGTTGTGTGTGATCCTCTAGGTTCTCAATTCAATTAGCAGTGACCCTAATTAATTAATTCACTAATTAATTAATCAGTCCACAGATTAAACGACCATAGTCTAGCAACAGGTGTTTAACCCCTAGCTGAATTGGAATGCTCGGATTCGACAGAACCTTTAAGTCATTGATTCATGTGAGATACAATCCTCCTACTTACTATCTCTCAACCAAGATCTAGGGTAAGGGAATAATCAGAACCCTAACAATCCGGTCTTAAAGCTAAGTGCATTTCATATCCATTTGATCTCAATCCAAGAAACCCTTTTCTTGATATTTTGATCTACTGCCTTGGCCAAGGACTCCATATGGCATATGAATGACTCACACAATAAGAGATCACCTTGCATATGCAAGTGTAGGTCCTTTCTTGATTCTCATTCACTTTCATGAATCACTTGTGCAGCCCCAGCATAAGCCTTGAATCAGTTGTCTAAGGCGACACCCTTTAAAGCTTATACCTAAGACTACAGAGTTAACTCATAAAGTGACAAGGAACCTCAAGTCTAAGGATCAATTAATCACATCAATGATTCGTGAGATATTTCCTAATCTGGAAGTTTCTATTTCCTGAAATAGAAACTTACTTTCCCATTTAGGAATGTTCTCACACGGGGCACCTCAGTGAACTTACTTATTGAAGTAAGCACCCTCATGTATCACGCACGTATCAACTATACACTTTGCACCTCCATGAAACAAGGTGGTCCTTCTTAAGGGCATGATCCCACAAGCAAGCCTTAGAGGAGTCAGGTTGACACTCCCATTGTCGGTAGGACTCATATCGGCTTGGAGTATTTTACTAATCATGACTTATGTGATATAGGGCTCGTTTCATGAACCATTTCACCTAAATGGTAGAGTCCTAAAGTCATCAGGATTAGGGGAGTTCTCATACATGCACAGATAAAGTAAACGCATACCAAACAAGAGCATATAAAGAAGTGTTGCCTCAATTCGTTATTTCATTCAAAGATTGTCTGTGATTACAATAAGGAAAAACACAAAGCGGATATACAATCGGCTTTCTAGGGCACTATTCCTAACAATCTCCCACTTGCCCGTCAAAGCCATTCTAAAGCTACTCTAAGTCCCATCTTCTCAAGATGACCTTGGAAAGCTTCTCGACTAAGGGGTTTAGTAAGTGGATCTGCCACGTTCTCTGTTGATGCGACCCTCTCAATTTGCACATCTCCTCTTTTGATAATATCACGGATTAGGTGATACTTCCTCATAATGTGCTTGGTCCGTTAGTGAGATCTTGGTTCTCTTGCTTGAGCACCCGCCCCAGTGTTGTCACAAAACACAGAAATGGGGTCTTTCATGCTAGGAACAACATTCAACTCTTGAATGAAGTTTCTAATCCAAACACCTTCCTTAGCTGCATCATTTGCAGCTAAGTATTCGGCCTCAGTGGTCGAATCTGCAGTGGTAGTTTGCTTAGAACTCTTCCAACTCACTGCACCGCCGTTTAGGCAGAAAATGTATCCTGACATTGACTTAAAATCATCTAAGTCAGATGCAAAGCTTGCATCACAGTATCCTTCGACAGTAAGATCTTTCTGACCTCCGTAAACTAAGAACAAATCTTTAGTACTTATTAAGTACTTAAGAATATTCTTCACGGCAGCCCAGTGACCATCTCCAGGGTCAGATTGGAAACGACTTGTTACACTAAGTGCATAAGCCACATCCGGTCGAGTACATAACATTGCATACATTATGCTACCTATTGCTGATGCATAAGGTGTATGAGTCATTCTCTTCTTCTCAAGGTTAGTCTTAGGTCACATCTTCTTAGAAATACATGTTCCTACACTCATAGGAAGGCTCTTAACCTTTGCTGACTCCATGTTGAATCTCTTCAATACTTTGTCAATGTACATCGACTGTGATAGTCCTATTAACCTTCTAGATCTATCTCGATAGATTTTAATTCCAAGGATATAGGACGCATCACCAAGATGTTTGATCTCGAATTGGTTCGATAACCATAACTTAGTCACTTTCATGTCATCCTTCGAATTCCCAATAAGAAGGATGTCATCAACATAAAGCACTAAGAATTGTACTGAGGTCTCCAATTCCTTTCTATACACACATGATTCATTCGAAATTTGAATGAAGCCAAATGCTTTGACTGATTCATCAAATCGAATGTTCCAATTCCTAGAAGCCTGTTTCAATCCATAGATTGATCTTTGGAGTTTGCAAACCTTTTGCTCACTCCCACTGAATGTGAAACCTATGGGTTGCTCCATATAAATGTCTTTATCAATGTCACCATTGAGAAAGGCAGTTTTCACATCCATTTGCCATATCTCGTAGTCATAATACGCAGCAATGGCAAGCATGATCTGAATAGACTTTTGCATTGCAACTGGCGAAAAGGTTTCATTAAAGTCCACTCCGGGTCTTTTAGTGAATCCTTTTGCAACTAGTCTTGCTTTGTAGGCTGCAATGCTTCCATCAACTCCAAGCTTTCTCTTAAAGATCCATTTGCAACCTATGGGCTTGACCCCATCAGGCAAATCTATCAAGGTCCAAACTTGGTTGGAGCTCATGGAGTCCATTTCGGATTTCATGGCTTCTATCCACTGTTCAGAGTCAGAATCTGAAAGTGCCTCCTCATCTGTTAAAGGATCATTATCCTTTTGAGAGATTTCATGGAAGAATCCATACCATCTCTCCGGCTATCTAGGAGTGCGTTCAAAACGCCTTAGAGGAGGATTTTCGTGTGTATCGAAATCCGTGATTGGTTGTGGTTGATCAGTAGGGGACGTCTCTTCAGTGGGTGGCGTGGGCTCACTTTGTACTTCCTCTAATTCTATGATCTTCCCTTTCTTTTCTTTAAGGAATGGTTCCTCAAGAAAAGTGGCATTTCTAGAAACAAACACCTTTTGCTCAGATTGATCATAGAAGTAGTATCCTATGGATTCCTTAGGATAACCTACAAAGTAGCATAAGTTAGAACGAGATTCTAACTTATCTCCCACTGTCCTCTTCACGTAAGCAGGACAACCCCAAATTCTTAAGTAAGAATAACTAGGGATTTTACCATGCCACATTTCATAGGGCGTTTTAGGGACTGACTTAGAGGGAACTAGATTCAAAATCTTTGCTGCACTTTCTTGGGCATAACCCCAGAAAGAAGGTGGCAAGTCAGTGAAACTCATCATGGAACGAACCATATCAAGTAAGGTTCGATTCCTTCTCTCAGAAACTCCATTAAGCTGAGGAGTTCCAGGAGGAGTCCACTGAGAGATAATCCCATTATCTTTGAGATGATTAAGGAATTCTTCACTAAGATACTCGCCTCCTCGATCAGATCGAAGTGCTTTGATCTTGTGACAAGTTTGGTTCTCAACCTCCTTTTGAAATTCTAAGAATTTCTCAAAAGCTTTAGATTTACACTTCAATAAGTATACATAACCATACCGACTAAAGTCATCAGTAAAGGTTATGAAATACTGATGATTGTTTCTAGTGCTTACACTAAGCGGTCCACAAACATCAGTATGGATCAAATCCAAAACCTTAGAGGCACGTTCCACAGTTCCTTTAAAAGGAACTTTGGACATTTTTCCTCTGAGACAAGATTCGCAAGAAGTTAACTCTTTAAGATCATTTTCAGAGAATGATCCTTGATCTGGCTCAAATCTGGTCGATCTGACGTTGTTGATCTGGCTGTCAGATATGGGTCAATCAGTCAAGAATTTGTTTGAGTGGGTTCTTTATCGACCTGAAAGCACTAACAAACGTGAGCTCGAAACCAACTTGGGGGACTTGGGGTTTTACCCAAGTTTGGCACTCCGACGCTCAAGTCAGTAATGGAGCTCTTTAGAGAGAGAATAAATGCAATTGAATACGTATTAAAGGCCTACCAACTACTGTTCAATGAGGGAGTATTTATAGCCATGGCCAGGTAACACAGTAGTGTGTGTACTGTAGGTGCGTATTAATGGCGTTGCCAGTCGTCGATCTGGATGTCGGACGATGGAACTGGCTTGAGGCGGGTCGTTTGTACCTTCTTTCCCCTTTGGGTAAAAGCAGGGACTGACGGTCATTAATGAGCCATAGTACGCCTGTTCCAGGGAATGAGAAGGATACACGTGCCCCGACAGGAGTGCTTTACAGTATTCGAATGTCCGGTGTTGTATGTAATCGATCTATAGATCGATATTGCCCTCCGGAATCCTGAATCCTGTGGGTTTCCACAAGGGGAATAGATCGGTCGGATGACCTGGATCACCGAAACCGATCTGTTGATCTGTTGATCTGGCGACCGTGTAAAGATCTGACGATCCGTCTCAGCGGCCGTATCTGGTTTGTCCAGGCTGGCGCTAAAATCCACGTGGACCCAGCGGGGGTGGCCACGTGGCCCCGTCATATTATGCCACATCAGAGGCCCCCCAAATTACCAGTGTGAATTTTCACGGTGGTAATTTCATTGAACTGGTAATAGGTAGAGGAATCGTCATGACCGTTGGAATCGAGCCGTCACCTCACTTAAGGGCGTGACTTTTCAAGTCAGATCGGTCCGACAAAGCATTAATTGCGACGCGACCTTCCATAGGATAGGCGTGTGCAGGGTAATTATGGCGTCATTTCGTATTTCGAGGAGTTACTTTTCAACCCCTATATATATAGGGGGTCCTCCCTCAGCCTCACTCCACTACTTACTATACTCTGAGAATCGAACTGCTCTGATCGTGATCAGCTCGCCAGCAACTTCCGTCTTCGAACTCGGCCTTTTCAGAGGTAAAAAGTTTTTCCTTTCTTCCACCTCTATGGCTCAAAATCAGGTAGCGTTCACGCCGTCGCCAGAACGAGAGGAAGACCTGCCGGCCCCACCTTTACCGAATGAGAATTTTGACTTCAATTCCGGGTCGGTTTCCGGAAGGGACGAAGCTCCGACAGCGAACAGAGGGGGCCAGGCTTCGACATCGAGGGCACGGCGACCCATTGGGCTTTTAGACGAGCTGGAAGGGAAAGTTGGAGAAGAGGTCGGTGAGGGACAGGTCGATGGAGAGGAACCCATGGTGCAGGTCAGGAACCCTCCTGCTCGACCTCCGCATGTGTACAGGACTCTCTCACATGTTTCTGAGAGGTTCTCCAAGATAACCTCTCAGGAGCTCGCGGAGGTTACGCGGCTACTGGGATTAGGTCCCCAGTACTTGGTTCGAATGCCGGAGGAGGGGGAGGCCGTCGAGAGACCGAGGGGTCTGAGATCGATTGGCATGTATTACGCCTCCGTCAAGTGTGGGTTCAGGCTTCCCCTCCCCCAGGTCATCACAGGTTTCTTGGTTCGGTACAACCTATGCCCTTCCCAGCTGACCCCGAACTCGTTCTCTCTGATGCATTGTATGACCATTACCATGAAGTGCCTGGGGTTCGAGCCGGAGATCTGGGACTTCGGGGAATTTTTCACACTTAACAGTGCCACCAAGTCCGGGGTAGGATATTTCAATCTTCAGTCAAAGCCGAACCGGAAGATCGTATCGATCCCGTCTACATCACATGGAATCAATTGGAAGTCCAAGTTCTTCTTCATCGATCTTCCCATCGTTCCCCGCTTCCGGATCACTTGGGGGGACAACGGTCCGAGGCGGCTCGTGACCAAGTCATCGACCTGGATCCATAACCACTTCGAACTGTTAACTAATATCGGGCTCCTAGATCATACTAACCTGTCGAGGACGGGGCATCTGGTCGAAGCGGGCATTATACTTGGAACTAGGAGAAAGAACTTCCACTTTGGTATGCTCTCACTTCGACCAGACCCTTACTCGTTCAGGGTCTTAAATGATTCTGCCTTTTTTTTTTTTATCTATTATTTCGATCTGACTCTTTTCGTTCTGCAGATCTAAGACCGTTGTTCATGTCTCGAGCGGCTAGGATGAGGGAGATGAGCCAGAGGGACGCCACCCCGGACGAGCTCCGACCCGTGGCGGCAGCCACTCGTGCCCTGATTAACTCCCTCCCTGAGGCCCAATGAGCTCAACAGGAAAGGTGTTCCAAGGAGCTGCACGACTTGGGATGCCGATCTGGCGGGGCAGCCAGCTGGAGATTCCCTTCGGGGGCAAGAGCTCGAAGGGCACGCCGGGTCGTCTGCACAGCCGAGCAGTCAGGTCGGGGAGGACGTCGAACAAGTAATAAATCTCGATCATCTCCCTTTATATTTTGATGAAGATGTTGATCCTCAACTCCAGTTTGTTCAGGCGAGGCATGGGGTAGGCAAGAGACCCTTTAGAGAACTGGTTCATGAACTGCAGGATTCCGACGAGTCCGATGAGGAGGCCCAGCTCCTGAACTTTCCCATGACTCCCCTTCCCCAATGGCCTGCAGGTCTGGAGCTCGAAAAGGCTGATGGGACCAAACGAGCTCTGGCGTTTGGTAAAGCCGGTCCTGAACTCCTGGCTGCTCTCTTCAACTCCGGGTGTATTATTGACGAGCAGAAGAAGCTCTCTCAGAGGTCGGCCAGGCAAAAGAGGTACCAAGCTGCCAGGGGCCTTTTCGGTGTAAGTTGGTGTTTTTTTTTTTTTTTTTTTTTTTTTTTTTGGAGATCGGACTCACTCGAACTGATCGCTTGCTCAGGACGTTCTACCCGTCCTTATTAATTCGATCCACGAAGCTGAGGTCTTCAAGGCTGGCAAGGAAAAATACAAAGAAAAGTACCAGCTGATGAAGGACCAGCTCACCTCAGCAAACCCAGAGAAGGTGGAGCAGCTCGAGCGTGAGCTCCGGGAAGCTCGCGAGGAGAAGAGGCAGCGGATCGAGGAGAAGGATACCATGGAGGCGAAGTGGAAGAGTTCGCAGGAGGCCCTCGGGGAGGCGGAGAAGGCCCATGCAAACGAGCTGGCCAAACTGCAGGAGGACTTCGCCAATCAGCTCGAGTCTGCTAAGGCTGCTTCGAAAGAGGAGGGACGGAACGAGGTCTTCGGCTTGGTCCATGCGAAAATCGCCAAAGCCGGGGAGGAGATGAAGAAGTGCAAGCTGGAGATCGAGCGGTACGCCGCTCGCGAGTTCATGGAGGGTCCAGGCTTCGAAGAGGCGAGCCTGATCGTGGGGATGAACGATGTGGCTGAGGAGTTCCAGATCGCTATTAATCAGCTCAAAGCCCAGGATGCTATCGTCCCCAACTTTAACTTTGAGACCATCGGCCCCATGCTCCCCGACCCAGGTGCCACCGAAGTGCAAGAGGAGGAGGAACCGGTCCAGATCGATTAGGCAACTTACAAGTATGGACACGCCGTTGAGATCGCTCAAGCGAAGAGGGACAAGCGTCCAGTTGCATGCGAGCTTCCCATGCCGGTCCAGGTCGATAGCTTCTTTCCTACGGTCAGAGAACTCGAGAGAACCCTCCGTTGATCTGCTTCGGAATCCACCTCGGCTCTTGTTGAGCTCGACTGATTTGGTCTCATCAACTTCCCCCATCCAGCCGGGTTGTGGCTGTGTGAATACTTGATTTACTTCTGCTCTGTTTTTTTATGAACATTTTGCCCATCGAGCCACGTCGCGTGGTGAGCTCGATGCGCTAGGTACATTCGATCTCTCATAATTTTTTGGAGATCGATGTTCGAATGAACGAGTTGTTTCTTACTAATTCGATCTCTCATACGTTTAACTTATCGATCTGTCTGTCGATCTGTGTTTTACAAATCTCAGATCTCTTTTGGATCGATAGGTTTGCAACACTATTCGATCTCGTTTGGACATCCATCTTGAGTGTGTGCGTTTTACCTCGGTTATTTTTTCAATGTTGTATTTTGGTCTAAGAACGACCTCATTAGATCTCGATCTCTAATAATGATTAACAAGCATTTAAATGTGTAGGATCTCCTTGGGTCTAAGAACGACCTCAATAGATCTCGATCCCTAACAATGATTTAAAAACATTAAATATGTTAGGATGTTTAGGATCTCCTTGGGTCTAAGAACGACCTCATTGGATCTCGATCTCTAACAATGATTTAAAAACATTAAATATGTTAGGATGTTTAGGATCTCCTTGGGTCTAAGAACGACCTCATTGGATCTCGATCCTCCCCCCTGGCTCGTGACCGTGGGTCGAATGAGGGCTTTATCGGGGGGGTAATAACCTATTGTGTACTGATTGACTGAATATGCATAATAATTTACTGAACGGAGATCGTTTCTCAGGCGAATTCGATCTCGTTAATCATTACAGACGAATAATATTGAGGGCTAAGTGTAAAATTTCTTCAAGTTGTGCGCGTTCTACGGTCTGGGTAACGGCTCCCCGGTCATGTCTTCGAGTCGGTAGGCCATGTTTTTCCCGATCTCTGTGATGCGATAAGGTCCTTCCCAGTTAGGCTCGAGTTTTCCGACATGTTGCAAGACCTCGACCTTTTTTAGCACTAAATCGCCGATCTGGAATGATCTGGGTTTCACGTGTTTGTTGTACGATCGAGCTGCTGCTGCCTTGTATTGCTTGAGCTTCCAATAGGCATGTTCTCTGCTTTCTTCAATCACATCCAGATCTTCAGCTCTGATCTCGGAATTCCGGTCGAGCTGGTATTGCGATACCCGAGCGGTTTCGTGTAATAACTCCGATGGGATGACGACCTCAGATCCGTAAACCAGAGAATAAGGCGTTTGTCCCGTGGCTGTCCGTGGGGTAGTTCGATAGGCCCATAGCACGCCGTTGAGCTCGTCTGCCCATGCGCCCAATTTGGCATCAAGGCGGGTCTTGAGGTTTTGGATAATGATCCGGTTGGTGACCTCAGCTTGGCCGTTTGCTTGGGGGTGACCCACCGTGGTGAACCTGAGATCAATGCCGAGGTCTCGACAGTAGCTTTTAGTGTTCGCAGATCGAAACTGTGGACCATTGTCGCAGATAAGTACCCTCGGGACCCCAAAACGGCAAATTATGTTCTTCCACAGGAAATTTATTATTACCGCGTCGGTGATTTTGGGGACTGCTTCGGCCTCAACCCACTTCGAGAAGTACTCGACACATACTATGGCGAACTTTTTCTATCTTGGGGCCAAGGGGAAGGGACCTATGATATCAATTCCCCATTGGTCGAAGGGCCAGCAGACATCGATCAGTATCATGGTGTTTTTAGCACTTGGGATATTTCCTAGAGTGGGTCTTCGCATCCCAAACCATAGTCGGCCAGAAATACCCGCTCCTTAAAATCTTTCGAGCTAGAGCTCGACCTCCAGAGTGATTTCCGCAGCATCCCTCATGGACTTCCTCCAGGATATCTTGGGCTTGGCTAGGTCGTAGGCACCTTAGAGGAGGACCCGTGAAGGATTTTTTGAACAACCTGCCTTCGCTATCTATCATATAGAGCAGAGATCGATATTTGACCCTTCTGGCCTCAGTTCGATTCTGGGGCAAAAGCTCGTCTTTGAGGTAAGCGATCAGGTTGTCCATCCAACAAGGTTCCGGTGGGTCGATGGGGGCGATCTCGACCTTTCCTTCATCAATCGCACGGCCCCCCGAGACCATGAACGAGATGGTTGCATCTTCTGTTCCTTGGAATCCATTCGCCATCTTTGATAGGGAGTCGGCTCAACCGTTCTCCTCGCGGGGAACCTGTTCGATTTTGAACTCTTTTAGCTTCGAGGTCAGCTTTTTTTACTATTTTGAGGTACGCGGCCATGGACTCTTCTCGAGCTTCGTAAGTGTCGTTGACTTAGCCGACGATGAGCTGGGAGTCAGTTACAACGGCTAACCTATCGATCTGGTTTTCCGTGGCGTATCTCAACCCTGCTACGAGTGCTTCGTACTCGGCTTCATTGTTCGTTGCTTTAAAGTCTAGCTTAATGGCGAAATCGAGCTGGAGCCCATCTGAACTTGTAAGGGATATATCCACTCCCCCTCCTTGAGAGGTCGATGAGCCATCCATATACATGGTCCAGATAGGCGAGGTGCGGATGATCTCCATCGAGCTGGTGTTCTTTTCGACTAAAAAGTCAGCCAGAACTTGAGCTTGTTGAGCGGCTCGAGGTTGGTAGGTGATATCATGCTGACTCAACTCGATCGCCCATTTCATCATTCGACCCGACACATCGGGTTTGGATAAGACCTGCCTAAGCGGCTGATCTGTTAGGACAATTATGGGGTGAGCCTGGAAGTACGGGCATAGCTTCTGGGCTGCGTGGGTGAGGGCGAACACGAATTTTTCGACCTCGAGATAATTCCGCTCTACACCGTGCAGAATCTTGCTCAGGTAATAGATCGGTAGGTGTTTTCGATCTCGAATGGCGACCAAGACTGAGCTGAAGGTTTCGTTAGAAAGGGACAGGTAGAGGTACAAGGTCTCTCCCTCATTTGGCTTGGCCAGCAATGGCGGAGAGGCCAGGTACTCTTTCAATTGATCTAACGCTCGATCGCATTCTTCATTCCACTCGAACTTTTTGAGATTCCTTAAAACTTTGAAGAACGGGAGGTTTCGTTCGGATGATCGTGAGATGAACCGGTTGAGAGAGATTATGCGACCTATCAGAGATTGTACCTAGTTGATGCATCGAGGTCGAGGGATGACCTGGATCGCTTTGATCTTCGTAGGATTGGCCTCTATGCCTCGTTGGCTTACCGTATATCCTAAAAATTTTCCCCCTTCGACCCCGAACGTGCACTTGCCGGGGTTGAGCTTCATCCCGTATTGCCGCAAGATCTCAAACGATCTGCGTAGATGATCTAAGTGATGGTACGCCCAACGGCTCTTCATGATCATGTCGTCGACGTAGACCTCCATGTTCTTCCCGATCTCTTTCTTAAACATCAGGTTGACCAATCTTTGGTACGTAGCTCCTGCGTTCTTTAGTCCGAAGGGCATGACCTTGAAACAATATACTCCCTTCACCACAATGAAGGCCATGTGCGTTTGATCTTCGGGGGCCATAGAGATCTGGTAATAGCCCTGGAAGGCGTCCATCATACTGAGCATCTCACACCCATCTGTCGAGTCGACGAGCTGATCGATCTGGGGCAATGGATATGGATCTTTCGGGCAAGCCTTATTGAGATCGGTGAAGTCGTTACACATTCTCCACTTCCCACCTGTTTTCTGTACAAGGACGACGTTGCACAACCATTCAACGTATTGAGCTGGGGTAACATATCCCGCATCGAGCAGCTTGTTGACTTCCGCCTCTATGATATCGTTCCTTGCCCGACTTTGAGTTCTTAGCTTCTGCTTGATTGGTTTGACCGAGGGGTCGATTCCGAGCAGGTGGCATATCACCTTCGGATCGACTCCGATCAGATCTCTAGCCGCCCATGCGAAGATGTCTGAGTTATCTCGCAAGAATTCTATCATCATGACCTCGTGTTGGGGATGCATATTCGCCCCGATCTTGGTGGTTTTATTGCTGTCTCCGGGGACCAGGGCAATTTCTTTCAGTTCTTCCGACGGCTCGAGCCGCTCGCTGGCCTTTCTTTTTCGAGCAGCGGGGGATCTCTCCGCGTCACACTCCTTTGTGGGAAGCTCGATCTCCCCGTTGGCATAGGTCTGGAGGTCGAGTTCTTCCTCCACCTTTTTCCCGGATGGCTTCTTTAGGACGATGGCATAACAAGCCCAACTGTCCATGACATCGCAAGTCACCTCCCCGACCCCGTTCGGGGTGGGCATTTTCAGCTTTTGATGGTACGTTGAGATGATTGCTTTGAACTGAATAAGGCCTGGTCGTCCGAAGATCATATTATACGCTAGAGGCATATTGACGATGACGTACTCGACCTCCTGGGTCACCCTCTTGGGGGATGTTCCCATCGAGGTGAGGAGTCAGATGCGCCCTAACGGTATAACTTCCGATCCACCGAACCCGGAGAGCGGTGTTCGGATCGGATCGAGTTTTAGGTTATGCAATTTCATTTTTACAAGAGTCGAGTAAGGGATAATGTTCGAGCTGCTTCCATTATCAACTAGGCATTTGGTTACATCATAATTAGCCACGCCCAAGGTCACCACCATCGGACAGCTAGGCGTATCGCCTTCCCGATGGGGGCCCGGATGGCTATCACTCTCACTAAAGCTAACCTCCTGCCTCTCCCACTTTCTGCTCTGATCGATCTGAAAGACCTCTTCGTGGGGGCCATTGAACTCTCGAGCTGCTCGCCTGACGTTCCTCTTTCGAGCTGCATTGGAGTCACCGCCCTCGTGCCCCCCGGCTATCATATAGATCTTGTCGTGAGTGGGGGGATTGTCCTCAGCTCTCTCCAGCGGCTGCTTCCCAGATCGTTTGGGGGAAGATCTAGATCTGGATCGGTTGCGGTCGCTCGACCTCCCCGCTTTTTCAGAGTAATGGTCGATGCGTCGAACAAAATCCTTCAGATACCCTCCTTGAATGAGTCTTTCGATCTCGTCGCGGAGGGCGTTACATTCCGCGGTCGTGTGGCCCCATTACTGATGGTAGCCACAGAACTTCCCAGATTTCTCAGCCTTCGGGCCCTCTCGGATGGGCTTTGGTTTCTTCAGAAGGCTTTGGTCCATGACCACGTAGATCTGGTCGATGGACTTGGTCAAGGGGACATAGTTTCGTCGGTCGACCTGGGTCGGTGGGTCGACTCTCCCCTTGATTTTCTTTGGCTCGCTCCCTTTCCGGTGTTGGGGCGAGCTGGACCCAATGACCTGCCTCTCAGATCGGGGCGGAGGCCCGTGCGCTAGGGCGATCTCCTCTACGCGCATGAAGCCGTGGGCGATATCTTGTATTTCCGTCAGGTTACGGGGCCCGGCCCTGACGATCTCATCGGCCCAGAGACGGTTACAAAGAGCTCGATGGACCACAGAAAGTAACGTGTCCATCGTCGGGTTCTCAACCCGAACCACTTCTCTCGAAAATCGAGTCATGAAATCTCGTAGGGACTCGCCCTCCTTCTGGTATATGCTGTTGAGATAAGAGGGGAGAGCTTTTCTCCAGTCATCGAGGAGAAGTGTGCCGTAAACCGATCTACGAACCGGTTGTAGGTCGTTATGCACCGAGGAGGCAGGCAGATGAACCAATCTTGGGCGGGGCCTGTCAACGTAGTGACGAAGAGCTTAGCCCAAATCTGTTGCGGATGGGAGTGTAGAAACATTCGGTTCTCGAAGGCTGTCACGTGTCTTTCGGGATCTGTGGTCCCGTTATACATGGGCAGACCGGTTGGAATCCGATCTCCATCACAGGTCGTACGGAGAATGTCTTCGTAGAAGGGGGAAGCTTCCTCCCTGTCGCTGCGGTATCGGAGAGGGCGTCGGTTTAGTCCCTCTCGGAGGTCGACCTGCCTCTGGGTGACGTGGGAGCCACGGTCGCCCAGGCGGTCTTGGGCCCGTCTACGCGGGGGGTCCACGCAGTGATCCTGTTCTTTCCCTGTGCGGGCCACGGCGATACGGGCGGCCTCCTCCCTGGCGGATCGAATGGGGATCCGCGCTCGGAGGTCGTCGAACTCTTCATTGTCCTCATCGACCGCGCGCTTGCCGCGGTCGTTACGGCTCGAGTGATCGGAGTCTCCGTGGCCTTCGCGGGGGGCTTGCTTGCTCGTTGTAGGGGGCGACGGTGGTGGAGCGAATTCTTGGACCTGGCCGACCCCGATCTGGGGACTGAGACCCCAAATGATTTGGGCCGGTCGACCATCGAGCGGTTAGAACACATACGGGACTGGGTTCCCGTATGCTTGGACGGAGGGGGCCAGCGTGTTGCCTACCACAGGGCTAGGAATTGTGGTCGTCGGGCTGGCCCTCTGTAGTTCGGGGCGTCTCGGTTCGTGACCCTCGTTCTGGGCGCGCTCTATCTCGACCCGCCATTGGTCGAGAAAACCATCAAGGTCCGCCTGGGTGACGGTGTATCTGGGAGTGGCCTCCAGCGGAGGCTGGGGAACGTTGGTGCTGGGACCGACATGTGAGACGGCGGAGGTGTTGCCAAGCGGCGCGTTGTAGTCATGCCTGCCTTTGGCAACCTCTTCCATGTCCTCGTCGCGGTTGGTGTTCCTTGTGTTAACCATCGTGTTTTTGAAAGAGGATGAAAGGGCTTTATCTAGGTCGATGTGAAAAAGGGGTATTTCCCACAGACGGCGCCAAACTGATCTGGCTCAAATCTGGTCGATCTGACGTTGTCGATCTGGCTGTCAGATATGGGTCAATCAGTCAAGAATTTGTTTGAGTGAGTTCTTTATCGACCTGAAAGCACTAACAAACGTGAGCTCGAAACCAACTTGGGGGACTTGGGGTTTTACCCAAGTTTGGCACTCCGACGCTCAAGTCAGTAATGGAGCTCTTTAGAGAGAGAATAAATGCAATTGAATATGTATTAAAGGCCTACCAACTACTGTTCAATGAGGGAGTATTTATAGCCATGGCCAGGTAACACAGTAGTGTGTGTACTGTATGTGCGTATTAATGGCGTTGCCAGTCGTCGATCTGGATGTCGGACGATGGAACTGGCTTGAGGCGGGTCGTTTGTACCTTCTTTCCCCTTTGGGTAAAAGCAGGGACTGACGGTCATTAATGAGCCATAGTACGCCTGTTCCAGGGAATGAGAAGGATACACGTGCCCCGACAGGAGTGCTTTACAGTATTCGAATGTCCGGTGTCGTATGTAATCGATCTGTAGATCGATATTGCCCTCCGGAATCCTGAATCCTGTGGGTTTCCACAAGGGGAATAGATCGGTCGGATGACCTGGATCGCCGAAACCGATCTGTTGATCTGTTGATCTGGCGACCGTGTAAAGATCTGACGATCCGTCTCAGCGGCCATATCTGGTTTGTCCAAGCTGGCGCTAAAATCCACGTGGACCCAGCGGGGGTGGCCACGTGGCCCCGTCATATTATGCCACATCAGTCCTAAAGTGTTTACCTTGCTAATTCTGTTCTTGGAAATGTGTCCTAATCTAGCGTGCCATAAGGGAGCTAAAACTTTTTCATCTCTCTTACGTTTAGTTTCTCGTTGTATATTCATAATATTGATATTATGAGTTAGATAAAGTCCATTACTTAGAGTACTGATGTGAACGCAAGAGTTGTTCCGTTTGATAAAGTATTTACCATTCTTAATATAAGTTTCATAACCTTCACAATCTAAAATTGGAACTGAAATTATATTACGAATAATGCTCGGTACATAAAGGACTTTATTTAAGACTAACTCAAAACTACCTAAATCTAATCTAATTATGCCTAAAGCTCGGGCTTCAACGTTTGAGCCATCGCTGATCTTCAAGACACATTCTCCTTCTTTGAGTTGTTGGACTTCACTTAGTATCTGTACAGGTATCAAGTACCCAAGAACTAGAATTAATAGAAAGATTTATTTCAACAAGAAACATACCTTTCTTTAGAGTAGCCTTGTACTATGGGCAGTTTCTCCTCCAATGTCCCGCTTTGCCACAATGGAAGCAAACATCCTCTTTCTGATCACGCTTCTTCTTTTGGGCCTTCCCCTTCGAAACGCCACCAGTGGGCCTAAGGGGTTTCTTCTTTTTCTTTTGGGCTTTCTTGCCCTTACCTTTAGAAGGCCCAGAAGAGGAAGATGGAGCATTAACCATCAAAACCTTATTGTCCTTCTTGATCGTGCTTTCAGCAGCCACAAGCTGACTAATCAGCTCAGCTACAGTAGCATCAGCATGATTCATATTGAAGTTAAGGACAAAAGGGTTGAATGATGGTAGGAGCGAAGCTAGCAACAAATCCACTGAAAGCACAAATGGGTTGAATGATGGTAGGAGCGAAGCTAGCAACAAATCCACTGAAGCATGTCCATGGAGGCAAGTTTCTCAGTAAGGGCGAGAAACTTGAGTCCATATTCATGGACACTTGAACCTTCTCTCATTGTTAAGTGGAACAATTCCTTTGAAGTGTTATACCTTGTAACACGTTCATGAGGACGGTAAAATTGCTCTAAGTGGTCGTAAATCTTCCAAGCGAATTCCATGGCCTCATGTTGCCTTTATAAGTCCGGAGACATGTTAGCCAACATAAGGCAACGGGCTTGGAGATTATCATCCTTCCACTTCTGAATCGCCTCCCGCTCAGCCCGAGTGGGAGCCTCCCCTTCGGGACTAGGCTCCCCTTCGAAGTTCTCTTCTCAGAATCTAAAATGATCTTTAGATTCCTTAGCCAATCAGAATAGTTGGGACCAGTCAACTTGTTTGACTCGAGGATCGATACAAGAGGGTTTTTGGTTGCCATTTCAAAACACGTAGAGAATCACAGAATCTACGACCTAAATGGTAAAACAGAGAACTAGTGAGCATGCTGAATTATAACGATATACAAAAGATAAGGTCTTTAATCTAATGTAGCTCCCACTGTTTTTCAAAGATCTAGAATTCCCAAAGATCTAAGAGGAACACGTTTCCCAATGGGTACTAAGATCCTAGGCATTTTACCTGGAACCCACGACTCGTGGACATTCTAAGTAAAACCCTAGGTAGGTACAACTTACCAATTCTAACACCTTTAGAACTCTTGGTAATTGTTTTTGCATCACCTATCTTTCAATATGGACCCACGACTCGTGCGACATCCATATTTACTTAGGCGTTAAGCTAGACCCATCAATCATAAGATCATGATCAAAACTTAGTTTGAACGACCCACGACTCGCGGACATCGCCCTTGCCAAAATTGATCACGAAATATTGATCATTTAGAATGATCAATTAGGTAACTAAGAACTAATAAGCTCCACTAGCTATCCCACGACTCGCGGACAATAACTAGCTTTACTTACTAAACTTAAAACCTATTGATGGAATGCTAGGAATTTAATTCAAAATTTGCATCTCGAATTAAATACCTATTTGTTCGAAATTAGCTTAATATTTAATGGGAATTTTCGAATCAACCGGAGAGTTGTCCGGTTTGACCTCACCAACATATATGTTATCCAATTTTATTAGTCTTGATTAATGCAAGTACACTTAAATGCATTTCAAACAAGCACATAAACAAATAACATGTCCTAGCATGATACTAACATGTAATGATCATGTGTTCTACCTACCTTATGCGTGATATTTGGGAGCCACTCCACAATCACAAGTTCTAACATACATGCCACATAAACAGTTTAAATCACATAAGGGAAAGCGGTAACAAAATACGAGCCCTATCTCTATTACATTTTTACAATTGAGATTCCCCTCCCTAATATTTTGAGGGGTCTTCACTTATGGCCTCTTTGTTACTTGAATGTGGTCCATCTTAAAATGAAAATAAAACCTCACCACCTATCTCTACTCTCAAATTACAATAAAAGGAAAAAGACATAAAGTAATAAGGCTCAATCTTCATATTGGCCTTAGACAATTACACGGGGCATACCCCGGACTCAAAAACAGTAATATGGAAAGCCACATAATAAATCACATAACAGTACGCACATTATTGAGGCTCCAACCTCAATTGAAAAACGCAACTATAGGGCTCCAACCCCAATTTAAACCATCCATGTGCATAAATTAAAACCATACATAAATCTAAACCCATGATCACCTAACATGCTTTCGCGAGAATTTAAATTTAGCCAATAAATTAAAATTCTCGTTTCAAGTCCTAATGACTTAAAACACGACTTGATGCGAGTCTTATTTATAAAAGTTTTCAATAAATCCCAAATTAACAAAACAAATAAAATTCCAATTAATTTCTGAAAATTCATAATTTTATCAAAGATGTATTTTTCCAAAATATAAACCGTTTCTATTTCTCAAAAATCCCAATTTTAAGTTTTATGCAAAAACAAAATTAAAATAAATATTCAAAAATAAAATTTTAAAATTAAAATAAAATTGGGACTGGATTGCACGAAATACGAAAACGGATTACGAAAACGGGGCCCGTACAAGAAAGGAGGCCGTGCGCGTCGCAAGCGCACGGGCGCGCACAGCGAGCGGCCCTCCCGGCCACCTGCGGGCGTTGTTGGCAGGCGCGCCTAGGCGCGCCCGGAAGGCCTCCCGCGCGGTTGCGGGAGGGTGCTGGGTGGTGTCGCCCATGCGCGTGCCTGGGCAGGCGGGCGGTGTGCGCGATGCCTTCGCGCGCGGGGTTTCCCGTGTTCGTAATCCAGGCTTTTCGTTTCGTGTTTTCGTTCAAAAGCAAAACCAATCCAAGAAATCCAAAAACAGTTTATACAGTTTCAAATCTAAAATAGTTTTTCAAAAAAATTAAATTTTACAAAAACCAATTTTCAGAAACTTTCAGAAAAAATACAGTTTCGTAATTCAGGCTTTCTAAAACAATTACAAATACTCAAGCGCATCAAATTCAGAATAATTGAGACGAATCAGAAACACGATTAATGAGGTGGCTCTGATACCATTGTTGGAAAACACGAATCAGAAAGCAGCGGAAATTTAAAAATTTTCCAACAAAAGGATCTAGGACTCGCAATCGTGTGACCAAATTCGTAGGGATTGGAAACTTACTTTCTTAATTAACTTTCTTAAAGCGTTTCAAGCCACCCAAGAACGCTCTTCTTGCGGCTTGATCCCCTCTCCTTGGTAAAGCTCGAATCTTCAAACTTCTAACTTGAAGCTCTCTAGAGATAGTCCACCAACTTGACTACAATCTAACTAGTAAGGATTCTAGTTCTCTAGTTAGTGTTTAGGCTTAACCTAGGGTTTCGTTTATCTTGGAGAAAGGATGGTGTTTAACACATGAACCAAAAGAATTGCCAATTGGCTCTAAGGGAAGCTCGAGCTCCCCTATTTATAATAAGGGAGTGGCCGAAAATCCCTAGTCCTTATGGGCTAGGGATTTTGGTCCATCTCTCCTATTACTTGATCATCAAGTAATTTTGACTTTGACTTTGAATTCAAATTCAAATCAACTTTTAAGAGAGCTAAAATATCCTAACTAATTTTGGATAATTTTATACTTTATTTATTTAAAATAAATAACTTATTTTATCTAATTAATTAATTCATAATTAATTAACTAGATTATTTTTCTCCAAAATAAGACTTTCTTTTTAATTCAAAATTAAACCAAAGTCTATTAAATAATTAATCACATTAATTATTTAACACATAAATAAATATACACATATATTTACACACGTGTGAGACACGTGTCACAAGGACACGTGTCACTCACGTGAGCCACACGTGTGGTTCACACGTGTGGAACCCTCTTGGCCCGATTAACTCGTTTAATCATTTTAAAGCCTCAACTCATGTAACCAAGTTGTTGTGTGTGACCCTCTAGGTTCTCAATTCAATTAGTAGTGACCCTAATTAATTAATTCACTAATTAATTAATCAGTCCACAGATTAAACGACCGTAGTCTAGCAACAGGTGTTTAACCCCTAGCTGAATTGGAATGTTCGGATTCGACAGAACCTTTAAGTCATTGATTCATGTGAGATACAATCCTCCTACTTACTATCTCTTAACCAAGATCTAGGGTAAGGGTAAAACCCTAATAATCCGGTCTTAAAGCTAAGTGCATTTCATATCTATTTGATCTCAATCCAAGAAACCCTTTTCTTGATGTCTTGATCTACTGCCTTGGCCAAGGACTCCATATGGCATATGAATGACTTACACAATAAGAGATCACCTTGCAAATGCAAGTGTAGGTCCTTTCTTGATTCTCATTCACTTTCATGAATCAGTACTTGTGCAGTCCCAGCATAAGCCTTGAATCAGTTGTCTAAGGCGACACCCTTTAAAGCTTATACCTAAGACTACAGAGTTAACTCATAAAGTGACAAGGAACCTCAAGTCTAAGGATCAATTAATCACATCAATAACTAGTGAGATATTTCCTAATCTGGAAGTTTCTATTTCCTGAAATATAAACTTCCTTTCCCATTTAGGAATGTTCTCACACGGGGCACCTCAGTGAACTTACTTATTAAAGTAAGCACCCTCATGTACCATGCACGTATCAACTATACACTTTGCACCTCCATGAAACAAGGTGGTCCTTCTTAAGGGCGTGATCCCACAAGCAAGCCTTAGAGGAATCAGGTTGACACTCCCACTGTCGGTAGGACTCATCGGCTTGGAGTATTTTACTAATCATGACTTATGTGATATAGGGCTCGTTTCATGAACCATTTCACCTAAATGGTAGAGTCCTAAAGTCATCAGGATTAGGGGAGTTCTCATACATGCACAGATAAAGTAAACGCATACCAAACAAGAGCATATAAAGAAGTGTTGCCTCAATTCGTTATTTTATTCAAAGATTGTCTGTGATCACAATAAGGAAAAACACAAAGCGGATATACAATCGGCTTTCTAGGGCACTATTCCTAACACATGTATCACGCACGTATCAACTATACACTTTGTGTTAGGAATAGTGCCCTAGAAAGCCGATTCGACGTAATCTGCTTTGGGACTTTTCTTGTATCACAGAAAATCTTTGAATAATATACGATTGATTATAGGCAAACACTTCTTTATATGCCAATACGTGTTTTATGTGTTTCCATTGCGTGCGCATGTATGAGAACTCCCCTAATCCTGATGACTTTAGGACTCTACCATTTAGGTGAAATGGTTCATGAAACGAGCCCTATATCACATAAGTCATGATTAGTAAAATACTCCAAGCCGATGAGTCCTACAGACAGTGGGAGTGTCAACCTGACTCCTCTAAGGCTTGCTTGTGGGATCACGCCCTTAAGGACCACCTTGTTTCATGGAGGTGCAAAGTGTATAGTTGATACGTGCGTGATACATGAGGGTGCTTACTTTAATAAGTAAGTTCACTGAGGTGCCCCGTGTGAGAACATTCCTAAATGGGAAAGGAAGTTTCTATTTCAGGAAATGGAAACTTCCAGATTAGGAAATATCTCACGAGTCATTGATGTGATTAATTGATCCTTAGACTTGAGGTTCCATGTTACTTTATGAGTTAACTCTGTAGTCTTTGGTATAAGCTTTAAAGGGTGTCGCCTTAGACAACTGATTCAAGGCTTATGCTGGGGCTGCACAAGAGACTCATGAAAGTGAATGAGAATCAAGAAAGGACCTACACTTGCATATGCAAGGTGATCTCTTATTGTGTAAGTCATTCATATGCCATATGGAGTCCTTGGCCAAGGCAGTAGATCAAGACATCAAGAAAAGGGTTTCTTGGATTGAGATCAAATGGATATGAAATGTAATTAGCTTTAAGACCAGATTATTAGGGTTCTAATTATTCCCTTACCCTAGATCATGGTTGAGAGATAGTAAGTAGGAGGATTGTATCTCACATGAATCAATGACTTAAAGGTTCTGTCGAATCCGAACATTCCAATTCAGCTAGGGGTTAAACACCTGTTGCTAGACTATGGTCGTTTAATCTGTGGACTGATTAATTAATTAGGGTAACTGCTAATTGAATTGAGAACCTAGAGGGTCACACACAACAACTTGGTTACATGAGTTGAGGCTTAAAAATGATTAAACGAGTTAATCGGGCCAAGAGGGTTCCACACGTGTGAAATCACACGTGTGAATATATATATATTGTATATATATGTATTAAATAATTAAATGTGTTAATTATTTAATAGACTTTGGTTTAATTTTGAATTAAAAAGAAAGTCTTATTTTGGAAAAACTAATCTAGTTAATTAATTACGAATTAATTAATTGGATAAAAATAAGTTATTTATTTTATAATAAATAAAGTATAAAATTATCCAAAAATAGTTTGGATATTTTTAGCTCTCTTGAAAGTTGATTTGAATTAGAATTCAAAGTCAAAGTTGGAGAATACTTGATGATCAAGTAATAGGAGAGAGACAAACCAAATCCTTGCCCAACAAGGAGTTCGGTCGTCCCTCCCCTTTCCTATATATAGGGGAGCTCATGCTCCCCTTTAGAGCTAATGGAATTCTTTTGGTTCATGTGTTGAACACCATCCTTTCTCCAAGATAAACGAAACCCTAGGTTAAGCCTAAACACTAACTAGAGAACTAGCATCCTTACTAGTTAGATTGTGATCAAGTTGGTGGACTATCTCTAGAGAGCTTCAAGTTAGAAGTTTTGAAGATTCGAGCTTTACAAAAAGGTGGGGATCAAGCAAAACGATCAGAAGGGATGATGTAACGATTCTGAACCCGACGTGAAGCGAATGAAAAAATCGAACCAAAGAAGATGGCGAAAACCGTTCGTCCATATCCTGAAGGATGAATTTTTTCACGAGGGTTTTGTGACTGGCAGTTTTCTACTTTCGCAAAACTGGTTTTCGAAGGGAGTTTCAATCCTGCTTTTCTCGTTTCATGTTTCTTTCTTTATGTTATATTGTTAAGAACATCTCTAACATGAATTGAATCTAGGTTGGTGTGGATTGCTATCCCGACAATAGATTCTGAAGTAGAAAGAGACTTTCGAGGGACGGGTTGTCAAGCCGCGAGAAGAGCGTTCTTGGGTGGCTTGAAACGCTTCAAGAAAGAATAAAAGAAAAGTAAGTTTTCTATCTCTACGAATTTCGTTACACGATTGCGAGTCCAAGATCCTTTTGTTGGAAAAATTTTTAAATTCCGCTGCTTTCTGATTCGTGTTTTCCAGTACTTTGCACCTCCATGAAACAAGGTGGTCCTTCTTAAGGGCGTGATCCCACAAGCAAGCCTTAGAGGAGTCAGGTTGACACTCCCACTGTCGGTAGGACTCATCGGCTTGGAGTATTTTACTAATCATGACTCATGTGATATAGGGCTCGTTTCATGAACCATTTCACCTAAATGGTAGAGTCCTAAAGTCATCAGGATTAGGGGAGTTCTCATACATGCACAGATAAAGTAAACGCATACCAAACAAGAGCATATAAAGAAGTGTTGCCTCAATTCGTTATTTCATTCAAAGATTGTCTGTGATTACAATAAGGAAAAGCACAAAGCGGATATACAATCGGCTTTCTAGGGCACTATTCCTAACATAATCAACCTGCAGGGGTGTTATACCTGCTAAAGGTTTTGACCTCTAGGTGTGTTCAAACTCCTTGAGGTAATCGACCTCCATGGGTATTCGACCTCTTTGAAGTTATCTACCTCTAGGGGTATTAGTCCTCCTAAAGGTTATCGATCTCTAGGATAATCGATCTCCTTGAGGTTTTCGATCTCAAAGGGTTTTAGACGTCCTGAATCTTTTAACCTTTAGGGGCTTTTAACCTCGTAGAGGTTCTCGATCTCTAGACCCTTTTACCGTGTTTTTTAATATTATCCGTCGGCTCCACTATTGACCATGTTGCTCACACTACTGGTTGGGAGGTTTTCATCTCTGATGCATTTAAGATGAGGTTTTTTGTGCCTTTGGTCTGTCGGTCTAGATCATGAACGATTTCTTTTCTCAACCTCCAGGCGTAATGGTGTAACCTTCACAAAGTCTTTCAAATAAACTCCCTCGACGAGAAATGGTATCTCATCCTTCAGTTGGTTGCACTTTCTCGTGGTGTGTCCCAATTGTTGTGGAAGTTGTGGAACCTTCCAAAACTTTCAACCTTTCGTCCCTCTGGAATGGGGTTAGGTCGAATGGGTCTTTTACCTAGATTTCTTCTGTTGAAGTTTTTTGGGAGACTATGTCTTTTTGTTGGTTGAAGTCGATAGATCGATCTGATGTTTGTCGTTTCTTCTAATCTTGAGATTACTTTGGATTTTTATCTTCGATCTCGTGAGAACCTCATGAACTCTAATTTTTTGGGCCCTTAGAAGGTCATTGACCTCTCGACCTCTTGTTAGATGATCGACCTAAGGTTGTGTGAGTCGGTCCTAGCCAGTTCAACCTCACAAGGACCTCATGATATGTAGGTCTAACCGACTCCTAAGGAGGTCACTTGACCTATCGACCTCTTATTAGATGATCGAACTAGAGGTTATGCGGGTCTAAAGATGTATTTTTCTCATAATATTTTCCACCAAAACTCAAGTTAACTGTCAAAAGCTAACTTTTCATCCAAACATAACGGAAGTCCTGAAGATGATAAGACTTCAATAGTACGTGACTAAAAGTACCACTTTTAAAAATTATGGAACTAAAAGTGAGAACGACCATATATTGTAGGACCAAAAATGCATTTTCCTCCGAAACATATATATCTACATACATTACAGAGAGTTAGAGTGCAAATCTTAACTATAAAAGCTACGAGGTAATGCACGATAGTACGAAGGCGGAGTGGCGGTGGCAGTCTTTGGGCGGTGGTAAGCAGCAACGAAAGAGATAGTCAACATGGGCAAGTGGCGGGTGGTGATTTCAGACTTTACAGATGCATAATGGTTAACACGTGCATGGAGGGTTAGGGATTCCGGTGCCGGATCTGAAAGAGAAAAGGGGGAAATGAAGGAGAAGAAGGGTTTATGGGAGTAAGACTGATCTTCAATAATTCCGCTATCTATAAAGGTGGTAACACTGTTCTTGTATTATTAAAAAAACAAAGAAGAAAATAATGACGCTGATAATTGTGTTTTGGAAAAAAAGGAAAACTGGACATTAATTAAAATCTCGCCGAGTTTGGTCAAAAGCTCGCGGTCTTTGAAAACATGAATTTTTAGTTAAATCCGTGTTCGTAAAAAATGATTACACTATTCATTTAAAAAAACGACTTTAATGCTATCACGTGCGCTGCGTGATTAAATATTTTAAAACAACGGGTTCATTGAAAATAGAAAAAAAAAAAATCTTTATGTTACCACTTTTTCAAAAAGCAAAAAACCCCAGAATTGAAATATGACCAGAAAATATACCAAAAAGTAAAATATGCCTCAAAAGTCACACCAAAATTAAATTTTGGAATATACTTTGGATCCGAAAGTTCGTCCCTTCCCAAAAAAAAAAAAAAAAAAAAAAAAAAAACTACAATTACATATGATTGATGTAATAGCGGTTTAGATTGGTTACATACATGCCCAAAAAAATAGTGCCCAACGCCCAAAATGAAGAAATAAAACGAAAGAACACTAACAAGTCTAAAGTCCCTATTACACACCGACTCATGGATCAATGGCTGGCCTATGGAGGCACCCAGTCATTCGAGCACTAGCAAGCAATGCTAGTGTAGCACCAAGTTTGCAGCAAGTGATTGAATTAAGGCATCCGTATTTCTGTGTAACGTCGTCTTCAATTCGATCAATACTTATTTGCCCTTGTCCCAGGTGTCCACTTCATAGACTCACTTCTCTTTCCCCTTCGTCGGTGCTTGCAAATGCTTGATCAACTGATTCGGTATCCGATGAACCTACTATGCTTCGAAACAGAGTAATTTAACCACAAACAAGTTGAACTCAGCAAGCTGCAGCAAATCTGTTGCAACTGTAAGTTTCAGTAGTTACCCCAATGCCCAATATAATGTTGAGAATCATACTCTTCTTTTCTCTGCCGAAAACCTGAAGAAGAATAAACATAATGTGAGACTTGTCAAAGAGTCTGGCTAGACATACATGGAGACAAAATCTATATCTTTCTTCATCACTTCTAGAGAAAATGGGGATTGGATTATTCTTTTATAACCTTTTAAAAATCATGATATTAAATAGTGTAAATTACAAATAATCCCACCTTACGGGTTATGCACACTGGCCTTCCATTTTTGAATTTGTATGGGTTGTGGCCTCACTTTTTTAATTCCTAAACTGACGATACTAAAATATATTTTGGAGTTATTATACTTTGCATGTAATATTGGATTAGAAGTGTATGCATACTGAACCTGATACAGGAGTCAAGGCCGCACACGGAAATTGGCGATATGGGAAATCTTGTGCCACTCAGAATCATTATCATCTCTTCTCAGGTTTAGTAAGGGACAACGAAAAATCCATAATTTGGTGATGCGCTTCATGGCTTCTTTAGAGGGCAGACTTGTTAATTTCGGGCAAGAAGTCAGATATAATTCCTCGAGAGATGGCAATTTCCCCAACCATTCGGGCACAGCTTTTATTTCCAAATCTATTAACTGTAAGTTCCTGAGATCAGTGAGATGTTGAAGCTGATCCTGCACGCGGTCCCAATTATCCATGCTGCTTGTAATGGACAAATTACGCAAGCTACGAAAAGAGCCAATTTCTATAGGGAAATCGTTGTTAGCTAATTCCGGAATATTTTTGAAATCAAGCTCCAGGCTTTCGAGACGAGGCATTTTCTGCAGACAACCAAGTGCCACGGCCATATTCGTTAAACTTGTTAAATCATACAGCCATACAATTTCAAGTGATAGCGCGCATGATTCCAGCATTCCAGTTGGCAATTCAGTCAATCCACTGCATCCTATGATTTTCAGGCCACGAAGAGAAGTAAAGCCTTCTTTGCTTGAATTATATGGTATTGACTTGAGCTTTGGGCAACCTTCTATTGTTAATCTTTCAAGAGAACTCAAGCGGTGCAGATCCTCTGGTAATTCTTCCAAATTACTACAATAGATTATCTCAATCTCTCTAAGAGAAGCTCCAAAGCGTGAAGCTAAATGCGTTAAGTTGAGACAGTTACCTACACGCAAGTATGAGAGGTTTTGATTGTCACAGAAGAACTTATCAGGAAGGCAAATCAATCCTTCTACGGCAGTAAGACTGAGTTTGATAAGTGAGGTTAAGTTGCCCAAGAGATTATCCAAAAGTAAGCTAGACTCCATTCCAGAGATTACCAATTCCTTGAGGCATGGGAAATGACTTGGAGCGCTTGTCAATTTTCGGCATTGAATGAGCGTAAGGTACTCAAGATGGGGAAATGCCACCACCTCACGAGCTAAATGAGTCTCACCTGCAGTTATCAGTTCTGTCATTGACGACATGGATGACAATGAAAGAGCAATAAGAGCTGGAAACACAACATTTGTGCCTTTCCCAGCTTCATTGACATGAATCTTGGCCAATGAAGAACATATGGATCTGACATTTGGTAGATCGTCCAAATAAAGAGACTTGAGCTGTTGTCGGTGCAATAGCATCGAGATTTCTTCATTTTTAATGCCTGTTAGTGTGCCTGGGCGATTGGGTTTGAGAACCAGAAAATGCCTTAAGTTTCTCAACCTATTCAATGTTTCCGGCAGCTCTTTCAAATCATTGTTTGCTCGTAATATCTGCAAATGATAGAGATTGCCAATTGACTTTGGCAAACATTCAATTCTCGTCTCATGGATGTCGAGATATCTCAATTGGATTAAATGGTTAATCTTTGGGAATTCTTTATTGTCGTTTCCAACCAAAACTAACCCGCGCAGGTGTTTGAAGTTGGAGAGGGTGTCATCACAAGCCTTACCCATCAAGATTAATAAACGAACATTTCGAGCTTCCTCTTTAGAAATATTCATAATAGATTCTGTGTAAATATAACGAACAGGACCAGTTTCCACCAAAGTTGAGTGTGCTAGATCATGGACAAGGTCGTGCATGCTACAAACTGTTGGGCTCACAAATTGCAATAGGGAATTCTGTAGAAGAAGTTTAATATATTCGTCACTCACCATTTCCATGTCATTTCTTTGATGGCTTTGAAGAAATCCTTCAAACATCCAACAATTCATTAGCATCCATCTTTGAATATGAAAACCTTTGGGAAAGATCGAGCAAAATGCAAAACACTTTTTGAGTGATTGCGATGGCAAATTATCAAAGCTCAATTTTAAAATTTTCATAACAGTATTTCCATCTCCCCCTAAGTTCGAAAGTCTAGTTTTTTCAATTGAGCACCACTCCTCTTTTGATTTACCGTGCAACAAGCCTGCTACTACTTTTGCCGCTAATGGCAGACCTTGACATCTTCTTGCAATTTGTTTCCCTATCACCTCAAACTCTGAAGGAACAATACATCCTTTTCTAAAAGCATTTTCTTTGATTATGGACCAACAATGCTCATCTGTTAACTTGCTCAATTCAGGAATACGAATTGTACCAACAACTGACGCAACACTTCCACTTCGTGTAGTAACAATAATACCACTTTCCTTTACGGAACTAACACTTGATAAAGTATCTATAAAATCACCCCATTTCTTCCTATCTTCGATCCAAACATCATCAAGGACAAGTAGATACCTTTTAGCTTCCAAATTTTGACGTAGCTTTCTCAAAAGAGCATCTTTTGTTTCAAGATCAACTTTTTCTTCGGTCAGTGATTCAAGAATCTTTCTGAACAGATCCTTGGCATCAAAATTTTCAGAAACATAAACCCATATACGCTTCTCAAAATGAGTCTCTATCTTTTCATGATTGAACACTAACTTGGCTAAAGTTGTCTTCCCTAGTCCACCCATACCAACAATTGGCAAGACAGAGAAAGCTGTTTTTTCATCATGAGTTGGGCTACTAGAAGTTAATAAATCCACTAGTCGCGACACATTATTTTCTCTTCCAAAAACAATTGGATCTGAGAATGAATCAGTTTCCCTGCCAGCAACTTTATCAAATCCCACACTAGGATCAGAAGGCACACCCACATGTTTTTGAAGGCCAAAGTCTGTTGCCTCTTGGTTAATTAACTTCAAGTTTTCATTGATATCCTTGATTTTACGAGCCATATTTCGAGTTGAGAAGAGGGCTTGTACCTTTTTCTTCATTTTGTTTCCCGTCTCGATTTTCATTCGAAGGACTTCGTAGTTGAGCTCATCCAAAACATTCTCGGCATCAAAAGCCACAGCTTCTAGATTTTTTAGCCAAACTTTGACAGCTTCATTGGTCACTTGTTGCTTCTCTACATCATTCAGGAAAGCTTGAACCATGCGGAATGATTTTTGAAGTTTTTCCAAGTCTTTCTTGAAATCCCGGATGAGGCTGATCTCTTCCTTGCAAAGTGAAATCAGAGTTTGAAGCAGAACTTCAACGGCGCTGCCGACTATTGATCCAACCACATCTCCCATTCTTTTGCTGAGATATTGATCTAAGAAAGTTTGTATGCTTGTGAGTGTGAGAAAGAGAAAGCGAGAGATTGTTTTGCTCAAATATGATTGAAGAACGTGTCTATGAGAGAGATTCGTTTGAGATGAAGTAAGATCTAAGAGAGTTTGTATGATTTAGAGTTTTTCTAGCTGGGGATATGAGTGATTTGAGAGGGATGACTGGTTGAAACTGGCGAAGGACAGAATGAGCGTCTGAGAGAGACAGAGAGAAGGAGAGAGAGCTTGTGAGTTCAGTTGCATTGCACCGGCGAAGAGACCTGTTTAGAATGATGAAGAGTTGACTCTGTCTCTGTGAGAGAGAATTTCTAACCAATCAAATTAAGTCTTATTATCCTTGAGAAAAAAAAAAAAAAAAAAAAAAAAAAAAGAAAAGGTCTTTAGTGGGGTCACCCCATTGAAAATTTTGTTACAATTATTTATATATATATTTAATGTGTAATTTTTTTTCAAAATATCAAATTATAATTATTTGACCCATAATAAAATAAGTAAATTATTATTAATACCTAAGATGAATTAAAAATTTGAAGGTACTGCTTACCAACTCTAAAAATAAATATTTATAATAAGCGCTACATCATACTATTTTCTATTTTCTATAATTAAATGGAGTTCTGTTTAGGTAATATTATCTTTATTAAAATATTAATATTTTTAAATTACTTTTTACATTTAAACAGAAGTCTAACGTATAGTTTTTTCATCCCTTTTCAATTAAAAATATGCTAAAAAATATGTAATCATTAAATAAAAAATTAGTCTATACATTTAAATATTTTATAAATATTTTTAATTTGTATAAAATTTTAAAACAAAATTATAAAAGTTTGTTAAGCAATGTTCTAATAAGAATAACTTTTTTGACTCCAGTGATTGACAATCCTGAAGTCGCCATTGGGTCTTTCCTGGCTGGTTCGACCTTGTGGGGACCTCATGAACTGTAGGTCTAACCAGCTCCTCAGGAGATCATTGGCCTCTCGACCTCTTATTAGATGATCGACCTGGAGGTCGTGTTGGTCGGACCTAGCTGATTTGATCTCATGAGGGAAATTTCTTCAACCCTCATATGACGTGGTTTGTAGATTGAAATTAGAAGACCATGCATATAAATATAAAAATAACATTTTCCAAAGAAAATTCGCACAATCTGAACATTTAATACAATTGTCGGACATAAGGTTTTCAATGCAAAATTTAAAAACACATACGAGATTTTCTATAAAATCAGAAACGTAAAGGACTAAATTGATAATAACTCAATCTTAGGGACTACAAAAATAAACTACCCTAGAACGCGATTTCTCCTACACTCCCACTAATGGAGGAGTATAAATTCACAAAGTTGAGGTTTTTGAGAGTACTTTCTGTGAGCTTCAACAATGGACGCCGCAAAAGAAGCTCTGAAGAGGGAGGCTTTCCGGCAGGCGGTGGTTAACACCCTCGAGCGCCGCCTCTTTTACATACCTTCATTCAAGATCTATCGCGGTGTTGCTGGCCTTTACGATTATGGTCCCCCTGGTTGCTCCGTCAAAGCCAATGTCCTTGCTTTCTGGCGTCAGGTAGCGCATTTTGGTTCCCGGAGATGTTGAAATTTTTTTTTTTTCAGATGGGAATTTGGATTGGTGTTTTTGATTTTGTGTCGATGATTGGTTGTGTTGCTTGTAATTTGCTTCGTTCTTCGGATGTTGTTTGTTATCTTTGATGATTTGGTTGTGTATCGCGCTGGTTTGGGTTCTGGAATTGTGATCAAGGCAATTGTAAGCGTGATGACGGAGTTAGGGACTGAGAGTTTGATGATAGAGCCACCATGCTAGCAGTTATATGGAAGAATGAGATATGTTTTTTTTGCTCAGTTAGCTGTAAATAGAGTGTTTCAGCCGTTTGTTACTTAATCAATCGTTCAGTTGGAAAATCGATAGAATCAATATGGAAATGTAATGAGATTAGTATTAGTACTCTCGGCTCTCAGCTAAGATTGAGCTTCCATGGATTTTTGGTTGGCTTCACAGTCGTTTTAACCTTTTGTCTTTTCTTCTTGAATGTGCTGACCCGTGTGCCTGTTGTATTGGATATTGTTACTGGATCCGAAGCTTATTTGCAGTTTAGTATTGCAATCAAATGCCCAATTGTTAAAATACTCAAGTCATTTTGTTGGTGTGTTTTCTCTTGGTGTTTCTCTGTTCCTCTGTGCAATGTTTATTTTTATGCCATTAATTAATTATTCCAACGTTTCAGCATTTTGTCCTTGAAGAAAACATGTTAGAAGTTGATTGCCCTTGCGTTACCCCGGAGGTTGTGCTGAAAGCATCGGGCCATGTTGAAAAGTTCACTGACCTTATGGTGAAAGATGAAAAGACAGGAACCTGTTATAGAGCGGATCATTTGCTCAAGGATTATTGCAAAGATAAGCTTGAGAAAGATACTAGTCTTACTACTGAAAAAACAGCAGAATTGAAGCATGTGCTTGCTATGCTGGATGATTTCTCTCCTGAAGAGCTTGGTGCTAAGATCAAAGGATATGGTATTACTGCTCCAGATACAAAGAATACTCTCTCCGATCCTTATCCTTTCAATCTAATGTTTCAGACATCAATTGGGCCATCTGGATTGAGCCCTGGGTGAGATTGTCGTTTAATAGTTGGAAGTATAAAGTTTTCTTTTTGCCAATGAATTGTTGATTTCTCCATATAGATTCTACATTTCTTTAATTTAATAGGTTTTTGAAATTTCATATGCTGCAGGTACATGCGCCCTGAGACCGCTCAAGGTATTTTTGTGAACTTTAAGGACTTATACTACTACAACGGGAACAAGCTTCCTTTTGCAGCTGCACAGATTGGACAAGCTTTCAGAAATGAGGTATTGTGTATTACCATAATGATTGATTTGATGCATATATATGTGGTTTTTAGTATTCCCATTATCAATATGCAACTTGACCGAAGGTAGCTATGTGCTGTTGCGGACTTGCGGTATTCATGGAAATATAGATATTGCAGCAAATAAAGGAAATGTTTATCTAATGTCTAGTTTCTTTTTGGTTCAAACTCCTTTTGTCATCTTGAAAGTGGATCAGTGGATGAATAATTCAGTTATCATGATAACATGAGAAATTGTTGGCTCTGAGCCACTTTCTACATACGTTGAGGCTGTATTAGAGAGTACATATGCGTCCTTTCAAAGTTTTATATTCATTTTCTGTGAAATGTAACCAATCAACTACTCGTGAGATTCTTTTTGTTTCCGTCATATTTGTTTGTGTATCTTGACGAGCATTACATTGCAGATCTCTCCAAGGCAAGGTCTCTTAAGGGTTCGTGAATTTACGCTAGCTGAAATAGAACATTTTGTGGATCCTGATGACAAGTCCCATCCTAAATTTTCTGAAGTTTCAAAGTTGGAATTTTTTATGTTCCCAAGAGAAGACCAAGTTTCTGGGCGTCAAGCAACTAGAATACAAATTGGAGAAGCAGTTTCTAAGGTTGGTCTATTAGATGTCAATAATCTAACTTCTTACCGTTTCCTATAAGAAGCTTTTCTTTAGGCCTCATTAACTTCAATTTGTCAACGTGTATGGCTCAGGGTATTGTCAACAATGAAACACTTGGTTATTTCATAGGGAGAGTATATTTGTTCTTAACCCAACTTGGGATCGATAAAAACCGTCTAAGATTCCGGCAACATCTGGCGAATGAAATGGCACACTATGCTGCAGACTGTTGGGATGCTGAAATTGAAAGCTCTTATGGTTGGATTGAGTGTGTTGGTATTGCTGATAGATCTGCATATGATTTGCGTGCTCACACGGTAAGCAGTTCATGAATATGAATATCTAGTAAGTAGTATGGTGCTTATGCTGCTTATCTGAGGGTAGATGTTTTATTGATATCCAAAAGGGTTTCTATTTTTGAGTGATTTTTTATTAACTCATGGTGTTGAGTATTAATGATTGGTAGGATAAAAGTGGTGTAGCTCTGGTGGCACACGAAAAGTATCCAGAGCCTAAAGAAGTGGAGGTCTCTCTCTCTCTTTCTCTAACACGCGCACGCACAAACACACTTTCTGTAATCTTGTTTTTATGGTATGCGGTAGTCAAAATTTGTTTCTAATGTTGTTTGCTTTTCTTCAGAAACTTGTCATAACCCCAGTTAAGAAGGAGCTCGGTCTTGCTTTCAAGGGTAACCAAAAGATGGTGCTTGAGGCATTAGAGGTGTACTATTATACCTGTTTGCTTTGCTTTTCTTTTGCTCTCGTTTGTGCTTTGTTCATTACTTTTCTTTTAACAGGCAATGGACGAAAAGGAAGCTATGGAGTTGAAAGCTACTTTAGAAGCCAAAGGAGAGGCAGAATTCAAAGTCTGTACTCTCGACAAAATAGTGACCATTAAAAAAAGCATGGTTTCCATTTCCAAAGAGAAGAAAAAAGAACATCAAAGGGTCTTCACACCATCGGTTATCGAACCATCTTTTGGAATTGGGAGAATCATATACTGTCTCTATGAGCATTCATTCTACACAAGAACTAGTAAAGATGGTGATGAACAACTGAACGTATTCCGTTTCCCTCCGTTGGTAGCTCCAATCAAGTGTACAGTATTTCCTCTAGTTCAAAATCAACAATATGAGGAAGTTGCCAAGAAAATTGCCAAGGCATTAACTGCTTCTGGTATTTCTTACAAGATAGACATAACAGGTACGGGCATCTTCGGAACTATTATCTAACCATAAATCCATGTTATAATTACTCTGACATACCTAGAGATTTAACCTAATTACACAAACTTCTCTTCAATTTTGAAAAATTACAAAAACTTCCCTTCACAAAGAGTTTACATTACATATGGATCCTTGATTTTGGATGTGGTTCTCTCTCTATTTTATGAATGCTCTATCTTTGGCCCAGCCACTTACTCATTAATATTTGGTTTTAAATCCATTACTATAATTTCATGCTCTATGCCAAATTTTAGGGTATGTCAGGTTAAGTTTTTGTAATTTCTCAAACCTCAGGTTAAGTTTGTGTAATTTTGCCAAACCTCAGAGTATGTCGGGTAATCATCCCTAAATCTATTCCTATCTGTGTCTAATGCAATTATTTATATCATGCAGGCACCTCGATAGGAAAGAGATATGCACGAACCGATGAACTTGGAGTTCCTTTGGCTGTTACAGTTGATTCCACAACTTCAGTTACTGTGAGAGAAAGAGACAGCAAACAACAGATTCGTGTTGATGTCGACGAGGTGGCAGCTCTGGTTAAGGATGTAACTGATGGTGTCAGCACTTGGAATGATATTTTGTTCAAGTACCCCGCTCATACATCGTGAACACCTTGTAGTCAATTTAGAATTCGCTCACCAAAGGTTATTTAGTCTGTCGTTTGAGCTTCTTTTCATACATCTAATCAGGACCAGAGTATCTACAAAAGATATATTTTTGTGACTTTTGTATTCTGTTTCAGAGTTTTTGGATGTTTCCATTTTGGACTCTTATATTTAGACTTCATATGGATGTCTTTATCCTGTTCAATTGTACTAACAGTACCTGTTTCTAATCATGTGTTGTTTGTTTGGGGCTAATTTTTAGTTAGCTTTGCACGGGTAAGATCATGGTAACAAAAGTATCGAACGATTGTGACACTTCTGCAAATTTTAAAATTCAATATCAAGAAACACATTTTTTTTTAAAACACATTTCCAAGTGGCCGTAGGATTCGAACTCGAGACATTATATTAAAAAATGAACCTCTTAACTACTTGGACCAACCCGACAATAACAAAAACACATGAACCATACTCAACACAACCAATCCACCATCACAATGTATAAAGAAACTACAATCACCTAAACTATCAAGAACCCTAATGCACTACGCTGAAGCACTAAAAGGACTACCGAGCCCGCCGGCATTGCTCCGGTCAGCGTGGCAGAGCTGGAGGAGCTTCGTGGGGACGTACCAGATAGCAAGGCGAGGATGTGCGTCGAATATGGCATCAATATCCCATCCTTGTTTTGCTGCTATGGCCACTAGGGGTCTATAACAGGCCTGGCGCCACGCCCCGACGTTCTCTCCTCTCTCCTTGAAGGCCCGACGGAGGCCGTTGGACGCCACCTCGTCGAGGCAGTGCAGCGCGTAGCAATGGACATAGTGGCGCATTTTGGGCTTGTTGATGCAGCTTGCGCCAACATCCTTTGCGTACCGGAAAACTTGATTCGTCACCTGCAAATTGTTGCATGTTACGAATAGCATAGCTAGTTTAATAAGATGCTTTATGTTTAAGTTTAAAAAAATACCATTATTATTGATAAAAAAAGTTTTATACATAAATGATTCGACTCGATTAGCTCTTAATTGTATGTAAAAATTAAAAAAAAAAAATCATTTATACTGAAAAGGGGAATAATGGGTTTATTATAAGTCTATTACTCTATTTTGTGAAGGCAAAAGCAAAGAAAATGATTTTTCCAATAACATATGACACTTGGATTGACTGACGTATGTTGTTATAATTTGGGCTGGGCTCAGAAATCCGTACATGAGCTGTCGAGCATTGGTGGAGACAGCTATTTGAGTCTTACTGAGCCCAATCAGGCCCAAATGTACGGACCCATGAAGTGAATCGCCGTCATTGTCAAAGCGTTGTCATCATGAACTAGGTCATCCCGATACAATTCTAATTTGAATCTTTGATTGAATTAAATCGATATGGCGAGAGAATGAGTATTTTAAATTTATCGTCTGATTTATTAAAAATTTGAAAATAATAAATTAATCGGATTCGATCGAAGCGAATTTAAACTAGATTTTTCCATATGTAAAAGTTTGGATAATTTTAATTTCATTTTGGTTCATTTCAATCAATATAATGAAATAGTAAATGCAATTTATTAGCCGTGTGGTTTGCCAGTCGAATCAGATTGAAATTAAATAAACCCTTTGAGATAATAAATTTAATTTGTACCCAAACAAAAATACGTAAAATTTTGTGATAGGCGAGACTCGTAATATGATTTATTACAAATATTGAGAATTCAAGAAGCCTAATATTTTTGCTTATCTCTGCGTTGCAAGTATAATCATATTCGAAAAGAAGTCCCAAACATCTTTTGATTAATTCATATTATTATTTTCCCTTTCTTTAGTTGGAGGATTATTTTTTATATAGATTCAGATCCACAATCTATTATATTAACTAATTGTGTGAGCTAGGAATTGAATTAATTATGATTATTGGACCTTGAATAATTGAATTAAGGTAATTAATTACATAAACTAACCTTTGTGGGACATTTTTCACCTCTCTCCTTAGCAATGTGCTGAACCTGGATCAAAAACTCACGACAAAGCTCATAGAGATGAAAGAGATAATCCAGGCCGTTTTTCTTCCCACGCGCCGCCTCCCCCGGCTCCGTCACTACGAACGGATGCTCCCTTTGCCGCCCCCCGCCGCCACTATAATCATCGTCCTCCGCCGCATCTGTATCGTCGTCGTCATCATCATCTAATACCTTCTTCGTGGAACCCCCTAATCTTGACCGTCCCTTGCTATTCTTCCTCATCCGCTGCTTATTCTTTCCACGCGCCACCACCATTTGCCACGGCCCTCCGCCACAAACACCGCCATTTCCCGCCGCCTCCTCTGACCACCATGATGCAAATTAAAATTGGTAGTATGTTATGAGTTGGAAATTTCAGTAATATTTCAACTACCTTGATAACAATTAATGTAGCCTTTAATAAATTAACCTAGAGTATGAATATTTTTTTAATTATTACTTTGCCGCTTAGTTCTAAATTTCTAATTTTATGATCTGAATTTTTTAAATCAAAATTTACAGTATGAACTAATTAATAACTCATACATATATATTACAGAAAAAAGAAAAAATTGTCGTATCCTTGTTTACATGCATGCAAAATTTGATTTATACGTAATAGAACAGTGCCAACTGCCAAGAAAATATTACTTATTTCTTGGGAGAGCGAATCAGAGAGGAGGCGGCGGCGCCGCTCGGCCCTCACGGCGGACTTGATGCCGTACCTCTCTCCGTAGAGCAAATCCCACCGGAAAATCTGGCAGAGGCTGTTCATCATCTCATCCAACTCTTCATCCCTCATGTCCAACAGTGTATCCACAGTGAATCCAAGCTCATATACCTTTACCACAGTAAAATACCTAACCCCATAAGACTCAAACAGCTCCTCCAAACCTCCGAGCTCCGGCGGCGGCAGTAACGGCGGCGCCACCACCCCCTCGAGCAGAGGGGCTCGTGGGTCCCACTTGAACCAGCTGCTTGCGGCGGAGAAGGCATCAGGATCCATTGCTACAGTACCACAAAAACTTTAAAACCTGCTTTCAGCTTATTAGCTTGTGACACTTGGATGGGCGAGAAACTTTTTATAATATTGCTGCTTTCTCGTTTTGAACTTTACAGAAAAGCGCTTTTCAAATGGTTTTAGCTTTTTTTCTTGGCGATTCTTGGAAATTCTTGCATGGAAAAAGCCCGTGTAGATGTATATAAAATGAGCTCTGATATTACTGTGCATTGATCCGTACATCTCTGGCTTGCATTGATTCAATGGTTTGAATCTGTCTTACGTTGTCCTTTGCTGCGTTAAAGTACTTCCACACACATGACTGCTATATAGCAGAATGGGTCTATCCTATTCGAATTCTTACATTTTCTTTGTACAATTCTGCCCCTACATATGAGATCCGAGTTAACTTTAGCCCGAATCAGGTTCAGTCACACCCAAGAAAAAGAGTGTTTTATATTTATCGTATGATTGATGTAACCTTTAAAAAGACAATAGCAAGTTTAATGTATTCGCCTAGATTATTTGATTGAGTTCGATCGAAATTTCCATGATGAATTTGTATTCAAAGGCACAAGGAAGAAAATAATTATGTAAGCATGCATGAATGAATGGTCATTAATTATGACAGCATATTGAATTTTAGCTGCATGTGGTTTGTTGGATTCAAGATTTGATAGCTTTTGCAATAGGGGGCCCTCTGTAATTATTCTGAATCATATACTCAGAACTGCTTTTCCTTGTTTATGGAACCATAAAGCCATGGGGAGCTAGTGGACCTAATCTTCAGTACTTCTGCAGTAATATATATACTAAGGATATGCTTCCTTTTGTTGTTTGTGAAGTTAGGTTTTTACTATGTTTATTCTTATATAATCGGCGAATCGAGCAACCTCATATTGACGTAACATGAGACCAATTAGTCCGAAAGTGCCTCGTCGAGCAACAAAAGTCTACAGATATACAGCCTAGTTGACACCCACGAGTAAAATTTCCTTGTGCTTCAGGACCCCATAGCGACAATAAAGAATGCACTAAACTATTTGCAAGAGTCGAAACCGCGGCCAATAAGAAATTACATCCTTCTAAATAGGAACCGACTAATCCGTGGGTATACCATGAAGTTACAAAACTTGTACATGTGAACCAACCCCTACAGTGAAATAGGCACAGGGAAAAAGCAATAGACCGGACCAGCTTAAAAAAAAAAAGGGTCCCGACGAGAGTACTTTCAGTTAAATTAGTATAATAATGAATTATGTAATTGGAAGCCTAGAACACTTGTGAAATAAAGCTGCAGTTTTTGCTTATGAGGTATATAGGTAGTCTCCACTTTGTTGGAAAATTATGGTCAAACTAGGTATAATTTTAGCCAAAGAGGGGTTTGGCAGAGTAGCATTAGTTAATTAATTGGTAGGTTAATCAGATTTGTTTATGATTAACGGATTTGATTTTCGGCTACATTTCACCGATGCACGCTAAGTGTATTGGTGGACGATTGAGATTGAAAAATAATTTTTTTTAATTTTTTTTATAAAAAAAATATATATATATTTTCTAAATCAGCAGAAGATACGCAAAGAGAATTGGGCCTTTGTGAGCCCAATAAAACTTAAAAGAGCATCAACTTAAAATAAAAGCTTTACTGCACAGTGCACACTAACATTCACTATGAAAACAGAAAACATCTATTATATATTATAATTATAATGTACTACAAAAGTTAAACTTAAAAATAAAAATAAATTCTAGGCATAGCTATATTAGGGCTGTCAATGGGGCGGATTTTAATCCGAATTCGATCCGAGTCCGATCCGAATTTTAACATATTCGTCCGATAAAAATATTCGATGGATCATATCCGATTGTAAATATTCGTTATCCGAAATAAATGGAGCGAATATGGATTTAAGGAATCCGAATCCGATATTATATATAATATTTAATTAAATAAATTATTTACTAGTACATAATATTAAGTAAAATGATTAGAATTAAAATTTTCACATATTTATCATTTTAAACAATAATAAAATTTAAATTTTTTACTCTAAAAGTATATATTTTCTTTTAATCATAAGTTTAAATTAATTTATTTTAAATAAATATAAACAAAACTATCAAATAATTCATTAAATACTAATTTTTTATTTAATATTATGTAATTATATTTATTTTTTATATCAAATTTGTTATTTTTAAAAATAAATTTTATTACTAATCGGGTAGGATCTTTTATCGGATCGGATCCGATCCGATCCGATTATATATGGATTCAAAAACAATGAATCCGATATTCGGATTCTCTTATCGGATTCGGATCTGGAATCTCCTGATCCGGTCCGAATCCGACCCGTTGACAGCCCTAAGCTATATATTACAAACGAATGATCCTCGGATAAAGTTTGTGGTTCCCTCAATGCTCACTTTTTTTTTTTTTTTTTTGAAACTCTTAAGAAATCATTAAATTTGAAACAATTTCTTTTCTTTTTATTTTTCCCTCCCTTTTTTTTGTTCCAAATTTATTTTTATTAAGGAAAACATAACCGTGATTAGCTGGAGTGGGATAAAGTTATGAAAATTTTGGTTACTCAACGGTAACCTTTGATCCCATTAATTAATTTGATCTTAATTATGGAATAATTTATTCTTTAGAAAAGGCAAAGTACTTAATTATATTTAAATGGAAGGTTTAATCACATTAATATCAAAAACGGGAAGATTTGGGCCCACATTAATATGGGAATTGGGAAGTAAGGATTTGGCCCATTAATATGCAACGGTAAACTTTTACAATTTTCTATAAATTCAATTAATTCCTTCTTCCTTCATACATTTGTGGGTTTTCAACTTGGGCGCCAAAGGAAGACGAAGGAACGCTGATGATGGAGCCATGGAAGAACTGCTCACGCTTTCTGTTCTGCTTGTTGAGGTATATGGAATTTATATTGTTTATTTGTTTAGCTTGTGATGATGATTTACTTTTTACGTGAAGGGAGGAGCTTTAGATTAGAGAAATCAGAAACGGAGAGAAAAAAGTTGTGGGCAGAAAAGTCTCTTTCAAAACCATCTGAAGAGTTAAATTATCGATTTCAGTTAATCGAAAATCATGCAGGATGTCATGAATCTCGGGTAGAAATAGAATTCCTTATTATTTGAAAATTTTGCTGCTAACCCTTGATCCTAGTTCCCTTTTGCTTTATTTCAATTTATGATCCAGTTTGTTCAATTACCAAACGTATCCAGTGCTAAAATGCTTATAGAATGGGCATCCACCAAATTAGATTACATGTGGTCTCCCCAGGCCATGTTTCCAGCTTTATTCTAGTTTTTCCAGAGTTTTAGTTTAATCAAGAGTTAACCTTCTGCAGGCATGCTACTCTGCAACGTTTAATTGGACCCATATTGATGTATATTTGTGAGTACTCTCTTTCTCTCTCACTCGCACAGACAAATGCACCGATGTTTACTTAAGATTTGATTAATATCTTATAGGGGCCTAGAGACAAATCCATTTGACGGGATGGTTTCTATAGAGCTTGGGAAACTGACTTGGTTACGTTGTAGTAATTTCTATTACTCTTTGTGATTTAAATAACACACGTGGAGTTTTAATTCACATCCATAATAGCGTAATATTCTTTTTTTTTTTTTTTTTTTTTTACTTTTAGCTAATGTAAGGTGCTCGCTCACTGCCAAAAATCTCATGGGACGGAACTGACTAATCTCAAGAGCCGAAATAACTGCAGAAGTATGCTAGTGCCCTTTTGACATGATGAATGACAGTAGGTAACTTTTCATTGTTAAACAGATATATATTATTTTCTTGGAGCAATGCAGTGGAGAAGTTGGAGAAGCCTCCAAAATTAGTAAGTCCTGCGCAGACATATGTTCATAAGTGGAATGAGAAAATAATATTGTCTACTTATATGAATTCCCCACAAAGAGTTATAGGTAGTGGTTTTCAAGGATCAATATCTTCTGGCATTTCTCTTTGAGCTGTGAGTTATTTTACCTACTCATATCAGCCCTGGAAATAATTCTTGTTTATCTGTTTAGCCTGCAATGATGAATTATTTTTGTTTTCTGCACCTTTTTGTTGATCACAAGCCCCCCTCCAAGAATTGTCGATCCCCCCTTTCAGCAGAAATAAACTTTGTGAGTGTTTTAAGAAATAAGAATTAGAGTTTACCTATTCTCTTTCTTCTTTCCTTCACCTTCCGCATCATGTATTCCATGCATCCTGCATGTTTCTTTTCAGAAGCTTTGGTGGAGAACAATAATTGCTAAGTGATTGATTTGTTTGTCACTTAGTACTTAGCTGCTTAGTTAGTTTGCTTACATTTTACTTTGTGGATTAATGCAGCAAACTTGGAAATGCTTTGGTAGGTATCCTTGATCAAAGGGTGAGATATAGTTTTGAGGTTAACTAACTGAATATCATTGTCGCATATATCATGATATTGAGGTTTTAGCAGATTACCATTCCTTCCATGACAATGGTGGTGGACAAGAAACTACCATTGGCACCTATCCCTTTAATTGACTGTTTGAATGGATAGAAAAGCCTGAGAAAATGTCCAAGGTTGCATAGATTTGATTGGCAGGCTGCTATTGACAGCAAAACCAAGTTTGTCAATGACCCTCCTGTTAATTGTCTTAATGTTGATATTTCGATGGTGATAGATTTTAATCTATTGTGGAACAAGAATTATAATGAGTATATCACAAATTCTTCACGACTGCATGTAATTGTAAAGGCCATTAGTTACTATCTTTCTCCCAGTTTATTTCTCAGGTCGTTTTTATTCTACATAGCTACAAAATTAGTGATACTACTCCACCAGAACATGCAGTTTTGAACATGTCTAAAATTAGTGAAGAACGATAAATGTATGTGCAAGATAAGAAAAATCTAAGTAAACATCTTGCCGATCTAGGCAGTACTTTTAAAGGTACTGCTTGCCTTAAGTTCTGATCCTTGGTATATACATTGACTAGAGCATATTTTCTTATTTTTTTATCTTATTTCTTTCTCCTTTCTGGCCGCTCTATAATGAAAATGACATATGATATTGTTATTCTTATCCCAGTGCAATATGTCACGTGGAATAAATGTAAGTTTTGAAGAAAAAAGTTCTTTCGTCTTACTTTTGATTTGACCTATAAGTAGTCATTTGGGAGATTTGTTTTCTTGACAAACAGCTCCCTTAAAGGACAGGATGCGCCAGGTATATCTAGAAATTCACCTTTCTCCTTGCCTTTAATCTATTTCTGTATATATCTGTATTTTTATAAATAATACATGCAAAGTTATATGCAGATGGCTTGAGGACATATCTGTTGGTTTTAGTTACCCTACAAGCAACTATCTCCGTGGATGTTTCCAGAATGGGCATCTACCGAATTGGAATACACATGATCTCATCAGGCTCCTCATTCTGATTTATTTTTGTCTTTTCACATTATTCCATTTTAATTTCATCAAGAGACCTTCTGCAGGTTTGTTACTTGAACTGTTTAACTGGATCCATACCCAAACACTTAGGAAATATTACCACATCTTGTATATATTATTTGTGAGTACTCTCTTTCTCTCTTGATCAAGTGCTCGCGCGCGCGCGCACACACACACAGAGGGATGTTTACTTACAATTTGATTGAGAACTTTTCATGAACCTATAGATCAATCTATTTAACTGGACGGTTTCAGCAGAGCTTGGGAAACTTACTGACTTAGTCAACCTGTTAAGACATTTTTATTATTCGTGATTTAAATAACATATGTGGAGTGTTATTTTATATCCTTAATAGTGTAGTAATTGGTTGGTCTTAAAGCCTAATGCAGGGTACTCACTACTCAGTCTCAGTGCTAATAATCTCACATGTGCGTTTTCGATGGAGCTGATTGATCTCAAGAGCTGACCTAACTGTGTAAGTGTCTTAATTCCTTTTTGAAATGAGGAATGACGATACATTTCTTTTAGTTTTCATTATTGAACTGGTACATCATTTACTGGGAGCTTTAAGGGGAAAGAGCCTAGTTTGAAAAGTTGGACAAGCCTCCAAAATCCCGCAGAAATACGTACATAACTGCAGAGAGGAATAAATAATATTTTCTGCGTTATTTATATGGATTTCCACATCATAAGCTTACAGGGTAGTGGAATTTACACACCAATTTTTTCTGACGTTTCTCTTTGAGCTGTGAGTTATTTTTACCTAATCATATCACCACTGGAAATATTTTTTGTTTAGCTTGTGATAATGAATGGGCAACCTACCAAATCAGAGTACATGTGGGAGATCTAGATGAGGCATTTTTTGAAGAAGCCAATGGGAGGTTTTGTCGTTATGAGCTTACAATAGGAGGAAGTAGTGGTAGCTGAATAATTCAAAAAGTTTCACAAGTATTTCTTTCCTAATAGAGGTGGTTATCACATTTTACTCATAAATTTCTTTTACAATAGTTTCATGAAATTCTTCTTACTGCAGTTTGCATTTATTTTTTCCTCTTTTGTTCACTTTGCAGTACACCTCTCTTTTCCACCTGTCTCAGGTTGATCAGGTTGTTAACATTTATTGTCCAAATGAAAAACTTATGAATCCCAAATTTCTAATGTATTCATTATTCTTGAAATTTGTTTGCAGGATCCTTGTGTTTTCTCCTACTCCTAGTGAGAAGATGAAGGTGGTAATATCAACAAATATTGCACAGGCATCCTTGTCATTGGAGGTAAAAACTACACTCAAAAAGGTTAGTTACAGAATTATGAATATTAGATTACTATTTGTCATTGTCACTTACACTTTCCAGATTTCAGTGCAATTATCTCAGGGTGTTCACTATGTTGTCGATTGTTTGTTCTCTCATGTGTTCATATTTAGTTCTCTCTTGCTTTCAAATGTTGGTTTGGTGTTGCTTATACAGTTAGTATGTTGCTTTTATTTCAATTGGCTTATTTGAATTTTTCCATGACTCAAACTCACCAGAAGCTTATAAATGTAACATTTATATCAAAGTTGAATTTACTGTCATTTTGTAAAAGATTACTGATATTAATTTTTTTATCATGACTGTTAATTGTACTCAACTGCACGATCCTCTCCTCTATCTCTCATATGTTACGGTCATTGCTTAGGAAATGGAAACTATACTTTGATAATTAACTTTACAGAGAGAGTTTCAGATTCCAAAGCCTTGGTAGACAAATATTTGATGTGTATATCCAGGTATTGTAACAAATAAATACATTATATCATTCCCCCATTTGCTAATATTGTCTTAACTGATTTAATGCAGGGCCAACAGACACCAATTTCCACTTTTTACTTTTTCATATTGAGCAGGAGACGAAAAGAGTTGACAAAGCAAAGTGGAAAATAGGGCTCTGGTGTCTGGATATACCTTTTCACTATACTAGAAAGGAAACGACACATATCCCTTAGGTTGACTGTTTGAGGTTGCATAGAATTTGTTCGTCAAGCTGCTATTGATAGCAAAACCAGGTTTGCCAGTAACACCTCCTGTTAATTGTTTAATGTGTTCTTTTTTGATTACTGCAAGATTTGTCTTAATTTGATATTTTTGATGGTAATGGATTTTAACCTAATGTGGACAAGAATTATAATGAGTAATATGGCTAATTCTTCATGACAACATATAATTGTAAAGGCCATTAGTTACTATCCTTGTTCCTGTTTCTTTCTCTGGTCGTTTTTATTCTACTTACAAAATTAATGATGCAATTTTTAACATGTCTAAAATTAATATATGGAAAATATATAACTATGTGTTGGTTTCAGTTACCTTACAAGTAACTATCTCAGTGAATATTTGCTGAATGAGTATATACCATATCGGAATAGTACATGTGATCTCCCAAGGTCGCAGCATCCTGATTTATTTTAGTTTTTTCACATTATTTCATTTTTAGTTTCATAAATAGTTGACTTTCTGCAGGTTTGTTACTGTGAATCTTGGACCCATACCAAAATACTTGGGAATATTACTAACTTGTATATTTGTAAGTACACACACACCCCATCTGATGAATTAAATTATCGTTTCTAAGGTAACATTTAATTGAAAATCATAGGATGTTGAGAAGGTGCTATATCTCATCTATTGGAAAATTTTCCGCTTTTGTAGATTTGTTAAGATTTTAACCCTTGATCCTACTCCCACTTTGTTTTTTTTATATTCAATTTTACGATTTTCATGTTTACTCAATCTGATTATTATTTATTGGTAAAGATCTCAGTCTCAACAAGCTGGAAGGAGAGATTCCAATCTTGCAAGTCTATGAAAGTTGGAATTGATCATGTATTAACTAAATAGTACCGTTCAGCAATCCTCTATCATTACTTATAAGGAGGGTATTATTATTTCTTTCATTTGTACATTACCAAGCACTTTTTCCTATAGCCTTTATGTTTTGACTTTGTGTCATATTTATTGGTTAGGCAACTCGCAAGGAATTTTCTCAATAGGGCAATTCCGGAGTAGATCAAGAGAATTTGTCAAATGGTATGTAAACCTTTTGTTTTCTATACCTTTTTGTTAATCACGCAAGCAGAAATGCTGAATTTCAATCGAATAATCGAAAGAAAATGTACACTAATACAATAATTTAAAGTGTTTGAGATTAATCTACGAGAATTATTATTTTCCGTTGCAGCCAAATTAATGTTTCTTCGAATAACTTTTCAAAGAAGTCTAGCATTACCACCTAATTCATCTCTGAACTCTACTTCAACTTCATTATCTTCAGAAGCATTATGTTCATTTCCATTAAAATCAGTTCCATTATCTTCCTTTCCATCATCTTCAGCTCCATAATTGTCAGTTCCATTTTCTTCAAATGCATTTACTTCTTTTTCCTTATCTACAACTACATTAACTTCTTCCCCCTCCTTTATAACTACATTACCTGAGCCCCCACCCGCTTCATTTGCACCATCAGGCAAAACATTGTCAAGCACTATTGGGTACTCTCTCCCTTTTTTCATGTATTTCTTTCCATAGTTAACTAATTCAGAATTTGACAACAATAATTTAAAGCCACAAGGTACTGAAATATAGAACCTAATTACAGGCCCATGTACAACCAAGCTCTGCATATATTCTTCAAGCTGATCAAACTTAAGCTTTTCTATATCCACATGCTCAATCATCCTAACCTTACCACCTCATAGTCGCCCAAAACTGCCTTTCCCCCATAATATATGGCCATTGTCAATGAAGTTGAGTCTGGACCTGAAATGTTTTTAAAAAAGCACAGAAAAAGATTCAATATTTTAGGGTTTTATCTTACTTTATTGTGTACAACAACCAAAAGTACCCATCAGGGGACAAATAAGGCAACAGGCAGCACAAAGACAACAAAAATGGGACCATCAGGGGATAAAGGGGACCATCAAAACCTTAAAATACACCATAACACAGTATTCAAACTATTAAAAAAGCTTTGAAACACCATAAACACAACAAAACATAAAGGAATCTATTTTTCTCGAACACACACATGCACATTACACATTCAATATAGTTCTAAAGAAAATTTTACACCTACTATACATAGGCGAATGGAGGCTTAGCAGCCCATCAGAACGAGGACCCTAACGATGGCGCAACAATGAAAAACCTTCTTCGTCAATGAATCGTCACTCTCAAGCCTTCAAACTTTCATGTAAATGGCTGAAAATCTAGGGCTTTTTCCTTCAAAATTTCAGTTGGAATTTTTTTTGACAAAGTATACTGAAGTGAAGCGTTAAGTGTCTTGGGAAATGAACAGGTATTGTAGCACCCCGAAGTAGGCCACAACCCCGCACCGTCGTACCTCTCAAGTGGATAGGAGACCTAGCACCCAAAAGGCACGCCGACGAACAGACAATACATTACAGGATCAGAGTGCTAGAAGGAAACAATGCAGAGAGATATGGGCCATTTAAAATTTTTCGAAACTTAAATCAGGAGACACAAAGGAACTAGTAACCAAGTACATGATCTATACAAGAGTCAAGTATTGAAAGAGATTTTTCAAAGGGGTATTGCGGCTTTTAAGACTAGCGAAAACAAGGAACCAAAAACATAAGAGACTAAGCTGAATATGGCCGAATAGAACAATATGCTAATAACAAGTGAGTGGAATTCGAGATGGTTCAAAGAACCTGACCAAAAGAGTACGATAAAGGATCTCTTATGCTTTAGGATACCAGCCGTCAAGAAATCATATAACCTGAAACCATGAAGTCAGAAAATGGGTAGAGGGTTAGTCAAAGGGACCAAGTGAGGCATGAGCTTTGTAACATGATAAGGTGAGTACTTTGAAAGCTTAAAGGATTTCAATAAAACTTATGTGTTAAAACAGTACTTCAGAAAAACCTTATTTCAAAACTGTATTTCAAAACATTACTTTGAAACAGGAATTCCAAGCAAGCACACACATCATTGGTTCTGGTTCATACATACTTTATAAATAGAATAGGGTAAAGTATGAACAGTCTTTAAAACCTTTGTTGCCCGCAAGTAGGCATTCTCCAACCTTTACTCCCAAAAATATTTAACAAAGTTGGTATCGAGACCGGTTAAGGTCTCAACACCCATATAACATGCACCAACCTTCTTCCTCCAGTGTCGCGCCCAGGGAGCTACCCCACGGTGACGTAAACAAGAATGGGAGGAATTACATCCATCTCTCCGAACCTTCGATGTGGAGTAACCAACCTCCGATTAAGCCATCATCAAGGTCTGTACGACGGCCAGTATCATAGTAGCCATTGGCGCACGCCTGCCGGTCAACTACTTAACCATACCGTCAGGGCCCAACAGAACAGTATATCCAAAGCTTGCATTGTCTAAAATTTCAGAAGTGCGTAAAGCACACAAAATCCAGAAACCAAACGTTGATCAAAGCAGAACTCCAAAACATTACTCATTGCTCGTTAATCAAAACAGTACAACTTTAAACAAATGGAATATCAGAAAACATTATCTTTAAACAAAACAGAGTATCTTTAAAATGAAACAGTGCCCTAAGAAGGGAAACGTTTATCTTGGAAAACAAGGATCTTTAAATCCTTTAGGGATGGTTTGGAAACATTTTGCATACATACATATTTTCATGGTTCCAGTTGAAAATAGAATTAAACCTGACCTACAGAAACGGTATTATGCAATAATACCAAAGCCTCAGTTAATCCAAACTTCACCTGTAAGTGGTGACTAACTATAAGTTCCTATCCATAAGAGTTACCTAAGCAAGTTCGACTATCTTAGAGCATTCAATAGCACATAACGATATCATATGAACAGGATAAAACATTATCAAAGCATATCATAACATGTAGCGAGATTTCATGACATTTATTCAATAATCATCTAGGTATGAAGGCATAATTGAATTCATGTAAGGCAATGTATAGGAGAGTAATACCACTTAATACAAGAGAAACAATTAACTACGGGATGGAACATTTATCGCGAGCTATCCCTAATGAATAGTATTTTTTGATAAAAATTCCCAAAATGCCCTTAATGATCAAGAAAGGATTTCGAAGCTTGGAAAATATGTTCATATGACTGGGGAACATGAGTATATAAACGCATTCTTGTTATCCTTGATTTATTGTGTCCAGCTAGGTCCCGATACGGGCTGTTACAGGTATAGAAGCTTCCTCAATACGCTTCTCTTTCAAAATAATTAATTAAGTTCATTGTGGGCTCATCCACATCATATGCCACCTGTACAACATGTGTATGTCACATCTGACGTGGCTATGTTGTCATCATCCACGTCATTAAATTTCACACTTGTATATAATCTCTGGCGGTACACAATGGATTCCGACAAAAATTTTCCCAAATTTGACACATTTTTGTAGTTACTGACCTTTTTTGTCGCCGGAGAAATAAGTGTCCTGAAAATGCTAGTTGGGGTCAGTTGGAATCCCGATTTTGTATTTTTTTTTTCCTTTTATTCTATTAAAAGTATACCAAATATTAAATGATTACTACCGACTAGGTAAACCATTAAATAAAATAAAAAAATGGCAAGCTCGTATATGTGCTTGGCCTTTACATAAACACTATCACCAAACAACAACGACAAATATATTAATTACATTCCCTTATTTAGCTGTACGCAAGCAAGAATGGGTCAAACCCGATAACTAGAAGTGTCCGTGCATCATAGCTTAATGATATGCATTTTTACATGTAAGCAGATTGACAATGTGTTCAAGTTCCATCGGGCATGGAGATTAGTTTAGAAATAAGCAACATTCCTTTTCGAAAAGGTCCCATGTGCAGGATTCATCATTTAGACAAAGCATGGTTAACCAACTCCCTCCTAAGGATCTTCCCAGCTGGAGATTTTGGTATCGACTCTATAAACGCAACACGGCGTATCTTTTTATACGGAGCAACCTGCATACAGGACGATCAACAAGGTCAAATGAACAGATCGGAGCAACTTGTATGTTTTCGGAAACTTTTCTGCAGCGGATACATAGTGACAATCGACATGCCTGTTTTGCAATGAAATCCATAATTTGAGATGCAGAGATGGTGCTGTAAGGTTTTCTCACAATATACGCAATTGGAATCTCACCTGCTTCTTCATCAGGGTATCTGTGCCCATTTCCATACAACAATTTAACCAGGTAACTAGATTAGGACATATATACAATGATATTTATGCATGAAAATCCTCCATTGATGCATACTCTTTGACATTGTATTAACACATAAAGTAATCAGGAGAATGCTTACGGAACCACAGCCGCATCAGCAATTTCAGGAATTGCTTGAAGTAAATGTTCTAGCTCAACAGGCGGAACCTGCACATATGATGTGTCTTAGTAGACATTACAAATCCAGAATTCTAGAACATATGATTCGATAGTCGTGATGTGAATTTGGTTCGAAACCTGATATCCCTTGTATTTGATCAATTCATTCAGCCTGCCCACAACGAAGAGAAAGCCATCTTCGTCAAAATAACAAAGATCCCCAGTCTTCAACCATCCTTCTGAATCCAATGTTGCAGTTGTTGCAGCTTCATCTCCAGCATAACCTATCAAATATAATACCACGACTAGTTAAAACGATGAAAATGTTCGTTTCTTTATACAACATTCAGAAAATTTATGAGTTTTATATGATGCAGTACACCTTTCATGATTGGAGGGCCTCTCAACCATAGTTTTCCACGTTGTCCAGGAGGTAAGGCGAGTCCTGTATGAGGATGAACTATCTTTGCTTCGAAGTTTTCAGTCAATCGCCCAACAGATCCATATCGTTTCGTCTCCTCAGTTCCTACGGCTCGTGTGGCTCCTCCACCCTCAGTCAAACCATACCCCTAATTCAGTTGGATTACAATAATTAATGATGTTCTTGAGGAGTTGAAAACTTGAAATCATATCACGATACTTCACAAGACAATCGGATACGTTTTGATTTTCATCAATGATACATCACTAATATTACATATAAAGATATATAATTTAAAAGCAGTGAGAATCACGAACATCCCTAGATTATACCCAAACCCTGAATCTTTACACTTGTGATATAAAAAATATTTGAAATATCTTCTTATATTAATTTTATTCCATTTAGACTTCTTGTCATTTTAAATAAATTTCAAATATCCTCCTTAATAGGAACATGTGAACTTCACTATCCAAATTAGGGATGTTCAATCGGTAAAAAAACCAAAAATTTGATTTTTCGGTTTCGGTTAACAGAAAATGCGGTTAGCAAAAATGCTAGCCGTTTACCGACCGAAAGGACTCACTTTCGGTTCGGTAAAAACCGAATTTTTTCGGTTCAGTTTCGGTTAAAAACCGAAAAACCGAAATTTACAAGAAAATTGCTTCTAATTATTTTCCGAACAATAAACAGACAAAGGCAAAGAGTTGATGTCACAAAGTTATTAATGTAAAGTGCTATTAACAATAGCCACACAACTCATGCACACCAATCCTTCAAAAATTAAAAAAAGAAAATCACATTTCGGATTTTCTAAAAAGAGAACCACTAAATTTACTAAACATACAAGGTTTGCCTTGGCCCTTGAGATTATTTAGTTGTGCGCTTGAGAATCTTGGTTGGAAAGACTAAATAGTCGTCTGGTTGGTGAGAGAAATAGTGCCAGGGTTTTTTGTTCACCCCTACTCCAAATTTGAAAGCATAACTCATATTTAGATTCTTTTCCACCTAGAACAATTTTTTTTTCTCTCTTATTTTTAGTTTATTTTTATTTCTTATTATTTTTAGTTAGCACAAATGAAAATATCATCTTTTTCAATAATAATAAAAACTTATACTTTTTTTTGCTCCCAATCTATATTCAAACAACAATTAATAAAAAAAAAAATTTATACTTTTTTTCTTTTAATCCAACTACAAATAAAAAATTTTTAACAAAAGAAATCGAATAATACTATAAGTAAGAAAATGAATAAAAGATAATTATTTAAACAAGATAAATATTTGGTCAATACAAAAATATTAGTACTAATTTAAACCTAACTAATATATAAAAGATCATTTTAACTTTAAAACTATAAAATTAGACTAAAATTAATTATGAATGCGATTTTCTTTTAAGAAGGTATTTCAAATGTTTTGAATATCACAAGGGTAAATTAAATTTTCCTCGTTTTTCAATGATATTTTACTCAATGAAACTCGAGAAAAACATAATTTTCGAATTGTTTATTGATGATAGGAAAATGTCAGCCCTGATTAACCTTAATTTAACCCAATCAAATCATCCATCATTTTTCCTGAAAAACGAGGAAACGACGCTTTGTAGGTTGTAGCTCAATAATTTTGTAATACCTGTGAAATTTCCAGGTGAGGGTACTTCTCCATAAACTGCTCCGTAACCTCTTTCCCCAGTGGCGCTCCGCCGCATACCAACTTCTGCACAGAGCTCAAGTCATACTGAGATACCAATTCCGATTTAACCATCGCCACCACCACTGGTGGCGCCACAGGAATGTAAGTAACTCGATCGGTATTTCTCAGCCGCCTCCAACATTTTAACCAAATCGAATTTCCCCATCAATACTAAAGTCTCACCCAGCGCAACCCCCATTAGCAGCGAGGAAAACCCAAAAACACGAGACATCGGCAGCGAAAAGAGTGATATGGGAGGGATGTAAACGCCATTTTCGTCCTTCCGTTGATCTGCCATCATATTGCAATACAGCCCCGCCACCCTTGCTATCAGGTTCCGGTGTGTTAGCACGACTCCTTTTCCTTTGCCGGTGGTGCCGGAGGAGTAAAGGATTGCTGCGGCGTCCGATTGATCGACAACGACGTCGTTTTGGGGGTCAGAAGGAGAAACCTCAATTCCAAGCATGGAGAGATATTCCGGCGAATCGAGGAGGATAGTTGGGATATTTGGGGGAAGTTTTCGATAAGTTTCCGCGGTGGCGAAGGCGATGATAGGTCTACTGAGTTGGATTTGGTGTGTCAACTCGGAAGGAGAGGATAATGGGTTGGAAGGCGAAACGACGACACCGAGAGAGAGGAGAGAGAAGTACAGAACAGGGATGTGGAGGGACGGCGGCGAGAGTAAGAACGCGACATCGTGTTTGGAGAGGGAAGGTAGTAGAGATTTAAGGGAGGATGAGAGGGACGCCACTTGTCGGAGGAAGGTGGAGTAGGTGAGGCAGTGTCCAGTGGTGGAGTCGATGATGAATGGGGTGGTGGAGAGGGCGGCGGAGGTGGCGGTGGAGGGAGAATGGAGGAGCGAAAGAGCATATTGGACTAGTGGCGGAGCCACCTTGTTTTGAGGGGGTACACTTGACCCCCCTCAATTATTTTTTTTTTAAATTATTATATGTATATAATTTTGGGGTTGAAATTTTATTAGTATATGTATATGTAATTTTATGGAATTTTTTATTATTGACCCCCCTCACCAAAATTAAAATTAACATTAGTTGGGGTCAATATAATAAATTATTAATAATTAAGACCACACAAATTGAAATTTTTAGGTTTCAATTTTAATTGGACTTTAATTTCTAACTCAAGACCCAACCAATTGTTGAATCAAGCTCCTCCAATCAAATTATTTTATATTTCAACCCATATTTCATCTCCTCTCCACTATATACACAACAATAAAATCAAACTCCTTCAATCACCTGCATAGTGATCGGTTAGAGATTTATTTTTAATTTGTTTGTGGACTGGACTTTCTTTTTTTATTTTTATTTTACAATATAAATTTAAAATTAATTTTACTTTTTTTATATTTTAACTAAGGTTTATTTTATCAATTATCAATATGGATAAGTTGCTCATCATAAAGCCAAAAAATTCGATTCAATCAGTTCGGCCTCCTCAAAAAAGTAAAAAAGAAAAAACTTGAAAATCAGCTTGAGAACTATATTATTAATATGAGATCAGATGAGTCTTCTCTGAATTGAAAGAGATTGGTGATTTTGCTCGAAAATTGGTGTAGACTTTAGAAATGATGTATATTCACTTGTATACTTGCTTCTAGAATTGACTTTAATTCTACCAGTTGCAACAATTACAATGGAAAGAGCATTTTCTACAATGAAATACATCAAAAATCGGTTGAAAAATAGGATAGACAACGAATGGTTGAATGATTGTTTGATTACATATATTAAAAATGATATATTTAACAGTGTTTCCAATTATTTAATTATACATTATTTCGTGGACATTTGTGAGATACAAACTTGTAAGTACTTTAAAAAAAATAGTTGAATTTAACTTGTTATTTTTTTATTTTTTTTTTTAGTATTATGCTTTAGTTGACCCCCCTCAATAAAATTTTTGACTCCGCCACTGTATTGGACGATGGAGAGTGGCTGGGAGAGTGGCGGTAAAGACACGGCGGGGCGAAGGCTGTGATACACTTTTGATCGTGTGCAGTAGCCATTTTTGGGGTTCATTGTAGTTTTTGAGAATTGAGTTTCCGACATGAAAATGAGCTCGATGCTCATTACAAACAATCAAGCTCATATATTCATATCAAATCCACATGAAATGAATGATGAAACACGTCCCTACGAAATAATTGACTCTTTTTTTTTTTTTTTAAGAAATAATTGACGTTACAATATTGAAACAAAAAGGTCACCATAAGTCCATAATCTTTTCGGAAAATTTTAGTCCAAATTGTCGAACCCCAAACAAATCGCATGAGAAGTATATTACCCGAACATGATTGTCTTTTAAAGGCTAAATTATAATATTCACACGTGATTCCACAAACACTAATTAAAAAATACGTTTGACCTAATCTTCCTTTAATAGTAATTAATATATTCCCACCATCTAATTATTGGGGTGGATGATTATTCAATTAGATTATTCACTTCGCACCCAAAAAAAAAAAAAAATTAGATTATTCACACTTAAATATTGATGATTTGATATTGGACACAACCAACCAAACCAAAATAATCATGAATAGATACAATAAAAGTAAAATCGCTCCTGCCTTGTGCAACGACGGTACCCTCCATTCACAATATATATTAAAGAACTTGGCCAAACAATTATATTACGACATACGTTGGGGTCACCTTCCTTTGCAACAAATATGTAATAATATTGTCACAATTTGGATAGAGCACGATTTGTCAGAGAGTATAGAAAAGGTGGAGAATTGGTCGGAAGAATTCATTTTATTTCGTATTCAGTTTCTGTGTTGTGTTATACTATATACAAAGATTACAAGTTAAGTAGGATATACAGCCCCTAGTCACGACGTATCTTTTTGTAAGGAGAAACGTGCAAACAGGAAGGATAGTAAAACAAGATCAATTATAAGCAGAGATGCAAAAATGGTGCTGCCAGGTTTTCTCACTGTATATGCCCGTCTCATATCTGCCCATTTACATACAAATTAATTAATAACCATGTAATGAAGTCTTTTTACTATATAAACATCCCACGATGCAAAAGAGTACTGGAATGAGAATTACAGTGACGGGACAAGCAATAATGTAGGCTTTATTTTTTTTTTTTTAGCTTAAAAAGTTATTATTTAATTTTATATTTATATTGTATTTATAAATATAATCAAAGTAGTTATTTTATACGTCAACAGGGGTTGGCCAAGTGGTTCGAGGGCTCTTTCTTGAAAACAATGACCCGGGTTCGAATCCCTCTAACCACTTTGGGTGTGTGTTAAAAAAAAAAATAGTTATTTTGGGTTCTGCTTATCTCACAAACGTCTGCAGACAATTAATTATCTTCTCTCTCTTAAATAGTGATTTATATAAAGTAGAACTCCAAATATTAATATAGGATTCTTATAAAACTTATCAAACTTGTTTAAAAAAATCGTAAAAGGAAAATATAATTACTATTTTTTCACAAAAAAATCATAAAAGAAAAATATAATTACTAATTTTCTTGTGAAAAAATCCAAGGGTAAATAAAAAATTCACAATATGCTTTTCTTCTCTTTTCTTTTTTCTTTTCTTTTTCTCTCTAAAAAGGTTCATATGTAAAACGAACCTATTGTGTGAACAAGTATTACCTGGAACACTAAATTTTATGTTATAGAATAATTTTATTGGGTTAATTACACCTAACCCCCATATTAGATGGGGTAATTACAATTCACCACCATTTTTAGATTAAATTACAGACACCACCCTTTTAGAAAATTTTAATTACACCCAGCCCCCAAAATTTTAAAGTTTTGTTAGAAAAGTGATTACATCAGCAAATTTTTTTAGAAAAATCCAAAAATACCCCCTTGACTATAGTCAACTTATTTATTCCCAAATTGCCCATGTGAGGTTAAATGTAATTATTTGTATTACTTTAGGGGTCATGTGTAATTTTTTATACCAAAGTTTGCAATTTTATTTTTTGGCAAAACCTAACCAATTAATAAGAATAAATACTAAAATAAATAAAATAAATAAAATTTTTTTTGAAGAAAAGAATATATATTCAATATCAACCATAATAGAATGAATTTCATTTTAACGATCAAACAATACAACCCAAAGTAGGGATCTTTAATCACATATTGTCATTTCTAGCTACAAACATGCTATAACAAGACAGAATCTGATTGCTACAAATTAAATTTCGAAACCAACAACATTGCCTTTCTTTAGCTCATATGTTAGAACCTAGCGTTACAACAACCTAAAAATTACAAAAAAACTTCGTCCGAACATTGTCCTCTTGTTGTTTGTTCTCGTTTTTGCTCCTCTTGTTGCCCTTGCTCCGCATCTTCCTCAACTGCTGCGTCCGAACACTGTGATCTGCATCTAAGAAGACAAGAAACAGAGTGATCCCATGACATACCTCAAGTAAACACCCCTTATAACGCAAGAAGACAAGAAACAAAGTGATTTGAAACCAATCCAAAGGCTGATTTTGATACATCTTTCTACATAACTAAGTCATTTATAATCGCCTCGATTGCATCCAGATTGCTCCTCTCTCTGTTAACTGCTCCTAATTCTTAACACCATAAATCCAAAGTTCAGTAAAAACACCACTAATAAAACATACTAAGAAAATTAGGCTGCAAATATGCAGGTTAACTTGCAACGACAATTAATTATAAGTGTTCTCTCAATGTAAGATCAACTCTTCCTTAATTAAGAATAACTCAGTTCCGTCTCCCTCAGAGAAATCCAAAATCAACTCTACCAAGATTTATTCGCCTTGATTTTCTTCTCTTTTTTTATTTAATTTCAAAGAACTATTAATTAATAACATATCCAAAAGGAAAAATGATAATCAAGAAGCAAACATACATAATAATAAGGGCCAATTACATCCAGGCCCTCACAATAGGCAAAATTACATTCCAGGCACCCTTGTTTGAAAAATTACATATTAGTCCCTGTAGGACATGTTTGACTTGAAGTCCCTATCACTTGAAGGGGCAATTTGGAGGTGTGTTATTGGCTACCATAGGTTTAGATGGGAACAATGGCCTTTACCCACTAGCTTATGCAGTAGCTGAAACTGAGAACAAGGAACAATGGCCTTTTCCGTCAGGGACTTCAAGCCAAACACGTCCTACAAGGACTAATATGTAATTTTTCAAACAAGGGTGCCTGAGATGTAATTTTGCTTATTGTGAGGGTACCTGGATGTAATTCGCCGTAATAATAATAATATTCTTTCGATGTGTTCACGGATCATTGCAAATAAAACCTTTTAAAGTAAATAAGAGTGATTGCCTACATAACAAAAAAAATAAGTCTAAACAAGAAAAAAAACTTTATCGCTCAACATTGTAGCCAGCAATTTAAGTACCTGAATTTTCTGCGGAAACTTAAAGGCATAGCACACCTAAAAAAGGGCAAAATATTATGAAGAAATATGTGATAATATCATAAAAGGACAGAGCACAACCAAAAACATAAAAACACACCAAAATTCTTCACAATTTCATAAAACCTGAATCTAAAAAAGTAGCGCAGAACCTATTAGACCCCCAAAATGAAAAAAACCCTAATTTCCATGGTTGACCTGCATAATGGGAGCATGCCCAGAAGCAGTTTATAGATATGCTTGTTTTGAGTTCCTTGATATAATCTACCCAAGTAAAGATCTCAGGGAAATATACAGATTCGATGATAGCCTAAAATCACAAATCAGTAAATTTACAAGAGGAAGACAGGTGGTTCTCAAATTCTACACCATATCTCCAGAACCAGAGAAGCATATATGGCATGAAGCCTTCTTCATGATCACTGCAGACCACCTTTTTGACACCATAAAGATTGAGCAAGGAAATAAACCTTTGAGGAAAATCCAAGTTAATAAAGAATGGATTGTCCAAAGGCGTGCTTTGGGAATAAAAGCTATCCACAGTGTTGCAGAAAATCTGTACAAATATAAGTTCGAAACCTTGATGAGTAAAGGAAATTGGATTCTGCTCACCAAAGGAGGAAAAATAAGTTCTCCTCTTTTAATGGAATTCATAAATAAATTTGAAAAACATGAATTTTTCTGCACTACAGAGACTAGACAAGAAGCTTGCAAGTTGATGGGCTGTAACCATTAAATGATGTAAGCACATACATCAACAAGGAAGTGACGAATGTCATGACATCATATTTCATTCATCAAGTGGCAAATAAAAGTATCGGCAGCATCTCAACCATTAAAAAGTGCCAGCAAGATCTGGACCGTTGAAGGATAAAGCAGTGGAGCTCAAATAAAAATTTCAAGTCCGAATAGTAGTAAAAATATGACCTATAAATAGAGTCCTCTTGTATGGTGAAGGAGATGGTCTTGAAATCGGAGAGTCGTATGTAAAAACATCTTGAAGTCTTTAAGTTTCTGAGTGTTGAGTTTTGTATTTCCGGATAAATCTTCTTTTCAGAATATATGATGATTGTATATACCTCTTTGGAAGGAAATAAAATTCTCCTTTTCATATACACAAGATAAATACTTTGTTGAGAGTTTTATTAAACCTTTTTACTCCAGTCTATTCCTGCAAACCTTTTTATTGAAACTTATAAGCCGTAGTGAGGTTTTCCGTTGGAGGTTGAAGTCTGTTTCCAGTTGATGTCCGTGAAAGCATGAAGCTGTGAGGACTTTTGGAACAAGAAGGGCTAACCGAGGAGAAACGAAGACAAGTCTTGGAGGATCAATAAATCAGAGTTGTAGAAGAGGAATGAGATAAAGAGAGGTAATACAATTTTGGATTAATTACATCTAGACCCCTTCCGAGTTTAGTATATTATAATTGGACCCCTGTTAGTCATTTTATTACAGTTTGACCCCTTCTAAAATTTTAAAATTACTAAACGGTGAAGAAAATATACAATTTCGTTAAATATTTCACGTAATATTCCAAATAATTGTGAAATAACCATTATATTCAAAATAATTGTGAAATAATTGTTTGTTTAACCATTTATTTATTCTAAAAAGACGTGATTTTTTTTTCCTACTTTTATAAAACATGATCTTAGAACCAAACGTAATGGTCATTTCACAATTATTTGGAATATAACGCAATTATTTGGAATGTAAAGTGAAATATTTAACGAAATTGTATCTTTTCGTCACCGTTTAGTAATTTTAAAATTTTAGAAGGGGTCAAACTGTAATAAAATGACTAACAGGGGTCCAATTGTAATATACTAAACTCGGAAGGGGTCTAGATGTAATTAACCCTAAAATTTTTATAAATAATTTGTGTGTTTTATGAATTTTAGGATGAATTTTAGAGTACTTCTATTCATTAAGCATGATTAATTTCGATGTCTATGCTCTTACGTTTAATATTATGAATAAAAATATACTTTATATACCTAATTAAAATATTTTAAAAAAAAGTTTTGGGGTCAAATTTATAAATAACATAAAGTATATAGTAATAAAAAAAAAAGTAAAAAGCTTTTAGTGGAGTTACATATGCCATCCACGACTAGTAGTAGAAAATTAATACATATATAAAAAATAGTATTTTATTAATAAAAATTAAAATTAATACTATATTGAGAAAATACTCTATATTTATAAATATAGTAAATTACAAAAAAAAAAATATAATTATTTACCAAATATATTCTATTTATAATCTATGATACACGAATCGGATACGGACACGACACGACACGGATACGGTGATATAATTTTTTTAAAAATTTTTTATTTGAGGAGTGTCGGATAAGGTATTTGATGGGGTCAAAATACGATCGTCCCACATGAAGACACGTGGCATCACCGAGCTGATGACATCTGTCTCCACAAGGCTGCACCCATCAGCGCACGAGCGCTAAGCCATGCGCTAAGCCAGCCGCCATCAAGGGTGAATCCATCTGCGCACGAGCGCCAAGCCCAACAAGCGCAATCCTTCTTCAAGGAGTTAAGCCCAACGAGCGCTATCACTCCCACGAGCGTCCAACAAACTGAACGATTGGTACGCCCACGTGCCAAGGGAGCACTCTTCGAGCGTCACACTCCCTCAGAGTGGCCTCCCCTTTGGCTCGTCACTTGAACTGGAGCCTTCATCCCCCTCAGCGGATATCTTGGCCTCCAATACTCCAGGTTGTCACGAGCGCGCTCTTAAGCCCTCGTCACCAACCACCCAAATGGCTCTCTGACACAACGTACATGCCCGCGCACCTGCCACTGTTGCCAGCACTAACTTTCGGCCACTTTTGCAGAAGATTCCTCCTAGGTTTCTCTCTCACAGCGCCACGTGTTAGGGCGACATCCGGCCAGGACCACTTGAGGCAAATGACCAAAGGGCCCTTGACCCTCAACTATAAATAGCCAAAGTCATCTTCTACACAAGTAAGCTTTCTTCACTTCTACAACTGTGACTGAACTTACATTTCTTCATACACAAAACTGACTTGAGCGTCGGAGAGCCAAACTGGGTATCACCCCCAGTTCCCCCAGCTTGGTCTTCTGACTCTTCTTGTGCTTGTCCCAACAGGTTGAACCCCTTTCTCTTTTTCCGGCGAAGCTCCGGTGGTTTCCTCCACAAAATACAAATTGTAAAGTGATCGGATTCAGACCCATCCATTTCTGGACCCATCATTTTTGGCGCCGTCTGTGGGAAACCAGTCCTTCATCTTCTTCCTTTCTTTTTGTTGGTAGAAAAACAAGCACATCTTCACTTTCAACAGCCATGGTTGCAACTAGATCTGGAGCTGTAGGAGGAGGAGAAAACACCTCCCAAGATGCAAATATCGTTCTTCCCTCCACCGCCACTGGTGGAGCGCCGCCACCTTCCGTCGCCGCTGGTGGAGCACCTCCCGCCGCAGGAGTGACTCCACAGGCAGAATCTTCTGCGCCACCACCTGCACCGCCGGTGATGCCCATTCCCACCACCGCGGGGGGAGTTTCTCTCTCAGTTCCACCGCCGCTTGCACAGAATTCCTGGGTCCATCCCCAGATGAACCTTGGAATGCAAGGTTACCTGATGCCTCCTCCTGGATACTCCCTTACTCCGGCGATGATGATGCCACCAGTCCAGCCATACCATGCCGGACAACTCCAGCTCCCAGTGGTGGTCCCCAGGGAGATTGAAGGAGTGGAGTTACCTCCACTAACCACCCAACAATTGAGGGCTCTATACGCCCAATGTGAGGTTCAGGCGGCTCAGGGGGCATGGGAAAGGTTCCATTCCATGTACTTTCCCTCTGGGCAGGCCACTCAGGTTGCGGCCCCTTTAGGCGGACAGCAAAACTTTCCCCTCAGAGAAGCCCAGGCTGTCCTGAGGGCACAACCACCACCACCACCAACGAGAGAAGTGCCCCAGCAGGAGGGCAACAAGCGCGTCTCCGTGGGCAGGAACAAAGAGCCCACGGAGCGGGTGAATGAAAATGAAGGAGACTCTCATGTCTCCAGGAGGGGCTCACGAGCCCACAAGGACAAGCAAGTGGAAGTAAATCCTGACGTCCTCGCGGCTGTGCAAGACCAGCTGCAGGGCCTCAAGGATATCGTGGGACAGCTCTCACGAGGGCGCTCAACTCAGATCTCCCATAGTCGGGATGAACGGGTTGACGCCAGGAGCACCCGCACCAAGGACCCTCCACCAAGGGTCCCCCGTCGCAAGGAGCCGGAGGAAAATTTCGGCACGTACGAATATCACCCACTGGCGAGAGGCTCACCCCTCGTCGAAGAAGTTCTGATGGCCCAAGCCGGCATGGCCAAAGTCCCCACATCCATCAACAGATACGACGGGACAACCGATCCAGCGGAGCACTTGGATCATTTTGTGCATCTCATGCACCTTTACGAGCATTCCAGCCATTACTGGGCGAAAGTGTTTGTCACTTCCTTGGTAGGGATGGCTCAAGAGTGGTATAAGCGCCTGCCACCGCGCTCGATACACTCGTATGAAGAACTGGCCGACGCCTTCCTCAACCACTTCAACTCTTTGAAGGCCCCAGTCACCGCACCCACAGCCCTTTACAACGTGGTGCAGGGCAAGAGCGAATCACTGCGCTCGTTCTTCGCCCGCTTCAATAAGGAGATCTTGCAGGTGGAAAGGCCCTCGATGGATTTCTTGATCCCAGTGCTCTTCCAGGCTGCGGATCACAAACAATATGTGAGCAAAAAATTTGCTGATGCCATCGTGGAGAGAAGGCCTGGGACTCTCATGGGCCTAAGATAAATAGCCGAGCCGTTCTTCGCGCTCGAAGATATGTATGGGACGAACGGTCCCCGACATCATAGCCCGGCCAGGAACGAGCGACCTCATCACGAGCGGGGGCGGGATGTGGCAGTCAAGAAAGAGCGCCCTTAAGAGCGCAGAAGGTCGCCACCACCCCCTCGTAGATTCGAGCGCATTCCGCTCACCAGGCCAAATTCTGAAGTCTACAATCTCTCCGATAAGAAGCTCTTCAAAAGACCCATCAAAATGAGAGAGACAGACTCACTCAGGCGCTCGAACAAATACTGCGCCTTCCACAAGCAGAGAGGGCACGACACGGATGAGTGTCGCCAATTGGAGGCTGAAATCCAAAGGCTCGTCGCAGGGGGCCACTTGAAGGAATTTGTCCGAGTGCTCGAGCGCTACAATGAACAATGCAATGAGCGCTCTGGAAGAAGAAGGAGGAGCCCTTCCCGGTCAAAAAGCCCAAGGGGTAGGGGACCCCCTGAAAGCAGCAGCCGCCGAGGTAATAAAGGCAAAGCCCCTGAGCAAGAAAACGAGCCCTTTGCAGTTATAAACATGATTGCAGGAGGCTCATCGGGGGGAGATTCAAACGCCTCTCGACGGAGGTACGTCCGGAGCTACAACCAACGCCCAGCAGTGCCCAAGCCTATCTACGCTATCCAGAAATCAAGCGCTCCAAGATCAAGAGAAAATGATGTAATAGGCTTTGATGATAGGGATTTAGAACATATTGTAACGCCCCATGGGGAGGGTATAACCTCAGATTGCCCCATGGTGGTTAGTTTAGATGTTCATAATCATGTTGTAAAGAGAGTATTGGTAGATAGTGGAAGCTCCGTTAATGTTTTGCCTTACTCTACGTTCTTAAAAATGAAGGTTGATCTCCCGCTCGAGCCTCTCAAAACAGCCCTCATTGGCTTAGGAGGCTTAGAAGTCGTCCCACGAGGGCAAATACGCTTAGCTACTTCGTTCGGCCGAGCCCCTCAACGCAAAACACTCTTGGTGACGTACGCGGTAGTGGAGATTGACATTCCATATAACATCATCATTGGGCGCCCCGCCCTCGTGGATTTCAAAGCCATCATCTCCACCTACCACCAGAAGATTAAATTCCCTACTTCCGAGGGCGTGGGAGAAGTACTGTGCAACGTGCGAGAGGCTTGGGAGTGTTACATGCTGTCCCTCAGAAAGCCAAAAGCGGAGAAAACCTTCCAAATTGGTTCCACCAAGAAGTCAGTAGACTTCCCCAATCTAGACGAGGACAGCCCGGCTCGTAAAAGGGCCAAATTGAACAAGAAGAAGAACAAAAAGAAGAGGGGTGACAACGGGGAGACTCCCCTCGAAAGTACACCACCTGGGATTGTTGGTGGATCGTCCTCAGAGGGAGACGAGCCGGGAGAGGGTGATCCAGCATCCAACGACCGTTTGACAGGGAAAAAGAGGGCGCTCGAGCTTCCTCGCCCCGAAGTGAGGATCGAGCCCTCGGAGAAGTTCCTTACCATTGAGCTGGAGCCCGGAAACAAGGATAAGACTACACAGATAGGCTCAAACCTCTCAGGGCCTTCTCAGATCATGATGATTGATTTTCTGAGGGAGAACAGGGATGTGTTTGCATGGAAAACTTCAGATCTCACAGGGATTGACCCGAGCGTCATAGTCCATAGGCTCAATGTGGATCCCTCATTCAAACCCATCAAGCAGAAAAAGCGAGATGTACATGGCTTTCAGAAAAAAGTCATCGAAGAGGAAGTTAATAAACTCCTAGAGGCTCAATATATCGAGCCCATTTTGTATCCGGAATGGCTGTGCAACGTCGTCTTGGTGCCCAAGAGCGCGAACAAGTGGCGCATGTGCAACGATTTCACTGATCTCAACAAAGCCTGCCCCAAAGATCCTTACCCGCTGCCCCGGATTGATCAATTGGTGGATTCGACCGCTGGTTGCGAGCTAATGAGCATGATGGACGCTTTCCAGGGATACTATTAGATTTTTATGGCTCCAGAAGATCGCCCCAAAACCTCGTTCGTTGTCCATCTGGGGGTATATTGCTTCCTAGTCATGCCCTTTGGACTTAAGAACGCTGGAGCTACATATCAGCGGCTCGTTAACAAGATGTTTGAAAAGGAAATTGGTAAATCCATGGAGGTTTACGTGGATGATATGATTGTCAAAAGCGAGCGCCAGGTTTCCCACTTAGAAGATCTCAAGCGCACCTTTTCAATCTTGCGCCAGTATGGGATGAAGTTAAACCCTTCAAAATGCACCTTTGGAGTACAAGGGGGAAAGTTCCTAGGGTACATGGTCAGTCAGAGGGGAATTGAGGCCAATCCGGAGAAGATCAAGGCTATTTTGGAGATCCCTTCCCCTCGAAATTTGCGGGAAGTGCAGGTCCTGGTGGGAAAAATCATTTCGTTGAACAGATTTATTTCGCGCTCGGCGGACAGGAACCTTCCCTTCTTCAAAATTTTGAGGAACGCTCGTAACTTTGCTTGGACAGAAGAATGCGAAAGGGCGTTGCAGGATATGAAGGCTTACTTGTCGAGCGCACCACTGCTGACTAAGCCCGTCGAAGGTGAGAGATTATTTATGTATCTTTCCGTTTCTCCCGAAGCCACAAGCGCTGTTCTGGTAGCCGTACGAGAGCGGAAACATTTGCCTGTCTATTATCTGAGCAAAACATTGCAAGGAGCTGAAAAGAAGTATTTGGAGATTGAAAAATTCGCGTTCGCACTTATCAACGCCTCAAGAAGGCTAAGGCCTTACTTTCAAGCGCACTCCATAACGGTCCTCACCGACCAACCCTTGAAGCAAGTGTTGTCCAAGCCGGACGTATCTGGTAGATTAATCAAATGGGCCATCGAATTGAGCCAGTTTGACCTATGCTTCGAGCCTAGGACGGCGATACAGGCTCAGGTTGTAGCAGATTTGTTGGTTGAACGCTTTGGTTTCGAGCCCACCGTTGCGGAAAATGAGGGGTTATGGGTACTGCACACAGATGGTTCCTCAACCTCACAAGGGGGAGGAGTAGGAGTGGCCCTCAGAAACCCCGATGGGGTTGAGCTGGACTTTGCAATTAAGCTGGATTTCCAAGTCACTAATAATGAAGCAGAGTATGAAGCCCTCGTGCAAGGATTGAATATTGCTTTTCAGAATGGGGCTTCCAGAATCACCGCTTATGTGGATTCACAGTTAATAGCTAGCCAGATTGAAGGAACTTATGAGGCTCGAGAAACCACCATGATACAGTACTTAACTAAAGCCAGAGAAATCATTGGGAAATTCAAGGAATTTCATCTACTTCAAGTGCCCAGAGGAGAAAACGAGCGTGCGGACGCTCTGTCAAAGTTTGCATCCGCTTTAGAGGGTACTTCTGAACGTTCTGTTACGTTCCTTAGAACTGAGGAACCTTTGATCAAGGAGAAGGCCGCCTCCAAGATAATTGCCATGATTGATCCAAACGAGCCCTGCTGGCTTGATGACGTCATTATTTTCCTTAAGGACGGAATTCTTCCCACTGACAAGGTGGAAGCGAGGAAAGTCCGAAATAAAGCCCCTCGTTTCGCTTTGGATACCGAGGGGAGGTTGTTCAAAAAATCATTTCAAGGGCCCCCAATGAGATGCCTGAGGCCCTCACAAGCAAAGGAGACGCTCGAACACATACATAATGGAAGCTGTGGAAATCACTCTGGAGGGCGTATTTTGGCAAAGAAGGTTCTGAGAAGTGGGTTTTATTGGCCTACAGTTCTCCAGGATGCCATCGAATTTTCAAGGAAGTGCCCCAAATGCCAATTCCATTCAAATCTCCCTCAATTGCCAGCAGCACAGATGATCCCCATAGACGTCTCTTGGCCTTTTGACCAGTGGGGAATAGACATTGTGGGCCCCTTGCCCATGGCTGCGGGACAAAGGAAGTTTGTCATTTTAGCCGTCGACTACTTCACCAAGTGGGCCGAGGCTGAAGCTGTTGCGAAAATCACTTTCAAGGTTGTGGGGGACTTCATTTGGAAGAACATCATTTGCAGGTACGGCATACCGAGGGTGCTCATTTCTGACAATGGATCCCAGTTCATAGCGGCAGACACACGAGAGTGGTGTTCTGAGTTGGGGATAGAACAGCGATTTACCTCTGTAGGACATCCGCAATCCAATGGGCAAGCAGAAGTTACCAATAGGATCATCTTGCAACATCTGAAAACCATGCTGGAAAGCAAGAAAGGTGAATGGGCTGACGAGCTGCAAGGAGCACTTTGGGCTTATCGCACCACCCCGCGAGCGGCCACTGGAGAAACACCTTACGCGCTAGTTTATGGATCAGAAGCAATGATACCAGCGGAGATTGTAAATGAATCCGCTCGTGTCGGCTATTTCGAGCCTCAGCTCAACGATGGCAATAGGAGCTTGGAGTTGGACCTGCTAGATGAAAGGAGAGACCGAGCGTGGGCTAAGATCCACCACTATAAAGCCTCTGTGGCCCAACAGTACAACAAGCGTGTGAAGGAAAGAACTTTCCAGCTGGGAGATTTGGTCTTGAAGAAAGTGGAAGTATCCAGGCACGTGGGGAAATTGGACCCCAATTGGGAAGGCCCATTCAAGGTCGTACAACTCAGAGCTCACAACACTTACACCCTGGAGACACTTCAAGGTGAGCGCTTGCCTCGCCCTTGGAACGCATGTAACCTCCGGCGGTTTTATGTTTAAAAGCTCTTTACAAACTCTGATGTAACAACCCTCTTTGACGGGTTCTATGTACCTCCAATCACAAGTAAAAGGTAACATAATTTTTTTTTTTAATTTCATTAATATTCCTGTTTCTTTGGTTGCTTGAATGAATAAGTCCCACGTCCCTCGTCTTTGCGAGCGTGGTTGGCAACTCATTCCAATATGTATGCTGTTATCTCGTATGGGTTACGCTGGCCAGCACTCTACTCCGAATGGGGGGACGCCCTCATAAGGATAGACTGGTTACGCTCACAACCAAGCAGGTGAGTTGGAAGAAGATTGTGAAGAAAATCCTAGTAGGCCTTGGCTGTTTCTTAAAACGCCTTGCGCTCGAAAACGGGATCTCCTACAAGAACGGATCCTAGTAGGCCTTGGCTGTTTCTTAAAACGCCTTGCGCTCGAAAACGGGATCTCCTACAAGAACGGATCCTAGTAGGCCTTGGCTGTTTCTTAAAACGCCTTGCGCTCGAAAACGGGATGTCTTGGTCGTTTCTTAAAACGCCTTGCGCTCGAAAAGGGGATTTCCTGCAGAACCAAGAAAACGACAAGAGCCAGAGCGCTCGAACGATGACCTCAGAATCAAATAGGAATTGCACAAGTCTTGAACGAGGGCAACCACTCAGTAAGACCCTCGTAAATACTCAAGACCTAGCAAAATCCCCCCAAGGGCGGAAAGAATGTCGCAAGTCTTGAACGAGGGCAACCACTCAGTAAGACCCTCGCACAGACTCAAGGCTTAGTCAAATTCTCCCAAAGCAAAAGTTTATACAAGTCTTGAGCGTAGGGGCAATCTCACAGTAAGACCCTCACGATCGCTCAAGACTTACAGATTTTCAAGATAAATTTACAAAAGAAGAAATTTATACAAGTCTTGAGCGTAGGGGCAATCTAAGTAAGACCCCCACGATCGCTCAAGACTTAGACAAATTTATAAAGGCAGAAATTTATACAAGTCTTGAGCGTAGGGGCAATCTAAGTAAGACCCTCACGACCGCTCAAGACTTAGACAAATTTTCAAGAGCAAAAATAAAATTTATGCCAGTCTTGAGCGTAGGGGCAATCACACTATAAGACCCTCACGACCGCTCAAGACTTAGACAAATTTTCAATAGCAAAAATAAAATTTATGCAAGTCTTGAGCGTAGGGGCAATCTCACAATAAGACCCCCACGATCGCTCAAGACTTAGACAAATTTTCATTGCATCAAAGGAATAAAACATTCACGGAAAATGCTACACAGTATTATTATATAAAGAAACTGAACAACAAAGTCATCAAAAAAGAGATATTCATTCATGGCAAGGGAAAATATTACAAGGAAGGGGGCTCAAAGGCCCATAAATATTGTCCCAAAAGAAGAAAATGACAAGAAAGCAGAAGAACAGGCAAAAACAGGAGGAATTGATAAAGGGAAAGCTTCAAGCAGCTGGAGCGATGTCCTCATCAACAATCACCAGGATTGGGCCCTGAACTGGGCCATGGACTGGGCCCTCAGGCTCTTGTTGATGGGTTTGCAGGTCGTTGGGCTCAGGATCATTTGGAGCGGGAGCGTTGGCATCTTCAGCAATTGGGATCGGGGCCTCCTCCAAGATAGGTGCTTGGGGCTCATCCACAGGATCATCGTTTGGAACGGATGAGGCGGCATTACCCGCCGGATGAGCGTCCATATACTCATCCTGAAGGAGTTTGACCAGAAACTCATACTCTGGCTCTGCAATGGAATCAGCAGGGTTGTCGCCCTCGTCATCTTCCTCCTCGCAGCGCTCATTGAACATGAGCCCCGTGCCCTCGGCCTCCTTCATGGCAGGGTTGGTGAGCCCTTTGTGTATGCCCTGCTCGATGGCCAGATTGAAAGCCTTCTGAGCCTCCTCCAAGCAATGCAGGGAAGCAGCAAAATTGAAGGCTTTGGAGTGGCAGAATTTGATCAACGCCTCCTTGTTTGCACGCTCTAAGCTTCGAGGCCATTCGTTGACAGTATCGTTGAATTTGCGCTCGGCCTCAAGCGCCCTTGCTTTCCAGCTTTCCCTGTCCGCCTCGGCCTTTTTGCACCGCTCGTTGGCCTGGGCCAGCTCGTTGCCCAAACGAATACGAGCGCCGTCAACCGCTAAAAAGTCTTCCTTGAGCTTTCCCAGCTCTTCCTCAGTTGTTTCGAACAAGCCCTTGAGGGACTCGTACTTGGCGATTTCCGCATCAAGCTCTGCCTGGATTTGAGCCGGATCATTCGAGCGGGCCATCTTCTTGTATTTGGCCTTGCGCTCGGCGTAAGTTGAGGCTCGCATTTGCACGTTTTTGAGCCGGGGAAGAACTTGCTGCGCGAACGAGGGGAAAAGTGTTGAGAGAAAAAAAAAAAAAAAAAAAAATGGTGGCTCACAGAAGAGAAAAAGTTCAAGGAATGATTACTTACGGAAATCAGAGCGTGGGCCGCGTCGAGGGTCACTTGCTCCACAGACTCGCTGAAGAGGTGACGATGGTCGGCCGAGAATTGGGATCTGCTGAACAGATCCTCGGTGATAGTTTGTGCGACCGAGCCGGGCCTCAGCAAAACTGGCCCACCGTCTGGGGCGCCTGTAAAGCCCCTGTCCCCTCGTCGGGGGAACTCCCATGCATGTTCCTCCTCTGAGGAGGAAGTATCTCCTTGGCCCCTGGGGCCCTCAACCACTTGCTTCCCCTTGCCCTGGATTGCCACGGAATCGGGCATCCTCTTCCTCTTGTGGGAAGGCCCACTTGCGCTCGGGGTCGGAGAAGTTTCTCTTATCGCCAGGGTAGTCACTGGCCGCCTCGTCTGTTCTGCAGGGATGGGGGGTTGAGCGTCGCCCGCTCTTTCTGAAGAAGACCGCCCTCTGGTCTCCCTGCTGACCACTCTGCGTTCCCCTCGGCCACGAGGGGGTTGTACCTCATTTTGGGCGCTCGAACTCGCGCCGTCACGAGCGTCCCCGCGGTTGTTACGGTTACGGGGTCGCTGTTGTTCTCGCTGCTGGTTCCCCTGAGGGGTTTGGTTCCTGTTCGCGTGGGCGAAACGAGCCGCTTGTCTGATTCCTCCGGCCATTTCTAAAATAGCGACTCCTGTAAGTACGAAAATTTTCAAGGGTTAGAAATATTCTAATCATCTACTCAAGTACAGAAAGGAGTTAGCATTTATTCCTATCTAAAGTTAGTGCCCTAAGGATCTAACCATCTCTCTCTATGTCACGAGCCGGAGGGTGGTTAAGGAAATGAGGGTCGTTGGTAAGACCACACAAGAACATGAGTTACGCATCGTCTATCCAGTCCTTCGCTTGTATAAGGTGACCCTCATCCCTTAGGGTTGCTGCCAGGCTTTTGGCCCAATCTTTGGGGAGTGCATGTGGCAGACGGCTCTTTGAGTACGAGCCCCATTCCGTGATCACCCCAAAGCCCTCTTCTGCTGGAGCCCTGACAAAGATGAACTTCTCTTTCCAGTCAGTGCCATAAGTGGTCGAGGGCGAGTTGATCAGCTTCATATGGGCCTTCGCTTGGACATAGTAAAAACCGGCCTCGGGGGATGAGCGGGATGAGCTGACCACTTGGAAAAGGGCGTTGAAATTCCGCAAATAGGGCTCGTAACCCATACTCCTCATCAAGATAATGAAGCACGTCAAGAGGGCCAAGCCATTGGGCACTATTTGGGATGGACACAAGCCCAGGTCATTCAGCAAATGGGCCATTGAGACCGAGATAGTGAACCTCAGGCCTCCCGAGCGCACGGTGTCCACGTACACTGCCATCTCCCCAGGGGGCGGATTATTTGCACGCTCGTGGCTTTCTGGGATTCTCCACGTGTACCGCTCATCCCAGTAAATGGGGGCCATCATCGTTTTTACATCTCCCACGGTGACAGTGCTGGGAGTTTCATCAGGCGTACGCTCGGTAGCCTGGTAGCCTGACCCTTCGCCCTCGTCGGGTCCTTTGGATTTTTGGGTTTTCTTACTTTTTCCCTTATCACGGGCCCTTTCTGAAGGCCCACTCACGGCTTCCGCCACTGGAAGCGGGTTTGCAACCGCCACGGTCACGGTATGGCGGTGGGGATGTGTGGCACTTTGAGTTATGGGGAGAACAGTCCCTTGCCGTTCTGCCTCCATCACCAGATCCATCTCCTCAAAAAGAGGATCCACTCCGCCTGGGTTTCTATCTTCCATAGCCATCACCGCTGCCCCCAATTCTTCATCTCTGGGGGAATCATGGGAAGAAGAACTCTCAGTGGCCATCTCTTGGATTTCACGGGCAAATTCTTCAATGTGTTGGTCGGCCATGGCAGAAACGGAGGATTTCGGAAGTTTTTCTTGGAAAGAGGTTAAGGTTCAGAAAGGCGAAAATCTGAGGGATTACGAAATCCTAAAGTCCAAATCTATGGTTAGCAAAGTTAGAAAGTCACACTGGAAATTTACCTTGAAGGTGTTTGAGAAAACTGGAGAAGATATTGAAGGTGCTCTGAGAACTGGAATGCAAGGGAATTCTTCTTGCAGAGGATGCTTGGAAGTTTTGGATGCGTAAAGAGTGGCAAGATCTCAGAATCCCGTATTTGTAGGGATGGGAGTTGGTACCGTTTTCGGCAATAAATTCAAAATGGTAATCATTTCCCGCCTAGGAAACCGCCCACTTTATGGAACCGGCACATGCTTCCCAATGCTCACGCGCCCCACGCGCACCCGCATTTAATGCTCTGACGATTCAAGGGCTTCAGAATAGTACAAACATTTAATGCGGAACTGTTACGAGCGGTCGGTTGAAAAGACCGCATTAATGACACCATCAGAGGAAAAATTGCTCAACACGCCAAGCTTTGCACGAGCGCTATAAACAAGAGATAGAGCGAGATAAAATTCTACAGTCCTTATCACTAAGGACTACAGAATTGGGGGGCAAAATGATGGGGTCAAAATACGATCGTCCCACATGAAGACACGTGGCATCACCGAGCTGATGACATCTGTCTCCACAAGGCTGCACCCATCAGCGCACGAGCGCTAAGCCATGCGCTAAGCCAGCCGCCATCAAGGGTGAATCCATCTGCGCACGAGCGCCAAGCCCAACAAGCGCAATCCTTCTTCAAGGAGTTAAGCCCAACGAGCGCTATCACTCCCACGAGCGTCCAACAAACTGAACGATTGGTACGCCCACGTGCCAAGGGAGCACTCTTCGAGCGTCACACTCCCTCAGAGTGGCCTCCCCTTTGGCTCGTCACTTGAACTGGAGCCTTCATCCCCCTCAGCGGATATCTTGGCCTCCAATACTCCAGGTTGTCACGAGCGCGCTCTTAAGCCCTCGTCACCAACCACCCAAATGGCTCTCTGACACAACGTACATGCCCGCGCACCTGCCACTGTTGCCAGCACTAACTTTCGGCCACTTTTGCAGAAGATTCCTCCTAGGTTTCTCTCTCACAGCGCCACGTGTTAGGGCGACATCCGGCCAGGACCACTTGAGGCAAATGACCAAAGGGCCCTTGACCCTCAACTATAAATAGCCAAAGTCATCTTCTACACAAGTAAGCTTTCTTCACTTCTGCAACTGTGACTGAACTTACATTTCTTCATACACAAAACTGACTTGAGCGTCGGAGAGCCAAACTGGGTATCACCCCCAGTTCCCCCAGCTTGGCCTTCTGACTCTTCTTGTGCTTGTCCCAACAGGTTGAACCCCTTTCTCTTTTTCCGGCGAAGCTCCGGTGGTTTCCTCCACAAAATACAAATTGTAAAGTGATCGGATTCAGACCCATCCATTTCTGGACCCATCAGTATTCACCACGAGTGTCCAACACAATACAACACAACACTACGCAATACGTCAAAATGATATTTTTAAAAATTTCGTTGCATCATAGTTTATAATGATGTGTGCTTATTATCAAATTTAAGGGGGAAAAAAAAAAGAAAAAAGAAACATAGTATTTATCAAAAGAAAATACAAAAAAGACACTCAAAACTAAAAAAATAATTATAAGAAAGGAAAAAAAAAAAACGAAAAAGGCTAAGAAAGGAAATGTAAGTGTAGGAATCGGGCTCACACCCAAGCCCCAACCAAACACTAAACACATTTCCTTGGCACCGAATTTCCCCATGGCCCCCACAAAAGGGAATTTTCTGTGGGCCCCACCACCAGATTGTCGGGTAAAAAAGGAAAGAAAAAATTTGTTATTAACTTATTATGCATCTCAAACTGGGCGGGCCTCGACAATTATTTACGGCTGTCAAAACATGGACCTGTACTGTGAAGCCTTGACCCAAAACATTGAAACGAACGGATCCAAATGCAAAAACCCTTATAGTATGAACTCCGTTTTACAGTGGTTGCCGGAAGAGGGACTAGAAGTCTAGAATAGAATACGAAGTAAATTAGTGAAAAAAAAAAATAAAAATGGAAGTTTTGAAGAGAAGGGCATTTTCTCTATGGCCGCCGTTTCGTCGGAGCCACGCTCCGATTTTCACTATGAAACCTCATTCAGCTTTCTCTTCACTACGAACCCTTTTCTCAGAAACAGGTAATTTGCCTTCCCTCTTATCGAATTTGCATCCCTTTGCTGTTTCTTGTTCTATTAATGCATTCTTTGTGGGGTTTACTTTTATTGTTCAGTATTTTCTTTCCCTTTTAATTTGAATTGAAGCTTGGTGAATCTGTTTATGATCAGTAATAATCAACGTTTGCACCCTGTGCCGATGTTCGTGTCATGTGCTATGTATTTGTTTGTAGATATCACATTAATAATGCACAGTATCTTTAACTTTTACATTCTGAAGTAATGTGTATCTTCTAGTTTGTCTTATTCCATATTCAAAATTTCACAAGCACATAGTTTGACATGTTTATTTCTTCTGGTATATTATAGTACTCCTTTTCTGTGCTGTGCTTGAAATTTGGGTTGTGTGCAAGAATATCAGAACAGGGAGGCATTCAGGCAATTGGTTGTGAACTCACTTGAACGGCGTCTACATTCCTTCATTCAAGATATATGGTGGTATTGCCGGACTTTATGATTATGGACCCCCTGTTTGCACAGTCAAGCCAAATGTCCCAGTCACAAGTCGGAAAATTATGAAAAATAGAATTGGTATATAATAAGTCAAAGAGTGGATTTTAAAGTTCATTTTGAATATATAATAGTTTGTCCAATTTTTATATTACACTAGATGGGTTTGAAAACTGCATTCAAGTCCAACGAGGGTCAAAGGACGGTGTGTGTGATGTGAAGGACAATATTACTAAAAAATGTACAGAGTCATCCTCAAAATACAAAGAAAAATAAGTCAAGAGTACGAATGTGATATCTAGTTGGTAAAGGATAAAGTGAAGAGCTTCAACATGTTCTTTATACCTTCCTTCATCGATCTTATTAGCCTGAACTTTTAAGAATTAAGAGCAACGTATGCACCAATGATTCTTATCTATCTATTATTTAATGTGATATCTAGTTGGTAAAGGATAAAGTGAAGAGCTTCAACATGTTCTTTATACCTACCTTCATCGATCTTATTAGCCTGAACTTTTAATAGCAACGTATGCAACAATGATTCTTATCTATCTATTATTTAATGTTCAGGTGCAGAAAGAAACGAAATTGAAAGTAAAGTCATTACCATTTACCAGGGAAATCATTCTTACTCTCTGTAAGTGATCTACTCCTATGGCTTGTGAGTGTATATGCATTAAATTATTATCTTATCTCTTTAAATAGTTTTTTGGTATTACATTTTTTGTCCGAACAATTATATTCCATAGTGTATGCCTTTATGGTAAATATATATATGTTTAATAGACTGATAGGCATTTATCGGAACATTTGTAGATTCTATATATTTTCGAATGCTTCTGATCTTGACCATTTTTTTCTGTTCACATAATCATTGTTTTAGTTTCATAGATTATATTTAACATTAATAACCCCAAGTCTGTTAATACTCATTGGTGGGCACTTATTTTGCTATTTGTTTGAACCAAAAGTTAATTCTTTATATATTTTGTAGGTGAAATTGCATTTCTGTCTAGCAAGTATGTCCTAATCTGTATTAAAAAAAAATAAAAAAATGTATGTCCTAATCTAGTCTTGGTCCTGTGAGTATTAGGCACTAGCTATAATTTTAACATATTTAGTTTGAATTCAATTTTGAAATATTTGGTCCTTGATATTTACATATTTGGTCCTACATTTATATATACATCACATTTATTTGATTAATTTTTTTTCCATTAATTTTTCCACTGTCCTTGGCAAAGGACACTTTTATTCTTAACATTAAAATGTCAGATTTTTACAGTGCTTAGAGGTGACCTTTTTATTTCTAAAATTTAAAATCATACGACCCTGGTTATTCTTTCGCACTATATATTCTCAAAGTGAATATTGTCTCTTTACCGAAATTGGTAGGTTAGCATGCAAAGAATAATGTGGATGGCTAATTTTCTTAATTTTCAAAGTATATGTAAACAACAACCATGAATCATGTCGGACTTGTGAATTGGCATGAAAAAATAACAAGTCTAAATGTGTTATAATCAATGACTAAACCTGTTAACATAGTACGTACGTATTAAATGTGAATTCAGGCTAAATATTTTAAAACAATTAGAAATATATCGGACCAAATATGTTATGCCGGAAGTTACGAACCCAAAATCAAATTCGAGTAGGTACGTACTTATAGAACCAAGTACGATTTTGCCTACCCCTACCTTTATTATAGCTCTACGGTCTACAATAACTTCCAAAAAGAAGTTTCTTTTTAAATAATTTTTATGAGTACTCATCTCTATCTCTCTTTTGATGTAAATTTTTGATAGGTTTATTGCCCCTCCTCATGACACTTTTATTTTAGTGAATTATCTGGAAGAGATTTGTAATCCTCTTAACACTTCTACTCTTGATAATTAATGTTTTCCTCTTTAGTAACTTATGGTATTTAGGTAAATGTACTTCTCTTGATCCTATTTATTTTGATAACTAATGTCTTGTTCTTCTAGCTAGTTGTCTTATTTCCTGTAATCCTTTCAAATCAATTATTGGAACTTGATTATTTGTTATTTAGCGGGTATTGCAATTAAAATATTCTAGCAAAAGTATAATTCTGCTACACGACTTGAGAAATTATATTTAATTTTCTTCATAAGTATATGAGAAAAATATAAGAACCAATCTGACGGACACTAAAAAGATATACGAAAATTTACATCTAATTACCCTGTTATTAAACCTAATTAAAATGCAGTTCATTTTTATTAGGAAATTACAATACAGTCCTTCTAATTTATGTCCCGTTAGTAGTCTTTTCATTCTATTATAGTTCCATCATGATTTTGCCCATGATTCTGAAAATAGCCTTAATTATTTTTGTAATTTTTGAAATTGAAAGGGATGTTTTTTTTGGAGTATGTAATAGGCAGAGATATTTTTGTAATATTTTTCAAGTATTTCATACAAGGGTATTTTGGTAATTTCAAAAATTATAAAAATACTTAAGGGAAAATTTGGGATTATGGGGCAAAATCATGACGGAACCTTAACGGAATGGAGGGACTACTAACAAAACATAAATTACAGGGAGTACATTGTAATTTCCTGATAAAAATTGATTGCGTTGTAATTAGGCCTAATAGCAGGGTTGTCATTTTCCAAATATATAATCTTGTTATTGTTATCAATAGTGTAGATAAATTAACTAATTTCCATGTGATTACCAACTTTTTACATGTTAATAACTTCTCAAAACTCCTATGTCTAATTTACTTTAGTTTTAATATTAATTGATTGAATATTTTATTAATTAATAGATTTTTTAGCTAGTGTTCTTATATGGCATTATAGCATAAAGATTATTAAAATAATATAAAAGCCTATTAACTCTAATAATATTACTATTTACTTAATTGTCCTTAAAAGTAGCTTTATTGCAGAGATATTTCTAATGACTTCAATTAATATTTTCTATTATGAAAAAGGTTATTTTCTACCGTTGATATATTAATTTACTGATGGTAGCCAATAATGAGATGAAGCCTCATGAAAAGTTTTTGTAGCTATCGCTATATGTTTGTGGTAGGATGCAGTGTTTTTATTTGGTATACAACTTATTGAATTTTAATACAACTTAAGCGCTTTGTGAAATTTCAGCAAATATACTGCACAAAATGGATGGGACCGCTTCAAATAATAGCATAAATGATGAACTCACTCAGCTCCATTATACAGAACCACAAGGTTTCATCTATAGAGTTGTCGAGCCCTTGCGTAGTGTCAATAGCAAGGCTTACGAACCAGATATTTTAGCAATCGGTCCTTATCATCATGGTAAAGATAGATACAAAATGATGGAGGAGCACAAGCTGCGCTATCTGAAGTCAATTCTCAACCGTAGGGGGGAGACTACTGCTGACAGATACATCTCAGTGGTTTCAGAATTGGAAGAAAAGGCACGGAGTTGTTACGTCGAACCTGTAGACCTTAATCGAGACAACTTTATCAAAATGTTGGTACTCGACGGTTGCTTCATCATTGAACTGGCACTAAAGTTTGACAATTCAAAGTATAGGTACTCTAATGATCCAATCTTCACAGTGGATTTGATCTGCTGGTCTTTGAGAAGGGATCTGATATTGTTTGAGAATCAATTTCCTTTCTTTATTCTGTGCAAGTTGTTTGACCTGATTGAGGGGCCAAACCAATATGACTTGTTGATCAACCTACTCTTAAGTTTCTGCCAGGTGCTTTTCCCCGACGATTTATACTTTAAACCAAAGAATAGAAGTCCATCTGATGTAAAGCATTTGCTTGATCTGATATATCGTTGGTGGACTCCTGAATCATTTGATGGTGCTATTGATCTCAATAAAGGCTACTACCCCATTCCCGTGAACAGCGAGTCCAGATTTATTCCTTCTGCTGTTGAGCTTAAAGATGCTAATGTAAAGTTCAAGAAAAGGGAACCATGTGATTCTTTGTTTGAGGTAAAATTTGAAAATGGGACATTGCTCATCCCACCTTTGATCATATTCGACGAAACAGAGCTTGTATTAAGGAACCTTCTTGCTTACGAGCAATATTTTCGACGTGATGGAAACAAACTTGTTCTAGCGTATTTGGTCTTCATGGATCACCTCATTAATTCCTCTAAAGATGTTGATGTTCTCACAGAATGTGGGATTATTGATAATGCGGTGGGAGGAAATGAAGTAATTGCCAGAATGTTTAACAAGCTTTTGAGCTCGGCTGTAGCTTACCCCAAACACGCCTATGGTAAAACCTTTAAGGACATCAATACCTACCGCAACAAGCGTTGGAATAGATGGACGGCCATCTTGAATCGAGATTATTTCAGCAGTCCATGGGGTATTATTTCAATTGTTGCTGCTTTTGTACTCCTCATTCTCACCATCCTTCAATCCGTGTGCTCCATACTACAGGTTGTTTAGACATAACTAGGAAATGCATGTCATGAAATATTGTCGTTGGTTATCAACTTACTGTTTCCAAATTTTATGTATTTCATTTTTATGTTTTCTATTATTGGAAGCAATCTGCTCATAAAAGTTTGGGATAATTTGGAACAATCTCTTGAGGTTAGGTCCAAAATTTAAAAAACAATCCTTCAAATCTTGAACAATGATGATGGATCTCTAGAAATACTTAGTTTCGCATGTTTTATAAGTGAGTTTTGAGTATTTTTGAGGTAATTTGATATAGGGAAATTTACATTTGACAACCCTTTAATATTTAGACTTAATTACAACATAATTCATTTAAATTGAAAAATTATATTTTAGTCCATATAAATTTTGTTTGTTTTGAGGTCCCTAACGAATTTTGTTAAAGTACACTTATATTTCTGATGGTTTGTATAAGTGTTACATTGAATATATGATGAAAATTACAAAATCATCTCTAAAGTTTATAAATATAAACAAAACTACTCCTATAAATTATGAATTTAACAACTCAAATCCTGGAGTCCCAAATCAATTAAAAAGATTGGGGATATTTTTGAAATAATATAACGGAATCCTAACAGAAGTCAAAGATCACAAACAGTTCTCAAAAGTTAAGGACTAAAATATAATTTCTTTATTCAGATAAATTGCATTGTAATTAGATTTAAATGCAAAGTAGTCAAATATAAATTTTTCATAGTATTGGTATTCGATTTAGATATTTTAACTGATCGGGTCGATTTCCGTGTAGCTGATTGGATCGAAAAGGTGTAGACCTGACCACATAGAATTTATACGGTGGAAAGCCTCGAAAGAGGGTAGAGCTGCAAGTTAGAGGAACAAACATGAGCCGAGGATCGACGAGGGACCAGGGAGAGTTTTCCCTCGGTCGGTACTCCAACGCTCAAGTCAGTGTCGAGTAGTAGGGAGCTGTTCGAGTTAACTTAAGGTGCAATAAATGTGCTTGGTGAATAGCATTTATGTGGGAGTATTTATACCTGTGGGGTAATGATGACCTTCTGTACCCGTTGCAGGCGCATTTAATACATGTCAGGTGTAGTACGGATGGCCATTCCGCATTTAATGCTGGAGGCCGATAGAAGGGACCCACTATTACAATCTGCCTGGCATCGACCTGCGGGCACATGGGTCGAGACAGGATCGACCATCCGGCAGTAGGCGGCCAGAGGATCGGGGAGTCCCCGTCCCCGTGTGGAGTGGGTCGGTCCGGCAGCACCATAACGGCCTACGTGGTGGCTTTGACTAGTCAGCCTGAGTTTGAAGACACTTGTCGGGCGGCCATTGGTCCATGCGATATCCACGTGGATAGACAGTTATGACCCACGTCATTAACATTTTGCAAGAATTAGAAATTTAGATATCAAAAGCATGGAAAAGAGGGTTTCTTTCCAAATTTCCAAGAAACATCATCTATGCTCAAACATAGTATCTATGTTACAACATGTGTCAACAGAGACTTTCAAATAATGTTACTTTGGAACATGGTCTTATTGCATTCGAACATGGCGCACGTGCAAAAGATATCATACCTCGATTAGGACTTGGACTTCTACGTTTCATCTCTATATAGGACGACTTAAAGGATGTTAGGCATTCTAGAACACGCCACATTGGGAGATATCTTGGAGAGAGCACAGGCTTTATCTGTAAAGTTCTTTACTTTTAATTTTCTGAGTCCCCTAGTCTCACGGCGTTAACCCCTTGAAGTGTTGGCCGGGTTGGCACGACGGGGGAACGTGCCAACACCGGATTGGGATGCTAGCTTGGTGTAGCATCTTACTTGGCTTAGATTATTGGCTAAGTGTTTCGCACGGTGAGCTGGGCGCCGGGCGAGATTACGGGCATTGGTGAAGTGCTGCGCGCATGAGTTGCGCGTTTGCACAAGTGTTGCGGGAAAAGTTGGCTAAGTGCTAGGCTGCGCGCAAAGGCTGCAAGCAAGCCCGCACGCTGAGCAGGCGACGTGCAGGATTGGCGCGGACCGTTGCGGGCGATGGCGGACAGGTGCTCGGCGCGCGCGCAAGTCAAGCAGTTGCGCGCACGATGTGGGATTTGCGGAGCAGTTCCCTTGGCGGGAACGGTTACGCCTTAGGTTCGGCTGAATTCAAATTTGACCAGGCGGTTTCTCTCAAATTTTGGAGGCAACGGTTACCGCAACTTAGTGGGCGGACTGAGCAGTTTTGACTGAGGAAAACCGCCCACCAGCTGGCAGCACGAGATTGGCCCGTTCTTGACCTAGTTGTTGGGGATGTCCACAACTGATTACTTTGTAATTATAAAGACCTATGAGCTGCACGAATTTATTCATGGTGTGCAAGCCTTGGGCAAGTTCCTTGTATTAAGAAGTGCGAGTAATAATACTAAGGTTGGGAATTTCCCGTAAACGCTATTGCCTTTACGATTGTTGCATGCTTGTCCGAATTGGCTTGTAAAATCAAACACTCAGACTAAATCAAACACGAGTGTGCGTGAGGGAGTGAATTGGTTGACTGATTAGAGAGGAATCAGGCCGAAGGTGGTCGGATTCTAGAAAAATCTAAGTTAAAGAGTTCGTACCCCTTTCACACGGGGTACTGAGTAGGTTGCTAGAAAAGTGCACCATATGGCTAGTAGTGGGCTTCTTGCTCACTACGTCCGCCTAACCAACTATATACGTACGCTGTAAGTCGCACTCACGCCCACCCCAGTAGAACGCTTTAGAGGGACAACAATATTGAAGGAAAATTCACTTTCATTAGATTCACCAAGAATATAGTACACTGATGCGGGCGTCCACAAAGGACCAGAGAGAATGCCCGAGATTACAATAGAACACTGCTTAACTATACTTCGAATCACTGCTCTCCCCTATAATACTTAAAAAAAAAAAAAAACTGTTGTGACCTCACTAGCTATTATAGGGGGTTGTACATCGCGAAAAACGGGACAAAAGGGCAACAGTCTGCCCACTACCGACTAACTAACTATTTACATATACAAATACCCTACCACCTAAGACTCGATAGCAGCTTGTCTTGTCGTTGGTGCGGTCTTGCTTGCAGGGTGGCCCGGCGGCTACGTAGAGTTGTGGGTCAAGGGGCTCTATAGCACGGGCGACCCTTGACATCTAATCAAATCTAATTTTCCCTAAAAGTTAAAAGCAGCCATGGAGAGAGACTAGTGCAGGAATTGACGAGGACAAAGAGAAAGAATCGATTTTTGTGCCTGACGAGGAGCACACCTCCACCTTAACGGGTGAATACCTGATTTACCTCTTCCCACTTGTTTCATCGAATCGGGGTGTGGGAGACCTTAGGGTTGGGGTTCAACCTTTGCGATAAAGAATCGATTTTTGTGCGGTTTTTATTATGCATCTCAAACTGGGCCTCGACAATCATTTACGGCTGTCAAAAGTCAAAACATGGCCCGACCTAAAAGCTGGGCTTCGGATTTTTACTTGTACTGTGAGGCCTTGACCTAAAAATTGAAACCAACGGATCCAACTGCAAAAAGCCTTCTAGCAATAAGAAAGAACTCCGTTTTACAGCGGTTGCCGGAAGAGGGACTAGAATAGAGGATAGACTACGAAGTAAATTAGTGAAAAAGAAATGGAAGTTTTGAAGAGAAGGGCATTTTCTCTATGGCCGCCGTTTCGTAGGAGCCACGCTCCGATTTTCACTATGAAACCTCATTCAGCTTTCTCTTCACTGCGAACCCTTTTCTCAGAAACAGGTAATTTGCCTTCCCTCTTATCGAATTTGTATCCCTTTGTTTTCTCTTGTTCTATTAATGCATTCTTTGTGGGGTTTACTTTTATTGTTCAGTATTTTCTTTCCCTTTTAAGTTGAATTGAAGCTTTGGTGAAACTGTTTATGATCAGTAACAATCGACGTTTGCAACCTGTGCCGATGTTTGTGTCATGCGCTATGTATTTGATAGATATCACATTAATAATGCACAGTATCTTTAACTTTTACATTCTGAAGTAATGTGTATCTTCTAGTTTGTCTTATTCCATATTCACAATTTCACAAGCACATAGTTGGACATGCAGGCTTAGTTTATTTCTTCTGGTATATTATAGTACTCCTTTTCTGTGCTGTGATTGAAACTTGGGTTGTGTGCAAGAATATCAGAACAGTGAGGCATTCAGGCAATTTGTTGTGAACACACTTGGACGGGGAAATTCTTGTATGAGCCGGGTGTAGGGAACAGTCTCTAATACACAATAAAAAAAAATAAAAAAAAATATTTTTTTATTTGTGTATTAGAGGCGGGTGTAGGAAACAGTGCCTACACCCGGCTCATACAAGAATTTCCCCACTTGAACGCGTCTGTTTTACATTCCAAGATATATGGTGGTATTGCCGGACTTTATGATTATGGACCCCCTGGTTGCACAGTAGGCAAATGTCCTCTCGTTATGGCGTCAGGTTTGCAATTTTAGTTTTTCCTATTGAAAATTACAAAAAAGATTTGGAGGGCAAATTAAAAAAAGTATACTTCTTTTAAAGGTATAACCTTTCATTTGATTTGGACTTCCTTGGGCTACTGGTTCCAATAGCGGGTTTTGAGTTTGAAATTGCGATTGGTTTATGTAACGATAACCAAGAAAATTAGTTTGTACGTTACCTTTTTGTTTGAGCTAGGTTTCGACTGTACCATGACATCCAGAGTTCGTTATGTTATAGAATAATGCTGTTATGGTATGCTATTTTTTATAAATGAAATATGCGATATAGTTTCCATGGTTGAAGATAAATGAACATGCATAGGTCGACTTATGTTTTCTCAATTGCTATATTTCGTTTTCGTGTTCTTTATATTTTCATTCAAAATTATTTTTCAGCATTTTGTCCTTGAAGAGAACATGTTGGAAGTTGATTGCCCCTGTGTTACCCCTGAGGTTGTGCTAAAGGCATCAGGCCATGTCGAAAAGTTCACTGACCTTATGGTTAAAGATGAAAAGACTGGAGCTTGTTACCGAGCAGATCATTTGCTCAAGGATTATTGCAAAAATAATCTTGAGAAGGATCCTAATCTTACTGCAGAGAAGGCAGCAGAACTGAAGCATGTGCTCGCTGTTTTAGATGACCTCTCTCCAGTTGAGCTTGGTACAATGATCAAGAAGTATGGGATTACAGCTCCGGATACGAAGAACGCTCTCTCCGACCCCTATCCTTTCAATCTAATGTTTCAGACATTCATTGGACCTTCTGGTTCATGCCCCGGGTTAGAATTATGCATGGATTTTTGCTTTATCAACTATAATCTCTCAAACTAGAAACGTTCTTTGTCCTTAATTTATTAATTAATTTCTGAAGTCTAATAATTTGCTGCAGGTACTTGCGTCCCGAGACAGCTCAAGGAATTTTTGCAAACTTTAAGGACTTATTCTACTATAACGGCAACAAGCTTCCTTTTGCTGCTGCACAGATTGGTCAAGCTTTTAGAAATGAGGTCTTATATACTATCGTAATGATTGATTTGTCTGTAAACTTCATGACATATATATTTGAGTATTTTTAATGTTGTATGACGTTGTTGTAGATCTCTCCAAGACAAGGCCTTTTAAGGGTCCGTGAATTTACGCTGGCTGAGATTGAACACTTTGTTGATCCTGAGGACAAGTCACATCCCAAATTTTCTGAAGTTTCAAAGTTGGAAATTTTAATGTTTCCAAGAGAAGATCAGGTGTCTGGACAACAATCAAGGAGAATACCTATTGGCAAAGCAGTTTCTCAGGCTGGTCTATATATGCCATTCATTTGGATTCTTCCTGAATCCTTTTTTTTTTCCCGATTCTTTTTAACAAAAATTTTGATCTTTATCTCACAGGGGATTGTCAATAATGAAACGCTTGGTTATTTTATTGGAAGAGTATACTTGTTTTTAACCCAATTAGGAATTGATAAAGACCGTCTTCGTTTTCGCCAACATCTGAGAAATGAGATGGCACATTATGCCACGGAGTGTTAGGATGCTGAAATTGAATGCTCTTCTGGTTGGATTGAGTGTGTTGGTATTGCTGATAGATCAGCATATGATTTGCAGGCTCATGCAGTAAGTGTTTCTTGAATTTTTACATATCTTTATCCTGTGTAGTAAATAAGGGTAATTACACCAGGATACCCTGAGGTTTAGCCTAATTACAAAAACTTCCCATAATCTGCTTTAAAATTTGGCCCAACACATTCTATTACAGTCATGAATTTAAAATCAAATTATTGATCAGTAAGTTCCAAGTGTAAACAAAGGTATTCATAAAAATTTAGAAATGAAATCATTATAATGGATGAATCCAGTAAAATATAAAATGCTTTGATAGGTGAAGTTTATGTCATTTTTCAAGTTTGTGGAATTATGTCAAACGTCAGGGTATGCTAGTGTAATTATCCCTTATTTAGTTTGCTTTTATCTTCAAACCGACATTCATAAGCAGGCTATGGGCGACGAACAAGCTATGGATTTGAGAGCAACTCTGGAAACCAAGGGAGAGGCAGAGTTTCATGTTTGTACTCTTGATAAAGCTGTCACTATCAAGAATAATATGGTTTTAATATCCAAAGAGAAGAAAAAAGAATATCAAAGGGTCTTCACACCATCTGTTATAGAACCATCTTTTGGAATTGGGAGAATCATATACTGTCTCTATGAGCATTCATTTTACACAAGAAATAGTAAAGACGGTGATGAGCAATTGAATGTATTCCGTTTCCCTCCACTCGTGGCTCCAATCAAATGTACAGTATTTCCTCTTGTTCAAAATCAACAATATGAGGAAGTTGCCATGTCATTGAAAGCTTTTGGCATTTCATACAAGGTTGATGTAACAGGTATGCGCCTTTTCTGCAAATTCTGAAAATTTTTGTTTAAACTCAAAGGGCAATTTTGGCGGTTTACGTCCAGGTTTAGGCGGAGTTGGTCTAACACCCTAACGGAAGGGGGTCTTTCTGTAATTAGACCTAACCTTGGGGGGGTGGCTGTAATATAATCTAAAACCTTTACAACTAGGTTAAAACTTGATCCTTAAGCTATTCATGCGTGTTGCATTATGCAGGCACCTCGATAGGAAAGAGATATGCAAGAACCGATGAATTAGGAGTTCCGTTTGCCATTACTGTTGATTCCACAACCTCAGTTACTGTGAGAGAAAGAGACAGCAAACAGCAGGTCCGTGTTAATGTCGACGAGGTGGCAGCTCTGGTTAAGAATGTAACCGATGGTGCCAGCGCTTGGAATGATATATTACAGAAATATCCTACTCATTCGTAGTAACCACCAGTGAGTCAATTTAAATTTTCACTTTCAACGTGTTTCTTTTTTAATTTAAATATATTGATTTAGGTGTCTGAGACATATAAGTATTCATGAAACACTTTATTGCTATAATTAAGTATGAATTTTACACTTCTTTGAACTAAAAATACTTGCTACAAACATGCACCCATGTCTTGTTACATTACTCAAGAATACAACCCTTACACAGACTTTATGTATAATCATAATTTATGAAAGCTTGATTTAAATATTTTCCTATATTGGAAAAAGAATTCAAGAAATATGTGTTACTTTAATTTATTAGTTTAATTAGTACATTAATATGTGTCCTCAGCTAGGCATCTTGAATGGGGACTAGCTGCAATTTGCCTCCATAAATCTCTGGAAGCTGACTTTCATCTATTTCTTCCAGCAAAGTTTCCTTCAGTTTCTTGTTCTCAACAAATATAATCTATATTCAATCAAGTCATTAATCATAAATATATTGGAAGTTGAAGAAAATTGAATATTAAATATATGTGAACTATTTTTATTGAGAACCAAAGAAAAATTAAAAAAAAAATACCTTTTCCATTGTATTTTTGTCGATAAATGGGTAAACCATCTTATATAGCGCGGAAAAAATGTAGGGTGAGTGAACAACGAGTAATTTACGGAGTCTTTCTGGGTAGTAATCCTGTACGAAAGGAAATTTCTAACTTAGACCTGGTTCGGTTAAATTCAACTAATTATACATGAACAAGTGTACAAGTCTAAAATATCTTTTTCTTGGTATATTGGTTTGTTCGAACCAAATTTGGGCTAAAATGATTCCTAATAAAAACATATAATAATCAAAATTAACTAAAAAAAGAACGGAAATAACATTGATGGGATTAAATATATATATTTTTTAAAGTCAGAGGGATTAAATATTAATCATATTTAAAATTTGAGAGTGGTGAAGGAATAGTTAAATTGAAACTGAGATTTATGTTAATCTTGAACCTGTAAAATGGAAAGTATTGCAACGTATCCACGGAAATCGCTGTTAGAATAGCCATAGCCTTGAAGATCTCCAATAATGGTGAACTTCTCCTGTCCAGCAGGTATTCTGTTGTGCATAAGAATTAAAAAAAAATGAATTTATTATTTAAAGAACTATGAATCTTATTAACTTAATCACTTTAATTGTAAACTAAAACTCAAAGAATATTTACCCATGTCTATTACATAGAGGTTTTTCTAAAATATTATCTTAAAAAAGTTAAATATTTTAATAAATAGTCAAAACCCACAAATTTAAGAACCTCCCGCAGGTGTATACACTGACTATTTGATTGATTACCTTTCCTAAAATCTATTTTCTATTTGATCGATAACTCTCCTTAAAATTTACACTAATAACACGATTAATATAAAATGTGATTAGTGTGAAACGTTGACTCTTTCGTTACACTGATTTGAATGAACGAGATCCTCATTAGAATTACCCCTCGTCAAACCATAAAACAAAGCAGTTAATGAAACACAATGCAGTACCTTGAGGATAATTTATCCAAACAAAACGCTGCAAAACCTGGAAAAATCAGAATATGTGAGAAGGACTATCAAGAACTTCAAGAAAGTCATCTTACGCTAAAAACATATCTACGTTTGAGTTCATCAATGGTTCCTTTGCTGGGAAAGTGTTTGCCGCCAAAAAGAACTAAGATGGGAGAGCCTTTCCTATCAGTTCCTTGCATAAATGCTTTGTCATGTTCTATTTGATTTGCAACCTCTGATGCTGCAATGTGACCATTTGGGACGAATACTCGCCTCCATTTGATGTACTCCATGAACATTGCCGACGCTTTATCCACATCAAGATTGCGCGCTCGGAGAAAGCGCCGCAGTGTCACATCATCGTTTTGCTACAATAATAAATAAGCTTATTAGGGTTTAAAATTCTCTCCCGAAAGCATCATTTACATTAGTCGGGCCCTATTGAAATTTCTAACTCCGACTCTGATAGTATTATAAAAACATAAGCTCAGAGAGATGTATATGTACCCCACAAACTGGATCTTGCTTTTCAACTATACTTCTCATAAGCTCAAGCTTTTTGTTCTCCTCTTGATCATTGTTGCATGTCCCATCATTTCCTTCATTTTTCTCTTCCATTTTTCCTGAAGAAGAAGACATGTCCTCAATGCTTGTTCTCCAATTCATTCCTCTTTGACATGTCCTCAATGCTTGTTCTCCAATTCATTCCTCTTTTCTATGGTATCTAATTTCATATAGAAATTGCAGGATTTCTCTCCTTTAGAGGCTTTTGTTGGTGGGAAGTTGACAAATTTTGCTGAATTTGCCTTGAAATTTGGAAGATTTAAGGCTTATTTAATGAGAGTATTAAAGGATGTGACCAATATTTAATGGCATTAACATCATGGCCAAACAATACGGTCTTGATCTTGAATGCCCTTTTCAACGTTAGATCATACTTTCCTTTTCTTGTTGACTATATTTTTGAAGTTTTTGGTTTCTTTTTCCCCTTTAAGTATTGTATATCTAATTAGTCAAGGTGTTCTTTTTATATTATAATTTTAAATTAAGATTATGAGGGTTTATACTATGTCTTGAAATACGTTGTTTTGATATAATGATTTACAGGTTCGAGTTCTGGATCGAGAATTTCACGAGTTAGGCTCGAGTTTTAGGGCTCGAAGGATGGCTCAGTTCGTATTCGTATTTTTAATGTGAAATCAAAATGAAGCTTAACTAATTTTCACATGGTATTCATGTACCTAATATTAAGGCGAAGCTTTTAACTAATTGGCTAATGTTAATGAATGGTGTATTATTTTTTCCCTCATAATTAAGTGTCGGTGGCTTAGGCACCTTTCTCGTTTATTAGCCTATAGCACGAATTAAATTGGCGAAGTGCTTGACATAGGGCGCGGTAAAGATTCACGAGCGTATGTTCTGTTTTATGAAATGATATCTGGGTAAAAAGTTATAGTCATACAAAATTTTTAAAGAAAACCCTAGATGTGTCGGCCCACAAAAATCTATTTAGAACAACGGGTGTAATCATGCACACTAATGCATCAAATCCCATCAACACTCAAAATTTAATCACGATTTTTGCAAAATTGATACTAGGTTGGTCAATTTTCGCAAATTAACGGGACCCGCAAAACCGCTGGCGGAAAAATAGATTGATATGCATGACCCAATTGACACGGGCTGCTCTCCATTTAAAGTAAACAACAGAAAACTCATGTGATGGAAAGGCCCAACTTGTGAATCCTACCTTTTTAAAACAATCAGACTATCACAGAATTCAAACAGAGTATTAGAATTTCTTGTTTTTGAAAGGTAAATAAATCATCTCATAAATCAAACTGGCACCTTGATCGTGGGGAAATCATTCTGCACGAATACGATTACATTAGCTAGCACGCCTGACGCCACTCCGCCGCTGTTGAGTTCTTGGAAATGAAATTAGGTAATTTCTCTCGGAACCCACTTATGTTTCTCTCTGGTTTTCGTTATTTTAGTACAAGCTATGTTGCACGGATACGGATACACGGACACGACACAACACGAATACAGCGATACAGATTTTTTGTGAAATTTTCACGTGAGAAGTGTCCGACACGCGTGTCCGACACGACACGACACGACATGACAAATTGATATTTTTAGAAGTGTCGGTGCATTAGAGAGTACAAGAAATATGGAGAATTTCATATCGCGTGAGAGAATCAAGATTGAGTTAGATAATGCTAATGGGTCAAGTGATGCACTTAAGTTGTGTGAGAGAATGATGAGAATGAGGGCTTTGCCTAGTGTGGTACAATTTACTCCATATCATGGTGCAGAAAAATGTGGTTCCTAACATTGTCACATACAATTCATTGATGGATGGATATTGTTTGCAAGGGCGACTTCATGAAGCTAGAAAAGTTTTTGATTCTATGGATAACAACAATATTGCTCCTAATACCTCATAGCTATAACATCCTAATCAATGGATATTGTAGGAAAATGAAAATAGACAAGGCCATGCATCTCTTTCGCGAGATGGCTCGTAAAGGCTCGTAGCCTGATTTGATTACCTATAACATTGTACTCCACGGATTATTCTCTGCAAGAAGATGTTTTGATGCACAACAAGTTTTTGATGAGATGCAGCGTGTTGGCTAAAACCAGATTTCTATACGTATTGTAACATGTTGAACGGATTGTGTCAGAATGAGCCTGTTGAGCGAGCATTGTCCTTCTTGGATGCAATGGAACACGAAGGAGTGAAACCTCATATCAATTACTATAATATTGTTATGAATGAGTTTTGTGAAGCTAAAAAACTCCATGAAGTGCAAGCTATTTTTGATGATCTACCTTCTAAAGGACTGAAACCTGATGTTGTAGCTTACATTATCCTAATAAAAGGATACTATCAAAATGGTCTACTAGAGGAAGCTAAGGATATTATACTGAAAATGGAACAAGAAAATTTGTTGCCAAATCTTGTTACCTAATGACCTTATTATTCGAGGAACACTGATGAGGGGCGAATGTGATGAGGCCGCAATCTTTCTTGAGGAAATGTGCGAAAGAGGACTCTCTCCTCATTTATCGATGCTAGATTTGCTCCTCGATTCAATGGGAAAAAAGGAAAACAACACTCCTCTTCTTAAAGTGATTCACAAGTTGGCTCCAAGTCCTCTCTCAAACTTCATGTGTCAAAACCACTCATTTGGCAATAATGTGTAAAAGGCCAAATGGAGAAAATGGATTATTCATCTTGTTCAGGTACATATGCCAGACATTGTGGTCATTATGTCTACTCCATTCATTCAATAACTTTGTTTATTGTGTTAGTTTATACGTGAATGATGCTTGTGATCATGCAAATTAAACTAAGTGAGCTATCTGTGTTAGACTCTCACACAGTATATTTAATGTTTAATAATTATTTCCTTAATTAACAACTCACATCTATTCACATTGTCAGTTGTCACTAAAGTTTAGTCACTCAATATACTTGGCTAAAATTAACTGCTCGACTTTGAGTTATAAAACCCAAAATTCCAATAACCCAAACTATTTATTCAATTATTATTTTTGGTCAAACAGTCACGTGTCCGCCGTGGTGTTTTCTATGAAGTCCCCCTCTTTTATTAATCACCAAAAATTGCCCCTTATTTGAATGTAAATTAGAGGGAAAATTGCAAAAATGGTATACCAACTGCGACCATTTTGCAATTTTGGACAATATCTTTTCCGGCAACAAATTTAGCCCACAATTCTAAAAAAATTGCAAAATAATGCAAATTTTCGCCGGAGTCCATAAAAATCGCCGGAAATCTGACGTGTAAGCATGACGTGACAAGATTCTTACACGTGTGGCAAAATCGTCTGCCACATCAGAAACAACCCTACAGGAAAAATTGTAAAAATGGTATATCAACTCTACCGTTTCAGCGAATTTAGTACAATAAGTTTTTCGGTAGCAAATGTAACTCATATCTGTCAAAAAGTTATTTTTTTTTCTTATTTTGAAAAATGCATATTTATAAAAAAAAAAATTCTCTTAAAAAATTCATATTATCTATATATCTTATAAAAGCACGAATAAGGTTTTTGGTTTCTTACAAAATACGGATCGCCTAAAATATCCTCACAACAATTACTTCAATAATTATTAGTCAAGGATAATGATATAAATACATGTTATAGATTATTAATTAATTATATTTAAAAAACACTTATTAATTCCATAATAATTTAAATAAGTGTTTTTTAAATATAATTAATTAATAATCTATAACATGTATTTACATCATTATCCTTGACTAATAATTATTGAAGTAATTGTTGTGAGGATATTTTAGGAGATCCGTATTTTGTAAGAAACGAAAAACCTTATTCGTGCTTTTATACGATATATAGATATAGATAATATGAATTTTTTAAGAGATTTTTTTTTTTATAAATATGCATTTTTCAAAATAAGAAAAAAAAAACAACTTTTTGACAGATATGAGTTACATTTGCCACCGAAAAACTTTTTGTACCAAATTCGCTGAAACGGTAGAGTTGGTATACCATTTTTGCAATTTTCCCTGTAGAGTTGTTTCTGATGTGGCAGGCTGTTTTGCTACACATCTAAGAATCTTGCCACGTCATGTTTACACGTCAGATTTCCGGCGACTTTTATGGGCTCCGGCGAAAATTTGCATTATTTTGCAACTTTTTTAGAGTTGTGGGCTAAATTTGTTGCCGGAAAAGATATTATCCAAAATTGCAAAATGGCCGCAGTTGATATACCATTTTTGCAATTTTCCCTAAATTAGATCTCAATTTAGTCCTTAAATTCTATAGCAGACTGTTTCATTTCCCGCTGAAACAACAAATGAGAACCTCCTCTTTCCCAGTTCATGCTTTTCATCGACTGACAAACAGTCGTAAGTGCAGTAGCGATTTCAACTTGAACTGTAAACGAAGGAAATGCTTCTCATGAAGTTAACTAAGACATCTGAGAAATCTAAAATGGAACTGTCATCTTTGACACAGGCTAATATCAGGTATGATCCTGGAGTATTTAACTTTATTGGGAACCTGTCGCATGCAAATTTCTAATGATGTTACAGATTGAAACCGCATTTCCGCGGACTAACTTTGAAGAGTTGTGACAGATAACTTTGTGGTATCTCATATTTATTTAGAATGACCCTCTGCTGGATGCCTCCCCACTTGGATCAAACAATGTATTATCCTTCACTTCCTGAAAATCCCAGTTCAAAATTTCTCGAGACTTTTACGACTACCATTTTATATAACTTTACCTTCTCTAATGACAGAAATTTTAACTTTTTATTACTCCGACTTTCTTACAACTTTATGTTTTTCAATTCTATGATAACCCTGCTTCTTCAGGCGGAAAGAATGCTGAGCGAAGCTGAAAATTTGCAAAGGAAGACAAGGAGATGCATTGACACTAAAAACCTGGCCGATTCTGTAGTTTGCCAGATACAATAGTAGTTGAAGGGGCTCATCGACAAAGTACGGGCCCGAATCAAAGAAAAAGTCGAGGCCAAACTAAGAGAACTCAAGTATGCTATTTCTGGAGACTCAACAAATCAGGAAATAATATAGATGGTGATGTCATTGATGCTAATTTCACAGACAGCAAGTAAGAAAGTTGGTATGTATACTGTGGTTGCTATTTTTTGACCTCCAAGTCTTTCTTGTGCTGTGTATAAGGAGTATTTTTGCTGGAATTGAATGTTGAGGGTTTTTAGAATATTAGTTATCAATTATCACAACAAAGACTAGATGTTTTTGAGCGATAAATGATTTTATTTTTTCATCAAGATCTGCTTTTTGGCTATAGGAAATTTGCTTATACTGTTTTACTTATTTATTCTGATGAATTATGGTCACTATATGACCAGGTTGTCTGATGAATTATGGTCACTAGATGACCAGGTTGTCTGTGATGTATTGTGCTCCATATAGATTATATATATATATATTATATTATTTTATCACAAAAAGTACAAATAGTTTTTTTGCATTTCTTGAAATTCATTGATCAATTAAAATTTCCTGCTCTCAATAATTTTTAATGAACGGTAATTATGAAAAGTAATACATATTAGAGTGATGGGTGTCGAAGCCACCAATAATAAAGTTCGAATATCGCACACAAATAAATTGTAAAATAACGGTAAAAGGAGTTGAACCACAAGGATTGGATGAAATTATAATCTTTTTATATGCCAAGAAAATAAAGTAACAAAAAGGGGTTTTTTTTTGAATTGAGTGGATTAAACCAAAGAATGAAATAAAACGCAACTAACTAGCTAAGTAGACTAATAGAATGCAGAAAACACTTAACTAATTCAATATATGACAAAATAGCTGGAATTCTCCTACACATGCATAAGACTGTGATCACTGACTGGGTAATTGAATCTGAAGTTAGGCTAGCTATAGTCGCCAAGTCCTCTCTGGCTCCCTCGTTTCTTCTTACTGTTTATAACGACTAAAAGAAACTCCTAATAATCGTTTTCTAATTAACCAATAACCTTAGCAGAAACTCCTTTTAAGATTCAATTGGGCAATTGCATTACACCCTAAAGAAACACTAACCCTAACCGACTAGGTAGAAACTCCTACTTCGCCTAGTTAGACCGTCTATCCCACAACACGAAATCAGTCGAACTTAACGGCCTAGTGATTGTTTGCTACTTCGTTAATTATCCGACTAAACTCCACCAAATAAGTTAACTAGCTATATGTGAATTGCCTATTCTAAGATTTGAGCTCTTAATATAATCAAAGAATAAGAACAAACACAATGTCGTAAAAATAGAGATAAAACGGATAACTTGATAAAATCACCAATAAATTCGTCTCACACAACCCTAAGCATGCTTTAGAAAATTCCAACTAAATAAACTTAGGAACTCATAATGTAATTGCAAACAAAGCTTGGAAGTGAAAACATAGTTTCAATGAAAAAAAAGAAAGATGAAAACTAGAATAAACTTGAAGTCTTCTCTCGTCTTTTCCTCCCGTTGCTGCTGCGTTACTCTGCCTTTTTTTCTCTGTATCGAGTTCTCTTTTTCTCGAGAAACTGCTGCATAATATAGTCTTGGCGCCAAGATGATTGCCCCCACTTCTTTTCCCACGTTGCTGCCCATAATTGCCCCACGTCGCTTTCATCATGATGGGTTCCAAAAGGGGTGAGTCAGAATCCGATCACTTTAGAATTTGTTTAAGTGGGGAAATCGCCAGAAGTCGCCGGAAAATAGGGGGGTCCTACCTGCTAGGACAAACACTCAGAAGAGTCAGAAGGCCAAGCTGGGGAAACTGGGGGTGGTACCCAGTTTGGCTCTCCGACGCTCAAGTCAGATATAGATCTCAAAGAGAAGAAGTAAGCTTAGTAGGAGCTGTAGCAATGGAGATCGCTTACCGTGAAAGAGATAACTCTGTTTATTTATAGTTGAGGGTCAAGGGACCCTTTGGTCATTTGCCACATGTGGTCCTGGCCGAATGTTGCCCTAACACGTGGCGCTGTGAGAGAGAAACCTAGGAGGAATCTTTTACAAAAGCTGCTGGGAGTTAGTATTGGCAACAGTGGCAGGTGCGCGGGCATGTACGGTGTGTCAGAGAGCCGTTTGGAGGGTTGGTGACGAGGGCTTGGGAGCACGCTCGTGACAACCAAAAGCCTTGGAGGCCAAAAAATCCGCCGGGGGGAATGAGGGCCCAGGCTCGTGTAGCGGATTGCAGGGGGAGCCTTTCTGAGGGAACGTAGCGCTCGAAGAAGGCTCCTTCTGATGGATTGGAATACTAGTCATGTCGCGTGAAGAAGGCGCTCGCAGGAGAGCGGTGACAACGGTCACGTGCGAGGGTGGCAGGGACAGCACGTGTTCTTGGAGGATGCTGGCGCTTTAATGGGTTCATCGCTCGTTCAGGACTACTGTAATCAACTGGGCAAATGCTGTTCTCTAAGAAAGGCCACGTGTCCAAACGCGGAACGAGCGGATCTTGACCCCATCATTTTGCCCCCTCAATTCTGCAGTCCTTTGTAATAAGGGTTGTAGAATTCATCAAGTGCAATCCTCCGATCGTGGCGCTCGGGAGGGTTTTTGGCGTGTTGTTCAATATTCTTTCCGACTGCACCATTAATGCGGTCCTTTCATCTGATTGCTTGTCGTGTCCAGGCATTAAATGCTGTCCTTTCTTCTGACCCTTTGGAGCATACAAGAATTAAATGCTGATGCGCATGGGGCGCGTGAGACTTGAAAAGTGCACGACGTTTCCATAAAGTGAACGGTTTCCTAGGCGGGAAATGATTACCTATTTTGAATTCCTTGCCAGAAACGTACCAACTCCCATCCCTATAAATGAGGGATCCCGTATCCATTCCACTTCTTTCGCGAACACAACTCTCAAGCATCCTTCTGCAAAATTTCTCTGTAGACCAGTCTCAAAGCATTCCCTCCTTCCTTCAAGTTCTTCCCAGAAATCTCAAGGTAAAATTCGGTGAACTTTTCTAACTCTGTCAATTTTAGGATCATAAACTAGGATTGAGTGACTTCCCATCTCGATTTCTCCAAGAATCCCTGTCCTTTTTAGAAAAACCCCATCTTCCAGTTTTTCTAAAACTTTTCCTAACTTCCCCCTTACCATGGCCAATCAACGCGTTGAAGAATTAGCCCGGGAAGTAGGGGAGATGGCCGTCCAAAACTCGTCTCCATCGGAATCATCCAGGGATGGAGGGTTGGAAGGGGCCATGACCGCCATAGATGTAAGGGACCCAGAAGGGGTTGAACCCCTTTTCGAAGAGATGAACTTGGTGATGGAGGCAGAGAGATAGGGGGGGTACTCTTCCCATTACTGCAAGTGCTACTCACCCCCATCGCCATACCGTGACAGTAGCGATGGCGGCGCCGGTGTCGGATGCCGAGGAAATAGCAGGGCCTTCTGAAAAAGCCCGTGACAAAGGAAAGGGCAAGAACCCTCAGAAGCCCAAGAAAACCAGAAGGCCCAAAGGATCCAAGGAGGGTGGAAGCTCAGGCTACCAGGCTACCGAGCGCACCCCAGACGAAACTCCTAGCACGGTTACTCTAGGAGAGGTAAAAACAATGCTGGCGCCTATCTTCTGGGACGAGCGTTACATATGGAGAATCCCTGCTGAGCACGAGCGCGCCAATCATCCTCCTCCTGGCGAGATGGCCGTTTATGTAGATGCCGTCAGCTCTGGAGGCTTGAGATTCGCTATTTCGGCCCCAATGGCACGTTTACTGAATGACCTGCACCTCTGTCCTTCCCAAATTGTGCCCAATGGCCTAGCTCTATTAACAAGCTTTGTGATTCTGATGAAAAGCGTTGGTTACGAGCCCTTCAAGCGAAATTTTACTGCACTCTTCCAAGTAGTTTCCTCATCACGCTCATCTCCTGAGGCAGGTTTTTATTATATTCAAGCGAAGGCTCACACCAAGTTAATCAATTCCCCCTCCAGCACATACGGTCCTGACTGGAAAGAAAAATTTGTTTTTGTCAAGGCTCCCCCAGAAGAAGGCTTTGGGGTGCCCTCAAGCTGGGGCTCAGTTTCAAAGATCCGTTTGGAACCTGCCCTTCCCAAGGACTGGGTCAAGAGTCTCGTTGAAGCTCTAAGGGACGAGGGCCACCTTATTGAAGCGAAAGATTGGATAGACGACGCAGAGCTTATGTTCCTGTGTGACCTGTCCAACGACCCTTATTATCTTGACAATCCCCCGGCTCGTGACATGGAGAGAGATTGTTAGATTCTTAGGGCACTAACCTTTAGATAGGGACACTAACTGCCTTTATCTTTTCCCAATTTTGCATAAATGATAACTTATTTCAGGGAATTTTAACTCTGGTGCTTGCTTTTCCTGTAGGAGCATATATCTTAGAGATGGCAGGAGGAATCAGACATGCCGCTCGTTTTGCCCACGCTAACAGGAACCAGGCCCTGCAAGGGGAGCAGCAACGCCCCCGAAACAGGGGTAGCAGGAGGGACGCTCGAGGCGCAAGTTCTTCTTCGAACGCACAACTCCCTCATGGCAGGGAGGAAAACCGTGCGGCCAACTCTGCTGGCGGAATAATGGTTCGACCACCTCCCCCTCCGGCAGACTCAAGGGTGCCCGAAATTCCCGCTGTTGATCAAACCATGCCTCCCTTGGCCATAAGCGAGGCACAACCAAGTGGCAGTATACCCTCTCGTAAGAGGAAGAGGATGCCCGACACTGTAGCAATCAGGGGCAAAGGAAAACAAGTGGTTGAAGGCCCTAAGGGTGATGGAGAAACCACCTCCTCAGAAGAGGAACACTTATGGGCGTTCACTCGGCGAGGGGATAGGAATTTCTCAGGCGCTTCCGATGGCGGGCCAGTTCTATTACGGCCCGGTACGCTAGCTCAATCCGTCAGCGAGGACCTCTATGGCAGGGCCCAATTCTCGACGGATCACAAACACTTGTACGATGAGCCCGTGGAGATGGTAGCCCTGGACGCAGCGCACGCTCTGATCTCCGTAAGTCTCTATACTTTTGTTGTATCGCGTCTCTCCAATACTCTTTTGCTGAAATTTCCCTTCCTCTTGAACTCGTACAGCAAGTACTCCCTCGGCTCAAGAACATTCAAAAGCGGGCCTCCGTTTATGCCGACCGCAAGGCGAAGTACAAGAAGATGGCACGTGCTAATGATCCGGCTCAAATTCAAGCGGAGCTGGACACTGCAATTGCTAAGTATGAGTCTCTCAAAGGCTTATACAGAAAGACGGAGGGGGAGTTGAAGAAATTGAAGGAGGATTTCGTGGCGGTGGAGAGCGCTCGAAATGGCTTGAGCGGAGAGTTGGCCCGCGTGGGTGAGGGCTTTAAGAAGGCAGAGGCCGAGCGTGACAGCTGGAGAACGAGAGCTCTGGAGGCTGAAAGGAAGCTTAATGACACTGTGAACGAATGGCCCCGGAGCCTTGAGCGAGCAAACAAGGAGGCCCTCATTAAGTTTTGTCACTCTAAGGCCTTCAACTTCACAGCCTCCCTGCACTGCCTGGATGAGGCTCAAAAGGCCTTCAACTTGGCCATCGATCAGGGAATCCACAAAGGGCTGACAGATCCAGCCATTCGAGAGGCGGAAGGGATGGGGCTCATGTTCAATGAGCAATGCGAGGAGGATGGCGGTGACTCGAATGATCCCTCAGACTCAATTTCTGAGCCTGAGTATGAGTTCCTGGTCAAACTCCTCCAGGATGAATACATGGATGCCCATCCAATAGAAGATGCTCCTCAAGCCGCACAAAATGATCCGCCTGAAAATGAGCCTCAAGGGCCTGTCGGGGAGGATGCCCATGCCCGGGTTGCTGAGGACGCTAACGCGCTTGCTCCTGCTGCTAATGAGCCCAACGATCCACAAGTGCCCGAGCCACCCGTTGCCCAACCTCAAGAGCCAGAAGGCCCAGTTTATGGTCCAGTGGCTCAGAACATCCTTGTGGTTCTTGATGAAGACATCGCTCCTGCGGCTTGAAATTCCATCTTTGCAGCCTCTTTTTTTTTTTTTTTTTTTTTTTTTTTTTTTTTCTGAACTTGTTTTAACATTTACTCCTTTTGTAATGATGCTCCTGGGCCTTCACGCCTATATTTTGTAACTTAGGCGAAGGCCTTAATGAATAGAATTTCTCATTTCCATGATACTATCTTTACCTTTTTCTTGATTGCGAACTTTCATTTTGCGCTTATTGCGAACAAATCTTGTAGTTATAAGATTGTGTGTAATTTGCATGTTTCATACAGGCTTTTGATGCTTAGGAGATTTTGTCAAATCTTGCAAAACTTTGAAAATTTTCACTAAGTCTTGAGTGATCGTGAGGGTCTTACCAAGAGACTGCCCTCGTTCAAAATTTGTAAAATTCATTCTTAATCTGGGGAAATTTAGCTGAGTCTTGGGCATTTGCAAGGGTCTTACTGAGAAAATGCCCTTGTTCAAGATCTTGTGAAATTTCTTCCTAATCTTGGAAATTTTTGCTAAGTCTTGAGTATTGAGGGTCTTACTGAGCGGTTGCCCTCGTTCAAGACTTGTGAAATTTCTTCTTAATCTTGGAATTTTTGCTAAGTCTTGAGTATTTGCGAGGGTCTTACTGAGTGATTGCCCTCATCCAAGACTTGTGAACTTTCTTCTTAATCTTGGAATTTTTGCTAAGTCTTGAGTATTGAGGGTCTTACTGAGCGGTTGCCCTCGTTCAAGACTTGTGAAATTTCTTCTTAATCTTGGAATTTTTGCTAAGTCTTGAGTATTTGCGAGGGTCTTACTGAGTGATTGCCCCCCCCCCCCCCCCCTCACGACTTGGAGGAATTTTCCTCTGACGACGTTGCTGTCGGATTATCTTGCTCGTATTGGCCTCCATTTTTGGATTTGAGTGCAAGACGTCGTGACAGATGATCAAGGTCTACTTGGGATTTTCATTGTATTTCTCTTCCATTTTATTAAGTTGGTTTTAAGCGTTACCGGTCTACCCTTACGAGGGCGTCCCCCGCATGGGTTAGAGTGCTGGCAAGCGTAACCCATGTGAAGTAATAGTGACCAACCACGCTCGTAAAGACGGGGGGCGTGGGTCTTATGTATTCATGCAATTTAGAAAGTGTAAGCATAAAGATATTTGAAAAGAATTCGCCGTAACTCACTTGTGATTTGAAGTACATAGAACTTGTTAGCGGGATTATTACATCATAGTTTCTAGAGAGCTTTTAAACGTAAAACCGCCGGAGGTTGCATGCGTTCCAAGGGCGAGGCAAACGCTCTCCTTGAAGTGTCTCCAGGGTGTATGTGTTGTTAGCTCTGATTTATACTACTTTGAACGGTCCTTCCCAGTTGGGGTCTAACTTCCCCACATGCCTGGATATTTCAACTTTCTTTAGAACCAAGTCTCCCAAATGGAAGGTTATTTCCTTCACACGCTTATTGTACTGTTGAGCCACATATGCCTTATATTTGTGTATCTTAGCCCAAGCTTGGTTTCTTTTCTCATCCAACAGGTCCAACTCCAGGCGCTTGTTACTTTCGTTAAATTGAGGCTCGAAATAAGCTACACGAGCAGATTCATTTGCAATTTCAGCCGATATCATTGCTTCTGACCCATACACGAGCGCGAAAGGTGACTCGCCCGTGGTAGCTCGGGGAGTAGTGCGATAAGCCCAAAGCGCTCCTTGTAGCTCTTCTGCCCACTCACCCTTTTTACTTTCCAGCATTGTTTTTAAGTGCTGCAAAATGATTCTGTTGGTGACTTCTGCTTGTCCGTTGGCTTGGGGATGGCCTACGGAGGTGAAACGTTGTTCAATCCCCAATTCCGAGCACCATTCTCGTGTGTCAGCGGCTATGAACTGGGATCCATTATCGGAGATAAGCACCCTCGGAATGCCGTATCTGCATATGATGCTTTTCCAAATGAAATCCCTCACCACCCGGAAGGTAATCTTCGCTACTGCCTCGGCCTCAGCCCATTTGGTAAAATAATCGACGGCCAAAATGACAAACTTCTTTTGTCCAACAGCGATGGGCAAAGGGCCCACAATGTCTATTCCCCACTGGTCGAAGGGCCAGGAAACATCTACTGGGACCATTTGAGCGGCCGGCAGTTGAGGGAGATTAGAATGGAATTGACACTTCGGACACTTTCTGGAGAATTCGAGGGAGTCATGCAGAACCGTGGGCCAATAAAACCCACTCCTTAAAATCTTCTTAGCCAGAATACGCCCTCCTGAGTGATTTCCGCAACTCCCATTGTGAATGAGTTCGAGCGTTTCTTTCGCTTGCGAGGGCCTTAAACACCTCAAAGGAGGCCCTTGAAACGACTTCTTGAACAGTCTCCCCTCGGAGTCTAAAGAGAATCGGGGGGCCTTGTTCCTCATTTTCCGCGCCTCCACCTTATCAGCGGGATAAATACCATCTCTAAGGAACCTGACGATGTCATCCAGCCAACATGGTTCAAGTGGATCAAACATAACGACTGCCTCTTTGGCAACTCTTTCCTTGATCAAATGTTCCTCCATCCTAAGGAACGTTACAAAGCGTTCGGAAGTATCTTCCAACGCCGAAGTAAATTTTGAAAGACCATCAGCGCGCTCGTTCTCGGCCCGCGGGACTTGCAGTAGATGGAATTCTTTGAACTATCCAATGATTTCCCGAGCCTTTCCCAAGTACTGCACCATGGTGGTTTCTCTAGCCTCATAAGTTCTTTCAATCTGGCTCGCAATTAACTGCGAATCTACATACGCCGTAATCCTGGAGGCTCCACTCTGAGAGGTAATTTCTAATCCCTATACAAGGGCTTCATACTCTGCTTCGTTATTCGTGACTTGGAAATCCAACCTAATTGCGAAATCTAACTCAATCCCACTGGGGTCCCGGAGGGCTACCCCTGCTCCTCCCCCTTGGGAGGTTGAGGAACCATCCGTGTGCAGGACCCATAATCCTTCGTTCTCAGGAACGGCAGATTCTAACCCAAAGCGTTCCACCAATAAATCAGCTACAACCTGGGCGTGCATGGCAGCTCTAGGCTCGAAACATAGATCAAACTGACTTAATTCAATGGCCCATTTTATCAGCCTCCCTGATACGTCTGGTTTGGACAAAACCTGCTTCAAAGGTTGATCAGTAAGTACCGTTATTGAATGTGCCTGAACGACTGAAAGTAAGGCCTCAGGCGCCTTGATGCATTAATGAGGGCAAACGCAAACTTCTCGATTTCCAAATATTTTTTCTCTGCTCCTTGCAATGTCTTGCTTAAATAATAAACGGGCAAATGCTTCCGTTCTCGTATAGTTACCAACACAGCGCTCGTGGCATCGGCCGAGACAGAAAGATATAGGAATAGCTTCTCGCCTCCTATGGGTTTAGTCAGCAGAGGAGCGCTCGATAGATAAGCCTTCATATCTTGCAAAGCCTTTTCACATTCCTCCGTCCAAGCGAAGTTCCGGGCATTCCTCAAAATCTTGAAAAAAGGTAGATTCCGGTCCACCGAGCGCGAAATGAATCTGTTCAAGGAGATGATCTTTCCTACCAGTACTTGCACTTCCCGGAGATTTCGAGGGGAGGGGATCTCCAATATAGCCCTGATTTTCTCAGGATTAGCCTCAATTCCCCTCTGACTGACCATGTACCCTAAGAACTTTCCTCATTGCACTCCGAAGGTGCACTTTGAAGGGTTCAATTTCATCCCATAATGACGCAAAATTGAAAAGGAACGCCTGAGATCCTCTAAATGCGAGTCTTGATGCTCGCTTTTGACAATCATATCGTCTACGTAAACTTCCATAGACCCTCCCAGTTCACTTTCAAACATTTTGTTAACGAGCCGCTGATATGTAGCTCCAGCATTCTTCAACCCGAAAGGCATGACCAGGAAGCAATACACCCCTAAATGAACAACAAATGAAGTTTTGGGGCGGTCTTCCGGAGCCATAAAGATCTGATAGTACCCTTGAAAGGCGTCCATCACGCTCATTAGTTCGCATCTAGCAGTTGAATCCACCAGTTGGTCTATCCGAGGTAGCGGGTAATGATCCTTAGGGCAGGCCTTGTTAAGATCAGTAAAATCATTGCACATTCGCCACTTGTTTGCATTTTTAGGCACCAAAACCACATTACACAACCATTCTGGGTATAAGATGGGCTCGATGTACTGAGCTTCCAGGAGTTTATTAACTTCTTCTTCGACAACCCTCTTTCGAAAGCCGTGAACATCTCGCTTTTTCTGCTTGATGGGCTTGAAGGAGGGGTCTACATTAAGCCTGTGGACGATGATGCTTGGGTCGATTCCGGTAAGGTCAGACGCTTTCCACGCAAATACGTCAAGGTTCTCTCTGAGGAAGTCAATCATCATGATCTGCGAGGGTCCTGAGAGGTTTGACCCTATCTGAGTAGTCTTATCCCTGTTTCCAGGCTCTAGCTCAATAGTAAGGAATTTTTCTGAGGGCTCGATCCTTACCTCAGGGCGAGGAAGTTCGAGCGCCCTCTTCTTCCCTACCAAACGCCCCTCGCGAGTGGGATCCTCCCCTTCCTGCTCGTCTGCTTCTGAGGAAGACTCTTCGACGGACCCTGGCGGAGCATTTTCGAGGGGGTCTTGTGTGTTGGTATTCTTCTTCTTCTTATTTTTCTTCTTATTCAACTTTGCCCTTTTCCGCAAGGGAACATCCTCATTTAGGTTGGCGAAATCAACGGATTTCTTAGTGGACCCAATTTGGAAAGTTCTCTCCGCCTTAGGCTTTCGGAGAGATAACATGTAGCATTCCCACGCCTCACGCACGTTACACAATACCTCCCCAACACCCTCGGATGTGGGAAATTTGATATTCTGGTGGTAGGTGGAGATGATTGCTTTGAAATCGACGAGGGCGGGGTGCCCAATTATGATATTATATGGAATATCAATCTCTACTACAGCATAGGTAACTGTGAGCGTCTTACGTTGAGGGGCTCGGCCAAACGAGGTGGCCAAACGCACCTGCCCTCGTGGGACAACCTCTGATCCTCCAAATCCAATGAGGGCTGTTTTAAGAGGTTCCAGTGGGAGGTTAGCATTCATCTTTAAAAATGTGGCGTAAGGCAAAACATTAACAGAGCTTCCACTATCCACTAATACTCTTCTTACAACATGATTGTGGACATCTACACTAACCACCATGGGGCAGTCAGAAGTTTCACTTTCCCCCTGGGGTGTTACAATGTGCCCTAAATCCCTATCATCAAAGCCTATCACATTGTTCTCTCGGGAGTGCTGATCCTTGGCCTTTTGTATAGCATAAACGGACTTGGGTACGGATGAGCGCTGGTCGTAACTTTGGGTATATCTCCGCCGAGCGGCATTTGAATCTCCCCCTGAAGGGCCTCCCGCTATCATGTTGATGACCGCAAAAGGCGTATTTTCCAGATCAGGGGCCTTTCCCTTGTTGTTCCGACGGCTGCTGGTCTCAGGGGGACCTTTTCCTCGTGGACTCCTTGATCGGGATGGGCTCCTCCTTTCCTCCCTGGAACGACCCCGACAGTGCTCATCAAAGCGCTCCAGCATTTTCACAAATTCCTTTAGATGCCCCCCCGCAACGAGCCTTTGGATCTCAGCTTCCAGCTGGCGACATTCATCCGTGTCATGCCCTTTCTGCTTGTGGAAGGCACAGTACTTGTTGGAACGTTTCAGAGACTCGGTCTCTCTCATCTTGATGGGTCTCCTGAAGAGCTTTTTGTCGGAAAGGTTATAGACCTCAGAGTTCGGTCGAGTAAGTGGAATACGCTCGAAGCGTCGAGGGGGCAACGGCGACCTCTTGCGCTCTTGATGCGCTCCTTCTTAACTGCGATCTCGCGTCCTCGTTCAGGGTGGCGTTCATTTCTTATGGGGCTATGATGCCGGGGACCATTCGTCCCATACATATCCTCGAGCGCAAAAAACGGCTCGGTAACCTCTCTTAAGGCCATAAGTGTCCCTGGCCTTCTCTCCACGATGGCATCAGCAAATTTTTTGCTCACATACTGTTTGTGATCCACAGCCTGAAATAGCACTGGGATCAAGAAATCCATGGACGGCCTCTCCACTTGCAGTATCTCCTTGTTGAAGTGGGCGAAGAACGAACGAAGAGACTCGCTCTTGCCTTGCACCACGTTATAGAGGGCAGTGGGCGCAGTGACTGGAGCTTTCAGGGAATTGAAGTGGTTGAGGAAAGCGTCGGCCAACTCTTTGTATGAGTGAATCGAGCGGGGTGGCAATCTCTTGTACCATTCTTGCGCCATTCCCACCAAGGAAGTGACAAAAACCTTGGCCCAATAGTTGCTGGAATGCTCATAGAGGTGCATCAAATGTAAAAAATGATCCAAATGCTCGGCTGGATCGGTCGTCCCGTCGTATCGGTTAATGGAAGTGGGAATTTTGGCCATCCCGGCTTGGGCCATTAAGACTTCTTCCACGAGGGGAGAGCCCCTTGCCAATGGGTGATAATCATAAGGGCCGAAGTTCTCTTCTGGCTCTCTTCGGCGAGGGACCTGCGGCTGTCGGTCTTTGTGACGAGCATCTCTGTCATCGGCTCGTTCATCCCTACTGTGGGAGATCTGAGACCGTGCACGAGAAAGCTGTCCAACCATGTCTTTCAAACCCTGCAGCTGGTCTTGCACAGCCGCGAGGATGTTAGGATTTACCTCACCGTCCCTGTCTCCTTATCTGCCCGCGCGGGAAACCCTCCTGGAAACGTGGGAGTCCCCCTCATTCTCGTTAACCCTCTCTGTGGGCTCCCTGTTTCTGTCTTCAGGGAGCCGCTCGTTTTCGCCCTGGCGGGGCGCCTCATTAACTGGTGGTAGTGGTGGCACCCTGGGGACGGCCTGGGTTTCCCTAACAGGGAAAGCTTGCAATCCGCCCAAAGGTGCTGCGGTTTGAGTGGCCTGCCTAGAGGGGAAGTACATAGAATGGAATTTTTCCCACGCCCCCTGAGCCGCCTGAACCTCACACTGGGTATACAAAGCCCTCAATTGCTGCGTAGTGAGGGGAGGTAACTCTACTCCTTCGACCTCCCTAGGAATCACCACAGGGAGCTGGATTTGGCCGGCGAGGTACGGTTAAACCGGCGACATCATAACAGCGGGAGCAAGCGTGTATCCCGGCGGCGGCATCACATATCCCTGACCTCCTGGGTTTACAAGGGCATGCACCCCTTGAGTTTGGGGAGGGTGTGAAAGAGCAAAGTAAGGTATTCCTCCTGCGGCACCGGAAGCTGTTAGCGCTGGTGGTACCGGTGGGAGAATGGAAGATTCGGCCTGCACGGCCGCCCCGGTGAGGGGTACCCCACCTTCAACGACGGTAGGGGGTGGGCCTCCGCCCACAGGGATGGTGGGTACTATGGTGTTGACGTCAGGAGAAGTGTTATCTCCTCCTCCCACAGCGCTGGATCTTGTAGCAACCATAGCTGTGAAGATTTCGGGGGTGTTTGCTTTTCAACTAGCAGAAGAGATGGAAAAGGCGGAGAGATGGTTTCCCACAGACGACGCCAAATATGATGGGTTCCAAAAGGGGTGAGTCAGAATCCGATCACTTTAGAATTTGTTTGAGTGGGAAAATCGCCAGAAGTCGCCGGAAAAAAGGGGGGTTCTACCTGCTAGGACAAACACTCAGAAGAGTCAGAAGGCCAAGCTGGGGAAACTGGGGGTGGTACCCAGTTTGGCTCTCCGACGCTCAAGTCAGATATAGATCTCAAAGAGAAAAAGTAAGCTTAGTAGGAGCTGTAGCAATGGAGATCGCTTACCGTGAAAGAGATAACTCTGTTTATTTATAGTTGAGGGTCAAGGACCCTTTGGTTATTTGCCACATGTGGTCCTGGCCGAATGTTGCCCTAACACGTGGCGCTGTGAGAGAGAAACCTGGGAGGAATCTTCTGCAAAAGCTGCTGGGAGTTAGTATTGGCAACAGTGGCAGGTGCGCGGGCATGTACGGTGTGTCAGAGAGCCGTTTGGAGGGTTGGTGACGAGGGCTTGGGAGCACGCTCGTGACAACCAAAAGCCTTGGAGGCCAAAAAATCCGCCGGGGGGAATGAGGGCCCAGGCTCGTGTAGCGGATTGCAGGGGGAGCCTTTCTGAGGGAACGTAGCGCTCGAAGAAGGCTCCTTCTGATGGATTGGAATACTAGTCATGTCGCGTGAAGAAGGCGCTCGCAGGAGAGCGGTGACAACGGTCACGTGCGAGGGTGGCAGGGACAGCACGTGTTCTTGGAGGATGCTGGTGCTTTAATGGGTTCATCGCTCGTTCAGGACTACTGTAATCAACTGGGCAAATGTTGTTCTCTAAGAAAGGCCACGTGTCCAAACGCGGAACGAGCGGATCTTGACCCCATCACATCAATTTGGAGGTTTTTATTTCTCTAAATTGGTGGATGGATGTAACTGATGTCGTGCAGCCTCCACTTCCTTAGACTTGAATTTTTCTTTACAAAACAGGCCTCGAAAATCAAGGACTTTGGCAATTAGGTTTGGGTCTTTATGTAGTCTGGTGCTTCATTTTGGTGGGCCTGATCCTAGGTGGTTTAGGAAATAAAATTTCCCAATTTCTTTGCACGGGTTGGGCCGCAATCTTCTCTTCATGGGAGGCCCAATCTCCAACAAAACTTTCAGCTTTCTTACTTGGTACTGGGACCTTGTCAAAATTCTCCAAAGTTCATCAAATTGTAGTAATTCCTATCAAGAAGCACAAATTCAATTAATTACCAGAATTTTAGCAAGTATAGGGTTGCATATAACAATTATAAGCTTTAATAAATTGCTAAATATGCAACATATCATAGAGCAGGAATAACAGTTTGTTTTTCAAATTGTAACCAAATTTACAATTACAGCTTATTATTATTGAGCAAATTACATTTTTGGTCCCATAGGATTGGGCGATTTGCAATTTTGGTCCCATTGTTTTAAAAAGTGTCAATTTTGGTCCCGTAGGTTTCAATTTGTGACAATTTTGGTCCCAACCGTCAATTTGTGAACGGAAACCGTTAAAAGCATGTGCAATCCAACAGTTAAATAAAATATTTGACAAAAAAAAAACCATAAAGGTAGCTGTAGCCCAACGGTTGCGAGCCAGTTTCCCCTATGCGAGGTCCAGGGTTCAAAACTCAGGCAATATAAATTTTTTTCTTCAATAATTATTATGTTAAAATATAAATAAAATTTAATAATAATATAATATAAATATATTATTATGTTAAAATATTTTTTAAGTTAAATATTATTTAATAAATATATATGTTTTAACATAATAATATATTTTTATATAATATAAAAATACATAATATTTAATATATATATATATATAGTATATAAATATTATTTTTTATAAATACATAATATACATTTTATACGTATAAATATTATATATATTAATATTATATATATCATAGCTTAAAATTATATTTATATTATTAATATTTATATATATCATAGCTTAAAATTATATTAATATTAATGTATATTTATATTTTAACATAATAATATATTATATAAATACATAATATACACTTTATACGTATATACATAATATACATATATACATTTTATACGTATATACGTATTATGTTAAAATATAAATATAATATATTATTATGTTCAAATATTTTTTTAAGCTATAATTATTATGTTAAAATATAAATAAATTTAAATAATAATATAATATAAATATATTATTATGTTAAAATATAAATATACATTAATATTAATATAATTTTAGCTATGTACATACGTATATACGTATTATTATGTTAAAATATAAATATAATATATTATTATGTTCAAATATTTTTTTAAGCTATAATTATTATGTTAAAATATAAATAAATTTAAATAATAATACAATATAAATATATTATTATGTTAAAGTATAAATATAATATATTATTATGTTAAAATATAAATATACATTAATATTAATATAATTTTAAGCTATGGTATATATAATATTAATAATTTATAATATATATACGTATAAAATGTATAACACGTGTATATATATATATATATATATTAAATAATATTATAGCTTAAAAAAATATTTAAACATAATAATATATTTAATAGTAATATAATACAAATATATTATTATGTTAAAATATAATAGAAATATATTATTATGTTAAAATAAAAATATAATATATTGTTATGTTAAAATATAAATAAATTTTAATACTAATATAATATAAATATATTACTATGTTTAAATATATTATATAAATATATTATTATGCTTAAATATATTATAAATATATTATATAAATATAAATTAATTTTAATAATAATATATTATATAAATACATAATATATATTTTATACATTTATATATTATATATATATATATATATATATATTAATGTATATAATATATAGTACATATAATATAAAAATATATATTATAACTTAAAAAATATTTTGACATAATAATATATTATATCTTTATTTTAACATAATAATATATTTATATTATATTATTATTAATATTTATTAATATTTTAACAAAATAATTATTTGAACAAAAAATGTGGTGGTTGGGTTTTGAACGCTGGACCTTGCCTAGAAGGAGCTGGCTCGCGACCATTGGGCTACAGCTGCCTTTATGGGTTTTTTTTGTCAAATATTTTTTTGACTTTTCCCTTACGCATGCGTTTAACGGTTTCCATCCAAAAATTGACGGTTGGGACCAAAATTGTCACAAATTGAAACCTACGGGACCAAAATTATCACTTTTTAAAACAATGGGACCAAAATTGCAAATCGTCCAATCCTATGAGACCAAAAATGTAATTTGCTCTTATTTGAATTATAAAACTTTTTTAAGTTGGCATAACATGAATTTGATGAAATGATTCAAAAAAAAATTTGGCAGAAAAAGAATACTTGTGGCATGCTATTCCATCTATGTGTCGTTTCTCTAGCAAAAAATGGACAAATATCATGTGTCTTTTTTCTTTTTTTTTTTTGGCAAAAAATGGACAGATATGACGATCTAACCTGAATTAGTATGACTGACAACTTTGGCAGCGTTTACTTTGGCTTATTTAAACAATGAGTACGAGAATTCAAGTTGGGATTAACACAAGTTTTCACATTTTATCTGGCTGCCTAAAGTTCTCCAACATAAATAAAAAAACATTAAAAAACAAGACACCAGATTAAAATTAACATGCAAAAATAAAAAAATAAAAGTTTGTCAACAATGACCAATTTAAAATTTTTACTAATCGATAATATATGATGATGTGATCAAATTATTTTAAAGTTGGACCCTATTATACCTAATTTTCAAATTTTAGGTAGTATGAATGTAATTTTCTTTTTTGAGGCATGAATCTAATTTTTTTAATCTAAAAAATAGTTGTGTTTTCCCTAAGCCTCAAAATTGTATGTACAATTGACCCTATACATAAGCTGGGGGATAATCGTCTATTTTTGTAGAAGTAAGAATAATTTGGCTAAATTTTTTTATTGAAAATAGTGACAAAATTTATAGTCTAAGGAACGAAATATGAAAACGAGTAAGGGCCATATCAGCAAGTCGACCGTCGTCGCCAGCCTAAAGCCTCTGAAGGCCGCTACATGACCTAGGTTCCTCAAGCCAACGTCCAGCTCTCCACCTCAAATTTCAAGTGTGAAACACTAAATTCCAACCACCTGAGCAGTCATGTCTCCGCGTGAACCCTCTTGACTGTTCGTGAGCGGAAAATCAAGCTCGACCGAGATTAATATAGGTGGGAACAATATTAAATGCTAGAGATCCATTCTAACTCAGCAAGCATCAATGTACCTTGATTATGTGTACCTAAAAGCTAAAACACGCACAAAAGCTTACACTATACATACCTCCAACATTTATGGCATTATGTAAGTCATTTATTGCACTCATTCGAGTCCCCTTTTATTGTTTCATCCTTCTCTTGAGCATCCTTACTATGTTAAGAGTCGGAACACCAAAACTGAGAACCATCCTCAGTTTCCTCATGAGCTTTTATGTGTGTTATTCTTTTCAGTCATCTTCCAGGTCGAGACATTCGCTCAAAATATAAATTCTTGAATGATGGTGATCGACTCAACCTCTACCTCAACAAACCAGATTCGAGCACCATCAAGTATAGTTCAAAGGCCCACAATATATTTTATTCTTTTTTTAATAACCTTAAAAATTAATAATACAAATATAATTTAACATAAATTATTACGATTCTTAAAATACTAAGAGTAGATATAAGAGTCGTTTAATCTATTTAGAAAGAAGAAGAAGAATCATTTAATTTATCGATACGATTTATTTTATAAAAGTATTTATAGAATAACATCAAATTTTAGATTTGATATTATTTTATTAATTACATATTTTTAAGGAATAATCTCATCAATTGTCTAGTTGTAATTAAATTCAAGTTTTATTTTGATATTATCTCTTTAAAAATAAATATATTAAAGAGATAAATATCATGTAATTTTATTTGATATTATCAAGGCGTTAAACCAGCAAATCGAAATTATATTTAAGTTAGATCCTCGGTTTTCCGACGAGTTCAAAGATATTTTTGGCGGAATTCGCCAAAATCTAGCGTTTTATTCGTAAACAAGTCGAATGACCTATGAATTAACGTTATTGAAGCTAAATTTGAAGTTGAAGAATATCAAAAAATCAAATCTATTGTAAAAGCCAAAGGTGCTTGCCCCACATCGATTGGGGAGGAAAACTAAACCCACTTTATAAGTGGGTGGAAACCTCTCCCTTGCAGAGGTCTTTTCCCGGATGGTGATCTTAGCCATTGGGAGGAACAAAACCGTGAGGGTGTCGATTTTAGGCACCAAAGCGGACAATATCTGCAGACGGGTTTTCGGGCTGTTACATCTATCTAGGAGCGTTTGAGGGTCGAAGACCCGCTTTAATATTCAAATCCACAAATTATTTATAATATTTATTCGGTGTTTTCCAAATTTAATAGACGCGAATTTTTAGTGAAAATACAAATAAAATATAAGAAAATTATTGTTTAAACTTCAAAACTATTAATTTAATTCAAGTTTTATCATCCATATTTTCTCGATTAGTTCTCAAAAGCCCTCTATTGCATTTTGTAATCTCTTAAACAATAAAAGAATTTGTTTTAAGGCAAATTCCGGACAGTTCCTCATCCTTTAGTCCTTAATGCGTTTTGTCCCCTAATCTTTGAATTAGTGTGATTGCCCCCCAAACCTTTAAAAAATATCACACTTAACCCTTTTTAACAAAGTCTGACCGTCGATTTCTCCCCCGTTATAACAATCCAAACTTCAAGATCATCGCCATCGTGTTTGTCTCTCCAAGGCGAACAAAGCCCATACCCCCATCGACCCTATTAGCCACCAAAAGCTGCTACAATGCTTCATCCATCGTGCGTCATTTTTTATTGGTGATTTCTGCTTCGTCGTTTGTCAGATTTTGGTTTCGAGACCATTGTTGTGCTCCTTGTGTCGAGAACTTCAATTTGATATATAATATCAACACATTTGAAATCTATTTTGTACAGATCTGCTTTGCTAAAGGAGTTAAGTGTGATATTTTTCAAAGGTTAAGGGGACAATCGTACCGATTCAAAGGTTAGGGGTAAAGCACAATAAGCCCCAAAGGACATGGGGTTTATGGGATTAGCCCTTTGTTTTATGATGTAAAATGTTGAATCAGTATTGATGTGACATAATTTCATTATACCACGTGAGACTAAATCAAGCGTCACATATAAAAGGCAGCCAATGAGACCAAATCCTTAGTCTTCTGCTATAAATGAAGACCCCTAAAAATTTTCCTTTTAAGTCAAAAATGAACCCCACAGCTCAAGGGTAAAACTCAAACCGCATGTGTCTATTGATGACCCTAAGCAGAAAAGTTTTAATACCTAAACCTTGAAAGCAAGCCCAAGGGACATACGCCACTCGAGAAGGTCCCCTAAGAAGAATCATCCTCTTGATGATTTCGAAGGAAAATGATCAAGAAGTATATTCCCTAACAAAATCGGTTCGGATCTTCTACTCCATTCTTATACTCCATCTCTTGCTCCATCCGTTGGATATAGGACATGTGTCACAACTTATATATTTTATTAGAAAAATAAAATAAAATAGATAACGGAGTGTTAGCAACCTAACGTGGATCTATTCTAAAGGAAGGGAAAAGGAAAAGGATTCCTTATATCCAAGAAATCAGAAAAAAGATATTATGTATATCCAAAACAGATAAAAAACGTATTAAATTAAATAAAAGAATCCTAATCCTACTCTTTCTTGAAAAGATTAGGTAATATTTAAATCTACAAGCGTGAGAAAAATAGATTGATTTATGATAAATTGGAGAAATCAAACATTTAAACAAAACAACAATAGAACGGGAGATTGAAAGAATACTTGAAGATATCGCCATATCAAATTTCAGGTTAGTTTTCGTGTTAAAGTTTGTTTACTTGTAAATTCATAGTTTATCTCAATCAAGAATATTATCAAATTGAGGGTCCGGTAGATGTTAATAGTCTCACAGCAATATTATCTTTGTGTGTATCGTAACTAGTTCAAATCCAACCCGGAAATGTCAAGATCATATGTCTAAAATAAATGTTGTTGCTTTCCAATAGTGGGAAACTATTTTCAGTTTTAATGTTGTTGCTTTACTTTCGTTTCAGGAGCAGAAATTCTTGATTGGACTCATTCTAATGGTTTCCGTTTATGAAGTAGAATAGGTAATGATAGTTATGGTCAGTGTCTTACAGTTCTTTTTTTTTTTGAATAATAGAGCATACATGTGCCAACTTCTTAGGTGTTTCATGGAGAATTTGGGTTTATATTCTTCATTTCACAAGGATTCTAATTGAGCTTATTTTTCTGCAAGTGTATGTACTATGCCAAACAGACATGATTATATTGGTTCAACCATTCCTTGAATTAATAGCCTTGGCATTTGAAAGTTGTGAAGTCCTGGATTCCTGTGATCAGTCCATCATAAAAATAACAAGTTAGATGAAAATAGAATTTTTTCTAAAATTTGACCTTTTGAATGCACTTTGTTAAAATTGAGCTTGATAGCCGTTTCTTGGTAATGATATTCCTAGTTTTAGGATATATTTCCTTTTAACTACCAAGATGTTATTATATTTCTTATACATGTGCTTTTATCTTGTGAACAGTTCTTATCGTTGCTGCAACATTAAAACTGAAAATATTATCCTTGTGGGTATCTCAATCAACATCTTTATTTTATTTGCTTCCCACTAAGTTTCTACATATGTGTAAAATAAATCCTTTTGTTGATCATCATAGAACTCAATCATAGTGGATCCCTATTTTCTAATTTTGCAATTGTAACTATATAACTAAAATTCTTATTTTATAAGTTCATAGTCTACCTCAATTTTAGTGACTTGTAGATTATCAATTGCAATTTGTCTATACAGGAAAATTAGGAAGATATACGCCTTTTCCAATTAGCTTTTCGAGGTAATAATAAAAGGATGGATGCAAATCATCCTTCACGTAGGAAGCTAGAGTTTTCTTCTGAGGAGAACAATCAAGAAAAAGAAGGTATTCTTGACGTCACCGGGGAAAGTCCTACACTTGAAAGTCAGTCAAATACTGATTCTGAAGACAAAATTCCAAAGATTGGTATGGAGTTTGATACCGAGGAAGTGGCGTTTACTTTTTATAATCAATATGCCAAGTTAGTCGGTTTCAGCGTTAGGAAGCAACTAATTCATAAAGATTCCACTGGGAGAATTCTAGACAGAACATATTGTTGTTCGCGTCAAGGTAGCAGACCAACAGATAAGAGAGACATAAATGTAAAAGCTCATCAACCAGAAACTAGAACGGGATGTGGTGCAATGATGCAAGTCAATAGTCGCTTTACTGGCAAATATAAAGTTGTCAAATTTGTCGCTGAACATAGCGGCCATGAGCTTGCAACTCCTCATAAAGTCCATTTTCTAAGGTCTCACAGGAATATGACTGTTGCACATAAATTACAAACAGATGATATAAGTAATTCTGGAATAACGCCGAGAGATGGCTTCACCTTCATGGCTAAACAAGTCGGAGGACGTGATAAGATTGGGTTCATTTATGAAGATTATAAAAATTATTTGCGTTCGAAGAGAAGTGTGGAAATGAAAATGGGTGATACGGGAGGTGTACTTGAATACTTGCAACATAGACAATTTCAAGATCCCAATTTTTTTTATGCAATTCAAGTTGATAATGAAGATATGATAGCTAATATACTGTGGATTGATGCACAAATGAAGGCTGACTATGCTCATTTTTGTGATGTCATGTGCTTTGATACAACTTACAGAAAAAATAAAGATGGTCGACCATTTGCTCTCTTTGTCGGTGTGAATCACCACAAGCAAACCATAATATTTGGTGCAGCGTTATTGTATGATGAAACTGCATCAACATTTGCATGGTTATTTGATACTTTTGCTAGAGCTATGTCCGGAAAAGAACCTAAGACTATTCTGACCGATCAAGATGCGGCAATGGCAAAGGCTTTAGCTACAATATGGCCTAAAACATATCACCGTTTGTGTATTTGGCATATTTATCAGAATGCAGCGATTCATTTGAGTAATGTATTCTCAAGTTTCAAAAGTTTTTCGAAAGATTTTAGTTCGTGTATCTATGATTATGATGAGAAAGAAGAGTTTTTAGAAGCGTAGAAAAATATGTTGGAAAAGTATCACCTTGAGAATAATGAGTGGTTGGATAGGATGTTTAAAATAAAAGAAAAATGGGCACTAGTTTATGGAAGACAGACATTTTGTGCAGATATGACTACTACTCAGCGGAGTGAAAGTACGAATAGTGTTTTGAAAAGGTATGTGAGCTACAAACATAATTTGTTACAATTTTTCCAACAGTTTGATCGGTTAGTGGAAGAACGTCGTTACCAGGAGCTGAACGCTGATTTCAAAAACAGCCAGAGTGCACCGGTAGTTGCTTTTCCCATTGAGATTTTGAAACATGCAGCGGTTGTTTATACTCATAAAGTGTTTGAGTTATTTCAAGAAGAAGTACGTAAGGCATGTGATTCTAAAGCAAAATTGTGCGAGGAGAACGGACAAGTTTTTCAGTACGACGTTGTCTCTTATGGAAAGCATTACAAGCACGCTGTGACCTACAACTCACTCAACCACAGTGTCTCATGTAGTTATAAAAAGTTTGAATTTACAGGTATTTTGTGTGCACATGCACTTAAAGTACGTTCTTTGAGAGATATTTTCAAAGTTCCTGAGCTTTATATCATGAAGAGATGGACTAAAAAGGCAAAGAAAACATTAGTTGAAGAAGAATTGTCAAGGCTTTGTACTAGACAAGTTAAGTCTGTAAGTGACAACAAAGAAAAAGAAATGATTGGAAGTCATTATACAGAACTATGTAGTTTGAGTAATCAATTGGTAACACGAGCTGCTTTAACATCAGAGTCATTTCGAATTGTGAAAGCCGGTCTTCTAAAAATGATTGAAGAAGTTGATGTAAGCTTGGATAATAGAGTTGAACCACCGGGGGGATCTCAATCTTTTGTTGTGGAAAAGCAGACTCTTGCACTTGCTGGAAACAAAAATACGACAAATGAAATTGCAATAAGGGGGTGGAAGAATAAAGAGAAAAAACCTATAAGATCTGGCAAAAGACCTATGAATGGGTTAGAGAAAAGCACAAAAGGACGGAAAAAGAAGCCAAATAATGTATCATCGTCGAATGATGCGATTACAAACTTACAAAATAGTAGCCAGGTAATTTTACCTTTTTATAATCATATGAAATTTTCACAATTATCACATTTTATATGTTAAGATATTAATTAGTATTTGCAGAATTCTTATATTGTGACAAATAGTGCAAGCCTGGGGAATCTCAATGAGTTTGCTTCTTTTCCTTCCTTACCGCAATTCTCCCAGGTTTTTTACTTATTATTAAATTTTTAATAGAATTATATGAAATGCATGTAATCTATATCCCTTTTATCAATTATTCAGGATTGTCAAGTTGATTTTAATTATATGATATGCATGTAGTTTATATCCCTTTCATTTATTACTTAGGAATATCAAGTTGGTGTGCCCAATTTCAACGTTGTTTATCCAAGTGGAGGGTCTTCAGTGTCAGACATGCAAACATCACAGGTACAGTGGTCTTGCAATATTATTAGTAAACACGCAAACATATATATATATATATATATATATATATATATATATATATATATATATATATATATAAGTTCAATGATGTTTCAATTTTGTATCTTGTATTGTAGAATTTAAATGATGTTTTCCGCCCACAACTTACTCCGTACTTGAGACAAGATCAACAAAGCAGAACAAGTTTAACTGAGCTCCTACAGGTTTGATTTTACAAAGTGGAGCTATTATTTTTTAACATTCAGCATTAGTCTAACTTCTCATTTGTAAATGTGTGTGTTTCTCATGTATAGCAACAATTGAGCAGACCACAAATGAGCAATTTCATAACTCGGAGTCAATGTGAGAAAGCCAACACAAGTGCTCTTCATGATTTGCCTAAGGAATGACTTAGTTTCTCTAGATGCAGCTATTTCATTTGTGGTGAAAAGAAAATTAACTTTGTAATACATTTGGATAGATTTTCATATTACTTTTATAGATGATGACTTGTAAACTACGTTTTTTATGGTATAATCTCTTAGAAATTAAATATTAGCATAATGATTTCATTGAAGGAGATGCGAGGAATCGAACCCCGTTCCTCTCACTGGCAAAGTGAGGCTCTACCAATTGAGCTACATCCCCGTAACTTGGAATTGCATTAGCATATTTCAAACGGCAAGAACACTAGCTAGAAAATGATTAAACAAATCTAATTTCCAACAATGATGCATGAAAAAGACTAAAAATGTAGCAAGAAAGCACAATAACTAAGCAAACAGAAACAAACACACAAATTTGAGGAGAGCAGAGAAGCAAAACCTGCTGAGATGATAGAAATTTCGTATTCAAAGAATTTTGGGTCATTTTCCAAAGCATTGATGCAGAGGAGATGACCATAGCTGTTGCAGTGGATTAAACTATACAGAGAGTTGGTCTGATCTTCAGCAAAATCCTAATCCAATGCTCCCTTCCAGTTTTCTTTTGCAGGGATTATGAAATGGTACTTCCTCTTGCAAACAAAATGGTGACCCCAACCTACAAACACAACACCTCCCTTACATATCATCGATGGAAAAAGAAAAGTAAAAATTAAGCAAATGGAAACCCCCTCTTTGGAAACTGAAACACATATTAATGGTGTACTATTTGCTTCAAAGGGGAACTCCAACAAAATCTTAGTCCTCTGTCTAATGTATGTCATTATATTCCAAATAAATTTATAATTTTTGCAATGGAAAAAAATTGTGAATAATTGAATTTTGTCATAAACCACAGCAACAACTGAAATGAAGAGGACTAAGATAACACGGCATGCATGATGCCTCATACTGTGAAAAAAGCTAAGTGGCAACCAAATCTAATCTTTGAGAAAATTATAGAACAAGATAATGGTACTTTGTCACTTCGACAAAAGCCCAGGTGTTTAATATCTGTAAAATTACTACCAATTCCATAACTGCTTCTGGCATCATAAATATCACTGCCCCACTGCTGCTAATTATGTATGAAATAGTTCATCAGATAAACACGAGAAAAACAACTCCGCCATTATCTTAAAAAGAAATATTCAAGAACATAAATATCAGCAACAGATACCAGAATGTCAGTTTATTTCTAGCATTTCAAGTAAAAAATATCAACATGCACATACAAACATGCAAAAGAAAAAAACTGAATTTCTGTTCACGGTATATGCAGTGGAACCAAGATTAAAAGTAAGAAAAACAGGGAAACCGGATTTAAAACGATTGCAAAGGGGGTATGACCAAAGGTACATAATACATACAAAAATCGACTGAAACATAGGGAACAGATTATTCAAAAATCTCGGCAATTACCCAATTCAGGAACAGTAAACCCTCGTTTCAGGAGAGGAATCACCAGCGGAAAGGAAAAGAATAGGGGGGGGGGGGGGGGGGGGGGGGGGAACAGGAGAAGAAAGTAGGGTTCACCCTACTCAAATAATTAGAGATGAATCGGTACCGCAAATCGTCCGTTACGTGGATCAAGAAAATTGGAGAAATTGCTCATTCTTCACATCGGGCTGCATTCGAACGATGATTTCAATTCGGAATCTGAAAGAAGAACATCGTTATCATTTGGGAATTTGAAAGAAGAAAGACCTAATTTTGAAGAACGCCTTGAAATTGAAAGAATTGTTGGGTTGTGGGTGAATTTCGGAAAGAAAACTGAAGGCAGAATTATGGGAGAGAATTTTGGGAGAGAGAAAAAGAATAGACGGAAGTTAACTTGCTCCGTTATGCCTCATCCGTTAAGTTACACATGTCCTATATCCAACGGATGGAGCAAGAGATGGAGTATAAGAATGGAGTAGAAGATCCAAACCGTAACAAAATAGGCTAAACAATCGCGCAGGTACTCGAGCAGGAGCCCAAACCTCGAGGCTGCTTCTTTCGAGGTTTGGGACTTATATCCTTAGTTAAGGGTCAAAATTCGGTACAAAGTACACCTTTGGGATCAACCCCAAGTGCATAGGGGAGTACTTTGGGATTTCGGGGTCAAAGTACTTTGGATCAACCCCAAAGGTGTACTTTGTACAAAGTCAAATGATACCATCATTTGGGCATTTAAGTACGTGATTTCGGGGTTCGGGTACGCGATTCTTGAATTTTTATACAACCATGGGGAGTTAAAAGGAATTTGGTCTGTCATCTAGGGAGCAAATGGGAACTTTTTTAAAAATGGGGAATTAAAGGGAATTTTTTCAACTTTTAGGTACTATTCATAGAAAACCCCTACCTAGAATTGAATTCAATGTCTCTCATTTATATTTTATACATTAATCATCCAAATTTATTTTGACATCTTATATAAACTTTTTATTTCCAAGAATATTATAAGTCCAAATAAGAGTGTCCGTAGCCGACGCCCTAAATCCCCAAGTTTTCTAGTTTTTTGAAAGGCAAATCATATTCTGCCGATTCTTGACGACTACATTTGCAAATAGCTAGCTCGCCCCTCTGCCGCTTCTGAGTTCTTGGAAATGAAATTAGGGCTATTTCTAAATTGTTTCCACAAGGGTTCTAAATCAGGTAATTTCTCTCGCAACCCACTTATGTTCCTCTCTGCTTTTCGTTATTTCAGTACAAGATCTGTGGGGAATTCAATTTCACGTGAGAGCATAAAGATGGAGTTGGATAATGTTAATGGGTCGAGTGATGCACTTAAGTTGTACAAGAGAATGACCAGAATGAGGCCTTTGCCTAGTGTAGTACAATTTACTCAACTGCTTTCGCGTGTGGTAAAGCTGAAAGAGTATCCCCCGGCCATTTCTCTTTTTAAGGATATTTGCAATTCGGGGATTTCAGTTAATCATTGTACTATGAACATTGCCGTTAACTGTTATTGCCTCTGTAACCGGGTCGATTTTGGGTTTTCGATTTTGGGTTGGTTCTTCAAGAAGGGTTTTGTTCCTAATGAATATACCTTTAGCACCTTATTGAAGGGCTTGTTTAAGGAAAATAAGATCTATGAGGCACTAGAACTATTTAAGAAGATATTAAGAGAAAGGTTGTGCCATGTAGATGTTGTAATATATGGAACAGTGATCGATGGACTATGCAAGGCCAACAACACTATGATGGCTGTAGAAGTTCTGAGAGTAATGGAGACAGGGAATTGCAGGCCTAACATCCATGTGTACAGCATGGTTATTGATGGGTTGTGTAAAGACAACCAAATAGACTCTGCCCTCAAGCTTTTTGGTGAAATATCTCAAAAAGGCGTAACCCTTAATGTTATTACTTACAATGCTTTGATTTGCGGCTTATGTAATATGGGGCGTTGTAAAGAGGTTGAAATGCTACTGAAGGAGATGATAGATCTGAAAATTAATCCGGATGTGGTGACATTCAATATTATCACTGATGCTTTATGTAAGCAAGGGTCGGTGGATAAAGCAAAAGATGTACTCCATATCATGGTGCAGAAAAATGTGGTTCCTAACATAGTCACATACAGTTCATTGATGGATGGATACTGCATGCAAGGGCGACTTGATGAAGCTAGAAATGTTTTTGATTCTATGGGTAGGAACAATATTGTTCCTAGTACTCATAGCTATAACATCCTAATCAATGGATATTGTAGGAAAATGAAAATAGACAAGGCCATGCATCTCTTTCGTGAGATGACTCGCAAAGGCTCAAAGCCTGATTTGATTACCTATACCACTGTACTCCACGGATTATTCTCTGCAAGAAGATGTTTCGATGCACAACAAGTTTTTGATGAGTTGCAACTTGTTGGCCTAAAACCAAATTTCTACACGTATTGTAACATGTTACACGGATTATGTCAGAATGAGCCTGTCGAACGAGCATTGTCCTTCTTGGATGCAATGGAACACGAAGGAGTGGATCCTCATATCAGTTACTATAGTATTGTTATGAACGAGTTTTGCGAAGCTAAAAAACTGCATGAAGCGCAAGCTATTTTTGATGATCTACCTTCTAAAGGACTGAAACCTGATGCTGTAGCCTACAATATCTTAATAAAAGGATACTGCCGAAATGGTCTACTAGAGGAAGCTAAGGATCTTATGTTGAAAATGAAACATGAAAATTTGTTACCAGATCTAGTTACCTATAACCTTATTATTCGTGGAACAGTGATGAGGGGCGAATATGATGATGCCGCAAACTTTCTTGAGGAAATGTGCGAAAGAGGACTCTCCCCTGATTTATCGACATTAGATTTGCTCCTCGATTCAATGGGAAAAAAGGAAAACAACACTCTTCTTCTTAAAGTGATTCAAAAGTTGGCCCCAAATACTCTCTCAAACTTCACGAGCCAAGAAAACACATTTGCAATCATTTGTAAAAATCAAAAGTAGAAAATGGTTATTCATCTTGATCAGGTACATATGCCATTCATCCAATAACTTTGTTTATTGTGTTAGTTGATAGCTGAATGAAGCTTGTTGTGCCAATTGAGCCAATTGGGCTATTTGTCTCAGACTCTCATGAATTATATTTATTTTTTAATAATTATTTCTTTACTAAACAACTCACATCTATTCACATTGTCACTAAAGTTTAGTCACTCGATATACTGAGCTAAAATTAACTGTTCAACTTTAAGTTATAAAACCCAAAATTCCAATAACTCAAAGTATTTATTTAATTATTATTTTTGGTCAAACAGGAATGTGACTACTCTAGTGTTTTCCACGAGGTCCACCTCTTTCATTAATCACCAAAAAAGTGCCCCTTAAGTTATATAGCTTAGATCTCAAATTTAATCCTTAAATTCCACAGCAGACCATTTAGTGCTGAAACAACAAACGAGAACCTCCTCCCCCAGTTCATGCTTTTCATTTACTAACAAATAGTTGAAAGTGCAGAAGTGACTTCATGTTCAACTGTAAACTAAGGAAATGCTTTTCAGGAAGCTCCAACTGCTGAATCGTTTATGGTTTTGAAAAGAGAGCAATGAAACTATTCTTGTTTTTGACCTTGGAGGTTGTACTTATGATGTCTGAGGCATGAGAAATGTCCCGGTTTATTTCCTAGATGTGGCGACCCAAGTAGTTTTTCAGATCTTGTTGTTTTCAGATCTTGGTGTTTTCTCTTAGTGATTATTTTTTAGAGCGTATTCAAATGGTATGTAAGCTTGTTAGTTTTTTCTTCTAATTCTTGGTTAAGGTAGATATTACCTGTCTTAGATACCTTCATGATGATTTGACCAGGGAACTGTGAAGTCTTATTTAACTGAGTGCACAAATTGTTGGCTTGTATAGACAAAATTACCCTTGCTGCATATTGCTCTCTGTATCCCTGTTACAACTTCTGTTCCGTCGTCGTTTACTTTAGCGCTAATGCTTGCTCATTTTTGGGTTTGATGCTCCAAGATTTAAGATGCATCGTTGTGAGGGTTTTGATGTTTTCCTTTCTTATATTCTTGTTTTAGTTCTTGAGTTGCTGTCAACATCTTGGTGGTGATGACTTTGACAAGATTTGTAATCTTCTCGTCGATCTTCTTGCTATGTCATTTCTTGCTATGACATGGGCTAAGTTTTAAGAGTTGTTCTCAGATTTGCTTGACAGGTGATTTTGTGGTATTTCATATTAATTTACAATGTCCCTCTACTGGAAGTCTTCCCTCTAACTTTGATAAAACAATGTATTATCCTTTGCAGACTCTAAACCCCTGTTCGTAGTTCCTTGAGAGATGCAAAGCTCGCATTCTGTGATATAGATAAGATCATTTTTGTTGGTGTTTCGACCCGTATTCCAGCTGCTCAAGAACTTGTTAAGAAGATGACTGGAAAAAACCCAAACATTACTGTCAATCCTGATGAAGCTGTTCCCCTTGGAGTGCACTTCAGCTTGTCCCTTTTCCTCATTTATTTGTCTTAAACAGATTGCGTTACATTTAGCTAATTAGAGTTCACGATGATATTGTCCTAGATGTATCACCATTATCTTTGGACGCTTTGTGGAGTAATGACAAAGATCATTCCAAGAAATACCACATTGCCCACTTCAAAATCACAAGTGTTATCAGCTGCTGCTGATGGTCAGACAAGTGTTGAAATAAATGTCCTTCAAGGTGAAAGAGAGTTTTTTAGGGACAACAAATCCTTGGGAAGCTTCGTCTTGATGGCATTCCACCTGCCCCACGTGGAGTTCCTCAAATTGAGGTCAAAGTCAATATTGAGGTAAGCTGTACGCATATGCTTATGTGTCAGCACTTTGCTGGTGATGAGGTAAGCATATGCTTTATGTGTCAGTTGAGTTCATGCTTTACGACCATATGCATATGTGGTTAGAGAATATAACTCTTTTAGGCGGGGTTTGCAAACTTTGGAAAATAAGTGTTTCTTTGCTCTTATTTTAAAAAGTCAGAAATTGAATGTTGTGTTTTACGTTCTTAAAATAAGCTTAAATAAGCTAAGAAAATGGAAATACTTCCGCAGATGCTTCTTGTACCTCTGAGTTGCCTTTTTTGTTACGTTATAGCTATTACTAAAATAAACTAGAAAATAGCAGAATGTTTGGGGTTTTTTTTTTTGCTGATTCGTGGTTTCCCAATCCTTAACACTGTCTTTGTACTTGCAGGTCCAAACACTCCCAGTTTTCACTAGTACTAGTACTACGTTTAGAACTTCCCCACTTTTTACAACTTTACCTTCTTTTAAAAGCAGAAGTTTCTATTGTTGCTACTACCACTTTATACTACTACTTTAAAAGCAGAATTTTTAATTTTTACTACTCCCACTTTTTTACAACTTACATTCTTCAAAAGCTGAGATTTCTATAATAACCCTAACATGTATTCAGGTGGAAAGAAGCCGAGTAATTCGCAAAGGTAGACAAGGAGAAAAGAGATGCCATAGATACTAAAAACCAGGCCGATTCCGTATTTAACCAGATTGAAAAGCAATTGAAGGTTCTCGGCGACAAAGTAGCAATCCCAGTCGAAGAAAAACGAGGCCAAACTAGGAGAACTCTAGGATGCCATTTCTGGAGGCTCAACACTATCAATAAAAGATGCTGTGACTGCCCTAAATCAGGAAGTAATGCAGCTCGGGCAGTCACTATACGACCAACCAGGCGGTGCTGCACCAGGTGACGGGTGGGCACCAGGCGGAGAAGCTGGTTCTTCTGAATCTTCAGGCAAGGGGGTCAGATGGTGATGTCATTGATGATAATTTCACAAACAGGAAGTGAGAAAGGTGGTATGTATACTGTGGTTGCAAGTCTTTCTTGTGCCGTGTATAAGGAGTATTTTTGCTGGAATTGAATGTTGAGGCGTTTCAAGAAAAATTAGTTATGACACGGAAGAAAAAACATAGATGTTGGTTGTTACCACAGCAAAGACTATTTTTTTTCCAAAGATTTTATTGTTTCATCAAGATCTGTTTTTGGGCTGTCGGAGATTTGCTTACGCTGTTGTACTTATTTATTTTGATGAATTTTGAGCTTGACTCTGTGACCAGGTTGTCTGTGCTTGTATTTTAGGCCTGCAAATTGGTGCTTGTATTGATAAATCAAAGTGAAATTATCTTGTGCCTTTATCGGATTGAGACGTGCGCATATTCTGATATAGTGATTTTATTCTGTGTCTAATGTGCTCAAGCTTTTGTTCATAATTGTGTGTGTGTCTATTTTACAAGTTGATTGAAATTTTATGTGGCATAGTGGCTGCTGGTTGGTTTATTTAAGTGATATAGAACGAAATCTGATTTAGCATTACACACTGGGGGTAGACTAAAGTCTATGTAACTATTTTGGTTGATCTGTTCTTATGCATGAATATTTCTGTAGGATCTGTACCTAATTTTGAACTGAACCTCTGGGACTTCGGCACTTCAAAAGACTATTGTTTTCTTGGCTTGACATTGGCAGTAAACCCTTGTGCTCCAAACTTGGGTACAATTACAAGCAAAGCAATGATCAGAAGATCATTTCCTAACAAATCTTTTGGTTTAACTCATTTTGACGCAGAATTCTACACTTTCCAATTGCATTTGTTTTCTTTTATTTGGTTTGTGCGACGGTGTGATGATCTTAGATTCTAAATTCAGTTGATTCCATTTCAGATCATTATTTTCATGCATTGTCCTGCCTTCAATTGCATGTTCATTGGATTCAAGATTTGATAGCTTTTGCAATGGGGGACCCTCTGTAATTATTCTGAATCATATCCTCAGAACTGCTTTTCCTTGTTTATGGAACCATAAAGCCATGGGGAGCTAGGGGGCCTAATCTTCAGTACTTTGCAGTAATATATATACTAAGGATATGTTTCCTTTTGTTGTTTGTGAAGTTAGGTTTTTGCAGTAATTACTCTGTCAAATGTTAATTCTAATAATAGTTTTATTCTTGTATAATCGATGAACCGAACAAGCTCAAATCGTCGTAACATGAGACCAATTAGTCCGAAAGCACCATGTAGAGCAACAGAAGTCCACAAACCGCCTAATTGGCACCAACAATTAAAATCTCCTTGTGCTTCAGGACCCCATAGCTAGTAATAATAAAGTATGCACTAAATTATTCGTAGGAGTCGAAACTGCAGCGTTAAGAAATTACAGCTTTCCAAATAGGAATTGGCTAATTCGTGGGTATACGATGAAGTTAAAAAGGGTTGTACCTGTGAATCAACCCCCTACACCGAAATAGGCACAAGGAAAAAACAATAGATCGGACCAGCCTAAAAAATGAAACGGTCATGACCAGAGTACTTTCAATTAAATTAGTATAATAATGAATTATGTAATTGGAAGCCTAGAACACTTAGTGATATAAAGCTGCAGTTTTTGCTTATGAGATATAGGTAGTCTCGACTTTGTTGGAAAACTATGGTCAAACTAGGTATAATTTTAGCTAAAGAGGAGTAGTATTAGTTAATTAATTGGTAGGTTAATTAGCTTTGTTTGTATCAACAAAAGATATTCAAAGAGAATTGGGCCTTTGTAAGCCCAATAAAACTTAAAAGAGCATCAACTCAATATAAAATCTTTTAATGAGAATTTGTAATTTTGTATCGTTGTTCTTTTAATTTGTCTGATTCTTGGATTATGAAGTGTTATTTTTTAACGCATGATTATTTTATCTATAAGCGGTCCTTGTTAAAATTCCAAGTTTCTTTGCCTTTGGGTGAAAAAAAAAAAAAACTATAAAACATCTATTATACAAGTATTTAATAATATATTATAATGTACTACAAAAGTTAAACTTAAAATTCAAAATAAATTATAATCATAGCTATATATTTCTTTTTTTTCCCCTCCGTTTTTTGTGTTAATGGGTCGGATTTTAATGATTCGGTTCGAATCCGATTTGAATTCTAGCATATTCATCCGATAAAAATGTTCTATAGATCATATCCGATTATAAATATTCGTTATCCAAAATAAATGGATCGAATATGGAATTAAGGAATTCGATGCGCTAAGAATCTGAATCCGAATTTATATATAATATTTAATTAAATAAATTATTTTCTAGTATAATTCCCATAATAAATTAAGTAAAATAATTAAAATTAAAATTTTCATATATTTATCACCTTAAATAATAATAAAATTTGAATGTTTTATTCTTAAAAGTATATATTTTCCTTCACTAATCGGTCTAAATAAACCTCGTTTAAATAAACTCGTTTTACAGAGGTTGCTGCCGGAACCCGGAAAAATGGAAGTTTTGAAGAGAAGGGCATTTTCTCTATGGCCGCCGTTTCGTCGCAGCCAGGCCCCGATTTTCACTATGAAACCTCATTCAGCTTTCTCCTCGCTGCGAACCCTTTTTTCAGAAACAGGTAATTTGCCTTCCCTCTTATCGAATTTGCATCCCTTTGTTGTTTCTTGTTCTATTAATGCATTTTTTGTGGGGTTTAGTTTTCTTGTTTAGTATTTTCTTTCCCTTTTAATTTGAATTGAAGCATGGTGAAACTGTTTATGATCAGTAATAATCAACGTTTGCACCCTGTGCCGATGTTTGTGTCATGTGCTATGTATTTGTTTGTAAATATCACATTAATTATGCACAGTATCTTTAACTTTTACATTCTGAAGTAATGTGTATCTTTTAGTTTGTCTTATTCCATATTCACAATTTCAGGCACATAGTTTGACATGCAGGTTTAGTTTAATACTTGTATTATATTACTCTTTTTCTGTGCCGTGTGTGAAATTTGGGTTGTGTGCAAGAATATCAGAACAAGGAGGCATTCAGGCAATTGGTTGTGAACACTCTTGAACGGCGTCTGTTTTACATTCCTTCATTCAAGATCTATGGTGGTATTGGCGGACTTTATGATTATGGACCCCCTGGTTGCACAGTCAAGGCAAATGTCCTCTCTTTATGGCGTCAGGTTTGCAAATTTCAGTTCTTCCTATTGCTAAGGTCGTTTGTATCTGAATGCTGATTGGCAATGGAGATGCTACAATCAGGGTCAGAGCCAGGACATTACTTCGGGTGGGATCGAAAATTACAAATATTTAGTGGAAATCCAGAGTTTGTTGTGTTAGAATATTGTTGTGATGGTATGCTAGTTTTTGTACGTGAAATATGTGATATAGTTTCTGTGGTTGAAGATAAATGAATATGCATAGGTAGATCCTTTGTCGACTTATGTTTTCTCAATTGCTATCTTTCGTTTTCGTATTCCTTAACTTCAGTTCAAAATTATTTTTCAGCATTTTGTCCTTGAAGAGAACATGTTGGAAGTTGATTGTCCCTGTGTTACCCCTGAGGTTGTGCTAAAGGCATCAGGCCATGTCGAAAAGTTCACTGACCTTATGGTTAAAGATGAAAAGACTGGAGCTTGTTACCGAGCAGATCATTTGCTCAAGGATTATTGCAAAAATAATCTTGAGAAGGATTCTAATCTTACTGCAGAGAAGGCATCAGAACTGAAGCATGTGCTCGCTGTTTTAGATGACCTCTCTGCAGTTGAGCTTGGTACAATGATCAAGAAGTATGGGATTACAGCTCCGGATACGAAGAACGCTCTCTCCGACCCCTATCCTTTCAATCTAATGTTTCAGACATTAATTGGACCTTCTGGTTCGAACCCCGGGTTAGAATTATGCATGGATTTTTGCTTTACCAACTATAATCTCTCAAACTAGAAACGTTCTTTGTCCTTAATTTATTAATTATTTTCTGAAGTCTAATAATTTGCTGCAGGTACTTGCGTCCCGAGACAGCTGAAGGAATTTTTGCAAACTTTAAGGACTTATTGTACTATAACGGCAACAAGCTTCCTTTTGCAGCTGCACAGATTGGTCAAGCTTTTAGAAATGAGGTCTTATATACTATCGTAATGATTGATTTGTTTGTAAACTTCATGACATATATATTTGAGTATTTTTAATGTTTTATGACGTTGTTGTAGATCTCTCCAAGACAAGGCCTTTTAAGGGTCCGTGAATTTACGCTGGCTGAGATTGAACACTTTGTTGATCCTGAGGACAAGTCACATCCCAAATTTTCTGAAGTTTCAAAGTTGGAAATTTTAATGTTCACAAGAGAAGATCAGGTGTCTGGACAACAAGCAAGGAGAATACCTATTGGCAAAGCAGTTTCTCAGGCTGGTCTATATATGCCATTCATTTGGATTCTTCCTGAATTTTTTTTTTTTTTTTATTTTCCGATTCTTTTTAACAAAAATTTTGATCTTTATCTCACAGGGGATTGTCCATAATGAAACGCTTGGTTATTTTATCGGAAGAGTATACTTGTTTTTAACCCAATTAGGAATTGATAAAGACTGTCTTCGTTTTCGCCAACATCTGAGAAATGAGATGGCACATTATGCCACGGAGTGTTGGGATGCTGAAATTGAATGCTCTTATGGTTGGATTGAGTGCGTTGGTATTGCTGATAGATCAGCATATGATTTGCAGGCTCATGCAGTAAGTGTTTCTTGAATTTTTACATATCTTTTATCCTGTGTAGTATTTTTGAAAGATGGAGAGTATTAGATTAATTTCTTTTATGTTTTTAGGATAAAAGTGGTGTACCATTGGTGGCGTATCAGAAGTTTCCAGAACCTAGAGAAGTGGAGGTATCTCCACCCTCCGTTTACTCACGACACAATGTCTGATACGCTGCAGAATTTTGCTTCTAATGTTGTTTGTTTTTGTTCAGAAACTTGTCATAACTCCAGTTAAGAAGGAACTGGGACTTGCTTTCAAGGGGGACCAGAAGATGGTGGTTGAAGCATTACAGGTACTCTTGTCCTGGTATTATATAAGTGTAATTACACCAGGATACCCTGAGGTTTAGCCTAATTACAAAAACTTCCCTTGACGTGCTTTAAAATTTGGCCCAACCTATTCTATTACAGTCATGAATTTAAAATCAAATTATTGATCAGTAAGTTCCAAGTGTAAGCTAAGGTATTCACAAAAATTTAGAAATGAAATCATGATAATGGATGAATCCAGTAAAATATAAAATGCTTTGATAGGTGAAGTTTATGTCATTTTTCAAGTTTGTGGAATTATGTCAAACGTCAGGGTATGCTAGTGTAATTATCCCTTATTTAGTTTGCTTTTATCTTCAAACCGACATTCATAAGCAGGCTATGGGCGACGAACAAGCTATGGATTTGAGAGCAACTCTGGAAACCAAGGGAGAGGCAGAGTTTCATGTTTGTACTCTTGATAAAGCTGTCACTATCAAGAATAATATGGTTTTAATATCCAAAGAGAAGAAAAAAGAATATCAAAGGGTCTTCACACCATCTGTTATAGAACCATCTTTTGGAATTGGGAGAATCATATACTGTCTCTATGAGCATTCATTTTACACAAGAACTAGTAAAGACGGTAATGAGCAATTGAATGTATTCCGTTTCCCTCCACTCGTGGCTCCAATCAAATGTACAGTATTTCCTCTTGTTCAAAATCAACAATATGAGGAAGTTGCCAAAAAAGTTGCCGTGTCATTGAAAGCTTTTGGCATTTCATACAAGGTTGACGTAACAGGTATGCGCCTTTTCTGCAAATTCTGAAAATTTTTGTTTAAACTCAAAGGGCAATTTTGGAGGTTTACATCCAGGTTTAGGCGGAGTTGGTCGAAGGGGGTGAAAGAAACAAGAGAGGGTCTTTCTGTAATTAAACCTAACCTCGGGGGGTTGTGGCTGTAATATACTCTAAAATCTTTACAACTAGGTTAAAACTTGATCTTTAAGCTATTCATGCGTGTTGCATTATGCAGGCACCTCGATAGGAAAGAGATATGCAAGAACCGATGAATTAGGAGTTCCGTTTGCCATTACTGTTGATTCCACAACCTCAGTTACCGTGAGAGAAAGAGACAGCAAACAGCAGGTCCGTGTTAATGTCGACGAGGTGGCAGCTCTGGTTAAGAATGTAACCGATGGTGCCAGCGCTTGGAATGATATATTACAGAAATATCCTACTCATTCGTAGTAACCACCAGTGAGTCAATTTAAATTTTCACTTTCAACGTGTTTCTTTTTTAATTTAAATATATTGATTTAGGTGTCTGAGACATATAATTCATGAAACACTTTATTGCTATAATTAAGTATGAATTTTACACTTCTTTGAACTAAAAATACATGCTACAAACATGCACCCATGTCTTGTTACATTACTCAAGAATACAACCCTTACACAGACTTTATGTATAATCATAATTTATGAAAGCTTGATTTAAATATTTTCCTATATTGGAAAAAGAATTCAAGAAATATGTGTTACTTTAATTTATTAGTTTAATTAGTACATTAATATGTGTCCTCAGCTAGGCATCTTGAATGGGGACTAGCTGCAATTTGCCTCCATAAATCTCTGGAAGCTGACTTTCATCTATTTCTTCCAGCAAAGTTTCCTTCAGTTTCTTGTTCTCAACAAATATAATCTATATGCAATCAAATCATTAATCATAAATATATTGGAAATTGAAGAAAATTGAATATTAAATATATGTGAACTATTTTTATTGAGAACCAAAGAAAAATAAAAAAAAAATACCTTTTCCATTGTATTTTTGTCGATAAATGGGTAAACCATCTTATATAGCGCGGAAAAAATGTAGGGTGAGTGAACAACGAGTAATTTACGGAGTCTTTCTGGGTAGTAATCCTGTACGAAAGGAAATTTCTAACTTAGACCTGGTTCGGTTAAATTCAACTAATTATACATGAACAAGTGTATTACTAACAAATCTAAAATATCTTTGCTTGGTATATTGGTTTGGTCGAACCAAATTTGGGCTAAATTGATTCCTAATAAAAACATATAATAATCAAAATTAACTAAAAAAAGAAAGGAAATAACATTGATGGGATTAAATATATATATTTTTTAAAGTCAGAGGGATTAAATATTAATCATATTTAAAATTTGAGAGTGGTAAATATGAAGGAATAGTTAAATTGAAACTGAGATTTATGTTAATCTTGAACCTGTAAAATGGAAAGTATTGCAACGTATCCACGGAAATCGCTGTTAGAATAGCCATAGCCTTGAAGATCTCCAATAATGGTGAACTTCTCCTGGCCAGCAGGTATTCTGTTGTGCATAAAAATTAAAAAAAATGAATTTATTATTTAAAGAACTATGAATCTTATTAACTTAATCACTTTAATTGTAAACTAAAACTCAAAGAATATTTACCCATGTCTATTACATAGAGGTTTTTCTAAAATATTATCTTAAAAAAGTTAAATATTTTAATAAATAGTCAAACCCCACAAATTTAAGAACCTCCCGCAAGTGTATACACCGACTATTTGATTGATTACCTTTCCTAAAATCTATTTTCTATTTGATCGATAACTTTCCTTAAAATTTACACTAATAACACGATTAATATAAAATGTGATTAGTGTAAACCGCTTACTCTTTCGTTACACTGATTTGAATGAATGAGATCCTCATTAGAATTACCCCTCGTCAAACCATAAAACAAAGCAGTTAATGAAACACCATGCAGTACCTTGAGGATAATTTATCCAAACAAAACGCTGCAAAACCTGGAAAAATCAGAATATGTGAGAAGGACTATCAAGAACTTCAAGAAAGTCATCTTACACTAAGAACATATCTACGTTTGAGTTCATCAATGGTTCCTTTGCTGGGAAAGTGTTTGCCGCCAAAAACAACTAAGATGGGAGAGCCTTTCCTATCAGTTCCTTGCATAAATGCTTTGTCATGTTCTATTTGATTTGCAACCTCTGATGCTGCAATGTGACCATTTGGGACGAATACTCGCCTCCATTTGATGTACTCCATGAACATTGCCGACGCTTTATCCACATCAAGATTGCGCGCTCGGAGAAAGCGCCGCAGTGTCACATCATCGTTTTGCTACAATAATAAATAAGCTTATTAGGGTTTAAAATTTTCTCCCGAAAGCATCATTTACATTAGTCGGGCCCTATTGAAATTTCTAACTCCGTCTCTGATAGTATTATAAAAACATAGGCTCAGAGAGATGTATATGTACCCCACAAGCTGGATCTTGCTTTTCAACTATACTTCTCATAAGCTCAAGCTTTTTGTTCTCCTCTTGATCATTGTTGCATGTCCCATCATTTCCTTCATTTTTCTCTTCCATTTTTCCTGAAGAAGAAGACATGTCCTCAATGCTTGTTCTCCAATTCATTCCTCTTTTCTATGGTATCTAATTTCATATAGAAATTGCAGGATTTCTCTCCTTTAGAGGCTTTTGTTGGTGGGAAGTTGACAAATTTTGCTGAATTTGCCTTGAAATTTGGAAGATTTAAGGCTTATTTAATGAGAGTATTAAAGGATGTGACCAATATTTAATGGCATTAACATCATGGCCAAACAATACGGTCTTGATCTTGAATGCCCTTTTCAACGTTAGATCATACTTTCCTTTTCTTGTTGACTATATTTTTGAAGTTTTTGGTTTCTTTTTCCCCTTTAAGTATTGTATATCTAATTAGTCAAGGTGTTCTTTTTATATTATAATTTTAAATTAAGATTATGAGGGTTTATACTATGTCTTGAAATACGTTGTTTTGATATAATGATTTACAGGTTCGAGTTCTGGATCGAGAATTTCACGAGTTAGGCTCGAGTTTTAGGGCTCGAAGGACGGCTCAGTTCGTATTCGTATTTTTAATGTGAAATCAAAATGAAGCTTAACTAATTTTCACGTGGTATTCATGTACCTAATATTAAGGCGAAGCTTTTAACTAATTGGCTAATGTTAATGAATGGTGTATTATTTTTTCCCTCATAATTAAGTGTCGGTGGCATAGGCACCTTTCTCGTTTATTAGCCTATAGCACGAATTAAATTGGCGAAGTGCTTGACATAGGGCGCGGTAAAGATTCACGAGCGTATGTTCTGTTTTATAAAATGATATCTGGGTAAAAAGTTATAGTCATACAAAATTTTTAAAGAAGAAAACCCTAGATGTGTCAGCCCACAAAAATCTATTTAGAACAACGGGGTGTAATCATGCACACTAATGCATCAAATCCCATCAACACTCAAAATTTAATCATAATTTTTGCAAAATTAATACTAGGTCGGTCAATTTTCGCAAATTAACGGGACCCGTAAAACCGTTGGCGGAAAAATAGATTGATATGCATGACCCAATTGACACGGGCTGCTCTCCATTTAAAGTAAACAACAAAAAACTCATGTGATGGAAAGGCCCAACTTGTGAATCCTACCTTTTTAAAACAATCAGACTATCACATAATTCTAACAGAGTATTAGAATTTCTTGTTTTTGAAAGGTAAATCATCTCATAAATCAAACTGGCACCTTGATCGTGGGGAAATAATTCTGCACGAATACGATTACATTAGCACGCCTGACGCCACTCCGCCGCTGCTGAGTTCTTGGAAATGAAATTAGGTAATTTCTCTCGGAACCCACTTATGTTTCTATCTGGTTTTCGTTATTTTAGTACAAGCTATGTTGCACGGATACGGATACACGGACATGACACATAACGGGTACGGCGATACGGATTTTTTTGTGAAATTTTCACGTGAGAAGTGTCGTACACGGTATCTGACACGAGTGTCCGACACGAAACGACACGACACGACAAATTGATATTTTTAGAAGTGTTGGTGCATTAGAGAGTACAAGAAATATGGAGAATTTCATATCGCGTGAGAGAATCAAGATTGAGTTAGATAATGCTAATGGGTCAAGTGATGCACTTAAGTTGTGTGAGAGAATGATGAGAATGAGGCCTTTGCCTAGTGTGGTACAATTTACTCCATATCATGGTGTAGAAAAATGTGGTTCCTAACATTGTCACATACAATTCATTGATGGATATTGCAATTTTAGTCCCATTAGATTCAAACTGTTGCAATAAAGGTCCCATTGGTTTGAAATATCCAAAACACATCCCATTGGATTCTAAAAAGTTGCAATAAAGGTCCCATTGGTTTAAAAATCCAAAATACATCCCATTTGATTCTAAAACATTGCAAAATTAGTCCCATATTTGATCAACTAACAAAATAATTACCTATTTCATTAGTGTCTATCTTTTTTGCTTATTTTATTGGGAAATCACCTTTTTTTTATAAAATATTTTATTTTCACTAGTATTTCTCTTAGTTTCAATATTTTATTTTCGTTCATATTTCTCCTATTTTTCACCCCATTTCTACAGTCTCATTAAAGAGTTCTTTTTTAAAAAATTAATTATTTCCACCCCATATCTCTTGATTTCCATCAAAATTTTCTATCTTTTTATTAAGAGTATTTTCTTTTTTTCAAATTCTACATTACTCTTAATAAAAATTAAAAAGAACTTCAAAATTTTCAATGTTTTTATTTATAGGGGAGGAAATAAAAAATATTGTTTGGCACATTTATATGATTTTTTTAAAGTAAGAAATGAAAATCTTCTTTTAGATTACTCATTAGAGGACTTATTTATTTATTTATTTATTGTTATGAGTATTTTTAATTTTTATTAAGAGTATTTTTCTATCATTTTATTAAAGAGTTCTTTTTTAAAAAAATTACATTTTTCCCCTTATAAATGAAAACATTGTTTGGCACATTTATATAGATACTTTTGATGTGAGAAATGAAAATCTCCTTTTGAATTACTTACAATAAGAGTTATTTATTTCATTGTAATCCATAGTGCATTATAGAAATTTTTAAAAAAAATACTCATAATAAAAAAATAGAAAATTTTGGTGGAAATCAAAAGATATAGGGAAGGAAATAATTAGTTTTTTAAAAAAAAATCTTTAATAAAATGACATAAATGAGGTGGAAATTAGGAGAAATATGGGGGAAAATAAAATATTAAAAATTCAAATAAATATGGGTGAAAATAAAATATTTTAGAAAAAAAAAAATGGTGATTTCCCAAAAAAAAAAAAAAAGAAAAAAAATCTTTTACACTAACGAAACATCTAATTATTTTGTTAGTTGATCAAATATGGGACTAATCTTGCAATGTTTTAGAATCAAATGGGATGTATTTTGGATTTTTAAACCAATGGGACTTTTATTGCAACCTTTTAGAATCCAATTGGATGTGTTTTGGATATTTCAAACCAATGGGACCTTTATTGCAACGATTTGAATCCAATGGGACTAAAATTGCAATTTTCAGATATCCCTGACCTCCTGGGTTTACAAGGGCATGCACCCCTTGAGTTTGGGGAGGGTGTGAAAGAGCAAAGTGAGGTATTCCTCCTGCAACGCCGGAAGCTGGTAGCGCTGGTGGTACCGGTGGGAGAATGGAAGATTCGGCCTGCACGGCCGCCCCGGTGAGGGGTACCCCACCTTCAGCGACGGTAGGGGGTGGGCCTCCGCCCACAGGGATGGTGGGTACTATGGTGTTGACGTCAGGAGAAGTGTTATCTCCTCCTCCCACAGCGCTGGATCTTGTAGCAACCATAGCTGTGAAGATTTCGGGGGTGTTTGCTTTTCAACTAGCAGAAGAGATGGAAGAGGCGGAGAGATGGTTTCCCACAGACGGCGCCAAAAATGATGGGTTCCAAAAGGGGTGAGTCAGAATCCGATCACTTTAAAATTTGTTTGAGTGGGGAAATCGCCAGAAGTCGCCGGAAAAAAAGGGGGTTCTACCTGCTAGGACAAACACTCAGAAGAGTCAGAAGGCCAAGCTGGGGAAACTGGGGGTGGTACCCAGTTTGGCTCTCCGACGCTCAAGTCAGATATAGATCTCAAAGAGAAGAAGTAAGCTTAGTAGGAGCTGTAGTAATGGAGATCGCTTACCGTGAAAGAGATAACTCTGTTTATTTATAGTTGAGGGTCAAGGACCCTTTGGTCATTTGCCACATGTGGTCCTGGCCGAATGTTGCCCTAACACGTGGCGCTGTGAGAGAGAAACCTAGGAGGAATCTTCTGCAAAAGCTGCTGGGAGTTAGTATTGGCAACAGTGGCAGGTGCGCGGGCATGTACGGTATGTCAGAGAGCCGTTTGGAGGGTTGGTGACGAGGGCTTGGGAGCACGCTCGTGACAACCAAAAGCCTTGGAGGCCAAGAAATCCACCGGGGGGAATGAGGGCCCAGACTCGTGTAGTGGATTGCAGGGGGAGCCTTTCTGAGGGAACGTAGCGCTCGAAGAAGGCTCCTTCTGATGGATTGGAATACTAGTCATGTCGCGTGAAGAAGGCGCTCGCAGGAGAGCGGTGACAACGGTCACGTGCGAGGGTGGCAGGGACAGCACGTGTTCTTGGAGGATGCTGGCGCTTTAATGGGTTCATCGCTCGTTCAGGACTACTGTAATCAACTGGGCAAATGCTGTTCTCTAAGAAAGGCCACGTGTCCAAACGCGGAACGAGCGGATCTTGACCCCATCACATCAATTTGGAGGTTTTTATTTCTCTAAATTGGTGGATGGATGTAACTGATGTCGTGCAGCCTCCACTTCCTTAGACTTGAATTTTTCTTTACAAAACAGGCCTTGGAAATCAAGGACTTTGGCAATTAGGTTTGGGTCTTTATGTAGTCTGGTGCTTCATTTTGGTGGGCCTGATCCTAGGTGGTTTAGGAAATAAAATTTCCCAATTTCTTTGCACGGGTTGGGCCGCAATCTTCTCTTCATGGGTGGCCCAATCTCCAACAAAACTTTCAGCTTTCTTACTTGGTACTGGGACCTTGTCAAAATTCTCCAAAGTTCATCAAATTGTTGTAATTCCTATCAAGAAGCACAAATTCAATTAATTACTAGAATTTTAGCAAGTATAGGGTTGCATATAACAATTATAAGCTTTAATAAATTACTAAATATGCAACATAACATAGAGCAGGAATAACAGTTTGTTTTTCAAATTGTAACCAAATTTACAATTACAGCTTATTATTGAATTATAAAACTTTTTTAAGTTGGCATAACATGAATTTGATGAAATGATTCAAAAAAAAATTTGGCAGAAAAAGAATACTTGTGGCATGCTATTCCATCTATGTGTCGTTTCTCTAGCAAAAAATGGACAAATATCATGTGTCTTTTTTCTTTTTTTTGGCAAAAAATGGACAGATATGACGATCTAACCTGAATTAGTATGACTGACAACTTTGGCAGCGTTTACTTTGGCTTATTTAAACAATGAGTACGAGAATTCAAGTTGGGATTAACACAAGGTTTCACATTTTATCTGGCTGCCTAAAGTTCTCCAACATAAATAAAAAAACATTAAAAAACAAGACACCAGATTAAAATTAACATGCAAAAATAAAAAAATAAAAGTTTGTCAACAATGACCAAATTAAAATTTTTACTAATCGATAATATATGATGATGTGATCAAATTATTTTAAAGTTGGACCCTATTATACCTAATTTTCAAATTTTAGGTAGTATGAATGTAATTTTCTTTTTTGAGGCATGAATCTAATTTTTTTAATCTCAAAAATAGTTGTGTTTTCCCTAAGCCTCAAAATTGTATGTACAATTGACCCTATACATAAGCTGGGGGGATAATCGTCTATTTTTGTAGAAGTAAGAATAATTTGGCTAAATTTTTTTATTGAAAATGGTGACAAAATTTATAGTCTAAGGAACGAAATATGAAAACGAGTAAGGGCCATATCAGCAAGTCGACCGTCGTCGCCAGCCTAAAGCCTCTGAAGGCCGCTACATGACCTAGGTTCCTCAAGCCAACGTCCAGCTCTCCACCTCAAATTTCAAGTGTGAAACACTAAATTCCAACCACCTGAGCAGTCATGTCTCCGCGTGAACCCTCTTGACTGTTCGTGAGCGGAAAATCAAGCTCGACCGAGATTAATATAGGTGGGAACAATATTAAATGCTAGAGATTCATTCTAACTCAGCAAGCATCAATGTACCTTGATTATGCGTACCTAAAAGCTAAAACACGCACAAAAGCTTACACTATACATACCTCCAACATTTATGGCATTATGTAAGTCATTTATTGCACTCATTCGAGTCCCCTTTTATTGTTTCATCCTTCTCTTGAGCATCCTTACTATGTTAAGAGTCGGAACACCAAAACTGAGCACCATCCTCAGTTTCCTCATGAGCTTATGTGTGTTATTCTTTTCAGTCATCTTCCAGGTCGAGACATTCGCTCAAAATATAAATTCTTGAATGATGGTGATCGACTCAACCTCTACCTCAACAAACCAGATTCGAGCACCATCAAGCATAGTTCAAAGGCCCACAATATATTTTATTCTTTTTTTAATAACCTTAAAAAGTAATAATACAAATATAATTTAACATAAATTATTACGATTCTTAAAATACTAAGAGTAGATATAAGAGTCGTTTAATCTATTTAGAAAGAAGAAGAAGAATCATTTAATTTATCGATACGATTTATTTTATAAAAGTATTTATAGAATAACATCAAATTTTAGATTTGATATTATTTTATTAATTACATATTTTTAAGGAATAATCTCATCAATTGTCTAGTTGTAATTAAATTCAAGTTTTATTTTGATATTATCTCTTTAAAAATAAATATATTAAAGAGATAAATATCATGTAATTTTATTTGATATTATCAAGGCGTTAAACCAGCAAATCGAAATTATATTTAAGTTAGATCCTCGGTTTTCCGACGAGTTCAAAGACATTTTTGGCGGAATTCGCCAAAATCTAGCGTTTTATTCGTAAACAAGTCGAATGACCTATGAATTAACGTTATTGAAGCTAAATTTGAAGTTGAAGAATATCAAAAAATCAAATCTATTGTAAAAGCCAAAGGTGCTTGTCCCACATCGATTGGGGAGGAAAACTAAACCCACTTTATAAGTGGGTGGAAACCTCTCCCTTGCAGAGGTCTTTTCCCGGATGGTGATCTTAGCCATTGGGAGGAACAAAACCGTGAGGGTGTCGATTTTAGGCACCAAAGCGGACAATATCTGCAGACGGGTTTTCGGGCTGTTACATCTATCTAGGAGCGTTTGAGGGTCGAAGACCCACTTTAATATTCAAATCCACAAATTATTTATAATATTTATTCGGTGTTTTCTAAATTTAATAGACGCGAATTTTTAGTGAAAATACAAATAAAATATAAGAAAATTATTGTTTAAACTTCAAAACTATTAATTTAATTCAAGTTTTATCATCCATATTTTCTCGATTAGTTCTCAAAAGCCCTCTATTGCATTTTGTAATCTCTTAAACAATAAAAGAATTTGTTTTAAGGCAAATTCCGGACAGTTCCTCATCCTTTAGTCCTTAATGCGTTTTGTCCCCTAATCTTTGAATTAGTGTGATTGCCCCCCAAACCTTTAAAAAATATCACACTTAACCCTTTTTAACAAAGTATGACCGTCAATTTCTCCCCCGTTATAACAATCCAAACTTCAAGATCATCGCCATCGTGTTTGTCTCTCCAAGACGAACAAAGCCCATACCCCCATCGACCCTATTAGCCACCAAAAGCTGCTACAATGCTTCATCCATCGTGCGTCATTTTTTATTGGTGATTTCTGCTTCGTCGTTTGTCAGATTTTGGTTTCGAGACCATTGTTGTGCTCCTTGTGTCGAGAACTTCAATTTGATATATAATATCAACACATTTGAAATCTATTTTGTATAGATCTGCTTTGCTAAAGGGGTTAAGTGTGATATTTTTCAAAGGTTAAGGGGACAATCGTACTGATTCAAAAGTTAGGGGTAAAGCACAATAAGCCCCAAAGGACATGGGGTTTATGGGATTAGCCCTTTGTTTTATGATGTAAAATGTTGAATCAGTATTGATGTGACATAATTTCATTATACCACATGAGACTAAATCAAGCGTCACATATAAAAGGCAGCCAATGAGACCAAATCCTTAGTCTTCTGCTATAAATGAAGACCCCTAAAAATTTTCCTTTTAAGTAAAAAATGAACCCCACAGCTCAAGGGTAAAACTCAAACCGCATGTGTCTATTCATGACCCTAAGCACAAAAGTTTTAACACCTAAACCTTGAAAGCAAGCCCAAGGGACATACGCCACTCGAGAAGGTCCCCTAAGAAGAATCATCCTCTTGATGATTTCGAAGGAAAATGATCAAGAAGTATATTCCCTAACAAAATAGGCTAAACAATCGCGCAGGTACTCGAGCAGGAGCCCAAACCTCGAGGCTGCTTCTTTCGAGGTTTGGGACTTATATCCTTAGTTAAGGGTCAAAATTCGGTACAAAGTACACCTTTGGGATCAACCCCAAGTGCTCCATTGCATACCACTGTAAGTAATATTCTCCAATCTCTTTGCTATCTATTTCATTTTTCCCTCGTCAGAATATCATTTGACTTGAGCGTAATAGTACCAATGATGGGGTAAATTTCAGTTGGTCCTTTTCACCTTCCTCTGATTTGCAAGTGGCACAACCTATTCCACCTCTTTTATCTATTTCAATAGAGAAAAATCTATTGAGACACCATATAAGCTTCATCTACTTATTGACCTAGTCAAATATATAAGAAAATAATTAAAAAAAAGAATTAGAGATTTAGAATAAATTTGTAGCACCCAGGACGATAGGCACCACATCCCCCGCACTATGAGTCTAATCCACATATGAAATAGGCAGTCCACACATGAATCGGACTCACAGCGAACGGGTGACAATCAAAAGTACAGTCCTGACTAGGCGGTAGCTAACCCTGGAACCATCAACCAAAAACCAAAATGCGGAAGCAAGGAAATCATTTACGTAATATCCATGAAACAAATGAAATCCAATACGAGTATAAATACGGGTTCCACTAATCAGTACACCTGTCCTAACCTGTCCCGAATCAATATCCATTCAATAAGGGCACACCGGCCAGCAATAATAAATCAATAATTAATCAATATAGTATTTAAAGACAATATAATATGCAGTGAGTGTAAATGAGTGAGACTAGAACAAAGACTCGACACTCTAACTCCGCCTAGTAACCAACACCTGCAAAAGAAACTGGAAAAAGGGGGAAAGAGGGGTCAGTCTCTAGAAGACTGAGTGAGCAGGAGCGATACATATCATATAGAAACATGCACATGCAAGTCATAAATCCCGAGCAAGGTTTTATTTAAAGTTAGTTCCCAAAAAGGGCAAAAGAATGACTCAGCAATGCTCAGACTTTACGACTATTCATATTAAATTCATTAAGTTCATAAATCATACTTAAACATTAAGGCTCGGCGAGTGAGCGTGCATTATCTCCAACCAAACTCCGACCGTGTACGACAAATATCATTAATACATTAAATAGGTGATCATGCAATATATCATAATACACCCAGATCACATATCATGTCCTAAACATATTCGTTTGGGCAATCCGTTTCCCGGCCTTCCCGTACGGTGCTTATTAATCAATACTCAATCAATCAATCATTTTCAATCATAAATAAGTTCCAACCTTCTTCCTCCGGGTTGGTGGTGGGTTTGCAAGGCCCGACCACCCATTCATTGACCAAAAGGGGAACATGACTCCCCAGATGGCACTCAGCGTCCATTCCTCGCTAACTCCTAACGAGGTCCGGTTACGCCGTTCATTGGTGGGACTAGTGGGAGGGTTTACCGTCAGCCCTTGCCTCCTCGGGTCCCCACTCACACCAAGCCCCTGGGCCCCATTCAGTGCATAACATTCATTCTTTCTTTTCTCGCCAAAACATTTGATTCATGAGAATATAACATATCCATCAAATCCATTTGAAAAGGGGCTTACTCGATCAATATTTACTCGATGACTTTACTTTAAAAGTAACATATATATAATCATAAGGTTTTGGCCAAAGCTTTTCACATAAGGGTTGTAGGGTTTGATATGTAACTAGAACGAAAACACCCTCACCTGGAATACCACGAGACAAGAAACAAGAGCAATACGGGTGCCTATTCAATTTGGAAGTCTCCGCCCTGGAAACAAACTGTACAAGAGAAGGAACAATGTGTACTTGTGAGAATTGACTCAATATGAAACCACATAGACACACGGCAATGCTAAACACATGATATGAGAGGTATAAGAAGTAAAATGATGTTATGGAGTTACATAATCAAGTAATTCGTCCAAGTACATTCCAAATATGAGGGTTTCAAGCCCAATCATTTCATATCTTTCATAATTCATAGCAAATCAAGTCATGAACTTCATATAACATTTATAACTCAAGTATACAATTATAAAATAGACAAAATAAAGTCATTCAAATCACTTAAATCTCACAAGGTCGCATATCAATTCCAACTATATCAATTTTATATAATTCACACTTGGCATACTGAATTCATGTGTCACTAACGGATTCAATTACGAGATTACCTAATTAAATCAAACATTATTCAAATTGTTTACAAAATTACTTCAAGTCAGACAAATAGCTCAAATACGGCATATCGAGATTCAAATTGCAAATCAAAGCATCAACATATATCATAGTTCATTTAATACATGCTCTCGTACACATTGGAATTCATATTGATCGACAAATCAAGCAATTGACAATTTATTGCAATTAAAACAATTAATTTCAATTAAATAGAAATACACAAAATAAATCACAATAATTCAACCGGGCATCCGATTGACGAACGGAAAGTGGCGTTGGACTCACCACAACGAAAGGGACCTTCTGTCCGAAAGTCACCGGAATGCCGCTACCCTAGCCGGTCGAACAGCCACCGGCCGCCACCGGAACACAGCCTCCGGTGGTCGGGAAAATCCCCGGAAGGACAGAAACATGCGTCTCGGCCTGCTCAACAAAAGCCCTCAATCAATTTCAGAAAATGCCAAACACGCCGGACTTCGTTGACGAAAAACCAAACTTAAATCCTAGTACGAAAACTGAAATTAAACGTAAACCGTAAAACCAAAATGAAATCCGGGCATACCGTTGGAAAGCTTGTAACAAGCCCTACGAAAGCCCCAAGTCAAATCGCCGGAACAGTAACCGGTTCAGACCCGCCGGTCCAGGCCCGGTCCGCCACCGGTCCGCCGCCGCCGGCCGGTTCTCTGACCGCCACCACCACGAATAGCTCGGACTCGTCAACAGGAGCAACTTTTGTGAAGGGAGCCCCACCGAAATCGGCCGGAAAATGGCCGAACCGCCGCCTCCAAGCTGCGCCGCTGCGTCATCGCCGGAACCACCACCTACGCCGCGATTCGGGTAAAACGAAGGCCGGAAATGGAACGGGAAGGTCAAAAAACGTGGGGTTGGGTGGTTGTTGGCCGGCGAGGGTCGCCGGAACGCCGCCGGCGTGGAGGTGGCGCAACCCGCCACCGTCGAACCACCGCTGCGCCGCCGCTGGTCACTTTCAGGCCACGAAACTGGTACGGTTGTGACGGGCTCGTCGAGCTGATAAATTTCCACTATTGATTCGTCGAATTCCGTCGAGAAACGAGGGAGAACGAGCATGTGTGTGTAAACGCACCTCCACTGCGTGTGAACAGTAACGATCGCTGGAGAAGACGATGGCTGGAGCTGATCTGATTCTGGCACGCAAAACGAGAAAACCCGAGTGTATATCTCTGGTCCTCGTACGCAAAAACGATCGGAAGAACGGGCTAACGAAGTCAGAATTGGGCAAACTTAGAGTCTACGGACTCGTCTCGATGCCCTGAACGCAAAGGAGGGGTCAAAGAAGTCAAAAATCTCTACCGAACGAGAAGTGACCGGAAAAACCCCTTAAAAGAAGAAAATTACAAAAAGGGCCGTAACTCTAAAAGAGTTCAAAAGTGGGCCACACGACGCACCAATCACATAATTAAACACATAAAAAGGTTGGAAGGTGACGTACCTTATTTATCGAATGAGCGGGTATTTTACAATCTTCCCTCCTTCAAAAGGACCTGTCCTCAGGTCCTACTGCTGGACCTGAAAAGTTACAAACTGAAATGTATCGATCTATTCCCCGAAATTGCATAGCATCTTAGCCCTGGTTGTGAAGTTCACTCCCCTTATTTGTATCAACCCCTTCAGAGTCTGGTAGTCACAAGGATCTGCTCGAACGCTTGGCCGTTAATCACTTCAACATTTGTTCGACTGCTACTAGTCCATTGCCTCGTCACTTGTTAACCTCTGTCTATCCAGGCGTAATGCAAACACGACAAACAAGAGAGAATCCCATCTCTCAACACACAAGTGAGGAAACCCCGTCCCTCAGCACACACAAAAGAGAGAACCCCGTCTCTCGGGCACAGAATTGAGAGAACCCCGTCTCCCAAACACAGAATTGAGAAAACCCCGTCTCTCAGCCTAAGTCTGTCAGATTCCACATCCTTCCAGACAATCTAGTTTGAGGAAATCCAGCATTTCTCAAACTCCTAAATCCAAGAGAATCCAACATCCCTCGAATACCTAAGTACAAGAGAATACAACATCTCTCGTGCACAGAAAACAGAAAGAATCCAGCATCTTTCTAACACATAAACAGGGAGAATCCACATCTTCCTGGCACGTAATCAGAGAGAATCAAATCTCCCTTTCACTCAAGGACACAAGCAAAAGCAAGGTTCACAATAAGCACACACACTCCACTGGTCAAGGTATCACACAATAACAAAATTTTAAATATGTAAACGATGCATGTATGCTCGTGCGATGGATGCTTAGTGTACCGTTCACCGTAGTAATGGAATTGATGTTGTGACTTTACTTCTACGATTTGGATAGTCTGATCTCTAGCTGGCTTGATTCCCAACTCGTCTTTCCTATCTTTAGTAGATGTTTGACTGAGAAAGTCAGACCCTTGGTTGATCCTATTCTCGATTCCATTCGGATCCTTACTCACAGTTATCTTCTGCAATTAACCGAGCACTAGTTTATTCCGCCTACGATCAGAACATTTATCTTTGTACCAGGTTCATTATATTATCTTTGGCCGTACAAGAATCTTGAACTTTAACTCCCACTTCATACACTGTCACTAACTGGTTAAATTCTTTGTTGAAGATTTAGTCATCTGGAACTAGTTGACATCCTCCTTAAAGGTGATAAATTTTGACCAATTTTCCTTTCTTGGAACTAATTTAGAAATCCATCAGAAGTTCCCTGATAGTATCATCATCCTCACTGTCTGAATCACGCACTTATAAATTCCCAAACGAACCACTCTCTTCGATGCCTTAAGAAGATCTTCATCCCGGTTATAATAACTTAACTCAAACTTTGAAGGTTTAAACTGATAACGCCGCCTTATTATTTTCCTGTTACTATCATTGGGTCATTCATGTCCGTGAGAAGTATCTTCCTCGAGTATAAGTGGTTTAATCACGCCACTTGTCTAGTGATAGTACTCACATTTCCTTTGAAGAAATTAGTAGGAATGACAACCTGCTTCTTTCGCTCCCACTTTCGATTCTATTTTCCCAAACCTCAGAATTTTTCATTTCCTTTTTAACTAACCAGTGCAACCCAGAATTTCTTCTTTTCTTGATCCCAGCAAGAATCAGTCGGAGTATCACTTGATAAATAAGATGTGGGGGATACCTATCAAGTAAACACTAAAATGCATGTCGGGTTAGGGTGCCAATGCAGTATCACACTTGTAAACAATTAAAGATGCAACACATTGGGAACAATTATACAAATTAGAGATGCGCATATAAATAGAGAAATTTAAATAATTAAAGCGATGTATGATGCACGTGCTTATGAATGCATAGAACCTGTCACCGTAGTTGTAAACTTTAACTTGGCATATTCTTTGCTTCTCAAATTGTAGGTTTATCTTGAATTAATTGTTCCCCTCTTCTTTACCCACGGTCTTTCAAATCTTCAAAGTTCCCGTGTATCAACTTATGGATCTCCTAAGTCCGAGATTGAAATCTCTTGAACCCAAATTCTTCCACACCCATGAAGTTGGTATCTTGACTTCTCTTGAAGAATCAATCTCCAATTATTTACATTTGAATACATAATTTCCCTCCAATAGTTCTTTGTATTTCTTTATCGTTTCCATTCGTTGCTCCAAATATCTTAATTAAATCTCACAACTCGACACTTCATCTTGAATTTGGAAGATGAACTCATATCCGGCCGAAGATAAAATCCTTAGCATTGTCATTTTCCATGAACTTATACTTACCACGTCGACTAATTTTCTTTAATTCTTCTCAATTCTGAAGTATGTGAATTCCCACTTCGTAGTCTCTTCATCCTTTTTCATCGATCTAAATCCCAAGCTATATTATTCTTCATATTTTCTCTCACCTCTTTCTCAAGTTAGATGGTCTTTACTGCTTCTCAACCACGAACGTAATTTACTCTAATTCTCTTGAAGGTCATCACCTCCACGTTGATAGAAACCTCGAATCTAAAACATCTTCGAGATTTCTCTTCTTTGGAATCTGGTTGACAAATCTACGTAGTGTAAACAAACATGTTGATTTCGTGAAACCAAATCATTACACACCACAAATCCCGTCTCATCATGGATTCGCCATCAATAATAGAGCTGGCAAACTTCTCCTTCGAACTGACCTCTTATTCTGGACTTTGTCGCTCGAGCCCTAACCTTATTTTAGAAAAGGTTTGACTCTTAAATTTCTGTAGAAATCCCCAAGGCATTCCTTACAACTTTCAAACTAGGGAGAAGAGCTTGTGGTAGCCTATGGTTGTCGTAAAGATTGGCCGTGGTTTGATATTGTCTTCATAGCCTATGAATCACAGCTCATTTTGAAAATAAATGCATGCGCTTAGTATATGCTCATGCCACATAATTAACACCAAAAGAATGGATTCAATGCAAAATGCAACAAATAATCTAATAAAGTTTGAAAAAAATCACAATTCAGTGTTCAATGATGATGCAATGCACACATTGACAATTAGTTCCTATGTCGTGCGACCTATACTCGAGACAACACGACCCAGAGCACCGGTTCTGAACCTGGTAGCTCTGATACCACCTAAAGATGTAACACCCAGGACGATAGGCACCACATCCCCCGCACTATGAGTCTAATCCACATATGAAATAGGCAGTCCACACATGAATCGGACTCACAGCGAACGGGTGACAATCAAAAGTACAGTCCTGACTAGGCGGTAGCTAACCCTGGAACCATCAACCAAAAACCAAAATGCGCAAGCAAGGAAATCATTTACGTAATATCCATGAAACAAATGAAATCCAATACGAGTATAAATACGGGTTCCACTAATCAGTACACCTGTCCTAACCTGTCCCGAATCAATATCCATTCAATAAGGGCACACCGGCCAGCAATAATAAATCAATAATTAATCAATATAGTATTTAAAGACAATATAATATGCAGTGAGTGTAAATGAGTGAGACTAGAACAAAGACTCGACACTCTAACTCCGCCTAGTAACCAACACCTGCAAAAGAAACTGGAAAAAGGGGGAAAGAGGGGTCAGTCTCTAGAAGACTGAGTGAGCAGGAGCGATACATATCATATAGAAACATGCACATGCAAGTCATAAATCCCGAGCAAGGTTTTATTTAAAGTTAGTTCCCAAAAAGGGCAAAAGAATGACTCAGCAATGCTCAGACTTTACGACTATTCATATTAAATTCATTAAGTTCATAAATCATACTTAAACATTAAGGCTCGGCGAGTGAGCGTGCATTATCTCCAACCAAACTCCGACCGTGTACGACAAATATCATTAATACATTAAATAGGTGATCATGCAATATATCATAATACACCCAGATCACATATCATGTCCTAAACATATTCGTTTGGGCAATCCGTTTCCCGGCCTTCCCGTACGGTGCTTATTAATCAATACTCAATCAATCAATCATTTTCAATCATAAATAAGTTCCAACCTTCTTCCTCCGGGTTGGTGGTGGGTTTGCAAGGCCCGACCACCCATTCATTGACCAAAAGGGGAACATGACTCCCCAGATGGCACTCAGCGTCCATTCCTCGCTAACTCCTAACGAGGTCCGGTTACGCCGTTCATTGGTGGGACTAGTGGGAGGGTTTACCGTCAGCCCTTGCCTCCTCGGGTCCCCACTCACACCAAGCCCCTGGGCCCCATTCAGTGCATAACATTCATTCTTTCTTTTCTCGCCAAAACATTTGATTCATGAGAATATAACATATCCATCAAATCCATTTGAAAAGGGGCTTACTCGATCAATATTTACTCGATGACTTTACTTTAAAAGTAACATATATATAATCATAAGGTTTTGGCCAAAGCTTTTCACATAAGGGTTGTAGGGTTTGATATGTAACTAGAACGAAAACACCCTCACCTGGAATACCACGAGACAAGAAACAAGAGCAATACGGGTGCCTATTCAATTTGGAAGTCTCCGCCCTGGAAACAAACTGTACAAGAGAAGGAACAATGTGTACTTGTGAGAATTGACTCAATATGAAACCACATAGACACACGGCAATGCTAAACACATGATATGAGAGGTATAAGAAGTAAAATGATGTTATGGAGTTACATAATCAAGTAATTCGTCCAAGTACATTCCAAATATGAGGGTTTCAAGCCCAATCATTTCATATCTTTCATAATTCATAGCAAATCAAGTCATGAACTTCATATAACATTTATAACTCAAGTATACAATTATAAAATAGACAAAATAAAGTCATTCAAATCACTTAAATCTCACAAGGTCGCATATCAATTCCAACTATATCAATTTTATATAATTCACACTTGGCATACTGAATTCATGTGTCACTAACGGATTCAATTACGAGATTACCTAATTAAATCAAACATTATTCAAATTGTTTACAAAATTACTTCAAGTCAGACAAATAGCTCAAATACGGCATATCGAGATTCAAATTGTAAATCAAAGCATCAACATATATCATAGTTCATTTAATACATGCTCTCGTACACATTGGAATTCATATTGATCGACAAATCAAGCAATTGACAATTTATTGCAATTAAAACAATTAATTTCAATTAAATAGAAATACACAAAATAAATCACAATAATTCAACCGGGCATCCGATTGACGAACGGAAAGTGGCGTTGGACTCACCACAACGAAAGGGACCTTCTGTCCGAAAGTCACCGGAATGCCGCTACCCTAGCCGGTCGAACAGCCACCGGCCGCCACCGGAACACAGCCTCCGGTGGTCGGAAAAATCCCCGGAAGGACAGAAACATGCGTCTCGACCTGCTCAACAAAAGCCCTCAATCAATTTCAGAAAATGCCAAACACGCCGGACTTCGTTGACGAAAAACCAAACTTAAATCCTAGTACGAAAACTGAAATTAAACGTAAACCGTAAAACCAAAATGAAATCCGGGCATACCGTTGGAAAGCTTGTAACAAGCCCTACGAAAGCCCCAAGTCAAATCGCCGGAACAGTAACCGGTTCAGACCCGCCGGTCCAGGCCCGGTCCGCCACCGGTCCGCCGCCGCCGGCCGGTTCTCTGACCGCCACCACCACGAATAGCTCGGACTCGTCAACAGGAGCAACTTTTGTGAAGGGAGCCCCACCGAAATCGGCCGAAAAATGGCCGAACCGCCGCCTCCAAGCTGCGCCGCTGCGTCATCGTCGGAACCACCACCTACGCCGCGATTCGGGTAAAACGAAGGCCGAAAATGGAACGGGAAGGTCAAAAAACGTGGGGTTGGGTGGTTGTTGGCCGGCGAGGGTCGCCGGAACGCCGCCGGCGTGGAGGTGGCGCAACCCGCCACCGTCGAACCACCGCTGCGCCGCCGCTGGTCACTTTCAGGCCACGAAACTGGTACGGTTGTGACGGGCTCGTCGAGCTGATAAATTTTCACTATTGATTCGTCGAATTCCGTCGAGAAACGAGGGAGAACGAGCATGTGTGTGTAAACGCACCTCCACTGCGTGTGAACAGTAACGATCGCTGGAGAAGACGATGGCTGGAGCTGATCTGATTCTGGCACGCAAAACGAGGAAACCCGAGTGTATATCTCTGGTCCTCGTACGCAAAAACGATCGGAAGAACGGGCTAACGAAGTCAGAATTGGGCAAACTTAGAGTCTACGGACTCGTCTCGATGCCCTGAACGCAAAGGAGGGGTCAAAGAAGTCAAAAATCTCTACCGAACGAGAAGTGACCGGAAAAACCCCTTAAAAGAAGAAAATTACAAAAAGGGCCGTAACTCTAAAAGAGTTCAAAAGTGGGCCACACGACGCACCAATCACATAATTAAACACATAAAAAGGTTGGAAGGTGACGTACCTTATTTATCGAATGAGCGGGTCGTTACAAAATTAGCACAACGTATTAAGGGAAAAATTAATAAGAAGTAACCATTAATATTTTTGGTCACTTGGTGATAATTTTGGAATGCAGTAACCATTTAGGAATAAAAACAAGAAGTTACAAATCTAACAAAAATTTCTTATAATATAAATATATTGATTAAATATATTCAGTGTGTTTTATTTCTGTACCAATTTCTTAACTTACATTATAGATTATGAGATATGAGGTTAATTATTTCTCGACTAATTATAATCAAAGTCTACTATAGATATGTGTATAAATAAGGGGCAAAAAAAATTGGGTCAACCATTAAAAAATTTATAAATTTGATCGAGAAGTAACTAGAATTGAATTCAATGTCTCTCATTTATATTTTATACATTAATCATCCAAATTTATTTTGACATCTTATATAAACTTTTTATTTCCAAGAATATTATAAGTCCAAATAAGAGTGTCCGTAGCCCACGCCCTAAATCCCCAAGTTTTCTAGTTTTTTGAAAGGCAAATCATATTCTGCCGATTCTTGACGACTACATTTGCAAATAGCTAGCTCGCCCCTCTGCCGCTTCTGAGTTCTTGGAAATGAAATTAGGGCTATTTCTAAATTGTTTCCACAAGGGTTCTAAATCAGGTAATTTCTCTCGCAACCCACTTATGTTCCTCTCTGCTTTTCGTTATTTCAGTACAAGATCTGTGGGGAATTCAATTTCACGTGAGAGCATAAAGATCGAGTTGGATAATGTTAATGGGTCGAGTGATGCACTTAAGTTGTACAAGAGAATGACCAGAATGAGGCCTTTGCCTAGTGTAGTACAATTTACTCAACTGCTTTCGCGTGTGGTAAAGCTGAAAGAGTATCCCCCGGCCATTTCTCTTTTTAAGGATATTTGCAATTCGGGGATTTCAGTTAATCATTGTACTATGAACATTGCCGTTAACTGTTATTGCCTCTGTAACCGGGTCGATTTTGGGTTTTCGATTTTGGGTTGGTTCTTCAAGAAGGGTTTTGTTCCTAATGAATATACCTTTAGCACCTTATTGAAGGGCTTGTTTAAGGAAAATAAGATCTATGAGGCACTAGAACTATTTAAGAAGATATTAAGAGAAAGGTTGTGCCATGTAGATGTTGTAATATATGGAACAGTGATCGATGGACTATGCAAGGCCAACAACACTATGATGGCTGTAGAAGTTCTGAGAGTAATGGAGACAGGGAATTGCAGGCCTAACATCCATGTGTACAGCATGGTTATTGATGGGTTGTGTAAAGACAACCAAATAGACTCTGCCCTCAAGCTTTTTGGTGAAATATCTCAAAAAGGCGTAACCCTTAATGTTATTACTTACAATGCTTTGATTTGCGGCTTATGTAATATGGGGCGTTGTAAAGAGGTTGAAATGCTACTGAAGGAGATGATAGATCTGAAAATTAATCCGGATGTGGTGACATTCAATATTATCACTGATGCTTTATGTAAGCAAGGGTCGGTGGATAAAGCAAAAGATGTACTCCATATCATGGTGCAGAAAAATGTGGTTCCTAACATAGTCACATACAGTTCATTGATGGATGGATACTGCATGCAAGGGCGACTTGATGAAGCTAGAAATGTTTTTGATTCTATGGGTAGGAACAATATTGTTCCTAATACTCATAGCTATAACATCCTAATCAATGGATATTGTAGGAAAATGAAAATAGACAAGGCCATGCATCTCTTTCGTGAGATGACTCGCAAAGGCTCAAAGCCTGATTTGATTACCTATACCACTGTACTCCACGGATTATTCTCTGCAAGAAGATGTTTCGATGCACAACAAGTTTTTGATGAGTTGCAACTTGTTGGCCTAAAACCAAATTTCTACACGTATTGTAACATGTTACACGGATTATGTCAGAATGAGCCTGTCGAACGAGCATTGTCCTTCTTGGATGCAATGGAACACGAAGGAGTGGATCCTCATATCAGTTACTATAGTATTGTTATGAACGAGTTTTGCGAAGCTAAAAAACTGCATGAAGCGCAAGCTATTTTTGATGATCTACCTTCTAAAGGACTGAAACCTGATGCTGTAGCCTACAATATCTTAATAAAAGGATACTGCCGAAATGGTCTACTAGAGGAAGCTAAGGATCTTATGTTGAAAATGAAACATGAAAATTTGTTACCAGATCTAGTTACCTATAACCTTATTATTCGTGGAACAGTGATGAGGGGCGAATATGATGATGCCGCAAACTTTCTTGAGGAAATGTGCGAAAGAGGACTCTCCCCTGATTTATCGACATTAGATTTGCTCCTCGATTCAATGGGAAAAAAGGAAAACAACACTCTTCTTCTTAAAGTGATTCAAAAGTTGGCCCCAAATACTCTCTCAAACTTCACGAGCCAAGAAAACACATTTGCAATCATTTGTAAAAATCAAAAGTAGAAAATGGTTATTCATCTTGATCAGGTACATATGCCATTCATCCAATAACTTTGTTTATTGTGTTAGTTGATAGCTGAATGAAGCTTGTTGTGCCAATTGAGCCAATTGGGCTATTTGTCTCAGACTCTCATGAATTATATTTATTTTTTAATAATTATTTCTTTACTAAACAACTCACATCTATTCACATTGTCACTAAAGTTTAGTCAGTCGATATACTGAGCTAAAATTAACTGTTCAACTTTAAGTTATAAAACCCAAAATTCCAATAACTCAAAGTATTTATTTAATTATTATTTTTGGTCAAACAGGAATGTTACTACTCTAGTGTTTTCCACGAGGTCCACCTCTTTCATTAATCACCAAAAAAGTGCCCCTTAAGTTATATAGCTTAGATCTCAAATTTAATCCTTAAATTCCACAGCAGACCATTTAGTGCTGAAACAACAAACGACAACCTCCTCCCCCAGTTCATGCTTTTCATTTACTAACAAATAGTTGAAAGTGCAGAAGTGACTTCATGTTCAACTGTAAACTAAGGAAATGCTTTTCAGGAAGTTCCAACTGCTGAATCGTTTATGGTTTTGAAAAGAGAGCAATGAAACTATTCTTGTTTTTGACCTTGGAGGTTGTACTTATGATGTCTGAGGCATGAGAAATGTCCCGGTTTATTTCCTAGATGTGGCGACCCAAGTAGTTTTTCAGATCTTGTTGTTTTCAGATCTTGGTGTTTTCTCTTAGTGATTATTTTTTAGAGCGTATTCAAATGGTATGTAAGCTTGTTAGTTTTTTCTTCTAATTCTTGGTTAAGGTAGATATTACCTGTCTTAGATACCTTCATGATGATTTGACCAGGGAACTGTGAAGTCTTATTTAACTGAGTGCACAAATTGTTGGCTTGTATAGACAAAATTACCCTTGCTGCATATTGCTCTCTGTATCCCTGTTACAACTTCTGTTCCTTCGTCGTTTACTTTAGCGCTAATGCTTGCTCATTTTCGGGTTTGATGCTCCAAGATTTAAGATGCATCGTTGTGAGGGTTTTGATGTTTTCCTTTCTTATATTCTTGTTTTAGTTCTTGAGTTGCTGTCAACATCTTGGTGGTGATGACTTTGACAAGATTTGTAATCTTCTCGTCGATCTTCTTGCTATGTCATTTCTTGCTATGACATGGGCTAAGTTTTAAGAGTTGTTCTCAGATTTGCTTGACAGGTGATTTTGTGGTATTTCATATTAATTTACAATGTCCCTCTACTGGAAGTCTTCCCTCTAACTTTGATAAAACAATGTATTATCCTTTGCAGACTCTAAACCCCTGTTCGTAGTTCCTTGAGAGATGCAAAGCTCGCATTCTGTGATATAGATAAGATCATTTTTGTTGGTGTTTCGACCCGTATTCCAGCTGCTCAAGAACTTGTTAAGAAGATGACTGGAAAAAACCCAAACATTACTGTCAATCCTGATGAAGCTGTTCCCCTTGGAGTGCACTTCAGCTTGTCCCTTTTCCTCATTTATTTGTCTTAAACAGATTGCGTTACATTTAGCTAATTAGAGTTCACGATGATATTGTCCTAGATGTATCACCATTATCTTTGGACGCTTTGTGGAGTAATGACAAAGATCATTCCAAGAAATACCACATTGCCCACTTCAAAATCACAAGTGTTATCAGCTGCTGCTGATGGTCAGACAAGTGTTGAAATAAATGTCCTTCAAGGTGAAAGAGAGTTTTTTAGGGACAACAAATCCTTGGGAAGCTTCGTCTTGATGGCATTCCACCTGCCCCACGTGGAGTTCCTCAAATTGAGGTCAAAGTCAATATTGAGGTAAGCCGTACGCATATGCTTATGTGTCAGCACTTTGCTGGTGATGAGGTAAGCATATGCTTTATGTGTCAGTTGAGTTCATGCTTTACGACCATATGCATATGTGGTTAGAGAATATAACTCTTTTAGGCGGGGTTTGCAAACTTTGGAAAATAAGTGTTTCTTTGCTCTTATTTTAAAAAGTCAGAAATTGAATGTTGTGTTTTACGTTCTTAAAATAAGCTTAAATAAGCTAAGAAAATGGAAATACTTCCGCAGATGCTTCTTGTACCTCTGAGTTGCCTTTTTTGTTACGTTATAGCTATTACTAAAATAAACTAGAAAATAGGAGAATGTTTGGGGTTTTTTTTTTGCTGATTCGTGGTTTCCCAATCCTTAAAACTGTCTTTGTACTTGCAGGTCCAAACACTCCCAGTTTTCACTAGTACTAGTACTACGTTTAGAACTTCCCCACTTTTTACAACTTTACCTTCTTTTAAAAGCAGAAGTTTCTATTGTTGCTACTACCACTTTATACTACTACTTTAAAAGCAGAATTTTTAATTTTTACTACTCCCACTTTTTTACAACTTACATTCTTCAAAAGCTGAGATTTCTATAATAACCCTAACATGTATTCAGGTGGAAAGAAGCTGAGTAATTCGCAAAGGTAGACAAGGAGAAAAGAGATGCCATAGATACTAAAAACCAGGCCGATTCCGTATTTAACCAGATTGAAAAGCAATTGAAGGTTCTCGGCGACAAAGTAGCAATCCCAGTCGAAGAAAAACGAGGCCAAACTAGGAGAACTCTAGGATGCCATTTCTGGAGGCTCAACACTATCAATAAAAGATGCTGTGACTGCCCTAAATCAGGAAGTAATGCAGCTCGGGCAGTCACTATACGACCAACCAGGCGGTGCTGCACCAGGTGACGGGTGGGCACCAGGCGGAGAAGCTGGTTCTTCTGAATCTTCAGGCAAGGGGGTCAGATGGTGATGTCATTGATGATAATTTCACAAACAGGAAGTGAGAAAGGTGGTATGTATACTGTGGTTGCAAGTCTTTCTTGTGCCGTGTATAAGGAGTATTTTTGCTGGAATTGAATGTTGAGGCGTTTCAAGAAAAATTAGTTATGACACGGAAGAAAAAACATAGATGTTGGTTGTTACCACAGCAAAGACTATTTTTTTTCCAAAGATTTTATTGTTTCATCAAGATCTGTTTTTGGGCTGTCGGAGATTTGCTTACGCTGTTGTACTTATTTATTTTGATGAATTTTGAGCTTGACTCTGTGACCAGGTTGTCTGTGCTTGTATTTTAGGCCTGCAAATTGGTGCTTGTATTGATAAATCAAAGTGAAATTATCTTGTGCCTTTATCGGATTGAGACGTGCGCATATTCTGATATAGTGATTTTATTCTGTGTCTAATGTGCTCAAGCTTTTGTTCATAATTGTGTGTGTGTCTATTTTACAAGTTGATTGAAATTTTATGTGGCATAGTGGCTGCTGGTTGGTTTATTTAAGTGATATAGAACGAAATCTGATTTAGCATTACACACTGGGGGTAGACTAAAGTCTATGTAACTATTTTGGTTGATCTGTTCTTATGCATGAATATTTCTGTAGGATCTGTACCTAATTTTGAACTGAACCTCTGGGACTTCGGCACTTCAAAAGACTATTGTTTTCTTGGCTTGACATTGGCAGTAAACCCTTGTGCTCCAAACTTGGGTACAATTACAAGCAAAGCAATGATCAGAAGATCATTTCCTAACAAATCTTTTGGTTTAACTCATTTTGACGCAGAATTCTACACTTTCCAATTGCATTTGTTTTCTTTTATTTGGTTTGTGCGACGGTGTGATGATCTTAGATTCTAAATTCAGTTGATTCCATTTCAGATCATTATTTTCATGCATTGTCCTGCCTTCAATTGCATGTTCATTGGATTCAAGATTTGATAGCTTTTGCAATGGGGGACCCTCTGTAATTATTCTGAATCATATCCTCAGAACTGCTTTTCCTTGTTTATGGAACCATAAAGCCATGGGGAGCTAGGGGGCCTAATCTTCAGTACTTTGCAGTAATATATATACTAAGGATATGTTTCCTTTTGTTGTTTGTGAAGTTAGGTTTTTGCAGTAATTACTCTGTCAAATGTTAATTCTAATAATAGTTTTATTCTTGTATAATCGATGAACCGAACAAGCTCAAATCGTCGTAACATGAGACCAATTAGTCCGAAAGCACCATGTAGAGCAACAGAAGTCCACAAACCGCCCAATTGACACCAACAATTAAAATCTCCTTGTGCTTCAGGACCCCATAGCTAGTAATAATAAAGTATGCACTAAATTATTCGTAGGAGTCAAAAATGCAGCGTTAAGAAATTACAGCTTTCCAAATAGGAATTGGCTAATTCGTGGGTATACGTTGAAGTTAAAAAGGGTTGTACCTGTGAATCAACCCCCTACACCGAAATAGGCACAAGGAAAAAATACTAGATCGGACCAGCCTCAAAAATGAAACGGTCATGACCAGAGTACTTTCAATTAAATTAGTATAATAATGCATTATGTAATTGGAAGCCTAGAACACTTAGTGATATAAAGCTGCAGTTTTTGCTTATGAGATATAGGTAGTCTCGACTTTGTTGGAAAACTATGGTCAAACTAGGTATAATTTTAGCTAAAGAGGAGTAGTATTAGTTAATTAATTGGTAGGTTAATTAGCTTTGTTTGTATCAACAAAAGATATTCAAAGAGAATTGGGCCTTTGTAAGCCCAATAAAACTTAAAAGAGCATCAACTCAATATAAAATCTTTTAATGAGAATTTGTAATTTTGTATCGTTGTTCTTTTAATTTGTCTGATTCTTGGATTATGAAGTGTTATTTTTTAACGCATGATTATTTTATCTATAAGCGGCCCTTGTTAAAATTCCAAGTTTCTTTGCCTTTGGGTGAAAAAAAAAAAAAACTATAAAACATCTATTATACAAGTATTTAATAATATATTATAATGTACTACAAAAGTTAAACTTAAAATTCAAAATAAATTATAATCATAGCTATATATTTCTTTTTTTTCCCCTCCGTTTTTTGTGTTAATGGGTCGGATTTTAATGATTCGGTTCGAATCCGATTTGAATTCTAGCATATTCATCCGATAAAAATGTTCTATAGATCATATCCGATTATAAATATTCGTTATCCAAAATAAATGGATCGAATATGGAATTAAGGAATTCGATGCGCTAAGAATCTGAATCCGAATTTATATATAATATTTAATTAAATAAATTATTTTCTAGTATAATTCCCATAATAAATTAAGTAAAATAATTAAAATTAAAATTTTCATATATTTATCACCTTAAATAATAATAAAATTTGAATGTTTTATTCTTAAAAGTATATATTTTCCTTCACTAATCGGTCTAAATAAACCTCGTTTAAATAAACTCGTTTTACAGAGGTTGCTGCCGGAACCCGGAAAAATGGAAGTTTTGAAGAGAAGGGCATTTTCTCTATGGCCGCCGTTTCGTCGCAGCCAGGCCCCGATTTTCACTATGAAACCTCATTCAGCTTTCTCCTCGCTGCGAACCCTTTTTTCAGAAACAGGTAATTTGCCTTCCCTCTTATCGAATTTGCATCCCTTTGTTGTTTCTTGTTCTATTAATGCATTTTTTGTGGGGTTTAGTTTTCTTGTTTAGTATTTTCTTTCCCTTTTAATTTGAATTGAAGCATGGTGAAACTGTTTATGATCAGTAATAATCAACGTTTGCACCCTGTGCCGATGTTTGTGTCATGTGCTATGTATTTGTTTGTAAATATCACATTAATTATGCACAGTATCTTTAACTTTTACATTCTGAAGTAATGTGTATCTTTTAGTTTGTCTTATTCCATATTCACAATTTCAGGCACATAGTTTGACATGCAGGTTTAGTTTAATACTTGTATTATATTACTCTTTTTCTGTGCCGTGTGTGAAATTTGGGTTGTGTGCAAGAATATCAGAACAAGGAGGCATTCAGGCAATTGGTTGTGAACACTCTTGAACGGCGTCTGTTTTACATTCCTTCATTCAAGATCTATGGTGGTATTGGCGGACTTTATGATTATGGACCCCCTGGTTGCACAGTCAAGGCAAATGTCCTCTCTTTATGGCGTCAGGTTTGCAAATTTCAGTTCTTCCTATTGCTAAGGTCGTTTGTATCTGAATGCTGATTGGCAATGGAGATGCTACAATCAGGGTCAGAGCCAGGACATTACTTCGGGTGGGATCGAAAATTACAAATATTTAGTGGAAATCCAGAGTTTGTTGTGTTAGAATATTGTTGTGATGGTATGCTAGTTTTTGTACGTGAAATATGTGATATAGTTTCTGTGGTTGAAGATAAATGAATATGCATAGGTAGATCCTTTGTCGACTTATGTTTTCTCAATTGCTATCTTTCGTTTTCGTATTCCTTAACTTCAGTTCAAAATTATTTTTCAGCATTTTGTCCTTGAAGAGAACATGTTGGAAGTTGATTGTCCCTGTGTTACCCCTGAGGTTGTGCTAAAGGCATCAGGCCATGTCGAAAAGTTCACTGACCTTATGGTTAAAGATGAAAAGACTGGAGCTTGTTACCGAGCAGATCATTTGCTCAAGGATTATTGCAAAAATAATCTTGAGAAGGATTCTAATCTTACTGCAGAGAAGGCATCAGAACTGAAGCATGTGCTCGCTGTTTTAGATGACCTCTCTGCAGTTGAGCTTGGTACAATGATCAAGAAGTATGGGATTACAGCTCCGGATACGAAGAACGCTCTCTCCGACCCCTATCCTTTCAATCTAATGTTTCAGACATTAATTGGACCTTCTGGTTCGAACCCCGGGTTAGAATTATGCATGGATTTTTGCTTTACCAACTATAATCTCTCAAACTAGAAACGTTCTTTGTCCTTAATTTATTAATTATTTTCTGAAGTCTAATAATTTGCTGCAGGTACTTGCGTCCCGAGACAGCTGAAGGAATTTTTGCAAACTTTAAGGACTTATTGTACTATAACGGCAACAAGCTTCCTTTTGCAGCTGCACAGATTGGTCAAGCTTTTAGAAATGAGGTCTTATATACTATCGTAATGATTGATTTGTTTGTAAACTTCATGACATATATATTTGAGTATTTTTAATGTTTTATGACGTTGTTGTAGATCTCTCCAAGACAAGGCCTTTTAAGGGTCCGTGAATTTACGCTGGCTGAGATTGAACACTTTGTTGATCCTGAGGACAAGTCACATCCCAAATTTTCTGAAGTTTCAAAGTTGGAAATTTTAATGTTCACAAGAGAAGATCAGGTGTCTGGACAACAAGCAAGGAGAATACCTATTGGCAAAGCAGTTTCTCAGGCTGGTCTATATATGCCATTCATTTGGATTCTTCCTGAATTTTTTTTTTTTTTTTTATTTTCCGATTCTTTTTAAAAAAAATTTTGATCTTTATCTCACAGGGGATTGTCCATAATGAAACGCTTGGTTATTTTATCGGAAGAGTATACTTGTTTTTAACCCAATTAGGAATTGATAAAGACTGTCTTCGTTTTCGCCAACATCTGAGAAATGAGATGGCACATTATGCCACGGAGTGTTGGGATGCTGAAATTGAATGCTCTTATGGTTGGATTGAGTGCGTTGGTATTGCTGATAGATCAGCATATGATTTGCAGGCTCATGCAGTAAGTGTTTCTTGAATTTTTACATATCTTTTATCCTGTGTAGTATTTTTGAAAGATGGAGAGTATTAGATTAATTTCTTTTATGTTTTTAGGATAAAAGTGGTGTACCATTGGTGGCGTATCAGAAGTTTCCAGAACCTAGAGAAGTGGAGGTATCTCCACCCTCCGTTTACTCACGACACAATGTCTGATACGCTGCAGAACTTTGCTTCTAATGTTGTTTGTTTTTGTTCAGAAACTTGTCATAACTCCAGTTAAGAAGGAACTGGGACTTGCTTTCAAGGGGGACCAGAAGATGGTGGTTGAAGCATTACAGGTACTCTTGTCCTGGTATTATATAAGTGTAATTACACCAGGATACCCTGAGGTTTAGCCTAATTACAAAAACTTCCCTTGACGTGCTTTAAAATTTGGCCCAACATATTCTATTACAGTCATGAATTTAAAATCAAATTATTGATCAGTAAGTTCCAAGTGTAAGCTAAGGTATTCACAAAAATTTAGAAATGAAATCATGATAATGGATGAATCCAGTAAAATATAAAATGCTTTGATAGGTGAAGTTTATGTCATTTTTCAAGTTTGTGGAATTATGTCAAACGTCAGGGTATGCTAGTGTAATTATCCCTTATTTAGTTTGCTTTTATCTTCAAACCGACATTCATAAGCAGGCTATGGGCGACGAACAAGCTATGGATTTGAGAGCAACTCTGGAAACCAAGGGAGAGGCAGAGTTTCATGTTTGTACTCTTGATAAAGCTGTCACTATCAAGAATAATATGGTTTTAATATCCAAAGAGAAGAAAAAAGAATATCAAAGGGTCTTCACACCATCTGTTATAGAACCATCTTTTGGAATTGGGAGAATCATATACTGTCTCTATGAGCATTCATTTTACACAAGAACTAGTAAAGACGGTAATGAGCAATTGAATGTATTCCGTTTCCCTCCACTCGTGGCTCCAATCAAATGTACAGTATTTCCTCTTGTTCAAAATCAACAATATGAGGAAGTTGCCAAAAAAGTTGCCGTGTCATTGAAAGCTTTTGGCATTTCATACAAGGTTGACGTAACAGGTATGCGCCTTTTCTGCAAATTCTGAAAAATTTTGTTTAAACTCAAAGGGCAATTTTGGAGGTTTACATCCAGGTTTAGGCGGAGTTGGTCGAAGGGGGTGAAAGAAACAAGAGAGGGTCTTTCTGTAATTAAACCTAACCTCGGGGGGTTGTGGCTGTAATATACTCTAAAATCTTTACAACTAGGTTAAAACTTGATCTTTAAGCTATTCATGCGTGTTGCATTATGCAGGCACCTCGATAGGAAAGAGATATGCAAGAACCGATGAATTAGGAGTTCCGTTTGCCATTACTGTTGATTCCACAACCTCAGTTACCGTGAGAGAAAGAGACAGCAAACAGCAGGTCCGTGTTAATGTCGACGAGGTGGCAGCTCTGGTTAAGAATGTAACCGATGGTGCCAGCGCTTGGAATGATATATTACAGAAATATCCTACTCATTCGTAGTAACCACCAGTGAGTCAATTTAAATTTTCACTTTCAACGTGTTTCTTTTTTAATTTAAATATATTGATTTAGGTGTCTGAGACATATAATTCATGAAACACTTTATTGCTATAATTAAGTATGAATTTTACACTTCTTTGAACTAAAAATACATGCTACAAACATGCACCCATGTCTTGTTACATTACTCAAGAATACAACCCTTACACAGACTTTATGTATAATCATAATTTATGAAAGCTTGATTTAAATATTTTCCTATATTGGAAAAAGAATTCAAGAAATATGTGTTACTTTAATTTATTAGTTTAATTAGTACATTAATATGTGTCCTCAGCTAGGCATCTTGAATGGGGACTAGCTGCAATTTGCCTCCATAAATCTCTGGAAGCTGACTTTCATCTATTTCTTCCAGCAAAGTTTCCTTCAGTTTCTTGTTCTCAACAAATATAATCTATATGCAATCAAATCATTAATCATAAATATATTGGAAATTGAAGAAAATTGAATATTAAATATATGTGAACTATTTTTATTGAGAACCAAAGAAAAATAAAAAAAAAATACCTTTTCCATTGTATTTTTGTCGATAAATGGGTAAACCATCTTATATAGCGCGGAAAAAATGTAGGGTGAGTGAACAACGAGTAATTTACGGAGTCTTTCTGGGTAGTAATCCTGTACGAAAGGAAATTTCTAACTTAGACCTGGTTCGGTTAAATTCAACTAATTATACATGAACAAGTGTATTACTAACAAATCTAAAATATCTTTGCTTGGTATATTGGTTTGGTCGAACCAAATTTGGGCTAAATTGATTCCTAATAAAAACATATAATAATCAAAATTAACTAAAAAAAGAAAGGAAATAACATTGATGGGATTAAATATATATATTTTTTAAAGTCAGAGGGATTAAATATTAATCATATTTAAAATTTGAGAGTGGTAAATATGAAGGAATAGTTAAATTGAAACTGAGATTTATGTTAATCTTGAACCTGTAAAATGGAAAGTATTGCAACGTATCCACGGAAATCGCTGTTAGAATAGCCATAGCCTTGAAGATCTCCAATAATGGTGAACTTCTCCTGGCCAGCAGGTATTCTGTTGTGCATAAAAATTAAAAAAAATGAATTTATTATTTAAAGAACTATGAATCTTATTAACTTAATCACTTTAATTGTAAACTAAAACTCAAAGAATATTTACCCATGTCTATTACATAGAGGTTTTTCTAAAATATTATCTTAAAAAAGTTAAATATTTTAATAAATAGTCAAACCCCACAAATTTAAGAACCTCCCGCAAGTGTATACACCGACTATTTGATTGATTACCTTTCCTAAAATCTATTTTCTATTTGATCGATAACTTTCCTTAAAATTTACACTAATAACACGATTAATATAAAATGTGATTAGTGTAAACCGCTTACTCTTTCGTTACACTGATTTGAATGAATGAGATCCTCATTAGAATTACCCCTCGTCAAACCATAAAACAAAGCAGTTAATGAAACACAATGCAGTACCTTGAGGATAATTTATCCAAACAAAACGCTGCAAAACCTGGAAAAATCAGAATATGTGAGAAGGACTATCAAGAACTTCAAGAAAGTCATCTTACACTAAGAACATATCTACGTTTGAGTTCATCAATGGTTCCTTTGCTGGGAAAGTGTTTGCCGCCAAAAACAACTAAGATGGGAGAGCCTTTCCTATCAGTTCCTTGCATAAATGCTTTGTCATGTTCTATTTGATTTGCAACCTCTGATGCTGCAATGTGACCATTTGGGACGAATACTCGCCTCCATTTGATGTACTCCATGAACATTGCCGACGCTTTATCCACATCAAGATTGCGCGCTCGGAGAAAGCGCCGCAGTGTCACATCATCGTTTTGCTACAATAATAAATAAGCTTATTAGGGTTTAAAATTCTCTCCCGAAAGCATCATTTACATTAGTCGGGCCCTATTGAAATTTCTAACTCCGTCTCTGATAGTATTATAAAAACATAAGCTCAGAGAGATGTATATGTACCCCACAAACTGGATCTTGCTTTTCAACTATACTTCTCATAAGCTCAAGCTTTTTGTTCTCCTCTTGATCATTGTTGCATGTCCCATCATTTCCTTCATTTTTCTCTTCCATTTTTCCTGAAGAAGAAGACATGTCCTCAATGCTTGTTCTCCAATTCATTCCTCTTTGACATGTCCTCAATGCTTGTTCTCCAATTCATTCCTCTTTTCTATGGTATCTAATTTCATATAGAAATTGCAGGATTTCTCTCCTTTAGAGGCTTTTGTTGGTGGGAAGTTGACAAATTTTGCTGAATTTGCCTTGAAATTTGGAAGATTTAAGGCTTATTTAATGAGAGTATTAAAGGATGTGACCAATATTTAATGGCATTAACATCATGGCCAAACAATACGGTCTTGATCTTGAATGCCCTTTTCAACGTTAGATCATACTTTCCTTTTCTTGTTGACTATATTTTTGAAGTTTTTGGTTTCTTTTTCCCCTTTAAGTATTGTATATCTAATTAGTCAAGGTGTTCTTTTTATATTATAATTTTAAATTAAGATTATGAGGGTTTATACTATGTCTTGAAATACGTTGTTTTGATATAATGATTTACAGGTTCGAGTTCTGGATCGAGAATTTCACGAGTTAGGCTCGAGTTTTAGGGCTCGAAGGATGGCTCAGTTCGTATTCGTATTTTTAATGTGAAATCAAAATGAAGCTTAACTAATTTTCACATGGTATTCATGTACCTAATATTAAGGCGAAGCTTTTAACTAATTGGCTAATGTTAATGAATGGTGTATTATTTTTTCCCTCATAATTAAGTGTCGGTGGCTTAGGCACCTTTCTCGTTTATTAGCCTATAGCACGAATTAAATTGGCGAAGTGCTTGACATAGGGCGCGGTAAAGATTCACGAGCGTATGTTCTGTTTTATGAAATGATATCTGGGTAAAAAGTTATAGTCATACAAAATTTTTAAAGAAAACCCTAGATGTGTCGGCCCACAAAAATCTATTTAGAACAACGGGTGTAATCATGCACACTAATGCATCAAATCCCATCAACACTCAAAATTTAATCACGATTTTTGCAAAATTGATACTAGGTTGGTCAATTTTCGCAAATTAACGGGACCCGCAAAACCGCTGGCGGAAAAATAGATTGATATGCATGACCCAATTGACACGGGCTGCTCTCCATTTAAAGTAAACAACAGAAAACTCATGTGATGGAAAGGCCCAACTTGTGAATCCTACCTTTTTAAAACAATCAGACTATCACAGAATTCAAACAGAGTATTAGAATTTCTTGTTTTTGAAAGGTAAATAAATCATCTCATAAATCAAACTGGCACCTTGATCGTGGGGAAATCATTCTGCACGAATACGATTACATTAGCTAGCACGCCTGACGCCACTCCGCCGCTGTTGAGTTCTTGGAAATGAAATTAGGTAATTTCTCTCGGAACCCACTTATGTTTCTCTCTGGTTTTCGTTATTTTAGTACAAGCTATGTTGCACGGATACGGATACACGGACACGACACAACACGAATACAGCGATACAGATTTTTTGTGAAATTTTCACGTGAGAAGTGTCCGACACGCGTGTCCGACACGACACGACACGACATGACAAATTGATATTTTTAGAAGTGTCGGTGCATTAGAGAGTACAAGAAATATGGAGAATTTCCTATCGCGTGAGAGAATCAAGATTGAGTTAGATAATGCTAATGGGTCAAGTGATGCACTTAAGTTGTGTGAGAGAATGATGAGAATGAGGGCTTTGCCTAGTGTGGTACAATTTACTCCATATCATGGTGCAGAAAAATGTGGTTCCTAACATTGTCACATACAATTCATTGATGGATGGATATTGTTTGCAAGGGCGACTTCATGAAGCTAGAAAAGTTTTTGATTCTATGGATAACAACAATATTGCTCCTAATACCTCATAGCTATAACATCCTAATCAATGGATATTGTAGGAAAATGAAAATAGACAAGGCCATGCATCTCTTTCGCGAGATGGCTCGTAAAGGCTCGTAGCCTGATTTGATTACCTATAACATTGTACTCCACGGATTATTCTCTGCAAGAAGATGTTTTGATGCACAACAAGTTTTTGATGAGATGCAGCGTGTTGGCTAAAACCAGATTTCTATACGTATTGTAACATGTTGAACGGATTGTGTCAGAATGAGCCTGTTGAGCGAGCATTGTCCTTCTTGGATGCAATGGAACACGAAGGAGTGAAACCTCATATCAATTACTATAATATTGTTATGAATGAGTTTTGTGAAGCTAAAAAACTCCATGAAGTGCAAGCTATTTTTGATGATCTACCTTCTAAAGGACTGAAACCTGATGTTGTAGCTTACATTATCCTAATAAAAGGATACTATCAAAATGGTCTACTAGAGGAAGCTAAGGATATTATACTGAAAATGGAACAAGAAAATTTGTTGCCAAATCTTGTTACCTAATGACCTTATTATTCGAGGAACACTGATGAGGGGCGAATGTGATGAGGCCGCAATCTTTCTTGAGGAAATGTGCGAAAGAGGACTCTCTCCTCATTTATCGATGCTAGATTTGCTCCTCGATTCAATGGGAAAAAAGGAAAACAACACTCCTCTTCTTAAAGTGATTCACAAGTTGGCTCCAAGTCCTCTCTCAAACTTCATGTGTCAAAACCACTCATTTGGCAATAATGTGTAAAAGGCCAAATGGAGAAAATGGATTATTCATCTTGTTCAGGTACATATGCCAGACATTGTGGTCATTATGTCTACTCCATTCATTCAATAACTTTGTTTATTGTGTTAGTTTATACGTGAATGATGCTTGTGATCATGCAAATTAAACTAAGTGAGCTATCTGTGTTAGACTCTCACACAGTATATTTAATGTTTAATAATTATTTCCTTAATTAACAACTCACATCTATTCACATTGTCAGTTGTCACTAAAGTTTAGTCACTCAATATACTTGGCTAAAATTAACTGCTCGACTTTGAGTTATAAAACCCAAAATTCCAATAACCCAAACTATTTATTCAATTATTATTTTTGGTCAAACAGTCACGTGTCCGCCGTGGTGTTTTCTATGAAGTCCCCCTCTTTTATTAATCACCAAAAATTGCCCCTTATTTGAATGTAAATTAGAGGGAAAATTGCAAAAATGGTATACCAACTGCGACCATTTTGCAATTTTGGACAATATCTTTTCCGGCAACAAATTTAGCCCACAATTCTAAAAAAATTGCAAAATAATGCAAATTTTCGCCGGAGTCCATAAAAATCGCCGGAAATCTGACGTGTAAGCATGACGTGACAAGATTCTTACACGTGTGGCAAAATCGTCTGCCACATCAGAAACAACCCTACAGGAAAAATTGTAAAAATGGTATATCAACTCTACCGTTTCAGCGAATTTAGTACAATAAGTTTTTCGGTAGCAAATGTAACTCATATCTGTCAAAAAGTTATTTTTTTTTCTTATTTTGAAAAATGCATATTTATAAAAAAAAAAATTCTCTTAAAAAATTCATATTATCTATATATCTTATAAAAGCACGAATAAGGTTTTTGGTTTCTTACAAAATACGGATCGCCTAAAATATTCTCACAACAATTACTTCAATAATTATTAGTCAAGGATAATGATATAAATACATGTTATAGATTATTAATTAATTATATTTAAAAAACACTTATTAATTCCATAATAATTTAAATAAGTGTTTTTTAAATATAATTAATTAATAATCTATAACATGTATTTACATCATTATCCTTGACTAATAATTATTGAAGTAATTGTTGTGAGGATATTTTAGGAGATCCGTATTTTGTAAGAAACGAAAAACCTTATTCGTGCTTTTATACGATATATAGATATAGATAATATGAATTTTTTAAGAGATTTTTTTTTTTATAAATATGCATTTTTCAAAATAAGAAAAAAAAAACAACTTTTTGACAGATATGAGTTACATTTGCCACCGAAAAACTTTTTGTACCAAATTCGCTGAAACGGTAGAGTTGGTATACCATTTTTGCAATTTTCCCTGTAGAGTTGTTTCTGATGTGGCAGGCTGTTTTGCTACACATCTAAGAATCTTGCCACGTCATGTTTACACGTCAGATTTCCGGCGACTTTTATGGCCGGGCTCCGGCGAAAATTTGCATTATTTTGCAACTTTTTTAGAGTTGTGGGCTAAATTTGTTGCCGGAAAAGATATTATCCAAAATTGCAAAATGGCCGCAGTTGATATACCATTTTTGCAATTTTCCCTAAATTAGATCTCAATTTAGTCCTTAAATTCTATAGCAGACTGTTTCATTTCCCGCTGAAACAACAAATGAGAACCTCCTCTTTCCCAGTTCATGCTTTTCATCGACTGACAAACAGTCGTAAGTGCAGTAGCGATTTCAACTTGAACTGTAAACGAAGGAAATGCTTCTCATGAAGTTAACTAAGACATCTGAGAAATCTAAAATGGAACTGTCATCTTTGACACAGGCTAATATCAGGTATGATCCTGGAGTATTTAACTTTATTGGGAACCTGTCGCATGCAAATTTCTAATGATGTTACAGATTGAAACCGCATTTCCGCGGACTAACTTTGAAGAGTTGTGACAGATAACTTTGTGGTATCTCATATTTATTTAGAATGACCCTCTGCTGGATGCCTCCCCACTTGGATCAAACAATGTATTATCCTTCACTTCCTGAAAATCCCAGTTCAAAATTTCTCGAGACTTTTACGACTACCATTTTATATAACTTTACCTTCTCTAATGACAGAAATTTTAACTTTTTATTACTCCGACTTTCTTACAACTTTATGTTTTTCAATTCTATGATAACCCTGCTTCTTCAGGCGGAAAGAATGCTGAGCGAAGCTGAAAATTTGCAAAGGAAGACAAGGAGATGCATTGACACTAAAAACCTGGCCGATTCTGTAGTTTGCCAGATACAATAGTAGTTGAAGGGGCTCATCGACAAAGTACGGGCCCGAATCAAAGAAAAAGTCGAGGCCAAACTAAGAGAACTCAAGTATGCTATTTCTGGAGACTCAACAAATCAGGAAATAATATAGATGGTGATGTCATTGATGCTAATTTCACAGACAGCAAGTAAGAAAGTTGGTATGTATACTGTGGTTGCTATTTTTTGACCTCCAAGTCTTTCTTGTGCTGTGTATAAGGAGTATTTTTGCTGGAATTGAATGTTGAGGGTTTTTAGAATATTAGTTATCAATTATCACAACAAAGACTAGATGTTTTTGAGCGATAAATGATTTTATTTTTTCATCAAGATCTGCTTTTTGGCTATAGGAAATTTGCTTATACTGTTTTACTTATTTATTCTGATGAATTATGGTCACTATATGACCAGGTTGTCTGATGAATTATGGTCACTATATGACCAGGTTGTCTGTGATGTATTGTGCTCCATATAGATTATATATATATATATATTATATTATTTTATCACAAAAAGTACAAATAGTTTTTTTGCATTTCTTGAAATTCATTGATCAATTAAAATTTCCTGCTCTCAATAATTTTTAATGAACGGTAATTATGAAAAGTAATACATATTAGAGTGATGGGTGTCGAAGCCACCAATAATAAAGTTCGAATATCGCACACAAATAAATTGTAAAATAACGGTAAAAGGAGTCGAACCACAAGGATTGGATGAAATTATAATCTTTTTATATGCCAAGAAAATAAAGTAACAAAAAGGGGTTTTTTTTTGAATTGAGTGGATTAAACCAAAGAATGAAATAAAACGCAACTAACTAGCTAAGTAGACTAATAGAATGCAGAAAACACTTAACTAATTCAATATATGACAAAATAGCTGGAATTCTCCTACACATGCATAAGACTGTGATCACTGACTGGGTAATTGAATCTGAAGTTAGGCTAGCTATAGTCGCCAAGTCCTCTCTGGCTCCCTCGTTTCTTCTTACTGTTTATAACGACTAAAAGAAACTCCTAATAATCGTTTTCTAATTAACCAATAACCTTAGCAGAAACTCCTTTTAAGATTCAATTGGGCAATTGCATTACACCCTAAAGAAACACTAACCCTAACCGACTAGGTAGAAACTCCTACTTCGCCTAGTTAGACCGTCTATCCCACAACACGAAATCAGTCGAACTTAACGGCCTAGTGATTGTTTGCTACTTCGTTAATTATCCGACTAGACTCCACCAAATAAGTTAACTAGCTATATGTGAATTGCCTATTCTAAGATTTGAGCTCTTAATATAATCAAAGAATAAGAACAAACACAATGTCGTAAAAATAGAGATAAAACGGATAACTTGATAAAATCACCAATAAATTCGTCTCACACAACCCTAAGCATGCTTTAGAAAATTCCAACTAAATAAACTTAGGAACTCATAATGTAATTGCAAACAAAGCTTGGAAGTGAAAACATAGTTTCAATGAAAAAAAAGAAAGATGAAAACTAGAATAAACTTGAAGTCTTCTCTCGTCTTTTCCTCCCGTTGCTGCTGCGTTACTCTGCCTTTTTTTCTCTGTATCGAGTTCTCTTTTTCTCGAGAAACTGCTGCATAATATAGTCTTGGCGCCAAGATGATTGCCCCCACTTCTTTTCCCACGTTGCTGCCCATAATTGCCCCACGTCGCTTTCATCATGATGGGTTCCAAAAGGGGTGAGTCAGAATCCGATCACTTTAGAATTTGTTTGAGTGGGGAAATCGCCAGAAGTCGCCGGAAAATAGGAGGGTCCTACCTGCTAGGACAAACACTCAGAAGAGTCAGAAGGCCAAGCTGGGGAAACTGGGGGTGGTACCCAGTTTGGCTCTCCGACGCTCAAGTCAGATATAGATCTCAAAGAGAAGAAGTAAGCTTAGTAGGAGCTGTAGCAATGGAGATCGCTTACCGTGAAAGAGATAACTCTGTTTATTTATAGTTGAGGGTCAAGGGACCCTTTGGTCATTTGCCACATGTGGTCCTGGCCGAATGTTGCCCTAACACGTGGCGCTGTGAGAGAGAAACCTAGGAGGAATCTTCTACAAAAGCTGCTGGGAGTTAGTATTGGCAACAGTGGCAGGTGCGCGGGCATGTACGGTGTGTCAGAGAGCCGTTTGGAGGGTTGGTGACGAGGGCTTGGGAGCACGCTCGTGACAACCAAAAGCCTTGGAGGCCAAAAAATCCGTCGGGGGGAATGAGGGCCCAGGCTCGTGTAGCGGATTGCAGGGGGAGCCTTTCTGAGGGAACGTAGCGCTCGAAGAAGGCTCCTTCTGATGGATTGGAATACTAGTCATGTCGCGTGAAGAAGGCGCTCGCAGGAGAGCGGTGACAACGGTCACGTGAGAGGGTGGCAGGGACAGCACGTGTTCTTGGAGGATGCTGGCGCTTTAATGGGTTCATCGCTCGTTCAGGACTACTGTAATCAACTGGGCAAATGCTGTTCTCTAAGAAAGGCCACGTGTCCAAACGCGGAACGAGCGGATCTTGACCCCATCATTTTGCCCCCTCAATTCTGCAGTCCTTTGTAATAAGGGTTGTAGAATTCATCAAGTGCAATCCTCCGATCGTGGCGCTCGGGAGGGTTTTTGGCGTGTTGTTCAATATTCTTTCCGACTGCACCATTAATGCGGTCCTTTCATCTGATTGCTTGTCGTGTCCAGGCATTAAATGCTGTCCTTTCTTCTGACCCTTTGGAGCATACAAGAATTAAATGCTGATGCGCATGGGGCGCGTGAGACTTGAAAAGTGCACGACGTTTCCATAAAGTGAACGGTTTCCTAGGCGGGAAATGATTACCTATTTTGAATTCCTTGCCAGAAACGTACCAACTCCCATCCCTATAAATGAGGGATCCCGTATCCATTCCACTTCTTTCGCGAACACAACTCTCAAGCATCCTTCTGCAAAATTTCTCTGTAGACCAGTCTCAAAGCATTCCCTCCTTCCTTCAAGTTCTTCCCAGAAATCTCAAGGTAAAATTCGGTGAACTTTTCTAACTCTGTCAATTTTAGGATCATAAACTAGGATTGAGTGACTTCCCATCTCGATTTCTCCAAGAATCCCTGTCCTTTTTAGAAAAACCCCATCTTCCAGTTTTTCTAAAACTTTTCCTAACTTCCCCCTTACCATGGCCAATCAACGCGTTGAAGAATTAGCCCGGGAAGTAGGGGAGATGGCCGTCCAAAACTCTTCTCCATCGGAATCATCCAGGGATGGAGGGTTGGAAGGGGCCATGACCGCCATAGATGTAAGGGACCCAGAAGGGGTTGAACCCCTTTTCGAAGAGATGAACTTGGTGATGGAGGCAGAGAGATAGGGGGGTACTCTTCCCATTACTGCAAGTGCTACTCACCCCCATCGCCATACCGTGACAGTAGCGATGGCGGCGCCGGTGTCGGATGCCGAGGAAATAGCAGGGCCTTCTGAAAAAGCCCGTGACAAAGGAAAGGGCAAGAACCCTCAGAAGCCCAAGAAAACCAGAAGGCCCAAAGGATCCAAGGAGGGTGGAAGCTCAGGCTACCAGGCTACCGAGCGCACCCCAGACGAAACTCCTAGCACGGTTACTCTAGGAGAGGTAAAAACAATGCTGGCGCCTATCTTCTGGGACGAGCGTTACATATGGAGAATCCCTGCTGAGCACGAGCGCGCCAATCATCCTCCTCCTGGCGAGATGGCCGTTTATGTAGATGCCGTCAGCTCTGGAGGCTTGAGATTCGCTATTTCGGCCCCAATGGCACGTTTACTGAATGACCTGCACCTCTGTCCTTCCCAAATTGTGCCCAATGGCCTAGCTCTATTAACAAGCTTTGTGATTCTGATGAGAAGCGTTGGTTACGAGCCCTTCAAGCGAAATTTTACTGCACTCTTCCAAGTAGTTTCCTCATCACGCTCATCTCCTGAGGCAGGTTTTTATTATATTCAAGCGAAGGCTCACACCAAGTTAATCAATTCCCCCTCCAGCACATACGGTCCTGACTGGAAAGAAAAATTTGTTTTTGTCAAGGCTCCCCCAGAAGAAGGCTTTGGGGTGCCCTCAAGCTGGGGCTCAGTTTCAAAGATCCGTTTGGAACCTGCCCTTCCCAAGGACTGGGTCAAGAGTCTGGTTGAAGCTCTAAGGGACGAGGGCCACCTTATTGAAGCGAAAGATTGGATAGACGACGCAGAGCTTATGTTCCTGTGTGACCTGTCCAACGACCCTTATTATCTTGACAATCCCCCGGCTCGTGACATGGAGAGAGATGGTTAGATTCTTAGGGCACTAACCTTTAGATAGGGACACTAACTGCCTTTATCTTTTCCCAATTTTGCATAAATGATAACTTATTTCAGGGAATTTTAACTCTGGTGCTTGCTTTTCCTGTAGGAGCATATATCTTAGAGATGGCAGGAGAAATCAGACATGCCGCTCGTTTTGCCCATGCTAACAGGAACCAGGCCCTGCAAGGGGAGCAGCAACGCCCCCGAAACAGGGGTAGCAGGAGGGACGCTCGAGGCGCAAGTTCTTCTTCGAACGCACAACTCCCTCATGGCAGGGAGGAAAACCGTGCGGCCAACTCTGCTGGCGGAATAATGGTTCGACCACCTCCCCCTCCGGCAGACTCAAGGGTGCCCGAAATTCCCGCTGTTGATCAAACCATGCCTCCCTTGGCCATAAGCGAGGCACAACCAAGTGGCAGTATACCCTCTCGTAAGAGGAAGAGGATGCCCGACACTGTAGCAATCAGGGGCAAAGGAAAACAAGTGGTTGAAGGCCCTAAGGGTGATGGAGAAACCACCTCCTCAGAAGAGGAACACTTATGGGCGTTCACTCGGCGAGGGGATAGGAATTTCTCAGGCGCTTCCGATGGCGGGCCAGTTCTATTACGGCCCGGTACGCTAGCTCAATCCGTCAGCGAGGACCTCTATGGCAGGGCCCAATTCTCGACGGATCACAAACACTTGTACGATGAGCCCGTGGAGATGGTAGCCCTGGACGCAGCGCACGCTCTGATCTCCGTAAGTCTCTATACTTTTGTTGTATCGCGTCTCTCCAATACTCTTTTGCTGAAATTTTCCTTCCTCTTGAACTCGTACAGCAAGTACTCCCTCGGCTCAAGAACATTCAAAAGCGGGCCTCCGTTTATGCCGACCGCAAGGCGAAGTACAAGAAGATGGCACGTGCTAATGATCCGGCTCAAATTCAAGCGGAGCTGGACACTGCAATTGCTAAGTATGAGTCTCTCAAAGGCTTATACAGAAAGACGGAGGGGGAGTTGAAGAAATTGAAGGAGGATTTCGTGGCGGTGGAGAGCGCTCGAAATGGCTTGAGCGGAGAGTTGGCCCGCGTGGGTGAGGGCTTTAAGAAGGCAGAGGCCGAGCGTGACAGCTGGAGAACGAGAGCTCTGGAGGCTGAAAGGAAGCTTAATGACACTGTGAACGAATGGCCCCGGAGCCTTGAGCGAGCAAACAAGGAGGCCCTCATTAAGTTTTGTCACTCTAAGGCCTTCAACTTCACAGCCTCCCTGCACTGCCTGGATGAGGCTCAAAAGGCCTTCAACTTGGCCATCGATCAGGGAATCCACAAAGGGCTGACAGATCCAGCCATTCGAGAGGCGGAAGGGATGGGGCTCATGTTCAATGAGCAATGCGAGGAGGATGGCGGTGACTCGAATGATCCCTCAGACTCAATTTCTGAGCCTGAGTATGAGTTCCTGGTCAAACTCCTCCAGGATGAATACATGGATGCCCATCCAATAGAAGATGCTCCTCAAGCCGCACAAAATGATCCGCCTGAAAATGAGCCTCAAGGGCCTGTCGGGGAGGATGCCCATGCCCGGGTTGCTGAGGACGCTAACGCGCTTGCTCCTGCTGCTAATGAGCCCAACGATCCACAAGTGCCCGAGCCACCCGTTGCCCAACCTCAAGAGCCAGAAGGCCCAGTTTATGGTCCAGTGGCTCAGAACATCCTTGTGGTTCTTGATGAAGACATCGCTCCTGCGGCTTGAAATTCCATCTTTGCAGCCTCTTTTTTTTTTTTTTTTTTTTTTTTTTTTTTTTCTGAACTTGTTTTAACATTTACTCCTTTTGTAATGATGCTCCTGGGCCTTCACGCCTATATTTTGTAACTTAGGCGAAGGCCTTAATGAATAGAATTTCTCATTTCCATGATACTATCTTTACCTTTTTCTTGATTGCGAACTTTCATTTTGCCCTTATTGCGAACAAATCTTGTAGTTATAAGATTGTGTGTAATTTGCATGTTTCATACAGGCTTTTGATGCTTAGGAGATTTTGTCAAATCTTGCAAAACTTTGAAAATTTTCACTAAGTCTTGAGTGATCGTGAGGGTCTTACCAAGAGACTGCCCTCGTTCAAAATTTGTAAAATTCATTCTTAATCTGGGGAAATTTAGCTGAGTCTTGGGCATTTGCAAGGGTCTTACTGAGAAAATGCCCTTGTTCAAGATCTTGTGAAATTTCTTCCTAATCTTGGAAATTTTTGCTAAGTCTTGAGTATTGAGGGTCTTACTGAGCGGTTGCCCTCGTTCAAGACTTGTGAAATTTCTTCTTAATCTTGGAATTTTTGCTAAGTCTTGAGTATTTGCGAGGGTCTTACTGAGTGATTGCCCTCATCCAAGACTTGTGAACTTTCTTCTTAATCTTGGAATTTTTGCTAAGTCTTGAGTATTGAGGGTCTTACTGAGCGGTTGCCCTCGTTCAAGACTTGTGAAATTTCTTTTTAATCTTGGAATTTTTGCTAAGTCTTGAGTATTTGCGAGGGTCTTACTGAGTGATTGCCCCCCCCCCCCCCCCCCCCCCCACTCAAGACTTGGAGGAATTTTCCTCTGACGACGTTGCTGTCGGATTATCTTGCTCGTATTGGCCTCCATTTTTGGATTCGAGTGCAAGACGTCGTGACAGATGATCAAGGTCTACTTGGGATTTTCATTGTATTTCTCTTCCATTTTATTAAGTTGGTTTTAAGCGTTACCGGTCTACCCTTACGAGGGCGTCCCCCCGCACGGGTTAGAGTGCTGGCAAGCGTAACCCATGTGAAGTAATAGTGACCAACCACGCTCGTAAAGACGGGGGGCGTGGGTCTTATGTATTCATGCAATTTAGAAAGTGTAAGCATAAAGATATTTGAAAAGATTTCGCCGTAACTTACTTGTGATTTGAAGTACATAGAACTTGTTAGCGGGATTATTACATCATAGTTTCTAGAGAGCTTTTAAACGTAAAACCGCCGGAGGTTGCATGCGTTCCAAGGGCGAGGCAAACGCTCTCCTTGAAGTGTCTCCAGGGTGTATGTGTTGTTAGCTCTGATTTGTACTACTTTGAACGGTCCTTCCCAGTTGGGGTCTAACTTCCCCACATGCCTGGATATTTCAACTTTCTTTAGAACCAAGTCTCCCAAATGGAAGGTTATTTCCTTCACACGCTTATTGTACTGTTGAGCCACATATGCCTTATATTTGTGTATCTTAGCCCAAGCTTGGTTTCTTTTCTCATCCAACAGGTCCAACTCCAGGCGCTTGTTACTTTCGTTAAATTGAGGCTCGAAATAAGCTACACGAGCAGATTCATTTGCAATTTCAGCCGGTATCATTGCTTCTGACCCATACACGAGCGCGAAAGGTGACTCGCCCGTGGTAGCTCGGGGAGTAGTGCGATAAGCCCAAAGCGCTCCTTGTAGCTCTTCTGCCCACTCACCCTTTTTACTTTCCAGCATTGTTTTTAAGTGCTGCAAAATGATTCTGTTGGTGACTTCTGCTTGTCCGTTGGCTTGGGGATGGCCTACGGAGGTGAAACGTTGTTCAATCCCCAATTCCGAGCACCATTCTCGTGTGTCAGCGGCTATGAACTGGGATCCATTATCGGAGATAAGCACCCTCGGAATGCCGTATCTGCATATGATGCTTTTCCAAATGAAATCCCTCACCACCCGGAAGGTAATCTTCGCTACTGCCTCGGCCTCAGCCCATTTGGTAAAATAATCGACGGCCAAAATGACAAACTTCTTTTGTCCAACAGCGATGGGCAAAGGGCCCACAATGTCTATTCTCCACTGGTCGAAGGGCCAGGAAACATCTACTGGGACCATTTGAGCGGCCGGCAGTTGAGGGAGATTAGAATGGAATTGACACTTCGGACACTTTCTGGAGAATTCGAGGGAGTCATGCAGAACCGTGGGCCAATAAAACCCACTCCTTAAAATCTTCTTAGCCAGAATACGCCCTCCTGAGTGATTTCCGCAACTCCCATTGTGAATGAGTTCGAGCGTTTCTTTCGCTTGCGAGGGCCTTAAACACCTCAAAGGAGGCCCTTGAAACGACTTCTTGAACAGTCTCCCCTCGGAGTCTAAAGAGAATCGGGGGGCCTTGTTCCTCATTTTCCGCGCCTCCACCTTATCAGCGGGATAAATACCATCTCTAAGGAACCTGACGATGTCATCCAGCCAACATGGTTCAAGTGGATCAAACATAACGACTGCCTCTTTGGCAACTCTTTCCTTGATCAAATGTTCCTCCATCCTAAGGAACGTTACAGAGCGTTCGGAAGTATCTTCCAACGCCGAAGTAAATTTTGAAAGACCATCAGCGCGCTCGTTCTCGGCCCGCGGGACTTGCAGTAGATGGAATTCTTTGAACTTTCCAATGATTTCCCGAGCCTTTCCCAAGTACTGCACCATGGTGGTTTCTCTAGCCTCATAAGTTCTTTCAATCTGGCTCGCAATTAACTGCGAATCTACATACGCCGTAATCCTGGAGGCTCCACTCTGAGAGGTAATTTCTAATCCCTATACAAGGGCTTCATACTCTGCTTCGTTATTCGTGACTTGGAAATCCAACCTAATTGCGAAATCTAACTCAATCCCACTGGGGTCCCGGAGGGCTACCCCTGCTCCTCCCCCTTGGGAGGTTGAGGAACCATCCGTGTGCAGGACCCATAATCCTTCGTTCTCAGGAACGGCAGATTCTAACCCAAAGCGTTCCACCAATAACTCAGCTACAACCTGGGCGTGCATGGCAGCTCTAGGCTCGAAACATAGATCAAACTGACTTAATTCAATGGCCCATTTTATCAGCCTCCCTGATACGTCTGGTTTGGACAAAACCTGCTTCAAAGGTTGATCAGTAAGTACCGTTATTGAATGTGCCTGAACGACTGAAAGTAAGGCCTCAGGCGCCTTGATGCATTAATGAGGGCAAACGCAAACTTCTCGATTTCCAAATATTTTTTCTCTGCTCCTTGCAATGTCTTGCTTAAATAATAAACGGGCAAATGCTTCCGTTCTCGTATAGCTACCAACACAGCGCTCGTGGCATCGGCCGAGACAGAAAGATATAGGAATAGCTTCTCGCCTCCTATGGGTTTAGTCAGCAGAGGAGCGCTCGATAGATAAGCCTTCATATCTTGCAAAGCCTTTTCACATTCCTCCGTCCAAGCGAAGTTCCGGGCATTCCTCAAAATCTTGAAAAAAGGGAGATTCCGGTCCACCGAGCGCGAAATGAATCTGTTCAAGGAGATGATCTTTCCTACCAGTACTTGCACTTCCCGGAGATTTCGAGGGGAGGGGATCTCCAATATAGCCCTGATTTTCTCAGGATTAGCCTCAATTCCCCTCTGACTGACCATGTACCCTAAGAACTTTCCTCATTGCACTCCGAAGGTGCACTTTGAAGGGTTCAATTTCATCCCATAATGACGCAAAATTGAAAAGGAACGCCTGAGATCCTCTAAATGCGAGTCTTGACGCTCGCTTTTGACAATCATATCGTCTACGTAAACTTCCATAGACCCTCCCAGTTCACTTTCAAACATTTTGTTAACGAGCCGCTGATATGTAGCTCCAGCATTCTTCAACCCGAAAGGCATGACCAGGAAGCAATACACCCCTAAATGAACAACAAATGAAGTTTTGGGGCGGTCTTCCGGAGCCATAAAGATCTGATAGTACCCTTGAAAGGCGTCCATCACGCTCATTAGTTCGCATCTAGCAGTTGAATCCACCAGTTGGTCTATCCGAGGTAGCGGGTAATGATCCTTAGGGCAGGCCTTGTTAAGATCAGTAAAATCATTGCACATTCGCCACTTGTTTGCATTTTTAGGCACCAAAACCACATTACACAACCATTCTGGGTATAAGATGGGCTCGATGTACTGAGCTTCCAGGAGTTTATTAACTTCTTCTTCGACAACCCTCTTTCGAAAGCCGTGAACATCTCGCTTTTTCTGCTTGATGGGCTTGAAGGAGGGGTCTACATTAAGCCTGTGGACGATGATGCTTGGGTCGATTCCGGTAAGGTCAGACGCTTTCCACGCAAATACGTCAAGGTTCTCTCTGAGGAAGTCAATCATCATGATCTGCGAGGGTCCTGAGAGGTTTGACCCTATCTGAGTAGTCTTATCCCTGTTTCCAGGATCTAGCTCAATAGTAAGGAATTTTTCTGAGGGCTCGATCCTTACCTCAGGGCGAGGAAGTTCGAGCGCCCTCTTCTTCCCTACCAAACGCCCCTCGCGAGTGGGATCCTCCCCTTCCTGCTCGTCTGCTTCTGAGGAAGACTCTTCGACGGACCCTGGCGGAGCATTTTCGAGGGGGTCTTGTGTGTTGGTATTCTTCTTCTTCTTCTTATTTTTCTTCTTATTCAACTTTGCCCTTTTCCGCAAGGGAACATCCTCATTTAGGTTGGCGAAATCAACGGATTTCTTAGTGGACCCAATTTGGAAAGTTCTCTCCGCCTTAGGCTTTCGGAGAGATAACATGTAGCATTCCCACGCCTCACGCACGTTACACAATACCTCCCCAACACCCTCGGATGTGGGAAATTTGATCTTCTGGTGGTAGGTGGAGATGATTGCTTTGAAATCGACGAGGGCGGGGTGCCCAATTATGATATTATATGGAATATCAATCTCTACTACAGCATAGGTAACTGTGAGCGTCTTACGTTGAGGGGCTCGGCCAAACGAGGTGGCCAAACGCACCTGCCCTCGTGGGACAACCTCTGATCCTCCAAATCCAATGAGGGCTGTTTTAAGAGGTTCCAGTGGGAGGTTAGCATTCATCTTTAAAAATGTGGCGTAAGGCAAAACATTAACAGAGCTTCCACTATCCACTAATACTCTTCTTACAACATGATTGTGGACATCTACACTAACCACCATGGGGCAGTCAGAAGTTTCACTTTCCCCCTGGGGTGTTACAATGTGCCCTAAATCCCTATCATCAAAGCCTATCACATTGTTCTCTCGGGAGTGCTGATCCTTGGCCTTTTGTATAGCATAAACGGACTTGGGTACGGATGAGCGTTGGTCGTAACTTTGGGTATATCTCCGCCGAGCGGCATTTGAATCTCCCCCTGAAGGGCCTCCCGCTATCATGTTGATGACCGCAAAAGGCGTATTTTCCAGATCAGGGGCCTTTCCCTTGTTGTTCCGACGGCTGCTTGTCTCAGGGGGGCCTTTTCCTCGTGGACTCCTTGATCGGGATGGGCTCCTCCTTTCCTCCCTGGAACGACCCCGACAGTGCTCATCAAAGCGCTCCAGCATTTTCACAAATTCCTTTAGATGCCCCCCCGCAACGAGCCTTTGGATCTCAGCTTCCAGCTGGCGACATTCATCCGTGTCATGCCCTTTCTGCTTGTGGAAGGCACAGTACTTGTTGGAACGTTTCAGAGACTCGGTCTCTCTCATCTTGATGGGTCTCCTGAAGAGCTTTTTGTCGCAAAGGTTATAGACCTCAGAGTTCGGTAGAGTAAGTGGAATACGCTCGAAGCGTCGAGGGGGCAACGGCGACCTCTTGCGCTCTTGATGCGCTCCTTCTTAACTGCGATCTCGCGTCCTCGTTCAGGGTGGCGTTCATTTCTTATGGGGCTATGATGCCGGGGACCATTCGTCCCATACATATCCTCGAGCGCAAAAAACGGCTCGGCAACCTCTCTTAAGGCCATAAGTGTCCCTGGCCTTCTCTCCACGATGGCATCAGCAAATTTTTTGCTCACATACTGTTTGTGATCCACAGCCTGAAATAGCACTGGGATCAAGAAATCCATGGACGGCCTCTCCACTTGCAGTATCTCCTTGTTGAAGCGGGCGAAGAACGAACGAAGAGACTCGCTCTTGCCTTGCACCACGTTATAGAGGGCAGTGGGCGCAGTGACTGGAGCTTTCAGGGAATTGAAGTGGTTGAGGAAAGCGTCGGCCAACTCTTTGTATGAGTGAATCGAGCGGGGTGGCAATCGCTTGTACCATTCTTGCGCCATTCCCACCAAGGAAGTGACAAAAACCTTGGCCCAATAGTTGCTGGAATGCTCATAGAGGTGCATCAAATGTAAAAAATGATCCAAATGCTCGGCTGGATCGGTCGTCCCGTCGTATCGGTTAATGGAAGTGGGAATTTTGGCCATCCCGGCTTGGGCCATTAAGACTTCTTCCACGAGGGGAGAGCCCCTTGCCAATGGGTGATAATCATAAGGGCCGAAGTTCTCTTCTGGCTCTCTTCGGCGAGGGACCTGCGGCTGTCGGTCTTTGTGACGAGCATCTCTGTCATCGGCTCGTTCATCCCTAGTGTGGGAGATCTGAGACCGTGCACGAGAAAGCTGTCCAACCATGTCTTTCAAACCCTGCAGCTGGTCTTGCACAGCCGCGAGGATGTTAGGATTTACCTCACCGTCCCGGTCTCCTTATCTGCCCGCGCGGGAAACCCTCCTGGAAACGTGGGAGTCCCCCTCATTCTCGTTAACCCTCTCTGTGGGCTCCCTGTTTCTGTCTTCAGGGAGCCGCTCGTTTTCGCCCTGGCGGGGCGCCTCATTAACTGGTGGTAGTGGTGGCACCCTGGGGACGGCCTGGGTTTCCCTAACAGGGAAAGCTTGCAATCCGCCCAAAGGTGCTGCGGTTTGAGTGGCCTGCCTAGAGGGGAAGTACATAGAATGGAATTTTTCCCACGCCCCCTGAGCCGCCTGAACCTCACACTGGGTATACAAAGCCCTCAATTGCTGCGTAGTGAGGGGAGGTAACTCTACTCCTTCGACCTCCCTAGGAATCACCACAGGGAGCTGGATTTGGCCGGCGAGGTACGGTTAAACCGGCGACATCATAACAGCGGGAGCAAGCGTGTATCCCGGCGGCGGCATCACATATCCCTGACCTCCTGGGTTTACAAGGGCATGCACCCCTTGAGTTTGGGGAGGGTGTGAAAGAGCAAAGTAAGGTATTCCTCCTGCGGCACCGGAAGCTGGTAGCGCTGGTGGTACCGGTGGGAGAATGGAAGATTCGGCCTGCACGGCCGCCCCGGTGAGGGGTACCCCACCTTCAACGACGGTAGGGGGTGGGCCTCCGCCCACAGGGATGGTGGGTACTATGGTGTTGACGTCAGGAGAAGTGTTATCTCCTCCTCCCACAGCGCTGGATCTTGTAGCAACCATAGCTGTGAAGATTTCGGGGGTGTTTGCTTTTCAACTAGCAGAAGAGATGGAAAAGGCGGAGAGATGGTTTCCCACAGACGACGCCAAATATGATGGGTTCCAAAAGGGGTGAGTCAGAATCCGATCACTTTAGAATTTGTTTGAGTGGGGAAATCGCCAGAAGTCGCCGGAAAAAAGGGGGGTTCTACCTGCTAGGACAAACACTCAGAAGAGTCAGAAGGCCAAGCTGGGGAAACTGGGGGTGGTACCCAGTTTGGCTCTCCGACGCTCAAGTCAGATATAGATCTCAAAGAGAAAAAGTAAGCTTAGTAGGAGTTGTAGCAATGGAGATCGCTTACCGTGAAAGAGATAACTCTGTTTATTTATAGTTGAGGGTCAAGGACCCTTTGGTCATTTGCCACATGTGGTCCTGGCCGAATGTTGCCCTAACACGTGGCGCTGTGAGAGAGAAACCTAGGAGGAATCTTCTGCAAAAGCTGCTGGGAGTTAGTATTGGCAACAGTGGCAGGTGCGCGGGCATGTACGGTGTGTCAGAGAGCCGTTTGGAGGGTTGGTGACGAGGGCTTGGGAGCACGCTCGTGACAACCAAAAGCCTTGGAGGCCAAAAAATCCGCCGGGGGGAATGAGGGCCCAGGCTCGTGTAGCGGATTGCAGGGGGAGCCTTTCTGAGGGAACGTAGCGCTCGAAGAAGGCTCCTTCTGATGGATTGGAATACTAGTCATGTCGCGTGAAGAAGGCGCTCGCAGGAGAGCGGTGACAACGGTCACGTGCGAGGGTGGCAGGGACAGCACGTGTTCTTGGAGGATGCTGGTGCTTTAATGGGTTCATCGCTCGTTCAGGACTACTGTAATCAACTGGGCAAATGCTGTTCTCTAAGAAAGGCCACGTGTCCAAACGCGGAACGAGCGGATCTTGACCCCATCACATCAATTTGGAGGTTTTTATTTCTCTAAATTGGTGGATGGATGTAACTGATGTCGTGCAGCCTCCACTTCCTTAGACTTGAATTTTTCTTTACAAAACAGGCCTCGAAAATCAAGGACTTTGGCAATTAGGTTTGGGTCTTTATGTAGTCTGGTGCTTCATTTTGGTGGGCCTGATCCTAGGTGGTTTAGGAAATAAAATTTCCCAATTTCTTTGCACGGGTTGGGCCGCAATCTTCTCTTCATGGGAGGCCCAATCTCCAACAAAACTTTCAGCTTTCTTACTTGGTACTGGGACCTTGTCAAAATTCTCCAAAGTTCATCAAATTGTAGTAATTCCTATCAAGAAGCACAAATTCAATTAATTACCAGAATTTTAGCAAGTATAGGGTTGCATATAACAATTATAAGCTTTAATAAATTGCTAAATATGCAACATATCATAGAGCAGGAATAACAGTTTGTTTTTCAAATTGTAACCAAATTTACAATTACAGCTTATTATTATTGAGCAAATTACATTTTTGGTCCCATAGGATTGGGCGATTTGCAATTTTGGTCCCATTGTTTTAAAAAGTGTCAATTTTGGTCCGTAGGTTTCAATTTGTGACAATTTTGGTCCCAACCGTCAATTTGTGAACGGAAACCGTTAAAAGCATGTGCAATCCAACAGTTAAATAAAATATTTGACAAAAAAAAAACCATAAAGGTAGCTGTAGCCCAACGGTTGCGAGCCAGTTTCCCCTATGCGAGGTCCAGGGTTCAAAACTCAGGCAATATAAATTTTTTTCTTCAATAATTATTATGTTAAAATATAAATAAAATTTAATAATAATATAATATAAATATATTATTATGTTAAAATATTTTTTAAGTTAAATATTATTTAATAAATATATATGTTTTAACATAATAATATATTTTTATATAATATAAAAATACATAATATTTAATATATATATATATAGTATATAAATATTATTTTTTATAAATACATAATATACATTTTATACGTATAAATATTATATATATTAATATTATATATATCATAGCTTAAAATTATATTTATATTATTAATATTTATATATATCATAGCTTAAAATTATATTAATATTAATGTATATTTATATTTTAACATAATAATATATTATATAAATACATAATATACACTTTATACGTATATACATAATATACATATATACATTTTATACGTATATACGTATTATGTTAAAATATAAATATAATATATTATTATGTTCAAATATTTTTTTAAGCTATAATTATTATGTTAAAATATAAATAAATTTAAATAATAATATAATATAAATATATTATTATGTTAAAATATAAATATACATTAATATTAATATAATTTTAGCTATGTACATACGTATATACGTATTATTATGTTAAAATATAAATATAATATATTATTATGTTCAAATATTTTTTTAAGCTATAATTATTATGTTAAAATATAAATAAATTTAAATAATAATACAATATAAATATATTATTATGTTAAAGTATAAATATAATATATTATTATGTTAAAATATAAATATACATTAATATTAATATAATTTTAAGCTATGGTATATATAATATTAATAATTTATAATATATATACGTATAAAATGTATAACACGTGTATATATATATATATATATTAAATAATATTATAGCTTAAAAAAATATTTAAACATAATAATATATTTAATAGTAATATAATACAAATATATTATTATGTTAAAATATAATAGAAATATATTATTATGTTAAAATAAAAATATAATATATTGTTATGTTAAAATATAAATAAATTTTAATACTAATATAATATAAATATATTACTATGTTTAAATATATTATATAAATATATTATTATGCTTAAATATATTATAAATATATTATATAAATATAAATTAATTTTAATAATAATATATTATATAAATACATAATATATATTTTATACATTTATATATTATATATATATATATATATATATATTAATGTATATAATATATAGTACATATAATATAAAAATATATATTATAACTTAAAAAATATTTTGACATAATAATATATTATATCTTTATTTTAACATAATAATATATTTATATTATATTATTATTAATATTTATTAATATTTTAACAAAATAATTATTTGAACAAAAAATGTGGTGGTTGGGTTTTGAACGCTGGACCTTGCCTAGAAGGAGCTGGCTCGCGACCATTGGGCTACAGCTGCCTTTATGGGTTTTTTTTGTCAAATATTTTTTTGACTTTTCCCTTACGCATGCGTTTAACGGTTTCCATCCAAAAATTGATGGTTGGGACCAAAATTGTCACAAATTGAAACCTACGGGACCAAAATTATCACTTTTTAAAACAATGGGACCAAAATTGCAAATCGCCCAATCCTATGAGACCAAAAATGTAATTTGCTCTTATTTGAATTATAAAACTTTTTTAAGTTGGCATAACATGAATTTGATGAAATGATTCAAAAAAAAATTTGGCAGAAAAAGAATACTTGTGGCATGCTATTCCATCTATGTGTCGTTTCTCTAGCAAAAAATGGACAAATATCATGTGTCTTTTTTCTTTTTTTTTTTTGGCAAAAAATGGACAGATATGACGATCTAACCTGAATTAGTATGACTGACAACTTTGGCAGCGTTTACTTTGGCTTATTTAAACAATGAGTACGAGAATTCAAGTTGGGATTAACACAAGTTTTCACATTTTATCTGGCTGCCTAAAGTTCTCCAACATAAATAAAAAAACATTAAAAAACAAGACACCAGATTAAAATTAACATGCAAAAATAAAAAAATAAAAGTTTGTCAACAATGACCAATTTAAAATTTTTACTAATCGATAATATATGATGATGTGATCAAATTATTTTAAAGTTGGACCCTATTATACCTAATTTTCAAATTTTAGGTAGTATGAATGTAATTTTCTTTTTTGAGGCATGAATCTAATTTTTTTAATCTCAAAAATAGTTGTGTTTTCCCTAAGCCTCAAAATTGTATGTACAATTGACCCTATACATAAGCTGGGGGATAATCGTCTATTTTTGTAGAAGTAAGAATAATTTGGCTAAATTTTTTTATTGAAAATAGTGACAAAATTTATAGTCTAAGGAACGAAATATGAAAACGAGTAAGGGCCATATCAGCAAGTCGACCGTCGTCGCCAGCCTAAAGCCTCTGAAGGCCGCTACATGACCTAGGTTCCTCAAGCCAACGTCCAGCTCTCCACCTCAAATTTCAAGTGTGAAACACTAAATTCCAACCACCTGAGCAGTCATGTCTCCGCGTGAACCCTCTTGACTGTTCGTGAGCGGAAAATCAAGCTCGACCGAGATTAATATAGGTGGGAACAATATTAAATGCTAGAGATCCATTCTAACTCAGCAAGCATCAATGTACCTTGATTATGTGTACCTAAAAGCTAAAACACGCACAAAAGCTTACACTATACATACCTCCAACATTTATGGCATTATGTAAGTCATTTATTGCACTCATTCGAGTCCCCTTTTATTGTTTCATCCTTCTCTTGAGCATCCTTACTATGTTAAGAGTCGGAACACCAAAACTGAGAACCATCCTCAGTTTCCTCATGAGCTTATGTGTGTTATTCTTTTCAGTCATCTTCCAGGTCGAGACATTCGCTCAAAATATAAATTCTTGAATGATGGTGATCGACTCAACCTCTACCTCAACAAACCAGATTCGAGCACCATCAAGTATAGTTCAAAGGCCCACAATATATTTTATTCTTTTTTTAATAACCTTAAAAATTAATAATACAAATATAATTTAACATAAATTATTACGATTCTTAAAATACTAAGAGTAGATATAAGAGTCGTTTAATCTATTTAGAAAGAAGAAGAAGAATCATTTAATTTATCGATACGATTTATTTTATAAAAGTATTTATAGAATAACATCAAATTTTAGATTTGATATTATTTTATTAATTACATATTTTTAAGGAATAATCTCATCAATTGTCTAGTTGTAATTAAATTCAAGTTTTATTTTGATATTATCTCTTTAAAAATAAATATATTAAAGAGATAAATATCATGTAATTTTATTTGATATTATCAAGGCGTTAAACCAGCAAATCGAAATTATATTTAAGTTAGATCCTCGGTTTTCCGACGAGTTCAAAGATATTTTTGGCGGAATTCGCCAAAATCTAGCGTTTTATTCGTAAACAAGTCGAATGACCTATGAATTAACGTTATTGAAGCTAAATTTGAAGTTGAAGAATATCAAAAAATCAAATCTATTGTAAAAGCCAAAGGTGCTTGCCCCACATCGATTGGGGAGGAAAACTAAACCCACTTTATAAGTGGGTGGAAACCTCTCCCTTGCAGAGGTCTTTTCCCGGATGGTGATCTTAGCCATTGGGAGGAACAAAACCGTGAGGGTGTCGATTTTAGGCACCAAAGCGGACAATATCTGCAGACGGGTTTTCGGGCTGTTACATCTATCTAGGAGCGTTTGAGGGTCGAAGACCCGCTTTAATATTCAAATCCACAAATTATTTATAATATTTATTCGGTGTTTTCCAAATTTAATAGACGCGAATTTTTAGTGAAAATACAAATAAAATATAAGAAAATTATTGTTTAAACTTCAAAACTATTAATTTAATTCAAGTTTTATCATCCATATTTTCTCGATTAGTTCTCAAAAGCCCTCTATTGCATTTTGTAATCTCTTAAACAATAAAAGAATTTGTTTTAAGGCAAATTCCGGACAGTTCCTCATCCTTTAGTCCTTAATGCGTTTTGTCCCCTAATCTTTGAATTAGTGTGATTGCCCCCCAAACCTTTAAAAAATATCACACTTAACCCTTTTTAACAAAGTCTGACCGTCGATTTCTCCCCCGTTATAACAATCCAAACTTCAAGATCATCGCCATCGTGTTTGTCTCTCCAAGGCGAACAAAGCCCATACCCCCATCGACCCTATTAGCCACCAAAAGCTGCTACAATGCTTCATCCATCGTGCGTCATTTTTTATTGGTGATTTCTGCTTCGTCGTTTGTCAGATTTTGGTTTCGAGACCATTGTTGTGCTCCTTGTGTCGAGAACTTCAATTTGATATATAATATCAACACATTTGAAATCTATTTTGTACAGATCTGCTTTGCTAAAGGAGTTAAGTGTGATATTTTTCAAAGGTTAAGGGGACAATCGTACCGATTCAAAGGTTAGGGGTAAAGCACAATAAGCCCCAAAGGACATGGGGTTTATGGGATTAGCCCTTTGTTTTATGATGTAAAATGTTGAATCAGTATTGATGTGACATAATTTCATTATACCACGTGAGACTAAATCAAGCGTCACATATAAAAGGCAGCCAATGAGACCAAATCCTTAGTCTTCTGCTATAAATGAAGACCCCTAAAAATTTTCCTTTTAAGTCAAAAATGAACCCCACAGCTCAAGGGTAAAACTCAAACCGCATGTGTCTATTGATGACCCTAAGCACAAAAGTTTTAACACCTAAACCTTGAAAGCAAGCCCAAGGGACATACGCCACTCGAGAAGGTCCCCTAAGAAGAATCATCCTCTTGATGATTTCGAAGGAAAATGATCAAGAAGTATATTCCCTAACAAAATCGGTTCGGATCTTCTACTCCATTCTTATACTCCATCTCTTGCTCCATCCGTTGGATATAGGACATGTGTCACAACTTATATATTTTATTAGAAAAATAAAATAAAATAGATAACGGAGTGTTAGCAACCTAACGTGGATCTATTCTAAAGGAAGGGAAAAGGAAAAGGATTCCTTATATCCAAGAAATCAGAAAAAAGATATTATGTATATCCAAAACAGATAAAAAACGTATTAAATTAAATAAAAGAATCCTAATCCTACTCTTTCTTGAAAAGATTAGGTAATATTTAAATCTACAAGCGTGAGAAAAATAGATTGATTTATGATAAATTGGAGAAATCAAACATTTAAACAAAACAACAATAGAACGGGAGATTGAAAGAATACTTGAAGATATCGCCATATCAAATTTCAAGTTAGTTTTCGTGTTAAAGTTTGTTTACTTGTAAATTCATAGTTTATCTCAATCAAGAATATTATCAAATTGAGGGTCCGGTAGATGTTAATAGTCTCACAGCAATATTATCTTTGTGTGTATCGTAACTAGTTCAAATCCAACCCGGAAATGTCAAGATCATATGTCTAAAATAAATGTTGTTGCTTTCCAATAGTGGGAAACTATTTTCAGTTTTAATGTTGTTGCTTTACTTTCGTTTCAGGAGCAGAAATTCTTGATTGGACTCATTCTAATGGTTTCCGTTTATGAAGTAGAATAGGTAATGATAGTTATGGTCAGTGTCTTACAGTTCTTTTTTTTTTTGAATAATAGAGCATACATGTGCCAACTTCTTAGGTGTTTCATGGAGAATTTGGGTTTATATTCTTCATTTCACAAGGATTCTAATTGAGCTTATTTTTCTGCAAGTGTATGTACTATGCCAAACAGACATGATTATATTGGTTCAACCATTCCTTGAATTAATAGCCTTGGCATTTGAAAGTTGTGAAGTCCTGGATTCCTGTGATCAGTCCATCATAAAAATAACAAGTTAGATGAAAATAGAATTTTTTCTAAAATTTGACCTTTTGAATGCACTTTGTTAAAATTGAGCTTGATAGCCGTTTCTTGGTAATGATATTCCTAGTTTTAGGATATATTTCCTTTTAACTACCAAGATGTTATTCTATTTCTTATACATGTGCTTTTATCTTGTGAACAGTTCTTATCGTTGCTGCAACATTAAAACTGAAAATATTATCCTTGTGGGTATCTCAATCAACATCTTTATTTTATTTGCTTCCCACTAAGTTTCTACATATGTGTAAAATAAATCCTTTTGTTGATCATCATAGAACTCAATCATAGTGGATCCCTATTTTCTAATTTTGCAATTGTAACTATATAACTAAAATTCTTATTTTATAAGTTCATAGTCTACCTCAATTTTAGTGACTTGTAGATTATCAATTGCAATTTGTCTATACAGGAAAATTAGGAAGATATACGCCTTTTCCAATTAGCTTTTCGAGGTAATAATAAAAGGATGGATGCAAATCATCCTTCACGTAGGAAGCTAGAGTTTTCTTCTGAGGAGAACAATCAAGAAAAAGAAGGTATTCTTGACGTCACCGGGGAAAGTCCTACACTTGAAAGTCAGTCAAATACTGATTCTGAAGACAAAATTCCAAAGATTGGTATGGAGTTTGATACCGAGGAAGTGGCGTTTACTTTTTATAATCAATATGCCAAGTTAGTCGGTTTCAGCGTTAGGAAGCAACTAATTCATAAAGATTCCACTGGGAGAATTCTAGACAGAACATATTGTTGTTCGCGTCAAGGTAGCAGACCAACAGATAAGAGAGACATAAATGTAAAAGCTCATCAACCAGAAACTAGAACGGGATGTGGTGCAATGATGCAAGTCAATAGTCGCTTTACTGGCAAATATAAAGTTGTCAAATTTGTCGCTGAACATAGCGGCCATGAGCTTGCAACTCCTCATAAAGTCCATTTTCTAAGGTCTCACAGGAATATGACTGTTGCACATAAATTACAAACAGATGATATAAGTAATTCTGGAATAACGCCGAGAGATGGCTTCACCTTCATGGCTAAACAAGTCGGAGGACGTGATAAGATTGGGTTCATTTATGAAGATTATAAAAATTATTTGCGTTCGAAGAGAAGTGTGGAAATGAAAATGGGTGATACGGGAGGTGTACTTGAATACTTGCAACATAGACAATTTCAAGATCCCAATTTTTTTTATGCAATTCAAGTTGATAATGAAGATATGATAGCTAATATACTGTGGATTGATGCACAAATGAAGGCTGACTATGCTCATTTTGGTGATGTCATGTGCTTTGATACAACTTACAGAAAAAATAAAGATGGTCGACCATTTGCTCTCTTTGTCGGTGTGAATCACCACAAGCAAACCATAATATTTGGTGCAGCGTTATTGTATGATGAAACTGCATCAACATTTGCATGGTTATTTGATACTTTTGCTAGAGCTATGTCCGGAAAAGAACCTAAGACTATTCTGACCGATCAAGATGCGGCAATGGCAAAGGCTTTAGCTACAATATGGCCTAAAACATATCACCGTTTGTGTATTTGGCATATTTATCAGAATGCAGCGATTCATTTGAGTAATGTATTCTCAAGTTTCAAAAGTTTTTCGAAAGATTTTAGTTCGTGTATCTATGATTATGATGAGAAAGAAGAGTTTTTAGAAGCGTAGAAAAATATGTTGGAAAAGTATCACCTTGAGAATAATGAGTGGTTGGATAGGATGTTTAAAATAAAAGAAAAATGGGCACTAGTTTATGGAAGACAGACATTTTGTGCAGATATGACTACTACTCAGCGGAGTGAAAGTATGAATAGTGTTTTGAAAAGGTATGTGAGCTACAAACATAATTTGTTACAATTTTTCCAACAGTTTGATCGGTTAGTGGAAGAACGTCGTTACCAGGAGCTGAACGCTGATTTCAAAAACAGCCAGAGTGCACCGGTAGTTGCTTTTCCCATTGAGATTTTGAAACATGCAGCGGTTGTTTATACTCATAAAGTGTTTGAGTTATTTCAAGAAGAAGTACGTAAGGCATGTGATTCTAAAGCAAAATTGTGCGAGGAGAACGGACAAGTTTTTCAGTACGACGTTGTCTCTTATGGAAAGCATTACAAGCACGCTGTGACCTACAACTCACTCAACCACAGTGTCTCATGTAGTTATAAAAAGTTTGAATTTACAGGTATTTTGTGTGCACATGCACTTAAAGTACGTTCTTTGAGAGATATTTTCAAAGTTCCTGAGCTTTATATCATGAAGAGATGGACTAAAAAGGCAAAGAAAACATTAGTTGAAGAAGAATTGTCAAGGCTTTGTACTAGACAAGTTAAGTCTGTAAGTGACAACAAAGAAAAAGAAATGATTGGAAGTCATTATACAGAACTATGTAGTTTGAGTAATCAATTGGTAACACGAGCTGCTTTAACGTCAGAGTCATTTCGAATTGTGAAAGCCGGTCTTCTAAAAATGATTGAAGAAGTTGATGTAAGCTTGGATAATAGAGTTGAACCACCGGGGGGATCTCAATCTTTTGTTGTGGAAAAGCAGACTCTTGCACTTGCTGGAAACAAAAATACGACAAATGAAATTGCAATAAGGGGGTGGAAGAATAAAGAGAAAAAACCTATAAGATCTGGCAAAAGACCTATGAATGGGTTAGAGAAAAGCACAAAAGGACGGAAAAAGAAGCCAAATAATGTATCATCGTCGAATGATGCGATTACAAACTTACAAAATAGTAGCCAGGTAATTTTACCTTTTTATAATCATATGAAATTTTCACAATTATCACATTTTATATGTTAAGATATTAATTAGTATTTGCAGAATTCTTATATTGTGACAAATAGTGCAAGCCTGGGGAATCTCAATGAGTTTGCTTCTTTTCCTTCCTTACCGCAATTCTCCCAGGTTTTTTACTTATTATTAAATTTTTAATAGAATTATATGAAATGCATGTAATCTATATCCCTTTTATCAATTATTCAGGATTGTCAAGTTGATTTTAATTATCTGATATGCATGTAGTTTATATCCCTTTCATTTATTACTTAGGAATATCAAGTTGGTGTGCCCAATTTCAACGTTGTTTATCCAAGTGGAGGGTCTTCAGTGTCAGACATGCAAACATCACAGGTACAGTGGTCTTGCAATATTATTAGTAAACACGCAAACATATATATATATATATATATATATATATATATAAGTTCAATGATGTTTCAATTTTGTATCTTGTATTGTAGAATTTAAATGATGTTTTCCGCCCACAACTTACTCCGTACTTGAGACAAGATCAACAAAGCAGAACAAGTTTAACTGAGCTCCTACAGGTTTGATTTTACAAAGTGGAGCTATTATTTTTTAACATTCAGCATTAGTCTAACTTCTCATTTGTAAATGTGTGTGTTTCTCATGTATAGCAACAATTGAGCAGACCACAAATGAGCAATTTCATAACTCGGAGTCAATGTGAGGAAGCCAACACAAGTGCTCTTCATGATTTGCCTAAGGAATGACTTAGTTTCTCTAGATGCAGCTATTTCATTTGTGGTGAAAAGAAAATTAACTTTGTAATACATTTGGATAGATTTTCATATTACTTTTATAGATGATGACTTGTAAACTACGTTTTTTATGGTATAATCTCTTAGAAATTAAATATTAGCATAATGATTTCATTGAAGGAGATGCGAGGAATCGAACCCCGTTCCTCTCACTGGCAAAGTGAGGCTCTACCAATTGAGCTACATCCCCGTAACTTGGAATTGCATTAGCATATTTCAAACGGCAAGAACACTAGCTAGAAAATGATTAAACAAATCTAATTTCCAACAATGATGCATGAAAAAGACTAAAAATGTAGCAAGAAAGCACAATAACTAAGCAAACAGAAACAAACACACAAATTTGAGGAGAGCAGAGAAGCAAAACCTGCTGAGATGATAGAAATTTCGTATTCAAAGAATTTTGGGTCATTTTCCAAAGCATTGATGCAGAGGAGATGACCATAGCTGTTGCAGTGGATTAAACTATACAGAGAGTTGGTCTGATCTTCAGCAAAATCCTAATCCAATGCTCCCTTCCAGTTTTCTTTTGCAGGGATTATGAAATGGTACTTCCTCTTGCAAACAAAATGGTGACCCCAACCTACAAACACAACACCTCCCTTACATATCATCGATGGAAAAAGAAAAGTAAAAATTAAGCAAATGGAAACCCCCTCTTTGGAAACTGAAACACATATTAATGGTGTACTATTTGCTTCAAAGGGGAACTCCAACAAAATCTTAGTCCTCTGTCTAATGTATGTCATTATATTCCAAATAAATTTATAATTTTTGCAATGGAAAAAAATTGTGAATAATTGAATTTTGTCATAAACCACAGCAACAACTGAAATGAAGAGGACTAAGATAACACGGCATGCATGATGCCTCATACTGTGAAAAAAGCTAAGTGGCAACCAAATCTAATCTTTGAGAAAATTATAGAACAAGATAATGGTACTTTGTCACTTCGACAAAAGCCCAGGTGTTTAATATCTGTAAAATTACTACCAATTCCATAACTGCTTCTGGCATCATAAATATCACTGCCCCACTGCTGCTAATTATGTATGAAATAGTTCATCAGATAAACACGAGAAAAACAACTCCGCCATTATCTTAAAAAGAAATATACAAGAACATAAATATCAGCAACAGATACCAGAATGTCAGTTTATTTCTAGCATTTCAAGTAAAAAATATCAACATGCACATACAAACATGCAAAAGAAAAAAACTGAATTTCTGTTCACGGTATATGCAGTGGAACCAAGATTAAAAGTAAGAAAAACAGGGAAACCGGATTTAAAACGATTGCAAAGGGGGTATGACCAAAGGTACATAATACATACAAAAATCGACTGAAACATAGGGAACAGATTATTCAAAAATCTCGGCAATTACCCAATTCAAGAACAGTAAACCCTCGTTTCAGGAGAGGAATCACCAGCGGAAAGGAAAAGAACAGGGGGGGGGGGGGGGGGGAACAGGAGAAGAAAGTAGGGTTCACCCTACTCAAATAATTAGAGATGAATCGGTACCGCAAATCGTCCGTTACGTGGATCAAGAAAATTGGAGAAATTGCTCATTCTTCACATCGGGCTGCATTCGAACGATGATTTCAATTCGGAATCTGAAAGAAGAACATCGTTATCATTTGGGAATTTGAAAGAAGAAAGACCTAATTTTGAAGAACGCCTTGAAATTGAAAGAATTGTTGGGTTGTGGGTGAATTTCGGAAAGAAAACTGAAGGCAGAATTATGGGAGAGAATTTTGGGAGAGAGAAAAAGAATAGACGGAAGTTAACTTGCTCCGTTATGCCTCATCCGTTAAGTTACACATGTCCTATATCCAACGGATGGAGCAAGAGATGGAGTATAAGAATGGAGTAGAAGATCCAAACCGTAACAAAATAGGCTAAACAATCGCGCAGGTACTCGAGCAGGAGCCCAAACCTCGAGGCTGCTTCTTTCGAGGTTTGGGACTTATATCCTTAGTTAAGGGTCAAAATTCGGTACAAAGTACACCTTTGGGATCAACCCCAAGTGCATAGGGGAGTACTTTGGGATTTCGGGGTCAAAGTACTTTGGATCAACCCCAAAGGTGTACTTTGTACAAAGTCAAATGATACCATCATTTGGGCATTTAAGTACGTGATTTCGGGGTTCGGGTACGCGATTCTTGAATTTTTATACAACCATGGGGAGTTAAAAGGAATTTGGTCTGTCATCTAGGGAGCAAATGGGAACTTTTTTAAAAATGGGGAGTTAAAGGGAATTTTTTCAACTTTTAGGTACTATTCATAGAAAACCCCTAACTAGAATTGAATTCAATGTCTCTCATTTATATTTTATACATTAATCATCCAAATTTATTTTGACATCTTATATAAACTTTTTATTTCCAAGAATATTATAAGTCCAAATAAGAGTGTCCGTAGCCGACGCCCTAAATCCCCAAGTTTTCTAGTTTTTTGAAAGGCAAATCATATTCTGCCGATTCTTGACGACTACATTTGCAAATAGCTAGCTCGCCCCTCTGCCGCTTCTGAGTTCTTGGAAATGAAATTAGGGCTATTTCTAAATTGTTTCCAGAAGGGTTCTAAATCAGGTAATTTCTCTCGCAACCCACTTATGTTCCTCTCTGCTTTTCGTTATTTCAGTACAAGATCTGTGGGGAATTCAATTTCACGTGAGAGCATAAAGATGGAGTTGGATAATGTTAATGGGTCGAGTGATGCACTTAAGTTGTACAAGAGAATGACCAGAATGAGGCCTTTGCCTAGTGTAGTACAATTTACTCAACTGCTTTCGCGTGTGGTAAAGCTGAAAGAGTATCCCCCGGCCATTTCTCTTTTTAAGGATATTTGCAATTCGGGGATTTCAGTTAATCATTGTACTATGAACATTGCCGTTAACTGTTATTGCCTCTGTAACCGGGTCGATTTTGGGTTTTCGATTTTGGGTTGGTTCTTCAAGAAGGGTTTTGTTCCTAATGAATATACCTTTAGCACCTTATTGAAGGGCTTGTTTAAGGAAAATAAGATCTATGAGGCACTAGAACTATTTAAGAAGATATTAAGAGAAAGGTTGTGCCATGTAGATGTTGTAATATATGGAACAGTGATCGATGGACTATGCAAGGCCAACAACACTATGATGGCTGTAGAAGTTCTGAGAGTAATGGAGACAGGGAATTGCAGGCCTAACATCCATGTGTACAGCATGGTTATTGATGGGTTGTGTAAAGACAACCAAATAGACTCTGCCCTCAAGCTTTTTGGTGAAATATCTCAAAAAGGCGTAACCCTTAATGTTATTACTTACAATGCTTTGATTTGCGGCTTATGTAATATGGGGCGTTGTAAAGAGGTTGAAATGCTACTGAAGGAGATGATAGATCTGAAAATTAATCCGGATGTGGTGACATTCAATATTATCACTGATGCTTTATGTAAGCAAGGGTCGGTGGATAAAGCAAAAGATGTACTCCATATCATGGTGCAGAAAAATGTGGTTCCTAACATAGTCACATACAGTTCATTGATGGATGGATACTGCATGCAAGGGCGACTTGATGAAGCTAGAAATGTTTTTGATTCTATGGGTAGGAACAATATTGTTCCTAGTACTCATAGCTATAACATCCTAATCAATGGATATTGTAGGAAAATGAAAATAGACAAGGCCATGCATCTCTTTCGTGAGATGACTCGCAAAGGCTCAAAGCCTGATTTGATTACCTATACCACTGTACTCCACGGATTATTCTCTGCAAGAAGATGTTTCGATGCACAACAAGTTTTTGATGAGTTGCAACTTGTTGGCCTAAAACCAAATTTCTACACGTATTGTAACATGTTACACGGATTATGTCAGAATGAGCCTGTCGAACGAGCATTGTCCTTCTTGGATGCAATGGAACACGAAGGAGTGGATCCTCATATCAGTTACTATAGTATTGTTATGAACGAGTTTTGCGAAGCTAAAAAACTGCATGAAGCGCAAGCTATTTTTGATGATCTACCTTCTAAAGGACTGAAACCTGATGCTGTAGCCTACAATATCTTAATAAAAGGATACTGCCGAAATGGTCTACTAGAGGAAGCTAAGGATCTTATGTTGAAAATGAAACATGAAAATTTGTTACCAGATCTAGTTACCTATAACCTTATTATTCGTGGAACAGTGATGAGGGGCGAATATGATGATGCCGCAAACTTTCTTGAGGAAATGTGCGAAAGAGGACTCTCCCCTGATTTATCGACATTAGATTTGCTCCTCGATTCAATGGGAAAAAAGGAAAACAACACTCTTCTTCTTAAAGTGATTCAAAAGTTGGCCCCAAATACTCTCTCAAACTTCACGAGCCAAGAAAACACATTTTCAATCATTTGTAAAAATCAAAAGTAGAAAATGGTTATTCATCTTGATCAGGTACATATGCCATTCATCCAATAACTTTGTTTATTGTGTTAGTTGATAGCTGAATGAAGCTTGTTGTGCCAATTGAGCCAATTGGGCTATTTGTCTCAGACTCTCATGAATTATATTTATTTTTTAATAATTATTTCTTTACTAAACAACTCACATCTATTCACATTGTCACTAAAGTTTAGTCACTCGATATACTGAGCTAAAATTAACTGTTCAACTTTAAGTTATAAAACCCAAAATTCCAATAACTCAAAGTATTTATTTAATTATTATTTTTGGTCAAACAGGAATGTGACTACTCTAGTGTTTTCCACGAGGTCCACCTCTTTCATTAATCACCAAAAAAGTGCCCCTTAAGTTATATAGCTTAGATCTCAAATTTAATCCTTAAATTCCACAGCAGACCATTTAGTGCTGAAACAACAAACGAGAACCTCCTCCCCCAGTTCATGCTTTTCATTTACTAACAAATAGTTGAAAGTGCAGAAGTGACTTCATGTTCAACTGTAAACTAAGGAAATGCTTTTCAGGAAGCTCCAACTGCTGAATCGTTTATGGTTTTGAAAAGAGAGCAATGAAACTATTCTTGTTTTTGACCTTGGAGGTTGTACTTATGATGTCTGAGGCATGAGAAATGTCCCGGTTTATTTCCTAGATGTGGCGACCCAAGTAGTTTTTCAGATCTTGTTGTTTTCAGATCTTGGTGTTTTCTCTTAGTGATTATTTTTTAGAGCGTATTCAAATGGTATGTAAGCTTGTTAGTTTTTTCTTCTAATTCTTGGTTAAGGTAGATATTACCTGTCTTAGATACCTTCATGATGATTTGACCAGGGAACTGTGAAGTCTTATTTAACTGAGTGCACAAATTGTTGGCTTGTATAGACAAAATTACCCTTGCTGCATATTGCTCTCTGTATCCCTGTTACAACTTCTGTTCCGTCGTCGTTTACTTTAGCGCTAATGCTTGCTCATTTTTGGGTTTGATGCTCCAAGATTTAAGATGCATCGTTGTGAGGGTTTTGATGTTTTCCTTTCTTATATTCTTGTTTTAGTTCTTGAGTTGCTGTCAACATCTTGGTGGTGATGACTTTGACAAGATTTGTAATCTTCTCGTCGATCTTCTTGCTATGTCATTTCTTGCTATGACATGGGCTAAGTTTTAAGAGTTGTTCTCAGATTTGCTTGACAGGTGATTTTGTGGTATTTCATATTAATTTACAATGTCCCTCTACTGGAAGTCTTCCCTCTAACTTTGATAAAACAATGTATTATCCTTTGCAGACTCTAAACCCCTGTTCGTAGTTCCTTGAGAGATGCAAAGCTCGCATTCTGTGATATAGATAAGATCATTTTTGTTGGTGTTTCGACCCGTATTCCAGCTGCTCAAGAACTTGTTAAGAAGATGACTGGAAAAAACCCAAACATTACTGTCAATCCTGATGAAGCTGTTCCCCTTGGAGTGCACTTCAGCTTGTCCCTTTTCCTCATTTATTTGTCTTAAACAGATTGCGTTACATTTAGCTAATTAGAGTTCACGATGATATTGTCCTAGATGTATCACCATTATCTTTGGACGCTTTGTGGAGTAATGACAAAGATCATTCCAAGAAATACCACATTGCCCACTTCAAAATCACAAGTGTTATCAGCTGCTGCTGATGGTCAGACAAGTGTTGAAATAAATGTCCTTCAAGGTGAAAGAGAGTTTTTTAGGGACAACAAATCCTTGGGAAGCTTCGTCTTGATGGCATTCCACCTGCCCCACGTGGAGTTCCTCAAATTGAGGTCAAAGTCAATATTGAGGTAAGCTGTACGCATATGCTTATGTGTCAGCACTTTGCTGGTGATGAGGTAAGCATATGCTTTATGTGTCAGTTGAGTTCATGCTTTACGACCATATGCATATGTGGTTAGAGAATATAACTCTTTTAGGCGGGGTTTGCAAACTTTGGAAAATAAGTGTTTCTTTGCTCTTATTTTAAAAAGTCAGAAATTGAATGTTGTGTTTTACGTTCTTAAAATAAGCTTAAATAAGCTAAGAAAATGGAAATACTTCCGCAGATGCTTCTTGTACCTCTGAGTTGCCTTTTTTGTTACGTTATAGCTATTACTAAAATAAACTAGAAAATAGCAGAATGTTTGGGGTTTTTTTTTTGCTGATTCGTGGTTTCCCAATCCTTAAAACTGTCTTTGTACTTGCAGGTCCAAACACTCCCAGTTTTCACTAGTACTAGTACTACGTTTAGAACTTCCCCACTTTTTACAACTTTACCTTCTTTTAAAAGCAGAAGTTTCTATTGTTGCTACTACCACTTTATACTACTACTTTAAAAGCAGAATTTTTAATTTTTACTACTCCCACTTTTTTACAACTTACATTCTTCAAAAGCTGAGATTTCTATAATAACCCTAACATGTATTCAGGTGGAAAGAAGCCGAGTAATTCGCAAAGGTAGACAAGGAGAAAAGAGATGCCATAGATACTAAAAACCAGGCCGATTCCGTATTTAACCAGATTGAAAAGCAATTGAAGGTTCTCGGCGACAAAGTAGCAATCCCAGTCGAAGAAAAACGAGGCCAAACTAGGAGAACTCTAGGATGCCATTTCTGGAGGCTCAACACTATCAATAAAAGATGCTGTGACTGCCCTAAATCAGGAAGTAATGCAGCTCGGGCAGTCACTATACGACCAACCAGGCGGTGCTGCACCAGGTGACGGGTGGGCACCAGGCGGAGAAGCTGGTTCTTCTGAATCTTCAGGCAAGGGGGTCAGATGGTGATGTCATTGATGATAATTTCACAAACAGGAAGTGAGAAAGGTGGTATGTATACTGTGGTTGCAAGTCTTTCTTGTGCCGTGTATAAGGAGTATTTTTGCTGGAATTGAATGTTGAGGCGTTTCAAGAAAAATTAGTTATGACACGGAAGAAAAAACATAGATGTTGGTTGTTACCACAGCAAAGACTATTTTTTTTCCAAAGATTTTATTGTTTCATCAAGATCTGTTTTTGGGCTGTCGGAGATTTGCTTACGCTGTTGTACTTATTTATTTTGATGAATTTTGAGCTTGACTCTGTGACCAGGTTGTCTGTGCTTGTATTTTAGGCCTGCAAATTGGTGCTTGTATTGATAAATCAAAGTGAAATTATCTTGTGCCTTTATCGGATTGAGACGTGCATATTCTGATATAGTGATTTTATTCTGTGTCTAATGTGCTCAAGCTTTTGTTCATAATTGTGTGTGTGTCTATTTTACAAGTTGATTGAAATTTTATGTGGCATAGTGGCTGCTGGTTGGTTTATTTAAGTGATATAGAACGAAATCTGATTTAGCATTACACACTGGGGGTAGACTAAAGTCTATGTAACTATTTTGGTTGATCTGTTCTTATGCATGAATATTTCTGTAGGATCTGTACCTAATTTTGAACTGAACCTCTGGGACTTCGGCACTTCAAAAGACGATTGTTTTCTTGGCTTGACATTGGCAGTAAACCCTTGTGCTCCAAACTTGGGTACAATTACAAGCAAAGCAATGATCAGAAGATCATTTCCTAACAAATCTTTTGGTTTAACTCATTTTGACGCAGAATTCTACACTTTCCCATTGCATTTGTTTTCTTTTATTTGGTTTGTGCGACGGTGTGATGATCTTAGATTCTAAATTCAGTTGATTTCATTTCAGATCATTATTTTCATGCATTGTCCTGCCTTCAATTGCATGTTCATTGGATTCAAGATTTGATAGCTTTTGCAATGGGGGGCCCTCTGTAATTATTCTGAATCATATCCTCAGAACTGCTTTTCCTTGTTTATGGAACCATAAAGCCATGGGGAGCTAGGGGGCCTAATCTTCAGTACTTTGCAGTAATATATATACTAAGGATATGCTTCCTTTTGTTGTTTGTGAAGTTAGGTTTTTGCAGTAATTACTCTGTCAAATGTTAATTCTAATAATAGTTTTATTCTTGTATAATCGATGAACCGAACAAGCTCAAATCGTCGTAACATGAGACCAATTAGTCCGAAAGCACCATGTAGAGCAACAGAAGTCCACAAACCGCCCAATTGACACCAACAATTAAAATCTCCTTGTGCTTCAGGACCCCATAGCTAGTAATAATAAAGTATGCACTAAATTATTCGTAGGAGTCAAAAATGCAGCGTTAAGAAATTACAGCTTTCCAAATAGGAATTGGCTAATTCGTGGGTATACGTTGAAGTTAAAAAGGGTTGTACCTGTGAATCAACCCCCTACACCGAAATAGGCACAAGGAAAAAATACTAGATCGGACCAGCCTCAAAAATGAAACGGTCATGACCAGAGTACTTTCAATTAAATTAGTATAATAATGCATTATGTAATTGGAAGCCTAGAACACTTAGTGATATAAAGCTGCAGTTTTTGCTTATGAGATATAGGTAGTCTCGACTTTGTTGGAAAACTATGGTCAAACTAGGTATAATTTTAGCTAAAGAGGAGTAGTATTAGTTAATTAATTGGTAGGTTAATTAGCTTTGTTTGTATCAACAAAAGATATTCAAAGAGAATTGGGCCTTTGTAAGCCCAATAAAACTTAAAAGAGCATCAACTCAATATAAAATCTTTTAATGAGAATTTGTAATTTTGTATCGTTGTTCTTTTAATTTGTCTGATTCTTGGATTATGAAGTGTTATTTTTTAACGCATGATTATTTTATCTATAAGCGGTCCTTGTTAAAATTCCAAGTTTCTTTGCCTTTGGGTGAAAAAAAAAAAAAACTATAAAACATCTATTATACAAGTATTTAATAATATATTATAATGTACTACAAAAGTTAAACTTAAAATTCAAAATAAATTATAATCATAGCTATATATTTCTTTTTTTTCCCCTCCGTTTTTTGTGTTAATGGGTCGGATTTTAATGATTCGGTTCGAATCCGATTTGAATTCTAGCATATTCATCCGATAAAAATGTTCTATAGATCATATCCGATTATAAATATTCGTTATCCAAAATAAATGGATCGAATATGGAATTAAGGAATTCGATGCGCTAAGAATCTGAATCCGAATTTATATATAATATTTAATTAAATAAATTATTTTCTAGTATAATTCCCATAATAAATTAAGTAAAATAATTAAAATTAAAATTTTCATATATTTATCACCTTAAATAATAATAAAATTTGAATGTTTTATTCTTAAAAGTATATATTTTCCTTCACTAATCGGTCTAAATAAACCTCGTTTAAATAAACTCGTTTTACAGAGGTTGCTGCCGGAACCCGGAAAAATGGAAGTTTTGAAGAGAAGGGCATTTTCTCTATGGCCGCCGTTTCGTCGCAGCCAGGCCCCGATTTTCACTATGAAACCTCATTCAGCTTTCTCCTCGCTGCGAACCCTTTTTTCAGAAACAGGTAATTTGCCTTCCCTCTTATCGAATTTGCATCCCTTTGTTGTTTCTTGTTCTATTAATGCATTTTTTGTGGGGTTTAGTTTTCTTGTTTAGTATTTTCTTTCCCTTTTAATTTGAATTGAAGCATGGTGAAACTGTTTATGATCAGTAATAATCAACGTTTGCACCCTGTGCCGATGTTTGTGTCATGTGCTATGTATTTGTTTGTAAATATCACATTAATTATGCTCAGTATCTTTAACTTTTACATTCTGAAGTAATGTGTATCTTTTAGTTTGTCTTATTCCATATTCACAATTTCAGGCACATAGTTTGACATGCAGGTTTAGTTTAATACTTGTATTATATTACTCTTTTTCTGTGCCGTGTGTGAAATTTGGGTTGTGTGCAAGAATATCAGAACAAGGAGGCATTCAGGCAATTGGTTGTGAACACTCTTGAACGGCGTCTGTTTTACATTCCTTCATTCAAGATCTATGGTGGTATTGGCGGACTTTATGATTATGGACCCCCTGGTTGCACAGTCAAGGCAAATGTCCTCTCTTTATGGCGTCAGGTTTGCAAATTTCAGTTCTTCCTATTGCTAAGGTCGTTTGTATCTGAATGCTGATTGGCAATGGAGATGCTACAATCAGGGTCAGAGCCAGGACATTACTTCGGGTGGGATCGAAAATTACAAATATTTAGTGGAAATCCAGAGTTTGTTGTGTTAGAATATTGTTGTGATGGTATGCTAGTTTTTGTACGTGAAATATGTGATATAGTTTCTGTGGTTGAAGATAAATGAATATGCATAGGTAGATCCTTTGTCGACTTATGTTTTCTCAATTGCTATCTTTCGTTTTCGTATTCCTTAACTTCAGTTCAAAATTATTTTTCAGCATTTTGTCCTTGAAGAGAACATGTTGGAAGTTGATTGTCCCTGTGTTACCCCTGAGGTTGTGCTAAAGGCATCAGGCCATGTCGAAAAGTTCACTGACCTTATGGTTAAAGATGAAAAGACTGGAGCTTGTTACCGAGCAGATCATTTGCTCAAGGATTATTGCAAAAATAATCTTGAGAAGGATTCTAATCTTACTGCAGAGAAGGCATCAGAACTGAAGCATGTGCTCGCTGTTTTAGATGACCTCTCTGCAGTTGAGCTTGGTACAATGATCAAGAAGTATGGGATTACAGCTCCGGATACGAAGAACGCTCTCTCCGACCCCTATCCTTTCAATCTAATGTTTCAGACATTAATTGGACCTTCTGGTTCGAACCCCGGGTTAGAATTATGCATGGATTTTTGCTTTACCAACTATAATCTCTCAAACTAGAAACGTTCTTTGTCCTTAATTTATTAATTATTTTCTGAAGTCTAATAATTTGCTGCAGGTACTTGCGTCCCGAGACAGCTGAAGGAATTTTTGCAAACTTTAAGGACTTATTGTACTATAACGGCAACAAGCTTCCTTTTGCAGCTGCACAGATTGGTCAAGCTTTTAGAAATGAGGTCTTATATACTATCGTAATGATTGATTTGTTTGTAAACTTCATGACATATATATTTGAGTATTTTTAATGTTTTATGACGTTGTTGTAGATCTCTCCAAGACAAGGCCTTTTAAGGGTCCGTGAATTTACGCTGGCTGAGATTGAACACTTTGTTGATCCTGAGGACAAGTCACATCCCAAATTTTCTGAAGTTTCAAAGTTGGAAATTTTAATGTTCACAAGAGAAGATCAGGTGTCTGGACAACAAGCAAGGAGAATACCTATTGGCAAAGCAGTTTCTCAGGCTGGTCTATATATGCCATTCATTTGGATTCTTCCTGAATTTTTTTTTTTTTTTTTATTTTCCGATTCTTTTTAAAAAAAATTTTGATCTTTATCTCACAGGGGATTGTCCATAATGAAACGCTTGGTTATTTTATCGGAAGAGTATACTTGTTTTTAACCCAATTAGGAATTGATAAAGACTGTCTTCGTTTTCGCCAACATCTGAGAAATGAGATGGCACATTATGCCACGGAGTGTTGGGATGCTGAAATTGAATGCTCTTATGGTTGGATTGAGTGCGTTGGTATTGCTGATAGATCAGCATATGATTTGCAGGCTCATGCAGTAAGTGTTTCTTGAATTTTTACATATCTTTTATCCTGTGTAGTATTTTTGAAAGATGGAGAGTATTAGATTAATTTCTTTTATGTTTTTAGGATAAAAGTGGTGTACCATTGGTGGCGTATCAGAAGTTTCCAGAACCTAGAGAAGTGGAGGTATCTCCACCCTCCGTTTACTCACGACACAATGTCTGATACGCTGCAGAACTTTGCTTCTAATGTTGTTTGTTTTTGTTCAGAAACTTGTCATAACTCCAGTTAAGAAGGAACTGGGACTTGCTTTCAAGGGGGACCAGAAGATGGTGGTTGAAGCATTACAGGTACTCTTGTCCTGGTATTATATAAGTGTAATTACACCAGGATACCCTGAGGTTTAGCCTAATTACAAAAACTTCCCTTGACGTGCTTTAAAATTTGGCCCAACATATTCTATTACAGTCATGAATTTAAAATCAAATTATTGATCAGTAAGTTCCAAGTGTAAGCTAAGGTATTCACAAAAATTTAGAAATGAAATCATGATAATGGATGAATCCAGTAAAATATAAAATGCTTTGATAGGTGAAGTTTATGTCATTTTTCAAGTTTGTGGAATTATGTCAAACGTCAGGGTATGCTAGTGTAATTATCCCTTATTTAGTTTGCTTTTATCTTCAAACCGACATTCATAAGCAGGCCATGGGCGACGAACAAGCTATGGATTTGAGAGCAACTCTGGAAACCAAGGGAGAGGCAGAGTTTCATGTTTGTACTCTTGATAAAGCTGTCACTATCAAGAATAATATGGTTTTAATATCCAAAGAGAAGAAAAAAGAATATCAAAGGGTCTTCACACCATCTGTTATAGAACCATCTTTTGGAATTGGGAGAATCATATACTGTCTCTATGAGCATTCATTTTACACAAGAACTAGTAAAGACGGTAATGAGCAATTGAATGTATTCCGTTTCCCTCCACTCGTGGCTCCAATCAAATGTACAGTATTTCCTCTTGTTCAAAATCAACAATATGAGGAAGTTGCCAAAAAAGTTGCCGTGTCATTGAAAGCTTTTGGCATTTCATACAAGGTTGACGTAACAGGTATGCGCCTTTTCTGCAAATTCTGAAAAATTTTGTTTAAACTCAAAGGGCAATTTTGGAGGTTTACATCCAGGTTTAGGCGGAGTTGGTCGAAGGGGGTGAAAGAAACAAGAGAGGGTCTTTCTGTAATTAAACCTAACCTCGGGGGGTTGTGGCTGTAATATACTCTAAAATCTTTACAACTAGGTTAAAACTTGATCTTTAAGCTATTCATGCGTGTTGCATTATGCAGGCACCTCGATAGGAAAGAGATATGCAAGAACCGATGAATTAGGAGTTCCGTTTGCCATTACTGTTGATTCCACAACCTCAGTTACCGTGAGAGAAAGAGACAGCAAACAGCAGGTCCGTGTTAATGTCGACGAGGTGGCAGCTCTGGTTAAGAATGTAACCGATGGTGCCAGCGCTTGGAATGATATATTACAGAAATATCCTACTCATTCGTAGTAACCACCAGTGAGTCAATTTAAATTTTCACTTTCAACGTGTTTCTTTTTTAATTTAAATATATTGATTTAGGTGTCTGAGACATATAATTCATGAAACACTTTATTGCTATAATTAAGTATGAATTTTACACTTCTTTGAACTAAAAATACATGCTACAAACATGCACCCATGTCTTGTTACATTACTCAAGAATACAACCCTTACACAGACTTTATGTATAATCATAATTTATGAAAGCTTGATTTAAATATTTTCCTATATTGGAAAAAGAATTCAAGAAATATGTGTTACTTTAATTTATTAGTTTAATTAGTACATTAATATGTGTCCTCAGCTAGGCATCTTGAATGGGGACTAGCTGCAATTTGCCTCCATAAATCTCTGGAAGCTGACTTTCATCTATTTCTTCCAGCAAAGTTTCCTTCAGTTTCTTGTTCTCAACAAATATAATCTATATGCAATCAAATCATTAATCATAAATATATTGGAAATTGAAGAAAATTGAATATTAAATATATGTGAACTATTTTTATTGAGAACCAAAGAAAAATAAAAAAAAAATACCTTTTCCATTGTATTTTTGTCGATAAATGGGTAAACCATCTTATATAGCGCGGAAAAAATGTAGGGTGAGTGAACAACGAGTAATTTACGGAGTCTTTCTGGGTAGTAATCCTGTACGAAAGGAAATTTCTAACTTAGACCTGGTTCGGTTAAATTCAACTAATTATACATGAACAAGTGTATTACTAACAAATCTAAAATATCTTTGCTTGGTATATTGGTTTGGTCGAACCAAATTTGGGCTAAATTGATTCCTAATAAAAACATATAATAATCAAAATTAACTAAAAAAAGAAAGGAAATAACATTGATGGGATTAAATATATATATTTTTTAAAGTCAGAGGGATTAAATATTAATCATATTTAAAATTTGAGAGTGGTAAATATGAAGGAATAGTTAAATTGAAACTGAGATTTATGTTAATCTTGAACCTGTAAAATGGAAAGTATTGCAACGTATCCACGGAAATCGCTGTTAGAATAGCCATAGCCTTGAAGATCTCCAATAATGGTGAACTTCTCCTGGCCAGCAGGTATTCTGTTGTGCATAAAAATTAAAAAAAATGAATTTATTATTTAAAGAACTATGAATCTTATTAACTTAATCACTTTAATTGTAAACTAAAACTCAAAGAATATTTACCCATGTCTATTACATAGAGGTTTTTCTAAAATATTATCTTAAAAAAGTTAAATATTTTAATAAATAGTCAAACCCCACAAATTTAAGAACCTCCCGCAAGTGTATACACCGACTATTTGATTGATTACCTTTCCTAAAATCTATTTTCTATTTGATCGATAACTTTCCTTAAAATTTACACTAATAACACGATTAATATAAAATGTGATTAGTGTAAACCGCTTACTCTTTCGTTACACTGATTTGAATGAATGAGATCCTCATTAGAATTACCCCTCGTCAAACCATAAAACAAAGCAGTTAATGAAACACAATGCAGTACCTTGAGGATAATTTATCCAAACAAAACGCTGCAAAACCTGGAAAAATCAGAATATGTGAGAAGGACTATCAAGAACTTCAAGAAAGTCATCTTACACTAAGAACATATCTACGTTTGAGTTCATCAATGGTTCCTTTGCTGGGAAAGTGTTTGCCGCCAAAAACAACTAAGATGGGAGAGCCTTTCCTATCAGTTCCTTGCATAAATGCTTTGTCATGTTCTATTTGATTTGCAACCTCTGATGCTGCAATGTGACCATTTGGGACGAATACTCGCCTCCATTTGATGTACTCCATGAACATTGCCGACGCTTTATCCACATCAAGATTGCGCGCTCGGAGAAAGCGCCGCAGTGTCACATCATCGTTTTGCTACAATAATAAATAAGCTTATTAGGGTTTAAAATTCTCTCCCGAAAGCATCATTTACATTAGTCGGGCCCTATTGAAATTTCTAACTCCGTCTCTGATAGTATTATAAAAACATAAGCTCAGAGAGATGTATATGTACCCCACAAACTGGATCTTGCTTTTCAACTATACTTCTCATAAGCTCAAGCTTTTTGTTCTCCTCTTGATCATTGTTGCATGTCCCATCATTTCCTTCATTTTTCTCTTCCATTTTTCCTGAAGAAGAAGACATGTCCTCAATGCTTGTTCTCCAATTCATTCCTCTTTGACATGTCCTCAATGCTTGTTCTCCAATTCATTCCTCTTTTCTATGGTATCTAATTTCATATAGAAATTGCAGGATTTCTCTCCTTTAGAGGCTTTTGTTGGTGGGAAGTTGACAAATTTTGCTGAATTTGCCTTGAAATTTGGAAGATTTAAGGCTTATTTAATGAGAGTATTAAAGGATGTGACCAATATTTAATGGCATTAACATCATGGCCAAACAATACGGTCTTGATCTTGAATGCCCTTTTCAACGTTAGATCATACTTTCCTTTTCTTGTTGACTATATTTTTGAAGTTTTTGGTTTCTTTTTCCCCTTTAAGTATTGTATATCTAATTAGTCAAGGTGTTCTTTTTATATTATAATTTTAAATTAAGATTATGAGGGTTTATACTATGTCTTGAAATACGTTGTTTTGATATAATGATTTACAGGTTCGAGTTCTGGATCGAGAATTTCACGAGTTAGGCTCGAGTTTTAGGGCTCGAAGGATGGCTCAGTTCGTATTCGTATTTTTAATGTGAAATCAAAATGAAGCTTAACTAATTTTCACATGGTATTCATGTACCTAATATTAAGGCGAAGCTTTTAACTAATTGGCTAATGTTAATGAATGGTGTATTATTTTTTCCCTCATAATTAAGTGTCGGTGGCTTAGGCACCTTTCTCGTTTATTAGCCTATAGCACGAATTAAATTGGCGAAGTGCTTGACATAGGGCGCGGTAAAGATTCACGAGCGTATGTTCTGTTTTATGAAATGATATCTGGGTAAAAAGTTATAGTCATACAAAATTTTTAAAGAAAACCCTAGATGTGTCGGCCCACAAAAATCTATTTAGAACAACGGGTGTAATCATGCACACTAATGCATCAAATCCCATCAACACTCAAAATTTAATCACGATTTTTGCAAAATTGATACTAGGTTGGTCAATTTTCGCAAATTAACGGGACCCGCAAAACCGCTGGCGGAAAAATAGATTGATATGCATGACCCAATTGACACGGGCTGCTCTCCATTTAAAGTAAACAACAGAAAACTCATGTGATGGAAAGGCCCAACTTGTGAATCCTACCTTTTTAAAACAATCAGACTATCACAGAATTCAAACAGAGTATTAGAATTTCTTGTTTTTGAAAGGTAAATAAATCATCTCATAAATCAAACTGGCACCTTGATCGTGGGGAAATCATTCTGCACGAATACAATTACATTAGCTAGCACGCCTGACGCCACTCCGCCGCTGTTGAGTTCTTGGAAATGAAATTAGGTAATTTCTCTCGGAACCCACTTATGTTTCTCTCTGGTTTTCGTTATTTTAGTACAAGCTATGTTGCACGGATACGGATACACGGACACGACACAACACGAATACAGCGATACAGATTTTTTGTGAAATTTTCACGTGAGAAGTGTCCGACACGCGTGTCCGACACGACACGACACGACATGACAAATTGATATTTTTAGAAGTGTCGGTGCATTAGAGAGTACAAGAAATATGGAGAATTTCATATCGCGTGAGAGAATCAAGATTGAGTTAGATAATGCTAATGGGTCAAGTGATGCACTTAAGTTGTGTGAGAGAATGATGAGAATGAGGGCTTTGCCTAGTGTGGTACAATTTACTCCATATCATGGTGCAGAAAAATGTGGTTCCTAACATTGTCACATACAATTCATTGATGGATGGATATTGTTTGCAAGGGCGACTTCATGAAGCTAGAAAAGTTTTTGATTCTATGGATAACAACAATATTGCTCCTAATACCTCATAGCTATAACATCCTAATCAATGGATATTGTAGGAAAATGAAAATAGACAAGGCCATGCATCTCTTTCGCGAGATGGCTCGTAAAGGCTCGTAGCCTGATTTGATTACCTATAACATTGTACTCCACGGATTATTCTCTGCAAGAAGATGTTTTGATGCACAACAAGTTTTTGATGAGATGCAGCGTGTTGGCTAAAACCAGATTTCTATACGTATTGTAACATGTTGAACGGATTGTGTCAGAATGAGCCTGTTGAGCGAGCATTGTCCTTCTTGGATGCAATGGAACACGAAGGAGTGAAACCTCATATCAATTACTATAATATTGTTATGAATGAGTTTTGTGAAGCTAAAAAACTCCATGAAGTGCAAGCTATTTTTGATGATCTACCTTCTAAAGGACTGAAACCTGATGTTGTAGCTTACATTATCCTAATAAAAGGATACTATCAAAATGGTCTACTAGAGGAAGCTAAGGATATTATACTGAAAATGGAACAAGAAAATTTGTTGCCAAATCTTGTTACCTAATGACCTTATTATTCGAGGAACACTGATGAGGGGCGAATGTGATGAGGCCGCAATCTTTCTTGAGGAAATGTGCGAAAGAGGACTCTCTCCTCATTTATCGATGCTAGATTTGCTCCTCGATTCAATGGGAAAAAAGGAAAACAACACTCCTCTTCTTAAAGTGATTCACAAGTTGGCTCCAAGTCCTCTCTCAAACTTCATGTGTCAAAACCACTCATTTGGCAATAATGTGTAAAAGGCCAAATGGAGAAAATGGATTATTCATCTTGTTCAGGTACATATGCCAGACATTGTGGTCATTATGTCTACTCCATTCATTCAATAACTTTGTTTATTGTGTTAGTTTATACGTGAATGATGCTTGTGATCATGCAAATTAAACTAAGTGAGCTATCTGTGTTAGACTCTCACACAGTATATTTAATGTTTAATAATTATTTCCTTAATTAACAACTCACATCTATTCACATTGTCAGTTGTCACTAAAGTTTAGTCACTCAATATACTTGGCTAAAATTAACTGCTCGACTTTGAGTTATAAAACCCAAAATTCCAATAACCCAAACTATTTATTCAATTATTATTTTTGGTCAAACAGTCACGTGTCCGCCGTGGTGTTTTCTATGAAGTCCCCCTCTTTTATTAATCACCAAAAATTGCCCCTTATTTGAATGTAAATTAGAGGGAAAATTGCAAAAATGGTATACCAACTGCGACCATTTTGCAATTTTGGACAATATCTTTTCCGGCAACAAATTTAGCCCACAATTCTAAAAAAATTGCAAAATAATGCAAATTTTCGCCGGAGTCCATAAAAATCGCCGGAAATCTGACGTGTAAGCATGACGTGACAAGATTCTTACACGTGTGGCAAAATCGTCTGCCACATCAGAAACAACCCTACAGGAAAAATTGTAAAAATGGTATATCAACTCTACCGTTTCAGCGAATTTAGTACAATAAGTTTTTCGGTAGCAAATGTAACTCATATCTGTCAAAAAGTTATTTTTTTTTCTTATTTTGAAAAATGCATATTTATAAAAAAAAAAATTCTCTTAAAAAATTCATATTATCTATATATCTTATAAAAGCACGAATAAGGTTTTTGGTTTCTTACAAAATACGGATCGCCTAAAATATTCTCACAACAATTACTTCAATAATTATTAGTCAAGGATAATGATATAAATACATGTTATAGATTATTAATTAATTATATTTAAAAAACACTTATTAATTCCATAATAATTTAAATAAGTGTTTTTTAAATATAATTAATTAATAATCTATAACATGTATTTACATCATTATCCTTGACTAATAATTATTGAAGTAATTGTTGTGAGGATATTTTAGGAGATCCGTATTTTGTAAGAAACGAAAAACCTTATTCGTGCTTTTATACGATATATAGATATAGATAATATGAATTTTTTAAGAGATTTTTTTTTTTATAAATATGCATTTTTCAAAATAAGAAAAAAAAAACAACTTTTTGACAGATATGAGTTACATTTGCCACCGAAAAACTTTTTGTACCAAATTCGCTGAAACGGTAGAGTTGGTATACCATTTTTGCAATTTTCCCTGTAGAGTTGTTTCTGATGTGGCAGGCTGTTTTGCTACACATCTAAGAATCTTGCCACGTCATGTTTACACGTCAGATTTCCGGCGACTTTTATGGCCGGGCTCCGGCGAAAATTTGCATTATTTTGCAACTTTTTTAGAGTTGGGGCTAAATTTGTTGCCGGAAAAGATATTATCCAAAATTGCAAAATGGCCGCAGTTGATATACCATTTTTGCAATTTTCCCTAAATTAGATCTCAATTTAGTCCTTAAATTCTATAGCAGACTGTTTCATTTCCCGCTGAAACAACAAATGAGAACCTCCTCTTTCCCAGTTCATGCTTTTCATCGACTGACAAACAGTCGTAAGTGCAGTAGCGATTTCAACTTGAACTGTAAACGAAGGAAATGCTTCTCATGAAGTTAACTAAGACATCTGAGAAATCTAAAATGGAACTGTCATCTTTGACACAGGCTAATATCAGGTATGATCCTGGAGTATTTAACTTTATTGGGAACCTGTCGCATGCAAATTTCTAATGATGTTACAGATTGAAACCGCATTTCCGCGGACTAACTTTGAAGAGTTGTGACAGATAACTTTGTGGTATCTCATATTTATTTAGAATGACCCTCTGCTGGATGCCTCCCCACTTGGATCAAACAATGTATTATCCTTCACTTCCTGAAAATCCCAGTTCAAAATTTCTCGAGACTTTTACGACCACCATTTTATATAACTTTACCTTCTCTAATGACAGAAATTTTAACTTTTTATTACTCCGACTTTCTTACAACTTTATGTTTTTCAATTCTATGATAACCCTGCTTCTTCAGGCGGAAAGAATGCTGAGCGAAGCTGAAAATTTGCAAAGGAAGACAAGGAGATGCATTGACACTAAAAACCTGGCCGATTCTGTAGTTTGCCAGATACAATAGTAGTTGAAGGGGCTCATCGACAAAGTACGGGCCCGAATCAAAGAAAAAGTCGAGGCCAAACTAAGAGAACTCAAGTATGCTATTTCTGGAGACTCAACAAATCAGGAAATAATATAGATGGTGATGTCATTGATGCTAATTTCACAGACAGCAAGTAAGAAAGTTGGTATGTATACTGTGGTTGCTATTTTTTGACCTCCAAGTCTTTCTTGTGCTGTGTATAAGGAGTATTTTTGCTGGAATTGAATGTTGAGGGTTTTTAGAATATTAGTTATCAATTATCACAACAAAGACTAGATGTTTTTGAGCGATAAATGATTTTATTTTTTCATCAAGATCTGCTTTTTGGCTATAGGAAATTTGCTTATACTGTTTTACTTATTTATTCTGATGAATTATGGTCACTATATGACCAGGTTGTCTGATGAATTATGGTCACTATATGACCAGGTTGTCTGTGATGTATTGTGCTCCATATAGATTATATATATATATATATTATATTATTTTATCACAAAAAGTACAAATAGTTTTTTTGCATTTCTTGAAATTCATTGATCAATTAAAATTTCCTGCTCTCAATAATTTTTAATGAACGGTAATTATGAAAAGTAATACATATTAGAGTGATGGGTGTCGAAGCCACCAATAATAAAGTTCGAATATCGCACACAAATAAATTGTAAAATAACGGTAAAAGGAGTCGAACCACAAGGATTGGATGAAATTATAATCTTTTTATATGCCAAGAAAATAAAGTAACAAAAAGGGGTTTTTTTTTGAATTGAGTGGATTAAACCAAAGAATGAAATAAAACGCAACTAACTAGCTAAGTAGACTAATAGAATGCAGAAAACACTTAACTAATTCAATATATGACAAAATAGCTGGAATTCTCCTACACATGCATAAGACTGTGATCACTGACTGGGTAATTGAATCTGAAGTTAGGCTAGCTATAGTCGCCAAGTCCTCTCTGGCTCCCTCGTTTCTTCTTACTGTTTATAACGACTAAAAGAAACTCCTAATAATCGTTTTCTAATTAACCAATAACCTTAGCAGAAACTCCTTTTAAGATTCAATTGGGCAATTGCATTACACCCTAAAGAAACACTAACCCTAACCGACTAGGTAGAAACTCCTACTTCGCCTAGTTAGACCGTCTATCCCACAACACGAAATCAGTCGAACTTAACGGCCTAGTGATTGTTTGCTACTTCGTTAATTATCCGACTAGACTCCACCAAATAAGTTAACTAGCTATATGTGAATTGCCTATTCTAAGATTTGAGCTCTTAATATAATCAAAGAATAAGAACAAACACAATGTCGTAAAAATAGAGATAAAACGGATAACTTGATAAAATCACCAATAAATTCGTCTCACACAACCCTAAGCATGCTTTAGAAAATTCCAACTAAATAAACTTAGGAACTCATAATGTAATTGCAAACAAAGCTTGGAAGTGAAAACATAGTTTCAATGAAAAAAAAGAAAGATGAAAACTAGAATAAACTTGAAGTCTTCTCTCGTCTTTTCCTCCCGTTGCTGCTGCGTTACTCTGCCTTTTTTTCTCTGTATCGAGTTCTCTTTTTCTCGAGAAACTGCTGCATAATATAGTCTTGGCGCCAAGATGATTGCCCCCACTTCTTTTCCCACGTTGCTGCCCATAATTGCCCCACGTCGCTTTCATCATGATGGGTTCCAAAAGGGGTGAGTCAGAATCCGATCACTTTAGAATTTGTTTGAGTGGGGAAATCGCCAGAAGTCGCCGGAAAATAGGGGGGTCCTACCTGCTAGGACAAACACTCAGAAGAGTCAGAAGGCCAAGCTGGGGAAACTGGGGGTGGTACCCAGTTTGGCTCTCCGACGCTCAAGTCAGATATAGATCTCAAAGAGAAGAAGTAAGCTTAGTAGGAGCTGTAGCAATGGAGATCGCTTACCGTGAAAGAGATAACTCTGTTTATTTATAGTTGAGGGTCAAGGGACCCTTTGGTCATTTGCCACATGTGGTCCTGGCCGAATGTTGCCCTAACACGTGGCGCTGTGAGAGAGAAACCTAGGAGGAATCTTCTACAAAAGCTGCTGGGAGTTAGTATTGGCAACAGTGGCAGGTGCGCGGGCATGTACGGTGTGTCAGAGAGCCGTTTGGAGGGTTGGTGACGAGGGCTTGGGAGCACGCTCGTGACAACCAAAAGCCTTGGAGGCCAAAAAATCCGTCGGGGGGAATGAGGGCCCAGGCTCGTGTAGCGGATTGCAGGGGGAGCCTTTCTGAGGGAACGTAGCGCTCGAAGAAGGCTCCTTCTGATGGATTGGAATACTAGTCATGTCGCGTGAAGAAGGCGCTCGCAGGAGAGCGGTGACAACGGTCACGTGAGAGGGTGGCAGGGACAGCACGTGTTCTTGGAGGATGCTGGCGCTTTAATGGGTTCATCGCTCGTTCAGGACTACTGTAATCAACTGGGCAAATGCTGTTCTCTAAGAAAGGCCACGTGTCCAAACGCGGAACGAGCGGATCTTGACCCCATCATTTTGCCCCCTCAATTCTGCAGTCCTTTGTAATAAGGGTTGTAGAATTCATCAAGTGCAATCCTCCGATCGTGGCGCTCGGGAGGGTTTTTGGCGTGTTGTTCAATATTCTTTCCGACTGCACCATTAATGCGGTCCTTTCATCTGATTGCTTGTCGTGTCCAGGCATTAAATGCTGTCCTTTCTTCTGACCCTTTGGAGCATACAAGAATTAAATGCTGATGCGCATGGGGCGCGTGAGACTTGAAAAGTGCACGACGTTTCCATAAAGTGAACGGTTTCCTAGGCGGGAAATGATTACCTATTTTGAATTCCTTGCCAGAAACGTACCAACTCCCATCCCTATAAATGAGGGATCCCGTATCCATTCCACTTCTTTCGCGAACACAACTCTCAAGCATCCTTCTGCAAAATTTCTCTGTAGACCAGTCTCAAAGCATTCCCTCCTTCCTTCAAGTTCTTCCCAGAAATCTCAAGGTAAAATTCGGTGAACTTTTCTAACTCTGTCAATTTTAGGATCATAAACTAGGATTGAGTGACTTCCCATCTCGATTTCTCCAAGAATCCCTGTCCTTTTTAGAAAAACCCCATCTTCCAGTTTTTCTAAAACTTTTCCTAACTTCCCCCTTACCATGGCCAATCAACGCGTTGAAGAATTAGCCCGGGAAGTAGGGGAGATGGCCGTCCAAAACTCTTCTCCATCGGAATCATCCAGGGATGGAGGGTTGGAAGGGGCCATGACCGCCATAGATGTAAGGGACCCAGAAGGGGTTGAACCCCTTTTCGAAGAGATGAACTTGGTGATGGAGGCAGAGAGATAGGGGGGTACTCTTCCCATTACTGCAAGTGCTACTCACCCCCATCGCCATACCGTGACAGTAGCGATGGCGGCGCCGGTGTCGGATGCCGAGGAAATAGCAGGGCCTTCTGAAAAAGCCCGTGACAAAGGAAAGGGCAAGAACCCTCAGAAGCCCAAGAAAACCAGAAGGCCCAAAGGATCCAAGGAGGGTGGAAGCTCAGGCTACCAGGCTACCGAGCGCACCCCAGACGAAACTCCTAGCACGGTTACTCTAGGAGAGGTAAAAACAATGCTGGCGCCTATCTTCTGGGACGAGCGTTACATATGGAGAATCCCTGCTGAGCACGAGCGCGCCAATCATCCTCCTCCTGGCGAGATGGCCGTTTATGTAGATGCCGTCAGCTCTGGAGGCTTGAGATTCGCTATTTCGGCCCCAATGGCACGTTTACTGAATGACCTGCACCTCTGTCCTTCCCAAATTGTGCCCAATGGCCTAGCTCTATTAACAAGCTTTGTGATTCTGATGAGAAGCGTTGGTTACGAGCCGTTCAAGCGAAATTTTACTGCACTCTTCCAAGTAGTTTCCTCATCACGCTCATCTCCTGAGGCAGGTTTTTATTATATTCAAGCGAAGGCTCACACCAAGTTAATCAATTCCCCCTCCAGCACATACGGTCCTGACTGGAAAGAAAAATTTGTTTTTGTCAAGGCTCCCCCAGAAGAAGGCTTTGGGGTGCCCTCAAGCTGGGGCTCAGTTTCAAAGATCCGTTTGGAACCTGCCCTTCCCAAGGACTGGGTCAAGAGTCTGGTTGAAGCTCTAAGGGACGAGGGCCACCTTATTGAAGCGAAAGATTGGATAGACGACGCAGAGCTTATGTTCCTGTGTGACCTGTCCAACGACCCTTATTATCTTGACAATCCCCCGGCTCGTGACATGGAGAGAGATGGTTAGATTCTTAGGGCACTAACCTTTAGATAGGGACACTAACTGCCTTTATCTTTTCCCAATTTTGCATAAATGATAACTTATTTCAGGGAATTTTAACTCTGGTGCTTGCTTTTCCTGTAGGAGCATATATCTTAGAGATGGCAGGAGAAATCAGACATGCCGCTCGTTTTGCCCACGCTAACAGGAACCAGGCCCTGCAAGGGGAGCAGCAACGCCCCCGAAACAGGGGTAGCAGGAGGGACGCTCGAGGCGCAAGTTCTTCTTCGAACGCACAACTCCCTCATGGCAGGGAGGAAAACCGTGCGGCCAACTCTGCTGGCGGAATAATGGTTCGACCACCTCCCCCTCCGGCAGACTCAAGGGTGCCCGAAATTCCCGCTGTTGATCAAACCATGCCTCCCTTGGCCATAAGCGAGGCACAACCAAGTGGCAGTATACCCTCTCGTAAGAGGAAGAGGATGCCCGACACTGTAGCAATCAGGGGCAAAGGAAAACAAGTGGTTGAAGGCCCTAAGGGTGATGGAGAAACCACCTCCTCAGAAGAGGAACACTTATGGGCGTTCACTCGGCGAGGGGATAGGAATTTCTCAGGCGCTTCCGATGGCGGGCCAGTTCTATTACGGCCCGGTACGCTAGCTCAATCCGTCAGCGAGGACCTCTATGGCAGGGCCCAATTCTCGACGGATCACAAACACTTGTACGATGAGCCCGTGGAGATGGTAGCCCTGGACGCAGCGCACGCTCTGATCTCCATAAGTCTCTATACTTTTGTTGTATCGCGTCTCTCCAATACTCTTTTGCTGAAATTTTCCTTCCTCTTGAACTCGTACAGCAAGTACTCCCTCGGCTCAAGAACATTCAAAAGCGGGCCTCCGTTTATGCCGACCGCAAGGCGAAGTACAAGAAGATGGCACGTGCTAATGATCCGGCTCAAATTCAAGCGGAGCTGGACACTGCAATTGCTAAGTATGAGTCTCTCAAAGGCTTATACAGAAAGACGGAGGGGGAGTTGAAGAAATTGAAGGAGGATTTCGTGGCGGTGGAGAGCGCTCGAAATGGCTTGAGCGGAGAGTTGGCCCGCGTGGGTGAGGGCTTTAAGAAGGCAGAGGCCGAGCGTGACAGCTGGAGAACGAGAGCTCTGGAGGCTGAAAGGAAGCTTAATGACACTGTGAACGAATGGCCCCGGAGCCTTGAGCGAGCAAACAAGGAGGCCCTCATTAAGTTTTGTCACTCTAAGGCCTTCAACTTCACAGCCTCCCTGCACTGCCTGGATGAGGCTCAAAAGGCCTTCAACTTGGCCATCGATCAGGGAATCCACAAAGGGCTGACAGATCCAGCCATTCGAGAGGCGGAAGGGATGGGGCTCATGTTCAATGAGCAATGCGAGGAGGATGGCGGTGACTCGAATGATCCCTCAGACTCAATTTCTGAGCCTGAGTATGAGTTCCTGGTCAAACTCCTCCAGGATGAATACATGGATGCCCATCCAATAGAAGATGCTCCTCAAGCCGCACAAAATGATCCGCCTGAAAATGAGCCTCAAGGGCCTGTCGGGGAGGATGCCCATGCCCGGGTTGCTAAGGACGCTAACGCGCTTGCTCCTGCTGCTAATGAGCCCAACGATCCACAAGTGCCCGAGCCACCCGTTGCCCAACCTCAAGAGCCAGAAGGCCCAGTTTATGGTCCAGTGGCTCAGAACATCCTTGTGGTTCTTGATGAAGACATCGCTCCTGCGGCTTGAAATTCCATCTTTGCAGCCTCTTTTTTTTTTTTTTTTTTTTTTTTTTTTTTTTTTTTTTTTTCTGAACTTGTTTTAACATTTACTCCTTTTGTAATGATGCTCCTGGGCCTTCACGCCTATATTTTGTAACTTAGGCGAAGGCCTTAATGAATAGAATTTCTCATTTCCATGATACTATCTTTACCTTTTTCTTGATTGCGAACTTTCATTTTGCCCTTATTGCGAACAAATCTTGTAGTTATAAGATTGTGTGTAATTTGCATGTTTCATACAGGCTTTTGATGCTTAGGAGATTTTGTCAAATCTTGCAAAACTTTGAAAATTTTCACTAAGTCTTGAGTGATCGTGAGGGTCTTACCAAGAGACTGCCCTCGTTCAAAATTTGTAAAATTCATTCTTAATCTGGGGAAATTTAGCTGAGTCTTGGGCATTTGCAAGGGTCTTACTGAGAAAATGCCCTTGTTCAAGATCTTGTGAAATTTCTTCCTAATCTTGGAAATTTTTGCTAAGTCTTGAGTATTGAGGGTCTTACTGAGCGGTTGCCCTCGTTCAAGACTTGTGAAATTTCTTCTTAATCTTGGAATTTTTGCTAAGTCTTGAGTATTTGCGAGGGTCTTACTGAGTGATTGCCCTCATCCAAGACTTGTGAACTTTCTTCTTAATCTTGGAATTTTTGCTAAGTCTTGAGTATTGAGGGTCTTACTGAGCGGTTGCCCTCGTTCAAGACTTGTGAAATTTCTTTTTAATCTTGGAATTTTTGCTAAGTCTTGAGTATTTGCGAGGGTCTTACTGAGTGATTGCCCCCCCCCCCCCCCCACTCAAGACTTGGAGGAATTTTCCTCTGACGACGTTGCTGTCGGATTATCTTGCTCGTATTGGCCTCCATTTTTGGATTCGAGTGCAAGACGTCGTGACAGATGATCAAGGTCTACTTGGGATTTTCATTGTATTTCTCTTCCATTTTATTAAGTTGGTTTTAAGCGTTACCGGTCTACCCTTACGAGGGCGTCCCCCCGCACGGGTTAGAGTGCTGGCAAGCGTAACCCATGTGAAGTAATAGTGACCAACCACGCTCGTAAAGACGGGGGGCGTGGGTCTTATGTATTCATGCAATTTAGAAAGTGTAAGCATAAAGATATTTGAAAAGATTTCGCCGTAACTTACTTGTGATTTGAAGTACATAGAACTTGTTAGCGGGATTATTACATCATAGTTTCTAGAGAGCTTTTAAACGTAAAACCGCCGGAGGTTGCATGCGTTCCAAGGGCGAGGCAAACGCTCTCCTTGAAGTGTCTCCAGGGTGTATGTGTTGTTAGCTCTGATTTGTACTACTTTGAACGGTCCTTCCCAGTTGGGGTCTAACTTCCCCACATGCCTGGATATTTCAACTTTCTTTAGAACCAAGTCTCCCAAATGGAAGGTTATTTCCTTCACACGCTTATTGTACTGTTGAGCCACATATGCCTTATATTTGTGTATCTTAGCCCAAGCTTGGTTTCTTTTCTCATCCAACAGGTCCAACTCCAGGCGCTTGTTACTTTCGTTAAATTGAGGCTCGAAATAAGCTACACGAGCAGATTCATTTGCAATTTCAGCCGGTATCATTGCTTCTGACCCATACACGAGCGCGAAAGGTGACTCGCCCGTGGTAGCTCGGGGAGTAGTGCGATAAGCCCAAAGCGCTCCTTGTAGCTCTTCTGCCCACTCACCCTTTTTACTTTCCAGCATTGTTTTTAAGTGCTGCAAAATGATTCTGTTGGTGACTTCTGCTTGTCCGTTGGCTTGGGGATGGCCTACGGAGGTGAAACGTTGTTCAATCCCCAATTCCGAGCACCATTCTCGTGTGTCAGCGGCTATGAACTGGGATCCATTATCGGAGATAAGCACCCTCGGAATGCCGTATCTGCATATGATGCTTTTCCAAATGAAATCCCTCACCACCCGGAAGGTAATCTTCGCTACTGCCTCGGCCTCAGCCCATTTGGTAAAATAATCGACGGCCAAAATGACAAACTTCTTTTGTCCAACAGCGATGGGCAAAGGGCCCACAATGTCTATTCTCCACTGGTCGAAGGGCCAGGAAACATCTACTGGGACCATTTGAGCGGCCGGCAGTTGAGGGAGATTAGAATGGAATTGACACTTCGGACACTTTCTGGAGAATTCGAGGGAGTCATGCAGAACCGTGGGCCAATAAAACCCACTCCTTAAAATCTTCTTAGCCAGAATACGCCCTCCTGAGTGATTTCCGCAACTCCCATTGTGAATGAGTTCGAGCGTTTCTTTCGCTTGCGAGGGCCTTAAACACCTCAAAGGAGGCCCTTGAAACGACTTCTTGAACAGTCTCCCCTCGGAGTCTAAAGAGAATCGGGGGGCCTTGTTCCTCATTTTCCGCGCCTCCACCTTATCAGCGGGATAAATACCATCTCTAAGGAACCTGACGATGTTATCCAGCCAACATGGTTCAAGTGGATCAAACATAACGACTGCCTCTTTGGCAACTCTTTCCTTGATCAAATGTTCCTCCATCCTAAGGAACGTTACAGAGCGTTCGGAAGTATCTTCCAACGCCGAAGTAAATTTTGAAAGACCATCAGCGCGCTCGTTCTCGGCCCGCGGGACTTGCAGTAGATGGAATTCTTTGAACTTTCCAATGATTTCCCGAGCCTTTCCCAAGTACTGCACCATGGTGGTTTCTCTAGCCTCATAAGTTCTTTCAATCTGGCTCGCAATTAACTGCGAATCTACATACGCCGTAATCCTGGAGGCTCCACTCTGAGAGGTAATTTCTAATCCCTATACAAGGGCTTCATACTCTGCTTCGTTATTCGTGACTTGGAAATCCAACCTAATTGCGAAATCTAACTCAATCCCACTGGGGTCCCGGAGGGCTACCCCTGCTCCTCCCCCTTGGGAGGTTGAGGAACCATCCGTGTGCAGGACCCATAATCCTTCGTTCTCAGGAACGGCAGATTCTAACTCAAAGCGTTCCACCAATAACTCAGCTACAACCTGGGCGTGCATGGCAGCTCTAGGCTCGAAACATAGATCAAACTGACTTAATTCAATGGCCCATTTTATCAGCCTCTCTGATACGTCTGGTTTGGACAAAACCTGCTTCAAAGGTTGATCAGTAAGTACCGTTATTGAATGTGCCTGAACGACTGAAAGTAAGGCCTCAGGCGCCTTGATGCATTAATGAGGGCAAACGCAAACTTCTCGATTTCCAAATATTTTTTCTCTGCTCCTTGCAATGTCTTGCTTAAATAATAAACGGGCAAATGCTTCCGTTCTCGTATAGCTACCAACACAGCGCTCGTGGCATCGGCCGAGACAGAAAGATATAGGAATAGCTTCTCGCCTCCTATGGGTTTAGTCAGCAGAGGAGCGCTCGATAGATAAGCCTTCATATCTTGCAAAGCCTTTTCACATTCCTCCGTCCAAGCGAAGTTCCGGGCATTCCTCAAAATCTTGAAAAAAGGGAGATTCCGGTCCACCGAGCGCAAAATGAATCTGTTCAAGGAGATGATCTTTCCTACCAGTACTTGCACTTCCCGGAGATTTCGAGGGGAGGGGATCTCCAATATAGCCCTGATTTTCTCAGGATTAGCCTCAATTCCCCTCTGACTGACCATGTACCCTAAGAACTTTCCTCATTGCACTCCGAAGGTGCACTTTGAAGGGTTCAATTTCATCCCATAATGACGCAAAATTGAAAAGGAACGCCTGAGATCCTCTAAATGCGAGTCTTGACGCTCGCTTTTGACAATCATATCGTCTACGTAAACTTCCATAGACCCTCCCAGTTCACTTTCAAACATTTTGTTAACGAGCCGCTGATATGTAGCTCCAGCATTCTTCAACCCGAAAGGCATGACCAGGAAGCAATACACCCCTAAATGAACAACAAATGAAGTTTTGGGGCGGTCTTCCGGAGCCATAAAGATCTGATAGTACCCTTGAAAGGCGTCCATCACGCTCATTAGTTCGCATCTAGCAGTTGAATCCACCAGTTGGTCTATCCGAGGTAGCGGGTAATGATCCTTAGGGCAGGCCTTGTTAAGATCAGTAAAATCATTGCACATTCGCCACTTGTTTGCATTTTTAGGCACCAAAACCACATTACACAACCATTCTGGGTATAAGATGGGCTCGATGTACTGAGCTTCCAGGAGTTTATTAACTTCTTCTTCGACAACCCTCTTTCGAAAGCCGTGAACATCTCGCTTTTTCTGCTTGATGGGCTTGAAGGAGGGGTCTACATTAAGCCTGTGGACGATGATGCTTGGGTCGATTCCGGTAAGGTCAGACGCTTTCCACGCAAATACGTCAAGGTTCTCTCTGAGGAAGTCAATCATCATGATCTGCGAGGGTCCTGAGAGGTTTGACCCTATCTGAGTAGTCTTATCCCTGTTTCCAGGATCTAGCTCAATAGTAAGGAATTTTTCTGAGGGCTCGATCCTTACCTCAGGGCGAGGAAGTTCGAGCGCCCTCTTCTTCCCTACCAAACGCCCCTCGCGAGTGGGATCCTCCCCTTCCTGCTCGTCTGCTTCTGAGGAAGACTCTTCGACGGACCCTGGCGGAGCATTTTCGAGGGGGTCTTGTGTGTTGGTATTCTTCTTCTTCTTCTTATTTTTCTTCTTATTCAACTTTGCCCTTTTCCGCAAGGGAACATCCTCATTTAGGTTGGCGAAATCAACGGATTTCTTAGTGGACCCAATTTGGAAAGTTCTCTCCGCCTTAGGCTTTCGGAGAGATAACATGTAGCATTCCCACGCCTCACGCACGTTACACAATACCTCCCCAACACCCTCGGATGTGGGAAATTTGATCTTCTGGTGGTAGGTGGAGATGATTGCTTTGAAATCGACGAGGGCGGGGTGCCCAATTATGATATTATATGGAATATCAATCTCTACTACAGCATAGGTAACTGTGAGCGTCTTACGTTGAGGGGCTCGGCCAAACGAGGTGGCCAAACGCACCTGCCCTCGTGGGACAACCTCTGATCCTCCAAATCCAATGAGGGCTGTTTTAAGAGGTTCCAGTGGGAGGTTAGCATTCATCTTTAAAAATGTGGCGTAAGGCAAAACATTAACAGAGCTTCCACTATCCACTAATACTCTTCTTACAACATGATTGTGGACATCTACACTAACCACCATGGGGCAGTCAGAAGTTTCACTTTCCCCCTGGGGTGTTACAATGTGCCCTAAATCCCTATCATCAAAGCCTATCACATTGTTCTCTCGGGAGTGCTGATCCTTGGCCTTTTGTATAGCATAAACGGACTTGGGTACGGATGAGCGTTGGTCGTAACTTTGGGTATATCTCCGCCGAGCGGCATTTGAATCTCCCCCTGAAGGGCCTCCCGCTATCATGTTGATGACCGCAAAAGGCGTATTTTCCAGATCAGGGGCCTTTCCCTTGTTGTTCCGACGGCTGCTTGTCTCAGGGGGGCCTTTTCCTCGTGGACTCCTTGATCGGGATGGGCTCCTCCTTTCCTCCCTGGAACGACCCCGACAGTGCTCATCAAAGCGCTCCAGCATTTTCACAAATTCCTTTAGATGCCCCCCCGCAACGAGCCTTTGGATCTCAGCTTCCAGCTGGCGACATTCATCCGTGTCATGCCCTTTCTGCTTGTGGAAGGCACAGTACTTGTTGGAACGTTTCAGAGACTCGGTCTCTCTCATCTTGATGGGTCTCCTGAAGAGCTTTTTGTCGGAAAGGTTATAGACCTCAGAGTTCGGTCGAGTAAGTGGAATACGCTCGAAGCGTCGAGGGGGCAACGGCGACCTCTTGCGCTCTTGATGCGCTCCTTCTTAACTGCGATCTCGCGTCCTCGTTCAGGGTGGCGTTCATTTCTTATGGGGCTATGATGCCGGGGACCATTCGTCCCATACATATCCTCGAGCGCAAAAAACGGCTCGGCAACCTCTCTTAAGGCCATAAGTGTCCCTGGCCTTCTCTCCACGATGGCATCAGCAAATTTTTTGCTCACATACTGTTTGTGATCCACAGCCTGAAATAGCACTGGGATCAAGAAATCCATGGACGGCCTCTCCACTTGCAGTATCTCCTTGTTGAAGCGGGCGAAGAACGAACGAAGAGACTCGCTCTTGCCTTGCACCACGTTATAGAGGGCAGTGGGCGCAGTGACTGGAGCTTTCAGGGAATTGAAGTGGTTGAGGAAAGCGTCGGCCAACTCTTTGTATGAGTGAATCGAGCGGGGTGGCAATCGCTTGTACCATTCTTGCGCCATTCCCACCAAGGAAGTGACAAAAACCTTGGCCCAATAGTTGCTGGAATGCTCATAGAGGTGCATCAAATGTAAAAAATGATCCAAATGCTCGGCTGGATCGGTCGTCCCGTCGTATCGGTTAATGGAAGTGGGAATTTTGGCCATCCCGGCTTGGGCCATTAAGACTTCTTCCACGAGGGGAGAGCCCCTTGCCAATGGGTGATAATCATAAGGGCCGAAGTTCTCTTCTGGCTCTCTTCGGCGAGGGACCTGCGGCTGTCGGTCTTTGTGACGAGCATCTCTGTCATCGGCTCGTTCATCCCTAGTGTGGGAGATCTGAGACCGTGCACGAGAAAGCTGTCCAACCATGTCTTTCAAACCCTGCAGCTGGTCTTGCACAGCCGCGAGGATGTTAGGATTTACCTCACCGTCCCGGTCTCCTTATCTGCCCGCGCGGGAAACCCTCCTGGAAACGTGGGAGTCCCCCTCATTCTCGTTAACCCTCTCTGTGGGCTCCCTGTTTCTGTCTTCAGGGAGCCGCTCGTTTTCGCCCTGGCGGGGCGCCTCATTAACTGGTGGTAGTGGTGGCACCCTGGGGACGGCCTGGGTTTCCCTAACAGGGAAAGCTTGCAATCCGCCCAAAGGTGCTGCGGTTTGAGTGGCCTGCCTAGAGGGGAAGTACATAGAATGGAATTTTTCCCACGCCCCCTGAGCCGCCTGAACCTCACACTGGGTATACAAAGCCCTCAATTGCTGCGTAGTGAGGGGAGGTAACTCTACTCCTTCGACCTCCCTAGGAATCACCACAGGGAGCTGGATTTGGCCGGCGAGGTACGGTTAAACCGGCGACATCATAACAGCGGGAGCAAGCGTGTATCCCGGCGGCGGCATCACATATCCCTGACCTCCTGGGTTTACAAGGGCATGCACCCCTTGAGTTTGGGGAGGGTGTGAAAGAGCAAAGTAAGGTATTCCTCCTGCGGCACCGGAAGCTGGTAGCGCTGGTGGTACCGGTGGGAGAATGGAAGATTCGGCCTGCACGGCCGCCCCGGTGAGGGGTACCCCACCTTCAACGACGGTAGGGGGTGGGCCTCCGCCCACAGGGATGGTGGGTACTATGGTGTTGACGTCAGGAGAAGTGTTATCTCCTCCTCCCACAGCGCTGGATCTTGTAGCAACCATAGCTGTGAAGATTTCGGGGGTGTTTGCTTTTCAACTAGCAGAAGAGATGGAAAAGGCGGAGAGATGGTTTCCCACAGACGACGCCAAATATGATGGGTTCCAAAAGGGGTGAGTCAGAATCCGATCACTTTAGAATTTGTTTGAGTGGGGAAATCGCCAGAAGTCGCCGGAAAAAAGGGGGGTTCTACCTGCTAGGACAAACACTCAGAAGAGTCAGAAGGCCAAGCTGGGGAAACTGGGGGTGGTACCCAGTTTGGCTCTCCGACGCTCAAGTCAGATATAGATCTCAAAGAGAAAAAGTAAGCTTAGTAGGAGTTGTAGCAATGGAGATCGCTTACCGTGAAAGAGATAACTCTGTTTATTTATAGTTGAGGGTCAAGGACCCTTTGGTCATTTGCCACATGTGGTCCTGGCCGAATGTTGCCCTAACACGTGGCGCTGTGAGAGAGAAACCTAGGAGGAATCTTCTGCAAAAGCTGCTGGGAGTTAGTATTGGCAACAGTGGCAGGTGCGCGGGCATGTACGGTGTGTCAGAGAGCCGTTTGGAGGGTTGGTGACGAGGGCTTGGGAGCACGCTCGTGACAACCAAAAGCCTTGGAGGCCAAAAAATCCGCCGGGGGGAATGAGGGCCCAGGCTCGTGTAGCGGATTGCAGGGGGAGCCTTTCTGAGGGAACGTAGCGCTCGAAGAAGGCTCCTTCTGATGGATTGGAATACTAGTCATGTCGCGTGAAGAAGGCGCTCGCAGGAGAGCGGTGACAACGGTCACGTGCGAGGGTGGCAGGGACAGCACGTGTTCTTGGAGGATGCTGGTGCTTTAATGGGTTCATCGCTCGTTCAGGACTACTGTAATCAACTGGGCAAATGCTGTTCTCTAAGAAAGGCCACGTGTCCAAACGCGGAACGAGCGGATCTTGACCCCATCACATCAATTTGGAGGTTTTTATTTCTCTAAATTGGTGGATGGATGTAACTGATGTCGTGCAGCCTCCACTTCCTTAGACTTGAATTTTTCTTTACAAAACAGGCCTCGAAAATCAAGGACTTTGGCAATTAGGTTTGGGTCTTTATGTAGTCTGGTGCTTCATTTTGGTGGGCCTGATCCTAGGTGGTTTAGGAAATAAAATTTCCCAATTTCTTTGCACGGGTTGGGCCGCAATCTTCTCTTCATGGGAGGCCCAATCTCCAACAAAACTTTCAGCTTTCTTACTTGGTACTGGGACCTTGTCAAAATTCTCCAAAGTTCATCAAATTGTAGTAATTCCTATCAAGAAGCACAAATTCAATTAATTACCAGAATTTTAGCAAGTATAGGGTTGCATATAACAATTATAAGCTTTAATAAATTGCTAAATATGCAACATATCATAGAGCAGGAATAACAGTTTGTTTTTCAAATTGTAACCAAATTTACAATTACAGCTTATTATTATTGAGCAAATTACATTTTTGGTCCCATAGGATTGGGCGATTTGCAATTTTGGTCCCATTGTTTTAAAAAGTGTCAATTTTGGTCCGTAGGTTTCAATTTGTGACAATTTTGGTCCCAACCGTCAATTTGTGAACGGAAACCGTTAAAAGCATGTGCAATCCAACAGTTAAATAAAATATTTGACAAAAAAAAAAACCATAAAGGTAGCTGTAGCCCAACGGTTGCGAGCCAGTTTCCCCTATGCGAGGTCCAGGGTTCAAAACTCAGGCAATATAAATTTTTTTCTTCAATAATTATTATGTTAAAATATAAATAAAATTTAATAATAATATAATATAAATATATTATTATGTTAAAATATTTTTTAAGTTAAATATTATTTAATAAATATATATGTTTTAACATAATAATATATTTTTATATAATATAAAAATACATAATATTTAATATATATATATATAGTATATAAATATTATTTTTTATAAATACATAATATACATTTTATACGTATAAATATTATATATATTAATATTATATATATCATAGCTTAAAATTATATTTATATTATTAATATTTATATATATCATAGCTTAAAATTATATTAATATTAATGTATATTTATATTTTAACATAATAATATATTATATAAATACATAATATACACTTTATACGTATATACATAATATACATATATACATTTTATACGTATATACGTATTATGTTAAAATATAAATATAATATATTATTATGTTCAAATATTTTTTTAAGCTATAATTATTATGTTAAAATATAAATAAATTTAAATAATAATATAATATAAATATATTATTATGTTAAAATATAAATATACATTAATATTAATATAATTTTAGCTATGTACATACGTATATACGTATTATTATGTTAAAATATAAATATAATATATTATTATGTTCAAATATTTTTTTAAGCTATAATTATTATGTTAAAATATAAATAAATTTAAATAATAATACAATATAAATATATTATTATGTTAAAGTATAAATATAATATATTATTATGTTAAAATATAAATATACATTAATATTAATATAATTTTAAGCTATGGTATATATAATATTAATAATTTATAATATATATACGTATAAAATGTATAACACGTGTATATATATATATATATATTAAATAATATTATAGCTTAAAAAAATATTTAAACATAATAATATATTTAATAGTAATATAATACAAATATATTATTATGTTAAAATATAATAGAAATATATTATTATGTTAAAATAAAAATATAATATATTGTTATGTTAAAATATAAATAAATTTTAATACTAATATAATATAAATATATTACTATGTTTAAATATATTATATAAATATATTATTATGCTTAAATATATTATAAATATATTATATAAATATAAATTAATTTTAATAATAATATATTATATAAATACATAATATATATTTTATACATTTATATATTATATATATATATATATATATATATTAATGTATATAATATATAGTACATATAATATAAAAATATATATTATAACTTAAAAAATATTTTGACATAATAATATATTATATCTTTATTTTAACATAATAATATATTTATATTATATTATTATTAATATTTATTAATATTTTAACAAAATAATTATTTGAACAAAAAATGTGGTGGTTGGGTTTTGAACGCTGGACCTTGCCTAGAAGGAGCTGGCTCGCGACCATTGGGCTACAGCTGCCTTTATGGGTTTTTTTTGTCAAATATTTTTTTGACTTTTCCCTTACGCATGCGTTTAACGGTTTCCATCCAAAAATTGATGGTTGGGACCAAAATTGTCACAAATTGAAACCTACGGGACCAAAATTATCACTTTTTAAAACAATGGGACCAAAATTGCAAATCGCCCAATCCTATGAGACCAAAAATGTAATTTGCTCTTATTTGAATTATAAAACTTTTTTAAGTTGGCATAACATGAATTTGATGAAATGATTCAAAAAAAAATTTGGCAGAAAAAGAATACTTGTGGCATGCTATTCCATCTATGTGTCGTTTCTCTAGCAAAAAATGGACAAATATCATGTGTCTTTTTTCTTTTTTTTTTTTGGCAAAAAATGGACAGATATGACGATCTAACCTGAATTAGTATGACTGACAACTTTGGCAGCGTTTACTTTGGCTTATTTAAACAATGAGTACGAGAATTCAAGTTGGGATTAACACAAGTTTTCACATTTTATCTGGCTGCCTAAAGTTCTCCAACATAAATAAAAAAAACATTAAAAAACAAGACACCAGATTAAAATTAACATGCAAAAATAAAAAAATAAAAGTTTGTCAACAATGACCAATTTAAAATTTTTACTAATCGATAATATATGATGATGTGATCAAATTATTTTAAAGTTGGACCCTATTATACCTAATTTTCAAATTTTAGGTAGTATGAATGTAATTTTCTTTTTTGAGGCATGAATCTAATTTTTTTAATCTCAAAAATAGTTGTGTTTTCCCTAAGCCTCAAAATTGTATGTACAATTGACCCTATACATAAGCTGGGGGATAATCGTCTATTTTTGTAGAAGTAAGAATAATTTGGCTAAATTTTTTTATTGAAAATAGTGACAAAATTTATAGTCTAAGGAACGAAATATGAAAACGAGTAAGGGCCATATCAGCAAGTCGACCGTCGTCGCCAGCCTAAAGCCTCTGAAGGCCGCTACATGACCTAGGTTCCTCAAGCCAACGTCCAGCTCTCCACCTCAAATTTCAAGTGTGAAACACTAAATTCCAACCACCTGAGCAGTCATGTCTCCGCGTGAACCCTCTTGACTGTTCGTGAGCGGAAAATCAAGCTCGACCGAGATTAATATAGGTGGGAACAATATTAAATGCTAGAGATCCATTCTAACTCAGCAAGCATCAATGTACCTTGATTATGTGTACCTAAAAGCTAAAACACGCACAAAAGCTTACACTATACATACCTCCAACATTTATGGCATTATGTAAGTCATTTATTGCACTCATTCGAGTCCCCTTTTATTGTTTCATCCTTCTCTTGAGCATCCTTACTATGTTAAGAGTCGGAACACCAAAACTGAGAACCATCCTCAGTTTCCTCATGAGCTTATGTGTGTTATTCTTTTCAGTCATCTTCCAGGTCGAGACATTCGCTCAAAATATAAATTCTTGAATGATGGTGATCGACTCAACCTCTACCTCAACAAACCAGATTCGAGCACCATCAAGTATAGTTCAAAGGCCCACAATATATTTTATTCTTTTTTTAATAACCTTAAAAATTAATAATACAAATATAATTTAACATAAATTATTACGATTCTTAAAATACTAAGAGTAGATATAAGAGTCGTTTAATCTATTTAGAAAGAAGAAGAAGAATCATTTAATTTATCGATACGATTTATTTTATAAAAGTATTTATAGAATAACATCAAATTTTAGATTTGATATTATTTTATTAATTACATATTTTTAAGGAATAATCTCATCAATTGTCTAGTTGTAATTAAATTCAAGTTTTATTTTGATATTATCTCTTTAAAAATAAATATATTAAAGAGATAAATATCATGTAATTTTATTTGATATTATCAAGGCGTTAAACCAGCAAATCGAAATTATATTTAAGTTAGATCCTCGGTTTTCCGACGAGTTCAAAGATATTTTTGGCGGAATTCGCCAAAATCTAGCGTTTTATTCGTAAACAAGTCGAATGACCTATGAATTAACGTTATTGAAGCTAAATTTGAAGTTGAAGAATATCAAAAAATCAAATCTATTGTAAAAGCCAAAGGTGCTTGCCCCACATCGATTGGGGAGGAAAACTAAACCCACTTTATAAGTGGGTGGAAACCTCTCCCTTGCAGAGGTCTTTTCCCGGATGGTGATCTTAGCCATTGGGAGGAACAAAACCGTGAGGGTGTCGATTTTAGGCACCAAAGCGGACAATATCTGCAGACGGGTTTTCGGGCTGTTACATCTATCTAGGAGCGTTTGAGGGTCGAAGACCCGCTTTAATATTCAAATCCACAAATTATTTATAATATTTATTCGGTGTTTTCCAAATTTAATAGACGCGAATTTTTAGTGAAAATACAAATAAAATATAAGAAAATTATTGTTTAAACTTCAAAACTATTAATTTAATTCAAGTTTTATCATCCATATTTTCTCGATTAGTTCTCAAAAGCCCTCTATTGCATTTTGTAATCTCTTAAACAATAAAAGAATTTGTTTTAAGGCAAATTCCGGACAGTTCCTCATCCTTTAGTCCTTAATGCGTTTTGTCCCCTAATCTTTGAATTAGTGTGATTGCCCCCCAAACCTTTAAAAAATATCACACTTAACCCTTTTTAACAAAGTCTGACCGTCGATTTCTCCCCCGTTATAACAATCCAAACTTCAAGATCATCGCCATCGTGTTTGTCTCTCCAAGGCGAACAAAGCCCATACCCCCATCGACCCTATTAGCCACCAAAAGCTGCTACAATGCTTCATCCATCGTGCGTCATTTTTTATTGGTGATTTCTGCTTCGTCGTTTGTCAGATTTTGGTTTCGAGACCATTGTTGTGCTCCTTGTGTCGAGAACTTCAATTTGATATATAATATCAACACATTTGAAATCTATTTTGTACAGATCTGCTTTGCTAAAGGAGTTAAGTGTGATATTTTTCAAAGGTTAAGGGGACAATCGTACCGATTCAAAGGTTAGGGGTAAAGCACAATAAGCCCCAAAGGACATGGGGTTTATGGGATTAGCCCTTTGTTTTATGATGTAAAATGTTGAATCAGTATTGATGTGACATAATTTCATTATACCACGTGAGACTAAATCAAGCGTCACATATAAAAGGCAGCCAATGAGACCAAATCCTTAGTCTTCTGCTATAAATGAAGACCCCTAAAAATTTTCCTTTTAAGTCAAAAATGAACCCCACAGCTCAAGGGTAAAACTCAAACCGCATGTGTCTATTGATGACCCTAAGCACAAAAGTTTTAACACCTAAACCTTGAAAGCAAGCCCAAGGGACATACGCCACTCGAGAAGGTCCCCTAAGAAGAATCATCCTCTTGATGATTTCGAAGGAAAATGATCAAGAAGTATATTCCCTAACAAAATCGGTTCGGATCTTCTACTCCATTCTTATACTCCATCTCTTGCTCCATCCGTTGGATATAGGACATGTGTCACAACTTATATATTTTATTAGAAAAATAAAATAAAATAGATAACGGAGTGTTAGCAACCTAACGTGGATCTATTCTAAAGGAAGGGAAAAGGAAAAGGATTCCTTATATCCAAGAAATCAGAAAAAAGATATTATGTATATCCAAAACAGATAAAAAACGTATTAAATTAAATAAAAGAATCCTAATCCTACTCTTTCTTGAAAAGATTAGGTAATATTTAAATCTACAAGCGTGAGAAAAATAGATTGATTTATGATAAATTGGAGAAATCAAACATTTAAACAAAACAACAATAGAACGGGAGATTGAAAGAATACTTGAAGATATCGCCATATCAAATTTCAAGTTAGTTTTCGTGTTAAAGTTTGTTTACTTGTAAATTCATAGTTTATCTCAATCAAGAATATTATCAAATTGAGGGTCCGGTAGATGTTAATAGTCTCACAGCAATATTATCTTTGTGTGTATCGTAACTAGTTCAAATCCAACCCGGAAATGTCAAGATCATATGTCTAAAATAAATGTTGTTGCTTTCCAATAGTGGGAAACTATTTTCAGTTTTAATGTTGTTGCTTTACTTTCGTTTCAGGAGCAGAAATTCTTGATTGGACTCATTCTAATGGTTTCCGTTTATGAAGTAGAATAGGTAATGATAGTTATGGTCAGTGTCTTACAGTTCTTTTTTTTTTTGAATAATAGAGCATACATGTGCCAACTTCTTAGGTGTTTCATGGAGAATTTGGGTTTATATTCTTCATTTCACAAGGATTCTAATTGAGCTTATTTTTCTGCAAGTGTATGTACTATGCCAAACAGACATGATTATATTGGTTCAACCATTCCTTGAATTAATAGCCTTGGCATTTGAAAGTTGTGAAGTCCTGGATTCCTGTGATCAGTCCATCATAAAAATAACAAGTTAGATGAAAATAGAATTTTTTCTAAAATTTGACCTTTTGAATGCACTTTGTTAAAATTGAGCTTGATAGCCGTTTCTTGGTAATGATATTCCTAGTTTTAGGATATATTTCCTTTTAACTACCAAGATGTTATTCTATTTCTTATACATGTGCTTTTATCTTGTGAACAGTTCTTATCGTTGCTGCAACATTAAAACTGAAAATATTATCCTTGTGGGTATCTCAATCAACATCTTTATTTTATTTGCTTCCCACTAAGTTTCTACATATGTGTAAAATAAATCCTTTTGTTGATCATCATAGAACTCAATCATAGTGGATCCCTATTTTCTAATTTTGCAATTGTAACTATATAACTAAAATTCTTATTTTATAAGTTCATAGTCTACCTCAATTTTAGTGACTTGTAGATTATCAATTGCAATTTGTCTATACAGGAAAATTAGGAAGATATACGCCTTTTCCAATTAGCTTTTCGAGGTAATAATAAAAGGATGGATGCAAATCATCCTTCACGTAGGAAGCTAGAGTTTTCTTCTGAGGAGAACAATCAAGAAAAAGAAGGTATTCTTGACGTCACCGGGGAAAGTCCTACACTTGAAAGTCAGTCAAATACTGATTCTGAAGACAAAATTCCAAAGATTGGTATGGAGTTTGATACCGAGGAAGTGGCGTTTACTTTTTATAATCAATATGCCAAGTTAGTCGGTTTCAGCGTTAGGAAGCAACTAATTCATAAAGATTCCACTGGGAGAATTCTAGACAGAACATATTGTTGTTCGCGTCAAGGTAGCAGACCAACAGATAAGAGAGACATAAATGTAAAAGCTCATCAACCAGAAACTAGAACGGGATGTGGTGCAATGATGCAAGTCAATAGTCGCTTTACTGGCAAATATAAAGTTGTCAAATTTGTCGCTGAACATAGCGGCCATGAGCTTGCAACTCCTCATAAAGTCCATTTTCTAAGGTCTCACAGGAATATGACTGTTGCACATAAATTACAAACAGATGATATAAGTAATTCTGGAATAACGCCGAGAGATGGCTTCACCTTCATGGCTAAACAAGTCGGAGGACGTGATAAGATTGGGTTCATTTATGAAGATTATAAAAATTATTTGCGTTCGAAGAGAAGTGTGGAAATGAAAATGGGTGATACGGGAGGTGTACTTGAATACTTGCAACATAGACAATTTCAAGATCCCAATTTTTTTTATGCAATTCAAGTTGATAATGAAGATATGATAGCTAATATACTGTGGATTGATGCACAAATGAAGGCTGACTATGCTCATTTTGGTGATGTCATGTGCTTTGATACAACTTACAGAAAAAATAAAGATGGTCGACCATTTGCTCTCTTTGTCGGTGTGAATCACCACAAGCAAACCATAATATTTGGTGCAGCGTTATTGTATGATGAAACTGCATCAACATTTGCATGGTTATTTGATACTTTTGCTAGAGCTATGTCCGGAAAAGAACCTAAGACTATTCTGACCGATCAAGATGCGGCAATGGCAAAGGCTTTAGCTACAATATGGCCTAAAACATATCACCGTTTGTGTATTTGGCATATTTATCAGAATGCAGCGATTCATTTGAGTAATGTATTCTCAAGTTTCAAAAGTTTTTCGAAAGATTTTAGTTCGTGTATCTATGATTATGATGAGAAAGAAGAGTTTTTAGAAGCGTAGAAAAATATGTTGGAAAAGTATCACCTTGAGAATAATGAGTGGTTGGATAGGATGTTTAAAATAAAAGAAAAATGGGCACTAGTTTATGGAAGACAGACATTTTGTGCAGATATGACTACTACTCAGCGGAGTGAAAGTATGAATAGTGTTTTGAAAAGGTATGTGAGCTACAAACATAATTTGTTACAATTTTTCCAACAGTTTGATCGGTTAGTGGAAGAACGTCGTTACCAGGAGCTGAACGCTGATTTCAAAAACAGCCAGAGTGCACCGGTAGTTGCTTTTCCCATTGAGATTTTGAAACATGCAGCGGTTGTTTATACTCATAAAGTGTTTGAGTTATTTCAAGAAGAAGTACGTAAGGCATGTGATTCTAAAGCAAAATTGTGCGAGGAGAACGGACAAGTTTTTCAGTACGACGTTGTCTCTTATGGAAAGCATTACAAGCACGCTGTGACCTACAACTCACTCAACCACAGTGTCTCATGTAGTTATAAAAAGTTTGAATTTACAGGTATTTTGTGTGCACATGCACTTAAAGTACGTTCTTTGAGAGATATTTTCAAAGTTCCTGAGCTTTATATCATGAAGAGATGGACTAAAAAGGCAAAGAAAACATTAGTTGAAGAAGAATTGTCAAGGCTTTGTACTAGACAAGTTAAGTCTGTAAGTGACAACAAAGAAAAAGAAATGATTGGAAGTCATTATACAGAACTATGTAGTTTGAGTAATCAATTGGTAACACGAGCTGCTTTAACGTCAGAGTCATTTCGAATTGTGAAAGCCGGTCTTCTAAAAATGATTGAAGAAGTTGATGTAAGCTTGGATAATAGAGTTGAACCACCGGGGGGATCTCAATCTTTTGTTGTGGAAAAGCAGACTCTTGCACTTGCTGGAAACAAAAATACGACAAATGAAATTGCAATAAGGGGGTGGAAGAATAAAGAGAAAAAACCTATAAGATCTGGCAAAAGACCTATGAATGGGTTAGAGAAAAGCACAAAAGGACGGAAAAAGAAGCCAAATAATGTATCATCGTCGAATGATGCGATTACAAACTTACAAAATAGTAGCTAGGTAATTTTACCTTTTTATAATCATATGAAATTTTCACAATTATCACATTTTATATGTTAAGATATTAATTAGTATTTGCAGAATTCTTATATTGTGACAAATAGTGCAAGCCTGGGGAATCTCAATGAGTTTGCTTCTTTTCCTTCCTTACCGCAATTCTCCCAGGTTTTTTACTTATTATTAAATTTTTAATAGAATTATATGAAATGCATGTAATCTATATCCCTTTTATCAATTATTCAGGATTGTCAAGTTGATTTTAATTATCTGATATGCATGTAGTTTATATCCCTTTCATTTATTACTTAGGAATATCAAGTTGGTGTGCCCAATTTCAACGTTGTTTATCCAAGTGGAGGGTCTTCAGTGTCAGACATGCAAACATCACAGGTACAGTGGTCTTGCAATATTATTAGTAAACACGCAAACATATATATATATATATATATATATATATATATATATATATATATAAGTTCAATGATGTTTCAATTTTGTATCTTGTATTGTAGAATTTAAATGATGTTTTCCGCCCACAACTTACTCCGTACTTGAGACAAGATCAACAAAGCAGAACAAGTTTAACTGAGCTCCTACAGGTTTGATTTTACAAAGTGGAGCTATTATTTTTTAACATTCAGCATTAGTCTAACTTCTCATTTGTAAATGTGTGTGTTTCTCATGTATAGCAACAATTGAGCAGACCACAAATGAGCAATTTCATAACTCGGAGTCAATGTGAGGAAGCCAACACAAGTGCTCTTCATGATTTGCCTAAGGAATGACTTAGTTTCTCTAGATGCAGCTATTTCATTTGTGGTGAAAAGAAAATTAACTTTGTAATACATTTGGATAGATTTTCATATTACTTTTATAGATGATGACTTGTAAACTACGTTTTTTATGGTATAATCTCTTAGAAATTAAATATTAGCATAATGATTTCATTGAAGGAGATGCGAGGAATCGAACCCCGTTCCTCTCACTGGCAAAGTGAGGCTCTACCAATTGAGCTACATCCCCGTAACTTGGAATTGCATTAGCATATTTCAAACGGCAAGAACACTAGCTAGAAAATGATTAAACAAATCTAATTTCCAACAATGATGCATGAAAAAGACTAAAAATGTAGCAAGAAAGCACAATAACTAAGCAAACAGAAACAAACACACAAATTTGAGGAGAGCAGAGAAGCAAAACCTGCTGAGATGATAGAAATTTCGTATTCAAAGAATTTTGGGTCATTTTCCAAAGCATTGATGCAGAGGAGATGACCATAGCTGTTGCAGTGGATTAAACTATACAGAGAGTTGGTCTGATCTTCAGCAAAATCCTAATCCAATGCTCCCTTCCAGTTTTCTTTTGCAGGGATTATGAAATGGTACTTCCTCTTGCAAACAAAATGGTGACCCCAACCTACAAACACAACACCTCCCTTACATATCATCGATGGAAAAAGAAAGTAAAAATTAAGCAAATGGAAACCCCCTCTTTGGAAACTGAAACACATATTAATGGTGTACTATTTGCTTCAAAGGGGAACTCCAACAAAATCTTAGTCCTCTGTCTAATGTATGTCATTATATTCCAAATAAATTTATAATTTTTGCAATGGAAAAAAATTGTGAATAATTGAATTTTGTCATAAACCACAGCAACAACTGAAATGAAGAGGACTAAGATAACACGGCATGCATGATGCCTCATACTGTGAAAAAAGCTAAGTGGCAACCAAATCTAATCTTTGAGAAAATTATAGAACAAGATAATGGTACTTTGTCACTTCGACAAAAGCCCAGGTGTTTAATATCTGTAAAATTACTACCAATTCCATAACTGCTTCTGGCATCATAAATATCACTGCCCCACTGCTGCTAATTATGTATGAAATAGTTCATCAGATAAACACGAGAAAAACAACTCCGCCATTATCTTAAAAAGAAATATACAAGAACATAAATATCAGCAACAGATACCAGAATGTCAGTTTATTTCTAGCATTTCAAGTAAAAAATATCAACATGCACATACAAACATGCAAAAGAAAAAAACTGAATTTCTGTTCACGGTATATGCAGTGGAACCAAGATTAAAAGTAAGAAAAACAGGGAAACCGGATTTAAAACGATTGCAAAGGGGGTATGACCAAAGGTACATAATACATACAAAAATCGACTGAAACATAGGGAACAGATTATTCAAAAATCTCGGCAATTACCCAATTCAAGAACAGTAAACCCTCGTTTCAGGAGAGGAATCACCAGCGGAAAGGAAAAGAACAGGGGGGGGGGGGGGGAACAGGAGAAGAAAGTAGGGTTCACCCTACTCAAATAATTAGAGATGAATCGGTACCGCAAATCGTCCGTTACGTGGATCAAGAAAATTGGAGAAATTGCTCATTCTTCACATCGGGCTGCATTCGAACGATGATTTCAATTCGGAATCTGAAAGAAGAACATCGTTATCATTTGGGAATTTGAAAGAAGAAAGACCTAATTTTGAAGAACGCCTTGAAATTGAAAGAATTGTTGGGTTGTGGGTGAATTTCGGAAAGAAAACTGAAGGCAGAATTATGGGAGAGAATTTTGGGAGAGAGAAAAAGAATAGACGGAAGTTAACTTGCTCCGTTATGCCTCATCCGTTAAGTTACACATGTCCTATATCCAACGGATGGAGCAAGAGATGGAGTATAAGAATGGAGTAGAAGATCCAAACCGTAACAAAATAGGCTAAACAATCGCGCAGGTACTCGAGCAGGAGCCCAAACCTCGAGGCTGCTTCTTTCGAGGTTTGGGACTTATATCCTTAGTTAAGGGTCAAAATTCGGTACAAAGTACACCTTTGGGATCAACCCCAAGTGCATAGGGGAGTACTTTGGGATTTCGGGGTCAAAGTACTTTGGATCAACCCCAAAGGTGTACTTTGTACAAAGTCAAATGATACCATCATTTGGGCATTTAAGTACGTGATTTCGGGGTTCGGGTACGCGATTCTTGAATTTTTATACAACCATGGGGAGTTAAAAGGAATTTGGTCTGTCATCTAGGGAGCAAATGGGAACTTTTTTAAAAATGGGGAGTTAAAGGGAATTTTTTCAACTTTTAGGTACTATTCATAGAAAACCCCTAACTAGAATTGAATTCAATGTCTCTCATTTATATTTTATACATTAATCATCCAAATTTATTTTGACATCTTATATAAACTTTTTATTTCCAAGAATATTATAAGTCCAAATAAGAGTGTCCGTAGCCGACGCCCTAAATCCCCAAGTTTTCTAGTTTTTTGAAAGGCAAATTGTTATGTTCTTAGAAAAAGTGCAGAAATTTAGGTGAGAAAAGAGAAGAATTGGTGAAGAGAAACACTGAAATATTATTAGGCATCCGATAAAAATTATTCAAGAGTACCAAAACAACTATTTATACTAGAAAATCAAAACCTAAAGGCCTCAGGCCCAAACAGAAATCAAATGAAATAAGGAAAGCAAATCTAGGTAATCTCTATTCCTCGTTCCCCAAGCCTTCAACCGTTAAGAGCATCCTCCATCCTACTGTTCCAAATATTTATTCTTTCCCCAACTTTGTTAACAGCCTCAACGTTCAGATTCATGACATTACCTCCTCCTCTTTTAAATCCTTGTCCCCAAGGATCAAATTTGGGAAACTTCTTCACAATATAAGAGTAATCCTCCCAAGTTGCCTCTTCAGGAGAACAATACATCCATTGAACCAGAATTTGATTAACTGGTTTGTTGTTCCTAGGGATCAATCTCCTATCCAGTACAGCAACAGGACAAACCTTAAAGATCCCATCATCTGTCAGTTCTGGCAGCTCCGTTGAAGGACTGTGCTTATGACCAATTTTCTTTTTTAACAATGAAACATGGAAAACAGGGTGGATGGAGCTTGTTGCTGGGAGCTGCAACTTGTAGGCCACCTTGCCAATCCTCTGAAGAACCAAAAATGGACCAAAGTATTTAGGAGCCAACTTCAAATTCTTCCTGAGAGATAAAGTGTTTTGCCTGTATGGTTGGAGTCTAAGATAGACCATATCTCCTTCCTGAAACACCCTCTCTGATCTCTTCCTATCAGCATAAATCTTCATTCTATTTTGAGCAGCCTCTAGATTCTCCTTCAATAACTGATTCAACTTAATTCTCTCTTGCATCATATCTGTCACAACAACATTTTCAGAAGTGTTAACCAATCCTAGGGGTATATGAACTGGTACATACCCATACATCGCTTGAAAAGGGGTGATTTTCAAGCTCGTATGATAGTTAGTATTATACCAATATTCGGCCAATGGTAACCAAACCTTCCATTTCTTAGGCTTCAAATGACACATACTTCTGAGATAATTCTCCAGGCACTGATTCACCCTCTCAGTTTGCCCATCAGATTGAGGGTGATAGGCTGTTGACATTGCTAATTTAGTTCCCAACAATTTGAACAGCTCCTTCCAAAAAACACTTGTAAAGACTTTATCCCTGTCCGACACAATGACTTGTGGCAACCCATGCAGTTTATAGACGTTTTCCAGGAAAACCTTTGCAATGATTTCAGCAGTAAACGGATGAGATAAGGGTAAAAAGTGTGCATACTTGGTATAAGTATCTACCACCACCAATATAGAGTTCTTTCCCTCAGAATTAGGAAGACCCTCTATGAAATCCATTGATATTTGAACCCAAGCTTGTTCTGGTATCTTTAATGGTTGCAGAAGTCCAGGATAAGGAACATTTTCGTGCTTGGTTCTCTGACAAACATCACATTCTTTAACCCATTTCTCCACTTCTTCTTTCATCTTAGGCCAATAAAATAAGGATTTAATCCTCTGATAAGTCCCCAGCATGCCAGAATGGCCCCCAACAGGAGAATCATGTAAGGATTGAATGATTCTCTCTTTTAAAGTAGATACATTCCCAACACATATCTTTCCTTGTTTCCTGAGTATGCCAGATTGTAAACTATAATCTGGAAAAGCACTTCCATCTACTGCCTTAGCCTGCATAATACTGTTCAAAATGGAATCTTGAACATATGAGTCACTGATCTCTTCCATCCATGAAGGAACAGCGGCTGTTATGGCCTTCACATCGCCAACATCATGAGTTATCCTTGATAAGGCATCAGCAGCCTTATTCTCAACTCCCTTTTTATATTGCACCTCATAATCAAAACCCAACAACTTAGAAATCCACTTCTGTTGAAGTACTGATCCAACCCTTTGATCCAACATATGCTTCAAGCTTTGATGATCCGTTTTAATGATGAAATGGTTCCCTTGCAAATAATGTTTCCATTTACTCACAGCAAGCAAGACAGCCAGGAACTCCTTTTCATAAACTGACAATCCTTGATTCCTAGTGCCTAGGGCTTTGCTCAAGAAAGCAATTGGTTTTCTTTCTTGCATCAGAACTGCCCCAATCCCCTTATCGCTAGCATCAGTTTCAACAATGAAAGGTTTAGTAAAATCAGGTAAAGCTAGAACCGGAGCATTACTCATCACTTGCTTCAGCTTTTCAAAAGCCTTAGTAGCATTTTCAGACCAACAAAACCCATCTTTTCTCAACAATTCAGTTAATGGCTTACTAATAGAACCATACCCTTTTATAAACTTTCTGTAATAACCTGTAAGCCCCAAAAAACCCCTTAATCCCTTCACATCTTTTGGTGTTGGCCATTGTACCATGCAAGCAACCTTTTCAGGGTCAGTGGAAACGCCCTCCTGAGTTATAATATGACCAAGATACTCCACCTTCTCAGTGCCAAAAGTACACTTGCTCTTTTTTGCATACAGCTTATGTTCCCTCAATACCAACAAGACAATGTTTAATTGTTGTAAATGAGAATTCCAATCCTTGCTGTAGATGAGTATGTCGTCAAAGAATACCAAAACAAATTTTCTCAGAAAGGGATTGAAGACTTTGTTCATTAAAGACTGGAAGGTAGATGGAGCATTGCATAAGCCAAAAGGCATTACTAAGAACTCATAATGCCCGTTATGAGTAACAAAACTTGTCTTAGGTATGTCTTTAGGATGCATTCTTATCTGAAAGTACCCTGACCTCAAATCAATCTTAGTGAAATACTTAGCACCATGCAATTCATCAAGAAGCTCATCAATTACCGGAATTGGAAAATTATGTTTGACAGTTAATTTATTCAAATATCTGTAATCCACACACATTCTCCATGAACCATCTTTTTTCTTAACCAACAAAACAGGAGATGCAAAAGAGCTTTGACTAGGCTGTATTATCCCTACCTCAAGCATTCCTTTCACCAAGGATTCAATTTCAGTTTTCTGGGTATAGGAATACCTGTATGGGTGTTGTTTCCTTGGCACTGCATCAGGGATTAAGTTGATTTGATGCTCAATCTCCCTTTTTGGTGGTAATCCCGTGGGTTCCTCAAAGATATCAGAGAAGTGATTCAGAATTGTATCAATCTCCTGAGCCTGTTTTGTTTCGCCAACTGGTACAGCTTTAACAGAGAATAGTTGTCCAAAAATACCATAACACCCCCGTTTAAACATTTTCATCATTGCTTTAGCTGATAAAAGTTGCAACTGAGCCTTTTCAGTTATAGCTTTGAGGTGTATCTTCTTTCCATGATTGCTGATTGCTACTTTCATTTGCTTGTAATCAAACTCTACTGGGCTATGTTCTCTCAACCAATCCCCACCTAAGACAACATCACATCCCCCCAACTTGATAATCCTCACTGGATAAGCAAACTTGTGACCTTGAATTGACCATTGCAAGTCATTAAAGATGAGCCTACTAACAATTTTACTACCATCTGCCACACTGACTAGCATTGGATATGTGGTAGTTTTTGAGCATTTCAATGATTTAGCTAGTTCTTCATCTATAAAACAGTGGGTACTGCCACTATCTACAAGCATTTGAACCTCTTTGCCTTCAATTTCCCCTTTAATTCTGATGGTATTATTGCTAATTGTTCCTGCCATAGCATTAATAGAAATAGTGACATCCTCCTGGTCTACTTCTCCTTCACTTATTTCATCTGTTACTCCCTCTTCTTGACAAAGTGCTTGCTCCTCTTCTTCAGACATCATTAAGTAAATATGCCTTTGCTTGCATCTGTGGCCTGGTACAAAGGTTTCATCGCAATTATAACACAAATTCTTATCTCTCCTTGCCTTCATTTCTGCTGCTGTCAAGAATTTTCTAGGTGTAATGTTGTTCTGGGATGACACTTTATGAGATGATCCGTGTTGTTTGTTGTGAGTTGGTTGCTTATAAGGTGGTTTAGGTGGTTGTGAAGGTTTGTAAATTGTTCCGGCTCTATGAAGGATAGCTTCCACAGTGCTCTCCTGCCTCTTAGCTAAGCTAATAGCTTTATGCAGAGATTCTGGCTTCATAGCTAAAACTGCTCCCTTAATCTCTTCTCTAAGGCCAGTAATAAAGCATGCAGTAAAGTATTCCTCATCCAAATTCTTATTAATCAGCATCATGTGTGTTTTAAGTTCCTCAAATTTATCAAGATACTGGTTGACAGAACCTGTCTGTTGCAATCTGTTGAATTCCCCAATCACTGCTTGAGGCTCAACCTCATCAAACCTTTGTAGCACAGCCTCTACCAATTGTTGCCAATTTATACTCACTCTCCCTTCCATATAACCCTGAAACCACGTCTCAGCCTTTCCTCCAAAGTGAACAGAAGCCAATGCCACTTTATTTTCCTCATCAATAGTAGTTACTATTTGAAAATATCTCTGACATCTTCTAATCCAAGATCTAGGATTATCACCCTCAAAATTTGGAAATTCGACCCTCGGAAAAGCAGAGTATGTACCTGAACTATTTTGATTCGAGTTATCAGTTGATATTTGCTTGCTTTTAGTTAAAGCTGCCCCCTCTGTCTGAACAAACAAGCCCTCTCCCAGCAAGGACTTATTCCTATTATAAGCTTGCATCTGTTCTGCAATACTATTCATCTGCTGCTGCATCGATTCTTGCATAGATAACAGTTTTGTGAATGCTTCTTGATGTGATTTGTCCACCTCTTCTACCCTTTCGAAGAGTTTTTGCTCTGCAGCTAAGCGATTAGCCTTCTCCTCCATAAGCAAAATATCCTGCTTCTTTACTAACTCAGTTACGTTTTGTAAATCTTTGGAACGCAAATTATCCGCCACGTTAGACATGATCCCAGCAGGCACGCTCAGGATGAACGGCTCTGGATACCAAATGTTATGTTCTTAGAAAAAGTGCAGAAATTTAGGTGAGAAAAGAGAAGAATTGGTGAAGAGAAACACTGAAATATTATTAGGCATCCGATAAAAATTATTCAAGAGTACCAAAACAACTATTTATACTAGAAAATCAAAACCTAAAGGCCTCAGGCCCAAACAGAAATCAAATGAAATAAGGAAAGCAAATCTAGGTAATCTCTATTCCTCGTTCCCCAAGCCTTCAACCGTTAAGAGCATCCTCCATCCTACTGTTCCAAATATTTATTCTTTCCCCAACTTTGTTAACAGCCTCAACGTTCAGATTCATGACACAAATCATATTCTGCCGATTCTTGACGACTACATTTGCAAATAGCTAGCTCGCCCCTCTGCCGCTTCTGAGTTCTTGGAAATGAAATTAGGGCTATTTCTAAATTGTTTCCAGAAGGGTTCTAAATCAGGTAATTTCTCTCGCAACCCACTTATGTTCCTCTCTGCTTTTCGTTATTTCAGTACAAGATCTGTGGGGAATTCAATTTCACGTGAGAGCATAAAGATGGAGTTGGATAATGTTAATGGGTCGAGTGATGCACTTAAGTTGTACAAGAGAATGACCAGAATGAGGCCTTTGCCTAGTGTAGTACAATTTACTCAACTGCTTTCGCGTGTGGTAAAGCTGAAAGAGTATCCCCCGGCCATTTCTCTTTTTAAGGATATTTGCAATTCGGGGATTTCAGTTAATCATTGTACTATGAACATTGCCGTTAACTGTTATTGCCTCTGTAACCGGGTCGATTTTGGGTTTTCGATTTTGGGTTGGTTCTTCAAGAAGGGTTTTGTTCCTAATGAATATACCTTTAGCACCTTATTGAAGGGCTTGTTTAAGGAAAATAAGATCTATGAGGCACTAGAACTATTTAAGAAGATATTAAGAGAAAGGTTGTGCCATGTAGATGTTGTAATATATGGAACAGTGATCGATGGACTATGCAAGGCCAACAACACTATGATGGCTGTAGAAGTTCTGAGAGTAATGGAGACAGGGAATTGCAGGCCTAACATCCATGTGTACAGCATGGTTATTGATGGGTTGTGTAAAGACAACCAAATAGACTCTGCCCTCAAGCTTTTTGGTGAAATATCTCAAAAAGGCGTAACCCTTAATGTTATTACTTACAATGCTTTGATTTGCGGCTTATGTAATATGGGGCGTTGTAAAGAGGTTGAAATGCTACTGAAGGAGATGATAGATCTGAAAATTAATCCGGATGTGGTGACATTCAATATTATCACTGATGCTTTATGTAAGCAAGGGTCGGTGGATAAAGCAAAAGATGTACTCCATATCATGGTGCAGAAAAATGTGGTTCCTAACATAGTCACATACAGTTCATTGATGGATGGATACTGCATGCAAGGGCGACTTGATGAAGCTAGAAATGTTTTTGATTCTATGGGTAGGAACAATATTGTTCCTAGTACTCATAGCTATAACATCCTAATCAATGGATATTGTAGGAAAATGAAAATAGACAAGGCCATGCATCTCTTTCGTGAGATGACTCGCAAAGGCTCAAAGCCTGATTTGATTACCTATACCACTGTACTCCACGGATTATTCTCTGCAAGAAGATGTTTCGATGCACAACAAGTTTTTGATGAGTTGCAACTTGTTGGCCTAAAACCAAATTTCTACACGTATTGTAACATGTTACACGGATTATGTCAGAATGAGCCTGTCGAACGAGCATTGTCCTTCTTGGATGCAATGGAACACGAAGGAGTGGATCCTCATATCAGTTACTATAGTATTGTTATGAACGAGTTTTGCGAAGCTAAAAAACTGCATGAAGCGCAAGCTATTTTTGATGATCTACCTTCTAAAGGACTGAAACCTGATGCTGTAGCCTACAATATCTTAATAAAAGGATACTGCCGAAATGGTCTACTAGAGGAAGCTAAGGATCTTATGTTGAAAATGAAACATGAAAATTTGTTACCAGATCTAGTTACCTATAACCTTATTATTCGTGGAACAGTGATGAGGGGCGAATATGATGATGCCGCAAACTTTCTTGAGGAAATGTGCGAAAGAGGACTCTCCCCTGATTTATCGACATTAGATTTGCTCCTCGATTCAATGGGAAAAAAGGAAAACAACACTCTTCTTCTTAAAGTGATTCAAAAGTTGGCCCCAAATACTCTCTCAAACTTCACGAGCCAAGAAAACACATTTGCAATCATTTGTAAAAATCAAAAGTAGAAAATGGTTATTCATCTTGATCAGGTACATATGCCATTCATCCAATAACTTTGTTTATTGTGTTAGTTGATAGCTGAATGAAGCTTGTTGTGCCAATTGAGCCAATTGGGCTATTTGTCTCAGACTCTCATGAATTATATTTATTTTTTAATAATTATTTCTTTACTAAACAACTCACATCTATTCACATTGTCACTAAAGTTTAGTCACTCGATATACTGAGCTAAAATTAACTGTTCAACTTTAAGTTATAAAACCCAAAATTCCAATAACTCAAAGTATTTATTTAATTATTATTTTTGGTCAAACAGGAATGTGACTACTCTAGTGTTTTCCACGAGGTCCACCTCTTTCATTAATCACCAAAAAAGTGCCCCTTAAGTTATATAGCTTAGATCTCAAATTTAATCCTTAAATTCCACAGCAGACCATTTAGTGCTGAAACAACAAACGAGAACCTCCTCCCCCAGTTCATGCTTTTCATTTACTAACAAATAGTTGAAAGTGCAGAAGTGACTTCATGTTCAACTGTAAACTAAGGAAATGCTTTTCAGGAAGCTCCAACTGCTGAATCGTTTATGGTTTTGAAAAGAGAGCAATGAAACTATTCTTGTTTTTGACCTTGGAGGTTGTACTTATGATGTCTGAGGCATGAGAAATGTCCCGGTTTATTTCCTAGATGTGGCGACCCAAGTAGTTTTTCAGATCTTGTTGTTTTCAGATCTTGGTGTTTTCTCTTAGTGATTATTTTTTAGAGCGTATTCAAATGGTATGTAAGCTTGTTAGTTTTTTCTTCTAATTCTTGGTTAAGGTAGATATTACCTGTCTTAGATACCTTCATGATGATTTGACCAGGGAACTGTGAAGTCTTATTTAACTGAGTGCACAAATTGTTGGCTTGTATAGACAAAATTACCCTTGCTGCATATTGCTCTCTGTATCCCTGTTACAACTTCTGTTCCGTCGTCGTTTACTTTAGCGCTAATGCTTGCTCATTTTTGGGTTTGATGCTCCAAGATTTAAGATGCATCGTTGTGAGGGTTTTGATGTTTTCCTTTCTTATATTCTTGTTTTAGTTCTTGAGTTGCTGTCAACATCTTGGTGGTGATGACTTTGACAAGATTTGTAATCTTCTCGTCGATCTTCTTGCTATGTCATTTCTTGCTATGACATGGGCTAAGTTTTAAGAGTTGTTCTCAGATTTGCTTGACAGGTGATTTTGTGGTATTTCATATTAATTTACAATGTCCCTCTACTGGAAGTCTTCCCTCTAACTTTGATAAAACAATGTATTATCCTTTGCAGACTCTAAACCCCTGTTCGTAGTTCCTTGAGAGATGCAAAGCTCGCATTCTGTGATATAGATAAGATCATTTTTGTTGGTGTTTCGACCCGTATTCCAGCTGCTCAAGAACTTGTTAAGAAGATGACTGGAAAAAACCCAAACATTACTGTCAATCCTGATGAAGCTGTTCCCCTTGGAGTGCACTTCAGCTTGTCCCTTTTCCTCATTTATTTGTCTTAAACAGATTGCGTTACATTTAGCTAATTAGAGTTCACGATGATATTGTCCTAGATGTATCACCATTATCTTTGGACGCTTTGTGGAGTAATGACAAAGATCATTCCAAGAAATACCACATTGCCCACTTCAAAATCACAAGTGTTATCAGCTGCTGCTGATGGTCAGACAAGTGTTGAAATAAATGTCCTTCAAGGTGAAAGAGAGTTTTTTAGGGACAACAAATCCTTGGGAAGCTTCGTCTTGATGGCATTCCACCTGCCCCACGTGGAGTTCCTCAAATTGAGGTCAAAGTCAATATTGAGGTAAGCTGTACGCATATGCTTATGTGTCAGCACTTTGCTGGTGATGAGGTAAGCATATGCTTTATGTGTCAGTTGAGTTCATGCTTTACGACCATATGCATATGTGGTTAGAGAATATAACTCTTTTAGGCGGGGTTTGCAAACTTTGGAAAATAAGTGTTTCTTTGCTCTTATTTTAAAAAGTCAGAAATTGAATGTTGTGTTTTACGTTCTTAAAATAAGCTTAAATAAGCTAAGAAAATGGAAATACTTCCGCAGATGCTTCTTGTACCTCTGAGTTGCCTTTTTTGTTACGTTATAGCTATTACTAAAATAAACTAGAAAATAGCAGAATGTTTGGGGTTTTTTTTTTGCTGATTCGTGGTTTCCCAATCCTTAAAACTGTCTTTGTACTTGCAGGTCCAAACACTCCCAGTTTTCACTAGTACTAGTACTACGTTTAGAACTTCCCCACTTTTTACAACTTTACCTTCTTTTAAAAGCAGAAGTTTCTATTGTTGCTACTACCACTTTATACTACTACTTTAAAAGCAGAATTTTTAATTTTTACTACTCCCACTTTTTTACAACTTACATTCTTCAAAAGCTGAGATTTCTATAATAACCCTAACATGTATTCAGGTGGAAAGAAGCCGAGTAATTCGCAAAGGTAGACAAGGAGAAAAGAGATGCCATAGATACTAAAAACCAGGCCGATTCCGTATTTAACCAGATTGAAAAGCAATTGAAGGTTCTCGGCGACAAAGTAGCAATCCCAGTCGAAGAAAAACGAGGCCAAACTAGGAGAACTCTAGGATGCCATTTCTGGAGGCTCAACACTATCAATAAAAGATGCTGTGACTGCCCTAAATCAGGAAGTAATGCAGCTCGGGCAGTCACTATACGACCAACCAGGCGGTGCTGCACCAGGTGACGGGTGGGCACCAGGCGGAGAAGCTGGTTCTTCTGAATCTTCAGGCAAGGGGGTCAGATGGTGATGTCATTGATGATAATTTCACAAACAGGAAGTGAGAAAGGTGGTATGTATACTGTGGTTGCAAGTCTTTCTTGTGCCGTGTATAAGGAGTATTTTTGCTGGAATTGAATGTTGAGGCGTTTCAAGAAAAATTAGTTATGACACGGAAGAAAAAACATAGATGTTGGTTGTTACCACAGCAAAGACTATTTTTTTTCCAAAGATTTTATTGTTTCATCAAGATCTGTTTTTGGGCTGTCGGAGATTTGCTTACGCTGTTGTACTTATTTATTTTGATGAATTTTGAGCTTGACTCTGTGACCAGGTTGTCTGTGCTTGTATTTTAGGCCTGCAAATTGGTGCTTGTATTGATAAATCAAAGTGAAATTATCTTGTGCCTTTATCGGATTGAGACGTGCATATTCTGATATAGTGATTTTATTCTGTGTCTAATGTGCTCAAGCTTTTGTTCATAATTGTGTGTGTGTCTATTTTACAAGTTGATTGAAATTTTATGTGGCATAGTGGCTGCTGGTTGGTTTATTTAAGTGATATAGAACGAAATCTGATTTAGCATTACACACTGGGGGTAGACTAAAGTCTATGTAACTATTTTGGTTGATCTGTTCTTATGCATGAATATTTCTGTAGGATCTGTACCTAATTTTGAACTGAACCTCTGGGACTTCGGCACTTCAAAAGACGATTGTTTTCTTGGCTTGACATTGGCAGTAAACCCTTGTGCTCCAAACTTGGGTACAATTACAAGCAAAGCAATGATCAGAAGATCATTTCCTAACAAATCTTTTGGTTTAACTCATTTTGACGCAGAATTCTACACTTTCCCATTGCATTTGTTTTCTTTTATTTGGTTTGTGCGACGGTGTGATGATCTTAGATTCTAAATTCAGTTGATTTCATTTCAGATCATTATTTTCATGCATTGTCCTGCCTTCAATTGCATGTTCATTGGATTCAAGATTTGATAGCTTTTGCAATGGGGGGCCCTCTGTAATTATTCTGAATCATATCCTCAGAACTGCTTTTCCTTGTTTATGGAACCATAAAGCCATGGGGAGCTAGGGGGCCTAATCTTCAGTACTTTGCAGTAATATATATACTAAGGATATGCTTCCTTTTGTTGTTTGTGAAGTTAGGTTTTTGCAGTAATTACTCTGTCAAATGTTAATTCTAATGATAGTTTTATTCTTGTATAGTCGATGAACCGAACAAGCTCAAATCGTCGTAACATGAGACCAATTAGTCCGAAAGCACCATGTAGAGCAACAGAAGTCCACAAACCGCCTAATTGACACCAACAATTAAAATCTCCTTGTGCTTCAGGACCCCATAGCTAGTAATAATAAAGTATGCACTAAATTATTCGTAGGAGTCGAAACTGCAGCGTTAAGAAATTACAGCTTTCCAAATAGGAATTGGCTAATTCGTGGGTATACGATGAAGTTAAAAAGGGTTGTACCTGTGAATCAACCCCCTACACCGAAATAGGCACAAGGAAAAAACAATAGATCGGACCAGTCTCAAAAATGAAACGGTCATGAGCAGAGTACTTTCAATTAAATTAGTATAATAATGCATTATGTAATTGGAAGCCTAGAACACTTAGTGATATAAAGCTGCAGTTTTTGCTTATGAGATATAGGTAGTCTCGACTTTGTTGGAAAACTATGGTCAAACTAGGTATAATTTTAGCTAAAGAGGAGCAGTATTAGTTAATTAATTGGTAGGTTAATTAGCTTTGTTTGTATCAACAAAAGATATTCAAAGAGAATTGGGCCTTTGTAAGCCCAATAAAACTTAAAAGAGCATCAACTCAATATAAAATTGGTTCTTTTAATTTGTCTGATTCTTGGATTATGAAGTGTTATTTTTTAACGCATGATTATTTTATCTATAAGCGGTCCTTGTTAAAATTCCAAGTTTCTTTGCCTTTGGGTGAAAAAAAAAAAAAACTATAAAACATCTATTATACAAGTATTTAATAATATATTATAATGTACTACAAAAGTTAAACTTAAAATTCAAAATAAATTATAATCATAGCTATATATTTCTTTTTTTTCCCCTCCGTTTTTTGTGTTAATGGGTCAGATTTTAATGATTCGGTTCGAATCCAATTTGAATTCTAGCATATTCATCCGATAAAAATGTTCTATAGATCATATCCGATTATAAATATTCGTTATCCAAAATAAATAGATCGAATATGGAATTAAGGAATTCGATGCGCTAAGAATCTGAATCCGAATTTATATATAATATTTAATTAAATAAATTATTTTTTAGTATAATAAATTAAGTAAAATAATTAAAATTAAAATTTTCATATATTTATCACCTTAAATAATAATAAAATTTGAATGTTTTATTCTTAAAAGTATATATTTTCCTTCATTAATCGGTCTAAATAAACCTCGTTTAAATAAACTCGTTTTACAGAGGTTGCCGGAACCCGGAAAAATGGAAGTTTTGAAGAGAAGGGCATTTTCTCTATGGCCGCCGTTTCGTCGCAGCCAGGCCCCGATTTTCACTATGAAACCTCATTCAGCTTTCTCCTCGCTGCGAACCCTTTTTTCAGAAACAGGTAATTTGCCTTCCCTCTTATCGAATTTGCATCCCTTTGTTGTTTCTTGTTCTATTAATGCATTTTTTGTGGGGTTTAGTTTTCTTGTTTAGTATTTTCTTTCCCTTTTAATTTGAATTGAAGCATGGTGAAACTGTTTATGATCAGTAATAATCAACGTTTGCACCCTGTGCCGATGTTTGTGTCATGTGCTATGTATTTGTTTGTAAATATCACATTAATTATGCACAGTATCTTTAACTTTTACATTCTGAAGTAATGTGTATCTTTTAGTTTGTCTTATTCCATATTCACAATTTCAGGCACATAGTTTGACATGCAGGTTTAGTTTAATACTTGTATTATATTACTCTTTTTCTGTGCCGTGTGTGAAATTTGGGTTGTGTGCAAGAATATCAGAACAAGGAGGCATTCAGGCAATTGGTTGTGAACACTCTTGAACGGCGTCTGTTTTACATTCCTTCATTCAAGATCTATGGTGGTATTGGCGGACTTTATGATTATGGACCCCCTGGTTGCACAGTCAAGGCAAATGTCCTCTCTTTATGGCGTCAGGTTTGCAAATTTCAGTTCTTCCTATTGCTAAGGTCGTTTGTATCTGAATGCTGATTGGCAATGGAGATGCTACAATCAGGGTCAGAGCCAGGACATTACTTCGGGTGGGATCGAAAATTACAAATATTTAGTGGAAATCCAGAGTTTGTTGTGTTAGAATATTGTTGTGATGGTATGCTAGTTTTTGTACATGAAATATGTGATATAGTTTCTGTGGTTGAAGATAAATGAATATGCATAGGTAGATCCTTTGTCGACTTATGTTTTCTCAATTGCTATCTTTCGTTTTCGTATTCCTTAACTTCAGTTCAAAATTATTTTTCAGCATTTTGTCCTTGAAGAGAACATGTTGGAAGTTGATTGTCCCTGTGTTACCCCTGAGGTTGTGCTAAAGGCATCAGGCCATGTCGAAAAGTTCACTGACCTTATGGTTAAAGATGAAAAGACTGGAGCTTGTTACCGAGCAGATCATTTGCTCAAGGATTATTGCAAAAATAATCTTGAGAAGGATTCTAATCTTACTGCAGAGAAGGCATCAGAACTGAAGCATGTGCTCGCTGTTTTAGATGACCTCTCTGCAGTTGAGCTTGGTACAATGATCAAGAAGTATGGGATTACAGCTCCGGATACGAAGAACGCTCTCTCCGACCCCTATCCTTTCAATCTAATGTTTCAGACATTAATTGGACCTTCTGGTTCGAACCCCGGGTTAGAATTATGCATGGATTTTTGCTTTACCAACTATAATCTCTCAAACTAGAAACGTTCTTTGTCCTTAATTTATTAATTATTTTCTGAAGTCTAATAATTTGCTGCAGGTACTTGCGTCCCGAGACAGCTGAAGGAATTTTTGCAAACTTTAAGGACTTATTGTACTATAACGGCAACAAGCTTCCTTTTGCAGCTGCACAGATTGGTCAAGCTTTTAGAAATGAGGTCTTATATACTATCGTAATGATTGATTTGTTTGTAAACTTCATGACATATATATTTGAGTATTTTTAATGTTTTATGACGTTGTTGTAGATCTCTCCAAGACAAGGCCTTTTAAGGGTCCGTGAATTTACGCTGGCTGAGATTGAACACTTTGTTGATCCTGAGGACAAGTCACATCCCAAATTTTCTGAAGTTTCAAAGTTGGAAATTTTAATGTTCACAAGAGAAGATCAGGTGTCTGGACAACAAGCAAGGAGAATACCTATTGGCAAAGCAGTTTCTCAGGCTGGTCTATATATGCCATTCATTTGGATTCTTCCTGAATTTTTTTTTTATTTTTTTATTTTCCGATTCTTTTTAACAAAAATTTTGATCTTTATCTCACAGGGGATTGTCAATAATGAAACGCTTGGTTATTTTATCGGAAGAGTATACTTGTTTTTAACCCAATTAGGAATTGATAAAGACTGTCTTCGTTTTCGCCAACATCTGAGAAATGAGATGGCACATTATGCCACGGAGTGTTGGGATGCTGAAATTGAATGCTCTTATGGTTGGATTGAGTGCGTTGGTATTGCTGATAGATCAGCATATGATTTGCAGGCTCATGCAGTAAGTGTTTCTTGAATTTTTACATATCTTTTATCCTGTGTAGTATTTTTGAAAGATGGAGAGTATTAGATTAATTTCTTTTATGTTTTTAGGATAAAAGTGGTGTACCATTGGTGGCGTATCAGAAGTTTCCAGAACCTAGAGAAGTGGAGGTATCTCCACCCTCCGTTTACTCACGACACAATGTCTGATACGCTGCAGAACTTTGCTTCTAATGTTGTTTGTTTTTGTTCAGAAACTTGTCATAACTCCAGTTAAGAAGGAACTGGGACTTGCTTTCAAGGGGGACCGGAAGATGGTGGTTGAAGCATTACAGGTACTCTTGTCCTGGTATTATATAAGTGTAATTACACCAGGATACCCTGAGGTTTAGCCTAATTACAAAAACTTCCCTTGACGTGCTTTAAAATTTGGCCCAACATATTCTATTACAGTCATGAATTTAAAATCAAATTATTGATCAGTAAGTTCCAAGTGTAAGCTAAGGTATTCACAAAAATTTAGAAATGAAATCATGATAATGGATGAATCCAGTAAAATATAAAATGCTTTGATAGGTGAAGTTTATGTCATTTTTCAAGTTTGTGGAATTATGTCAAACGTCAGGGTATGCTAGTGTAATTATCCCTTATTTAGTTTGCTTTTATCTTCAAACCGACATTCATAAGCAGGCTATGGGCGACGAACAAGCTATGGATTTGAGAGCAACTCTGGAAACCAAGGGAGAGGCAGAGTTTCATGTTTGTACTCTTGATAAAGCTGTCACTATCAAGAATAATATGGTTTTAATATCCAAAGAGAAGAAAAAAGAATATCAAAGGGTCTTCACACCATCTGTTATAGAACCATCTTTTGGAATTGGGAGAATCATATACTGTCTCTATGAGCATTCATTTTACACAAGAACTAGTAAAGACGGTGATGAGCAATTGAATGTATTCCGTTTCCCTCCACTCGTGGCTCCAATCAAATGTACAGTATTTCCTCTTGTTCAAAATCAACAATATGAGGAAGTTGCCAAAAAAGTTGCCATGTCATTGAAAGCTTTTGGCATTTCATACAAGGTTGACGTAACAGGTATGCGCCTTTTCTGCAAATTCTGAAAAATTTTGTTTAAACTCAAAGGGCAATTTTGGAGGTTTACATCCAGGTTTAGGCGGAGTTGGTCGAAGGGGGTGAAAGAAACAAGAGAGGGTCTTTCTGTAATTAAACCTAACCTCGGGGGGTTGTGGCTGTAATATACTCTAAAATCTTTACAACTAGGTTAAAACTTGATCTTTAAGCTATTCATGCGTGTTGCATTATGCAGGCACCTCGATAGGAAAGAGATATGCAAGAACCGATGAATTAGGAGTTCCGTTTGCCATTACTGTTGATTCCACAACCTCAGTTACCGTGAGAGAAAGAGACAGCAAACAGCAGGTCCGTGTTAATGTCGACGAGGTGGCAGCTCTGGTTAAGAATGTAACCGATGGTGCCAGCGCTTGGAATGATATATTACAGAAATATCCTACTCATTCGTAGTAACCACCAGTGAGTCAATTTAAATTTTCACTTTCAACGTGTTTCTTTTTTAATTTAAATATATTGATTTAGGTGTCTGAGACATATAATTCATGAAACACTTTATTGCTATAATTAAGTATGAATTTTACACTTCTTTGAACTAAAAATACTTGCTACAAACATGCACCCATGTCTTGTTACATTACTCAAGATTACAACCCTTATACAGACTATATGTATAATCATAATTTATGACAGCTTGATTTAAATATTTTCCTATATTGGAAAAAGAATTCAAGAAATATATGTTACTTTAATTTATTAGTTTAATTAGTACATTAATATGTGTCCTCAGCTAGGCATCTTGAATGGGGACTAGCTGCAATTTGCCTCCATAAATCTCTGGAAGCTGACTTTCATCTATTTCTTCCAGCAAAGTTTCCTTCAGTTTCTTGTTCTCAACAAATATAATCTATATGCAATCAAATCATTAATCATAAATATATTGGAAATTGAAGAAAATTGAATTTTAAATATATGTGAACTATTTTTATTGAGAACCAAAGAAAAATTAAAAAAAAAATACCTTTTCCATTGTATTTTTGTCGATAAATGGGTAAACCATCTTATATAGCACGGAAAAAATGTAGGGTGAGTGAACAACGAGTAATTTACGGAGTCTTTCTGGGTAGTAATCCTGTACGAAAGGAAATTTCTGACTTAGACCTGGTTCGGTTAAATTCAACTAATTATACATGAACAAGTGTACAAGTCTAAAATATCTTTTTCTTGGTATATTGGTTTGTTCGAACCAAATTTGGGCTAAAATGATTCCTAATAAAAACATATAATAATCAAAATTAACTAAAAAAAGAAAGGAAATAATATTGGTGGGATTAAATATATATATTTTTTAAAGTCAGAGGGATTAAATATTAATCATATTTAAAATTTGATAGTGGTAAATATGAAGGAATAGTTAAATTGCAACTGAGATTTATGTTAATCTTGAACCTGTAAAATGGAAAGCATTGCAACGTATCCACGGAAATCGCTGTTAGAATAGCCATAGCCTTGAAGATCTCCAATAATGGTGAACTTCTCCTGTCCAGCAGGTATTCTGTTGTGGATAAGAATTTTTTAAAAAATGAATTTATTATTTAAAGAACTATGAATCTTATTAAGTTAAAGATCTACGATAATCGATAACTTTCCTTAAAATTTACACTAGTAACACGATTAGTATAAAATGTGGTTAGTGTGAAAAGCTGACTTTCTCGTTACACTCATTTGAATGAACGAGATCCTCATTAGGATTACCCCTCGTCAAACCATAAAATCAAGCAGTTAATGAAACACAATGCAGTACCTTGAGGATAATTTATCCAAACAAAACACCATAAAACCTGAAAAAAAAAAATCTGAATATGTGAGAAGGATGACGATCAAGAACTTCAAGAAAGTCATCTTACACTAAAAACATATCTACGTTTGAGTTCATCAATGGTTCCTTTGCTGGGAAAGTGTTTGCCGCCAAAAAGAACTAAGATGGGAGAGCCTCTCCTATCAGTTCCTTGCATAAATGCTTTGTCATGTTCTATTTGATTTGCAACCTCTGATGATGCAATGTGCCCATTTGGGACGAATGCTCGTCTCCATTTGATGTACTCCATGAACATTGCCGACGCTTTATCCACATCAAGATTGCGCACCCGGAGAAAGCGCTGCAGTGTCAGATCATCGTTCTCCTACAATATAATAGTGCATTAGCTTGTTAGGGTTTAAAATTTTCTCCCGAAAGCACCATTTACATTAGTCAGCCCTATTGAAATTTCTAACTCCGTCTCTGATAGTAATATAAAAACATATTTGCATAATCTCAGAGAGATGTATATGTACCCCACAAGCTGGATCTTGCTTTTCAACTATGCTTCTCATAAGCTCAAGCTTTTTGTGCTCCTCTTGATCATTGTTGCATGTCCCATCATTTCCTTCATTTTTCTCTTCCATTTTTCCTGAAGAATAAGACATGTACTCAATTCTTCTTTTCCAATTCATTCCTCTTTTCTATGGTATCTAATTTCATATAGAAATTGCAGGTTTTTCTCTCCTTTCTATGGCTTTGTTGGTGGGAAGTTGACAAAATTTACTGAATTTGCTTGAAATTTGGAAGATTTAAGGCTTATTTAATGAGAGGATTAAAGGATGTGACCAATATTTAATGGCATTAACATCATGACCAAACAATATGTTCTTGATCTTGAAAGCCCTTCTCAAAGTTAGAATTAGATCATTCTTCCTTTTTTGTTGACTATGGTTTGGAAATTTTTGGTTTCTTTTCCATCTTTGAGTGTTGTATAGATAGGTCAAGGTTAAATGTGTTCTTTTTATATTAGAAATTTAAATAAAGTAAGACTATGAGGGTTTATGCAATGTCTTGAAATATGTTATTTTGATATAATGATTTACAGGTTCGAGTTCTGGATCGAGAATTTCAAGAGTTAGGCTCGAGTTGGAGGGCTCGTAGGGCGACTCCGCTCGTGTTCTTCTTTTTAATGTGAATTGAAGCTTAACTAATTTTCACGTGGTATTCATGTACCTAATATTACGACGAAGTTTTTAAGTCTTAAACAATCATAACGAATTATTTTCATTTATTTTTTAAAATAATTGGTTCTTAATGAATGGTGATTGGTGAAGAATTTTTTACCCCATAATTAAGTGTTAGTGGCTTAGGCACCTTTCTTATTCAAATCTATCCCTCCTAACTCTCGAGAATATATACAAGTTGGGACGGTATTGAAATTTTTATAAATATTTAAATTTTATAGAGTTTTGGGTATCTTAAATATAACAGAAATACATGTGAAATATGATTTGATTGGCTTTTTTATAAACTTAATTATGAGAAGGCCCTCAAAATAACTCATTGTAGGCCCAACCCAAATAGGATAGTTAAAGGTAGTTGACCTAGTTTGATCTGGATATTATTGGGCTTCAAAATATATGTGAGGCCCAATCCAATAGATTGTGGGAGATGATGTCCGTGCACTTTCAAAAATATTAATTTATTATTTATCAATGAAAATGTGTCATGTATACTTTTAAAAATATTAATTTGTTAATTAAATTTATAGAACATATGTTAAGAGTAGAATTTAAAGAAAAATTTGGACCCTGTAATCTATGATGTACGAATACAAAAACGGTTGTGCCGATGAGCCTAGATGTCAACACGGCCTAAGTCTTTAGCTCGTAGACGTAGAGTATATCTGGCATCTCCACCATATATAAATAAGGAATAGGCCGCTTCGGCTTCATGGGCGAGATAGGAATTTCCTTATTCTCTATCTAAATCTTTAGGTACAATTGCCCACCTTGCAAACAAAAGGCAGGTGATACAACACACGATAAGACATAATACAAAATTTTTCTTAAATTTTATATGTGAGATGTGTCCAACATAATATTCAATACGAATGCCCAACATAATATAATATTTTTAAAAATCTCTTACATTAACTATACCCATATATTATAGTCCATAATATTTTCAACAACTGAATAGAATTCCCTATTGACTTAGGAAATTTTGGCTGCACAATTCTTAGCAAAAATAATTGCATCAAAATTGAGTAATTGACACTTTGTAAGCTCCACTAGAAAAAAGGTACCTTTGTGGGGTGGCTAAATCAATGTATTTTCGCTTTGAAAACAATTTTTTAGCAAATAAAAAAAAAAAAAAGCTAAACACGTTATCAAATAAATAACTAGTTTTATATAAGTCAAAATGTTTTTCCAAAATTTATGACTTTCTGATTTTGAGAATCTTCCCAACAGTGTGTCTTGCAAATAGATTTTTAAAAGTACATAAAAATTGAACAACGGCATAAGACTAGCACGTAATTTTAACTTGAATCTTATTCAATCAAATATATGATAGAGAATTTTTACTTTTGTTAAACAGTTGATGAAAATTTGGAAAGAACAATAAATCAAATAATAAATACAATATACTTGTCATTATGATCAACGAAAACTACAAATCAAATGATAAATATAATACACTTATCATGGTTAGGTTCGCGCAAATCAGATTTGAATTAAAATTTCCAAGAGTAATAAATACGCAATTTGTTATAAAAGTTAAAAAATAGAAAGTTTCAAATTAATTTACACTGTATTTTAAAGAATTTCCAAGAATAAATAAATGGGTTATAGAGTTGAATTTGAAAGATTCTATTTTGAATTGCTTTGGACTAAATACAGAAATCCATCTTAAATATTACTATCAATAATAAATATTACAATGCACAAAGCAAGGAAAAATATTTATATTATTACAACAAAATATTCCTGAGAAAGAAAAACAATTTCGTAACAGCTGCCTGACAGCCAACCAAGTCCACACTTTCTTGTTCGAATCCTCCTCCTACCCTGAAGCTTTCCCTCTTTTCTCAAGCAATTAATTCCCCTCACAACCCTAATTTACATAATTTGTTTTTTCATTTGGTTCTGCTTGGCTGAAAGAGTGATAAAGATTCCATTTTTTTTCTTAATTCTATATTGGAAAATCCCAGTTTGCAAGAAAAGTCTTTCTTACAACTACTCTGTGTATTGACATCCCAACTATCAATCTCGACGTCTCCTCCGACTCATTTCTGCATTATTTTTTATTGATTTTAACTAAATATAAGTTCCTGTGTTTGCATCTTGTGGCAGAGTTGTTTCTTCAGGGAAAGATTTGGGCTTTTCCTGATTTTGGGTTCTCGTTTCTTGATTCAATTCAATCGAGAGTGGGGAGTGTGAAAAATGAGGAATCGGAGATGGGTTTTTAGTGTGATGTTGTTTCTTGCATTTTCCTTGGGGATTGAAGCTTCCAAGTTCCATAGAACTCAACAAACTGAGAGAATCTCGGGTATGAATCTTGTGTTTCATGTCGGGTAACTGGGATTTGTTTACTTTTAGTTGCTCTGGCTGGAAATTTGACTGTTGATGTGGGATTAGTTTCTTTTTTAACTTAATTGTTGCGAGAAATTATGATATTGATGTTGGATTTTGTTAGATGTGCAATGGTGGGCTTATTTTGATGTGGATTATCTGCTTTGAGATTTGGCTGGTTTTGATGAGGAAATTGTGATAAATAGGGTTCTGTATATCAGATTGTGATGGCATTCTTGAGATACTGAGTCATAATTTGTTTACAATTTGGTTTTTCAGTTTTCTTTTCAGTCAATTCTGGCCTGCTTTGTGGTTTGTTGCTGGTGTTTTTTCTGGGTATATAGTATATACATGTAGTAAGTTTTAGCATAGGACATTGGGTTTCAACTTAAACCAATTTAGATATACATTAAATTTGAAGATTTTACTAGTTTTCTTATCTAGTTTAGGGGTGTACATATACCCCGGTCAATCCGAATATTGTTGCCCGACTCCTTGAGAACATCAAAGTTCCATGTTTTGTAGCTGAGGGATTCTGCGGGTTTCTCCTTCATTTAATCCTAAATGCTGAAGATTATATATAATAATTTCTAGAAACAAGAAAAATGATGCCTTGATCAAGCCAAAGATTTGATTTTCTGATATTATAAAATAACAGATCTTAACTTTTCCATTACTATTTCAAATTGTGTCCTTATTTTCCTTTTGCATTCTCACTTTCAAATTTCAGGTAGTGCTGGTGATGTCCTGGAAGACGATCCAGTTGGGAGATTAAAAGTGTTTGTTTATGAGCTTCCCAGCAAATACAACAAAAAAATATTACAAAAAGACCCCAGATGTCTCACCCACATGTTTGCAGCAGAGATTTACATGCACCGATTCCTATTATCGAGCCCTGTTCGTACTCTTAATCCTGAAGAAGCAGATTGGTTTTACACACCAGTTTACACTACTTGTGACCTAACCCCAAATGGTCTCCCATTGCCTTTCAAATCCCCCAGAATGATGAGAAGTGCTATTCAACTAATTTCTTCCAATTGGCCTTACTGGAATAGAACCGAGGGTGCAGATCACTTCTTCATCGTCCCTCATGATTTTGGCGCTTGCTTTCACTATCTAGTATGAGATTTCATTCTCTCACGCTCTCTCTTCAAATGGGATTCTTGAAGTTCTTTTTTTATTTCTCAACAATGGAAGTGGCATAGTGGAGCTCATGTATATGAAAAATACTTGGGGGATTATTTGGAACAGTTACAGCATCCTCCCCTGTAACTGCAGAACTAAATTCTTGGTTTCATAATTACACATATAACTACATCCTAATTTATTGCCACCCTATAGTTACCCCCCTTCTGTTAGTCATTTCCACATTAGTTGAATAATGCCATCATTCAAATCTTAATAAAGTTCTCAACGTACTCTTACACTTATATATGGTTCTTGATACACTTTGTAAATTGATCTTAATTATGTGAAATGTTGACTTTATACGACAGCTAACTGAATGTGCCTTGTAAATTGCAGGAAGAGAAAGCTATTGAGAGAGGTATTCTTCCATTGCTCCAACGAGCTACCTTGGTTCAAACTTTTGGACAGCGAAATCATGTCTGTTTAAAGGAGGGCTCAATCACTATTCCCCCATATGCTCCTCCACAGAAAATGCAAGCCCATTTAATTCCTCCTAGCACTCCTCGCTCCATCTTTGTTTATTTCCGAGGTTTATTTTACGATGTTGGAAATGACCCTGAAGGTGGTTATTATGCAAGGTAAGCCATATCTTCCTGCATTATTTAGCTGCTTTATGCTTCACCACAAAACGAAACTTTCATTCTCAGAGTAGGAGGGTGTTTGGACTTTGGCTAAGCTTCGATGTGGTGGCTTCTGACTTCTGAGAATTTGGAGTTATAACATGTCTTTTGGATCTTATAAGCTCCTATATGTTATTTTTAAAAGTCTGTTGAAGTGTTTGGATAAAACAAGATCAAATAGCTTGTAAGATGTTTTGGTTGCTTATGAGATGCGTTTTAGTTTTTGAAAGTAGACAACTTAAAAAATGTTTTTAAGTTGGGCAAGCTTATTTCTATTTTAGGAGCTTATAATCTCGTTGAGTGAAAGACTTTCCAAACACTTCACTGTTTCAACTTCTTGTTGAAATCTTCTCACATGTGGTGATGGGGTTGGGGGTGCTAGTAGGGCCAATTCCCCGTAAAATCTATGTAGAATTGTGGTGTTTTGTATTTTTAATAAATTTCAAGACTTCCCTCTGCCACTAAGAATGATAAATTTACCTTCCATATCTTATGAAAATTCAATCCCACTCGTCAAATGAAGTCTCTGTGGCTTTATCATTGGTTGACATGTTTGTTTACCTAATTAACCTGACATTATTGGATGTTCCAAACTTTATCACAGAGGTGCACGAGCATCGGTGTGGGAGAACTTTAAGGACAACCCTCTATTTGATATCTCAACTGAACACCCAACTACCTACTATGAAGACATGCAGAGAGCTGTGTTTTGTCTGTGCCCACTAGGGTGGGCTCCATGGAGTCCCCGACTTGTTGAAGCCGTCATTTTCGGTTGTATTCCTGTAATTATCGCCGACGAGATTGTCTTACCTTTTGCTGATGCCATTCCATGGGAAGAAATCGGTGTTTTTGTAGCAGAAAAGGACGTCCCTAAACTGGACACAATCCTCACATCAATTCCAGTTCAAGAAATACTAAGGAAACAGAGAGTATTAGCTAATCCTTCAATGAAGCAAGCTATGTTATTCCCACAACCTGCTCAAGCACGAGATGCTTTCCACCAGATTTTGAATGGCTTGGCTCGGAAATTGCCCCATGATAAGAGTGTCTACCTGAGACCAGGTGATAAAATTTTGAACTGGACTGCAGGCCCCATCGGAGACCTTAAACCATGGTAGGTATATGTTTTTGTTTGTGAAAACGAATGCCATTTCATGTAAAAGTCCGTGCTGCTTTTGTGTTTTTAAAGGGAATGATGTCCTCAAGAAGTGTAAATTTAGCATGCAAATGTTGAGAAGTGAGAACCACTATAGGTCTTGGTGTAGTTAGATCTTAATAGAGAGATTGTTCTTGATCTGGGATTTTGGCTATACTTAATAGTGTTTCCTTATTTTGAGGTAATCATGCCACTTGATATTTGTGCTTCTGTCTTCAATGTGTAATGAGCATGACAACACAAAATATACCAGTTTGCATTTATTGAACTGAAATTATTTGACATCCTGAACCCCTGAATACATGGATTAGAAGTAGAATAAACTGAACAAAATCAAATCACCAAAGGAATATTGAAGATCTCTCTCATAAAAGTGGTGCCAAATTGTGATTCCAGCTTAGGTTTTCTCTTCTCCTTAGCTTCCTCAAAACAGTACACCGGAGCTTGCCAATTAGGGTCATCAAGAACTTGGCCAACTTCAAATGTCATCACATGAGCTATCATTCCTGCAAATTCACACAATCCCACATCATTATTCGGGATAATTACGAATACCACCCAAGATTTAGCTCGAATTATGAACACCCATATGATCAGTTCAAATTAAAGATGCAAACTTTCGACTTCAAATGTTCAAATTTCACTCAAGACCACACATACCTGTGTAGAAAGCCCAGTAAACAGGTCTCTTAGTAACAACATCCTCATAATACCAAATGAAATCGACCTTTTCCCACACATTGCAAAGAAACCCATCCTTGTAAACCTGTCCAAGATACTTCGCCCCCTCGAGCCAATTCGGCCTCAGAATCCCCACCGGAAAATGCCTAACGGTACACTCCTTGCTCTCATCCAGTGTGTAGTAATACGAGGTTCCGTTATCCCATTCCAAATCGTAGAGCTTTTTGCCCAACTGGTTCTGGATAATGTTGAAGTTTCTGCCATTGGGGACGTCGTACCAGAGGTCGGTCACTTGCAGGAGGCCTTTGCTGTTGTTCATGAAAAGAATCGAGTGGAATTGGAGCGGCCATGGGGTGGGAACCGGGTCGGGTAATGATGACCCGATTACAGAGAAGAAGATGAGTGAGAGAGAAAGGAGAGTGTTTTCTTTCATCTTTGGACAATTCTTGGGTGGATGACAATTGATTGAGAAAGTGGTGAAATTTATCTGAGAAATAATGCTTTTTGGATAGAAGGATATGTAGGGAAAATGGGCATTTATTACAACTCGGATATTTTTTTTTGTGTTGAAATGGGGATAGGAGACAAAAAGAATTTGTATTTTGCCTTTATTCCTTCTTGGCACTTGGCAGTAACTTTTTTGGGCGAACACCGTAAATCTGCTATTATCCCAATTATATTGAGTTCTTCCAACGTATAATACTATGTATTAGAATCCTATATATTATTATTTTGAATGAATTGTGGCAATTTTATAAAACGTTGTTATAAAATTATAAAATTCTTCATATCAATAAGAGTTGCGTAGTTCGGGACTCAAAACATAATCTTTAGCTCACTAAAGAACACTCTAATATAAAGATTTAATTCTTTCTTGCTATAAAAGAACACATTATGTTTTGCAAGTAGCAGACCCAAAACATAATCTTTAGCTCACTAAAGAACACTCGGTGCTAGTATTCCACAGTTTTCACGAAAGATTTCATTCTTTCATCTATAAAAGAAGTGAACACATTATGTTTTCCGAGTAGCGATTTTCATCCAAAAACAACTACGAACTACCTATTCCTTAAGCAAATTAGGGGAGCTTCTTTAAGCAACCATAAGCGTAGAACACACACGAAGAAGAAGAAGAAGAAGAAGAAGAAGAAGAAGAAGAAGAAGAAGAAAGTGGTTTTCTACATTTCTTTCAATTCCTCTGGGCAATAGCAACAACATTACACTGATTTGCTGCTCAGTTACACCCACATTATGGCATCAGCAGTAAAGATACAACTTTAACAACAAGAAGAAAAGAAGCAAAGACCCACAATTACCAGGTCAACAGCATGAACAAAGGATCATACGCCAATTTCATCCAAGGAACGAAAGTGATCCTTCAACCATTTTCCCAAACCAAGTCTCGCTCCAGATAACCAAGTCTATACAACAACCTCCATGAATACAATACAAGAAAACACATGATATAATTTCAAATAATGGTAACAAAAAGTTATAACAATAGCACTCCGGTATAGGAGGGGTTAGCAAACTCATGAAGCTGTTGATCAGGAGCCTCTTGCTTCGTATGTGAGAAAGATCGGTGCAACAGATTGGTAGCTATTGTTTAAGGAATAGAAACGTGAGAAGGAACAGCATACAAGGCTATACAACCCCAACAAATCATATCTCCATGCATCAACATATATACACAAATGCACAAATTTATAAGCGGTAGCCCTTTTAGGATTGAAAAGCATGTATTACAACACACTGTATCTCTTCACATCAAAATTGGAAGTAAGAGATGATTAGTTTTTCTAACTAACAACATATTCGTGTATGTATCAGTCGAGCACTCAATCAAGAAAAATGAAAAAGAATCCTAGACTATGATGATAAACTTTTACAAGTTGAACTACAGAGGTAAAGCAAAAACTGACAAAACTGGCATACTTATGTTCCTCCATGGCAACCAATTGCTTCAACGAATCCGATAGGACAGACATGGCAGAAAATAGGAAGAACAAAAGAATTTGTCACCGGCGATTCTGATTAGATTCGATCAGCAAAGCATTCAACATTATCTGAACAGCAGCATCGTACACAACTCCATCGTAATGCATCCCATCAGCTGTACAATGTGACCCACACAAATCGCTCAGCAAACGAATATCAAGATTTAAAAGGGGTCCGCCGGATTGATGCAAAAGCTTGCTCCCATTAAGCTCACTATCATAAGCATTCAACACTATCTCAGTCATCTTCTCCCTCTTCTCATCAGTGTTCAACAATGATGTTATCAATGTCGGCATTCCAACCCAAAACAAATGCAGCAAACGACTCGGTTTAGACTCCAAGCCAGAATCCAAGTCTGAAGAAACAGGTAAAAGAGCCAAGACATTATCCCTCAAGATATGCAACGAAATGCCGTATTGAGATGCATTGTTTATGTGAAGCATATCCCACAAACCGGCACCCATCACCATAACATCTGGGAGATTCTCTTTTTCCTTCAACCGAAACATAAATTCATTCAATTTCCCAACATATGGTGCCCAAACAAAATCAAACTTCAGTCCAATCTCTTCCACCACCATCGAATAATCACTATGCCTCTTAAACAAATCCCCTCTTATTTTCTCAATGCCCTCCGATCCAAGAACCAACTCCAACAAAGAAACAGCCATCAACCGCGATTGGGAGTCCCCAGCAACCACCACCCACGAACCGTTCAACAACTCTAACACATCCGATTTCCTCAACTTCTGAAACCCACATTCACCAACCCGACCTGATTTGATCCACTCCCACGATCTATTACAACCAGTTCTCAAATCATCACGAGGCCCAACATCACATTCTTTAACATCGCTGCTATAAGTAACACTATGCAGAAAAGAAACGCAGGAATCACGATTCAAAGAAGCCGGGGCCGGAATTACCTCCGGCGGCGAGATAAATCCCGAAATCGAAGGGAAGTAAGGCATCAAATGGACGCCGACGGCGAGGGTGATGAACAGGGCGCAGCTGAAAAAGAGCATCTTGTTGCGGCTCAAATGCCAGCCCGCCATACCCATGGGCACAAACAGAACTATACAGGCCGCCAATAGTCCCAACTGGACGGCCCCTATCATTTCTTGCACTCTATGTGTTCGACGAAAGTTCTTCAGCCCTTTCACATCTGGGATTCCGGGATTAGGTCGGTATAGCGTATACCGAAGCCTCCTTTCCTCGAGAGAAGTTTGGAGAACGATGGCGACAGAGCAACAGAAAGCAATAGCTGTTACGCTTGGGTAAGGTAATTCAAGAAAAAGGGTTTTCTTTAATGGCGAAATCAGAATTGAGAAATGGGATTACTCTGTTCGGTTGATTGAATTGAATGTCAGTTCAAGGGAGGAAGGATCAAATAACTATGGAAATGGAAGTAGCTAAATGACAATTTTGCCCTTGTATTTACCAAAGCTAATAATTAACATTTAACCGTCATTCTATACTTTTTTTGGTTTGTATAACCCATTTCCATAGTTCGAATTGGTACGAGCCAGTTAGAGTGTAAAGCTCTCCCTATCAATAGTAATTGCATTCCCATTGATTCGAACTCAAAATTTCTAGTTAAGCTAGCATAGCGCCTAAACTATACCATATATCATTCTATACTGATGTGGTCCAAATCCGACGCGGCAACTGGACCAACTATGGTGTGCCACATGTCAAGTGGGCCAGACATAATCTGACAGCTCTGACAATGAGGGTCGAGTCGAGTCTAAAGGTATGGGTTGAAGTCTGGCCAAAACGCCCCTTGCCCTCTGGTGCCTGTCGAAAAGGCCTCGACCTCCCCTAACGGGGGGCCATTGGCACCTAACACCCTGTACGAATATGGGATCCTCAAGTCGTCCCCTACATTAAATGCAAATTGTACTGTGTACTGTACCTAAGGAGCATTATATGCACCTGTTAAACCTTAATTGAAGCCATCATAGACCCCCAAGGTATAAACACACCCTCATTAATGTCATTTGGTAAGCACATTTATTGCACTTCAAGTTAACTCGAATATCTCTTTTATATCGATATCTGACTTGAGTATCAGAATACCGATATTTGGTCCAATCCCATCTGTCCCAAGTCGACTTTTAGCTCACCCCTACTTTCTTTCTTGTAGCTCAATCACACATCGAGGATCTTCCCCAAATAATATAAATTCAAGTGGTCGGTCGACTATTTCTCGACTGGCCCGCCAATAAGAAATCGACTCGATCATATACTAGTCGTGTTTAAATAAAATCTGAAGATTATATTAAAAATTAGAATTTATTATTTAAAAATAAAAAATTTATTTTGAATGAATGCTGAGATTTTTTTTTTTTTAAAAACACACACCCCCTAAGTGGACAGAGGGATTTGATGAATGAATGCTGAGATAATATTAAATATATTAATTTTTTTCGGCCACAAGAATTTGATAATAAAAATATAAAGTGCATTAGTTAAAAAGTAAAAATTAAAAATTAAAAACTCATAAATAAACATAAATTGCTATGTGTAAGTATGGAGTATGGATACCACAGTATCCATTTTGATGTATTGGACATAATGAGTTGTAATCTTGACATAAACGGGCACTTAACACGTTTAATATTCACATTTGGTATACTTAAAACACGTAATTCATTGAAGAATCAAACTTACCTCATAAGCATACGCATATATAGGTAAGATTAGATCATGACCACTTTATTGAGAATCATATTCATTAGTACATAAATGTGGTGGATCAGACATTAATGAACACCCTGCCTTTTCGAATTGGAAAAAACTTTTCCAGGAAATTGCTTAATAAACATAAAGGGCCGTCAAGATTATGCTTGGTTATATACTCAGAATCTTGTCTTAAAAATGAAAGGTTTAGCCATATTACACATATCCATGATTCGATCAAATTCATCAAGAAAATGTCCGAAGAGCCAATAGGGGTTGGTCCAAGTGGCTAAAGGGTTCTTTGTCTAGAGCAATGATGCGGGTTGTGTGAGTGAAAAATAGAAAAAGAAAATATCATTAGCAGCATCACTATCAAAAACACCAAATAATCAACTCAAAGAGCAGCTTTGATCTCTCTATTGATGCCCAAAAAAAAGGCAGCATGATATGATTCGGCAAAGCATCAATATCCACTTCAGAAGTTTATCTCCCGTCTCTCGGCGAAAAACTTGCCGCTTACAGGTTGTTCTGGAAACAGAGCAAGCCAGACTGCGGTATCAGCCCCTTCCTCGGGGGTATTATTCCCCTCCCAACCAGTCATGGCAGTCTTAACCCAACCTGGACAGTAGCAGTTCATATATATCTTCTGCCCTTCTTGCTGCTCGGAGAATTGCCGTACGATCATCTTTGTGTACAAGTTAACTGCTAATTTTGACAAAGAATAGTCTGTGTAAACTTGAGGCCATCCGCCATCTTGCCAGCTGTTATCTCTTACTTGTTGTAAGAATGTAAGCATTGTTTGGTCAATTAATTCCTCTGATAGTGACTCGGTGTCTTCGAGCTTTTTTCTCAAATCTATGTTTCCTATTCTCTGCAAAATTTAGGAAAAATTGGAAAACGGAGATCATGGAAGTGGGGAATGGAAATTTGAAGGTAAAGCGCTTACATTTCTACGCCCGTTCAATCTTCCCAATCTTGATGTTAAGTTAACAATGCGAGCACCTGATTTTGACGGTCTCATTAGAGGGATCATAGCTTTGATCACGTTTTTTGTCCCAAAGTAATTGGTTTCAATGACTTTTTCAGCAAATTCCACCGAATTGTCTGACCCGGTATTGAAATTCACTCCTGCATTGTTTACCTGGAAATTCACAGTCAAACATCTCTTTATGGTAGAAATGATAGGCTACTTTCAATTCTTTATCAATCTAGGAATAGATATCGCCACATAGTTATACTGAAAAAAATAAGGTTTGCAATCTCGTCAGAATCATAAAAGATCTCTTTGTACAACAGAATTTTGATGAGAATTATAAGGTCATGCTTTTGTCTCCACACACCAACAAAATCAAGGAATGTGTGCCCAACCATAGATTTATCTGCTGCTTTTTTACATCCTCGTTTCTATAATATCTATTTACAAAATCAAGAAACCAATTACTAGCAAATGTTTAGGGAACAGTTTACCTACCAATATGTCTATACCGCCATAACTTTCCTTTATCCATTCAGCAAATGCTTCAATAGATGAAGGATCAACAATATCTAGTTGATGGAACACCACGTTGAGGCCTCCTTGCTGTAAGTCCTTCGTTGCGGCTTCTCCAACATCAGACACTCGTGAGGTGAGAATCACCGTCAATCCATGTGTTGCAAGCTGGTGCACAATCTCAAATCCAATTCCCCTATTCCCACCAGTCACCACTGCAATAGTGTCGGAGCTCCACCATCTGATGAAGTACTCATAATTATCAAAATCTGGATCAAGTAGAGGCTCAGATTACTGAATATTGGATTATACTACTGAAATCTTTGTTTTTCTTTTTTGCTTCTGAAGAATAGCAGGGTTTTCATTTGCTTACTTTTATACAAGATGAATCCCAATTTTGGAGAATAGCAAGGCAATTTCAAAACCAGCATCCATAACACTCAATCAGATTACCCTAGGTTGAAATTGGGGTAATTTCATTGAACCACTTAGCAACATGAACTAAAAGCAACTGCCTTTACCACTTATTACTGCTAGAAAATTCTGGAAATCAATCGGCCTTTGGTTACAACTCCCCTCAAATGAATCCTACACCAATGTCTCAATAAACTAAAACCAGATAATTTCCTTTCCAATATAGCAAATAAAACAACTCTGCAATCACATTTCCCCCAATCCTTACCGAATTCAACACTTAGGCCATCTTAAACGACAAAATTTTCCCAAAAATACTAACAAAAAATGCAACAGGCTTATTGCTTCATCATCGAAGAAGAAGCTTAAATTAGAGACGTACCTCTGATGATCGGAATAGGGAATCGTCCTGAGGAGAGAGACCTCTTGGCGCCGCTTCTCTCTCCTCTCTTTTGCCCGCTGCTTTTTGTCCATTGCACTGACAGAGATCGAATTTCTTCAACTATATTTACCTATTTTGTTCTGCTTCCATCAAAGAGGGAAGAGAATAGTAACCCAAAATTTGTTTTAATAAGAGAAAATTGCATTTTTTTTGTCCCATAGGATATAAGTCAATTTTTTTTTGGTCCCATGATTTTTAAATCGTCCCGCACTTTAAGTTTTTCGACAAATATAGTCCCAAAGTGAAAATTTTTCAATATTAGTCCCAAAAAATTTGGAAATATATATTTATAATATTTTTCCTTAATTAAAAAATACATGGAAAAATTTAAAAGAATACCAACCACAAGATATGAATTTTATTTTTATAATAAATAATAAATTATTTCATTTATGGCTACTAATTGAAAATAAAATATTGATGTTATTTTTGAATTCTCATTAAATATGTATGGCAATTAATTACTTTTTAATTTTTTAATTAATATTATATTACTCAATAAAATATATATAAATTTTATGTTATTTTCAATTTTAACTAAACCCAAAGTTAATTATTTTAAATAAATACAATGTTATATATATAAGAAATGTTATAAATATTAATTATTTTCAATTTTTTATTTTACAATTTTTTAACTAAATGCAATATTGAAGATTATTTTATTAATTATGTTATTATGTATATATTTTTATTTTATAATTTTAAAGTAATACTTATATTTTAAAATGTAATAATTTGTTATTTATTATAAAAATAAAATGCATATCATGTGGTTGTTATTCTTTTAAAATTTTCCTAATATTTGATATGTATTTTTTAATTAAGAAAAAATATTATAAATATATATTTCTAATTTTTTTGGGATAATATTGAATTTTTTTCACTTTGGGACTACATTTGTCGAAAAACTAAAAGTACGGGACGATTTAAAAATTACGGGACCAAAAAAAAATTAACCTATTTCCTATGGGACCAAAAATGCAATTTTCTCTAAAAAATAAAGGATTGATTCTATTTTTCCATCTAAAACATGAATTTATTTGCACTTTACGATCTAATGTATACCAGTTAGTCATTTACTAGTTAATTTTTCATCTTGTTGCGGGTTGCCGCCTCGATCTATTTTCCGATCACCTTGGGCGATAAATGTGTCAACCATGTGAAATTATTGGACATAAACAAAGTTCTCTGATTCAAATGCTTTACTTGAAATGCCAGTAGTATTTTAAAACCTCAATTAACTATTAAAAATGAAGTTTAGTATTTTGTTAGCTCAATGAGGGTTAAAAATGTAAAACGAACCCCTGTTTCAACTCTCAACATCCATGTTGTTTCCCACTATCTTGAAAATGCAAATAATTTGAATAATGCAAGCTGATTAAAAAACAATTCATTTGTTGTACTAATCCACAATTCATCTAGATCTAATATAGCCAGCTTGTAATGCTAATTAACTACTACTAACTTATGCAGACTTTATTTATTAATTATTATCCAAAAAGTGCACGCAGTTTTTGTCTTTTTGATAGCAAATTAACTACTACTAACTTATGCAGACTTTATTTATTAATTATTATCCAAAAAGTGCACGCAGTTTTTGTCTTTTTGATGCTATCATGCTAATCTCAACAGCCAGGTTGTAATTAATGCTAATTAAGTGTTTCAAAGTGCGCTTTTTTTCTTTTTTTAACGTACAACCCTGAACGACCAGAAGGATTTGAACCCGAGTTTTTGCCTTGGAAAACTAACCTCTTTACCAGTTAGACCGACCCATGTTGACAAGTGTTTTAAAGTGCTTATTATTGACAAAAGTGGTTTTGAAAATCACAAAACATTGTACAGCAATATTTTCCTGCTTCTATCTCTTAGTTGAAGAAGTTCAGCTATGGCTTACTATGCTGCTCTTGTTTCACTTGTGGAATTACTCAAGGAGATAAGCCATTCAATTCCAGGCCATCGATATCCAAATTATCTTTTTCAGAAACAACAAACTACTCGTCTTTATGAAAAGTTTAGCCATTTGCAAGTATTACTGGAAAATTATTCACCCAACGATGAAGAAACAGATGGTTTATTGGAAAGAATCAGAGATGTATCTTGTCGAGTAGAACTTACTATTGAGAGTCAAACTCCAGATGCAGCTTGTCGAGAACTGCGTGTGCCAGATGCAGCTGATGTAGCAAAATATATGATTGAATATCAGATTTCAGATCAGATTCATACAGCTTCTTTCTCGATATCTTACTTAGCTCGGCGCAAGCCGCGTCTGAGATTTGTTAAAACAATGAGAAAGGGATTTCGTGACGTGTTAAAATTGATGAAACAACTTGGATCCATCGTCGAAAATGTATACCAGGACTTGGAAAAGTCCAAGGAAAAAGTTGATTCCATTATAGGAGAGGGATACATGGAAAAGTCGAAGGAAGATATCGATTCCATTGTGATAAAGGGATATCAAGACTTGATGAAGTTAAAGGAAGACATTGATTCCATTGTGATAAAGAGATATAAAGACAAGGTGAAGTTGAAGGAAAAGCTAGATGCCATTATTGGAAGAGGACATCAAGATTTGGAGAGGGTCAAGGAAGAAGTTGATTCCATTGTGGGAAAGGGATACCATGATCTGCTGGAGAAACTGAAGAAAGAAGCTGATCTAATTGTGGAGGAACTGACGATGAGGATCAAGGATAGCCACACAACTCATCAACAAGAAGATCTGCAGGTTACTGTTGGTGGACCGAGTGATGATGGAACTACCATGGTGGTACTCGATGAAAAAACCATGACAACAATAAAAGCCCAGCTTCTTGGAGATTCATCAAAACTTGAGGTCATTTCAATTGTTGGGATGGGGGGCATTGGCAAAACAACTTTGGCTAGAAACATTTTTGATGATAAACTTATCAATAACCATTTCGATTTTTGTGTGTGGGTCACAGTCTCTCAAAGTTACCATTTGCCAAACATTCTTCTTGCTATTGTAAAGTCACTGAATAAAAGCAAGGAGGATTTAAATGGAGTCGGGGAGGAATTATTGAAAGAACGTATATATAAAAATTTGTTTGGACGGAGGTATCTCATTATAATGGATGATATGTGGGATACAAAATTCCTGGATGATGTGAAGTGGATATTTCCAACTGACCATAATGGAAGTCGGATTATGATAACCACTAGGCAATCATATGTGGCTTCTGTTGCTAGTGCATCTGACTTTGTTAATCAGATTTCAACCCTAACACATCATCAAAGCTGGACTCTATTCCGTGAGAAGGTGTTTTGCCCTACCGAATTGGAGGATCTCGGAAGGTTCATAGTGAAAAAATGTGGAGGACTTCCACTCGCAATTATTGTGGTTGCAGGACTCCTCAAGACCAGTAACACACGGGATCATTGGGGAGATATTGCAAGACGAGTAAGTTCAGTTGCAGCTGAAAATGATGAACATTTCTCAAAGATACTATCTTTAAGTTATTATAACTTGCCTCATCATCTAAAACCGTGCTTTCTGTATATGGGGGGATTTCCAGAAGATTATGAAATTTCCATTTCCAGGCTAGTCAAATTATGGGTTGCAGAGGGGTTTCTGAAGCCCATTGCATCGAAAAATTTAGAAGAAGCAGCTGAGGAGTACTTGGAGGAACTGGTCAAAAGAAACCTCGTTTTGATTAATAAACAGAGGTCAAATGGAAAATTCAAATCTTGCAGCATGCATGATCTTTTGAGAGACTTGTGCTTAGAAAGGGCTCGTCACGAACATTTTCTTCTTTCACCACATAAACATATTGCCACAAATCGTATACACCGTTTCTTTATTCACCCAGATTCCTCATACCATATAGATATGCAAAAAGACGATGTCCATCATGTTCGTTCGATTATTTCCTTTGGCGATAAATGCCATCATTTTACATCACATCCATCCAGATTTAAGCCTCTGAGAGTATTAGATGCACCACAAATACATTTTAGCTTCCTTCATGATGGAGTTTTTGAATTATTAAATTTAAGGTTCCTTGTACTCAATTATTCCAAAACAGTCATTCCGTCATCAATATTCCAACTCCAACATCTGCAAACTTTGATTGGTTGTGGATGGTTATGCGAAATCTCATTGCCCTCTGAAATTTGGGAAATGCCACGACTGAGACATGTTCTGGTTCAGAACTTAGAGCTGCCCCCCAGTGCTGATGGTGGAAGCAATAAGTCTGGTGGGCTTCCTTCACTGCAAACACTGTCTACACTCGTGAATTTCACATTCACCTCTGGAATAGCTGAAATGATCCCAAGCATTAAGAAACTGAAACTTGATTACGAGTGTTGTGAAAATGCTTGGACAACGTTTGGCCTCATAAATCTCGTCCATCTGTTCCAACTCGAGACACTTGCCATTAAAATTCATAATGATGTAAATATTACAGTGCCCTTTCCTGAGAGCTTTGCCTTTCCATCAAATCTGAGAAAGTTGACTCTAAAGGGTTGTCAGCTTCCTTGGCGAAACATGACGGTTGTGGGAACATTACCCCATCTACAAGTACTCAAACTACGACAGCGCTCCTTTGTGGGAGAAGAATGGGAGTCCAAAGAAGGAGAATTCTCCAGGCTGAAGTTCCTGGAAATGTTCCGTTTATCTGGAATCAAGAACTGGCAAACAGAAGGTACCCACTTCCCTTGCCTTGAGCACCTTGTAATCAGAGACTGCCATTATTTAGATGGAATCCCTTCTGAAATTGGAGAGTTTCCGAATCTCAAATTGATTGAGGTGTGGTCTCACAATTCACGAGTGAAAGCATCAGCACGGGAAATTCAGGAAGAACAATTGAGCGTAGGTAATGAGACACTTCAAGTTCGTGTCTATTAACGGCATTCAGAATTCAGTTGATTGCATGTAAATCTCATGTTTATTACTTGTTTACATAGTCTGATGCTTCTATATCTGCTTTTTTGTGCAAGTGATGATGATTAGTATTGTGGTTATATGCTTAGACAATGTTTGCAACTTTATCTACCGTTATGATGTAAAAGAATTCTTATGATGCAGGCTCTCAAATATCAAGTTTGCAGTTGTGGTCAATTTTTATATTATGCAGAAACTATGTGTGAATGGTCAATTTTTAAACTATGCAAGCAAAACTATGTGATGTAAATCCAGGGGACTTGTGAGTTGTGATGGTCAATTTTTATGTTTGAACAGATCCAAAATGCACATTTTAAACACTGAGATCTACCGTCTTATTCCGCATTGCTCCTTCCATGTGAGACCCTAAAAAGTGTTGAACATGGGAAAAATATGAAAATGAGATCTGCACGTACGTAACACAGGGAAAATAAGAAAAAGGGGATTCGACTAAATTTCAGATTACATTAAGTCGTTCTTTTATTACATTAGTTTAACTTATTCTGAAAAGCGTATCACATAAGATATGAATGCGGATTGGGAATGGTCAAGAGACGAGGTTTTAGGACGAAGACTGGACGGGTATCGGAGCTCTGAGAAATCAAGTCCACGGGCCCATACATCCCGCGGCGATATTCGGGACCAGAACAACAACTGGCAGTGGCAGCATAAACTTCACACCAAGCTGCCTGAGGAGAGCAGATGTCTGGCGGAATCAATTCCGGCTCCCTCCAACCATAAGGAAAGAGACACCTTCTACTGGAAAGGAAACCCGTCGGGGTTATTCAGTTGCAAGACAGCTTATGACTCATTGCAGCAAGCAGTCAGCAATCCAGACCGGTCTTGGAAGATTATATGGGGCAGCAACATCCCAAACAAGCTCAAAAGCTTCCTTTGGCTAATTAACCATCGAAGTGTTATGTGCAACGCTCTCCGGTTTGATCGGAGAATGACTATGGATGCCAGCTGCATACGCTTGTCGGGCACCAAGAGAAGAGGCCATCCACATCTTCAAGAACTGCCCCACAGCCTATATTTTGTGGAAGAAAGTGATTGACAACAAGAACTGGGCAAAGTTCCAGAATATGGAAGAAACTGACTGGTTCGCGAAGGTTTGGCAGCTACAGATCAATAACAACTTGGTTCCTAATGCAAGTAGGGCTCTAGTCTTCATAGCTGACCTGTGGGGGGCTCTGGAATCATCGGAACAAGTGGACTTACCAGAATCATCAGGAACCTTTAGGCGTAACCTTAAACAAGATAAAAGTCCTCATTTAGTCATTTTGGACATGGTGGATATGCAGAAAGTGAAGAAGGGACCTGCTGGGATAAACCGAGATGTGGGATGGCAAAAACCACCGTTGGATTGGTTTAAGTTGAACACAGACGGGAGTCTATTTAGCTCCACAAATACGGCAGAAGCTGGGGTGGGTTTGCGAGAGACGATAAGGGCAGATGGGTTGTCGGATTTTCCATTAAACTGAAAGCTCGAGATGTCACCCTAATCGAACTCTTGGGGCTGCAAGAAGGCTTGCGAATGGCGTGGGAAAGACGATTCGAGAAGATAGTCGTTGAGTGCGACTCGAAACTTGTTGTGGACATGGTCGAGAAGGCCAATGTGGAGGAACACCCACTCGGATTGATGAAATTCCTCTTAAAGAGGAAAGGTTTTGCCATATTACACATAACCATGATTCGATCAAATGCATCAAGAAAATGTCCAACGCAGCATCACTATCAAAAACACCAGATAATCAACCCAAAATGCTGCTTGATCTCTCTATTGACATGACATGATTGTGCAAAGCATCAATATACACTTCAGAGGTTTATCTCTCGTCTCTCAGCGAAAAATTTGCCGCTTACAGGTTGTTCTGGAAGCAGAGCGAGCGACACTGCAGTATCAGCCCCTTCCTCGGGGGTGTTATTCCCCTCCCAACCAGTCATGGCAGTCATAACCCAACCTGGGCAGTAGCAGTTCATATATATCTTCTGCCCTTCTCGCTGCTCGGTTAATTGCCTTGCTATCATCTTTGTGTATAAGTTAACTGCTAACTTTGACAAAGAATAGTCTGTGTAAACTTGAGGTCATCCGCCATCTTGCCAGCTGTTGTCTCTTACTTCTTGTAAGAATGTATGCATTGTTTGGTCAATTAATTCCTCTGATAGTGACTCGGTGTCTTCAAGCTTTTTTCTCAAATCTATGTTTCCTATTTTCTGCAAAATTTAGGATAATTTTGGGAAACAGAGACCATGGAAGTGGGCAAATGGAAATGAAAGGCAATGCGCTTACATTTCTACGCCCGTTCAATCTTCCCAATCTTGACGTTAAGTTAACAATGCGAGCACCTGATTTTGATGGTCTCATTAGAGGGATCATGGCTTTGATCATGTCTTTTGTCCCAAAATAATTGGTTTCAATGACCTTTTCAGCAAATTCCACCGAATTGTCTGACCCTGTATTGAAATTCACTCCTGCATTATTTACCTGGAAATTCAGAGTCAAACATCTCTTTTATAGATAGAAATGAGAGGCTACTTTCAATTCTTTATCAATCTACAAATAGATATCGCCACATAGTTATACTGAAATTAACAAGGTTTGCAATCTCGTCAGATTCATAAAACGTCTCTTTGTACAACAGAATTTTGATGAGAATTATAAGGTCATGCTTTTGTCTCCACATAAAACAGAATCAAGGAATGTGTGCCCGACCATAGATTTATCTGCTGTTTTTCACATCCTCTTTTCTATAATATCTACTTACAAAATCAAGAAACCAATTACTAGCAAATGTATAGAGCAAGTTTACCTACCAATATGTCAATACCGCCATAACTTCCTTTATCCATTCAGCAAATGCTTCAATAGATGAAGGATCCACAATATCTAGTTGATGGAACACCACGTTGAGGCTCCTTGCTGTAAGACCTTCGCTGCGGCTTCTCCAACATCAGTCACTCATGAGGTAAGAATCACCGTCAATCCATGTGTTGCAAGCTGGCGCACAATCTCAAATCCAATTCCCCTATTCCCACCCATCACCACTGCAATAGTGTCAGAGCTCCACCATCTGATAAAGTAAATCTTGATCAAGTAGAGGCTCAGATTACTGAATATTGGATTATACTACTGAAATCTTTGTTTTTCTTTTCTGATTCTGAAGAATAGCAGGGTCTTCATTTGCTTACTTTTATACAACATGAATCCCAATTTTGGAGAATAGCAAGGTAATTTCAAAACCACCATCCACATCACTCAATCTGAGTACCCTAGAAATTGGGGTAATTTGATTGAACCATTAAGCAACATGAACTAAAAGCAACTGCCTTTACCACTTATTACTGCTAGAAAATTCTGGAAATCAATCGGCCTTTGGTTACAACTTACAACTCCCCTCAAAAGAATCCTACATCAATGTCTCAACGTCAAGCAGTAGACTAAAACCAGGTAATTTCCTTTCCAAAATAGCAAATTAAACAACTGTGCAATCACATTTCCTCCAATCCTCACCGAATTCATCACTTGGGCCACCTTAAACGATGAAAAAGAAAACGATCCCATCAACTCCAACCAGAAATTGACAAAATTTTCCCACAAAAACAAACAAAAAATGCAACAGGCTGATTGCTTCTTCATCATCGAAGAAGCTTAAACTAGAGGGATACCTATGATGTTCGGAATAGGGAATCGTCCTGAGGAGAGAGAGCTCTTGCCGCCGCTTCTCTCTGCTCTCCTTTGCCCGCTGCTTTTTGTCCATTGCACTGACAGAGATCGAATTTCTTCAGCTATATTGGCCTATTCTGTTCTGCTCCTCTCAAAGAGGGAAGAGAAGAGCAACACAAAATTTGTTGAGAAAATTGCATTTTTGGTCCCATAGGAAATAGGTCAATTTTTTTTTGGTCCCGTAGTTTTTAAATCGTCCCGTACTTTTAGTTTTTCGACAAATGTAGTCCCAAAGTGAAAAAAATTCAATATTATCCCAAAAAAATTAGAAATATATATTTATAATATTTTTTCTTAATTAAAAAATACATATCAACTATTAGGAAAATTTTAAAAGAATAACAACCACATGATATGCATTTTATTTTTATAATAAATAACAAATTATTACATTTTAAAATATAAGTATTACTTTAAAATTATAAAATAAAAATATATACATAATAACATAATTAATAAAATAATCTTCAATATTGCATTTAGTTAAAAAATTGTAAAATAAAAAATTGAAAATAATTAATATTTATAATATTTAAATATTTCTTATATATATAACATTGTATTTATTTAAAATAATTAACTTTGGGTTTAGTTAAAATTAAAAATAACATAAAATTTATATATATTTTATTGAGTAATATAATATTAATTAAAAAATTAAAAAGTAATTAATTGCCATACATATTTAATGAGAATTCAAAAATAACATCAATATTTTATTTTCAATTAGTAGCCATAAATGAAATAATTTATTATTTATTATAAAAATAAAATTCATATCTTGTGGTTGGTATTCTTTTAAATTTTTCCATGTATTTTTTAATTAAGGAAAAATATTATAAATATATATTTCCAAATTTTTTGGGACTAATATTGAAAAATTTTCACTTTGGGACTACATTTGTCGAAAAACTTAAAGTGCGGGACGATTTAAAAACTATGGGACCAAAAAAAAATTGACTTATATCCTATGGGACCAAAAATGCAATTTTCTCAAATTTGTTTTTAAAATTTTAAATAATCTGTAAGACTAACAGAAAATTATCATAATATAATATATGTTCTGTAGCTTGTTATTTGGTACTTTTTACTATTATTTTAATATAATTTAATTATAAATACACACCATCAATTGTTTGGGTTTATTATTTGGTTATATAGATACAAATATTTTTAAAAATATTATTTTATGATTTTTTTATTGTAACTTTTTAGTATGAATTTTTTTGAAAAAAAGAATTCCATATCGTCTGTTGTGCCTATATCATCGCAATGTTCGAATCCCCGTAATAAATTATCAAATCTTTTGGATGTTATTTGATTCGCTTTGTAAATTCACTAAATTGTAATTGGATATTTGGATCAGTTTGTTTTTTGTTTTGGTCGAAGGATCAGTTTGTAGTATTGGGCTTAATTTCAATTTTAAATATTCTATCTTCAGGTCCAACCCATTACTCATTTATAGCCCTGGATTTTACTACATGAAATTTTGGCCTTGAACAATAAGGTCCATCAACTTCGTTTTCGTCCATTGTTTTTAGTCGTGACGAAATTGACATTATATGTGAAGACAAGAAATATAATTGGAACACAGTTTGTGATTGCGTTTGGTCTAGATCACGACATCCATGATCCACCGTAGACTATAGTGACTAATCCCCTTACTAAATTATAGGACAACTAACCAAGAGATTTAAAACTATTTCATACTTAAAGTCAGAATTCGAACTCGTAATTTTGATTAAGAATTGATGAATTTCTTCCATTCAACCACACCCTCCTCATTACAACAACAAACTATAAACTATACTATAATATTAGGAATATTCTAATTATAAAGACACATTTCTATTATTGTTTTGTTACACTAATCATGGTATTGTCAATTCCTTAATTACATAATCAAACAATTGAGAAATATAATTTTGAACATTTATAAAAATATTTACATTATATCTCATCCCATAGAGATAATAAGATTTGACCTACAACCTTATCAAGATCAAATTCTAATTTTATCCGATTCTACTCGAGTATTCCCATGAAATGGATAGATCAACTCTTAACCACATGTGGAAAAGAGCAATTTTAAATCTAGTATTCTAGTATATCCAAAAATGGTATTTCAAAATCGTGCAAATATATTCCTAGAATTTAGTGGGGTGGAATTGGACAACTCAAATATAAGTACTAATTGTTTCTTTAGCAACCTTCTCACGTTACATAAAGTTGACGTACTCAATTTCAACTCGCTTTAGTATATACCCCGAATCAAACATTAATTGTTAAAACATGAGATGACTGTCAACTCTATCGTGAACACATACGAATTCGGATAATAATATAGCATAACACAGATACAATGATATAATTATTTTTTAAACTTTATCATAAATAAATGTCCAATATAAAAATTAAAAACAACTTAATACGATAAAATAATATTTTTTTTAATGTGCATTTAATCGGTTACAACTTACAAGTATTAGCTCATTAAAAGGAAACAAAATAGTATATGTTTAGATCACGTATTAATTATTGGTCGGCCTAACTAAATTTAGTGGCCAATGTTTCTTTAGCGTACTTCGCCAAAAGTCATATGTGGATCTCAAATGTCCTACCATCCTTGAAGTTGCACCATTTTTGTAATATTTATCTATATTGGTATCTATATCTTCTTTTTTTGGTGGGAGTATCTATATCTTCTAATAAAAAGGAAAACTGTTGCTGGACTGTAGTGAGGGAGAAATAAGAATAAATGACAAAAATGGAAAATTTATTGCAAGTATTTACTTGCGTACTATCATATATATCGTACTTTTAAAAATAATTATGTATCCGATGAACGCATATTTTTAAATTTTTTTTAATATCATATCATATTTTGTCCATGTAAAATGTGAAATTGGCAATTTAATCCCATTAAATAAAATGAAAAACACACGACCAGCTTGAACTTTTGAAATGAGAGCCAAAAAATAGTTGAAAAAGGGGGTCGAATTTCTAAAATTTACACTAAATATGAAAATGTGTAAATTTATGCTTTGTTACGTCAATTTGGCCGAAACAGATACCACTAGATCATGTTAGAAAATAAAGACACAAGAGAATAAAAGCTGACTTGAAACTTGAAAACACTTTTTTTAAAGTGATAATTACTCCTACTATTAATTTGTTACTGGGTTAACGGTAATTTTCTTCTAGAGTACAACAAGTTACTGAAATCTACCTATAACTTCCTTCAAGAGTTAATATAGAGAACAGATAATAATAGTTATATATATTTAACCTGTGGAATTTGATATATACAATCTATCAAACGTTGTTTTTAACCATCAGAAAGTTTGTCGATATTTTTTGAACGACATAACTGTTGAGAAAATGGTAGGAATGAGATCAGAATGACACGGGTAGTCCCTCTCCTTAAAGTGTTAATCGCGCCCTACTCTCTGAGTTTTCTAAAGGTTACAGACGATTTACTTTTAGGATATATGTCAAGCTGGTATAGGTGAATTCAGACAATAGCAATTTGTCAGAATTCAGGTGAGGGTGGTTGTATGTTTTCAGGTGGGGAAGGAGCTATTTGTAGCTCTCAAGTGTTGGCCAAAAATAAAACTGAAATTGGGAATTCAGACAATAGCAATTTGCCAGAATTCAAGTGAGGGTTGTATGTTTTCAGGTGGGGAATGAGCTATTTGTAGCTCTCAAACTGAAATTGGGAATTCAGACAATAACAATTTGCCAGAATTCAGGTGAGGGTTGCTGTAAATTTGCCAGAATTCAGGTGAGGGTTGTTGTATGTTTTCAGGCGGGGAAGGAGCTATTTGTAGCTCTCAAGTGTTGGCCAAAAATAAAACTGAAATTGGGAATTAAGACAATAGCAATTTGCCAGAATTCAAGTGAGGGTTGTTGTATGTTTTCAGGTGGGGAAGGAGCTATTTGTAGCTCTCAAACTGAAATTGGGAATTCAGACAAAATAGCAATTTGCCAGAATTCAGGTGAGGGTTGCTTTTGAATGGATTAATTTCAGGTATAACACGTGCAAAGTGCGCCATCAAACGCCACATTCGCCCATGCCCAGCCTAGCCCCGGCCCGTACCCGTGGGGCGGGCACCCGCACCGCGAGTGAGCCCATTAGTCCTCTCTTGGGTCCCACAATTTAATAACACATACATTAGTTTAATATATAAAGCTGCCTACTTAGTGTTATTTTTTCAACGTGGGACACAATAAACAATGCACATTTTTCAAACAACCTTTGATATGCCTTTGTATATTCACTTATTAATTCTCCAATGATTAACATAAAAATACATGGCATATTCAAAAATAATTACTTTTTATTGAAGTATCATTTCAAAAAAAAAAATGTTATAAAAAATAAATAACAGAAAACAGCTATTGAAAATAAATACAAAAATAAAATATATGTGTTATTTTCTATCGTTAATTATTTTACAAGTTACTGGCTATTTTTCGAACCGATTACCCAATAATAGCTAGGTATTCGCTTAGCACCAGTCAACACTTAATGAAAGATTTGAAGTCAAGACTTTGCGCAAATCCTTTTTTGAGTAAGGTCTTATCTCTTATGTAATAATTAAATGATCTCAGTATAATTTCAACTAAAAATGGAGCTTTCTCATATTCCCTATTTATATAGGACGTCCCAGTGTGGAAATGTATGTTTTTCAATTCCTGCATGCGTCTAAGTAAGACTCTCTGTTCTTTCTTCTTAATTCTTCTTTAATTTGAGTTTGATTATTCATTCAACCACTTCCCCATACTCACTGAGCATGTTTTGATTTATCAGTATGCTAATTGTTAATATCCATGATCTATAGTTTTTGTCCAACTTTTTGATCGTTTTGACTGATGGGTTTTTGTTTATACTACGTGTATACTCGAACAATGTTGTTTTCCTTTGATTTCTCTGTTTTATGCTAACTTAGGTTGTCGGGACCGTTTAAAGATTGAATCTTTATGTTAAACAACGTCGAAATCTGATGTCTGAATTCTTGTTTCCCTCTAATTTCTGCACCAGATCAAAGCAAAAAGCACAAATGGCGAATGTTTCGAGATTCTTGCGGCATAATCTGTCTGTGTTACTTTTACTGTTATTATTCGTAGCACAAACTTCCAAAGCTTCTCATCCAAGAACCCAAAATGTGCTGAAAACAGAGGTGTTTCTTTCACCAGAAATTGTGTTAGAGCCAGGATCAGTTTCTAATAAGATCTATTACGACATCGAATTTCCCCTTGGCCATATAGCTCTCAAGATGTTCAATGCAGAATTAGTTGATGAGAAGGGAAATCCTGTCCCTCTTCATGAAACTTATCTCCATCATTGGGTTCTCAGCAGATACTACAAAAGAAAAGGTGCCAGTATTCGGAACAACCATGGTGATCTTGGATTCCACAGCTCGGATTACATTGAGGCGGGAAATAGTGGGATATGTGACAACGGGCTTACTCAGTATTACGGGCTTGGGTCCGAGACCCGTAAAACAGGCACGGATATACCGGATCCATTTGGGATTGAGTTGAGTAACCCGTTGGATATACCCCCCGGGTATGAGGAGGGGTGGTATCTGAATATCCACGCTATTGACACTCGCGGTGTTGTGGATAAGTTGGGGTGCACGGAGTGTAGGTGTGATTTATACAATGTGACTCGCGATATTGATGGGGAGTTATTGCCCTCGAGTTACAAAGGGGGGTTGAGATGTTGTCAGGACGAGGCGAGGTGTATGTTGAGAAACGGGTTTAGTGGTGCGGCAAGAAGGTTATATTTGAGGTACACGGTTAAGTATGTGGATTGGGATGCTAAAATTGTGCCTGTGAAGATTTATATTCTTGATATCACTGATATTTGGACTAAGGGTAATGAAGCTAGAGGGATCAAAGATAGGCATCGCTGTTTGGTAATGACTTACTATGTTTTATGGTATAGGAATAGTTACACTGACATTTCCCAAGGTTTGTCATAATTATACACACTTCCCTTGAGGTTTATTAAATTACAAAAACTTCCCGTGTGAAAATTTTAATTAACTTATATCTAAACCATTCAAGTTTGATTATTTCATCTCTAACTTTTATGAATACCTTATTTTTCCCTCGTTACTTACTGGTCAATGTTTTGACTTTAAATTCATGCTATAATAGCTTGCATTAGGCAAATCATAGAGTATGTAGGGGGAAGCCGGAAGTGTTTGTAATATCTCAGAACTCAGGGGAAGTGTAAGTAATTATGCCAAGCTACAGGGTATGTAAGTGTAATTATCCCAAAGACACATGATGGAAATTTTCTTTTAAGTGTTTGTTTTTGTATAGGTTGAATATGATGTTGAGGCTTGTCCGATTGACCTGACCTGCGACGAGTGCATTCACTCGAAAAGGCTAACGTTTAGTTCGTCGTTCAATGGTGATGTGATCTATGGGGTTGGACATCAACATGCAGGTGCCAACGGCATAGCCTTATATGGAGAGGTAATAATGAACATTTGATGTCATCCTTCGTGTTTATGTATTTAATTCATACGGGAATTCTGTGTTGACTGTCTATACCAACTATGTCAGATTTGGACAAGTGTTTGCTTTTTGAAACTATGTAAAGTTTTGTGATTCTTAAGATGAACCATAAAAGAAACAATTATGCAATTATAACAGAGATACTTAAGTCTGCTAAACTGATCCAGGGAGGAAGAGAGATATGCTCATCCATTCCAGCTTATGGGAAAGGAATGGAAGCTGGAAACGAGGCCGGTTACGTTGTGGGAATGTCGACATGTTACCCTGCACCCGGCTCTGTCAAGATCTCTTCCGGGGAAATGCTGACTCTCGTTTCGAACTATAGTAATTCACAAGAACATACAGGAGTCATGGGCCTATTTTACCTCTTGATAGCCCCTTCATCACCAAAACAGAGTATTTTTCTGTATGGCCTATCTAATGTAAGTATGAAATTTTGCTAGAGTTTCGTTTTTAGCAAGATCGTCGTGAATTTTCAGCTAAATCTTGAATTTTTTTATCTTATATAGCAACTAATCAATTCTTTCAATAAATTTTGATTCAAGGACACAACTAGAGTTTACTAAGCTGAAGTTTTGAAAAGTACAAAGATAATATTATATGATTACGGTACAAAGCATGTGTTACATTTTGTGTTTACGGGGGGACGATTGCACCTTGCAGCCTATATTTGCTAGACGGAAAATTAGAAAATGTTCGATTACGATTTCGCTGATGGATTCGTTTGTCTTGCAGGTGAATAAGAGCATGACAATTCCCACTTTAATTTGGTCCATTGCTCTCTTTGGAGCTGCAATTGTTGCAGTTGTCATTTTGGTTATGAAGAGTAGAAGAGGAAGAGAAGAAGGCTATGAAGCTATGATATAAAGCTTCCTCTTTGCAGTTATATTTCTGCAATTTTTATGTGTTTTATTGGCGTCCACGCAGTTCTTTTTCTTGAATATTTTGGTGGTGAAATAGTAGTCCATATGTGTGAATTTATTAAAAATAATAATCCACATGTGTAAATTGTAATACTCATCATTGTATTATATTTGTAATGTAAAAGTTATTTAATTCTAGGATTTTTAACATCTATATCGACGTAATTATTTTGAATAATAGTGTATGTTTGGATTATACCATAACTTAGCTTTCATGCTTTAGCTGTAATTGGTTAAAATATATACTAAAGACAAAAACAAGAAATTTAGCTTGGACTAAGCCATTGTATTTTTCTTGAGAAAGAAAACTGTTGCTGGACGGCAATGTGGGGGAAGACAAGAATAAATGACAATAATGGAGAATTTCTACGAGATGACTTTCTATGAAAAGATTTTGTTGCAAGTTTTTATTTCCATGCTATAATGTATCGACATAAAAAACAAATAATTGTATGCCTAATGAATGTATACTTTAAAAAGTTTCTTATTTTTGTGTTGTATTAATACTGATGGGTTAATTACATCTAGACCCCTTTCGAGTTTAGTATATTACAACTAGACCCCTATTAGTCATTTTATTACAGTTAGACCCCTTCTAAAATTTTGAAATTACTAAACGATGAAGAAAAGGTAGGGTTCTGTTAAATATTTCATGGAATATTCCAAATAAGTGTGAAATGACCATTCTGTTCGACCTATGATGCACGGATATGGATACGACGATACGGACACGACACAGATACGACGACACAAATTTTTTCTTAAATTTTTCACGTGAGGAGTGTCGGACACCGACACGGCAAAATAATATTTTTAGAAGCGTCCGTACATCATAGTGTTTGACTCTAAGATCCTGTTTTATTTTTTATAAAAGTAGAAAAATCATCTCTTATACAATTATTTCACAATTATTTAGAATATAATGGTCATTTCAAAATTATTTGGAATATTTCATGAAATATTTAACGGAACTCTACCTTTTCTTTACCGTTTAGTAATTTCAGAATTTTAAAAGGGCTCAAACTGTAATAAAATGACTAACAGGGATCTACTTGTAATATACTAAACTCGGAAGGGATCTAGATGTAATTAACCCTAATACTGATTTGGTCGAAATAAATACGGCCGAGTTATCAAACAATAAGTATTTGCTCAGCAACAATCAACACTTAAAGGAAAGATTTAAAAACAAGACTCATTACACAATTATTTTTTTGTGTGTGTAAGGTCTTATATAATAATTTAAACCAAAAATGGAACTTTCTCATATTTTCGTAAGCACTTCCCTCAGCCCAGGTACGTGTCAGTAAAATAATCAAGTATACTATCTTCACGGGAAAATAGTCAAAGAGCCTAACATTTTAGGCTTTTAGTAGCACTATATTAATGGAGTCTGGAAATGTATGTTTTTCAATTCTTGCATGCGGCATTAAGGTAAGACTTTCTGTTCTTAATTTCTTCTTAATTTTCTCTGGGTTTAATCATTCAACCGCTTCCCTATATTCGATGTGCCTTATTCGATTTATCAGTATGCAAACTGAACTCTTTGATTGTTTTCAGTGATGAATCTCTGTCTTTGTATTCTGTATTAGAGTTTAGGAATACACGAACTATGTTGTTTTCCATTGATTTCTCCGTTTTCTGCTAACTTAAGTTGTCAGGCCCGTTTAAAGATTGAATCTTTATGTTAAACTACGTCGAAATCTGATGTCTGACTTCTTGTTTCCCAATCATTTCTGCACCAGATCGAAGCAAAACCACAAGTTAATTGGTACCAAAAATGGCGAATGGTTCCAGATTCTTGCTGCGTAACCTGTCTATGTTATTATTACTGTTATTATTGGTAGCACAAACTTCACAAGCTTCTCAACCAAGAACCCAAGATGGGTTGAAAACAGAGGTTTTTCTTTCACCAGAAATTGTGTTAGAGCCAGGATTAGTTTCTAATAAGATCTACTACGGCATCGAATTCCCCCGTGGCCATATAGCTCTCAAGATGTTCAATGCAGAATTAGTTGATGAGAAGGGAAATCCTGTTCCTCTTCATGAAACGTATCTCCATCATTGGGTTCTGAATAGGTACTACCTAAGAAAAGGTGTCAGTCCTCGGAGTAACCTCAGTGATCTTGAATTCGGCAGCCCGGATTACATCAGGGCGGGAAATAGTGGGATATGTGACAACGGGCTTTCTCAGTATTACGGGCTTGGGTCTGAGACCCGTAAAACGGGCACGGATATACCGGACCCGTTTGGGATTGAGTTGGGTAACCCATTGAGTATCCCCCCGGGGTATGAGGAGGGGTGGCTTCTGAATATCCACGCTATTGACACTCGTGGTGTTGTTAATAAGTTGGGATGCACGGAGTGTAGGTGTGATTTATACAATGTGACTCGTGATTTTGATGGGGGATTTTTGCCCTCGATTTACAAAGGGGGGTTGAGATGCTGTCACGACGACGCAAGGTGTATGTTGAGAAATGGGTTTAATGGTGTGATGAGAAGGTTATATTTGAGGTACACAGTTAAGTATGTTGATTGGGATGAGAAAATTGTGCCTGTGAAGATTTATATTCTTGATATTACTGATATTTGGACTAAGGGTGATGAAGCTAGAGGGATCAAAGACAGTCATCATTGTTTGGTAATGACTTCTACTGTGTTTTAGATTTAGGAATAATAACACTAACATACCCTGAGGTATGTCATAATTACACAAACTTCCCTCAAGGTTTGTGAAATTACAAGAACTTCCCCTGTCAAAGAACTTAGTTTCATTATACCTAGTTCCATGAATTTTGATGGTTTCATCTCTAACTTTCATTGATATCCTATTTTTCATTTACTGATCATCATTTTGACCTTAAATTCACGATAAAATAGCATGTGTTAGGCAAATCATGGAGTATATAGGGGAAAGTGTTTTTAATATCTCGAACCTCAGGGGATTTTTTGGTAATTAGGCCAAACTCCAGGGTATGTCAGTGTAACTATCCTTAAGATTTTTGATGAAGTTCTGTTTTACCAGATGTTTTTCCTTATGTGTTTGTTTTGGTATAGGTTGAATATGATGTTGAGGCTTGTCCGATTGCTGTGAACAATGACGGGGGAATTCACTCAAAAAGGCTAACTTTTAGTTCGCCGTTTGATGGTGATGTGATCTATGGGGTTGGACATCAACATGCGGGGAGCACCGGCATAGCCTTATACAGAGAGGTAATAACAAACATTTGAAGTCATTTTTCGAGTCAAAACTAGTCTCGCTTACGTATTAGATTCATATGGGAATCCTGTGTTGTTTGTATATACCAACTATTTCAGATTTGGGAAAAAAGTGTTTGCCTGAGGAAACTATGTGAAGTTTTGTCATTGTTCAGATGAACCATAAAAGAAACAATTCTGCAAGTGTAACAAAGATATTGATGTCTGCTAAACTGGTCCAGGGAGGAAGAGAGATTTGCTCATCGATTCCACTTTATGGGAAAGGAGAAGAAGCGGGAGACGAGGCTGGTTACGTTGTGGGAATGTCGACCTGTTACCCTGCACCGGGATCCATCAAGATCTCTTCGGGGGAAATGCTGACTCTTGTTTCTAACTATAGTAACACACAGGAACATACAGGAGTCATGGGCCTATTTTACCTCTTGATAGCCCCTTCATCACCAAAACAGAGCATTTTTCTGCATGATCTATCTCATGTAAGTATGAAATTTTGCTAGAGTTTAGTTTTTAGCAAGATTGAGCGTTAAATTTCAACTAAATCTTGCATTCTTGTATCTTATATAGCTATAAATTCAGGGCCAAAAAATTGTAGTGAGCGCAACACATACGCCCCCAACCAGCCCCCTGTAGTTCCGTCCCTACATTTATATTTGAATAATCCTTCTAATCCATTTTTCCAATTCACTCTGATTCAGGGACACAACTAGAGTTTACTAAGCTAAAGTTTCGAAAAGTACAGAGATAATATTATATGATAACATTTTAGGTGTAACATATGTGTTTACGGGGGACGACTGTACCTTCCAGCCTACATTTGCTAGTCGGAATTCTAAAAAATGTTCGGTTTCGCCTATGGATTCGTTTCTCTTGCAGGTGAATAAGAGTGTGACAATGTCCAATTTAATTTGGCCCATTGCTCTCTTTGGAGCTGCAATTGTTGTAGTTGTCATTTTTGCGATGAAGAGCAGAAGAGGAAGAGAAGAAGGCTATGAAGCTATAATATAAGCTTCCTCTTTGCAGCTATATTTCTGCAATTTTATGTGTTTTATTGGCGTCTATGCGGTTCTTTTAATTTTCTTGAATATTTTGGAGGTGAAATAGCAGTCCATATATGTGAATTTATTAAAAATAGTAATCCACATGTATAACGTCATCATTGTATTATATGGTAATGTAAAAGTTGCCTTGTGTATTATATATTTATATGCTTACTTTTTTTTTTTTTTTTTTGACGGGGGGCCAAACCGGCCAACTCAACTAACATCAACTAAAACAGCATCCAAGACGAAAGACGGAAAATCAGAAGAACAAACGCAGGCATAAGCCGCATTACGGGCGAGCAAGTGGGCTAAAACATTAGCACCACGTTTGCAAAAAGAGAAACAAAACTCCTCGAAACACGCACAAGTGAGTTTGATGTCTTCAAGGATGTTCCCAATGTCGGAGAGATCCTCCTCGTTGCGAGGAAGAGCATTAATCACGTTCAAGCAGTCTCCCTTAATAAGCACCTTCCTCCACCCAAAGTCACGACCCAATCTGGCAGCAGAGAGGGCAACCCATACTTCAGCAACTAAGGGATCGACCGTATGACTCCTTCGGTCAGTTTCCCACGCCACCACTCCACCCTCCGAATCACGCGCCACAACTCCAATACCAATAGCACAAGAATCATTGAACACCGCTCCATCAAAGTTGATTTTGATCCAGTCACGCCCCGGTTTCTTCCAACGCTCGCTGCCGGAGCTAGGTTGGGCCTGGAGTCCTTCCTCATCAATTGCCTGAACTGGAGCCACATTTTGTGCAGCATAGTCCAAAACCTCATGGGGCTGCCATAATTTATCTTCAGCACGCCGCTGATTCCTTGCGGCCCATGTTGGAAAACACGAAAGAGTGTGCAGCGGAAGTTTAAAAATTTTCCACAAGTTTAATCGTTGTCTTGCAATTTTCGTACTGTAACATTGGGTGTAACAAGAAACTCACTTTAATTGTAGCTTTCTTGTGATGTTGTTACCGCCTAACAAACACCCTTCAAGCGGAAAGTTCCTCGAACGGTCCTTCGAATTAGACTCCAAAGTAGAAGGCCTCGAAAACGTATCTACACCAGACCTAGAACACGATCAAGCTAGTGAGAATGCTAGTTCTATGACTTGTGTTAATTTTTGCTTTGAAAACTTTTCTTTTGGTTTTTCTCAAAAACTTAATACTTCGTGAGTGTTGGTCTAAAGGATAAGAGAAACATCATCCCTTGTATTTATACAAGGTGGTTCGAACCCCTAGGGTTTCCAAGAACCAATTGGATTGTTTTCTTGCTCACTAATTAACTCATTTAATTATTTAATTTAATTGGAGAAAATAAGTTCTCAACTTTTTCTCCAAGTCTTGCAAGAATAACCTTCTCTCTCCTACAATAGGAAGTTGGACTTTTCAACTTTCCTAAAGTTAAAAGTCAATATTCAATAAATAAATTAAATCCCAATTAATTATTTATTGGGTTAAGTTTATTTGATAATAGTCTTAACAATTAATTCAATAATTAATTAAAAGACTAAAATTAATTAATTCTAGAAAAGAATTCACGTGTAACAAAATTACACAAATGGAACCTCGTACGTGCCACGTGTGCATGACACGTAACAGCCACGCAGTGGCTACGTGACATGTGGCAGTCACGTGTCCTTGACACGTGGCAATGCCCACGTGTCACAATCTCCATTTTTTATCAACAATTTGATCCTTCGTTAATCATATTAACATCCTACCATAACCCTCGTGTTCTGGCATTTGTGTGTGACCCTTTAGGTTCATTATTCGATTAGCAGTGACAACAATTAATTAATTCCCTAATTAATTAATCACTTCACAGATCACACTACCGTAATCTAGCAATGGGTGTGTGGCCCGTAGCCGAATAACGAAATGAATCGAAGAACCTTTCAGTCAATGACAATCAGTGAAATACTATCCTCCTACAACTCCATCTCTCAATCAAGAACTAAGGCATGAGAATATTCTCAGAGCCCAAATATTATTGATCTTTAAAGTTAAGTTCGTTTCATATCCATTTCGATCTCAATCCTAGAACCCATTTTCTAGATGTCTTGATCTTTTATCCACCTTGGCCAAAGGTTTAATATTTAATGGACTACGAACAACTCAATCAGTAAGAGATCATTCTTGTTCTTAACAAGCGTAGGTCCTTTATCGATTCTATTAATTCTATATATGCCACTTGTGTAATCCCAACATAGGCCGTGGTTCAAGTGTCACAAAAATACTGTAACGGGGTCTTTAATGCTAGGAACTACACCCAGCTCGTGGATAAGTTTCTTACCCAAATACGTTCCTTAGCTGCGTCCTTTGCAGCTAAGTATTCGACCTCAGTGGTCGAATCTGCAGTGGTCGCTTGCTTGGAACTTTTCCAACTCACTGCTCCGCCGTTCAGGTAGAATATGTATCCTGACATGGATTTAAAGTCATCCATGTCTGATGCAAAGCTTGCATCACAATATCCTTTAATGACAAGATCTTGATGGCCTCTATAAACCAAGAACAAATCCTTAGTTCTTCGTAAGTACTTAAGGATGTTCTTTACAGCAGTCCAGTGACCTTCACCAGGGTCAGATTGGAATCAGCTAGTCACGCTACGTGCATAAGCCACATCCGGTCGAGTACATAGCATCGCATACATTATGCTTCCTATAGCTGATGCATAAGGAATTTTGGACATCCTGGACTTTTCAAGTTCAGTCTTGGGACACAGCTTCTTTGAAAGAACTATTTCCGGGCCCATTGGAATTTTTTCACGTTTGGAATCTTCCACACTAAACCTCTTTAGTATTTTATCTATGTAAACCGACTGTGATAATCCTAACAATCTCCTAGATCTATTGGAATGTAGGATGCATCACCAAGATCCTTCATCTCAAATTGGTTCGATAACCAAGACTTTGTTACTTTCATGTCATCCTTTGCATTCCCAATGAGAATGATGTCATCTACATAAAGTATCAGAAATTGAACCGAGGTTTCCAATTCTTTCTTATACACGTAGGACTCATTCGGATTTTGAATAAAGTCAAACGATTTGACTGCTTCATCAAATCGAATGTTCCAATTCCTAGACGATTGTTTCAATCCGTAAATTGAGCAATGGAGCTTACAAACCTTTTGTTCGCTCCCACTGAATGTGAAACCCATGGGTTGCTCCATGTAAATATCTTTGTCAATGTCTCCATTGAGAAATGCAGTTTTCACATCCATTTGCCATATCTCATGGTCATAATATGCAGCAATGGCAAGCAAGATCCGAATGGATTTTTTCATTGCAACCGGGGAGAAGGTTTCATCAAAGTCTACACCTGGTCTTTGAGTGAAACCTTTAGTAACTAATCTTGCTTTCAAGGCTGCCACACTTCCATCTACTCCAAGCTTGTGCTTATATATCCATTTACACCCTATAGGCCTGATCCCTTCAGGTAGATCAACCAAGGTCCAAACTTGGTTAGAGTACATGGAATCCATTTTGGATTTCATTGCTTCTTTCCACTGTTCAAAGTTCGAATCTAACAGTGCCTCCTCATAAGTTAATGGATCATTATCCATTTGAGATGTTTGGTGGAGAAAACCATACCATCCCTCTGGTTATCTAGGAATGCATTCAGAACGTCTTACTAGAGGAGGATTTTCGCGTGTATCACTCTTTGTGATTGACTAAGGGACGTTAGTCTCCAAACTTGGCGTGGGACCTTGGTCTCGAACCTCTTCGAGTTCTGCGATCTTGCCCTTCTTTTCTTTAAGGAACGAGTCCTTAAGAAAAGTAGCATTTCTTGACACAAAGACCTTTTGTTCAAGAGGATCGTAGAAATAATATCCTATTGACTCTTTAAGATATCCTACGAAGTTACATAAGCTTGATCTAGCTTCAAGCTTATCTCCCACTGTCCTCTCCACGTAAGTAGGACAACCCCAAATTCTTAAATAAGAATAGTTAGGGATTTTGCCAAACCACGTCTCAAATGGGGCTTTGGGTACAAATTTCGAGGGAACAAGATTCAGAATCTTAACTGCTGATTCTAAGGCATAACCCCAGAATGAAGGTGGCAATTTAGTGAAGCTCATCATAGAACGAACCATATCAAGTAGGGTTCTGTTCCTTCTCTCCGAAACTCCATTTAATTGAGGAGTTTCGGAGGAGTCCACTGAGAGATAATTCCATTATCTCTTAGATGACTAAGGAATTCGTCACTTAGATCCTCGCCACCTTGATCAGCCTCCTTTTGAAATTCCAAGAACTTCTCAAAAGCTTTCAGATTTATACTTCATTAAGTACACATAACCAAAACGACTAAACTCATCTATGAAGGTTATGAAATACTGATGATTGTTTCTCGTACTTACACTAAGTGGTCCACAAACATCAGAATAGATTAAATCCAATACTTTAGTGGCACGCTCCACTTTACCATTAAAGGAAGTTTTGGCCATTTTTCCTTTAAGACATGATTCACAATGAGTTAACTCTTTAAGTTCATTATCATAGAATGATCCTAAATTAGTTAACTTAGCAATCCTATCTTTAGAAACGTGGCCTAAACGTGCGTGCCATAAAGAAGCCGAGATCTTATCATCTCTTTTGTGTTTGTTTAATTGTTGTATATTCAAAATATTAGTGTCTTTAGTTGTATAAAGTCCATTTGATAATGTACCAAGCAAAACGGAAGTTTTATTCTTCTTAAGATAAAAGTTTCCATTTCTAGAAAAAGTCTCATAATCTTCACAATCAAGTATTGGAATGGAAATGATATTATGAATAATAGAAGGTAAATAAAGGAATTTGTTCAAAACTAAAGTAAAGACACCTAAATCTAATCTACACGTCCCGATGGCTTGAGCTTGAACGCTTGATCCATTCCCAACCTTCAAGATGCATTCTCCTTCTTCAAGCTGCCAGACCTCATTTAGCATATGTACATCATTACAGATATGACCTCCACAGCCGATATCAAGTACCCAAGAATTAGAATCAATAGATAGATTTACTTCAACAATAAACGTACCTTTTTTTAGAGTATCCTTATACTCTTGGCAGTTCCTCTTCCAATGCCCTTTCTTGCCACAATGATGGCAAATGTCCTCTGTCTGATCCTTTCTCTTCTTGGCCTTTCTATTTTTAAACCCTCTATCGGGTTTAAGAAATCCCTTCTTCTTGGGAACTTTCTTCCCTTTGCCTTTAGAAGGCCTAGAAGAGAAAGTGACCATCATTACTTTGTGATCCTTCTTGATCGTGTCTTCAGCAGTCACAAGCTGACTAATCAACTCAACTACAGTAACATGAGGATGATTAATGTTAAATTTAGCACGAAAGGATTGAATGATGGTGGAAGCGATACGAGCAACAAATCCACAGCGAGTTCTTCACTCAGTGGCATTTCCATGGAGGTCAGTTTCTCGTTCAAAGCAAGAAACTTGAGACCGTGCTCATGGACACTTGTACCTTCTTTCATTCTAAGATGAAAGGCTCCTTAGAGGTGTTGTACCTTGGAACACGCTCTTTGGGGCGCTATAATTGCTCGAGATGGTCGTAAATCTCCCAAGCGTTGTCCATTGACTCGTGTTGCCTCTGCATGTCCGGAGACATGGTGGCCAACATGAGGCAACGGGCTTGAAGATTATCTTCAGACCATTTCGCAATCGTGTCCCTTTCGGCCTGAGTCGGAGCCTCGCCCTTAGCGACAGGCTCTCCCTCGAAGAGAACATATCTTCTCTTTTCAGAATCTAAAACTATCTTTAGATTCCAAAGCCAATCAGAGTAATTGGGCTCCGTCAACTTGTTTGATTCGAGGATGGATACCAAAGGGTTTTTGGTTGCCATTTCAATTGTAGAGAAACACAGAACTACAACCTAAATGGAAAAACAAAGAAATCATGAGCATGCTGAATAATAACGATACATATTATCAAGGTCTTTAGAAATATGTTCTCCCACTGTTTTTAGAAAGTCTAGAAATCCCAACGACTTTAGAAGAAACTTATTTTCTCAATGGGTACTAGGATCCGAAGCATTCTTAGTTTTAGACCCACGACTCGTGAGACATCCGAAGGTCTAAGAATCTTTAAGTAGGTACGAATTGCCAATTCCATCCCCATGGAATTCCTAGTAATATTTTTGCATCACTAATCTTTCAACCATAGACCCACGACTCGTTAGACATCCATATCTACTTTAGTGTTGAGCAGGACCCATCAATCATAAGATCTCAACCAAACTTAGTCCAGAACGACCCACGACTCGTGAGACATCGTCCATTCTAAAATGGTCAAGAAATATTAATTATTTAAAATAATTAATCAGGAAACTAAGAGTTAATAAGCTACACTAATTACCCCACGACTCGTGAGATAGTAATTAGTTTCACTTATTAAGTCCTAAATCCTATTGATGGAATGCTAGGAATTTTATTATCGTGATAAAACACCTATTTATTTGAATTTTGCTCATTATTTAAATGGGATTTTCGAATGACTTCACCAACATATAATGTTATCCAAATTTTAATTGTCTTGTTAATGTAGTTTCACATAAAGTGCATCACAGAAGCAGTTAGCAGATAACATGTCCTAGCATGATACTAATTATGTGATGATCATGGGTATCCTATCTTATATGTGATTTTGGGAGCCACTCCAAAATCACTAGTTCTAACATTCATGTCACATAAGACAATTCATATCACATAGGGATACAAAATTTAATGGAAAAAATGTCATATCTATTACATTTAATAAAAACCCTTCTAAACATTTTGAGGGGTCTTCTTATGGTCACCGTTCTTCAAGTGCTTCTTGTGGATCCTTCTTATTCTATGGGTGCTTGTCTCCAAAATGAAAATAAAAACCTCACTTCTTAAGTTCTACTCTCTTTACATAAAGTAATATGACTCAATTTTCATAGTGACCATAGATAAGTACACGGGGCATACCCCGACCCAAAAACAATAATAAGGAAAGCCACATAATAAACACATAATAGTACGCACATAAGTAGGGCTCCAACCCCAATTGAAAACGCGCAACTATGGGACTCCGACCCCAATTGAAATCATCCATGTGTAGAATTTAAAACATACATAAGACTAGCATGATTCTGCTCGAATTTAAATTTACCAACTAAATTTAAAATTCCCTTGACTTCAAGTTACAATTAACTTAAGTAATTTGAATATAGTTCATTATTCAAGAATTTATTCAAAATCGAATCACCGGATCTTGACATAACAACAATTAATTCAAAATTAAGTTTTTTGTCTAAAATATCATTCAAAGTGATATTCGTGATTTTCTTGAAAAATAAGAACTTGACTTTAATTCATAAAATCCCAAATTTTATAATTATTTCAAATAAATAATTTTATAAAATTATAATCGAATTTTAAAATAAAATCAAAATTTCGTAATTTGGGATTTTACGAAATTGGAAAACACGAAACGAAAAACCGTTCCGAGATAGCTACGCGCCTCCGCCCGCATGCGTGTGCGCGCGAGCAGGCAGCACCGCGCTCATAGCCCGCACAGAGCTCTCGGTAGCCTGGCGGAAGACTCCCGCAAGCGCGCGTGCCTGGCCGCAAGCAAGGCATGCGCAGGCGGGTGGCGGTAGAGCAAATGGGAAATCATCGGGGCCCCTTGGCACACAGAAATACCCTTCAAATTACCACTTCTCTCCTCCGCCTATAACAAAAGGGATAACACTTACGGTTCCTCGACCCCCCGGAAGAGCGGCCTGAAGGGTAATCTGCGGAGAAAACAGAGAAGAGAGAATCAGAGAAAAAACGCGGAAAGGAGTCCTACAAAGAGAGGAATCACAGATAAAGCGAAAAAATCCAGGAACAGAGGGAGGTCCCGGCAATGACTCGTGGCGACTAGTAGATCTCTTGAAGATTCCGGTCGACAACTACGGCTGTCAGAACTAGGGTTACAGAAGAACGGCACCCTCATGCGAGAGAACGAAACCCCTCATACGAGAGTACGAGATGAGTATACGACTTTACAATTTGCCTTTTTTTTTTTTTTTTTAACATACATCCTAAGTATGATTTCAAAACGAATCATTACCCTGGACAATGAAATCATTAACCGTTTGGACCAACCGCTGTTGACTTACTTTTTTACAACATAAAATTTTGGCCCAGAAACATCATTTTCGTCCATTGTTTTGAGTCGTCATTGAGAAATTGAAAAATTCTAAGTTAAACCCGACGGCTAGTTCCTAAATAATTAAATAGTAAATACATTATACTTGTTATTTAATTGGTCACTCTTCTTAAATTTTTACTAACCACACGATAAGTGTAAAATATTTCTTCCTCATTTTACTAATTTAGTCAAGTTAAGTTCGGATTAAAATTAAGAAGGAAATTGACATTAGTCATTTATATTTGCAGACAAGATCTTTTAACATGATTTGGAAAAACTTATGTTGATGACTGCGTTTGGATAGATTTAGAGGAAGTCCATCACGATTCATGACATAACAAGAGTTTTCCATCCTTCAATAATAATAATTGCACTCTTAATTAAATAATAAGGCTCTTTTCTACTAGTGTTTTGTTACACTAATCATCGTATTGTTTACTCTTTAATTAGTGCCCAAATGTTCCTTAAAGTTGCACCTTTTTGTGATATTTATCAATAGAGTTAATTTTTTTTCAATACCTCAACCTTTGGGGTGTTTCGCATTTTAGTACCTAATTTTTAAAATTTTATGTTTTACTATCCAACCTTTAAATTTTGTTACACTTAAGTGCTTAATTTCTAACCGACCTCTAAGAAAATGACACATGTTTTACATTTATTGGTTGGATTTGAAATTGAGCACTTAAGTGAAACAAAACTCAAAGGTTGGATACCAAATCCTTAAATCAGTGTTTTTAAAACTGGACCGGACTGGCCGGTTCGACCGGCTCAACCGGTGACCAGTGGCCTCTCCTGTCCGGTAGACCCTATAAAACCGGTAGGGATCGGATCGGTCATGAACCGACAAAATCGGCCGGTTAATCGGCGGTTCCATGCCTAAAACCCAGATCGGACCGCCGGTTCATGAAAGCAACATATTTCTTTTTTATTTTTCTTCCCACGTTTTCACCATTATCGTGCGCCGTTTTGCCCCCTTCGTGCTTGTCACTGCAGCCGACCTTCATTTTCCGCCTGCTACAAATAATTGAAATCTAACCTTTCATTTTTTTCAAATGACTAGAGACGCTTGCAGAGGGAAAGAAAGTGATACAAATGACGAGAAAGTTTTTAGATTTGCTGGTGTCTCTCTCTCTCTCTGGGCTATTACAGAGTACAGAGAGGTTTGAAGAAGAATGGAGGTGTTGAAAGCTGGTGAAGAAATAATTGAGTTTTTCTTATGGGACTTGGGATTCTTGAATGACGGCGCTTCTTTAGTAGTTAAAGTTTAGGCTGCGTTTACTTCTCCACTGAAGGGTGGTTGAGACTAATATATCATCATTTCCAAGAGTTTACTTTGTACTTTAGCTTTTCCATCAATTACATAAAGTCCCAGGTTAAGTACAAGTAATTGGTAGATTTTTATCTTTCAAATTTGGAGGTATTATTTATCTATTGTGGCTGGACAAAGCAAAAGTACAAAAATACCCCTCAAATCAGACCTCAAATTACCAATTAGTCCCTCTCTTTTCCCCCCAAATTTGAATTGGGAAAAGTGGAGGATGTCTTGGTAATTTGGCCCTTTAACCATTGAATACAAACCAAGAAAAGTAAAAAAGCAGTCCAATCAAGATAACACCTAACTAGCAAAGTAAAATGTACTAATGGATAAATAGTCTAGATTTTTTTAAATGCTAATCCATTTCCATTGATTTCCATACTAGCAAAGTAAACGTAACCTTAGGGTTTTAGTTAATATTTCTTTTTCTTTTTTCTTTTTTTTTTTCATTGTGCGTTAACTTATTTGTTCTTCTCTTTTTTCATTTTTTCATCTTTTCTCAATATATATTATACTCTTTCATTTTTCAAGAATTTTGTTGGATTAGTATGTAAATAAAGTTGATAGAAATTTGGTGGATTTTACAAGAAAAATTTTATTTTTCTTCAAATATTTGTATTTTGAATAGGTTTTATAATTTTATAATATTATATAAATATACATATATTTAATAAAATTATTATTATTTATTTATAACGTCATATCGGTTGAATCAGTGGTTGAACCGATCCTACCGGTAACCAGTAAGGCCTCCGGTTTGCCCTCCAGTCCGGTTTTGAAAACATTGTCTTAAATTTCAAAGGTTGGGGCGAAAAAAAAGATTATATATATATAAACTTCTATCATTTATATATTAGGAAAACACAATATAAAAAATAATAGACGATCGAAAATAGTGATTTTGGGATGTGAAAAAATTACAAAAAGAAAAAAAGCCATATAATCATTATCCATAACAAATTAAGAAATTAGGAGTTTCTAATTGAAATATATATAGCAAATTTATATTTAGCCATCCTATGCTGATTAATTTGTTGTTATATTTAATTCTAGGATTTTTAATATCTATATCGACGTAATTATTTTGAATGAAAGTATATGTTTGGATTATACCATTACTTAGCTCTCATGTCTTAGTCGCAATAGCAAATTTTGTAGTAAAATAATCAAGGTTAACACCAAAACAAGCAATTTTAGCTTTCTTGAGCATATAAAGGAAAACTGTTGCATGCTGGACAGCAATGTGGGGAAGACACTAATTACACGAAAAGTGTAATCTTTAATGATATTTAATTAAAATAAATTTAAGGGCGAATTACATCTAGGTACCCTCACAATAGGCGAAATTACAATTTAGGAACCCTTGTTTGAAAAATTACATATTAGTCCCTATAAGACGTGTTTGGCTTGAAGTCCCTGACATTTGAAGGGGCAATTTGGAGGTGTATCATTGTTTTTCGTGTTATTTGATGGGAACAATGGCCTTTACCCACTAGCTTATGCAGTAATTGAAACTGAGAACAAGGAAAAATGACCTTTTTCGTCAGGGACTTCAAGCCAAACACGTCCTACAGGGACTAATATGTAATTTTTCAAACAAGGGTTCCTGAAATGTAATTTCGCCTATTGTGAGGGTACCTGGATGTAATTCGCCCTAAATTTAACCTTTATTATTAATTTTTTCTAAAATTATATTAATCACGTCAAAAAAAATATAAAATACTCGATTCTCGTTACATTAATTTAGTCGAGATAGATAAAACTATAATCACCCAACAAATAAGTGTTTGCTTAGCAACAGTCAACACTTAAGTGATGGTGTCGAAAAATAAACTAAAGCACCGTTTGGATTCCATGCTCACCCAAACCCGCTCGGCTTGGGGTGCTTATTCAAAGGGCACCCACTTGTCTTAAAGGGCATTTCATTCGGCCATAACGCACTCGATCCATATCGCGCTCATCCAAATTCCAAACGATATGGCTAAAATACTCTCCGTTCGGTTCAATCTAGCGGTCTGCTCACCCCATTCCATTCGAGGTCTTGCGTAGATGGAGCTAGTGCATTGGATTACATAAATTATAATTCATGCATTGGATTAGAGATCCCAACATTTGCCTATTTATATATTTATAGGACGTCCCAGCGTGGAAATGTACGCTTCTGTTCTTGCATGCCTCATTAGGTAAGACTTTCTGCTCTTTCTTCTTAATTTTCTTTCAGTTTAATCATTATATTCAAACACTTCTCCATATTTTATGTGCATGCATGCTTTGAGTTATCAGTATGCTAATTATTGATCTCTATCTCTGCAATTTTTGCCGAACTTTTTGATCGTTTTGAGCGATGGGTTTTTGTTTGTACTCTGTGTTAGAGTTTAGGAATACCCGAACTATGTTATTTTCCCTAGATTTCTCCGTTTTCTGCCAACTTAGGTTGTCGGGCCCGTATAAAGATTGAATCTTTATGTTAAACTACGTCGAGATCTGATGTCTGACTTCTTGTTTCCCAGTCATTTCTGCACAAGATCAAAGCAAAAGCACAAGTTGGTTCCAACAATGGCGAATGGTTCGAGATTCTTGCTGAATTAGAATTACCTGTCTCTGTTATTGTTACTGTTATTATTCTCAGTACAAACTTCACAAGCTTCTCAACCAAGAACCCAAAATGAGTTGGAAACAGAGGTTTTTCTTTCACCAGAAATTGTGTTAGAGCCAGGATTAGTTTCTGATAAGATCTACTATGGCATCGAATTCCCCGGTGGCCATATAGCTCTCAAGATGTTCAATGCAGAATTAGTTGATGAGAAGGGAAATCCTGTCCCTCTTCATGAAACTTATCTCCATCATTGGGTTCTAGATAGGTACTACCTAAGAAAAGGTGTCAGTTCTCGGAATAAGCTCGATGATCTTGCATTCGACAGCCCGGATTACATCAGGGCGGGAAATAGTGGGATTTGTGACGACGGGCTGACTCAGTATTACGGGCTTGGGTCTGAGACCCGTAAAACAGACACGGATATACCGGACCCATTTGGGATTGAGTTGGGTAACCCGTTGAGTATCCCTCCCGGGTATGAGGAGGGGTGGCTTCTGAATATCCACGCCATTGACACTCGTGGTGTTGTGGATAAGTTGGGATGCACGGAGTGTAGGTGTGATTTATACAATGTGACTCGTGATTTTGATGGGGGATTTTTGCCCTCGATTTACAAAGGGGGGTTGAGATGCTGTCCCGATGAGTCGAGGTGTATGTTGAGAAATGGGTTTAGCGGTGCGACGAGAAGGTTATATTTGAGGTACAAGGTTAAGTATGTTGATTGGGATGAGAAAATTGTGCCTGTGAAGATTTATATTCTTGATGTTGCTGATATTTGGACTAAGGGTGATGAAGCTAGAGGGATCAAAGACGATCATCATTGTTTGGTAATGACTCTTACTGTGTTTAAGATGTAGGAATAATAAAACTAACATACTTTGAGGTATGTCATAATTACTCAACCTTCCCTCAAGGTTTGTGAAAGTACAAAAATTTCCCCTGTCAAAGAATTTGGTTTCATTATACCTAGTTCGATGAATTTTGATGGTTTCATCTCTAACTTTCATGATATCCTACTTTTCCCTTACTGATCATTATATTTATTTTAAATTCATTATAAAATAGCTTTTGTTAGGCAAATCATGGAGTATGTAGGGGAAAGTGTTTGTAATATCACAAACCCAGGGGATTTTTTGGTAATTAGGCCAAACTCTAGGGTATGTCAGTGTAACTATCCTTAAGATTTTTGATGAAGTTCTGTTTTACCAGATGTTTTTCCTTATGTGTTTGTTTTGGTATAGGTTGAATATGATGTTGAGGCTTGTCCGATTGCCGTGAACAAAGACGGGTGTATTCACTCAAAAAGGCTAACTTTTAGTTCGCCGTTTGGTGGTGATGTGATCTATGGAGTTGGACATCAGCATGCAGGGAGCACCGGCATAGCCTTATACAGAGAGGTAATAACGAACATTTGAAGTCATTTTTTGAGTCAAAACTAGTCTTGCTTACGTATTTGATTCATATGGGAGTCCTGTGTTGTTTGTATATACCAACTATTTCAGATTTGGAAAAAAAAAGTGTTTGCCATAGGAAACTATGTGAAGTTTTGTCATTGGTCAGATGAACCATAAAAGAAACAATTCTGCAAGTGTAACAAAGATATTGATGTCTGCTAAACTGGTCCAGAGAGGAAGAGAGATTTGCTCATCGATTCCACTTTATGGGAAAGGAGAAGAAGCGGGAGACGAGGCAGGTTACGTTGTGGGAATGTCGACCTGTTACCCTGCACCCGGATCCATCAAGATCTCTTCGGGGGAAATGCTGACTCTTGTTTCGAACTATAGTAACACACAGGAACATACAGGAGTCATGGGCCTATTTTACCTCTTGATAGCCCCTTCATCACCAAAACAGAGCATTTTTCTGCATGATCTGTCTCATGTAAGTATGAAATTTTGCTAGAGTTTAGTTTTTAGCAAGATTGAGCGTTAAATTTCAACGAAATCTTATATGATTACATTTTGTGAGGATGAAGCCTGTGTTACATTTTACGTGTTTACTGGGGACGACTGTACCTTCCAGCCTACATTTGCTAGTCGGAATTCTAAAAAATGTTCGGTTTCGCCTATGGATTCGTTTCTCTTGCAGGTGAATAAGAGTGTGACAATGTCCAATTTAATATGGCCCATTGCTCTCTTTGTAGCTGCAATTGTTGCAGTTGTCATTTTGGCGATGAAGAGTAGAAGAGGGAGAGAAGAAGGCTATGAAGCTATGATATAAGCTTCCTCTTTGCAGTTATATTTCTGCAATTTTACGTGTTTTATTGGCGTCTAAGCGGTTCTTTTAATTTTCTTGAATATTTTGGTGGTGAAATAGCAGTCCATATGTGTGAATTTATTAAAAATAGTAATCTACATGTATAATACTCATCATTGTATTATATGGATATGGTAATGTAAAAGTTGCCTTGTGTATTTTTCTTTTTTTTTTTTTCCAACATACATTCTAAGTAGGATTCAAACCAAAATCATTACACTGGACAATAAAATTATTAACCATTGAGACCAATCCTTATTGACTTATTTTTTCAACCGTTCATCAATTTCAGATCCAAGTAGCTAATCAATAGACCTAGTTTTTACAACATAAAATTTTGGCCCAGAAACATCATTTTCGTTCATTGTTTTGAGTCATCACTGAGAAATTTAAAAAATTATAAGTTAAACCCGACTCGGTCGGTCCCTAAATAATTAAATAGTAAATATATTACACTTGTTATTAATTGGTCACTCTCCTTAATTTTTTTACTAACCATACGATGAATGTAAAATACTTCTCCCTCATTGAACTGATTTAGTCAAGTTAGGTACTAACCACACGATAAGTGTAAAACATTCCTCCTTCATTAAACTGATTTAGTCGAATTAGGTTCGGACTAAAATTAGGATGGAAATTGACATTAGTCATGATCAAGGGCGACGCCACAGCCACACTTGTGGGGTTTTTTTTGTTATATATATATATATATTATATGTTTTTAAATTTGTAATTTAAAAATAAGCATTTTGACCCCACTTAAAAAAAGGAAAAAATGTATTGACCCTATAAATTTTAGAATTGTGTACAAATATAAATAAGATAAGTGTTTATTTTCAGTAGTTTTGGAGTATTTGGAAACCAATTTCTACCTAATTTAAGCAAAAATAATCTAGAATCGAGAATCATATTTTAGATTCTGCTTATAAATTATACGGTTTTCTCTTAATTTATTTAAAATTTTATTTTGACAATAATATCTTTATTAAAATATTAATATTCTTATAAATTATACGGTTTTCTCTTAATGTATTTAAATTCTATTTTGATAATAATATCTTTATTAAAATATTAATATTCTTAAATTAACATATTTACATACAAATACAATTTTGTGGTTTACATGTTCATTACATCTTTTCTTTTTCTATTGTTTATATATTTTTTTCTTTTTTCATCAGAATTTCGTAATTTCAAAAAGTTTCGTAAGTAAAAAATCTGTAGTTACAAGGTAAATTTACTCTTTTCTTAATTTTTATAAATAAAGGTACATATAGAATAATTCTATGTTTGATTAATTACAAATAATCTTATACAAAATTATAATAATTTATAATAATTTTTATATTAATATGATACTTAAACCGTATTTATATTATAATACCCAAAAATATTCAGAGTATTTCAAGGTAAATTTGTATCGATTATCCACTTTTGTTTGCATTTATTATTTTTCTACTTATCATTTTTTTTTCAAACTCGTCGTTTTCACTCCTATTTTAAGTTAGAGTTTGCAAACATCTCCTTAGAGATATATCTAGTACAAATAAAAAATTGTAGAGGGTAATTGTAAAATAAATATTTTAAATAAAATATCTTATTTTTTAATAATATATTTTTTATTAGTAGTTAAATTTTTATGATAATTTAAAATAAATATTTTAAATATATATTATATTTTAATAATTTTTTTTTAATTAGTCATTAAATTATTTTGACCCCACTGTCCGATAATTCTGGAGTCGCCCCTGGTCATGATTTGGAAAAGATGACTGCGTTTGGATAGATTTAGAGGAAGTCCATCACGATTCACGACATAACAAGAGTTTTCCATCCTCCAACTGTTGTATCAATAATAATTAGTCTTAATTAAATAATAAGGCTCTTTTCTAGGGAAAATTGCAATTTTAGTCCCATTAGATTCAAACCGTTGTAATAAAGGTCCCATTGGTTTGAAATATCTAAAGTATATCCCATTGGATTCTAAAAAGTTGCAATAAAGGTCCAATTGGATTCTAAAACATTGCAATATTAGTCCCACATTTGATCAACTAACAAAATAATTAGATGTTTCGTTAGTGTAAAAGATTTTTCTTTTTTTGTTTTGGGAAATCACTATTTTTTTTTTCTAAAATATTTTATTTTCACTCATATTTGTTCGAATTTTTAATATTTTATTTTTTCCCCATATTTCTCCTAATTTCCACCACATTTATGTCATTTAACGCCCTCTGGCTCCTCCCCATCCTCGTGCTTTCCACCACATTTATGTCATTTAACGCCCTCTCCTAATATTTTATTTTTTCCCCATATTTCTCCTAATTTCCCATAAATGTCCTTCTCTTCCCCATCCTCTGGCTCCTGACTACGTTTTGACGATTCGAGTTCAATGGGATAAGCCCTGTATTTTTTCAAACCCGTTTGATACTCCAAAATTTCTGCAGATCTCTAGGATTTCTACCGGTGGTTCTACTGCCCCTCTGGAACCACCGAACATTGCTTATATCATCATCCCCCTTCTTTTCTGGACTGCAGTAGCTTACTGCCTATTGAAGTGGGCGAAAAAGAAGGCAGAATCGCTTAGAATTGTGATCAGCTTTATCAGTTGGTGGATATTCTTCCAAGAGAGGTTCTGATTCATACTTTGGTCTGTCGTCTGCTTCTGCCTCAGCTGGAACTCTCTTGGATGGGCAGAAAGAGTCCTTCTCTTCCCCATCCTCTGGCTCCTGACTACGTTTTGACGATTCGAGTTCAATGGGATAAGCCCTGTATTTTTTCAAACCCGTTTGATACTCCAAAATTTCTGCAGATCTCTAGGATTTCTACCGGTGGTTCTACTGCCCCTCCGGAACCACCGAACATTGCTTATATCATCATCCCCCTTCTTTTCTGGACTGCAGTAGCTTACTGCCTATTGAAGTGGGCGAAAAAGAAGGCAGAATGGCTTAGAATTGTGATCAGCTTTATCAGTTGGTGGATATTCTTCCAAGAGAGGTTCTGGTTCATACTTTGGTCTGTCGTCTGCTTCTGCCTCAGCTGGAACTCTCTTGGATGGGCAGAAAGAGTCCTTCTCTTCCCCATCCTCTGGCTCCTGACTACGTTTTGACGATTCGAGTTCAATGGGATAACCCCTGTATTTTTTCAAACCGGTTTGATACTCCAAAATTTCTGCAGATCTCTAGGATTTCTACCGGTGGTTCTACTGCCCCTCCGGAACCACCGAACATTGCTTATATCATCATCCCCCTTCTTTTCTGGACTGCGGTAGCTTACTGCCTATTGAAGTGGGCGAAAAAGAAGGCAGAATCGCTTAGAATTGTGATCAGCTTTATCAGTTGGTGGATATTCTTCCAAGAGAGGTTCTGGTTCATACTTTGGTCTGTCGTCTGCTTCTGCCTCAGCTGGAACTCTCTTGGATGGGCAGAAAGAGTCCTTATATTTAGTTTTACATTTTGTTTATGGCGATTTCCTTACATTTTCTGCAGATCTCTAGGAGTTCTACCGGTGCTGCCCCTCCGGAAGCACCGTACATGGCTTATAGCATCATCATCGCCCCTTCTTTTTTGGACTGCCATAGGTTACTGCCTATGGAAGTGGGCGAAAAAGAAGGCCGAATCGCTTAGGATTGTCATCAGTTTGATCAGTTGGTGGACGTTCCTCCGAGGGAGGTTGTGGTTCATATTTTGGTTGGCCATCTGCTTCTGCATCAGCTGGAGCTCACTTGGATGGGCAGAAAGAGGCCTTCTCTTCACCATCCTCTAATTCCTGGCTACCATCATCTATCACAGTCATTAGACTTTAGATTTCTGTTTTTTAGATTTCTGTTTTTTTGTTGGTAGTATGATTCTATTACATTGCTAACTTTAGAGCTCTGTTTTTGTTGCCAGTATCGTGATTTTTTGGTTGCTAGTATCATGATCTGTATTAGAGCTCTGTTTTTGTTGCTTTTTACTTGGGCTCCTCACTAAAATGTAAAGAACTGAAGAATTTCTTTTTTATCGGAGTCATCTTTAATAAAGCTTGAGCCTAGATTAGTTCAGAATTTAGTATTAATTAAGTGAATACATATAGATAATAATACATTTGAAATTAAAAATATGTATAATTTAGTGTGTAAATATATATATTGTTAATTTTCATATTCTAGCTCGCCAGTCAAAAAATAAAAAATTTGGGATCGGGTTACGACAAGTCGGCTCCTTTGTGACCTAAAAAAAGAATCTGAAAAATACATTACTATTTACTATTTACGTTTCCAAAAAAAAAAAAATACATTATTATTTAGTTGTTGGGGGTAGTTTGAATAACTCCTAATCAATTTGAAATATTTTTACTTTACCCCCATAAAATTATACAATATAATAGGATATAAATACTACATTAGAACGTTTTAGTACTACATTTTGTGAAAAATATACAGAGGTATTTTAAGTAAGTGAAAATTATATGATATTTTGCCAAAATGGGGAGTTAGTAAAAATATGATGCACAATTGGGATTTATCCCACATTACCCCTAATTGTTATTGTTTATTTGTTTATTGAAGAAGGGTGTAAAAATGTAATATCACAATTTCTGATGTGTCCTGATATCATTACTGTTACTGATTATGAGGAGAACAATTCTCTTGATGCTAATCAACCTTAGATGGGATAATTTTCTTTTGAAATTTAAGGATTTGGTACCTAAATTTTGAATTTTGTTTCACTTAAGTGCCCAATTTCAAATCCAACTAATAAGTACAAAACATGTGTCATTTTCTTAGTGGCCGAATCTGAAATTGGACACTTAACTGGAACAAAATTTAAAGGTTAAGTACTAAAATATAAAATTTTAAATCCAACTAATGTCGTTTAACGCCCTCGTGTATGGCGATTACCCACGTTCATCCATTACTCAACTACTCAAGCACGTAGTTTACAATTTCCGCACACCACTCTAACTTAAGTCAAACGATATAAATACTATTCTTTCACCAGAATTCAAGTATGCATAATTACTTACCGAAGTTTTGCTCAATTTTTTGTTCATCATTTTATTCCACCTATGACAATATTACTATCTTGATCAATATCGAAGTGGCTACGAGAAAAACTCCACCTGACTTACAAACAGGGGCGGAGCCCCCTTAGGACAAAGGGGGGCCTTCCGCTCCCCACCCATCCTACTAATCTCCTCAAAATTAATTTTTAATACGTAAATATATATTATTGAAAATAAATTAATTAACACTTTTCATTGAAGGTCAATGAATCAAGTTGCACCCATGTTGTAGCATATTATCTAATACTAGAGAATTGATCAAACCTTTTCACATATAAGGCTCTTCAAAAATCAGAATCAAGAGAACTGTTATCTCATACTTCGAATCTGTAAAGCACAATCTATCTTTTTCAGGAAAATTGCAAATTTTGGACATAACATACCTCATCTTCTATTTTTGAACTTTAATTTGACATTTCTGATTTAGGGACGCTTATTCCCAAAAATTTGCAATTTTGGCCAAATCCAGACGGATCTCTAATTTTCAGGGGGCACTCCGATGGCCACGTAGGCACAAGGGCGGAATTCCAGGCGGCCACATAGGCACAAAGACGGTATTTTGGGCGGTCACGTAGGCACAAGGGCCGCATTTTGGGAAGAAATTAGGGATCCTGCGGGATTTGGTTAAAATTGCAAAATTTTGGGAATAAGTATCCCTAAAATTTGAAATGTCAAATTAAAGTCTAAAAACACAAAATGGGGTATATTACTGTCCCAAATTTGTAATTTCCCCTATCTTTTACACTGCCTAACCGAGTCGGAAAGACGAAAATCGAATCTAATTAGCAGAAAAGGTTTTCTTAGCGAAACACTATCAATCTAACGCTAAACTTTTGAAGAAAGCAAAGCCAAGAATTCATTAAGGCTGCTACTTTATCATTGGCGTAGATTAAAAAAAGGTGCATAGCTTTGCTGCTGATTTGAACAGACAAAATTGATAACTTTTTAACGGTGAAATGTTAATCTTGAACGGAAAGTGGTCAATGGGACCAAAATTAAGAAAAATGCCACTTTATCGGACCAAAAGTGAGATATTGGCAACTGCTGGGACCAAAACTAGAAGTGATTCAGTTTATGGGACGATTTTGATAATTTTCTCAAAAATTTATCAACAACAAAAATATGATACTAAAAATGATGTTTTTCCCATCTTTCGGCCCAATCAAACCTAGTCGTCTATATGAGCTAACGAATTACACGCTCATGGGATTGGTTCAAGTGGTTAATGAGTTCATTCTCCGAGGGGTTCGAATCCCACTTGGGTGTGTGTGTATTAAAAAAAAAAAAAAAAAAAAATGAACCCATTCTAGCTAACAAGTATTGATCCAAATACTTAAATAATTCTTTTTTCAGGGCAGTGACTCGAGTTGGAACATTTATGACCACTTTGGAGTGTGTGTTAAAAAAAAAAAAATTAAACCCATCACCGAGAAAAACAGGTTTAGCCATTTTCTTGAATATACATCGGATATAGATTTGATTATTCACATTAACATGAATCTATAAATGAATATAGAACGAAACAGAAATCTGAAGTTCTTGAATAATTCAGCACAATACACTTGTTCCAGCAGAGAAAAGCATTAGCGTACAACAGCCTGCACAGAAACTTGCACTTCCACAATGCAGCAATCGTTAACGATGTAGCCTTTGTGGGGGTTATGGATATAAGAAATTGGCAAGAAAGAACATCCATAGGAGCGATTAAAACATGTAAACCAGTGAGACACTACAACAGATAATAAAAATGTATTATTTCAAGGAAATGTCAATAAGTAGATGAAAAAATAAAGAAAAACTGAACTTACTTTTATTACGGTATTTCTGCCTATCATGGAACTGGTCTTTGATGTGCAGACGAAATTCTGCATTAACTTTTTCATAGGGAGCAAAGATCTCAGAACTAACTGATTCCAGAAACAAGTCGACATTTTGGCCCTTATCTTTTCCATTTCCATTTGGATATAGTGAAATTTTCCTAAGTTGGCCAAAATTTCACAGAGTTAACAAATAGGCCATGACAAGAACGATAGTATTAACCTAAGACCCACAACTACAACATACTACTGATATATAAGAAGATACATACCATTTGTGATCTCCGGCAGTAAATTCTTGAGAGTACCAAATTTTTCCCAATTTCGAGAAGTTTGAAATCTTCCACTCACGCTTATATGGATAACCAGTTTCTCGCACAGAGACACACTCAGTAAATCGTTCGCTTTTATTCACAACAGAAACCTCAGCTCCAAACACACAGTTGTCATCAACCAGGAATCCATTACTTGGAGCGCTTAAACTTTCTTTGGAGATTAATTTGGAAAAACCCCATTGTGGTTTCAAGCGATGAAAGCGCCACGTTTTTCCTTGAAAACAGAGGAACTTGTCTAAGACTTGATTATACAAAAAGATGCTGAAAATGGCATTAACCTCCCAATTCACAGGCATAGAACTAGTCTCGATGATGGTCACATACGCAGAAATATGATCATTTTCACTCGCGATCAGTCCGCTAGGATAGATTATCAGTCTCCTGTCAAAATACAACATAATTGAATTTAGGCCAAAACCTTTTTTAAAGATGAGCTCAATCAATCTAGCCTATACATTTCTAACAGTATCAGGATTATACATTTCTCTTCCCGATGATATGACCAATTAACTCTCGTCATAAGTGCATTTAGTAGCACAAACCAGAAGAATAAAAGATATTTTTACACAGAGACAGAAATAGAAATAATCAACGTATCATGTTACATATTTAGGGGCCCTTTTGTCTAAAATGTTCAAACTTTCACCGCTTGAGGAAATTGTAATTTTGGTATACCAACTCACCCTAATTTGTAATTTTTATATAAAAAAAATTTCGGTGAAAAAACTAATTTATAACTCTAAATGTTCGTCATTTCATATTCTATTTCACCCGAACAGATAGGTTATATTTATTCAGGTCAAATAGTGCGAACTTTTAAAGTTATGTGTTAGTTTTTCCACCGAAAAATTTTTTGTACCAAAATTACAAATTAGAGTGAGTTACGTTGGCATTCCAAAATTGTAATTTTCTCTTTCACACTATTTTTGAGTTTCACTAGCTACATTCCAAAGAAAGAAAGTTAGGCGCAAACAGCTGATCAATGCATACACAATTTTGAGTTTCACTAGCTACATTCCAAAGAAAGAAAGTTAGGCTGATCAATGCATACCATTTGTAGCCTCCGGCCACGAATTCTCTGGATTCATATTTCTCAATACCAAGCTTCGAAAATAAGGAAAAAGATTCAATCTTGATCAGCAAGTGCGCAGGCGATGCCTCTCTAGTTTCCATTGTAGGTTCTGTCAAAAGGGAAAAAAAAAAAAAAAAATTTGAACACAAGAAAAGACATGAGAACAAAGAGAATTAAAACATTCCGAGCATGAACCATACCTAATACGCCGACAGTGTATTACGAATACTAAATATATTAGTGTGCTAAAATATTGGTACGTTGGGGGTAGGCTACGCGTCGCTTAGTATGCAATACATTTAAAATGATTTATGGATACTCTTATACTTCAAATCACATTTTAATTCCTACTCTTATACTACAAATCTTAAAGTATAAATACAACTATGAGCTATATAGATGAAAATTATATAATAGAATATATACAAATATATGTGTTTATGCCTAAATTATTTTTTATTAAACCACAAATATTATATGTGTTTGTGTTTATTATTTCTTGAACTAAACCAACTACAATCATAAATAAAAGTTTTAAAAGTTCAATTAAACTCTATATACATATTTTAATTTGGAGTATCAATTCGAGTACCATAGAGAATTGATATGCAAAAGTATATTGGTACACAATTCGAAAGGGAATCGAGAGTATTAGGTAACTATGACATGAACTTACGAAAAGCAGATTATAACAAGCACGAAAAGTATAAAAAATTAAAGTAAAGGCATATGAGGTATTGTATTTTAGTTCATAGAAACTTGACAAACCCTCGGCATTCGCATGAAGCTCAACCATCTTTCCGGCGACGAAGACCTTCGTAGATATTTTTCTTTGAATTTTCGCTTTAGATGTTTTTTCTCTGGATTTTCGCTTCTTTTTGAGACATGAATCCCTTTTGAACACACCACCGGCGGCTATTTAACTGCGAATAAGAATCCTTGACAAAACGAAATCATCTTTTAATATTAATTCTTTCCCAATAATTAGGGTAAATTACATCTGGCTAGAGGTTTGCCATAATTATAATTCATTCTCTGCCTTTTTATTTATTATAAATAAACCCCTAATTCGAACGAATCCTGCACTCTGTTAGGGTACCATTAATTTTAAAATTTTAATTTTCAGAAATGTCCTCAAGGACAATATTGTTGAATGTATTTTGTTAAGGGCTCATTTTGTTAGAATATGAAAAGTGTAAAAATTAATTTGTAATTATCTTCATTATTTGAAATATTAAATGTTTGTATATATTTGTATAATATATTAAATCATTAAAATCTATGCTATATATTAAACCATAGACCCAAGTAGTAACCGTCTCTTAGTGTCCTCTTTTTCTTTTTTTCTTTCTTTATATTTATTTATCTTTTATTTGTTTTCTTCCATTACGTTTTTCTCTCTTCTTTTCTTTCTATTTATTTATTCTATTATATTTTCTAAATTATCTTTTCTTTCACCTCATTTCAATTTTTTTTCTTTTCTTTTTGATATAATTTTTTTATGTTATTCATATATCTATTTATTTATATTAATTTAATAATTATATTAAAAATAGTGATAAAATATATATATTCATATAAAAATTAATTTTAATATATTTTAAAAAATCGAATTTTTTAATCTGCATACAAGACGAGTGTGTCAAAATTACTAGTATTTAATTAAAATAAGAATATTTATTTATACTTAATTTTTAATATTCAAATAGATAAATAAAAATTTAAAAATCACCAAATACCCCTCAAAAATCTATATATTACCCACACCCCCAAGTAAACGCAGATCAGCGGCCGCCGCACTCCCCGTGAACGACAGTAACACCCCCGTCGCCCTTTGCCCCTAGCCCTCGCGTATCGCGGTTACCCATGTTCATCCATTATTCAACAGCTCAAGCATGCGGTTTGCAATATCCGCGCGACTCTGACGAAGTCGAATGATATAAATACTATTCTTTCACCAGAATTCAAGTAGGCATAATTACTTACCCAAAGTTTTGCTCAATTTTCAGTTTATCATTTTATTCCACCTGTGAAAATCTCACTATCTTGAGTATCGAAGAGGGAAACACTCCACCTGACTTGCTAAAATCTTTTTTGGTAAGGCGATCTTACAAAATAAGCTTGGTCTAATTTCAATTTTCAACTACAAATGGAACTCTCACTTGTTCGCACTGCCGTCAGCCCACATAAATGTCAGTAAAATAAGTATACTATCTGCATGGCAAGGAGTCTAACAATTTTATTTTAGGCTTTTTGTAGCATTATTGCATGATATCAATTTATGATGTACGGACACGATATAATATGGATATTATGATACAATTTTTATTTTTATTTTTTCACGAAAGAAGTATTCAATACGAATATCTGACACTGTGACACAACACGATTCGATTTACAAAGGGGGATTTTTGCCCTCGATTTACGAAGGGGGTTGAGATGCTATCACGACGAGGCAAGGTGTATGTTGAGAAACAGGTTTAATGGTGTGACGATAGAAGGTTATATTTGAGGTACACGGTTAAGTATGTTGAATGGGATGAGAAAATTGTGCCTGTGAAGATTAATATTCTTGATATTACTGATATTTGGACTAAGGGTGATGAAGCTAGAGGGATCAAAGACAGTCATCATTGTTCGGTAATGACTCTTACTATGTTTAAGATATATATAGGAATAATAACACTAGCATACCCTGAGGTATGTCATAATTACACAAACTTCCCTCAAGGTTTGTGAAATTACAAGAACTTCCCCTGTCAAAGAATTTAGTTTCATTATACCTAGTTCGATGAATTTTGATGGTTTCATCTCTAACTTTCATGATATCCTACTTTTCCCTTACTGATCATTATTTTTATTTTAAATTCATTATAAAATAGCTTTTGTTAGGCAACTCATGGAGTATGTAGGGGAAAGTGTTTGTAATATCTCGAACCCCAGGGGATTTTTTGGTAATTAGGCCAAACTCCAGGGTATGTCAGTGTAACTATCCTTAAGATTTTTGATGAAGTTCTGTTTTACCAGATGTTTTTCCTTATGTGTTTGTTTTGGTATAGGTTGAATATGATGTTGAGGCTTGTCCGATTGCCGTGAACAAAGACGGGTGTATTCACTCAAAAAGGCTAACTTTTAGTTCGCCGTTTGATGGTGACGTGATCTATGGAGTTGGACATCAGCATGCGGGTACCACCGGCATAGCTCTACACAGAGAGGTAATAATGAACCTTTGAAGTCAAACTAGTCGTGTTTATGTAATTTGATTCAAGTGGGAATTCTGTAAGGTTTTGCCTTTGGAAACTATATAAAGTTTTGATGAACCATAAAAGAAACAATTCTGCAAGTGTAAAAAAGATATTGATGTCTGCTAAACTGGTCCAGGGAGGAAGAGAGATTTGCTCATCCATTCCAGCTTATGGGAAAGGAGAAGAAGCGGGAGACGAGGCCGGATACGTTGTGGGAATGTCGACCTGTTACCCTGCACCGGGATCCATCAAGATTTCTTCTGGGGAAATGCTGACTCTTGTTTCTAACTATAGTAACAGGTCCTGGGGCGGGGCTTAGTTACATCTTTTTAAAATTTTCTACATAAATGTAATAGATTAAAAAATAGTTCGAAACTTTTTCCGCTTCTAATCCTTCTAATCAATTCTTCACATATATTTGAATAATCCTTCTAATCAATTCTTCAATTACACTTTGATTCAGGGACACAACTAGAGTTTACTAACGTAAAGTTTTGAAAAGTACCAAGATAATATTATATGATTACATTTTGTGAGGAGGAAGCATGTGTTACATTTTACGTGTAAAATATATGTTTATTGGGGAGGAGTGTACCCATATTTGCTAGTCGAAATTCTAAAAAATGTTCGATTTCGCCTATGGATTCGTTTCTCTCGCAGGTAAATAAGAGTGTGACAATGTCCAATTTAATTTGGCCAATTGCTCTCTTTGGAGCTGCAATTGTTGTAGTTGTCATTTTTGCGATGAAGAGTGGAAGAGGAAGAGAAGAAGGCTATGAAGCTATGATATAAGCTTCCTCTTTGCAGTTATTCTCGAATATTTTGGAGGTCAAATAGCACTATAGCAGTCCATATATGTGAATTTATTAAAAATAATAATCCACATGTATAATATTAATACTCATCATTGTATTATATGGTAATGTAAAAGTTGCCTTGTGTGTTATATGTTCACTTTTAATTGCCTTTATCTTTCCTTAATTATTCAATATTATGCTATTCTGAGTCATTAGATGCTCGAAAAGTTTAACATCTTAACGGTCTGATCCAATTTATCTTATATAAATGGGTTATAGAAACAAAAATACGCCTTGCAGAATCGCCACAACAAAGGTGAGCAGAGTGTCGACGAGCTTAGACGAATAGATCTGTTTCTCCGATTCGGATCTCCATTTGGGCCCTCTTGTCTCTTGCAGGACCCTGACTCGCGATTCTGGGAGATGGGTTCAAATTTGTATCGAGATTCGAGATTGACGAAGGCTCGACAAACAATTAATCAACAATAAAGTTTTCTAATTATCCTCGATAGATATCAGCTACAACGGGAGAAGAGATTCAAAACTCAAAATTCCTACGACAAATGGGTCGAAGTTAACAGAGAATAAAATGGAATCGCAAGATATGTCTAGGAAAAGGGGAACAATTATGAGAAATCCCTCATGATGAGACCAAAATTGAATGGAGAATGGACAGATTATTACGGGAGTGTTTGCAAATTCTAAAAATAAGTATCTATAAGATAAGTGCTTATTTTCAGTACTTTTGAAGTATTTGGAACACCGGCCGGCTTCCACTTATTTTAAGCAGAATTAAGCCAGAATCTAGAAGCAGCACAGGATATGCTTCTGGATTCTACTTATAGCTTATTCAGCTTTCTACCGATAATTAAATTTCATTTTAGACAATAATATACTCATTAAAATATTAATATTCCGTAATTAACCTTTTATATCTATATAAAACTCTATATAGCTTATATTATCATTATTTTTTCTTTTCCTATAGATAATCTTAAAATTTTAATTAAAAGTCTGTAATTATTAAGTAATTATTTTATAAATTTTATTTTTCTTCTTAATTCTTATGAATTTATTTATTTTAAAAACGTTCCATTTTATTTTTTTTTTATTATCTATTTTTTCACATGCATTTTATTTATTATACATACTTATCTTATATAATTTTAAATTATTATTTATATTAATATATTATTTAAATCATTTTAAATTGCTTAAAATAATTTTAAAAAAAGGGGGTAAATTAGTAATTTAATAAAAATTAAAAGTGATTTTCAACTTTTTTTTTTTTGCAAACACCCAACTGATTATATTTCTGTTTTTGGCTTTTTTCCCAAACACTTACTACTTTTACTATTGCAAATTTTAACAACTTTCACTTATGTTTTCACTTCTACTTATGCAGTAGAGTTTGCAAACACCCCTTATATGTATATACGTGTATGTATTGGCGAAATGGGGTGGAGAAGAAGGGTTGCATATCAATGTCTTTCCATGGTGATTTTTTTTTTTTTTTTTTGGATGCGAGGGAAGTGGGATTCCAATGATCCATTGTCTTATAATTTCACCAATTCAAAAATTGAAGGCTCAATTTTACCAAAACCTAAAAACATATCTAATGATTGCAAGTTGAACTATTTTAAGGGATAGATTGAACAATTTTCCCTCACTTATATTTGCAGACAAGATCTTTTAACATGATTCGGAAAAACTTATGCTGATGACTGCGTTTGGATAGATTCAGAGGAAGTCCATCGCGATTCACGATATAACAAGAGTTTTCCGTCCTCCAACTGTTGGTATCAATAATAATTGCACTCTTAATTAAATAATAAGGCTCTTTTCTATTAGTGTTTTGTTACACTAATCATCGTACGTATTGCTAATTCTTTAATTAATTAGTGCCCAAATGTTCCTTAAAGCTATGCACGGTAATAATATAGAGTATCTTATTTATAATATTAGCTATAAATATATAAATGTATTAATTCACTATACGAAATTTAATAACAAAGATAAAAATATATAATTCTAGTCGATTAATTATTACACGTATAAATCAAACATACAAAATAACACAAAAATGACTAACACAAATATAATGTAGTTAATGTTTAAGTAAATTATTTAGATTGAAGAAACAGTAAATATAATAAAATCCTTAGTAAGCTATAAATTAATCAATGAAACAATTGAAATAAAAATGTAATGAAATTATAAATACCGAATATGATAATAAATATTTTGAGACAAAAAATAAAGATCACATGGGTAATATGCTAATTACATAATTATCATTGAACAAATCAATGTATAAAATTACCTTTTCACAATCGATACTTGAACAAAATTTCAAAAGAAAATATTTCTCTATTAAAGATATGGAGAAAAAAATTATAGTTTCAAAAATATATATAAATGTACATATTTTATCATTCAATGAAAATATATATAAAATTACCTTTTCATCGCTGGAACTTGAACAAAACCTCAAAACAGAGGAAAAAAATTAAAATTTAGTATACGAATAAATACCATAAATTGAAATAAAAATACATCGTGGATATGGAAGGAAAAAATCTTACCTTTTGGTTCATAAAAGACCTTCTTACAATTGGTTCTTGAATTTGAACTAAATCCATGGTATTAATATATAATATAACTTATAATATTAAATATGAATTTTGTACATTAAAACAATTTTAAAATAACTAAATCATATAGAAGAAAATATAATCCATGTCATATATTATTTTTGTAAATTCCACCCAAAAAAATATTTTTTATAAATAATAAATAAATTACTGCTAAAATAAAATTTTATTGCTTTAATATACTCAATTTGAATTGAATAAAAGAAACTATAGAAAGTATGAGAAACTTACTTAATAATGGAAGAAACAAAAATTAAGCAAAAATAAAGGAAGAAACAAAGATTAAGTAAAAAAAAAAAAAAAAAAAACAGATAAAACCTAATTGCAAATGGATAAATAACGTGAAAAAGACTTAGTTATACTATAGAAATCGTAAATAAAAAAATGTTAAAGCAAAAGAGATAAAAAAAATGCGAAAAATATAAATAAGATTTAATTTATCAAATAATATTAAAAACTTTACCATGTAGAAATAAAAAAACTCCAAAATTTTAAAACTGTTCATGAAAATTTCAAATAAAATAAGATAGATAACCCAAAATTTGAAAAGAAAAACATAAAACCTAATAAATAATTGATAAATAACGTGATGAAAAAAAAAAAATATATATATATATATATATATATATATGATTTCGATTCTCAAATAACAAAAATGCCGGATCTTCAGCTGCCTGCAAAGATATCCTTGCACTCTTCCAATTTTGAGATAGAAACTTTAATATATAGAAATAGAAAAACAGCAAAATTCCAAACGATTCATTAAAAATTTAAAATGAAATAAAACACATAACTAAAATGTGGAAAGAAAAACATAAAACTCAATAGCAAATTGAAAATTGACGTGAAAAAAAATCGAAAATAACGTGAAAAACACTTAGTTATACTACAAAAATCACAAATAAAAAAGATTAAAGTAAAAATTCCAAACATTAGAAACTTTAATATGTAGATCGAAATAGAAAAACTTCAAAATTTCAAACATTTCATGAAAAAGTTAGTATGAAATAAAAAAGATATAACCCAGAAATTGGAAAGAAAACATAAAATCGAATAACAAATCGAAAAATAATATGAAAAATACCCAATTATACTACAAAAATCATAAACAAAAAAGATTAGAACAAAAGAAGTTCATATTGGAAAAATTAATATGCAGAACTGAAAAAACTCCAAAATTTCAAATCATTCGTAAAAAACTTAAAATGAAACAAGATAAATAACTCAAAAAAATAATTAATGAAATTTAATACGCAATTAGTAAGTACAAAATTGAGCACCGACAAATAACTCACTTTTCTTTAGAAGAGTTCCCTTCTTCTCTCTAATTTTCAATCATTTGATTAAAGAAAGTTGAGATATGAAGTTCATATTTCTCGCCAGCAATGGAGATTTGCATCAGAAAAATACTTGAAAGAGAATTTTAAAAAATGATACAAAAACCTAACCATAACATGTAAATACATAAAAAAGTTAACTATATATTCTATTAATTTGGAAGATCACTATAATTAAGCTAGCATTAGGGGTGTAAACGGATAATAAATGGATCGGATGTATGATTACCATATCCTTATCCGTTTATGATTCGGACGGATACGGATAATATCCTTTTAAATCGAATTCGGATAATATCCTTTTTATACGGATACAAGGCGGATTCGGAAGGATTCGAATTTTAATCGGATTTTCAACTATTCAAAATTTGACATAAATTATTTATTTATATAACTTCGAACTTTTAATCAGATTATCAACTATTCATTTATAGATAAATTATTTAATAATTATATAACTTTGAATATATATATTTTAGACGAATAGAGAAATAATAAGTATATCTATATAGATCATTTTTATGTTTTAGCGAATGTATAAATGTGGTGAAATTATAAATTTTATCATATAATTAATTTGAAATATAATACTTTTATTAATAACATAATATATGTTAAATTATAGGGAAAATTACAAAAATGGTATACCAACTCGGGCCATTTTGCAATTTTGGCACAAAATGTTTTCCGGTGACATCAAAACCCCACAACTCCAAAATTTTTGCAAAACCATGCAAAATTTCGCCGGAGCTGGAAAAACCGGCCGGAAATCTGACATGTCATCCTACGTGGCCAATATGTTGAGTATGTGGCGAAACCACTATGCACACATCATAAACCACTATACATATTCCTTGGGAAAATTACAAAAATGGTATACCAACTTGAGCCATTTTGCAATTTTGGTACAAAAATGTAATTCGCCCTAGTAAATATACATAACTGCTGGTAATATTGAAAAACTTGGAACTTTCTTGGAAGGTATAATTTTTTGAGATTTATTAAAATTTTTAGTGATATATATGGGATGTAATTTGATCAACAGACTCTCATCAGTGATATATATGGGATGCTCATTCTTAGCAGACTCTCATCTCATCAACGCTAAAACTTCAGCCAAAAAGCTAAAAGCATTGCTAGAAAAGGGCTTGTGGGCCGAAACCAATCTCCTTGAGATCGTCCCTGCAATCACAGTCGCCTCGTTGCTGATCGAGGTCATTTCCTGCACAGTCAAGATCGCAGAGTCTGTCCACGAACTCGCCTCGCTGTCCCGATTCAAGGTCCCCGACCTGAAGATGATTAGACAGATAAGTTTGGAGAAGATTATGAGGAGCCCTAGCATTGAAGGATCCCATAATGTTAATATTATGGTTGAATGAATATATATTATGATTATATTATAGCTTATAATACTATAGAGGCATAAGAGATGGATGTATCTTCTTAATTTTTTCGTTATGTATACTGTCTACGGGGTCATTGATATACGTATACATATAATTAAGTATACGATTATATTGAGTATTTATTAATATCATTTCTGGTATATGTAATATATTACACATATATATTACATGCATGAGATTAATACATAGTGAAGAGGCTTAAATTTCTTTTTTTTATTTTTTAGATTATAACTTTATAAAGTAATATATATTTCATATTATACATTTCTATATATATCTATGCATGGCTTCGACATAAACAAGTGTACAAATACACTACAACAAATTATCAAATTCGCAATCATTTTTTTAGCTACAATTTTATTTTTATTGCAAATAGTTATGTTTTGGTGGTGACACCTCTTCTCGAAATTCTTGTGTCTATTACTCTATTATATATGTTATATTTAATTAAAATAGTTAAAACATCTCTAAAATGTTTATTTTACTACTGTAAATTATAGCATACAAACTGTAAATTATAATTATAGTTAATGTACAATATATTTTTATTATAATATTATATATATTTATTAGGGCGAATTACATTTTTGTACCAAAATTGCAAAATGGCCCAAGTTGGTATACCATTTTTGTAATTTTCCCAATGAATATGTATAGTGGTTTATGATGTGTGCATAGTGGTTTCACCACATACTCAACATATTGGCCACGTAGGATGACATGTCAGATTTCTGGCCGGTTTTTCCAGCTCCGGCGAAATTTTGCATGGTTTTGCAAAATTTTTGGAGTTGTGGGGTTTTGATGTTACCGGAAAACATTTTGTACCAAAATTACAAAATGGCCCGAGTTGGTATACCATTTTTGTAATTTTCCCTAAATTATATTATCTCTATATGAATATTGATGTGAACATATAGTTACTAATAAAACCTAAGGTTTTTCTTTAATAAATGCGCTAAAAAATTTACTTAATACTAACAATCTATCATACATACACAGTTTTGTGTATATATTTTAATATAATACATTATTTATCGGATACGGATTACGGATAAATCGGATAACGGATATATCTAACGGATAATGAAACGGATCGGATGTTAAACGGATCTGATGCCTTATTACCATATCCTTATCCGTTTATAATTCGGATGTCTATAATCGAATACGGATAATATCCTCTTGAGACGGATTCGGATAATATCCTCTGTAAACGAATTCGGATGCGGACGGATATCGGATTTTCGAATATCCGTTTATAGCCCTAGCTAGCATGCATTAAGAAATTCCATTTTATATGGATAGAAATTCAAAAAATAAAAAATTAACTATCAAAAGTTGTTACATATGCAATAATGTTAACGGATAGATTTTATGGAAATATATAATTTGAGGCAAATTAGATGGTATTAATGACTTAATATAAACTTAATATTTATTATTTATATGTCAATTAGTAATTTTATGAGAAAAATTCATGGGTTAATATTCAAGAGACAATGATTTTTTTTTCCCCCCTGATTTGGTAAGATGTTAATAAAAATTCTATTTGGTCAAGATTTTACATATATAAAATCACCATATATAAACTCATTATCAATTTTAAATCTTAAATTTATGAAAATTGACAATAAATTAGGGATTGATTGATATCTTTTACGTATATAATCAAATAAAATAAATCTAATTAAATCAACCAATGAGAAAATTATAAATCAATTAAAAATAACAAAAAACTCACAAAATTACACATCATCAAAATGCACAATAAAAAGTCAAACCTCGTTTTCAAATATATAATAGTATAGATATATCATTTATATATTAGGAAAACACTGTATAAAAAATATAGATGACAGGAAATAGTGATTTTTGGATGTGAAAAAATCACAAAAAAGAAAATGTATAATCATTATCCATTACAAATAAAGAAATTAGGAATTTCTAATTGAAATATATATAGCTTTATATTTAGCCATCCTACGCTGATTCATTTGTTGTTATATTTAATTCTAGGATTTTTAATATCCATATGGACGTAATTATTTTGAATAAAAGTATAAGTCTGGGTTATACCATTACTTAGCATTCATGTCTTAGTCGTAATCGCAAATTTTGTAGTAAATAATCAAGGTAGGTTACGATATATATACTTAACACAAAAACAAGCAATTATAGCTTTCTTGAGCAGATAAAGGAAAACTATTGCTGAACAGCAATGTGGGGGAAGACACCAATCAGACCAGAAGTGCAATCTTTAATGATATATTTTAATTAAAACAAATTTAACCTTTATTATTATTATTTTCTAAAATTATATTAATCACATAAAAACATATATAAAACACTCGATTCTCATTATATTAATTTAGTCAAGATAAATAAAACTATAATCACCCAACAATAAATATTCGTATAGCAACAGTCAACATTTAAACGATGGTATCGAAAAATAAACTAGGGCCGCTTGGATTCCCTGCTCACCCAAATCTGCTCGACTTGGGATGCTTATTCATAAAGGGCGGTAAAATTGAACAAGTCACCCACTTACCTTAAAGTGCACCACATTCGACCATAATTCTCTATCTATGTCTATCGCTAAAATTTTTAATGCGCGGACACTTCTAAAAATATTATTTTGTTATGTCATGTCGTGTCGGATATCTTATCCGACACTTCTCATGTGAAAAATTCATAAAAAAATCCGTATTTCCATATCTGTATCGTATCGTGTCCGTATCGTCGTGTCCGTATTTTACAATATATACTAAAATACTCTAAGGCATCCACTTGGCCTATATCGACCTACACTCTCTACTCGTTCAATCTTTGCTTCGCTCTCCCCATTCCACATGTAGTCTTGTGCAGAGCGTACTTAATGCCGTGGCATGTTCCGGTTACCTACGGTCATTCATTACTTCACGATTTAAGCACGTGGTTTGTAATATTTGCACACAGTTCTAACATTATAAATACTATTCTTTCATTAGAATTTAGGCACGCACAATTACTTATTGAAATTCTGCCCAATTTTTAGTTTATCAATTCGTTCCACCTATAACAATTTTATTGTGCCTACGCAAAAAACAACTCCCACCCAACTTCTAAAATTTTTTTTGGTAAGGTGATCTTACAAAATAAGCCTGGTATAATTTCAATTTTCAACTAAAAATGGAACTCTCACTTGTTCGCAAGCACTGCCGTCAACCCACATAAGAGTCAAGTAAAATAAGTATACTATCTTCATGGCAAAGAGTCTTAACAATTTTATTTTAAACTTTTAGCAGAATTATTGTATCATCTCAACCTGTTTTATGCGTGACTTGGATACGATGATATAATTTTAAATTTTATTTTTTCACATAAGAAGTGTTCAATACCAGCGTTCGAGATAACATGACACCATAAAATGATAAATTATAATTCATGCATTAGATTAGAGATCCCAACATTTGCCTATTTATATAGGACGTCCCAACGTGGAAATGTATGCTTCTATTCTTGCATGCGTCATTAGGTAAGATTTTCTGCTCTTTCTTCTTAATTTTCTTTGAGTTTAATCATTATATTCAAACAATTCTCCATATTTTATTTTATGTGCATGCATGCTTTGCGTTATCAGTACGCTAATTACTGATCTCTATCTCTGCAATTTTTGCTGAACTTTTTGATCGTTTTGAGTGATGGGTTTTTGTTTATACTCTGTGCTCGAGTTTAGGAATACCCGACCTATGTTGTTTTCCCAAGATTTCCCCGTTTTCTGCCAACTTAGGTTGTTTCCCTGTCATTATCTTAAACTACGTCGAAAGCTGATGTCTGACTTCTTGTTTCCCTGTCATTTCTGCAAGTCTGCAACAGATCAAAGCAAAAGCACCAGTTGGTTCCAAAATGGCGAATGGTTCGAGATTCTTGCTGAATTACCTGTCTGTGTTATTATTACTGTTATTATGCGCAATACAAACTTCCCAATCTTCTCAACCAATAATCCAAGATGGGTTGAAAACAGAGGTGTTTCTTTCACCAGAAATTGTGTTAGAGCCAGGATTAGTTTCTAATAAGAACTACAACGACATTGAATTTCCCCGTGGCCATATAGCTCTCAAGATGTTCAATGCAGAATTAGTTGATGAGAAGGGAAATCCTATCCCTCTTCATGAAACTTATCTCCATCATTGGGTTCTCAGCAGATACTACAAAAGAAAAGGTGCCAGTGTTCGGAAAAACCATGGTGATCTTGGATTTCATCGAGGCTGGAAATAGTGGGATATGTGACAGCCGGCTTTCTCAGTATTACGGGCTTGGAGCCGAAACCCGTAAAACAGGCACGGATATACCGGATCCGTTTGGGATTGAGTTGAGTAACCCGTTGGATATCCCCCCCGGGTATGAGGAGAGGTGGTATCTGAATATCCACGCTATTGACACTCGCGGTGTTGTGGATAAGTTGGGGTGCTCGGAGTGTAGGTGCGATTTACACAATGTGACTCGCGATATTGACGGGGAATTATTGCCCTCGAGTTACAAAGGGGGGTTGAGATGCTGTCAGGACGAGGCGAGGTGTAAGTTGAGAAACGGGTTTAATGGTGTGACTAGAAGGTTATATTTGAGGTACATTGTTAAGTATGTTGATTGGGATGAGAAAATTGTGGCTGTGAATATTTATATTCTTGATGTTGCTGATATTTGGACTAAGGGTGATGAAGCTAGAGGGATCAGAGATAGGCATATTTGTTTGGTAATAACTCTTACTATATTTAAGATTTAGGAAAATAATTACAGTGACATACCCTGTGGTATATCATAATTACACAAACTTCCCTTGAAGTATGTGAAATTACAAAAACTTCCCCTGTCAATTTTTTTTTTTTTAAATTATATTTGAATAGATCAACTTTGAAGATTTCATGTCTAACTTTCACGAATACCTTGTTTTTACCTTGTTACTTAATGATCAATATTTTGACTTTTTATTCAGCATAAAATAACATACATTGGTAAATCTTGAGTATGTCCGTCGGGGGGAGTGTTTGTAATATCTCAAACCCAGGGAAAGTTTTTGTAATTTGGCCAAAGTCCAGGGTATGTCAGTGTAATTATCTCTAAGATTTTTGATGAAGTTCTACTTTACCTGAAGTTTTCCCTTAAGTGTTTGTTTTGGTATAGATTGAATATGATGTTGAGGCTTGTCCTACTGCCATGACCAACAATGGGTGCACGCACTCGAAAAGGCTAACTTTCAGTTCACCGTTTGATGGTGATGTGGTATATGGAGTTGGACATCAACATGCGGGTAGCATCAGCCTAGCCTTACATGGAGAGGTAATAATGAACATTTGAAGCCAAAATTATTCGTGCATATGTAATTTGATTCGTGCAAAGTGTTTTGCCTTTGAAAACTATGTGAAGTTTTGTTCTTGTTAAGACGAACCTTAGAAACAATTCTGCAAGTGTAACAAAGATAATGATGACTGATGGTTTCAGGGAGGAAGAGAGATTTGCTCATCCATTCCAATTTATGGGAAAGGAGAAGAACCTGGAGACGAGGCTGGTTACGTTGTGGGAATGTCGACCTGTTACCCTACACCGGGATCCATCAAGATCTCTTCGGGGGAAATGCTGACTCTTGTTTCTAACTATAGTAGCACACAGGAACATACAGGAGTCATGGGCCTATTTTACCTCTTGATAGCCCCTTCAGGCACCAAAACAGAGTGCTTTTCTGCATGGCCTATCTCATGTAAGTATGAAAATTTGCTAGAGTTTAGTTTTTAGCAAGATTTAATGTGAAATTTCAACTAAATCTTGAATTCTTTGTCTTATACAGCTACAATTCAGAATGTCATACCTGTAAACAGGAACGAGACCAGGATTTTTTGGGAAAAGGGACGAGATTGCAAAAAGAAAAATTTATAAGCAGGGCAAAGTTACATATTTTTTAAATTTTCTACATAAATATAATAATGGATTAAAAAATAAGTCAAAATTTTTTTCCAAAGACCATAAAAATTTAGGGGAAGAGGCGCCCCACCAGCCCCTGTAGTTCCATTCCTGCATGTAAATTTGAATAAGTCTTCAATCCATTTTTTCAATACACAACTAGATTTTAACCAAGGAAACTAAACTAAAGTTTTGAATAGTATGAAAATAATATTATATTTAATTAGGTTTTGTTGTGACAAAGTATATGCCACATTTTATGCATATAAAATACATGTTTAGGGAGACAATTGTACCTTCCGGCCTATATTTGCTAGTCGGTAATTTAAAAAATGTTCGATTACAGATTCGTTTCTCTTGTAGGTGAGTAAGAGCATCACAATGTCAGGTTCAATTTGGCCAATTGCTCTCTTTGGAGCTGCAATTGTTGCAGTTGTCATTTTGGCAATGAAGAGTGGAAGACGAAGAGAAGAAGGTTATGAAGCTAGCTATGATATAAGCTTCATAGCTTGGGGATGGGTGTATTAATAAATAAAATATTAAAAAATAAAAAAATAAAAAGCTATGAAATAAGCTTCCTCTTTGCAGTTATATTTCTGCAATTTTATTGAAAATAATAATCCGCATGTATAATACTCATCATTGTATTATATGGAAATGTAAACGTTGCCTTATGTTTCCTAAATCCACATGTATAATACTCGTGATCATATTGTATGGTAATGCAAAAGGTTGCCTTACTTATGTTTTGCAAATAGTAGCATTCAAAATTTTAAGATCTTTCGTCATAGTATAATTTTTTTAGGTCGAATTATTAAGATGTAAAATTTTCCTTATTAATGGTAAGTGTATATTTCAGAATTCGAATATAAAATTTTTGATTAAATTAATATAACGTCTGACCGCTAAATTATTCCGTTCCATAACCCAGTTTATAATTGCACTAAAAATATAAGATATATAGATTAATATTTTCAAGCGTATTTTCAGAAAGGTCCAAACCAAACAATGGAAATGGTGTGTACTAAGCATGGGCCCTTATTTCAGAGAGCCCATAATTGTAAATCCTTCTATCTCCAACCTTGAAAGCTTCAATGCGCCATATTTCTTTTTCTTTTTATTTATTTCAATTATTCATAATAATAACTTATTAATATCGAAATATTATTTCTTAGCTTAAACCTGGATTTATTTTTTTAAATTTTATCCAATAATAAAATAATTAAATTAAATAATATCTAGTAAAGTTTGTGGTTGCTTCTGGGCGCAGAACACAACACGTGTTTTTTCGTTTGATTCTCTTTAGTGTTTCTTTATGAGAACGCCTTTTTGATTCACATTATGAGATGCGACTTTGTGACAGCAACTTGTGTAATATTTATTACACGTGGTTTTAAACACCAATTAGCAATAAAGAGTCTGCACCAGCCTGTACTCTTACGTCAATATTATATATATATAATATATTTGTCAATTTATTTCATTGTACTTTTTAGACGGTATTTTCATAATGCTTCAATTTAGTTAGGTCGACGTTTGAATACAAAATTATTTTTTTATTATATGGTTATTATGTCATTAGTTAGTCTTTTTAAGTCGAATTAGATATTTTATATTATCCAATATAATATCAAGACATGTTATAACTTTTATTGCATTCTGTATTCTAGATTTGATACTCAATCGCTTATTATTAACATGTGGGGGTATGCCATTAAGATATGTATTAAGGGGAAATTACATCCAGGTTCTTGAGGTTTGGCATAATTATAATTTAGTTTTTACTTTTTTGTTTATTACAAAAAAAGCCTTATAAACACTGTTTCAATTGAGGTCCCTGGCGCAATAGTGGAAAAGTCAGACAAACACTTTTTACTTTTTTACAAAAAAATACTTGGAAACAGTCTTCATATGGGTATCTTTATAATAAACGAAAAAGTAGGGACTAAATTGTAATTATGACAAAACCTCAGGACCTGGATGTAAGTTGTCCTATGTATTATTATTATTATTTTTTTTTGCATTTTAATTTGTCTTATGCATTAAATATGAAACAATTGACTACTTTATTATATTTTAGACCTTATTAATTAATTTTTCAAATAAATTCGGCCAAATATATACTATTTAACGCTTAATAAGTCAATCACTAAAATAATTGAACTAGACATGGTTAGGAACTTTTGTTTTTTAATTCTCCACTTATTAGGTTCATGTCAACAATAAATAAAGCTTTTTCAATGAATTTTTTTAATCAATACAATTTTTAGAGAATCAGATAAAATTTTTAATCTTGTGATATAATCGGTTATTATTAGACCAAGATTCATTGGGTATGGTTATGAACTTATAATTTACATTATGTTTCAATTATAAATAATTAATATATTAAGGAAAAATTGACCTTTTCAAATATTATTTTAATATTTTTATATGTCATAATCTAATTCCAAAGTCCAAAGTCCAAACCCAAAAGAAACGCTTTAGGACTAATGTTGTTGAAAAAGGGCCGTATTTGACCCGAAAAAGGAAACCAAAAAGCGATCCAATTAAGTATTCGGGTCTTCCCTTCCACAATGAAGATCCTCTTCAAAAATTCCAATATTCTCTTTCCTTTTCCTTCTACATTAAACCAGTCTCCTCCATTAATACCAGAACTTCTCTCTATGTAGATCTACAAAACCCAGATTTTTCTTCGCGATTTCAAGATATAATCCTTGATTCTCTCTACCCAATTATTTCTCTCTACAGATCTGCAAAACCCAGAATTCTTTTGCAGCTTCTCGACATGCCCTGAAGATAAAAATCCGTGAATTTTTCTCTACCCAATTGTTCTTGGTGATCATTCATGTCTACAGGAGTGGAGGCGCATGCGAATTTCAGAGGACCATCTGCTGCAACAATGGCGTCCGAAGGGAAAGCGACGGAGGCCCGGCCCGGATGCCGGAGCCCGGCTGCGACGCCGGGACCGGTGATGATGGAGCATGTGTTATCGGCTTTGGGAGAAACGAGAGAAGAGAGAGATTCGAGAATTCGGAGTTTGTTCAGCTTCTTCGACTCTAACAATGCGGGATACTTGGATTATGCCCAAATTGATCAGGGGCTTTCGGCAATGCAAATCCCTGCGGATTACAAGTTTGCGAAGGAGCTGTTGAAAGTATGTGATGCGAATCATGATGGGAGGGTTGATTATCAGGAGTTTAGAAAGTATATGGATGATAAGGAGCTGGAATTGTACAGGATTTTCCAGGCTATTGATGTGGAGCACAATGGGTGCATTCTGCCTGAGGAGTTGTGGGATGCTCTCGTTAAGGCTGGTATGTTCTCACTACTTTGGTGTTAATGTGTTTGTTGATGTTTCTTGATTGTGTGTTTTGATGGTTTCAATTTATGGGTTGGTTGTTTATGTATGCTATGATTGTTTTCTTATGTTTTTTCGTATTGGGGGAGTAAAGATTATACTTTAGATTTTTTTGTGGCAGAAGTGGACAATATTATGTTGAATTTTCAGTAGAGCTGCTCATGGTGAGCTTGAGTTGATATGGACTTGGATAGACTTTAAGAAAGTGTAAATTTTAGTTTCCTGATAATGTTTGGGAATCGACGTGGTAGTCTCTGAAGTATCCTAATCACAATTCGGGAAATTTTTGGTCAAATAATGTTGTTCATGCAAGTATTCTCTCTGATGAAGATGTGTGTCCTCGTTTGTATTTGCTATTTTGCATAACAAATTATGAAGGTTCGTTGAAAGATCTAGACACAGATATACCTTGCTAATAGCTATCATAAAATTTGGTTGGCTTGTGGAACCGTCCAAGTGTTTGCAAGTTAGCAAGAATATTATTGAAGAGTGGATCGTGTTGAATTGCTTCTGCTTTGTATAAATTTTAACACCACCACAAAAATTGAATTTTCATTAAGCATGGCTGACATCTGGTTCTCTGATGCCTGATGGCCTGATACTTCAATGTAAATACTCAAGATCTATTTACCTGTGGCATATCAGAACATTTTCATACAGAATTATACATACAACCTACTTACAAATCTAAACAACAATAATGATTGGTGAAACCGGAGGAAATGCTTGTTTTTGTTACTTCCAGATGGAAATGATTAATTCTTACACTGAATGATCATACTAAGGTAAAATGCAGAATATAGATTTTTTATATAAATGTTATCTGTATTTTCGCTATCACTTTTCACTTCCATAGATGATGCTCGTGGAAGAACCGTCCAAGTTATTATTTTTGGTGCCCATGTGTGCTTTGCGTCATTTGTATACTTTAATTGAAACAAAAAAGTACTTCAGTTATATTTGCATGTAGTCTAATTCGGCCCTGGCGGTAATCACTCCTTTGTTAAAGTTTTCCAAAATACATGTTTGTCTTCATCTTATGAGTCATGGCAGTTTGTTTTTGCAGGGATAGAAATTGATGATGACGAACTAGCTAGTTTTGTAGAACACATTGATAAAGACAACAATGGAATCATAACATTTGAGGAATGGAGAGATTTTCTTTTACTCTGTCCACACGAAGTCACCATAGAAAACATCTACCGGTATTGGGAAAGAGTGTATCTTGTAGACATTGGTGAACAAGCTGTTATTCCTGAAGGCATAAGCACGCATGTTCATGCAACAAAATACTTAATTGCGGGTGGTGTTGCTGGAGCTGCTTCTAGGACAGCAACCGCCCCTCTCGACCGTTTAAAGGTGATTTTACAGGTTCAGACATCACATGCTGCTATTGGTCCGGCCGTAAAAACCATATGGAAGGAAGGTGGTCTTTTAGGGTTTTTTAGAGGTAATGGGATAAATGTATTGAAAGTCGCCCCAGAAAGTGCAATCAAGTTTTACACTTATGAAATGTTGAAGAATGCTATTGGAGATGACAATGGGGATATTGGGACTTTGGGTCGGCTCGTTTCTGGGGGATTGGCTGGTGCTGTAGCACAAACGTCTATTTATCCAATGGATCTTGTTAAAACAAGGTTACAAACTTTCAGTTGCGAACGAGGGACTGTTCCTAGTCTTGGAAAATTGTCTAGAGATATATGGGTTCATGAAGGACCTCGTGCCTTTTATAAAGGGTTGGTGCCTTCCCTTCTTGGAATTATACCTTATGCTGGCATTGACCTGACTGCTTATGAAACCTTGAAAGATATGTCAAGGAAATATATTCTTGACAATGATGGTATGTATGATGCAATTTTCGTCCTCTGTTTTTTTTTTTTTTTTTTGGGTTTATTTGTTTTCAGTTATACATGTCTGCATTTATTATGCAGAACCTGGTCCTCTTGTGCAACTGAGTTGTGGGACGGTTTCGGGAGCCCTTGGAGCAACATGTGTTTACCCACTACAGGTGGTACGAACAAGGTAATTCATGCAAATTTCCATTTTTATTTTCCTTAGGTTTGCGAAACTACACAAACTTCCCATGAGATTTGAGAAATTACAAACACTTCCCCTAACATGCTCTAAAATCTGGCCTAATGCATGCTGTTTTAGTAAAACATTGATCAGTAACTGTGATTTGAATTCTTGATAGGGAAGTTTTGTAATTTCTGAAGTTTGTGTAATTGAGCCAAACGCCTTGTAGGCTAAACCTCATAGTATGACATTGTAATTATCCTTTTTTTTTTTTTAATTTATCAATGAAAATTGTTAACATTATGCTAAAAAGAACTTCTTTTTAGGATGCAAGCTCATCAAAGCAATAAAGATGCAGCTTACACTAGTATGTCAGATGTATTCTGGAAAACATACCGGCGTGAAGGAATGCGAGGTTTCTATAAAGGACTTTTTCCCAATCTTCTTAAAGTGGTACCGGCAGCAAGCATTACGTACTTGGTTTACGAAGCCATGAAAAAGAGTCTACATCTCAATTAGCAAAAAGCGCTCCGTTCATGCTTGATTTGATGACGACGAAGACGATGATGATGGTGATGATGATAGGTGAATAAGATTATTTGTCAAACTATTGACCATTCTTGGGGTTATACCTTAGATTTTGATTGGCCCTGAGGATATGTGGTAGCTGAGTTATCCTCAGGGGATTAACTGACTAACTTCTTTGAGACATAAGGATTCACATCCTTATTATGTGTTGAGCGAAATACTAGGTAAATTGTTGTAGACTTTTGTCACACAGGTACATGCAACAACAATTTCTGGAAACTGTCATTTTTGCCCCATAATAATTATAATAATACAGAAAAGTTTTCCTACGGCTGTGGGTGGTCTTTAACCCATTTTTATTGTATAGTTTGTTTGTATTTCCGTGCTGGTGAAAGTGGGAATTCTGTTTTCAATTTTCATGTTCTTGCTGCAAGACATCAGCTTTGATTTTCTGGTTTATATACTTTTTTTTGTTAAATATCCTGTTTAACTAAGTTGGACTCTAATTCTTTTTTATTTTATTTATTTATTTTTCTCCATCATATACGAAACATGTGTTATTTATTTATCAACTCAAACTTTTCTCTCAACTCACTTTTATTCTCTTCTTTTTTATTTTTCTCCTCATATATTTTTTTTTTATATTTTAATTATTTTCTATTAATATATAACAATTAAATTCATATTAAGATGAACAATTTAATTTAATATAGTTATATAACAATTATGCGTGTGCGAAATTACTAATTTTTATAAATAAACATAGTGTCATATTAATAACTCAAATTAAAAATTAAAAACATAAGTAGAAAGAAATAAAAAATATATAAAAAAGAAAAAAAGTAGGAGTGATTAGAAAGAAAATGAGTTAGCAAAAAGTGGGAGTTATGAAATAAAATAAATAATAATTATATAAAAAAGAAAAGAAAAAGAAAATTAAAGACTAAAAATCCATGACACCATGATGACTCTGATGCTCACGCTAAATATAATAGATGTGAGTAAATTGAATTAATATATTAATATAAAACAATTATAACCAAGTTTTTAACGTTTAAGCAAACCTACGTTGCACGGATACGGACACGACGACACGGAAACTACACGACATAGATACGGGGACACGGATTTTTTTATAAATTTTCCACGTGAGAAGTGTCCGACACGACACGACACGGCAAAATTATATTTTTAGAAGTGTCGGTGCATTAGAGAAATAAACATTTTAATATTGTTCTTAGTTTTTGGTTTAATTCCTAAATATTAATATTTATTAGACGTGTGGATCATGTCCGGGTACACTTTTAACCCGTGATTTCGGTTGGTTTTATATGACTTAGAAGTCTTTCTAAAAACTCCATAGTTGTATTGATTGATTTTATTAAAAAAAAAAAAAAAGAAATTAAAAATATATAACAATCCATTATAAAAAGTACTAATGAGCTTCTAAGAAAATATTCCGATAACGAAAAAGGTTTCTATGCATATTGCATGTTTTATAAAATTTCTTTGTATAATTATATCATATAAAAATTTATTATTTATGTTATTATCTTTTTTATTTAATAATTATTTATGTCATATAAAATTTTATTATTGATGTTATTATCTTTTTTATTTAATAATTATTTATGTTGTTATTTTATAATTAACATGCCTCAACTTTGGATTAGAGAACTATATACAACAATGAGGGCTGAGCTTTGTTATTGGATTATTATATACAAGCATACCACAATTAGTCCTAATTACGAAAATTTTCAAAATTTTTTTTTGCAAAAAGTATCATAAATAATATTGAATACGGGAATTTAATATGATATAATATAATAAAATAATAATTTTAAAAATATTCGTAGATCATTAACCTAAATCTGGGATTGAATAATACCTAAGCTTAGGATTGGATAATTTATACACGGTAGACGAGTCCCCTTTGGGGATTACAGTATAATTCTACGCTTGTAATCTCTGACTAAATTACGCTTGTAATGTAATATATATATACACATTTCTTTTGGTCTGCCACACCCTTGTAAATTGTAATGCGCATCACTAGAAGACATAGATTAAATATAGCCGCATGGGTAAAAGTGAAAAAACATATAAAAAAACATAAATTAAATATAGCTGCATCGGTAATCGTGAAAAAAATTTATAAGAAAATGAGAAAGCCTGAAACGGGTGTGAGATAAGTAAGGAAAAGAAAAATAAAATAAATAATTACATAAAAAAGAAAAAAAAAAAAAAAAAGAGATTAAAAGTCTATAACACCACAATCGATTTTGACGCTCACGCTAAATATAATATAGATAGATGTGAGTGAACTGAATTAATATATTAAAATATAACAATTATAACCAAACTTTCAACGGTTAAGCAAAATATTTTCAGTCTAGATTTTTCTTTGTTTTTAGTTCAATTTCTAAATATTAATATTTATTGGACATGTGGATCATGTCCCGGTATATAGCGTCCGGAGCGGCGAGCTACCACATCCCCCGTACCTAGTTTCGAACCCACATATGAAATAAAAATCCATACATGAGTCCAACACTAAGCGAACGGGAACCTACACACACTCGTTAGGCCAGGCGGAGCTAAGACTGGACCAGAGCACAAACAATAAGTAGGCGGAAGCATGTATCAAAATTCAAGAAGATAAATCCACAAAAACGGGTTCAACTATCCCTAGAAGCCTGTCCCGAGTAATTAAAACAAGAATTCATAAGGTTCATAAATAATCCAATAACATATGCAAATCATATACAAAAGTGTATCCGAAGGCAAATGAAAATACAACTCGAACTAGGTGACTCGAACCCGACCTACTCACGACTCCGCCTAGCACGAACCAAAACCTGCAAACTGAAAAGTTGAAAGGAGAGGATCAGTCCACCGACTGAGTGAGGGGGGCTAACGCACACCCACACACGTATACATATAAAGCAAAACAAGTATTAAACAAAAGACTATGAACCGGTATAGGGTTTTGCATACCAAAACTATTTTCGAATCAAACTTGTACATATTTATATCAAAATCGAACATAGCTTAAAAGAAAGATCCTATCCCGTTTCATAATCAACATATCTTATCGAATTCTATTACCAGGCGAGTACGGGTCTTACACAATCTCCTCAATTCTTAACATAAATACAAAACAGAAAGCATAAATGATAAACAACCCATCCCAGGCCAACCTCCATTTAGTTCGGGGAGCAAACCCTCACTACACATTACCATTACCAAAAACACACGGGGTAGATAATCCACATTGTGCCTTCTCTGGTTATCCACCGATGGCTCAAAGCACCATGCCTCCTCAACCTCCATGAGTCGCACGTGAGTACTTCAAATGAGAACGTGCACAGGGGTCATAACTGGCGACCCCATATGGTCGTCCCCGTCTCCCTTACGCATGTCTCGCCCGGGGGGGGGGGGGGGGGGGGAGCAAATACAAACCATTACATAACATATCATAGCTCGCTACCTACCAAACTTATCCAAACCATAACTTACGTACCTTATCGGAGCATATCTTACCTTGCAACTTAGCATATGCTATAGACGTACCTCTCCGTGTCATCCTAATCCACAGCTAGCATGAAGACAGACGGTTTGGAGCATAGCCTCGTTGCAAAACATAAGCTTACATACGCTTATACTTATAGTTTTCAAAACCCGTAATCATTTGATAAGATCATAAACATATTGTATAAACATGTATATATTATATAAATATAATAGTATTTTCGCATGCGGACTTAAAAATGAGCACATAGGGTTGTAGGTCGCATTAACTAAAAAGAAACAAACCTAAAACCTCACCTTTTACCAAAAGTGCTCACTGAGGAGCGTTGACGACCAAGAAGAAGCTAAATGGTGGATCCGACACCCCTCGAACTCAAATCTGGAACAAATAAACATATGCTCAAGACTTAGACTTGATCATGAACCAATTAGTTGCACGACGACGCATACAAATGCAAATGGATGCAATGCATATCATATAGATTCATACTTAGGCACATTGGAGCAAATAACGAGATATCACATAACGAATTCAAGAATTAAACTCATAACATATCAAATAAACTCATAATGTATCATATTATAGCATACCATATGCATTCATAAGCTTAAAGTGCAACAAGAAAGCAAGAGATGCATGAAAACGTTAAACATTCATATATCGATCATGAATTTAAGTCGTAATTACCCTAACAAACGAGGCCATAAAGTTAAGCTAATTAACAAAACATAGCATAATACAACACTTTAACATATTAGGATCATAATCGATATGAGAAGATACGGGAAAAATGGAATAGAAACACAAAATAGGGCTCCGAGTGAAAATAGGCCATACCAAAATGGACAAGCTGTAGGAAAACGGGCATAACTTGAGTTTGAGAAGTTGGAATTGAGTTTTGTTTCCTAGAAATGAAAATATACAAATAGAGGTTTCCGATGGTATATGGCTCGAATTTTAGTTCAAAGCGATGTGAAAATGGCGTAGGTTTAAAGTTGAACAAATGCAGAATTCCGGTGAAGTGGCGACATAAATTTCAAACGTTTATATCTCAAAAACCAGGATAAATTTTAAGGTGATTCCAATTGGAGGATGTTCTAGACTCAAAGAGGTTTATCGTGTCCAAAAATCAGGTCAAACGAAGTTCGGATGAAGGGGTACCCGGCCGGGGAAAATACAAGGCAAAAGTTCCCCGCCCGGGGAAAGAGTGCAGAAACTTTATGCACAAGTGTCCCCCCCCCCCGGGGACATTTTCATCACAAAATCTCCCCGCCCGGGGAGAGACTTGAAGCGGGAAAAAGAGCAGCAACAGGGCTCTTGAAGATGATGGAGGAAAATGAAGAAATGAGCTCAAATTTCTCCTTGGGTGCAAAGTGACGGGGTTTTCGCCAAAAGTGCAGAAATTCCTCTTCTTTCTTGTGTTATGACCAGTCAAATAAGGGTATAAGGTGATAGAGTATTAAGTTGGAGAGATGTGGGTCCAAGTTTGAGGTTAATATGTCAAGAATTGAGGGACTTATGTGCAAAATGGTGAAAGATGGTCATTTGGGCGCGAGGCTCTTTTGCAGCGGACTTGGAGCATTTGAATGTGAGCCGTTGGATGATGCTATATCATGGCCGACAGATGAGATTTAATAAAAGGGTCCAAGACGACGTCGCAACAACTTATGTTGGGAAGATCTCAATCGTTGATGCAGGTAGTGAGCATCCAAAGGCTGTGATATGTTGGGGCAAGGATGGAGAGACAGCCGTTGATACACAAGCTGATCCAAGGGCCATAATGCTAAGGGAAAATCACTCTGAGCATGGGGGCCACTATACCGTTATGCAGGAGTGTGAGGGCCATGGAGCTGAGGATGAAAGGAATTATTTCTACTTTGAACCCCATCATTTCTGGTGGTAATGGCTTTGGTACTTCGGGTTAATTATATAAGGACACATTAGAAATTGTGATATTACATTTCATACCCTTGTTCACAATAATACACAATATTGGTGACTTTTGGTAGCGTGGTTTATATTATACTAGGACATGTTGCACACTCATTCTATTTGTAAATAAATAAATTATTATTATTTAAATGTATATTAAAATAATTTTTCTATGTTAATATTTGATTTATGATTATATTTAATGACTAAAATATTGAAAAAAAAAAAAGAAAGAAGAATATAATAGAAAAAATTGGGTGATGTGTGAGGAAAAAAAAGTTAAAAAATAAATGAAAATAATAGTGATAAAAATTTTTTTGAGAGTTTATGTGGAGGGTAAGCAGAAAACTGCCAAGTAAAATTTGTATTAAAAAAAAAAGAAAAAAGAAAAAAAAAAGTCGGAAACACCAAATGAATCTAATAATAATAATAATTTAGGATCCTATATTATTATATTAAATGAAAAAATAGGTTTCAGATTTGGTGAAACAAAAAATATGATGAAACTCAATTTCTTAAAATTGGAGGGTGGAGAAAAAATCTCATACAAAAAATTCATCTAAGATTGCATTAGTAGATTGTAGCATAGAAAAACTGAAAATCGGCTTTGATATGTGTGTGTCAATCCAAAGGATGTTTATCCGTCTTCTCTTCTGGCTCACCACATAAAGAACTCTATTCTTTCTTTTATATAAATGAACTTGTAGATGTTTAGCTTTAAACTGTCAAATTTTGACATATTTATACATATAAAAGATGAATTTCTAAAACTTGAACCCCCCCCCCCCCCCCCCCAAAAAAAAAGGATGAAGTTCTAAGAGAAAAAGGGAAAGAATCTATTAGTAACAAGTGATGAAAAAAAAAAAAATCCATTAATAACGGGTGAAAAAAAAAAAAGTAATTTTGAGAGAATCTATTAGAAATAAGTGGATAATAATAATTTTTTTCAACTCAAGTTGTGATTAAGTGGGATGCAATGTCCACACGTGCAACACCTGGTATCAATTGAAACGGTTGGACATTGGAGTAGAAAAAAAAATCCCAGAAAAAAAAAAAGATCTCTAAAATAAAAACATCTCGTGAAACTCAATTCAATGTTTGGTGATCCAAGAAAAAACAACTCAATTCAATTTCTAGATATTAGAAAAAACCAAAAATAAAATTATAAAACAAAAAATCCCATTAAACTCAATTTCTAGATATTGGAACACAAAAAGAATCCCATAAAAGAAAATTATCCCATCTAAGGTTGATTTGCATCAAGAGAATTGTTCTCCTCAAAATCAGTAACAGTAATGATATCAGGACACATCAGAAATTGTGATATTACATTTTTACACCCTTCTTCAATAAACAAATAAACAATAACAATTAGGGGTAATGTGGGATAAATTCCAATTGTGCATCATATTTTTACTAACTCCCCATTTTGGCAAAATGTCGTATAATTTTCACTTACTTAAAATACCTCTCAAAATATGTTGTATGTTTTTCACAAAATGTAGTACTAAAACGTTCTAATGTAGTATTTATATCATATTATATTATACAATTTTATGAGGGTAAAGTAAAAATATTTCAAATTGATTAGGAGTTATTTCAAACTGACCCCAATAATTAACAATATTAATGAGTTTGGGTGGTGTAGGTAATTGATCTAAATTTGTAAGGAGAAAGATTAATAGATGTAATTCGCATTATCAAATATTGGATGATACTTTCTGTAATATAAAAATAAAATAATTAAAAACTTTAAAGTATTTGAAGGTTCTATTAATCTAATTAAATTGATAAAGTATTTTAATTAATTAATTATTAATATTACATCAGATCAAATAAATTGTTCATCTATTCTGAACAAACACACCAGACTTGGGCCTTGTCATCAAAATTGGGCCTTTCAATTGTGACTAGGCTTGTTTCAACAATTGAACAAGGCCACATAAACATCAAGCCCAAGTAGTACCACATTATAGACTACTAGTAAATAGTAATGTTTTTTTTTTTTTTTGAAACGTAAATAGTAAATAGTAATGTATTTTTCAGATTCTTTTTTTTAGGTCACAAAGGAGCCGACTTGTCGTAACCCGATCCCAAATTTTTTATTTTTTGGCTGGCGAGATAGAATATTAAAATTAACAATATATATATTTACACACTAAATTATACATATTTTTAATTTCAAATGTATTATTATCTATATGTATTCACTTAATTAATACTAAATTCTGAACTAGTGATTAGGCTCAAGCGGAGTGAAACCGAGCTCGAGCCTTATTAAAGATGAGTCCGATAAAAAAGAAAATGCTTCAGTTCGTTTACATTCTTAGTCAGGAGACCAAATAAAAAACAACAAAAACAGAGATCTAAAGTCTTAACGAATGTAATACATCATGATACTAGCAACAAAAAAACAGAACTCTAAAGTATTAACGAACGTGATAGATCATGACAGTCAGGAGCCAGAGGATGGGGAAGAGAAGGACTCTTTCTGCCCATCCAAGAGAGTTCCAGGTGAGGCAGAAGCAGATGGCAGACCAAAGTATGAACCAGAACCTCTCTCGTAAGAATAACCACCAACTTATAAAGCTGATCACAATTCTAAGCGATTCCGCCTTCTTTTTCTCCCACTTCAATAGGCAGTAAACTACTGCAGTCCAGAAAAGAAGGGAGATGATGATATAAGCAATGTCCGGTGGTTCCGGAGGGGCAGTAGAAGCACCGGTAGAAATCCTAGAGATCTGTAGAAATTTTGGAGTATCAAACGGGTTTGAAAAAACACAGGGTTTATCCCATTGAACTCGAATCGTCAAAACGAGTCCATTGGTGGTGACGGAATTCAAATCTGAATTCCCTAGCCCAAGCTATGTCATCTGAAACCCAAGATACGCTAAAACTAGTTAGGCCATCAAATCCCCAAAATCACAAAATGGTCTACGACCTCAACGAACAAGTTAAAGAAAAAAAAATAAACACGTAAACGAGTTCATAAAACATATAATTCAAGCGGAGCCTTATTAAAGATGAGTCCGATAAAAAAGAAAATGCTTCAGTTCGTTTACATTCTTAGTCAGGAGACCAAATAAAAAACAACAAAAACAGAGCTCTAAAGTCTTAACGAATGTAATAGATCATGATACTAGCAACAAAAAAACAGAACTCTAAAGTATTAACGACTGTGATAGATCATGATAGTCAGAAGCCAGAGGATGGGGAAGAGAAGGACTCTTTCTGCCCATCCAAGAGAGTTCCAGCTGAGGCAGAAGCAGATGGCAGACCAAAGTATGAACCAGAACCTCTCTCGGAAGAATATCCACCAACTAATAAAGCTGATCACAATTCTAAGCGATTCCGCCTTCCTTTTCGCCCACTTCAATAGGCAGTAAACTACTGCAGTCCAGAAAAGAAGGAGGATGATGATATAAGCAATGTCCGGTGGTTCCGGAGGGGCAGTAGAAGCACCGGTAGAAATCCTAGAGATCTGCAGAAATTTTGGAGTATCAAACAGGTTTGAAAAAACACAGGGCTTATCCCATTGAACTCGAATCGTCAAAACGAGTCCATCGGTGGTGACGGAATTCAAATCTGAATTCTCTAGTTCAAGTTATGCCATCTGAAACCCAAGACACGCTAAAACTAGTTAGGCCATCAAATCCCCAAAATCACAAAATGGTCTACGACCTCAACGAACAAGTTAAAGAAAAAAAATAAACACGTAAACGAGTTCATAAAACGTATAATTCAAGCGGAGTCTTATTAAAGATGAATCCGATAAAAAAGAAAATGCTTCAGTTCGTTTACATTCTTAGTCAGGAGACCAAATAAAAAGCAACAAAAACAGAGCTCTAAAGTCTTAACGAATGTAATAGATCATGATACTAGCAACAAAAAAACAGAACTCTAAAGTATTAACGACTGTGATAGATCACGATAGTCAGGAGCCAGAGGATGGGGAAGAGAAAGACTTTTTCTGCCCATCCAAGAGAGTTCCAGCTGAGGCAGAAGCAGATGGCAGACCAAAGTATGAACCAGAACCTCTCTCGGAAGAATATCCACCAACTTATAAAGCTGATCACAATTCTAAGCGATTCCGCCTTCCTTTTCGCCCACTTCAATAGGCAGTAAACTACTGCAGTCCAGAAAAGAAGGGGGATGATGATATAAGCAATGTCCGGTGGTTCCGGAGGGGCAGTAGAAGCTCCGGTAGAAATCCTAGAGATCTGCAGAAATTTTGGAGTATCAAACGAGTTTGAAAAAACACAAGGCTTATCCCATTGAACTCGAATCGTCAAAACGAGTCCATCGGTGGTGACGGAATTCAAATCTGAATTCCCTAGCCCAAGCTATGTCATCTGAAACCCAAGACACGCTAAAACTAGTTAGGCCATCAAATCCCCAAAATCACAAATTGGTCTACGACCTCAACGAACAAGTTAAAGAAAAAAAATAAACACGTAAACGAGTTCATAAAACATATAATTCAAGCGGAGCCTTATTAAAGATGAGTCCGATAAAAAAGAAAATGCTTCTGTTCGTTTACATTCTTAGTCAGGAGACCAAATAAAAAGCAACAAAAACAGAGCTCTAAAGTCTTAACGAATGTAATACATCATGATACTAGCAACAAAAAAACAGAACTCTAAAGTATTAACGACTGTGATAGATCATGATAGTCAGGAGCCAGAGGATGGGGAAGAGAAGGACTTTTTCTACCCATCCAAGAGAGTTCCAGCTGAGGCAGAAGCAGATGGCAGACTAAAGTATGAACCGGAACCTCTCTCGGAAGAATATCCACCAACTTATAAAGCTGATCACAATTCTAAGTGATTCCACCGCCTTTTTCGCCCACTTCAATAGGCAGTAAACTACTGCAGTCCAAAAAAGAAGGGGGATGATGATATAAGCAATGTCCGGTGGTTCCGGAGGGGCAGTAGAAGCACCGGTAGAAATCCTAGAGATCTGCAGAAATTTTGGAGTATCAAACGGGTTTGAAAAAACACAGGGCTTATCCCATTGAACTCGAATCGTCAAAACGAGTCCATCGGTGATGACGGAATTCAAATCTGAATTCTCTAGCTCAAGTTATGCCATCTGAAACCCAAGACACGCTAAAACTAGTTAGGCCATCAAATCCCCAAAATCACAAAATGGTCTACGACCTCAACGAACAAGTTAAAGAAAAAAAATAAACACGTAAACGAGTTCATAAAACGTATAATTCAAGCGGAGTCTTATTAAAGATGAGTCCGATAAAAAAGAAAATGCTTCAGTTCGTTTACATTCTTAGTCAGGAGACCAAATAAAAAGCAACAAAAACAGAGCTCTAAAGTCTTAACGAATGTAATAGATCATGATACTAGCAACAAAAAAACAGAACTCTAAAGTATTAACGACTGTGATAGATCACGATAGTCAGGAGCCAGAGGATGGGGAAGAGAAAGACTTTTTCTGCCCATCCAAGAGAGTTCCAGCTGAGGCAGAAGCAGATGGCAGACCAAAGTATGAACCAGAACCTCTCTCGGAAGAATATCCACCAACTTATAAAGCTGATCACAATTCTAAGCGATTCCGCCTTCCTTTTCGCCCACTTCAATAGGCAGTAAACTACTGCAGTCTAGAAAAGAAGGGGGATGATGATATAAGCAATGTCCGGTGGTTCCGGAGGGGCAGTAGAAGCACCGGTAGAAATCCTAGAGATCTGCAGAAATTTTGGAGTATCAAACGAGTTTGAAAAAACACAGGGCTTATCCCATTGAACTCGAATCGTCAAAACGACTCCATCGGTGGTGACGGAATTCAAATCTGAATTCCCTAGCCCAAGCTATGTCATCTGAAACCCAAGACACGCTAAAACTAGTTAGGCCATCAAATCCCCAAAATCACAAAATGGTCTACGACCTCAACGAACAAGTTAAAGAAAAAAAATAAACACGTAAACGAGTTCATAAAACATATAATTCAAGCGGAGCCTTATTAAAGATGAGTCCGATAAAAAAGAAAATGCTTCAGTTCGTTTACATTCTTAGTCAGGAGACCAAATAAAAAGCAACAAAAACAGAGCTCTAAAGTCTTAACGAATGTAATAGATCATGATACTAGCAACAAAAAAATAGAACTCTAAAGTATTAACGACTGTGATAGATCATGATAGTCAGGAGCCAGAGGATGGGAAAGAGAAGGACTCTTTCTGCCCATCCAAGTGAGTTCCAGCTGAGGCAGAAGCAGATGGCAGACCAAAGTATGAACCAGAACATCTCTCGGAAGAATATCCACCAACTTATAAAGCTGATCACAATTCTAAGTGATTCCACCTTCTTTTTCGCCCACTTCAATAGGCAGTAAACTACTGCAGTCCAGAAAAGAAGGGGGATGATGATATAAGCAATGTCCGGTGGTTCCGGAGGGGCAGTAGAAGCACCGGTAGAAATCCTAGAGATCTGCAGAAATATTGGAGTATCAAACGGGTTTGAAAAAACACAGGGCTTATCCCATTGAACTCGAATCGTCAAAATGAGTCCATCGGTGGTGACGAAATTCAAATCTGAATTCTCTAGCTCAAGCTATGCCATCTGAAACCCAAGACACGCTAAAACTAGTTAGGCCATAAAATCCCCAAAATCACAAAATGGTCTACGACCTCAACGAACAAGTTAAAGAAAAAAAATAAACACGTAAACGAGTTCATAAAACGTATAATTCAAGTGGAGTCTTATTAAAGATGAGTCCGATAAAAAAGAAAATGCTTCAGTTCGTTTACATTCTTAGTCAGGAGACCAAATAAAAAGCAACAAAAACAGAGCTCTAAAGTCTTAACGAATGTAATAGATCATGATACTAGCAACAAAAAAACAGAACTCTAAAGTATTAACGACTGTGATAGATCACGATAGTCAGGAGCCAGAGGATGGGGAAGAGAAGGACTTTTTCTGCCCATCCAAGAGAGTTCCAGCTGAGGCAGAAGCAGATGGCAGACCAAAGTATGAACCAGAACCTCTCTCGGAAGAATATCCACCAACTTATAAAGCTGATCACAATTCTAAGCGATTCCGCCTTCCTTTTCGCCCACTTCAATAGGCAGTAAACTACTGCAGTCCAGAAAAGAAGGAGGATGATGATATAAGCAATGTCCGGTGGTTCCGGAGGGGCAGTAGAAGCACCGGTAGAAATCCTAGAGATCTGTAGAAATTTTGGAGTATCAAACGGGTTTGAAAAAACACAGGGCTTATCCCATTGAACTCGAATCGTCAAAACGAGTCCATCGGTGGTGACGGAATTCAAATCTGAATTCCCTAGCTCAAGCTATGCTATCTGAAACCCAAGACACGCTAAAACTAGTTAGGCCATCAAATCCCCAAACTCACAAAATGGTCTACGACCTCAACGAACAAGTTAAAGAAATAAAATAAACACGTAAACGAGTTCCTAAAACATATAATTCAAGTATAGCACGTATTCACAAAGTTCGGATAATAAATTCAGGTAATAAAAATTAAATACAAGAATTAAGACACGAATTTAAAACACTTACGACATAGAATCAGTTAAACAATTAATTCAAAGTATAAAATAAATCAAAAGAGAAATCAAAACGTCGAAAAAACCTCTCGTGATGTCATACATGGCTCGTCGGATAAGCGGGATATCACACGGTACACTTTTAACCGGTGATTTCAGTTGATTTTATATGAGTTAAAAGTCTCTCTAAAATCTCCAGTCTCCATAGTTGTATTGATTGATTTTATGAAAAAAAAAATGAAATTAAAATTTTATAACAATTCATTATAAAAAGTACTAATGAGGTTCTAAGAAAATATTCCGATAACCAACAACTATTCTATGTATATTCAGATAGGTTGTTGTTGCCTCGATGCAGCGAGGGCAGCGGGCAGCAGTGCATTGGGCAGGGGTGCAGGGATCTGGTCCCAAGGGAGCTCTATCATCGGTTGATGCCTCGGCGGTACAGCGGGCAGGGGTGCAGGGACCTGGTTCCAAGGGAGCTGGACCTGGTCCCAAGGGAGCTCTATCACGGGTTGATGCCTCGGCGGTGCAGTGGGTGTAGGCGGTGCAGCGGGCAGGGGTGCAGGGACCTGGTCCCAAGGGAGCTAAACCTAGTCCCAAGGGAGCTCTATCACCGGTTGATGCCTTTGTGGTATATTCTCATCATTGTCTATCGCAAGCTTAAATATATAGTAGTTACAATCTCAGTAAGAATCAAGGAAGACATTGTACAATCTTTGTACATTATACAATCTCAGTAAGAATCAATGAAGACATTATACAATCTCAGTAGTTACAAGCTTAAATTCACAGTAGTTACAATCTCAGAAAAAAAGACATTATACAATCTCATTACATTATACAATCTCAGTAAGAATCAATGAAGACAATCTCAGTAGTTACAAGCTTAAATTCATACTAGTTACAATCTCAGATAAAAGACATTATACAATCTCAGTACATTATACAATCAATCTCAGTACATTATACAATCTCACTAAGAATCAAGGAAGACATTATACAATCTCAGTAAGAATCAAGAAAGAATGTGTGAATCCTGTTCTTGTCAAAACAGAACCGTAATGGAAGCCATGAAATTTTCCTAGCTATATCCAAATTCATCACCCACATGTTAATTCATCAATAATTACATATAAAATTGGGGTAAAAAAGGAAAAAAAAAAAAAAAAAAAAAAAACGAGCCAAGACGACCCGCTCAATTTATTAATAGACCCTTAACACCACTCAGCCCACCTATTAGTAATCCCATCCATCAACCACGCTACCAAGACTCCAATTCCCAAGCCCAGCAAAAGCATACCAAGACTCCAATTCCCAAGCTTAGAAAAATCATAAAAATTGAGGCCTGAACTGTTTCTGATCCACAAATAACCAACGAGTGAATGGGGTGGAAGATAACGATAACTCAAATAATAATGATTCACTAACCATGCTTAAACAATTAATATCAACCAACGAGTGAATGCGGTGGAAGGTAACTCAAATTATAATGATTCACTAACCACGCTCAAATAATTAATATCATGATTTCTACTCCTATTTCTTCTATTTGCGAGATATTAAACAATAATAAGTTCAAAGGGCGAATTACATCTGGGTACCCTGCTATTAGTGGTAATTACAACGTAGTCCATCTATTTGAGAAAATTACAATATAGTCCCTGACGTTTATGTTCCGTTACTAGTCCCTACCTTCCGTTAGGGTTCTGTCCATATTTTGGGCCGTGATTCCAAAAATACCCTTTAATATTTCTGGTAATAACTGAAATTACTAAAATACCCCCAATGACTGCATTGTTGATTGAGCAAACTGAAAGGGGTGTTTTGTCAGAATATGTAATAGTCAGGGATGTTTTTGTAATATGTGTGACATATTTTAATATAGTCATTTATAGCCGTTGGGGCTTGTCTATACAAAGTCTTTGTGTTATTTTCAACCATTTCAGACAAAAAAAAACATGGTAACTTCATGCAGTTTAGTTTATACAGGCCATAGTTCTTGTAATGCTAGTTCTAAAATGTTGTAAGAAAACCTGCTTGATAATACATGAGATTAGCCATTGCAAGCCTACAAATTGTATCAATACATACCAAAGTTTAATTTAAATGGCTGCTAAGCCCAAAAGACATCCAAAAGAGGTAACATTATCAAGCTACAAAGTGTATCAGTTTCACATAGCTTTACATGACAAAAAATTCAAGTGACAATCGATCCAAATTAATCCCTAGACATATGTCTCCAGCAATTCATCTTAGAAATACAGTTTTTTCTTGCTTCCAGTGTTGCTGGGGGTATCATTTCTTTTTCTGAGAATTTGTGGACTTTGTGTAGGTACAATGTTACCCTTTCCACTTACTTGAGCATTTTGGTTTCCTTTGCTGACAACAGTCTTCTGTTTTCCTTTGGAGTAGACAGTAGGTTGGCTAAATGACTTTATCCCAACATCATTTCTCAATTTTGACAAAATTTCCTTGGTAGTGTTGTTAGGCTCTGGTTGGGACATCACCATTTTTCCTTTACCTTTCCCCTGGATATTGGCAGCAACAACAGAACTTGTAGCTAAAGGAGCAGGTTCACAAATTTTGATTTCTTTAGCTAGGGAGTTGGTCTGGGAAGCATATCTTTTTTGCATAGTCATTCTTTTCTTTTTCGGTACCGGTTCTTTATCCTTTCCTGTAACAATTATTAGGATTGTATGAAACTAAAGCCAACTGAGCATCAAAGTTTCCAACTAAAACTAACAAGCACACTGAATTAAAGCCAACAAAGCACAAAGCACAAAGTATCATACCACTTTCAGTTCTAGTTATGTCTGCTAAATACCTTTTTTTTGAAGTTATAATCCCTGGAATCTCATTATCAACTATCAGATTATTCACTGGAGCTTCATTGTTAACTGTGGGTGCATTCTTCTAAGCTTCGTATTAATTCAGACTGGCATACAATGACTCTAAGTCATCATGAGCCCAATCCTCAATGTTGTCTGTCAAACCAATAGTTGGCTCGACATCAGTACTGGTCGCTTGCACATTTGGGACAGTTTCTTGCATCAACACAAAAATGCAAATTAATAATGACACTGATTATATGGTTGACAAAGTTTAAACTAAAACTAAAAATTGTTACCTGCATCTTGTTGGGCCATGTTCTCTTATTGTGTCCAACTTGCTGACACATTTTGCATCCCATTAATCCTCTCTTCACAATGTTTGGAGCCTCTCCTACTTTTTCTAGGCCTCCCAGGCAACCTTTTTTTCTGTGGTGGTTTTAAATCTCTTGGAAGAACATCAGGCATTTCCTCCCAAAAAGACTCATCCGGAACAGGAGAAATCATGTGAGCATAGCAATTCATGTAGGTTTCTTTTGTAAAATTAGAAGCAGTATAGTCTTCAAGTCTTTCTCTCCTATAAACAATGCAAGTATGTGCATGCTTACAAGGAATACCTCAAATGTCCCACTCTTTACACTGACAAGACTTCAGATTCATATCAACAACAAAATGTGTAGGCCCATCTTGTATTTCATACTTATCATCCCTAGTAATAAGTATGGAACATTTCCTATTATCACTTCTAATTTTATTCAACTTCTTAACCACAGTAGGAACAATTGTATTCTTCCAAGACCATCCACAAGAGTAAGAATAGGCTTACCTCTCAACTTACCTACCCAAGCATTAAAAGACTCAGAGATGTTGTTGGTGTAGTGATCATTTTTTAAGGCAGGGTTGAATGCATGTCTTGACCACGTGGATGATGGGATCTCCTCCAAGTAAGCATGAGCTCTGGGATTCAACTCCTTTATCTTCATCATAGCAAAATTATAACCTCTTCTATTGTAGGTTCTAGTTGCTTCCCAAAAGTATCTCTTCAAGGCATGACCTGGAAATTTCATTCTAAATTTTGCATAAATGTGTCTTGTACATCTTCGGTTATCAGCATGGGGCACTAGCTCATAGATAGTCTCAGTCAAACCCTGTCACAGAATCAACAAAAAACTGAATGAATTAACAGTTTATAGTAAGTAAATAAAATCAAAAGAAAGAAAAAACATGAATAAGATCTAACACACCTTCTATCTATCACTCATGAAGGTCCAAGGGAGGCTTTCATCAAAACCTCCAAACATCCTTGATAAATTTTGAAAGAAGAATGTCCATGTTTCTTTTTTTTCAATTTCAACAACAACAAAAGCTAATGGATAAAGACCATTATTTCCATCTAAGGTAATTGCTGCTAATAAAACTCCCCAAACTCACCCTTTAAGTGACAACCGTCAAACCCAATAAATGGAGTGCAACCACTAAAAAAACCCTTATTCAATGCTTCTAAACCTAAAAAGAATCTCAAGAAAATTGGGGTAACATTCAAGCTTGGACCATCTGGTATAAAAGACTCTAAAGTGACAGTGCTACCTGGATTGAATTGTTGAACAACTCTTGCATAGTAGGACAATTTACCATATGACTTGCTATGACTGCCCTCAATTTTCTCCCTTGCCAACTTTCTAGCTTTGTAGATGCATATACTGTGGCTTTATATTGTATTTGCCAATCATAGCTTCAATCTCTTTTGGAGTTAAATCTGGGTGTTTTCCTAAGGATGTTAACCAGTTTTTTGAAAACCACTCAGCACTTGCCTCCCTTGTACAATCACTTCTCAAGCAAGTGTGTACACTGTTGTAGGTTTTAATTTGAAAGGTAGTCCCATCACATAATACAACAGCATGCAGTCTCCAAGCACAACTAAAGTTTTCACATTCAACTGTAACTCCTTGCAAATCATTTTTTTTTCCTAATCATGGTAAAACCTTCCTGAATCACATAATCTTTTAGTTGCCTGCTCAAGTCCTCAACATCACTGAAGTACTTCCCAACATATAGATTAACCTTCTGACTATTTTCATCAACGTTTTGACAAGGTTAATTTAAAGTACCCTTGTAAGGATCACTGTCAAACTCTTCATCAGACAAGTTTTAAGCTTCACAATGATCATCAGACTCATAGTTTGACATATCATCAGATTCAGCATGATCAAAATCTACATTATCAATATTTTCAATATCTATATAAGGAACATATAAACTGACATGAGAATTACAGTCTTCTTCATCAGATAAAACATCCTTCTCTTTCTCTCTACTAGTACTACAAACATTTCTGACCTTTTTCCCACTCTTAGTCACAGATTTTTTCCCATTTCTGACTTTACTCACAGAATTTAAAGAATCCTTTTTCCCAGTTTCCTTCCTTAACTTTTTACCACCCACATTACTTTTATCACCCCCACTTAATCCATTACCACATATTCCAGCAGTCACTATTGTATTTACATTACCAACCACATTGTTTACACTGATAGTACCATGAACATCACCAACTTCAACTCTAGCATTAACTCTATCCCTTGGAGCTTGAACATTACTGACATTAGCCCTAGACTCAGCAACGGTAGAGGCAATATAAACATCAATAGTGTTGTCATCTGTATTCAATTGAAACATTCTTATCACATCATAATCATTGACCACCATCATCTTAGACCTATATCCATGGGTAGTAGCAACTAGAATAAGTGGATCATCATCTAATTTAAGCACTTCCTTAATATCATCACAGAAATCAACGAAGTTGTACTTATCTGGATCAACATCTTTAGTACTTGCATTTCTGACCTTGTGACGAGCCACCAGTGTGTAAGTCTTGTCACACATGGTTCCTGTATCAAACATAGACCAAATAACACTGTGTTAGGCTCATATCAGAATAAAATATTAGCTAAACACATAAAAATCAACCAATTGAAAAAAAGAAACATAAACCCTAGCTAAATAATTTGGGGGTTTTTAGTATAATGTTCAATACATGACATCATGCAACTGAATTTCATAAGTATGCCAGCAAAGGGTTTTTAGAGGCCAAAAAAGGAAAAAAAAAAAAAGGGCTTTAAAAGAACAAAATTTGGAACACAGCAAGCACAAATGAAAAATTCCAAGCCACAGCTTCAATTCTCAGCATAAAAAAGATATTTTCGACGTCAAAATGTAGTGTTGTTTAAGAAAAAATTTCAAGGAAAAAAAATACAAAAACTCCTTGCATGTTCTAGTGGACAATCACCTCACAAGCTGCTCTTTGAAGTGAAGCTGAATTCCAGATATTCACTCAATAAGTGACACAATGCGGGATAATGCAAGGAAAAAGGTGAGCTTTGAAGGGTTTCAAGCCTCGTTAATGGCCGAATTTCATTTTTCTCCTAGGGTTTCTTCTTCAAACAAGAGAGAGAGATAGTGATGGAGTTAGCTTGTGGATTGAGAGTTATGGAGGGAGATTGCCTGCCTATTCTCTAAAGAGTACATTAGTCAATTACATTATTCATTTATTTTTTATTTTATTTTTAAATGAGACCAACAAAAATCGTCAGGGGCATTAAAGTATATTCGCTATTTCCGTTAAGGACCTGAAATTAAAATGTTATTATAGGGACTATATTGTAATTTTCTCAAATAGATGGATTACATTATAATTATCCCTAATAGCAAGATACCCAGATGTAATTCTCCCTAAGTTCAAATTAGGGATTATGCACTAATAATTTCTTGTGATTTTCTTTCTCACTCATGCATTTGAATAGTAATACAGAAATGTACCTCTAGAGATTCGTCGGAGCTTCGCCGGCAGCGACTTCTCGGAATTCCTCTCTCGGGTTGGTGAAGTTCAGAGAAATGCTTGAGAAAAACCCTAAAGGCGGCGGAGGGTTTAGAAAAGAAGAATAGGAACTAATTTAATTTTTGGAAATTAAGTGGAAAAAGTGTAAATATAAAGAGTTCAGGGGTGAAACTGCAATTAAGTAAAGATTCGTGCCCGTTTACCCCTACAATTTTCAACTATTCTTTGCAACCTTTGTGTACGACCGTTACAAATCCGATCACATAAATCCCCATTCAACTCTCTAGGGTTTTTCCCCAAAAAATTTCCCTCTATTTTTTCTGTTATGAATGAGGGGAATTAAAAACTGCAATTAACCATTAGAAAAGAGAATATGCTAACAAAGAGGAAGAATTGAGAAGATTGAGAAGATAAAGAAGAAGAAGTTAGTGAGAGAAATTGAGAAAAGAAATTTGATTGATCATAAAACTTGCTCCTGAAGGTCATCAGTTTCTCGCCCGTCCGAAGCTCACCAGCAGCCTGTTCCGCAGCCGGTGCCCGTGCCCGTGCCCGTGCTGCCTTTGCCGGCACATTCAAAACAACTGAAGGAGAATAAGCCGAAGGATGCACAAGCTCAGGCGGGGCCGAACCTTCTGAGCAACGTGATTGAGAGAATCGAGCGAATGTATGCTGTATGTTGCGTTGGGTTTGGATTGTGTGTTGATTGATCGTGTTGGTTTGGGGTTTTTGATTAGTTTTGGATGATTTTGGTTAGTAATGTTCGGTTTTGGAAGGATTTATTGTAGATATGCTTTAAATGGAGCTGCAGTAGCACATTGAATGTTTTGTAATCTAGTGAAAACGAATCCATGAAATGTTAATGTTGTTCGATGTTGGCGGTGTCATAATGGGAATGTAGGTTTACAGAAGTTTGATACCGTTTAAACTGGTGTGGTTTCTGTTGTTGTTCTGCATGTTAGTTGCCCCGTTGGATTGAGTTTTCTTGGAAACTTTTTGTTTTAGTCTCAGTACATGCTTGACAGTTTCGTGAATGCAGAAACAGGCTGAATTCCATGTATGCAGTGCTAACTTGGGTTCTTAATTGGTGATATAATGTCTACGATTCATTGTTTGCTGGACTAATTTAGTTTATGCGGTACCTGTGAAAATTTCAGGGTAATGGAAGTAGCAAAGAGGAAGATGTTTTTCTTGATGATGTGCCTGATGATGATGAGTATGATACGGATGATTCATTCATTGATGATGCGGAGTTGGTAGGCTGTGTTTTTTAATTAATTAGTTGCATTGCACTGTGCAACTTTACTTATCCTTTTCTTTTTATTATGTATATATTTGCATGGTTTTGTTATTAATTGAAATTGGTGTTCTGTGCAGGATGATTATTTCCAGGTTGATAAGTCAACCATAAAACACGACGGGTTTTTCATTAATCGTGGGAAGGTGGAGTTCATGTAAGTGTTATTTTCATTTAATTCAATATATTTGATTGAGAACACTATTGTTTGAATTAAATGCAGTTTTGCACTTCCTCGAATCAGTTCAGTATGAAAGGGATGTCTAGATTTCAGAAACTTTAGTAAGATTTATCCATCATTGTCCGTGGTACATATTCATGATGCAGCATCCATGTTTAAGACCAACCACAATATTTGTTCATGTTCTTCAAACTTCGGAATTGGAGATATGATCATATGAGCCAGAGCCAAGGAGCATTTAGTTCTTAAATTAGTTTTCTTCTTCTGCAACTATTATAAAATGAGAAGAAATTAATTATTATTTGATTAAAAGATTAAAATAATTTAGGGATCTTGAATCTTTGCATTATACACTTCATTTTCGTGTTTATAAGCACTTCTCTTCAATTGACATCATTCAACTTACTCGGAACTTTGTATTCCTTGTTTTAGACAAACTGTTATTTTGTTTCCTTTATCGGTTGCTGGAAGTTTTTTTTTTTCTTTCTGTTTTTATTTTAACTCATAATGCCTTACCTTTATTTCTCTTACAGTGAACCTTCCATGCCGAAGAATGAGCAACCAAAGAAAAGGAGGCATAAAGATGTGACAAAAGGTGAAAGTGGGAAAGATGAAGGACAAAATCCAAATAAGCAAGTGAAAATAGGTAGTAAAGGTAGAAAAACATCATCCTCTACTGAAAGAAAATCAACCAGTCCGCAACAGAGTTGCTGTGCCGAACATGCCTTCTCCAACAAATGCTGTCGAAGCTTCATTGAAGAGGAAAACTGCAGATACCCAAATTACCACGGATCCTTCAGGAGTCAGGACTGTTGAATGTAGATAGCATCAAGCAGGATAAGGATGCCGACCTGCAGAGAAATGGGACTCTGTCATCAGAGAATCATAATAACAAACGGAAAGAGAGTAGTGAACTTCATGCTACCTCAGACCAGAGGTCAAATGATAAAAGTTCGCATGTAAGCAAGTCTCATTCTGGGAAACAACCGAGTAATGCTGATGAGCTCCATCAAAGTATTCAACGAAAAGAAAAAGGTGGGCTTGTTGAAAGATTTGACCTTAATTCAAACTACGGTGGGTACTCCTTTTGTGTATGCCTTTCTGCATTTAATTGTTCTTGAAGTGATCCCATATACCCGAAATGTTTACATATGTGTCAAGTAGGAGTGTCACTTCACTTTATCTGTACCTGTTTTGCAAGGATTGGTATGGCATCACAGGGAATTTGATGGAGGATTGGCATGACTAGTTTAAGTTTCTTGTAGATTTGACATGATTCATTCTTTAATCATCACTCTATAGAACAAATCTGTAGTTGTCAAATTTCAGTGTTCTTTTATTTTACTTCAGTATCTGCTCAGAATATTTTGAGCATGTACTTACATTTGTGGTAACATAAAGAGTTGGTGCCCGTTTCCTTTTATAATGAGGGCTATCTGATCTGCAATACTCTATTGTTAATGAGTTTTGTACTGTTATCCTGAAATGGTCGATGATGGATCCCTTGAATGACTAATTTTGGCACTTGGCTCAGTGTGATGTGTTACATTTATGACATTTTCATGTAAGGATCTGAAGGGATGAAATTGATATTCAGAATATACCGGTCGTTGAATGTATCTCAAATTTGTATATGATCTTTATTAGTTTGAACAGAAATTCTTCTATTGGCATATTATTATTTTCTCTAATGAGGTCTTTACGTATCGTTTTTGTACAGAAGGTTCCCCCGATGCCGCAAAAAGAAGGATCTAATAGCAGGCCGAAAATTACAGTGCTGGAGAAGGCCATAAGAGAGTTAGAGAAGATAGTTGCTGAATGTATTTTACTATTTATATTATCAGTACACTTTCTCTCGTATTAAATGATAAATCGTAACGTATGCCATGATTATTTATTTCTTGTATTTGTTTGAAAACCTCCAGCTAGACCATCTTCAACGGAGGTTCAAGATCATGATAATACTTCTAAGTTGGTCAAAAGGAGATAAACGCAAGACATAAAGCAGAAACTGGCTAAAGTTGCTAGATTAGCGGTACTTCAGAGCTAATAAAATGTCATCATTAATCTTTGTCCCTAGAATTTAACCAACTATGGTCCTATAGTTTTGTGCTTTCATTAAATTTATACTTTTGGGATGGCTGCAGCAAAACAGCTATGGGAAAATACCAAAGGATGTGATCAATCACCGGATGAGCATTTTGGGCCATTTGATGCAACTTAGGACGCTGAAGGTATCTCCTCTTTCTCCTAAGGATTCAGCTTAGGAAAGATCACTATTTTGCTTTTCTTGACTTTTCGTTTGCCTTTAAAACTCGCTTCCCCATTTTCCCTGGTTGAAATTCCCTGTTGCGGAGTAAGGTTGATAACTTGATCTGATGCATTCTTGTCAGAGACTGCACAGATAGTCATGCTGCTGATGTCTGACAGTATTGAATTTGGCAGATTTTATGTGTGTGACCTGACTTAATGAACTCGTAGATATATATGAATTTTGGAGAATGATATGAAGTAAAATATGATAATCATAAGCAAATTATTAGAAGAGAGAATGCCATTGTGTGATCTATTGACCTGCAATCATCAACCTCTATTTTAGCTTGATTATTTGCCTCAGCAATTGTAGCAATCAATGCAGCATGTTTACATCATGTGCTTAAATGTTTATTCCGGTTGCCTTGCTCTCAGAGAAATCTTAAAGTCATGGCTAATCTGGGATTGTCAGCTAAGAGGGAGAAGGATGATCGATTGCAGAAGATAAAACAAGAAGTTGCAGAGATGGTTAAGCTGCAAATTCCATATATCAATTGAGCTAATTTTAATTACAGTAGCTGAGATTGAAGTAGGACCCACCCATTTATATATTTCCTTTTTAAAATATCCTATCTGTTGCTAATCAGTAATCATTTTCTTTCAAGTTTGAGTATCCGAAAAACATAATTATTATTGGTAAGAAGAGTTTTATATCGATAGATAGATGAAACTAAAATTTAATATAAATAAAAACAAAAATTACAATTTCTAAATTTAAAGGAATAATTTTAAATTTGTAGGACAAAAATATAAATTCTTTAAAAAACTAAAAAATCTTAAAATTTGGGAGGGGGGAGAGCGCCCTGCCTTGGTTCCGTCCCTGTTTAAACCTAAATATTTCAATTGAGCCTGACCTATAAAAATGAACTAAAAACCAGGAAAAATCATTTTTTTTTAAAAAAGCAAAACATAATTATGGAGGAGACGATTAAAAATTTTCATTATTATATACACAATAGTTTAGTATCAAAATAGCTTGAAATCAATACGTATTTTCCTCAAAACAAAATAACAAAAAGAAACGCTAAACAGTTCTTTAAGTGATTCAGCTCTCCAAAACAACGCCATAAAGCCAAAGGTGTAATCTCAACAACTAAAAGAAACGCGTCATGTTTTTGATAAAATGTAATCCCATCTTTTCTTTCCCATGCATCCAAGTTTTAACACAATCCCTGAGTTTTCCTCCTCAACGTCGTCAATGGCTCCGATCGCGGTTGGGGACACAATCCCTGATGGTAACTTGAGCTTCGTTAACGAACAGTTCGTATTCGAGATCGAAAGGATGACCGATCAGTTCGTATTCGAGACCGTATCGATTTACTCCCTTATCGCCGGAAAGAGGGCCCTCATCATAGGCCTTCCCGGTGCCCACATGCCCGATTGCAGGTTATTATATATTCCTCCACTTTCTCATTTTATTTACCTTAATTTTTCATCTAATCCATTCATATTTTGTGTAAAGAGCTTGTTACCGACCTGAACATACTCGGTTCACATATGATTCGAGTCTGTTCCAACAAACATTGTATATCACTGGTATGAATCTATTCTATTCACTCTCTAAGTATTAATTCATATCAACTGTTCTTGATTAGTTATACTGTTGTGTTGTTATTGTAAACTTTTTGCAGTCAATGATCCATATGTGTCGCACATATGGGCGGATTCTTTTTTCCCAGATAAGCCACATGTCAAGTTTTTGGCTGATAGCAAGGCGACTTATGTTAAATCACTTGGCCTCGACCTGGACCTCACATCTTATGGACTTGGTATTCGGTCTAGGAAGTTTGTCATCTATCTTGAAGATCGAAAGGTTAAATTCTATCTTTATTTTAAGAGCATATTGAGTGTATAGTACATTTATGTTACCTTGTGCATGCGAATCAGCTTGACTGATCACTCAATGCATGCATGTAATGTTTAATCTGCTCCTTGTATCGAAAGACAAACATTTTTCTGCCCATACGTAGATAGAACGATCAATATATGATGAATTGAATCTATTTGAGGCCTAGAATTTGGCTGATTCTCTTACACAAAGGATTCATGCAGGTTGTTCAATTGATTAAGCTGCCAGTTTTTTTGGGTCCTCATCTACGATCCTTGGAGGTATGCACGCAAACCCACATTTGTGATCGGGAAACGTTTTTCTTTTTCTGCCCCCTCTGGTTTGGTTCACATTTCTATTTTTAGAGAATTTATGTTTCACTCTGTTAAGGTTTACTCGTGAGATTGTGAACCTGAATGTGCTGAAGCTGTACCAGTTGAATTGATTACTGAATTGTTGAATTGATTTACTGAATGTGAGATTGTTAAGGTTTACTGAATTGTTGAATTGATTTTTATTTACGTTTTGGGGGCCTTGAGTAATTTTGGACGTATGCTATCAATAAATTTCATTGAACACTTAAATGAATTCTATTCAAGGTCAGTGCATATCTTGATTACCATATTAATTGTGTGTACTCAAGTCCTTATAGACTCGCCTCCCTAACTAGAAATCTTGAAATCCAAACAATTCTGCTAGCTTCCTTCTCTCCCTGTAATTCTTCAGCACATTGGTGAGATATATAATGTTTTTCTTGTGTGGCCTTTGTTTAAAGTTAGTGACTTCTAAGCAGCATATCATTTTGTAAAATTTAACTGACATACAAATGAACACTCTTAACTCCGCAATGCATGCGCAGTCACAGAGACTAACACCAAACGTACCAAGAGCTCCAATTGCAGTGGAAGACATCATCCCTGATGGTAGGCTGGCCTTCATCAAACAGAATTTTAAAATTAAGCCCGTGTCTATGCACTCCATTGTCACCGGCAAGAAGGTCATCGTCTTGGGCGTTCGTGGCGCCTTCTCACCTAGATGCACGTTAGTGTCTCTCTATTTTATTCATTATAATATATGCAATTTTATTTATTTATTTAATCTAAAACCCCCCTCCGCATGCAGCCACCATTTGGTCACCTCATTCGTTCAGAAGGCAGATGTGTTTAAGTCGATGAAGATCCAAGAAATCTTATGTATAAGTGGTATGCAATTGCTTTTTAAGTAGAGTATTACTTGGATGAATGTTTGATCTCTCAATTCTCTCAAATAGTTGGATATCTTTTTAGAATTAGTAGTGTGTGTGATGGGCAAAAAGTTTGAGAATCAATCGTCTTTCTAATGAATAGTCTGTTTTTAGTAGTATTTGCTTGCGAATTTTGCCCCTTGTGGAATTCTTACAATGTTGTTATACATTGTAGTGAATGATGCATATGTGATGGCGGGATGGAAAAGGTATTTTTTCAAAAACAACACATACATCAACTTTTTGGCTGATCCTACTGCAGCCTATGTTACATCACTTGGGCTTGTAGATGACCTATCGCATACCGAATATGGCATTCGTTCGAAGAGATTTACGATGTTGCTTGAGAACTGTAGGGTTAAAGTTCTTGAAGTTCATAGGGAAGATCTTAATGTGGATGATATGCTTGTGGCTATGCGGGAGCTGAATTAAGAGATATGGAGATATAGCTGAGGGCATTTTGACTGTTTCCTACTCGAAGGACCTTATTATATGTTAATAAGCATATTAATGATGTAGTGTTTTGGAAACTTTAGAATGTTTTATGTGTACTTAAAGAGATTTCAACTCTGGTATATGTAGAATATCTATGCTTATAAGCCTAAACCTGTGAAGTTTCTACTTTGTGAATTGTGTTTGGGGTGGTCTTTGGAAACTTTGCTCTATGATTATTGTTTGTTACATTACATTTTACAGATTAAAAGCACAACTTCTGCAATATTCCTGGTAAACTTCTACCAACCTTTTCATGACTTCACTTTAGACCGAAATCTAGATAATGGAAGTGAAAAATCAGAAAGTTGAAAGTGCAACTACAAATTCAGAGGGCTGAATAGAAAATGACACCTTTCTGCTGCTTGAGCTATCAAATCTGAGGATTCGAAATTCTGACCTTAGCTAGTTCACGCACCGGAAACTACTTTCTAATTAAATTAATTAAGTGCTTTAACCTGATCAGTCTGCCGAGAGTGGGTATGCAAATAAGAAGAAGACAGCATATTTTGACAGAAGAAGCAGTGACAAACCAGTAATTCATGGGCCAGCAATTTGGTACACTTCAAGTATGATTTCGTGTTAGGAATCTTCGATAATCCTATGTCATCGATAATGACAAGTGTTAACACGAAATAGACTTTCTTTTTCATCCTCTTTCTGTTTGGCAGAGTTATGTTTTCCCAATCTAGTTTCTTCTATTTATACGTCTTGAGAGTGTTGTGTTTTTACTTTATGTGCAAATCCGTCCAATCACTAAGGTTTAACAGTCTTTTATCGACGAAAGTTGCAATCTCAAGAATTCAAATTAGTTAAGTTAGTACAATAGAAATTTACTACTGCTACAAACCTACAACTACATCGCTTGTGTGTGTGGCTAATTTATTCTAAGACTACAAAAAACAATAATCATAGAGCAAACTTCCCAGTTCCCAAGACTACACAAACACAAAACCATTCAAAAGAATCAAAACATCAAGCAATACAACAAAACTAGATTATTGCTGACATCCGTAACACATTCTCCAGAGTTGTCGGAGTTCAAATCTCTTCAAATACACATTAAACGTTCTACCGTTCCCAAAACTACACATGCTTTTTAATATTTAATAAGATCCTTCAAATACCCTCAGCTATATATCAACCGCAAGCATATCTTCAGCCACAAGCGTAGTAGTACCAGTCATAGGAGCTTCCCAAGCAACTGTAACAACCTTAACCCTGCGGTCCTCGATCCTCGATCGAATGCCAAAGTCGGTATACGAAAAATCAACTTCAAGTCCAAGTGATGTAACATATGTTGCAGTAGATGTGTTCGTCATGTTTGAAACATCTGAATTTCCATCCCCTAGTCACAATTATTGGATCATTCACTACAAAGTACTACAATAACATTGTCAAAATTCGCATCGAAATATTACTGTCGACAATTCGTTAGAAAGGAGATTGATTCTCTAACTTTTTGCCATCACAAACACTACTCATTCTAAAAAGACATTCAAACATCCAAGTAGTATTTTACCAAAATTATCAAATACTTTAAAGAGTAATTGCATACCACATAGGACACCCATCGACTTAAACTCATCTGCCTTCTCAATGAACGAGCGGACCAAACGCTTGCTTCATGCAGATAAATATATAAATAAATACAATTGGAGAAATTATAATGAATAAAATAGAAAGACTGGGCCAACTAATGCACTTCTTTTTCCTGCTTTCTTTGGGTTTCTCACAAAGAATTTTTTGGGATTTTATTGTTAAGACTTATACGAGAGCGATCCTCACAATCCAGTTATTTGGATCATTCCATTTGCCTATTGATTTTTGTTACCTAAGTTGTTTTTTGGATGCAGTAACTGGTCATAGATAAGGGGCTTCAATGCAATAAACCCCTTCTTTAAGTGGCATTTCTCAATTATAGATTCTATAATTTGGGAATCAAGAATTTATACATTAGCCCTCACCATTTGGCTTTTCTTTCCTTTGTTGGCTGATAGGATATTGCCCTTCGTTTTCAGACTTTAGTTACACGATAGGGTCAAAGAAGAGATTGTCATGGTGGCTTGTTAGATTCTCATTTATGAATTTTCCTTTTCTTTTCTTTTTGTTATTATTCTCGTAAATTCGAGTCGAAGTAGACATATTGATTCTCTTTTAATTAATTGATATTCTTCTTGTTTCCAAGATTTAATTTTGTGTGCACTTGAGATAATCAATAATACTCTCAAAATTTCAACCATTTTAATTAATCCAACACATTATATTCCAGATAATTTCTCTATTATTACGAGGCCTTAATCAATCCATAACAAAGTAAAAACGAAAAAATTCATTCGAAATACAACATTTCAACAATGAGAAATACCAGTTGAACAAAGAAACTGAACTGAAAAAACTAACACAACCCATAACTCGAAACGAGCCACCGTTTATAACAACTTACACAAACCAAATTACACTTTCCTCAAAGAGAGGAAATTACTTAAATATAGCATTAGAAAAGAAAGAAAAAAAAGAATAATAGCCTGGAAGAAAGGCATCACCTTCCCTTTGCCTCTATGACTTGCCTTTGTTTTGTAGCTTCTAGTTCTCTCCCTCCAATTAGGAAGAAGAACCATGTATACATATGCATGTTATAAGCACATTTTCACTTCAATATTCATAATTGTCTTCCTCTTCTTCTTCTTCTTCTTCTTCTTCTTGCCCTTCTCCATGTCCTTGTGCTTCACCCCTTTTAAGTTTTACCAACTTCAAAATATATTAAAAGTAATTGCCTTATTTCTCCTCTTCCAAATCCCAAGTATATATAACCATTGTGGAAGCCAAAATGCCTCTCAAAATATCCCCACAAAGAATTGTTTTTCACTATTAGCATATGGGAATCATCCAAATGGTCCCCTCCTCTCTAGTCAAAATTAATTCTTTGATAATAAGTGGTGCCTATCCACAACCTCGTTTCTAACTTTATTCTTAATGAAATGAGGAAAATTAACTTTATTCTTGGAGATTATAAATATATTTACTAAAGCGAGGCGAATCCAGTCACTCCATGTGGAGGAAAGCTAAAGAAATCGGATATGCTGACAACGTGTAAAGAAAAACGATATCTGTCGATCACGAATTATTAAAAAGTCAAAATGTACATGCATAGGATTGATTCATCTAGCAATTATAATATAATGTTTTAATGAACTACAATTGTATATGTTGCACCTAAGCCTCCAAGAAAAGGAGGATATATTTTACTTCTTTTGGAGATGCCTATTACTTTACAAGAACACAATCACTTGGCACCGTTCATTTCTAGACACCTATTTACTTAAATTATTCTCAGAATCCAATAAAATTACTTAGGGGTTGATTTAACGGGAAAGGCATCATCCTAATTTAAAGATAATTACAATAATTGAATCGATTGGAAAGCAATATGTGGATGGATAGACATCCCTTAAAAGTGGGTAATCAAGGACTTTAGAATTGGTATTATATTAATTAGTATAACGTAGGGGTGTCAATGTAGATTTAGAATTTTCTACCACTATACTTGAAGATTGTGCTTCACTGTGTGAGAGTGTGAGAGAGAGAGATTTTTTTTGTTACAAAAAATTTTAGGTCGAACGGATGACGTCTTAACAGGGAATATTTTTGGACTCAACGAATACTTATAAAAAATTTACATTGTGTCTCAATCTATAAAAATTAGAGGAATTTAAACCTACGATCTTGTCAAAATCAAATTCTATTTGTCCAACCCAATAAGGTTGAGAGAGAAAAATAGATGCTTTAGTTGAAAAACGTTTATAATCGAGCCCAAGTGTCTGGAGCCCATAAACATATACTGATGGGACATGGGATGTGGACAGTGGGTTACTATTGGACTATTTCTGTTGGAGACTCAATAATAGTTTGGTCTAATCTCAGTCTAGACTAAACTAAGGAGATCCAATAGGGTATGGATCGAATTTTAATCCGAATTCGATTCGAGGTCGATCCAAATTTTAATATATTCGTCCGATAAAAATATTCGATGGATTATATCCGATTATAAATATTTGTTATCCGAATTAAATGTAGCGAATATGGATTTAAAGAATCCGATCCGTTAAAAATTCGAATCCGATAATATATATAATTTTTAATTAAATAAATTATTTATTAATACGTAATATTAAGTGAAATGATTAAAATTAAAATCTTCACATATTTATCACTTTAAATAATAATAAAATTTAATTTTTTTTATTCTAAAAGTATTTATTTCTTTTGTTAATAAGTTTAAATTAACCTATTTTAAATAAATATAAACAAAACTATCAAATAATTCATTAAATAATAATTGTTTATTAAATATTACGTAATTATATTTATTTTTTTATATCAAAATTGTTATTTTTAAAAAATGGATTTTATTGCTAATCGGGTCTGATCCGATCCGATTATGTATGGATTAAAAAACAACGAATCCGAATCCTATAGGATTCGGATTCGGATCCGGTTGTCAGATTCTCTTATCGGATTCGGATCCGAAATATCCTCATCCAGTCCGAATCCGATCCGTTGACAACCCTACAATAGGGCTGTCAATATGTTGCGATTTTGATCTGAATTCGATTCGAATTTTAATATATCCAATCGATAAATGGATCCAATGTGAATTCACTTATTGGACTTGGATTTTTCTGATCTAGTCTAAATCTGGCCCAAGAACAACACATCCGAGTTTCAAATTTCGATTTTTGCGTTAAAACTATGATGAGACTTGATATGTCTTGTAAATTGATAAATTTGTGACTCGAATCTCATTGAATAGGCGTTTCTATAAGCTAATGAACTTTGTGTCCCACCTAGTTCAGTTGTACGTATTTGTACCTATAGACATATCGATCACTTGATTTCTTACATCCATCTCGAATGGAAATGTTTTTGAACTAATAATAGAAGAATACTAATAAAATGATTTCCACTTATAAAAAGACTGTCACAGAACCTATGATGCACGGACACTTCTAAAAATATTATTTTGCCGTGTCGTGTCGGACACGTATCCGACACTCCTTACGTGGGAAATTAAAAAAAAAATCTGTGTCGCCTTATCCGTGTCGTGTCGTGTCCGTGTCACCATGTCCATGTCCGTGCATCATAGGACAGAACATTGGCAAAAATTGTACATACTAGACTATAATAAAATTCTTTTATAGTGATTAACTGATTATACATCCACTCCAAATATTTAAGGGAAGAAATAAACTAATATTAAAAAATATTTGAACTCATTCTTTAATCATGGACTGGAACTAATAATTATTAATTTAAACAAACTTAAATAAAAAGATTAGAATATGTCATAACTCAAAAGTCAAAAGAAATTACATGTAGCTTCAGGAGGTTTCCATAATCATTGTACCGTTGGCTTTGTGACAAGTAACTCTCTTTAATTGCTGCAGCTCCACTTTCTCCTAGAATCATCTGTTTTCCCTCTATAAATTGCTAAGAAAGCTTTACAAACTCTTGAGCAGAAGCAGTAAGATTAGAATAATCACTTTTTGATCTAACAACTCAACTTCTCACTTCTACAAAAGCACTATTTATCAAAACCAGAAATGGCTTTTAGGGTTGCGGTACGTGTGTAAGCTCTGCTTTTTTGAAGTTACAAGCTGCTTTTAGTAATTAAGCTACTTAATAAAAGCAGTTGTGTGTGATTTGTTTGAATTTTGTAGGGTTACTGGAAATCTGTGGCGAATGGCTTGCGAGGAAGCTCTAGCTTTACGACTTCAACTACTCCGAAGCTGAAAGCTTTTGCCGCTCCGGTTAATGAATTGCTTCAAAATCCAACGGTTAAAGCCAGGTATGGGTTAATCTGTTTTTGCTTAATCTCTGCTGGTAGAAGGAATTCATATAGTAAGCAAATTTTGATCACGAATTCGAGTTGAAGTTCGCATTTTTGGGACGAAAATTTACAAAAAGAGGAAATTTGTGACCAAATCGTGAATTTGTCCCTCAATGTTGACAACATTTTGATATTTTTTTATTTGTTTTAGTGATTTGATCTGACTCGATATAAATAAATTATACAATCAAAGGGACGAAACTTGGTGAATTCACAAGCACATGTTGAAAATAGGAGGGACGGAGATGGGAGACAAAATTTGCGACGAAATTATTATTTTTTGGTCACAAATATGTTGATTAATTTTTATTTGTATATCTCATTATGGGCCGAGCGAGCGAGTCTATCGCAAAAGGATTAAATAACATAAAGAAACACACTATAATCGTATGATCAAATTTTGCGAATGGGTTGTAGGATGTCGAAAGGCGATTTCGTCCCGGTGTGCTGTGCCATCGGGGGTATAGCATTCTCGACGTCGTTAGGTCTGTACACGGCTCTGCATCAATTGGGAGAGGCTCCGAATGTATTCGTAAAGAAATCTAAAAGAGAGACGTTTCCGGAGGTGGTGGAGCCGGAGCATGTGGCGGAGGAGGCACAGAAGTTTGTCAATCGGTCACTTTTTAGAAAGGTTGGTCATATAAAGGACATTAAGAGTCACGAAATCGTGCCCAATCCCATCCTAGGTGATATAACTAAAAGGTACGAATTTATAGTAATTTTATTTGCGCTTGTAATTCGAACACTTTTAAGGTTGGATTTAATTTTTGAAATCTCTTACAAAAAGATGTGTTAAATGTAGATTGTATTCGTGTTAAATAATAGAAAATATAATATAGAAGCTAAAATCATATTTCAAGGTGCCACTATTTTTATTTTTATTTTTTTAAAACTCAAACCCTAAAGGGGAATATTATTGACATCAAGAGGAACAATAATCAATTAATTTAACTATTTATACATTTGAGGAAAAATTTCAACAAAATATTTAACTTGGGTATTTTTTTTATTTATAAATTCCTATTCTAAGAAATTCAAATAGGAAATATATGATTAAGCTAATCAAACCGGTAATATTATACTATTCAAGTGGTTCTTGAATTTAATTATTAATTTTTATTTTATTTTTTTTAAAAGGTGGATTTTTTTTTTTTTTTTTTTAACACATACGTTAGGGGGATGCCTCATCAATGATAAATAAGTGATTTGGAGGCAACATAATGTGGATTTAGTACCGTTTTATGGTTATTTGTGTAAAAATATTAGCTCTTTTAAGTTTTTGTGCTTATTTTGGATTCTTCTATCTAATCTTTTTTTTGGTGCTAATTCTTCTATCTAATCGGTGATAACTATTGCTGGCCTATATCTGGGATTTTACATGATTTTTGTGGCTTGTGAATTGTGATACTGAAGTATAAAAAAAGTGGTTCTTGATTTTAATAGTTTTGAGTAATTAACAAGCGTGACATTTGTGTGGTTGCAGGCCTGTTCACGTTGAGACATTGAAAGACATTGGTGTTGAGCCCAAGTGATTATTCAATTGGGCTACTTTATCTTATAAGCCCAAGTGTAGTTGGGCTTCGGCCGTTTATTGTAAATTAAATACCTAAATCTGTGTGCTAGTTGCGACCTTTCAAATTAGCTCCAAAAACACTTGTGCCATAATTGCCTTGTAAATCATGATGCTTTCCTTAATACTGAAGTAAGCATGTAATATATGGCATGACAAGCTTTGTTACTCCTGTAATATCCTATTTTAAATTTATATTTTATATTTGATTTTATTTACACATATTATCACGTATATTAATAAATAATTGAAATAGAGTAAAAGATTGCTCCAAAAACACTTGTGCCATAATTGCCTTGTAAATCATGATGCTTTCCTTAATACTGAAGTAAGCATGTAATATATGGCATGACAAGCTTTGTTACTCCTGTAATATCCTATTTTAAATTTATATTTTATATTTGATTTTATTTACACATATTATCACGTATATTAATAAATAATTGAAATAGAGAAAAAGATCTTTTAAACATTTTTAATATTATAATTATTTTTTTTCCTTTTAATTTCAATTTTTTATTAATATATTTGATGTGCATTTTTAACATTTTTAATTTTATAATTATTTTTTTTCCTTTTAACTCGGGAGTGGAGAGATTCGCTTATGGCCCCTGCTACTAACATTGAAGTACGGAAAGTGGTTAATTCAATGCATCCTTTCAAAGCCCCTGGGCTCGACGGATTCCAAGCATATTTTTACCAAACATTCTGGGATCTCGTGGGGAATCAAACAGCTGAGTTTGTCAATCGTTGTTTTGAGGAAGAGGCGTTCCCGGAAGAAGTGGGTAGAGTTTTCATCTGTCTTATCCCTAAAGTACCACAACCAGAAAGCATGAACCAGTTTCGGCCGATTGCTCTCTGCAATGTGATTTTCAAGATAGTCACAAAGCTGTTGGTGTTACGTATCAAGCCGTTTATAGCGCAGCTCGTGAGTCCTAACCAGAATAGCTTTATACCAGGCCGGAGCACTCACGATAATATCTTGGTTCTTCAGGAGATCCTTCACACGCTTCATCGCTCGAAAGGCCGGCGGGGAGGGATGATTTTGAAGTTAGACTTAGAAAAGGCATATGACAAAATCAAATGGAGCTTTCTGCGTGAAACTCTTGATTTCTTTGGTTTTCCTCAGCCGATTGTTAACTTGATTATGAGCGGAGTCGAGTGTATTCGCCCAGAGATCTTGTGGAATGGGGAACCCACCCCCCGTCTCACTCCTTCTTGCGGTATCCGACAAGGTGACCCTTTATCTCCGTACCTATTTGTCCTTTGCATGGAACGCCTCACCTACTTGATCGAGGAGGCTGTGATTAGCGCCAATTGGAAACCAATTCCGGTCTGTAAGAATGGTCCTATGGTGTCGCATATGCTGTTCGCGGATGACATCATCATGGGCGCCCGAGCTACGGTGCAATGCGCGGAGTGTGTAAATAGCGTGATTGAAACCTTTTGCGAAGCCTCTGGGCTGAAACTCAACAGAGAGAAGTCTCAGGTTCTTTTCTCGCAGTTTGTTCCCATGGGGGTGAAGAATTCTATATGCTCCACCCTTGGAATTAATGCAACGGACAGTCTGGGAAAGTACCTGGGAGTTAGAATATGTTTTGGGAAAAATCAAAGGGAGATGTTTGATTCTGTTATTGAGAAAGTGGAGAACCGCCTTACGGGATGGAAAGCGAAGAGCCTAAATTTAGCGGGGCGTACTACGCTCATTCAATCAGTAACTAATTCCATCCCGGTTTATCATATGCATACTTGTTGGTTTCTTAATTACGTATGCGAGAAGCTCGATCGTCTCAACCGGTCGTTCCTTTGGTCCTCAGACGGCTCCAAGAAGAGGACTCATCTTGTGAAATGGGACTGGGTTTTGAAGAGAAAGGAAGATGGGGGATTGGGCATAAAAGAAACACGTAAAATGAACGTTGCTCTTCTGGCTAAAACTGGATGGCGGTTAATTCGGGAAGAGGATACGATTTGGAGCAGTCTCTTTCGGGCTAAATACCTCAAAAACGAGGATATGCTTGATCATGTCCCGAAACCAACCGCTTCGAGAGCTTGGAAGGGAATCTGTAAGAGCATTAACATGTTAGAGCCGGCTTGCCGATGGCGAATCGGGAGGGGTGACAATGTTTGGCTTTGGGATGATAGATGGTTGTCATCGGAAACTTTACGGAGTCGTTTGGGCTCGCAGGTGGACGTAGCTGATAAAGATATGGTGGTCCGGGATCTGATCACAACAGATAATAGGTGGGATTTTAGTGCTTTAAAAACACAGCTACCGGATTAGGTGAAAGAGGAAATTAAGTACCAGCCTCTGCCGGGAGGAAATGAAGATGATAAGCTTATCTGGACAGCCACAACCAATGGGAAATTCACTTGTAATTCAGCTTATAGATGGCTGACACGAAGCCCGCAAGATGGGGATAATTCTTGGAGGAAATTGTGGAAAATCCCTTGCCCGCAGAAGATCCGCTTGTTTCTTTGGTTATGCAAACACAACAGCCTGCTTACGAATGCGTTGAAGAGTGACCGCCACTTTGGGGCCTCGGATCAATGCAATCGTTGTCGGATGGGGAGGGAAGATATTGAGCATGTCCTTAAGGGATGCATCCATTCAATGAAAACCTGGACTGAGATCGCGTCTCCGGAAAGCTGGCGTGAATTTGGGCCGCTTAGGACAGCTTCTTGGCTGGAGACAACGGTGAGTATGAACTACACACATAAACTGGATGCAACATAGCCTTGGTGGGTGGTGTGTTTAGCTTGTGTGTGGAATATTTAGAAGGCTAGGAATAAATTTGAGTATCAAATTGTTAGGGAGCCTCATTGGGTTACGGTTAAGAACATTAGCACTCTTTGTGCTGATATGGTCCAGTGTTTGGGGGCTGATCCACGAAGACAACCAAAGGTCAGGGATGCGATGTCTTGGATCAAACCGAACAGGGGCTGGGTCAAGTTGAACTCTGACGGGAGTTTGTATCTTCATGCGAAGAGTGCAGCAGCGGGCGGCCTTGTCCGTAATGAAGAAGGGGAATGGTTGATGGGATACGCTATGAAGCTTGGGGCGACCTCCATTAACTCAGCTGAGCTGCTTGGTCTTCGTAAAGGGCTTGAGCTTGCTTGGGAAAGACGTTTTCCCAAGATAGAGGTTGAAATCGACTCTGAGATTGTTCTGAATTGGGTCACTCGGGAAGATGTTGAGGATCATCCGTTACGGAACATCATTACTGATTGTCGAAAATTGCTTCAGTTGCCGTGGGAAGCCCACATAAAACACGTTTTCCGTGAGAGGAACGAGATCAGTTAGTCGGCCTTTGGGCCTTTTCTTGAGGACCAAAAAAAAAAGTAAGAAAAAATAAGAAATGAAATACAAATTTAAAATAAAAAATCTCAAGCCGTTTGAGTTATTCCTTTCCCTTTAGGGAGTTTCTATTTTTATCTTACAATTTCTATGCCTTTTGTTTACTATCGATTCATCTCATCTCTGAATTTTATTAATTTAATTTCACGATCTCTAATTCTTGAATTTTGTTAGAATTAGGAGGAGCACGATTAGTAATTTATGGAGTATAAATATTTACTCACCATATGATTCATGAAAAAGATTAAAAGAATAACAATATGTCAAATTTTAACATTTTATACACGTAGAGGAATAACAACACCACAAAAATTCAAGGGGCCGAATCAAATTCCAATAAAATTCATTCCTCAAAATTATTATCAACATTTTTTGTAGGGGGCACGTAAAAAGTTACTACGCACCACGTCACAATGGTGTTATTTGGCCTTAGGAAACCCTAAGACAAAACTCTAGTAGTTTACTCCCACCTTCCTTGGAGGCCATGAGAAATTCAGCACATTGTTAGCTATTGATAGTATCACAATACCACATATTTCACATCAATATGCCATTAAAAAAACCCTTTATTCGTGGCCAATTTTGGAGATAGCAATGCCCCCAAAACCCTAAATTTAGCCCTATATATACCATACTTCATCATCCAATCCCCTATAACTACATAGGTTTTTTTTTTTTTTTTTAATTTTCAAGAAAATAAAACCCATAAAAAAATTTCAAGTTTTATTCTATATATATATTAAAAGTCATTATTAATATTTATATTATTTGATTTAGATAAGCATGCATGCAGAAGAAGGGTATTGTTGGTGGAGTTCCATGGAAGGAAGGAAGCTGTCACTCTCTCAACTCTCCCCCTCAATGGCTCCACCTCTGTTAAATTGTAATTAGCTTATTAATTAGACTGTCATTAATGGGCTAATTAGTAATTAGAGAGGAGGAGGAGCCGTTGAGGCGGGAGAGTTTAGAAACTGCCAGTTTTCGGTTTTCACAGGCCTGTTTTTAGATGCAACGGAAGATAGTTACGGTAATTATATTAATTGTTTTTCTTGTTTAATTTATTTTGAGTTTTGTATTGTTTTTTTGGGGTCTTAATTAATTTGTAGGAAATTGGGTCATTTATGATTTCATTTTGCACGTCTTGAACCGAATTAATAATTTTTATATGAGAAAAATGGCAAATGCAATGTGTCTATTATTATTATTATTATTATTATTAAATAAAGTTCTTTTTAATATTGACGGGTCATATCCTAAAGAACACCTGACTTGGTTCGCGAATGAATAATGATAGTTAGTTCGAACTCTCAAAAAATTTCATCCGATCGAGAGTTGTTCTAGCTAGCTTCGCGGATGAATAATGACAGTTAGCTCAAACTCTCAAAAAATTTCATCTGACCGAGAGTTAGAGAATCAAAGGACACTCTGAGACAACCGGCTCACTTCTATAAAAAAGTTCTATAAACGAGGACATTAGGTTAATTAAGTATTAAAGAACAAGTTATAAAGAGAGAAGAAGAGAAAAAAAGATTTGATTTGACGGAATACAACTATCTAAAAAAAAAATATTTTTCTTACATTAAAAAGGGTTTGATTTGACAGATATTTATCAAATATATCAATTCAAAATATTTTCCTCACATTTTCCTTTTCTTTTACAGCCCGATTGAGGTTTTTACCTCGATTTATCTATAATCAAATCAGACAAACATCAAGTGTGCATACAAGGTTACATGATCCACATGTCAGCCAAAAATACGTTGGACGTACATTACATCACTTCCTTTTCCATCACTTCCTATACGGATCTTTCATTGACCTCCTATTATAGTTCAAGTGGGCAAATTTTAAAATATATAACTATTACACAACGATTTAATCAGATCGGTTATTAACCTTCAATTGAGACGCTCTGATTTCCATTTAAGTTTGAGAATCGTCAATATAGCCACGATCATGTAACAAACGGTCACAACAACGTCGGAGGCATTACCACCACAAGATTTCCGGGAAATGTTTTCCTTACCTTGTTAGTTTTAAATGCAAATATATAAAGAATATTTGAAGCATTTTCCTTTTTGAACACTCAATTCTTCATGGTACGTACCAGTTACCTAATTCTTAAATTATGAGTGCGTCAAGAGTAATTTTGCATGAGTGACTACCATTAAGTTGCCTTGAATTTATATTTTAATAATGCTTAATTTAGACAACAAAAAGCCTGGGGAAACAACTCTTAACTTTTTACGTGTGAGATTCACCCTTTATAGCTGTAAATCAGCAGTTAAACTTATAATTAAAGTTTATAAAGATATTTAATATATTGATGGGTTCACGAAAAACGCAATTAATTACTTTTTGTCTGATTTCTTTTGTTATAATTGATTTTTTTTTTTTTTTACTTAATCACGGATCAATATTAATAGGTTAGGTAGGGTTTATTTTCATGGTTATTCAGATTCAAAATAAATGGTATATTGGAGAGTGTTATTTAACTCGCACCCCTTTTCCTACCAAATACACTCTACCTTAAATTTTAGATTAAATTATATCTATACGCTTCATGTGGTTTGAAACAATTGTATCGTAAACTTCTTGGTTTCGTAAATTTCTTGGTTTCGTAAATTACAATTTCAACCTTGATAGTTTGTCAATGAATTACAACCTTCATGGCCGTGATAAGGAATTTCATAATTTGTAATTGGAAATTTTTATATGTAATACCGAAAGTCGAAACCTATCATATTAATCAATATAGAACTATGAGAGCGTTTGATAATGTAGATTATCCAATTTCATTTAATCTATTTGTGAGGAATTAAGTGAAATTAAGTATTCGTTAATTTTGTGTTTGATACATTCAATTGATAAATTTTAATTGTATCTAATTTCACTTATTATCCTGTTTGATATATATTATAAACTAACATATCATTTAAAATAGTAATTTTCATTTTTTTTGTGACATAAATAGTAATTTCCATGCTTAGCCACAAAATCAAACTAACTTCTTAAACTTATCAGAGTTAATCTGCGATAAACACACCCCCTCTCTTAGGATTTATTTGAGAACTTAATCTCTCTATCAAACTAACTTCTTAAACTTATCAGAGTTAATCTGCAATAAACACACCCCCTCTCTTAGGATTTATTTGAGAACTTAATCTCTCTAAAGTACGCAGATGACACCGGGTCCAAGATTAACTCTTCCGGGTTAACGAGATTTAATATGCGGTATCAAACAAAAAATTAACTAAAATTAAATGGGCTAAATGAGTCTAATCTGGTATATCAAACGCTCTCTAACACCATTAAAACTTTTCTCATATTAATCGATATAAAACTATTGGAGAGCGTTTGATATCCCAGATTAGGCTCAATTGGCCCACTTAATTTTAGCTAATTTTCTGTTTGATACCATGTATTAAATCTGGTCGACCCAGAAGAGTTAATCTTCGACCCGGTGTAATCTGCGTAATTTAGAGAGATTAAGTTCTCAAATAAATCTTAGGGGAGGGGGTGTGTTTATCGCAGATTAACTCTTATCTATTATAGATAAGTTTAAAAAATTAGTTTGATTTTGTGGCTAAGCATGAAAATTCTTATTTATTTCACCAAAAAAAAAAATAAAAATTACTATTTTAAATGATATTTCAATTTAAGAGATATATCAAACAGGATAATAAGTGAAATTAGATGCAACTAAATTTATTAATTGAATGTATCAAACACAAAATTAACTTCTCATAACAACACTTAATTTCACTTAATTCCCCATAAATAAATTAAGTGAAATTGAATAATTTACATTATCAAACGCTCTCTTGAATTATTAAACCATTAAAGCTTCTCAAATCGACATATAAGTAACATGTGTTCCGGTCCAAAACCCTTAAAATTAACTTCCTTCTTCAATTAAAATTAACCTCTTTCCTTAGAAGTAAGCCAGATTTTCAAAGAGATTAATGAAGAAATCAGACAAAAAGCTTGGTTGGCCATATCTCGTATTTATAGAATTTTAGAAGATTTTACTTATTCACATTATCTCTTATAAGAAGATTGGAATTATCTCCTCGGAGTTGTTATGCCACAATTCTTTCCTCCTTATATGCTCAAACTCTATCTTATTCTACTTATTCACATTCTCTCTCTTATAAAAAGATTGAAATTATCTCTCCATATTCATGTTATCTCTTATAAGAACATTGGGGTTATCTCGGGACTTATTATAATCTTGCCAGAATTCCTTCCTCTCTACCTGCTCAAACTCTCTCTTGTTCCTCGGCTTTCCGCGTATTCACGTGTTAGGCTAGATAGGTATGTCCCCTACAATAAGTATTAAATATTTATAAATCTTATCAAAACTATACAAAATCACATCCCAATACCAAAAAAGGAATTTACGAATAAATTAGAGTCCGACAAACAATGAGTTTGTAAATCACTAATAAATTATAAAAAATAAAAAATAATTTATAAAATTGAAGAATTCAAATATAAGCATACCTAACCACAGGTTAATCTATGAATTAAATAATTCATTTAAAAAAAAAAAAACCACAGGTTAATCTATTAATAATATAAGGGGAAAAAAAAGAAAAAAGCAGCAATTATTACGTTTTCATGTCGATTGTCAACATATGTTTGTTGGCAAATACGGAAACTCTCGCCATATTTCTCTAATTTTACCCTTATATTAGGAAAATTATAATAACATTATCACCCGCCAATTAAAAATTAATATTAATTGCAAAACTTAGCAATCAAAATATAGTTTACGTGACTTATTTAATGAAATGTTGCAATTTTATTTTTTTTTAAAGTAAAATTAATTTTCAATTGAAATACAAAAGGGGAAATGGAGGAGTTTCAAGAGAGTCAGTCAACTTAAACGGGTCGACCCGAGAACCCGCCAAGAAAAGGCTAAATGGATCTTTTCCTCGAAGCTCGTCACTACCTGCCACGCGGCGTAATCTGATTGGACCAGTTCACGTGGCGTGAAGCGTGATTGGTCGAAACAACTGGACTCGTTATTGCTCCCGCAGATCTATATAATCATACGCATTCCTGCGACAACACTACACTACATTTTGCACTTCTTCTAGAGGTTTCTCCCGAGTTCCTCAGATCCCTTCAATCAGATTTGGTTGTTGAGATAATTTTCTCTGATTATCGGAATTGTAATTGGTAGAGATGGAGGATCCGAATCGGAAGATTTGGATGTTGCAGTGTTTGTTGCTGGCATCGATCGCCTGCTTCGCTTCTCAGATATGCGCGTCGGATGATGCGGTAAGAGGGCGTTGATTTTTCGCTTTGTGTTGCCGTTTGTGAGTTTGGTTAGATTTGAAGGCTTTTAGATCTGTTTGTTATTGTTTGAATTGAATTTGTTTTTTTGCTGTGGTTGTGGTGTTTGTAGATTTTCTACGAGCCGTTCGATGAGAAATTTGAGGGGAGTTGGATCGCCTCTGAGAAGCCGGATTACTCAGGTGAGGATTTGTTTGATTTGTGATGGGTTTGTTATGGGATTTTCTTCATTTTATTTTTGGTACTTGCTGATGTTTGGCTTTTAATTTTGAGATTTGGTCTGCGCGGGTGTTATTTGTTCTGAGTATGCCTTAGTGGCTGGAAATTCTTGTTTGCTATGTAATTTCACTGAATTTCGAGTGTGAGTTTTTATGGTAATGCTGAAATAAGTTCGTGAGCTTTAAAGGTCGCGTTTCCATTTGCTGCATTTGACCTAATTATTACTGTCCGTAGATCCATCTGCTGTTCAAATAGACCTACTTATTTTTGAGGAAGGATCGAGGATTAAATTTCGTTCAATATCTGTACAGTGCCCTGATAAATACTTTAAATAGCGCAAAATTTCCTTTTTTGGAGTCCAGATAGGATCGTTAATAAGGTAGGCTTAGGGACTGATATTACTGTGGTATATTCAGCTTGCTTCTTTGTTTGGTATACCAAAAGCACACATTTGTATTTCCATGATGGACTTGTGCATTGAAATGGTGGAAGTTTTGAGCACTGATGCTGCTTATCTGCATTTACCTTCTGATTTTGAAATTTTGTTTCTGCTTATTGATCCTCAGGTGTGTGGAAACATGAGAAGAGTGATGGACATGATGATTATGGGCTTCTTGTGAGTGAGAAGGCCAGGAAGTATGCCATCGTAAAGGAACTTGAAAAGCCTGTGGACCTCAAGGATGGAACTGTTGTCCTTCAATACGAGGTTCGCCTCCAAAATGGTCTTGAATGTGGTGGTGCTTATATCAAGTATCTCCGTCCACAGGAAGCTGGATGGATTCCAAAGGAATTTGACAACGAATCTCCTTACACCATTATGTTTGGTCCTGACAAATGTGGAGTTACCAACAAGGTTCACTTCATTCTGAAGCACAAAAACCCCAAGAGTGGACAATATGTTGAACACCATCTCAAGTTCCCACCATCAGTGCCCGCAGACAAATTGACCCATGTTTACACTGCCATCATGACACCAGATAATGAGTTGAGGATCTTGGTTGATGGGGAAGAGAAGAAGAAGGCCAACTTCCTCTCAGAGGAAGACTTCGAACCTGCACTCATCCCACCAAAGACTATCCCTGACCCAGAGGATAAAATGCCCGAGGATTGGGATGAGAGAGCAAAAATCCCAGACCCAGAGGCCACAAAACCAGATGACTGGGATGAGGATGCTCCAATGGAGATTGAAGATGATGAAGCTGTGAAACCTGAAGGTTGGTTGGATGATGAACCCGAGGAGGTTGATGATCCTGAGGCTACAAAACCAGAGGACTGGGATGATGAAGAGGATGGTGCATGGGAGGCACCAAAAATTGATAACCCTAAGTGTGAGCAGGCTCCTGGATGTGGGGAGTGGAAGAGGCCAATGAAGAGGAACCCTGCCTACAAGGGCAAATGGCACGCTCCCCTCATTGACAACCCTAATTACAAGGGTATCTGGAAGCCCCGTGATATTGATAACCCCGAATACTTCGAGCTCGACAAACCAAACTTCGAGCCCATTGCAGCTATCGGCATTGAGATCTGGACCATGCAAGATGGTATCCTTTTTGACAACATTTTGATTGCTTCCAACGAGAAAGTGGCAGAATCCTACCGTCAGACTGCATGGAAGCCGAAGTTTGATGTGGAGAAAGAGAAACAAAAGGAGGAAGAAGCAGCTGAGTCTGAGGGGCTTAAGGGTGTCCAGGTAATTAATTAGATGTTGATATATTTCCTGCTTTCACAATCTGCTGCTTCATCATTTGATAGTTCTTAACGTGGAGTACTTCTTGTTAATGGTACCAGAAAATCGTGTTTGACTACCTTTACAAGGTAGCAGACATTCCTTTCTTGGGTGAGCACAAGGAGAAGGTCTTGGTAAGTATTTTGCTCTCTTGGAATGCACAACTACGCTGTTTTAATTATGTTTAACCTTTGTTCTTACCTTTTTCCTTTTATTCCAGGACTTGCTTGAGAAGGCAGAGAAACAAGCAAACCTCACAATTGGAGTCCTCGTTGCCATTGTGGTCATTTTCTTGTCAGTTTTCTTTAAGCTTATCTTCGGTGGAAAGAAGCCTGTAAGTAATATGCAAAATTCACTGCTTCGTAAATAACCGTGTTCCGCTTTCCTCGCACACCCCTTAAAAGGTTAGTTACTAATTGAGTCTTCCTTTGGCATGGATTCAGGCTAATGTAAACGCAGCAGCACCACCACCACCAACAGAGGACAAGACAACAGACGTTGCAGAGTCTTCAAACAACCAGACTTCAACCGAGGAGAAAGATGACCAAAACGATGATGCTGCTGCAGCTGCTGCTCCTCGCCGGAGGACAAGGCGTGAAAATTAGGTTATTGAGGATCGAAATGCAAATCGCAAACATTAGGGGGACTTGGGCCAGTTGGTAGTTTTATTTTTTTTGGGGAGTTGTTTTAACTTGTTGAAAATTTTCAGTTTATGACCAAGTCCTCGACAACTTCTTTTTTCCTGAATTAGGTTTGTATTGAGAAGCCTATTAGACCATTGGATATGTTATCTTTCATACTTTTTGAAGAAACATGGATTTGAAATCGAGGAAATTTTGTAGTTTGTGGTTCTCTTTTTATCTCTGTCTCTCAGACCTTTCTGTTTATGGCCAATAACACCTGGAAACAAGAGATTATCTTTGATAAGAAATTACCTTTCTGTTTATTACCCCCGTGCTTCAAATACGACCCATTAATACAGACCAATACAATTTGAAGATTTGAGATAAATTATGACAAATTGAGTTATAGTAATTTCCTAATTAAAATAACGAACTTTTTGGAACTGGAGATGATGTTCCCAAATTTCTCATATGTTTCTGTTGAAAACTTGGAATACGTGTCGCCATACAACACCTCATTATACATTATTAAATAATTCATGATGATAGAGGACTGATTGAAAGAAATCTAGAAAGAATTTTGCTGCAAACAAATCTCTAGTTTGAACCCTTGAGGAGGGATAAGGCTATATGTAGCCAATCCTTGGCTTGTTAGTTGTTATCATGATTATTTCTTAGTTAATTCCAATCGACAATGAATCCAGTTCATCTCACAAGCTGTGTAGAACAAATTCTCAATTTAATTCAATAAATGAAATCACATACATGTTATCATCGTGGATCAATGGTACAATTCTAATTACAATATTTCATAAAACAAGATCCATCAAGGCAATTAGGAAAGGCACTCATTCAAGAAATTGGTTATATATGTATAGAACAATCAGTTAACGTTGAGAAGGAGCTGACGAGCTCGGACAGTGATCTGAAGACGAGCAAGTGCATTCATGCACTCCAAAGCTAATCGTGCTTGTCTTCTCACCAAAACCCCACGAACAACGGCTTGTAGCCTCACCAAGCTTCTCAGCGCCCTATAAGCCCTTCTCGCCTACACATCACACATACATATACGTCATCCAAGTAACAATTAACAAACGAAATCAAGATAGTCACGCATGTAGTAGTCAGGGACGAAGTCAGAATTTTGACTTAATTAGGGGGGCACAATTGAAAAGGGACAAGAAATCTATCATCAAATGGTCAAAATCACTACTTCATACGGAATAATGACGACTCGAATCGTATGAATAGGAGATGCTAAAGTATTCAACATTTGCAACACGTACCAGATGGGCCCTAAAGTATGCTTGGATAGTGACTGCAGCAATGTCTTCCCTGGACAGGAAGGCTGAATACCCTCGGCACGAGCTGCTGCTGACGGATTCTTGGCTGAAGCCGACACCGTTGTTGGTGCGAAGAAGAATGATATTCGCACTGTTAATGTTGTTGTCTTGATGATCGGAGGACGGCTTTGATGATCGGAGAAGTTTTCTCCGGAGAACGGACCCCCACCAAAGAGTCATGCTTGTTTCTCTTAGTTTTGGAATGATAGTGTAATTTCTTGAATTCGTTGGGATTATAAAGGTTGGTTGTGGCTTGTGACGCCTGAGAGAGGTTGGGTAATGAGTCAGTTTGATGTTGTGGGCAACATGTCTGCTTGGAGGGAGCACTTACTTACAACGTGCGAAGCTTTTCTTTGTTAGATAACTACTTGGTCAGACATGGTTAGTTGTACTTGTATCTGTCTGTCTTGATAGACGCAAATCCTATTTGGAAATTGCCGGTTAGAGCACATGGATTAGTTAAAGTTTTAAACATATATATATGGGTTTTGTCGTGAATGGCAAAAATCTTGAATTGAGTTAACAAGTTCTTGAATTGTATGGATAGAAAGAAAAAAAAATGAGATAGGAGTCTTGCCCGAGTCCCAAATGTACGATTAACTATCGCTGATTGAAACGGAGTTCCCCGGAGAATGAACTCCAGGAGGTGGAATCGAAATGACTATGAGAAAATAGACTAAAGTATTCAAACTGAATGAACACGTTCAATAAAAAAAATATTTTTTCCGCTTCTTTTTTTTTTTCTCGGATTTGTGGAACCAAAAGACCAATCCGTTTGAATTCGGATTAGAATTCTGATTCAAGTGAACTAAGTCTATTTCTTTCTGGTTCTAATTGAAATGGCCCAACACTTCGTGAATGTGTAATTACCAACTATATGCGACTGAAAAAAGCTCTAACACTTTAGTGGTTCAACTCAACACGGATTCATGACATAAGTTTTAGTCGTCTGTTCTTTTTCTTTTTACAAATGCTCATAACAGCTCGACTCTATTTTACTTCACGGCAGTCTCTTAAGAATACAGATTCTTAATTTTGCCACTATTCAAAAGGAAAGCTTTTTCACCATGGTTAATTCTGCTGCAACTGTCTACCCAACGGATTTGAAAGATAGAAAGAATTTCTTGTTGCAGCCTAAAGTCAAGCGTAGAAAAAAGAGAAAATGCTTTAACCTACACTTACATGTAAATTGTAAAGCATATAACTTGAGCAAAAATTCTTCTTTTTTTTTTTGACATAAAACAAGCATAAAGTTTTAAGACAAGGTTGAGGCCAACCTTATTAAGAGTGAGTCTATAACATGAACAATGGAATAAACCGAAAACAAACTAAACAAAACTGTTTCCTCACCTACGAACCACCGTCTAATGGCCGAGTTCTCATAAGTTTACAAGGGTGAAAATTGGCATGTTTCGACCTTTTCGAAAAAAGAACTTTTACGTTTCCTCTATAATAGAACATCATGTGCCTGTAGCTGGATTCAGACCGTCTAGTAACTGGACCTTTGCTGGCCCTCGAGTTAAAACTAGTGTATTGGTACAGGCTGCAGAAAAGTACACTGTTTGCTTTTTTACCGCTTTCCAGCAGCAGGTTTCCTTGCAGGAGGTGCATCCTCGTCGTCGGAGGCAATGTCTCCATACTCCCACATCCCAAGACGTTTCTCGCGTGCTTCTTTCTGGTATTTTTCCAGTTCATCCAAAGACTGTGCTCTGTCTTTGGGTTCCCATCTTCGCCTTTTCTCCAATCTAGCGAGTCCATCCTGATAAAAGAAACTACAAGTTAGAGAGAGAGAGAGGGAGATGACAATTGAATAATGGTATATTCGCCGATGTAATCTAGGTAGGACAAAAACAATTTCTGAAGTTTGAGAAATTACAAAAACGCCCCCTGACATACTATTAAGATTTGGCCCAACACTACAAAGCTTTTAAAGTCAAATATTGAGTAGTAGGTGCTAAAGGGCAAAACAGGGTATTCATGAAAAATATAGAAGTAGTCAACACAATGGATGGACAAGAAGTTGGGTAAATTCTTTGGGATGGGAAGTTTTGGTAATTTCTCAAAACCTCGGGGAAAGTTTGTACAAACCTGAGGGTATATTAGTGTAATTATCCCTCGATTGACAATGAAGTATGACAGACAAGGCAAAGGAAAATATTCCCAAGAGAGTGATTCGACTTTCGAGAATGTGTGTAAGTGAGTGAGTAAGTGAGAGAGAGAGAGAGAGGGGGTTGTACCTGCAACATGCATGCATTGATGCTAGTATCACCTTCAGGCTCAATCAAAGTAACCAAAAATACGGTTCCAGTTCCTTGTCCTTTGGCTTTTCCAGCTGATGTGTCCTTCTCTTCGATCACAACCCTGAATTCTTTAGGAGAAGAGCTATATAGGTATTCGCTCAAACGAACAGCTGCTTCATGACCATAATCATCCTCCAACCCAGGAACCTTGACAAAGGCAAGAGCACAAAGCTGAGCAAGGCCAGGGGCAGCTGAAACAGAAGCATCGAGAGGGCGCATATCGCTGTATGGAACGCTTTCTTGATTTCCATAGTCGATGTAAAACACCTCAAACATGTCATTTGGAGAAGACACAGGACCGCGAGGAGTATTCACAATCTACAGAATTGAAAAGGACAGGATTAGGATCTGGAACCATTGAATCATAGATGCATACTACTCAAATCTCAATACAGGGAATTAACAAAAAGAAACGTGAAAAAAAAGTAAATTCGTTGAAGGTAAATTACCATGTGGGTAATATTATGTTCAACAGATGCAAAGAGCAATTAACACAGACACTCATCTTACCATTGCACGGTTCCAGGATTTATCTTGACTAAACTGAGCCAGAACAATGTCCCCCTTTTTAGGGTTGAAGGAACCAATAATAGGAGCTTCTTGAAGGTTCAAAGAGGCAAGCTGGTTTTGAATGGCGGACACTTTCTGATCAGCTACTGACTGAACATAAAATTTACCACCGCCCAAGACTTCAGTAACCACAGCCTGTGAAAAAGCACAATCATCCATGATGATAATCCCACAAAAAACAGAACAAAAATACATAACTTTAGAGCATCTCTACAACCCACATACCTTAAACTCCTCCTTCTGTTTTCTTTCAACATTTGCAGAACCATTAGGAACTTCCTCCCCCTCAACATAATTCGCCCATATCTGCAGTGGCAAACATTAGCGAAAGTGAAGATACCAAAATAGAACTGTAAAAGAAAGGCCCTGTATATTGAACCTTCAATTTCTTCTTTTTTGCAGATTCCTCGGCTTGAACCAGAAGATGAGCATCTGGTACCCTATCAAGGCCAAAGGAAGTTTGAAGCCTAGCCAAACCAGCTTCCAGAAGAGGTATTGCCACATTCGTTCTCGACTCCCATACTGTTCCCAAGAAAGTTCCAGTCCTATCAACAGTTTCTACCTCAATCTGTGGATGCAAAAGAATCAACTTAACAACGATAAACGAAAGCACAATAAAAAAATAAATAGTCTATAAATCAGGACAGTACCTCAACATCCCTCTGCATTATTTTCCTCCTCATAAATGCAATGGCTTCATCAGAGTAAGGCTCTTCACGGCCCGGACATCTAACCCCAGATAATGAGAGAGCAATACTGCATGTTGCCTTAGGAATATCTATTTTATACCGATGGCCACTAAGCACGTATTCAACCACAGCAGACATCCTCTTATTGCGTTGCAAAAATGGCAAGAAATCTTTTGCTTTCTTTGCAGAAGCCTTCAAAATGTCCAAATTCAGAACCATATCATGCATCAGCCAATTAGAACATATCAACCACAAAGAAGTATTTAAAGGAAAAGACTTATTGTAGTTTTGGAACTGACCGACAGCAGATCTGTTGAATGCCTCACTGGAGGATCCTTAGCCGAATGCAAACCCTTCTTCCCAGAAATTGCCCGAGATTCAGCAGAAAGCAGGGCATCATAAAAGTTTGACCTCTCCTCAAAATCTCGGTGTCTCACAACAGTGGCAAAACCACGAGCAACTAAAAGCTCAGCAATGTTTACACCTTGCTGTTGGCTGGCGGCTGCAGAGGCTCCAGAAGCAGCTTCCTCACCATCCTTAGATGGATTAACAAGGAACACGGTTCCAAAATCCATCACCTTTGTATCTGCGGAAGCAGATGCGGCACCCGCTCCTTCTCCTCCAATGGGAACCTTCCTGGAATACTCCATTGAAACATTCACCTGGGCAGATGGCAGTTGTCAACAATTATAGTATTTTCAATGAAGAAAATTACATATTAAAAAATCAAGGAGCATACTTGACGGCCAATTAAGCGTGTCCTCAAAAATTCTTTAGCATCGCGAGCATATGGATCGGGTTTTTTATCTAAACGAGGATTGCCCATTTTAGGGCCCCTTATACTTGAAAGATTAACTCGCCTCTCTGCAGATGGATCACCAAATGGCAAGGACTCATCAGCAACAATTACACAATCTGCACTTACAACTTCAATGACCTGCATATAAAGTTGGAAATTTTAGTTTTCTTTGAAAAAAGAACAAATGACCTTTAACTTAAATAAAAAAACTTACTTTTCCAGTGAAGTTCTGGTCGTGGATGGCCTTTGAGTTTGTAGCTGGCGGAACATAATTAGTCCAGATCCTCAAACGGGTTTTTTTTGCTTGAAGTTCAGCAGTCTTCAACTTTCGTCTGACATCATCTTCCAGCAAGCTTGCACTCCAGTCCACATATTTTGCCAAACCCTAGAACATCAGAACATTCAGGTATGCAATGAGAACTGAGTTTAAGATAAAATTGAGATGCTAACAAACTCAAGAAGCATACAACTCACTTGTTCAACAAGCTCCAGTGCCAAGTCCTTTGCGGATTCACCATCAGGATAATACACAGAACCAGTCAAGTTGCTGAATTTGTCAACACCTTCCAGTACAATCCTCACCTATAAACCAAAATATCAAAAATATATCTAAGAGGCATATGCAATTCTAAGTTAGATATCCAGTTCTGCCAAAATAGTACTTACATCTCTGTGCAACACACGAATCTCTGTGAAATGTTTGGCTTCCTTCCCATACGGATCTGCTGGAACTTCAACCATAGATCCTGTGGAAGCCGCAACTCTCTGTGCAGATGTTAGGGGAGCACGAGGTTCAGCTGCAGAATCTCCATTTTGTACATTAGAAGCAGTCTCAGGTGCACTGACAGCTTCAGATGCAGCTCTCCGACCAGGAGACGGTGCCTGTTCGAAAAATTAAAAGGAAAAATATCAGATTATACAAATGAGACAGAAAGTAAAGTTGTAAAAGCAGAGCCCTCATAAGTATTGATACAGACCTGAATCCCTGCAACGAACACTTGGACAAACTGAAAATCTGGAAGCAAATACACACGAATTGTGCTTCCATCACGAACCTGGTCCACGATAGCCTCCAGGGGACTACCTTTCTTACTTGCCAAAAGAGCCATAGCATCAAAATTACCAGGATCGCTCATGGCTGACGGAGGCAGCTTCCTAATGGATTCCTCAGCAGCTCCCGGGTTCTGAATGCAGCAATTAAAACAAGTTATATTATTATTCTCAACCAAAGAATATATCAACCAGCCACGACACAACAAAAACATCCAGAAGACTCAAAATAAAGTCATCTCTCCTGAGGAAACACAAAGATGAACATGACTGCTTGGTAGATAAAGGAATAAAAAATTATGTGAAAATCAATACAGACCTTGTTCCAACGACCTAGACCTTGCTGCTGGGCCTGCTCCTGGAGACGCAATAACTCTTGTAAGAAAGGACTAGCTTCGCCTTTCTGTTGACCTGGATCTTTAACCTGCATTGGAAAAAGGGAAACTATTGTTAGATACAAAGCTTAAAAAGGAAAGGCAGAACTAACACTTCAAAATCACTGTAAAACAAACAACCATTGCCCAGCCGGCAGCAACCACGAGCAAAGACACATTCTTGTCCCCGAGGAATACAGAGCCAAACTCCCGATTAATGGATGGCACGGCGTAGTCCACTTTGAAAGTAACCTCCTAAAGTGCAGAAGGCCAAATAACTTCTATATTACAATTTTCAAGAGACTAAAACACTTTATGTCAAAGAAATCAAATAATTTAGAGGAAATGAATATCAAGAATAATTCACACCTTTCCAATGCAAAGCTTCCTTAAATATTCCCTGCTGTCCCATGCAAATGGTTGATCATCACCACCTCTGCGGGGAGCCTATAAACAGAAAAGAAAACATGAGCACCACTGAGAATAAAAATGCAAAGCATGCTCGCTCCAACTAAAAGTACAAAATAATTTACAGAAAAAGAGAACATACCAACTTAGGAGCAATTAGAGATGACAATGTAACAGTCTTCTCAGGGGGAATCTCAGCCTTGGTGTTCCCCATAATCACCAAGCTGTCACCAGAGGGAACAGCTTTAACTATTCCTCTCAACCATCCCGTGGCTCCGGCTGCCATTTCAACAGCAACGTCTGGAAACACAAATGTTAAACAAATATTTTCAAGAAATATTCACATGCACACCAACGAATAGAGATGCCTTTCACGTCATATTCAGTCTTACAAAAATGATTTTCTAGCGCAAATCTCTCCTGGTATCACTCTGTTTTAGCTTTCATTTTCATTGGCAGTTACTCAGCAATAAGTACAGAAGTTTACAATTAACAATGTCACAAAAAGATGGCACCTTTATGCTTGAAACTCACCAAGATACAAGTTAAGTTGAGATACAGAAAAGAAAGACAATAGTCGATTTGGCTAATTAGTGCAATCACTCATGCATCAAGAAAAAATCCACATTGGTCCGAAATATCTATGTACTAAAAAGAGTATACTCAATTCCTTTAATCAACATAAAAAATCTGAGATCCATATGCAAATTCAAAACACCAAAAAGAACAGCAGAAATCCACAGATCCACATATTCAGATAGATCACAACATTTGTATCCCGCTCAAGACTTAGATCACCCAAAAGAATCAATTCAAGTCAAATCATCCACAAGTCTACAGCGGCGCTAATAGTACACCATCTGAATGCATAAGTGCATGATTTAACCACACAGTAATGCAAGTGATTGATTACTCTTTAGCAGCTTCCGCCTGATGCAGGCAGCATAATTCCACATACATCACAAAATCACACAAGCAAAAATCGAATACATACATGTAAATAAACACATGCAAGCACATACACGCACAAGTTAACAGAACAATAAAAAAAGACCAAGATCTAAAGCAAACACCGACGATCAGCACAACCTCGCACACAAACACATCAAAACGAATTCAAAACACCTCAATTCATCAAACAAAAACACATGCATTACTCAAACCACCCCCAAACAACCGAGATCTGGAAAATATACCTGTAAAACCACCAAAAATAATCCGTCAGATTCGAGGCTCCCCGAGATTGAGTCGCGAACGAAGATTGAATCGATCCTCCAATCACGATGAATTCATCAAACCTGAACCGATAATTCTCCCGATATCAGAATTGAATTGAGTCACTCTTTTCCCCCAAATTGGAGCGAAAAGGAAAAAGCAGAGAGAGATTTCGTAAAAGAGAGAGACGGCGGATCGGGGAATGTGCGTATATAACGATGCATATGTAAAAAATGGCTATATATAACTGGGGAACTCAGTGCGGGGACGTTAATAAAAACCACCTCTTTTTAGCATGAAATTACTGACAATGCCACGGAGCATTGGATTTATTCTGACCCAAAAATCTATCTAAATATCTCGTTGATTTTTACAACTTTACCGGTTTGGTTTATTTTTGCTGAATTCTGATTGGCTGCCTTCGTCGGAGTAAATTAATTGTGGCCGACGCGCACATGAGATTTTAGCGGCTGTGACGAGTATCGGTTGCCACGTCGGATGGTGAGCCAATGGGGTTTTGACATGTGGATTTCGGTTGTTAATCTGCCACGTCGGATTCGTGCTTTCTGTGTGCTAGTGCTAGTGCCGTGTTTGGATGGGATTTCTTTCCGGTTTAAGGGGTTCTACTTTCCTGTTTTAACTGTATTTGTGTTCTTTTTTTATGTGGGATATTGGGAAAAGGTTATTAATAAGCATTATTTAATTTGGGGGAAGAGGTTGATATCAAATTTGTTGGGGTTTATTTCATAATAATTTTCTATTGTGTTTGAATTTATTATTATCTTTTTTAGTGAAAATTATAATTTTTTTTTTAACATACACCCCCGAAGTGGCCAAAGGGATTCGAACCCGAATCTTTACTTTTGAGAAAAAATCCTCAAATCACTTGGTCAATCCCTGTTGGCGTGAAAATTATAATCGATATCCACCGAACAGGTCGTAAATAAAGCTGAAAGAAAAAAAAAAATGTGTAAAATATTAGAAATTAAAAAAGAATAGGTTTATATGGTACAAATAACAATAATTGATGATAAATGCGTGGTTATAGATTAAGGGCTACACTTTTATCATAATTCATAGTGTATTCATGGGACTTTAGTGCATTTTCGCTAGCTAAATTTGTGCATTTATAAGATTAATTAATAATTTGTACCAAATTGAAAGAGGTTAATTTTTCTATGACAAAAAAAACAATTTGCCACACATAATAAATCAAGGGAATGCTTTGGCCAGTAATTATTCATTGTAAAATTTACGCGTTCTTGAATAAAAACTTGAATTCTTTATTTATTTTTATTCTTATTTATTTATTTATTTTTGAAACCGAAAGAAACAAATTTTTTTGGTACAAATTTGTAAAGAAATAAATGCCAATGTGCATTTGGTGGCTTGGTGCCGACCTAACTGTACAGCATGAGTTCACAATTGCTTGTCCCCCTCCTCCCATAGTTTGCCAAATCCTAATAGGGGTGTACGGGTATGGGCGGTTTCTAAGTAAAATGTCACCCGACCCGAAGTATGCGGGTTTGTAAAAATATAAACCGTAAATACATAATTATTTTTTGAAATCGAACGGTTCGGGTTGGGCGGGTACGGTTTTATAACGGGTGGATTGGCGGTTTAACGAATTTTATATGTTTTTTTTTAATAAAAATATTTTATACTCATAATTTTAACTCAATAATCAAAAAGATATAAAGAATATGAGAATTTATTATAGTTTATCACTTATTACAGCTAATACATAATGATTTCAAAGTAGATGAATATATATATATATATATTCAATAAATAATATCATATTATAAATATAAATTTATTTTTTGTTAAAGAACTTGTATAATATTAGTTTAACACAAAAATATATCTTATATATATATATATATATGTATAATTTGTATAATATACATGATAATTGTATTGTGTATCATGTATTTATATAACTATAATTACCAATAAAATATAAATATATGTATAGTGGTCGGGTAGCGGGTAGGCGGATTTGAATTATTAGACCCACCACCCGAACCGAAAGTAACGGGTTGTAATATTTTTCAACTGTGGTTATTTTTTTTTAAATTTCAACCTACGGTTTTCGGGCGGTTTGATTCGGTTCGGGCGGATTTAACAGGTTGTGCGGGTTTATGTACACCCCTAAATTCTAATTTTAAAATTTAAATATTTTTTTTTTTTTTTTGTGGAATTAAAATTTAAATATGTGCTTAGTCATGTATGTTTTTTCTCTCGTTCTTTTGTTCTTTTGTTAATTATACTAATATATTTTGAGTTTTGATCCCATGTGACATGAGAATTTAGCAAATAAGTACCATATTATATTAGAAATTAACAAAAAGTCTCGTTGCGACAAAGAATTGACATTCTCCCTCTTTATGCATATGAACAATGGTGAAAATAAAATTTGTTCAACGATTGAATTGAGAAAGCTAATTACAAAGAAGTTGCTGGATTTTGAGGTAGCTAATCCCATGGCTATTGCGGGTAGACATGCACGACAACAATTGCTAAACGGAAGAAACCTACCAAAAAAATTATCAAGCTTAATTTTGATGGCTCAGCCTTTTAAGAAATTGTCGAAGCTGAAGTGGGAATAGTGACAAGAGATGTTGATGGTGTCTGTGTTGATGATTGGGAAGTAAATAGCAAGCGTCTCGATCTTTGGTCGAAAATTGCTAAGGGCAACGCTATTTTAGCGACAAGTACTTGGCTTGAGATTTTGATTGGCAACATATAATGGTGGAGGGCAATTGCTTGAGCATCATCAATAAAGTTAATTCTTTCGACGATATCATTTGGTTATTGACAACATAATTTTTGATATTATATCGTTATTCTATCACTCTAATTTTTTGTAAGTTTACTTTTTCTTTTAGCATGAGGTGAACTGTATAGCTCACTCGCATGTTAAGAATGTAACTTCAACTTGGGTAGCTTCGTCAGATATTCTGACTTTTGACGCTTTGTTCTAAATTTCATATTTGAATGTTTAATATATTAGTTTCGCTTTTAAAAAAAAAAAATGGTGTCCCAACCCAAAAACAAATGGTGTTACACGAAAAAAAAATTATAATAGATTTTTTTTAGGGATAATAACGGTCATCCCCTTGTTCTTTGGGAGGTTTTGCACTTTTGTCCCCTGTGCTTTAATTTTTAGCATTTAGCCCCATAACCTTTGAAAAATATCATACTTAACCCATTGTAACAAACTTCAACAAAGCAAATATGTACAAAGTTGATCTCAAATGTGTTGATATTTGATAATGGTAAAAATAACTAAGTGACTCTCTCGTATTTTAGGCTATCTATAAACCTCGTTCTATAAACTAGCTAAAATTGACTTAGGCAAGTCCTCGTTCTATAGAGTGTTCACCTCGTAAGAGAGCCCACTTCGTTCTAAAGAGTGTTCATCTCGTAAGAGTGCCCACCTCCTAAGAGTACTCACCTCGTAGGAGTGCCCACCTCGTAAAAGCGCTCACCTCATAAGAGTGCCCACCTCGTAAAAGCGCTCACCTTGTAAGAGCTTGGTATATTTTCTAGAATTGGCTAAGGCAAGTCCTCGTTCTGTCGAGGGCCCAACTTGTAAGTGCTTGACATAACTCCTAAAATTGACTAAGGCAGGTCCTCGCTTTGTCTCGCTTTGTCGAGGGCCCAACTCGTAAGTGCTAGGCATAACTCCTTAAAATTGGCTAAGGGAAGAGCTCGACTTGTAAGTGCTCGGCGTGTAAGCGCTCGCTCTTGAGCGCTTAGCACGAGCCCAACGTCGACGGTTATCCCCACTCGCCAACCACCCCATGACCTAAGTACGTGGTCCGCGATTCTCGCTCCCACTAAGTCAAAATCGAGCTCGTGCCAGCTCGAGCGATGAATATAAATATCATTTCTTTCACCAGAATGGGGGACACAAAAAACTACATACCGAAACTCTGCCAAATTTTCGACTAAACTCCCTTCAATCCAAACAATCGGATTTGGTAAAAGAACCCACACTTAATTGATTCGTCGGAGATTCGAAATCGATTACACGCTTTCAAAGGTGACCAATTTCCGGCGTTATCAATATTATATATTAAATTGAAGCTCTCGACATAAGGAACACAACAATTGTCTCGAAATCAAAATCCGACAACCGACGAAGCAGAAATGATCGGTTAAAGACGATGCACGACGAATGAAACTTTTGACGGCTAATAGGATTTGCTGGGGTATGAGCTTTGTTCTCTTTGGAGAGACGAATACGATGGTGGTGGTCTTGAAGCTTGGGTCGCCGTGATGGAGGAGAAATTGACGGTCAAAGTTTTTTAAAGGGGTTAAGTGTAATATTTTTCAAAGTTTAAGCGAGTAAATGCTAAAAATGAAAATATAGGGAGGAAAGTGCAAAAGCCCCCAAAATAAGGGGGGGGGGGGGGGGGGATTAACCCTATTTTTCAAAAAAAAAAAGGGGGAATGTTTGAAAACTCCCCATGGGTTTGAAAACTTCCTTTTAGCTCCCCATTTTCAAATACATCATTTGAGGTTTTAGATACTCGATTCTGGTATTTAGATACGTGATTCTGGGATTTAGATACGTGATTTTTTCCTTGTATTTCAAATACATCATTTGGGGTTTTAGATACGCGATTCTTGAGTTTTAATACATCATTTTTGAAAATGGGGAGCTAAAAGGAATTTGACTTATCATTTGGGGAGTTTTCGGGAATTCCCCGAAAAAAATAGTTGTTACAATATAACAAAGAATTAATTAGTAAGAAAGGGCAAAAGGAATATTACTGAGTAAAGAACTAAAGAATAAAGATGTCTAAATTTCGATCACTTTAAGGGTTAATATGTCTTTTCTTTAATGCATATCTATGAGGAATGTCAATTTCTCCTTTTCCGAAGATACTTTGTTAAATTTTGATATAAAACGAGGACTTGGTACATTTCCCTAAAAGGCCTAAATTCCACTTCTAGAAAGTTGCCTCATTTAACATTCAAAGAAAGTACACTTTTTCCCCAGAAATATCAAACCTACCCCTATTTAAAGGATTATTTTGCAATTCTAGTAAATTTAAGGAGCAACCTGCAAATTTCACTTAATCTATGTGATAAAACGGGGGGAAAATGCAATTTTGTTACGATAGATAGGGCATAAATTGTCTAAGTATGTATACCACTTTTTTCACATATTTAACTTTAGTTCTACATTTTTTAAAAATAGTGTAATTGATTCTATCGGTTAGTTTGTGGCTTTCACTCACGTGTAATATTAGTGGATCTCATTATTTTAATCAATTCTCTCACATTTATAATAACGTGTAGCAGTAAAATTAATTGTTCTTGACTAAATTCTAACTATCAAAAACAGTAAAATTAATTGTTCTTGACTAAATAGTTACCTGTCACATATAATTATAATTATAAAAAAATTGCTTAAAAGATAATTAGTGGGATCCATAAACAATGCACGTCACGTGGGATAGTTCACTGTATAACCCTCATAAACCCCTAGTTTCAAAAGAATTGGGTATATAACCCTTTTCTCAATTATATCTAATAAAATAAATATTAAATATAATTATTTTTTACGTGTTCAATTATACCACTAGTTCACTGCAATCTAGCACTAGATCGCTATAATTTTATTTATTTATTTTTTTCTTTATTTTCTTTTATTTTTTATTTTCTTTTATTCTTTATTTTCATTTATTATTTTTAATCATATTAGATCTTCAAATGTCTGTGTTCGATCTTCATAGAATTTTGAAGATATCTTCATATTTTTTATTTTTGTTTATTCCTTTTTCTTTTTATTTTTTTATTTTTTTGAAGATCCAGATTTCTTTTAGGGATCTAGCCTATGATCGACCACTCGATCATAGTGATCTTGTGCTAGATCGCAGCGATCGACCACTAGATGATCGCAGCGGTCTAGCACACTGCAAAGCTGCAAATCTTCAAAGTATCAGGTTTTTCATATTCAAACCAAAATAAAAGAAGAAACAAAAAAAAGTAGAAGAATAGAAGAAATGAATAAGATTTCTTCATCTTCAAACACGATTGCAGAACCGATCGTAAATACAGAACCGATTGTAGTTGAGAAATATGCCGTAGTTGTCCAAAACGATTTCTACTCGACATGGGGGGTTGCAGAAAACAAATCGGTGACGACGATTGCAGAGAACGAATCGGAGGTGATGGAGACAGAGAAGGAGAGCAGATAAATCGGCGGCGACGATTGCAGAGAACAATTCGGAGGCTATGGTGAGAAGCAGAGAAGACAAATCGGCGAGATAATAAAAAAAAAGAAAATAAAAAAAGAAATTAAAGAATCCACATCAAATAATAGAGAATAAAAAAAAAAAAGAGAAAAGAAATTAAGGGTTATCTCCCTAAAAAAAGAATTTGGTGTCCCTTGGGACCAAATAACCTCACATCGATTAAAATTAAATAAGTTAAAATAATGGTATATACATTCACACTCTTAGACCGATACCAAAATTGCATGTCTTCCAAATCAAAATATAATAAAAGAATAACTTAAATCATAAAAATCAAACACTTCAACCGCCTTTTGCTATTTAAGGGGGAATTATTGGCTGAGCCGGGTGTGAACCCCTATCGCTATTTAAGCCCATTTCTAATTCTTTCACCCATAAAAACGAAGAAGAATTCGACAAGCACTTGCCCACGTATTGCCACCCAGGATAAGGTAAAATCTCGTCTTTGCTACGGATTAAAAGTGAGATTATGCTTCTTTCTGTTTATTCCAAGTATGATTTTTGTTTTGTTTGATCGAATAGATTCTTCTGATAGATGGGTTTACGCAAGGGTTACAGATAAAGGTGAAATCACGTTTCTTTTGTTATTTATTTTGATGATTTTGATAATTCTTGATCTAAGAGTAGTTGTTGTATGTGTGAAACTGAATTAAGTGCAGAATTATGAAAATATAAGCAGAATTGAAGTGAATGGCTTTGAATTTAGTAGTAGCATTGATGGAAGTGGAATATCAAGAAAATGAAGAAGATATGAGCTGATTAGTGGGGCTACATAAACCCTGCTTCCCTGAACGTATTTCTTGTTTATATCTTAAGATACTTCTTAGCAGGTATGAATTAATCGATACATAGGCTCTTGAGATGAGGTTAGAGTTGGTACCATGTAAACCATGACTTTCTGAAGTGATTCATAAAGTAATCCCTTTTATCCAAATCTGGGTATTTTTGATTGGGAGTTAGTGGTATCACAGCATTGGTTAATATGGAAATTTGCTAAGTTGGGAAGTTAGGACATAGTTTGATGGAATCCCATAGAAGAAATCCGTGCATCGAATTTCTTGTTTTGTCTACATTTCTGGTATAATTCTCTACTCCCGTGATGCTTGCATGACTAACCAGATATGGAAAATGGTGGAAAGTGTTAACATGCCTTCACTTTTAGGGGAAACTGTAACAGATAAAGGGTGTTATTTGAGAGTGCCTGGAATGAAAATTGGTCAACAAAGTGCCCTTTGGTTTCGTGATTCTCTTGAAAAGCAAATTCTATTTCCAAGTTGAGATGCCGCAAATTTTATTTTAAGTCTTGGCTGTGTGCTTGTGGGAAGTGAAGTATGCAACTTTGTAAAGCGATTCTATATTCCTCCTGCTGGTAAAAGTGGGGACATAAGAATATATCTCAAAAAACTCCTTTCTGTCATATCAGGTTGTGCTCTATTTGTGTTATTTTTGGCTGTAGTTTCATCTCTACATCCTTTTCAGGAATATCCTTTAAATTGAGGCATTGGAGGTGATTGGTCCAAAACAGAATAAAAGGGGGGGCTCTGCTGATAGAGTCTTTACAGTAGGCAGTTATGCTCAAAGTACCAGATCATCAGGTTGCAGGTCACAAAGCCAGCAATGGAAATCTTGGACCTGTTATTGATGGTTCGGGCCGATTTTACAAGCCTCTTCAAGGAAACAAACGCGGTTCTAATGAAGTTACTTTTTACACATCATTTTCTTCTAATACCATAATTCCTCGCCACATCCGTAGATACTTCCCTAAATTTTATGGTACTCTCCTTGTTGAAGCATCTGATGGATCTGGAAGGCAACCGCATCTTGTTCTTCAAGATCTTAACTATGGCAGAATCAATCCATCAATAATGGACATAAAGATTGGTTCAAGAACCTGGTCCCCACTGGAACCAGAGGACTACATTCAGAAATGTTTGAAGAAAGATAGAGGAACATCAAGCCTTCCATTAGGATTCAGGCTTTCTGGGTTGCAAATCTTTGAAAGCGAAGAATTGGGATTTTTTAAGCCTGGGAAGAGGACGGTTCAGTCTCTTTCAGCTGATGGAATTAATTTAATTCTGAAGAAGTTTGTTTCTTCAAAGACATCTGGTTTGTTGGATGAGAAATTGGATGGTGCTTTTGCTTCAGTTGTTTTTGGTGGACCCTCGGGTATTTTATCACAGTTATTGGAGTTGAAGTCATGGTTTGAGGATCAGAGTGTTTATCATTTTTATTCTTGTTCGATTCTGATGATGTTTGAAAAGGAGCGTGCATTAGCTGGTAAGAGCCCACGTGCCGAGATCAAGCTAATTGACTTTGCACATGTTTTTGAAGGGAACGGTATTATTGACCATAACTTCTTGGGTGGGCTCTGTTCTTTGATAAAGTTCATTTCTGAGATTCTTGCTACTCCAGAAGACTGTGGCTCTGATGATTCTTTGGATGCTTTCCAGAAAATTTAGATTTATAGTGCAAAATGGTTTGACGGCCTTTGACCCGGATCAAGTCAATCTCACTTTCCACAAAATAATTTCTCAGGGATTTTGCTGTTCATCGGAGGCAGGAATATTAAGATCCTGAAAATAAAATTCCAAGTTCATGACGCTGTCCTTATCTTCGTCAGAATGTTCAATTATTGGCTCTTGTTTTTTGTGTTCTGCATTGTGGTAAAAGACCACAGAGAGAAAACTTATGATAACCCCATTTTCATTAGCTCTGTGTTTTATCTTCTGGGGAATCATATGTTTTGTACTAATAATCATAACCTGTTTACATTAAGGAATCTCAAGATAATCTTGAAGCTTATCTAGTTATCTTTTGAGATTGATACCAGAGTACCTTGTTTGCCTTGGCGTACAATGAAAACTCTGTAACTGGCAGCAAATTGTGGCATTATTTTACCTTTTCCGCACAGGTTATGGCATCTTCTTTTCCTGTTCTGTCATTTATGCCCTTCGTCTTTGTCCATCTCAAACAGAGGAATATCGATGTCTATAGGGGTCATTTGCTAATCGTCTCCTAACTCGACTTTCTTTGTTGTCTCTAGATGCTAAAGAAGGTCACTTTCACTGACTCCTGGAGCCTGTGCCTGAATTTAGAAGTGGGGGGCATCATTTGGAGCCTATGATCAGCTCATGATTCCTCAGGTACAATGGCAACCAACCTCCAGATAAGTGTAGGCCAACTTTCTTTTAAGCAATTATGCTTTTTACTCCACAAGCAACCTCCATATACAATATTTGAAGTGAAGTGAACTCCAAGATTGACAATATCTTACTTCCATATGTGGCAAACCTTGTCCCAAAATATAAATATATATATATATATATAATTTCCACTCATGTAAAAGAAACTACCCTTATATCGAAACAATGAGGAACATCAAAGCAATCATTTTCTCAGCCTTTGTAGCATGGCTCTGGAATTTCACCAGTGCGGGAGACGGCGACAACCTGTTTGATGTCTGTCCGACGGACACGTCACGTCAGAAGATTTTCATCAATGGCTACCCGTGCAAGGACCCCTCAACCGTCAACGCCTCAGATTTCAAGTCCTCGATGCTGAACCAACGTGGCGACACAGACAATTTCTCTCGCTCGTACATGAGCATAGCCACAGCCGCAGAATTCCCGGGCCTCAACACTCTAGGCCTTTCTGCAGCCAGGACCGACATAGAAGTAGATGGAATGGTGATGCCACACACACATCCCCGGGCCACAGAGATGATCTTCGTCAGGGCTGGGGTTGTGGTGGCTGGATTCGTGGACTCAAACAATCGGGTGTTCCAGAAACGGTTGGAAGAAGGTGAGGTTTTCGTGTTCCCAAAAGGGCTTCTGCATTTCTGTTTCAACGCGGGGTTCGATCGCGCCACGGCCTTTTCGGTCCTCAACAGCCAGAATCCAGGGCTGGCCAGTGTTGCTGGTGCCATGTTTGGGAGTGTTGATCCTGCTGAGGTTATGAGGAAGTTGAAGTCTCATGCTATGAGGGATTTGGATGGGGTGAGTAGTGTGGATTTGTTTGGAGAGTAGGATTGAATGGTTATTGCAGAGGTTTCCTTTTTCCTTTTTTAAATTTAATTTGATGGGGCATGTGATGATCCCTTTTAATTTATGCGTGTGCATATCATTTATTTGTTTCTTGGTTTAAGATCTTTTATGTGTCACACTTCACGATTCTTCTATGTTTAATATTTTTGGTTGTGTAGCCCATTTTTCTATGTTTAATGTTGTTATTATTAATCCGTACTTTTCTTTTAATTAATCGATACTTGTACTAGGAAAAATAATAAATTTGGAGAGTTACTAAGACCTGTTTGTAAAAACACACAGAAAAAGTAATTAAATGGATTTAATTTAATGAATTTCTTATAATCCAAGTTTCCTGTAAATTTTTCACCAAAAACAAGTCGCTAGTAAATTGAAAAAGTAATTAAATAGATTTAATCTAACGAATTTCTTATGATGCAAGTCTTACCCATTTTTTTTTCAATCATTGTTATGAAAAAATAATTCTTTAATCATTAGATCAACTCTGTTATTATTACTAACTAAAGGGTATATTTGGTATAGCGCACTTACATTTTTTTGGTGTTTTAATTTGGCTCACGTTTTTGGGGGATTTTCCTTAAAAAGGGACATGGAAGGTTTTTATTAAGCATTCGACCAACAATTTTTAAAATCTTAACTATATAACCTTTTTCACTATTAAGTTCTAATTAATAACTAATTAAATATTTATCTAATTAAATAGTCATTGAAATAATCTTTTAAGATTTTTATTTAAACCCGAACACTTAGATAAATTACAAATTGACCTCAAATCATTTCAATTTCTTTTTATTTTGTAATTTTGAGTTGAGTGGTTTTCTTTTTAAATTCTTTATGAATTGACTGATTCTTTGCAGATTTATGCGAAAAAAAGATTTTTTTTAATATATGGTTCCTTTTTGAAGAAATAATTTTTAAAATCTTTTTTAAGATAAGATTTTTTTTGAAGAAATATTCTTTTTTTTTTTATTACAATAATTTCCAATCGGAGAATTTTCTGCCTCTTGGCTGTGCTTATAGAAGGAAAGGAGGCGAAGGCAAAAAGATGATAAAATGTTTAGGAAGTTGGTCTGTTAAAAGTATCCTCCGTTAAATATGCCACGTCTATATCTATCTATCTATATCTATACTATAATATATAGAAAGGGTGTATTTTGACCAAATTATATCAATTTTGCCCAAATACTAATTTTTTAAAATTTTGAATTATTTTAATTGATAAAATAATTTAATGGTAAGTTGTTTAATGCTAATTACAACGATTGAATTTTTAAATACACATAAATCTTATTAATTATGTCCTTAATTTACGAAATCATTCAATATCTCTATAATTTTAAAAAAATCATTCAATTTAATTAGTTTTCCTTAATTTTCTCTTTTAAGCTTTGTTTTTCATTAAATGCACATGAATCTTATTAATTATCTCCTTGATTTAAGAAATTATTCAATTTAGTTATTTTTCCTTATTCTTTTAGGGTTTCTTTTTATTAATTGTTTATTCTATATAAATACTTCACAAGTTTTATGTTACACATACTCATTTTTTTCCCTTTTGATGCGGTTACTGGCTTTCAATCTAATCTCATTTTTTTCTTCTTCTTATATTATATTGTGGCTTTAATATCTATTCGTTGGCATTTGTTTTTGATTTACTCTCATTTTTTTCTTCTTATATTATATTGTGATTTTCAAATATATATTCATTACATCGATGACTTTGCGTTTATTATATTAATAATTTATTTTATTTTTTACATGGTCATGTTGGAATAATAATTGGGCAGACAAATGTGGAAGGAGATCAAGTGTTGAAATTCCTTTATACTGAGGTATAAATCATTGAACTTTTTCTTTCAAGTTACACATCTGTTTTGCAATAAAATTGTGTTGATAAGTCTGTAAATAATTTTTCTGAAAAAAGAAATCTGAAAAAAGAAAATTTTGAATAGATTAGATGAACTTATATTTATTTTAGACTTAGGATTGAGTTTGATGGAATTTAAGTGTCATCAAATTTCTTGTGTTTGTAATATTTTAAAATTTTACTTTGAAAAGGAATACGAGACAATCTAATTATTTATCTTAGATCACCTTCAAGCTTGGGATTTCTTTCAGGTTCTCTTTTTACAGGATCAAGCGAAGAGCGAAGATGAGTTGACAGTTTAGTTTGAAAATCTAACCTAAGCTATAAAAGTTAAATGAGCCTATGCTTTTATGTCTTTTGTTTGTTTATTGATTTTAACAAACAACTTGAATTGAGCCGACATATGGAAGTTGAGTTAAACATTTTATCAACCCCTAACAAGTAATATCATAATCCTTTTAGTTTATAAGGCAGAGTTCACTTTACCAGAATAAATGGATTTGGTAAAATAAAGATTCATAATCTATGTTTTATTTTAATAGAAAAAAAAAATTTGTCCTCTATCCTTTTCTTGAAACTTGAGTTTTACACTGAAAATCCATGCTTAAATAGTTCTGCTTTGAAGTTGTTGCTAAATTACCAGAATCTCTAGCAGAGAGATTTACTTTTTTATCCCGTCTTTTTCAATATTTTATAGTTTTTGCTTGCTTCTCCCTCCCTCTCTCCACTTATAATTATTTAGGTATATTTTCTCTCTCTTTCCCTATTCTATATTTTTCTCTCTCTTTTTTTTTTTCCCCCTCGGTTGAAAGAAACCTTCTGCTTTTTAATTTTTTAGAGTTGTGTTGGATAAATTATAATTTTTTTTTCTTAATTACATGAATTTGATGCTTTTTGAAATTTATTACTGGATTGATTTTGCCAATAATTGAAAGTTTGAAGGTTTATGGACTCTTGATATTTTCTAGTGAAGCTCTCGCCTTCTGAATTTTAACAAAAATCAGGTCTTGCAATTTTATGGACTCTTGATAAGGTTTATGAACTCTTGATATTTTCTAGTGCCTTTAGCTCTAGTCTTCTGAATTTTAATAGAAATTGGGTCCTGAAATTTTATGAACTCTTGATATTTTCTGATGCTATATTTTAAATCGTGATATCTGAATTAAAAGGGAAAACAAGGGGTGGGGGCAAAAATGAAAATATGCTCTTAACTAATCGTTTATTATATAGAAAAGTAAAAAGAGTTATTAAAATAAACTATATAACAAAATGGCTTTCTATTGAAGTAAAAAAGAAAAATTGATATTTTAACCCAAATAATAACCATTCATAACCAAGATTTGATGGATTACTTTCCTATTAAGACTTATTTACATTTAGCCCCTGAATGAGTTTTTAAATAACAGAATACCCCTACATTTAGATATATTAACATTGAACACCCAAATGAATTTTAAAAGTACAAACGAGCCCCTCTCCATTAAAAAAATTATTTAAAAACTATTGTCTTCGTAAAAACTCATTTTTGAGGGTGTTTTATGTTTTAAAAACTCATTTAGATTAAAATTTTGGACGAAATTAACAAAAATCCTGACAAAGAATGGGTCATTTGTAATTTTAAAATGGGATAAATACAGTTCCCCCCCCCCCCCCCCCCCCCCCAATCCTTTGGGGACATGTGCACTTTTCCCCCTATGCTTCAAATCGGTGTACATTGCTCCATAACCTTTGAAAAATGTCACGCTTAACCCCTTTGAACACACTTTGACCGTCGATTTCTCTTTCATCACGGTGACCCAAGCTTCAAGACCACCGTCATCGTGTTCGTCTCTCCAAGGAGAACAAAACTCATACCCCGCTCGACTCTATTAGTCGTTAAAAGCTTCGTTCATCGTGCGTCGTCTTTAGCAGATGATTTCTGCTTCGTCGGTTATCGGCTTTTGATTTCGAGACCGTTGTTGTGTTCCTTGCTTCGAGAGCTTCGATTTGATATATAATATCAACACATTTGAAATCAGATTTGTACAGATTTGCTTTGTTAAAGTTTGTTCAAAGGGGTGAAGTGTTCCATTTTGCAAAGGTGAGGGGGCAATATACACCGATTTGAAACATAGGGGGAAAAGTGCACATGCCCCCAAAGGATTTTTTGGGGGGGGGGGGGGGTGACTGTATTTATCCCTTTTAAAATTTATTTGGGTGTCCCATGTTATTTAATCTAAATATGAAGATGTTTTGTTATTTAAAAACTCATCTGGGGTTTAGATATAACTCACTCATCTGTTACTTAAAGTAAACCCAGCCTAACTCTCTCGACTCCAATATGGGATTGATACGGTTGACCGTTGGTGTAACGCCCCAGTTTTTCAGTTTATAATAATGTGACGTATTTGTTTATAAATGGCGCTATTTAATTATTTAATTATATGATTAATTGTTTATAAATGTTTATATTTGTTTTAAACTATAAACTATTTCTATTTTAATTTAATTCATTTTATTTTACCTTGATACTTAGTGTTTAAATTTTCAATTAGGGTTTCATGTTATCTTAAATATTTCGGTAATTTCGTTAATTAATTTCAACATGTTATTAGATGGTTTTAATTTGATTAACATGGAATTTAAGTTTTAGTAAGTTATTTATAACAATATGAATTCGTTCATGCGCATGAGTGTACTATTTGTGCTTCGTTCATATATGTAATGATATCGGATTGGTATGAAAATTTAGTATGTCGTAAATATGTGTGTTGTGAACATGCCTATGTGCTCGGTTTATGTTTTCGGATTCATTTGACGTGTTTATGAATTTAATTTTGATTGTGGAACCAAATCGGGGGCTAACGAGCAATTAGCGCACCCTTGGTTCCGTACGTGATATCTTGAGCTCGGGAATTCGAATTCGAATTCCGACACCTCCGTTGCCTTCGTATCGACGATTCGGAGACAATGGAACAAGCCTCATACCTTTTTGAAATCGTTAAGACCTCCGAAATCCAACCGTAACGAGCAACTCGTGCAAGAAGAGCCCTTATGTTGACTAGTCTTCATGGTGGGACCCTTAACACCCCCCTTAACCTAACCATACCTTAACCATGGCTTGTGTACTTGAGTTAAACCCTTTCTCCTACCCTTTTAGCTGCAAAAACCGAGCCAAAATATCTCCTCTCATTCTGCAACTGATCGATATGGAGGAAGAGAAGAAAAGAGAGGAAAACCTTGGCCATCCTTTGTGATTTTGAGCTCAAATCACCATTTTTCTTCACCAAATCTTTAAGGTATGAATATTTATGTCTTCTCTACTCTATTATGTTTGATTTCATCTACTTAAATCATGTTTTGGATCAGATTTGGTTAGGGTTTGGGTTAAGAGCATGAATAGGGTTTTTGGGGGAATTTGCTCTTATGATCTTGTTTGCTTGTGTAGCTGATTTTCTTACTCATACATGATCATATGAACTTGCTTCTTGACCCATTTCTTTCCTAACTGATAGTATATGATATTAGGAGGATTTTATCTCTTGACCCTTTGGTGAAATTATGAGATATGGAGCTCCAAACTTGATGATCAAATTGATTCCCCTGTTTTTCGAACTGCTGTGCAAAATTTTGTGTTGATGCTTGATCAAATGGTCTCCATTTCGTGTGAAATTGCTTGGAGTTGATGTACACTCATTGTTATATATGTTAGCATTCATGTTTCAAGTATTTGGATCCATTTGGAGCCTCAAAACCGAAATACATGGCCTGTTTCTATGCATGCTCCATGACAGATTTGTTGCTGTTGCCTATGTGTGGTTGTTGGTCACCCTAATGTGCTTTAAATTGTGCCATTTTGCATATATATGATGTATATTAGTTGTTTAGTATGTTAGCATGCATTCCCCAAAGTTTCAGATTCAAACTCAACCCCTAAGTACGTGATCAAGGCATGATAGAATCATTAGGGCTCATATGTGCGATTTTGGCGACCCAGTTTTGTTGCATGGATTCGATGATCTTAACGTGTGATTTAGCCTTTTCACTCTAAATGAAAAATGTTCATAACATGCCAAATATGTTGTATATTAAGTTTCAGAGCATTTGGAGTTCATTTGGTATGTTTTTGGATTGAGTTTGTAAGGGATCAGTTTTGTCGGTTTAACTTTGTGATCGGTTTAAGTTCTGTACCTTGACACCCCCGTGTCTCATTTACTCATAAGAGTGAGACACGGGCGTGTCACACCTTCTGGGAAGCTCTGTACTGAGCCACGCCCGTGGCTCAGTTTGGCTAGGGTTGGTGACACCCCCGTGTCCCTTCCCCTGCGCAGTCCGTGTTGCTTCCTTTTCGGCTTTTGATTTGTTTCACCTCCTTAATGGCTTTATCTCCTTTTGTGTTGAACTATGAACTTGTTTTACTATATGTTAGGAGCAATATGGTGTAATTTCATGGCTTTTGGATGTGTTGTAGGCATGCTTTTATGTAATGCCGTTTATGTGTGTTTATACGTCGTTTATGAATCGCATCACTTATTTTCTATATCATAAGACTTCTTCTTGTTGTCAAACCTTGGATATATGCTATGTTATGTAATATGAAGTATGTGGTAGCATTATGGAAGAGCTTGAATATGTTCTATGCTCCTATTTGAGTTCTTGAAATAAATTGATTGGACTTATGAATTAAAGAATTTGAATGATTTATGATTGAATGAGTGAATGAATTGGTTATATGATTTTCATGACTTAATATGATCCTTATGCCTTCATATAATGCATGTGCATTGCCGTGCGTCATATATGGTTCATTTAGAGTCTTGAGTCTCACGAACACGTCTTGTGGTCTTTTGTACAGTTTGTCTCCAGGGTGGAGAGCTTTTGATCGTTCAGGCACTTGGTGCTCGATCCTTGTTTCTTCACGGTTAAGGTGAGGGTGGTTTTTGTTTTAGCTATGTAATAAACCCTACAACCCTTATGTGAAAGGCTTTGGCCAAAACCTTATGATTATATATTTATGATTTTCAAATGAAGTTATCGAGTAAATCCTTCTGAATTATGCGTGTGAGCGTATAACTTAAAAATGGTTTTGTAATGAGGCTATGCTCCAAACCGTGTGTCTTCATGCTAGCTACGGATTAGGATGACACGGAGAGGTACGTATATAGCATATGCCGAATTACACGGTAAGGTATGATTTCTTATAGTATGTATTGATCGAGTAAACCCTTTTCAAATGATTTATGAATTATGGTATGTACTTATGATTGTTATGTTTTGGCGAGACACATTTATTACTTATTACTGAACGGGCCCCGGGACTTAGTATATGTGGCTAACCGAGGAAGCAAGGGCTGACGGGGATCCCATATACTAGTTCCAACCAAACTACGGTGATACCGGCCCTCGCTAGGAGATTTAGCGGGGAATGGGAGCTGAGTGCCTTTGGGGGAGTCATGAAACCTCATTGGCCTAGGATTTAGGTGGTCGGGTCTTGCAAGCCCGTCCACCACCCGGAGGAAGAAGGTTGGTTAGGATTTAGGCCTCTTCTTATGTATATGTTTTGATAGAATTATGCACCGTGCGGGAAGGCCGGGATACGGATTGCCCAAACGCATATGTTTATGTTATGATTTATGGTCTGTGTGTATTATGATATACCGCATGATCACCTAATCTATATATTAATGATATTTATGTACACGGTCGGAGTTTGGTTGGAGATTGTGCACGCTCACTCGCCGAGCCTTATATTTATGTAGGATTTATGAATGTAATGAATTTAATATGGATTAGTCGTAAAGGTCGAGCATTGTCTATCTATTTTCTTGCCTCTACGGGACTAAATTCAAATAAAACCTTGCTCGGGATTTATGACTTGCATGTGCATGTTTTATATATATATGTATCGCTCCTGCTCACTCAGTCTTCTAGAGACTGACCCCTCTTCCTTCCCACTCTTTTAGTGTGCAGGTTTGATCTTTGGAGTTTCGGGCTAGGCGGAGATGTTTGAAGTTTTTGAGTGAGTCGAGTTAGATTAGGAGAGTCTCTCCACTCATTCATGTATTGGAATTATGTATGACTCGTTTCGGTTATATTATAAGCTTGAACATTCAGGTAATTGTTATTGAACTGACTTTACTGGGTTTAGTTATGTTTTAAAAGAGGCCTGAAGAGCCCAAATTCCGTTTATGGTTGGTATGATTGAACTTTGGCTTTGCTGCATTATACTTTTGTGGATTGGTAACCATTGCAGGGTCTAGCTCCGCCTGGCTTAGGAAGGTTTTTATGTTTGTCTCCCGTTCGCTATGGTTTGATACGGGTGCGGATTAATTGGTTTCGTTACTCGTGTTGAGCCATAGTGCGGGGGATGTGGTGCCTCACGTGCGGGGTGCTACATCCTTAAGTGGTATCAGAGCCCGGTTGCAAAACCGGTGTTCTTGAGTCGTGTCGGAGTCAGTCTAAGTCGAACGGCATAGGGACTATGTGATATTATGTGCATTGCATCGACTTGAATATGGAATTTGGTTTCCTTAAGAATTTCGTTGAATTACTTGTTGCATTTTTTTAATGGATTCTTGTCTTTTGTATTGAATATGTGCCATGAGCATGCACTAATCGCATGCATCCATTCTTGAAATGAGTTATGGTTTCCAGGTTATAAAGATGATATCAAACCACGGCCAAGTTTTATGATCACAACAACCTATTGCAAATTCCTTCGGAGGCATGGAAGATAGGAAGGATGCCCGAGGAGGAATGTAGAGAATGTTAGCCGCGTGGCATTACAGACTACGTTGCAATTAATGGTTAGGATTTAGAATGGGAAGTTCGACCTTGGCGATGCGATGGCAGAGGAACATTTGGTGGTATAGGAATAGGGGTTAATCAAGGGATGGTTGTGACTCAAAAGAACAACTTATGTGAATCCACTACCTGAAGTGCATTAATTGGATTCAACAGGATTTTGCAACCTAAGGAATGAAGGGAACAAAACCTTGAAGATATATTGGTCCCGGATTTGGATCATGGAAGGGGTACTAGTAATTAAGAGGAATAGAGATAACAGGGATCCGGTAGAGGTTATGCATCAAGGGTCTACAAAGAAGGACTTCGAACTAAACCTAGTGATTAGAAGTCGGGTGCTAGAAGATAAGCATTTGGGTAAACGCAAATAGAGGGAAGAGTTGGACTTGGGTGCTCTGGAATTCGATCGTGATGGGAAACTCATAAACAATAGTCACGGTAATCTTGAGCAAGGTGTTTAGTGGGAGATGAGTTCGTTTCTCCAAAACCAAGCTGAATTGCCATGTTGTGAAGTAAAATGGAAGATATGAAGCAACAAATGGAAATGGTAAAGAAAGGATATCATGCGCTCAAATGTAAGCAATTGGAGGTGAATTGAATTAACAAAGGATAGGCACGGGATTTTTGATTAAGGTGACGATTAGAAGTAAAGGTCGAATTGCAAGGAGAAGGGTGGATGCTAACTCAGTGGACGTGAAAGAATTAGGGATCAAGAAATTGCAATCTCGGATAGTGGAGGATACAAGTTGATTTACAAAGATGCATGGGAGTCTCGAAGACCGTGGGAAAGACAAGGAATAATTGCCAGGTCAAGTGACCTTGGGATCGGAAGAACGAGGAAAGCTACCGAGCTAATAACTTCCCACATCGGTGACAGGTTCCAAAGCATTCATAGCACGTGCATCATATTCTACATTAATTATTTATTCTTTTAACCTTATTTTATCCGTATATTTCTAAATGGGTTTCGTTGTGCTAATGTGTGGTATAATTGCTTGATGTAAACGTGACCCATGCATGGTCATTTTAACCCAGCATGCATTTTAGTGTTTACTTGATAGGAAGTCCTTCCGCCTCAACTATCAAGTATCAGTACAACTGAGCCGCATCTGAATTATGAGGAAGGTGAATTTGGGAAATAAGAACTTCCATTGAGGGATAGGTTAACGTAAACAAGAATTCAGAAGGAGTGTCGAACATCAAGAGAACTGGGGAAGGAGTTGAAAGGCCAAATCCTTGATCTCTATATCAGTTAAACTTCACCTAATGGGATTTACTCATCAAGAATTTCGATAAAAGAAGAATCAATGGAGTTCAACCGGGAGAGCAAATTTTTAAGGGGGAGAGCACGACCGAGAGATAAAATGGACGATGGAAGTAATGCTCGAATAAATATGTCAATAGCAACAACGGGGATGCAAATTAAGGAGAATCCGGAAACTCTAATGGTGGCCATTGGAAATGAATAAGAGGACGGTAATGGTTAAGATGTTAAGAGAGAAGTGACGATGCCAAATTCGGGGAAAGATTTTTCGAGATATAAAGAAGCAAGTTTACTAAACGATTCTATGCCTGAAATTCCGAATTTGGGAGTGATGAAATTATATGGGAGTTTCTGTGACCTCCTACGATTGAATTAACTAAAGGAAAATTGGATCAATCTATTAGATGAGGTGATGTTGTCGACCAAGATTTATTTAGTAGAAGTATTAAGGGATCCGAGACAACATTATTAAGTTATCGGTTCTATCAAAGGTGATCCGGAAGGAAATTCACGAAGAAACCAAACCGGAAAAGATGATCATTGGAGGATTTACATCGAACTTCAAGAGTCATCAAGAACACTCTATCTTCGATTCAAGAAATATGGAGCTAGATGCCAAATATAACCTGAAAGGGTCAAAGGGAATGAAGGGATTTGTTAAGGTAGATCCTAATGACGAATACCCCAAGGTAAGGATCGAATCGTCAAGATTGTCAGGAGTAGTTATCCTTGAGGGTATTTTAAACTTTGGTATGAGTAAGATAGTAGCTATGGATCTAACATTGAGACGGATGGTCTAAGGATGTTCGGGGAGGTCAAGCTCGGTTAATTAAAAAGAATTGGATGGTCGAACGAAGATTGTGAAAAATGGTGAAGACTGGAAATAGTACATGTAACACCCCGACTCACAGTCGGTACAGGTAGATTATGTGATTTAATATTATGTGCGTTTAAATTAATTGTATAAGAATTATATGAATTTACTTGAACCTATTTGAATTAATTGATTATGTGATTTTGGCGTTTTGGGACTTGGTGAACCTTAACCTCTTAAACCAATTGAAACCGAACCGGAAACTTGAACCGAACCCGTGAACCGAACCCGGTTAAGCCTTAAGAGTGAATCCTTGGCTCTTTCTTTCCTTTTCACGTTCAGCAACAGCTTTGGCCAAGAGAGAAGGAGAAGCCAAAACCTCATTTTGATCAAGCTTCAATCCACCATAACTTCTTCATTTCTTGACCAATCTTCGAGCTTGAGTAAGTTTCGGAAACCTCTCGTCGTGCTCGTTGTTTCTATGGTTTAAGTTCTTCTTTTGGAGCCTTGGATGAGTTCTTTGGTTTATATGGTGAATAGTAAGGGTTTAGCTTAAATTTGGAATATGAGTTCTATACTTGTTATATTTGAATTCCATCTTTATATATGAGTTATACATATGGTAGGTGTTGCATTTATTCCATGAAAGCATGGGTTAGTTAAGCATTTATGATGAGTATGTGTTTAAACTTGATTTCTTTTATTCATGGATTAAGGGCTTTAAATCTTGATTTGCATGAGTTTTATGAGCACTTCTACGTCAAGCATGTTTTCCATGAGTTATTTGTGCGTTTTGGAAAGTTGTGGCAGCCTTAGGTCTTGAATTTTGGCCATTTTTGGTCATTTTTGGAGCTTCCCCTGTTTCTGTAAAAAACTTCTGCTCCAGACCTTCGAACCAGGCCGGAACGGCCGTTCCCGCCCAGTTTTAAACTGGGAACGACCGTTCCCAGGCCCGGTACTGTTCATGCCGAGAGTGGGAACGACCGTTCCCAGTTTGTACTGGGAACGGGAACGGCCGTTCCCATGGCCGGAACCGTTGCTACTGGACCAAATCCGCGAGGGTGGATTTTTCCTTTTGGAAAAATCCATGGGGGTGGATTTGAGGCAGTAGCTTTGGAAAAACCCATGGGGGTGGATTTTGCCCTTTGGAAAAATCCATGGGGGTGGATTTTCCCTTTGAAACCTGAAAGTTGCCACTACTTTCCTTTACTTTAATTATGCAATTTTATGACTTCAAGTGCTTTCTTTTGCATGTTAATTGTTATATATATTATGTTTTGTGAATTATATGGTTCATTCCTTATTTATTTCACATCCAAGCATGAGTCATGCATATGCCGGGCGTCATAATTGGTTCATATAGGGTCTAAGTCGTGGGCTCTTGTGTTTCTTTTCAGACGGTGCGGCCGGGGTCGAGCCCGAGGCTTAGGGTGATCACTCCCTTTACTTTCTACGCACAAGGTGAGGTTTAGGTGTTTGTATAGCTAATCGACCTAATACCTTTACATGTCGTTTTCATGCCCCGCATGCGGATAAATTATATGTATATGTAAATAAGTGTTATGTAATATATGTTATGAGTTTGTGAACCAACTTTGATTTCGGAAAATAATATGAAGGTATATGTAAGCCATTTGGAAAAGGTTTAATTTCTGTTGTTAGCGAGTGAAACCATGAAAGATTGGTTATATGATACGTTATGTGTTTGTGAGCTCAAGGAGCTATGGGTAAGGAGCCCTCGGGACGGCATTGGGCCGTCGAGGTTAAACCTGTGCATAGTCTCCATCCGGAATATCATGTGCGACCTCGGGAGCTAGGGAAGGCGTGATATTCCGATGCCTTCGGTTTACCGGGGAGGACCCGTTGTAGGTTAGCTACCTCTCGGGGGTTTGTTATGTTATGGATGGATAGAGTCAACGCGTGACTCCACCATCAAAGGAGGAGAGGATGTGTATTTTGATTTATGTTTTATGTTATGAGGAGTACAGGTTGGAAGCTCGTTCTCGCCGAGCATATGCTATGTTATGTTATGATTTGGGAAGTATGAATTGGAATAGAGTTATGACAGATCTTATTATGATATAATAGTTATTGTCTTGGATAAGTTTGGTTTGAAAAACCTATTCCGGTTCATACGTCCATCTTTTGTTAAGTGCTTTGCTTTATACTTATTTAGGGTGTGGGTGTGCGTTAGCCCCCTCACTCAGTCAGTTGACTGACCCCTCGTTTATTCTTTTAGTTGCAGGTTCTTTTGGGGCTTGAGCTAGGCGGAGAAGTGTGTCCTGTTTGCACTTGTCGGTCTAGGTTTTGCTAGTAGTGTTTGCTCACCTGCTCATTCTACCATTTTGTATATGTCTATTTTGGATCCTTATATTTTACTCGAGCCGTGATGGCTTTTGTACAGAATTCAGTGATGGTACCTATATGTAAATAATATGATACTTATATATATGTGTTGGTACCTATAAGTATACGTGTTGTTCTTTGGTTGATGTTTTATTTATATGCTTCCGCGTACTCTGATTTAGTTTGCTTAGCTCCGCCTAGCATAGGGTGTGTGTTTGGTCTCCCGTTCGCTATGATTCGGATTCGGGTACGGACATTCCATTTCGTATTCGGGTTTGGATTATGGTGCGGGGGATGTGGCCCTACTTGTGGGTGCTACATCCTTAAGTGGTATCAGAGCGCGGTTGCAAAACCGGGCTCTAGTGTCGTGTGAGTTTGTCTAGGTCGTACGGCTTAGGACAATATGATTATGTGGTTATGTGATTATGTGACTTGGATATGTAATTACTTTAATACATGTTAATTTCTTACTTGTATAATTGGTCATACACTAATCTACATGCATCCATTTATATATGAAATTGTGGATTTCAGGATGCCTCCAAGGAGAAATAATAACCGCGAACGTACTCCCGATCTTAATGAACCGGCTCCACAAAATGCACCTCCGCCACCTCCTATGAATGCGGAGAACATTGTTCAAGCCCTCCTTAATCAACTTCAACAAAATCAAAGGAATCAAAACCCGGGTGAAGGCCAAGATATTTTCGGTGTATATAAGGATTTCCGTAGTAATAATCCTCCAAAGTGGTATGGGGGAGATGATATCAAAGCGGAGGAATGGCTATCCGAGATACGAGGAATTTGGGAAATATGTCCGGGGAGCTCCCAAGATAAAGCGGTTTGTACAGGACGTATTATTCAAGGACAAGCGGAGGTTTGGCTTAGGAGTGTTCGGTCTAAGTTGGAAAGGAATGGCGTAGAATTCAATTGGGAAACTTTTGTACAAGAATTTTATGAAAAGTATGTACCGCATAGTGCTCAAGAACGTCGGTTGCAAGAGTTTATGGATTTGAGGCAAGGTACTAGGACGGTGGAGGAATATATTTTGGAGTTTGAGAGACTCGCTCCTTATGCTACTCACATTACTGATCATGATGATCACAAAGCCCGACAATTTCTTCATGGACTTCGTCGGGATATTCAAGAGTCACTCAAAGCTGCCAATGTGAGCACTTGGTCTAAGGTTACCAAGAGGGCGTTGCAAGTTGAAGCCCAAAATATAAGGTTGAAGCCTCCATCTTTCTCTTCTTCTCAGAATTCGGGATCCGGCTCCGGATCGGGTAAAAGACCCGTTTCTTATGCTCCGAGAGCTTCTGCTCCACCGGCTTTTCGTCCCCAGGGTTTCGGGAACAAAAGGCCCAGATTTACCGGTCCCGTGGCACCTCCTGCAGTTCCCGCCTTACCGGCCCCTGCTCAGATTCCACCTCTTTGTTCATTTTGTCAGGGAAAGCATCCGGTTGAGCGTTGTTGGAAACTTTTAGGCAAGTGCTACGTGTGTGGATCCTCCGAGCACAAGGTTGACACTTGTCCAAAGAGGAGACCTGCGGTTCCAGCTCGTGTATATGCTCTTGAAGGGGAAGAGGAAGCAGCTGATGTGGATCCGAACGCCGTGATTGAAGGTACTATAAACATTCATGGCATACCATTTCATGCATTATTTGATCCCGGAGCTACTCATTCATTTATTTCCCGGGATCTTGTTGCTTCTTTGCCTTTGCATGATGAATTATCTGCGCATGTGTATGTGGTAAGTACCCCGTTAGGAGGTTCTTTGGAGGTTGACAGGGTGTTCAGAGAGTGTCCGGTGAGTTTTGAAGGTAAGGTATTCCCAGCAGACTTGATTATCATGCCAATGAAGAAGTATGGGGTTATCTTGGGTATGGATTTTCTCTTTCGACATCGGGCTCAGTTGGATTGTCATGCTAAGAAGATCTCCTTGGATACTGTGGTGTTTACGGGTGAAAGATGGAAATCAAGCCCATTCGTGTCTTTTATGGAAGCTAATAAACTCCTCCGGGAAGGTGCAACCGGATTCGTGGCTTATCTTCTTAACAAACCAAAGGATCAGACTAAACTTGAAGAAACTGAAGTTGTAAGAGAATTATTTGATGTTTTTCCCGAGAATTTGGGTTCTTTACCACCCGATAGGGATATTGAATTTGTGATTGATCTTTACCCTGGAGCAGAACCGTTTTCTAAAACCCCGTACCGAATGCCTCCGGCTGAGTTGAAAGAATTGAAAAATCAGCTTGATGAGTTGTTAGCTTGTGGTTACATTCGTCCGAGTATTTCGCCATGGGGTGCTCCTGTTTTATTTGTGAAAAAGAAGGATGGATCTCTAAGGATGTGCATAGACTATCGTGAACTAAACCGGATGACAGTGAAGAATAAGTACCCATTACCTCGGATAGAGGAATTGTTTGATATTTTACAAGGATCCCAAGTATATTCCAAGTTGGACTTGAGGCATGGTTATTACCAACTCCGTATTCGGGAGGAAGATATCTCTAAGACAGCATTCAATACCCGGTATGGACACTTCGAGTTCGTGGTGATGCCGTTTGGGTTGACTAATGCTCCAGCCGTGTTTATGGATATGATGCATCGAGTTTTCAGACCGTATCTCGACAAGTTTGTGGTTATCTTTATAGATGATATCTTAGTATATTCGAGAACTTCAGAAGAACATGCTTATCACTTAAGACTTGTCTTGGAAACTCTAAGGAAGCACAAGCTGTATGCTAAGTTCAGTAAATGTGAATTCTGGATTGATCGAGTCACCTTCCTTGGCCATATCATTTCGGGTAAAGGAATCGAGGTCGACCCCTCCAAGATTGAAACCGTGGCTCAGTGGGAAAGACCGAAGAATGTTTCCGAAGTGAGAAGTTTCCTTGGGTTAGCGGGATATTATAGGAGATTCGTGAAGGATTTCTCCCAGATCGCGTGCCCTTTGACCCGATTAACCAAGAAGGAAGTAAAGTATGTGTGGGATGAGGCGTGCGAGAGAAGTTTTCAGGCTTTGAAGGACAGATTAACTTCAGCACCGATTCTTACCCTACCTGAGGGATCCGAAGGCTATTCGGTTTATACAGATGCTTCGAAGGAAGGCCTCGGATGTGTGTTAATGCAAGATGGCCGGGTAGTAGCCTACGCCTCTAGGAAGTTGAAGGACCACGAGAAAAACTACCCCACTCACGATCTTGAATTAGCAGCGGTTGTTTTTGCTTTGTTGAAGTGGCGCCACTACCTCTACGGGACGACATTTGAGATATTTACGGATCATAAGAGTCTGAAATATCTTTTTACTCAGAAGGACCTTAATAATAGACAGAGGCGTTGGATGGAATTTTTAGAAGATTACGATTGCACGATTCAGTATCATCCGGGTAAGGCCAATGTAGTGGCTGATGCTTTGAGCAGAAAAGCGAGTGTTTCAGGGTTGAATGTAGAGGTTTTAGAGCAAAGTTCGGCAATTGTGGTTTCAGTGGCTCGATTGGCTAATATTTCGGTTCAGCCTGATTGGAAACAGAGGATAATTGAGGCTCAGACTACAGACGCAGAGATTCAGAAATTAATACTTCGGTCTAAGATAGATCCAGAGTCAAAGTTTGGGTTTGATGATTCCGGGGTATTCAGGTTCAAAACAATAGTAAGATATCCGATTGAGGTTCAAGACCGAAAGATACAAGTGTTGAGAAATAAACAGATTCCCTTGGTCCGTATTCTATGGAGGGATCAGAAATCAGAAGAATCTACTTGGGAATCTGAGGAAAAGATGAAACAGTTGTATCCAGATTTGTTCTCAGGTCAGACGGTGAACCTGGGGACCAGGTTTTCTGAAGGGGGGGAGGTTGTAACACCCCGACTCACAGTCGGTACAGGTAGATTATGTGATTTAATATTATGTGCGTTTAAATTAATTGTATAAGAATTATATGAATTTACTTGAACCTATTTGAATTAATTGATTATGTGATTTTGGCGTTTTGGGACTTGGTGAACCTTAACCTCTTAAACCAATTGAAACCGAACCGGAAACTTGAACCGAACCCGTGAACCGAACCCGGTTAAGCCTTAAGAGTGAATCCTTGGCTCTTTCTTTCCTTTTCACGTTCAGCAACAGCTTTGGCCAAGAGAGAAGGAGAAGCCAAAACCTCATTTTGATCAAGCTTCAATCCACCATAACTTCTTCATTTCTTGACCAATCTTCGAGCATGAGTAAGTTTCGGAAACCTCTCGTCGTGCTCGTTGTTTCTATGGTTTAAGTTCTTCTTTTGGAGCCTTGGATGAGTTCTTTGGTTTATATGGTGAATAGTAAGGGTTTAGCTTAAATTTGGAATATGAGTTCTATACTTGTTATATTTGAATTCCATCTTTATATATGAGTTATACATATGGTAGGTGTTGCATTTATTCCATGAAAGCATGGGTTAGTTAAGCATTTATGATGAGTATGTGTTTAAACTTGATTTCTTTTATTCATGGATTAAGGGCTTTAAATCTTGATTTGCATGAGTTTTATGAGCACTTCTACGTCAAGCATGTTTTCCATGAGTTATTTGTGCGTTTTGGAAAGTTGTGGCAGCCTTAGGTCTTGAATTTTGGCCATTTTTGGTCATTTTTGGAGCTTCCCCTGTTTCTGTAAAAAACTTCTGCTCCAGACCTTCGAACCAGGCCGGAACGGCCGTTCCCGCCCAGTTTTAAACTGGGAACGACCGTTCCCAGGCCCGGTACTGTTCATGCCGAGAGTGGGAACGGGAACGGCCGTTCCCATGGCCGGAACCGTTGCTACTGGACCAAATCCGCGAGGGTGGATTTTTCCTTTTGGAAAAATCCATGGGGGTGGATTTGAGGCAGTAGCTTTGGAAAAACCCATGGGGGTGGATTTTGCCCTTTGGAAAAATCCATGGGGGTGGATTTTCCCTTTGAAACCTGAAAGTTGCCACTACTTTCCTTTACTTTAATTATGCAATTTTATGACTTCAAGTGCTTTCTTTTGCATGTTAATTGTTATATATATTATGTTTTGTGAATTATATGGTTCATTCCTTATTTATTTCACATCCAAGCATGAGTCATGCATATGCCGGGCGTCATAATTGGTTCATATAGGGTCTAAGTCGTGGGCTCTTGTGTTTCTTTTCAGACGGTGCGGCCGGGGTCGAGCCCGAGGCTTAGGGTGATCACTCCCTTTACTTTCTACGCACAAGGTGAGGTTTAGGTGTTTGTATAGCTAATCGACCTAATACCTTTACATGTCGTTTTCATGCCCCGCATGCGGATAAATTATATGTATATGTAAATAAGTGTTATGTAATATATGTTATGAGTTTGTGAACCAACTTTGATTTCGGAAAATAATATGAAGGTATATGTAAGCCATTTGGAAAAGGTTTAATTTCTGTTGTTAGCGAGTGAAACCATGAAAGATTGGTTATATGATACGTTATGTGTTTGTGAGCTCAAGGAGCTATGGGTAAGGAGCCCTCGGGACGGCATTGGGCCGTCGAGGTTAAACCTGTGCATAGTCTCCATCCGGAATATCATGTGCGACCTCGGGAGCTAGGGAAGGCGTGATATTCCGATGCCTTCGGTTTACCGGGGAGGACCCGTTGTAGGTTAGCTACCTCTCGGGGGTTTGTTATGTTATGGATGGATAGAGTCAACGCGTGACTCCACCATCAAAGGAGGAGAGGATGTGTATTTTGATTTATGTTTTATGTTATGAGGAGTACAGGTTGGAAGCTCGTTCTCGCCGAGCATATGCTATGTTATGTTATGATTTGGGAAGTATGAATTGGAATAGAGTTATGACAGATCTTATTATGATATAATAGTTATTGTCTTGGATAAGTTTGGTTTGAAAAACCTATTCCGGTTCATACGTCCATCTTTTGTTAAGTGCTTTGCTCTATACTTATTTAGGGTGTGGGTGTGCGTTAGCCCCCTCACTCAGTCAGTTGACTGACCCCTCGTTTATTCTTTTAGTTGCAGGTTCTTTTGGGGCTTGAGCTAGGCGGAGAAGTGTGTCCTGTTTGCACTTGTCGGTCTAGGTTTTGCTAGTAGTGTTTGCTCACCTGCTCATTCTACCATTTTGTATATGTCTATTTTGGATCCTTATATTTTACTCGAGCCGTGATGGCTTTTGTACAGAATTCAGTGATGGTACCTATATGTAAATAATATGATACTTATATATATGTGTTGGTACCTATAAGTATACGTGTTGTTCTTTGGTTGATGTTTTATTTATATGCTTCCGCGTACTCTGATTTAGTTTGCTTAGCTCCGCCTAGCATAGGGTGTGTGTTTGGTCTCCCGTTCGCTATGATTCGGATTCGGGTACGGACATTCCATTTCGTATTCGGGTTTGGATTATGGTGCGGGGGATGTGGCCCTACTTGTGGGTGCTACAGTACAAGTCAGAACGGATCCAAGAGTATGATCCTTAAAGGATTTATCAATAGCTTCACCGAGGAACCTTGAAGAGGTTCAAGACAAGCTGACCACTGAGCTATCTTCAGGATGGATCCTACACTGGACAACGACAACTCTCAGTTCTAAACTTTGAAACTTCGGTGAACGGTACTTATAGCATTCATGATACATGCATCCATGCAATTTTAACTTATATAATTTTTTTTTATGTTAGGTGCTTTAATCTTGTACTGTGTTAAACTACTTGGAATAATTGGAAATTAATGTGGGCGACATTTATTACTTGCTTTGGGTGCCTTATGTGATTTTAAATTTGGTTTTGCGTGAGTTGCTTGGGAGTATTGGAGACTTCCTTGCTTTATTTTCGGTTAAGAGACGGGGATTCTCCTATTTTTTTTTGAGAGACGGGGTACTCTCTTTGCTTGCGAGAGACGGGGTTCTCTCATTGATGTTGGAGAGACGGGGTTCTCTCATTGCTGCTTGAGAGACGGGGCTCTCTCCTTGTTGTTTGAGAGAGACGGGGAATCTCTCATTGTTTGATTTCAAGCGTGTTTTGAATCCGAGGACGGATTCCTTTTAAGGGGGAGAGATTGTAACGCCCCAGTTTTTCAGTTTATAATAATGTGACGTATTTGTTTATAAATGGCGCTATTTAATTATTTAATTATATGATTAATTGTTTATAAATGTTTATATTTGTTTTTAAACTATAAACTATTTCTATTTTAATTTAATTCATTTTATTTTACCTTGATACTTAGTGTTTAAATTTTCAATTAGGGTTTCATGTTATCTTAAATATTTCGGTAATTTCGTTAATTAATTTCAACATGTTATTAGATGGTTTTAATTTGATTAACATGGAATTTAAGTTTTAGTAAGTTATTTATAACAATATGAATTCGTTCATGCGCATGAGTGTACTATTTGTGCTTCGTTCATATATGTAATGATATCGGATTGGTATGAAAATTTAGTATGTCGTAAATATGTGTGTTGTGAACATGCCTATGTGCTCGGTTTATGTTTTCGGATTCATTTGACGTGTTTATGAATTTAATTTTGATTGTGGAACCAAATCGGGGGCTAACGAGCAATTAGCGCACCCTTGGTTCCGTACGTGATATCTTGAGCTCGGGAATTCGGATTCGAATTCCGACACCTCCGTTGCCTTCGTATCGACGATTCGGAGACAATGGAACAAGCCTCATACCTTTTTGAAATCGTTAAGACCTCCGAAATCCAACCGTAACGAGCAACTCGTGCAAGAAGAGCCCTTATGTTGACTAGTCTTCATGGTGGGACCCTTAACACCCCCCTTAACCTAACCATACCTTAACCATGGCTTGTGTACTTGAGTTAAACCCTTTCTCCTACCCTTTTAGCTGCAAAAACCGAGCCAAAATATCTCCTCTCATTCTGCAACTGATCGATATGGAGGAAGAGAAGAAAAGAGAGGAAAACCTTGGTCATCCTTTGTGATTTTGAGCTCAAATCACCATTTTTCTTCACCAAATCTTTAAGGTATGAATATTTATGTCTTCTCTACTCTATTATGTTTGATTTCATCTACTTAAATCATGTTTTGGATCAGATTTGGTTAGGGTTTGGGTTAAGAGCATGAATAGGGTTTTTGGGGGAATTTGCTCTTATGATCTTGTTTGCTTGTGTAGCTGATTTTCTTACTCATACATGATCATATGAACTTGCTTCTTGACCCATTTCTTTCCTAACTGATAGTATATGATATTAGGAGGATTTTATCTCTTGACCCTTTGGTGAAATTATGAGATATGGAGCTCCAAACTTGATGATCAAATTGATTCCCCTGTTTTTCGAACTGCTGTGCAAAATTTTGTGTTGATGCTTGATCAAATGGTCTCCATTTCGTGTGAAATTGCTTGGAGTTGATGTACACTCATTGTTATATATGTTAGCATTCATGTTTCAAGTATTTGGATCCATTTGGAGCCTCAAAACCGAAATACATGGCCTGTTTCTATGCATGCTCCATGACAGATTTGTTGCTGTTGCCTATGTGTGGTTGTTGGTCACCCTAATGTGCTTTAAATTGTGCCATTTTGCATATATATGATGTATATTAGTTGTTTAGTATGTTAGCATGCATTCCCCAAAGTTTCAGATTCAAACTCAACCCCTAAGTACGTGATCAAGGCATGATAGAATCATTAGGGCTCATATGTGCGATTTTGGCGACCCAGTTTTGTTGCATGGATTCGATGATCTTAACGTGTGATTTAGCCTTTGCACTCTAAATGAAAAATGTTCATAACATGCCAAATATGTTGTATATTAAGTTTCAGAGCATTTGGAGTTCATTTGGTATGTTTTTGGATTGAGTTTGTAAGGGATCAGTTTTGTCGGTTTAACTTTGTGATCGGTTTAAGTTTTGTACCTTGACACCCCCGTGTCTCATTTACTCATAAGAGTGAGACACGGGCGTGTCACACCTTCTGGGCAGCTCTGTACTGAGCCACGCCCGTGGCTCAGTTTGGCTAGGGTTGGTGACACCCCCGTGTCCCTTCCCCTGCGCAGTCCGTGTTGCTTCCTTTTCGGCTTTTGATTTGTTTCACCTCCTTAATGGCTTTATCTCCTTTTGTGTTGAACTATGAACTTGTTTTACTATATGTTAGGAGCAATATGGTGTAATTTCATGGCTTTTGGATGTGTTGTAGGCATGCTTTTATGTAATGCCGTTTATGTGTGTTTATACGTCGTTTATGAATCGCATCACTTATTTTCTATATCATAAGACTTCTTCTTGTTGTCAAACCTTGGATATATGCTATGTTATGTAATATGAAGTATGTGGTAGCATTATGGAAGAGCTTGAATATGTTCTATGCTCCTATTTGAGTTCTTGAAATAAATTGATTGGACTTATGAATTAAAGAATTTGAATGATTTATGATTGAATGAGTGAATGAATTGGTTATATGATTTTCATGACTTAATATGATCCTTATGCCTTCATATAATGCATGTGCATTGCCGTGCGTCATATATGGTTCATTTAGAGTCTTGAGTCTCACGAACACGTCTTGTGGTCTTTTGTACAGTTTGTCTCCAGGGTGGAGAGCTTTTGATCGTTCAGGCACTTGGTGCTCGATCCTTGTTTCTTCACGGTTAAGGTGAGGGTGGTTTTTGTTTTAGCTATGTAATAAACCCTACAACCCTTATGTGAAAGGCTTTGGCCAAAACCTTATGATTATATATTTATGATTTTCAAATGAAGTTATCGAGTAAATCCTTCTGAATTATGCGTGTGAGCGTATAACTTAAAAATGGTTTTGTAATGAGGCTATGCTCCAAACCGTGTGTCTTCATGCTAGCTACGGATTAGGATGACACGGAGAGGTACGTATATAGCATATGCCGAATTACACGGTAAGGTATGATTTCTTATAGTATGTATTGATCGAGTAAACCCTTTTCAAATGATTTATGAATTATGGTATGTACTTATGATTGTTATGTTTTGGCGAGACACATTTATTACTTATTACTGAACGGGCCCCGGGACTTAGTATATGTGGCTAACCGAGGAAGCAAGGGCTGACGGGGATCCCATATACTAGTTCCAACCAAACTACGGTGATACCGGCCCTCGCTAGGAGATTTAGCGGGGAATGGGAGCTGAGTGCCTTTGGGGGAGTCATGAAACCTCATTGGCCTAGGATTTAGGTGGTCGGGTCTTGCAAGCCCGTCCACCACCCGGAGGAAGAAGGTTGGTTAGGATTTAGGCCTCTTCTTATGTATATGTTTTGATAGAATTATGCACCGTGCGGGAAGGCCGGGATACGGATTGCCCAAACGCATATGTTTATGTTATGATTTATGGTCTGTGTGTATTATGATATACCGCATGATCACCTAATCTATATATTAATGATATTTATGTACACGGTCGGAGTTTGGTTGGAGATTGTGCACGCTCACTCGCCGAGCCTTATATTTATGTAGGATTTATGAATGTAATGAATTTAATATGGATTAGTCGTAAAGGTCGAGCATTGTCTATCTATTTTCTTGCCTCTACGGGACTAAATTCAAATAAAACCTTGCTCGGGATTTATGACTTGCATGTGCATGTTTTATATATATATGTATCGCTCCTGCTCACTCAGTCTTCTAGAGACTGACCCCTCTTCCTTCCCACTCTTTTAGTGTGCAGGTTTGATCTTTGGAGTTTCGGGCTAGGCGGAGATGTTTGAAGTTTTTGAGTGAGTCGAGTTAGATTAGGAGAGTCTCTCCACTCATTCATGTATTGGAATTATGTATGACTCGTTTCGGTTATATTATAAGCTTGAACATTCAGGTAATTGTTATTGAACTGACTTTACTGGGTTTAGTTATGTTTTAAAAGAGGCCTGAAGAGCCCAAATTCCGTTTATGGTTGGTATGATTGAACTTTGGCTTTGCTGCATTATACTTTTGTGGATTGGTAACCATTGCAGGGTCTAGCTCCGCCTGGCTTAGGAAGGTTTTTATGTTTGTCTCCCGTTCGCTATGGTTTGATACGGGTGCGGATTAATTGGTTTCGTTACTCGTGTTGAGCCATAGTGCGGGGGATGTGGTGCCTCACGTGCGGGGTGCTACAGTTGGGGTTAGAATTCAAACTTTTGCTCCAAGAATATACAAACTTTCTCAAGGTTTTGGCTCCCTCTCTGCAAAGCATTCTCGCGCAAAGCAGCGCAAACATGGCGGTGCTGCTTTGCTTCGTACAGGACCTACCGAAGTTATCGCGAGCGGCTCTGAGAGATTTGAAAAAGGTTTATACTTCGAAATTCAAATAAATATGTTCCATTGATTGCTTTGTGAGACGATTTGTTTCCGTCTAGAATTGATTTGTAAATCTGTTTGATTTAAAGTTTTTTTTTTTTTTCGATTTCTGCAGTCGTTGCTTCAGCTGGCTAATTACTACAAAGTAATTTCCCGTGTCAACAATTTTAGAGGGAATTGCGTGAATTTAAAATCTACTGAATGTATAGGACTTTGCTATGTGGAGAGAAATGAAATTTCTGGTTTAGCTGAGGTACTTGTACTCAACAATAACATACTCATAAATACACTGACGAACTATTTAGTGTCAAATATGTGGTAATCGATTTGTTGTATTGTCTTTTTTTTTTTTTTTTTTTTGTATATCAAAATTGTACTATTTGATTAGAACGAGTTGTTTCGATGTCTCACATCATTTCAGTACTGTGTGCAGCAAGGGGTTGTTTGACTGAAAGTGTTGAATTATCTCTGGGGGTCTTATGCACGCAGATTACTCTGTTAGAATTTGTTATTTGTTGTCATAGCAATGATGTATAGGACTCTTGAGTTTATTATTTGTTGTCGTGAATCTCTGTCCCTGGTCACTGAGGGTGGCGGCCTGCTGAATGTATAGGACTTTTCTATGTGGAGAGAAATGAAACTTTTGATTTAGCCGAGGTACTTGTACTCAATAATAAGATACTCATAAATGCACTGACGAACTATTTAGTGTCAAATATGTGGTAATCGATTTGTTATATTGTCAACTTTTTTTTTATATATAAAAAATGTACTGTTTGATTAGAATGAGTCTGTTTTGATGTCTTACATCATTTCAGTATTCTATGCAGCAAGGCGTTATTTGGTGCGGGAGCGGGCACAGACAGCCCCTGCTGCCCTCCTTCTCGTCTGCCCAGCGGCAACGCGCGATGCGCGCGCATGCTGGTAGTTTTGCATAACATGCACCAAAATTAAAATGCATTTTGTTGGTGATAGCCTGCTTGGCATAGCCTAGACAAAAATTGTTGGTGCCGTGTTAGGGAGTGTTGATCCTGCTGAGGTTATGAGGAAGTTGAAGTCTCATGCTATGAGGGATTTGGATGGGGTTAGTAGTGTGGATTTGTTTGGAGAGTAGGATTGAATGGTTATTGGAGAGGTTGCCCTTTTTTTTTTTCCAATTTCTTTTTAAAATTTAAATTGATGGGGCTTGTGATGATCCCCTTTAATTTATGAGTGGGCATATCATTCTTCTATGTTTAATTGACAATTCTTCTATCTTTGTTTAATTCACAATTCTTCTATCTTTATTTTTTTTTTGGTTGTATAGCCCATTCTTCCATGTTTAATGTTGTTATTATTAATCGATTCTTTTTTTTTAATTAATCGACACTTGTATTAGGAAAATTAAATAAATTTGGAGAAATCAAGAGTTACTAGGACCTTGTTGTGAAAAAAACAAAGAAAAAGCAATTAAATGGATTTGATTTAGTGAATTTCCTATTATCAAGTCTCTTGCAAAATTTTCACCAAAAAAAAGTCGCTTGTAAATTGGAAAAGTAATTAAATGAATTTAATTTAACAAATTTTTTATGATCCTAGGCTTCCAAAGTTTTTTTTTAATCATCATTTTGAAAAAATTATACTCTAATCATTTGGATTAGTGAAGGATTAGTGCCACAATAATTTAACAAAAACTAATTCGTTGGGTGCCTTAAGACAACAAGATAAGTCAAAAACTTCCACGTGGAAAATGAATAATATATCACCAACTATATTAATCAATTTTCTCAAAGTTGACATGCTTTCAAGTTACATTTATTAGAGATAATGATTTTCACCCATCCGAACTATAGGCCATTTGGCAATTCACCATCCAAACTATTTCGCCCCCGAAACCACCATCTAAACTTTCAATTCCTGACAAACCACCATCCCACAGCGGTTTTGACCATTTTTTGAGCGATTTTAACTCTTTTTTCAGCGGTTTTGGATGTTTTAATACATGTAAATCTGTCTCTCATTGTTATTTTTTCATAGATTATGTGTCAAAACATCCAAAAAAGCTAAAAAAAGAGTCAAAGCCGCTCAAAAAAGGGTCAAAACCGCTGTGAGATGGTGGTTTGTCAGGAATTGAAAGTTTAGATGGTGGTTTCGGGGGCGAAATAGTTTTGATGGTGAATTGCCAAATGGCCTATAGTTCGGATGGGTGAAAATCATTATCCCTATTTATTATTATAAACTTGGCTTCTTCCAAAATGATTTGATTCCTTAATTGCTTATGTAAATATAATGTGCGTATGTGCACGTATATATACAAGTCATCTATTAAAATAGTAATGTTGCACCACAAATCTCCTTTATTATTTGAGAAGAGAGACATAAAATTATATCAACGAACTTGTATTCTTTCAATGATCCCACATCTCACCCGGCTTAGGATCATGTTTTATGTTTGTATTTTATCTCCTATTTTATTCACATATACACGTCACATGCATAAATAGGTAGCCCAAATTAAAAGAGAGATCTTTTAAAATTTTTCCATATACAATTGTTTATTTCTCTTATTTTGGGTCGCCTATTTATATACGTGACGTGTGTATATGAATGACACATGAAATGAAACACAAATATAAAACACGAGATACTAAGCCTTCTCTCTAGGTCATAATAGTAACATAGTCCCTAAACAATGGAGCAAAATTGAGGATCTCAATTAAGAAAGCCTAGTTACCTACAAAAAACGAAGAAAATTTAAAAGATGGAAAACTCTCCGCCGCTCTCAACGGAAGAGTTAGACCTCATCCGACGTAGTAGGAAAAAGGTTCGAACGGCGAAGGACGCTGGTTTGGATGGCGAGGAAGATCATGGATTGGAGGTGGGGAGAAATGAGCCGTCAGAGAACCCCCCTCGCTCATACCTACGATTGCTTGTAGGCAATAAGTGCGGGTCCTTCCTCTCACGAAGGAGGCTCCTTTCCCGAAAGTGGTGATTAGCGATACATGTCGGGAGTCTCTCCAAGCCCCATGGAGGGAATCTCTGATAATCAAGGTTTTGGGACGAAGTATGAACATCAATATCCTATCGGCTCGGATAAATACGATGTAGAAACTCCATGGGGCTTATGACCTTATAGATATCGGTCATGGATGCTACATCTTCAAGTTGCACGAACAGGAGAAAACTTCTTTCATTCTTACGGAGGGCCTGTGGTTCATCTCGGGGCATTGTCTGGTGGTTCGTAAATGGCTTCCGAAGTTCCAGGCATCCAAGGATAGGATACACACAGCCATCACGTGGGTACGAATCTCGGAGTTATCCATGGATACTATAGTGAGAGGATCTTACGCGCGGTGGCAGAGAGCATTGGCACGCTGATAAAAATTGACAAGAACACGTATCATGGGGATAAGGGCAAATATGTTAGGGTGTGTGCAACTGGAACTGGATAAGCCATTCTTGAGCATGGTCGAAGTAGATGGAATGGCGCGGCACATTACCTATGAAAACTTACCCCTCAATTTGTTTTCACTGCGGCTGCGTTGGGCACCGGGAGAATGATTGCATGGAGAGGAAGAATACTGACACAGTGCAACCCAAGGCTACTGAATCTGGGGTGGGTCAAGATGAAAGGGGAGTGATGCATAAAGGAGATATTGAAGCTGCGGAGGACGAGGCTGCTAAGCCCGATTTCGGGCCGTGGATGATGGTGAAAAAAGCTCGGCCGTTTCACCCTGGCAGCGTACTGGCGGTCACACAATCACTAAACCTTAACCGCAACAGATTTGGAATCTTTGAGCTCCCTTTGGAAGAGTCCTAATCTGAGGAAACTTCCCGTGATACGGCGCAATTTGAGCACAATATTGCTCGAACCGATATATGTGCCAATGAGAAAGAAAAGGGTCAAACGCCAAGGAAAATCTTGCAACGCACACCCACTGATAAGAATGAAAAAGGAAAGGACATGTTTAACCCTCAATCGCCTAAATCGGGGTTTACGTTCAGGGCAGGGAATAATGGGACCAGAAAATCGTTAGCGGACCGAACCAACATCATGCCAGCTACCGTTATCCCTAACGGAGAGCAACCCAGTAAATCCGTGAAGAGAGATTCTAGCTTACGCAGATTTACCTTGCGACGTGATGAGATGCAAACAAGAGGAACCAGTAACAATTTCCCAAATTCATCTTCGGATGAGACTCCATTGCAGCAGCTTCAATAGCCACAAACAATGGGAGATACAGAGGCTATGGATAGCACCTTTGTATGGGAACCGAATCCAAATACGGGACTGAGGGCATAAGCTCTGATGGCGAGATAACCATGATTACTGATATCGAGTATGACTTCGGGAACTTAGGCTGCTAACTCAACCAACTCTTTCTAACCTCAGTTTATGATGAGAGTCTTAACATGGAATTGTCAGGGGACGGGGAATGAGGCTTTTCGAAGGATTTTTCGTGAAATCACAAGTGAACACAGGCCGGACGTAGTTTTCCTCATTGAGACTAAGCTCAGTGAATCGCGGGTGAAGAGGATTATAGCGAGACTTGGCTATCCGAATATGTGTAAGGCGCCGACGTACGGGCGCGAGGGTGGAATTTGGATGTTATGGGATAATCAACATAGTGGGATTGAGGTGATCAATGTTTCACATCAAGCTATTCATGCCATCATAGGACCCCGAACGGAGAAACCTTGGCTCATCTCTGGAATTATGCAAGTTTGGTACGGAGGGAAGAATTTTGGCAGATTATGGAACATTTTAACGAAGATCTAGCATTACCATGGATATTGTCCGGTGACTTTAATGATCTCCTTGGCCCGAGTGAGAAGAGAGAGGGAAGCAAGGTTAATTGGAATAGGTGCTTGGCCTTTAAGGATCACATTGACAGTTGCGGTTTATTGGAACTCATTACACATGGACAACGCTTTACATGGGAAGACACAGTTAGGGGGGGCCGCAAGGTGATGGAAAAACTCGACAGGGTTCTGGTTAACGCGGAATGACGCCTCATGTTCCAAGAAGGGGCTGCCCTGGTGTTACCAAAAACGCACTCCGACCATCATCCATTGCTTACGTACTGCATGGGATTGGATCCGCCACTAGAGACGCCCCTTCTGTTTTGAGATTGCTTAGGACACTGATCCGGGATGTCGCAATATTATTGAACAATTTGAAAGGATGACAAGAACTTTGTAGAGGCGGTGAGAGCCCTCCCGGATACGCTCAAATTATGGAACCGTGAACACTTTGGAAACATTTTCATAAAAAAAATGAAAACTGAAGGCTAGAATTCTGGGGATCCAGAGACTTGATCAGGGAAGAATCTACCCCAAACTTCAGAGTCTTGAACGCGAGTTGGGTGTAGAATTCAACTTATTATTGGAACAAGAGGAGAAGATATGGTTCCGAAAATCCAGAGTAGATTGGTTGCGGTTCGGAGATCGGAACATGATGTTCTTTCATATCTCCACCATCACACATCGGAGACGCAACAAAACCAATGCACTTCGTATTGGAGATTGCTGGGTTACAGATGGTTAGGAGCTTCAAGAGTATGCCCGTGACTTTTACACTAAATTGTTCACGGGAGATGGGGGATCCCCTCAGGGTTTGCTCCCCAAAAGCAACATCCAGAGAATCATCACAGATGACTGGAGGGCGAAGCTTGCCGCCACAGCAATAGGGGAGAAAATTCAGTTGGTTGTTCAGAGTATGACCCCGTTTAAAGCGTCGGACCCGGACGGGTGGCAGGCGTTATTCTTCCAAACTTACTGGGATATAGTCGGACCTTCGGTTGTGCGGCGGGTGAACGAGTGTTTAGAGAAAAGGGAAGTTCCGAAAGAGATTGGTCAAGCTTTCATTTGCCTCATTCCTAAAACACCCAATCCCGAATCCATCATGGAGTTCCGACCTATTGCCCTCTGTAATGTTATGCTGAAGATTATTACGAAATTGTTGGTACTAAGGTTGAAGCCATTCATCAAGGATATCATTAGGCCCAACCAAAATAGCTTTATCCTGGTTCGGAGCACTCACGATAACATCCTCATTGAGCAGGAGATCGTGCACACTCTTTATAATTGTAAATATAAGAAGGGTGGTATGATTTTTAAGATGGACATTGAGAAGGCGTATGATAGGGTAGGTTAGGATTTCCTTCGGGAAACGTTAGAGTTTTTTGGTTTTCCTGACTGCATCAATAATATTATTATGAGCACTGTTGGAAGTATTAGGCCAGAGATTCTGTGGAATGGGGAAGCAACGGAGCCCATACAGCTTTCCTGCAGCATCCGTCAGGGCAACCCAATATCACCGTATTTGTTTGTTCTTTGCATGGAGAGACTTACTTACCTTATAGAAGAGACAGTCTCAACTAGAGATGGAAACCGGTTTCCGCTTATCACGGTGGACCTTTAATTTCGCATCTCCTGTTCACGGATGACATTATCTTAATGGAAAAAGCCACGAAAAGGGGAACTATGAAAAATCAAGGTTGTTATGGTTCAGTTTAGCCGTGCTTCTGGCCTCACAGTGAACCCTCGCAAGTCTAGTGTGGTATTCACCGCTTGCGTCCCATCGCAATTAAAAATGGAAATCAGCGATGTGTTGGGAATTTAGGAGAAACCAATGTTGGGTCGTTATTTGGGGGTGCAGATTGGTTGTGGCCGGAACAACATAAACCTCTTTGCTAATGTGGTTGAAAGGGTTGAGAAAAGATTGACAGGTTGGAAAGCTCAGAGTCTGAACATGGCGGGTTGAGCTACTCTCATTCATTCTGTAACAAACTCTATCCCTATCTGTCAAATGCACACAAGCTGGCTCCCTAGGAAGATCTGTGATAGCCTGGACCGCATGAACCGTAGCTTCCTTTGGGCTACGGACACTACTCAGAGAATGACTCACTTAGTGGGGTGGGAGAAAGTGCTCAGGAAGCAAAAAGATGGGGGGTTGGGGCTACGGGATACCCGCAAGACCAACATCGCGATGCTTGCGAAAACGGGGTGGCGTTGTTAGGAATAGTGCCCTTAAAGCAACTTGCTCAGAAAGGCCACTCGATTGATGGTAGTGTTACGGTGTGGGAGGGATCTCAACTTGCGGAATGTGATGATTTTGTTAGTGGTCTGTGACCCCTACGTGGTCGTGCTTCGTTTCAGACCAAAAAAATACTAAAGGGTATATTTGGTATGGCACACTCACACTTTTTTGGTGTTATAGAAGGATAAATTGGCTCAGGTTTTTGGGGCATTTTCCTTTAAAACGGACATGCAAAGTTTTTATTAAGCATTCGACCCACAATTTTTAAAATCTTAACGATATAATATCTTTTACTATTAAGTTCTAATTAATAACTAATTAAATATTTATTTAACTAAATAGTCAGCGGAAAAATCTTTTAAAAATTTCATTTAAACCCCAAAACTTAGATAAATTACAAATTGACCTCAAATTCAATCTAATTATTTAAATGTAGATCTAAAGTAAGCTATAAGAGTTAAATGGGCTTATTGTTTGTTTATTGATTCTAACAAACAACTTAAATTGGGCCGATATGGAAGTTGAGCTCAATTATTTTAGACTCGTAATATTAGACCCATTTCTTTTACAATTTTCTTGACTGCTTTTTGAAATAGTTGACCAATGGTTGACCGTAGGGTTAAAATTTGAACTTTCACTCCAAGTTTCTCATAGAATTCACCCTCAGTTTTTGGCGCCTCTGGAAGAATTGTCTCGAAGCAGCACCGCCCTCTCTAGAAGAATTCTCGCGCGAAGCAAAGCAGCACAAACATGGCGGTGCTGCTTTGCTTCGTCCTGGATCTGCCTACACTGAATCGAGAGGCTATGAGGAACGTGAAAACGGTTTGTATTTTTGTATTTTCTGTTCCATTACGATTTGCTTCCGCGATTTGTAAATTTTTGAATTTTTTTTTTGTCGTAGTGTTTGCTTCAGCTCAGCCATCACTACAAAGTAATTGGTGGCGTCAACAGTTTTTCCCAAAACTTTGTTAATTCAAAACCGGCTGACTGTTTCGGAGTTTGCTACGTGGAGAGGAACGATGGTCTAGTTGAGGTAATGCACTGACGAGAAATCAATTTGTGTATTGTCTATTTTGCTTGGTAATTTGTTTGTTTTATAACTTGAAAGAGGAAATACTTTTGTAAACAGTTGAAGATTGCATATAGTCCCCATGAATACTTCAATCTGAGTGACTTTCACGATGCTCTGGACAAGTTGCCCGATAATTCCTTTTGTGCTGGAACCAACGATGCTTGTGTATTGTCTATTTTGCTTGGTATTTTGTTTGTTTTATGACTTGAAAGAGGAAATACTTTTGTAAACAGTTGAAGATTGCATATAGTCCCCATGAATACTTCAATCTGAGTGACTTTCACGATGCTCTGGACAAGTTGCCTGATAATTCCTTTTGTGCTGAAACCAACGATGCTGGAACCTTATGTAAGTGTAATATATATATATTTTTTTATTTTTCTCCCTTTTCTTCTTATGATATGCATATTTAACTACATTAGAAAAGCCGTCAGCTAATTATATTTTCTTATGAGATCAGACTTGAAGCTGGTAGAGGTTCTAAGTCAAGAAATCCTGTACTCTTGGGGGCCTCAGGATAACAATGTGGCCAGAAAGGTGATTGTGATGAGTTCTATTCTAAATGGTACTCTGGATCATGTAACATTGACTGCCTTGCAGGTTAGATTAGCTTCATCTTTTTGTTCATTACAGCAACTTTAATAAACATTTTGAGTTGGAATTTAGATATTCTGGTTTCATTCCAGGAAGCAAATAACAATCATGTCACTGTGGAGTTTATACTTTTAACGCGATCATCAAGCCTCATTGATGTCACTGGGGACAACCAATTCCCAACGCAGATCGATGCTTTAGGAAACTGTTCGTTTTGGACATGTCCTCTAGGTTTAGCACAGTCATTCTGCATCCTTGATTAGTGCCTTCTGTAAATCATATAATTGATATATAAATCAACAAACCATAAAATTTCAGGTCTACATGGGTTATATGGTCTTTCCAGAAGATGGCTGCTGGATATTATCGGTGAAAGGCTAACTCGTTTCATCTTCAAGGCCAATTTACCCACCCAGAACAAGATATCCTACAACTTTTGCAAATCTTCCAATACCATAGTTGAGGAGCTCGTACCATGTGAGGTACATCTGTATATTTTGTTGAGAAAGAATATGTGGAATGAGAACTTCGATGATTCTAGTATTTTATCCATTCTCTGAGAGAATCTTTGAGATGCACAGTGTTTATGTATTTGCTATACATTTGGACTCGACATAATATGCAGTGACTTCACCTTCTTTTTCTTTAGACTAAAATTGCATTATTTTAAAATAATGAAATCAACTCTGTCATGATTTTGTTTTATTTAAGCAGACATGCAGATGTCACGGAATTGCGTTGGATAACTCTGGTGCTTGTCCTGTAACGAATCGTCGTCTTGGACCTGTAGATAGGATTCCGAACTGTGTCAGGATTGGTGAGCAAACAGTATTACATATGCCCTCTTTCCCGGGCAGGCAAAAACTGAAGCAAGATTCATCACCTATTCACTTCAATGTCATGCAAATAACCAATTTTGGATCACTAAATGAAGGTACATCTTTAAGTCATCAACATGTTTCTCTTCCCAAATCGAGCCCTTTCTCATAATTATTTTGTTTTGTTTGGACAGGTCTAATAATAGGTGAAACCTACGTTGTTACTCCTGCCTTTTCAGATGACTACGACAAATCAGCTTGTTAGTATCCTAACAATAGTGTTAATTAATTTTCATGTGCTTGGAAATTTAATCTTTCATTTGCACTTGCAGTCATTCAAGTGGTACGGAGTGTTTTGAGGTACCTCTCCCTTGATAGGGGATTCGCTTCTTCAACTTGCAACAATGGAAATCCGTTGTACAATATTATTTTACCTTCCGATAAGGGGTATATACTTCTCAAGGTAAAATCCGTATTGCCTTCTCGTCCTGCACTATTTTTTTCAAGGCAAGTAAATTCTTTTACATCTTCCATATTTTTGTCGAATAGCAGAGGCTTTCGATGTCACCTTTGCCTTCACTAGCTGGTGGTCCAATTGTTGATGATTCGGCGGCACGTATGCCGGTGCCTAGTAACTTTGATGGTTCACTTGATCTGTCAATCAATTATTCTCCACCTGCGTCTCCTCCATGGGTAAGTCTAAAAATGGAAATTCTTGGCATCTTATACATACATGTTTTTACGAAAGTTTGAAAAAAAAAACAAAATTTCTACAGCTCATTATTCTTTTTGCTTTTTGCAGAAGTTTAAGAAAACAAAGTTTCTACAACTAATGATTCTATTGGCTTGGGCTTTATTTGCTGTGGCTGGGCTGTACGCAGGGGAAATAATTGCCCGTAATCACAGTATGGACTACAAATGCAATGAATGCCCCTGCCCTTGTCTTACCCCTTCCGGCCCTGCACACATAGAAAAATGGCTTTTAATTGCATGGCGTGCTGGGGGATTCTTTGTGGGATTAGTCATGTATATACCTTTATTAGGCCTGATAGCCATAGGCTGCACAATTAGATATTTGATGCGTCTATCACATCCTTTTGTCAAATATTTTGTGGGTAGAATTTTAGTTGTGGGGGGCATGGCACTAGGGCAGTTTTTGACAGCTAAAATTTGTCTAATGGGCTATGATAAACGGTTTGAAGTTTTTATGTGTTGCATGTTAATGGCATATGTGTCCATGTTTTTGACCGGGGGGTTAAGGATAACTAATGACTTGGGCTTTATTGGGGGGTTTGTAGGGGTATGCATGCCCTTCCTAGTCCGGTCCGGAGACGATCCCCGTTGGTTAGGGCTAGTTCCAATCCCACTGATACTGTTTTGTTGGCCCGTTGTGGAAAGGGCTTGTTTAGTCGATGATGCTGACATGTGTGAGAATATTGGGAAGGCAATATTTTCTGCAAGAACTAGGGCGAGTATAACAACAAAGTGGGCACGGTTCTTTCACATGTTTGGTGAATTCTTTCAGGCGATAGTAGAGGTTGATGGGCAGAATTGACAGGTTTCAAATGTATAGCAGTTTTGATGGATTTTGAGCTGTAATAACATGTTTGTTATGTCTTGTTGTTTTGTTCTGCAAGAACTAGGGCGAGTATCACAACAAAGTGGGCGGTTCTTTCACGTGTTTGGTGAATTCTTTCAGGAGATAGTAGAGGTTGATGGGCAGAATTGACAGGTTTCAAATGTATAGCAGTTTTGATGGATTTTGAGCTGTAATAACATGTTTGTTAGGTCTTGTTGTTTTGCTCTTATCATCAGCTTCTGATTGATGATGTGGTGTTCTCGTGACCTTATGTGTTGGTGTAAGGGCATATATAAGAGTCCCTTCTGTCATTGTGGTTGACTGTATACCCTTATAAGGGCAAAACTCTTCGTTATATAAATGAATGCTGTAAATTGCATTGCTGTAATGTGTGCCATTATCTTCTAAAGCACATTGCCTAAATTTTTTTCTTGCAATTCTATCACATTGCCTGAATTTGCTCTCCTAGTGATTCTCTACTAATAAGGGGCACTATTTGTGATATTTCCATCATATTTTGGAAACAGCACTACGCTTGTAATGCGCATTGCCTGAATTTTTCTTGCAATTCTGTAAAAGTTGTCTTTCTTTTCTGTCCTAGTGATTTACTATCCTTATACCGTAGTCTTTGTTCTGGAGATTGAATGCAGTGACTCCCCATATTATACGGTCCTGATTTCTTTCGATTCTCTCACTTGCCTATTTTTCAATATCGTTCACACTTACAAGTGCCCTAAGATGTATTGCATCCAGCAGGTTATTCCTATGATGAATGATGAGAAATTGTTCATTTTCACTCTATAATTTCATACTATGGTTTCTGATATGTTGTACAGATTCAATAGTTTTGCAATGGATAATGCAGGTTGATAGTATGTGTAAGTAAGTGCAGGCATTGATGTATATAAATGCCATAACATTTCTGAAGATTTCTTTCTTCTTTTGATATTAATGGTATTGTTGGTGAATGTTACTTTGTTATTTGTTTCAAAGTATTTTGCGAAACTATAGTAAAATCGTTGTTCTCTTCAGAGTATTTTGTTATTTATTTAAATTGAGATTAATTTCCGCAGGTTTACCAATGAAAATGAGTAAGGGAATTGTGAATGACATTATTCTTTAAAATCTTTCAACATACCAAATATTAAAACGAAGACGAGGATCTATAATAATATGGATATGCTAACATAAAAGTCGCACTGTTGGGACAACGATTTCGTCTAGCCTACTTGCTCCACGGCTTCCCCCTTTCCGCGCATAGTTTGTCTTCGCACCTTTTTTACTTAGAATTCAAATCCTAGAATATAGGAATTCAAAATCTGAGGATTTCGCAATTTTGTTGCCGAATCGGATTCAATTGATACATTGGGGAGGAGAGGGAGAATGGCGAGCGACGCGGAGCGAGTCGAAGAAGAGGAATCGGCGAGCGAGCTGTTGAGAGATCGATTCCGACTATGCACCGTCTCCATCGCTGAGGCCGAAGGTTTCCATTTTCGATATCTATAAGCATTTCGATTTCTAGTGAATATTCATCGCTCGAAACTTTCGCTAGATGGGCGTTTCTTATTCTTCGTCTCTGTGGAATTTTCTGCATAGGGAAGCGAAATGGCATGGAAATTTCTCAGCCTATTGTGGCGTGTATCTCCGATTCAGCCTTCAAATATGCCCGTAATAGTCTTTCTCTCTCTCTCTATACATATGTCAGCCTGCCGGGGATATCTTATGTTCATTCTTGCTTATCCGTGGTTGGGGAAAGCATTATTTACTATCTTCATGTCTGGATCGATTAACTACTTAGATGATTATCCAATTTTCTGAAATTTTAGTCAGGTGGGTATAAATATTCTAAAACAATGTTTTGTGTTCATATGGTTAAAGAACAAAAGCTCATGTCAGAAAAGCTGTCTGGAAGTTTAGAACCATTGGAAGTCCTAAAAGTTATCCATCATCTATTATCATGGGGAGTCCAGTAGACCCAACAGTCCTCTTTCGTATAATGTTATGTAAATATAAGTGCTAACTCTTTTCAATGTCATGTGCGTATTAACCTCAATTCAGTTTGAGCCCTCTTGTTAGGAGGTTTTTTCCCAGGACTATATTTTTTAAAAAACTGATACAATATTTTGTTTGAAAGCAGAACAGTTGGCAAAAGATCTTGAATTGTTTGCACAACATGCCGGTCGAAAGTCTGTGAACACGGAAGATGTTATTCTCTCTGGTAAGATTCTTAGATAATTTGTTGTTTGTACAGAGTCTTATGCTCCTCCTTTTCATATGCTTTGCCCGAATATTTTTATGGATTCCTTATGATTTCTGTTATTAGTGGGAATCATACGCCACTGTTATGATGCTGTCATTTAATATTGCTGTGAGATTCATGAATGCTTCAACATTTTTCAGCTCATCGTAATGATCAGCTGGGCTCTGGCTGCTACCCTGAGGTCATTCTGTAATGATCTGATAGCTAAGGACCCTCAATCTGACAGGAAGAGAAAGAAGAACCCAAAAAAGAAGACAAAGCTGCTGATGATGTGCTGAATATTCTTGATCCCCAGCTCAAATAAAACTTATCTTATTGCTTTTCTATTATAGTGACCCAAATCTGTTAGTTTAAATCTTGCTTAGTCTAAGCTAACTTAGAACATTCAATCATTTGATAGTATGAACATACTAGGCCAGCTTATATTTTTGATTGATTTTGTTGCCAATCATTTGTTAGTGTCTGCAATTTCAGAGGCGAGAGAACATAAAGATTTGATTCTTTTGAGGCTTTGATCAACCACTGCTCTTCCGTCTTCACCATTCACAATTCGCTGATAGATTCACTAAAGCTCGGAAGTCCTGTCTTGACAGGTGTGTATTTGGTCGCTCATTTCTTTTATCATACTTCTTTCAGAATGAGTTTTTCAATCTTAAATAGCATGATAATTTATGAGCTTTGTCTCTCTTAATTGATTCTGGTTTGCCTGTTCCGGACTCTATTTACTCAGTAAAGTTCAGAAATCATTGGCGGAGTTAGAAAAGATGCACTCTGTTGCAACCAGAGAGTGTTTATTCCCATGCCAGTTGGGCATGATCACCAAAACAAGGCAAAATGTCCAATTCTTTGGGATGATTTTTGTATGTGAATGTAATTTTTTATGTGTATCATTCTTGCTGAGCAGCTATTAAAGAGTCTGCTGTTCGTGGACAAATATTCAGAGAACACTCAGCATGTGTTCCTTGATGACTGGAGGTTATGAGCTGAATTTCATTGTGGCAATTGATTTCACTGGTATACTAATATACTATTTGGAATGTTGGACAACATGTATTTAATTGATTTTTAACTGATGTCAAAACTTTTTCAAGTCTGAGAATGGCCCCTCTTAGTATTAAATTCGATTCTTATGCTTTCAATAGTACATTAATTTTGTAGGTTTGAGTATTAGGAAATGGGATATTGTGAAGAATTGACAGGATATGTTAAGAACTTGTGTTGTTTGCTTGATTTTTATTTGTATGCACTGAAGTGATACCCATGTATCCCGTCCTAGATTTGCTTTTGTCTTCACTTATTTGGAATACTTTTTACCAGCTTCCAATGGAAATCCTTGCCTTTCATTGCACTATGTTGATCCATCAGGACTCCCAAATGCATATCAGAGGGTATGATATATTTTCTAATGAATATCCAAAATTTCTCCTTGTGAGGAAACACAAAACTAATTTGGTCCATCTGAATTTAGGCTATTTCAGAGATTGTAGGAGTGTTGCAGTTCTATGATTCTGACAGAAAGTTTCCTGTGTGGGTTTTGGAGCACAGCCAATTGATGTACCAGTATCCCATTAACTTCAACTTACATGGTAGCAGTAATTATGGTGAGGTAAAGCTTGACTATCAACATATTTCTGATCTGTTTTTATGGTTTCATTTTTTCCCTGTTTCAATAGTATAGTTAAGCATTTTCTCTGTATTTCTCCAGGTTGAAGGAATTCATAGAATTATGACGGCATATACAAGTTCTCGTTTTAATGTGTCATTAGCAGGACCAACATTATTCAGGCTCGTAGTTACAAATGCTGAACAAATAGCAAGTGGAGCTGTTGCAAGAAACAAAAGAAGTATTTTGTTTTGTTGATTATCACGGTCGATAAAATAACTCCCATTTAGTTCACTAGAATAATTGTCGATATTATCTGGTATATTCATCAACTAGGAGAATTTCAACTGGTACTCGTATTTTAATTCTATTTTATCGACTCATTTGGAATCTTTTAGGATGGAGTGATAACAGACCTCCAGAAAACAAAAGACGCATTTATCATGGCTTCTGATCTGCCATTGTCCATACTTATTGTTGGGGTTGGAGTAGCTGACTTTAAAGAAATGGAGGTATAATACGTTTTTCAATTCTTCCATTCCTGCTTGTCTTTATGTAATTCCTCAAGCAGCCTTGGTAATATTATTTTCTGCTCAATAATGTATGCAGTAATATCCTTAATTCTTTTATCAGATATTAGATGCAGATGAAGGGGAGAGACTTGAAAGTTCAACTGGCAGGGTTGCTTCACGCAATATAGTCCAGTTTGTCCCTTTCCGAGACGTACGGAGTAAGCCTAATTCGTTGCGCTGTAATTCCCAGAAATAAAGTTACCGAGAAAAATTAGATAAAAACTACAATAAAGTTCAGAAATGAACTTAAAGGAGTACTCACTCTTCACTGATCTAAATAGTCAGAGAACCTTTTTTTAGGTGGCCAAAACTCTGTAGTTCAATCACTTCTAGCAGAATTACCGATACAGTGTCTCACTTATGTACGAGACAGAGGTATTACACCAAATCCATGAACAAATCACGAAATGTACATACAAAAATATTTTGTTATGTTTGTTCCTTTTTAAGTTGCGCGATTCAAAGCCTGTGACAGCGCCCCAGTACCAGCATCATCCATCACAAATTCCTGGTTAGGTCTTTTTTCAGCTCACCAGGGAAACATGGTCAGTTTTGTTTGACAATCTTCGTAAAGGTTCGTTCATTTGGATAAAAGGGCTTCGAGAAATCATTCTTGTTCGTAAAACTGTAGCATAAACCGTTGCTGCTGCCATGTGTTTTTAAGATGTTTTTTATTTATGTATTAATTTTCATGGGGAATGAAAGGAATCAGTTCCACTGATAGCAGAGTTGATGACTGCATGTAGAAAGAGCTGTGTATGCTCAAGATTCCAAACAATTGGGGTTGGTGCTGTAAATTTTGAATAGAATTTATAAATCTTGTTTCATCAACATTGAACTGAACTTGACACGATACTTCTTGCTGGAATTTGGGTATTAGTTAAATACTTGCCAAGTACTTGTGTTTGGTTTTAAATCGTGGGTCAAAAATGTTATATTTGATTTATAAGAAAATTATTGTAGTAAAAATAACAAATAACAATAACAATAATAATAATAATAATAATAATAATAATAATTATTATTATTATTATTTTTATTTTTATTTTTTATCATGAGTCTTCCTCCTCTATCCAATCGCCTCTCCCCCTCCCTATTTCTAAGGGTAATTGTTTTTTCTTTGGTGCAAGAGAGACCCACAAAACGGGTCAAAGAGAACGACTACATCTTCCATCCGCTAACCGGCGGCGAATCCCGCTCCACGCAATTTGTGTCAATATTATGCTATATCTTAGCGAGTTTATCCGTGCTTTTATTACATTCGCGAAAAACATGGTTAATCTTGGCTTCCTGAGACGTGCAAGAGCCTTCGACAATCTTCAATAATATTTTTCCAAGGGTGTTCTTCTAAATCCCCCATTGTTACCCATTGAAGTATTAGTTGGGAATCGATTTCAACTTCAATTTTCAGGTAACGCCTCTCCCAAGCCACTTGGAGCCCCTTTCGAAGTCCGAGTAGTTCATCAATCTCAATGGAAACTGATCCCAACTTTATGCCGTAGCCCACGAGCCATTCTCCCTCAGCATTTCGAATTAGCCCGCCAGCTGCCGCTTCTTGTACTGCCAAGGAAACTACCCTCCGGGTTAAATTAACCCAGCCATTCCTCGGTTTTTGCCAAAGCAGCTCAGTTATTCTCCTCTCAACTTTCCTCTTCTTCTGCTCCGTGCAAGCAACCTGTTGGGAATAGTGCCCTGAAAATTCAATTTGTTGAATTAATTAAACTGAATTTACAGCAATTTATGAGTATTTCACATATTAATAATTAATGACGTGTGGTGGTATTCTCATATGAAATGTGTTTCATAGGAAAAGACTTTGAATACCGAAATCACGTGTCGTTAAAGTTCTAGTCGGTAAGATAAGAATATGTTCTTATCAAGACTATAACGTGGTTATATAAGATGATTAGTCTTTCGTCATAGGGAATGGTGATTCCAATTATAACACGTTGATGATTTTCAATAGGATTGGAAACATCGAACTGGACCACTGAGATTATTCATTTTATACTGCTATCTAAAATGAATAAAATCTCAGGAAGCATTGTACTCTTAATCCTGACAATATTTCGGCTTTAGGCATGTAGTGTTAGTCACTGTAACATACTCGAAGTGAGGTCTCGGTAACGGGTGGCCAAAATACTTTGTATGATTCGGTGACAACATGAAATGTGCTAAAGAGTTATATTGATCGAGGAATCTGTGGCCTTGCTGGAAGGTAAGAGATATCTTTGAAATAGATTTACAAAAGTTCGAATTAAGACTTTGGCCAAAGCACTTCGCGTGATAACGTCACCGAAGTTGTATGTTGAATGTGTTTCACACACAGAGAATTTGAACTTAAGGCAAATCAATAAATTTCAAATTGGAGATGAAAAATAAATGATAGTAGTTGTAATTTATTTTTCATGGATATCTACACGGAGGAGTAAAATGCGAAATTATTCTAGATCGAGAAATTCGTGAATAATTTAATTAATTTTAGAGTGCAACAATATTTATTTAGTGGAATTAAATATTGTTAAACGGTAATTAATTATTGTCATGAGATGATAACATATTAATCCGTTTGGAGCTAAAATTAATTAGTCCTGCAGGTCCCCCTGCAAGCCCCAAATTGAAAAACCCAAAGAGAAAATATTAAAAGGAGAAAGAGAAATGAAATTTTCAAAGTGTTTGAAAATAGCCAAGGGATTTATTTTAAGAAAATAAATCAAGTTCCAAAGAGTTGGAAATGCCCGGAATATTATTTTGGAGAAAATAAAATTTTAAATTTTTTTCTTTAAAAAAAAAAAAAAAAAAAGGTGACGTGGCATTTTGCTGATGTGGCGCTGACGTGGCACACCACGTCAGCAGGTCGGGCCCATGTGGCGCTGGCGTAGCAGCCGCGTGGCGGACCACGTGTACGACTGAGATCGAGCCGCGTCAGCGTCAATGGTTGGCTCAGATTGAACGGGTCAGTCAACGGGTTCGGACCGGGTCAAACGGGCAGGGTCGGCTCAAGTTTGGATAGGGTCAAGCCGGGTCCGGTCCGGGTCGAACCAGACCCGGACACGTGTCGCCACCTGGTGAGGCTACGTGTGTCAACACGCGCCAACCACCTGGCAGCCTTCCGGCGGCGCGTGACTCCACGTGCCGGCGTGTGGTTGGTGGCGCTGGATTCACGGCTGAGAGAGCTACCACGTGGTGTATTGGGATTGGTCGGCCGGTACGCGGTTTGTACACGGTTGTGCAAAATGACATAAATGCCCCTCATTTTATGTTTAAAATGACCAAAATACCCCTGTAAATTTGGCTATAAATAGCTGATCCCATAGCTCATTTCTCATTCAAATTTTTCTCAGCCTTTTCGGTTGAAGGAGAGCTTTCTTCTCCCCATTTAATTAATCCTTGATTAAAGGATTAATTAATATATAATTAGGTGGTTATATAATTAATATATAATCCACTTAATTATTAGAAAATTAGGGAATTTTCTAGTTTAGAAAAATGAGTTTTTCTATAAAATATTTTCTCGAGTATTTAGGGAAATACTCGCGGAGCCCACACTCCGAGGGTCGAGTCGGGGATATTGCGGGGAAGCTCTGCCGGTCTCACGAAAGGGAAATAAGCTGGAAAAATGCCGTTAGATAGCCATGTTTGCAGTACGGTAATATTTTACAGTGGTTTTATTTTAAGCAAGATAAATTATATGCTATTAAGTGTTAATTGCATGTTAGATATTTATCTGCTTAATTGATTTAAAATTTATTATCAATTGCATGTATATCCTTGAGTAGATCCGGCTAAGTCTTCCGCTTTGTATTAAAATGTTTTAGAAATATTTTAATACTTGTATTATAATAAAAAATTTTAAAATGTGGTCCCGGACCGCTACTGTTCTGGGCCCGCCTCCCAGCAACTGGTATCAGAGCCGTGCTCTAGATATATACATGCATTGATATGATGCATGTGATGCATAATTTTAAATCTGATATTGTGCACGTAAATTCTGTCAAAGGAGGCTGGTTTTTAAGTGGGACCGTTGTGACCCCTCCAGTGTTTCCTAGGAATTTACGTGGAATGGTAATTTTCTGGGAATCGATTTCAATAATCTTCCTGGTTAATTACCGAATCAGTAAACATGATTTAAATTATGAGATAATTTATTTATAACATGTTTACTTTATGCCATTTATTTTAAGCATGATAATTATGTGATAATTATAACAGCAAGCTTAATTGATTTAATTTATGGCATATTTATTTTGTGTCATTTAAAATTTTAAGCATGATAATTATGTGATAATTATATGAAAGCATGCTTAATTATTTTATTTTATGGCATGATCATGATAATATGAGATATTATGATATTTACAATTATGCATATTTTATTTAATGTGATTAAATAGTAATGTTTAATAGAAATTAGACGCGATGCATAATTGAACTAATATTTTTCGGCCTGATTAATAAATAGTTATTAAATTGCCTTAAAGTATTATTATTAGGATTTTAAATATGATTTAGTAATCCTAGTGGGAGGGTATTAATTAGATTAATTACTTCCAACAATAAGACGCCAAAAGTGATTATTAAATAATCAACAGATAATCCACACCTTTTAAAAATTCAAGTGGGAGCGAGATGAAAAGAATTGGATTCTCACGGCCTCCATTACCCGTCTATAGTATAGTGGATGTATACTACTCCCTTCGGCGGGTATATATTCGCGGTATACAAGATTAGACTTCTACGGATAGAATGAAATACGGGGAAGTCAGCTCGACCACGCCTCCGTGGAGTGTCTTGACCTACTCGTACGGACTTCTAGGTAATGGTGCACACTTGACTGAGTAATGTATTAACCTCCCTTCGGAGCTCTGTTACATTTACTTAGAGGCCAAGGGTTGACGTGGTGAATTAACATTGTTTGGTAAGAGTTGTCTAGATGACATGTTAATTAAGAATAGTTCTTGCTTTTCTAAGCGGTTTTCGACCTCGCCTCCGGGGAGTCAACTGCAGTTAGTTAAGTCACCATTGCGTAAATCAAAATGCTTACGTGGATTTCATTTATTGGTTGGACGCAGAAGAAAGTGAAATACATAATCATAACTTGCATTTATTTATTTCAGTTTTGTAATTACGATCTCTCTTAGCCCACTCCAAACTGTATGTCTATAACGAAATAGGCTAGTAAGGGTTCAACTATGCTGACTAATTAATAAATCTTGACATCGTGTTGAGACACGAAAGTTTACGTACTCACTGAACCTTATCCGAAAATTTCAAAAACTACAACCAGTCAGGATTAGAAAGACGTTTATCCCAAATGGATCAAGTGTGATGATCTGGCTAGTCTTATATCCTGACATCTGTTCTAAAATGTTCTTGAGCATCAGACGCATGAGATGTCCAATGATAAGAACATGTGTTGAAGACAGAGTCGTACGAAGGTACGAGCCATGAAAACGGTTGTCAGTTAAAGATGTTTGAAGGATCACTATTTCAGAATCATATTATGAATATGATAGCTAATCTGAACGAGATTGAAAGTCTCTGTGCTTAAAGAGACAATCTTAATAGATAGGATACGATCCTATACTCTCTGCCTAAGTCATTTGAACGTTCAAGAATAATTTTAAATTTTTATAAAACCAATGAACGAACTCAATATGGCAGAAAGGATGATATAGACTAAGGGAAAAGTTCTCTTTAATCAGACATCAATATCCACGGCCTAAAAGGCCAGTAAGTGGAAGAAAGAAAAAGGAAAAAGTTCCCAATCTAAGGTTCAGAAATAGAAAGTCAAATCCGACAATGGAAAAGTGTTTCTATTTCGGTGGTAACGGGTATTGGAAAAAGAGATTGTCCAAAATACTTAGTCTGTCTATTTGCTACGCCGTTTAGATAAGATATGAAGATATCTTACTCGTTGAAAATATGTTTAGTTGGAAATTCCCCAGACTCCTGGTGTGTGAACTTGAGATCAACTAATCATATTTGCAAGTAGTTGCGAAGATTCAAACTAATCAGGAAGTTTGAAAAACGGCTAACATGCAACTACTGCTCGAGGATAATACAAGTCTAATTGTATTAGCAGTAAAGACTATAAAGTCGTATTTTGGCAATAGGGTTTTTATATTATACGTGTCATAGATACAAAAATTTGATTTCTGTAAGTTATTTGATAATTAATGGTTTAACTGTTTGTTTTGAACAAACGGTTACCGTTAAGCAAAATAAAAGGTTTATTTGCTCTGGTACAATAAAAGATGGTCTTTTATACCTAAAATAAAAACCCTAATTTAAGTTTAACATTAAGACGCTTGACTTACCGTCTGAGAAGAAAAACTTCAACGTGGCACCTATCTATTGGTCAATTGAATCCGAATAGGATCCAAAGACTGATTGTTGAGTCTTATTGACTTGAAAACAGTATCAATCTACGAATCCTATTTGGAAGGTTAAAATGACAAAAAAGAATCCTTTTGAGACAAAAGGTATTAAGCCATGAACTTGCTTTAGTTAGTTCATACGAACATATGATACTATGAATGTTCAAGCAAGAGAAAGTTTTTGCGTACTTCATCATTCATTTGAATGATTACTCTAGATACATATATGTTTATTTGATGAGACTTAAGTTTGTAATTGTTGAAGAGTTCAAATAATATAAGACTAAAGTTAAAGAGTCAAATTAGAAAACATATCGAGGCACTTCGATTAGATCGAAGTAGTGATAAGTATCTATGTTCAGAGTTAAATAGAATTTCTCAAATGAGATTAGATCTCAACCTTCTGTATGAGATACAGTTTGGCAAAGATGTATTACAGAAAAGAGAAATAGAACTCTGATAGAGATGGTAAAGATTCATGAAGAGTCATGCTACCCTGCGAAGTTCGTTTTGGGGTCTTGCGCTCAAAACGACAATGTACACTAAACCTAGTTCTATCTAAGTCAGTTCCTAAGACACTGATGGATCTGTAGTTATGGTGAAAACCATATATCTCTTATCTTCGGATTTAAGATAGCCTGACCCATGTGTTAAGGAGGAATTCTGATAGGTTAGAATAAAGAACAAAGGTTTACTTGTTGTAAGGTTATCCTAGAAGAACGAGAGGTGGTATATTTTGTAATTTGAAAAATCACAAAAGATGTTTGTGAATATTTCAAAGATAATTACATAAATAACCACAAAGGGCGGAAGCAAAGTAGTGTTATAAGAAATAACAGTATTAGATACTGATTTCCATAAACCCATGATAACTGAAAATATATTGGATACATGTGATGTACCAAATACAACATGTGATGTAGAGACGTGTACACGAGAGCATCATTTTAGTGGGAGGATTGTCAGGACACCTGACAAGATACCTAAGATTGCCCCAAGTGGTTGAATCTAACGTACCTGATCCTGTCACGTGTAATGAAGCTGTGGATGATATAGACGCCGACCGTTTGGTCAAAAGCCATGGAATCTAAGTTAGAATCTCTGCATTCTAACAAAGTCTTGAACTTGTAGAGGCGCCTGAAGGCATTAAACCCTATTAGATACAATTGAGTTCTACAAGACGATAAAAGGAGAAATGGACAAAAAATAGAGACTTTAAAGCAAAGCTTATGGCAAGGGATTTTACCCCGAAAGAAGAAACCATTTATGAGATCTTCTCGCCTATAACAGGGCTTAAGTCCATGAGAACTCTCCTCTCCATTTTATCTCATCATCGTTTATGAGATTAGATAAATGGATGTAAAGACTATGTTCTTGAATGGACAATTTCAAGAAGAAGAGACACATGGTAAAACCTGAAGGCATCATAGCCAGAAATCAGGTGCATATAATGCAAGCTTAATAGATCGATTTATGATCTTAAGCAAGCGTCTAAATTATGGAACATCAGAATTATAAGACAATTTAGATTCTTTGGATTTGTATAATTGTCTGATGAACCATGAAGTGTACAAAATGACATCATGATAGCGTTGTAACATTTTTTCTTTATACGTAAACAATATTCTGCTCATTGGGAATGATGCAAGAATTTTGTTAGTGGTCAAGATTCGAGCGTCAAATCATTTTGACAAGAAAAGACCTATTGAGACCAATGCTATTCCAAGGATCAGACTTTTATCGTGATCATGGGAATAAGGAGATTGGTTTATCACAAGAAGCATATATAGATAAGATGCTGGTAAGGTATAATATGACAAATTCTAAGAAAGGTTCATCACCTTTTAGATTTGGAATTTATCTATCTCTAGATCAGTGTCCTGAGACAACTGAAGAGATAGAAGACATGATTAGAGTTCCGCAGCGGAAGCTTTATGTATGTCATGTTATGTACAAGGCCAGTTGTCTATTATATATAGGTCTAAGTCAGCAAATATTAGTCAAACCCTAGAATCTGACACTGGGTAGTAGTGAAAGCATATATTGGAGTACTTGACAAGGACTTGAGATTATATGCTTGTCTACCACAGTGGTGAGCTCGTTTCAATAGAGTGCACAGATTTGGATTTACAATCTGATTTGTATTCTAGATGTTTGACATCGGAATACGTGTTTACTCTAGAAAGAGCAACCGTTAATTGGAGAATGTTAAGCAGACTTGTATTGCTTACACCGCCATGGAATTCAAATACATGGTAGCTTGAGAAGTAACCAGTTAGATGTATTGGATTCATGATTTCCTAGTTGTTGGCTCTGAGAAACATCTGATAGATTTCTTCACTAAAGTATTGGCGCAAAAGAGTGTAAAACGAGTTTTGACACTCATGTGAAAGGAATAAGACTTAGATGTATGGCCAAATTGAATTTAGGGCAAGTGGGAGATTGTTGGGAATAGTGCCCTGAAAATTCAATTTGTTGAATTAATTAAACTGAATTTACAGCAATTTATGAGTATTTCACATATTAATAATTAATGACGTGTGGTGGTATTCTCATATGAAATGTGTTTCATAGGAAAAGACTTTGAATACCGAAATCACGTGTCATTAAAGTTCTAGTCGGTAAGATAAGAATATGTTCTTATCAAGACTATAACGTGGTTATATAAGATGATTAGTCTTTCGTCATTGGGAATGGTGATTCCAATTATAACACGTTGATGATTTTCAATAGGATTGGAAACATCGAACTGGACCACTGAGATTATTCATTTTATACTGCTATCTAAAATGATAAAATCTCAGGAAGCATTGTACTCTTAATCCTGACAATATTTCGGCTTTAGGCATGTAGTGTTAGTCACTGTAACATACTCGAAGTGAGGTCTCAGTAACGGGTGGCCAAAATACTTTGTATGATTCGGTGACAACATGAAATGTGCTAAAGAGTTATATTGATCGAGGAATCTGTGGCCTTGCTGGAAGGTAAGAGATATCTTTGAAATAGATTTACAAAAGTTCGAATTAAGACTTTGGCCAAAGCACTTCGCGTGATAACGTCACCGAAGTTGTATGTTGAATGTGTTTCACATACAGAGAATTTGAACTTAAGGCAAATCAATAAATTTCAAATTGGAGATGAAAAATAAATGATAGTAGTTGTAATTTATTTTTCATGGATATCTACACGGAGGAGTAAAATGCGAAATTATTCTAGATCGAGAAATTCGTGAATAATTTAATTAATTTTAAAGTGCAACAATATTTATTTAGTGGAATTAAATATTGTTAAACGGTAATTAATTATTGTCATGAGATGATAACATATTAATCCGTTTGGAGCTAAAATTAATTAGTCCTGCAGGTCCCCCTGCAAGCCCCAAATTGAAAAACCCAAAGAGAAAATATTAAAAGGAGAAAGAGAAATGAAATTTTCAAAGTGTTTGAAAATAGCCAAGGGATTTATTTTAAGAAAATAAATCAAGTTCCAAAGAGTTGGAAATGCCCGGAATTTTATTTTGGAGAAAATAAAATTTTAAATTTTTTTCTTAAAAAAAAAAAAAAAAAAAGTGACGTGGCATTTTGCTGACGTGGCGCTGACGTGGCACACCACGTCAGCAGGTCGGGCCCATGTGGCGCTGACGTAGCAGCCGCGTGGCGGACCACGTGTACGACTGAGATCGAGCCGCGTCAGCGTCAATGGTTGGCTCAGATTGAACGGGTCAGTCAACGGGTTCGGACCGGGTCAAACGGGCAGGGTCGGCTCAAGTTTGGATAGGGTCAAGCCGGGTCCGGTCCGGGTCGAACCAGACCCGGACACGTGTCGCCACCTGGTGAGGCTACGTGTGTCAACACGCGCCAACCACCTGGCAGCCTTCCGGCGGCGCGTGGCGGCGCGTGACTCCACGTGCCGGTGTGTGGTTGGTGGCGCTGGATTCACGGCTGAGAGAGCTACCACGTGGTGTATTGGGATTGGTCGGCCGGTACGCGGTTTGTACACGGTTGTGCAAAATGACATAAATGCCCCTCATTTTATGTTTAAAATGACCAAAATACCCCTGTAAATTTGGCTATAAATAGCTGATCCCATAGCTCATTTCTCATTCAAATTTTTCTCAGCCTTTTCGGTTGAAGGAGAGCTTTCTTCTCCCCATTTAATTAATCCTTGATTAAAGGATTAATTAATATATAATTAGGTGGTTATATAATTAATATATAATCCACTTAATTATTAGAAAATTAGGGAATTTTCTAGTTTAGAAAAATGAGTTTTTCTATAAAATATTTTCTCGAGTATTTAGGGAAATACTCGCGGAGCCCACACTCCGAGGGTCGAGTCGGGGATATTGCGGGGAAGCTCTGCCGGTCTCACGAAAGGGAAATAAGCTGGAAAAATGCCGTTAGATAGCCATGTTTGCAGTACGGTAATATTTTACAGTGGTTTTATTTTAAGCAAGATAAATTATATGCTATTAAGTGTTAATTGCATGTTAGATATTTATCTGCTTAATTGATTTAAAATTTATTATCAATTGCATGTATATCCTTGAGTAGATCCGGCTAAGTCTTCTGCTTTGTATTAAAATGTTTTAGAAATATTTTAATACTTGTATTATAATAAAAAATTTTAAAATGTGGTCCCGGACCGCTACTGTTCTGGGCCCGTCTCCCAGCACAACCATGTCAGCAACAAGTTGCCAATGTTACTTACGGTGATATGAATTGGTTCCCTTACATGTTCTTCCCATTTATTTCTAGTTTTCCAAATGTTCCATAGGGTCTCCAAGAACTCCATCCACCACGGCCAACTACTCTCCATCTTGTCCTTATGATCTACGAACAAAATTTTTTCCAACCAATTGTCATCCTTGCATCGAGACAAGGCTTTCCAGCTGATCGGTGCTGTAGCTTCACTCCAGATTCTTGCTGCTTTTCACCATATGCTCAGTATCCTCCCTTCCACCCTGGCACCTTGTGCAGCCATCTAAATCCCCAAATTTACGATCATACTTGAGGGCATTGGTTAGCAGACTTCTGTGTTTGCATAACCATATAAACATTTTCAGCTTTTGCGGACAGTTCATGCTCTAAATCTTTCTCCACGCTAAGTCCGGTGAAGAAGGACTTCGTATCAAGTTTCTATAAGCAGAATTGCACGTAAATTTACCATTACCAGTAGCAGCCCAAAACAAATCATCCTCTCATTCTTCCATTGATAAAGGCAACGCCTGGATCTCCGATTCAATAAGCGGCGGCAGTTTTGTTTTAATAGAGCTAAGATCCCATTTTCGTTCATTATTAATGATGTCGCTGACCACTTTATCTTCGTCTTCAGGCACAATCTGGCCCATTAGACGCTCTCTCAGAGTCGGTCCGGATAGCCAGCTGTCATCCCAAAGCCACAACCTTTGCCAATCCTCCATCGGCACAGTGGTTCAAGCTCACGCATGCTTTTGCTTATCCCCTTCCAGGCCCTCGAGGCTGTATCCTTGGGTTCATGATCAAGCATATGGCCCCAAACCGAGTCTTGCTTTCGAACCATTTTCCAGCCCGTTTTAGCAAGAATAGCCATATTCATCTTGCGCGAGTCTTTAATACCCAAACCTCCATCTACCTTCCGTTTGATAACCTTCTCCCAATTTACAAGGTGAGTACGTTTCTTCGTAACATCCGTACCCCATAGAAACGTCATGTTTAAACGGTCCAACTTCTCGTACACATGAGAAGGCAACCAGTTAGTGTGCATAAGATAGACCGATTGAATAGGTGGGAGATTTCTAGATCTCTGTTTCAGACACGTATTGGTTTCCACTTGCCCTTACCAATAACTTCCTCAATCAAATAGGTAAGCAGCTCCATACACAGGATAAAGAGATATGGAGATAGGGGATCCTCTTGACGGATGCCACAAGAAGGTAGGATCCGTTCCGTAGGATTCCCGTTCCATAGAATTTTCGGACGTATGAGCTAAACTTCACTCATGGTCAAATCGATGATGGCCAGCGGGAAGTCAAAGAAAGCCAGAGTTTCTCGGAGGAAATCCCAACGAATTTTATCATATGCCTAACTTCAATATCATCCCTCCTTCCCGATCTGTAGACTTGTGGATCGAGTGCATCACCTCTTAAAGAACCTAAATATTATCATGTGTGCTTCAATGTTATGATATGGAGTTGTGATCATGACCGTTCCCTGGCTGCCACGTGTTTTAATCTCTTGAGTCCGCAGAATTAATTCTTTTGGCCTTAAACGTCGTCGTTTCAAACCAGAACTTAGAGAAGCATGGATTTCATTATAAGTTGTTATTGCGTTTTCATTAAGTGTTGTTTATTTCCCTAAATGTCTGATTAATTAGCTATAGATTATCCAAGTCCTTATATATATGTAATCTGTACGTTCACGGAACAGATCAGATAATGCAAAACAAGTTCTTCCTTTTTCTTTTTCTTTATTTACATTCAACCCTAGCCGTTTTAGATCTTATCTGTTTTTCTTATTTTTCTTGGCCATCAAGGTGAGTTTTACATTGTTCCATTGCTAAAACAAGACTCCGAGATCATCAGAGTCTTTACAGTGGACTCAGAGCCAGACACGATCACCTGGAAACAATGGTTAAGACTCAAAACCAACGGATGGATGAGCTAGAAAGCATGGTGAACCAGCTCCGAGAGGGGCATAGTGTGGTGCTGTTGGGACAAGAGGAGATGAAAAAGAGGTTTGAGGAGTTTACGTTAAAGGTGGAAGGATTTATGAATACCAAGGTCGAAGAGATCTTGGGGCTGCTTAAAGGAAAAAATCTAACCCCTGTTCCCGGGGGAAGCAGTGGAATCTCCAATTATGCAGAAGTTACAGCTGGAGCTTTATAGGGGAATATGGGAAATACACAGATTCCACCACTGAATGTTACACCCATGGGAGGTCACACCGGTTTCAGGCCACGTATGGAACCTGGTTTTGAAAAGATATTTATGGCCGCGATGCACATGGAGGGGGTAGCTGATACTTGGTACTCGGATTACTTTGAGGAGAAGGAGAGTGTGGGATGGAGTGGATTTTGTGAACTTGTTCTGTTAAGGTTCTCTAAACAAGAAGAGCAGAATCTTATAGGATAATTTAACAAGCTCAAGCAAGATCGTAGTGTAGAGGAATATGCAGTGAAATTTGAGGAGTTGAAATGCTTTATGATCAATCACAATCGATCATTAACGGAGGAATATTTCATTAATAGCTTTATCAGTGGCTTGAAGGAAGAAATTGGGCAAATGGTGGATATGTTGGTACTACTGACTCTGCCTCATGCAGTACAAATGGCCAAAAAACAGGAGACTCACTTGGAAACCATGAAGAAGGGATCAAAACCAAGTTATAAACTTTGAAATGTGAAGAGCAATATTGGGGAACCAGGGAACAAGAAAACTTACAGTGGAACGAGTGACAAATCCCTTCCAGTAAGAAGACTCACTTATGAAGAGATGGAGGAAAGGAGGAAAAAGGGGTTATGTTTCAATTGTGATGAACATTATCACATTAGGCATAAGTGTAAGTGGTTGTTTGTAGTGATTGGGGAGGCTATTGAGGAAGAAGAAGAAGAGACTGACAACACTGTCATTGAAATAGAGAACACAGAGACTGCTGAGTATCATGTGTCAGTTAATGCAGTTGCTGGCCAAGTCACACCAGATACCATCAAGCTAGTAGGGAGGGTTAATGGCCATACCATATCTATACTATTAGATACTGGTAGTACACATACATTTTTTGGATCCTGACACAGCAAGCAAGTTAAATTGTGAAGTGAAGTGTACAAATACATTGACAGTGACTGTGGCATGTGGGGGAAGGATGAACTGTAATGCCAAATGCAGTGAGTTTCAGTGGGAAATAGGAGGGGTATTATTTCAAAACTAGAGTGAGGATTCTGAAGTTGGGAGGCTGTGACATGGTTATAGGGGTTGATTTTTTGAGAAAACTGGGACCAGTGACCTTTTGTTTTTGATAATCAGACATTATAATTCTTGAGGGCAAGAAGAATCATCACACTACATGGTCAAAAACCTGAGGCAACAGTAAGAATGATCTCTGGCAAGGGATTAAAAAAGTTTTTTAAGAAAAATGGGGAGGATCAAACTGTTTGTGTGTGCATGTTTACCAATGCAACAGTGAAACAACAAGAAGATCAACCTCCAAAGATGAATGCCATATTAACCAAGTATCAAGCAGTGTTTGAGGAACCTACAGGGTTACCACCTGTAAGATCTCATGACCATAAGATTCTTCCCAAACCGGGTGCTGAAACATTCTAGCAAACTCCCTATAGATACCCCTGTGTTTAGAGAAGAGAAATAGAGAAATTGGTTGCTGAGATGCTGAGGAGTGGAGTTATCAGACCAAGCACAAGCCCTTTCGCATCTCCAGTATTACTAGTTAAGAAGAAAGATAGCTCTTGGAGATTTTGTGTAGATTACAGAAGGCTTAACTCACTCACAGTCAAGAATAACTATCCTCTTCCTCTAATTGATGAGCTACTAGATGAGTTAGGAGGGTCTGCCTATTTCTCTAAAATTGATTTAAAAGCAGGATACCATCAAATTCGAGTAGCTGAGGAAGACATTAGTAAGACAGCTTTTGTTACTAATTCTGGCCTTCTTGAATTCAAAGTAATGCCATTGGCTTAACAAATACCCCAACCACTTTCCAATCTTTGATGAATCAAATTTTCCAACCATATCTCAGAGAATTTGTATTAGTATTTTTTGATGATATACTAATAAATAGTTAGACTTTGGAAGAACACTGTCAGCATGTGGAGAAAGTCTTGCAGATACTCTTGGAACAAAGACTGTATGCCAAATCCAGTTAATGCAGCTTCAGACAGAGATACATTGAGTACTTGGGACATATCATTTCACAAGATGGGGTAATGGCTGATGCAGACAAGATCAAAGCAATGAAAGAATGGCCACAACCAAGAAATGTCAAAGGTTGAGGGGATTTTTGGGTCTGACAGGATATTATAGGAAATTCATCAGACATTATGGAATTATTGCCAAACCCCTAACGGAATTAACTAAGAAGGGGCAGTTTAAGTGGAGTTTGGAAGCTACTGAAGCTTTTGAGAAGTTGAAAGCAGCCATATGTGAAGCCCCAGTATTATCTGTTAGGAATAGTGCCCTAAAAGCCGATTGTATATCTGCTTTGTACTTTTCCTTATTGAAATCACATACAATCTTTGAATAAAATAACGAATTGAGGCAACACTTCTTTATATGCTCTTGTTTGGTATGCGTTTACTTTAGCTGTGCATGTATTAGAACTCCCCTAATCCTGATGACTTTAAGACTCTACCATTTGGGTGAAATGGTTCATAAAACGATCCCTATATCACATAAGTCATGATTAGTAAACTACTCCAAGCCGTTGAGTCCTATAGATAGTGGGAGTGTCAATCTAACTCCTTTAAGGCTTGATTGTGGGATCACGCCCTTAAGAAGGACCACCTTGTTTCATGTAGGTGGAAAGTGTATAGTTGATACGTGCGTGATACATGAGGGTGCTTACTTTAATAAGTAAGTTCACTGAGGTGCCCCGTGTGAGAAGATTCCTAAATGGGAAAGGGAGTTTCTATTTTAGGAAATGGAAACTTCCAGATTAGGAAATATCTCACGAGTCATTGATGTGATTAATTGATCCTTAGACTTGAGGTTCCATGTCATTTTATGAGTTAACTCTGTAGTCTTTGGTATAAGCTTTAAAGGGTGTCGCCTTAGACAACTGATTCAAGGCTTATGCTGGGACTGCACAAGTGATTCATGAAAGTGAATGAGAATCAAGAAAGGACCTACACTTGCATTTGCAAGGTGATATCTTATTGTGTAAGTCATTTATATGCCATATGGAGTCCTTGGCCAAGGCAGTAGATCAAGACATCAAGAAAAGGGTTTCTTGGATTGAGATCAAATGGATATGAAATGCACTTAGCTTTAAGACCGGATTATTAGGGTTCTAATTATTCCCTTACCCTAGATCTTGGTTAAGAGATAGTAAGCAGGAGGATTGTATCTCACATGAATCAATGGCTTAAAGGTTCTGTCGAATCCGAACATTCCAATTCAGCTAGGGGTTAAACACCTGTTGCTAGACTATGGTCGTTTAATCTGTGGACTGATTAATTAATTAGTGAATTAATTAATTAGGGTCACTGCTAATTGAATTGAGAACCTAGAGGGTCACACACAACAACTTGGTTACATGAGTTAAGGCTTTAAAATGATTAAACGAGTTAATCGGGCCAATGGGGTTCCACAGGTGTGGCTCACGTGAGTGACACGTGTCCTTGGGACACGTGTCTCACATGTGTGAAAAATATATGTGTATATTTATGTGATTAATTATTTAATAGACTTTGGTTTAATTTTTAATTAAAAAGAAAGTCTTATTTTGGGGAAAATAATCTATTTAATTAATTATGAATTAATTAATTAGATAAAAATAAGTTTTTTATTTTAAATAAATAAAGTATAATATTATCCAAAAAGGTTTGGATAATTTTAGCTCTCTTAAAAGTTGATTTGAATTAGAATTCAAAGTCAAAGTTGATAATTACTTGAAGTTCAAGTAATAGGAGAGAGGGACCAAATCCTTAGTCCATAAGGACTAGGATTTTCGGCCCTCCCCTTCCTATATATAGGGGAGCTCGAGCTCCCCTTAGAGGGTGATTGAGATTTTTTTGGTTCATGTGTTGAACACCTTCCTTTCTCCAAGATTAAAGTAAACCCTAGGTTAAGCCTAAACACTTAACTAGAGAACTAGCATCCTTACTAGTTAGATTGTAGCCAAGCTGGTGGACTATCTTTACAGAGCTTCAAGTTAGAAGTTTTGAAGATTCGAGCTTTACCAAGGAGAGGGGTTCAAGCCGCGAGAAGAGCGTTCTTGGGTGGCTTGAAACGCTACAAGAAAGATTATTGAAAAGTAAGTTTCTAATCTCTACGAATTTGGATACACGATTGCGAGCCCAAGATCCTTTTGTTGGAAAATTTTTTAAATTTCCGCTGCTTTTCTGATCCGTTTTCCAACATTATCTCTGCCTGATTTCAAGAAGCAATTCACTTTGGAGACAGATGCTTGTTACTTTGGTTTGGGAGCAGTCCTTATCCAAGACAAACATCCCATTGCATACTTTAGTAAGGCATTGGGATAGAGAAACTTGGGTTTGTCAGTGTATGAAAAAGAGTTAATGGCAATCATACACTCAGTTGAAAAATGGAGGAATTACCTGCTGCACAGTACATTTGTAATCAAAACAGACCAGTGTAGCTTGAAGTATCTATTGAATCAGAAGATTTCAACCCTTCTCCAATATAAGTATCTTACCAAATTGTTGGGTTATGATTATATCATTGAATACAAGAAAGGAAAAGAGAATTTGGTAGCAGATTCTCTTTCTAGAAAGGGATTTGAAGAGGGGGAATGCTCCATCACTACTGTATTACATCTACAGTGGGTTGAGGAAGTAATTGCCAGTTATGAGCAAGATGACATGGCACATGCATCAATCTTGGAAGCAGTGCTATATCCATATAATGTCTCATATTTAAGTTATAAGAAGGGAGTTTTAAGGTATAAAGGGAGATTGTATGCGGGCAGTGGGAAGGGGCTACGAGACAACATCATCACATATGTACACTCTTCCCATATTGGTGGCCACTCAGGAATTCTTGCCACATTTCAGAGATTACAATTCACATTCATGTGGTCTGATATGATGAATGATGTTAAGAAGGTGGTTAGCACTTGTGATGTATGTCAATTGTGCAAGCACTCCACTAAAAAGAAAGTTGGTCTGTTGCAGCCTCTTCCTATCCCAGAAGCTTCTTGGCAACACCTCACCATGGATTTTATAGAGCAATTACCAAACTCTGAAGGCAAGAGTGTAATCTGGGTGGTGGTGGACAGATTTATTAAATATGCTCATTTCCTTCCACTATCACATCCTTTTACTGCAACACAGCTAGCTCAACTTTTCATTGCTCAGATTTATAAACTACATGGTCTTTCCACCAGCATTGTCTCTGATAGAGACACCATTTTCACTGGCCACTTCTGGAAAGAGATTATGAAGCTTCTTGGAGTTGCACACTACCTAAGCACCGCATACCACCCCCAAACTGATGGGCAGACCGAGAGGGTCAACCAGTTCTTGGAAGGTTACCTTCGTAGTATGTGTAATCAAACCCCCAAGAAATGGAGTAATTGGTTGTCCATAGCAGAGTTATGGTATAATACCAATTACCATACCTCTCTGCAAATGTCTTCATTCGAAGCTTTATATGGATACAAGCCGCGATTACTCACTTGAGAAGCATACATTCAACTCAAGAAGGAAGAAGTAGACGAAGATGAAGATGATGGTGATGGACTTCCCACAGACGACGCCAGAAATAATGGTGCAGGAATCTGAACTTCCTAAAATGCAACAACACTTTCAATATTTGTATAAAAAGGGAAAGACCATCACAGGTGTGAGAGCCTCAGGAACTGGGTTTCCTTTTGAGCGTGGGTTCGTCCAGCTAGGATAACACCAAGAGTGCCAAATGTGGTGGTGATGCAACTGTGGTGAAGGTAGTATGAAGCTTGAGAAGATGCAGATTAATGGAGGAAAATTTGCCCAGTATTGTGTGTGTATGAGGAAGAAGACTTAGGGGAGAATGCAAGTGTTCTCTCCTATTTATATGTTAGGGGTGAGGGTAGATTGGGTAATTTGACCGTGTGGTCCCAAACCTGTGTTGCCCTAACACGTGGCGGCCTATGATGGCATGAGAGTGATGGCTCTGAAAAGCAGGCGGCGTGCCAGGTACGAGGTGCGCACTGCCATAGAGTCAGAGGTTGTTGGCGAGGGCTGCGCGCAGGGAAGGCCCAAGGTCTACCTTGCTAGAGGTGGGATCCCTCGCGGCGGAGAGAATCATACGCGAGCGTTGGTGACGCTCGATGGGCGTACGGTTGGGTTCCCCACGGTAGATGGTCTTGAGCGTCAAAACCCTGAGCGTCAGAAGCGGGGGCCCTCGAGTGGAGGCTTCCCTGAGTAGGGTGACCCTGAGGGCCAAAGTGTGAACGTCAGGTCTGTCCGCTCGAACCCTTTACTTTGAACAGGGGACCGAGGCTCAAGGGCTTGGACTAGTCAACAAGTGAAGGGGCTGGGCAGGTACGCGAGCCCGCTAATGCGAGCGTCTAAGCCTTAAGTCAGTAGATGGCGACACGTGGACGGCTCTGATACGAGCGCGGATTTATACCTCATCAACAGCTACTATTGTAAGATATTGCAACCTTAATTTTTGCTTCAATTTCTACTTATTGAGAGTTTGCAAACCTCTTTAATTTTCAAAAAAAAAAAAAAAAACGACAGAAAAGGATTTTTTGTCACTCGAACTTTCTCTTTTTGCAATTTACCATCTCAACAAACTTTTGTTGGAAACTGTTGTCCAATCTTTGCATTTGTAACATACCGCAATCTAAATTTTTTTTTTAATAGTTTTGACCAAAAACATACATATGACATGGTTTTGTATAGAGATAATTATTAGGAAAACCTTATGAAATACTGAATATGTAAAAAGAATCTTGTGATTTAAAAATTAGCATACAAAATTCTAAATTTTATAAAAATAAATATGAATCTTGTGATTTAAAAATTAGCATACAAAATTCTGAGTTTTATAAAAATAAATATATAAAACCCTCACACGTTGTTTGAACCACACACTTTGCCCTTTTTTATAAAAATAAAAGCAAAAATTAGACAAGAAATACTTATAAGTAAAAAATTGCTAAGAAATATAATAGAATATAAAAGAAAATATTGGAAAGGATATATATAAAAAAAATAAATGAAAAATATAAATAATGCAAAAATTCTTATTGAACGGCAAAACATGAAAAGTTGGAAGAAAAAATATATTAAAAAAATATTAGTGGATAAAATTTAAATATTAAAATAAATTATTTCAAGTTCTATTTAAAATTTTTTATAAATATTCAGATAAAATTAAAATTATAAAAACTAGGAGATCATGCATATAAATAAAAAATAATATTTTTTCAAAGAAAATTCGCACATCCGGACATTATGTAATTGCAGCCATAGCCCATAAGTACACAAGGTTGTTGATTATCAACCTTTTGTAATGTACTTTCTAATCATTACTCACCGCTTTATAAAAGACCAAGTCATGCAACCCTGTTTGGTAATCAAACTTTTGTAATGAATTTCAACAATATTACTAGGTATAACAATGATATCATTAAAGAAAATGCCCCAAAAATAAATAGATAACTTATTTCCGCAATATTTTTATACAAGGAACAAGCAATGAAGCAAACACTATACTGCTTGAACAAGCAATGAAGCAATTACTACACTGCTTCTTGTCTCTAGTACTAATTAATTAGTTATCCCAGCGATGATCGGTAGACTTCTATAAATATACACATGTAAATACATATCTATAGTAGTAAATAGTTCTGGTTTTCGGTTCGGTTCTGCCAAACTTAGAAAATTGAAAAACCAAAGACCACAATAAGCCTAACAGAAAATCGAACGGAAAAAGCTTCTGCTGGTTCGCTTCCCTTCGGTTCTGCCAGTTTTTGAATTTCGATTTTTTTTAACACCCTTACTGGTAATCTCTGTTGATTTTTGTTCATCCATACTCAGTGTGTCGATTGGAGATGCATTTTGGATAACAGCTTCTACAATTATTTCAACTTCAACAATGCAGCAATCCTCAACAACAAAGCCTTTGTTGGAATCGCGCATATCAGAAAGCAGTATGAAATCCAGCCATCCGCAGCTGTTTGAAGAAGGCGTAAACCAATGAGATGCTGCAAGAGGGAAAATGTAATGTATCAAGCGTATTATACATTTTTGCCGATATGTTTCAAGCAAATTATACATTTTTGCCAATAGATGCAGCATATATAAAGGTCAAACAATTCATTTCATTATCAAAATGATGTAGAGATGTTCGCCAGATACTGGTTAATTACATATACGGGTCATAAGACACAGTACATGTCAGGTACGAAAAACACTCAAGTAATAACGTCAAAGAACTAGATAAAATCATTAATAAAATACTACAACTTACCATTCAGATAGTAGTGTTGATCATTGAGCTGGTTCTTGATACGCAAGTTAAAATCCGCTTTCACTTTCTTATCAGAAGAAAAGCCTATTGCACCAAAGAGATATAGAAACATGGAGACACATCGGCCCTCTTCGCAAGTCCCTCTCTGTCCATATGGATATAGTCGAATGCACCTATAGTCACGAAGAAATTAGTACCCAACGGGAAAAACAAATGAACATAATTAATTAAAGTAGATGCTAAACACGCTCGGGTATGAAAAAGATACCATCTGTAATCTCCAGCAGTGAATAATTCTGATTTCCAAAGTTCCGGCAATTTGCTGAAGTTTGAAATCTTCCACTCACCTTTACATACATTATCATCAAATTCACGGACAGAGACACACTGACTAATGCGTGGGGTACTTTTGATAACAGCAATTTCAACACCAAACACACAGTTGTCATCGACAAGTAATCCATTACATGGTGCTCTCAAACTTTCCTCAGAGATTAATTTGGAATAACCCCATTGGGACTTCAATGCATGAAACCGCCGCATTTTACCATGAAAACAGAGGAATTTTTCTAAGACGTGATTATAGAGGAAGACGCTGAAAGCAGCAGTAACTTCCCAACCCACAGGTAGAGAATCAGTCTCAACAATGGTCAGGTATACAGATATGTGATTGTCTTCATCGTCATCAGTAGTCTCGATCAGTTCATTCGGATGGATTACAAGCCTCCTGACCAAATACAACAAATATGCTATAATATTACTAATTAACAACACATTAAGTACTGCAGTAGTAGCACAAACGAAAATAACAAAACATATATATGTATATGGAGACAGGGACAGAAATAAATCAATAATATGTTACAAATTGGAAATCTAGGAACTTTCTGTCTAAAATATGTTAAAAAACTTTTATATGAGTTTAAAAACTTTCACATGTATTTTTGAGTTTCATTTACTGCGTACATCTCCAAAGAAATTAATATTTGAATCAATACTTACCATTTGTAGTCTCCAGCCTCAAACTCTTTGGATTCATATTTGTCGATGCCATGCTTTAAAAGTAATGAAAAAGATTCAATCTTCATCAGCAAGTGCGTCGGCGGAGCCTTTCTAAACTCCATAATAAATCCTGGCAATTTTTCCAAAAAGCAATAAAAACCAAGAGGTAAATACATCCGAAACCAAAAGATATCTCAAATTGAAAAATAAAAAAATGAAAAAATAAACCAAGAGGTGAATACATACAAAACCAAAAGATATCTCAAATTGACAAAAAAAAAAAAAAAAAAAACACTCAATAAAGATAAGGATTTTGCTATGAAATTAACAGAGGAACATGGGTTTCTACTTTCTAGTATATTTAGTTCAATCGTATCAGCAAGAAAAGAAAAAAAACATTGTATATTGAGATCTAGAAAAATAATTCAAAGGATTTTGCTATGAAATTAACAGAGGAACCTGGGTTTCTAGTATATTTAGTTCAATCGTATATTGAGATCTAGAAAAATAATTCAAATTCACTAACCCTCGTCGTCGTCCGCCGTGAGCGCAGCCATTGTTCTTGGGAGAAATTATTCACTAACCCTTGTTCATGTAATGCCACTTATGAATATATAGAGGAGAAATTACAATTACTGTCGAATTCGAAATTTGGAAGTCCTAGGATTATCTTGATTATTGTTCGGAACATATATCTATACTAGTAATTCTACACGCATGCGTGATGAAAAGAATTTATTATTATTTGAATATATTATATTAAATTATTCATTTTAATATAAATTTAATAACTATATTTAAAAATATATAATTAAAATAAATTAAAATATATAAGAAAGAAAAATAAAAGAAATATAAAAAAGTGAGGAAAAGAAAAAATGGGATTAATAGATAAATAACTTATTAAAATACATTTTGTATGTGATTGAGAAAAATAAATAAAAATACATTTAGTATATGATGGAGAATAATAAATAAATTAAATAAAAAAATAATTAAAGACCAAATTCAATAAACCACCTTTACTTGAATCACTTAATATAATAGTATATTGCACCAAATATATATATATAATAGTATAAGATATACTAGTTCTAAACTAGTGTCAAAGAAAGGGATACAATTAAATATCAAATGTGAGAAAATGGAATAATTAATATGTATATACAATCCCTTCAAAAATATATATATATATATAATAGTATAAGATATACTAGTTCTAAACTAGTGTCAAAGAAAGGGATACAATTAAATATCAAATGTGAGAAAATGGAATAATTAATATGTATATACAATCCCTTCAAAAAAAAAAAAAAAAAAAATATATATATATATATATATATATATATATATATATATATATGTATATACAATAATTAAAATACTGGCACAACTTATCAAATTCTATAACTAATTCATTTTTTTAAGGAGTTGTTTTTAAGGTTTTTAAATATCAATATACTTACTATTATATTAAGTGAGAGTGGTAAAAGTGATCTCTTGGACTTTGATCTGACTCAAATCTGGTCGATCTGACGTGGTCGATCTGGCTGTCAGATATGGGTCAATCAGTCAAGAATTTGTTTGAGTGAGTTCTTTATCGACCTGAAAGCACTAGCAAACGTGAGCTCGAAACCAACTTGGGGGACTTGGGGTTTTACCCAAGGTTGGTACTCCGACGCTCAAGTCAGTAATGGAGCTCTTTAGAGAGAGAATAAATGCAATTGAATGCGTATTAAAGGCTTACCAACTACTGTTCAAAGGGCGAGTATTTATAGCCATGGCCAAATGACACAATAGTGTGTGTACTGTAGGTGTGCATTAATGGCGTTGCCAGTCGTCGATCTGGATGTCGGACGATGGAACCGGCTTGAGGCGGGTCGTTCGTACCTTCTTTCCCCTTTGGGTAAAAGCAGGGACTGACGGTCATTAATGAGCCGTAGTACGCCTGTTCCAGGGAATGAGAAGGGTACACGTGTCCCGACAGGAGTGCTTTTACAGAATTCGGATGTCCGGTGACGTATGCTATCGATCTGGAGATCGATATTGCCTTTCGGGATCCTTAATGCTGTGGGTTTCTTCATAGAAAGGGAGCAGATCGATCTGGCTGTCAGATATGGGTCAATCAGTCAAGAATTTGTTTGAGTGAGTTCTTTATCGACCTGAAAGCACTAGCAAACGTGAGCTCGAAACCAACTTGGGGGACTTGGGGTTTTACCCAAGGTTGGTACTCCGACGCTCAAGTCAGTAATGGAGCTCTTTAGAGAGAGAATAAATGCAATTGAATGCGTATTAAAGGCTTACCAACTACTGTTCAAAGGGCGAGTATTTATAGCCATGGCCAAATGACATAATAGTGTGTGTACTGTAGGTGTGCATTAATGGCGTTGCCAGTCGTCGATCTGGATGTCGGACGATGGAACCGGCTTGAGGCGGGTCGTTCGTACCTTCTTTCCCCTTTGGGTAAAAGCAGGGACTGACGGTCATTAATGAGCCGTAGTACGCCTGTTCCAGGGAATGAGAAGGGTACACGTGTCCCGACAGAAGTGCTTTTACAGAATTCGGATGTCCGGTGACGTATGCTATCGATCTGGAGATCGATATTGCCTTCCGGGATCCTTAATGCTGTGGGTTTCTTCATAGAAAGGGAGCAGATCGATCTGAAGATCAACCTGGCTACCAAAATCGATCTGATGATCTGATGGTCTCATGAAGATCTGACGATCTGCGGACCTGGTATCGATCTGATGTTGTGTCCAAAAGTTTGTTCTTGGTTTATCCGAGTTGGCGCGGAGCCTACGTGGCGCCCACGTGGGCGTGCCACGTGTCCTCGTATTATTATGCCATGTCAGAGGCACCCCAAATTACCAGTGTGAAATTTCACGGTGGTAATTTCATCGATCTGGCATTGGGTAGGGGAACCGTCGTGGCCGTTTGAATCGATCTGCCGCTCCAATAGTGGGGCGCGACTTTTGAGTTTATCGAACTGACGTCGCATTTAATGCGACGTGACCTTTGAGGGAGGTGGCGTGTCCGGGGTAATAATGGCGTCGTTTCGCATTTCGAGACGTTACTTTTTCAACCCCTATAAATAAGGGGTCACCCTCAAGCCACACTTCACCGTTTTCATATCAAATCTAACGAGCTGCTCCGATCTGCAACAGTTGCCCGTCGCTCTTTCGAGGCTCATTCGATCTGCTTTCAAGGTAAACTTCCATTCCTTCTCCCATTCCTTATGGCTCACAATCAGGTCGAATTGGGCGGGGGGTCTGTGGAAGAGGCTTTCACGCCGTCTCCTAAACAGGAGATCGCGCAAAGCGTCCCTTCGCTTCCGGAGGCTAGTTTCGAGCCACTCGCTGGACCCAGCGGCACTGCCAATCGCGGGGGATCCGCCTCCACCTCGAGGGGGAAAAGACCGTTGAGATTAGTGGACGAGCCTGAGGTTCCGCCGGTCGATGAGGAAGGGGAGATCGAGGAACCTGTGGCGAACCCTCCAGTGGCAGAGCAACCGCGTCACATCTACCGCACTCTGACCCATGTAACTCAGAGGTCATCGAAGATAACCGAATCCGAGTTCGCGGATGCGAGGAGGAGGCTGAAGTTGGACTTGCCGTATGTCGTTCGAATGCCGCTGGAGGGGAAGACAGTGGGGAGCCCGCAGAGGCCTAGGTCGATCGGGATCTATTATCACGCAGTAAAATACGGATTTAGGCTCCCGTTACCACCGATCGTCTCCGACTTCTTAGTTCGATTCAACATGTGTCCGGCCCAGTTGACTCCGAACTCGTTTTCTCTGATCCATTGCATGATGATTATTGTGAAGAGCTTGGGGTTTGCGCCGGAGGACGGGGAATATGGTCGAAGCGGGCATAATCCTGGGGCACCGACGGAGGAGCTTCCGCCTTGGTATGCTCCCTCTTCGACCGGATCCCCCCTCGATCGGGATACCTTAGAGTTTTTTGTAAATTTTCCTCTTTTTATGTCGATCTAATCCTTGACTTTTTCGATCTGCAGACCTACGAGTTCTAATCATGTCTCGAGCTGCAAAGATGAGGGCAAGGAACCAGAGGGAGGTCGCTGCCGCGGAGATGCGACCGGTGATAGACGTAGCCCGCTCGATACTTAACGCCCTTCCTGAAGCGCAACAAGTTCATCAAGAGGGGTTCCGAAAGGAGCTGCATGATCAAGGCGCTCATCCGATCGGCCCGGACACGGCGGCACCTCCAGTTCGAGGTCAGGAGTTCGTCGATCTGACGGGGTCCTCCGGGGGTCAGGTCGATGACGACCTCGAGCAAGTAATAAATTTAGACCACTTAGAATTACATTTTGATGAAGACATTGACCCTTATGCCCAGTTTGTTCAGGCAAGGCACGGCATGGGAAAGAGGCCTTTCAGGGAACCGCTCACACGACGGAGGATTCCGAGGATTCGGACGAAGAATCCCAGCTTTTGGATTTCCCCAGGACGCCACTTCCGCAATGGCCGGCTGGACTCGAACTGGAAAAACCGGACAGATCGAAGCGTGCCTTGGCTTTTGGCACTCCGGACATCGATCTGATCTCCGCCTTGTTCAACACCGGATGTATTATTGATGAACAGAGGAAGCTGTCCAGGTCGAGGTCGGCGGATCAGAAGAGGGCCAAAGCCGCTCGAGGAATCTTCTGTGTGAGTATACATAGCATTCCATTCATCATTTTTTTTTTTTTTTTTAGCATTCCGTGTCGATCGATTCGGTGACAATCGATCTGCATTTTGTCGATCGATCTGCTTCTTGCTGATCGATCCCTTTGTTTCTGATCGATCTACATATTGCTTTTCAGGACGTCCTCCCAGTGTTGGCGAACTCGATCCAGGAGGCGGAGGTCTTTAAAGCCGGCAAACAGAGGTACAAGGAGAAGTACAGGAGTGCAAAGGCACAGCTCGCTTCGATGGATCCCCAAACCATCCATCAGCTCGAGGAAGACCTCCGTAATGCCAGGGAGGAGAAAAGGGCCCGGGTCGACGAGAGAAATTCCATGGAGACCTAGATGAAGAGCGCCCAGGAGGCTTTGGCGAACGCCGAGAAACAACACGAAAATGCCATTGCTGGGCTAAAGGCGGAGTTCGCGGGTCAGCTCGAAAGCGCTAGAGTTGCCGCAAAGGAGGAGGGCAGATCGGAGATCTTTGATATCGTGAGGGCCAAGATTAACAAAGCTGCTGACGACCTGAGGAAGTGCAAGCTCCAGATCGAACGGTACGCAGTTCGGGAATTCATGGAGGGCCCTGGGTTCGAAGAGGCCAGTCTGATCGTGGGGGAAAACGATCTGCCAGAGGGGTTTCAAATCGCCATCAACCAGCTCAAGGCTTAGGACATTTTCCCCTCGACTTTTAACTTTGAATCGATCAGCCCCATGCTCCCCAATCCGGGTGTTGTTGATCAACCTGAAGAAGAGGAGCCGGTGCACATCGACTGGGCGACCTACAAGTACGGGCACGCCATTGAGATGGCTCAGGCTAAGAAGACCAAGTCCCAGGTGACATGCGAGCTGCCTCAACCGGTCGAGGTCGAGCATTTCCTTCCCAGCGCTGGGGAGTTCGAGAGAGCCAGGGATCGATCCGTCCAGGAATCTAATTCAGCCCGGGTCGAGATCGACTGATCCATCTCCTTATTACTTCTAAAACACTTTATTCGACCTGCTGGCCGGTCTGTGGCCTGGTGAATACTTGTAGTTTATTTCTGCTTTTGTTTTTGGAATATTTGTCCATCGAGCCACGTCGTGCGGTGAGCTCGATGCGCTAGGTAAGATCGATCTTTGCTAATCTTGAGATCGATTTTTACATGAATGAATTACGTTTCTCGTACTTGTGTTTTCTTTTTCAAATTGCACATTAATTCGATCAGACATGCGCATGATTTGACGATCTAAGTTTCGCTTATCCTTTAGCTAAATTTTTATCGCTTTGGGATCGATGGGCTCACGAGGCTATTCGATCTCTTTTGGATGTCTATTTAGTCATTGGGTGGTCGCGTTCTTTGACTTAGTCAATCTTTAGATCTCTAGATCTCCTTGGATCTAAATCGATCTCAGTGGATCTTAGGATCTACTTTTTTGAAGATCATTAATCTCTGGATCTCTTCAGATCTAAAACGATCTCCTTGGATCTCTGGATCATTAATTTTTGAAAACCATTAATCTCTGGACCTCTTCGGATCTTAAAACGATCTCATTGGATCTCTGGATTATTAATTTTTGAAAACCATTAATCTCTGGATCTCCTCGGATCTAAAACGATCTCCTTGGATCTCTGGATCATTGATTTTTGAAAACCATCAATCTCCGGATCTCCTTGGATCCAAAACGATCTCCTTGGATCTCTGGATAATTAATTTTTGAAAACCATTAATCTCTGGACCTCTTCGGACCTTAAAACGATCTCCTTGGATCTCTGGATCATTAATTTTGAAAATCATTAATCTTTGGACCTCTTCGGATCTAAAACGATCTCCTTGGATCTCTGGATTATTAATTTTTGAAAATCATTAATCTTTGGACCTCTTCGGATCTAAAACGATCTCCTTGGATCTCTGGATTATTAATTTTTGAAAATCATTAATCTCTGGATCTCCTGGGATCTGAAACGATCTCCTTGGATCTCTGGATCTAACAATGATTTAAAATCACCCAATACGTTAGGATTTTTAGGATCTCGTTGGGTCTGAAAACGATCTCATTGGATCTCGGTCACTAATGATTGGATGCGGGGGGTTCGCTCCCACCTTGACTCATGACCGTAGGTCGAAGGAGAGCTTACCCGAGGAGATAGTAACTTGGTACAGGATTACATATGGACTCCAATCGGATGTCGTCCCAAAACATGTATATTAATTACTGAATAGAGATCGATTTTCAGGCGAATTCGACCGCTTTAATAGGTACAAAATAATTTAAAGGCTAAGTGTAAAATTTCTTCAAGTAGTGCGCGTTCCACGGTCTGGGTAACGGCTCCCCGACCATGTCTTCGAGTCGGTAGGCCATGTTTTTTCCGATCTCCGTGACGCGATAAGGTCCTTCCCAATTAGGCTCAAGTTTTCCGACATGTTGCAAGACCTCGACCTTTTTTAACACTAAGTCGCCGATCTGGAATGATCTGGGCTTCACGTGTTTGTTGTACGATCGAGCTGCTGCTGCCTTGTACTGTCTGAGCTTCCGATAGGCATGTTCTCTGCTTTCTTCAATCACATCAAGATCTTCGGCTCTGATCTCGGTATTCCGGTCGAGCTGGTATTGCGATACCCGAGCGGTTTCGTGTAGTAACTCCGACGGGATGACGACCTCAGATCCGTAAACCAGAGAATACGATGTTTGTCCCGTTGCTGTCCGCGGGGTAGTTCAATAGGCCCATAGCACGCCGTCGAGCTCGTCCGCCCATGCGCCCAATTTGGCGTCAAGACGGGTCTTGAGGTTTTGGATAATGATCCGGTTGGTGACCTCAGCTTGGCCATTTGCTTGCGGGTGACCCACCGTGGTGAACCTGAGATCAATACCGAGGTCTCGACAGTAGCTTTTAGTGTTCACAGATCGAAACTGTGGACCATTGTCGCAGATGAGTACCCTCGGGACCCCAAAATGGCAGATTATGTTCTTCCATAGAAAGTTTATTATTACCGCGTCGGTGATTTTGGGGACTGCTTCGGCCTCAACCCAATTCGAGAAGTACTCGACGCATACTATGGCGAACTTTTTCTGTCTTGGTGCCAAGGGGAAAGGACCGATGATGTCGATCCCCCATTGGTCGAAGGGCTAGCAGACATCGATCGGTATCATGGAAGCCGGGTGAGTGTGGATTAGGTTGCCGTGCTTTTGGCACTTGGGGCATTTCCTAGAGTGGATCTTCGCATCCCATACCATAGTCGGCCAGAAATACCCACTCCTTAGGATCTTTCGAGCTAGAGCTCGACCTCCAGAATGGTTTCCGCAACATCCCTCATGGACTTCCTCCAGGACATCTTGGGCTTGGCTAGGTCGTAGGCACCTTAGGGGGGGACCGGTGAAGGATTTTTTGAACAACCTGCCTTGATGATCTATCATATAGAGCAGAGATCGATATTTTATTCTCCTGGCCTCAGTTCGATTTTGGGGCAAAAGCCCATCTCTGAGGTAAGCGATTAGATCGTCCGTCCAGCAAGGCTCCGGTGGGTCGATGGCGGCGATCTCGATCTTTCCTTCATCAATCGCACGGCCCCCCGAGACCATGAACGAGATGGTTGTATCTTTTGTTCCTTGGAATCCATTCGCCATCTTTGACAGGGCGTCAGCTCGACCGTTCTCCTCGCGGGGAACCTGTTCGATTTTGAACTCTTTTAGCTTCGATGTCAGCTCTTTTACTATTTTGAGGTACGCGTCCATGGACTCTTCCCGAGCTTCGTATGTGCCGTTGACTTGGCCGGCGACGAGCTGGGAGTCAGTTACAACAGCTAACCTGTCGATCTGGTTCTCCGTGGCGTATCTCAACCCTGCTACAAGTGCTTCGTACTCGGCTTCATTGTTCGTTGCTTTAAAATCTAGCTTATTGGCGAAATCGAGCTGGAGTCCATTTTAACTTGTAAGAGATACACCCACTCCCCCTCCTTGAGAGGTCGATGAGCCATCCGTATACATGGTCCAACTAGGCGAGGTACGAATGATCTCCATCGAGCTGGTGTTCTTTTCGACTAGAAAGTCAGCCAGAACTTGAGCTTGTTGGGCGGCCCTAGGTTGGTAGGTGATGTCATGCTGACTCAACTCGACTGCCCATTTCATCATTCGACACGACACATCGGGCTTGGATAACACCTGCCTAAGCGGCTGATCTGTTAGGACAATTACGGGGTGAGCCTGGAAGTACGGGCGTAGCTTCCGGGCCACGTGTGTGAGGGCGAACACGAATTTCTCGATCTCGAGATAGTTCCGTTCCGCACCGTGCAGGATCTTGCAGAGGTAGTAGATCGGTAGGTGTTTTCGATCTCGAACGGCGACCAAGACTGAGCTGAAGGTCTCGTTAGAAAGGGACAGGTAGAGGTACAAGGTCTCTCCCTCATTTGGCTTGGCCAGCAATGGTGGGGAGGCCAGGTACTCTTTCAATTGATCTAACGCTCGATCGCATTCTTCATTCCACTCGAACTTTTTGAGGTTCCTTAAAACTTTGAAGAACGGGAGGTTTCGTTCGGACGATCGTGATATGAACCGGTTGAGAGAGATTATGCGTCCTACCAAGGACTGTACTTGGTTGATGCATCGAGGTCGAGGGATGACCTGGATCGCTTTGATCTTCGCAGGATTGGCCTCGATGCCTCGTTGGCTCACCATATATCCTAAAAACTTTCCCCCTTCGACCCCGAACGTGCACTTGTCGGGGTTGAGCTTCATCCCGTATTACCGCAAGATCTCAAACGATCTGCGTAAATGATCTAGGTGATGGTACGCCCAGCGGCTCTTCACGATCATGTCATCGACGTAGACCTCCATGGTCTTCCCGATCTCGTCTTTAAACATCAGGTTGACCAGTCTTTGGTATGTGGCTCCCGCATTCTTCAATCCGAAGGGCAGGACTTTGAAACAGTATATTCCCTTCACCACAATGAAGGCGGTATGCTTTCGATCCTCTGGGGCCATCGAGATCTGGTAATATCCTTGGAACGCGTCCATCATGCTGAGCATCTCGCACCCAGCAGTCGAGTCGACGAGCTGATCGATACGGGGCAACGGATACGGGTCTTTCGGGCATGCCTTGTTGAGGTCGGTGAAGTCGTTGCACATCCTCCATTTCCCGCCCGTTTTCTGCATGAGGACTACGTTGCACAACCAGTCAACGTATTGAGCTGGAGTAACGTATCCTGCGTCGAGGAGTTTATTGACCTCGGCTTCGATTATGTCATTCCTTGCCCGACTTTGAGGTCTCAGCTTTTGCTTGATTGGTTTAATCGATGGGTCGATTCCGAGCCGGTGGCATATCACCTTCGGATCGACTCCGATCAGATCTTTAGCTGCCCATGCGAAGATGTCTGAGTTATCTCGCAAGAATTCTATCATCATGACCTCGTGTTGAGGATGCATATTCGCCCCGATCTTTGTGGTTTTATTGCTGTCTCCTGGGACCAGGGCAATTTCTTTTAGTTCTTCCGAGGGCTCGAGCCGCTCGCTGGCCTTTCTTTTTCGAGCTACGGGGGATCTCTCCGCCTCGCTCTCCCTCGTGGGTAACTCGATCTCCCCATCGGCGTAGGTCTGGAGGTCGAGTTCTTTCTCCACCTCTTTCCCGGATGGCTTTTTCAGGACGATGGCGTAACAAGCCCAACTGTCCATGACATCGCAGGTCACCTCTCCGACCCCGTTCGGGGTGGGCATTTTCAGCTTTTGATGATACGTTGAGATGATTGCTTTGAATTGAATAAGGCCAGGTCGCCCGAAGATCATATTATACGCTAGGGGCATATTGACGATGACGTACTCGACCTCCTGGGTCACCCTCTTGGGGGATGTTCCCATCGAGGTGAGGAGTCGGATGCGCCCTAACGGTATTACTTCCGATCCACCGAACCTGGAGAGCGGTGTTCGGATCGGATCGAGCTTTAGATTATGCAATTTCATTTTTACAAGAGTCGAGTAAGGGATAATGTTCGAGCTACTTCCATTATCAACTAGGCATTTGGTTACATCATAATTGGCCACGCCTAAGGTCACCACCATCGGACAGCTAGGCGTATCGCCTTCCCGATGGGGGCCCGGGCGGCTATCACTCTCACTAAAGCTAACCTCCTGCCTCTCCCATTTTCTACCCTGATCGATCTGGAAGACCTCTTCGTGGGGGCCGTTGAACTCTCGAGCTGCTCGCCTGACGTTCCTCTTTCGAGCTGCATTGGAGTCACCGCCTTCATGCCCTCCGACTATCATATAGATCTTGCCATGAGTAGGGGGATTGTCTTCAGCTCTTTCCAATGGCGGTTTTCCAGATCGTTTAGGGGGAGATCTAGACCGGGACCGGTTGCGATCGCTCGACCTCCCTGCCTTCTCAGAGTAGTGGTCGATGCGTCGAACAAAATCCTTCAGATGCCCTCCTTGAATGAGTCTTTTGATCTCATCACGGAGGGCGTTACATTCCGCGGTCGTGTGGCCCCATTGCTGATGGTAGCCACAGAACTTCCCCGATTTTTCAGCCTTCGGGCCCTCTCGGATGGGCCTTTGTTTCTTCAGAAGGCTTTGGTCCATGACCACGTAGATCTGGTCGATGGACTTGGTCAAGGGGACATAGTTTCGTCGGTCGACTTGGGTCGGTGGGTCGACTCTCCCCTTGATCTTCTTTAGCTCGCTCCCTTTCCGGTGTTAGGGCGAGCTGGACCCAATGAACTGCCTCTCAGATCGGGGCGGAGGTCCGTGCGCGAGGGCGATCTCCTCTACGCGCATGAAGCCGTGGGCGATAACTTGTATTTCCGTCAGGTTGCGGGGCCCGGCCCTGACGATCTCATCGGCCCAGAGGTGGTTACGAAGAGCCCGATGGACCACAGAAAGTAACGTGTCCATCGTCGGGTTCTCGACCCGAACTACTTCCCTCGAAAAGCGAGTCATGAAATCTCGCAGGGACTCGCCCTCCTTCTGGTATATGCTGTTGAGATAGGAGGGGTGGAGCTTTTCTCCAGTCATCGAGGAGAAGTGTGCCGTGAACCGATCTACGAATCGGTTGTAGTTCGTTATGCACCGAGGTGGTAGGCGGATGAACCAATCTTGAGCGGGGCCTGTCAACGTAGTGACGAAGAGCTTAGCCCAAATCTGTTGCGGATGGGAGTGTAGAAACATTCGGTTCTCGAAGGCTGTCACATGTCTTTCGGGATCAGTGGTCCCGTTATACATGGGCAACCGGTCGGAATCTAATCTCCATCACAGGTCGTGCGGAGAATGTCTTCGCAGGACCTGGGAAGCTTCCTCCCTGTCGCTGCGGTAGCGGAGAGGGCGTCGGTTCAGTCCCTCTCGGAGATCGACCTGCCTCTGGGTGACGTGGGAGCCACGGTCGCCCAGGCGGTCTTGGACCCGTCTACGGAGGGGGTCCACGCAATGATCCTGTTCTTTCCCAGCACGGGCCGCGGCGATTCGGGCGGCCTCATCCCTAGTGGATCGAGCGGGGATCCGAATTCGAAGGTCATCGAACTCTTCATTGTCCTCGTCGACCACGCGCTTGCCGCGGTCGTTACGGCTCGGATGGTCGGAGTCTCCGTGGCCCTCGTGGGGGATTTGTTTGCTCGTCGCAGGGGGAGGCGGTGGCGGAGCGAATTCTTGGACCTGACCTGCCCCGATCTGAGGACTGAGTCCCCAAATGATTTGGGCAGGTCGACCGTCGAGCGGTTGGAAGACATAGGGAACTAGGTTCCCGTACGCTTGGACGGAGGGGGCCAGCGCGTTCCCTACCACGGGGCTAGGGATTGTGGTCGCTGGGCTGGCCCTCGGTAGTTCGGGGCGTCTGGGTTCGCGGCCCTCAGTCTGGGCGCGCTCTATCTCGACCCGCCACTGATCGAGAAAATTATCAAGGTCCGCCTGGGTGACGGAGTATCTGGGAGTGGCCTCCAGCGGAGGCTGGGGGCCGTTGGTGCTGGGACCGACAGGTGGGACAGTGGAGGTGTTACCAAGCGGCGCGTTGTAGTCATGCCTGCCTTTGGCAACCTCCTCCATGTCCTCGTCGCGGTTGGTGTTCCTCGTGTTAACCATCGTGTTTGAAGAGAGGATGAAAGGGCTTTCATCTAGGTCGATGTGAAAAAGGGATTTCCCACAGACGGCGCCAAACTGATCTGGCTCAAATCTGGTCGATCTGACGTAGTCGATCTGGCTGTCAGATATGGGTTAATTAGTCAAGAATTTGTTTGAGTGGGTTCTTTATCGACCTGAAAGCACTAGCAAACGTGAGCTCGAAACCAACTTGGGGGACTTGGGGTTTTACCCAAGGTTGGCACTCCGATGCTCAAGTCAGTAATGGAGCTCTTTAGAGAGAGAATAAATGCAATTGAATGCGTATTAAAGGCTTACCAACTACTGTTCAAAGGGCGAGTATTTATAGCCATGGCCAAATGACACAATAGTGTGTGTACTGTAGGTGTGCATTAATGGCGTTGCCAGTCGTCGATCTGGATGTCGGACGATAGAACCAGCTTGAGTGGGTCGTTCGTACCTTCTTTCCCTTTTGGGTAAAAGCAGGGACTGACGGTCATTAATGAGCCGTAGTACGCCTGTTCCAGGGAATGAGAAGGGTACACGTGTCCCGACATGAGTGCTTTTACAGAATTCGTATGTCCGGTGACGTATGCTATCGATCTGGAGATCGATATTGCCTTTCGGGATCCTTAATGCTGTGGGTTTCTTCATAGAAAGGGAGCAGATCGATCTGAAGATCAACCTGGCTACCAAAATCGATCTGATGATCTGATGGTCTCATGAAGATCTGACGATCTGCGGACCTGGTATCGATCTGATGTTGTGTCCAAAAGTTTGTTCTTGGTTTGTCCGAGTTGGCGCGGAGCCTACGTGGCACCCACGTGGGCGTGCCACGTGTCCTCGTATTATTATGCCATGTCAGACTTGATATTTTAATTTATTTTATTTTATTTATTTATTTTTCTTCATTACATATTACATATGTGTCTCAATAAATTATTACTCTATTAAACCATTTTTTTCTTACTCAACTTTGATTATGTTTTTATATTCTTTTTTATTTTCTTTCTCATCCTTTTAATTTATATTTTAATTATTTTCTATTAATATATAATTATTAAATTTATTTTAAGACAAATAATTTAGTTTAATATATTTATATAATAATAATTTTTCTTTGCACACGCATTAAGTGTGCATACGTACTAGTTAAATATAATTTTTTAACTAACATATTTGATGCATCTCTAATCTTACCTTTTTGTATCCCCTATAATTCCAATAGCAGTGATGCTTAATCTCCTAGTTGTTCAACAAATACGCAAACACTTCGCAAGAGCGATTGATATCGGGAGAAGCTTGTAATGATATGTGATTAAAACATAGTAACTGATTCATATGATTTCATTAGGATAGAGCGACGAGTCAAATTAAAAAAATGAGAGTTCTATAATTTTAGAGTTAGTTATCATACGAGTTAGTTGATTTCGTAACTAGAGTTCTTAGATTAATTGGTTAATTTTGCCTTATTTAGTTATTTAAATTAAATTAGTTCTTAATTCGTTTAATTCGATTGCATGAATAAAATCAAGTTGTATTAGTTTAGAAGTCAATCGTGAATTTATTTAGTTTCTCGTGGGATCGACATTCTACTTCTTTATATTACTTGTTTGCGATACGTGCACTTGCGTTTGACTCAACAAGTTTTTGGCGGCGGCGTTGCCAATGAACTATTTTAAATTCTCATTGATATTAATACGAAGTAATAAAATCCTAATTCAGACGTTTAGTTTTTGTTTCTTTTATGGTGTTTTCAGGTATTTAAACATTGTATGAGTGAAGATTTGTTTAAACTTTAGTGCTCTACGATCCGGAAATAGAACGAACGTTTCGTCAATGCAGAAAGAAACAAAAGTAGATAACAGATATAATGATTACTGTAGCACCCCTACACGTGGAGATGCCACACCCCCCACACTACAGGCCGGTCCACCCACGAAATGGATAGTCCGTACATGAACCAACCTGCAGCGAACGAGTGACAATAAAAGAAATAAGCTAGCTAGGCGGGACTAGACCCTAAATGAATTAAATCCAATGCCCGAAAACTTAAAACGGAACCATATTATTATTATTCCATCATCATATATCAAGTATCCAAAAGCTCGTAATACTTCAACTAACATATTAATACATTATCATGTTCTACATACTATACGTACATAAGTCTCAAAATGCTAATAAGGACCATGACATGATAACCCGGAAATATAAACATCATGCGAATGCTGTGCTAGACTCAGCTGGATAAGAAACACGACTCTGACTCCCGCTTAGCACCCGACCGCAACAACCTGAAATGGTGGAGGTGTCAGTCTGTGAAGACCGAGTGAGGGGCATAAATATATATTAGCACAATTAACATGCAAGTTATAACCTCGGGTAAGTTTTTATAATTAAAAGTAATTTAAGTTAAAAAGTGATACCCTTCGCCCGAGATTACAACAATCAATATCAAACACTTTATTAATTAATATGCAATCCCACAATTCAATTACACTGCACACGTATCAGTTTCATGAACTCAATTCTATAAACTCCTTCACTCCATGAACTCCTTCACTCCAATGAACTCCTTCACTCCAATAACGGGAAGGTTGCAAGCCTTCCCCATTCACGGTAACATGGTAATCGATCACGGTTCAATCACGGAAACATGGTAAATAGGACTTGTAGCATGATACACGACTTTCTTTCAATAAGCATGACTCGAAAGTTAGAAACAATTATAACTATATATACCGTTTGGCCTGAAATCCACATAAGGTTATACGGGTTCTATGTAACTAGCAATTAAACCTCACCTTTACCGACAAAATACAAGTAGGACACGGCCTACGTAGCTCGCTCCTCGTCCCGGGGATGCTGGTCTGTGTAAGATAGACATGTGTACGTGAGACACGACAAGTATGAACCATTTAAGACGCACGACAAGGTCATAATTAATATATGTCATGTAATAATAATTAAGGAATGTCAATTAAGAGCATAATTATCACTAAACCAAGTTTATAACTCATATAAGTCACATATGGGAGCCAAGATTTGAAAAGAATGCAATATGAAAGGTTTTGGTGAAGTTTAGGAAAAACTGACAATTTTAGGAAATGCACACCTTGTAGAAAACCCAGGATAATTTGAGTTCTAGAAGTTAGAATTGAGTTTTCTTTATTGGATGTAAAACTAGACACATAGACCTTTCCAACGGTATATGACACGTTTTCTAGTTCAAAGCGAGGTGAAAATGGCGTTGGTTCAAAGTTGGGCAAAATGCAGATTCTGAAGGGGTCACGGGCGCGACCAAAATCCTTCACAAAATGGTCGCGGTCGCGACCAAGTATTTTTGGTAGAATTTTCCTCTAATTTTCAAAATCTCAAAACTTGGCCAAAAATGGGTAGCAGCGACTGATTTTACACATAAAACAGGTCGCGGGCGCGACCAAGTACGCAGCAGCAGCAACAAAACAGGGGAAAAACAGGGGATTTTGAGCCAAAAATCACCAAACCAACAACCAAAGCCAAGTTCAATCCATAACAATTACTTAGCTACATCAAATACATATTATACTTCAAGCATACATTAAATAAACCATGAAATATGCATCAAAGCATCAAGAATTTATCCATAACCCCCATATATACATATACTTCCCAACCTCCATCTAATTCAAGATTTTCTTGCAATTTCCAAGTCTAATGATCATAACATGCTTCCAATCCATAACTACACAAGAATTCACCATTTAATTATCAAACCTTATTCAATCAAGAATCAAGAAATCATATAACTTCTCGTTCTACCTTATTTATGAAGAAAGAAAGGATGAAATTGTGAGATGATGATGATGATGCTCCCAATTATGCAAATTCCTCCTTAAATTCTAGCTTGAAATGATGAAATCTCTTCCTTTCCTTCTTGGTGTTTATGTCGACATATGGTGTGTGTGTGTGTGTGATTTCTTGTGTCTAATGGAATGAAATGGAATGAGTTGGAAGAATAAGATGATATACTCAAAGTCTTGCAAATATATGCATGAATCATCACTTTTTGCACTTAAGCCCCTCAAATATACAATGTCATATAATCAAGTATCATTTCATAGCACATAATTAATTAAGTCCAAAGAATTTATGCAATTAAGTCCTCACATTTAGATAAGGAACAATAAAAGTCATATATGAGCAATTAGTCACACTATCAATTAATTCATATAAATCTCACATTAACAATATTTTCATATAATTGCATGAATACATAGTGCATATAATATTAGGAAGATCAATATAATAACACATAACATATGAATGGAAAAACCGGGGAGCTACAATTACAATGGCCAAAGAATCGAAGACACTGAGGGATATGTAGAGAAATATGATGGTGAACAACGACATAGTATGTTGTCATGTCGCCAAGGTTTATCGCGAATAAGGGGTTTCACGGCACTAGGCCCTTTTTTGGGTGTGGGTCTTATAGAACTTTGCTTCAATCAAGCCATCTCCACTAATTGACATGTAGACTGCAAAATCTGCAATGACACAAAATTTATATAATTTCAAGTCCTAATGTCAAATTGAAAAACTTTAATTTGGATTTGAAAATCTAAAATGCTGAATCAGAAGGGTTACACGAAATACCTGAGATTAAACTTAGGAGAGGCGGACAACGAAACAACTTATTCTTCTTCAATAACGATCGACGGTGGTATATAGGAGAACGTGCACTTCGACGGTGGTCGAAAATCGAAAATCGATCAGTGAAGAGACGGAAAGTAAGAATATAGATGATTAAAGGAATATAGGTGGCATTTTTCATTTCATCAAGGGAATTATGGGATTTTTATGCATTTGGGGTTTAGAAATAATGTATTGTGTATTGGGGATTCAAAATCGACGAATTTCAAATTGGGGGTTTAAAATAAGTTTTTTGCCTTGTTAGGAATAAATTATTAATTTATTATTTAAAAAAACCACAAAATTTCATTCAGTTAAAATTGCACAAATAAAATCAAATACAAGTAAAGTTAAATATTGTTATCAAATATATAATGGTAGTGGTCTCGTAGAATGCTGTCTTTTGATTTAATCAAGAAAATTACACATTTGGTCCCACAAGATTGACTCGATATCACATTTGGTCTCATATGATTTTTTGTTTACACATTGAGATCCAACCGTTAACTTTTAACACTAAAAATTGGAGAAACGTTATCTTTATATTAATTTTTGCTGAAAGGCACTAGATTAATCTGACGTGAAGCTTATATGGCTTTGACTCTATTTGTTGTTGTTGTGTTGTACTATGGAGAAATAATTGCCGTGACCAAAATATAAACGACAAATGTTATAAATGCCATTGTCCTTGTTGAACTCCTCCCGGCCCTCCACACCACGATGTAGATAAAGGGCATTTAAATGCATAGTGTCTTCGAGGTTATTCTCAAACATTGTTTTATTAGGTGTGATTGGCATAAGCACTACAGTTCGATATTTGATACAACTGTCTCATCCATTTGTGAAACCAGTTGTGGGTAGAACTGAGCGATTGCATGAGATATGCCCTCAGTGAGAACTCATAACTCACAAAAAAATGCCTAGGATCACAACCCACTTAGTGACAAGAAAAATAATGCATATTTAAAAAATCTCAATTGCGAAAAGAGCAAGAATTTAGAGAAAACACGTATAATGGACAAGTTTTTGTGGGTTGTTTATAAATCTAATGTTTATAGACTAAAGTATTGACCATATTTGTCCCCATCTTGAATTAAGCATGAGTTGTTTAGAAATATGATATTTATAGGCTAAAGTATTCACCACAACTTGGTAAACTTTTCTATTCTCCCTAATTTTTCTCAAAGATCTTCTATTTTCCTTATTGTTCTAAAATCTTTTCTGTTTTTCCTAATCTTCTCAAATACTTAAAAATTTTCTGTTCTCATTTGGTTGATTTGATAGACTTTTTTGTTTTTGTAATCTTCTCAAATCTTTCATAAATTCACATCTACAAGAAATTTTCACTATCTCGTCGTATTCACATTTATTTTGACTTTTGAAGGATTTAATCATATGCCAAGTAAAATATTTTTCAATATCTAATCATGCTCGAATCTGATGGCTGATGTGGCTCGAGAGCCTTGCTTGATCACTCAAGAATTTATATGATGGGGAAACTCCTTGTTGTCAACTTTTCACAAACTAACACATGTGATCTTAGAGCCAAACTGAGGGATTGTGAATTTTGCCCATTTTTGACACTTCGATACTCAAATCAAGTACTTGCTCAAATGAAAAAGGAAAGTAGAAGCCGAGTGAACATTAATTGCTAGGGTTGGGATCTGTGCGTGACACTTGTCCACGCAGTAACAGTGCATTAGATGCATTTGTATGGTGGTTAAGGGATAGTAAAGGACTGCCACGTAGGCAATGTCAGACTTTTCCTAAGTGTTTTGTCTTTTCTGAGGATTCGACCCATGAAGGTTGTTTGGAAACTGACGGTGGATCTTGCCATTCGATCAAGACAAGAAATGGTCGAAATGACCATGCAATCGAGGTTCCCTAACTTCAAGAGGCATCGGGAGTACAACTTGATCGAAGCTCATCAGTCGAGACGATATGTTGCTTCCCAATAAACTGGTGACGTGTTAGACGTTGGGAGAAAACCTGGTCACGTGTGCCGTGGCTTATTGGCCATGTGGCAACATGTGGTGTTGTGTGATTCTACCGCGTTGATATCCAAATTACCAACAAACTTAACATTTCAACATAATTGAGATTTTAATTAATTTATCTCTACCCTTAATCTATACTATATTATTAAGCGAGAGGGCCAAGTTTGGTCTCTTGGACTCTCCATTTCTTTTTTTTTTTTTTTTTTTTTTTTAGAAAAAAAACCACCCCACGTAGATCATGGACTCTCCATTTCTTTTGTTTTCTTTTTTTTTAATTTTAGAAAAGAAATCACCTCACATACAACACCAACCGTTTTCAAGTTATTTTCTTGGATTCTAGATTTCTTTTTAGTTTTATTTTAATTATTTTTAAAAAAATATCAAAGTACAAAATTAATTGATTTCAAACATATAAAATACTAAATCTTAATTTTTATTTGTTTACCATCTTCATTTTTTATCTGCACACGCATTAGAGTGTGCAGAGTTGCTAGTCAAATTAATTATTACTCCATTCTCAAGTAGTGCCAAATAATTCTCGCTTGTCTTCTCATATTTAAAATCTTGTAGAATCCCGGTCTTTTGATTTGTTCTTAGTTCTTACCCAAATATTAGTTAAGGATTAAACTCCTCAATTAATATGACTAAATAACTTAAAATTGAGAAAACTGTAAAATTGGAATACTAACCACCTTCAATTTGCGATTTTGGGACCACTTTTTCCGATGGCAAAATAGTTCCGCAACTCTAAAAAGTTCGCAAAATAAATCTTATCAGAAAGATGACATGTACGTAGGAAAATGTCATGTGTGCTCTTATTTGTTTTTTAAAATGATATGACTTAGCACCTTAGCCACTTAGGGATAGCTTACTTCCGGCCTTTCCCCGCATCGCCCCGACGCAGCAACACCACCACCTTTACCCCCACTACGCCACCACATCACCGCCCTCCCCTCCCAAGTCTGTAGCCTCCTCCTCCCTCCCCAAGTCTGCCACTATCGCCTCCATCTCCCAAATTTAATGCCTCACAATTCCCTCCTTGTAAGATCCAGATCGAGATCTGATACGAATTAACGTATCGGAGGAGACTTTAGAGTTCTCATAAGAATAAGGGGGTGAGAAGAGAAGGATAATACGAGGACCGCGAGAGAAAGAGATTTGAGAGAGAGAGTTTAGGAATTGAGATTATTATTTCTGATACGTAAAAGAATACAAGAAGAACAATATATAATAAAAGACCTCAGACTTCTACCAACTCCTAAGAAAATAAATAACGTATTATTAAACCTATCCTATCCTACACTAAAATAAACCAACTAATATATATCGTAAATATTGATATTGATTCTATCCGATTCCAACTCGTGCCTCTTGATACACCATATCTCTTACGAATATCTGATACACCATATCTCTTGCTATTATCTCTTGATACACCCTATCTTCGTCCATATCAAGATCTGAGTTTGTATGTGTGTTATCAATACCATCCATAGCTATATTGATGTGTATGGAAATAAGATCTAACTAATTGTTTCATTAAAACCAAAAGCAACATGAACAACTCACTGGATATTTATACCACTAAATAGAGAACGGTGGATTGGTAGTTGGTGGTATGATACGTATAGGATATGAACGTATTGAAGGAGACTTCGAAGTAGTCTCGGACTCGTAGAAATATAGGGGAGAAGGGAGGGTTCCGGCAAGACCGATCGGGCGGTTGAAGGGTTTGAGATGAGAGAGAGAATTCAGATTTAAAGATTGGAAAATTTGAAGTTGTTATTGCTTAATCACCAAACTAAACAATTCAACTAATATAAAAGAAAACAACCATCTCAGGACTCCTAAGGAAAACAAATCAACGAAATCTCAAATTACCAACTACTAAATATTGAATCATATCCTACCCTATCTAAACTAAGTTAATTCTGTCTTCATGAACCTGGACACTCCCATCCATATCATGGTAGTTGTGGTGGTGTGCGGCTAGTGGAGAGGAACGACACGACGTTAGCTGTGGCTGAGAGGGAGGGCGATTGAGATGGTTGACGAAGGAGGGGGTGACAACAATGTTTGCGGCGGAAGTGGTAGTGGTAAGTGTTTACACAAATTTTCGTTGGAATCTGCAATAAATGAATGCAAAATACAAGAAAATAGCGAAACATAGAATTTATTGATTTAATGTAAAAAGTGTTACAATCTCTGTAATTCCTCTGATTCTTCTCGAATAATGGATTCGAGGGCTTGATGCTTGATCTCGAATCAAATGAAGAACTTGGTTGAATTTGCTTGGAAGTATGGCTCGTTGCACGGACAGCACTTCGAGATAGCAAGTGGCAATGACTCGAAGATTTGAGAGCTTGAATGCCTTTGCTCTTGAGAACTTGTGACTTATGACTTGTAATGTGATTTGTGACTTGATATTATGTGAATTGTAGCCTTGGAGCCTTTATTTATAAGCCTTCGGTTCTTCACTTGGGCTTCAAGGGCTTGGGCCTGAATTTAGAGTCCACACTTTGAAGAATTGGGCTTTATTTTATTTAATGGATCACTTTTTAATCCATTCTATTAATTCAAGGATAAAAATACAAAGTTTATAGTCTTTATCCCGAATTAAATATTTAAGCCCAAATTTATTATGGACTCATGACCAAAATTAATAATTAATAGCCAATTTAATTGGGCCACTAATTAATTAATTTATCCCCGAATTTTTGACGTCAACAGATGCCCCCACTTCAAGGTTCGGAGTGAGCGTCGAACATTCGCGAGGCCAGGCTTGAAGTACTCCACCACTTCTTTTCATTTCTTGGTATTGGGCCCGTTTTGATTTTAGATTTGTTGGGTGCCCGAATAATTTAGTAATGTGAGCCTCATTTTACTGCTAGCCCAAAGCAACAAGATTGGGCCACAATATTTATTGGAATTGACAACCCAATAGCATAATTGATTGCCAAACAAACTCCAGGCCATGAAATTGGGTCGTTTATGACCCCATGAGAATTATTGGGCTGTAAAATGTGAGTCAGCCATCTCCACGTGCATCATGAACAAGGTAGCCCATTTTTTTTTTCAAATTTTTGATAACAAACAATTGGGCTTTCAAACTGGCCCAAATACACTTCAAATTTTATGCTTTCTTCAATCTTTATGCGTGGACCCACTGCAATAGCAAAAAATGACTTTCCCCATCTCGAGTCTTCGTGCAGCAAACCTCCTCTACAGATTGTTCTCTCATTTCCCTTCTTTCTTTCTTTCTTTTTTTTTTTTTTTTTTTTTCGATATTGGGGCACCGAATCACGTTCTAATGAAAGCAGCAAAGAACCTTGACTTTTTTATTTAGTTCGTGGGAGAAGAATCAGCGTAGCCGCAATCACGCTCTTCCTCATATCTTCCAAATTTATTTCCTTTTCTTGATTGTCGCCATCATCCGGAAACTTGCCACTTTTGACAGCAATGAGCATTTATAAATTGGATTCTTTCTCCTCGTTTTATAACAGTCGGGTTCCTTGGAGATTGAAGCTTTGTCAGTTCCTCCAGTAGCGTTGCCATGTCGACACTGATGTGGGACTCGATCGCACGCCGGAGCTTTGATCAGGATGGAATGTTCTTCCTTCTTCAGGTTGAATCCAATGAAGACTTTGTCAGACAGGTTTTTTGGAACAGGATCTCTTGGCACTTTCATTGGTGGAGAAGAAGGTTCTGCACCGTCTGAATTGTACTGGGAGAGCAATTCGCCACCGCCGCTGCATCCCCACCGTCACAATCGTCTAGAGAAGAGCGATTTGCCGCCACCCCAATTGCCGCTGATCCAGTTGGACACCACGTCCCACCTTCCGACGAGCAGGAGTCATATCTTTCTCTAGTCCCGGTGGCCTGCGACATCAGCCAACAACTTCTCCTGCGGTGGAACGACCAATTGAATTTTTTCCCATTTTGCTCTTTCGTTCTGGAATCCAAACTTGGGACCTGACTCATCTTGACTTGCATCAGGAATCACCGAATCAGAAATCGGTTGTCTGGAGTCGTCAAGGGACTTGATCTCTGTTTGGATTTTCATTTGTTAATTTATGTTCTGGCCAGTTTGTTTGGAGTTCTTTTGCCGGTCCATGAAGAATTTCTCCATTAATACCTTTTGATTTTCTTTGTAGGTGATGACAAATAAAACTTCATCCAAATGCCAACCATTAGTGAACTTGGGAAGCTACATGACTCCACGCCACTAACCTTTCTCTTTTCCTCCACAAATTCAAGTGAGATGGTGTTGAAGGGGTTAGTCGTTCCCACGCTCTACATCATCCTTAAAGACACCAGTAAAGCTAAAGTTTGCAACCTCCATCAATACTTGAGATGGACTACAGTCATCCCAATTATAGAAGAATGCATCCTCTCAACCCTCGACAATACGAATCGAAGGGAGACAACAAACTTCTTCATTGCAATTTCTTCCTTCGAATTATCAGAAGGTGTTGTGATGCATATCCGCAACGCTCACCCAACCATCATGACAGCTCTATATCTCAACCGTCAAGTCTAGTCAACTTTCAGTGCCAATGGCCAGCGCAACACCGATGGAGATTCCTGTAGCAGACATTCCCGGAATGCAATATTTGAGGGACATATCTATGATCTTTACCTCCTCGAGCTACCATACCATCAACATGTACGGGGACTTCTTCACGACGACCAGAGACACGCGCCAGAAACTTCATATCACACTGATGTCACCGCAAATGAAAACTCGTCAAGGATGTCCACTTCACAGCAGCAGCATGCTCGAAGCTTTGTTTGCTCCCATAGTCTAGCACCATTGAAGTTTCAATCGCCACAATTGCTTGGATATGACTTTCGTCTCCACTGCTGCCATTTCAGCCCCAATAAAGACACTTGTCTTGATGCTATCTTCTATCGACATCACAGAAATGCTCATGGAATTTTACTCCGGGACCATTGACTCATCCTTAATGATCCTCGCTTGAAGTTTTCGCTTCGGGACAGAACAACCATCCACAACTTATGCACGATCATCATCAAACATCATTCAGATTCTCGCAGTTGCAGTCAAGTGTTAGACTCTTGCCCCCGATCAGAACATCATTGTCGCGGCGCTTCCCCTCCTTAGCATCAATGAGATCCTGACAGATTTGCTCTCGAACCTCGACTCTGAACCATGGAGGCCTTTCAGTCACCACCATATGACTCCATAGCATGTATGAACATTCCGGTATCAACAAAGATTTTGCTGAAGCCATCATTCCGACGCCCCATGACAGTAGGATTGCATGCAATTTGCTCTACCATCTGGATCGTGCTCGGGAATCACGAATAATTCTGCCCTTTCAAGCTTTGCAAGTCATCTTTTTCATCGCCCGACAAAGTGAAAGAGTTGCGGAACATTCTTCAAACCTCCATCAAGTCAAAGTGTTGCAAATTGTTGGTGACCATCAATCCTTTGCATCATGGAGTTGCATCTCAAGCGGTAGCGGTGATCAACAACTTTACGGCCTGCCGGATTCCACCAATTTTCCCAACGTGCCATCCATTTCCAAATGATTTGGTGTTGTGGAGACATCGCTGCGATGGAATATGACGAAGAGGAAAAACTCAACTTGTCACGCCGGTTGCGCAGCATTTTATTCTAATGGAATCTCCTTTTTTTTTTCTCTCCCATTTGGTACAGGTGAAGGATGAAAAAACGAGTTGAGGAGATAGGCCACCGGAAGATCGAGACCCCTTGATCGGCGACAAGAGAAGCCCAAGATACTTTGACTCTGGTATAGAATTGGAATGAACCATCACTTCACGAGATGAGAATTGTTGTGACGTCCAAAAGACCTTGAATTTGCTGGAAACTCTAACAAGAGACTTAGGTGTTGAAAGAGTTGCAGACATCATATGGAGAGTTTAGACAAGATGTAGTAGCTTTTGTCATGTTTTTTGTACTCCTTTTGTAACTTTGATGAAAAGAATACCAATTTGTGGAATAAGATTTTTTTTCATATCTCTTCGTGTCACTTCTCTTTTTTGTGTATTTGTTCGCCATTCTTTGCTTTGATATTGATCTTGAATGACTCCAAGGCATGCCCCCGGAGTTGGAATTTCACGAACTTGTTGAAACTCACGAAGGATTTAGATTTGTTTGAAGATATGACTAAACTTGAAAATTTAGTGTTCAAGTTGCCTACGTACCCCTGCGAAGAGGATCAAGTCATGACGTAGTTCAGAGTTTTTTTTTTATTGCAGTTTATACTCATACAAAAAAGGAGTAACATGCAGTTTAGGCTCGTGCGTTAAGGAGCAAACTCATTCATTTTGGTTAACCTTTGTGGGAATTTGGCTTTCGGATGGTGATGGGCAACTTGGCTTTATCCATCAATTTGTTGTTCTTATTCGAGAACACGTTGTTGGCTTCTCCAAGAAACGTAGGTGGAAAGAAATCTCCAAGAGCTGCATGGCCTGACTTACAGGTTATTTCTGATTTCTTCTGACTTGATCGAGAATTCTTCGAACTTCTTGGGGGATTTCGTCTATGGATCTTAGTTTGCTTTGGCTTTCTCCTTGATGTTAGTGGATGACCTTGATCAACCCGCTGCTTTGTACTTTTTCGGCGAGTCACAAGAATCCATCTATCGCCATCAGTGATTTTATTGGAAGGAGTCATCACTGGATCGATTCCTCGATCAACAAGTAGGGTCCTTGCTAAGTTCGGGTCTAGACTCCCAAATTGAAGTGTTGTGGATGCCCCCGAGAGTGCAGATGGAGGAAAGATCACTTTCTTGCTTTGAGAATTCTGAAAGATGCTCTTGCTTGCGGTAAGGCTGGCATGATTCACCTCTGCAGCATCTTCATCAATGTCATCATCGTCGTCGAAGATTATTTTTCCATCATTGGCCAACGACATTATCTTCTCTTTGACCACGAAGCACTTCTCAATAGGATGACCGACTATTCGGTGATACTTGCAGTATTTGGGATCAGCCACCTTGCCGCTTTCTTCGGGCCGTTTTGACTCGGGCAATTTGATCAATCTTCTTTCAACTAATTCATCGAAAATATACGGGACATCAGAGTCAGCAAAAGGGTATTCTTTTTCTTATTTTTCTCTCAGCGTAGGTCGATGACCGTCGTTTGAATTGTGTGGAACTCCAAAGTTCTCGTTCTTCTCAGCATTTGGAGGCACTTTTGCAGCAACCGAAATGGCCATGGACTCTTCGGTAGAGGCTTTCACAAACTTCTCATTCTTCCAACGTTCTTCTCTTCCTCTTCCTTATTCTCCTAGTGGAAACGAAGGTCGGTGATTTGCGATACTCAATTCCATGTCGTGGGCACGAGTAGCAAGGTCCTCAAATGTTCGAGGTTTAATTCCTTGGAGAATGTACTGAACTCCCCAATGCATCCCTTGCGTGCACATCTCTATCGCCGACGTTTCTGACAATTTGTCCTTGCAACATAAGCTTAGTGCTCGCCAACGGTTGATGTAGTCGACGACCGGCTCGTCTTTCTGTTGCCTTGCATTTGTAAGCTCGATCATACTCACGGTGCGGCGCGTGCTGTAGAAGCGGTTCAAGAACTCTCCCTCCATTTCCTCCCAACTATTGATGGATTCGGGTTCAAGATCAACATACCAGTCGAAGGCGTTGTCTTTAAGCGATCGCACGAACTGCTTGACAAGAAGGTCCCCACCCGTTCTAGCGTTGTTGCAAGTTTCGATGAAGTGGGCGATGTGCTGTTTAGGATTACCTTTTCCATCGAATTGTTGAAGCTTGGGTGGCTGGTATCCATTCGGTATCTTCAAAGCATCAATTCTTCTTGAGTATGGTTTTGAGTATGTGACTCGATTTTGGGATGACCCGCCGTAGTATGCCTTGATGGTGTTTGCTATCATTGCCTGCAACTCTTCCATGGACAAGGTTGCTACCGAACTTGTTGAACGCGTGGTCTTTTGTGCAAAATCTGGCTTGTGAAGTGTCTGATCAACCAGCTTCTCATTCGGAGTGTGTTTTGGAGGAAAAGGACGGTTGTGGCTAGACCCCTCGACATTTCGCTGCTCCACTTTGTTCATCAGTTGCGAAATTTGAAGATCTTTGTCCTCCACGATCTTCTGCAAATCAGCTATGGCTTGAGCCATCTGAGCGAGTTGTTCTTCCACGTTCGTCACGCTGGTAGTCATCGCAGTCAAACTGGCGAAGGTGGTGGAATTGGCTCTTTTTGGAGGGGAATGATGGGAGTTGTCCGATCCTGATGAGGTTGAACCGCTGTGCTTGCCCCGGGTAGAGGATTGAGCAATGCTGGCAACGATGTCAGCCGGATTCATCTTGTTCAACGCCAGTTGATCCTTTTTAGATGCCATGGATGCGTTTATGATGATGGATTTGAGATTTTCCTTAGGATGAAGAGATGAGAGGCAGAGAAGGTCCCACTGGGCGTGCCAAAATTTGTTTACACAAATTTTCGTTGGAATCTGCAATAAATGAATGCAAAATACAAGAAAATAGCGAAACATAGAATTTATTGATTTAATGTAAAAAGTGTTACAATCTCTGTAATTCCTCTGATTCTTCTCGAATAATGGATTCGAGGGCTTGATGCTTGATCTCGAATCAAATGAAGAACTTGGTTGAATTTGCTTGGAAGTGTGGCTCGTTGCACGGACAGCACTTCGAGATAGCAAGTGGCAATGACTCGAAGATTTGAGAGCTTGAATGCCTTTGCTCTTGAGAACTTGTGACTTATGACTTGTAATGTGATTTGTGACTTGATATTATGTGAATTGTAGCCTTGGAGCCTTTATTTATAAGCCTCCGGTTCTTCACTTGGGCTTCAAGCGCTTGGGCCTGAATTTAGAGTCCACACTTTGAAGAATTGGGCTTTATTTTATTTAATGGATCACTTTTTAATCCATTCTATTAATTCAAGGATAAAAATACAAAGTTTATAGTCTTTATCCCGAATTAAATATTTAAGCCCAAATTTATTATGGACTCATGACCAAAATTAATAATTAATAGCCAATTTAATTGGGCCACTAATTAATTAATTTATCCCCGAATTTTTGACGTCAACAGTAAGGAAGAAAAAATGGAAAATGAAAAATACTTTTAAAAATTTTAACGAGGAAAAAAAAATGATATGTGCAATGTCCCCTTTCAATTCTTTTTATTAATTGTCCAAATTAATTTTAAAATAAAACATGTTTGAGGGTATTTTAAAATAATTACATATCTTTTCAATATTTCTCATACACACCCATATAATTTTTAATTATTTATAAAAAGTTCATGCCATATTGCCATTATTTAAGTGGAAAATATTTTTCCCAAGTAGCCACCTCATAACAAAAAAGAATAAGAAAAATATGTAAGCATAATCATACGAATTCATAGAATAAACTGAATCATGAATTCACGCAGCGGAAATTAGGATCGAAATACCTCCAGCCATTGCTCTTCGTTTTGCCGATTGAATAACCGATGCAATCCAGAAAACCCAATTATTTGATGACTGAGAAGAACTCCGTCAATGACTTCAAGTCTTCTATCTCAAGAATTCTTCAAGCCCCTTTTCTCTTAGGTTCTTCTAAGCACCGAATCCTCACAACCTGATGGATATGGTTTTCTGTATGTGTGTTGTTCGTGCTTAGGGACCTTAGAGTTTCTCTATTATTTATATATCGTAACTCCATCAGTCACGATATATCTGTAGCGGTTTTTCTATAGAATAGTGGGGGGGTTATTGGGTTAGTGGGTCTTCTTTTATTACGTCATAATTAGTGGGAAATATAATATTAATAATAAATATTATCTTTATGCAGTTTAGAAATCCCAACGGACCACAAACTGCTAACATTCTCCCACTTGGTCCGTAAATCCACATTTACCCAAACTTTAGAAAACACAATACACGAATCATGGCGGTAGATCCTCTTATAGACGAGTAGTACCTTCCATGTATTACTATGTATTATGGTTTCAACTTTACCGCATAATCTTTATGAATAAACCTTATGTTTATTCGAGGTCCAATTCTATTGATATTTCTCAAAACAACATAAATGTGCACATATCCATAAAATATGAGAAATATCCATAAATTCAGAGTTTCACAATATTCGTCCAATAACGAAACTTTACGTATGAGAAACAAGTCCCATACTAACTACATGATCCTTAAATTTATATGGTGGCATGCCTTTAGTCAAAGGATCAGCTAACATCAATTCAGTGCTAATGTGTTCAATGACCACTTCTTTATTCTTGACACGTTCCCTTATGGCTAGATACTTGGTGTCGATATGCTTACTTCGACTACCACTTCTATTATTCTTAGCCATGAAAACAGCAGCTGAATTGTCACAATGAATCTTTATTGGCCTGGAAATTGAATCCACAATTCCAAGCTCAGAAATGAAACTCTTTAACCACAATCCTTGTGAGGTAGCCTCAAAACATGAAACGAGCTCAGCCTCCATAGTGGAAGTAGCAATTAGGGTCTGTTTTGCACTCCTCCATGATACAGCTCCACCGGCAAGCATAAAAATGTATCCTGATGTTGACCTACGAGAGTCAACGCAGCCAGCAAAGTCTGAATCGGAGTACCCAATCACCTCCAAATTGTCTGATCGCTTATATGTAAGCATGTAATCCTTAGTCCCTTGAAGATACCTCAAGGCTTTCTTTGCAGCTTTCCAGTGGTCAATACCTGGGTTGTAGCACCCCTTACACGTGGAGGGGCCACACCCCCGCACTATAGCCTTGATCCACGTATGAAATGGAAAGTCCATACATAAATCAAAACTATAGCGAACGGGTGACAATGCAATACCAACAAGCTAGGCGGGAACTAAACCATACATGCAATAAAATGAAGCGGAAGCACCGAATAATTCCTCAATATAGGTAACATATATATCTATCAATACATTATCATCTTTTGCATAATACACATATCCATCATATGCTAGTAATGTTCCGAACATGATATCAAAAGTTCTATACACAAAATGAAATGCTAGACTCAGCGGAATGCAACCTGACTCGACTCCCGCCTAGCACGCGACCGCTCTCAAGTACCTGAAAGGTGGGGTGTCAGTCCGTGGAAGACTGAGTGAGGCAGTAAATATATGTATAGCACAAATAACATGCACGCTGTGACCTCGGGTAATGTTTTAGTTCTAAAAGTAACATAAGTTTGAAATATAATATCCATCGCCCGAGATTACAACTATCAAGTTTATTAGTTAAAATTCATATTATTGATACGTGGCCCTGGCGAGTGAGGGCTTTTCCAACCTTACTCCAGTAGTGATTCATTACAGGCTAGTTGAAGTATCATATGATCAAGCAATTCCTTTATGGTGTACACATATTCATTCATGAACTCCTTCACTCCGGGTGATGGTGGGTTTGCAAAGCCCTATCCATCCATGCTACGCACGTCAGGAACATGACTCCCACGTGCGGGATTCCTTCCTCCACCAACCTCCTGGTGGATTCAGGGGTCATCCCAGTGTTGAGGGGTGTGTATAGAGCTACCCGTCAGCCCGATGCTTTCCCGGTTGACTCGTACACATACCCTCGGGCCCAATGTGCTATCATGCTACTCGCCACTAAATAATCATGAATAGTACAATACATGCATTGCTTTGCATGATCATGCTATTAATCGAACCACATGCATTGCTTTGCATGAGTCCGATTTACTTGAAATTGTTTTAAACGTTTAGAAAGAATTTAAGAAAATAGGTGAATACCTTTTTGGCTTTGAAAGTTCACATAAAGGTTATAGGGTGTTATACAATTATTAACTAAACCTCACCTTTCTTGTGAAACGCGACAAGGATACGTTCTAGGGAGCTTGTCCCTCGTTCACGACCTCGTGACCTGTGCAAACACGACGTGTATACATGAGATATGACCTAAAATGGACTAAATATGACGAACGGCCAAAATGTATCGAGACGACCACGAAAATACAATGTGGCATGATAACATGTTGTTTCACATCATATTAGTACATATTATAGCAATTCGGGGTCAAAGAAGTCGTTGGATCGAGGGGCTAATTTCGTAATTTTATGCAGAATATTTTGTTCTGCATGTCAGGTGGGAACGGCCGTTCCGGGTCCCTTTGTAAAATGGGAACGGTCGTTCCCGTTGCCCAGAAAACGCGGCAACGTTTTCCTATTTTAAATGCGCCTTTGAGCTGGGAACGACCCTTCCGGCGCAAGGCCAAAATGGGAACGGCCGTTACCATGCTCGGCCGCCCCTTTTATTTGAAAAGAGATGGGAACGCCCGTTCCCACCAAGCCTTGGGGCTGGGAACGGTCGTTCCCAGTTCCTGCAACTGAAAAACAGAGCAGAAACAGGGGAAGCTCTCGGCAATGGCTCAACAAAGCCACAAAAGTCCATTTTTGAACCCCAAATGCAATATTTTCTGGGAATATGATGTAAACATACTTATAGCATAACAATATCACCCTTAAACACATAAAACATGCAATATTATCAAGCTTTCAAGGTTTCATGTACATGATCATTTTGATCATCCAAGCTTAACTTTCCCAACAAACCATGAAAGAATCATGCCATAATTCCTAATATGATCATAGAATCATGCTTTCAATTCTAATTCAATCATCTAGCATATCAAACTCAAACCCTAGCTCAATCACATATGCTCAAGAATCAAGAGTTCATGCACAACCCACCTTGAGATAAAAGAAATGGATGAAGAAGATGAAGATGATGATCAACTCTCAAAAGCTTGGCTAACTTCTTGAAATCTTGATGATGGATGGAAAATCTCTCTTCCCTTTTCTACTCTTTAGAACCGAGAGAGGGATGAATATGTTGGGAAAAATATGCTAGAATGGATCAAAGAAGCTTAAAGAAGCTTATACCACTACACCCCATTCTTGATTTTTGTGAAATAGACTAATTGCCAATAAGTCCTCCAAGAATTCAATCTATGCGATGGAGTATACGAGGTTTTAAAATAAGATCAATTAAGTCCTTAAAGGATTGGCAACTAAGTCCCTAGAATTTTAGAAAATATTTAACTAGGGACAATTTGGTAATTTGAAACACCCTCGATATTGATTTCATGCAACAAATATTTTCCGTGTCATCTTCAAGAATTTTATAAAATTATAATGAAGCATAAAAAGTGAATTAGAAAAATCGGGGCGTTACATGGGTTACTCTGATATCTCCCTAACATTCCAACTGCAAATGCAATGTCAGGTCTTGTACAGACCTGAGCATACATCAAGCTTCCAACAACAGAAGCATAAGGAATGTTTTTCATTTGTTCCCTCTCAAGATCGTTCTTCGGGCACTGATTCAAATTGAATCTGTCACCCTTCACTATGGGAGCTATACTTGACGAACAATCTTTCATCCGAAATCTTTCTAAAATTTTGTTGATATAGGCTTCTTGAGATAAACCTAAAATTCCCTTATGTCTATCTCGATGGATCTTAATGCCAATGACATAAGATGCCTCGCCCATGTCCTTCATCTCAAAATTTTTAGAAAGAAATTGTTTCACTCCATATAGCATCCCCTTATCATTGGTAGCAAGCAAGATATCATCCACATATAAGATAAGGAAACAAATTTTACTCCCACTAACCTTACGGTATATACATTCATCCTTTATGTTCTCAACAAAACCAAATGAAGAGATAACATCATGAAATTTTAAATACCATTGTCGGGAGGCTTGTTTCAATCCATATATGGACTTTTTCAACTTACACACCAATTGCTCACCATCACTAGAGGAGAATCCTTCAGGTTGTTTCATGTAAACCTCTTCCTCTAGATCACCATTCAGGAACGCCGTTTTCACATCCATTTGTTGCAATTCAAGGTCGAATTGGGCTACTAATGCTAATATAATACGTAAGGAATCTTTCTTAGAAACAGGACTAAATGTCTCTGAATAATCGATTCCTTCTCTTTGAGTGAACCCCTTCGCAACAAGTCTAGCCTTATATCTCTCAATGTTGCCTAATGAATCTCTCTTGGTTTTAAACACCCATTTACAACCAATGGGTTTTACACCGTCAGGCAACTTGACAAGATCCCAGACTTCATTACATTTCATAGAGTTCATCTCATCCATCATAGCATTGTACCATAATTCTGACTCATTACAACTCATAGCTTGTGAAAAGGACTCGGGATCACTTTCAGCTCCAACATCACAGTCAGATTCTTGTAAATACACAACATAGTCACTAGGGAGTGCTGATTTTCTTTCTCTAGTGGATCGCCGTAAGGCTTGACCAACATTCTCATTAAGATCATGCTGCTCTACCTGTTATTCAATAACTTGTGGAGTTTCTTGAACAATTTGATCTACTTGAGTATCATCAGCAATATGTGGATCTTCATTATGTTGTTCTTCGACACCCAATTGTACCTGAGGGGTGTTATGAATAACAACTAATCTATCACTTGAAGTAGAAGGTTGATCCCTTACAGAAATAAAATCCTGCAATTGATCACTCCCACTGATCAAGTCATTCTCAAGAAATTTTGCATTTCTTGATTCCACAAATCTAGTGCTATGAGATGGACAATAAAACTTGTATCCTTTAGACCTTTCAGCATATCCAACGAAATACCCACTAATGGTCCTTGGATCAAGTTTCTTTTCTTGAGGATTATAAACTCTCACTTCAGATGGGCATCCCCATACTCGTGTATGTCTTAAGCTCGGTTTCCAACCTTTGAATAACTCAAAAGGTGTTTTAGAAACAGCCTTAGTTGGAACTCGATTCAATACATACACTGCCGTTTTGAGAGCTTCAATCCATAAAGACTTAGGTAGCTTAGAACCACTAAGCATACTACGCACCATGTCCATTAAAGTTCGGTTTCTTCTTTCTGCTACACCATTTTGGTCTGGAGAACCAGGCATAGTGTATTGGGCAACAATCCCATTTTCTTGAAGAAACTTCGCAAATGGACCTTGAGCTTGTCCATCTTCAGTGTATCTACCATAGTACTCACCACCTCTATCAGACCTCACTATCTTTATTTGCTTACTGCATTGCTTCTCTACTTCAGCCTTATAAACCTTAAAGGCTTCTAATGCTTCACTTTTGTGGTGAAGCATGTAGAGGTGCATATATCGTGAGTAGTCATCAATGAAGGTGATAAAGTATTTCTGACCATATGCATCCATATCTGGACAACATATATCCGTATGTATGATTTCTAATATGGTTGTACTTCTTTTAGCACCTTTCTTTGACTTGTTAGTCTGCTTGCCCTTAATGCAGTCTATACAAGTATCAAGATCAGTAAAGTCTAAGGTACTAAGTACCCCATCATTTACTAATCTCTTAATTCGATCAATGGAGATATGTCCCAATCTCCGGTGCCATAAAACAGAAGAATTTTCATTTGTAACACATCTTTTAATACCAGCTTGAACATGCATAACATTATGAGTGGTATCATTTTGCAAATCAAGGGAATAAAGACCATCACACAACATTCCTTGTCCAACTATTTCAGATTCATAAGACAAATTAAAACAAGAGTTTGAAAAATTAAAGGAGTATCCCAAAGGGACAAGTCTTGAAACTGAAATTAAATTTCTAGAAAAACTAGGAATATAAAAAGTCTTTTCTAAAGTCAAAACAAAACCACTCTTAAGAACTAAATTGCATGTTCCAATAGCTTCCACATGTGACTGCATCTTGTTTCCCGAATAGATGCATCGTTCACTTCCCACTGGTTTTCGCAGGTTGGTTAATTCCTGCAAGGAATTTGAGACATGGATTGTAGAACCAGAATCAATCCACCATGTGTTACAATTAACATCAACCATATTTGCTTCATACGTGACAAATGAGGTTAAATTACCTTTATTCTCAAGCCATTTCTTATACTTGGTGCAATCCTTCTTTATGTGTCCCTTCTTTTTACAGAAGAAACACTTGGATTCCTTCTTGATATCAGCATTAGGAAGTAATTTCTCCTTCCCCTTATACTTGGCATGAGAAGTCCTTTTTCCTTGGGTGGTCACGAATGCACTCTCTCCCATTTCCATAACCAATCGTCCCTCCTCTTGAACACACATGGCCATGAGTTCATTAATTAACCATTTTTCCTTATGTGTGTTGTAAGAGATCTTAAATGGGCCGTACTGATTAGGAAGGGTGTTCAGTATGTAGTGCACAAGGAAAGTTTCAGACATATCAACCTCAAGGTTCTTTAGTTGAGCTGCTATATCCCTCATCTTATTGATGTGGTCACGCACACCTTTAACTCCGGTGAGTCTTAAGTTCGAGAATTTCATTATTAGGGTGCTGGCAAGTGCTTTATCTGAAGTCTCAAACTGTTCATCCAGTGCCTTCAGTAATGCCCGAACATCGTCATGCTTTTCCACAGAACCACGAATACCAGCAGGAACTTTAGTCTTTATGAACATGACACTGAGTCGGTTAGACCGCTCCCACTGTTCATAAAGATTCTTTTCTGCTTGAGTGCTGGTTTCAGTGATATGTGGTTTGTCTTTCCGAATAGCATAATCAATGTCCATACACCCTAAATGGAGGAGAACCCCATCCTTCCATATCTTATAATTCTCACCATTCAGTTCAGGGAGTTCAACATTAAAATCAGAGACACCTACAGGTTTCCTAACTGCAAAATCATATAAACATGCTTAATACTTAAATTGAGGCAAATAAACTAACTATGATTTACCAATGCAAACCATAAATAAATGAATCAAGTGACATAAAAATTGCCTGTGGGCTAAACTTTTAATTCGATAAGATTCATTACCGGATGATAGAATTATCGAAAACTTGAGATAATTTCTATCCCTTTGATGTGGGCCGAATTTTCCACATTAATTAAGTAAAGAAATAAGAAGATTATTATTACGTGGAAGGAGGAGAGAGGAATAAAAATAGTTGAGAGAAGCGGGGGAATAATAAGTCAGAAGTGGAGAATGTGGGAGTCAAGGTCAAAAGAGTGGGCACGTGCCTGGATTTTTGGGAAGTTACAACTTCTTCTAAAGAGAATAAAAGGGGGCAAAAGTGAGAGAGAAGGGGGATCAGATTCATTGAACGTACTCCTACAGAAATCCTAAAGACTCCATACTCTCTCAAGATTCTCTACAGAAAACACTCAGCAGTCTTATATTTTATTATTATCTCTCTTATCACTATCTATTGTAATTTTACAACGTTGTGCTAGCATAGAGATTAGAATATTCAGAAATCCATTATACGCAGAAGTCTTTCATTCAGGAAGATCGAAGATTATCAGCAGCCTTCACCTCTATCAAAATCCCACTATTAATTCTATTTTCTTATTCATTTTTTCTGCAATTTACGATTAATACTCACTTCTTTATTTATTTCCCCTTTTTACAGCTTGATTGATCTATTTCCTGCACAAATAAATTATATTGGTGTTTGTAGATTTTTGGCAAACATCATTTGGCGCCGTCTGTGGGAAGGCGATTAAATCGAGCAAAAGGCGTGAGTTCTCGTGATTTTTCATGGCATCCAAGACCGGATCTAGCGGTGTATCAACTCAAATCAACCCGTCTGCTCCGGCAACGACGGGCGCTGAAAAAGTAGCCGGTAGTGCTTCAAACCCGTTTTTCATTGGAAGTATCCCCGCGATGACCGATTCAACCGTCGTTACGACAACGGGAGATATGCTGTCAACCAAGGACAAGGAAAACGCCCCGGAATCCAGCGAGATTGGGGGTTTGAGGAACGCACGAAGTCAAAATCCCGAGCAGGAGGATGGAGGCCTGCTGACCCCTCCAGGTGCAGGAAGTCCCTCACCAGGAAGGACACTCCTGCCTGAAAGGCTGAACCTGTTCGTTGGAGCAGGCAGGCAGGGGGGCTACCAGCGGTCTGCTGAAGAGCAGGAAGTACTGCTGAGCCAAACATTCAACCCCCAGCAGACCGTTAAAGTAACTGACATACCTGGAGGGGCGACGTCAGGAAGCAGTACCGCTGCTGTCCAGTTCCAGGCTAAGAGAGCAGCTGGAGGATCCGGAGGATTGGGAGACGGCCTGTTACGGCCAGATGCCCCTATTCACCTTACAGCCGGAGAGTTCCAGCAATGGATCAACGCAGCTGTAGCCGCTGCCACGGTGCAACGAGACCAGCCACCGGCCGAGGGGCACAGAACAGCCCTGCTACCAAGCGTAACAGGGCCGACGACGAGAAGAATGGTACCCCCTTCAGCTGGAGAAGTCTTACCTCCAGTTAGGGGCCCCCTAGGGCTGCAGGAAGCTGGCGGGATCGAAAATTGGGCAGTAGGCAGAGCTGCATGGCAGCCAATGGCGCCACCGCCACCCATGGATTACCAGACGGAAAGAAGAGGACCAGACTTCCCTGAGCAGCCCGACTGGGCTGCCAGGTTACAGCAGAGGCTGGAAGAGATGGAGAGGCAAATGAGAGCAGGACCTGCCAGAGTAACCAGGAGGGGTGGACCTTTCAGCCAGAGGATCCTAGTTGATGAACTCCTTCCAGGTTGCAAGACATCCGGGCTGCCAGAGTACAGTGGGGCAACGGACCCCCAAAAGCACCTGGATCGGTTCGAGAATTTAGCTCTTCTGTACCAGTACAGTGAAGGGGTGAAATGCAGAGTGTTCTTGACCACATTTACGGACAATGCACAAGAGTGGGCCCGGCAGCTTGAGCCTGGATCCATACATTCCTTCGACCAGTTCGCTGGGTTGTTCTTACATCAGTTCGCTAGCAGCAAGGGCTACCAGAAAACCCCGAATGCTCTTTTCGCGGTAAAGCAGAGAGAGGGGGAGTCTTTGAGGAGTTACATCAATAGGTTCACCAAAGCTGTGCTGGAAGTCCCTTCTGCTACTGCGGAAGTGCGTGCTAGTGCCTTCCAAGAGGGCTTAAGGAAAGGAGCATTCTTCACTTCGCTCTCCAAAAAGCCACCCACCAACTGGGATGACCTTCTAACCAGGGCGGAAAAGTATATTAATTCGGAGGAAGCAGAAGCGGGAAAGGATGAATCAATAGCTGATAGGAGGAGAGAAAGAAAGGAGGACGAACACCTGCCAGCTCCGGCCAAAAGGATCAGAATACCTGAAGAGCGAGAGCATTCTGATTTGAACCCCCGATACGATCGATACACTAGGCTGCACACAACACCGTCACAAACTTTGATGCAGATTCAAGGAACGAGACTTTTGAATTGGCCTAGAAGCTCGAAGGATGGGCCCCGTAATCCTCCTTCGGAGAGATTTTGCCAATTTCACAACGACTATGGCCACGACACCAATGAATGTCGACACCTACGAAATGAAATTGAATGGCTAGTTCAGGAAGGCTACTTGCAAGAGCTTATCTGCCAAGATCGAACGAAAGGTGGGGAGATGTTCCCCAGACGAAGTGCAGCTGGAAGTAACTTACCTGGAAGGAACGCATTAAGACCAAGAAGAAACCTACCGGGAAGAAGACCACCAGGAAGGAATGCCCCCAGGCAGAACTACGGCAGGAGGGATCAGCTACCGATGGTGGAGGAGCAGATAAGACATCCCTCACTAGAAGGACACTTGATTCCAGCGTCCCCTGCAGAACCAGGAAGTGCAGGAGAAAGTGAGCTGGAGGAGGATCCTTAAGAAAGCAGAAACGCTGGAACCTGTAGGAAAGCTGGGCCGCAGATGGGAAGGGCCCCTCAAAGTCATAAAGATTGTGGGTCGAGGAGCTTATGAGCCGGAGGATGAAGACGGAAAGAAGTTATCCCTACCCTGGAACATGCAAAACCTGAAAAGGTTTTTCTGCTAAGCAGACACGCGGCCTGCACACCTGGAAGGAGAGCAGAAGGAGGAACATATGATCAAAACGTCCAGGTTCCAACGTTTTCTTTTCCGCATGCTTGATAGTTGTTTATATAGAATTTTCTATATTTTGATTCATGCGAATGAAGAAGATTATGTTTCATGTTTATGTTTTATTTGAATAACTGACTTCATGGGATTTGTGAGAATGCATTATGATGAGAAAAAGAACCAGCTCGTGTTATGCCCTCGATGCATACACATTGTAATGAGGAAAAAATGACTTATGCTGGGATACGCTCTGAGTGCACCGTACTATTATTAATTTGACACTTGAGACAGGCACATGCAAAGCCTCCGTGGCTATATTACCGAAAATCTGAACATTTTCGATGAATGATTACCCGGGATGAAGGGGGCACACAAATAAGTCCCTCTTGGGAAGGCGCGTTGATTACGCACACGCCTTGGGAAGAGCTGGAGGAAAGGCTCTTGGGAGTGATTCTCCACCTGCTACCACCAGCCGGGTTGGCCACCTAGCTGGAAGGGAGCAGCTATCGCCAGGGTCGGAGAGAATACCCTCAGTGCGAGTGGATCTGGCAGTCTTCTACCATAAATACCTGACAGGAAGGACATGCTCCTAGCTGAGCAGGAGAGCGGCAGGCAGGGCAAGGAGAGGGTCTTCACCAGCACCGCGTCAGAACCTCCTCCGACTGCCTACTTTCTGCTAGCAGAACGGGAAGAAAATGAAAGAAGAAGAAGACTAACACAAGCCAGATTCACACACAATATAACAATCATGTGCCAAAAGAGAAAAATCAAGTGTCTGAAGTATTTATGAACGCTCGATGGAAATGAGCGAAAAGCGAAAATTCAACGGGCCGCTCAAAGGAACCGAGCTCAGCCTAGTAAACCCGATTCAAAAACAAATGCAAGAGAAAATTTTTAAAAGTTTTTGCAGGTTCAGGAAGTTCAAAGGAGCTTAAACCTCCCTTACATTGCTGACTTTGCCGGAAGATTAGCTGCTCCAGCAGCCGAAAGGGAGTGCTAGCTGAAAAAGTACCAGTAAGGGGAAGTCAAACCTTCTGCTTACAGCTGTCCAACTTTGTCCCGACAGCTTCCCAACCTGGCCGCAATACTTGCTGCTAAACCTGGAAGCCTTTACTTGGAAGGAAGGCAAGACTAATCAGGAAACAGGAAACCAGAAAGAGAGAACTGGAAGAGCATCCGGAGAGTGTGCAGCTAGCTGAAAGTCTAACAAGATGTTCAAAGGGAGAAGGTTCAGTAGGAAGAAATTTCAACACCCTGCTGTTGAGTGACTGATCCCAACATCCTGCTCACAGCTATTCAGCCTCATTCCTGCAGCTGTTCAATCATGCTCCACTCCCTGCTGCTAAACCTGGAAGTCTCATATGAAGCCTAGCAGGAGGAAGCTCCTGCTGCTTACCCCACTACTCGCTGCTAAACGTGGAAGCCTTCGCCTAGAGGGAAGCAAGGCCAATCAGAAAACAAAAAGATAAGTGAAGGATTTTATGACTTTGCCTAATTATCTTTTTGATAATTATCATAACAAATTCAAAGTAAATTGCTTGGATAATTTAGAGTAATTATCTTTGGTATCTTGAAATATATCACATCTTGAGAAATATTTTACAGAGATTATATTCTCGCCAAACTCTGGAGAAGAAGAAATGTTTGTAATAAAGCGGGGAAAGAAAAGCAGAAGGGGGCACACGAGCAGAAAGGAGCATACGAAAATCAGTTAAGCTGAAAGTCGATCAAGCTGAAAGGAAAAAGCAAAAAATATGAAGGGAAAATTAAGCTGAAAGGAGAAAGCAGAACGTCAGCAAGTTTTAAGTTTCCTCTCAAGAAGCAGAACGTCAGCAAGTTTTAAGAAGCAGAATGTGCTAGTTTTAAGAAGCAGAATGTCAGCAAGTTTCCTCTCCAGAATCAGAATGTCGACAAGTTTCAAGAAGCAGAATTCCAACTATGTCTTGGGTACGGGTCGCAACGGTTGTACTCTTTTTACTCATGAGGGTTTTATCCCACGTGGTTTTCCCGAATGAGGTTTTTAATGAGGCAATCACCGTACCCGAGAAGGAAGATCAACCGTTTCAAGACGTCCAATATGCGAAGTTGTTCTTCAAAATTTTACTACTCTCACAGCCGTCCATACTGTTCGACTGTAAGAGTAGGGGGGAGTGATGATGTGGGCCGAATTTTCCACATTAATTAAGTAAAGAAATAAGAAGATTATTATTACGTGGAAGGAGGAGAGAGGAATAAAAATAGTTGAGAGAAGCGGGGGAATAATAAGTCAGAAGTGGAGAATGTGGGAGTCAAGGTCAAAAGAGTGGGCACGTGCCTGGATTTTTGGGAAGTTACAACTTCTTCTAAAGAGAATAAAAGGGGGCAAAAGTGAGAGAGAAGGGGGATCAGATTCATTGAACGTACTCCTACAGAAATCCTAAAGACTCCATACTCTCTCAAGATTCTCTACAGAAAACACTCAGCAGTCTTATATTTTATTATTATCTCTCTTATCACTATCTATTGTAATTTTACAACGTTGTGCTAGCATAGAGATTAGAATATTCAGAAATCCATTATACGCAGAAGTCTTTCATTCAGGAAGATCGAAGATTATCAGCAGCCTTCACCTCTATCAAAATCCCACTATTAATTCTATTTTCTTATTCATTTTTTCTGCAATTTACGATTAATACTCACTTCTTTATTTATTTCCCCTTTTTACAGCTTGATTGATCTATTTCCTGCACAAATAAATTATATTGGTGTTTGTAGATTTTTGGCAAACATCACCCTTGATAAATATATTAAATTCAATTCCACAACCCTGTGGGTAATTGTGAAAGGGCATTTAATATTTTATCTTAATAATATAATGAAGTACCATTTATGATCCCTAATAACAAATTTTATTTGATTAAAGATGCTGTGGCTAGTTTTTAATAAAATAAAATTCAATTGATCACTGAAAATCAATACCTTAAAATATGCACAGAATATTAGACATTTTAAAATACCATTTGTGGTTTTACTTTATCCCATAATTAAATTCAATTAGAGTTGCTGTGGCTAATCTCCAATTAAATAAAATTATATGAGCCACTGAAATAATGTCTAATGCATATTCCTTAATGATCAGTATTAAACTTTATGAGATCATATATAAATCCTTCGTACTTCTAAGCACATGATTATTAAAAACCTCATATAATCATAATTTGTGCATATTATCTAACACAAATATACCAAAATGCACATTAAGGCAAGACACAATATATCACAGAGGTCCAATCATGAAATCAAGTGCATATTCCAGTAACAATTCAATCTAATAATCAATTAGAATAAGATTTACTTGTACACAGCAGCAAAACCTCAATTGCATACACATAATAAGCTGTAAATCTCCAAGAATTCCGTCATCATGACATCATCATGCTAAGACCCCAATTGCACATGTATTCTATTCATACGCATTAATGTGAACAGACCCAATTAATTGCCGAGAACACATTTAATCATAATTGCTAAGGTCCTCGAAACTGCACATGTATTGGGATTTGGAAATTGCTTACGTGTGCCACAGTGAATTGTTTTCACAAAATTCACCTTACTATAATTATACATGGCCACATGGAGAACTAATCAACCAATGCACAACTCAGTGACTTAAAGGCGAACACAAATTAGGAATCATAAAGGGCACATGATTTCGCACTACTTCTTGGTCAAGAAATCACATAAAATATGTCAACATAGATGTACAATTATCGAGAAATTCAAGAGCAGTGAAACTCTATATCCATGAATTAAACTTAAGCCTGCAGTCATAGAATTGTTCGAAATTCTCGCAAACAAAATTCATCAATTGACATACAAAACGAGCAAGGCAGAGATATATGGTATGCTCTGATACCACATGTAAGCATAATCATTCGAATTCATAGAATAAACTGAATCATGAATTCACGCAGCGGAAATTAGGATCGAAATACCTCCAGTCATTGCTCTTCGTTTTGCCGATTGAATAACCGATGCAATCCAGAAAACCCAATTATTTGATGACTGAGAAGAACTCCGTCAATGACTTCAAGTCTTCTATCTCAAGAATTCTTCAAGCCCCTTTTCTCTTAGGTTCTTCTAAGCACCGAATCCTCACAACCTGATGGATATGATTTTCTGTATGTGTGTTGTTCGTGCTTAGGGACCTTAGAGTTTCTCTATTATTTATATATCGTAACTCCATCAGTCACGATATATCTGTAGCGGTTTTTCTATAGAATAGTGGGGGGTTATTGGGTTAGTGGGTCTTCTTTTATTACGTCATAATTAGTGGGAAATATAATATTAATAATAAATATTATCTTTATGCAGTTTAGAAATCCCAACGGACCACAAACTGCTAACAAAATATACATGACATACAGGTTGCATTTTCCCGCGTATAAATCAACTTTCAAACTTTATGCTCAAATTGCAAATTCTGAAGAGTCATGAGGTTATTTTGCCATTGGAAAAAGTAGAGTTCCGAAATCACAAATCTGGAATAGTTGATAATTGATATCCATTTCTGCAATAATGCCCTTAAACTTTGGACAATAATATAATTTTTCTCAAAAATTATATTTAGTTCCAAACAGCACGATGTCGAGCGAGAGGGAAAGCTGAAATATATATGGTGGTGATGCTTTGCTTCGTATTGGATAGGCGGTAAGCTGCGATGCTTATCGCCTGTAGTTCTTCGAGATTTGAAGCAGGTAAATATACACGCACGAATTATATTCAAAGGAATTGGTGAATTGGTTATGTTATCATTTGGATTTGAATTTTTGATTACATTACATCAAAGTTACACACACCATTAAGCATTAAACATTTACGAGATGAGAAAGAACTAGGACATTGAAGAAACGAGTTTGATCATTCCATTCGAGTACAGAAACCACATTTGTAGTCATAAAACGTAGAAATACTTGTAAGAATATTTCTTATTGGACTTCTATTAATTGATGAGTGTATTTAAAATAAAACGGGGCTAAATAAATACGGTTAATGGGACAAGACTTATCAGGCTTATTGCTTTGACTCACTGTTGTTAAAGCCTTGATGTTAGCAGACGTGGTCTGACAGCTGGTGTAGGCCCACTCTAGAAGGCCCGTGATGGGAGGGCTTTTAGGGTTATATTTATTGATGGCTAGGTCCCCTCTCCATTCCACGTTCTTGATATTCTGCTTTCCCATTAAGCTATCAACTGTCGGTGTGAGAAGGAGAGGAAGATCTAGCCAGAGAAGTCGACCATACCACGCGAAATTGCCCAACAAGATTCGTAAATATCAGGTTCAATTCAATAGGCGTAAAATCAGGTACATCTACACTTTCAATTATATTGGTGTTCTAAATTTATGGTGTAGATCTTGGCTAAAATTTCTTACAGTTGGTATCAGAGCCAAACATTCATGAATTTAGAACCCTAATTGGGACTATTGAATTAATATGAGAATATCAAATACAAATTTAAAATTTTATTATCATGTTAACTCCGTAATTTGATGTATAATATGATGATATTAAATTTATGCATGTTCGCCTAAAATTTAGAGTTCCCGTGTTCGCCTAATATTGCTATGATGGTTTACGCATGAACAGTAATTGCTTTTGTTGTCGGTGTCACGGTGTGTGCATGATTCTGTATAGGCAAATATTTTGATATGCATCTGACTATCTAAGCAATTATGTTTTCTTGGGTTCTGTTGCATCAATTTCAATTCTCGTGGTAAATTGAATCGCGTGGGACCCACGTATTAATTGGGTAGTTTTGCTCCTCCTTACTTGATAGACGCAGCAAATAAAAACTGCACCATTCAATCTCTAAGTCCTAATTCCTAAACAATTAAAGAGGAAACTTTTTATATATTTTTTTAGTGATTTGAAGGCTATGCTTTTATCGATAGTGCACAGTTGGAGGCTGCGGAAACTGACATATTTGAGTCCACAATTAATTTCTCAACGCCATATTGTATTAATTATTGTTTTGGTATCGTAAGTTTGTTCTGCAGAAATATTATAGTGTTGCAAAACTTCATAGTTGCCGGAAGCTTTGTTACTTAAAAGTTATCCTGTGTAGTCACTAAGTTAAGACTGAATAAATAATTGGATGCAACAGATTAATATTTGTAACTCCCAAAATACATATCTTTGGTATTTTATTTCGTGGGAGTGTTGCATACATATTGTGCGTATGTGATTTAGGCAATTTTATTTATGCTCGGTCGTGTGCTTATTTTGCAAATTTCAGTATGTAGTTACACCAAAGTGTTCTATTTATTGAAAGTTGTAAAGTCAGTAACACGCATATCTCGAGTAAATGGATTGTTGTGCATTCTCACCTGCCCAAAGGGGGTGAGATGTGTACAATGATTTCATTTGTTTGTGTAAAACATATTGATAGCGTACAACAGTTAAGGAGGTTTGTTTCCCAAAGGAATCAACTTTCAAAATTGGGGTATTCCTATACCGTTTTGCACAGAGAGAACTAATATGTGTGACATGCTCTGCCCAAAAGGGAGTCTGTCAAGACATCCTGGACTCTCGTATGAATAAAGCTATATTTGTTGAGCTTATTCCAATCATTGCCTGTTGATCTAATTTGTTGCATTCTTGTTATTTGTATCAGTTGCAATAAACTTGAACAGTGGTACCGCTATGGTTGATGTTTCGAATGGTACTTGAGAGATTACCCCATAACGAAATATTTAACACCTATGTTACTTCCCTTGTCGTTATTGTCATTACTAATTAATTTGAAAGCTCGCTTGTGTGTTGAGGTGTTTATTTCAGTGTTCGCATGTTTGGAAGACACTGGGAAAGATGGTTTTTCACCCGAGGCACTTTGCAGCCGAATGTGACTTTTGGTACCAAATCTTTTGAGTGAGAGCATGTTATGGAAGGTTAGTTGTCCCTTTTGCTCTTGTTCGGTTCAATTTGAGATATTTGTGATCAAATATTTTATATTGAATGACAATTGTGTTGAGATCAAATTGTTCATTATTCACTAAGTTTTATAAAAGGTGAATATGATATAAAATTAACATATTTGATCATATTGATTGGAATTGAACCATGTTTATTGACTGTTGTACATGAGTATTCAAACAAATTGGATCTTGGGAATAATTTGCATGCAACATATTATATTATAGATAACTTCCAAAAGTACATAGTTTTCGTACTTTATTTTGTGGAAGTAATTGCATACATTTCGTCCGTGTGCAAATTGGGCAATCTATTTGAACTCGGCTATGTTCTTAATTTACTGAGTTTAAGTAGATAGTTACACCAAAGTGTTCTATTTATGAAGACTTGTAAAATTCAGAACATGCATATTTCGAGTGAATGAATTGTTATGCATTCTTACCTGCCCAAAGGTGGTGAGATATGTATGATAATTTCATTTTATTTGTGCAAAACATATTGATAGGGTGCATCAATCAAGAAAATTTAGTTTCCCAAAGGAAGCGATTTTCGAACATTGAGGTATTTCTATGCCGTTTTGCACGGAGGGGCCTATTACGTATGACATACTCTGCCCAAAGGGGAGTTTGTCATGACACCCTGGACTCTCTATAGAATAAAGCTATATTTTCTAGGCTTATTCTTATTGATTGTCTACTGATCATAATATGTTGCATTCATGGTCTCCCATATTATTACTATGAGTTTAAATAGTAATGGCTTTTGTATACATAGTTTGAAGTATACACAATAATATGTTGAACTCCATCATCTGTATGTTATATGATCTCATGTGATTAAATGTCCTATATTGAAACGTGCATGACATATCACATGAATATTGAGGAATTCTTATGATGACAAAATATATCCTCACTTGTTAAATGGAGTTTATATGCATAGATATTTTGAACTATTGATGCAGAGCATATTGACTGGAATTTACTAATTTAGAGGGTTTGTTCTCCCAAATGAGTCAACTTTTCGAAAATTAGGATATTCTTGTACCGTTCTTGCATGGAGAAAATATCATTTGTGTGATAAACTCTGCCCAAAGGGGAGTTTGTCATGACAAGTGTTGATTTTCTCATGAATAAGCTATGTTGGTTTCAGCTTATTTGAATAAGTGTTTCTGTGGCATAATTACTCTGCATTTATATGAATTGTGCCTGTGACAAGATACTTTATTGTCTATTAGCAGAGATGATAAGTTAATACTCTTTGGTTGAGCAGTTTTCTTGCCTTGGTATATGAAACAATACTGTTAATTGTTTGATTTTAGGCTATATGAAAATTTACTTGAGACAAGTAAAATTTTAAGTCTAAAATATAAGATTTGCCACAATGTATTGTTCACTGTAGGCTAATTATGGGCATGAAGTTGCTTTTGAAAAAAAAATCCCTAAAGTTGATATTTTTATGATTTATGTGGGATTTTCTTTTCTTATGCAAAAAATTTTAGTTAATTGAGTTTTAGTGTTTGTGTCACATTAGCAAGAATCCTGTAGTTAGTTTTAAGGTTGAAAGATTCCTTAAACTTTAGAGTCGTGAACCATATTCTCTGACTATGTGTAACTTAATTGTTCCGCCATATTTGTTACATTATGAATTAGAGATTTTTCTATACTCTAATGGCGGCGTTACTCAATTTTTAGTCTTGTTTTCAAGAAACTTTTCTTGAGATATAAAGAAAATTATTTTCCAAAATATTTTCAAAATAGTTGAGTAAGTCATTTTAAATATAATTTATGGAAGCTATAATGATACTAAAAAAAAAAAAAAATCAAATTCTAAAATTCCGCATTTATTGAAAGAATTTGACTGAGTTTCACCTTAAATTGTTACTATATCTGTCATGTCTAGTTCCAAATGAATTGACACGAGTAACATACAACATATACTTTCAGTACTTGTATAAATTATGTTTTGACTCTTATGTATGGGAGTAAAACGAAGTTCTTGTATTCAAACTTGAACATAAATCTTCACCAAATATGTGTAAAATTGTCAGTTTTGGGTTAGTATGCAATATTTAAAATGATTTGATCTTGCACTTTATTTGACTATTGCTTGATTCAAATATTTGTTTTTTGTCATATGCATATTGATATTGGTTAAACCTGAAATGACATGATGTTTTAGATATGACTGGTAATTTTAAATTTTGATCTCCACTACTAGCTTCATTCCCAATATGTGATAGGAATGTGTGAAAGAAATAGTAAACTCTTTTAAGATAAATTTATTATTTATATATTGAGTTCTTTCACTTTGAGATCCTAGTCAGCAAGTATCTTAAAATTTATTTGAATAAAGATATCTTGCATTTATTGATTTTTTGGGGAATGATTGTTATTCTGTTATCAAATTGATCCTGTTTCAATTTTAAGTCATCTAGATATGTGGGAGCTCTTTCACAATTGTTTCTGTCAAAATTTGATTTCAAAGAAATTATTTAAAAAAGGGGGTGAATGTGGATACATTCGGTTTTTTAATAATTTCTTGAAAATTGTGATATGGAATAATTGAAACAGCCCATGACTTTTGTGAAACGTGATCTTTTCTCAGTCAGTGTTGGTCATTAGCTAACCGACCAAGTATTTGAGACACTCATATATCAATTATTGGAATGTCTTGTTATTTTAGTGAAATATCTTGAAAATAATAAATTTGATTATTATTATTATTTCACGAGACCCTGAGACAGATCGACACTTTATATAACCTACATGTGCATATTGGTTAGTAGCTTTGAGAAAGAAAATATTTTGAAAGTGAATTTTGGAACATTGATTAATTCACTGTGACTTTTTGTAAGTTTTATTTAGTAGAAAAACACACATCACAAAACTGGAGACTTATGTTTGGTGATTTACTCTTCTAGTTTCCGTATTGATATGGTTCTATCTAAATAAGTGGTTTCTTATAAAAAAACTTGACGAGGACAATTATTTTGGTTGAAAAGACAAATTCGATTGGCCTATTGAGGAGCATACTGTTTTCTGGCTCTAATTGCTAATTGTCGATAGATATCCATAATTTTCACGTAGATATGTGATGATTATTGAATCAGTGGGAGTACATGCACATCTCTTATGTTTTATGATGATGATATACTACTTGTCAGTAGTGACAATGTTACTCCATACATGAAACTGATGTGGCCTTACTTTGACGTAGCATATTACCTATGCTAGTATGAAATCTCTTGATATTTTGACAAGAGAATATGTGAGTGCATCTTACAATGTGCGTATTAGTCTATGTGATTTGTTTATATTCATAATGCGAATAAAATATGCATTTTGAATATCTTATGTGCACTCAATGCGAGGCTATTTTTGACTGATTAATGATTCTTTTATTTGCACATGATTGAGTTGTGTGTCTCACATGTATATTTATCTTAAGATTGGGTGTTGCTCTTAAGAAATGTTGGGTATGTCTCATAAACATACCATATTGTATATTGAGCTTTGAATGAGACATATATAACTTCCTGAGAAGTTGTTGAGTTTTCTTGGGATTTCATGTTGTTTTAGAAATCCATATCTTACAAGAGAACTATAATTTCCTTTCGGTTTCATATTGCTTCCGAGACCATATATGATAAGGAAATTAGATTTTCTTGGAATTTCATATTGTGCAGAAATTCGTATCTTACAAGAAAATCGGAGGACTGACAATGAAATAGCAATATTTGGGGTCATATTTTGATGCTATTTCTTGCTACACCACCACGTCTGAATCAATGTCAGTGGAAGTTGCTGGTATTCGTGACCATGGAAGGTCTTGCATCAATAAGAGATGCAATTATCGCCATGATCCGATATTTGGTAACTTTCGTCGGACCGGATTATTTAAAGTCTTGTCTGTTACCGTATTGTCTTTTAAAATCTGTGGCCACAGTCAAAACTGTTTTGAGTAATTTAGCCCGAGAGTTAATTTTTAAAAGTGTCATTTTTCTTTTGTCTTTTGGAGTCAAAACTTCAATTAATATTGTCCAGTGGGAGACTGTAAGAATATTTCTTATTGGACTTCTATTAATTGATGAGTGTATTTAAAATAAAACGGGGCTAAATAAATACGGTTAATGGGACAAGACTTATCAAGCTTATTGCTTTGACCCACTGTTGTTAAAGCCTTGATGTTAGCAGACGTGGTCTGACAGCTGGTGTAGGCCCACTCTAGAAGGCCCGTGATGGGAGGGCTTCTAGGGTTATATTTATTGATGGCTAGGTCCCCTCTCCACTCCACGTTCTTGATATTCTGCTTTCCCATTAAGCTGTCAACTGTCGGTGTGAGAAGGAGAGGAAGATCTAGCCAGAGAAGTCGACCATACCACGGGAAATTGCCCAACAAGATTGGTAAATATCAGGTTCAATTCAATAGGCGTAAAATCAGGTACATCTACACTTTCAATTATATCGGTGTTTTAAATTCATGATGTAGATCTTGGCTAAAATTTCTTACAATACTAACATAAATGGGTTCAAGGCCCCTATACCATGTTTTAGAAGGATTTCAGAAATTGAGAACTCTATCAGTACATAAATAGAGGCTCCCAGACAAGCAACTTCGACAAAATCACCGCATACAAAGAAAAACCCCAAAGAAAACCCAGAATTGCTCCCCTAAAACAGATAATTATATAAATAATGATAAAAGTAAATTAATCGAAAAGGGTTCCCACATAACACCAGAAATCTCAACAACACACAGCATTATCAAAATACCTGATGCTCGGGCCAAGTGAGCGTATGATTCATATCCAAGGCATGTTATTATATGTCCTCACTTTTGGTCCTGTGGTATAGGCTCATTTTCGATTTTGGTTCATGATTTAGTGACTCAGTCAATTGTGATCCAAAATTTGTAAGTTTTTTGTCAAAATTGGTCCACCAAGCCCTTTTCCGTTAGGTTATGAATAAATTTCATTATTCAACTATCATTTTATTATAATTTAACCCATATATTAATTTATATCTCGACAAAATCATCCAAAATCTGCATTCTTTTCATCAATCACCATTCAAGCCTATATTAATAAACTGTGATTTTATTAATTCAGGCTATATATTAATTTAAAATTTATACAAATTTCCTATTCTTTAAAATTATTTTTTAGATAGTCCTTAATAAATAAGATTGTAAAATAGAATCAAATTTATATTAAATATTGAGATAATAAAAAACATTAAAACTTAAAAATTATGTACTACATTAATATTTGATAAAAATATATATGCAATAACATATTTATAAGTAGATTTTAGTACACAAAAATCTAATATTAAAAAAAAGATTTTTTTTGATTGATAATATTAAAGTTAATATTGATAAAAATTTAGTTCATTTATTAATATGCAGTTATTTATTTATTTATTTTTGATGCAATATACGTTGAACTATCAATATGTTAATAAACCGTTTTGGTAGTTGCGATTAAGGTGATAATTTTGTAGTATTAACAGTTTTTTCATATCAATATTACCTTCAATAATAGAGACTATGGAGAAAAAAAGTTGCAAAAAATGAAAAAGAATGGTGGTGGCCGCAGAAAACAACAATTAATCGCCATTGAATAGTGGTATAAGAAATGAATGAAAATTTTGGGTAATTTACAAATATATACTAATATAGGAGTTGAATTGTAATAAAATAATAATTGACTAATGAAATTCATCCATAACCTAACAAAAAAAGGTTTGCTGGACCAATTTTGATAAAAAAAAATTATAAATTATAGACTATAATCGACTTAGTCACTAAATCATGAACAAAAATCTCGAAACTAGACTTATACCACAGGGCCAAAAATGATATTTACCCAAGAAATAAGTGAAGCATATAAATACCACAAAAATTCTTATTGGAGGCAAAACATGAAAGTAAAGATATAAATAAAAAATTTGGTAGAAAAAATATATTAAAGAGAAATTAATGGATGAAAAATTAAATACTAAAATAAATTATTTTAAGATCTATTTAAGAAATTCTATAAATGTTGAGGTAAAATTAAAATTATAAAAACTAGGAGATCATGCATATAAGTGCAAAAATAATATTTTCTCAAATAAAATTCGCACGACCCAAACATATTAACACAGAATTTTCGTACTAATTTCGAATAATGCAATTGCTGACATAAGAACACGGGATTCTTGTGGTAATTTCGAATAACACAATAAAGTTAAGTTGAATGCGTATAACTAAGTCGTTTTGTACAAGACCCTGTTGATTATCAACCTTTTGTGATGTACTTTTTTAAGGAGTATCATTACTCACCGCTTTATACAAGTCAAGCAACCCTCTTTGGTAATCAAACTTTTGTAATGTATTTCAACAATATTACTAGGTAGAACAATGATATCATTAAAAAAATGAACCAAAAATATATTGATAACTTATTTCCGCAATATTTTTATACAAGGAACAAGCAAATACTATACTGCTTCTTATCTCTAGTACTAATTAATTAGTTATCCCAATGATGATCGGTAGAGTAACATATATTTACACATGTATATACATATATATATTCACCAAAAAAAAAAAATGTATATACATAAATATAAGAGAAAACTGCAAATTTGGAACAGTAACATACCCCATTTTGCATTTATGGACTTTAATTTGACATTTCTGATTTTAGGGACACTTACTCCTAAAATTAGGTATCCTGCTGGATTTGGCCAAAATTGCAAAATATTGAGAGTAAGTGTCCCTAAAATAAAAAATGCCAAAATAAAGTCCATAAATGCAAAATGGGATATGTTACTGTCCCAAATTTGCATTTTCCCCTATATAGTAGTAAATAGTTCCGGTTTTCGGCTCGGTTCTGCCGAACTTAGAAAATTGAGAAACCAAAGAGCGAACTTAGAAAATTGAAAAACCAAAGAGCACAATAAGCCTAACAGAAAATCGAACGGAAAAAGCTTCGGCTGGTTCGCTTCGCTTCGGTTCTGCCAGTTTTTGAATTTCGATTTTTTTTAACACCCTTACTCGTAGTCTCTGTTGATTTTTGTTCACCCATACTCAGTGTGTCGATTGAAGATGCATTGTGGATAACAGCTTCTACATACATTTCAAGTTGAACAATGCAACAATCCTCAACAACAAAGCCTTTGTTGGGATCGCGCATATCAGAAAGCAGTATGAAATCCAGCCATCCCCAGCTGATTGAAGAAGACGTAAACCAATGAGATGCTGCAAGAGGGAAAATGTACTGTATCAAGCATATTATACATTTTTGCAGATAGATGCAACATATAACATTTCACTTTATTTTGATAAATGTTTCAAGCAAATTATACATTTTTGCCAGTAGATGCAGCATATATAAAGGTCAAACAATTCATTTCATTATCAAAATGATGTAGAGATGTTCTCCAGATACTGGTTAATTACATATACAGGTCATAAGACACACTACATGTTACCTTTTATGTAGAAGAAGGTAGGAAAAACACTCAAGTAATAACATCAAATCACTAGATAAAATCATTAATAAAATACTACAACTTACTATGCAGACAGTGGTGTTGATCATTGAGCTGGTTCTTGATACGCAAGAAAATATCCGCTTTCACTTTCTTATCAGAAGAAAAGCCCATTGCACCAAAGAGATATATACACATGGAGACAGATCGGCCCTCTTCGCAAGTCCCTCTCTGTCCATATGGATATAGTCGAATGCACCTATAGTCACGAAGAAATTAGTACCCAATGGGGAAAACAATGAACATAGTTAATTAAAATAGATGCTAAACAAGCTCGGGTACAAAAAAGATACCATCTATAATCTCCAGCAGTGAATAATTCTGATTTCCAAAGTTCCGGCAATTTGCTGAAGTTTGAAATCTTCCACTCACCTTTATATACATTATCAAATTCGCGGACAGAGACACACTGAGTAATGCGTGGCGTACTTTTGATAACACCAATTTCAACGCCAAACACACAGTTGTCATCAACAAGTAATCCATTACATGGTGCTCTCAAACTGTCCTCGGAGATTAATTTGGAATAACCCCATTGGGACTTCAATGCATGAAACTGCCGCATTTTACCATGAAAACAGAGGAATTTTTCTAAGACGTGATTATACAGGAAGATGCTGAAAGCAGCAGTAACTTCCCAACCCACAGGTAGAGAATCAGTCTCAACAATGGTCAGGTATACAGATATGTAATTGTCTTCATCGTCATCAGTACTCTCGATCAGTCCATTCGGATGGATTACAAGCCTCCTGTCCAATCCATTCGGACAGATTACAAGCCTCCTGTCCAAATACAACAAATATGCTATAATATTACTAATTAACAACATATTAAGTACTGCAGTAGTAGCACAAACGAAAATAACAAAACATATATTTATGGAGACAGGGACAGAAATAAATCAATAATAACATATAATGTTACAAATATTGGAAATCTAGGAACTTTCTGTCTAAAATATGTTAAAAAACTTTCAAATGAGTATATGAGTTTCAAAAACTTTCACATGAATTTATGAGTTTCACTTACTGCGTACATCTCCAATAAAAATTAATATTTGAATCAACACTTACCATTTGTAATCTCCGGCCTCAAACTCACAGGATTCATATTTGTCAATTCGATGCTTTAAAAGTAATGAAAAAGATTCAATCTTCATAAGCAAGTGAGTAGGCGGAGTCTTTCTAAACTCCATTATAAATCCTGGCAATTTTTTCCAAAAAGCAATAAAACCAAGAGGTAAATACATTTGAAACCAGAAAAAAATAAAACCAAATTAAATTTAAAAAAAAAAAAAAAAAACTCAAAATATATAAGATTTTTGCTATGAAATTAACAGAGGAACATGGGTTTCTAGTATATTTAGTTCAATCGTATCAGCAAGAAAAGAAAAAACACATCGTATATAGATTAGAAAAATAATTCAAATTCACTAACCCTCGTCGTCGTCCGCCTTGAGCGCAGCCATTGTTCTTGGGAGAAATTATTCACTAACCCTTGTTCATGTCATTCTGCTTATGACATATATAGAGGAGAAATTACAATTACTGTCTGATTCGAACTTTGAAAGTCCTAGCCTCCTAGGATTCTCCTATTAGTATTCGGAACATATATCAATACTAGTAATTCTACAGGCTAGATGCGCGAAGAAAATAATTTATTATTATTTAAATATATTAAATTAAATTATTTATTTTAATATAAATTTAATAATTATATATTAATAAGATATAGATAAATTAAATTAAAATATACGAGAAAGAAAAATAAAAGAAATATAAAAAAGTGAGTTCAAAGAAAAAGTTAGGTTAATAAGTAAATAATTTATTAAAACACGTTTTGTATGTGATTAAGAAAAATAAATAAAAATACATTCTGTATATAATGGAGAATAATAAGTAAATTAAATAAAAAAATAATTAAAGACTAAGTCCAATAAACCACTTAATATAATAGTATCATATATACTAGTTATAAACCTGTTTCAAAGAAAGGGATACAATGAACATCAAATGTGAAAAATGAAATAATTAATATGTATTTACAATAATTAAAATACTTGCCCAACTTATCAAATTCTCTAACTAATTCATTTTCTTAAGGAGTTTTTTTTAAGGATTTTAAATATAAATATACTATTATATTAAATGAGAGATGTAAGATACTCTCTTGAACTTGAATTTGATACTTTAATTCTTTTTTTATTTAATTTATTTATTTTTCTTCATTACATATGTCTCTCAATAAATTATTACTCTATTAACCCTATTTTTTGCTTACTCTGACTTTGTTTTTGTTTTTTTATTCTTTTTTATTTTGCTTTCTCATCTTTTTAATTTATATTTTAATTATTTTCTATTAATATATAATTATTAAATTTATATTAAGATGAATAATTTAGTTTAATATATTTATATAATAATAATTTTTCTTTGCATACACATCGAGTGTGCATAATTACTAGTTAAATATAATTTTTTAACTAACATATTTGATGCATCTTCGATCTTACCTTCTTGTATCACCTATAATTCCAATAGTAGTAGCTGGAGCAACACCTTCATAGCAGCCATCTAGAACATTTGGAAGGCCCGGAACAGCTTTGAGTACCAAGCCAGGGAGGAAAAGAATCAGGAAACAGTGAGGAAAATAATCTCGCTGGCTGATGACTTTGAACAACTGAACTTGAGAACGATCAAGGTGAGGGTGCAAAACCTGTTGATAAATGGAGTGCACCACCCGAGGGTTGGGTCAAGCTTAATATAGATGGGAGCCGCTTCGATCTTAACCAAACCGCGGCAGCTGGAGGACTTGTAAGGGATCCCAATGGTGACTGGATCTGCGGGTTTTCGATGAAGCTTGGCAACATCCCTATAGACCTAGCGGAACTTCTAGGCTTGCGGGAGGGTTTGCGGATAGCATGGGACAGAGGTTTCAATAAAATCATGGTTGAGTGTGATTCGGTGGTTGTTACGAACCTTGTGAAAGAAGGGGATATCGGGTGCCATCCGTACGAGGCAATTATTCTGGATTGTCGCAGCTTCCTAAGACTACCTTGGGAGATTACCATTAAGCATATCTATCAGTCTGGCAATGAGCAAGCGGATATCCTTCCCAAGTTAGGGCATCCATCAATGAAGACTACATTTTGTGGGAAGAGGAGCCTAGTGAGCTTCAAGAGATCAGTACTAAAGATAATAGCGGCTAACACTGCTGTCCTCGGTGGTTGACCAAAATAAAATAAAATAATTCCAATAGCAGTGATCCTTGGTCTCCTAGCTGTTCAATAAATAAACGAACACTTCGTAAGAGCAACTGATATTGGGAGAAGCTTGTAATGATATGTGATTAAAGCCTAATAAGTGATTCATATGATTTCATTAGGATAGAGCGACGAGTCAAATTAACAAAATGAGGATTCTATAATTTTAGAGTTAGTTATCGTACGAGTTACTTGATTTCGTAATTTGTGTTCTTAGCTTAATTGGTTAATTTTACCTTATTTAGTTATTTAAATTAAATTAGTTCTTAATTCATTTAATTCGATTGTCTGAATAAAATTAAGTTGCATTAGTTTAGTAGTCAATCATGAATTTATTTAGTTTCTTGTGGGATCGACACTCTACTTCTCTATATTACTTATTTGCAATACGTGCACTTGCGTTTGACTCAACAAGTTTTTGGCGTCGTTGCCCATGAACTATTTTAAATTCTCATTGATATTAATACGAAGTAATAAGATCTTAATTCAGACGTTTAATTTTTGTTTCTTTTGTGGTGCACTTGCGTTTGACTCAACAAGTTTAGTGCTCTATGATCCTGAAATAGAATGAATGTTTCGTCAACGCAGAAGGAAACAAAAGCAGATAACAGATATAATGATTGCAATGACCAAAGAACCGAAGGCACTAAGGGATTACGTAGAGAAATATGATGGCGAACAAGGACATAGTATGTTGTCGTGTCGCCGAGGTTTATCGCGAATAAAGGGTTTCAAGGCACTGGACCCTTTTTTGATGTGGGTCTTATGGAACTTTTCTTCAATCGAGCCATCTCCACTAATTGAAAATGAAAACTTCAAAATCTGCAATGACACAAAATTTATATAATTGCAAGTCCTAATGTCAAATTGAAAAACTTTAATTTGGAATTGAAAATCTAAAATGCCGAATCAAAAGGGTTACACGAAATACCTGAGATTAAACTTAGGAGAGGTGGACAACGAAACGACTTCTTCTTCTTTAATAACGATGGATGGTGGTATATAGAAGGATGTGCTCGTCGGCGGTGGTCGAAAATCAACAATCGATCGGTGAAGAAACGGAAAGTAAGAATAGAGCTGATTAAAGAAAGATAGGTGACATTTTTCAATTCATCAAGGGCATTATGGTATTTTTATGTATTTTGGGGTTTAGAAATAATGTATTTTGTATTGGGAATTTAAAACAGACGAATTTCAAATTGGGGTTTTAAAATAAATTTTTTACCTTGTTAAGAATAAATTATTAATTTACTGTTTAAAAAAATCACAAACTTTCATTCAGTTAAAATTGCACAATTAAAATCAAATATATTATTAAATAGAGCAAGTAAAGTCAAATATTGTTATCAAATATATAATAGTATTGGTCTCATAGAATGCTGGCCTTTTGATTTAATCGGGAACATTACACATTTGGTCCCACTAGATTGACTCGATATCATATTTGGTCTCGTAGGATTTTTGTTTACACATTGAGTCCCATAAGAAATAATTTTGAATAGATTGACACCCAATCGTTAATTTTTAACACTAAAAATTGGAGAAACGTTATCTTCATATTCATTTTTATTGAGAGGGACTAGATTAATCTGACGTGGAGCTTATGTGTCTTTGGCTATATTTGTTGTTGTTGGGTTGTACTTTAGGGAAATAATTGCCGGTGACCAAAATATAGACGACAAATGCTAATAAATGCCATTGTCCTTACTGAACTCCTCCCGGCCCTCCACACCACGATGTAGATAAAGGGCGTCTAAATGCATAGTGTGCCTTTGGATTTTTTTTCGAGGTTATTCTCACTGCTTTATTAGGTGTGATTGGCATAAGCATTGCAGTTCGATATTTGATGCGACTGTCTCATCCCTTTGATATTGTTCTTTTAGCCTATTGTAGAAATGACGTATTTACTTTGACGATGCCAATATGTGTGAGAATGTCGCAAAGGCTATATTTTCAGCAAAAAACAGGGCAAAGATCACAACAAAGTGGACACGGTTTTTTCAAGTTTTAGCTGGATTTTTTCAGAGAGGACTTTTTTGAAACATGGTAAGACTCAATCTTCTACTTTTATTGCTAAAAAGAAACAATAAGTCTACTTCTATCAACGATTGTATGAGATATGGCCTCCGTGAGAACTCACAGCTCACAAGAAAATGCCCAGAGTCACAACACACTTTGTGACTGGAAAAATAATGCCTAATTAAAAAATCTCAATTGCAAAAAGAGAAGAATTTGGAGAAAACATGTACAATAGACGAGTTTTTATGGGTTGTTTATAAATCTAATGTTTATAGACTAAAGTATTGACCATATTTGTTCTCATCTTGAATTAAACATTAGTTGTTTAGAAATATGATATTTATAGGCTAAAGTATTCACCACAACTTGGTAAACTTTTCTAGTCTCCCTAATTTTTCTCAAATATTTTCTATTTGTTGTAGTGTTCTAAAATCTTTTCTGTTTTTCCTAATCTTCTCAAATATTTCAAAAATTTCTGTTCTTCTGATTGACTTGATAAACTTTTTTGTTTTTGTAACCTTCTCAAATCTTTCAGAAATTCACATCTACAAGAAATTTAGATATTTTCACTATCTCATCGCATTCACTCTTATTTTGAATTTTGAAGGATTTAATCATATGCCAAGTAAAATATTATTCAATATCTAATCATGCTCGAATCTGATGGTTGATGTGGCTCGAGATCCTTGCTTGATCACTGAAGAATTTATATGATGTGGTAACTCCTTGTTGTCAACTGTTCACAAGCTAACACACGTGATCTTTGAGCCAAACTGAGGGATTGTGAGTTTTGCCCAGTTTTGACACTTCAATCCTCAAATCAGGTACTTGCTCAAATGAAAAAGGAAAGTAGAAGCCAAGTGAACAGTAATTGCTTACCCAATGCCATAAATATCGGGGATATTTGTAGGGTTGGATCTGTGTGTGACACTTGTCCACACAGTAATGGTGCATGAAATGCATTTGTATGGTGGTTGGGGGTAGTAAAGGATTGCCACTTAGGCAGTGTCACACTTTTTCCTAAATGTTTTGTCTTTTCTGAGGATTCGACCCATGAAGGTTTTCTGGGAGCTAAGGGTCGATCTTGCCATTCGATCTAGACAAAAAGTAGTCTAAATGACCATGCAATCGAGGTTCCCTAACCTAACGAGGCATCCGGAGTACAAGTTGATCGATTCTCATCAGTCGAGATGATAGATCGACCGCTTTCTTGGGCATTAATGGACGACTAAGAGAGGTCGATCACCTAGGGTGGTGACATGTTGTTTCCCAATAAACTGGTGATGTGCTAGACAGTTGGGAGAAAACTTGGTCACGTATATCATGGCTTATTGGCCATGTGGCAACACGTGGTGTTGTGTGATTCTATCGGCGTTAATATCCAAATTACCAACAAACTTAACATATCTCAACATAATTGAGATTTTAATTAATTTAGCTCTACCCTTAATCAAATTAATCATTACTCCATTCTCAAGTAGTGCCAAATAATTCTTGATCGTCTTCTCATATTTAAACTGTTGTAGAATCCAAGTCTTTTGATTTATTCTTACCCAAATATTAGTTAAGGGTTAAACTCCTCAATTAATATTCCTAAATAACTTAAATTTGGGAAAATTATAAAACTGAAATATTAAATACCTATAATTTACGATTTTGGGACTCTACTTTTTCCAACGGCAAAATAGTCCCGCAACTCTAAAAAATTGGCAATTTAAAGATAAATCTTGCCCGAAAATGACGTGTACGCAGGAAAATGTCATGTCTGCTCTTACTTGTTTTTTTAAATGATGTGACCTAGTACCTTAGCCACTTAGGAATAGCTTACTTCCAGCCTTTCCCCTGCGCCGCCCCGACGCAACAACACCACCACCTTCACCCCCACTACCCCACCACGTCACCGCCCTCCCCTCCCAAGTCCGCATCCTCTTCCTCCCTCCCCAAGTCTGCCACTATCGCCGCCTCCATCTCCCAAATTTAATGCCTCACAATTCCCTCCTTGTAAGATCCAGATCGAGATCTGAGTTTGTACGTGTATTATCAATACTATCCATAACTATATTGATGTATATGGAAATAAGATCTAACTAATTGGTTCATTAAAACCAAAACCAACATGAACAACTCTCTGGATATTTATACCACTAAATAGAGAACGGTGGATTGGTAGTTGGTGGTAGTTGTGGTGGTGTGCGGCTAGTGGAGAAGAACGACACGACGTTAGTTGTGGCTGAGAGGGAGGGCGATTGAGATGGTTGACGAAGGAGGGGGCGACAACAATGTTTGTGGCGGAAGTGGTAGCGGTACTATAGCAAATCCAATAAAAATGCCTGTCTCACGATGTATGTGCTCGTCAAGAAGAACGAGAACCACTCATATCAAGAGTTGAAAAAATCTGATGCAACATGGTAAAGACACATGACAGAAACAGAATGTCATGTAAAATCCTACTGAAATATACGAGTGGTAAGGAAGAAAAAATGGAAAACGAAAAATACTTTTAAAAATTTAAACGAGAAAAAAAAAAATGATATGTGCAATGTCCCTTTTCAATTCTTTTTATTAATTGTCCAAATTAATTTTAAAATAAAACATGTTTGAGGGTATTTTAAAATAATTACATATCTTTTCAACATTTTTCATACACACCCACATAATTTTTAATTATTTATAAAAAGTTCCATGCCATATTGCCATTATTTAAGTGGAAAATATTTTTCTCAAGTAGCCACCTCATAACAAAAAAACAAGAAAAATATACATAGCATACAGGTCGCATTTTCCCGCGTACAAATCAACTTTCAAAATTTATGCTCAAATTGCAAATTTTGAAAAGTCATGAGGTTATTTTGCCATTGGAAAAAGTAGAGTTTCAAAATCACAAATCGGGAATAGTTGATATCCATTTTTGCAATAATGCCCTTAAACTTTGGACAGTAATATAATTTTTCTCAAAAATTACATTTAGTTCCAAACTGCACGATGTCGAGCGAGAGGGAAAGCTGAAATATGGTGATGATGCTTTGCTTCGTATTGGATTTGCGATGCTTATCGCCTATAGTTCTTCGAGATTTGAAGCAGGTAAATATACACGCACAAATTATGTTCAAAGGAATTGGTGAATTGGTTCTATCGATAACCAGATTTTGGATTTGAATTTTCCCTGCAGTCATTATTGCAGCTCGCAAATTACTACGCAGTTTCATGTCTGAAGAGTTTCGGCGGAAATCGAGCGAATTCTAAGCCTCTTCCTGATCGCATTGGACTTTGCTATGTCGTGCGGAATCGAGTTTCTGGTTTAGATGAGGTATTTCTGCTCCATAATTACGCCTACTCTTAATTGCATTTTTAGTGTTTTAAGCAAGCACTAATGAACTATTTCGTGTGAAATATGTTGTACTCCATACTGTTGTAATTTCTGCTTCTTTCTGTGTGCTGTCAGCTGTATATCAAAATTGTACCTTGGGATTAGCATGAGTTGCTTTGTATTGTCCTGTTTTATTTTCTGTGCATGGAGATGGTGTTTCTTCATTTTCTGACTTGAAGATGGAATGATTATATAAGATAAGCGAGAGGAAATTTTATTGTGAACAGCTGAAGATTGCATATAATCCCCATGGAAACTTCAATCTGCGTGATTTCCACCATGCTCTGAACAATTTGCCTGCTGATGCTTTCTTCCCTGAATCGACCGATGCTGGAGCCTTATGTAAGGGTAATATCTTTTTGTTTTTATTCCTTGTGCCGAGTCTTCTTGTGATATAAATTTGTAAATTGTAACTACACTAGGAAAGCCATTAATTTTCACTCTACTTCTAATCTATCAGCTAATTATATTTTCTTATGAGATGTTGCAGACCTGAAGCTGGCAGATGTTCTAAGTGAAAAAATTGTGTACTCTTGGGGACCTCAGGATAAGAATGTTGCAAAAAAGGTGATTTTGATAAGTTCTATTCTTGTTGGTACTGTGGATTCTGTGACAGTGAAGGCTTTGAAGGTGAGAGCACCTCCACCTTTCTGTTCATTACACCAATGTTATTAAACAGCTTGCATACCTGTCGAATATAAATATTTCTTTTTTCCTCACAGGATGCAGCTGACAATTGTGTCACAGTGGAGTTTATTCTTTTGGAGCAACCATCAAACGACCTTGGTGATGTCAATGAGAATATCAACCATTTTCTAATGCAAATTGGTTCTTTAAAAAACTGTTCATTTCAGACATGTCCTCCAGGTTAAGCATGGTTGTTATATATTTGAGCATGTTTTGAACTTGCTGTGACATGTTTCAATCTTAGTTGTACACCAGTTTATGGATGATGACTTTTTGTTTAATATCACCATATCTTAAACGGGTGTTGGCCATAGATTGTTTGAAAAATCACGATGTGTCTGATAAGAGATGTAAATATTGTCTGTATTTGAGGTCTAAGTTTCAATGTTTGTCAAATTTAAAATTTCAGATCTACAGGTGTTGTATGGTCTCTCGAAAAACTGGCTTCTGGATATAAAGGATGACAAGGAAGAACCACTACAAGCTCGTTTCATCTTCAAAAACAATTTAATGAGCACCCAAAACGAGATATCCTGCAACTTGTACACATCTTTCAATCCCATCATTGACGAGTTCGTTTTGTGTCAGGTACATTTGCATATTTCTTTTGAGACAAAATATGTGGAATGAGAACTTCGGTGATTCTAGATTTCTAGTGCTTTATCCATTCTCTATGAGAATCCTCAGGAGGCACATATGGTTATCTAGACTTGTTTATTTATTTGCTAGACATTTGGATTTTACAGCGACTTCTCCTTTTTCTTTAGACTAAAATTGCATTATTTGAAAAATATGACATCAACATTGTCATAGTTATCTTTTGTTTAAGCAGACATGCAGGTGCCATGGCATTCCGTTGGATCACTCTAATATGAATGAGGCCAAAAGTTCTGCTTCTTGTCCTGTAACCAAATGTGATCTTGGACCTCTAGATATAATTGAGAACTCTCTCAGGGTTGGTGAACAAACAATACTACACATGCCCTCTTTCCAGGACAGCCCAAAGGTGAAGCAAGTTTCATCCCCTATTTACTTCAATGTCATCCAAAGAACCAACTTAGGATCACTAAGTGAAGGTACATCTCTATCACTGCCGTATATTATTTGTGATTAAAGGTGCCTTAAGCCACCAACATTTTCTCCTTGTAATATCTAAACCTTTCGGATAATCATTTCATTTTGTTTGGACAGGGCTAATAACAGGTGCAACCTACTTTGTTACTCCTCATGATTCAGATGACAAAGACAAATCAGAGCTAAATAGTCAGCGTATGTGGACGCCTCTCTTAATCTTGTATGGATTTTATGCATGTCAGTACCCTAGCAATGGTCAACTTTTTTTTTTTTTTTCATCTTTTATTTGCAATTTGATTGCAGTCTTTCAAGTGGTATGCAGTGCTTTGAATTCCCTCGATCAAGGTTTGGTTTGCTGTTCAAATTGTAACATTGAAACTGCAAGGGGAACTTCATTTCCATGCTATTATATTCTTTTACCTTCAGATAAGCGACTGATGCTTCTGAGGGTAATTCTGATTACCTTCTCCTTGCCCTCTACTCTCTCTGTTTTCAATGCATGTAAGATCAGCTTTTCCATTTCTATATTTGTGTCCAATTACGGAATTTTGCAGAGGCTTTCAGCGGCGGAGGAGTCTTTGCCTTTACCTGGCACCAGCCAAATCATTAATTCTGTTGCTGTTGAGATTGAAAATACAGTTCACACCTCTTTGCTAAAGGTTAAATTATTATCCTCATTAGTACTTTCCTTTTAGCATATGCAATTGGAATTTTGGTTTCTATTTCTTACTTTATTGACTGAAAGAAGGTTTAGAGTTAGAAGTTAACATGCTATACTGTATCAGATTCACTTTTGAGAGCTAATTGGCTTGAAACTAATTTGAATTTCAAAGAGATGCCTGTTTCACATACATGCTATTAAGTAGATAGACACAAAAGTGATCTGAGCCTCGTAGGAAGCATTATCACGTATTGTTTCACACTCTCATTTAACCGATGGTATGTGAGCTGATAATTCAGCTGATCCTCTTTGGTAAAATCCACTAATTCTGCAAAAAGAATCAAAATTTAGTTTATTTCACAGAAATACTAATGCAAATCGTTTCCTCAGATTGAAGTAAGTGACTACAATCCACTCCAGCATGAGAGGGGCTTACATAAAAAACTGAACTTGCTTGTTAAACAGAGCCTACAATTCGGGTAAACTATCTTCTACTCTTCCTTTCATGTCCTATCAGAACAATCTATTCTTAACTTTGGTTTTAGGGAATTATGGCTTGTCTTTTCATTTCCAAGTAGCGTTTCAAAATTCAGGGATTTTATTCACCCATCTTTTATTGTTTTGAGGCCTGCAGGCATATTTCTGAACATATAGGAAGTACAGCAGTTAGATTGAAATGGTAACTTAGCAAGAGGATGAGTGTATGTATTTCTGAACACATAGGAAGTCCAGCAGTTAGATTGAAATGGTAACTTAGCAAGAGGATGAATGTATCATGTTTTTGCATACTATTGGTTTCGGGGTCTCAGGTTTACTAGTGTTGCTTAAGTCTAGTGATAGCAAGCACTCAATAGAGAGAATTTCAGTTATCAGCGCCTTCATCCATATCCATATTTATACGAACCAACAAAAAATTCTTATAAGCAAATGATGTTTTGGAACATGACGGTTTACCCAAATGCCCATGCAAAGTTACCCTTTGTGGTGTGAGGACCTCAAAGCTTAAATGAACCATGAGGAGATTTTCTTTTTTGTCCCCCATGATAATTAGTCTTGATGTAGTTTACATGTTTATATTTCCAGTACTTCCAGAAGTAGAATACCATGGCATCCCTGATCCTCCTGTAATCAGTGATAGCTAGCAGGATCCAATTTTTCTGCTTGCAATGACCCCTTTTTATCTTTCTGATTCTTACAGCTTATCAAGCATTGCTAACTATTTTGTTGTTGTAGTGCAATACTTCCCAGTAGCAAAGAAGAAATCTCAGAGTCAGACATGGACCAGAAAACATCCGAGGATCAACCAAAGCAGCCGACAGGCAAAGTTGTGACAGAAGATGAACATCCAAAGTTCGACTCTAAACTAGGAGAAAAGAAAATTGGCCCGTCTCTTACAGAGGAATGGGAAAAACTTATTGTGACAGAACTCGGAGACATGCCTTCCCCCACATGCATTTCCAGTTCAAAGCTAGATCAACCAGTTATCTCACCATCCCAAAACAACAGACAGATAGATGAGAAAACTTCTAGAATCCTTGAAAGACTCGAAGTCCCCAGGCAGCTAAAAAGAAAAGCCGTTTCACCAACAATCTCAAGCAGTCTTTCTACTGATGTATGCATTTCAGCAAAGAAGCCCCTGATACCGTATAGGCCCGGAGAAGCAGCAGATCAAGGCCAGATGTTAAGCCAACTAATAAAGCCAAGTTTCCAGAGGATGAAAAAAAAGAGATAGCAAGGGGATTCCGGCCTCAGGCAAGCCCAACAAGTTCTTGGATACCGTCAGATTTGATCTTCTCTTTTACTTACTATGAATATTATCTGCATGTCCATTAAGGGCATTTACAGTCCTGGTACATAGACATTCCACACGCTCATAATGCATAACATGTCATTGGTTAAGTTTGATCTGTAGTAACCAAATTATTCGCGCTAACAATCATCGATCAACTAACTACTATTCGACTTCACTTCAGTTAACATGGTAAGTATGTGTCTTCGTGTGCGTATGTGTGTTCAGATATTTAAGCATTCGTTATGAAACAATAGTAATAGTGCACGACCAAGTAGTCAAGTACCGATTGATTCCCTATATGCTTGAAGCTGAGCTATAGGTTATAATCATGTATAGGAATTGGACCACTGCTATCTTTACGCTCGAGTTCTCCTTTTCTCGTTTTCGTGTCCTACCCTCATTCCACAGTTTCTTATAATGCTGTAATACACTTTTACACAAACACATCATGTGCTTTAGAAAGCTTGTGTTCATCTGGGTCCTGTTAGTTGAAAGCAGCCTGATTGCTGGGCAAAAGTTTGACAACATCTCCTCTCATTTGCTATTTCACCTAATACTTTGGGTGGCACTATATATTGTCTGGGATTTATTAGGGAATGAAACAAAAGCTATCAGAATATTCCTAAACTTTTAGAAAGATTACAATTTAATTTTTATTTAAAGTCAATTCTACTTTGATCGGTTTGCACCGGAGCGCAAGTAATAGTATCCTGATTGATTTCCAGATCATAATATTTTTACACTTTATGCAATTATACTTGGTATTACTGTAAGAGCTGTGGATTATTTGACAAAATTGGCTTATATTTATTTCAACAAAATATATTTTCTAGTGATTCTATTTATTTGGATAATAAACTCTATCCTTAAAATCTATAAATATTTCATTGGTTTTGGAGTGACTTGGGAGTTAGGAACACATCCCACATTTATACTATATGGAGATCAACTTATTGATGTGATGATACGACAATAGGAAAGGTAGAGGAGTTGAAATGGCAGTATTTTTTAATAGATTTGAGCAAAACATGTGTGTTTCTATGACCGAAATAGTTGAGAAGGAAAACATAGATCAACACATTCGAGTGCACTAGGTCAAATGTCAACTTAGATATGCCAATAGTACACATCTTGCTCATGGTTAGAAACAAGGATAGAGAAGCCAATTTACAAGCATATACTTACATTCATAGGGGTAATTATGTAAACTACCATATAGTAAGGGAAATTATTCCAACCCCATTACTTCACCATACTCGATTATTACCTTCTTTGGACCACAATTTGCTCATTAAAGCGTGTGCTACTATTAGGTCACACCTGGAAAATCACCTCCACCTAGCTATATATATATATTATATACTGCCCAAAAAAATAAAAATAAATAAAAACTTGTATTATTTGAATATTTTCTCCTTAACCAATGGTGGGTGGTTATGCTGGTGGTTCATCCAACTGTGATCAACAATCTCTCTGTACTGTCCACCATACCTTCTCCACGTCAGCAAAATGCCACGTCAGATTTTTTTTTTTAAAAAAAAAAATTTAAAATTTTATTTTCTCCAGAATAAAATTTCGGGCATTTCCAACTCTTTGGAGCTTTGATTTATTTTCTTAAAATAAATCTCTTGGCTATTTTCAAACACTTTGAAAAATCATTTCTCTTTCTCCTTTTAATATTCTCTTCGGGTTTTCAATTTGGGGCTTGCAGGGGGACCTGCAGGACTAATTAATTTTAGCTCCAAACGGATTAATATATTATCATCTCATGATAGTAATTAATTACCGTTTAACAATATTTAATTCCACTAAATAAATATTGTTGCACTCTAAAATTAATTAAATGATTCACGAATTTCTCGATCTAGAATAATTTCACATTTTACTCCTCCGTGTAGATATCCATGAAAAATAAATTGCAACTACTATCATTTATTTTTCATCTCTAATATGAAATTTATTGATTTGCCTTAAGTTCAAATTCTCTATATGTGAAACACATTCAACATACAACTTCGGTGACGTATCACGCGAAGTGCTTTGGCCAAAGTCTTAATTCGAACTTTTGCAAATCTATTTCAGGGATATCTTTTACCTTCCAGCAAGGTCACAGATTCCTCGATCAATATGACTCTTTAGCTCATTTCATGTTGTCACCGAACATACAAAATATTTTGGTCACCGTCGCCGAGACCTCACTTCGAGTATATTACAGTGACTAACGCTATATGCCTAAAGCCGAAACATTATCAGGATTAAGATTACAATGCTTCCTGAGATTTATTCATTTTAGATAGCAGTATAAAATGAATAATTTCAGTGGTCTAGTTCGATGTTTCCAATCCTATTGAAAATCATCAACGTGTTATAATTGGAATCACCATTCCCTATGACGAAAGACTAATCATCCTATATAACCACGTTATAGTCTTGATAAGAACATATTCTTATCGTACCGACTAGAACTTTAATGACACGTGATTTCGGTATTCAAAGTCTTTTCCTATGAAACACAATTCATATAAGAATACCACCACACGCCATTAATTATCAATACATGAAATACTCACAACTCGCTATAAATTCAGTTTAATTAATTCAACAAATTGAATTTTTAGGGCACTATTCCCAACAATTCATACCTGGAAGACCGAAAAGTCGGGATGTTACAATTTTCATCCCAATATGGTTAACAGGCCCATATGGGGAATATCTACACTCTCTAGTTTCTTTTCTTCCTTGGATCCAGGCCCAATGAAACATTTTTTATCTCTCTTCTTGATATCTGAAAAGAATAATTAAATTAGGAAAAGAAAAAAATTGGATTGAAAATAGTAAAACAGATCAATACCCAGTCCTAGGAAAAGAAATTGGATTGAATTAGGAAAGTTTACCAAAAAAAAACTCTATGCATACTCCAATATAATTTTTATTTATTATGAGTAATTGGATAGAGATACATTCTTTTCAAGTTTTAGCTGAATTTTTTCAAGCTATAATAGAGGTAAATAATGGACAGAGTTGATAGCTTTCAACTATAATAATAGGTTTGATAGAGTTTTTTTGTGATAGATATGGCTATTACTACTTTTATCGGCGAAAAGATACGATAAGACTGAGACTTCTATTTCTACCGACAATTGTAAGGGATATGACATTCGTGAGGACTCACAGCTCATCGAAAAATGCCTAGAAGTCGCAACCCACTTAGAAACATGATTGAAAAAATAATATCTAGTTAGAAAATTTCAATTGCAAAAAGAGCAAGAATTTAGAGAAAACACATAACATGTACATAGGTGTGATAGGCATAGGCAACGAAGTTCGATATTTGACGCGACTATCTCATCCATTTGTGAAATTGGTTCTGGAGAGCAGCATGTTAATGGCGCAGTTTTGGACAACTAAGATTTGTCTAAAGGTTATGATAAACACTTTGAAGTGTTTATGTGTTATCTTTTAACGACGTACGTATCCATATTTCAAACAGAGGTTAACCATGTTTTTGACAGGGGGTTTGAGGTTAACGAATGATTTGGATTTTATTGGGGGGATTTGTACCGGTGTGTATGTTATTTCTTGTTCGATCTGGAGATGATCCCTACTGGTTAGGGTTAGTTCCATTCCATTGATATTGTTCTTTTAGCTTGTTGTAGAAAGGGCGTGTTTACTTGACGATGCCAACATGTGTGAGAATGTCGCAAAAGCTATATTTCAGCAGAAATAGAGCAAAGATCCTAACAAATTTTCAAATTTTAGCTGGATTTTTTCAGGCTATGATAGAGGTAAATAATGGACAAATTTGATATGTTTCAACTATAATAGCAGGGTTGATAGAGTTTGTTTCTTTTCTTTTTTTTTTTTTTTTTTTGTGATAGATATGATTATTACTTTTTTAAAACACAATAATACTGAAATTTCTACTTTTATCAGCGAAAAGACACGATAAGATTGAGGTTTCTATTTCTACCGAAGATTGCAAGGGTTATGACCTCCATGATAACTCACAGCTCACGTAAAAATATCTAAGAGTCACAACCCACTTAGAACCATGATTGAAAAAATAATGCCTAATTAGAAAATTTCAATTGCAAAAAAGAGAAAGAATTTAGAGAAAACACATAGCACGTAAATAAAGGGAGTCCGAATGCATAGCATGCAATTGGAATCTTTTTGCGGTTATTCTCATACATTGCTTTATCAGGTTTAATAGACATAGGCAACACAGTTCTATATTTGACGCGACTGTCTCATCCATATGTGAAATTGGTTGTGGGTAGAATTCTAGTTGTGGCGATTGTCTCATCCATTTGTGAAATTGGTTGTGGGTAGAATTCTAGTTGTGGGGGCATGTCAATAGCGAACTTTGGACAACTAAGATTTGTCTAAAGGTTATGATAAACACTTTGAAGTGTTTATGTGTTTTAACGGCGTACGTATCAATGTTTCAAACAGGGGGTTTACCATGTTTTTGACAGTGGGTTTGAGTTTAACTAATGATTTGGATTTTATTGGGGAATTTTTACGGGTGTGTACACTATTTCTTGTCCGATCTAGAGATGATCCTTGTTGGTTAGGGTTAGTTCTCGTTCCTTTGATATTGTTCTTTTGGCCTGTTGTAGAAAGGGCGTGTTTACTTGACGATGCCAACATGTGCGAGAATGTCGCGAAAGCTATATTTTTAGCAGAAAACAAGGGCAAAGATCATAAAAAAGTAGACACATTTTTTCAAGTTTGAGTTGAATTTTTTCAAGCTATAGTAGGGGTAAATAATGGACATGGTTGATAGTTTTCAACTATAATAACAAGTTTGATAGAGTTTTTTTTTTTTTTTTGTGATAGATATAGTAAGGGGAATTATGTAAACTACCATATAGTAAGGGGAATTATACCAGCCCCATTACTTCACCACACTCAATTATTACCTTCTTTGGACCACAATTTGCTCATTAAAGCGTGTGCTACTATTAGGTCACACCTGGAAAATCACCTCACCTAGCTATATATATATATATTATATACTTCCAAAAAATATAAAAATAAATAAAAACTTGTATTATTTGAAAACTTTCTCCTTAACCAATGGTGGGTTGGTTATGCTGGTGGTTCATCCAACTGTGATCAACAATCTCTCTGTACTGTCCACCATACCTTCTCCACTAATCCCCATTGGACTCATGAGGACAAATCTTGTGATTATTCTCAAAAGTTTTCTTTATGGAACTCAAATTTGGTGGAAGTCTTGTGGGAGAAATCTAAGGCTAGCTGTCTTAGTTCCTTGACTAGTGCTGGTGCCCCGCAGTAAAACACTCCTGCATGTGCCCACCAATTATGTTAGTTCCTTATTATATAAGTGACAATGATTTCAAAGGTATCATCTTCGGAAAAGCACTACCATTATACCAACTACACGTGCCTCCTTTTAACTTTTCCTTTGGTGAGTGATAAGAACAAGTAAAACTCAATTATGGGGTTGGATTGGGATTATGATTAGGGGACAAACTATGGACAAAGTTGAAAAGACTATAGATGGTCCATCATGTGAAAAAGGTTACAAATTTTGATTCCATGTGAATTGTGATTGCTTATCATGGCTTATAATAGTTTCCGTTAGGTTGTTTTAGACCTAATGTTCCACATTGAGTTTGAGAAACTTACCAACTGTGGCATTGGGATGATTTAGGGCAATTCTTTTGTAGACATCTCTCCATTTAGGCTTAGCGAAGTGGGACTTAACCCGAGTACCGGATACGATATCCATCCCGTTCTTGGCATGATTGATCGATTGAAGCATAGCGATGAGAGCAGAACGGGCGTCTCCTTCCTCGTAGACACTAGTGCAGTAATTGTGCATTTCTATCACATTGTTGTGATCCATTTCGGCCGCCTCGTTCATCACACCCTTGAACCAATCGAAGGAGCCTTGCTCTCGTGTCACCCAATAGAAATATGCCCTACTTGTCCTGAAGTCGGGCTTAACGCTCCCTGATCCTGATCCGGATCCCGATCCCATCCTCCGTGGAGGGTTTGAAGGGTCGGTCCCCTCACCATTTCCCTCCTCTATAGCATCTTCTTCTTCCTCAATCGCCTTGATGTTGTTGACTATGTCCTTGACCACACTAATCATCGGAGTTGCACCGATGCCTAGCCCTACTAGTAGCACCACATCATAGTCCTTGTAGTCTTGTGTTGGTGCTCCATATGGACCATCAATCAACACTCGTGGGAAGCTGTGTAATAGGCATATGAAGATCTCAGAAGTCATGTAGTAGCCATAAAATTTTCAATTGAACCGAGTTTTTGACCTAGTAAAGATTTCAAATTAAGCAATGATTCTAACCATTAAGTACATAAGTAAAGAGCTCCAATCGTATAGGTGTAAATTGCAGCATATGTTATAGATCTTAATTTGATCAAACTGAGCTTGAATTAAATTTTATTTTTTAAATATGATATTAATAACCCAGTTTCCATGTATATGTGGGCATTGGGACTGCTTTGCTCCTTCTCTGTGCACATTCGATACATCCACGAATTATTAGCCCTATTGACTATGATCACAGATTTTTTCTCTCGAGTTAGGTTTTTTTTAAAAGAATACTCGTTAATCGTCGATGGTCCATGCAAGATACTGTTCATTTATTTATTTAACACACTCTCTCAAAATTCCTAGAGGATTCGAGCTCAAAATCGTCGCTTTAAAGAAAGAATCCTTAGATACTATTCATGAATAAATCTAAGCACGCGGCTCATATATGATGGTGACTTACTGGGGAATATCTTCTCCTTGTAAACAGTCAGCCCTGAGGAGCCCACTTTTCCCGTTTGGTGGCGGCTGGCAAACCTAACAATTAGTAAATAATTAATGTTAATCAGCTGACAGCCTAGACACAACTTAGCACGAAATTTGCATTGGTGTAGGATTAGTGCCACAATAATTTAACACAAACTAATTCGTTGGGTTCCTTAAGACAACAAGATAAGTCAAAACTTCCATGTGGTATATGAATAATATATCAATCATTTTTTTCAAAGTTGACATGCTTTGAACTTACATTTATTATTATAAACTTTGCTACTTCCAAAATCATTTGATTCCTTAATTTCTTATGTACATACAATGTGTGTGTATATATATATATATATATATATATATCATCTATTAAAATAGTAATGTTGCACTACAAATCTCCCTTATTATATTTGAGAAGAGAGACATAAAAATTATATCAAAGAACTTGTATTCTTGCGATGATCCGACAAAAGCCGAACATAGTCTCTAAACAATTGAGCAAATTTGAGGATGTTAATTAAGAAAACCTAATTACCTTACAGAAAACAGCTTTAAGTTGTCTCGTCCAATCACCAACGATCCGAATGTGAACGCTTATATGATCATCCATGGGTGCTGAAGTAATGGAAAAAGGGTGCCTGCATTAAGTGCAACCACTCAATCTTAATCATACAAAGTTCGTAGATTGTGATGCATTAATTTATTTTTTAAGCACGTCATTGTACCGTTAGTGTATGATAACGTAAAATATAATCCACCACTAATTATAGATAAAACTAGTAAAAACGATCTGTCTTATTATGAGTGGCATAAATATATATATATATATATATATATGTATGTTTTCATAAAGGGAAATTCACCTACCACTCGAATGGAGAAACAGCTGCGCATTTGACGAAAACGTATTGTCCACTTCTATACTCGAATCCTTGAGGCTTCGACATGTGCAGTGCTAGCACATTTCCAGGGTACACAGCCACCTTCATTCAAAACGAATGCAAGCTCAAAATAATACTAATAATAATTCAGGCGTGTATATCAGATACGTGACGATACGGGAAAAGTTAAGATTCGATTTACCTTAAGAATCTTGACATCCTTGACGCTCGACCTGAATGCCCTAATCAACCTTTCGCCAGCGTAGAACGCGATAGGAATCGCCAAATACATCCACGTCTGTCACATAATCTGAGTATCATTAGCTCAGTTTGATACGAGCAGACAATACGACATTGAGTTAGAATATATTTGAATAGGGCTGACAGATAAGAGTGTATAAATACGAACCGATTCCATGTACCACTTATGAGTCAAGTAAAGCTTGACGCCATGAACAATGAGGAGACCATAGACAATGACGAACAAGTGGTGTGAGTACCAAAAGGCATTGAACCCTGCGAGTTTGTTCAAGGGTTTTGGAAGGTTCACTTTGTTCCTTCTAAAGAATGGAGATGCAAGCGTGAATGCTATAGCCATTAGAATCACCATCAAAATTCCTGTCACACCCTCGCATCCCTTCACGAAGAACCAATAGCTCGTTGGTTGATCCCCAAAGAATTGGTGCATCGGCTTGTATTTCTTCGGGCTTGCATTGAGAATACGAGGAAAATCACAAGCCAGATGGCTGATCCCATGTATTCCAACCCCTATCGCAACCGCCACTGCAATAATCTACAGGAAAAACGAACGTAAGTACTATTTGAATTTCGTTAGAAGTACTAGTTCAAAACTTATGCTATGCAGAGTCCATAAAAGCATCCCCCATGCCCAAATATCTGCTGCTTTTTCAACATCATATTAGAAAGCGACAATCAAGAAAGCGAAACAAAAGATCTAAACATCAAGTGCACATACACTGGAAAAAACAACCGAACAATCTAGTTTACCTTGTGGAAATTAAGATTGTCGTCGAAGGGAACAACCGTTCCAAGCTTAGTCCTGTTCCTCAACCAGGTGATTGTATTCCGGCACATCGGAAACAAAATCAAAGCCATGTTCAGCTTCAGCGTCTCTGCTGCACCTTTAGCCATACACACACAATGTCCCATAACCCCAAAAGCAGCTCTGTTTTTATACTGCACATATTTGTATACAAAAAGACCAGCCATTGCTGCAATCCAAAGAGCCACCACCCAAACCCTCTTCCAATTATCCATCAAAAAGTACTTAAAATCGCCGTAAAATCTCTGCAATGGATGGTCTTGTGTCGGCTTAAGCTTCTCGCTCAGCATTTTGCTCAAGTTACGACTTTCGCCCCTGCTGCTAATTGTCTGCCCCGGCCCTTGCAGCAAGAGCATCTCCAAATTCTCTATCTGTTCAGATAAGATAAATTGTTAACGATTATTAGAACTTATGACTACTTAAGTTCTTTGAATGTGGATGTTATACCATAATGTAACCGTGCTCGTTGGGGTCTAATTCTTCCATGATCAGTCGCGCGTATTCATCGGCCTGCTGCTGGATGTTCGACAGCTTATTTGCAGAAGCGCTTAAGCTAATAATCTGGAAATTGATTATATTAATCAGATAGATAATTATATGTTAAAGTAATCTGAATGGGAATCAAAAGAGTATAATACCTCTCTGACTTCATCCTCAGTGATAATCCCATCAGCATCTTTATCGACCCTGCATTAGGATTGGGATTAACCACTAATAATCTTTAATTCCAAGATTAAAAATGTGCTGGTGATGAAGATGATGACTATATAATCAATCATTCAGGATTAATCATCCTTACATGTCGAAGAAAGTTTGAAGACGAGAATCGAAACTCTGATCAGCAATTTGGTCCCAGAAATCTCTTAACTGTGCTTTCGTGATCGAGTCGCCGGAAATGTTCCTCCTCCGGGCAAGTGAGTCAAGAAGCTCGCCGGCAAACTCCTTAGAGTCTTTATTCATACCTATACATATAGATACACAGACACAAACACAACTAGTATTAGATATATAACAAAGGATTTTCATTGCTTGAATGATCATGCAAAGATTTAGGTGGTGTTAGTTAAGAATTTGCGTGTGATTTTGATTATATGTTTTTAGTTTTTACCTATGCATTCTCCAAAGAGTGAGCGAGGCAACAACCCGTTAGTGGTGGCGGTGAGCTCATCGAACCGCTTCTCCACCCCGTCCCAGGCGGAGCAGCCCTCTGTTTTGCTGATGAATTTCAGTCCCTTGAGTGCCTGCGCGGCGGCGGATTTTGTCCGGTCAAGTCTCCGCACCGGCTGAGGGCTGCGCGTGAGAGAAGCCAAGCGCTTGAGCTCGTGGGACACATGCTTAATCTTCATTGAAGCGTTTCTTGCAAGAGAGGACCCGAAAGAAGATTTCTTTTCGAGTCTCCTGGCGAGGAGGGCCAGATCACGGTCCTCGACATCGCCGCCGGCGGCGGCCTTGACGCTGTGCACCGCCACCGAGTCTTCACGGACGTCGAGGGTGATTTCGACGTAGTCATCTGCGGCGGCGGCGGCGGCTTCTGCTGATGTGGTGAAACGGGGGCCCTTTTTGTTGCTGCTTTTCTTGTTTAATGGGCCGCTGAAGGATGTCCCGCCGCCACCGCCGCCGCTGGCGGTTCCGGCAGTGACTAACTCCGTGTCGGAGTGACGGTGGCGATGATTAACTTCTGGGTTCTTCATTTAGAACGGTGGAAAAGTGGAAATCACTGTGATAACAGATTGGAAGAGAATGAAACAAGAAATGAGTGGGTTTCAGAAGACAGTGTCAAGCAGTAGGTGGTTTCTTGTGTAGAGCTTATTTAGCTATATATAATGAGGAGAAAAGCCGACGTCTTTACAAATTATACATACACATATCCTATATATATATATATGTACAGAGTTACAAAGTGAGAAAGGAGAGAGAGAGAGGAGAGAGTTTTTTTTTTTTCTTTTTTTTTTTTCTGTTTATGAGAGAGGTTACCTCTTTAGACTTATACTGTTGAAATATTTTTTAAAAAAATATTTTTTAGTGTTATTTTGAATATTTTTGTGTGATATGGAATTTGGTAATTTTTTATAGAGATAATGACTTTTTGCCATCCGAACTATATGTCATTTGACAATTCACTATCCAAAATATTTCACCCTCGAAACCACCATCTAAACTTTGAATTACTGACAAACCACCATCCCAAAGCGGTTTTAACTCTTTTTTCAGCGGTTTTGAATGTTTTAACACATGTAAATCTCTCTCTTTATTATTTTTTCATAAATTTACCCTTAAAACATTCAAAACCGCTAAAAAAAAGAGTAAAAACTACTGAAAAAACAGTGAAAACCGCTTTGGGATGGTGGTTTGTCAGGAATTCGAAGTTTAGATGGTGGTTTCGGGGGCGAAATAGTTTGGATGGTGAATTGCCAAATGGCCTATAGTTCGTATTGCAAAAAATATTTATTCCATTTTTTGTATAAAAAATTTAAGAATAAATATATACTGTCATATTCATATTATGTCATGTTGTATCGTGTTCGTATTACTATATTCGTAATAATATTTTATTATAATATTTGATTTGATGTGTAATTGTCTCATTTGTTTCAAAGTCTTGTTTTATGTTTGTTTATTATTAACAACAAGTGTAAGAGGGAAATGTTGCAATAGATTCCTTCAATCATACGGAGGGAATGGCAACTCTTTCTGTTGTGGGGTGTTTTTCATTTTCTATTTCTAACACGCATAATGTGTATATATAAATAGAATAATATCCATATTTTAGTGTAGATTTTAATAATACTTGCATGTATATCTATTAAAATAAATAATTTGTTGAAGAGGGCCTATAATCAATTCTATGTAAAATTAAATTAAATCAAGAAATTATTTAAAATTAATAAAGGGGCGGACGGGGCATGTAGCGGTAGCCGTTCAACTTTTTGTTTCGGAGTATATACTAATTTATTTTTTTCAAAAAAGATAAAACTTTCTTTTTCTAAATGTAATAATTATCTTAAAGTATATTTTCGGTTTAACTTATCTCAAAATAATAGTTAATGAAGTCGATTAAATGCGACATCAATCACTTTGGGCGGATTACTTTTCAACATTTTGTGCCTAAATAAAATATGTGAATTGCAACTTTCAAAGTTAGGTAAAATTTGGGCTTATAAAATTGAGCATCAGAAATATATACCTTAGGCTACCATTAGAAAAATGCGATATTGAATGGTTTTTGGACTCTTTCTTATTATAAAATTATAAATATAAATTTGATGGTTATTAATTTAATACATATGGGCAGAATGGCAATTCATGGATAGTGAGTATTGAGTAAATATACTTGTATTTTTGTTGTGTTATGTGACAATAATTCAAATAAGCTATCAAAATCTTATTATTTGTTTTTTTATTAAAATGCCGTTCATAGTCAAATGATCATTATCGAAGATGAATTTGTGATAAATAAGCTACGAAACTCTTAATTTTTTTAATTAGAGTGCCATTTATATAGTTAATTAATCATTATCAAATACGAAATTATGATCGATAATTCTGATAAAAACTTTTATTGATTTAATGTTAAAATATGAAGTCGAGATATGAATCACGAATGGGTTTCTAGCCCAAAGTCGAATGTTCGATGGTGACTAATATTAATTTAGTCGTTATTGATTAAAATTTATGGTAAGCCGGAATTGATTGAATGTAAATAGTAATGCAAAAAATTAATCGGTTCTTTTTATTTGGCTTTTTCTTTGCTTTTTACGGATTAAAAGTGGAAAGAAAAAGTTGGGTTTAATTCCACCTTCAATTCGTTGTTTTTTTTATTTAAAGAATGAACCTTTTTTTTTAATGTATTTCTTTCTTCTTTTGTGGACTCTCCATTTTGGACATGTGTCTACCTTTTGGGGACATCGTGTTTAACGTGATGTTTTTATTAATACCAATAATTTATGTCTGTAAAAATAAAAAAAAATATTATTACTTAAATATATATATATATTAAATTTGAATTTTTTATATTAAAATTTATGTTATAAATTATTTTGAATATAATTATAATTTTATATTAAATAGATTAGTTAAAAATAATATAAAAGAAAAATTAAAAAATATGAAAAAAAAATAAAAATAATAATACAAAATAATTGAAGTAACGTGAGAGAAAAAAAAAGGAGTTAAGATATTAGGTTTTAAAACATGATCAATAATAACATATACAAATAAACTATTATATGCTATAAAATAAATTACAATAAAACTAAAATAACAGACGTATTATGTCAATCTATTCTTACAACAACGTCAAAGGCTAAAACCCTAATCTAAGTGATTCAAATTCAAGATAAAGTAATCAATTGAAGTTTCGATCCGACGGTGGAGAATACTATCATTGCTCTACTGTCGGATTGATTCAATTCTATTTGGCCGTTAGCTTCTCAAATTTGTTCCGTCGAAATCCGCTGCAATCGACGGTTTGCGTCTTTTTTTCTTTTACGTTATGTTTTATTTTAAGTCTTTCGAATGGAAGTTTTATTTCTTCCGTATGGAAGTTTTGTCATTTTCGTATGGAAGTTTAGTAAGTCTTTTTAGGTTTATTTTTATTATTTTATGTGATTCTCAAATGAAATTTTTGGCCGAGTTATCTGCTGTAAGCCAAGATATCTATTCTTTTCAATCCGGAGAAATGGCGGCTGCGGAAGTGGCTGCGGAACTTCATCCAGATCAAATCTTCATCAACTTCAAGAAGTCTGTTTCTTTTACTAGATGTAGTGCTAATATAATAGCTCACAAATTTGTTGGAATTGTGGCTTCGATCTGTGTTAATTTTTCTATTATTTCTTGTATTTTTATTATTATTCCTCTTGATTTTCAATAATATTCTCCTCTGATGGGGTTGACTTTCAAAAAAAAAAATTTCTTACAACAACATAGCACAAATCAATTTTATTCACATAATGGAGCCATGCACATTCACTATATACATATATGCACGTAATTTCTCCAAATTTGATGTGTTGAAATTAAACTTGAAACTCATAGATCACTATCTAAAATTAAAGTTTGTAGCTTTTTTTTTTAAATTATTTTGATACATATATTTTTTTATAAATTATTAGTTGCGGACCAGAATATATATCGAGATTAGTGGACAACGTCTTGGTAATTAAGGAGGTCACGATCTATTATCTAGCTTTTTTGAATTTTGATGTTGATACGGTAAATATCAAGATAATTTTTAAAATAATGGGAGTCATTAACAATACTGATTTATACGTGACTTGCATGCGATGTGATTTGTATGACTGATTTGGATGATAATTGATAAAGTTTCGTTACTTTGAATTCGTATGCAAATAACTTTGTTTCCCGAGTGACATAAAGTTCGATCATTTAAAATTCAGCCACAAATGAAAAGCTTATTGTTCATGCAAATTGCAAAATAAAGAGCCCTCTTGAGGAAATTGATTTGTCATTTTTGGAAGTTTTAAATAGAGATGGAGCTAGAATTTAATATAAAAGGGATATAAGTTAAAATATCAAAAATAAAAGAGATAAAATTTTAAATTAAGAGGACAAATTTACAAATATTTTAATATATATAAGAAATTCTTAAAAATTAGGGGGAACTGCGCCTGTCAACCCACCCTACCTCCCTAGCTAGCTCCGTCCTTGCCTTTAGGGAGAACTGAATAACGATTTCATGGATCAAATTAACTGATCATGAGACTATCATGAATATTTTGTTTTTTTTTTTTATCATAATGTATTGTGTTATATTATAATATTATTTTGTTGTATTATATTGAACACGTGTTATAGGAAGACTAAATGGAAAAATAAATAAATAATTTTTTTTTTTTGCATAATCCATCTGGTATCTGAATTGTTCACATCCCTGCATTATATACAAAATACATTACGCAATTTTATTCACAATATAGGGGCATAATTTTGTATTTTTAATTTATGTTGCTATATTTAATTAGTATCCTATGACCTATAGTATCCATACAAATTCAATAATGAGAGAATGAGGCGTCCTATATCACTACAAAAAAATGGCCAATTACCTACAGATTGTTTCTACGGAAATTTTCCGTAGGTAATTGACTAATTTCTAACAATAAGTTACGGATTTCTGAATACTTATAGGCAGAAAGAACATTTATTTTTAGTGATAGATTACCTACAAAATGTATTATGGGTAAAACTTGCATACAGTTTACCTACAAAATATTTTGTTGATAAAATTTACAGACAGATTACCAACTAATGTTTTTGTCAATAGATTATTAAAAAGTAAAAAAATTATAAATCTAATTTTGTTTACGCATTAGCTACAATATATTCTGTCGGTAAATTTAATTCAAAATTTTTCCAGGGACTACCAACTAAAACTTGAGTCAAAATAAAATAAACTTTCGAATAAATATTTAAATATTTTAAGTTGAAACAATGAGTTTTTTAAATTTAAATAGTATATTGATAAATACATTAAAAATGTATCCACTAAAAATATAGAACTCCAAATTACAAAAAATATTTTTTTTATATTTAAAATATATTCTAAAAGTTTCTATTCTTCTCTCTCATTTCTCACTACACGATATATCTCCTATTCTTTCGTTATTTTATTGTAGAAATATTTTTATTTAGTAAAGAATGTTTAGTCTTAATAAAAATCTAGCGTCTACTAAAAGATTTTTTCTTTTAATGATATCTTTATTAGTTAATTTTTTATTATTATTAATGAAAAAAATAACCAACTTCTATCCACTAAACCCACGAGGTATTTAACTGCTCCAAAACTCTTATACCGTTCTATTTACTGAAGAATTTTTACCTGTACTTCACTAACAATGAAAAACTTCCAGAGACAAGAACTTTAGAATTCTTATATGAATTCTCATATGAATATGTGAACATCGAGAGAAGTTCTAAAGCCAGACTAGGAAAATTCATATGAACATCGAGAAGTTATAAAGCCAGATAAGAGAAGAATATGCAAGGTGAACTTAAGATATTGAAGTTACTTTTTCTTATGTATTGATTATGACTAATATCAATTTTTAAATTATGGAGCAAATTCAATTGTTATTTTCTATTTTTTTTGTTAGGTTTTGATGGATCTAGACTCTATTAAAATGCGAAAGAGCTACCAAGAAGGACGAAGCTGTACATAAACACGCATTTGCAATGCACAATGAAAGAAGTAGATTATAAGATTGTGATTTTTTCATTTTTTGTTAGTTTTCTTTTTTGTATCAATTATTTAAATTCTTTGATTTGTATTATTAATGCCTTGAGTTTGAGAATATATTTGTAGATGTGATGGTTTTGAATTTGGGGTACAGAGTTCAATCACTTTAGAATTTGTTTAGGTGAGGAAACCAGTTGGTGATCGCCGGGAAAGATGGGGGCTCTACCTGCTAGGACAAACACAAAGACAAAGTCAGAAGGCCAAGCTGGGGGTGATTCCCAGTTTGGCTCTCCGACGCTCAAGTCAGATGAAGATCTGAAAGAGAATATGCTAAGTATGGAGTTGCAGTAATGAAAGTTGCTTACAGTGGAGAAGATGAACTCGCATATTTATAGTTGAGAGTCAGGGACCCTTTGGTCATTTGCACCGTGTGGTCCTGGCCGAATGTTGCCCTAACACGTGGCGTTGCGAGAGAGAAACCTAGGAGGAATCTTCTACAAAAGCTGGTGAAAGTTAGTGTTGGCAACAGTGGCAGGTGCGCGGGCATGTACGCGGTGTCAGAGAGCCGTTCTAGGGGTTGGTAACGAGGGCTTAGGAGCACGCTCGTGTCAACCAGGAGCCTTGGAGACCAAGGAAACCGCTAGGGGATGAAGGCCAAGGCTCATAAAATGAGGAGAGTGTAAGTTTTCCTGAATGAGTGTAGCACTCAAAGAGAGCCTTCTTAACTGGTTGGAGCCTTAGCCGTGTAATATGGATCGCGCTCGTTAGAGAGCGTCGATGTTGATCACGTGCACGCGTAGCGGAGATGACACGTATCCTTGAGGGACGCTTACGCTTGAGGGGTCTAAGCGCTCGTGTATAATTACCTTAATCACAAGTGGACAGGTGTCGTCATCTTGCGTTGCCATGTGTCCTAACGTGGGACGAGCGTATTTTGTCCCCATCATTTTACCCCCCAATTCTGTAGTCCTTAGTGATAAGGACTGTAGAATTCTAGTAGTACAATCCATCGAGCGTGACACTCGTGTGAGGCATGGCGTGTTGGGCAATCATCCTTCTGATTGCGCCATAAATGCGGTCTTTTCAACTGACTGCTTGTAATGTCCATGCATTAAATGCGGTCCTTTCCTCTGACCGCTTGGAGCGTCTAAGCATTAAATGCTAATGCGCGTGGGGGCCGTGAGACTTGGGAAGTATGTGACGGTTCAATAAAGGGGACGGTTTCCTAGGTGGGAAATGATTGTAATTTTGAACTTTTTGCCAAAAACGTATCAAATTCCATCCCTATAAATAAGGGATTTTGTATCCCTTCCACTTTTTACGCAAACATATCTTCAGAGTACCTATTCGCGAAAAACTCTTTGCAAACAAGTTTCAGAGCATCCATAACTTTTCTTCAAGCTTTTCCAAAAAACTCAAGGTAATCTCCGGTGAAATCTTCTAACTTTGCTAACCTTAGAATCACATTAGGATTTAGTAATTCCTCAAGCTTTACCCCTTCCAGAAATCCCGAATCTCTCCGAACATACTTTGCCTCCCAAAAATCCTCATATCCCTTCCAAATTCCATCACAACCATGGCCAGAAATCATGTAGAAGAGTTCGCCCGTGAAGTTGAAGGCATGGCTACCCAGAGTTCATCTCATCTGGGTTCCCCTAGGGACGAGGAGTTGGACGTGGCCGTTATGGCCACAGATGAAAGGAACCCAGATGGGGTTAAGCATCTCTTTGAAGAGATGAATCTAGTGATGGAAGCGGAGAGGCAGGGGGTGACTCTCCCGATAACAGATAGCGCAACTCACCCTCATTGCCACACCGTGACTGTGGCCGTCGCAACCCCGGCTCCGGAACCCGAGGAAGGAGCGGGGCCCTAAGAAAGACCCCGTGACAAGGGTAAAGGCAAGAAAACCCAGAGGCCCAAGAAAGTCAAGAAAACCAAAGGGCCAAACGAGGGTGAAGGCTCGGGCATACAGGCGACCGATCGTACCCCGGACGAGACTCCCAGCACCATCACTCTGGGGGAGATAAAGTATGTTATGGCCCCAATCTACTGGGACGAGCGTTACACATGGAGAATCCCTGCCAAGCTCGAACGCGCCAACCATCCCCCACCTGGCAAAATGACGGTTTACAAGGACGCAATTGGTTCGGGGGGCCTACGATTTCCAATTCCAGTCCCAATGGCTTCCATTCTAAATGATTTGAACCTCTGCCCTTCGCAAATCGTGCCCAACGGCCTCGCTTTGATAACCAGCTTTGTGATCCTCATGAAATACGCTGGATACGAGCCCTTCATATGAAATTTCAACGCCCTCTTCCAAGTAGTCAGCTCACCGCGCTCGTCACCTGAGGCGAGTTATTTCTACTACGTCCAAGCGAAGACCCATTTAAAATTGATTAATTCCCCCTCAACCACTTATGGCCCAGATTGGAAGGAGAAGTATATTTTCGTCAAAGCCCCTTGAGTTTTCTGGAAAAGCATGAAGAAAAGTTATGGATGCTCTGAAACTTATTTGCAAAGAGTTTTTCGCGAATAGGTACTCTGAAGATATGTTTGCGTAAAAAGTGGAAGGGATACAGAATCCCTTATTTATAGAGATGGAAGTTGGTACGTTTCTGGCAAAAAGTTCAAAATTACAATCATTTCCCGCCTAGGAAACCGTCCCCTTTATTGAACCGTCACGTACTTCCCAAGCCTCACGAGTCCCACGTGCATCAGCATTTAATGCTTAAACGCTCCAAGCGGTCAGAGGAAAGGACCGCATTTAATGCATGGACGTTACAAATAGTCAGTTGAAGAGACCGCATTTATGGCGCAATCAGAAGGATGATTGCCCAACACGCCATGCCTCACATGAGCGCTACGCTCGATGGATTGTACTACTAGAATTCTACAGCCCTTATCACTCAGGACTACAGAATTGGGGGGCAAAATGATGGGGACAAAATATGCTCGTCCCACGTTAGGACACTTGGCAACGTAAGATGACAACACCTGTCCACTTGTGATTAAGGTAATTATACACGAGCGCTCAGACCCCTCAAGCGTCAACATCCCTCAAGGACACGTGTCATCTCCGTTACGCGTGCACGTGATCAACATCGCCGCTCTCTAACGAGCGCGATCCATATTACACGGCTAAGGCTCCAACCAGTTAAGAAGGCTCTCTTCGAGCGCTACACTCATTCAGGGAAACTTACACTCTCCCACATTTTATGAGCCTTGGCCTTCATCCCCTAGCGGATTCCTTGGTCTCCAAGGCTCCTGGTTGACACGAGCGTGCTCTTAAGCCCTCGTTACCAACCCCTAGAACGGCTCTCTGACACCCCATACATGCCCGCGCACCTGCCACTGCTGCCAACACTAACTTCCACCAACTTTTGCAGAAGATTCCTCCTAGGTTTCTCTCTCGCAACGCCACGTGTTAGTGCAACATTCGGTCAGGACCACACGGTGCAAATGACCAAAGGGTCCCTGACCCTCAACTATAAATATGCGAGTTCATCTTCTCCACTGCAAGCAACTTTCATTACTGCAACTCCATACTTGGCATATTCTCTTTCAGATCTTCATCTGACTTGAGCGTCGGAGTGCCAAACTGGGAATCACCCCCAGTTCCCCCAGCTTGGCCTTCTGACTTTGTCTTTGTGTTTGTCCTGGCAGGTAGAATGCCCATCTTTCCCGGCGATCACCAACTGGTTTCCTTACCTAAACAAATTCTAAAGTGATTGGATTCTGTACCCCAAATTCAGACCCATCAAGATGATCATGTTTAATTGTTACAAATTGTGATTCTTTATGTTTTTGTTATTTTGTATATTAATTTAGGAATGATTTCATAATATTACATATGAACAGGTTAAAAGATATATAAGCATGGATAAAAAAATTTAAATAAATCAAAGATAATTGCTTAGATTTTTATGAAATAATCCAGCATTTCAAAAATATTATATGCAAATCTTCTTGAAATTTTCATCAATAAACAAATTAATAAAATTATTTACAAATTTTCACTACAAATAATATTTCAAAAAAAAAAAAAAAAGACAAAAAAAATATATTTTCTACCGATTTTTTGCAAATAATCGGTCAAAGATGATCAGTAATCCACAAAGTCAGTTTCACAATGTTTTTAACACATTTTCTACAATTTTTCTACAAAACATAATCTTGAGAAAATATTATCGGTAGTCTATAGAAAATCCGTAGATATATTTTGCTACGGGGTCTTTACCGAAAAAGTATATTTTGTAGATAATCCATAGGTAATCTGTCGATAAATAAAGAGCCCTCTTGAGGAAATTGATTTGTCATTCTTGGAAGTTTTAAATAGAGATGGAGCTAGAATTTAATATAAAAGGGATATAAATTAAAATATCAAAAATAAAAGAGATAAAATTTTAAATTAAGAGGACAAATTTACAAATATTTTAATATATATAAGAATTTCTTAAAAATTAGGGGGAACGGCGTTTGTCAACCCATCCTACCTCCCTAGCTAGCTCCGTCTTTACCTTTAGGGAGAATTGAATAACGATTTCATGGATCAAATTAACTGATCATGAGACTATCATGAAAAAAATATATTTTATCATAACGTATTGTGTTATATTATAATATTATTTTGTTGTATTATATTGAACACGTATGATGGGAAGAGTAAATGGGGAAAAAAAAAAAAAAATTCGCATAATCCATCTTGTATCTGAATTGTTCACATCCCTGCATTATATACAAAATACATTACGCAATTTTATTCACAATATAGGGGCATAATTTTGTATTTTTAATTTATGTTGCTATATTTAATTAGTGTCCTATGACCTATAGTATCCATACAAATTCAATAATGAGAGAATGAGGCGTCCTAGAATGTTATTAATATTATGAGAAGGCATTTAATATAATTTTCCATTAGTTACGGGCAAAGTTGCAGCTCCTCTCGTTTCAATTGATGTGAAATTATTACATCTCAATTATTGGTCAGTATATTAACAATCATTTGAGATTCCATATTATCTTTCTAATCCCGATATTTTACTCGATAGTTAAGTGCAATTGTAAGAAGCCTGGTTTATATATATATATATATTGCGTTCAGACCAAAATACTATAAAATTAACTCTTTTTTTTCCTTTTTCTCAAAATCTTACCATAATAAATCAAAATTTTGGAGAGGTTAATCATGAGAGATCACATGAGGATCATACTTATAATTTTCTTGGTATTGGGATTTTAGTTATATACTTTACATTTTTCTTTCATGATTTGTGAACTTTTATTAACTTTTTGGGTTTCTGACCTTATCCACGTGTATAAGTTGAACTTTAGGCTAGATGGGTAGATCCCAATAATATATATATATATTGGTTAGATCCCAATAATATATATATTGGTTCTATAGTCCATTTCCATGTGTTGAGTCGGGAGGACCAATTAGGGTGTAAAGTTCTCCGTACCAATGGTAACCGTGCTCCCAAGGACTCGAATTCGAGACCCTGGTTAAGGTAGAATAGCGCTGAACTGTTAAACTACACACTTGGTGGTATAATATATTTATATATATGAAAAGGTGTCAAAAAATTAAATGAGGATATATTTACAATTTTAGCCCAAACCACTAAACCAGTGAACCACTAGCAAAAGTGCCCAAATTCATCTGTGAGGCCCAACCCATATGAAATGGGGCAAATCAGAAACAATGAAACCCAATAAACAGAGCAATGTGCAAAAATAGGCATTTAGAAATTAGAAGGATTTCGTCTAAAAAAAGAAATTAGAATGGATTGTTTCATCATCAAGTAAACCAACTCCCTTCATTGTTTTCTTTTTGTTCAATTTAATTTTTCCTTATTCTTAAATTAATTTATAAAAAGTATTACAAAATTTAATCAAATTTGTCAACACATGACAAAATATTTAATATAGTCATATAATTTTTAATATACAAGCTTATTTTTTTAATCCCACAAATTAGATAATCAAGTCTAATAACAATATCAACATTCGGTCCGGTAACTTTAATTTCGGAAATTTCTTTCTCTATTTTCCTTTTTCAATATGCACTCTCAATTTACATATGGGAGGAATAATAAATAAATTTATTCTTTTCGTTTTGAGTTTTTCCCTTTTTTCTTGGAATCTTGACAAGAAGGTATTCCTTCCTTTGGCGTCTCCATTTTCACTTGAATTGGAGAATGTAGCTAGATTGCGTGTTTAGAGATCATTTTATTGTATTTTCGAAATAATTTGTTATGTCATGACTTTATATAATATTTTTATAATTGGTAGCTATTTAATTAATTATATTTTTCTATTGATGGTGGTAATATTATTCCTAAAAGAATCTACAACTAATAATCAATTTATCGAACCAAAGTTCACATGGTCCAACGAGTTACGGTAATTATATCCTCAACCCAGTTCAATCAAACCAATATATTAAAAAATGAATATTTTATGTTTATTATTTAATTGATTAGCTTCCAACATAATTTGAACTAAGATTTTCTTATAAAGTAGATACACGTCTCTTTGTAAAAGAATAATTGAGTCAGGAAAGTCATATCCATGTTAAAGTTAAGCTGTAGTCAAGTTTGGAAAAAATATGGTTACGAATTAATGATCCAACATGACAATAATTAACGAAAATAATAAGGTAAAGATTACAAACTTTTGACATGCAATATTAGTCTTCCTGAAAAGCAAAATCCAAACAGTATTACTTCCACATTAAACTACATTTTCCCTCTCTCCTTATTTATTCAATTCTTTCCTTCACGTAAACATAAATTTTCAGAGTAATTAATCCAACGTTCATATGATTATTTCCTAAGTTATTTGATCATTATTTCCTTCTTCTCTGATTTCTGTTCTTCGAGCGCAGGCAATGGAATTATCATGTTCGTCTGCACCGTTCGCCGCCATGTCCGGCCACTTCCGCCGCCTCTCTGTGCCTGAACCCCACCGCCGGAGCCCTAATCTCGTCTCCTTTTCACAAAATTGGCCTCAATCTTCGTCCTATAGTACTACCACGAGTGCCAAAGCTAGCACCTCATCGTCCTTCTTTGGAATTTCGCTCCCCCAGCACCGCCATGATAATAGTTTCAGTTCACTTCCTAAAACGAAACGATTTTTCGTGGTTGCTGGAATCTTCGAGAGGTTTACAGAGAGAGCGATTAAATCGGTGATATTTTCGCAGCGAGAAGCGAAGGCCTTAGGCAGAGATATGGTGTTCACTCATCACCTATTGCTAGGCCTCATCGCAGAGGATCGCGGCCCGGGGGGGTTCCTAGGATCGGGAATCACCATTGATGCTGCGCGAGAAGCTGTGCGGAATTTGTGGCGGGAGGGGAACCGGAATGATGGGGTGAGTAATGCGCCGCCGCAATCGGAGACTTCGGCGACGAGTGTGCCGTTCGCGGCGAGCACGAAGCGAGTTCTTGAGGCGGCAGGGGAGTATTCGAGGAGTATGGGGCATAATTTCATAGCTCCGGAGCATATCGCGATTGGTTTGTTTGCAGCTGATGATGGCAAAGCTAATCGCGTCCTCAAGAGGTATAATGATATAATCTGTTCATGAATTTCGCTCAAGATGAAGATGATTTAGTTCTTTAAACTGTTATCATTTTGTTGCGTGCTGAACTTGCCTGAAATGGTTTCAGATTAGGTGTAACTGTGAATTATTTGGCTGCGGTAGCAATCGCCAGACTTCAAGTGGAGCTTGCGAAAGAGGGAAGAGAACCAGATAACTCTGCACCAAAACTGCCGCGTGAGAGTATCTTCCCTGGTAAAATCATTCAAGCTAGAATCCAAGAAAAGACGAAAGGTTGAAATATTTTTGTTTTTGCAGTTTTATTCTTACGCTGGCCTCCCTTGTGACTATGTGTAATTACACAAACATCCCCTTTTGGTTTCAGGATTACTAATACCCCTTTTAAGTTTCGACTTCGAACTGCGAAAATTTGATCAAAACAGTCAACTTATGCTAAAATTTGAATTATGGCATTGACAGGGGTAACTGTAAAGCGGAAATAAGGGCAAAGGAAAAATGTGTAATTGCAAGATAAAGAGGGGATATATGTGTAAATTATACATAGTTACGGACACAATAGGGACACAACTATTATTGCTCTGGATATTTCTCTAGTTACTCAGAGCATTACTGATGTTTAACAGAGAAAGAAGCTCTTGAACGATTCTGTGTGGATCTTACAACCCGTGCTAGCAAAGGACTAATTGATCCTGTGATTGGTCGCGAAACTGAAATCCAGAGGATCATTGAAATTCTTGGCAGAAGAACAAAGAGTAACCCAATTCTTCTCGGTGAAGCTGGAGTTGGAAAAACAGCAATAGCAGAAGGATTGGCCCTACATATTGCTGATGGAAATATACCCTCCTTTCTTGTGGTAAATGATGAAACCATTTTGTAATTGATATATTTTGCCTGCCAAAATTCTTGATTATGAACATTGTTTTCTCGACAGGGAAGGCGCATATTGTCCTTAGATGTTGGCCTGTTAATAGCAGGTGCGAAGGAGAGGGGCGAGTTAGAGTTACGTGTTACAACATTATTAAAGGAAATTAAGAGATCAGGTAACAACCTGTCTGGATTATGTGTAAGGGTCAAAATATTACAGACTGTTGCTCAGATTTATGTTGGCATATTACAGGTAATATCATCCTCTTCATTGATGAAGTTCACACGCTTATTGGTTCCGGCACAGTTGGACATGGAGGTAAGGGATCTGGTCTGGATATAGCTAATTTGTTGAAGCCATCACTTGGTCGGGGCGAGATACAGGTGACAACTTCATTAAAAAGACATCACAGCTTAAAACAAATAATTCAAAATAATAATAACAAAAAAAATTCTGGCAGTGTATTGCATCTACCACTATGGATGAGTTCAGACTGCATTTTGAGAAGGATAAAGCCTTGGCCAGAAGATTTCAGCCCGTTTGTGTTGATGAACCAAACAAGGTATAATTTATATTTGTCCTAATTTATTTAGTTTTACTATGTTCTATTTCCATTTTCTCTAACATTTTGTAGGAAGATGCAGTTGAGATACTGCTCGGTTTGCGTGAAAAGTATGAGACGTATCACAAATGCAGATACACTTTCGAGGCCATAAACGCGGCAGTATATTTGTCAGAAAGATACATTACAGATAGATATCTTCCTGATAAAGCCATTGATCTTATAGACGAGGCAGGAAGTAGAGCTTGTATGGAAGCGTCTAAGAGGAGAAAGGAAAATCAAACTTCAATACTTTTGAAGTCACCTACTGATTATTGGCAAGCAATTAGGGCTGTACAGGCCATGCATGACAAGGTAAATTTGCTCCCCTATCTATTCGCAAGTTTTACAAATTTTTTGGGGGAATAATTACACTAACATACCCTGACATGAACTTCCCCTGAATTTTGAAAATTTACAAAAAGTTCCCTTCATTACCCTAAGATTTGGCTTAAGGCATGCTATTATAGTCATAATTATAGAAGTAACTATTTGCACCAAAAACAAAATTATAGAAGTAACTATTGAATACTAAGTGTCGAAGGGCAAAGTAAGGTATTCATGAAAACTTAGAGATGATATCATTAAAATTCATCCATCCACCTGTAAGATAAATTCTTTGACAGAGGAAGTTTCTATAATTTCTTATATACCTCGGGGGAATTTTATGTAATTAGGCCAAACATGAGGGTACGCCAGTTTAACTATCCTTTTGTTTTTTTCTTTTTAAAATCCTGGCATTCAAATTGCATTTATCTGATGATGACATGTCCTAGATCGAAGAGGATGGAAATCAAAATGCTGATGCTACTTTCTCATCCTCGTCCTTCGAAGCTGAGTAAGTTTTTTTTTTTCTTCCACCACATTCGTGAATAATTGATTGAATTGAATTGCATGAATTCGACTTCTTAATATATATTTTCTTTTTTTCTTCGAACAGGATTACGATTATTGGACCTGAGGACATAGCAGCTATTGCTTCATCCTTGACAGGAATTCCAGTTAAGAAACTATCATCAGATGAAAGAATGCTTCTGGTGGGCCTTGATGAACAGCTCAAGAAACGAGTCATCGGCCAAGATGAAGCTGTTGCTGCCACTTGTCGGGCTGTGACGAGATCCCGTGTTGGGATAAACGATCCAGATCGACCAATTGCTTCAATGCTCTTCTGCGGCCCAACCGGTGTGGGCAAAACAGAACTCGCTAAAGCTCTAGCAACAACCTATTTTGGATCTGTAAGAAAATCTTGCAACTGCTGCACTGCTTTTCCCTTTTATAACATAGTTTTATGTTTTGATCAAATTAATGTTGTAGGAGTCGGCCATGCTAAGATTGGACATGAGCGAATACATGGAACGACATTCTGTGAGCAAGTTAATAGGATCTCCACCAGGTTATGTAGGCTATGGAGAAGGAGGAACTCTTACAGAAGCTATCAGAAAACAGCCATTTACAGTCTTGCTCTTAGATGAGATTGAGAAAGCTCACCACGATGTATTCAATATTCTCTTACAACTACTTGAAGATGGTCACCTCACAGATTCTCAGGTTTAATTTTGTAATGAAAACCTGTGGTCCTTTTTCTGTATTTTTGAATAAATTGCATCATGATGATTTTTCGTATTTTTGCAGGGTCGGAGGGTATCGTTTAAGAATGCCCTTGTGGTAATGACTTCGAATGTGGGATCTGCTGCCATAGCTAAGGGTGGATACAGATCCTTTGGTTTATTTATTGATGAAGATGACACTGGTTCATATGATGGAATGAAATCATTGCTGATGGAGGAGCTTAAGGCTTACTTCAGGCCAGAATTCCTCAATAGGATTGATGAAGTAGTGGTCTTCAGGCCTCTTGAGAAACCTCAGGTTTGAGGTTTTTTATTGATATTTAGTTATAAATCACTTCTGTTTTACCAATATATATTAATTTCAATGTTCTTGTGTAGTTTCATTAAGTTTAAGAAATTACACTAAACTGTCCAGAAGATAGCTTACAAAGGAGAATTTAGCAGTTTTCCTTTACATTCAAATCCTAACCTGATTTATTCATCATTTCAGATGCTTGAAATACTGAATATAATGCTTAGTGAGGTAAAACAACGGCTTATATCGTTCGGAATCAAACTGGAGGTATCAGAAGAAGTTAAGAACCTGATATGCGAACACGGATACGACAAGAGTTATGGTGCTCGGCCTCTCAGGAGAGCCGTTACACGAATTATTGAAGATCCATTGAGTGAATCTTTACTTTCTGGGAATTACAAACCCGGAGATACTGCTGTGATTCATTTGGATGATTCCGGTAACCCTACTGTCACCAATGGATCAAACAAGAGACTCGAAATATCTGATACGACTTCCATGTTATAGGTACGGATTCATTCTGCTGCTTTCAGGCTGTATATTTGGGTGTATAATGTAATTAATTACTTGATTCATCAAAGTGTACAAAAAAGAACTGCATAATATCTAAAATTCATATTTCAACACACAATTAGTATCCCTTGTTTCCACGAATGCGAGCTCTCATGTCAACCTGAAAGAACATGCAAAAACTTTAGCAGGAAGCTTATCTGAAGGTCAACCACAAATCCCGAAATTGCAAGAATACAAAACCTACATGTCCTAATAATTTAAAATTCGGGTGCATGGATATAAACACGAGAATTCAGACACAACACAAATAAAAAGCTCATTCTTTTTCTTACATTTAAAACTTAAAAGTCGTGAGATATCCCCACAAGACAAGACACTATAAAAAATAATAATAATTTTAAAAATGTCAGTGCAGCCTAAGAAATTGTCATGATTGGTGGTTTCCGACAACCAAATCGTTGTATAAGATCATAATTAGTAGTTTCGAGACCTATCGACCTGAAGTTGAACCAATTAAAACTTTAAAACATATGAAAAAGTGAAGAAATTCAGTGTTGGCATGCAAATACCTTTGCAGTTTGCACGACTTCGCCATTTCTACCGTTTTTCTTCTCTGCTTTTACTCATGGGAATTCACATATTATTCCCACTGTGTTAATATATTTAATGGGCTTTTTATGGGCCTTTATTCATTGGATTAGTCTCTAATGGGCCGGTTCCGTACAGTATGCTACCCATTTTATTCTAAATCATAAATGATAATAATTCCAGAATTAATATGCAGATTTTGGTGCACGCAGTCACATTGCCCAGTTTATGGTATGAAAATAGACAAACTATGTTGACTTTAAATACCTCAAAATAATGAAAAATCTTATTTCTCGGACTTTTTTTTTGGCCCTGACCGTTTGATCATGATCATATTTAGCCATTTTTATTATAATCGTTCTTAATTTTCATTCTTAGTGTCCTCGGTGGTATAACTTGCTTACGTTAAAAAAATTGAAAAATTATTTAATCGTAAAATACTCAAATTTAATTTATTTCAACATTGAATTAAAAGAGAATGTGGAAAGTGACAAAAGAGAAACGAAAGATATATAATAGGAAATATATGTATTTTTATGAGGAGTTAGAGACTTTTTGTCATATACTAATCTTAGGATTCTTTTCCATTTAACATACTAGCTACACATCAAGATCAGGTAATTCCGTTAATTAACAAACATTAAAAATTTAAAACGTAATTCGGTTACCATAAGAATCTTTGAGATCAAGTAATATACTCCTTTGTGAGATCATCTCATATTTTCTGTTTTTTTTTTTAAAATTTATTTCCATAGCCATTCGGGTAACTAACTACTTGAGTTTTCTATACATAGTCAACTCACTCACTAAACATTTTCTAATTTGACCGGAACTCTTATAAAATCAAAACTCAAATTTATTTCCATAGTTATTAAGCTATTTTGTATGTTAGATTCAAATTTTATTTTAGAATTCTACACACATTCGACTTTATCATCGTGAAAAATAAGCATTATATAAGACCCTCCTCTCACTAAATTTTCTCTCAAGTCAGAGTGACATTTCTCACACTACACTTTCTCTCAACTCATCTGTAATCCAGAGTGGTTCTTCGTTTACATGCATCGGCAATGGCGACAACATCTTTACTTCCACCCGGATATTGTTTTGATCCTAAAGATGATGATCTTATTTATTACTTGAAGAAGAAAATCAACAACGATCCGATCGAGACCGGTGACATACGTGAGGCCAATGTTTATGATTATGATCCGAAGACGCTCACCGACGGTACGTTCTTGCATGCACATGATTAATGTTCTTTTTTCGTATTTCTTTTATTTATGTATCATAGTTCGTAAGAGTTCTTGAAATCAAGATTAGTTAATATTCTTGTGTTTGTTCTTTTATATATAGTAGTATGACTACGTTTAGGGTTCTTAAATTCTTCTTGTTTTTATGTCTCTTTTAATTTTTACATATATCATAGTACTATGACATGATCTTTGTTTAGGATTATTAATGAAAACATGATTAATATATCTTGTTTTTATGTCCTTTTAATTTACCGTATCATAGTATTATCTTTGTTTAGGGTCGTTCTTGAAAACATGAAAATATATTCTTATTTTTATGTCTTTTTAAATTTATATATCAAGTATGATCTTTTTTAGGGTTCTTGAAAATTGTTTTCGTATATTAATGTCCTATTACTAAAAGTTCAGGTCGAAATTAGAACTCCCCAAACCATAAGCTATAATTAATTAGAATGTAAACCAGAAATTATTAGTTGCATGAATATTCATGCATTGACGGATCAAAGTGTATTTAATCTCTATAATTATTCGACTAATGCAAGTTCAATATTTATTTTTCTTTCAGAAAAATTTCCTGGAGGACTTGGACAAGATGAAATGTTTAACTTTTTCACCCCAAGAGAGCGAAAATATCCAAACGGATCGAGGCCCGACCGGAGAGCCGGCAACGGATATTGGAAAGCAAACGGCGCCGATATAAAGATCAAAGTGGAAGACAAAGTCGAGGGTTTTAAAAAAGTTTTGGTCTTCTATTATGGAACGGCTTCTGATCCAAAAAAAATAAAAACCAATTGGATCATGCACGAGTACAGATTGAATCAAGATTCAAGGCGCAAAAGAAATGCACAAGACATGAGGGTACGCATTTATAACATATTATCATACTAATAATTTTGATTAACTTAGCTAATTTATGATCAAATATACTTAATATTTTCTATCTTGATCGACTTGCAGTTGGATGATTGGGTTTTATGCCGTATTTACGAAAGAGGTGCTGTTAGAAATCAAGAACGGGCTCAAAATCCGATTGTCGTTCATCATCAGAATGATAGTGCTCAAGTAGCTGCAGAAGAAGCCAACAGTATAACTACCATTGCAGCTGCAGAACCAACTGCGACGACATACACGGGCGACGAATGCGAGCAGTCAATGGCTGTCGATAACGCAAATCAGACGAACAACCAAGAGATGATCAACTTTGGCAACAATTTTGGAACTTCAAGCAGTGATCATCTACATTTAGACCAGACCTACAGCGAAGAAGCAGCTGATCTTCCACTTTTCAGCGAAGAAGAAGTAGAATTCTTAAGGAAGTGCTGCAGCGATAATAACATCGAAGTTGAAGCTCAACAGGCGCAGCCGGCATTAATCCATCAGCCTGTAGATTGGAATGATCCCATTTACATAGAAGATGACAACGATTTGGAGATGGCAGATCAATATGGTACTAACATCGAAGTCGAAGCTCCACAGACGCAGCCGGCATTAATCCATCAGCCTGTAGATTGGAATGATGCCATTTACATAGAAGATGACAACGATTTGAACATTGAAGCTCAACTGCTGCTAGAAAATTGGAATGACCCTATTAACATTGAAGATGGCAACGATTCGGACATTACAGAAGAGTGTGATACTAACATTGAAGATCTTCGGACGGCTGCACTTGAACAGACGCAGGAATCATCTTATCAGTTTGGAAATTGGGATAACCCCTTTTGTTACATCGAAGATAGCAATGATTTGGAGATTGACGATTTATGGAACTACTAAACTTCAATTAATTGTAAAATCAGCGATCAGACTTGTTTGTTACTTTGTAAAGAATTTCAAGTCATGTATGGAGCTTTTTGCAATTCCTGAAATGACAAGAAGTGATATTGGAATTTATGGGGGTATTTGTAATTTCAGAAATAACAAGAATTAGTCACTAATTTGTGACTAAGAGTTGTCTTATTTCTAGTTAGTCTGTTCAAACGTTTTGATCTGTTATATGTGTAATGTTTTGGGAGCTTTTGCTGAATCATTTGAAAGAAAGAGTAAAGATATGATGACCTATATATGTTCTTGCCTTATTTCCCTGTAACTATATTAGTTTTGCTTGTCATCTATGCTTCATTAGTTTTGTAACAAATAGATGTTAGGGTCCTTATGAAGATAAGAGCTCCGTAGGGTTCATGTGATTTTTTCTTAGGTGAGAAATATGGGTTTGGATCCACCAGATCATTTTTGAGGTGAGATTTGGCCAACGCCGAGATTAGGAGTAACGGCTACTTCCAGATGAATTTCTTTATTTTCTTTATTTCGAATAGAATACAACCAACATGACTCATATCCCGTCTCTATTCTGTTTAATTTGTTAGATGTTAGGAAAATTTCATTTTTGGTCTCATACATTAACTCAAATCTATTTTTATTCCCAATTATTACAGGAATTTCAATTTTCGTCTCACATATTCCAAATATTTCAATATTAGTCTTCCATTAATCTTTCCGTCATATTTGACTAACAATTGATCCAAAATTTTAATTAAAACCCATGAGTTCACCATTATCATCTTAATTTGGTGGGAAATTTTCATTTTTAAACTCTAACTTTACCTCCCAACATTTTCACTCTATTTTCTTTCCAATGGCGTTATTCTCATATCGCACTTTGTTGATAAATTTTAATAGGCTTCTTATTGGCCGGATTCCGTACGGTTATGCTACCCAGTTTATATAATTCATATATGATAATAATTCCAGAATAATTAATATACAGGTTTTGGTGGTATCACATTGCCCAGTTTATTGTATGAAAATAGACAAACTAATGAACGATGTTAACCTTAAATACCCGGAAATAATGAAAAATTAATTTTTTATCTTCCAATTTTACCTTTATTTTAAATTTTGGTCCTAATCTTTTGATTTTAATTATTTTTATTATAATTTTTTGTTTTCATCCTTCGTAAAGAAAAAAAAAAAAAGAAAAACAAGTTGAGTTGACATGCTTACCGTAAAAGAATAAAAAAATAATTTTCTTCTAGAATAGTCAAATTTAATTTCTTAAAAAAAGTTTAGTTCAACATTGAATTAAAAGAGAGAGAGAGTTTAAAAATATTTTCTCCTATCCCAAACCTTTTTATTTATTTTTCTTGTTCAATATCGAAAACTTTTTTATGGGTACACTTAAATCATGTACTTTTAACCTTTACGCATGGTAAAGTTTTTGTGTCTTCGATAATTTAGTTACCTTGGGATTCTTTTCCATTTAAGATACTAACTACGCATCAAGATCCGGTAATTCTGTTAATTAACAACCCCTACAAATTGAAACATTAAAACATACTTCAACTGGCATAAGAATCTTCGAGATCAAGTAACTACTTGAATTTATCAGTGTAAGTCAAATTTATTTTTGTTTTGAGAGTTCTATACATAAAGTCAACCAACTCACTAAACATTCTCTAATTTGACCCGAACTCTCTTATAAAATGATAACTCAAATTTATTTCCATAGTTATTGGGTTACTTGTTGTGTAAGTTAAATTCAAATTTTATTTCAGAATTCCACACACATTCCACTTTATCATCTTGAAAAATAATTAAGCATTATATAAGACCCTCTTCTCACTAAATTTTTCTCTCAAGTCAGAGTAACATTTCTCACACTACACTTTCTCTCAACTCATCTGTAACCTAGAGCGGTTCTTCGTTTACGTGCATCGGCAATGGCAACAACATCTTTACTTCCACCTGGGTATTGTTTTGATCCTAAAGATGATGATCTTATTTATTACTTGAAGAAGAAAATCAACAACGATCCGATCGAGACTGGTGACATATGTGAGGCCAATGTTTATGATTATGATCCGAAGACACTCACCGATGGTACGTTCTTGCATGCATGATTAATGTTCTTTCTTGTTGTGTCCTTTTTTGTTTATATATCATAGTTCGCGAGGGTTCTTGAAAACAAGATTAATTAATATTCTGGTTTGTTCTTTTATATATCATAGTATGACTACGTTTGCGGTTCTTGAAGAAAGATTATTCTTGTTTTTATGTCTTTTTTAACTTATATATCATATTATGATAATTATTTGGGGTCGTTCTTGATGAAAACACCATTAATATACCCTGTTTTTGTGTATTTTTTAATTTATATAACATAGTACGTGTATGATCTTTGTTTAGGGTTCTTGAAAGCATGATTAAGTTATTCTTGTTTTCATATCTTTTTTAAATTTATATATCATGCATAATGTGATCTTTGTTTAACGTTTTTGAAAACATGATAAATTTGTTTATTCTTGTTTCCATGTCCGTTTTTTAATTATATATCATAACGTGATCTTTGTTAAACGTTCTTTATTCAACACTAAATTATTCATGAACTAATGCAACTTTAATATATACTTTTCTTTCAGAAAAATTTCCTGGAGGAGTTGGACAAGATGAAATGTTTAACTTTTTCACCTCGAGGGAGCGAAAGCACCCGAACGGATCGAGGCCTGACCGGAGAGCAGGTAACGGATATTGGAAAGCAACTGGCGCCGATATAAAGATAAAAGTTGAAGAAAAAGTCGAGGGGTTTAAAAAGGTTTTGGTCTTCTATTACGGAACCCCTTCTGATCCAAAAAAAATAAAAACCAACTGGATCATGCACGAGTACAGATTGAATCAAGATTCAAGGCGCAAAAGAAATGCACAAGACATGAGGGTACGCATATATAACATATTATCATACTAATAATTTTGATTAACTTAGCTAATTTATGATCAAATATACTTAATATTTTCTAATCTTGACCGATTTGCAGTTGGATGATTGGGTTTTATGCCGTATTTACGAGAGAGGTGCTGTAAGAAATCAAGAACGGACTCATCCAATTGTGGTTCATCATCAGAATGAGAGTGCTCAAGTAGCTGCAGAAGAAGCCAACAGTATAACTACCATTGCAGCTGCAGAACCAACTGCGACGACATACACGGGCGACGAATGCGAGCAGTCAATGGCTGTCGATAACGCAAATCAGACGAACAACCAAGAGATGATCAACTTTGGCAACAATTTTGGAACTTCAAGCAGTGATCATCTACATTTAGACCAGACCTACAGCGAAGAAGCAGCTGATCTTCCACTTTTCAGCGAAGAAGAAGTAGAATTCTTAAGGAAGTGCTGCAGCGATAATAACATCGAAGTTGAAGCTCAACAGACGCAGCCGGCATTAATCCATCAGCCTGTAGATTGGAATGATCCCATTTACATAGAAGATGACAACGATTTGAACATTGAAGCTCAACTGCTGCTAGAAAATTGGAATGACCCTGTTAACATTGAAGATGGCAACGATTCGGACATTACAGAAGAGTGTGACACTAACATTGAAGATCTTCGGACTGCTGCACTTGAACAGACGCAGGAATCATCTTATCAGTTTGGAAATTGGGATAACCCCTTTTGTTACATCGAAGATAGCAATGATTTGGAGATTGACGATTTATGGAACTACTAAACTTCAATTAATTGTAAAATCAGAGATCAGACTCGTTTGTTACTTTGTAAAGAATTTCAAGTCATGTATGGAGCTTTTTGCAATTCCTGAAATGAAAAGAAGTGATATTGGAATTTATGGGGGTATTTGTAATTTCAGAAATAACAAGAATTAGTCACTAATTTGTGACTAAGAGTTGTCTTATTTCTAGTTAGTCTGTTCAAACGTTTTGATCTGTTATGTGTAATGTTTTGGGAGCTTTTGCTGAATCATTTGAAAGAAAGAGTAAAGATATGATGACCTATATATGTTCTTGCCTTATTTCCCTGTAACTATATTAGTTTTGCTTGTCATTTATGCTTCATTAGTTTTGTAACAAATAGATGTTAGGGTCCTTATGAAGATAAGAGCTCCGTAGGGTTCATGTGATTTTTTCTTAGGTGAGAAATATGGGTTTGGATCCACCAGATCATTTTTGAGCTGAGATTAGGCCAACGCCGAGATTAGGAGTAACGGCTACTTCCAGATGAATTTCTCTATTTTCTATATATCGGTCAGAATGCAGCCAACATGGCTCAAATTCCTTCTCTATTCTGTTTAATTTGTTAGACATTAGGGAAAATTTCATTTTTGATCACATACATTAACTCAAATCTATTTTTGATCTCAATCATTACAGGAATCTCAATTTTAGTCCCACATATTTTAAAACATCTCAATGTTAGTCTTTCGTTAATCTTTTCGTCCTTTTACTAACGGTTAACCTAAAATTCCAATTAAAACCCGTTAGTTCACCGTTATCATACCAATTTGGGGGAAAATTTCTCATTACTTAAACCCAAACTTTACCTTTCAACATTTTCGCTCTGTTTTCTTCCCAATCGAGTTATTCTCCATATCGCACTTTGTTGATATATTTTAATAGGCTTCTTATGGGCCGGACTCCGTACGGTTATGTTACCCATTTTATACAATTCATAAATGACAATAATCCCAGAATAATTAATATGCAGATTTTGGTGGCATCACATTGCTCAATTTATATTTACTATATGAAAGGCAAAAATGCAAATTTGGTCCTGTAAGTTTATAATTTTAGCAATTTACTTTTCTCTGTTTCAAAATTTGTAATTAAGTCCTGTAAGTTTGTAATTTTGACAATTTTGATTCTGTACGTTTGAAGATTTGCAATTAAGTGCTATAAGTTCTAAAATTTTACAATTTATGTCCAAATTCAGACAACTTGAGCAGTGCTTAAATTCAGATTAAGACAACCTCTTCTTTGTTTGAGTTGCTCCCACACACGCAAATCGAAAGATCCCACTTGTCCTGGACTGGAACAAGTATGTAGAGATATTCGTGTGTATCGTAGTCGTCCGTCTCCGATTTGCTGGCCAATAAGATCTCTAAGATTGACCAAGTTGCTGAGTTGGTTTAGTTATTCTTTTTTATTGAAAAGGAGTCAGTTGCTTAAGCGAGTCACCTTCTTATAGGTTCCGCTGGACGATACGATATTTTCGTTTAAATGTAGTTATGTTTTTTTATTTAAATTTCCTTTTATTAGATACGTCATATATATAATAATTTTTTTACACAAAAAAATATTTTGGTCATGTCATCCCGTCAAGTCAGTAAAAAAATGAGCTACGTGATCAATTCCGGCAACTAATAAATTTTTCTGCGAAAATCGGACATAAATTGTAAAATTTTAGAACTTACAAGACTTAATTGCAAATTTCGAAACGGATAAGACCAAAATTACCAAAATTACAAACTTACAGGACTAAATTATCAAAATTGCAAACTTATAGGACCACATTTGCATTTTCGCGTTGTAGCATTTTCGCGTTGTATAAAAATAGACAAACTAATGATTAACTATGTTGACTTTAAATACCTCGAAAATAATAAAAAATCTCATTTTTTATCTTCCAATCGTGCCATTTTTTTTTTTAATATTTTGGTACCAATCTTTTGATCTTTATTATTTTTAATTATTTTTATTATGATTTTTTTAAATTTTCGTCCTTCATATCGTATGGCACTAGAAAAAAAATAAAATTAGTTGACATGCTTACAGTAAAAAAAAAAGAAAATAATATTCTTCTAGAATAGTCAAATTAAATTATTTTTAAAAAGTTTAGTTTAACATTGAATTAAAAGAGAACGTGGAATGTGATAAAAGAGTGAGTAAGTTTTGAATTTATAATGATGAAGAGTTGAAAAAAATTTAAAAGATTTTTCTCCTATTCAAAGACATTTTTTTTTTTTTTTTATTTCTCAAAGTTTCTCCCCACCTAATTGAATGAAAGACATTTCATGGGTATGCTTAAATCATGTAATTTTTTAACCTTTACGCATAGTAAAGTTTTTGTACCTTCAGTAATTTAGTAATCTTGGGATTCTTTTTCATTTAAGATACTAACTACGTACCCATCAAGATCCGGTAATTCTGTTAATTAACAACCTTTACAAATTGAAACATTAAAACATACTTCAGCTGCCCTAAGAATCTTCGAGATCAAGTAACTACTTGAGTTTATCAGTGTAAGCTAGATTTATTTTTGCATTGAGATTTGAGAGTTCTATACATAGAGTCTATGATGCACGGACACGGACACGGCGATACGGACACGACACGACACGACACGACACGGATACGGCAATACGGATTTTTTCTTGAATTTCCCACGTAAGGAGTGTCGGACACGGTGTCGGACACGAGTGTCCGACACGACACGGCAAAATGATATTTTTAGAAGTGTCCGTGTATCATAGCATAGAGTCAACCAACTCACTAAACATTCTCTAATTTAACCCGAACTCTCTTATAAAATGAGAACTCAAATTTATTTCCATAGCTATTGGGCTACTTGTTTTGTAAGTTAAATTCAAATTTTATTTCAGAATTCCACACACATTCGACTTTATTATCGTAAAAAATAAACATTATATAAGACCCCTTCTCACTAAATTTTTCTCTCAAGTTAGAGTGACATTTCTCACACTACACTTTCTCTCAACTCATCTACAACAATGGCAACGACATCTTTACTTCCACCTGGGTATTGTTTTGATCCTAAAGATGACGATCTTATTTATTACTTGAAGAAGAAAATCAACAACGATCCGATCGAAACTGATGATATACGTGAGGCCAATGTTTATGATTATGATCCGAAGACGCTCACCAATGGTACGTTCTTGCATGCATGAATATAATCATGATTAATGTTCTTCGTGTTGTTCTTGATTTATACACCATATATAGTTCGAAAGGCTTCTGTAAAGCAAGATTAATTAATATTCTTGTTTGTTCTTTTATATATCGTAGTATGACTACGTTTCAAGAACTATATCATAGAATTATCTCTGTTTAGGGTTCTTGAAAACTTGATTAATATATTCTTGCTTTTTTGTCTTTTTTAATTTATATATCATATTATGATATTTGTTTAGGGTCGTCGTTCCTGAAAACACGATTAATATATCTTCTTTTTATGTATTTTTTAATTCATATATCATAGTACATATGATCTTTGTTTAGGTTAGGATCGTTCTCGGAAACATGATTCATATATTCTTGTTTTTATATCCTTTTCAATTTATATATCAAGTAAGTATGATCTTTGTTTAGGTTTTTTGAAAACATGATTAATTATTCTTGTTTTCTTATCTTTTAAAATATATAAATATATATATATATATCATGCATAAGGTGATCTTTGTTTAACGATCTTGAAAACGTGATTAATTTGTTTATTCTTGTTTTCATGTCTTTTTTTATTTATATATTATAACATGATCTTTGTTGAACGTTCTTTATTTAATTTTTCAAATTATTCAACTAATGCAAGTACTTTAATATAATGTTTCTTTCAGAAAAAATTTCTGGAGGAGTTGGACAAGATGAAATGTTTAACTTTTTCACCCTGAGGGAGCGAAAGTATCCGAATGGATCGAGGCCCGACCGGAGAGCCGGAAATGGATATTGGAAAGCAAACGGTGCCGATATAGAGATAAAAGTTGAAGACAAAGTTGAGGGTTTCAAAAAGGTTTTGGTCTTCTATTACGGAACCTCTTCTGATCCAAAAAAAAATAAAGACCAATTGGATCATGCACGAGTACAGATTGAATCAAGATTCAAGGCGCAAAAGAAATGCACAAGACATGAGGGTACACACGTACACACACACACACACATATATATATATATATATATATATATATATATATATATATATATATATATATAACATATTATCAAAATTAACGGAACTCTAACGGTGTCTAGGGACCTCAATTGAAACAGTATTTATGGGGACTAATCCGTAATTTCAAAAAATGGAGGGATTAATTTGTAATTATGCAAAACCTCAAGGGACCTTGGTGTAATTTGCCCATATTTTAATAGGCTTCTTATGGGCCGGACTCCGTACAGTTATGCTACGCATTTTATACAATTCATAAATTGATATAAAATTGAATAATAAATGCACGAAATAAGACAAGAGCTAGAGAAAAATTATCTCTATCTATAATAATATGTATTACTGTAAATCAGCTTTCGAATTGTTGTACATCAAACAAACTGAATTGAGACACTATTTATAAGGAAAATTTCACAGCATTTACTGTGCATATACGCGTAACATTTAATGTTGCATCTAGATTTTACTCCTTTGTCAAAATTTCTGAGCAGGAATATGGCATCCCACTTTCAGCCGCAATGCCGCAATTTTGACCATTTTTAACATTCCCCCTTGGGATGCCGATATGATCGTCCTCAAGAGGTATAATGATATAATCTGTTCATGAATTTCACTCAAGATGAAGATGATTTAGTTCTTTAAAATGTTATCATTTTGTTGTGTGCTAAACTTGCCTGAAATGATTTCAGATTAGGTGTAACTGTGAATTATTTGGCTGCGGTAGCAATTACCAGACTTCAAGTGGAGCTTGCGAAAGAGGGAAGAGAACCAGATAACTCTGCACCAAAATTGCCGCGTGAGAGTATCTTCCTTGGTAAAATCATTCAAGCTAGACCCCAAGAATTTTGCAGTTCAATTCTTACGCTGGCCTCCCTTGTAGCTATATGTAATTACACAAACATCCCCTTTTGGTTTCAAAATAAAAATACCCCCTTTTAAGTTTCGACTTCGAACTGCGAAAATTTGATCGAAACAGTCAACTTATGCTAAAATTTGAATTATGGCATTGACACAAAGGGGTAAGTGTAAAGTGGAGATTAGGTCAAAGGAAAAATGTGAATTTGCCAGATAAAGAGGGGATATCTGTGTAAATTATACATAGTTACGGACACAATAGGGACACAAGTATTCTTGCACTGGATATTTTGCTAGTTACTCAGAGCATTACTGATGTTTAACAGAGAAAGAGGCTCTTGAACGATTCTGTGTGGTTCTTACAACCCGTGCTAGCAAAGGACTAATTGATCCTGTGATTGGTCGCGAAACTGAAATCCAGAGAATCATTGAAATTCTTGGCAGAAGAACAAAGAGTAACCCAATTCTTCTTGGTGAAGCTGGAGTTGGAAAAACAGCAATAGCAGAAGGATTGGCCCTACGTATTGCTGATGGAAATGTACCCTCCTTTCTTGTGGTAAATGCTGAAACCATTTTGTAATTAATATAATTTGCCTACTAAAATTCTTGATTACGAACATTGTTTTCTTGACAGAGAAAGCGCATATTGTCCTTAGATGTCGGCCTGTTAATAGCAGGTGCGAAGGAGAGGGGCGAGTTAGAGTTAAGTGTTACAACATTACTAAAGGAGATTAAGAAATCAGGTAAGGATATGTTTGGATTATGTGCAAGGATCATAATATTTCAGATTATTGCTCAGACTTATGTTGGAAAATTGCAAGTAATATCATTCTCTTCATTGATGAAGTTCACACGCTTATTGGTTCTGGCACAGTCGGCCGAGGTGGCAAGGGATCTGGTTTGGATATAGCCAATTTGTTGAAGCCATCACTTGGTCGGGGTGAAATACAGGTGACAAATTCATTAAAATGATATTGCAGCTTAAAAACAAATAATAAAAATAAAAAGTTTACGGCCGTGTATTGCATCGACCACTATATATGGATGAGTTCAGACTGCATTTCGAGAACGACAAAGCCTTGGCAAGAAGATTTCAGCCCGTTTGCGTTGATGAACCAAACAAGGTATAGTTTATATTTGTCCTAATTTATTTACTATTACCATGTTCTATTTCCATTTTCTCTAACATTTTGTAGGAAGATGCAGTTGAGATACTACTCGGATTGCGTGAAAAATATGAGACGTATCACAAATGCAGATATACTTTCGAGGCCATAAACGCGGCAGTATGTTTGTCAGAAAGATACATTACAGATAGATATTTTCCTGATAAAGCCATTGATCTTATAGACGAGGCAGGAAGTAGAGCTTGTATGGAAGCGTCTAAGAGGAGAAAGGAAAATCAAACTTCAATACTTTCGATGTCACCTACTGATTATTGGCAAGCAATTAGAGCTGTACAGGCCATGCATGACAAGGTAAATTTGCTCCCCTATCTAGTCGCAAGTTTTACAAATTTTTTGGGGGAATAATTACACTAACATACCCTGACATGAACTCCCCTGAATTTTGAAAACTTACAAAAACTTCCTTTTCAGTACCCTAAGACTTGGCTTAAGGCACGCTATTATAGTCATAATTATAAAAGTAACTATCGAGTACTAAGTGTCGAAGGGCAAAGTAAGGTATTCATGAAAACTTAGAGATGATATCATTAAAATTCATCCGTCCACATGTAAGATAAATTATTTGACTGAGGAAGTTTCTATAATTCTTATATACCTTAGGGGAATTTTATGTAATTAGGCCAAACATTAGGGTATCCAGTTTAACTATCCTTTTGTTTTTCTTTTTTAAAATCCTGGCATTCAAATTGCATTTATCTGATGATGACATGTCCAAGATCGAAGAGGATGGGAATCACAATGCTGATGCAACTTTCTCATCCTCGTCCTTCAAAGCTGAATAAGTTTTTTTTTCCTTCCACCACATTGGTGAACAATTGATTGACCTGAATCGCATGAATTTGACTTCTTAATACTAGTAAATGCCGCACACTCATTGCGTGTGCAAATAAAAATAATACTATTATTAAATATATTAAAATTAATTTTTATATTGATATATATTCTATAATCAATTTTAATATAATTATTAAATTATGATAAATAAAAAAGATAAAATATAAGGAGAAAAAGATAAAATTTATATTGAAGTAGAGTGAGAGAAAAGTGAAATAATGAAGATGGTGTTGGAAGCATAAATAAATAAATAAGAAAATAGTTTAAGAGTCCAATGAATGAGGAAGAGATTAAGCAATTGAAATACGTGGATAGAATTTGTGTCTGAAAAATAAAAAAAAAAAGAGTTCATGAATTTAGGGATAATACGTTAATAAATAAAAAGAAAAGAAAAAAATGAAAAAGTCAGGGGCAGAAAAGGAAAGAGTCCAAGACACCACATTTGCCCCTAACGCTTAATAATATAGTATAGATATATATTTTCTTTTTTTCTTCGAACAGGATTACGATTATTGGACCTGAGGACATAGCAGCTATTGCTTCATCCTTGACAGGAATTCCAGTTAAGAAACTATCATTAGATGAAAGTGTTAACAAATAGGGTTGCCATGATATTGTGAGGAATTTTGTGTATATTGATTTCTATTGGAACTGAATACATCGTACAAGAATTATATACTGTACAAGATACAACTAACTAGGGAAAGTCAAATATTAGATCAATTAGAATCCCTGAACTATAGGTCTTTCCTAACTAACACTCCCCCTCAAGTTGAGTGTCGGATCCCCGATGTTCAACTTGCTCAAAAGCTTCTCCAAAGATCCTTCCAGTCACGGCTTTCGTAAGGATATCTGCCAATTGGTCCTCAGACCGCACAAAAGGAATATCGATGACTCGTTCCTCCAACTTCTCCTTAATAAAGTGTCTGTCCATTTCTACATGCTTCGTACGATCATGCTGAACTGGATTTTCTGATATGCTGATCGCTGCCTTATTATCGCACTTCAGCTTGCAAGCTTCTTTTACTGGAAACCCAACTTCTTCAAGCACCTTTCTCAACCACAAGACTTCGGTTACTCCCCGTGCAATTCCCCTGAACTCCGCTTCCGCACTAGACAGTGCTACCACTTTCTGCTTCTTGCTCTTCCAAGTCACCAAGTTCCCTCCAACCAACGTGAAGTACCCTGATGTCGATCTCCTGTCTACTGGATTCCCAGCCCAGTCTGTATCGGTGTAGGCCTCGATGTCCAAGTGCCCGTGCTTCTGATATAGAACACCCCTTCCTGGATGTCCCTTCAGGTATCAGCACACCCTCAGTGCTGCTTCCATATGCTCGCTTTGGGGCCGGTGCATGAACTGGCAGAGTACCCCAACTGCATAGGCTATATCTGGTCGGGTATGTGACAGATAAATCAATTTCCCCACTAAGCGTTGGTATTGCCCCTTGTTCGCATCTTCTCTTCCATCTATTATCTGTAATCCATGGTTTACCACCATTGGAGTATCAGCTGGCTTACATTCAAGGAGACCAACCTCAGCGAGCAAACCAAGAACAAACTTTCGTTGGGATATGAAGATGCCTTGCCTCGATCTAAGCACTTCTATCCCAAGAAAGTACTTCAACTCTCCTAAATCTTTCATCTCAAAGTCCTGGAACAAGTTATGCCGGAGCTGAGCTATTTCCTCTGAATCATCCCCCGTGATAATCATATCATCCACATAGATGATCAAGCAGGTGACCTTTCCACTTCTTCTCTTGAGGAATAAGGTATGGTCTGAGTTACTCTGGTGATACCCATATCCTCTCATGGCCACAGTAAATCTGCCAAACCAGGCTCGTGGTTACTGTTTCAGACCATACAAAGCCTTTTTCAACCTGCATACTTTCCCCCTGTCATACCCCTCTGAGAAACCTGGGGGTGGTTCCATATACACCTCCTCCAGTAAATCACCATGTAAGAAGGCATTTTTCACGTCGAACTGATGCAATGGCCAGTCCTGATTTGCTGCTATCGAGAACAGAACCCTGATGGTATCTTTCTTCGCCACTGGAGAGAAAGTCTCTGAGTAATCTACACCATATGTTTGTGTGTATCCCTTGGCCACTAGTCGGGCCTTGTACCGCTCTACACTTCCGTCTGCTCTATGTTTGACAGTGTACACCCAATGGCACCCGATTGCTCTTTTTTCCTCAGGTAATCTGCATATCTCCCACGTACCATTCTTTTTCAGAGCTTCCATCTCATCCCTCATGGCTTGAACCCATCTTTTATCATTGAGTGCATCCTCTACTTTAGTGGGGATTACAGTAGAGTACACGGATGTAGTATACGCCTGCGCTTGACGCGACAAGTTCCTTTGTGCCACATTAGCCACTGGATATCTTGAGCCTTTGTTCCCAAGCTCTGGTTCATACCTCTTGGGTGGGACGCCTCTGTTGGCTCGTGATGGTAACACATATCTGGGTACCTCTGTTTCTGAGTTATGTATCTCGCACTCCCCCTGTTTGTCTTGACTTCCTGCACTGTTAGGTTCATGCTCACAAGAAATACCAATACCAGAACCTGAATCACTGTTACATACCTCGGGGATATCAGCCGGGATGAGTGGAGGCGTGATAGATGGTGTAGTGGTGGGCAGTACTGTAGGAGAGGCAGGCTGGGGTAAACGATCGGTACGACACGGAACGGAGGGATCTATTGAAGGAAGACCCCTTGCCGTCGGTGGAGAAAGCCTACGCCACCATCCGGCAAGAATCAGCAAGAAGGGAGATATTGGGCGGTGATCGGAGTACATCATTGGCGGGACAGTTGAGTAATTCCGGCGTGGGGGCCGGGTTCTTAACCCAGAGATTCCGAGAAAAAGGAAAGGGACTAGTTTCGTCTTCCTCAGGAGAAAACCCCAAGTTCATATCAGTTTCAGGCCAGCGGAACACCAATCCAGGGGGAAGAGGGACCGTCGCCTCTAACCGGAGTGGCGGCGACCGGAATCCCTGGACTTGCTCGAACTGCGGCAGACCAGGGCATAAAAAGGAGGGGTGTTTCGAACTGATAGGGTGGCCGGAGGGCTGGCGGAGCCAGCGGTGTGACGGAGCAGCGCCGGGCTACGCCGGTATAGGGTGAATAGCGGCGCCACATCAGGCCACCGCCAGGGAAGACGAAGAAGAAAGCTCTCCAGTCATGGCGGCGGAAGAACACAACACAGATGAGAAACAAGGCGAAGCTTTTTTAGGTAAAGGGTTTGGTACGGTAAAATATCCGGCCTACCCTCACCCCAATTCCCATTTTAATTTTAAGTCTTCCCCTGCTATTAATTCATGTAATTTCCCAAATAATGCCTCAATTTCTTGTACTGTCCCCACTTGTAATTCTTATAAGGAGAAACAGGGTCAGGCGTGTACCTCTCAAATTAAATCACAGTACAGTGGGTCCATTAACAAAGAGCCCCGTTGGCTCTTTGATTGTGGGGCGTCGGATATGATGACATATGACAAAGGTGATTTGCCAAATTATACAGTGGCCGGGAAATTTTCGATCCAAAGTGCTAATGGTGGCTCTTCCCCGATTCATGGAACGGGGAACATTTCACTTTCTCCCTCGATTAATTTAAGAAATTGCTTACATGTGCCTAGCCTGTCCTGCAAATTACTGTCTATTAGTCATGTCACGAAAGAATTAAACTGCATGGCCTTGATATATCCCACTTTTTGCTTGTTGCAGGATATTCAGTCGGGGAGAGTGATTGGGCGTGGTACTGAGCAAGACGGGTTGTATTACGTGGATGAGGTGGCTCACCAGGGGATTGCAGCGCTTGCTCACGGGACAGTGCACCGCCAACAGTGGTTGTGGCATCGCCGGTTAGGTCACCCATTATTAGGTTATCTTCAGACTTTATTTCCTAAGATTTTCCCACAGAATAGTCAGTTGTCTTGTGAGACATGTTTTCTTTCTAAAAGTCATAGACATCATTTCTCGTCCTCGAACTCTCGGGCAAAAGATGTTTTTTCTTTGATTCATTCAGATGTCTGGGGGCCTGCCCCGAATATTGGTGACCATGGTTTTAAGTATTTTGTTATTTTTGTGGATGATTGTTCTCGGATGATTTGGATTTATTTTTTGAAAAACAAGTCTGAAGTACCTTTAAAGTTTATATGGTTCTTTAAAATGGTGCAAACCCAGTTTAAAGCCCGCATAAAAGTACTTAGATCTGATAATTTGGGGGGGAGGGGGGGGGAATTCGTTAACTCCACTTTAAAGAATTTCATTCAAGAAAATGGACTCATTCATCAAACCACTTGTCCCCATACTCCTCAACAGAACGGGGTAGCTGAACGTAAGAACCGCCAACTCCTTGAGATGTCTAGGGCCCTTATGCTTGAGTCTCAGTGTCCTAAATACCTTTGGCCAGAGGCAGTAGCAACTGCCGTGTACCTTGCAAATCGTCTTCCCACCAAACCTTTAGAGTTCCAAACTCCACTACAGTTTTTGGGTAGTCAGGTCAGCAACCCTTCTCTTTAACTCTGGTTCCCCGGGTATTTGGATGCTCTGTCTTTGTTCATATACCTAAGTCAGATCGAACCAAATTCGATTCTTGCTCTCTCAAGTGTGTCTTTGTAGGGTATGAGATCAATCAGAAGGGTTATCGATGTTATCACCCATCTACCCGTCGTCTTTATACGACTATGGATTGTAATTTTCTTGAAACAGCGTTCTTTTTTCACTAACCCAGTGCTCAGGGGGAGACACCAAAGCAGGAGTCACTAGGTTGGTTACCCTCTTGGCCAGACACAGTCCTAACAGAGCAAGTAGGCGAAACCAACGAGCCTGCCTCTCCTACAGTACATCCCACCACTACACCGTCTATCACGCCTCCACTCATCCAAACTCAACCAATTCAATTTTTTCCTTTGGTCTCGATTAATGAAGATGGCAATCGGGGGAAGGGGAAAACTCAGCCACATTACCGGCGTACCTGCACCGCCGACAATTGATCACCCAACTTACCATAGGTGGGAACAGACTGATCTAATTGTTTGTTCATGGATGCTCGAGAACATGGAGCCAGACCTGATAGGGAATTATGTCGAATACCCGTCGGCAAAGGCTTTATGGGACGGGTTGATGGCAACATATGGATCTGGAGCAGATAGCTTCCAAATTTTTTATCTTACCGTCCGACCAAACAGCATGAAACAGGGCTCCGACCCAATCAAGCAATTCTACAGCAATCTCCAACGGATATGGAAAGAAATCGAAACTAGGCAACCAAACCCTATGACCTGTGAAGGAGATATTGGGACATTTAACAGCCTCAGATCCGAGACCCGTCTCTTTCAATTTCTCGCCGGGGTAAACGATCGGTACGACACGGAACAGAGGGATCTATTGAAGGAAGACCTCTTGCCGTCGGTGGAGAAAGCCTACGCCACCATCCGGCGAGAATCAGCAAGAAGGGAGATATTGGGCGGTCATCGGAGTACATCATTGGCGGGACAGTCAAGCAATTCCGGCGTGGGGGCCGGGTTCTCAACTCAGAGATTCTGAGAAAGAGGAAAGGGACCAGCTTCGTCTTCCTCAGGAGAAAACCCCAAGTTCAGATCAGTTATGTATCTCGCACTTCCCCTGTTTGTCTTGACTTCCTGCACTGTTAGGTTCATGCTCACAAGAAATACCAATACCAGAACCTGAATCACTGTCACATACCTCGGGGATATCAGTCGGGATGAGTGGAGGCGTGATAGACGGTGTAGTGGTGGGCTATACTGTAGGAGAGGCAGGCTCGTTGGTTTCGCCTACTTGCTATGTTAGGACTGTGTCTGGCCAAGAGGGTAACCAACCTAGTGACTCCTGCTTTGGTGTCTCCCCCTGAGCACTTGGTTGGTGAAAAAAGAACGTTGTTTCAAGAAAATTACAATCCATAGTCGTGTAAAGACGACGGGTAGATGGGTGATAACATCGATAACCCTTCTGATTGATCCCATACCCTACAAAGACACACTTGAGAGAGCAAGAATCGAATTTGGTTCGATCTGACTTAGGTATATGAACAAAGACAGAGCATCCAAATACCCGGGGAACCAGAGTTAAAGAGGAGGGTTGCTGACCTGACTACCCAAAAACTGTAGTGGAGTTTGGAACTCTAAAGGTTTGGTGGGAAGACGATTTGCAAGGTACACGGCAGTTGCTACTGCCTCTGGCCAAAGGTATTTAGGACACTGAGACTCAAGCATAAGGGCCCTAGACATCTCAAGGAGTTGGCGGTTCTTACGTTCAGCTACCCCGTTCTGTTGAGGAGTATGGGGACAAGTGGTTTGATGAATGAGTCCATTTTCTTGAATGAAATTCTTTAAAGTGGAGTTAACGAATTCCCCCCCCCCCCTCCCCCCCAAATTATCAGATCTAAGTATTTTTATGCGGGCTTTAAACTGGGTTTGCACCATTTTAAAGAACTATATAAACTTTAAAGGTACTTCAGACTTGTTTTTCAAAAAATAAATCCAAATCATCCGAGAACAATCATCCACAAAAATAACAAAATACTTAAAACCATGGTCACCAATATTCGGGGCAGGCCCCCAGACATCTGAATGAATCAAAGAAAAAACATCTTTTGCCCGAGAGTTCGAGGACGAGAAATGATGTCTATGACTTTTAGAAAGAAAACATGTCTCACAAGACAACTGACTATTCTGTGGGAAAATCTTAGGAAATAAAGTCTGAAGATAACCTAATAATGGGTGACCTAACCGGCGATGCCACAACCACTGTTGGCGGTGCACTGTCCCGTGAGCAAGCGCTGCAATCCCCTGGTGAGCCACCTCATCCACGTAATACAACCCGTCTTGCTCAGTACCACGCCCAATCACTCTCCCCGACTGAATATCCTGCAACAAGCAAAAAGTGGGATATATCAAGGCCATGCAGTTTAATTCTTTCGTGACATGACTAATAGACAGTAATTTGCAGGACAGGCTAGGCACATGTAAGCAATTTCTTAAATTAATCGAGGGAGAAAGTGAAATGTTCCCCGTTCCATGAATCGGGGAAGAGCCACCATTAGCACTTTGGATCGAAAATTTCCCGGCCACTGTATAATTTGGCAAATCACCTTTGTCATATGTCATCATATCCGACGCCCCACAATCAAAGAGCCAACGGGGCTCTTTGTTAATGGACCCACTGTACTGTGATTTAATTTGAGAGGTACACGCCTGACCCTGTTTCTCCTTATAAGAATTACAAGTGGGGACAGTACAAGAAATTGAGGCATTATTTGGGAAATTACATGAATTAATAGCAGGGGAAGACTTAAAATTAAAATGGGAATTGGGGTGAGGGTAGGCCGGATATTTTACCGTACCAAACCCTTTACTTAAAAAAACTTCGCCTTGTTTCTCATCTGTGTTGTGTTCTTCCGCCGCCATGACTGGAGAGCTTTCTTCTTCGTCTTCCCTGGCGGTGGCCTGATGTGGCGCCGCCATTCGCCCTTTGCCGGCGTAGCCCGGCGCTGCTCCATCACACCGCCGGCTATGCCAGCCCTCCGACCACCCTATCAATTCGAAACACCCCTCCTTTTTATGTCCTGGTCTGCCGCAGTTCGAGCAAGTCCAGGGATTCCGGTCGCCGCCACTCCGGTTAGAGGCGACGGTCCCTCTCCCCCCTGGATTGGTGTTCCGCTGGCCTGAAACTGATATGAACTTGGGGTTTTCTCCTGAGGAAGACGAAGCTGGTCCCTTTCCTCTTTCTCAGAATCTCTGAGTTGAGAACCCGGCCCCCACGCCGGAATTGCTTGACTGTCCCGCCAATGATGTACTCCGATCACCGCCCAATATCTCCCTTCTTGCTGATTCTCGCCGGATGATGGCATAGGCTTTCTCCACCGACGGCGAGAGGTCTTCCTTCAATAGATCCCTCTGTTCCGTGTCGTACCGATCGTTTACCCCGGCGAGAAATTGAAAGAGACGGGTCTCGGATCTGAGGCTGTTAAATGTCCCAATATCTCCTTCACAGGTCATAGGGTTTGGTTGCCTAGTTTCGATTTCTTTCCATATCCGTTGGAGATTGCTGTAGAATTGCTTGATTGGGTCGGAGCCCTGTTTCATGCTGTTTGGTCGGACGGTAAGATCAAAAATTTGGAAGCTATCTGCTCCAGATCCATATGTTGCCATCAACCCGTCCCATAAAGCCTTTGCCGACGGGTATTCGACATAATTCCCTATCAGGTCTGGCTCCATGTTCTCGAGCATCCATGAACAAACAATTAGATCAGTCTGTTCCCACCTATGGTAAGTTGGGTGATCAATTGTCGGCGGTGCATGTACGCTGGTAATGTGGCTGAGTTTCCCCCTTCCCCCGATTGCCATCTTCATTAATCGAGACCAAAGGGAAAAATTGAATTGGTTGAGTTTGATGTTTATGTTGACTGATTGAGGTATGTGAAACTGATTAATTTCTGGTTGTGACTGCTGCTGTAGGGTTTGGAATTTGGTTTCGATGATACTTGCTAATTGGGTGGCTAAGGAATCGACGGGCTGCTGCGATTCCTTGCCGGAACTGGCTGTGCTGTCGTCGGCCATGGCCGAGAGGGGCTAAGGTACGTGATGAGCAAGGGTCAGATCCGTTAATGGATCGTCGCCCGCTCTGATACCATGTTAACAAATAGGGTTGCCATGATTTTGTGAGGAATTTTGTGTATATTGATTTCTATTGGAAGTTGGAACTGAATACATCGTACAAGAATTAGATCAAATATTAGATCAATTAGAATCCCTGAACTATAGGTCTTTCCTAACTAACAGAAAGAATGCTTCTGGTGGGTCTTGATGAACAGCTCAAGAAACGAGTCATCGGCCAAGATGAAGCTGTTACTGCCACTTGTCGGGCTGTGAAGAGATCCCGTGTTGGGATAAACGATCCAGATCGACCAATTGCTTCAATGCTCTTCTGCGGCCCAACCGGTGTGGGCAAAACAGAACTCGCTAAAGCTCTAGCAGCAACCTATTTTGGATCTGTAAGAAAATCTTGCAACTGCTGCACTGCTTTTCCCTTTTATAACATAGTTTTATGTTTTGATCAAATTAATGTTGTAGGAGTCGGCCATACTAAGATTGGACATGAGCGAATACATGGAACGACATTCTGTGAGCAAGTTAATAGGATCTCCACCAGGTTATGTAGGCTATGGAGAAGGAGGAACTCTTACAGAAGCTATCAGAAAACAGCCATTTACAGTCTTGCTCTTAGATGAGATTGAGAAAGCTCACCACGATGTATTCAATATTCTCTTACAACTTCTTGAAGATAGTCACCTCACAGGTTCTCTGGTTTAATTTTGTAATAAAAACCTGTGGTCCTTTTTCTGTATTTTTGAATAAATTGCATCATGATGATTTTTAGTATTTTTGCAGGGTCAGAGGGTATCGTTTAAGAATGCCCTTGTGGTAATGACTTCGAATGTGGGATCTGCTGCCATAGCTAAGGCCCTAAGGGTGGATACAGATCCTTTGGTTTATTTATTGATGAAGATGACACTGGTTCATATGATGGAATGAAATCATTGCCGATGGAGGAGCTTAAGGCTTACTTCAGGCCAGAATTACTCAATAGGATTGATGAAGTAGTGGTCTTCAGGCCTCTTGAGAAACCTCAGGTTTGATATTTAGTTATAAATCACTTCTCTTTTACCAATATATATTAAGTACAATCTTCTTGCGTAGTTTCGTTAAGTTTAAGAAATTACACTAAACTGTCCAGAAGATAGCTTAAAAAGGAGAATTTAGCAGTTTTCCATTTACATTCAAATCCTAACCTGATTTATTCATCATTTCAGATGCTTGAAATATTGAATATAATGCTTAGTGAGGTAAAACAACGGCTTATATCTTTCGGAATCAAACTGGAGGTATCAGAAGAAGTTAAGAACCTGATATGCGAACATGGATACGACAAAAGTTATGGTGCTCGGCCTCTCAGGAGAGCTGTTATGCGAATTATCGAAGATCCATTGAGTGAATCTTTACTTTCTGGGAATTACAAACCCGGAGATACTGCTGTGATTCATTTGGATGATTCCGGTAACCCTACTGTCACCAATGGATCAAACAAGAGACTCGAAATATCTGATACAACTTCCATGTTATAGGTACGGATTCATTCTGCTGCCTCCCTCCAATCTGTATATTTGGGTGTATAATGTAATTAAGTGATTGATTCATCAAAGTGTACAGAAAAGAACTGTGTAATTTACAGAGACAAAACAGTAATAGAAGGGTCAGTTTAAAAACCTCGGATCAAAAACTCTCCCCATTCCATAAACAAGAAACCATCGTACGAACTGCATAATACAAAAAAATCATACTTTTGCTTGAGAATATACATGTTTCAACTTACAATTAGTAATTTAGTATCCCTTGTTTCCACGAATGCGAGCTCTCATGTCAACCTGAAAGAACATGCAAAAACTTCAACTGGATGCCTATTTGAAGGTTAACGGGCCGGCCAGTTTATAAGTGCAAAAACCAAAGCTGAAAGGATGCATCTAACTTCTGTTAAAGTTTGCTCCATTTTCAAAGCTTAAAAGCCCCTATAGTAGCTTAAACTTTTTAAAAAGAACTCTTAACTCATGATTGATTAACAAGCTACAAATACGTATAACATAGTTCCTCATGCCTGTCCTCTCTTGCAGTTGAAGTAGGTTAAGGGTCGTGGCAAAATCTATGTTGGACTATGGTTAAAATGGTTATATTAAGTGAAAATAGAGTTGGGCACTTGGGCTAATCCATACATATTCTCTAATTTCTATTATTTTAATATTTTTTCTATTAATATAGTATGATCTTATTCTATATATTCATTTAATTATTATAAATTTAATGACTGCATTAAAGCTGGTTATAAAATATATATTCATATGAAGAATTTAAATTACGTAATTGAATAATAATAAATTTTTATTTGAACATGTATCAAGTGTACCGATTACTAGTTAAAATCGATTAATTACTGATAAAAAGAGTGGTTATATGAATTATTTTATTTCTTTTTATTGCAATTGTTTTCTGTTTTGGTGTACATGCAAATTGCGGACTTGCCGAATTGTTGCTTGTGGCATATGGGGTGTATGTGTTATTTCAAAACTTATGAACGGGTATATGTGTAATATTTCATTTTGTAGTTTCTTATATTGTTGAAGGGTCCAATCCTAGTGCAACTAACCTTTTTTTTATTTCGTTAGTTTTCTAATGTCCGTTAGCATTTGGGACCACATTTGTTGAAAATTTTAGGATTTGGGACTAAATTGAATTAATCCAAAAGTACGGGACTAAATTGACGAGGGACCAATCCTGTGGGACTAAATTGGCAATTTAGCCTTCACTAATTTATAAATCTTAGGATTCTTTTCCATTTAAAATACTAGCTACACATCAAGATCAGGTAATTCCGTTAATTAACAAACATTAAAACATAGTTCAGCTACCATAAGAATCTTCGTGATCAAGTAATATACTCCTTTGTGAGATCATCTCATATTTTTGGTTTCTTTTTTAATTTATTTCCATAATCATTCGGGTAACTAACTACTTGAGTTTTCTATACATAGAGTCAATCCACTCACTAAACATTTTCTAATTTAACCGGAACTCTCTTATAAAATCAAAACTCAGATTTATTTCCATAGTTATTAAGCTATTTCATACGTTGGATTCAAATTTTATTTTAGAATTCTATAAGCATTCAACTTTATCATCATGAAAAATAAGTATTATATAAGACCCTCCTCCCATTAAATTTTTTCTCAAGTCGGAGTGACATTTCTCACACTACACTTTCTCTCAACTCATCTTTAACCTAGAGTGGTTCTTCGTTTGCATCGGCAATGGCAACAACATCTTTACTACCACCCGGGTATTGTTTTGATCCTAAAGATGATGATCTTATTTATTACTTGAAGAAGAAAATCAACAACGATCCGATCGAGACCGGTGACATACGTGAGGCCAATGTTTATGATTATGATCCGAAGACGCTCACCGATGGTAAGTTCTTGCATGCACAAGATTAATGTTCTTTTTTGTATCTTTTTTGTTTATGTATCATAGTTCGTAAGAGTTCTTGAAAACAAGATTAGTTAATATCCTTGTGTTAGTTTTTTTATATATCATAGTATGACTACGTTTAGGGTTCTTGAAAAGAAATTCTTCTTGTTTTTGTGTCTCTTTTAATTTTTACATATATCATAGTACTATGACATGCATGATCTTTGTTTAGGGTTATTGAAAACATGATTAATATATCTTGTTTTTATGTCTTTTTTAATTTACGTATCATAGTATGATCTTTGTTTAGGGTCGTTCTTGAAAATATGAAAATATATTCTTGTTTTTATGTCTTTTTAAATTTATATATCAAGTATGATCTTTTTTAGGGTTCTTGAAAATTGTTTTCGAATATTAATGAAATAATTAATGTCCTATTACTAGTTCAGGTCCAAATTAAAACTCCCCAAACCATAAGCTATAATTAATTAGAATGTAAACAAGAAATTATTAGTTGCATGAATATTCTTGCATTGACCGATCAAAGTGTATTTAATCTCTATAATTATTTGACTAATCCAAGTTCAATATTTATTTTTCATTCAGAAAAATTTCCTGGAGGCGTTGGACAAGATGAAATGTTTAACTTTTTCACCCCGAGGGAGCGAAAGTATCCGAATGGATCGAGGCCCGACCGGAGAGCCGGCAATGGATATTGGAAAGCAAACGGCGCCGATATAGAGATAAAAGTTGAAGACAAAGTCGAGGGTTTCAAAAAGGTTTTGGTCTTCTATTACGGAACCTCTTCTGATCCAAAAAAAATAAAGACCAATTGGATCATGCACGAGTATAGATTGAATCAAGATTCAAGGCGCAAAAGAAATGCACAAGACATGAGGGTAAGTACACATATATGTTATTCTAGTAATAACCTAATTAACCTAGCTAATTTATGATCAAATATATTCAATATTTTCTATCTTGATCGACTTGCAGTTGGATGATTGGGTTTTATGCCGTATTTACGAGAGAGGCGCTGTTAGAAATCAAGAACGGGCTCATAATCCAGTTGTCGTTCATCATCAGAATGATAGTGCTCAAGTAGCTGCCGAAGCCAACAGTATAACTATCATAGCAGCTGCAGAACCGACTGCGACGACATACATGGGCAACGAATGCGAGCAGTCATTGGTTGTTGATAACGAAAATCAGACGAACAACCAAGAGATAACCAACTTTGGCAACCATTTTGGAACTTCAAGCAGTGATCATCTACATTTAGACCAAACCTACGGCGAAGAAGCACCTGATCTTCCACTTTTCAGCGAAGAAGAAGTAGAATTCTTAAGGATGTGCTGCAACGATAATAACATCGAAGTCGAAGCTCAACAGACTCAGCCGGAATTAATCCATCAACCTGTAAATTGGAGTGATCCCATTTACATAGAAGATGACAACGATTTGGAGATTGCACATCAATATGGTACTAACATCGAAGTCAAAGCTCAACAGACGCAGCCGGCATTAATCCATCAGCCTGTAAATGTGAATGATCCCATTTACATAGAAGATGACAACGATTTGGAGATTGCAGATCAATATGGTACTAAAATTGGAGCTCAACTGCTGCTTGAAAATTGGAATGACCCTATTTACATAGAAGACGGCAACAGTTTGGAGATTGCAGAAGAGAGTGGTACTAACATTGAAGCTCTTCGGATGGCTGCACATGAACAGACCCAGGAAGCATCTTATCAGTTTGGAAATTGGGACAACCCCTTTTATTACATTGAAGATGGCAATGATTTCGAGATTGACGATTTGTGGAACTAATTAAGTTCAATTAATTGTATCATCAACAACAGACTTGTTTGTTACTTTGTAAAGAATTTCAAGGCATGTATGGAGCTTTTTCGCAATTCCTGAAATGAGAAGAAGTGATATTGGAATTTATGGGAGGTATTTGTAATTTCAGAAATAACAAGAATCAGTCACTAATTTGTGACTAAGTGTAGTTAATGTATTCAAATGTTTTGATCTGTTATCTGTAATGTTTTGGAGGTTATGCTGAATCATTTGAAAGAAAGAGTAAAGACATGATGAGCTATGTTCTTGCCTAATTTCCCTATAACTATATTAGTTTTGTAACAAATAGATGTTAGGGTCCTTATGAAGATAAGAGCTCCGTAGGGTTCATGAGAAGTTGGACTTTGTTGATGCTCTCCGTGGGTTATGGTCCTTACGGAGATACGAGCTTCTCGATCGAAGGGGGCCGGGGAGTCATGTTTTTGCAGTGTTTTGGCGATGTTGCCATGTCAGCTTAATTGGAGATCACGAGACAAGAGGCGTTGGTGAAGTATATGATTTTTTGGAAGGTGAAGTATATGATTTTGGATCCACCCGATTATTTTTGAACTGAGATCGGGCCAGCGCCTAGGTTAGGAGTAACGGCTACTTCCGGATGAATTTCTCTATTTTCTATGGAGCAAAATGCAGCCAACATGGCTCAAATCCCTTCTCCATCCTGTTTAATTTGTTAGATGTTAGGGAAAGTTTCATTTTTAATCTCATACATTAATTCAAATCTATTTTTTGTCTCAATCATTATAGAAATCTCAATTTTAGTTCCAATTTCGCAATGTCTCACCATTAATCTTTCTTTAATCCTTCCTTCCTTTGATTAATGGTTGACCCAAAATTTCTGTTAAAACCCCGTTCACAATTTTATACCAATTTGAAGAAAAAATCTCATTCTTAAACCCTAACTTTACCACCCAACATTTTCTCTCTATTTTCTTCCCAATCTTGTTCTTCTCCATTGCTGGCATTTTTCTTCTCAGCTTTCGCTGATGGGAATTGACATATTATTGGCACTTTGTTGATATATTTAATAGGCTTCTTTTGGGCTTTTATTATTCATTGGATTGGTATTTAATTGGCCGGATTCCGTACGGTTGTGCTACCCATTTTATACAATTCATAAATGATAATAATTCCAGAGTACTGCAATCACATTGCGTAGTTTATTGCATGAAAATAGACAAACTATGTTGACTTTAAATACCTCGAAATAATGAAAAATCTCATTTTTTATCATCCAATTTTGCCCTTTTTTTTTTTTGTCCCAATTTTTTTTTCACCCAATCTTTTGATCTTTTTTATTTTTATTATATATATTCTTTTAAAATCTTTGTCTTTGGTATCGTATCGTATGTGTGGCACAAGAAAAAAAGAAAATTTTTTGAGTTTACATGCTTACGGTAAAAAAAAAGGGAAAATTATATCCAGGCCCCCTGAGGTTTGGCATAATTACAATTTAATCCCTACTTTTTCATTTATTACAAAAAACCCCCTATAAACACTGTTTCAATTGAAGTCCCTGGCGAAATAGTGGAAAATTAGGCATACACTTTTTCGTGTGTTTCAAAAAAGTCCCTGGGAACAGTGCTCATAGGGGTGTTTTTGTAATAGACGAAAAAACATGGACTAAATTGTAATTATAGCAAACCTCAGGGGGCGTGGATGTAATTTTCCCAAAAAAAAAAAATAATAATTTTCTTCTAGAATAGTCAAATTTAAGTTTTTTAGAAAAGTTTAGTTTAACATTGAATTAGAAGAGAATGTGGAATGTGATGAGAGAGAGAAATTAAGTTTTGAATTTATAATGATGAAGAGTTGGAAAATATTTAAAAAAAAATTCTCCTATCCAAAGCCTTTTTATTTATTTTTCTTGGTCAATATCCAAAACCTTTTTATTGGTATACTTAAATCAAGTAATCTTTTAACCTTTACGCACAGTAGAGTTTTTGTGCCTTCAATAATTTAGTAATCTTTTCCATTTAAGATACTAGCTACGTACACATGTAATTCTGTTAATTAACAACCTCTACACATTGAAATATTAAAACATACTTCAGCTGTTATAAGAATCTTCGAGATCAAGTAACTACTTGAGTTTATCAATGTAAGTTAGATTTATTTTTGCTTTGAGAGTTATATACATAGAGTTAACACACTCACTAAACATTCTCTAATTTGACCCGAACTCTAGATCTCTTATAAAGTGAGAACTCAAATTTGCTTTGAGAGTTATATACATAGAGTTAACCCACTCACTAAACATTCTCTAATTTGACCCGAACTCTCTTATAAAGTGAGAACTCAAATTTATTTCCATAGTTATTGGGCTACTTATTGTGAAAGTTAAATTCAAATTTTATTTCAGAATTCCACAAGCATTCGACTTTATCATCATTAAAAATAAGCATTATATAGAACCCTCTTTCCACTAAATTTTTCTCTCAAAGTCAGAGTGACATTTCTCACTATAGTTTTTCTCAACTCATCGAAAACCCAAAGCGGTTCTTCATTTACGTGCATCGGCAATGGCGATAACATCTTTACTTCCACCCGGGTATTGTTTTGATCCTAATGATGATGATCTTATTTATTACTTGAAGAAGAAAATCAACAATGATCCGATCGAGACCGATGACTTACGTGAGGCCAATGTTTATGATTATGATCCGAAGACGCTCACCGATGGTACGTTCTTGCATGCATGATTAACGTTCTTCTTGTTGTGTCTTTTTTTATTTATGTATCATAGTTCGTGAGGGTTCTTGAAACAAGATTAATTAATATTCTTGAGTTTGTTCTTTTATATATCATAGTATGACTACGTTTAGGGTTCTTGAAAAGAAATTCTTCTTGTTTTTGTGTGTCTTTTAATTTTTAAATATATCATAGTACTATGACATGATCTTTGTTTAGGGTTATTGAAAACATGATTAATATATCTTGTTTATGTCTTTTTTTAATTTACATATCATAGTATGATCTTTGTTCAGGGTCGTTCTTGGAAACATGAAAATACATTCTTGTTTTTATGTCTTTTTCAATTTATATATCAAGTTTGATCGTTTTTAGGGTTCTTGAAAAATGTTTTCATATATTTTTTAATTTATATATCATGCAGAATGTGATCTTTGTTTATCGTTCTTGAAAACATGATTAATGTTTTCTTGTGTTTTTTTTTTAGTTTATAAATGATAGTATGGTCTTTGTACATTTACGGCATGATTGGTATGCATGAATGAAATGAGGCAGGAAAGGAATGAACTTTGTAATGGAATGATCAAAGGAATGAAATGACTTTATTATGACATTGCTATGATTGGTACGCCAAGTAATAAAGTTAGGAATGAAATAAAAATTTTAAACTTATTTCATTAATAATAATAATAATAATAATAATAATAATATATATAATTAAAAATATTTTTATATTGAATATTTATTTTAAATTTTTTATTTTGAGTAACTATATATTTTCATATATAAATATATTATTACTATTATATATCGAACGTACGTATTATATATATGACATTTATTACATGTACTATATATATGTGAGTGTGAGAGTGAGTTTGGGATATATATATATATATATATATATATATATATATATATATATATATATACTTACTATTTCTCTATTCATGCATAGATTATGTATTAATTATTTATTGTATTTAATATATTTCTTGATATTTAAAAATAAATTTTAATATAAATATCAAAATTCGTTCTTTATAAAATATTTAAATTTATAAAATTTTATAAATAAAATAATATTTTGAACATGTTTTTTAAATATATAATATATTTATATTTACATATATTTAATATAATTTATTAAATTTTCAACGTGATTAATAGTATTTAATTTTTACTTATGAAAATAATAAAATATAATATGTATTTAACAAATATGTGACGACAATATAAAAATAATAATAAATTTTAAACATTGGGAATGACTAATACCATGGGGGACCAAAGGAATGGGTAATCCCATGCTTGTGGGAATGGACATTACCGCGGGAATGAGCATTCCTAATCATGTTTTGATACCAATCATGAGTTTAGGAATGGACGCAGTAATGGTCATTCCATTCCAACCCCATTCCATCATACCAATCATGCCGTTAGGGTTCTTGAAACATGATTATATTCTTTTTTTTGTGTGTGTGTTCTTTACTATAATTTATATATGATAATATGATCTGTGTATGTTTAGGATTCTCGAAACATGATTAATATTCTTAACTTATAATATTGGTCTACAATTCCGATTGAATAAATATATGAACCTTATATTGATATAAATAGTAAACGTCCTCATCGTATAATAGTAATATAAAATTTAATGAAATAATTAATGTCCTATTACTTAGAAGTTCAGTTCGAAATTAGAACTCCCCAAACCATAAGCTATAATTAGAATGTAAACCAGAAATTATTAATTCCATGAATATTCATGCATTGACGGATCAAAGTGTATTTAACTCTATGATTATTCGACTAATGCAAGTTCAATATTTATTTTTCTTTCAGAAAAATTTCCTGGAGGAGTTGGACAAGATGAAATGTTTAACTTTTTCAGCCCAAGGGAACGAAAGTATCGGAACGGATCGAGGCCTGACCGGAGAGCAGGCAACGGATATTGGAAAGCAAACGGCGCTGATATAGAGATAAAAGTTGACGACAAAGTCGAGGGATTTAAAAAAGTTTTGGTCTTCTATTTCGGAACCTCTTCTGATCCAAAAAAAATAAAGACCAACTGGATCATGCATGAGTACAGATTGAATCAGGATTCAAGGCGCAAAAGAAATGCACAAGACATGAGGGTACGCATATATAACATGTTATGTTACTAATAATTTAATTAACCTAGCTAATTTATGATCAATATATTCAATATTTTCTATCTTGATCGACTTGCAGTTGGATGATTGTGTTTTATGCCGTATTTACGAGAGAGGTGCTCTTAGAAATCAAGAACGGGCTCATAATCCAGTTGTCGTTCATCAACAGAATGATAGTGCTCAAGTAGCTGCAGAAGAGAACAGTATAGCTACCATAGCAGCTACAGAACCGACTGCGACGATATACTCAGGCGACAAATGCGAGCAGTCATTGGTTGTCGATAACGCAAATCAGACGCACAACCAAGAGATGATCAACTTTGGCAACAATTTTGGAACTTCAAGCAGTGATCATCTACAGTTAGACCAGACCTACAGCGAAGAAGCAGCTGATCTTCCACTTTTCAGCGAAGAAGAAGTAGAATTCTTAAGGAATTGCTGCAGCGATAATAACATCGAAGTCGAAGATCGACAGACGCAGCCGGCATTAATCCATCAGCCTTTAAATTGGAATGATCCCATTTACATAGAAGATGACAACGATTTGGAGATTGCAGAATAATATGATACTAACATCGAAGCTCAACTGCTGCTAGAAAATTGGGATGACCCTATTAACATTGAAGATGGCAACGATTCGGAGATTGCAGAAGAGTGTGGTACTAACATTGAAGCTCTGCGGACGGCTGCACGTGAACTGACGCAAGAAGCATCTTATCGGTTTGGAAATTGGGATAACCCCTTTTATTACATCGAAGATGACCATGATTTGGAGATTGGCGGATTATGGAACTAACTTCAATTATTTGTATCATGAAAGACTGACTTGTTTGTTACTATACAAAGAATTTCAAGTCATATATGGAGCTTTTGGCAATTCCTGAAATGAAAAGAAGTGATATTGGAAATTATGGGAGGTGTTTGTAATTTCAGGAATAACAAGAATTAGTCACTAATTTATGACTAAGAGTTGTCTTATTTGTAGTTAGTCTCTTCAAATGTTTTGATCCGTTATCTGTAATATTTTTGGAGGTTTGCTGAATCATTTGACAGAAAGAGTAAAGACATGTTGACCTATGCTCTTTCCCTATAATTATATCAGTTTTGCTGGTCATCTGTGGTTCATTAGTTTTGCGACACATAGATGTTAGGGATTCTTGATTCTGCGTATTTGTAGCATTGTGACATGTACAATGTTGGATCCGGATATATCTAGTACCCAATATATAGTGCACCCAAAAACTCTAGCTTCTGCTTTTGCATTCTTAGGTACTGCTCTAATTTACTTTCTTGTCCAAAAGCAAGAGATTTCTTGAGGGGATTGATGATGCCAACAAAGAAATGCAACTACTTTGTGATGTTGGCTTTTGGTCCCGTGCTTGTTGTGGTTGGTGTAATGTTTTGGACTACAGTTGAGAAGTTGGCCTCTGTTGATGCTTTCGGTATGTTATTTATCTCTTAAATAACACCAAAAAGATCTTGCAACTAAGTGGAATCGGCAATTCAAGGTAGTCCTCCATAACATAAGAAGAAATTCGCCCTGTCTTAGACAAAGCTTGAATACGTTCATTGATTGGTAGCTTGCGGGCTAAAAAACTTCTTGTCGGAAGAGCTCTTGAAGATCCTATTGAAACTATGATCAATCTACAATCGATGATTTCTCTTCCCAACACTAGCACCAGAGAGTAAGAATCTTCCTAGCTCGAATTCCTCCCTAACCCTTTTGATGCTGGGTTGTTGGAAAATCAGAAATACGAGTTTGGATCCAACCGACTATTTTTGAATTGGGATTGTGGCCATAACAGGTACTTCCCGATGAATTTCTCCATTTTCTATGGAGCAGAATGCCGCCAACATTACCCAAATCCCTTTCTCTATTCTGTTCATTTCGTTAGACGTGATGATCTATTACGGGATTTCTTCTATGCCCACATTGTAGCAACTTTTCCTCGTTGCCTCCACTAAATCGTTATTTAAAGTCTAGCACTTTAATGTTTTCATGCAATCCTACTGTTCAATCTAAACTAGAAAAAAACATCCAAATTAAAACATAAAAAACAATTCAATTACTTAAAGCATCAAACGATGTAACAACCCCTCCCACGTTTCACAGAACTTATCCCCAACAACAGAGTTGTCACTTGTCATCTCAATCTCCCAAACCACGACTTTAATAGACTTTGTAACAATTGACCCATTCCAAAACATCAAATCAGTCCCGCCACGTTACCAATTAATCTTCCCCAATACGACGCCGTCGTAGTAGGTGTCCCCCGTCATTTTTCCATGGTAGGTTAATCCTACGTGGAAATAGTCAACTAAGAAAAAAAAATAAAAAAAACATCTCTATATTACCTAACCCAACCCTACCCCACCCCACCCCACCCCTTCCACTATTCTTACCAACCACACCATATGTGATAGACACTCTAATCAAGTGCAAACATTTCCCATTTCCCAAATATACCCCTGAACAACCCAAATTCCCCATCAACTCCCTTCCCTTTCACCAACCCTCACCAATACATTCCCATATTTATACTCCATAACCTTTCAACACCCTTTTCCAGGTTTCAACTTCTTCACCAAAGAACCAAGTTGATACCAATTTCTGCAAATATTTTCCACCAATCCCGGCATTAATGGCGACCATTACAGAGAAGCATGAAGACGTCATATTCCGATCGAAGCTGCCCGATATTTACATTCCCAAACACCTCCCGTTACATTCATACTGCTTCGAAAACATCTCCAAATTCAGCAGTAAACCCTGCTTGATCAACGGCGCCACCGACGAGGTGTTCACGTACGCGGAGGTCGAACTGACGGCGAGGAAGGTGGCGGCGGGGTTGACTAAAATCGGAATCCGGCAGGGGGACACCATCATGCTCCTCCTCCCGAACTCGCCGGAGTACGTTTACGCGTTTCTCGGAGCGTCGTACATCGGCGCCGTGTCGACGATGGCGAACCCGTTTTTCACTCCGGCGGAGGTGATCAAGCAGGCGAAGGCGTCCGAGGCGAAGCTCATCGTTACCCAGTCGTGCTACGTCGAGAAGGTCCGCGACTACGCGGCGGAGAAGGGCGTCAAGGTCATGTGCGTGGACGCGCCGCCGTCGCCGGAGTGTCTGCATTTCTCCGCGCTGGCCACCGCCGACGAGCGGGAAATGCCGGCGGTGAAGATCGAGGCGGACGACGTGGTGGCGCTGCCGTACTCCTCCGGCACGACGGGGCTGCCGAAGGGGGTGATGCTGACGCACAAGGGGCTGGTGACGAGCGTCGCGCAGCAGGTGGACGGCGAGAACCCGAATCTGTACATCCACAGCGACGACGTGATGCTCTGCGTTCTGCCGTTGTTTCATATCTACTCGCTGAATTCGGTGCTGCTTTGCGGGCTGAGGGTCGGCGCGGCGATCTTGATTATGCAGAGGTTTGATATCGTGCCGTTTCTGGAGCTGATACAGAAGTATAAGGTGACGATTGGGCCGTTTGTGCCGCCGATCGTGCTGGCGATCGTGAAGAGTCCGGTGGTGGACAAATACGACCTCTCCTCCATACGGACGGTGATGTCGGGGGCGGCGCCGCTGGGGAAGGAACTCGAGGACGCCGTGAGAATTAAGTTTCCTAAGGCCAAGCTTGGACAGGTGAGAAAGAAAGAATCTAGAACTTCCAACTGATAAAATAAAATCCTTACGAGTTTCTCTGAAATTAACAAATAATTATATTAATAATAAAATACTATTTAAAATAATAATTGGTCCTTGGATCTTGGTAATAATTGATATTTAAAGTGCTAATGTTTCGGCATTTAAAACGGGGTACGCTCGTTATGTGTATGTTTTTGAATTCAAAAGGTATATAATTTATTTAATATTACCATTTTTGGTACTAATATTCATCAGTTTAAAAAAATCATATTAGCAATGAACAATTATTAGGACATAAAGAGAGAATAGAGTACATATGATTCATAAAAATAGTTATTTTATATCATAATATTTGAAAAGAAATTGTATGAGAAAGAAGATTGGTAATCATTTAAATTGTATTTTTAAATAAAAAAGTAAGATTTTCATACATTTTAGCATATGTACTTATAATTTATCAGCCTAAATAAATAAAAGAAATCAAAATGGATAGGGTTATGGGATGACTGAGGCAGGGCCAGTGCTGGCGATGTGTTTGGCATTTGCTAAAGAGCCATTCGAGATAAAATCAGGTGCATGCGGGACCGTCGTAAGGAATGCGGAGATGAAGATTGTTGATACGGAGACTGGCATCTCGTTGGGCCGTAATCAGCCCGGGGAGATTTGTATTAGGGGCGATCAAATCATGAAAGGTACATATTTTATCTCGTTTTTTTATTTTAAACTTGGTCTTACATCATTAATTTGGATATTATTAGAATTAATTTTCGTTTACCAACTCCAATTTGCTTGCTTTTTTCTAATGAAATTCGTCCAAATTAGCCTCTGTTGGCAAAGAAAGTCCAATATTTATTCTACTCTTTTGAAGCTTTTACAAGGTAAAAATGGCAATTGACATGACACTTGAATTTATTAGACGACGTGTAAATATAATATCCCACGAGGACATCAGCAACACGTCATGACATACGTCAGCACGCACAAACGTTGAAAGTGCACACATAATAATGGGGTTTAAAGGTTGTTTACTTTCCGTCAAATTGGGTAAAACTAATCTATCCAATCATTAATTATTTTTTCATTATTGCCTAATCACTAAACTATAGTTAAATTAATATATGAACAATTATAGTGGAGATGGTGGCCAAAGCCAAAATTTCAGTTGGGAAGCTTAGGCTTTTGCCCACCTAACAAGCATGCTACAAATTATTCATCAGACAAAGATTTAGGACCTAATTTATTTAACTTTTAATATTTTCACAAAGTAAAGGTTAAATTAAAGGTGAACCAAGCTCATTTCTTGTAGATTGCCTCACTAACACGGATGACTCTAGAAACGAATGACTTAATATCCACCAACTAATATAAGATTAGATAAAATTCAATCAGACAAAAAAGTGTAATCAATCATACTTAACACTTTATAATAATTTTCCTTTCCTGTTGTAATATAGTGATTTGATGTTAAAGTTTTTTTCTTTTTCTAATTTAATTTGATATTTATTTCTTTCCAATTTCATGCTCTACCCCCATTTCAAACCGTTCGATAGAAACGAAGCCACATGACAGGTGGGGGTGGCACCCGTTACCCTAAATTTTGAATTTTGTTATTTTTACACGTATATTTTGGTATATTTATATTTGCCTTCTTCCCTATTCCGAAATTTTGTCTCTCGGATTTAATTATCGCTCCTTCTCATTGTAAATTCTAGTTCCGTCCCTGAACATAGAAATGAGTATAATTGTCATTAACTAGTGATAAATATTACAGGGTATCTTAATGATCCAGAGGCAACGGAGAGGACAATAGATAAAGAAGGATGGTTACACACAGGTGATATTGGCTTCATTGATGATGATGATGAACTCTTCATAGTGGATCGATTAAAGGAGATAATAAAGTACAAAGGATTTCAAGTTGCTCCTGCTGAGATTGAAGCTATTCTCCTCAACCACCCCAATATCTCAGATGCTGCAGTTGTCCCGTAAGTACTATTAAATATTACATATAACTCCTAAAATTGAAACAAAATAATTGTCTAATAATATTTTGTGTTATATATATATAAATATATATTGCAGGATGAAAGATGAGCAAGCAGGAGAAATACCAGTTGCGTTTGTTGTGAAGTCAAATGGATCCACCATCACTGAGGATGAAGTCAAGCAGTTTGTATCCAAACAGGTTGCCTACTCTTTCCCAACCCCACACTTTTTATTGTTTAACCTTTTACTTTTTGCACTTATGATTGACTTGGTATTATAATTAAGTATATAACCATGCATTCTCCATTCTCGTATTGGTCAGAATAGATCTACTGACTTTTTGATTCCAAAACGGAATCTCGAACTAAGAAAATTGACCCCAGAAGCCAAAATACGTTTCTTGACCGATTATAATAATCGGATTTATCGATATTCTTGGTATAGTAGATGTTGAATCTTGCCTCGATCGGGGAGGGAAGTCGTACCCTTTAGACTCCAATGGTCTATATCATGTCCAGTAAATTCTTATTATAGATTATAATATTTAGGTTAGAGAATCCTTTTTTTTTTTTTTTTTTTTTTTTTCTAATATTGGTGGTTTGAACAGGTGATTTTCTACAAGAGAGTAGGGCATGTATTTTTCATTGATGCAATTCCAAAGTCTCCATCGGGCAAGATATTGAGAAAGGATTTGAGAGCAAGATTAGCAGCTGGACCTATTTCAAATTAAAAAGAGTATTTCTGCAACTATTTGAAGCATAATGAATGTCTCTCAAATTATTAATCATACTTTGAGAGTGTTTTTTTTTTTTTTTTTAATTACCCTTCTTGAAAATGTTCAAGGACAAGTGCTTGTAAATTTCTATAAGTATTTGGTTATTATTAATGCCAATATGATCATTTTTTATTTTTCTCTTCTTGGCCTAAATTTGAATGCAAATTAAAGATTAATGGTTTGTTCCTTAATTATAATTGTAGCTGTTAGATGATTTGATTTGACCAGAGTAAATTACATTTAGTTCCCCTATAGTCAGGTGTGTCTACACATGAATTCCTCTTAATATTAAAAATTATACTTGTCACCTATTATAATTTGATAATGGATTACAAACAACCCCTTCGATAGGCTTTACTAGGTATTAAAAATGTACAAATAATTACATTCAACTATCCTGTATTTAGACCTAATTACAACGTAGTCCATGATTGTTTAGAAATTATGTTTTAGTCCCTAAATTTTGTTAATATTTGTAATTAGGCCTAATTTTTGTGAACATTTAGGGATGATTTTGCGTTTTTGGTTATATATTAAATGTAACACTCATAAAAGCGTTAGTAACATAAGTGTACTTTTATAAAATTCGTTAATGGATTTCATGAAAGCAAGAAATATAGGGACTATATTGTAATATTCAAATAATAAGGACCGACTTGTAATTAGACCTAAATATATGGTAGTCAGATGTAACTCACCCCAGTTAAAATGTACTCCATTAAAATGTAACATATGGAGATTTTATTTAATTTATTGGCAAATTATAAGAGGTGAGGGTTGTTATTTTTTAAGCCAACAGAGATTAATGTAGTATAGGTACACCCGATTAAAAGGGTTGTCAAAGTAATTTACAGTAATTAAATTTAAGGAAGAAAAGGATGGCCATGGCCAATGCTTAGGCGTTGTTTATGAAGGCCCATAAGCCCATACCAAATAAAAAATCAAACTTGTGGTGGGCTATGACATGGATGTCAATATGTGGAGAATTTGAACTAAATTTTGGCACTTTTGACCCATTACAATTTACAACAACACCGGATTTTTATTTTATTTTTAAAAGAAAAATACGCATCCAAAAGTGGTCAGAGATATTCGAGCTCGATTGCTCGTAGAGCATAGCTCAATTGGTCTTAGAGGGTCAGTCAATTTTGCTCAAAGGTGCAAAATTCAATTCCCACTGTGTGCAGTGTGAGAGCATCATTCTTGGGCCTTTTTATAGGCTCTGAAGGTGTGCTTGTTGTAAACTTGTGGAAGATATAAACTCCTCCTTAGCAGACGGTTGAGTACTTTATTTACTTCATTCTAATTGTTTCGTCGGGCCTAGGTGTGAGATCCTTAAAACTGGAGACTCAACCTTTTACTTCAAGAGATTAGAAGTCGTGTTATCACCCCAGAGAAAAATCCTTTGATCATGTGCACCAACCCCGGTTTGTCATTACAACTTCGGATGTTTCATAATTCATTGATGGATAAATTTTCAGGCATCATTTAATAATCCCAAATACATGCATGATGTAAACGACCTTTCAAGTACCCAACACATAGGAAACATCAAGTTTCATTTAATTAAAAAAAAAGTTTCATTTAATTAATTTATGGATTGTGTGACATGTTGACCCTGGTCTTTTAACATGTTGATCCATTCGCATTTATTCATAAAAAAAATAAAAAATAAATGCTAATATTCATTTTCCAACACAATTGGTAGTTTAAAATCAAAATTGTAAATACACAATACTATCTCAATTAAGATAGGAATTAGGATATATATGTATATAACAATATTCCATAATTTGTGTGAAGACAGAAGTCAAAAAGGCCACAGACTCCCACAGCCAATAAGATGACAATCCTTGTCAATTAAGTCTCTTTAATTTCTCTACAAAATCAACAATACCATAACAGAACCATCATATTCATCTCCTTCCCTTCATCTCCATTCTCCATTCTCCACCACCAAAACACAGAGAATGCAAACCCAACCCCAACCCCAGCCCCAGCCCCAGCCCCTCTCCCTCTCCTGTGACGATTCCTACATTTCCCTACTCTTAAACCCTTCCACCGATCAAAATCACGATTCCACCGATCAAATTCACGATGCTCAAGCTTCCCTCATGCCAGACGATGAGTTCGCCGAAGAATTACAGCTTCAGGAAACGATTATGGCTTCCCTAATCACTATCCAGAAAACCCCCAACATTTCAACCCAAACCGGAGAATCATCCACTGCATCGTCATCGTCATCGTCAAATGCTGAAAAAAGTGAAAAGAGTTCAAAGGAAACCGGGGAATCATCCCAAACTCTATGCGATATTTGCGCGGATCGGAAGGACATGGATCAGATGTTCCCGGTGCAGAGCTGCACCCACACCTTCTGCACCGAATGCATCACCAAACACATATCGATTAAGATCATGAAACGCACCGTACTTTCCGATAATTCCGCCACGATCGCCTGCCCCGCCGGATCGGAGTTCTGCGACGGCGTGCTGGAGTTCGATTCGTGTCGGGCGATCGTGCCGAAGGACGTCGTCGCGATGTGGGATGAGGTGGTGACTGAGTCGTTGATTCCGAGTTCGCAGAGGTTCTACTGTCCGTATAAGAATTGCTCTGCTTTGTTGGTGAAGGACGGCGGCGATGCGGCGGCGGTGATTAGGGAGGCGGAGTGCCCATTTTGCAATAGATTGTTCTGCGTGCAGTGTAACGTGCCGTGGCACGGCGGCGTGACGTGTGAGGAGTTTTCGAAGTTGAGTGAGAATGAAAGGGAGAGAGAGGATCTGATGGTGCACGAGCTTGCGAAGAAGAATCAATGGCAGAGGTGTCCAAAGTGCAGGTACTTTGTGGAGAAGAAGGATGGATGCTTGCACATCAATTGCAGGTCAGATTAATTATGTCATTATTACCCATTTTGATTGATTGATAGTTACCAATTTTGCAAATTTATGATTAATAATTGGATTATCTCGAATTAATAAATATGAGGCTGATTTTATGTTTGGGAATATGTGTGTGTAGGTGTGGATTTCAATTCTGCTACAAATGTGGAGCGAAATGGAGTTCTACTGCTAATCATGGTGCCTGCTAGTGATCAGTGAAGTGACGACTATGCTAGTACCAAGATTATGGTTTTTAATTATGTTAATTTAATTATTGCAAATTAGTTAATTCAGGAGAGTGTGACTTTTCGATTATATTAGCATTATGGATCTACCAAGAAATGTCTAAAGTACTTAAAATCATATAACATTCTACAAAGATTGGTTTGTAATCTAATTTATGGTGAATTTTTTCATCACTTCATGTTCTTTTTACATCTCATGTTTTTAATTTTTGTAGTTGCATATGTCAAAAGTAAGTCGTACATGCCCAAGAAAAATATCTATCATATCAAGTACCAATAATTCATTGTTCAAATTAATATATTTGTTTTTTTATTATTGATTTAATCAAATTACATTCAAATTAAAAATATCATTTACCTTTTGCTTTCAAGAAGCTATAATTTAAAACAGGTATCTTTCCTAGAAATTAACCATGTCAACTACATGTTGTTGTGACCACGACCACTCATTTAACTTGTAAGCAGAAGCCTGGATGGTTTGTATGTAATAGTTAATACTCATAGTAATATTGGTATGTAATAGCCATTGATTTAGGTATATTTGTTGTAATCCGTTTTTGGACAAGTGAATAATGATTCACTACCGATATACTCCTTAATAAATAAGGAAGAAGTTTCGATAATAATCTTTTTAAAATTTTTTTTAAAAAAGTTAATAGTCTTAGTGGAACCAAAACTTTATTTGGGAACCGAATTAGTAAAAGTAAAAAAAAAAATTATTACTTTAATTGATCGAAAACATAAAAGCTACAATTTTTAGGAAAAATTGTTTGTGTTTTTAATAAAATTATATCATATGTATAATAGAGAAAAGAAAGCTCATATTTCCCCACCCCTTTAATTTGTACTTGGGGAGAAAATGCGCACAAGGAAACAAGATGACTTTAATATGGTGACTTATCTTCTTAATTATCTCTTGATCATGCTTTTTAAAGTAAATTTAAATTTAACCTGCTCACTAGACTATATAATTTAATTAAAGTTAATGCATCTGGTCTTAATTATCTCTTGATCATGCTTTTTAAAGTAAAAAATTTAAATTTAACCTACTCACTAGACTATATAATTTAATTAAAGTTAATGCATCTGGTCTTGGTCTTCTTCATATACATAAAGAAGAAAAAATAGAAAAAAAAAAAGAAAAGAAAAGGACTAATATGTTATATGTGGCCCTTAAAAGTGAAACAAGTCATCATCAAAGCATATATTATAATATAAGCCGAAATTTCCTATACTTGGTGGAATTTGGTTGGCTGGCTAATTTACCAATCATTTTTCAGGCTTTACTTTGTTTGGCAACCTTTCAACCAAAATCCCGGAAGGGGCAGAGAAATAGCAAGGCTATATAGTCACTAGAATAGAAATTATTATTGTTAAATAGTCCATTGATGTTGGATTGTACAAATTCACCATTAAACCCCTTAATTTTTGATATTATTTAGAGCCTTTTTTAAGAAAAGGGTAAAAATGATAATTACATCCCAAACCAATTATTTTACTAGCTGGTAATGTAAATGCGTGCGGAATGTGGACTAATTAGCCAACATGCAACCTACCAAAGTAAAAGGACATTCAAACAATTCATTTATTAGTCCGTTGGCCTGAAAAATTAAATGAACGGACTGATAAATGAATTGTTTGAAGTTAATGTCAATTTTGTTGTGTCTGTATTTGCAGCTTTTCATTATTCCCTACTTTTACAGACTTTTATTTTTTGTTTTTACAGCCTTCTTTCAAATCTCACAATTATGTAGTCCAAGTACTTGAATAGTTGTTGAATTCCATTGATTCTGCAAAGTGAAGCTATTTTTCTTCTCAAGATTCCTTAATTTACAGGCTTTTATGATTGAGCTTTTTCATAATCTTTCAAAGATTTTCTCATTTCTACTTGTCTTCATTATGTAGTGCATTAATATTTAATGGAGTTGTGGTAAGGATCAAGGAATGAGTTAGTTTAAGTTAAATTTTAAAGAGAATACACTTGCGATATTATCTCATGGACTTTATCTGATTCTTTTTATTAAAATTGTTTTTTGGTAAAAGCTTTGCGGGTTATCCTACTTGACGTAGTTAAATGAGATATAAAGTTAAAAAAAAACAAAAACAAAAATTAAACTGATTGCCCTTATTAATATTAACTAGTGCGAATATTAATAGATAAATTAATAAGTTTTAACATTTTTGGAGGATTTTTTCAATTTCCCCAAACGAGATATATTAACAACAAAAACAAAAAAAAAACACGAAAGCCTTTAGTTTGATCATAATTTACTAAATAAGGTTTGAGGGGCTTTGTTGTTATTAGGCAAAACTTTAGAGGTAACGGGTATAAATTTCCTGATATCACTGTAGCAACTTAGCCTCCTCAAGCAATCAACAAACAAGAAAACAAAATAAGGCAGCAAAATGGTCGCACAAGCAACTAGCTAGTGATGAAAGTGATAAAAGCCATAATAAAGGCGATGGTGACATTCTCAAGATCAATAACTAGGGATGGCAATGGGCCGGGTCTGGGCCAGACCCGGCGGGTCCAGACCCACCCCGTGACGGGTCCAGACCCGGCGGATCTGGACCCGGTTGGTGGTGGGTCCGGACCCGGCCCAGACCCGGTGGACCCTGCAGACCCGACGGGTCTAATATTGGACCCGTTGGATCCGGGTCCAGATCCGGATCCGTTGGACCCGTTTATTAATTTTTGGTCCGTTTAATTCATTTTTTATCTGATTAATCCATTTTTGATACATTTAACCCGTTTTTGATACTATAATAGTTTGAATTTGTAAACTTTTTCATGTTTATATAAAACGAGGCTACAATTCACAATTAATCAGTCTTAATTTCACCTACCGTCTAGACAGAATTCTTGAAATTCTTAAATTCAACAAATAAATAGAAAACATAAATTAGGCATTGTCACATCAAATCAGAGTAAAAATCTTGATACATTCAACAAAAAATATATCATTATTATTATTTATTCAACTTATTCATCGCCCTTTTCTTTAGTTTTGGTTAATTAATTATTAACTAAGTCAACTCCACTAAACCTAAATTAATCGTTTTGTACTAGAATTGAAAATCTTGGAATAATTAATAGATGGTAATCGAAGATCTCCTATTCGTTAGCTAAATATAATTATACTGCTTAAGGGAAATTAGGGTTGGGAGACAACTTGGGTTGAGTGATAAGGTATCATGTATCCCCATGAATATTTAAATAAATATGTAATAGCGTAAATTACTTTTAAAATATATAATTTAAAAAATATTAAATACAGTATTTTATATAAATATCTAACAAAGTAAAATATAGTAAAATATTGATTTAAAAGAATTTTCGCATAATAATTAACTATAATAATTTTATGTAATTATGTCATTAAAAATAATTAATTTTTGGATTTTTTTTTTTTTTTTAAATTTAAGGGCCGGGTCTGGGCCGGGTCCGGGTCCAGACCCGTTAAGGACCCGTTTCTCGCGGATCCATTTTTCCGGGTCCAGACCCGACCCGAGACCCGATGGGGCGGGTCTGGAGCGGGTCTAACGGGGCGGGTCCGGGTCCAGACCCGGCGGACCCGGCCCAATTGCCATCCCTATCAATAACGATCTTTTCCTTTGATTCATTCATACCATTTTTCAAAAATAATATTTAAATTAAAACGAATCGTTAAGTGTTATTAAAATTGGATGGGTTAATATTTTATTATAAATTACCATAGCGTGTGGCGATAGATATATATATATTTTTTTGTATTTTTTAACAGGATCGCCACTCACTATAACAGTCCTGTACTTTTTAATTTTTTTTTAATATTTTATTAAGGGTCACCGGAGAAATTAAAAAAATATATATTTTTTTAATATTATATGGAGGTCGCCACACTCTGTGGCACCCCCATTAAGTTTTTTTTTTTTTAAAATAAAATAAGTGGGTCGCTTGAGAATATGGCTACCCCTAATATATCTTTTCCGCCACCCAGCCAACCATCCCAACCTCGAATTCCTTGTAGTATACTGTAAATTTCAACAAAGTTCAGTAATAGTAAATAGACGTGACAATACACTGCAAATATCAAATTTCAGATTTGATATCAATGCTAAGTTGAGAATTTATTTCGAAGACAATAATGCATTGCTATTGTTCAAAAAGCAAAGATGTTGAAAGTCTATTTGAAGCACCATATGCGTTGTTCCAATGCATACCCAAACTTTCTTTAAGTTATTTTCATATCAGACCTTCTTTAACTTCTTTTAAAAAATTTCTTGTTCCTTACAATGGATTCGATTAGGGTAACTGTCTACTATGGTGACAATTATAGAGTTAAACCATTGTGTTTCTTACGATCGACCACCATTTACCATTAATAGAATTTCATGATCAACCTAATTTTATGATCTCGTTCAACACATTTGTGATGTAATTCGTTTGCCACGAGATGAATACAACATCAAACTTTTCTCAACATGGTACATATCAAAATTTTCGGTACTGATCGTGTGACGCCTCGTTTCTTCGACAATCCAGGTACGGCGTCACGAGAAAGTTTAATTCAGTATTTTTGTGGATTATGTGACTTTGCATACTTTAAGTGTCAACGTGTGTTTTATTTCAAGCTACGTGTGCATTAGAATTTAATTAAATGTGTTTGAGCTCAAATGTCCAATATTTGAAGTTTAGAGGCCTAATTGTAATTAAGGTATTATGGAGCCTTTTCGGCTATCTTGATCTCGAGAATTCGGATTCAAATTCTGACTTCACCATTGGGTTCGTTTTAACGATTCGGATCCAATGGAATTAATTGTTATTTGATTTTATAAGTTAAACCAATCGTGCAAGTATACACTGAAATATACAAGTAGCGCCACAGGATCGTACCCACAGGGAAAGGAAATCAATCACTACTCAATATCTTTTTTCTAATCTAAAGACCGAATGAATTCAGATTGATTACTAATCTACTGAAACTAAACTAAATAATTAACTAGAATAAAATGCAATTAACAGACTAAACACACGCGAATTAAACTCAGTAAACTAATTAGGCTGGGGAGTAACGACTATACATTCACGATTCAATATAATACTTGTTTGACAAGTACAATTCTACAACCTAGTCACTTAGATTTGTATTATCCTTTCTCAAGGTATAATCAAGTATTCAACTAATTTCAACGTTGTTCTCACAATCATTAACAATTAATTAAACCAATAAGATCAAGACTAGTGCAAATCAAGTTCTAGCGGCTTAACATGGAATAAGATTTACTCGTTGTATAGATTAAGAACCAAATCTCTTTGAATTCCTAAACCCACTAGTTATGAAATCTATCTCAATTACCATTAATTTCTCAATTCTCCGGTAATCCTAGATTATGCTAAGGTTGACCAGACCGTTGCAATTCAATTCACATCAGTTTTCAACACTAAGAATTAACACAGGTCATTCAAGCATTATATCAAACACTTAATATGCATTCATCATCACTCCCCTAGCCCTAGAGATTTAGCTAGGAAATTGCATTCAAGAAATTCATGTTCATCAATTCAAAACAAAGTCTTAAAAACAAAACTCTAAACATTCATGAATTCTGGAAAAACAAATCTAATCATGTAAAACGAACTAAAACAAATTTAGAGGAATTAGTTTGATAACTAAAGCAATAAATAAAACCGGAAAAACTAAAATTGTTTGAAGAATTCGATCCTTTCGTCTTCTCGAAATTCTCTGAACAACTCTTCCTACAACTCTGTATCTCTCTCCAAGCTAGGTCACGGACTCCGAAAGAAGAGATCCCCAAAATATTCCAAAAACGAGCTATAAATAGCAGCCCATAAATCCATCTCGCTTCCCTACGTAGCAGGCGTTACCTTTCCATGAACAAAACCCATTAATGCCCGTTACAAGCTGAAATCGTGATTGCGCTCTTATAAGTGGTAACGGGTTGCGCCAAGAATCTTCTCCTACTGCCTCTGGTAACGGATGTTACCAAAGTTCCTCTTTCAGGGAGTAATGGGCGTTACTCCCTTACTTCGCCAAAGGTGATGCTTTTGGGTCCATTAACGAGGGGTTAACACTTTTGCTTAGTTACTCCTAATTCCTCCAAAAATACCTGAAATCACCTCGTGTCGCCGTTTCTTAACTCCAACTCCTGAAACACCTAAATGGAGCAAAATAAACACATATATGCATCAAACGGCACAATAATATACTCTAATTAATGCTTAAATCCATGCGATTTCTACGCTCAACAAATTTCCCCACACTTGCCTATTGCTCGTCCTCGAGAAATACGAAAATAAAGAAAACACATCCCCATCAAACCTTTACCTTAAAGCAATCATCGACCCTTAACCTAAACAAGTCTAGCTCATCAAATCAAGTACTCATCAACACAAGATCATCGAACATAGTATGAAAAGTATACCCTTGTGTAGTGTGTGATTTCGAATGAAACAATGTACAAAGACTAGAATGTAAAATTCACAACTTTCGCCTAAGTTCTAATCATCAACTTCGGAATACACTCTTCGCACCTATCTCCACTAATGCAGTTAAATCAAGACTCAGGATCGGTAGGTCTTTCGTGCTTATAATGTAGGCCTTGGGTAAGGTTATGGAATTTTTGGTTCAAGTGACTACTTACCAAGCTTACATCGTTCAACTTTCTCGCACACGGCACTTTCATTTGCCATTAAACACTTCCCCCCACACTTGGACATATACATCCCACTCTTTTAATTTCACACTTCACATAAATTTTCTTTTCTTTTCTCTTTCTCTCTTTCCTCTCTTTTTCATCTTGTTTCTTTTTCACAACTTTCTCTCATTCTTTTTCTTTTGCATATATCTCTAACTTTCCATCTCAAGAACAATCAAAAGGGGACTTCAAAGGTAGATATTCATTATAAGATCAAACGAGCAAGCCTTGGTGTAAAATTAACAAGGTAGGTTATCCTTTTGTTGTGCATTAGGCTTATAATGTGGCTACAAAAATCTTTGCACAACAATTAGGCTCAGCGGGATCAATAAGATCTCGTTATTTAGTGAAAAACAGCTGAAAAGAAAGGTTTAACATCCTCCGACAACGAATGCCTACTTCACTTCCTTAATCTATCAGCAACTCAAAATTTCGCCTCAATAGGACTAAAATGCATTCTAATCAACTCTCAGACTTATTTGAAAATCATCAATTCACCTTTCTAAGCAAAGAACATTATCACGTTCAAAAGTGCTCAGAATAATAAGGGCATACTAACACACTTAGTTATCCAATCTCATGAAAATTTTCCTCAATTCGATTAGCCTAACTTATTCTAGCAAGAACTCAACAATCAAACTTCGAAGAAAAAGTTCAAAACGGGGAAAAACTTTCAAAATTTTCACAATTTCTCAATTCCTAACAGTTCATCTACTCATGCAATTAGCCACTGCAAGCTCATAATCATGCAAATATCACACATGCACTTCCTCCCCCACACTTGTCCTTTGCAATGTCGGCATGGAAATAAAAGAATTAAAGGGCAAAAAAACTCCCTTATCAAAAGAAGACCCGACAACGTGCTAGCAAAGCTTTCAAAACTTGAGATAAGTGACTAGAAAAACACGGATCAAGTGTTAAGACCATTGACAATCAACATGTATCCAACAAGCAACACATAAGTCATAAAGCCAAATAAAGAAAGGGCACATCTCATAAAAATGAAAGGGTTCAGACATAAGCAAAGAGATAAAGTAGCAACAATAGCAAAAGTATCAGAATAAGAATAATAATACAGGCTAGAATACGAAATGTCAAGAAAGCAAGGGAGCTAAAGAAGCGGCATCAAGGCTCAGGCGGCGGGTGGGATCCTCGAAAATACTGGTCAAACTGTGTGTAGAGCCCCTCAAACTGCGCATCGACATGAGTCCGCCATGCATCGAATCTTTCATCCACATGAGCTTGAAACTCGCCTATCTCCGCTCCAACAGGGCATTAGAAGCTGCTAAATCCACCCTCATCTCGGCTAAACTGATGGTCAAAGCGTGCATAGATATAGGCTCGTCACCCTCCTCCTGGGGGAAGAGTGTTCTCCTTCAAAATATCCCTGGTGATGGCTTCGAATTCCGGGTTTAGGCCTGAGAGAAATTTGACCAATCGATGCTCTTTTTGGATCTGATTGGATTTTGTGATGTCGGTGGGGAATTCCATCGGGTTGGGCCGTCATCTGTCAATTTCTGCCCAGATGCTTTTACAAATGCTAAAGTATTCTTCTAGAGACGTGTGCTCTTGTCAGATTCGATCCGCTTTTGTCATGAGATCAAAGATTTGAAGGTTGTCTTCCCCGGATTGATAGGTTGTTGACAACCCTTTCCACAGATCTCGTGTTGTGGGATAATGGAGGAATTAAGATACCAAGTTCGGTTCGATTGCTTGGGTGATCCAACCGAAAACTTGGAGATCCTTTTGTTTCCAAACCGGATACGTCTCATCCTTTTCAGTCGGTGGTGCGGGATGACCGGTCAGGTGGCTGAGTCGTCCACGTGCACCGATTGCAATTTTGAGCATTCATGCCCATAAGGTGTAGTTGTTATTGTTTAATTTGATATCTATTGTGACTTGGCTGTCGGAACTTGATTGTTGGGGTTGTGGTTTGTGTTGTTGCAGTAACTTGGTTATTTGTTCAGACAAGATGACTGTTGCGTCGGACAACACTGGTGACGAGGTTTCTTCCTCATTGCCCATTGTTGCGGTTTGAGCAGATGATGATGCCGATCACGAATTGTTAGAATTGTATGGCTCTGATGCCATGTTGAAAGACGTAAACTGTAATAGTAATTTGTTCCATTATTTCTCAATGAATTACAACCCTAGCAGACATAAGCTTTTAATAAGAGACTAAGGCACTTAATCTTAGGGATTACATCTCGTGACATAAGGCAACACAAAGGCAACACAATCTTTCCTAAAATATATGGTCAACACTTTCCAGTAATGTTGTGATTAAATATGAGTCAAGCTCTATAAATCCACAAGAATAAACACCAAAAAAGCCCATATCATGTAACATCTCCACAACCACCATTTCATTTAAAATTATTTGCCTCTCATCATTCTCCTAGTGATTGAAACCAGATGAATTGTTATGCTTACACAAACAATGTTATCAATACCGCCAAGATAAACATAATTTGAACGATGAATATCTTGTAAATAAAGTAAATCATCTTCAATTGGACCGAACGATGAAATTCCAATTCTGCTCCCGGACATTATAAATCTACACAAATATTAAATTATTTCATTAAAATTGCCATACTATTATTCTAACTAACTATTTAATTATACAACAATATAAATTTATTACTAATTTCATTCATTTAGAATAATCTCTACTTTCACCGAACAATTACATATTCAACTATTTCAACATATAAACTTCAATATACGTATTAAATTCTTTTAAAATATTATTTCTTACATAATTACGAATGAAAATATTTACAAAATTATTAGACATAAAAGTGGAATTAACCTTAAAAAAAATACTAAAAAATAAATTTGAACAAATGATAATATTATTACAAACAATTACATAACAATTTACATAATTAATATCTAACAATATAAAACATAACAACATATTATATAACTAATTAATACTAAATTCAACATATTTACTAGTAAAGCATTAAGTAATAATTTAAAAAAAAAAAAAAAAAAAGGAAACTTACCAACTTTTTCCAGCTGGGTGTTGTGGATGGCTGACCTCCAACCGGTTGGAGCTCCGGGTGGCGGCGGTGGAGGCGCGGCAGTAGCCACAACGGCATGGGGTGTGCTTGGGTTGGGGGGGGGGGGGGGGGAGGGGGGGTGGTCGGATTTTTTTGTGTGGGGAAGGGAGGAAGAAGAGAGGAGAGAAAGGGGAACGATGCCACAGAGTGTGGCGACCCCGTTAAAAAATACGAAAAAATATATATATCGGTTGCCACATGCTGTAACAATTTATAACAAAATATTAATCCACCCAATTTCAATAACACTTTACGGATTCGTTTTAATTTAAATACTATTTTTGAAAAATCCTCTTCATACAACCCCTTTTCTTTTTTGTTGTTTAATAAGACGACTCAAATTAAATAATCCCAGTCTTTGAATCAGGTAATTTCCTTGGAAAACATTGCCGATTATCATGCATATTAAAATAACCAAATAACTCCTGTTACGCATAACTTTGTCCCTGGGAAGATGCACATCAATTACCAAATCAAGATTATATATACGAGATTCTAAGCTTAGCACATTTAAAACGAAAGAAAAATGGAAATGTTATCATCAATATTTGGTGCTCTCTCTCTAACAGAGATGATCATACATATGCAGAAGAACTTCAATTCCAGGAAGTTATGGAGGCCTCCTTAATCATGTACACAAACAAGGCTTCAAAATCTTCATCGCAACAAACTTCCTGCGAGATTTGCACCGAAGAGAGATCGAAATCGGATATGTTCAAGATCGAGGGCTCCCCGCATTTGTTCTGCTCAATCTGCATATCGAAACACATCGAGTACAAACTCCAGGAGAACATCATTTTCATATCCTGCCCCAACGAGGATTGCAACAACTCGATCGAGCCTCATTCCTTAACATCCATCCTGCCTAAGGAAGTCGTCGAGCGTTGGCAGGAGGCGATTGTTGTGTCAACGATCCTTGATTCGGAGAAGATACACTGCCCTTACGAGAACTGCTCGGAGATTTTGGTCAATGATCTCGATAATGGGATTGTTGTCACGGAAACTAAGTGTCCCAATTGTAGGAGATCCTTTTGTGCTGTTTGTAAGGTGCCTTGGCATGAAGGGTTTGATTGTAAGGAGTTTAAGGGTTTGAAACATAGGAAGAAGGAGAGGGAGGAGTTGAGGTTGTTGGCTAAAGAGACTAAGTGGAAGAAGTGTCCTAATTGTAGGGTTTTTGTGGACAAGAATGAAGGATGTATACATATGACTTGCTGGTAAGAAATTATAATAAGGTATTTTTGGTTATGTTGTTGATGGGATTTGTTTGATTAATTAGAATTAATGATTTGTTTAATTTGATTAACGTTGTTAATTACTGGTGCAAAGTTCTGTTACATATGTGGAGAAAGATGGGATGAAAGTCATTGGAATACTTGCCAGGAAAAGTGATCGTTTTATATTGTTAATGTGTTGTAATATGACATTTATGCTATTGTTATGATAGTTTAGGACCAAGTGTTGGATTATATTTCATGTTGCAGCCACTTGCAGGAGTACTCTTGTTTTTGTAGCTGGTACATGTCTTGTAATGAGATTAATTAGAAAAAAAGAAAAAAAAAACTTCGATTATGCTTAGCATTATGGATCTACCAAGAAATGTCTAAAAGTATTTGAATCATACAATATTTTACAAAGATTGGTTTCATCAGTTCATGTTCTTTTTAGATCTCGTGTTTTTAATTTTTTATTTGTCGTATTTACGTGCCAAAGAAAAATATATATCACTGTCAAGTACCAATAATTCAATTTTCAAATTAAAGTATATTTTTTCTTAGATACAGTGATTTGATCGAATTAGATTGAAACCTAAAATATCATGTACTTTTGCTATCAACAAACTAGTCTCTGAAGCAGGTATTTTTCCTAGAAATTAACTGTGTCAACTACAAGTTTTAGTGACCAAGAAGACGATTTATTTAACTTGAAAGCAAAAGCCAGGATGTTTGGGTGCCCCATTTGTGGATCAGTGGATGATCCTAGGTACGTAGTCCGTAGTCGGTATTAGGGATCGGATTTGTATTGATGCCTACGTGCTATTATTTTACTATAGTCATCGATTTAGACATAATTGTCGTAATTCGGTTTTTACTAGTGAATAATGACTCATTGTGGTTGTACTTGGTTATTGGTTGTTAATAAATGAGGCGGGAGTAATATTTCGGGCACCGGTTTTTATTTTTTATTTTTTTAAAGAAAAGTTCCAAGTCTTAGTTTGAACCAAAACTTTATTTGGGAACAAAATTACTGAAATAAAATTTTTATTACTTTAATTGGTCGAAAACATAAAAGCTACAATGTTTAGGAAAAATATTTGTATTTTTTTAATAAAACTATATCATATCATATGTATAATAAAGAAAAGAAAGCTCAGATTTCCCCACCTCAAAAGTGAAAAGACAATCCTCCCCTTTAATTTGTACTAGGGAAGAAAATGCGTACGCAAAAGGAAACAAGATAACTTCAATTTCTTCATGTTTTTTACCATAGAAAAAGAAGCCAATTATATCCTGATCCTATCTTCTTAATTAATTATCTCTTGATCATGCTTTTTAAAGTAATTTTAAAGTTAACCCACTCACTAACGTATATAATTTAATTAAAGTTAATGCCTCACGTCTTGGTCTTCTTCATATACATAAAGATGAAAAAATAGAAAAAATTAAAAAAAGAACTAATAAATGGCCCTTGAAAGTGAAACAAGTCATTATCAAAGCATATATTATAATATAAGCCGAAATTTCCTTAACTTTTTATATGTGAAACGGACTTATAAATGAATTATTTGAAGTTAATGTCAATTTTGTTCCGTCTTTATTTACAGCTTTGATTCCCTACTTTTACAGCCTTTTATTTTTTGTTTTTACAGCCTTCTTTCGAAAACCTCACAATTATGTAGTTCAAGTACTTGAATAGTTGTTGATTCTGCAAAGTGAAGCGGTTTTTCTTCTCCAGATTCCTTAATTTACAGGCTTTTATATGATTGAGCTTTTTAATAATCTTACAAAGATTTTCTCATTTCTACTTGTCTTCATTATATAGAGCATTAATGGAGTTGCGCGGCAAGGAATGATGAGTTGATTTTGAGTTAAATTTTAGTCCAATTTTGAGATATGAATTTAAAAGACATTTTGCCGCGACTGTTCCGCGACGTGACAGTAGAACAGTGCCCGAATGAGATATGTTTATTAAACAAAAAAAAAAAGGAAGCTCGGGTAATATTGGAGGGACCTTTATGTTAATATATACACAAAATTTTAGAGGTAAGAGGTGTAAATTTCCTGGTATCACTGTAGCAACTTAGCCTCCTCAAGCAATCAAGAAACAAGAAAACATAATGTAATAAAATAAGACAGCAAAATGGTCGCACAAGCAACTAGCTAGTGATGAAAGTGATAAAGCCATAATAAAGGCGATGGTGACGTTCTGAAGATCAATAACGACCTTTTCCTTTGATTCATTCATATGACCCCTTTTCTTTTTATTATTTTTATAATTAATAAGACGACTCAAATTAAATAATTCCAGGTCTTTGAAGCAGGTAATCTCCTTGGAAAACATTGCCAATTATCATGCATGTTAAAATAACAAAATAACTCTGTCTTACGCATAATTTTGTCCCTGGGATGATGCGCATCAATTACCAAATCAAGATTATAAATACCAGATTCTATGCTTAACTCATTTAAAACGAAAGAAAAATGGAAATTTTATCATCAATATTTGATGCTCTCTCTCTAACGGATGATCATACATATGCAGAAGAATTGCAATTCCAGGAAGTTATGGAGGCCTCCTTAATCATGTACACAAACAAGGCTTCAACATCTTCATCGCAACAAACCTCCTGCGAGATTTGCACCGAAGAAAGATCGAAATCAGACATGTTCGAGATCGAGGGCTGCCCGCATTCTTTCTGCTCGATCTGCATATCGAAACACATCGAGTACAAACTCCAGGAGAACATCATTTTCATTTCCTGCCCTGACGAGGGTTGCAACAACTCAATGGAGCCTCATTCGTTAACATCTATCGTGCCTAAAGAAGTCGTCGAGCGTTGGGAGGAGGCGATTGTTATGTCGACGATTCTTCATTCGGAGAAGATCCATTGCCCTTACGAGAACTGCTCGGAGATTTTGGTCAATGATCTCGATGATGGGATTGTTGTCACGGAAACTAAGTGTCCCAATTGTAGGAGATCCTTTTGTGCTGTTTGTAAGGTGCCTTGGCATGAAGGGTTTGATTGTAAGGAGTTTAAGGGTTTGAAACATAGGAAGAAGGAGAGGGAGGAGTTGAGGTTGTTGGCTAAAGAGAATAAGTGGAAGAAGTGTCCTAATTGTAGGGTTTTTGTGGACAAGAATGAAGGATGTATACATATGACATGCTGGTAAGAAATTATAGGGTTTTTTTGGTTATGTTTTGATGGGATTTGTTTGAATAGTTTGAATGAATGATTTGTTTAATTTGATTAACGTTGTTAATTGCAGGTGCAAATTTGAGTTCTGTTACATATGTGGAGAAAGATGGGATGAAAGTCATTGGAATACTTGCCAGGAAAAGTGATTATTGTTTTATATTGTTAATTAATAATGTGCTATCTTCGATATGGCATTTATACTATCGTCATGATAGTTTAGGATCAAGTGTTGGATTAGATTTAATGTTGCAGGAGAACTCTTGTTTTCGTAGATGGTACATGTCTTGTAATGAGATTAATTAGAAAAAAAGAAACAAAAAAAGGGTGAAGGAAAAAGAAAAAAGGAAAAAAAAAAAGGTGAAGGAAAAAGAAAAAAGAAAAAAAATGACATTAATGTATATAAATAAGTGATTTTAAAAACTAGCTTTTGGTTCTACAAGTTTTCTTTGATGTTGTATGGAGTGAGCTTTACTAATTACTGTGAAATTTATGAAATAATAAATATTGACTAGCTAGGTCGTCTATAATTAATAATGGGCGCATTGGATGAGCATGCATAATTAAGCTAGAGAAAGAAGCAACAATGGGTGATATATATGATGATATCACGAGGCTGCATCATCTCTTAAAATGATAAGTTTTGGAGTAATTTGTAATTATTTGGTCTAAGTCTACTCAATTGGTATATATTAATTCTAATTCTCGGGACATTCTAGTCCTTGTCGTGAATTTTCAAAATTAGTGTTATGGTTGTGGAGGTCCAAGAACTACGAATTTTCACAATTAAGTTTTCTTCAAAGTGTTTAATTAAATTGAATACATTGAAGACAATTAATTAGCTCAACATAATACTTTAGCACTAACACCTTTTCATGTGCAATGATTGTGTGGTTATCGTTCTTTCAAGTTGATACATATGATCGAAGGAAAATTATCTCGACTTATTTTAATAATAGGGACCATAACCCTAATATGTATAACGGCACGGCTAAACCCAGTCCTTAATTCAAATTTTAAGCCCATACTTGTAATATAACCTTTGAACTCATCAAATTAGATCAATCTAATATTTTGGATCAAATTTTATTATAATAAATTAGACCAAAAACAAAATATCTTGTGGTTCTAAACAGTGGCGGAGCCAGAAATTTAATTCAGGTGGGTCATATTAGGTTTTTTCGCATATATATATAGAAAACCTAGTAAAATACCAAACCCTATGTTTCAAAAATTAGCATAAAAGATCACATGTTTAATAAAAACTAGTAATGACGCACACTCGATATGTGTGCCAAGAAATAAAAAATATTATTAAAATAAATTAAAATAAAAAATTTTGTATTAATAAAATTTAAATAATTACTAAATTATGATAAATAAATTTGATATATAATATCATATTAGTAAAAATAATAATAATAAGAATATATAAAAATTATTAAAAGAAAAAGATTATCAAAATGTGAGAGAAAAGAAAGTTTAAAGATAATACATACAATAGTAAAATAAATAAAGAAAGAATTTAAAAGACAAAACAATGGTAGAAAAGAAAAAAGCTTAAGAGTGGAGGGGCAGAAAAGAAAAGAGCCCAAGATACCAAAAACTGTTTTTATGACAAAAAATATTTGCAAAGAAATATAATAGAATATAAAAGAAAATATTGGAATATATATATATATATATATATATATAAGAAATAAATGAAGAATATAAATACCACAAAAGTTCTTATCGCTAAGCAAAATATGAAAGGAAAGACATAAATAAAAAATTGGTAGAAAGCATACATTAAAGAGAAATTAATGGATAAAAAGTTACATATTAAAATAAATCATTTTAGAAACTATTTGAAAAATTTTGTGAATATTGAGGCAAAATTGAAATTATAGAAATTAAGAGATCATGCGTATAAATACAAAAACAACATTTTTGTAAAGAAAATTCGCAGAATCGGAGTACATAATGCAATTACCAATCATAAGGTTTTCTATACAAAATTAAGAAAAACACAAGGTTTTCTATGAGATTTTATATAACACTTTACGCCCATTTCGAATAACACAAGGGAGTTTAGTGCATATAACTCATATATTATTTGTGTAGTCTCAATTATTAATAATTTATTATATTGACCCTCACTAGTATTAATTTTAACTTTGATGAGGGAGGTCAATAATGAAAAATCTCATAAAATTATATACATATATCTATATATATAATAATTAAAAAAAAAAAAAAAGAAGTTGAGGGGGGTCAATTGCACCCCTCTGTTGCATGTGGCTCCGCCACTGGTTCTAAATAATTTGAATATACCAATATTCATGTCATGCAATACGTAATTTCTTCCTTGTTTCATCGAACATTTTTGCTGGTATTACGTGTAAAGCACCAAAAGAACGACCAACCTGAATATAAAAAAATTAAGACGTCTTCGTCTTCATATACGTCCCAAAGAGAAAAAATAACATAAAAATATTCAGAGTTCTAAAATAAGTATAACCAGCATTATTTTAATTCTAACGTCTTATTGGCCCCTTTAAACTAATCTACATTTTAAATTTATCTCTGATTTATCAAAATATACTATTTCATAATATCAAATTTTACTTCAAAGTATTTTTTTTTTTACATGCCCACACGCACACATGCATACATTCTAACAATGGCGACGGCACATGTTAGGTAGTGGGGTCAAATGACCCCACTAAATTTTAATTTTTTTAATTTTATATATGTAATTAAAATATAAATTTTTTTATTTTTCTTTTATTATTGTTGTTTCGACCCCACATAAATTGAAAAATATATATATAGTCGACCCTCGAAAGTTTTTTGACCCCACTAATTCACCATTTTGGAGTCGCCCCTGCATTCTAATGAGATTCGAACTCGTAACCTATTAATTCACGTATACATGTATTTACCACTAATCTATCTTTTTGTCCCTTAAATTTTGCTTTGAAGTTGTTTTCTTGTCGTGTAGGCAAATTCTAGAAACAATGATTGATTTAATAATAAATATAATAAAATTTCAGAAATCATCAAGTATCAATGTCGAACTGATAAGAACACGACTAAGAGACGTTAGAGCGGTCTCAAGCTCGTAGGATAATCCGGCACAGACCCGCCGGCGGGAGAACTGGGGGATAGGGAAGAGAACAGAGATTTAGGGTAAAGGAAAATTCTTTTATTTCTTGTCTCCCAAAAACAACATAAAGCAACTATATAGTCAAGACATCCCAAAACTAAGGATTCTCAAGCCCACACGGCAAACCAACCAAGAAGGGAAATACTTAAAGCAAGAAAGGAAAGTACTAATAAATATGGATCACTAAATACGACATCTCTAGAATACGACATCTCTAAGACACTGCATAATCTTGCATCCATGCTGGCGCCTTCTTCACTCTACCACTGCGCCTCTCCGGCCCCTTCACTCTTGCGCCTGCCGACTCCATTGGATCCAACACCTCCGTATCACTCCCCCCCCATGGAGACTCACCTTGTCCTCAAGGTGCAAAGATGGAAAAGCTCGCCGAATGCTATCCGCCGGCTCCCAAGTCGCGTCATCAAGCGACCCATCGGACCAACGCACTAGCCATTGTTCCTGGGGCTCACCCTTCCGTAGCACCTGCCGAACTTCATGAACTGACACAGGCCGAGACGGCACTTTCCCACTGAGCAAATCATCCGGCAATTCCTGAACCGAGACTGACTCATTTTTTCCCTTATATTTCCGCAAGAGGGACACATGAAACACCGAATGAATCCGTGAAGACTCGGGCAACCGCAATCGATACGCCACAGGTCCGATCCTTTCCAAGATTTCATAAGGGCCATAATACCTTTTAGCTAACTTCTGGCTGCGCCGACGCACCACCGAGTGTTGACGATACGGCTGCAACTTCAACAGCACCAACTCCCCAACCTCAAACTGCACTTCGCGATGCTTGGCATCGGCTGCGATTTTCATTCGAGTTCGTGCAACCTCCAAATTGAGCTTCAACTCGCGCAACAACCCATCTCTTTCTGCCAAGATTTCATCCGCCGCTGGCAGCTTACTAGTCCCGCGCCGATAAGGAACCAAGTCCGGGGGAGGCCTACCATAAACCGCGTGGAACGGCGTCTTACCGATGCTGGAGTTATAACTTGTATTCAACGAATATTCAGCCCACGGCAACACCACAGTCCAACGGCTCGGTTTGTCATGACAAAAACACCGTAAATATTGCTCAAGAACCCGATTCATCACCTCCGTTTGGCCATCCGTTTGAGGATGAAAGGCCGAACTGTGCTTCAGTGTCGTGCCGCTCATAAGATGAAGCTCCTTCCAAAACTTACTTGTAAACACTGAATCTCGGTCGGACACAATTGACGCCGGAATACCATGCAACTTCACTACCATTTCTGTAAATAAATGAGCTGTCCGATGCGCATCAAAATCCGCCGGTAGCGCGCCAAAATGCGCATACTTCGATAACCGATCGACCACTACTAATATGACCGAATATCCGCGGGACAAAGGAAGTCCCGTGATGAAGTCCATACTCACATCCTCCCATATTTGAACCGGCACGGCCAGCGGTTGCAAAAGGCCAGACGGGGGAAGCGTCGAGAATTTGGTACTCTGACACGTCAAGCATGAAGCGATATGCTTACGAACATCCCCTCGCATTCCCGGCCAATAAAACACGGACGACAATCGCTGGTAAGTCCGGTGAACTCCTGCGTGCCCCCCAATTGGCGAGTCATGATACTCACGCAGTAGAATACCCCGAATTTCTGGTTTGAGTAAGATTATTTCATGCTGCAAGTGTGCCTTTAATCCCGCGTGAAATAAAGATTGCAAATTGCTTTCCGAAATGTCTGCCACATTAACCAATATCTTCTCGAATGCTGTTTGATACTCTAGGACGGACCCTGTCTGTTGTACCTTCGCTAACATGCCAAAATAATCGACATAATTGAGAGGGTCGAAGCGGAGTTTGAACTTAGAGACGAAATCCTGCCACGATTCAAGAAGGTGGCTGCGCTGCCTCCACCTGAACCAATCGAGCGCCGCCCCTTCTAACATCAACCCCACTGTCGCGAGGCGAGATTCCTCAGTTATTCCGTAAAACACGAAATACTCTTGCGCTTGGAACAGCCACCCGAGAGGATCCTTCCCGTCGCACTTGGGCATGTCCAATCGCAGTTTGTACGCCGGGTTAGGAACAGACTCGGCCGTGGTTCCACTTGCCGTAGGTATAATTGACGTCCCGGAGCTCCCGCGGGGTTTATCCGATTTCGCCAATATCAGGCCCATGTCGCGCTGCACGGTTTGGGTCAAGGTTTGCATCGAGGTCATCAGTACATCAATCTGCTTCTGAAATTCTTTGAGGGTGGTTTCGTTTTGCAATTGGAATTCCTTGAAGGTAGTGGTACTGACTGAATCGGCCATCTCTCAACGAAAGCACCAATTGATAAGAACACGACTAAGAGACGTTAGAGCGGTCTCAAGCTCGTAGGATAATCCGGCACAGACCCGCCGGCGGGAGAACTGGGGGATAGGGAAGAGAACAGAGATTTAGGGTAAAGGAAAATTCTTTTATTTCTTGTCTCCCAAAAACAACATAAAGCAACTATATAGTCAAGACATCCCAAAACTAAGGATTCTCAAGCCCACACGGCAAACCAACCAAGAAGGGAAATACTTAAAGCAAGAAAGGAAAGTACTAATAAATATGGATCACTAAATACGACATCTCTAGAATACGACATCTCTAAGACACTGCATAATCTTGCATCCATGCTGGCGCCTTCTTCACTCTACCACTGCGCCTCTCCGGCCCCTTCACTCTTGCGCCTGCCAACTCCATTGGATCCAACACCTCCGTATCACGAACATCTACATCAAAATTAGTTTCGGAAATTTTCCTGAAAACTTCGTTTCAGGCACTCTCACCATAGCTACTGAAAGGGGTTCGAACTCTTTAACTTAGGATTTTCTAGAATCCGACCACCTTCGGCCTGATTCCTCTCGAATCAGTCAGCCAATTCACTCCCTCACGCACACTCGTGTTTGATTTAGTCTGAGTGTTTGATTTTACAAGCCTAATTCGGACAAGCATGCAATAATCGTAAAGGCACCAACGTTTACGGGAAATTCCCAACCTTAGTATTATTACTCGCACTTCTTAATACAAAGGAACTTGCCCAAGGCTTGCACACAATGTCCCAAATCGTGCAGCTCATAGGTCTTTATAATTACAAAGGTAATTCGGTTGTGGACATCCCCCACAACTAGGTTAGAACGGGCCAATCTCGTGCTGCCAGCTGGCGGGCGGTTTTCCTCAGTCAAAACCGCCCAATCCGCCCACTAAGTTGCTGTAACCGTTGCCTCCAAAATTTGAGAGGAACCGCCCACTCAAATTTGAACTCAGCCGCGCCTAAGGGCATAACCGTTCCCTCCAAGGGAAACTGCTCCGCAGATCCCGCATCATGCGCGCAACCGCTTGACTCGCGCGCACCAGCCCGGCGCTCGCGCGCGCGCCCAACGCTTGTCCGCCATCGCCCGCATCAGTCCGCGTCACTCCCGCACGCTGCCTGCTCAGCGTGCGGGCTTGCTTGCTGGCTTTGCGCACAGCCCAGCACTTAGCCAACTTTTCCCGCAACACTTGTGCAAACACGCAACTCATGCGCGCAGCACTTCATCCATGCCCGCAACCTCGCCCGGCGCCCAGCTCACCGTGCGGAACACTTAACCAATAATCCGGCCAAGTAGGATGCTACACCAAGCTAGCATCCTCATCCGGTGTTGGCACGTTCCCCCGCCGTGCCAACCCGGCCAACACTTCAAGGGGCTAACAAACTTCCCCCGCCCGAAGGAACCGACGTCCTCGTCGGAGGTACACTACTCTCCCCCTTTTCTTGCCAATATTCCGCAAGTTCTTTCTCAAACTGCCACAAGGTAACACCCTTCTCCCAAGTAGCATCGGCCTCGGTTTCACCCTTCCAATGGACTAAGTAATCTGTTCTTTTGTTCTTCTTACTTTGCCCCATCGTTCGGTGATCAAGAATTTTCTGCACAAGCTTCTCAAATTGAGCACGGATAACAGGTGGTGCTCGCTTTGTTTGCTTCCTTCGCTCATCCACCAAGTCCGCATTATACTTCTTCAAAAAGCTAACATGGAACGTTGGGTGGATCTTCAATCTGTCCGGTAACTTCAACCGATAAGCCACATTGCCCACTTTACTTAAAACTTCAAATGGACCATCAAATTTCGGGACCAATCCTCGATGTACTGTTTTGGAACTAATCTTTTTCCAAATTTGAGGAGTAAGCTTCAGCAACACTCGCTCCCCAACAGCAAATTCCACATGCCGTCTACCCATATCCGCATACTTCTTCATTCTGCGTTGGGCCTTAGCCAAACTATCTTTAGCTTCATCAATCACCTCCTGCTTCGCCCTAGCAAAACGATAGGCAGCCGGACACTTGCCACCCGTTTTCTGCACCGCAATCTCGTGGGGCGTCAATGGTTGTTGCCCGTACACCAACTCAAACGGGCTCATGCCAATAGCTGAAGACTTGTGTAAGTTGTAGCAAAACTGGGCCATATCCAGAAGTTCCACCCAATTTTTCTGACTTGCTGACACATAATGCCTCAAATATTCCTCCAACAACTGATTCATCCTCTCGGTTTGCCCATCCGTTTGGGGATGATTAGCCGTTGAAAACTTCAACTCCGTTCCCATCATATTGAACAACGAAGTCCAGAATCTTCCGGTGAAGCGAGTATCCCGATCACTCACAATGTCTTGGGGAATGCCGAAATATTTGATCACATATCGAAAGAACAAGTCAGCCGCAACTTCAGCGGGGCATGCATTCGGAGCAGGAATGAAGACCGCATACTTTGATAACCGATCAACCACAACAAATATTGAAGCCATCCCATTCACCTTTGGGAATCCACTAATGAAGTCCATGGAGACGGACTGCCATGGTCTTTCCGGGATAGGCAGGGGCTGCAATAATCCTGCCTCTTTCTTACGTTCGGTCTTATCAAGCTGGCACACCAAGCAAGTCCGAACATAGGCTTCAATATCATCCTCCATTCTTGGCCAATAATACCGGCGGGACAGCAACGCAAGCATTCTTTCAATTCCAGGGTGGCCAGCCCATTGAGGGTCGTGGGTTTCCCTCAAGAGCTGCCTCCTCAATAAGCCACTCGGGACATAGGCTCTTCCACCCTTTGCGTAAAGCAATCCATCATCCAACCAATATTTCCTCACCAAGCCATCATTTACTTGACCAACAATGCGTTGGTATACAGAATCATTCTGGGACATCTCTCGAATTTTCTCCAAGAAATCCGACTCGATCACGGTCAAGGCAGCCACATACTCCTCAACCTGTTTTCTGCTCAAAGCATCAGCCACATTATTATGAATACCCGGCCTGTGCATCCACTGAAAATCGAATTCCCCAAGGAACTCTTGCCAACGTGCTTGCTTTGGAGTCAACTTCTTTTGAGTTCTGAAATAAGTATTCGCCACATTATCGGTCACCACTACAAACTTCGTACCCAAAAGATAATGACGCCAAGCATCCAAGCAATGAACCACAGCCGTCATTTCCTTCTCATGTGTGCTGTATCGTAATTCCGCATCTTTGAGCTTTCGGCTTTCAAAAGCGATGGGGTGTTTGTCTTGCACCAACACACCTCCAAGAGCTCGATCAGAAGCATCAACTTGCACCTCAAAGGGCTTGTCGAACTCCGGTATCTTTAGAACAGGGGCTGAAGTAATGGCCACTTTCAGCGCCTCAAAAGCATTTCGACAAGCAACTGACCATTCCCACTTCTGATCCTTCTTTAACAAATCCGTCAAAGGGCTAGCAAGTTTCGAATAGCCTTTGATGAATCTGCGATAATAGTTAGCCAATCCCAAGAACGATCTCAACTCATTCAGCTTCGTAGGAGCAGTCCAATCCACCACAGCCTGCACCTTCTTAGCATCCATCTTTACTTTGCCTTGGCTGATAATATGCCCAAGGAAAGTAATCTCATCCCGACAAAACTCACATTTCTCCTTCTTAGCATACAGACTATACTCCCGTAACTTCAGAAATACAACCCTCAAATGCTTCAAATGATCCTCCAAGGACTCACTATAGATTACGATATCATCCAGGTACACAACAACAAAGCAATCCAAGAACTCGTATAATACATCATTCATTAGATTGCAAAAGGTAGCAGGGGCATTCGTCAAGCCGAAAGGCATGACTAGAAACTCAAATGAACCGTACCTCGTGACACAAGTTGTCTTAGATTCATCTCCTTCAGCCACTCTCACCTGCCAATATCCCGATCTCAGATCGATCTTCGTAAAGAACCGAGCCTTCGCCAACTTATCAAATAGATCAAGGGCGTTTGGAATAGGGTACTTATTTTTTATAGTAACCTTATTCAAAGCCCTATAATCCACACACATTCGCAGCGAACCGTCTTGTTTCTTCTGGAACAATACCGGGGAACCGTACGGGGCTTTTGAAGGCTGCACCAAACCCGCCTCCAACAATCCATCCAATTGCTTCCGCAACTCAGCCAACTCCGAAGGGCACATTCTGTAAGGTGCTCTCGAAGGGGGCTTTGCACCGGGCTCCAACTCAATCTTATGATCAATAGCTCTCCTTGGCGGCAGTTCTTTCGGTAACTCCGGGGGCATCACATCCTTGAATTCCTCGAGTAATTCCGCCACTGAATCGGGTACTTCCTGGAACACATCGGGCTTGATTTCTACCAATGCAGCAAGGTAGGTCATTTCGCCATGTCTTAGACCGGCCTCAACTCGCATTGCAGAAACAAGCTTGGCTTTCTTATCCACATGATTTGCCTCAACAGCTTGAACTCCTTGCACAAAGCTAGGATTCTTCGGGTCCGCAATCAATATTCCACCCAAGTAAGGCATCACCGAGACCTTAGCCACATTCAGAAACTCATTTCCCAAAATCACATCAAAGTCATCGAGAGGGACTGCCATCAAACTGCATTGTCCATTCCACGAACCAATTGTTAAGGACACATTGGCAACACCCCTGATAGGCTTTGCATCCGAATTTACAGCCTTGATCTTGCTCGCCTGTGGAGTAAGTTTAAGACCAAGTTTCTGAATTTCCCGGTCTGCGACAAAGTTGTGAGTAGCACCAGTGTCGATCATTGCCATCACTTCCTTGCCATTAAGAGCGATCCTTACGTACATCAACCCATGCTGGTCCACGGGTTTTTCTTGAATAGCATTCAAGAGTTGAAGAGGATTGACACGAGTTGGGCATGAATCGTCATCACCATCCTCTTCAGCAACAAGGGCCGTCAACTTGCTTTTCTTTGGACAATCTCGCATCCGATGGTCGCCATTGCAAAGAAAACATCCTCGCCTAGACTTGTCAATTTCAACCTTAGTTTCTTTCGGTTTGAAACCGACATCAGGCTTAGATTTAAACTTTTTCTTGCCTTCCTTTACCATCTTTGCTTGCTTCCCTTTGTCCTTTCCCGCATCTCTTCTTCTCCTTTCGGAATCGGGACCACCAACCACCCGATAGTCCACCAAGCGATCGGCAGCAGCAACAGCGGAAGGCAGATCCTTGACACCTTGCCTCCTTAATTCGGCTTGGGCCCAGGTCTGCAATCCGGACATGAAGTTGAACAGCTTGTCCTCCTCGGACATATCCCTTATATCCAGCAACAAGGAACTAAACTCCTTCACATAATCGCGAACCGTCCCCGACTGCTTCAACTTTCGCAGGGACTCCCTAGCAATCCATCCCGTGTTGCAAGGGAGGAATTGTTCTTTCAATTCCTTCTTCAAGATTTCCCACGTTTCAACCTTCTCACGGTTGGCATTATCATCAGAGAGACGAGTACGCCACCATAACTTGGCATCACCCGTCAAGTACATACTTGTGATGGAAACTTTCTCATTGTCGGACACCTTCGCAGCCTGGAAATATGCTTCCATATCCCACAAGAAATTTCCCAACTCCTTGGCGGACCGCGCTCCACCATAAGGTTTCGGATCTGGGACTTTTACCTTGGAAGAAGAAGGTTTATCCTCGGGAGTTCCAGACCCGATAGCCTTCTTCAATACACGCAACTCTTGGTTGTAAGCGTCGAATTTCAAGTCGACGGCATCTTGAAGGACTCCGATATCTTCTGCCACCGAAGTCAGCCTTCCTTCGATAAATAAGGGCAACCCCTCCGCAGATTGCATCAGATCTCGCACTTTATCGTGCAAGTGCACGATCTGTTCAAGCAAGCCGTCGCCCGGTGGAAGCCGTTCCACCGGAACTTCATTCGCCATTCCAAGCCACGCCTCGATCCGTTGAATCCTTGTCTCCACACCAAGGACTCTTTCTGGCAGCGGATTTTGGTTAGACATCCCAACCAAAACAGATCAGAACCCGAAAACCGGGCTCTGATACCACTTGAAAGGGGTTCGAACTCTTTAACTTAGGATTTTCTAGAATCCGACCACCTTCGGCCTGATTCCTCTCGAATCAGTCAGCCAATTCACTCCCTCACGCACACTCGTGTTTGATTTAGTCTGAGTGTTTGATTTTACAAGCCTAATTCGGACAAGCATGCAATAATCGTAAAGGCACCAACGTTTACGGGAAATTCCCAACCTTAGTATTATTACTCGCACTTCTTAATACAAAGGAACTTGCCCAAGGCTTGCACACAATGTCCCAAATCGTGCAGCTCATAGGTCTTTATAATTACAAAGGTAATTCGGTTGTGGACATCCCCCACAACTAGGTTAGAACGGGCCAATCTCGTGCTGCCAGCTGGCGGGCGGTTTTCCTCAGTCAAAACCGCCCAATCCGCCCACTAAGTTGCTGTAACCGTTGCCTCCAAAATTTGAGAGGAACCGCCCACTCAAATTTGAACTCAGCCGCGCCTAAGGGCATAACCGTTCCCTCCAAGGGAAACTGCTCCGCAGATCCCGCATCATGCGCGCAACCGCTTGACTCGCGCGCACCAGCCCGGCGCTCGCGCGCGCGCCCAACGCTTGTCCGCCATCGCCCGCATCAGTCCGCGTCACTCCCGCACGCTGCCTGCTCAGCGTGCGGGCTTGCTTGCTGCCTTTGCGCACAGCCCAGCACTTAGCCAACTTTTCCCGCAACACTTGTGCAAACACGCAACTCATGCGCGCAGCACTTCATCCATGCCCGCAACCTCGCCCGGCGCCCAGCTCACCGTGCGGAACACTTAACCAATAATCCGGCCAAGTAGGATGCTACACCAAGCTAGCATCCTCATCCGGTGTTGGCACGTTCCCCCGCCGTGCCAACCCGGCCAACACTTCAAGGGGCTAACAGCTACTCACTGAAGCAGGTATATTTCTAGGAATTTGATCAACGAGGTCAACTATAAGTCTACTATAAGGCTTACGCGTTGCCTCTGTACCTAAGAAACTGCGCACAAAGGAGTATCAAAAGATGGAATAATATGCGAAAACATCACTCATAAGAATAATAGTATAGTAATGTAAATTTTTTTGGAAATGTTTCTTCATGAAAAATGAAATGCAATAGGGACCTTGATATAGTTATAATACCAAATTTCCACCAAAAAAAAAAAAGTTATAATACCAAATTAACTAATTTGTAATTATCTCTAAATTTATCGATAGTATATTTAATTTTCCCCAACGTAAAATTAAGTCATCTTCGTGTAAACGAGTAACGAGCTTTTCCTTTGATAGTTTGATTCATTCACGGAACCATACTTCTAGCAAGTCTTAAATAATCCTAGTTATTGAAGCAGGTAATTTCCTGGTAATTTCCTTGTAATTTATCATGCATATTAAAATAATTAAATAGCTTGTCTTACGCTAAATTTTCTACCTCCGTGACGCACACAAATGCCAGATCTTGATTATAAATACCAGTTTCGAGTTTAATGCATGTATACAAACATAGAAAAGAAAAAAAGGTCCATCTCCCACCAAAAATATATGGATTTTCCATCTTCAAATTCTGATGATTCCATCTCTCTAACAGATTATCATGATGCATATGTAGAAGAAATCCAAATCCAAGAAATTCTAATGTCCCCTTTCAGCAAGCTGACAACAACAGAAGCTTCAACACCATCGTCGCAGCAAACGATCTCCTGCGATATTTGCACCGACGAAGACATATCAAAATCAGACATGTTCGAAATCGAGGGCTGCGCGCATTCGTTTTGTTCGACGTGCGTATCGAAGCACATCGAATACAAGCTCAAAGAAAACATAGTTTCCATCTCGTGCCCCGACAGGGACTGCGACAACACAATCAAACCTGGTTCGGTCAAATCAATCGTGCACGAAGAAGTCTTGGAGCGTTGGGAGGAGGAGATTGCTAAATTGGCAATCCCCGAATCTGAGAAAATCTACTGTCCTTATGAGAATTGCTCTAAGCTTTTCATCAACGAGCTTGATGATGATGGGAACGTAATCACCCAAACAAATTGCCCTCACTGTGGGAAATCGCTTTGTGCAGCGTGCAAAGTGCCTTGGCACTTAGGGTTTGATTGTGAACAGTATAAGAGTTTGGAACACAACAATAAAGAGGAGGAGGAGTTGAGGTCGTGGGCAAGAAAGAAGAAAGCCATGGAGTGTCCGAATTGCAATGAGCTCGTGGAAAAGAATGAAGGCTGTATACATATGACATGCAGGTAACTAGTAAAGACTTATGTTGGGTCGTCGGTGGTGGTGTTGGAAACTAATCGATTTTCTGTTTCAATTATATGTTTCGTTTCCGGTTTTAATCACTCACGCCCCACATTAACTATTTGGTAGGTTATCGGTATCAGAAGAGAAAAGTTCTCTTTTTTTTTTTCATATTAAAATTATTATTTTTTTTTTTAATCTCAACTGTCGAGAGACGTCAAGTATGTCTATAAATAAAATAAGAGATTGGAATACCAAATTAAAACAAAGGATTTGTTTGCATACTTTGGAGGACGTGCACTGAATTTGTTTAATTAACGTTGTTGCAGGTGCAAATCTGAGTTCTGCTACACATGTGGAGCAGTATGGGATGAAACCCACTGGGACACTTGCCTAGAAGAAAAGTGATTATTAATATTATTAGAAATGGAGTATTACATCTTACTATCCTGCATTTAGGCCTAATTACAACGCAATTCATCATTGTCGAGAAAGTACATTTTAGTCCCTTACTTTTAAGACTGTTTGTGATCCCTAGGGTTCGTTATGTCATTCCAAAAATACCTCTAATTTGTTGTTAAAGTTATATTTTGTAGGGACGTTTTGTTATTTTTATAAACTTTAGGAATGATTTTGTAATTTTAGGCATATATTCAATGTACTCATAAAACCATCAGGGGCATAAGTGTAATCTTTACAAATTCCGTTAAGGGACCTCAGACCAAATAAAATTTATAGTGATTAAAATGTAATTTTTCAATAATAATGGACTGCATTGTAATTAGATCTAAATGCAGGATAATTAGATGTAATTCTCCCTAATTAGAAATCAAGTGTAAGATTAGATTCCATGTACCAGAAGTACTCACGTTTTTTGTAGCTTTTTTTCACAAGTCTTTTGTTGTTTGCCGAGTGTGTGGTTAATCCAATTGATACAAGAAAATTTTTTCATGTAAGTGTTTAAATTGAATATTATTATGCCAGGCTCTAAACGTTATCACTCACTTTATTTTTCTTTTTTCTTTTCTCCAAATGTTTTGCTTTACTTTGTGTACCTCTTATTTATAGACTGCTATCATCTATTTAGAAGTTAGGACTAATTCCATCCTTCTGATATATTTTAAATTCATACTTATCTTTATTTTTTACCTAATTCTTTTGTGTTGGTTACTTCATAAAAGATTCCTCTTATTACGCTTCTTTGTGTTGGGCTACCAAACTTGCTTCGAACTGAACCTGGGGCCGCATCCTAATGGTCCACAACCAATACATTGAAGACAATTAGCTCATTAATAATGTCAATGCAAGCTTTTAATTAATAACTTAATTGTGAAAATTCGTCCTTCTTTGACGGTTGGACCTCCGCAGCTTATGTTGATAGATATAATTTTTACGTTTTTTTTAATTAAAAGTATATTATATATATGATAAGGGTAAGAGATCGAAGCCTTTTTATTATTAATTTTTTTGGTAAGCAAGGGAAGCCTTTATACTCACACCCCATTCCATATTTTCTAACAATTATTGAAGTCTAAAAACTAGTTTCAATAGTTTTGTATACGACCAAAAACAAAATATCTTGCTCTAAATAGATTTGAATATAATATACTAATATTCAATCTTCATGTCATGTAGTATAGAAAATTTTAATTCAAACCCGACTCGATCAAATTCAACCAATTAAAAGGGTAAGTGTATTATATTTGTCATTCTCCTTAATTTTTTCACCAACCACACAAAAAATATAAAATATTCACCCCTTCATTACATCGATTTAACCAAGCCAGATTCGGATTAAGTTTTTTCCTTGCAATAGTATTTTATTCCTTTTCTTAATACCGAATATTTTTGCTCGTATTTGTGTAAAGGTTGACAAGAACAACCAACTTAAATTATAAAAAGTAAAGTCGTCTTCATCCATGAGTTCTATGTACACTCATGCTCGCATTAGCTTGACACACGTGTACGTTTACTCCTAGTCATATGTTTTTCGAGCAGCTATCCACGTCACCCCATCAGTTATACATAATATCAATTATTATTTTAATTTTATATTTCATTTATTTATTTAGATTGAAGTATCAATAATATTGAACATTGCCAAAAACTTGGTTCATGCGCTCTCTCCAGCTATTCTTTGAAGCTGCAGGTATACTTCTAAGAAGTAACTATGTCAACCATAAGTCTTTTACGCGTTGCCTTTGTGGGGTTCTATCCAAGGAGAATCTGCATAGAAAAAGAATGAAAAGAACGAATAATCTGCAAAAACGTCACTAGAATAAGAATAATATTGTAGCATTGTAATTTTTATTAGGAATATTTCTTCATAAAAAATGAAGTGTTAGCACCCTGATATAATTTATAATACCAAGTAATTATCCCATATATATATAATTCATAGATAGTAGATTTAATACTAATTCCCTATACTAAGATCAAGTCTTGGTCTTCTTCATGTACGTAAAAAGACAATCATGACATTCTGAAGACAAGTAACGACCTTTTCCTTTGATTCAGTCATGGAACCATCTTTTCATTTATTTAGTCAAGCAGGTAATTTCCTTGGAGATTTAACAATATTGTCAATTATAATTAATTCATGCATATTATTAAAAGAAGCAGATAACTCGTCTTACGCGCATCACTTTGTAAATTATAAATACCAATTACTTCCAGTTTAACGAATGCAACCACACACAAAGAGAAAAAAAAAAAAGTAAGAAAAAAAAAAAAGAAAAGTTCATCTCCCACGAAAAAAGAATGGATTTTCCACCATCACTACTTGCTGAATCTGATTCCAACGACTCCATCTCTCCAACAGATGATTATGCATACGCAGAGGCACTTCAACTCCAAGAAATTCTAATGTCCACTTTGAGCAAGCTGACAACAACAGAAGCTTCAACATCATCGTGCCAACAAACCATCTCCTGCGAGATTTGCACCGAAGACATATCAAAATCAGACATGTTCGAAATCGAGGGCTCCGTGCATTCGTTCTGTTTGAAATGCGTACCGACGGACATCGAGTACAAGCTCAAAGAAAACATAGTTTCCAGCTCGTGTCCCGACAGGGACTGCGACAACACAATCAAACCTGGTTCGGTCAAATCAATCGTGCCCAAACAAGTCTTGGAGCGTTGGGAGGAGGAGATTGCTAAATTGGCAATCCCCGAATATGAGAAAATCTACTGTCCTTACGAGAATTGCTCTAAGCTTTTCATCAACTTTCTTGATGATGATGGGAATGTAATTACCCAAACAAATTGCCCTCACTGTGGGAAATCGCTTTGTGCAGTGTGCAAAGTGCCTTGGCACTTAGGGTTTGATTGTGAAGAGTATAAGAGTTTGGAACACAACAATAAAGAGGAGGAGGAGTTGAGGTCTTGGGCAAGAAAGAAGAAAGCCATGGAGTGTCCGAATTGCAATGAGCTCGTGGAAAACGATGAAGGCTGTATACATATGACATGCAGGTAACTAGCTAGTAAGAACTTATGTTGGGTCAGTGGTGTTGTTGGAAATTAATCGATTTTCTGTTTTAATTATGTGTTTCGTTTCCGATTTTACTCACTCACGCCTCACGTTAACTATATTGATAGGCCGTCCAAATCAGAAGAGAAAAGTTCTCTTTTTTCTTTTCATATTAAATTTTTTTTTTTTTTTTGTTAATCGCAACTGTCTGTCGAGAGACGTCAAGTATGTCTATAAATAAAATAAGAGATTGGAATACCAAATTAAAACAATACAAACCCGTGTTACTTGTTAGAGAGGATTTGTTTGCATACTTTGGAGGACGTGCATTGAATTTGTTTAATTAACGTTGTTGCAGGTGCAAATCTGAGTTCTGTTACACATGTGGAGCAGTATGGGATGAAACTCACTGGGATACTTGCCTAGAAGAAAAGTGATTATTATTATTATTATTATTATTATTATTAGAAATCAAGTGTAAGATTAGATTCCATGTACTCATGTTTTTGTAGTTTTTTTCCACAAGTTCTTTGTTGTTTGCCGAGTGTGTGGTTAATCCAATTGATTAAAGAAATTTTTTTCATGTAAGTGTTTAAATTGAATATTATTATGCCAGGCTCTAAACGTTATCACTCACTTTATTTTTCTTTTTTCTTTTCTCAATATGTTTTGCTTTACTTCGTGTTGTTACCTCTTATTTATAAACTGTTATCATCTGTTTAGGACTAATTCCATCCCTTTGATATATTCTAAATTCATACTTATCTTTATTTTTTACCGGCAAAAATATAAATTTGGTCCTGTAAATTTGTAATTTTGGCAATTTAGTCTTGTTTATTTTAAAATTTACAATTAAATCCTGTAAGTTTGTAATTTTGGCAATTTTGGTCATGTTCGTTTTGAAATTTGCAATTAAGTCCTATAAACTCTAAAATTTTGCAATTTATGTCCGACTTGGGCAAGAAAATTTATTAGTTGCAGGAATTGATCACGTGTTACTGACTTGGGGAAACGACATGACAAAAATATTTAACTTGTTTAAAAAAATTATTATACATGTGGCGTATCTAATGAAAGAAAATTTAAATAAAAATATATAATTATATTTGAATGAAAATATCGTGTCATCCAATGGAGCTTATAAGAAGGTAACTCACTTAGACAGTTGACTCCTTTTCAAGAAAAGAATAGTCAAACCAACCCAGAATAGTCAATCTCAAAGATCTTATCGACCGACAAACCGAAGACGGACGACTACGATCCACGAAGATCTCTACGTACTTGTTCCAGTGCAGGACAAGTGAGATCTTTCGGTTTGCAACTTTGCATGCATTGGAGTAGCTCAAAAAAAGAAGAATTTGTCTCGGTCTAAATTCATGCACGGCCCGCGTCGTTTGAATTCGGATATAAATTTTAAATTGTAAAATTTTAGAACGTATAGGACTTAATTAAAATTTTCGAAATAGACAGGACCAAATTGTCAAAATTACAAACTTACAGGATTTAATTGCAAATTTCAAAACGAACAGAATTAAATTGCCAAAATTACAAACTTACGTACCAAATTTATATTTTTGCCTTTTTTACCTAATTCTTTTATGTTGGTTACTTCATAAAAGATTCTACTTATTCTTGACTCTTGAGCGAGTTGGGCTACCAAACTCGCTTCGAACTGAACCTGGGGCCGGATTCTTATGGTCCATAGGCCTGGCCCCAACAAATACACTGAAGACAATTAGCTCATTAATAATGTCAATGCAAGCTTTTAATTAATAACTTAATTGTCAAAATTCCTCCTTCTCCTACTGACGTGGCACGTACCCGCTGTCGATCTAAGCCAATCACCTTGTCCCACGTGGATGATCTGGGGTCAAATCTCGCTCGGAGATCACCTTTCGACCATCCTACTCAGAGGCCCATTTACCCCGGGAGAATTACCGCACAGGAGTATCGACCCACAATCTCCGATCGACCAGCGCATTATTCCACTAGCGTAGTGGCCGGCCGAGCATTTAATGCAAGGCCGTAATGGGGCACCTGTCAGCTCCCCACGCCGCCACGTCGATGCGGTAACTTCTCTGTCCTCTCTATATAAATACCACCTCCTCATTTATTGCACGGTAAGTTTTTCCCACCTAACACTCTTCACCACTCAATCTTTCGATCATCTTCACCGATCCTGACTTGAGCGTCGGAGTGCCAACCCGGGTCTCACACCCATCTTTCCCCCGAGTTGGCCTCGGAGCTCACGTTTGTCGACCCTTGCAGAACTCGAGCAGTCAGACGGCCGTTTCCCCCATCAACAAATAGAGTGACCGCGTCGGATCTCTCGATCGATCAGCCAGCAGAGATTTAGGCACGATCATTTGGCGCCGTCTGTGGGAAGACGCAACAAGAAGCCATTGAACATGACTACTCGAAACGTTGTAAGCAACCGCCTATTCGACGAAAACGGTCGGGAGGTCATTCCTCAAGTTCCCTTACAGGTCGTTATTCCCACCTCCCTTCCGACACAGCTAGTCTACTCGACGCCCGAGATAGAAAAATACTTGAAAGCTTGTCGCGATGAGGCTGTTGCAGCGACTGCGGAGGAGAGAGAACCTCGTATGCCAGAGTGCCCGGAGGCTCGACCAATAGAGATCATTCAACCCCCGATAAGTCATCCGGGATACATGCGACCAGTTCAGTATCCTCCGCCCGGTACATATTGCGCGGAAATTGGGCAGAATCCACAGCCTCAGCTTCCCCGACAACAACCGTTGCCTTCTCAAGGAAATATGCACAAGCCAATTCAGGACAGGTTATCCTTTCGACCCGAGGAGGAGGTCGACTCTAGAACTCCAACTGACACCAGAATACATCGGGGTGGCAATCGACGTGAGGCGGGTGAATCACAACAGAAATCTCGATTGTCTCATCCTGGTGGGAGAAATAGCGATCGTAGATTGTCTGGATCCCGGAGAGATCGAAGCCCCACTCAGCGTAACTCACCTCCGCATGAATCGAACGGAGTCTTTAACCGACTCGGACCACACGGTCGGGTTAATCAGATCAGAAGATCGAACAGGGGTCGTATCGTGAGGTCGAACGACCTTCGAAACCAAATACCTCCGCGTTCCGATCGACCGGATAACCGACAGAGGGACGAAAGTCAAGAATCATTCAGCCGATCGCCCCGCCGATCACACTCCGTTAGGCGTGAACGTTCTAGATCACCCCAACGCACACCGTCGGACCCAAGGCATGTCCGCCCTTGGAGGTATCGCAGTGAGAGAGAGGCTCAGTCCCCATTTTGTGACTCGATCATTGAGTCCACTACCGATGAGAAGATCCCCACCGGACTACCCACATATAACGGATCGACTGACCCGGAAAAGCATGTGTCACGCCTCGAAATGCAGCTCAGCATGTTTGGACACTCGCCTAATATCTGGGCTAAGATCTTTGTTACCACTCTGGATGGCCCCGCTCTTGAATGGTTTTCGAGGCTCCCCCCTCGATCGATAACCTCCTACAAGACGCTCGTCGATCGATTCAAAGCTCAATTCTCTTCCATGAAGGGAGATAAGCTTCCGCCGACTTACTTGTACACCGTTAAGCAGGCTCCTGGTGAATCGCTACGAGATTTCTTCACTCGTTTCTCGCAAGCTGTGGTCAAAACAGAAGAACCAAGCATCGATCTTTTGAGACCTATTGTTCACAAGGCTCTGGTCAACATCGAAGCTGCTCGGTACATCTTCTTACAGAAACCAAAGAATTTGGCGGACATCCAGGCAGCTGCTTGCGATTGGATGCAACTCGAAGAATTGGAGAATTCTCAGAGGAGCCCGGTACCCAGTCGAAAGGCAGATATCCATCGACCAATTAAACAAGACGCCCGACCCAAACCAGAGGGACCGACTGGGCCTACCCCTCGAAAGCATTACACCCAGCTGACGCGCCCGCTCGATGAGATCTACAGTGTTATCGATCCTGCCCTGCTGAAGAAGCCTAAGCCGATGCGGGACACTCCCAAGAATCGAGAGAGCAGCAAATTTTGTAATTTTCACCAGCAGAAGGGCCACAACACCTCTGAATGTAATGTTTTGCGGGATGAGGTCGAACGACTGATTAAAGGAGGCCTACTCCAGGAGTTCGTGAAAAAAATGGATGATCATGCTCGAAACCGAGATCACCCCGACAGGTCGCCTCCCAAACAACGGCTGGCTAAGCCTCCAACAGAAAGAGACCCTCACAACCGGCCATGCCTCGGTCGGATTGACATGATTTCAGGAGGACCTTCAGGTGGAGATTCAAGATCCGCTCGGAAAAAGACGCGACGGGCCGCTACTCAAGGATTCTGCAGTCCCCGAGAGGTGATGCATATTCGACCAGAAGACGCCTGGGTCAACAAAGATATAGTGTTTAATGAGAATGATGTAATTGATCTGCCGGGACGCTCGAGCGAAACACCTAGTTGTCCTATGGTTGTCACGCTCGACTTCGCCAACTTTGCTGTATCTCGCACGTTAATAGATAATGGAAGCTCGAGCAATATTATCCTTTATTCGACTCTTGTTCGCATGAATTTACACGATAAATTGTTGCTAGATCCCATTCGAACCCCTCTCACAGGATTCGGAGGTGCAGAAGTATACACCAAGGGTCGAGTACGGCTAATCACATCCATGGGCACTTTGCCCCGACGGGCGACACGCGAGATCGAATACCTTGTCGTCGAAATGCTCTCCGCCTATAATATTATCTTTGGTCGACCGGGCCTCATCGATTTCCGAGCGGTTATATCCACCTACCATCAAATGAAGCTACCCACTCCGGCCGGAGTCGGCGAATTGCGGTGCGACATACCCACCGCCTGGAGTTGCTACTCTATCTCGTTAGACAAACCCAAACCTCCCTCGGAAAAACACGCCCCTCTGTCAATCGATGATCCCCTCATCGAGGGTGAATTCGTGGATCCAGGAGCCATCGACCCCGATAATTCACGGAAAATGAGTTCTTCCCATGCGGCGAAAAGAAAGAAGCAGGAAGACAAAAAGCTCGAGCCCACAGAAGAACTCGAAGAAATTCAACTAATCCCGGGACAAACAGAAAAAATCACTCACATTGGCGCCGGCCGAAAGGGAAAAGAACAATGCATGCTCATCAAGTTCCTGCGTGACAACCTCGACGTTTTCGCGTGGAGTGCTTCTGATCTAGTGGGAGTGGACAGGAAAGTGATTGAACATCACTTGAATATTGATCCCTCCTACAAGCCAGTCAAGCAAAAGCTACGCTCTCAAAGCGACTCCCGAAATGCCATCATCGAGGCTGAAGTCAACAAACTCATGGACGCCCAGTATATCCTGCCGATCCAATACGTCGAATGGCTGTGCAATGTCGTCCTCGTACCCAAACCGGGAGGAAAATGGCGAATGTGTAATGACTTCACTGACTTGAACAAGGCGTGCCCAATGGATCCCTATCCTTTACCTCGAATCGACCAACTGGTCGACTCCACGGCCGGATGTGAACGATTGAGCATGATGGACGCCTTTCAAGGGTACTACCAAATCTTCATGGCCCTCGAAGATCAGCCCAAAACCGCTTTCGTAGTCTTCAATGGCATTTACTGCTTCAAAGTTATGCCGTTCGGACTCAAAAATGCAGGTGCTACGTACCAGAGAATGATGAACAAAGTTTTCGAGTCTGAGATCGGGGACACCATCGAAGTATACGTCGACGATATGCTAGTCAAAAGTGAAAAGGCCGCCGACCATCTGGACCACTTGAAAAGAGCTTTCAACCTCCTTCGAAAGTACAACTTAAAACTCAACCCTGCCAAATGCACCTTTGGGGTTGACGGTGGTAAGTTCCTCGGATATATGGTCAGCCAAAGAGGGATCGAGGCCAACCCCGCAAAGATAAAAGCTATCCAATTTTTTCCGGTCCCCAACTCGATCCGTGACGTACAAAGACTGGTGGGTCGGATCATATCCCTTAACCGCTTCATAGCCCGATCATCGAAAAAGAACTTGCCCTTTTTCAAAATCTTGCGCGACATCAAGAATTTCGAATGGACTTCAGAATGCAACCAAGCTCTTGAAGACCTAAAAAAATACCTCACCTCCCCACCTCTGCTTGCGAAACCCATCGACGGGAAAACCTTATATCTGTATCTAGCCGTGTCAAACGAGACCATCAGCTCGGTACTTGTCACCATTCGAGATCGGAAACATCTCCCCGTGTATTACGTAAGTAAAGTTCTCCATGGCCCAGAGATACGCTATCTCGAGATCGAAAAGTTTGCTCTCGCAGTAGTCCATGCTTCCCGTAAACTTCGACCTTACTTCCAAGCGCATCCCATCGTAGTCCTGACAGATCAGCCATTAAAGACCGTCATGGATAAACCAGAAGTCTCAGGTCGACTCACGAAGTGGACAATCGAGCTCGGATAATTCGAGGTAACATATCGACCCCGGGTGGCATACCAGGCACAAATCTTAGCCGACTTCTTGGTTGAAAAAGGCCCGCGCTTGACGACAAAGAGTGACCCAACCGTTTGGACCCTTTCGGTCGATGGCTCCTCAACCGCTTCCGGGGAGGTGCCGGGGTATCCATAGTCAGCACAAGTGGCCAGCAGGTCGAATACGCCATCGCCCTCGAGTGTCCTGCAACAAACAATGAGGCTGAGTACGAAGCTCTTTTAGCGGGTTTGAGAATTGCGAAAATGCAGAACATAAAAAAACTTCGAGCTTTAACTGACTCCCAACTGGTTGCTAGCCAAGTCAAGGGCGAATACGAGGCTCGAGAGGAGTCTATGATCAAATATCTCGCCTTGGTCAGAAGAGCAATCGCTGAGTTTGATGAATTCGAAATCTCCCAAATTCCTCGAGAAGAAAACGGTCGAGCCGACGCCCTTTCCAGATTTGCCAGTGGATCGCTCGGCACCCAGGATCGGACCATCACCTTCATGACCTCATCCGCTCGGGCGATAGATCACGCTCCACTCGAAGTCAACTCTATCGATGCAACTGAACCGTGTTGGCTCGATAGCATCGTCTTGTATCTTCAAAATGGTATCTTACCCGAGGATTCGACCGAAGCAAGGAGACTCAAGCAACGCGCGCTGAGCTACACGCTGGACCAGGAAGGTCGTCTGTACAAACGTTCGTTCATCGGACCGACTAAACGGTGCCTCCGACCAGCCCAGGGTCAAGAAGTTTTAGCCGAAATCCATGAGGGATCCTGTGGGAATCATGCTGGGGGGCGGTCTCTAGCCCTAAAGGTATCTCGGTCTGGATTCTTCTGGCCTAACCTACGCAAGGATGCACTCGAATTTGTAAGCAAATGCGATCGTTGCCAGAGGCATGCCAATTTGACCCACCAGCACCCCGCACACATGATTCCGATCGAATCATGCTGGCCTTTTGAGCAATGGGGAATCGACATAATTGGACCCCTTCCGATAGCAACTCGACAAAGGCAGTTCATCATTGTGGCGATCGATTACTTTTCTAAATGGGTCGAGGCTTTGGCAGTCGCAAAGATTACTTTCTACTCCTTACAGGACTTCCTCTGGAAGCACATCATCACTAGATTTGGAGTACCTCGGATCATAGTATGCGATAACGGACCACAGTTCCGGAGTTCAAGATTTAGAGCCTATTGCTCCGACTTTAAGATCGATCAAAGATTCACCTCAGTCGGGCATCCACAAGCCAACGGTCAGGTCGAGGTTACCAATCGAACCATCGTACAGAATCTGTGTACGCGACTCGAAGCAAAGAAGAGACATTGGGTCGATGAACTTGAAGGCGTCCTTTGGGCATATCGAACCACCCCTCGGATCCCCACGGGACAGACACCTTTCGCCATGGTATATGGCTCGGAGGCCATGATTCCGGCTGAAGTTATACATCAATCTCCCCGAGTGGCTCACTTCCAGCAGAGTCGGAATGATGAACTAAGGGCTTTCGATCTTGACACGATAAACGAAACCCGAGAAAAGGGAAACATGAAGATGCAGCAGTATCGAGCCACGACTGCTCGGGCATACAATAAAAACCTGCGACCTCTCCACTTTCAAGTCGGGGATTTGGTCCTCAAAAGGGTTGAAGTTACCAAACAAGTAGGAAAGCTCGATGCTAAATGGGAAGGACCCTACCGTGTCGTCGAAGTAGGTAAAAATTGGGCGTATCACCTCGAGGACCTCGATGGACTACCGCTACCTCGATCATGGAATGCTCACAACTTGAGGAAATATTACTTGTGATTAATCGTTGTAATTTCTTTCGGTCAATTAAACACCATATGTAAATTCTCTGGTCGATTAATCGATAAAGCATTCTCTTGCCTTTTAGCAGCCATGTTATTCGATCATATACTTGTGATTATACGACGCCCGTACTAATTTCTTGTATACTTCGAAAGATTAAAAGCAGCTTGCCTTGACATCTTCTCGATCATTATTTTCGATTAACATAAAAAGTTAAACGCCAAAAAGCTCGAGAAAACACGTATAAAACCCAAAAGAGAACTTGCATAATGTATTTAAAACAGGAAAGCCTACATCGATCACAATTCTTTGATCATAACCTTACAAATTTGGATTTTACAAATGGGAGCAACAAACGCTCGGATTCCTACCTATTTACACATGAATCCCGAGCCAACAACTACTAAAGTCCGACCCCAACAGTCGGAACTTTGAAAACTGGATTCCCCTTGGCCACTGACCCCCGAGTACGAAGATAGGGCTAGTCCATTCTCTCCGACTCAATCCTCGACCGCTCAGGGTCCGGTCCCTTCCTTGATTGGTACGATGGCCCCCTCCCCAAAGTACTCTGGGCACATATCTTTGGGATCGAAGGAAGCGTCAAGATCGAGCTCTTCCGTAGCTATGTTGTCTGGTTCCCCCGCAGCTCTGGATCGAGCCAACTTCACGGCAAAGCCAAACTCGTCGCTGTCCCAGTTTGGCTCGGGAGTAGGAGGTCGGGTGACCGGTTCAACTGGACGAGGATCATCCTGATATAGGCCGACCTTTTCTTGATCATAGTCGAGCGGAAGATACTTTGCCGCTTGCACTTGAGCCAAGCACAAGTTAAATCCCTCCTCGACGTCTTTGAAGCTCGCGATCGACACGGCCTTCTCGTAAGCCTTAGACCTCATGAATCTGTAAACACCTCGACGCTCGAGGTCGTTCACGGATTCAGCAAGACCCCTCTTGCATCGATCCAGGGCCAGCTTGGAGCCCTTCCTCTCTCCCTCCATCAAGCCTCGGGCTCGCGCGTCGGCCTCTTCCTGGATCGACCTCGCCACCCGATCCTCCGCCACCTTCAGCTTTTTCTCGACTTTCGAGAGATTCGTTATGGCATCCAAGAGTTCATGGTCGAGTTTCTCCTTGTCCTTGGTGGCCTCGGCCAACTTCTTATCCTTCTCCTCCAGCTCGAGCCTCATCGTCTCAACCTGTCGCTCGGCCTTCGCCCTCAACTGCCGATGAACCCATCCCCTTCGGGCCACTTGAAAGAAGTCCTGGCCCATCTGCAAGACATCCTCGATCGTCAAAAACTTCGACCATACACAGAAAATAATTTCTACAGGCACTCACCGTAAAATATTTCTGGACCCAAGACGCCTCGATCTCGTCGTCGGAGAGCGCCATCCTCTCTTTATGATCGACCGTTGTCTGGATCGAACTATAAAGTGCTCCGAGTGCCTGGTAGTCTTTCGGGGCAGTTCCGACCCGTCTGGGCTCGCCTCTCTCGTTGACACTTGCAAGGCCACACGGAAAGTGGGGTTCCTCGAGGATCGGGTAGTCGAAAAACAACTTCTTCTCTTCCTCGCTCGATTTCCATGGCACCGCGCTCGAGGGTCCCGCGCCAGGCCTTCGCACCCCCGCCAGAATGCTGGCCACGTTTCGAGGCACTATCGCCCCTCGACCCTGGTTTGGAGGGGTCGAATAGGCTCCAGCCTGGACCTCAACAATCGGCCCCAGCATCGGTGGCATAGGAAGTAAGGGGCTCTTCTCTCGACCCCTATTCTTATCGACCCCGACCCCAGACTTCGCCTGGCCCTTGGTTTTCTGCTTCTTTGCCTGGGGGGCTCCATGGTCCTCGACCCCCGATGATGTTCGCCCCCTCTTCTCGGGAGCGTCTTTGGTCCTCATCGCAAGAACCTCCGGAAGAGCCTCGATCGTCGCATCGTTCGATGCAGCAGTCTCTGCTTGGGAAGGAGGGGGCATTTTCTTCTTCTCGGCCGCTTTCTTCAGCTCGGCCATCTCCTTTCTTCTTGCGTTCAAAGCAGCCGACATGATGTATTGCTCTGCACAGAAAAGGCACTTAAAAAAAAAAAAAAAAAAAAACCAAAAAACCAAACAAGAAGGAGAACAACAACAAACAAAAGGCAGAAATGTCTCGAGGGATTCGTTCGGAATACCAGGGTCGAAGTGTTTTCTCACTCCCCGACGCGAGCCCCAGCTCGATTAATGATTGCGGAGCCACCATATCCTCCGACTCTACACTTCCCATCTTCCTCAAGGCCGCCATCAAAGTGTTCGGCCAACCCGGATGCCCCCTCGGAAGGTCCGATCGAGAAACCCATCTCCATCCCGGATATTTTAGGCCGGGCCAACCCTTTTCACTCTCGATGAAAACAAATCTCTGCTTCCATCCCTTACCGTTCGACGAAGTGGGCGACCTAACGATCCGGTAATTACTCTTCGATTGCAGCTGGATATACCCCGGGCCAGACTTCGACGTCTCGGTCGTCAATCCGGCTTGGAAGATCTCGGAAATGCAGTAAATGTTGACCTTCATTCCCAGGCACCTCAACAAAGCCCTCAGTCCGTTTACCATGGCGTAAGAATTGGGCATCAACTGCAACGGACTAATCCTAAGGGTGTTAAAGAAGTAAACCATCTCCTCGGGAATGGGCACCCTAAACCCATTTTTGACCGCCAAATAGTTGATTGCGATACAGTTGGGCGGCGGGTCGGTCATGCGATCTCCTGACTGGGGCCTTATCACTCGGTAACCCCCATACTCCGGAGCCCCCCCAAACAACCATTTCTGGACCTCTCCAAGTTTATCCTCGGATATCGAACAGGTAATGGCTCGAGGGTCGTTCTGTAGCCAACCCTCTGGCTCTAAATTCTCCACCTCCTCCTCTTCTTCCTCCTCTTGTCGACCTGAGGTCGACGTCACCTCTCCTGGCTCCCGAGGTACTACCACCCCTGTCGTCTCATCCTCGGACAAAGGCTCTGAAACCTCTACGACCTCGACGAATTCATCCCTCCCCTGAGGATTTGTCGATCTAGTCTCCACGGTCTCCCCGGAATCCGATGTCGAACTCGACCCAGATGTGTCCGAACTCGATCTCTCACTCGCGGTCGCCACTCCCTCCCCTCTGGGGCCAGTCTCCGCTCGATTTGTTGACATCCTACAGGACAAAAACCTCGTTTTCATGATGTAGCTCGGATACGAACAAATCGAGGGAGAGGAAGCCTTCGAAGAGGGAAGTGGTACACCTCTCCCTCGAGGCAATCGAAAAGAAAAATAAAAAGCATAGAGAAAGAAAATCGAACAACAGATCGAAAATATTACCTTTTGTTTTCCGAAGATTCGAACGGTCCCCTTATAAAGCAAGCGACCCCGAAATTCGACACACAAACGATTCTTTATCGATCAAGAATGGCTCGAAACTCTCTTCAAATCTCTTTCGCAAAAGTAACAAATGGATTTACAGAGGGAACTATTTATAGGGATAAAAATGGGCGGGAATCGAGAAGATGAAACGGCGTGATGATTACAGCGGGTCCCACTCTTGGGATTTGAAACGCCTCTGCCACGTCAGCCCTAGCAGATGACGTTTCGGGGGGCTTATGACGTGGCACGTACCCGCTGTCGATCTAAGCCAATCACCTTGTCCCACGTGGATGATCTGGGGTCAAATCTCGCTCGGAGATCACCTTTCGACCATCCTACTCAGAGGCCCATTTACCCCGGAAGAATTGCCGCACAGGAGTATCGACCCACAATCTCCGATCGACCAGCGCATTATTCCACTAGCGTAGTGGCCGATCGAGCATTTAATGCAAGGCCGTAATGGGGCACCTGTCAGCTCCCCACGCCGCCACGTCGATGCGGTAACTTCTCTGTCCTCTCTATATAAATACCACCTCCTCATTTATTGCACGATAAGTTTTTCCCACCTAACACTCTTCACCACTCAATCTTTCGATCATCTTCACCGATCCTGACTTGAGCGTCGGAGTGCCAACCCGGGTCTCACACCCATCTTTCCCCCGAGTTGGCCTCGGAGCTCACGTTTGTCGACCCTTGCAGAACTCGAGCAATCAGACGGCCGTTTCCCCCATCAACAAATAGAGTGACCGCGTCGGATCTCTCGATCGATCAGCCAGCAGAGATTTAGGCACGATCACCTACGGTTGAACCTTCACAGTTCATGTTGATAGATATAAATTTTACGATTTTTTTTTATTAAAAGTATATTATATATATGATAAGGGTAAGAGATCGAAGCATTTTTATTATTAATTTTTTGGTAAGCAAGGGAAGCCTTTATACTCACACCCCATTCCATATTTCCTAACAATTATTGAAGCTAGTCTAAAAACTAGTTGCACCAACCACACAAAAAATATAAACTATTCATCCTTTCATTACATCGGTTTAACCAAGCCAGCTTCAGATTAAGTTTTTTTTCCTATAGTAGTATTTTATTCCTTTTCTCACCGAATATTTTTGCTCGTATTATGTGTAAAGCTTGACAAGAACGACCAACTTAAATTATAAAAAGTAATGTCGGCTCCACCCATGCTCGCATTAGCTTGACACACGTGTACGTTTACTCCTAGTCATATGTTTTTCGAGCAGCTATCCACGTCACCCCATCAGTTATATATAATATCAATTATTATTTTAATTTTATATTTCATTTATTTAGATTGAAGTATCAATAATATTGAACATTGCCAAAAACTTGGTTCATGCGCTCACTCGAGCTATTCTTTGAAGCTGCAGGTATACTTCTAGGAAATTACTATGTCAACTATAAGTCTTACGCGTTGCCTTTGTGGGGTTCTATTCTATCCAAGGAGAATCTGCATAAAGAAAAAGAATCAAAAGAACGAATAATATGCAAGAACATCACTAGAATAAGAACAATATTGTAGCATTGTAATTTTTATTAGGAATATTTCTTCATAAAAAATGAAGTGTTAGGACCCCTGATATAATTTATAATACCAAGTAATTATCCCATATATATATAAATCATAGATAGTAGATTTAATAATAATTCCCTATACTAAAATCAAGTCTTGGTCTTCTTCATGTACGTAAAAAGACAATCATGACATTTTGAAGACAAGTAACGACCTTTTCCTTTGATTCAGTCATAGAACCATCTTTTTCATTTATTTAGTCAAGCAGGTAATTTCCTTGGAAATTTAACAATATTGTCAATTATAATTAATGCAAGCATATTATTAAAAGAAGCAAATAACTCGTCTTACGCGCATAACTTTGTAAATTATAAATACCAATTACTTCCATTTTAACGAATGCACACACAAACAAAGAGGAAAAAAAAATAAGAAAAAGAAAAAGAAAAATTCATCTCCCACAAAAAAAGAATGGATTTTCCACCATCAATACTTGCTGAATCTGATTCCGACGACTCCATCTCTCCAACAGATGATTATGCATATGCAGAGGCACTTCAACTCCAAGAAACCTTAATATCCTCTTTCAACATGCTGACAACAACAGAAGCTTCAACATCATCGTCGCAACTAACGATCTCCTGCGAGATTTGCACCGAAGACAGATCAAAATCGGACATGTTGGAAATCGAGGGCTGCACGCATTCGTTTTGTTCGACGTGCGTATCGACGCACATCGAGTACAAGCTCAACGAAAACATAATTTCCGTTTCGTGTCCCGACAGGGACTGCAAGAACACGATTAAACCTGGCTCGGTCAAATCAATCGTTCGCGAAGAGGTCTTGGAGCGTTGGGAGGAGGAGATCGCCAAATTAGCAATCCCCGAATATGAGAAAATCTACTGTCCTTATGAGAATTGCTCTAAGCTTTTGATCAACGAGCTTGATGATGATGGGAATGTAATTACAGAAACCGAGTGCCCTCACTGTGGGAAATGGCTTTGTGCAGTGTGCAAAGTGCCTTGGCACGAAGGGTTTGATTGTGAAGAGTATGAGAATTCGGAACAAAAGAAGAAAGAGGAGGAGGAGTTGAGGTCGTGGGCAAGAAAGAAGAAAGCCATGGAGTGTCCTAAATGTAAGGAGCTCGTGGAAAGGAATGAAGGCTGTATACATATGACTTGCAGGTAAGGCCTTATGTTGGGTGGTCGGGTGTTGGACATTAATCGATTTTCTGTTCCAATTATGTGTTTCGTTTCCGGTTTTACTCACTCATGCGCACATTATGATTTATGTGTTTGGAGGTGCATTGAATTTGTCTAATTAACGTTTGTTGCAGGTGCAAATCTGAGTTTTGTTACACATGTGGAGAAGTATGGGATGAAAGTCACTGGAATACTTGCCAAGAAGAAAAGTGATTATTATTATTATTATTATTAGAAATCAAGTGTAAGATTAGATTCCATGTACCAGAAGTACTCATGTTTTTGTAGTTTTTTTTCACAAGTTCTTTGTTGTTTGCCAAGTGTGGGTAATCTAAACGGTAAAAGAATTTTTTTTGGGATATGGAATTTGGGCTGGAATCCGTGTAATCACTTTGGAGATGTATGTTACAAGGAAAAAACAAAAAGTTGTTTGCTATTTATTTTTGTGGCGAGTTTTGTTAGACTACTAGCTCTGACATTTATACTGTATTATAACTATAATGCAATAATAAAAATTGACCAGCTAGGTAGTCTATAATTAACCTTAATGGTTAGTTAAAAATAAGAATATTATGCATAAGCTAGAAAAGTACAACAAGGTGTGACATCATCTTCCCAAAATGATTATGTCAAAGTTTTGGAGTTATATTATAAAATGGTCTCACTCTAGCTACTTAATTAGTTTATTAATTCCAGTCCTTGTTGTGAATTTTTAAATCTTGTGTGATGATTGTGGTTTGTGGAGGTTCATGAACAAGGAATTTTCGTAATTAAGCTTTTAATTAAAAAGAATGTCACTCACATTTTACCTAATTAATTAGTCTTCACTATATTGGTCATAATGATTAAGTTAGTATAGTATGGAATGTTCAGTCAACCAATAAATTAATCAATTTAATAATATTAGTGAGATGGTCTTATATTCATGATTCAATTAAAGGATAGTGATTGAGTTCTATAAAGTCCAATTTTTACTGAAATTATACACAAGCCGACACGCACATATATTTGAGTTCTCCTGCTAGTCTTTGAAGCTGAAGGTATACTACTAGAAAATAACTATGTCAACTATAAGTCTTACGCGTTGCCTTTGTACCTAAGGAAAAAGGAATATCAATAGAATGGAAGAATATGCAAAAACAACAGATAACTTTAGTCCAAATCGGACTAGACTAAATTGATGTAACGAGGGACCAAATGTTTTATATATTCTTATCGTATGACTGTTAAAATTTTAGAAGAAATGAGAAATCAAACAATGAGTTTATAATTATTTGGTTTCGGTGAAATTGAATTTGCATTAGAATTCTTCAAAACGAACATCACTAATATAAGAATATTATTGTAATATTATAATTTTTATTAGGATATTTCCTTATAAAATCGAAATGTTAGGACCCTGATATAATTTATAATATATACCAAGCTAATTAATATGTAATTATCGCATATATAATTCATAGATAGTAGATTTAATGTTCCCCATACTAAAATCAAGTCTTGGTCCCTTCATATACGTAAAATGGCACTATATTATAGTTTAATTAGAGATCTCGAATTCGAGTTCTTAGGAACGCAACTACCATTAGTAGGAGAACTTTACACCCTAAGTGATCCGTCTCTCCTCGATCCATAAAAGCGGGCTATAAAATTAAAAATATACTTAAAATGGCGACCAATATGACATTCTAAAGGCGACAACGAGTAACCACGAGCTTTTAATTTCCCTTCATTCATTCATGGAACCATACTTTTTTAATTATTTAGCAAGATCTAATTAATAGTTCTAGCCTATCAAGCAGGTAATTTCCTTGGAAAAAAATATCCATTATGATTCATGCATGCATATTAAGAGAAGCAAATGACTCGTCTTAGGCATAACTTTGTATCTGGGAAGATGCACACCAAATACCAATTATAAATTATAAATACCATCAATACTTGCTGCATCTGATTGAAGAGGCACTTCAACTCCAAGAGACCTTAACAAGAACAACAGCTTCAACATCTTCGCCACGACAAATGATCTCCTGCGCCGAGATTTGCACCGAAGAGAGATCAGAATCAGACATGTTCCAAATCGAGGGCTGCACGCATTCGTTTTGCTCGACGTGCATATCGACACACATCGAATACAAGCTTAAAGAAAACGTAGTTTCCATTTCATGTCCTGATAAGGATTGCAAGAACACGATTGAACCTGGTTCCGTCAAATCAATAGTGCGCGAAGAAGTCTTGGAGCGTTGGGAGGAGGAGATTGCTAAATCGGCAATCCCCGAATCTGAGAAAATTTACTGTCCCTATGAGAAGTGCTCGACGCTTTCGATCAACGGTGTCGATGATGACGGGAATGCAATTACCCAAACACAGTGTCCTCACTGTGGGACATGGTTTTGTGCAACGTGCAAGGTGCTTTGGCACGAAGGGTTTGATTGTAAAGAGTATGAGAATTCGGAACACAAGAAGAAAGAGGAGGAGGAGTTGAGGTCGTGGGCAAGAAACAAGAAAGCCATGGAGTGCCCTAAATGTAAGGAGCTCGTGGAAAAGAGTGAAGGCTGTATACATATGACATGCAGGTAAGGACTTATTGTTGGACGTCAATCGATTTTCTGTCTTAATTATGTGTTTCGTTTCCGATTTTACTCACTCACAAGCACGCTAAGTGTATCGTAGACCATCGCGAGTAGAGGAGCAAAGCTTTTGATATTTTTTTTCTCATATTACAATTGTTTGCCTTTTTTAATATCAACTGTACGTCAAGACACGTGAGATATGTGTATAAGTAAAATAGGAGATGGAACACTAAATTAAAATATGAGATGCAAACCAGTCTTACATTGAGAGGATTAAGTTGTTTGCATACTTTGGACGTGCATTATTGAATTTGTGTAATTAACGTTGCTGCAGGTGCAAATCTGAGTTCTGTTACATATGTGGAGCAATATGGGATGAAAGTCATTGGAATACTTGCCATGAAGAGTAGTGATTATTATTATTATTATTAGATTCATTACTGTACTAGAAGTACCCATGTTTTTGTAGTTTAGTTAATCAAATTAATTCTTTGCTGTTTATTTTTGTGGCGAGTTTTATTAGACTACTATAATTAACCTTAATTAATGCATGGTTAGGTGGTAAAACCAGGAATATTATGGATAAGCTAGAACAAGTACAACAAAGTGTGATATCATCTTCCAAAATGATTATGTCAAAGTTTTGGAGTTTATAAAATGGTCACTGTCTACTTAATTAGGTCATTAATTAATTCTAACTTAGGAGCATTCTAGTCCTTGTGAATTTTCAAATTTTGAGTGATGATTGTGGTTTGTAGAGGTCCATGAACAGGGAGTTTTCGTTATTAAGCTTTTAATTAAAAAGAATCTCACCCACATTTTGGCTAATTAATTAATTGTATTGATCATAATGGTTAAATTAGTATGCGTAGTATCCGACCGTTAAAAAATTACACCACTTAATAATATTAGTGAAATGGTATTATATATGTTGATTTAATTAAAGTACGGTGATTGAATCCTTTAAAAAGTCCAACTTTTACTGAAATCGCATGGACGCTGACGCACAAGTATATTTATATAAATAAATATTTGCAGTATCATCTCTCATTATGCATTATGAAAATCTTTTGATTCATAATATTTGTATACTCAATTACAAAACCTCTAGTTAATTTATATATATATATATATATATATATATATCCACTCATTCTGCTAAAGGGATAACAACTTACCTACTCTTAGGTAGAAAATTGCAATCAATCATTTTATTCTCCAGCATTTTTATACATAAAATAGTGGCACTAACAAGACAAATCTGAGTGGCACACAAGAGAATTCCTCAAAAATCAACCTTTGTAGGGTAATCCCAAAAGAGAAATGAAGCCCTAGGTCTACCCATGGGACCATTAATTCTCACATTCACTCTTGAAATTCTTGAATGTGAACCCAATTATGTTCATCAACAACATATCAATCTCTCATGGACTAAGACTTGTCCCCAAATATTGTAATGTACAAATCTTTGCAATTCCCAATGTAAATTAATCCATAACTACGGTATTATACTTGAAATAAAGATATATTAAATTATATATATATACATCCTCGTGAAATACAATTGAATTATAACAATATAATAATGGGCGTGAAGGTTTAATAGAAACATTAGGTGTAAAAGTGGGTTCGAGAGCTTACGAAACATACTAAAAAAGGATTACTTACTAAATTAATGATGATAGCTAGCCTACTTCAACTTGACCAAACCCTCATCATACAATATATATTGTACCGACAATTTCTATAAATTAATTAAACATCCCATTAAATTTTATTTCCCAAATTTGTTTCAAATATACATATATATACACACTGTATCTTCCTACTCTCATTTTTGCACTAATTAATTATTATCAACTTTGATTCTATATTTCCTTATGAATTCAAGTTGAATGATAGTTGCTCAAGCTTAAACTCGATTACAAATTTTTTTATTAAGTTAATATATATATAGTACTCAACTGTTAAATGACACTATTTTTTTTAAGAGAATTGTTTTCCCAACTACTCGTAACGAGATTCGAATACGCAATCGACCTGTTCAAGAGTGGAGCGTTAAATGACTCCAATTGATTGTTAATTTTTCTTTGTTAAGGTAGAGAGGATGATTCACTATTGGGCCGTGGAAATTACCTGTGGGCCCATACGCAGTTTAGTCAACTATAATTTTGAGGTTGATGGGGACATAGTAACTAAATAGGGCAAAGTTGTAATTTTAGGCCCATTAATATGGTTTGTCCAAATTGGTCTGTTCAAATTCAATTAATGTGATCATATAATCAGAAAATTTTAAAGAAGTTCATTGAACATATATATGTTTTTTTTATTATAGCATTCCTAAGTAATTAATCTACAAATATAATTCGAATAATTGAATAATTAAATTAGCTTTTTATTTCATTAAGTCTAAAAATCATAACACATAATGCTAAGTTGCTAACTCTGGCATCGAATGTAGCAAGGACATCTTGTCTTTGCCTATTTACTTTCTCATCTTTTGATTATTTTTACCATTCTTTTTTGGGCTTGATCAAATAATATTATATCAACATGAATTTGAGTTCTTTTTTCTGCATATAAATTTGAAAAAAAAAATTTATTTTATCATGTCATGTTTGAATTATGTCAGATCAATTAACATGGAGGATTTGACAAAAAAGTCATGGCACCGTGATCTTATCATATCGTGTCTATATTCGTGACTCATTGACAAAGAGAGAGCAGTGGCAGAATCGAAACCTCAAAGAAACAGACAGACTAAAATTAAATGACGATAATTTGTAAAAAGTCATGAAAGTATCGGTAGTCGAGTATTCTCTGACCTTTACTACTAAAACGATATATATAATATATAATTTTTATATTAAATTGTGTCTATGACCTCTTATTCGTGTTTGTGTCTCGTAAACAAAGAGAGAATCATGGCTAATCAGAATCTTGAAAATTATACAAACTAAAATTAAATGAAGATAATTTTAAAAAGTTAAGAAATCATCTAAAGTTTTCCTTAAAGATAATTATTATTGGTTCCTAACGGTTCCTAATAAAATTCAAATGCATAATCTATCTATTCATAATTATAAATATTTACTATTAATTTATCTGTTTTTTCGGCAAGAATCACCTAAAGTTGAACATCCTAAAATACAAATTTTAATTTAGTAGAATCACTAGCACTTATGATGAACGGACATTTTTAAAAATATTATTTTGTCATGTCCTATTGTGTCGGACACCATGTTCAATACACTTATCAATATCATATCAAATCCGTATTATCGTATTTATATCCGTGCATTATAGACTAGCACCGTCTCAATTAAATGCGGCTCCAAGAGAGAGAAAATTCCAAATAGTTGATGAAATATTGAAATAACAAAAGAATTAGCAAAGGGTGTCTACATTACTACTTTATGTGGTCTATTTTATTTCTCAAATATTAAAAAAGAAAAAAAGAAGATTAGTCATTTTGGTCAAAAGACAATAGTATCCTCCTTCTTTTCAACTGTCTTCATGTGATTGGTTCAATTACCATTGACAAGTCAACATCAATTCTTTGATTAAAGTCACGTGGTCCATATACTTGCCGACACCAATCAATCCCTCCCGCCCAATATTATTTGGAATTTCAAATTTATTGTTAATTATACATTTTAACATAACATTCGTTGCCCCTATAATATAATAAAATTCTCATAGTTTGAACAAATATACTAATACATATAATTATTAAAACAAATCATAGATCATTATCAACATCTTTAATTATTCTTAAATTCTAAAATAGATATGATTAATTTAAGTTTCCATCCATCTTCTAATTCATTTTTTTTTTTTCCAATAAAATTGTGTCCCATATTTTAATGCGAGTACATAATAATTATTTAAGATTATGCGTACCTGTTCGAGCAATGATTTATTTCGATTTGACATTTATATCTCACAATAAAATTCGAATCTATCGGATTTGATATTCAGATCAAATTTTTAGCTAATTTGATTGTGCGATAGTGATTTTTTTAAGAGATCCTACGTGTTATTGTTTGTCTACTCGTTTTGAATTGTCATTTTTATATATTTTATTTAAGAGGTTTACTTTGATAGAGTTATTATAATAGTTCAAATTTTAAAGTTTTGAATTTAGAGTACAATATATTATCTGAGGAAATGTTTTAAAATTCGTTTGTTATCCATTAATTTAGGGATGTAATCGAGCCGAGCCTTGGCCTTTTTTCTGGGCTCGAGCTCGGATCGGCCAAGGCTCGCAAGCGGCTCGGCTCGGTTCGAGCTAACCCAAAAATCTATTTTTTTAATTAAAATTAATTATTTTAAATAATTAAATATATAAATTAGTACATATATATATATAATATTATATAAATTAAGTATTTTTATATATAAAAATTGATATATTTTTATTTTTAAATTAAATATATACGCTCAAGAGCTAGCTCGCGAGCCATAAGCCTAAAATAAAAAGGCTTGGGTTCGAGAAAGCTCGCGAGCTGGCTCGCTTGTTTACATCCCTATCCATTATACATAAATTTAGAGATTAGAAGAGAAACTAACCATAGAAAATGAGGGAGTAAAAATAAAAAGACATTGGAATAAAAAATGAAAAATACATTCTCCTAGGAAAGATTTCAATTTTAGATATTTTTAATGAGATGCAATCTATGATGCACGGATATGGACACGGTGACACGAACAAGATACGAATTTTTTTTTGAATTTTACACGTGATGAGTGTCGGACACGGTGTCCGACACGAGTGTCCAAAATGACACGATATGACAAAATGATATTTTTAGAAGTGTCTGTGTATCATATGATGCAACAACTCAGTTTGCTCGATCCACTATCAAATCAGACCTATCATCGATTCAACCCTAGATTGAATAATTTTACAAGATAAAGTTGGTTTTGAGAATAATTGAATTTGGAGATCTCTAGTTCACAGATTTGTCGATTCAACCCGAAGATTAATCTAAACTTTAAAACACTATTATAAAATCTTTATACGTAATTTAAAAAACAAAGTAACTGCGGGAAAAGAAGAAGCATTATCAAAAGAATGTGGGGGGAAAAACACATAAATCTACCACAAATGTTGAATCATCATATTTTGTTGTCCTTTCATATCTGCTAAAAAAGTGAATAGTTTTGTTTGTTTTTAATCAAATTAAGAAACGCATGCGCCAACCGTTTGATTTTAATTAACCACCCTAAATAATATACTTAATTAATTATATAAATCCCAATTATTAACAAAGAGAGATCAGTCTCTAAGTTTGAGCTAAACCAAACAGTCAAACCGCCCAAAACTGTCAGAATAATTGTCTCACAAATCTTTCCTCCAATTAATTAGTGACACGTTTAATATTATAATATCCCCATCAAAGTCAAATTTATTTGAAATTAAATACCAACTAACAGTAACACCCGAAAGTCGAAAATTTAAATAAAGTCAAATTTATTTGAAATTAATAACAACCAACATTAAAATAAAATCAAAATGGTGGACAGAATTCAAATTCTATTAATATCTGATTTTAGTATACGCATGCATAATATACATTAAAGATACTGCATATTTGTAGGTAAGTAGATAATTTAGAGATAAATTGTACCTTTGAACCGTTAGATCACATTTTTTAAACAACTTTTCGAATTGTACGTTGAATAATCCTCTTATCTGTACATACTTACTAAATTATACTACAAATACTATTTGAAAGTTGAGGGGCCTTTCAATTGATGTCCATATATTCAGGTATATTGGTCGAGGGATTACGTTCGACGACCTAATCAGGTGAATCAAAAGACGTTCAAGTTACAATTAAGAGAGTCGTAACAATTTTCAAATTTCAAAATTTGTACATATATAATACCCATTGCATAATTATAAATTGTAATTCATCAATGAATCTAATATACGGCTAATACATGATAAATTACGTATGAAAAGAAGAATTATTATTATCCACATAGACAAATACTATATGTTATAATTTATGTGGGACGTACGCCTCTAAAAGAGACCCAGCATGATTTAATTAAACATCAATAGAAAAGAAAAAAAGGCATCGTATAGTGTCACATGTCGGTGACTGTCTGGCTTTAAAATAAATATTACCCAAGTGGCGTAACGGCTAAAGCCATCTCTCTCTCTCTCTCTAAGATACACACACTGTGTTTTTTCAGTGTGTGTTCTTTGCATGTAATTATATTTCTCTTCTTGTCTGTAAATAATTGAAATTCGAAGAGTTGTGGAGGATATTTCGAGAGGAGATAGTAGTTCTGGCCGGGTTAAGGGTGGTGCTGAGTCGACTCGGCGGCGGGAATCGGCGGCGGAAGGTGAAGATTAAGGTGATGGAATGGTGGCAAAGAATGGTTTTTCCGGTGAGGAGGGCATGGTTCGCCGTCACGGCCCGTGTTAAAGCCAGAAAAAACGGTAAGGGTTTTCGTTTTCTGCGAGTACTGTTTGCGTTTGTGGTGGAGGAGGGGTGTTTGGTGTAATTTTCGGAATTCTGAGTTGTTGCATCATTATTTCATTATTCATTGGGTGTCAGTGCGTGTTTTTTTCATAAATAGCATGCTACAGTTGGGATTTCTGTAAAGATCGAAGCTTTTTTCCCTGCAGTTTTACTTGTTTGGTAATTATATGAAGTATTATTTCAGTCCTTTTTCACGCGTGGTAGGTTAGGAATTAGGATTTACAGCTGTGGAAATTCCGGTTCCAGTTTCATCATGATTTCTGGTTTATATGTTTGCTGTTGCTGGTAATAGTATTCTGTTTACGAGGGCTTGAACTATTTTCTTGGATAATATCAGAATCGGGGGATGAAATTTACTAATTAAAGCCACTTTTTCTTGTTTATTTCTGGGTTTTTGTTCATGATTCGACTGTATTTTCTTATCCGAATTTCTTGATATTAAACTTATGGGATATGTATATAATTGGTTTGTATTGATTCTGATTGAAACATAATGGGAAATGATGGAATTTTCTGGGGAAATAAGTTACTGGAGAATAAAGCAATCACACACACCACTTTACACGTTTGAAGCAGAGCACTTTGTTGGCCAACCTTCTTCTTGAAGATATCATAATTTCAGAGGATTAAACCTATACTTAATCTTCATGTAGCAGATTCGTCTCTTAGTAGAGAATAAAGGGGTCATTGTTTGTTTGTTTGTTTGTTTTGACTTTGCCTAGGATGCCTTAGCCAAAAGTCTCTTTCAGAATATAGGCACCAACAAAATCGAATGAATCCAAATATTGAAATATTTAGAGTTCTAATTCTTTATGATCTAGATATGTGCTGATGTTGAACTTATTTAATTGATTTGCAATAGTATTTTGGAAAAGTCGAAAGGTTTAGTGAAAAGGACGGGCATTTTAGGGTTATCAGACTAAGCAAGCATCTTGATAACCCTATAATCATAGAATATTGTTAAATGATGATATAATTCGACTTTTAGTAAGCTTCTCAAACTGTTTTCATGTGTGGATTACTGTTTATCCAGATATATATAATAAACTTCCCTAAAACTTTCGATAAAATTAAGCCGACGAAAAGGGGTGTTTGAGATTTTAAAACAGAGAGGGGGTGTTTGTGTAATTCCTTTTTTCACAAGGGAGGTCATTGTAATATCTAGAACATTATATCATATTCGATAGCACATATTTAGCCGATGCAAGGATGATGCTGTCCCATGTATCATATTCAGTGCAGAAGTGCGTATGTTTATAATGACATCCTAATTGATGATTAGTGTTTGGAAGTGATGAGAAGCATCGATTCTTTATATGTTCTCCACATAATCTGGCATTACTTTTGTCCTTGTTCTTATCATCCACTTGCTCTATATTGGTGCCCTCTTTTTTTTTTAACTCTTTAAAACGGTATTTTGACCCACTAACAATGGCTTGGGAATGGAGATCCTTTCTTCTTTTACACAATTATTATATGCTACAAATAAATCATCAATATATATAGAATGATTCCACTTATAGCCGCTTCTATCCACTAGAAAAGCTCCACTAAAGCACTATGCATATATATATTGGACCCCTTTGTGTATCACCACCCAAGTTATGTAGTCTCCCTAGTTAATTAACTTATTTAGTTATTTATTCTTTTCTCTTTGTTTTGCTGATGGGTCCCTTTTCTTTCTTTTAATCCCAATTTTTTGTTTATTTTGGTTGGCCGGCGGGTGGGGCCGGGCGCGGGGGTGGGGTGGGGTTCACTGAGACAGTTTAGTGGTTTACATAGGATATGGAAGAATCAGAATATGACACTGGAATGTACTATTAGTCACACCACTAGAATCTAATTCCTTGACTCATGACTTTTTGAGCATCAGAGGATGTCAGAATAATTTCAATAGATCAGATAAAATACATGAAAGCATAACATATATATGTTGATAACATCTTTTGGGACATCATAATTCATATGGAATATCCTTTCTCTTGTCATCTTTCTCATTTATCTCAATGTAAGAAGCAGAAAGTTCTTTCTTTATCGATATTCATGTACCTTTCTTCCTCAGGTGGCGGTCTTCTGAAACTGCACGATGACATCCAAACATGTGGATACGAGGATGTCCAGATTATGTGGGAGATGTTGAGGAGGACGGAGTCGGAAGTTATGCCCAATCATAACAAGCACAAGCACCGCTGGCTCTTCAGAAATTTTACTTGTTCCAACAGCAGCACAGAAGCTACATCTTTCTCTGCAGATCAAACTCGATAAAATAAACAAGTCTATAGTGCACCGTATGAAATAACTGTGTCGCGGCCATGATAGTTTAATCGCGCTATGATATGGTGTGAAAAGAAAAACAAAAAAGAGTAGACTTGTTTGCTTTCACTCTCGTCCTGTAAAAACTTGTTCTCCTTCTTCTTCATGGTATAAATGAAGCCCATTTGTAAATATGAATCATGGCTCTGTCATGATCCTTGAAGGAGTTTTACAGTGGAAAAAGAAGCTCTGTTTTAAGAACTTATGATTCAAATCTGCTGTCAATGGGGTGTGTGTGCGTGGAGATAAATAGTGCAGATTTCATCCACATCTGAGAAATTTTTGGTGAAGAGTTAATAAAACTATTTTGACAATTATCTTTTCTTGATTAGCTTCAATATGTTCTTACTTTATTTCTGTTTTGTGTGTGATTTAGGGTGAATTTATCAATAAACTATTACAAATATTTAGTTTATATCTTTCTTTCTAATGAATTACCACAAATTATTTGTTTTTTAAATTTATGGTAATTAGAAAAAAAAAATGTGAACCCACTCCAAATTCCAACTCATATATTGTGAATGTGAGCAAACATCAGTGAGCATAAATAGCCCAGTTCTTCCTCTCCCTAAAAGCAAGATGCTTCAGAGCAACTGCTATAATTGCACAAAAGTTCTGGAATTCACAGTACACTTAATCACCACAGGTGAAGAAGCTTCATACTCATTCCAAACAAAAGAAATGCAATCATGCAGTCATGTTTTATATTACAGACGAATCGAACAGTAAGATATGAACTATTTCTGATAAAAAGGTGATAGTTATATTACTGCAGAACATAACAACAAACTCGTAAGGAAGAGCAGCAATCAACCACATACTGTAACAAGCTGAACTCGACAGCAACCAGATACTGCAATGGTAACAATGACGAAGAGAGTATCTGGTTCAAGATAATAATGATTGCAATATTAATGGAAAAAACAGTAAGTAAAATTATAATTAATCAGCAGAACTATGAGATTACAGTTACACCAAGAAAAGTGATTCTCTAGCAAGTTCTTTGAAAGACATCTCTAAGGTATCTCACATTTATAAGATGGAATCAACAATTACAATAGCATATCACTTGGGAAGCAAAACAAGTAGAAATTAATTTACCAGAGCAATGAGCATATAAGGGAAACAAGTTGCAACAGATAACCATGTCACCGGAAGCAGCAGAAACAACAGGAGAGAGCAGAAATAGATGCAAACCAGAAATATCACTGCAGATAGACAGCAATCCAACTTTTATATCAGCTCAATCTCTGATCCAAGACGTTATTACACGATGCTACCTGTAAAGAGCTTGGCAACAAGGCAATAAAGAAGTAAGAAAATAGAAACAACAGAGATCAACGATGTTTAACCTGTGACCTGTATCACTTCGGTCTGAACAATTTTTCATTTATTAGGTATTATAAAGCTTCATGTAGCACAATTCACAAGACAGTAAAATATACATCATAAATGAGAAGAGAAAGCTAACAAAAGAAACTGGTTAAACCGTGTCGTTAATATTAAGATGCCAACCAATCTTGATGGTGAAGGTACATACACATGACTATTGCATCATGCAATCCCACCCTTTTCTACACATATTATTCCTGCAAAACTGTTCTAGAATTCCCAATGACTGTAAATTACAGGAAAAAGGAAAAAAAAATATGAAGAAGGATAATGCTAATCATACAACACTGCAACCATATTTCAACATTTCTTCTCATTTCAATGGTTGCTGACAATGGGTTCTTCCAATTAAGGAAAACCCCCCGACATAGCAGATCGGAAAAAAGATTCCCCTGCTCCGGCCCCTGTTTCTTTGAGTTGGTAGCTTTACCTTGAGAGCACTATTTCTTCAAAGGCCATGAAGCAGAAGCCTTTTCGATCATCCAACAGGGACCAATTCTCAGCTGGAAAAACAACCAAGTTTCTTGCTCCATGATTATTCTTCAAATGCATGTGTACATATTTTCTCTAGCAACAAAGGCCAATCTTCACCGAGTTTTCTTGGATTCAGCTCCATGGCGACTCTAAAATCCTGTAGAGAAATCGTCCGAGTTTTCTGTTCTTGCATTTCCAAAGGCTTCCCACTATTTTGCATCTGATATTGATAACCAGGTCTGACACCATTAATAGGCTTCATACTATTTTGTTGCTTGGTGGTGCTATTCTTTGTAAACTCATGGCCAGACCTGGAACCCACAAGTTCAATGCAGGAACTAAGTAACCCTTTCAGGTACGTATCCAAACCATGGTTAAGTATGTTGGCCGAATCCATCGACACCCCTTCAAGACCCTGTGATAGAGCAATCTGCTCCATCCGTTCCCTCAATGTTATGCTGTCCAATAAAATACCATCATCAAATAAGCCATTAGTGCTTGCTGAAGGTGGAACTCTGCGGGACCCACCAATGCTGACTGGGCACAGAGGGATCCCCAGTGGGGCCCGTAGTGGACTCCGGGCAGTGGATTCTTTCCCGGAATTCTCAGAACCTTCCAGAAACTTCCTTTCAGAAGGATTTAAATCCCCATTTTCTGATAGAGCAAAACCAGCCCTGCTGTTTGGCCCAAGAGCACTCGGTCGGGCCCCGTTTCTTCGGTCACGAGAAGCCGTCCTGGCCTTTTTGGGGGAAAGTGGTAATATGTCAGGAGTTTGAGTTGTGGTGGTCTGGGACCCATTCGGCTGGTAACTTTCATCCTTGTGATTAGTTGGGGGAGGCCCTTTTGAAGTACAGGCATTTCTCAGTATTGAACGGGTGAGCTGATTGTGGAGGGGAATATTCTCCCGCCCGAGAATTCTGAGACAGAGCTTGTTGAACTCGGGCTTAGTCAGTTTTAAACTCAAGAACCTATTTAGGAAATAAAAGTATTGCTTAGACCTCTCCGGTCCGAGTTTCTTCACTATCTGAGCTTTCAGCTCAGCAAGATTGATACGTGAATGGTGATGTGGTGGTTGCATCTCTCTCTTTATTGCTTCACACTAAAAATCCATATAACAGAAACACACACTAGGCACAACAGTGATAAGGAAGCTTCAACAAAATTAGGGTTTTTTTTGCTACAATTCCAGAAACAATTTCTCCAAACAGCATCTAATTCCTCCAACAATAACCCTAACATTGTGAAAACCAAAACCCATCTCCCAAACCTTCAATTTAAGAGACTGAAACAACTAGAGGGTTGAGTCTGCACTCAGAGATCTCAAATTTTCAATTAAACTGACTCTCCCTCCAAAAACCCAAATTCCAGAGAATTGTCGAATTCTTCAACACTAAACCCAGAATTCAGAATTGCGATTCGAACGAACCCTTTATTGCACTAATTCGCAATTACAAAACACCTCCCTGCAAACTCCAAGTAAACCGCCTACAATTTCCACCTCTATTGCCCAAATTCAACAATAACCCAAATGCCACTCCCTCAACGAAAGATTCGAGCTTGAATTCCGAACTTCAAGTTCAGACTTTCACCCTCGAATTTCAAACTTGACGAAATTTCAATCAACGGGAAAATAAAGATTCAAACTTGAAGGAAGATATGAGTTCACAGAGGCGAGAAAACGAATGGGCTAACCTTATTGAAGCTCCCCGAATTCAGATTCAGGAGGAAATTAATAATCACACAACACTCCCAGCTTAATTCTCCCTTCTCATAATCTTAACTACTCCTCTGAAACCCAAAGCTTCTCCCAACATTGCTCCTCATCCCTTCCAATTTCAGCTTCGCATTCCTCTATTCGACACTCTTTATTTGTTCCAAGAAGAAATTCGGAATCAGAAAATTGAAGACCCCTTTTCTTTGCGTTCTCTCTGATCGCTCTCCTCTTCGATACTCCCTTTCTCTCTCTTCGTTCTTTATCTCTCTCTTTTTCGTTCTCTGTCTGATTAGAATGTAATGTTTTTTTGTGTAATTTCATCCAAATGTACAACCTTCGATGCGAGGGGTACTGCGGTTTTGCGTCCTACGTTGTGCTGAAAACATTGTATCTCGACTTGGCAGGTCGAAAAACGGTTTGGCACTATCAATTTCTGGTTATACAAGGTCTCCATCTCCCACGCGCTACTGTAAACGTGAAAGACACTTTCCACCCTATTGGCCAATTATGAGGGACGTGCTTACGTCTAATTGAGTTCTCACTTCACTCGCCAAAACTGCGAGTGTGAAATAATTGTAAACTAAATATTTTCTGTTATTTTCAATTTCATTGTTTTTTGGTTGGGAAATAAGACTCTACGCATAAAATTTTGAGAGGGAAGAACCACACTCATTGTGGTAATGGGCATGAAAGAAATCAAATGGAAATACTTTCTCTTTCTTGATATGGCAATCTATAATAATTTTGAAGTATTTCACTCCAGAGGTATCGATATTTTTAAAAATATTATTTTGTTGTATCGTATCATGTCGTGACGAATACTTATGTTCGATACAGTGTCCAACACTCTTCACGTAAGAAATTCGGAAAAAAAAAAAAATTATTCGTATCGCCGTGTTCATATTTGTGTATCATAGATTTGACTTGATTATTTCATATTTTAAAAGAGAGGTTTTGAGTAAATCTTTAGAACATCAATCTATTGTTATCTATCTCGAACTAGTTTATTATAATTTTAATTCGTATTTTGCTCGAATGGTAATTTCTGTTTGAGATAAAGTAACATTTGTTATTACATGCAAGTTCAAGATTCATATATTTTTTTCCCATGTAATGTGTTTTATTTGATGGTATTCAAATACGCATAGTTTTGTAAATTCTTACTTTTATGGTAGTTGGATTTTTTGTGCTATTGGTAAATGAAGTGCAAGCAACATTGATTGTACTAAATGAGTAGCTCTTATGAAAGATGGAATGTTTGATCACTAAATTAGCTTAAGCTTCAATTGAGAGTGAAACCAAATACTTTATAGCGAAATTAAACATGAGCCATAGTACTATGTGAAAGATCAAAGATAATAAAAACTATGATGCATGGATATAGACTTAACGATATGTACACGAAAACGGTGATACTAATTTTTCACGTAAGAAGTGTCGGATACGATGACGAACACGAGGATCTGATACGACACGATACGTCAAAATAATATTTTAAAAAATATTCGTGTTCATAAACTAAAAGAGTATGATGAAACTTGGTACAATCATGTTCAAGTAAGCTAAATACTTGTCAGGCCATTTGGTCGTTATATAATTTATATTCTGCATAATTTTTTTTTTATTTGTTGCACTTTGCTTAATTAGATCGGAAGAGAATAATACTTATATTTAAGTTTTTCTTCATTTCAAGTCGTGATAATTCTAAAATTGTTAAGTAATGGGGGTCAAAAAAGTTTCAAAATCAATAAAAAATTTTTAAGGGAGATTAAGAACAAGGTGAGGACAATACTATGTTCATAAAAGAATGTCTACCTTAGATTAAGTAAAAATAGGAAAGACAACGCACTTACATTATAGGGAACCCCTCACCTTCCAATAGGTGCGTTTAACCCCTTTACCTTTGCAAAATGTTCACTTAACCCTTTGAATATTCTGTCGGAATAGTTGAAATTTTTTTGGCATGATTTCGTATTGCAAATCCATACAAATCAGATGTCAAATGTGTTAATATTATACATCAAATCGAAGATCTTGATGTAAGGAACACAATGATCGTTTCAAAATCAAAATCCGACAACCAACAAAGGAGGAATCTCCTGTCAAAGATGGCGCACCTCCGGCGAAGTTTGTAGGTGGATTCCGACGCTTCCGATGGCCAATAGAGTCAAACGGGATATGAGTTTTGTTCATCATGGAGAGAGGAACACGATGGTGGTGGTCTTGACTCTTGGGTCGCCGTGACGAAAGAGAAATCGACGGTCAAAGTTAATTTTGAACGAAATATTCCCAGAATATTCCATCGAAGGGGCAACGTGTTAAGTTTTACAAAGGTGAGGGGTTAAACATATCGATTTGAAGGTAAAGGGGCAACACGCACACCTCCCAAAGGTTGGGGGTGACGGAATTAGCCCTACATTATATGTAATACTACGTTTGGACTTTGATTCATATTTTCCAAAACTTATATGATGTGAGAAAGATGCTGTCAAGTTCTGTTCCACTCCCCACTTGTCTTACCTGAGGAAGGGCTTATGTACTTTTCTGACAAAAACCTCTATAAGAACTGAGAAAGATTCGTTCTTTATCCCATCGTCTGCAATGGAAGCATTTCAAGGTTAGATCTAATCCCTCCCCTCTTTTACGTTTTTCCAATACTATTGCACAACTTTCTCAATCGTTTGATGAAAATCGTGCGACCCCTTTTGACTTTAAACTGCTTCTTGCTCAAAGATACAAGAACTCGTTTCATTTCATAGTTTTTAGCTGAAAATTGTCGTAGAACATGACTTCTTGTTTTGTGAAATTAAGTTTCTGTAGTAGACGGACTGGAGGATCATCTGCTCACGGGGAATGGGCACTCGTCGGAAATGAAAATCGAGGTTAGGAATCTGACTAAGGTTTCCGACAAGGATGTGAGGATTTTGAACAGCGTCAGCGTCGATATCCCCAAAGGAGTGATCATGGGTGTGATCGGGCCGAGTGGTAGCGGGAAATCGACGTTTCTTCGGGCCCTGAATCGGTTGTGGGAGCCCGCACCGGCTTCAGTGTTTCTTGATGGTGTTGATATCTGTCAGCTTGATGTTCTTACACTTCGCCGGAAAGTGGGAATGTTGTTCCAGCTTCCTGTTCTGTTTGAAGGTGAGAAAAAGATTGTAACTTTAAGCAGTTTTTGGGTTATTTCTTCATTATTGTATCTCTGTTTGGTTTTAAGTGGAAAGTGGTGAAGTGTGGGAAGATTGTATAGACAGCCTAAGCTGTTTGATATTGCAATTTTGCAGAATTTTGTGTTTGAACAGAGTTTTGGCTCTTTATGTGCTAAGATTCAGAGTAAATAGGTTCTGCAACATACTTTATGCTGAATAGTGGAATTAGTTTGTTGATCATTCTCATTTGTCTTTGATTACAGGCACTGTGGCAGATAACGTTCGTTACGGGCCCCAATTAAAAGGGAAGAAGCTAAGTGATGATGAGGTTTACAAGTTATTGTCTCTTGCAGATCTTGATTCCTCTTTCTACAGCAAGCCTGGGGGAGACTTATCTGTTGGCCAAGCTCAAAGAGTTGCTCTGGCAAGAACCTTGGCTAATGAGCCTGAGGTTTTTATCTTTCTCTCATCTTTTTTAATTTTTTTAATGAACTTAGTTTATTTAAGCATGCTGCTGAAGCAGAGGAGATAATGAGTCGTGTTCACCAAAATTGTTGTGCAATTTAATTTTGAGAAATCACCTTTCCTATGAAGGTGTTGCTACTTGATGAGCCGACGAGTGCATTGGATCCAATATCGACTCAGAATATAGAAGATATTTTGGTGAAGCTGAAGTTGGATAGAGAAATGACAATTGTTATTGTGTCGCACAGCATCAAACAAATACAGAGGATTGCCGATGTGGTTTGCCTTCTTGTAGATGGGGAGATTGTTGAAATTTTGAAGCCTGATCAGCTTTCTAATGCTAAGCATCCTATGGCACAAAGGTTTCTCCAGCTTAGCTCTTGAATGATTTCTCTCTGGTGCTGTATCTTTAATTTTTAATGTTGTACTTCTGTAAGCCATAGCAGCAGTGTATTTATGGATTCGGGAAATGTATAAAAGATGCAATGTCATTTTCGAAGCATGTGTTGCTTGATATACATGAGTATCAACAAATGAATATTAACAGGTAATTACATAAGAAAGAAGTGATTGTCGATTAAAACGGCTTTCTTGGAATGAAACTAATCTAAATGCGGACTATATCCACTGCCTATTGAAAAAAGGAAATCACCTAATGAAAATCTAAGCTTCCATAAGTGCAAGAACCACCCTCTTCTCTCCTGTTCTGAGAGAGAGAGAGTGGCAGTTTTGTACTTTTGTCTCATATTCTTGATGCAAGGTAACTAGTGGACAACACCATAGTATACGCAACAGCAATGTCGATTTCAAGACGTGTAGATTCAGCTGCTGTTGGTCCATGCGCACCTGCTGGTGCATCAGAGGTGGGCTCCTCTGCTTTCGGTGCATCGGCTTTCGGTGCAGGAGAATCAGCAGAATGTGGTGCAGGGGCAGTGGCAGAATCCGGTGCAGGTGATGACTTAGGAGATTGACTAATCGGAGCCATTGATGGAGAACTAATTGGAGCTTTTGATGGAGCTGTATTTGGAGTCATTGATGGAGCTGTAGCTGGTGCCGTTGATGGGGCTGTAGCTGGTGCTGTTGATGGAGCTGTATTGGACATTGGAGATTTCGCTGATGATGTAGGCCCCGCTCCCGGGCTAGTTGCAGGAGCCGATGACGGTGATGATGACGGAGAACCCGAACCGCCGTCAACTCCCTGAGGTATGATAACACTACTCACCTGTAACACAGACAGGTTATAAGGTTGTGTCGTGACTGACTTAACCAGGTTCGACCCTAGGGTCGACCCTGCCGCTGCCGAGCCGAAAGCGACCCTTTCAGCATCAAGCCGGGTTGCATTTAAAAACCCTTGTTGCCCTTTGGCAGCACCGGTGGTTTGAAGGAGGGTCGTGAGCGTAATGGATTTATTCGACATCTTCTGCAATTTGGGCTCGTCATAGTAATCTAGGACCACATGGAGGCTTAGGATGTTCTTCAGAGCATCTGCTGATTTCCCAGAAAGGGAAGCTATGTTACTGTTGTCGACCGCAAGGATCGTGATCGATTGTCGCGAGTTGATTTGGCCCGCTAGGCTGGTCTGGGTGAGATAGCTGTTGAAGGTGCTGAAGTTCGGGTATTTGCTTAGGGTTTCGGTTATGTTTAAGGCCCAGACGTTCTGGAATAGGAGGAAGAAGGAGAAGATGAGGGAGAGCTTTAGGGTCATTCTCATCATGTCTGTCTGAAAGTTGTTTTGTGAAGTTACAAGTTCAATGGAGCTTTATGTATTGTGGTGGAAATGAGTGGATTACATTGACATGGTTTGTTGGAGGAGGAAGCCTTTGTTTCCCTTGTTTGGAGGGATTTTGGATGGTTAAACATGGTGATGTATCTCCCAAGAATAGATAAATTAGTGAGGAAAGAATAAAGAGGTTGTTGGATCTCCTAAACATACTCAGAAAAAGGTTCTTCAAAGATCAATGAAGATGTAAAAAAGCGTTTTAGTGCAGTAAATGTGTTCACAGAGAGAGAGAATGTAAATTAGAAATCAGTTCAATTTCAGTTCTTTCAAGAGTATTTATTACAACATGAATCTTTTCTTGTTTTCCCCTCAGATGCAACAGCCACAGAAACCTATAAAAGCATGCATCTGAGACTGAATGCTGTATTCTAAGATCAGCTAAAAATGATATTTTTGAATTGCAATCTATACGGGCTTGAGGCCATGTTTGAGTGCTGCTTCCCACACAACATCAATCTGGTCAACATTGATGGCCCCAACTTCATGGTGCTTCCAACCTTCAAGAAAATGAACTACTCCTCCTGCATGGCATGCATGAACAACTCCTCTCCCCATTGTGTACTGATAAATATGTATGTTAAAACATTAGAGAAATCATTGTTGTTTTATAAAAATTTGATCTTTACCTTATAACATTAAAGTTTGTAATTGAAAATAGAGAAACATACCTCGCATGATCCAAGTCCCTTGACGTCATCTGGTAATCTCATTGCTGCCAGCTTCCCATAAGTACAGTCTCTTCTGAATGGAATAATTGGCGGCACCACAAATTGGTGAAAGTGTGTTCCGGGAGGAGCGAAATACTGTTCTCGTGGGGTCGTCCATTTCCCGATAATCCATGTCTGCAAATTCTCAGAGTTGAAAATTCAGGGACGGAGCTAGAAATTTTGATTTTCGATGCGTATATGTATATATATTGAAGGGCAAGATTGGATTTTGTGCAAATTCATACCTTGCAATGCTGAGCAGCTTGATACTTGGTAACTTGAACAAAATACTGTTGGCACTCGACGGGTGCTTCTTTCTGAATCTTGGTGAATCTCTCCGTGGAGAGAGTTAGCATCTGTGCACAGACAAACATGCTCATGTAAGAAGAGATTTTTAAGGTTACTGCAGAACAAGACATTGAATTTTACATCGATTTTTGGTCCTTTACTTACCAAAACTTTGACCCTTTTACGAGCAAGATAGATAGCAATGGCTCTTCCAAGCTTAGACGTAGCCCCTGTTAAGAAAACTTCCTCAACATCTTGAGGAAGCTCGTGCAGGATCACAGCTGCAGTTAGTGTGTTACCATGAACAACTCTGACTCTAAGGTCTGGATGTTTGTTAACGAAGAGTACTCCGCCTCCATTTAGAGCTTCATTCTGTGATAAAACTTGTCTTATCAATACGTTCGCCCTGATTTTTATTCCAGTATGTTCTATGGATCTTTAAGACTCACCTTATTTAGTGCAGCAAGGCTGATGACTTTAACTCCAAGCTTATCTGCCTTGAGGATTGCATCTTCTATTTGCTTGTTTATGCCTTCTTTAGCGAAAGGCAAGAAATACTGCAAAACAAGATAATGCCATAAAAACCGAGCTCAATGGATATTCCTTTTGGATGTGTCGTGTTAGCCCAACTGGATTGTGGGTTCGGGGCTTGACATAAACCCTCTTTTTCTGATTAATTTGCATATTTGAGACAACGTTTTTTTTAAAGAAAAGTACCTGAAAACCAAATCTTGGCACAGCCCAAGTGTGGTGCAATCTCCCTCTGAGATGATAAAAGCTGAACAAGAATGTCTTAGACTTTGCCCACATCACAAGCATAACCAGATACGTAAAAGGCCACATTGGAAACAAGAATGGCTTTATTTTGAAAGGGATTGAGCTGAAGGATCTGAAAACAAACGGGGCGTGCATTGCTGACATAACGTCCACCACGTGTGCAAGAAACACAAAATCTGGTACTCTGCTATCTGAAATGTTCGATCTCGTTAGGTACTCGACCCTCGAATGATGTTAGGGATAATCACACCAACATACGCTGTTGTTTGGCTTAGTTAAAAAACTTCCCCTGAGTTTTGACATATAACAAAAACTTCCCCCGACATATTTTGCCCCAACACATTCTATTATACTCATGAATGTTCCATCATTTATATTAAACATTGATCATTAAGTTCCAAGGGCCAAATAGAATGTTCATAAAAGGTTAGAAATAGAGACATCAAAATGGATGAATCCAGATATAATCTCTCAAAACTAAGGGGAAGTTTGTGTAATTACGTCAAACGTCAGGGTATGTCAGTGTAATTATCGCCTGTTATACTTTGAACATAAAATGGTCATGACTCATGCATTGCAAGAAAAGCATGATGATTGTGGTTTACCTGTTCTTGAACTGATTTCTCTTTGAAGAGTCCACGAATCGGTGTTCATAGTTTTCCATACGTGATCGTACAAAGGCATGAAGAGGCAAAAGTTTGTCTTCATGTCTGTGTGGTGAAGACTGTGGTATCTGCACAACAAAATCAGCACAGGAAATGGGGTTTTAAGAAGAATTCTTTCTGTTCCAATGAGCTAAGTCGAATGAAAAATATTATTTACTGCCGTCACATTTAAATGCCTATATATTCAGTATACGCTAGACGAAAATAGTGGACATTTAAATTTTGTTTTAAATCCAACAAATTCAACACTTTACATATACAGAAACGTTTTCAAATTTAGTAATTTCAGTCACAATATTTGAAGTTTCAAAGACATGACATAATGGGTCCCATGCCTTGTCTTCTTTGTCAAAGAAGACAATGAGACCTAAAAAAATGGGAAACATAATGCATGCTTAAAAATGCAGAATTTCAAAGAAAAAAACTATCTTTAAAAATAATATAACAAAATTAACCCGAATCAAATCGCGCTAATTACTCAGTAAATGTATTACACTTATCAATGACCGATCACTATTCTCAAACACACATCAATCGCATCGCAAGTGTAGAATACTTACGTCGGTGTCCGGATAAGAAATTTGAGGGCCGGAATCGCCTCGAACATGTGAGAAGGAAAAACTTCAACATTACAGTGGCCCAAACACTGCAGAAACTCAAAGATCAAAAGATAGCTGTACATCAAGCTTATTGAACCATATCCATTAAGAACAGTCCCCAAAGTTGGAATTCCCACAACAACACATAGCAGTATATGTTCCAAGAATGTTGCATGCTCAGCTGCAAATCACAATTAATTAAAAAATAATAATCAGATATACAATCAACAAACTTGATCATGAAAATTGGGATTTTTTCTTTTTTTTTTTTTTTTGTTTTTTTTTGTTTTTTTAAATTTATGCAATTTTTACCTGTGAAAGGGTGCAGAACTTTGGAGCTATGATGAAGCCAGTGGTACTTCTGGAACAAGGGAGGTGAATGTAATATTCTGTGCATCCAATAGTAAAGTGGTTCTGAGATTCCTATGTGGAGAATGATGCAGCATATAATTCCCCTTAGATCCCATATGGGAAGATTGGCCAAGGAAGGTGAAGTCAGGTAGAGGAATGCACCAACAAGAGCTTGAAGAATCAGATAATTATCCCTGGTGATCATCATAAGAATATTCAAGAATCATTCAACCACAAGAAACCGAAATTCGAAAAAAATATCAAATATTCAAGATTGATCAATCATATATACCAGTGCCACTCGGCGTCGATCTGACTGAATTCGACGCCGTGTTGATCGATCCGACAGCCGCGGTTGAGGAATAGCATATTGCTGAATGTGCTCCATAGCTGATGAACAAGGCCTGTAAGGCCAGACAGTATGAGAATATGCAAGCACCAGTCATCAAACCTGAGCTCTCCCTTGTGGAGAGAATCAGCCACTTTTGCAACAAAAGGGCCAAACAACACATACTGTTTAACCAATACAAAACAACAGATTAGAAAGATATGATCAGATTGTGATAGCATCAAAAAGTGTAATAAAGAATCAAGAAATGAAACAAAAAAGGGGGGCAAGAGGGGTCAAATATTTTCATCATGCCTTCCAACTCCCAAAGTATTCCCATGGCCAAGCAAATAAAGGAGCAGTCTTTGTATTGAACATTTTCTTGGTGTCCATCTTGTCCTTCTCTTGTTCTGTCATATTTGCCTCTGCTAAGGTTACAATATGTATATATATATATGAGAGAGAGAGAGAGAGACTCAAACTACTATGAGGAAGAAGAGAAATCTAGACTTTTTAGCTATGGAAATGGAAATTTAATTGAAGTTATGTAATAAATGAATCAAGAACTGGAATTCATAACTTCTTTAATGGAGGGGCTCATGCACTTTCAATTTTCTAGCTCTTTTCTTACCATTATTTAACTCTCAAGGGCCTTGTATATATAGACCATAGGTGATGGTCACAAATAGGGTATATTATTCAACTATTCTCTATATTTTATATATATATATTTACATATTTTTTAATGTTTTCTTTTCAATTTTTTTTAGAAATTAAACTTGTGCAGTTATAACCTGGTGAGTATGGACAGTGAGAGCAGAGGGCAGCAGAATTTGAAAACAATTTTTAAGCTGCAAAAAATAGCTGGCAGCTGGGGATGTGACCTTCACAAAATTCAAAGAAAAAATTAAATGAGAGTGTGGAGAAGAATAATGAGGGCAATTTAAAAGGGGGTTTTTGGTGGGGGATTGCAGATTACAGTTGAGATATGGATAGTTTGCCTTTCGAATGCGACGTCTAAGCTTTTTCTTGATTTTCTTGATTAAAATTCTGTATTTTTTTTTGAAGTGATTATGTATTTATGTTGATTGGGTGTCTTAGTTTAGACCACGAGAATAAAACTAAAGAAAATTGTGGGAAAAATGAAACAATAATTGATGAAATTGAAATAATAGTGATAGTCATAGATATTGTGTGTGTCAAAGATTGGGGGTGGGGGGCCATCATCTTAGCCATTGGTTCTTAACTGATTTCTTACCTAACTGCCCCATAAATTTGGACACTCTGTTAAGTTAAACTCATCAATACAGGTTACGTATGTATGTTGATAAGAGTCTTTTAAGAAATAAATGAAACTAGCTAAGAGGTGTTGTGTTGGGCACTCCGATACTTCTCACATGAAAAATCCAATTTATAATTTTGTCAGTTGCTTAATTGGTACTATTAATTTATTGTTTCATGTCGAATATTTATAAATTTTTATAATTGTGTCTGATATTTATAAGTTGGAAAAAAAAATTAATAAATCCGTGTCACGATAAATGTTTCATTATTTTGGGGGGAGAGTAAGGGGCATATGGCTAGCTGTGGCAACCCCACTCAACTTTTTTGTTCCTACTTCCTACCGTGTGTTTAAAAAAATTGAGTGATAGTTATTAATATTTAATACCTCTCAAATTTAATACGATTACGGAAAAAGAAAAGTATTTATAGTTACCTAAATTTTGAATGATGATAACAAAAACATCGTGACCAGGAGGGTACCATTGTAGGACCTATCCAACGTAGCAAGCCACGGAGAAACACTTCGTAGTCTTGATGTAATTGGGGCTTGTAAATAAAGCATGACATTCGGACTTGTAAGTTGCAATGAGATTATAAGGTTTAGAATCCTCATATGGGTAATAAATCGTTCTAGAGTGTATTATTCGGGCCAAGAAAGCAAGCGGGATGGCGTAGTGTCGGCCCCAAGATTAAAAGGGTGGGATTAGGAGAGTTACCGTAATAAATTATAAATAACATAAAATTGCATTTTTTTAAATTTGTTTTTCCATCTTTCTTCACCTAATACATTTTTAATTATGTCACCATTGATATACTTTTAAAAATATTATTTTATCGTATCATGTTAGACATCATATCCGATAATATTATTTTATCGTATCATGTTAGAATCATATCCGACACTCCTTACGTAAAATTTTTTAAAAAATTATGCAATCTTATTCATATCGTGTCATTTCTATATTATCGTATCCGCATCTGTATATCATACTCACCGTGTTACCATCATGCTGCGTACTCTACTCGCATCCACAAGAAACCTCTCTCTCTCTCCCTCTCTTTTTCTTGTTTTCCTCTGGAAACTTTATCGTACTTTATAACATTTTTAAGATATTCTATTTTCCACCCCTCAACAGGGGCGGAGCTAGGGGGGGCATGGGGGGGCAGAATTTTGATTTTTTTTTAAATTTGTATATATATTTTGAAATTTTTATATTTTCGTCCCCCTGAAATTAAAATTTCATCCCTTTAATTTTGTATATTTTAATTTTCGCTCCCTCCTTATCTTAAATCCGCTCCGTCTTTGCCCCTCAAGTTATCAATATTTTCTCTTTTCAATTAGGTCCACCTTTCCCAATATCCCAATTCTGTATCTCTAATTCTCTATCCCTGCTCCAAGCACCGTCACTGCATTCAATTTTCATGAAAACAGAAAGAAAATCAAAGGTGAAGTCTTTTCCGTAATAAATATTAAATAGTTAACTATTTCGATGTGACATTGGCTGAATTTTAGTATCAAATAATGATCCCAGCAGTAAATCATTCAATTTAACCTTAAAAACGCTGTACAAACCAGATAATAGGATGGTACCACGCTAACATATGGTAACATCCATGTGGTCCGATGTGACATTACACTAAGGAAGCGTTTGATAGCTAGGATTAGTCCATTTTGACTATTTTAATCTTCATTAATATCATGTTTGATACCCAACATTAAAACTCCTTGACCCGTCTGAGTTAATCACCGACTCGCTTTAATCCTTGTACTATTCAAAGATTAAGTTAGCTACTTCATCCGAGGTGGGGGTGTGAGATTAATTGAGATTAGCTTCTCTTTCACTTTTCCCGAGAAACTCCTACCCCTTTTGCCCATTGTTCAAGCTAAATCTATAATTTTACATGTGGCTCATCTTTAATATTGAAAAACAAACACAAAACTAAACTGAATAAGTAAAATTAAAGTGTTATAAAAAAAACTATCAAACACAAAATTAACTTATTCTAAGAAATTTTAATCTTATTTAAACTGTGACTGAAAGATTAGATAAAATTGGATAATCTTGCCTATCAAAAGGCCCCTAAACTTTTTGGTCCTATTCCCAATTTTTTGTAATATTAATCTCCCTATAAAGTGCCATCTGTTCTTGATTTTATGAAATAGTCGTTACACGACTCTTCATTTGCCACATTAGGAAAAGGTGCCCTCATTTTCATTTTCTTTTTTAATTGCTACAAATTTTATTGCATAAATACAACGAATTCATCGTATCGTATCTCATTACGACACTTCATTCTAGGAGAAGGTTTAGGACGACAATCACATTCTTAATTAAAATTATATAAGATGCGTCACTTCATTATTCAGATGGACATATTTTGTTGTTTAGTGTTTCTTTGGTGTCTGTTGCCCACTTTTGTGGACGTCAGCCTTAAAAAAAAAAAAAAGATGCATCTTTGATATTTTAGAAAAAAAGTAGTTTTATCATTTGAAATTGACTTAATTAGATGTGATTTCTAAATCAAATAGAGTAATTATAAGTGGTATTTTACTTTTAAATATAATTATGCTTATATTCTTTCTAGAAAATTTTAATTACACTATCTTGTAAACATGCCTCATTTTTTACGTAATTACTATATTTTATACGGAAAATATTTGTAATTAATGTATTATTCCTGAGAATTATGTATAGTTAAATTTTTTTAAATAGAATATAACTATAATTATATCTAAATATGGGATACTACTTGTAATTAACTCATTTAAATTAGAGTTGGATGTAATTGATGCTTTATTAATTTCGACTTGATTTGTTTTTAAGCAAAAGTTTAAAAGAAAACAAAAATCGATATTAGTTACATCCGCATAGATTGTCTAATTTTCCTAAATTTTATATCAATTACTCGACAAGTATAAAACATATACCTTTAATCACACTGGATTGGTCGAACCAAACTCGAGTTAACCCTAGGTGTTGATATTCAATTATTCATGATGGATACGTGACATCAAGTCATGCTATAAACATGCATGTTTGGTGAAATTACTTATCATCATCGAAGAGCGACTACCTTCATTTTCCAAGCCTAAATTATCCTTCATGCCGTTCCATATTTTCTAAGTTAATATTTTTCTTTCTAATATTTTGGAGTTGTTTCTATTAATTATATACAAGCATATTAATTCTAAGAAGAATTAATTAATGCGCCCAGGGTCCAATTCATTGTTCCGAATTAAAAAAAAAAACAAACCCTAAAAGTAGTGTTTCTATTTGTATTTTTTGGTCCAACTAAAATTAATTATTTTAGCTCTAGCTAGGGTAATGGAGTGTCTTTTATTTCAAAAAGAAAAGTATACTTCTCTAATAGCAACTCATAATATTCCGATTATTTATTGCAAATATATAAAATAAAAATGAAGAGTATCAAATGAGACACGATACTTTGATAGCCGACCCAACAAAGTACACGCCTACACGGACAATCAATTCTCACTTAACTCTTAAATCTTAATTAGTCCCAACTCCACCTTCCTTTAAAGTTGAAAGCTAATCCACATGGGAATATATTTCACATTACTTATCAACCCTCCAAAATTGTAACCCAAACTCGATTGATCGAACCCAAACGAATTAAATCACCGATTAAATTTGTTATTTGATTATTCTCTTATCTTAGAATCCCGACAACCATACATGACAGACGTAAACTATTCATTTCATTTCTAATAATGATTTGAAATAATCAAATTTAAACCAACAATCACAAAAGAAATTGGTTACGAACACTTAGATGGGACAAAGAAAAATATAGTGATAAAAGTTTTAATTAATAACAAATAGGGTAGACCGTAGGTGTAAGGATATTTTGTTGGAAGGGTACATTGAAACTCTATACACGAACACTTTTGTATTGTAGTGTTTTTATTGTGTAGTGTTCGTGTCAAATATTCGTACATCAAGGATCGTTAGTTACCGCGCTTACAGCATTGACAAATCGTCAAATCCCATTAACTATTGGTACCCGAAAAACCAAGCGGAGAAGACCTCATTAATTATAGTTAAAGCTATTACCGGATTGTTGTAGTTCCACAGTCGTAGCTACCACCATACAACAACAAGAAGTTGGTTCCTGGCGGTGACGGCCTTTTAATATAAAGAGTGCAAGTTGCAAACGAAACAATCAAGCATGGATTACAATTTATAACTGGTGGGCGGTTAGCCTATATATCTTCCTCGAAATGCTAACTCAGATGATCAGAAATGGAAGTTGGCAAAAATTATATCCATATCCAGAGACGGAGCCAGGAGTGGCGATGAAGGGGGACGAAAATTCATATTTTAAAAAATATAAAAAATATTATTTTCAAGAGTGGTGAAATCGTAATTTATTTTAAAATAAAAGGGGTAAAATCTATAATTAGGGGGACGAAAATCCAAAATAAGGGGGACAAAATTTTTTTTTTTTTAAAATATATAGTTAATAAACAAAATTTTGGGGGGCGAAAATCCAAATTTAGGGGGACAAAAAAAAAACTCTAAAATATATGGGTGGTAAATGCAATTTTTCAAAATTTAGAGGGGCGGGGATGCGGCTCCGTCTCTGACAACTCATAAAATTTTGCAATGAATGTTAGACAGACATCCCGTCTCAATTGTATGTATCTCTAACGATTTTGATTTTTGTTAGCTATAAAGAGTCATTTGTTTACAAACCTAAGATTGTTGTGTTACGGTTTAAGATTGTCTTTAATTTATTGAAAATTCTTGGTGAATAAATTTGTGATGTATCATGTATGGTATTGGTAGGTATACCATTTCTGCTATCACAATTCGAAGTTCTCGGAGTGGGATAATCGTGGGTATTGACTATTGACTGACCAACATCGTAGCTAATTATAACTATTATGGGATAGATGTTAAATCTTCCACTTTACGGAAATTAAATTAATGGAACTTTGAATAGTTGGGGTAGGGCATTAGCCTAACGTGGTTGGGGCTGTGCCAAACTAATAAATGTTTCAATCAAGCCCCTGCTTTGGCCTAATGCCTAATGGTAGTACGGAGGCCAATTCTTTCTATTCAATTTTTTAGCAAATTGTAAAGATGCATCAACATTCAAAAACCAAATTATCTACACATGTCGGACACGGAAATTTTAACTTATTTCAAAATCTCAATAATATTAATTTCCAACCATATAAAATGCATCATTATCATTATTAGAATTAGTATTTCTAACAGATAAAATAATTTAGGGTTAATCTTTGTTTGCACCCCAATCTTTGGGGTGGGGTGTTTTGCACTTTAGTACTCAACCTTTGAATTTTACACTTTAAGACCTAATCTTTGAATTTTGTTGCACTTAAGTACTTTCCACCAATAAGAAAATGGCACGTGTATCCAACCGACCAATAAAGAAGTGACACATCGATGTTGGGCACTTCAGTGCAACAAAATTCAAAAATTGATACTAAAATATAAAATTTCAAAGATTGGATATTAAAGTATAAAACACCCCAAAGGTTCCGGTGCAAATAAAGATTAACCCAATAATTTACTACTACAAGTTTTATAAAATATATTACATTCACGTTCAATAACTGAAAATAATTTACTATACAAGTTTTCTAAAGTATATTACAATCACGTAGAAGCCTGTTCGTAATTTTTCAATAGTGGTTTTAATCAACAATCAATTGAACTCTATTTCATGATCTCTTGGACTCTTCCTCTTGGGCTCTTGCACTCCAAGATCGTGTTTCTTCTCCTTTTCTCTCACTTCTCTTTAATTCCTTTTTTTAATAATTATTTTATATCCTTTTTCTTCTTTTTATATTTATAGTCTATATTTTGATTATTATTTTACTAGTATAAGACATCATATTTATTTGTCATATTTTAATGGTTATATTAAAAATAATTATAAAAAGTATATTAATATAAAGAATTTAATTTTCATAAATCTAAATAATAATAATTATTTCGCTACACAGGCATCAATGTTTTCAAAAGCGGACCGGAGGTCAAAGCGGCACCCTTACTGGTCACCGGTCGGATCGGTTCAATCGGTTCAACCACCGATCCAACCGGTAGGACGTAATAAATAAAAATATTATTTTTAATAATATATATATATATATATATAAATATATATATATATATATATATAATATGCTAAAATTATAAATATTTAATGGTACATTATAAATATTTCCTTTTTGCCTTCATTAATTTTTTTTATACGTAAAGGTTAAAATTAATTACACCATTTTTTAATTTAAAAGCAATAAAAATAAATGAATAATATTAATATAATAGATAGTTTAATTATAATAAATATTTTGACATATATTAAATATATAATCAAAATCACTATCTAAAAGCCTAATGGGCCTATTTGATATATTAATTATTATTTTATTACTTATATAATATTATAAACATAAATAAATTTATATTTTCAATATTCAGAATTTTGTTACACAATAAAAAAAAGAAATTCAAAATTTACTACACAAAATTACGTTACTTTTTATAAATACCAATGTTTATTACTTACCATAAAAATAAATAACTCTCCCAATACCTCAAACCTAAAAGCCCAGCCCACAACAATTACATTTAAAAGTTAAATGTAAAGGCTGTTTGCTGTCTTTCATTAAAAGCCAAAACCTATTGTCTTGAAAATTTTAGGGCTAATAGCCGCCACCCACAGCAAAGAGCAAAGCAAGAATTTTTGCTAAATCAAATAGATATTCAACAAAATAAAAGAACAAGAGAATAGAAGAAGACGAAGGCCTGCCGTGAAAGGTATTGTGGAGATTAGGGCCAAAAGGGACACAGATTGAAAGCCGGGAAGAAATCAAAAAGAATGAAAAAAAGATGAAAATGTCATCTTCACACCCGAACCGGCGGTCCGGTCCGGTTAAGGGGGCAAAAATCGCCGATTAACCGGCCGGTTTCTCCGGCTCCCTACCGATCCGATTGCTGCTGGTTCTATAGGGTCGACCGGACCGGACCATGCGCCGGTCACCGGTTGAACCGGTCGGACCGGCCGGTCCGGTCCGCTTTTGAAAACATTGACAGGCATAGAACATGTGAAAGTTAATAGTTTGTATTTATACACACTAAAGAAAGTCGAGAGTAAGCATTTTTTTTTAAAAAAAAGTTATTGTTGATTCCCTAACCACTTTCAACGAGACTCAAATCTATAACCTATATGCTCGTCTCCGACTCGAGTAGGCTTGTTTTTTAAGAAAGTGCCCAAAGCAAAATCAGGAAAGAAAATGGGCTAAATAATGTGTACCTAATAGCATTTCTTGAAAGATAAACCATGAGTCCAAATCTTAATTTCCCCAAAAAAAAACATATCAAGAATATAAAGGGGGCGGATGATCTCTACCGTCTACCAACTCACATTTTCGTGAAAGAACGTCCACGAGCCTAAATTTAATTGGGCCTAAGGGACCTTCGAATTATATCAGAAACTGGAGTCAGTACATTATGAGTTAATAAAACTCTGACTAAAAATAAGCAAACAGCCAACCATTTAAGCTTATACATTAACTACATAGTTAAATAAACCCACCTCTCAATATCATTTACAATTTCTGGACCAGTTCTAATGACAGAAGTTAAGGTTCTTCTAGGTCCAAAAAATAATAACAAAAAAACAGAGAATAATTAGGAGATGAAGGGAAGATGAGATACTCCAGGAAGTGTAAGCAGGGAAAAAGAAAAAGCGCAAAGCAGGCAGTAATAAAAACAAGCGTCGAACTATAGCCAGAGCTCCAGTTTCTGATTTAGCGGGGGATGAGGCGATCAAGAAACAATATGGTCGGCATTAAACTCATACTAAGACTACACATCACCTAAATCTTGAGGCTGCTTAGTGTATTTAAGTGTTAGAAAGAGACGCATCAAGAAATGTGTGCAAATTTCACTCAAGGTTTCACCTGTGTACTCCGGTTTTATATTTCTTAAGCTCTTCCTGGGCGCAGATGAGCCTAGACAAGAGAAATGAGTCGCATTATCCAGCAAACTAGGTTGTTATGTATACTATGTACATTTAGAAATGCATACCTCCATTGCAACTCGGTTATCTCGCCGAGTAACTCCTTTTCCCTATCATGAGCTGCCTCCAACTACAAGACAAATTTAAACAAGAATTGTTGTACTTCAGAATATAATGGGAACGCTCGTGGGAAAAATAGAAATTTTGTTTTTGGATCTAGAATGTTATCAAAAGAATTATAGAAATAACATAAAATATTCAAGTACCCTGATATTAAACAAAACATTATTCTTCCTGAATTGTTAAAACAAAAATGAAGCATAGGAAAACTATATATAACTTAAAATGGAAGATCACAAGAAAATAATAAAAATAAAGCAATTTGAAGATAGAAAAAGACACACATCTAACAGCATTTTCATTTTTCCCCCAGCTAAGAAACATAACTTTTAACCATCCTAAATTTTGTGTTTTATTTGCTATTTGACGAGGGAAAAAACTGGAGTTATGGGTAATATACTTGCCCCTGGTTATATAAATTATACATACCAAAGATCTATCCGTCGCATTGGCATCCATCGTAGGGTATACTTTCTCTGCAGAAAAAACTCCATTGAATGTTAAAAATATCTATTTACAGGAGAGTAATTCCAGCAGCATTAATTGCTGATACCTGTAGAATCATCAAGAGCAATTTGCTTCATGAGACCAAGAATATAATCCTGCCAGAAAATAAAGAAAAGTAAGCAAAAACTGTGGACATTTTACAAAATAACTAGGGAAACAAGATAGACTTTAGTATCAAGAAGAAACATTACCCTTTGAAGAATATTTGTTTGGAGAACAGACTGCAGAGTTGGATAAAGTGCATGCGCAAGAGGATTTGGAGGATTTGTGGGAGTAGCATGAGCAGGCATTGGTGAAAGAATGGCAGGATGTTGATTAATCACCTAAACATTCATAATATTCTTTTAATACGATGCAACATTCTTATTGAAACCAACAGTTATGACATTGTAGTGAGCCCAAATAGACAAGTTATCAAGTTACAAAACTAACAAGGTATTGGTGGATAAACAAACCATAATGTGACGTAACTTCCTAATTAGCGACCACAAAACTAACTAGAAGTGAGGACAACATCAAGATCTTTGCCATTGCTCATGCACTCACAACTCCCATTTATAATGTCTTTAGCAGCTCACTTGTTTTTACTCAGAAAAAAAATTATTAGGACCCCTAATTTGATTCAAGAAAAGCAATGCTAGTGAAAATTTACTTCACAAAAAAACAGTGAAAAACTGTATTAATGAGCTTGAAAGAAGTATAGATCCTTTATGCCATAATATAGATTCTCACACTGACCTGCATGCTGTGGCTTTTAGGCATCAAAGGAGCTGGAACCGCCTAAAGAAAGGAAATAATTAATTTGAGACAAATGTATGCACGACAATGCACAAGAAGGCCTGAATAGTAACCTTTTCCATTTCTAAATTGTCTGACGTAACCTTAAACCGTCCTTTCTGCCTAACAACTGGTTGTTTGGGTTTCTCATCACCTTCATCACCATTAACTGCACAAGAATATGCAGTAAATAAAGGACAAAATACTAAAATAAATCATACCAGAAGTATTGTTCTTTTCGAAGGAAAATTTTAATAGAAAATTTGACTTGCCTGATATTTTTGATCCTTTGGATATCATTTCAGGGTGAGAATTATCTATTTTTTGCAGATTTGCGACCCCACTACTTGACGAATTCTGTGACTGATTTTGAACTTTGTCTCTAGGACTACAAAGACAAATAATTTGTCAAGATAAACCAGAGTACGCTGTTAAACGAAACTAGGAGTAAAGTTCACATGCATAGAACCTGAGACAAACTGTTTTACCAGATCAACTTTGGTGATGTAGTGAAATGAGTTCATGTAATGCATTTCTGTCTTACACTACTTGAGCTGAGAAGATATGCACACACACACAAACACATTATGACAAAGGGTAAAACACATTGCAAAACCTAAGTAAAAAGAATAAGATGCAAATTAAAGAAAAAGAAAAACTGTGGACAAGATGAAAGCACCATATATTTAGAAAAAGAATGGGGTTCAATCACCAAGTTGCACTGGTAATAGATATACAAAGTACAAATTAATCTAATATACCCCAAAGAGACATAAACATAATACCTCGGATTAGAACTTGTGGGAGCTCCCTCTGATGATTTCTTGTCCACGTCTAGTTGTTTCTCGTCCAACTTTTGAATGCCAGGGGATGTCCTTAAATTTGACTGCTCTAAGGTTGAACCAGAAACTCTTACGTCATCATCCGATTTTTCACTTCTTGCTCTAGGAAAACAAATATATTTTTGAACAGAGAGGATAACTAGATTTATTAATGAGGAGAAATGGGTAAAGGCTCACATAAAAATAAAATAGCCAAGAAGGTACTAATACAGGTGACACAATCCTATAAGTGGAAGTTTCTTTGCAAAAGAGCAAAACATTGAAATGCAGTTTTTTGGCTTATGATAACAGATGAAGAAGTGATAATATGAGTATGTTTGGTTAAATATATTACGAGCATGATGTGAAAGAAGGTACATATACTAGAGTTATATGGGAGAGACATAATGTTACAGAAGTATAAAATAACTCTAAAATTATGAAAGCTTACGTGTTACCAAAAGAGTCAGCTGATGAAAGAGAAGTATGGCAATTATCATCCTGCAACGAATTACTATGTTAAGAATACAAGCTTACAAACTATCCTCCTCCGATTAAAACACAAAATAGAAGTGACATACAGAATCTGCAGCATCTGCGTGCTGAATTCCAAAGGTTGACTGGGTTACAGGAAAATGTTTGGAAAAAGATGACTGGTGCTGGAGTTGTTTGCATTGCATATCACCATTTTTTTCAGAACTAGTATCCTCATCCTGGATCTGCTAGCAGTAAAAAATTATATTTGGTCATTCCGACCAAACAGTTTTACAGTTATATATATCAGTGAGAAGAGCGAATACCAGTGAAGCCTGAGCCTTCATATCTTCAATGTTGAAGTTCCAACAACTAATCCCACGGTTATATTCATTCTGTAGATGTTTACAAGAGCACTACAATTTAGCTTACTTGTGTTTCCAAGGTGACTTCTCTCGCCTTTCCATTACTTCTAGATAAGCTAACATATTATACATAATTTAAATTTCAATCAAACCCTTCACCAAACTAATATTTAATTGTCGTGAAAACCGATAAAATGCTAATAATGATTTACCATAGACACTCTAAAAGAAATATTCATCTTGAAAATCTTTTCAAGTTGGATATTGGAAACAAGAACTATAAAACCAATTATCTGGATGAAATAAAATGGTAGTCAAGTATTCTTCTCTTCTTGCGCATACAACAAACCTGTGATATTTCTTCTTTATCTTCATCTGGCATTGTTTCCTGTTTCTGAAATCAATTTCTGAACTTCTATTAGAAATGAACCAGATAAAAGGAAATTGCAGAAATTTCGTAGTAGTATATAACAATATCTTCAAGATATAACAAACCTTAAGTGTCTTAAAATGGTCACCAAGAGCTGGCATTCCCTCTAGAAGAGTTCTAGCAATGTAATCATTTGCCTTGGCTTGCTTGAAAAAAGAGTGCTTTAACAAACTTTTTGCAGAAGGCCTTTTTGAAGGATCCTTCACCAAACAACTTGCAATCATCTGTCTAAAGGACTGAATACAGCAATATCGACACAAATAGCATGTCAAGAAGGTAATGAATGATTATTTGTCAGCAATCAAACATGCTTTATGAAGCATATACCTTTGAAAACTTTTTGTCGGTCTCATAATCTAGGCCTGGTGGTGCATTTTGCAAGGTTATAAGCAATACCTAAGAATTATACATATAGACATCAGTTCAGAAAATGTTCGTTTACAGTAAAAAGTATCATTATATCATTAGGCACCTTCATTGGAGGATATTTTGAGAAGGGGGCATGACCATGAGCTAACTCCAGAGCAGTTATACCGAAAGACCAAATATCAGCTCTATTGAAATTGCAAATAACTTAATTAGACATATATTTAAAATATTCGGTTATTCTAAGAAGAGTATGATTTAGAAAAGATGCAGACTTGAAATCATAACCATGCAATTGCTCCATAACCTCTGGTGCCATCCTACAAAATCACAAGCACCATACCATCATAAGGACCCACAATTGAACGTTGTGGAATTTTAAACCTTCAGCTTCTGTACAGACATTTATAAGCATGTAAAAAGTGTATGCATATAAATACAAATCGATTTATCAATATGCATGCATATTTAACATACGTATCGCATATAGTCATCCACATTGCACATACACAAGTGTGTCTTCAAATATATTTTTCTGGTGGTATGTTGTCTTCATGTCATTAACTGCCGATGAATATTAAAGTGGATTTCCCACGAGATGACTCGGGGACAAACCAGAAACAGTGTAAGATAAAAATACTTCACAATTCAAAGTTACCAGCAAGGAGTGCCCACAAAAGTGTTTCTGGTCCGTTGCCTATCGCCTGAATCAAATAAACAGGCAGAAACACCAAAATCCCCCAGTTTGATCCCACCACGCGAATCAAGGAGAATATTACCAGCCTGCAAGAAACCAAACAACAGATGCCTGATATTAAGAAAATGAAAAAACTTGATATCAACAATGCAAAAATAAGCTAATTGATTGCGTTTAAACAAATGTCCAAGAATATGAATCCCACCCGAACGGGTCTACAGCTCATTCTCAAAACAAAAACAGTATTCTGCTTCAGTTTTTTGTACTAAATATTCAACAAAAAGTTTGCCCGTACGGTGACCAGTACGTGTAATGTATATCATATTGGTTCTTCAAACTCTTCTGATTTCATCTTTTTGACCTTTAAATTGTCCTGGTGCGTAGTATTGATTAAAGCTCTAGCAGTGAACGCGGGATCATGTGGATATCTCCAGTGCGGAAATTTGCATATGTGAAATAAACAAATATATACATAATATTTCATATCTAGATTAAATGGTATATAAACGCAAATATCTTAAGGATTCTTATTGTGCACGTCAGATTTCTGTCCAAGCATTTTAATATACACACAAGACCATAGTAAATAGGAAGATGAGAGACAGACTAATTACAGCTATGTCCTCAACAAATGGAGCAATAAAGATAAGGCCCTATATGTTTTAGACTTTCATTAATACTGGGAACAGAATATCCAACAAAGAACAAGTTGTATCCGGGAAACAATATCAAAGCAGCAACCACTCACCTTGACATCCCGATGTATGTGACCATGTTGATGTAGATACTCCAATCCCTTCAACACCTCACGCAAAGTTGTTGCAATAACAACCTCCTCGAAACCATCAGGATGTGCAGCTTTTAATATGTGTAGGCAAGAACCTCCAGACATGTAAGGCATCACAATCCATAAATTATGATCACTAACAAAGGAGCAGTGTGATTTAAGAACATTAGGGTGGTCAACAAGGACCATCGTTTGTATTTCCCTTGCAATGTTATTCTGCGTATAGCATGCAAAAACTGAATCAGGAAACCAGTATATCATAAATTGATGCGCTCAAACTAGCATCTGAGATCAGTTTATATTTAGTGACAGCAAAATCAAGCAAAAAAAAATAAAATGCAGTAGTCTAGCACTCAAAATGACCACGAGAAAGGTTAAAAATTGCTCCAAAACCATCCTGACGTCAATTTTATGGAGCACCTGAGAACTAATTCACTCTGTCATAAATATCAAGTATATACAGAGTATATTTGAATTGAAAACTTGACAAAGGTGACCATTACAGATTAAAACTCTTAAGATAAATAATTAACAGCTTTACTTTTCCTTCAAGTTTCCCACCTCCTAAAATACAATCAAAGGACCAACCAATCACCTTATCTTTTCTATGCACGCCTCCACTACTAAAATTAATTATTTACGCTCTAAATCTTTCAAGGAACATCAAGTTTTTTATATCAATAAACAAAATAAGTGAAACAGAGCATTTCTCTGTATTTTCGTAACATTATGTACATTCCCACTTCACACATCAAAATAAGAATCTGAAGAATAAATTGAAAGCAAACAGAGTAACTAAACTTGTTTCTAGCTTAAAAAAATGGTAAAACATCAAAAAGAGGAAGATCTTTCTCCAGAAATTTCACATGCATATGCTGAAAAAGCAGTAAAGAAGAGGAATGTTACCAGATCGCAGTTACCGCGTTCGCAATCGAAAATTTTGACCGCGACTACCTCGTTCAGCGGATTGCATAGCGCGCGATGAACCGTGGCGCTGCCGCCCGTCCCAACCTCCTCATACAGAGTATAATGCTCCGCTCCAATCGGATACTTCCTCTTCTCCTTTTCCTTCTCCATCGCACTCAAAACCTCAATTTACAAGCAGAGTACACGTACAATCGCACATACACCCACACAAAGTCACAATTTTCAATATATTCCGGCTAATCGACGTCGAAAAACACGACACTGCTCCGCCTGCGATTCGCAAAATTCCGAACTGCATTAAACAGAAAATATCTCAGTTTTCCGGAAAAAAATCAAACGGAAAAGGCGAAATAGCATCGAATTTCACTCCATATTCTCCTCTTCTTTAGTATCATTGCATGTGATCGATTGCAATACGATGAATGTAGGCGGAAAAGGGAAGAGAACTCACGGGGAATGAGCTTAAGCCTTAAGTCTAGTCTTCCATGAGAGGAGGCGAAATCCTTTTATACTAGGAAAAATAATAAAGGGAAGAAAAGGCCAAAATAAAGAAGAAGCGTGGAAAGAGTAAATACAATCAGCCCGAAATTATGGTCGTTAAATATAGATACAGAGTAGATTGTACGTATATGCTGCTGAGATATTTAGGGTAATTAGACGGAATTTTTATGGAACAAAGCCAATTCCACGGATGTATTTTTATGGAATTATTTTGTTTTAAAAGGTAATAAATAATTTATGATATCGATATAATTAAATGAGTGGTGTTGATCATGCTTTTAAGTTTTATCGTGAAGGGACGAAATAGTAAATGTATTAATTGATAATTATCAGAATTAGGACCTAAGTCTTGACCCATGATAAATGGAAAGGAAACAGAAAATTGTGGAATTTTTTTATTCGTTAGGTTTGGGTCTACTCATTCGTCAAAATATTCCGATTTTGCCACATTTTTAGTTTCCATTTTTGAAAAAAAATTATGTATCTTCAGTTTCTAGTTTTAAAAAAATTATCTTAATAAATTAGTCAAATCTGAATATTATATTCTTGTAGGATTGAATTTTGTAGATGAAATTTCTGATCAAATCAATAGAAGGACTCGATATAAATAAGATGACCGGGTCATAAATTTTTTATATATATTTTTGTACGTTTGAGTTTGAGTTTGAGTTTGAGTCTCATTCTTTTTTAGTATAAAAAATTAATCACTAACAATTAATTGGGTTATGCAAACTATCATCTCCTAGACATCATATTCTTTATGGGCGAGAGCACCTGCGTAAATATTTATTTTTTTAAAGTATGAATGATCTTATTGTCCCACGATAAATTAAAAAGAGTCCTGCAATCCATCACAATATTCTCTATCCGTAATCATCAAGCTTGACCCCTGTGATGATCAATAACTTGTGAACTCATTTCAATGATGATTTTCTCAAATCTTCTTTCCTAGGCGAGCCGAAGACCTTCTCGAATCCCGAGTAGTTACGCAGCGGTGATCGAGACATCTCTCAAATTGCACGCACACCTATCCAGCGCCCATTGGCATCTCGCACGAAACCTCCCACAACAACAAATTTAACCTCCTGATAACACTGCATCAATATTAAGCTTGACTAAATCCTCACTCGACAGGATCCATCGAACCTCCTCCTAATCAGCACCCATGGGATCCTATTCATTAGATAAAAAGTTCCAATTTTGCCCCATCTTCAATTTCTATTTTAAATTTTGGAATTCTAAATATGCATTCTAACAAAAACTGAATTGTTAAGATCATATATAGGACCATCAAACATTTGTTTGGGAGTACAGTTTTTGGATCAAATCAGTGCTTCATTCCTTCCTCTAAATTAAATGTGCCATATTGTTGACAACTTCCATGCTCTATTTACCAATATTTGGGTGAGAATTTAAATTGGGTGTACATTTTTATTTTTATTTAACCTTTCACAAGTTAATAAGACTTTTTTTTTTAATTTTATTAAAAAGAAATAATACTGGTTTCCCAATTATCACCAATAAACTCAAGCCCATGACCTATCGATTCATATGTACAAATACTTACCAATTAAGTCATGTACTCTTCTTTCGAAGTTAATTGCACTTATTTTATTTTATTTTTTGGTAAAAATTTAATTCCACTTATTGAATCTGTACTAAACAAGTACAAATAAAGTAAAATGCAAAAACAAAGCTTCACCTTGAATTAAGGTGTCATAATTCCAAGCCAACTAGCATAGTGATAAGATATTGTAAAATAGTTGCCAGGCCCAGGTGGATTGCTTCTTAGTGGTTCCTAATGATTACACACACCACTGTTAGTATCAAAAAAAATTGGACAACTTTTTAAGTGTAGAATAATTATAATTTATAGGGTCAAAAAAACAAAGTGTAGAATAATTACTTGCAAAGGAACAAGGAGTAAAAAGCATTTGAAATAGCTTAAGGGATTATTCGACGAATATTTACTCAACGGTTGTGATTCATTACGCAGTTTAATTTAAATAAATTTTTTCATCAATATAAAAATTTCAGCTTTAGCTGTCATCAACTTTGCTTTATTATTGGATATTTTTGGTCTGTAATCAGAGATTTCATTATAATGGAAATAAATCAGCACTAATAAAAAATAAAAATACATTGAGTTGGGTTGCTTTGGGCTGAATTTGAGTTATGGTCTCATGGGCTTCCAATATTCGTTCGAGTAATTTGGGTTAACCCAAAACACGACCATCTTTTACTTTTTGGCTTGTTTTAATCTCATCAAAATTCTCACACACTTCAATTCTAGTTCTGAGAGTCTGCCGAATCAATATAATGAAAAAGTGAGTGTTTTACGCTGATTATTTAACGGAAATGAAAGGGACAGGCGAAATTACGTACAGCCCCCCGAGTAGCACTACTTAGTGAGTAGTGACTAGGAGCAGAGAGCCCGTTTCGCCTTCTTTTTCTTTGACCGGCCTCTCTTCTTTCTAGTTGCAAGCTCCCTCCGGCCGTTCAGTCTCTCGGTTCTTGAGCATGTTGGGGGATTAGGCGGCAGTTGAAAGAGCTACTCAAAAACTTGACGAACAAGCCAAAAACCCTATATATTGCTCGGTCCTCAAAGAAAACTGACATCGTCATTGGTCCTTCTTTCACCAATGATTTCACAATTTTCTAGTAGTTGTAGTTTGCGCGAGGACTATACTTTCTTGATCATACCAATTATTTAGGAAAAGTAACAAATCAAGTAACAAGTATAATTCACTTATCCTTTTAATTGGTTGGATTCGACTGAATCGAATTTGGACTAGGATTTTCGTTGCGTAATATGAAGTACATTCTTCCTTATTTTTCATGCTTAACAAAATATTACTACTGCTTTGGATGGTTTGGTTTATTTCACTTATATATGATTGTTTTTAGAGAAGGAGAGTGTTTTAAAAACATATTAATTCATCATGGAACATATCCATGACTAGAACGAAATAAATTTGAACTATAACTTTCCATTTTGAGACCCGAAATTGAAAAATAACATGCAAGAGTAGTTACTCATGAATCACATTCATTTACTCATCCCCATTCCATTATCATCCCTTCAAAATCCAGAACCAAAAAACCCACATCAAAAGCTAGCTAATTCCCACCCCCGACCGCCTCAACCCTCTGCCCCGTAAGAATCCTACCGCTAACCACCACCATCGTAACAAGAACACGGTTCTTTACAGTCCTCACGCCCAAATTCGGCAGATACCTCCCCAACACATACTGACAATCACTCGGGACCCTATCGACCTTCGGCCTCACCACCGAGTTCACCACCGTCCTGTAATCCCCCTGCGCGAACGCCAACGTCGCCAACTCCAACTGATTCAGCAGCAGCCTGTACCCGGAGTCGCAGCTCAGGTAATTGTTCTTTATATTCGGGTTCTCATCGTTGTCTCGTGCTCTATCTATGAACACCAGAGTGTCGGTGCCGTATGCCAGCGCCTGCGTGAGGGCTATCTGAGTCAGGCCCTTTATGTCCGTGTCCCGGGTGTATAGGTTTCGCACGAATACGTCCTCGCAGATCTTGAAGTTTTCGGTTTCGCCGCAGACTTTGTTTATCAGGTCTTCGGTACTGTCGCCGAGGGTCCTTGAGATGAGGAAGAAGAGGAGTAGTAGTGGCGTTAGGGGACATGTTTTGGAACCCATTTTCTTGATCTTGGTTTGTATGCGATGATTTTGTGGTGATATATGGTAGAATCGTGTGCATGGGTATGTATATATGCCGGTCTTGTGGGGTGATATGTGCAAAATGATTAAAGAAAATTACTACAAGTTGAGGTGAAGTATCTTAAGTTAGTTAATGGTTTTTTCTTTTGATTGGGCATTTTTAATAAATAACATATGTAAAGTTCTGATACTTTGAGAGAAAGAAAAGAAAATTAAAGTAAATGTTCTGAAAGAGTACGTCAGTCAGACACGAGATAATTCTAACTCGAATTTAGGAAAAATTATAATTCAAATCCGATTCGATTGAATCTAATCAATTAACAGGGTAAGTGTAATACCATTTGATTTTTCGGTCTCCCTAAATTTTTCACCAATCACACAACAAATGTAAAAATACTTGCCCTCTTGTTACACCGATCTGACGGAATTAGGCTCAGATTAGAATTACTCCAAACTTCTTAAAACCAATGTGATGAGAGAGTAGATATTTTATATTTATGGTATGATCAATAAAAAATTTAACTAGAATGACCAATTATATAATAAATGTCAAATTTAATTCGATTAGACCAACACGATGAAAGAACGGATATTTTATACTTATGGTATATTCAATAAAAAATTTAACTGAAATAATTCATTAAGTGAAAATATAATATATTTATTGTTATAATAAATTGAGTTTCAACCATTTAAATTTAAATTTCTGGACAAAGACAGAATCAAAAAACCAAACCAAGTTGTTATCGCGGTTGTTTAAACTAGAAAATTGATTTATTTTCATTTTCTCAATAAAGTATTTATATCCAATAAATATCTTTTTCCTATTTCAATCTCGTTTTTCCAAAAGTAGTAATTGCATCCCCCACTACAAATATTGATCCCATGAAATTGTTGAATTTAAATTTCCAGCATTAGTTGAAAACTCAGGTCAAAATAGTATTCATCATATTTTACAAGCCTAAGTATAAACTTATAACACAATTTCTTCGAAAAATATTATCATAAATATCTCAAAATTTATTTTTTTTAAAAAAAGAGATTTTTTCCCCTTTGTGCGCGTAGGATTTGAATTAAAATACTATTTACATGATGTAATTATTAAATATATCTGATGCATTGAATTGGGTCGCATTGATCTAAGTTCGAGTTAAGGGTGTCCAGTATTTATTGGAGTGATTTGGGTCAACCCAAAACACTAACTATCTTTTCCTTTTAACTTTTAGATATCGCTTTTCACTTTTCAGGCCCACTTTATATCTCATCAAAATTCTCACACACTCCACTTCAGTTGAGGGTCAATGAGATCTATCATCCCTTTAAATGGGGTAATTATAAATTGTATCCTGTATTTAAATATAATCAAGTTATATCTTAATTAGAAAATTTTAATTATAAATAACTCCATGAGTGCATTAATTATATATAGCTTCTATATCAATCACGTTAAAAGGAGGCATTTTGCAAAGTAGTGTAAGTAAAATTTGCTAGGAGGGGTGTAAATATAATTATATCTAAAAGTGGGATACCACCTCTAATTATCCTATCTAATTAGGGAGCCAAATATAATTAAGTCATTCAGTTAAATTTTACTATTAACTTTTTTTTTTTGGGTACCATTTTTTTTTTTCGCTATTAACGTAATAACATGAAATACATTCTTCACTTATTCTCCATGCTTCACGAAATATTACTAATGTCAACCATATTATAAGTCGCACAATTATAAGGGTAAGATTCATTTAATCATCCCACTTCATTACCACCCCTTGAAAATCCAGAACCACAAACTCACATTAAAAGCTAGCTAATTCCCACCCCCGACTGCGGCCTTAACCCTCTGCCCCGTAAGAATCCTGCCGCTAACCACCACCATCGTGTTAAGAACACGGTTCTTTATAGTCCTCCCGCCCAAATTCGGCAGATACCTCCCCAACACATACTGACAATCACTCGGCACCCTCTCCACCTTCGGGTTCATCGCGGAGTTCACCACCGTCCTGTAATCCCCCTGCGCGAATGCCAGCGTCGCCACCTCCAACTGATCCACCAGCAGCCTGTACCCGGAGTCGCAGGTCAGGTAACTGTTTTTGATGTTCGGGTTCTGGTTGTTGTCTCGCGCTCTGTCTATGAACACCAGAGTGTCGCTGCCGTATGCCAGCGCCTGCGTTAGGGCTATCTGAGTCAGGCCCTTGATGTCCGTGTCCGGGGTGTATAGGTTTCGCACGAATACGTCCTCGCAAATCTTGAAGGACTCGGTTTCGCCGCAGATTTTGTTTATCAGGTCTTCGGTGTCGCCTAGAGTGTGTGAAATGAGGAAGAACAAGAATAGTAGTACTGGCGGTAGGGGAGGCATTTTGGAATCCATGTTCTTGATTTTGTGGAGATATGTGTTCGGAATTGTGTGCATGGGTATGTATATATGCCGGTTTGTGTGTAAAATGATTAAAGAAAATTACTGCAGATTGAAGCCTAGTATCTTAAGTTCGTTAATGGTTTTTTCTTTTGATTGGGGGTTGGGCATTTTTAATAAATAACATACGTGAAGTTCAGATATTTTGAGGGAAAGAAAAGAAAATTAAAGTAAATGTTTTGAAAGAGTTGTGCAGGCAGATATAGAATGACTTTTCCAAAAAAAAAAAAAAAAATATATATATATATATATAGAATGACTTTAACTCAGACCTTAGTTGGGTTAGACTAATATGACGAGAGAGCAGAGATATTTTGTATTTATGGTATATTTAGTGAAAATTTTAACTAGAGTGACCAATTATATAACAAATATCGAACTTGGTTCGATTAGACCAATATCATGAAAGATCCGATATTTTATATTTTATCGTATAATCAATGAAAAATTTAACTAAAAGTCTAGAATGACCAATGATAAGGGGAAAATCGGGGAGTCTGATTTAGCGCCAGATGTCATTGCCAGATAAGCAGCCTACTCCACGTAAGCTTTTCACGACCGAGCCGCTTAGGCTATCATCGACCCACCACTTGACTGAACACCACAAGTCCCGGTTTGGCGGTGGTCTCCCGCGACCCAGGGTCTCCTTTCATTCCAAGGAAAGCCGCGACCCAGCGAGACCCCGACCCGGTCACTACCGGACAACCGCACTTAATGCGAGTACCACCTACGGCCGGCCGCATTAATGGCAGCCGCTCCCAGTACAGTGGCAGGGATCCTGGCAGGAGCAGGCGAACAGTGCTTTGGCTGGAAAAGCACTGTTCCGGCCTGAGGACCAGGACTCTCTCCTCCCAACCAGATCCACACTTTCTGGGAGGTGTACTTGCCCCCGCGAAGTCCATCTTCGCCCTATAAAAGCCTCGCCTGGCGACGGCCAAAGGTAAGCTCTCTCTCACGCACAAAAACTCTCAACTCTAGCATTTTCCATCTAAGAGCTTAAGCTGACTTGAGCGTCGGAGTGCCAAAACGGGTCCAACCCCCACTCTTCCCCGGATTGGCCTCTGAGTTCACGTTTGTTCTATCTTTCCAGCTGGGAGAGACGCCGGAGTTCTCCACGCATTACAAATATCTTGGGTGATTTGGCGTCTTAGTCTGGAACCGCGTACAGTGCCCAGATTTCGACACGATCATCTTGGCGCCGTCTGTGGGAAACTCTGAACAAAAAGTCTTTCTTCCTCACCAGCTTAATCCATCTCTCCATTGACGATGGTCCAAACACGTCACGGGCGACGAGTCTACGGCGAGAATGGGGAAGAGATCTTTCCGGATCTCAACACCTCAGGGGGGAACTTCCCACCCCCCGTAGTGGGGATCGTCGCTACGGATGCTGGCCCTAGTGCTCCTAGCCGCTTGATACTTTCAGAAGCGGATTTGGCAGCTTACGCGGAGAGCTGTCGGGGCGAGGCGTTGGCCGCTGCAAGAGAAAACAGGGAGCCGGTCATGCCGGCTCCCCCAAGAGGAAGCCCTTTGGCTCTGACCCCTCAAAATGTTGCGCACCCCACGGTTCAAGGGCCTTCTGCGCCAGGGACGTATGCTGTCCATCAGCATGCCCCTCAGCTAAGTATCTGGGGGTATCCGCAGCTCCCCTACGGTCAAAACCCCTACGCGCAACCTCAGACCATATACATTGCTCCGGCTTTGGGAGCCCAGCATCCAGTCCATCTGGGTGCGCACCTGGAGGAGGGTTTCGATGACAATGAAAACCCACCCCGCCAACAGGAGCCGGCTAGAAGGAGGAATGGCCAGGCTGAGGAACGCCCCTCGCAACTCATGCGCAATATGAGAGAAACGGATAGGGGCGCGCGCCACATTGCAGGGACGGCGAGCGAAATGAATAGAGACGTTCCTGTCCCTAGAAATGTGCCTGTTTTCGATCGCCTGGGGGCCAGGGTCCATCCCAACGCCTACCATCAGGCCAATCGGGGACATTGGGTGGGACAGGGCGATCTCCGAAATAATCTCCCCCGGAGACAACAGCAGCAACAACAACAGCAGCAACAACAACAGCAGCAGCAGCAAGCTTATTTACCCGACCCGGCACCAGGGTCGGAGTATTTTGATCCACAAGAGGAAGTGTCATCACACTTCCCCCAAGGGCAGGTCTTTGAGGAAAGGGCACCTGCCCACCGACACGGTCACCTCCACCCACGTCAGGGGAGGATGTACCGCAGCGAGCGGGAGGCAAGGTCCCCCTTTTGCGATGAAATCATTGACGCCAAGGTGGTGGATAGAGTTCCCACCAATCTGCCAATATACCACGGGAGCACCGACCCCGTGAAGCATTGCTCCAAGTTCGAAGCACAAGTCAGCCTATATGGCCATTCCAAGCTCATTTGGGCCAAGATTTTTGAAACCACGCTCGAGGGTCCAGCCCAAGACTGGTTTGAGCGGCTAGCTCCGCATAGCATCCGAGATTATGATCATTTGGCCAGAAAGTTCAAAGCTCACTTCTCCTCCATGACGGGAGTCAAGCTCCCGTCCACCTATCTGTATAGTATCACGCAGGAAGAAGGCGAGACCTTGAGGAGTTTCTTTTCACGATTCAACGAGGCATTCGTCAAAGTCGAGCACTTGGACATTGACATCCTGACCCAGACCCTACACAAGGCGATCCGCCACACGGAGTGCGCCGATGAAATCATCCTCGAGTCTCCCCAGAATATGGAGGAAATAATGGCCATAGCACGCCGTTTCATGCGGTTGGAGGAGGTCAAATCCACAACGCGCGCTTTGGGGCGCAAAAGTGATCGACGAGCAAACGACTCAGCTCCCGATAGGTTCCCCAGATCCGACCCCCCTCGGTCGGAACCTCCAAGGATCTCCAACAGAATGGAACAAAGGCTCAAGCGGGAAGTGCCCTCAACGAGCGGGGTCAGGAAAGGTTACACACCTTTGGTTTGCCCCATTGAGGAAATTTACGAAGTCATGGATCGAGGACTCCTTAAAAAGCCAAAGCAGCTGAAGGAAACCAAGAAGGCTAAAGAGTCTGGAAAGCGCTGCGCTTACCACATGCAGCCCGGTCATTGGACTTCAGAATGCATCGCTTTAAGGGAGGAGGTAGAGCGATTAATTCAAGGAGGCCACCTCATGGAGTTTGTCAAAAAATTGGACGAGCGGGCCCGCCAAATTCTCGACCCAAGGGAGTCTCCTCCGCCCAGGAGGGGGCGAAAGCCACCATTGGAGAAGCCGGGAGAGGCTAATCCCCACAACATGCCCACAAACGAAATCTTCATGATTGCGGGTGGCCCCGCAGGAGGAGACTCCAAGACGGCCCGCAAGCGGTCAAGGCGTCAGGCGGGTCGGGAGCTTTATGGGCCCAGAGAAATCATGCAAGTGGAGCAAGGGCAAGAATGGCGCGAGCAAGAAATCTCGTTTAGCGACAAGGACTTCATACCAGTAATGCCACGAGATGGGGGAATGCCTAGTTGCCCGCTGGTCGTTACTTTGGACGTAGCGAATTGCGCTGTTCATAAGACCCTAGTCGACAGCGGGAGCTCCGTTAACATTATCTTCTATTCTACCTTGCAAAAGATGAACATCCATAATTCCCTTGACTATGAGCCTATTAAAACACCATTGACAGGTTTTGGGGGCTCGGAGGTCTATTCTAAAGGAAGAGTCAAGCTTGTTACCTCCATGGGGAAGCTGCCGCAACGGGCCACACAATTATTGGAATACTTGGTGGTGGAAGGCCCCTCTGCTTACAACATCATCGTAGGACGCCCCGCTCTGATCAGCTTCCGAGCGGTGATTTCCACTTACCACCAAACCATCAAGCTGCCGACCCCGCATGGGATAGGGGAGCTCCGTTGCAACATACCGGAATCATGGGAATGCTACTCCATCTCCATGGAAAAGGTACAACTTCCGAACAAAACTGTCGTTCCTTTAATAGATGTGGGCGATTTCCTAGATGTGGAACTTGCCGACCCAGACGATCCCACCGCCGAGATGTGCTCCAAGCAGATGACCTCCACCATAGCAAGGAAGAAGCGGAAGCTTGATGATGGTAAGATAGAGGCAGTAGGAGCCCTCGTCCCAGTCTCACTGGTTCCGGATGACCCAGAGAAAACCACGCACATCGGGGCGAATCTCAAAGGTAAGCAGCAGTGCATGCTCATTCAGTTCCTACGAGATAATGCAGATGTGTTTGCTTGGAAGTCCTCAGACTTGGTCGGAGTCGACCCAAAAATTATCGAACACCATTTGAATGTGGACCCAAGTTTCCGACCCATCAAACAACGGTTGAGGGCCCAGAGTGATGAGCGAAACAAAATAATCGAGCAAGAGGTCAACAAACTGCTGGATGCCGGATACATCACGCCGGCCAAGTACGTAGATTGGCTCTGCAATGTCGTTTTGGTCGCGAAGACAGGAGGGAAGTGGCGAATGTGCAACGACTTCACCGACCTAAACAAAGCTTGTCCCAAGGATCCTTACCCTCTCCCACGCATTGATCAGTTGGTTGATTCAACTGCCGGCTGTGAGCTCCTGAGCATGATGGACGCCTTCCAGGGCTACTATCAAATTTTCATGGCCCAGGAGGACAAGGCGAAGACCGCTTTCGTTGTGGTAAAGGGAATCTATTGTTTTGAGGTCATGCCATTCGGATTGAAAAACGCTGGCGCAACCTATCAAAGGCTGGTCAACAAGGTTTTCGAGGACGAAATAGGCAAAACAATGGAGGTCTATGTTGACGACATGATCGTCAAGAGCGAGAAGGCAGAAATGCACTTGGCCGATTTGGGTCGGACTTTCGACCTGCTCCGCAAGTACAGAATGAAGCTGAACCCCGGCAAATGCTCCTTCGGCGTAGAAGGCGGAAAATTCCTGGGTTACATAGTCAGCCAACGAGGAATTGAAGCCAACCCGGAGAAAATCTTAGCTCTCAAGGGCATCAACAGACCCCACAGCGTGAGGGACGTCCAACGTCTCGTCGGTCGAATCATTTCACTAAACAGGTTCATCTCTCGCTCTTCTGAGAAAAATCTCCCGTTCTTTAAAATTTTACGCAATATTAAAAAATTCGAGTGGACTGATGAATGTGATGAAGCCTTTGAAAGGCTCAAAGAATATCTTGCTTCTCCTCCTTTGCTCGCTAAACCTGTAACAGGAGAAACTTTGTACCTTTATTTGGCGGTCACTGAGGAGGCAGTGAGCTCTGTGCTAGTAGCCGTCCGCGAAAGGAAGCACATGCCAGTATATTACGTTAGCAAGATACTCCACGGCGCAGAAGCGCGCTATATGGAGATCGAAAAATTCGCTCTGGCCCTCGTGCATGCCTCCAGAAAGCTAAGGCCTTACTTCCAATCCCACTCCATTATCGTCCTCACAGATCAGGGCTTGCGCCAAGTCCTAGAAAAGCCGAAAGCATCGGGAAGAATCGTGAAATGGGCAATCGAGTTGAGTCAGTTTGATATCAACTATCAGCCCCGAGCTGCATATCAAGCCCAGATCCTCGCAGATTTCATCATTGAAAAGAGCGACCCCCGTAAGGAAACCCCGCGCTTAGCGCTATGGACAATGTCGGTCGATGGCTCCTCAACTTCTCAAGGAGGCGGCGTGGGGATCTCCCTAACCAGCACGGGGAGCGAGACGCTTGATTTCGCCATCTCCCTGGACTTCCCAGCCACCAACAATGAGGCAGAATACGAAGTGCTCATCGCTGGCCTTAAAATCGCAAAGGAGCATGGGGTCGAAAGGATTGCCGTAATGACGGATTCCCAGCTGGTGGCGAGCCAGTTTCAGGGCTCATACGAAGCGCGTGAGGAAACTATGATCAAGTACCTCGCCAAGGTCAAATCCTTGGCATCTCAATTCAAAGAATTTACGCTACAACAAGTCCCCAGGGAAGAAAACACGCGTGCGGACGCGTTATCAAAGTTCGCGAACGGAATGAGAGGCTCCAGGGACCAAAACATCACTTACTTGTCAAGCAAGGGGAGAGTGATTGATAGCGAGGCAGAGGTAATATGCTCCATCGACCCCGCAGAACCATGCTGGGTCGACGAATTTATACTTTACCTCAGAGATGGAGTATTACCTGCCGACCGAAATGCCGCGAGACGCCTCAAGTACAAAGCCGCAGGTTACTCCCTAGATTCCGAAGGGAGATTATACAAGCGGGCATTCATGGGACCAACTAAGCGATGCCTACGTCCCTCACAGGCTTTGGACGTCTTGGAAGAGATACACAGCGGGCAATGTGGAAATCATGCGGGCGGTCGATCCTTGGCCAAGAAAGTGTCCAGAAGTGGGTTCTACTGGCCCACTCTAAACGAGGATGCTAAGGAATACGCCCGTAGGTGTGTTAATTGCCAAAAACACGCCAACATCCCGCATCAGCACCCCGCAGAAATGGTCCCTGTAGATATTTGCTGGCCCTTTGATCAGTGGGGCATTGACATCGTTGGGCCACTGCCACTCGCGACGGGTCAACGGCAATACCTGTTAGTCGCGGTGGAATACTTCTCTAAATGGGTCGAAGCCCAACCCGCGGCAAAAATCACAGACAAGGTTATCCAAAATTTCTTATGGCGCAACATCATTTGTAGATTTGGGATCCCCAGGGTCCTCATCTGCGACAACGGAACTCAATTTCAAAGCGCCAGCACTAGGTCCTACTGTACGGATATGGGAATCAGTCAGCGCTTCGCGTCGGTCGGCCATCCCCAGGCGAACGGCCAGGTCGAAGTAATTAATCGGATCATTATTCAGAACCTCCAAACCAGGCTGGAGGCCAAGAAGGGAGCTTGGGTCGACGAACTAGATGGGGTCCTATGGGCGTACCGCACAACTCCTAGAACTGCTACAGGGCTAACCCCGTTCTCAATGGTCTACGGGTCGGAGGCCATGATCCCCGCGGAGCTTCTACATCAGACTGCCAGGGTTGCCAACTACCAGCTCACCAGAAACGCGGAAGATCGAGCGCATGAGCTTGACACATTGAAGAAATTCGGCAGAAGGGATTCCAGCGCATGCAGCAATATCGAGCCACGGTGGCTCGGAGCTACAACAAAGGGGTCAAGCCCCGCGCTTTTCAAATCGGCGACCTGGTTCTCAAAAAGGTTGAAGTGACGAAACATGTGGGCAAGTTACAACCTAACTGGGAAGGCCCATACCGCATTGCTGAGATAGGGCGCAACAAAGCTTATCACCTAGAGGATATGGAGGGAAACGCCATTCCCAGATCCTGGAATGCGCATAACCTCAAGAAGTTTTATGTTTAAGAGTTTCTCTAAGTTGTAGGTACCATTTTGTACTTTCCCCAGTTCGTCTCCAAATGATGAAAAGTACTTTCAGTCCATCTGAATTGTCTTTTATCTTCAGCTAAGTATTGTAAAGTACTTTCAGTCCATCTGAATTGTCTTTTATCTTCAGCTAAGTATTGTAAAGTACTTTCAGTCCATCTGAATTGTCTTTTATCTTCAGCTAAGTATTGTGAAGTACTTTCAGTCCATCTGAATTGACTTCTATCTTCAGATAAATGTTGTGATGCATCCGTTAATCGAAGTTTACGTGTGCAATCCGAAACATCTTGAGGAGGGTGAATAACGAAAACAGAGACCAAGGAAACCTTAAGAAGTCGCTCTGGGCGACCCGCGAAGTAAGTTCCCAGCGAGCCAGTGTTGGCTCGCAAAGGCAACCTCTTCCGACCCACAACATGCACTTTTCCAGTTTCATTTAAGTTTTCGTTCAAAAGATTGCGAAAAAAGCTATACTCGCCAAAAAGACCAATGTCTTAGAAATAAACAACATTAGAATGAAACAGTATCAAAAGCAAATAATAAATGCTCGAGTTTACAGGAAGAGGTGGGGGCTCAATCCCCAGAATATTACAAAGAAATAGCAGTAATAATAGTACAAATGCCGTTCGCCCTCAAGAGCTGGAAGGGGGAGTTGGAAGATTAGGCTGAGGCGCCGGGGGAGTCACATCAGTGGCGGGAGGGAGTGATGCCAAAGGAGGGATCGCTAAAGCAGGACCACCCGTTTTCCCGTTTAAAAGATCATCATCTTTCGACCCGCTACTTGAGGGAGCATAAGTAGCCAGCAAAGTCTCTTTTGCCCGCTCAATATCCACGGGGCCCGGCAGAGATACCGCTTCTGCCTGCTTGTCGAGTTGAGACTCAGCCCATTCCACGGCCCAGCCGTAGGTCACTTTGCTCCAGTCCGGCTCCTCTTCATCTTCTTCACCATCTGTCGCTTCCTGATTCGCCCTTTCTTCGAGTTCAACGCGAGCCATGAACTCCTCCGGCAATGTGTTTGGAACATACCCGTTCGCCGCATTGAGTTTACGAGGGTCGTTAAGAAGGGCATGGGGGATTAGGTGGTGAAGGTGGATCTGCGATAAAGCCCTTAGGAAGCCGGCCTCTATGTCTGAAGCCCCCAGGGTGCCTGAGACGGTGCCAAACACCTTGGACTGAAGAAACTCTGCCACGGCGCTATCCTTTATCTGCGGCACTATTTTCTCGATCGTCCAGAAGGCCGTTTTGGTTCCATCCTTTTGCCCTTCCACGAAGCCATCCCGCCATCCGTCCTGTTTGCCCTTGGCATAGGCAGCCTCAGTTTTCGCTTCCGCGGCGTCCAACAAGCTTTGCCGCGTGGCCACACCCGTTCGCAGCTCCTCGTTCGCAACCCTTAGTTCCTCCAACTCTTTCTCTAGGGCAGACCTCTCCATGAGGGAAGCTTTTACCAGCTTGTCCATTTTGTCAAGCTTCACTGTGTACGCTTTTTGGGCATCCTCCAACGCCTGGGATTGCCTCGCCGCCTCGTCTTTCCAGCTCTTCTCCTGCAACACCTCTGCCCTCTCCGCCAGCAGCTTGCGGCGGGCTTCATCGGCCAATTCCAGTCGCATGGCAGACTGGTGCTCCCTTACTATCAGCTGGGAAGAGGAAAAGGAGAAAAAGTCAGAAACGAAACAATGAAGAGCATGACCCAAGAGAAAGAATGGCGAAAGGGCCCTTACCGCATTCAAGAGCGCAATCTTGTTATAGGAGAGGGTCGCGTTGCTCTCCTTGGCCAACTCTTGGTGGTCGCTCGCAGTTTGTAGGGAGTAATAAATGGCCCCTAGCACATCCTGGTCGACTTCCCCAGTAGCGACCTTCCTCTCCGACCCGTCCTCTTTGCGTTCTGTAACCCCAAAGGGATACTTAGGCCCGGCGAATGTGGGAACGGCGACTATACGTTCATAGTCCCCCCTCAGCATGGTGAAGCCGGGCGAGGTCCCCGGTCGAAGAGATGGGGGAGCCCAGCCGCCCGGTGGCCGGAAAGGAGGATCATCCCGCTTAACAGGTCTCTTGGGGGCCCTGTCCACCGCCTCATCCTTGTCCTTCCTCTTTAGAGTACGCCGTCCCCTGGGCACTTCCGGAGGAAACGACCCGGAGTTGTTCTCTGGGTTCGTATCCGGTCGCCCGGCAGAAATGACCACCTTCCCCTTTGGTTTTGAAGGGACAGCGCCTTGGTCTACCGGAGGTCCAGCCGGGGCATCGTTTGCCGGGGGGATCCAAGCGGCCCCTTGCGCATCCGCTTCCCCCCCATCCGTAGGAACATGGGCGTCAGCCCATCTTTGCCCGGCTGCTCGCTCCACAGCCGCAATCCGACCCAGGGAATCTGCCTCCGTGAGGCCCTCTTCACGCGCTATCTCTTGGACAGAGGGAAGCGGGCCAGGCACTCCTTCCTCAGCAATTCTCTTGGCCCTCTCGGCTTGTTTCTTCTTCAGAAGGCGATCCACGGCTTTGGCTCGTCCGGCTACCATTATCGACCCTGCACATAAAAAAAATAAAATAAGGTTCAGCGGGCAGAATTAGAAATCAATGTGGTAAAGAAAAGATGAAGTCAGGGAAGGGAACGTGCTTGGCCTAAGAGTATTGAGGGTATAGTTACCCATTCTGAAATCAATGTGTCTCCGTGTCCCCGGAGCCAACCCCAAGTTAATTAGCAAATGGGTGTTCGTGAAGATCCCAGTATCCAGGGGATGCACCCCCCTCAGTGCAGCTAACAGGGTGTTAGGCCAACGTACCGGACCCCTCTCCAACCTAACCTGGGCTACGTCGTTCCAGGAAGTGTGTTCTAGCCCGTTCCACCCGTCTGTATATTTCAGGAAGACAAACTTCTTTTTCCAATCCACACCATGGGAGGACTTCTCGGTGTCAAAAATCTTATTCCCCGACCGAGATTGCAACTTCACAAACCCCCTCCTATTGGGGGAAGCAGCTGAGTCGACGGAAGCCACGAATAGTTCTGCGAAATGCTCCACGCATTCAACCTGACCCAAGATCTTCATCAAGGACCTGAAGGCTGTTACCATCGCATGACCGTTTGGGAGCAGTTGAATGGGGCTGATCTGTAGATGATTAAACAGAGCCACTTGGAATGGGGAGAGAGGGAGTCGGAATCCATATTCAATGGCCTGCAGGGATATGGCGATACACCCTTCAGGGGGTGCCCCCATGTGTTCATCTTTGTTGGGAGTGAAAACTTCACAACGGGCGTCCAAATCTCTCCAGCCGGTCAGCCTCTTTAGGGCGGTGGTCCTCTCCGACCCATACACCTCGGCCCTAAACTCGTGATAGTACTTCGGGCATTTTTACTGCCCTCTCCTTTTCGCTTTCCCCTTCTGGGGCCCCCGTTCAACATCCGAAGCTGCGCCGCCGCAACCTTCTTCCTCCAACGACATCTCCTCAATCTCCGCAGCCGTATCTTCCACCACTTCATCGTTTACTTCACCTTGCATTCCACCACCGCTCAAGGGGACAGATTCAGCTTCCATGGAACTTTCGCTGTCGGCCCGTTCCCTCAAAACAGATCCGGTGGCTTCCTCCGCTGGGTTCCTGAAATACATCGTCACAGTGGGATCCTCCCACCTGGCTCTCCCTGGAGCCTTAACCCCTATGCATTCTAGGGACACCTCAGAGTCCGACAGAACATCCCGCGGACCGTAGCTTTTCACTTGCTCACTTGGGGGTTGGCTCTCGACAGGCCTGGAGACGTTCCTCTTGGGAGCCATTTCTAGGATGTGAGGGAGAAAGGAAGAGGGGAGAGATCTGGGATTGAAAAGCGTACCTCGAGAATGTGCTTGCGAATTCTCCCGGAGTGCGTTTTGACAAAGTCTGGTGGAAGGCAAGAGTCACTTCAAGTCTAGGGTTTGCTCTTGTGGAAGGCGTGGAAGGAAGAAAAACCGCCTAAGTCCCCAATTTATAGCAACGTTTCAACTAGGCGTGATTAATCCTTCCTACGTGGCCATAAATTAATATACTGGGGAAGAACGTGTCCCATTACCCCCAAAACGGCCGCCTGCAACCGAACCTCAAAACCCGTGCAAGTCCCTCAAATTTCAAAAAGTGTAATCATGACTCTGACAAAGGGAGTTTCCAGAGTTCCCCGCCCAGTGGGGCACAGCTAGTATGCGCGCATGAGGCCCCGCCTCATGTCTTGGGTCGAAACATATCTGGGGTCGAAGGAGGTTGGCTCGTCGAATCCTGGCTCGGACAGTTTTCCCGACGACCCAAACCACCACAAGATCATCGCGACCCAGGCCTCCCCCATTTTACCACGGTCGAAAAGCCTTCCTTGAGATCAAACACCACTCTTTTAATGGTGCCCGATCTGGGGGGGCAGATGATAAGGGGAAAATCGGGGAGTCTGATTTAGCGCCAGATGTCATTGCCAGATAAGCAGCCTACTCCACGTAAGCTTTTCACGACCGAGCCGCTTAGGCTATCATCGACCCACCACTTGACTGAACACCACAAGTCCCGGTTTGGCGGTGGTCTCCCGCGACCCAGGGTCTCCTTTCATTCCAAGGAAAGCCGCGACCCAGCGAGACCCCGACCCGGTCACTACCGGACAACCGCACTTAATGCGAGTACCACCTACGGCCGGCCGCATTAATGGCAGCCGCTCCCAGTATAGTGGCAGGGATCCTGGCAGGAGCAGGCGAACAGTGCTTTGGCTGGAAAAGCACTGTTCCGGCCTGAGGACCAGGACTCTCTCCTCCCAACCAGATCCACACTTTCTGGGAGGTGTACTTGCCCCCGCGAAGTCCATCTTCGCCCTATAAAAGCCTCGCCTGGCGACGGCCAAAGGTAAGCTCTCTCTCACGCACAAAAACTCTCAACTCTAGCATTTTCCATCTAAGAGCTTAAGCTGACTTGAGCGTCGGAGTGCCAAAACGGGTCCAACCCCCACTCTTCCCCGGATTGGCCTCTGAGTTCACGTTTGTTCTATCTTTCCAGCTGGGAGAGACGCCGGAGTTCTCCACGCATTACAAATATCTTGGGTGATTTGGCGTCTTAGTCTGGAACCGCGTACAGTGCCCAGATTTCGACACGATCAACCAAATATATAACAAATATTTAACTTAGTTCGGGTAGACCTATGTCATGAGAGAGTGAATATTTTATATTTATGGTATGGTCAATGAAGAATTTAAGTAGAATAACCAATTATATAACAAAAGTAATTATATTGATTGTTATAATTAATTGAATTTCGACCCAACTGAATTTAAATTTAAATTTCTCGTCAGAGACATAACCAAGTAGAGTTGTTAACGTCGGTGTTTAAATTTTTTTTTGAGTTATTTCGAATGAAGTATTTATACCCAATAAATATCTTTTTCCTATTTCAATCTCATTTTGCCCAAAGTCACTACCAGTATTGATCCCATGAAATTGTTGGATTTCATTTAAGTTTCCAACATTAGTTCAAAACTCGGTCAAAGAGTATTGATCAAATAATTCATGATAATTTTTTATTTCTTATATATCATGAAAATATAAAACCTAATAATTTTTTTAAAAAAAAATGCAAGTTGCAAGCAAAAGTTGCATCTCACGTGCGGGTCACGTGCCTAATCTCTGGTATAAAATTGAATTGAAAACCCCCCATTGTATTTCAAGATTTATGCTGCATAACTTTATTTTCTCCACTTCTCTCGATCCGTAGTTGTGTCCTGCTAGGGTTTGAATCCCTTTGTTTTCCCCTAAGAAACCATATTATCATTATTATACCTTTAAATTAAATTGTTGGAATTCGCCGATATGAAGCTCACCGTGAAAACTCTGAAAGGCAGCCACTTTCAAATCGGCGTACATCCAAATGACACTGTCAGTGGCCCTCTTCCTCTCTCTGCACTTTCATATCTTTGAATTCTCATTTTTGTGTGTAAAAATGGAATCTTTGGTTGTTTCTGAGAATTTATGCTTAAAGCGTGCATATGATGCGAGTATGTGAGTTAATTGATGTCGTTTGGTTAACCTTTTGTTGTGATTTTGTTATTCTTTTGGGATAATGTGGCCGGTTTATGACCATTTTGTTTGTATGGTGTGAGCTTTCTTTGTAAAGAGCTTGCGAGAATGTAAATAGTAGGTGAAATTTCGAGCAGAACCGTCTACTGGGAAGAATTTGTGCTTCTTCGTTGGACTTTTTAGGATTTGTAGTATATCTTGATGGGTTTTTTGCTGTGAAAGTTACCAACTTGGTGAATTTGTATGAAGTTTAAGCAGAATAATGGAAAGCAACAAACTTTGTAGTGCAGAGCGCCGATGTGTTTGGAATTTGAAAAATGACTCCTTTCATTGTATGATTGTACTACTATACTCTAAGAGATTTTCAGAAGAAAATACCTATGGTATTCAAGAGTTAAGAATATGGTTTTATTGGTTTCTAGTTTTCATAATATTCCTACTTTTTGCTTATTTCAAAGATATTGTGCATAGTGTTTTATACCTTATTACTTGAACTTGCATATCTTCCTCATTCTGTGGACCAATCAAGACTTGTTGTTTGTTACTAGATAATGGCTGTAAAGAAAAGCATTGAAGATGTACAAGGCAAAGATAATTATCCATGTGGTCAGCAATTGTTGATTCATAATGGGAAAGTATTAAAAGATGAAAGCACCTTGGCTGAAAACAAGGTCTCTGAAGATGGTTTTCTTGTTGTCATGCTAAGCAAGGTAAACCCTTCGATCCAGTGTTGTTTCCTTTCATGCTCTGGATATATTTCTTCAAAATTTTCCATGTAATTCATGCTTTTATCAAGTATCAACTGTATTAAACCTCTCTTTTCATGTGTCTTTCTCTTAACTGCAGAGCAAAAGTTCGGGTTCTAGTGGGTCAACATCCTCCCAGGTTTGATTTCATTACCTGCAAATCTTTTCTAGTATTTCTTCTTTTCATGTTCATTATGTTAGAGTTCTGATACCCAATTGTTTTGCAGCCTGCACCCACAGCTGCACCAACTAGTACTCCTACTCCTGCAGCTGAAGCTAGACCATCTGTGCCGTAAGTTATATTGAAATATAAGCAAAATCTTGTATTGAGTTATAAGCAAAAACTCAATTGCTAATGTTTTTGTTTGATATAATATTAAAATATACTACTTGATAATGTTACTTTTGTCCTCCAGGGAACCTAAGAGCACTGGTTCAGCTTCTGTTGCTCCAACAGCAACGTATGGGATCTTTTCATTAGTCATTTTTAGATTTTATGAGTTATCATGATATTAATCATTTGTATTGTTATTCCAGTGACCCTTCAGATACTTATGTCGAAGCTGCTTCTAATTTAGTTGGCGGTAGTAATCTTGAGCAGACAATTCAACAACTAATTGATATGGGTGGGGGTAGCTGGGACAAAGAGACAGTTACACGTGCGCTTCGAGCTGCGTATAATAATCCGGAACGAGCAGTGGATTACTTGTATTCAGTATGATTTAATTCAGTCTTTCTTGTTTTACAATTCCTCACTTGTGGTTAGCAACATATATAACTCCTTTAAAACTAAATCTATTAGGGAATCCCTGAAAGCGCGGAAGTTGCAGTTCCATTAGCTCAACCTGCAGTTGGTTCTGTTGCTGCATCTGGTGCACCTGCTCCGGGAGGACCAAATTCATCCCCATTGAATTTGTTTCCACAGGTTTTTAAGAATATTGATATATATATATATATATTTTTTTGTCGTTTGGGGTTATTTATCATATGGTGGGTGCTTATGATTGCATTTTATCCGTTGGAAACTTTCTAGGAAACTGTTTCTGGTGCTGCCGGTGCCGGTCTTGGATCCCTTGATTTCCTCAGGAGCAACAACCAGGCGAGTTTTTCGTATTTTCTTGTTTTTCTTTTGTTTTTTCTCTATTTATTAAGTAAAATCATAAGCTCGATACATGGCTGAAATTCTTATCTGTATATGATATATCTATATTGGTGATCGTTGGAACTTGAAAATGCAGTTTCAAGCATTGCGGTCTCTTGTCCACAATAATCCACAAATTCTGCAGGTAGCTTTTATTTTCCTATATGTGACAGACAACATGCTAGTGATTTCTTTATCTTAAAGCTAAATTCCGTCCTTTTATAGCCCATGCTTCAGGAGCTGGGGAAGCAAAATCCCTCACTTCTAAGGCTTATCCAAGAAAACCATCAAGAGTTCCTTCAATTAATCAACGAACCTGTTGATGGTTCCGAAGGGTGCGTATTTTTACTTCTAGACATAAATCTTTTGCTACATAAATTAGCATCTCTCTCTCTAATCTGAGTAGCTTTTATTTGTTTACAGGGATATCTTTGATCAGGGCGAGCAGGACATGCCCCATGCTGTTAGCGTCACACCAGCAGAGCAGGAGGCCATCGAAAGAGTATGAGCTTAAATTTCATTTTTCCTTAAATAAATCAAAATCTTGTGTCCTGTATAATAATAAAATTTGCTCATACATACTTTTAGATGGAGGCCATGGGTTTCGACAGAGCTCTAGTTATCGAAGCCTTCTTAGCGTGCGAGCGCAATGAGGAACTAGCGGTGAACTACCTGTTGGAGCACGCTGGAGATTTTGAGGATTGAATGTTTCACACATTTTGGTGTAACATTTTTTTAATTAACATAGTTTTCTGAAGAATTTACTTGTTATACTGGGAATATATAATATGAAAAAAGGTTATGTTTGGCCCTGATTGGGATTGGATTGACATGTATCAGTAATCTTGATCACATTAAGTTTGATTGATTGTCGGATCACACCTCACTTCACCCACCTCTCCTTTCCCCGTTCGAAAGGCCGTTGGAAAGGAAAAATGGTGAGCTAAAATGACTTGTTCTTTGTTGCACCGGCAATTGATGAGTAGGAAGAGAGATGCTTTATTCTGATCAAATGACCTATTTGAATGATGAACGTTTATTTACCTAGCAAAGAATGGTTATGAGTCTCATGACTTCAAATTTGAATACATTGCTATATATCATTGCTGGGTGCACCTCACATTTCGGCACAGTGGAATGTGTAACCGGCTCGTTGTTCCATTCAACTGTATTTGTTCCTGTAATCCATAGCCTCACAGAATGTAGCAGCGAGGGACAACCAGGCCATACAGCCAATGGGGAGGATGACACTACTGGCGAAGACCGTTCCGCCACACTACTGGCAAAGACCGTCCGGTGAAAACACCGCAGGTGCGCGAAGCGTGGTACATATAATTGTGAATAAGAACCAACACATGATGACATGATTAATACCAAGTATCTTGGTGGTCTCAGACTGCCTTAAAAACTGAGTTTCCCATGTGATATGTGAAATTAAATCACAAAAAGACGAAAGAAAATGTTCCTACAATCAAATTTATCAACTAATGTAGCGGGGAATTCCCGAAAACTCCCCAAATGATAAGTCCAATTCCTTTTAGCTCCCCATTTTCAAAAATGATGTATTAAAACTCAAGAATCGCGTATCTAAAACCCCAAATGATGTATTTTTAAATACAAGAAAAAAATCACGTATCTAAATCTCATAATCGCGTATCTAAATCCCAGAATCGCGTATATCTAAATCCCAAAATCGCGTATCTAAATCCCAAAATTGCGTATCTAAAACCCCAAATGATGTATTTAAAAATAGGGAGTTAAAAGGAAGTTTTCAAACCCATTGAGAGTTTTCAAAAATTACCCCCTAATGTAGCCGCATTCTTAATTAAAATATGTGTGATGGGAAAAGCGTAACAAGGTATGATTGAAAAAATGGATATCTTTTTGGTTTCTTGGTGAGTTGGTTCAGTCTGCGAGGTCATACGTACATATATTTCATTTTTTCATTTTGAGTAAATTATATTTTTGTTCCATATTTTTAATTTGGTGCAAATTAGGGGTGGCAAAATGGGTTGAACAAGGGGGTTGGGTTGGTTTGGTTTTGGTAAAATTTGAATTGGGTTGGTTTGGGTTAGGCTAATAATGGATTAAGAGAGAATTGGGTTCTTTATGGGTTGGGTTGGGTTGATATTGGTTTTGAATTGGGTTTGTAATGGTTTAAACTCAATTATTTAATTTTAATGTTTTAGTACTATTTTACCCTTCACATAAATTAAATATTATATTTATCTAACAATATTTATATATAATTATTAATTATTAATTACATATTTACACACACTAACACACATTTTCACACACTAACACAATTTTACATATATTTTCACACACTAACACATTTTTTTACACATATTTACACACACTAACATAATTTTACACATTTTCACACACGAACACGATTTGACCTATTTTTCAACATGTTCTATCTATTTTAGATCCGTTTGACCCATTTTGGATCAATTTTGCCCGTTTTTCAACCTGTTCGATCTATTTTAGACTCTTTTGACCAGTTTTGAACCCGTTTTACCGATTTTTCGACCCATTCGATCTACTTTGGACTCGTTTGGCCCATTTTAGTCCCGTTTCACTCGTTTTTCAACATTTTCAACCTATATTGGACTCGTCTGACCTGTTTTGCACTCTTTTTACCCATTTTTTGACATGATTGACCTATTTTGGATTTATTTGACCCATTTTGGGCTCGTTTCACCCATTTTTTAACCTGTTCGATCTATTTTAGATTTATTTGACCCGTTTTGGGCCCGTTTCACCCATTTTCAACCAATTTATGAATCGTTTGATCCATTTTTGGTTCGTTTCACTCGTTTTTGACCTGTTCGACCTATTTTTAACTCGTTTGACTTATTTAGGCTTGTTTCACCCCCTTTTCGACCTGTAAAATCAATTTTAGACTCGTTTTGCGCCCGTTTAACCCATTTTTCAACTTGTTGAATCTATTTCAGACTCGTTTGACCCATTTTCGACCCGTTTTACCCATTTTTGACCTATTTATGACTCATTTGACCCATTTTGGATCCGTTTCACTCATTTTTTAATCTGTTCGGCCTATTTACGACTCGTTTGATCGATTTGGCCTCGTTTCACCCGTTTTTCAACATGTTCGACCTACTTGGATAAATTTTACTCATTTTGGACCAATTTAAAATGTTTGAATTTATATGACCCGTTTGGATCCATTCGACCCGTTTGGATCTATTTTATCTATTTTGGATCCATTCGACCCGTTTGATCCATTTTACCCGTTTTGATCTATTATATCCATTTTGAATCCATTGGACCCGTTTGGATCTATTTTACCCATTTTGGATCCACTCGACCCGTTTGGATCTATTTTATCCATTTTGGATCCATTTCATCCGTTTGGATCCATTTTAGATTCGTTTTACCAGTTCGAATCCATTTTATCCAATTTGAATCCATTCGATCCGTTTGGATCTATTATACCCATTTTGGATCCATTGGACCCGTTTGGATCTATTTTATCCATTTTGGATTCATTCGACCCGTTTGGATCTATTTTACCCATTTTGGATCCATTCGACCCATTTGGATCTATTTTATCCATTTTGGATCCATTCCATCCGTTTGAATCCATTTTATCTATTTTAGATCCATTTTACCCGTTCGGGTCCATTCGATCCATTTTGGATCCATTCGACCCGTTTTGATCCATTTTATTCATTTTGGATCCGTTTGGATTTATTATATCCATTTTGAATCTATTGGACCCGTTTGGATCTATTTTACCCATTTTGGATCCATTCCATCCGGTTTGATCCATTTCATATATATTAGATCCATTTTACCTGTTCGAATCCATTTTATTCAATTTGGATCCATTCGACCCGTTTGGATCCATTTTACTCGATTGGATCTATTATACCCATTTTGAATCTATAGGACCCGTTTGGATCTATTTTACCCATTTTGGATCCATTCGACCCGTTTGGATCAATTTTATCTATTTTATCCGTTTGGATCTATTATACCCATTTTGAATCTATAGGACCCGTTTGGATCTATTTTACCCATTTTGGATCCATTCGACCCCGTTTGGATCCATTTTATCTATTTTATCCGTTTGGATCTATTATACCCATTTTGAATCTATTGGACCCGTTTGGATCTATTTTACCCATTTTGGATCCATTCGACCCGTTTGGATCCATTGTATCCAATTTGGATCCACTGGACCCAAAATGGGTTAAAGGAAAAATAAGTCAAACAGATAAAAAACGGGTGAAACTGACCCAAAACAAGTCAAATGAGTTTAAAATAGGATGAACAGGTCGAAAAATGGATGAAACGGGTCCAAAACGGGCCAAATGAGGCGTAAATAGGTCGAATAATTCAAAAAAAACGAACAGGTCGGAAAAACGGGTGAAACAGACCCAAAACTGGCCAAACGAGTCATAAATAGGTCGAACAAGTTTAAAAACGGGTGAAACGGGTCAAAATAGTCTAAAATAGATCGAAGAGATTAAAAAACAAGTGAAACGGGCCCAAAACAGGTCAAACGAGTCATAAATAGGTGGAATAAGTTAGAAAACAGGTGAAACGGGCCCAAAACGGGTCAAACGAGTCTCAAATTGGTCGAATTGGTCGAACAGGTCGAAAAACGGATGAAGCGGGCCCGAAACGGGTCAAACGAGTCTAAAATTGGTCGAGCAGGTCGAAAAACGGGTGAAATAGGCCTAAAATGGGTCAAACGAGTTTAAAATAGGTCAAACAGGTCGAAAAACGGGTAAAACGGGCCCAAAATGGGACAAACGAGGTGTAAATAGGTCGAACAAGTCAAAAACGAGTGAAACGGGCGCAAAACGGGTCAAACGAGTCATAAATAGGTGGAATAAGTTAAAAAACAGGTGAAACGGGCCCAAAACGGGTCAAACGAGTCTCAAATTGGTGGAACAGGTCGAAAAACGGGTGAAATAGGCCTAAAATGGGTCAAACGAGTTTAAAATAGGTCAAACAGGTCGAAAAACGGGTAAAACGGGCCCAAAATGGGGCAAACGAGTTTAAAATTGGTCAAACAGATCGAGAAACAAAAAAAGGGGCCCAAAATTGTCCAAACGATCAAACGTGTTCAAAACATGACAAATGAGTTGTAAATAGGTTAGTTGGGTCAAACTGGTTTAAAATTGGTCAAATATATTAGTGAAGGGTAATTGACCAAAAAATAAAATAAAAAATAATGAAAGGTATATTGGACATTTAAGTATTTGGATTAAGTAGGAACCCACAAAAAATCCATTATTAAACCCATGAATAAACCATCAAAACCCATTATAACCCATTAAAACTCATTTAAAACTCAAACCATTAAAAACCCATTACAATACAACTCATTTTGAAACCAAATCATTTCAACCCAACCCATATGAACCCAACCCAAAACCAATTCAACCCACCCATTTACCACCCCTAGGTGCAATGTTAGTCCTAATGTTAAAGCTTAGATGGAAATTTTAATTTGCCATTAAGTAATATACTATGAGACTAGATATGTGATTAATTTTTCATTTACATATATACCTGATGCGTATATATTTCTTTTAAATATAAATTTATATGTATATATAGAGAGGGAGAGAGAGGCTATCAAGTGGGCCCAATTCAAATTGAATTTTGAAAATTTAAACCCGAATTCAAATAAGAGTATTCGATAATCAGATTCAAGTTCGGAACTTATAGGACCCTTGAATCCACGTGAAATTGGCCCGAATTAAATACAATGATACCTATGTTGAAAATTTAAATTTAATTGTTTTTATAGTATATTTTATCTATAAATTAATTTGATAATATATTAAAAAAGCCGAATTCAGATGTTTATTGAAACGGATCTTTAGTTTTATATTTAATACTTTTATTATTAATAATTGATATTTAATATTTAATTAAGATATGTATTATGGTGAAAGACTCCTGTGACAAATATACTTCTGGTCCCGTTTATGATACTGTACACTTACACTTTATTTTTTGATTTTTACTAATATTAACCTTATGCTGTCTTTTTATGAGAAAACTAGTAAACTCTGCACATTCGTTACGTGTGCAAATAAAAGAAATACTATTATTTAAATATATTAAAATTAATTTTTATATTAACATATAGTCTACAATCAATTTAAATATAATTATTAAGTTATGGAAAATAAGAAACATCATAAAAAAATGAGGGAAAAAAAAGATAAAAATTATAGATAAAATAAAAGAAAAAAAAATTAAAGTGAAGTGACAAAAAAGAGAAGTTACGAAAAATGATGGGAAAAAAATTTACTTGCCATGTTAATGAATACTATGAAAATATATTAAAGTTTTTTAATGTGATGTATATTTCTTGTTTTTAATATTAATGTTTTGAGGAAATTATTCAAGTTTACTTCTGGCTTATGAGGATTCTTCAAAAATTTCAATTATAATACATAGAAATGCGTAGAGTTATTAAAATAAGTTGGTATTTTAGACTTATTTTAACGTGCTTATAAATATCTCATTAAATAGAGAATCCAGAATGCTGTTGAGAATCAAGAGAAAACGTATCAAGAATCAGTGATGCACTTAAAAGGACCCTGAAAGCAAGCGAATAATACTGCTGCTTCAATCAAAATTCCTATAGCTAGCAATTCTCCTAGCAAAACTTGCACAACAAAAATACTAGTACAAATAAAGTCATGATACAACAGCTTTTACGGAAACTTCAACTTCTACGATGCAGCAATCCTCAACAACAAAGCCTTTCTTGGAGTCACGAATATCAGAAAGCGGTATGAATGCACTCCATCCCCAACCACTTGAAGACGACGCAAACAAAGCAGATCCTGCAAGCGGGAAAATGTAATATTTCAAGCAAAATATACATTCTTGCCAATAGATACATATATAAAGGAAAAACAATTCATTTCCAAAAGCAATCTTTGAAATAAAAATTTCTCTAATATACCTAAACAATTAGCAATCCATGCTCACTGTATTCATAATTAATACGAAAACTCAAACTCAAAAGATACTATATTGTTATACAAGTTTAACAGACACGGGATATGATTTCCGGTATATCTAACCTTATGTAGAATGAAAAAAGAAAAAGACTACCATTCTTACATCAAATCACTAGATTATATCATAAATAAAACTATAACTTACCCTGTTTTGATTTGTGTTGATCATTGCACTGGTTCTTGATACACAACTGATAATCTACTTTCACTTTCTTATGAGAAGCAAACATCTTCGCATCAACAAGATTTAAATACCTGGAGACACTTCGACCCTTGTTTTTGTTATCTCCATTTGGATATAGTCGAATGAACCTATTCTTGTGAAGAAAATTAGTATCAATTGAGTTAAAGAATGAACATCACTAAAATAGGGCCCATACAATATAGGCCTGCAAGCTCGCAACTAATGCATCGATTGAGATAAAAAAATAATTAAAAAAAAAAAAGCTACCATTTGTGATCTCCAACAGTGAATTCTTCTGAAATCCAATTTTCCTGCAATTTGCTGAAGTCCGAAATCTTCCATTCAACTTTATATACAGCATCGAGTTCCTTCACAGACACACAAGTAGTAACGCGTTGGGCTGTAATAACAGCAACTTCAGCTCCAAACACACAGGTGTCATCAACAAGGAATCCATTACCCGGAGCTCTCAAACTTTCCTTGGATATTAATTTGGAAAACCCCCACTGGGATTTCATTGCATGAAACCGCCTTGTTTTACCTTGAAAATCAAGATAATTGTCTAAGATCTGATTATACAAAAAGATGCTGAAATTGGCGGTAACTTCCCAACCCACAGGCAGAGAGCTAGTCTCAACAATGGCCAGGTATACAGAAATATGATCATCGTCATTGTTTTCACTCTTGATCGGTTGTTTCGCATGGATTACAAGCCTCCTGTCCAGATACATCAAATTTAAATTTAGCCCAAAACCCTGTTTTCTCAGAGCAGTGCATTATACAAGACTGCCGCAATTTCACACTTCCCTTTCCAATAATATCACTATCTAGCATCATATCAAAAGTACTCCATTAGTAGAAAACGAAAATATCAAAAGATATATAGTGACAGGGCCATATATAAATTGAAATCCAGGAACCCTTATGTCTAAAATGTTAAACTTTCACACCGAGTTTATGAGTTCCAATAAAGTATGTCTGATTCGTTGAAAGAGGCGGTGGATCAATACTTACCATTTGTACCCTCCCGCGTCAAACTCTGGGGATTCATATTTGTCAATCTCAAGCTTCGAAAGTAAAGAAAAAGATTCAATCTTCATCAGCAAGTGCGCAGGCGAAGCCTCTCTAGTTTGCATTGTAAATTCTGTCAAAAGAAAGGAAAAAGATTAAAAAAGAAAACAAAAGAAAAACCCAAGACATAGGAACAAAGACAATCAAAACATTCCGAGAATGAATTTGCGAAAGCAGATTATAGCAAGCACGAAAACTAAATATTGAACTAAATCCGTGCTAAAGGCATATGGGCTGTTGTATTTTAGTTCATAGAAACTTGACAAACCCTCGTCAGCCATTTTTCTAGCGACGAAAACCTGAGCAGATGTTTCTTCTCTGGATTTTCGTTTCTTTTGAGAATGAAACCCCTTTTGCGGGCAACACTTCTGCTATTTAAATGGGAATAAGAATCGTCTAGAAAACCAATTTCCAACTAAAGTATCTTTTAACACTTTGGGATTTCCCACTATTTTCCCCGTTATATTTCCCTGTTACACCAATAATTTTTTTGTCAAGTGTCCAAGTAATAAAAAAGTAATGCTGGGAAAAGTCTTAAAGTTAACGTTGATAAACATGCTCCTCATTCTTTTCTCTCTTTACTTCCACTTCTCTTATTTATTTTTCTCTCTTCAATTTATCCCTCTGGTCTTTTCTCTCTACTCTCCATTATTTTCTGGAAAAATCATCGTAGCCTTTCTGCCTTTGTGCCCATCCTCATTCAATATATTTTGCTGATTCAGCTCCTTTCGCGCGAGAATTGGGATCGCGGCCGGCCGGGGTTTCGAGAATTTTGGTAATTTTCTTTTTTGAAGATTTCAAAAAAAAAATTTCTGCTCATGCTTTCTCGTCAACAACAGTTGAATGGGCTTCTTGATTTTAGTTCTTATCTATGAATAGAATGGGTTTCTAGAAGCTAGAATTAATGGGTTGATTGATTATAGTTTTTTTTGGTTTATTTTTGTTACATGGTGTGTGGTTCCATTTGCTGTGTAATTTTGGAGAATGTTATCTAACAGCATATTCAAGATTCTAATATGCTAATATTAACGGATGGATTGATCATTTGATTTTATATTGTCGCGAAGGCATGTTAAAACGAAATGTGCCTAATTGATGGGATAGAGTCACTTGGTTCAATGACAATGCTTAATCAAAAATTTTCCTTCGATTTATATATTGTTTTCTTCATTTTTTTTTATCAAAAACGTCTGAAATTGAATTGGGAAAAATGGGTTTAAGTTCCTTTGGGATTGATATATTGATCACCAAATAGTATTTGCTTGATTGAATTTGCAAGTTAAAGATTGATAATCCTGTATGGAGTGTAGAAACATAAGTTTCCAGTATTCATTGTCATCTTGTGTGAATGAATGAATGAAAGATACAGCTCCACCATAGTAATATAAATTCCGATTTCTTTAGAAATTTAGTTATAGCTCCAACATTGTAATTGAGAAACTCAGTTTTTATTGAGGTTGTAAAACTGTGAAAATAGATTGTAGAACTCTGAGAATAGGTTCTAATAATAAAAACAATCTATTTATACTATCAGTTGAATGAAATTATAAGGGGATGTAACTCAAATGGTAGAGTGCTCACTTTGCAAGTGAGAGGTTCGGGGTTCAACTCCCCGCATCTCCAACAGTTTCTTCTAATAGTAATGTCGAAAAAATATCTTAGAATAATCACTTCTAAGTTCTAACAATTAGTAATATAAAGTTCAAACAACTAGTAAATCAGTAATATAAAGTTCAAACAACTAGTAAAAATATCTTAGAACCGGTTAACTAAAGTATAAAAGCAAATTTATAGTAAAAAATGGCGAATATTTTACATAATCAATTTACCTGTGGATATTGGAATGGCTCTATCTGTGACACTGAAGATCCTTCATTAGGATGAGTAATGTCTGAATTACACATACCAAATCTGAAAATTCATCAAGACAAGTGAGACGACACTCAAGTATATATCTCTAAATTACAATGGAATAATAAAACAAATAAATATAATTAAGATCATGTCCTAGGAATCTCTCCGATCACCAATCTTGTTGATTCGCTACTAATATATATTTCAATTAGTATTTATAATTAACATCATAGAATCATACACTTGAGAGAAAATCTTCCTATGAAAAATCTTCTACCAAAATTATACTTTGAGTAAATTTAATCATAAAAGAAGAATAACTTGTAAGCTTATTTTCTTCTGATTTCTTCTAATTTCTTTCTTTTCTCTTGATTTCTCGTTCTCGTTTTGGCCTTTAGTAGTAATTTCTTTGTCTCCTTCTAGTTTAGAGATTCTTTTATATACGAGTTTTTATTAATTTATGAATCCACCTCGAAGAAAAGTTCTTCTCAAAAAATAAGATATGTCACGGTCGTCAAATTTTAAAGCTTGACGTTCAAGCAACATATAAGAATTGAGCAAGTAGAGAGAGAAGAATTAATTGGTAATTTAAAGAGATTTTTTTTTTTTTTTTTTAAGAATTTGAAGAGAACTTGAACATCAAATCCATCAGTAAGAAAAGAGTGAGAAGCAGAGAGGAAAGGAAGTAGAGAGAGAAAATAATAACAAAGCATCCATCAACATTAACGTTAAGAGTTTTCTCCTAGCATTACTTTTTTATTACTTGGACACTTGGCAAAATATTGTTAGTGTAGTAGGAAATATAGCAGGAAATCTCTAGCGCTTCACATTAATCCTTTCTTAATAATAACTAGTAAACTCTGCTTTTCACATTAATCATTTCTTAATAATAACTAGTAAACTCTGCTAGTCGTTGACTGTGCAAATAAAAGAATACTATTATTTTTTATTTTTTTTTTGGTCAACAAGAAGCCCAGATCGGGGCTAACGAAACAGAAAAACTACTCAAAATCCTCCGGAGTTACATCCCAGATCACGCACTCAGCCTCAATGTCCTCGTTTCGCCAAGCTATCCGCTACGCCATTCCTCTCACGGTAAACATGCTTCAGCTTCGCCTCCCAAGGCTTATGAAGAAGCCGGCGACAATCCAAGATGATATTCTTCAATGGGTGATCTTCGACGTCCCCGTCCCTCACCCAATTAACCACAACTTCTGAATCCAACTCAATCTCAATCTTTGAGAATCTTTTCTCCCAAGCGAGCATAAGCCCTTTTCGGAGAACTATTATTTAAATATATTAAAATTAATTTTTATATTAACATATAATCTACAATCAATTTAAATATAATTATTAAGTTATGGTAAATAAGAAACATCATAAAAAAAAAATGAACAAAAAAAGATAAAAATTCCACATAAAATAAAAGAAAAATAATTAAAGTGAAATGAGAGAAAAGGGAAGTTACGAAAATATTGGAGTTTTAAAAAAATAAATATATAATAAGAAAAGAAAATATTGGAGTTTTAAAAAGATAAATATATAATAAGAAAAAAAAAACGCAAGAAAACAAAACAGAGAAAAAATAAATAAATTAAAAAAAAAGAAAAAAAAAAAAGAATCTAAGAGTCCAAGAGACCATTATCTACCTCTCTATCAAACGATTATTATCTGCCTTTCTAACTTAATCTTAATCGGGCTTTTTAGAAAGATGAGTTTGTTTAAGTTAATCTTAATCGGGCTTTTTAGATAAGATTAAGTATAAATAGCATGACTTAATATTTTGTTTGATATCAACAATTAGAATAATCATACCAAACCAATTTTCTGTTTGATAGGTCAGATTAGCTAATAATCAACGTGCAATTACTATTTTACTGTAACGCCCCCGTTTTTCAGTTTAAATAATGTGGCGTATTTGTTTATAAATTGCGCAATTTAATTAATTAATTGTAAGATTTATTGTTTATAAATGTTTATATTTGTTTTAAACTATAGACTGTTGCTATTTTAATTTAATTCATTTTATTTTACTTTGATATTTAGTGTTAAATTCTCAATTAAGGTTTTGTGTTACCTTAACTATTTCGGTAATTTCGTTAATTAATTTCAACATGTTATTAGTTGGTTTTAATTTAATTAATATGGAATTTGAGTTTTAGTAAATCATTTATAACAATATGAATTCGTTCATGCGCATGGGTGTTCTAATTGTGCTTCGTTCATATATGTAATGATATCGGATTGGTATGGAAATTTAGTATGTCGTATATATGTGTGTTATGAACATGCCTATGTGCTCGGTTTATGTTTTCGGATGCATTTGACGTGTTTATGAATTTAATTTTGATTGTGGAACCAAATCGGGGGCTAACGAGCAATTAGCGCACCCTTGGTTCCGTGCGTGATATCTTGAGCTCGGGAATTCGGATTCGAATTCCGTCAACTCCGTTGCCTTCGTATCGACGATTCGGAGACAATGGAACAAGCCTCACACCTTTTTGAAATCATTAAGACCTCCGAAATCCAACCGTAACGAGCAACCCGTGCAAGAAGAGCTTCTTTTGTTGACTAGTCTTCATGGTGGGACCCTATAACACCCCTTAACCTAACCCTACCTTAACCATGACTTATCTACCTTGAGTTAAGCCCTTTCTCTCCTCTTTAGCTCTGAAAACCGAACCACATATCCCCATTTCCAGCTGCAACTGAAACGAGAGAGGGAAGAAGAGGAGAAGAGAGAAACCCTTGGCCATTTTTGTGGTTTTGGAGCTCAAACCACCACCTTTCTCTCCCAAATCTTCAAGGTATGAATATTTATGTCTTCTCTACTCTATTATACTTGATTTCATCTACTTACATCATGTTTTGGATCAGATTTGGTTAGGGTTTGAGTGTTGGGTTTTGTATGAACTTTTGGGGATTTTTGCTCTAGTGACCTATTTGCTTGTGTAGCTGATTTCCTTGCTTATACATGATCATATGAGCTTGTTTCTTGACCTATTTCTTTCCTAACTGATAGTATATGATGTTATGAGGATTTCATCTCTTGCTCCTTTTATAAAATTTTGAGATATGGAGCTCTAAACTTGATGATCTAATTGATTCCCCTGTTTTCGAACTGCTGTGTGAAATATTGTGTTGATGATTGATCAAATGGTCTCCATTTCGTGTGAAATTGCTTGGAGTTGATGTACACTCATTGTTATATATGTTAGCATTCATGCTTTAAGTATTTGGATCCATTTGAAGCCTCAAAACCGAAATACATGGCCTATTTTTATGCATGCTCCATGACAGATTTGTTGCTGTTGCCTATGTGTGGTTGTTGGTCACCCTAATGTGCTTTAAATTGTGCCATTTTGCATATATATGATGTATATTAGTTTTTTAGTATGTTAGCATGCATTCCCCAAAGTTTCAGATCCAAATTCAACCCCTAAGTACTTGATCAAGGCATGATGGAATCATTAGGGCTCATATGTGCGATTTTGGCGACCCAGTTTTGTTGCATGGATTCGATGATCTTAACGTGTGATTTAGCCTTTGCACTCTAAATGAAAAATGTTCATAACATGCCAAATATATTGTATATTAAGTTTCAGAGCATTTGGAGTTCATTTGGTATGTTTTTGGATTGAGTTTGTTTGGGTTCAGTTTTTGCCAGAAAATTTTTAAGTGTGAATAAGTTCTGTACCGTGACACCCCCGTGTCTCATTTACTCATAAGAGTGAGACACGGGCGTGTCACACCTTCTGGGAAGCTCTGTACTGAGCCACGCCCGTGGCTCAGTTTGGCTAGGGTTGGTGACACCCCCGTGTCCCTTCCCCTGTGCAGTCCGTGTTGCTTCCTTTTCGGTTTTTGATTCGTTTCACCTCTTGAATGACTTTATCTCCTTTTGTGTTGAACTATGAACTTGTTTTACTATGTGTTAGGAGTATTGTGGTTTAATTTCATGGCATTTGGATGTGCTATAGGCATGCTTTTACTTGATGCCGTTTATGTGTGTTTATATGTCGCTTATGAATCGCATCACTTATTTTCTATATCATATGACTTCTTCTTGTTGTCAAACCTTGGATATATGCTATGTTATGTAATATGAAGTATGTAGTAGCATGTTGGGTGAGCTTGAATATGTTCTATGCTCCTATTTGAATTCTTGAATTATTTGATTGGAGATATGAATTGAAGAATTCGAATGAAAATGAATGAACAAGTGAATGAATTGGTTATAGGATTTAAATGCCTTAATATGATCTTTATGCCTTCATATCATGCTTGAGCATTGCCGTGCGTCATATATGGTTCATTAAGAGTCTTGAGTCTCACGAACACGTCTTGTGGTCTTTTGTACAGTTTATCTCCAGGGTGGAGAGCTTTTGATCGTTCAGGCACTTGGTGCTCGATCCTTGTTTCTTCACGGTTAAGGTGAGGGTGGTTTTTGTTTTAGCTACGTAACAAACCCTACAACCCTTATGTGAAAAGCTTTGGCCAAAAACTTATGATTATATATATATGGTTTCCAAATGAAGTTATCGAGTAAATCCTTCTGAATTATGCGTACGAGCGTATATAACTTAAAAATGGTTTTGTAATGAGGCTATGCTCCAAACCGTGTGTCTTCATGCTAGCTACGGATTAGGATGACACGGAGAGGTACGTATATAGCATATGCCGAATTACACGGTAAGGTATGATTCTTATAGTATGTATTGATCGAGTAAACCCTTTTCAAATGATTTATGAATTATGATATGTACTTATGAATTGATATGTTTGGCGAGACACATTTATGATTTATGATTGAACGGGCCCCGGGACTTAGTATATGTGGCTAACCGAGGAAGCAAGGGCTGACGGGGATCCCATATACTAGTCCCACTATTGAACAGCGGTACCGGACCTCGTCAGGAGATTGGCGGGGAAAGGGAGCTGAGTGCCATCTGGGGAGTCATGTAACCCCTTTTGGTCAATGATTGGGTGATCGGGCCTTGCAAACCCACCACCAACCCGGAGGAAGAAGGTTGGAACTTATTTATGATTGAAATGATTGATTGACTGATTGATTATCGATTGATAGGCACTGTGCGGGAAGGCCGGGAATCGGATTGCCCAAACAATATATTTAGGACATGATTTATGGTCTGTGTGTATTATGATATATTGCATGATCGCTTAATCAATATATTAATGATATTTGTCGTACACGGTCGGAGTTTGGATGGAGATTGTGCACGCTCACTCGCCGAGCCTTATATTTATGTATGATTTATGAATGTAATGAATTTAATATGATTTAGTCATAAAATCCGAGCATTGATTAATCATTCTCTCGCCCTTTTAGGGAACTAATCGCAAACAAAACCTTGCTCGGGATTTATGACTTGCATGTGCATGTTTTATATATGTATATCGCTCCTGCTCACTCAGTCTTCTAGAGACTGACCCTCTCCCTCCCCAACACCTTAGTGTGCAGGTTTGGCTTTGGAGTTTCGAGCTAGGCGGAGGTGTCTGGAGTCTTTAAGTGGGTCGAGTTAGGCTAGGAGAGTCTCTGCATTCTCATCTGTATTGGAATTATGTATAATTCATTTCAGTTATATCATGAAATTGGATACCTATGTATTTATTATGAAATTGGCTTTACTGGGTTTTGCTATGATTTAAAAGAGGCCTGAAGAGCCCAAATTCCGTTTATGACTTGTATGATTGAACTTTGGCTTCGCTATGCAATATATTTTGTTGATTGGTTATCATTGCAGGGTCTAGTTCCGCTTAGCTTAGGAGGTTTTTGTGTTTGTCTCCCGTTCGCTAGGGTTTGATACGGGTGCGGATTTACTACTTCGTTACTCGTGTTGAGCCTTAGTGCGGGGGATGTGGCGCCTCACGTGCGGGGTGCTACATTTACCCTTATTTTAGACCTCGCAAATATCCTTCTCTTGTATCAATCTCATTTTCAATTGAGTACTGATTTTGAAAATGCACATCTTGAATTTCCAAAATACATTTGTGATGCATTAAACCACTTAAATAAATCAAAGAAATGTTTGCCATCGTTTATTACATTTTCAATAATTCCACACTTGCAGAGGTATTTGCATATCCATCCTTGATCACGAAATCCAGTTTCCATCAACAATTCCACACTTGCAGAAGCATTTGTATATCCATCCTTAATCACCAAATCCACTTTCCATAAACTCACCAACTCTGGAGGAAAACCCTGGAAAAAACATTGTTATTGAAGGTTTTAAATCTCATTAATTAACATTAAGATACATTGTAACAAATGGTAACATAAAATTACTGCAATAAGAAACGACAATGCAATGAGTTTCTCGGGACTTCCTACTACAAACTACTCTATATTTGATTGACCTTCAAGAAAAGGAGACCTGAAAGCTAAAATCAAAATGAACGCCTCATCTACGAGCTATTTTGAATCGAGGTTGCAAAAATAAATAAATAAAAACTAAATAAGAATAATAAAAACCTCACATTGTTGGTTTTGGTCTTCAATTCAGCCTTTTTACGCTGACTATTCTCTCATTCACATCAATTCATCATGTATCAGTTGTTTTTCCAGTCACTCAATCCTGGAAGCCTCTATCATCTTTAAACTATAAAAACATAGTGTTTAGTTATGCAAATAGACATATATCAAAGCATTAACGATGGATTATACGTGTGTTACAGTACAAACTTTTTATTAAGACTAATCTTCAGTGAAAATTTTCAATCATCGGAACTATCAAAGAGAACATGGCTGACAAAAGGAGAACAGAGTTCAACACTAAAGATATACAAACTAAGTCATGCTCAAGGGCATCCTTTCCCCACTATAAATATGTAAAAGAATTGTTGGAAAACACCTGAGTTATCAACTGTGGTTGGTAACCAAATTCAAGTAAATATAGGCATACTGTGATTAATAAATACTATCAGGCTATCAGCACATCAACAACATGCGTATTCGTGTCATTGCGTAATAAAAGAAGACCAGTAGACAATATTTGATTCCTAAGTACAATTTGTATTACCATCTAAACAATCAATATGTCGACTTCCATTTGCTTCAGTTAATCAATCCTTTCCCCTTCCAACCAAGATCCTTCAACATAAGTTCCTCCTCGTTCTCCATTTCTTTTTCCGCCTCATCACTTAGCTCATGAGCAAATCCCAAAAGATGTAACAAACCATGAGCCTATAGAAAATAAAATCCACTATGACTTGGGGCTTTTAACATATCAAACACCAACCTACTTGTTAAAGTTAATTAACCGGGGATCATTACAGAGTATTTTTAAGTCTAACTACTGACTGTAATTGAACTATTCAAATAACTGAACCCTGTCCCAAATAGATTTTAGTAAATACATGAGTTTTAACAATACTTGTTCCACAAATTATTTACATTCCCCTTCCTTCCAATATTATGCTTTCATCCTAATTATTTGTAGACAATAACTGATGTGAATTAGGACTCCACTAGTATACTAAAGTATAATTAATCAAAACACTTCAACTTTTGATCTTTCTGCATACATATGAACCGAGAATCGCATTTAATCAAAAAAATTCTTCAGATAAATGATGAAAAGCAAATGCACAACCAGCGGGCTGACCAGAATCAAGAATTCACTACATAATACTTTCAAAAAAAACAACCACCTGAGTTTCTCGCTTAACCACCTTTACAAATAGCAAATTTCTATTCGCCTGATTGTTGCGCGCCGTCACCACAAACTTGGCGATCTTTACAACCTCCGGGTCTCTGAGATTCTCGATCCGCTTCCAACCGCTGACCGTGGCTCATTTTGAGCGCTCCACTGAGAATCAAAAACACCAAAATAGAGAGGAAAGCGAACTGGAGATAGCGTGACTTGTGGGCATGCTTTTCTTCGAGTGGGTTCAACGAAGAGAGTGTGTTTGAGGGGAGGCCAAGATTGGCATCAATTTTTTGGGAAAAGGGAACGAGACTTAATCACACCCCCACCCCTAAGATTCAGAACTCAACTTAATCCGTGAACAGTGAGTGAACAGTGCGGGCTTTTTACGGGCTGGAGATTAAGTCATATGGGCCTGCAGGGGTTAATCTTAGATATCAAACACTATATTAAATGGTACAAAAATGCCTAATTGAGGCTAATCTTACCTATCAAAATATAAATACACTTTTTTTCTCCTTTTAAAAGTTCTCGTCCTTCACAATTAATAAAGAGATGCACCTTTAATTTTATTTTTCCTTTTATAAAAATTTCCATGTAAAAAGAAGTCATTGGTTTAAATCTTTTATTTTTAGGAAACAAAACGTCTTTTCGTCTTTAATTTCTTGCTTCCGTAAGAAAAAAGAGACCGTTAACTAAATCTTTTTATTTCCATATGAGAGAAAAAAAAAAAAAAAAAAACAAAAACAAAAAGAGTGGGCTTACAGAGTTATATATAACGAACCCACCTTCGCTGTTTTCAGAGAATCGGGTGCGAGAGGGAAGAAAAGAGATTACAGGAATGGGGGCGGAAGGATACTGGAAGTGGAAGAGAATAATTGTTGAAAGTAGATTTTGCAACGAAAGAAGCACTCGAAGCCACTTCACGGTAAAATTATTCCAATTTCCACAATTGATTTTGATCATTTATAAGAATTTCATGATACGTACGCAAGAGTCCCTTCTGTGCAAATGTTTGCAGATAATTGTTGATGTTCAGTTGTTGCAGGGCCGGTTTATGTCTGTAGTAGATATGGCGGGTTTCTAAAGAGTGCTGGTCTAACTGGGTTCAAAGGCAAAGTGGAGGTTTTGTTTTTCTGATTTTTTTTTTCTTTTTGAAAAATCTAATATGTAGCATAAAAAAGAGTGTTGAATCAATAGAAATAGCGACTCTCGCGTGCCTCCTTAGAGGTAGCAAGTTTGCCATGCTCTTCTTCAGGTATCTATTTTCATCTGCTATCTAATGTTTGACTATTCAGGGATAGTAAAAGATTGAAAGAAGTTTCCATTGCATGGTAAAACTCTTTAAAAACTGATTTTGATCATTTAAAAGAAAAATACATGATATGTAATCCAGATATGAAGAGTCCCTTTTGTTCCATTGCACGGTAAAACTCTTTCAAAACTGATTTTGATCATTTAAAAGAAACACTTGATATGTAATCCACATATGAAGAGTCCCTTTTGTTCTAATGTTCGCAGATAATTCTTGATGTTCCAACTGTTAGAGGCTGCTGGTTATGGCTGTAGATATGTTGGGTTCTGAAATATAGACTATAGAGCGATATGGTCAAACTGGATTCAAAGGTAAAAATCAGGTTTGTTTTATTGAATCATTTTTTGGAATCGATAATATTCAAATGCATTACACACACACTTACATAAATTAAAAACATGCAGAGAGCTTTATCTTTATTGTTGCTGACAAGTGGAATATTGCCTATCAGGTGCTCTTTTTGTTCTTGTTTTAATGCTTTTGTCCTATTTGAGTTAGCTGGGATGGGTTCTGAGTTGGGGTTTATCTACGTTAGTGGTTATTGTTAAACAAAGTGAGATCAGTGGTGCATTCTCTGTGTTGGATCTGCACAAGAATACCTTATCCGGTCAGTGACAGTGTCCTTGTTTTGGATGGCTCTTTGAAGGTTTGGTATCAGTTATTATAAGGAGCTTCATATTGTTATCATTTTAGAGTTTTGTTAAGGTTTAATGAGTGTTGGTATATAAATCAGATCTTGCATAATAGGCAAGAAATTGTTCAATATCTGCAAAAGGGATATTTATGTGATGAATCATGAAGGTGAGCAGGAGAATAGAGGATATGTTTAATGCATCAAATGAAAAGGTTCGTATGTATAAAACATTTAATCAATGTATGATAAATGATAAATGAAGTGTAGTTTCCCTTAACTACTTGATTGTTGCTATCTTTAATTAATATGATACTTAATTTGCATTTTTTATTTTGTTTAAGGGTGTTGAACTTGGGCTTTCAAGGTTGTGGAGATTTATCATCATCTCCAAAATCTCCTGATAGATCTTGGCAAGAGAAGAAAGACTAAGACCAGCTGTTTTCTAATAGCCTCTCTTTGCGTTAGAGTTTCTTTGATATTGTTGCTTATTCTGATCTATCTTACCTATATCTATGCAGATAAAAAGGATGACAATGAGATTTTCTCTATCAGCCAGTCACTGCGAATACATGTGGGTTACCTTTGTGAGCAGAAAATTCTTACGGGTATGTCAAAACTTGATTCTTTATTGATATCTTTACCTGAATCATTATTTGTTAGAGTTTCTTTAACTTCTAATCTTAATTTAGGTTAACTTATTTCGCTTCCCTGTTGCTCAAGGTAGTAAACATAGAGGAAAATAATTGAAAATGAGGAATAAATATTAGAAAAGTAGATGGACTAGTACTATGGATGCAGGTAAGTCAAATTTAAAAAAGTGTTTGATATTTTGGCTGGTAATTACTTTGTTACTTCTAGCGGATTTTATTTCAATTAATTTCTCTCTCTCATGAAATACATTTATATGAAGGATATCTTATGAAATTCTCATGTGGCTAAAGAAAACTTATTTTACTAGCAAACTCCTTCAGAACTGTTTACTACTGTTTGCAGCACATGCTCTTGCGACCTCCTTCAGGTCCCTTCTTCTTGTGTTTTGTTTTGAACTTTTGTATATTTTCAGCCTTGTATGCTTCTAGGTTTGTTATATACTATATATTGTTTTTTGACTTTCTGCTGTTTTTCTATTATAATATGAAAAATAATATTATTTTATTTATTGTTTAATGCTATTTTTTATTATGAATTTTCTCCATTTATGGGCTCTCTTGCTACCTTTAACATCCGGAAGTATGAGGTATGTCCTTTAGCCACTCTGCATCAACAATTCTCTCTGTTTATGGCTCTTTTGCTATGTTTAGCTACTCTTCATCTGTCTGGGATGATTTAGCTACTCTTCTTAGTTGTTTTTTGATATTATCTGAACCTTGTCTATTTATTCATTTTGCATAATTTTCCTAATTTTTTTGAAGATGAACTTGGCTCTGAGCTCAAAGATAATGCACCTAGGGAAGTCCCTCACCTTCCTTTTATTCCTAAAGAAGAGGAAATGAGTGAGGAAGAGTTTGAAAGAAAACATGGATCTGGTTTTGTTACTTATGCAAAAGACAGATATCAGCACAATAACTCCATTGACGGTGACATATATGTATACTCTGCCAAGGATCCTCAACTCAGGAAAGTCAAATGCATGGTCCTTGCTATATACTTTTGGTTTTAAATGAATTAGAATTTCTGCATCCAGTTAGTATGACAAGATTGTTTTCCTTTATTGATCCTTTTTTATGTATTCTTTCTGCTAGGTTGATGGTGAGAGGTATTCAGCTCTCTGTCTTATGCGTAATTCTATGGACTTGGAATATTTGCGAACTAAGCTGCTCATATTATCTGATGGAGGCTGGTTCTGCTTGTAGATACCTAAAAATATTGAGCGAGCTGGTCAAACTTTGATTCAAAGGCAAAAGGCTGGTTTGTTTTCTTGAATCATTTTTTGGAAAATCTATAATATACATATACACAAACTCAAGTATATATATATAATATAACATGCAGAAGGCTTTATACTTGTTGAATCTGAGAAGCAGAATATTGCCTATGAGGGAGGTGCTCTTTCTGTTCTATTGCTAATACTGTGTATCCTATTTGAGGTGGCTGGGATGTTATGAGTTGGGGGTTTATCTACTTTGCAATTCCTTAGAAAAAGGACCATCAGTGACATTCTTCTCGGATTGTCCCTTCGAAACCTTTTGTTAGTGTGAGTTGTGCCACCAAATTCTCTTCATTAACTATTTTTTCGATTCCTTTCTCAGAGTGATCCATATCAAAGACTTCACATAAACATATAATTTGATATGAAAATTAGTCATGAATTCAAAGCAGAAAAGATACTTCATTGCATTATATGAAAAGTACATAATAGTTCCTAAAGATCTAGTACAATAAAACATGTTAATAATGATATATTGCAAGCTAGGAAAAACAACAGTACACCAGAAACATAGCAAAACCTAACTAACTGCCACCAAAATTGCTGCTTTCGTTTTCATCAAAATCGTCGATAAAGTCCGAAGCATCTAGGTGAGTTGAATCACCAAATGAATCGTGATATTCAGTGAAATTTACTTCTTTTCCGTTTCCCTTCAAAGATGCTTTGTATAAGCGGGTAAGATGTTTTGGCACTCGACAAATCCAAGCCCAGTGCCCCTTTGTGCCACATCTATGGCAAGTATCCTCAGGATTCATTGAAGGCCCAGCTTCGTGAACATCTTTTTTGTGGTGTGTCTTATTCTGATGGTACGAGTTTCTTTGAGGGGAGAAGTATGGATAACTCCCTCGGTCTCTTCCACGACCACGACTGCGAGTATTACTCCGGCCTCGACCACGACCATGACCTTGACTTGGTCCATGGTGATTTCTTTGCTTATACTTTGAGGGAATTACAGCATTTGCTTCAGGAAATGCTGTAGCGCCAGTAGGGCGGAATTGATTATTTTTCATCAGCAATTCATTGTTCTTTTCAGCCACAAGAAGGCATGCTATAAGTTCAGAATATTTTGTAAATCCGCGCACTCGATACTGTTGCTGTAAAGTAACATTCGATGCGTGGAATGTGGAGTATATTTTTTATAACATATCCTTCTCAGTGATTTGTTGCCCACAAAACCTCAATTGTGAGACTATTCTGAATATTGTTGAGTTATATTCACTGACTTTCTTGAAGTCTTGGAAGCGTAAAGCGCTCCATTCATCACGAGAGGCGGGAAGCATAACCTCCCTCTGGTGATTATACCTTTCTTGAAGGTTTTTCCATAAGATGCTTGGATCTTTGACCGTTAGGTATTCCATTTTGAGCCCCTCATCAAGATGTCGACGAAGAAAAATTATAGCTTTGGCTTTATCTTGGTTGGAACATTTATTATTTTCTTTAATGGTGTCTAATAGACCCATTGATTCGAGATGCATTTCTACAACAACAATCCAAGGCATATAATTTTTCCCTGTGATATCGAGGGCTACAAACTCAAACTTTGTAAGATTCGACCTGTTGGTAGCTAGTACAAGATAAACGATAACAATCAACACATTTAGTCAAACAGATAATTCATACGATAATTTACATACCAAGCTCAAAAATTAAGCCAACAAGCAGCATGGGAATAACGGGAAATATAATGAAAGCGGTATACAAATCCCTTTATCTTTTCGAGTGATCTCCAATATAGACAAGTATGATAAGAGCAATTACTGAAACTATCACGAAAATTGTCGGAGCCGATAACATCTTGATATGTGCAAAAATAGCAACGAGATCTTCTAGAGTTTTTGAGAGTAAGAACTAGGATATAAAAGTGAATGAATTGAATTTACCAAAATCACCTATTTATAGGAAAAAATTTCCAACTAGCCGTTGCAGACTAGCCGTTACAGAGATATATATATATATATAATTTTTTGTTTTATTTTATTTTAAAATATAGCCGTTGCAAAATTATATATATATATATTTATTTTATTTTGAACACAAGGATGCATAAATATGAAAATTCATAACGATAATTTATGCATGCTTAATATTGATAAAATATGCGCAGAGTAATAATCATATAAGCACAAATATGGACAATTAGGACAAAATTAAGTGCATATAGTTATATGTTGCATAAATGAATAAATCGGCGGCATAACGAGGTATATCTCCGTAATGATACTATGTATAATAACGTAAATAGATCGATAGCATAGGTACGTGAATAAATAGGTACGAAACTTGCATATTTTCTTTTAGTTGATTCGTTGAAGAAACTAGAACGAATGTTGGTTCACCGAAGAAATTGAAAAGATTATTGATTCACCGGAGAAATAAGAACGATCATGCTGATAACGTGTTGCGAAGCAGAATCACAATAGCGCGAACCAACACAAAAATATTGAAGAGAGAACTCTTTATTGAGAGAAACAATAGAAATTGTATTCTGAATCTACTTATTCAACTTATGAAATGAACGTACATGACGCCCTATTTATAGGAAAAGTTTATAGTGTGAATTACTATGATTAATAGCGGTTGACAAATACAATTTGTATTCTACTTCTTAGTAGACAAATACAATTTGTATTCTACTTCTTAGCTAACAATTAGTTGGCAAATGATATTCCACACACTTCCAATTGCGGCTGAATTTGCAGCGCCGCAATCTTGGGCTCTGGATGTAAGAAATAGGGATATGACCGAGGCCTCGGACTCTCTAGACTCCTCTGGTCTCTATCGACCGAGTGAACATGCCCACTACCTTCTACCCCGTTGTCCCCTAGCGTGGGTACTAGGAAGGATGCTCCCTTTGTCCTTTTGTTCTGAGCTAACAAATCGACCAATTACTTTTAAATAACAATCAATCGGGGAATTTGGATACCGTTTGGAGCCACTGTTTCCATCACTGCATCTCTTACTTCTTCCCTCCGGATTAGACCCAAAGGAAGGCCCAGCCCACCGTTACTTGGGAGAGGCTCCATGCTCAGCTGAACTAGTATACGTTTCTACCGTAGGAGCCCAAGATTGCGGCGCTGCAAATTTAGCCGCAATTGGAAGTGTGTGGAATATCATTTGCCAACTAATTGCTAGCTAAGAAGTAAAATACAAATTGTATTTGTCTACTAAGAAGTAGAATACAAATTTTATTTGTCCACTGCCATAATTAATGTATGCATAGTAGTTCACACTATAAACTTGTCCTATAAATAGGGTGCTATGTACGTTCATTTAATAAGTTGAATAAGTCGATTCAGAATACAATTTCTATTGTTTCTCTCAATAAAGAGTTCTTTCTTCAATATTTTTGTGTTGGTTCGCGTTATTGTGATTCTGTTTCGCAACACGTTATCAGCACGATCGTTCTTATTTCTCTGGCGAATCAATAATTGTTCCAATTTCTTCGGTGAACCAACTTTTGTTCTAGTTTCTTCAATGATTCAACTAAAAGGAAAAAGATAAGTTTCGTACCTATTTATTCACGTACCTATGCTATTGATCTATTTACGTTATTATGCATAGTACCATTATGGACATCTATGCCTCGTTATGCAACCGATTTATTCATTTATGCAGCATATAACTATATGCACTTAATTTTGTTCTAATTGTCCATATTTGTGCTTATATGATTATTACTCTGCGTATATTTTATCAATATTAAGCATGCATAAATTACGTTATGAATTTTCGTAATTATGCATCCTTGTGTTCAAAATAAATATATATATATTTTCGCAACGGCTATATTTTAAAATAAAATGAAAAAAAAATTATATATGTAACGGCTAGTCTGCAACGGCTAGTTGGGAGTTTTTTTCCTAGGTGATTTTGGTAAACATAATTCATTCACTTCCATATCTTATTTCTTAATCCCAAAATTCTAAAAGATCCATTTGCCATACTTTTGCATATCAAGATGGTGGCGGCTTCGTTAATTTTCTTTATAGTTATAGTGATAGCATTCAATATATTTTTTCGTAGCGTAGACATCCCGAGATATCAAGATGGTGGCGGCTTCGTTAATTTTCTTTATAGTTATAGTGATAGCATTCAATATATTTTTTCGTAGCGTAGACATCCCGAGAGAGGATCGAGATTTAGTTAATTTCGTTATATTCCTTGTGAATTATGTGTTGCTCATGGCCATAGGATTTGAGCTATTCCTTAAAACTTTTGTATGAATATTCATTTGAATAAATATGTTGATTGTTATCATTTATCTTGTACTAGCTACCAACATGTCAAATCTTACAAAGCTTGAGTTTGTAGCCCTCGATATCACGGGGAAAAATTATATGCATTGGATTGTTGATGTAGAAATGCATCTCGAATGAATGGGTCTATTAGACACCATTAAGAAAATAATAAATGTTCCAACCAAGATAAAGCCAAAGCTATAATTTTTCTCCGTTGACATCTTGATGAGGGACTCAAAATGGAATACCTAACGGTTAAAGATGCAAGCATCTTATGGGAAAACCTTCAAGAAAGGTATAATCATCAAAGGGAGGTTATGCTTCCCGCCTCTCGTGATGAATGGAGCGCTTTACGCTTCCAAGACTTTAAGAAAGTCAGTGAATATAACTCAGCAATGTTTAGAATAGTCTCACAATTGAGGTTTTGTGGGCAACAAATAACTGAGGAGGATATGTTAGAAAAAACATACTCCACATTTCACGCATCGAATGTTACTTTACAGCAACAGTATCGAGTGCGTGGATTTACAAAATATTCTGAACTTATAGCATGCCTTCTTGTGGCTGAAAGATTAATGAATTGCTTATGAAAAATCATCAATCCCGTCCTACTGACGCGACAACATTTCCTGAAACAAATGCTGTAATTCCCTCAAAGTATGAGGAAAGAAATCACCATGGACCAAGTCGTGGTCGAGGCCGGAGTAATACTCGGTCGTGGTCGTGGTCGTGGAAGAGGCCGAGGGAGTTATCCATACTCCTCCCCTCAAAGAACCCCATACCACCAGAATAAGACACACCACAAAAAGGATGTTCACGAAGCTGGGCGTTCGATGAATCCTGTGAATACTTGCCATAGATGTGGCACAAAGGGGTACTGGACTCGGATTTGTCGAGTGCCAGAACATCTTGCCTGCTTATACAAAGCATCTTTGAAGGGAAAAGAAATAAATTTCACTGAACATCACGATTCATTTGGTGATTCAACTCACCTAGATGCTTCGGACTTTACTGACGATTTTGATGAAAATGAAAACGACAATGTTGGTGGCAGTTAGTTAGGTTTTGCTATGTTTCTGGTGTACTGTTGTTTTCCCTAGTTTGCATTTTATCATTATTAGCATGTTTTATTGTACTAGATCTTTAGGAACTATTATTTAATTTTCATATATTGCAATATGAAGTATCTTTTCTGCTTTGAATTCATGACTAATTTTCATATCAAATTATATGTTTATATGAAGTTTGGATATGAATCACTTTGAGAAAGGAGTCGAAAGAATAGTTAATGAAGAGAATCTGTGCATACCTGATATTGACACAACTCACACTATTCTTAAAGATAAAAGGTTCTTTTCACGGTTAAACCCAACAAGGACCACTGTGAATACAATATCAGGTCTTTCTGACCTGACTGAAGGAATTGGCAAGGCAAACTTTTCGTTACCGAATGGTACAAAGTTCTTAATAGAAAATGCCGATATGTAAATTGTACATTTTTATAGGTATGTCCCTTAGCTACTCTACATCATGTTTCCAATATGTACATTTTTATTGCCAAAAAGATTGAAATTCTTATTGAGTAGATTGGTCAATTACTGCAATTTCGATAGACATCTCTAAGAAAGCAAAACCTGTGTGTTAATATTCCTTAAAGTGGACTGGATCTTGTTTTGATATGTATTATAGTACTTAATAATCTGGAACCATATCTTCTACCGATGTGGTTATACGCACCAAGTTTAACTTATAGATAGTTTTATCCCTCTTGCATGTTTCTTTCATCGGGGTAGATATGAATTTTTCTGTTTCCTAATCTTGAAACAGTTTTTTGAAGATGAATTTGGCTCTGAGCTCAAGGATAATGCACCTGGGGAATCCCTCACCTCCTTTATTCTTAAAGAAGAGATGAGTGAGGAAGAGTTTGAAAGACGGATCTGATTTGGTTACTTATGCGATGGACAGATATCAGCACAATAACTCGATTGGCAGTGACATATATGTGTCCTCTGCCAAGGATCTTCAAATCCGGAAAGTCAAATGCATGGTCAATGCTGTATACTTTTGGTGTTAAATGAATTAATTTTCTGCATCCAGTTACTGTGAGAAGATATTTTTCCTTTATTAATTCCTGTTTTATTTATTCTTCTGCTAGGTTGATGGTGAGGCATAAGTTTACGGATCAGCACAAGAATAACTTATCTGGTCAATGACAGTGTCCTTGTTTTGGATGGCTCTTTGAAGGTTTGGTATGAGTTTATTATTAGAAGCTTCATATTGTTATCATTTGAGAGTTTTGTGAAGGTTTGATGACATTAGTATATAAATCAAATATTGCATAATAGGCAAGAAATTGTTCAATATCGGCAAAAGGGATACTGCATTTATGTGATGAAAGTGAGCAGGAAAATTGAGGATATGTTTAATGCAACAAATGAAGAGGTTCATATGTATAAAAACATTTAATCAATGTATGATAAATGAAGTGTGGTTTCGCTTAACTACTTGATTGTTGCAGTCTTTAATTAATGTGATACTTTGCATTTTTTTATTTTGTTTCAGTTGAACTTGGGATTTCAAGGTTTTGGAGATTTATCATCATCTCCAAAATCCTCCTGATAGATCTTGGCAAGAGAAGAAGACTAAGACTAGCTGTGTTTCTAATACCCTCTTTTTGCCTTAGAGTTTCTTTGACATTGTTGCTTATTCTGATCTATCTTGCTTATATCTATGCAGATAAAAAGGATGACAATCAGATGTTCTCTGTCAGCCAGTCACTATGAATACATTTGGGTCATTTAAAAGGTTACCTTTGTCAGCAGAAAATTCTTACGGGTATATCAAACTTGCATCTTAGTTGACATCTTTACCTGAATTTTTATTTGTGAGAGTTTCTGTAACTTCTAATCTTAATTTAGTTTAACTTATTTTGCTTCCCTGCTGCTCAAGGTAGTAAATATAGTGGAAAATAATTGAAAATGAGGAATAAGTATTAGAAAAGTAGATGGACTAGTAACATCTTTTTAGTTTAAGTTGATTGTGCACGCAGGCAAGTCAAATTTAAAAAGTGTTTGATATTTTTGGACCGGTAACTACTTTGTTGCTTATATCGGATTTTATTTCAATTGATTTCTCTCACTCATGAAATACATTTATCTGAATGATATTTTATGAAATTCTCATGTGACAAAAAAAAAACCTTAGAATTGTTTACTATTGCTTGCAGCACATGCTCTAGTGACCTCCTTCAGATCCCTTCTTTTTGTATTTTGTTTTGAACTTTTATGTTTTAAAATTTTTGTGTATCTCCAGTCTTGTATGCTTCTAGGTTTGTTATATAATGTATTTTGTTTTCTGATTTTCTGTTGTTTATCTATTATAGTAGGAAAAATAATGTTTTTTATTTATTGTTTAATGCTATTTTTTGTTATGAATTTTCTCTATTCATGGGCTCTCTTGCTACCTTAAACATCCGGAAGTATAAGTTATGTCCTTTAGCCACTCTGCATCAACCATTCTTTCTGCTTATGGCTCTCTTACTACGTTTAGCTACTCTTCATCTATTTGGGATGATTTAGCTACTCTTCTTAATTGTTTTTTGATATTATCTTAACCTCGTCTATTTATTCATTTAGCATAATCTTCCTAATTTTTTTTTTGAAGATGAACTTGGCTCTGGGAAAGTCCCCCACCTTATTTTTATTCCTAAAGAAGAGGAAATGAGTGAGGAAGAGTTTGAAAGAAAACATGGATTTGGTTTTGTTACTTATGCAAAGGACCGATATCAGCACAATAACTCCTTTGGCGGTGTCATATATGTGTACTCTGCCAAGGATCCTCAACTCAGGAAAGTCAAATGCATGGTCGATGCTATATACTTTTGGTTTTAAATGAATTAGAATTTCTGCATCCAGTTAGTTTGACAAGATTTTTTTCCTTTATTGATTCTTTTTTATGTATTTCTTTCTGCTAGGTTGATGGTGAGAGGTATTCAGCTCTCTGTCTTATGCGTAAGTTTATGGACTTGGAATATTCGTGAACTAAGCTGCTGATATTATCTGTTGGAGGCTGGTTTTGCCTGTAGATACCTAAAAATATTGAGCGAGCTGGTCACACTTGATTCAAAGGCAAAAGGCTGGTTTGTTTTCTTGAATCATTTTTTGGAAAATCTATAGTATACATATACACACACTCAAGTGTATATATATGTATATTTTATAACATTCAGAAGGCTTTATCCTTATTGAAGCCGAGAAGCAGAATATTCCCTACGAGGTGCTCTTTCTGTTCTATTTCTAATACTTTATATATCCTATTTGAAGTGGCTGGGATGGTTATTAGTTGGGGGTTTATCTACTTTGCAATTCCTGGTAAGGACCCTCAGTGAAACAAACTGAGCCAGATGGTGCATTGCCTCTGTTGGATCAGCACAAGAGTACATTATCCGGTCAATGACAGTGCCCAAGTTTTGGATGGCGCTTTGAAGGTTTGGCATCAGTTTCTTATTAGAAGCTTCATATATTGTTATCATTTTAGAGCTTGGTGAAGGTTTGATGAGCACTAGTATAAATCAAATATTGCAGAATAGGTAAGGAAAGATCTCCAAAAGCGATACTACTTTTATGTGATGATAGTGAGCAAGAGAATTGTGGTTATATTAAAGGCATCAAATGAAAAGGTTTGTTTGTATACAGTTAATGAAGTGTATTTTCTTCATGACCACTTCATTGTTGCAGTCCTTAATCAATGTGATACTTAATTTGCATTTTTAATTTCATTGCAGGTTATTAAACCTGGGCCTTCAGGTTTTTGAGATTCGTCATCATCTCCAAAATCTCCTGAAAACAGATCTTGGCAAGAGAAGAATACTAAGAGCAGCTGTTTCTAGATAGCCTCTGTTTGCCTTAGAGTTTCTTTAAAGTTGTTGCTTATTCTCATCTATCTGTCCTATTCTATGAAGATAAACAGTATGACCATGAGATTTTCTGTGTCAGCAAGTCACTACGAATATGTGTGGTTCCTTTAAAGGGTTATCTTTGTCATCAGAAAATTCTTACGGGTTTGTCAAACTTGCATCTTTATCGACATCCTACCCGAATCTTTATTTTAGAAGTGTCCCTTGTACCATTATAGATATAGAGCGAGCCGTCTTCTTCTTCTTCTCTCTCTCTTTTAGTTTTTTTAAGGTTTTGTCATTTTTCAATCTAATTATGTTTTCTATGTTTGTAGAGAAAACAGAGACTACTCTACGATCATTATGAAGCTCTCCAAGAAAGCGTTACAAAGAATTTCACCTCTTGATGCAGGTTGCTCAAGCAAGTAATGTTGCAACCCCTTGTCGTCGTCGTCTTCCCTGTCACTCTTAGTATCTTTTTTAAGTTTCTGTCATTTTTCCATTTAATTATGTTTTTAGAGAAAGCAAAGACTACTTTACCATCATGAAGACGCTCCCAAAGAAAGCAGAACAAAGAACTTCACCTCTTGAAGTTGGTTGTTGTTCAAGCAAGTGATGCTGCAATTCCCATGTGTCCGTCTTCTTCTCCCTTCTCCCTTTCTCTCTCTCTCTTTTTTAAGGTTACCTCATTTTTCAATTTAATTTCTATGTTTATTTCTTTTTCTGTCATGGTGTTAATTGGTTTTTTCTGTTTTCAATCCCATATTCTGTTTCCTTTTTTATTTTCATTTTCATATAATTTAGTTTCCTTTTCTTATATGCTTTTAAATAGATTCCTGTGTTCTTATTTTAATCTAATCTAATTTTCTTTTTTTGATTTTAAGCTTGTTATTTTGTTTTATGATTTATAATTCTTTTAGTTGTAATTTCTTTTTCATTTTTCTGTTAAATTCTTTATGTTACTAATATCTTTTACTTTTTCAATTTTTTTAATTTTAGTTTATTTCTTTCGTGTCATTAATTCTTATTCTGTTCTTTAATATAAATTTCTTTTCTTTTGTGCTTCAATTTATTGTACTCATTAACTTCTTGTACATATCATTTAGTGTTTTTATTTCAGATTCAGTTTGGTCTGCCAATTTCAACTATCCCAAGTGGCAACCCTTCGCATATTGCTCACTCCATCTTGCTGGCGACTTCTCTGGATAATTTCAAGAGCTTGCAGTTGTTATCTTCACCAATTAAATTATTTGAGGTAAGTTTCCTTCATTTCTTTAAAGAGGTTGAACCGTTCAAATGAATGAGATATATTGATTGAGTCTTCTTGAATTTTTTTTTTGTTTGTTGATATTCGCAAGCATGTGTTGGGAAGATGACTCAGGGTAGTTCGTTGAAAATCGCAAATGTATAACATGAGGGTAGAAATCGAGTTTAGACCATTTTATCATATTATTTGACTGTAAACTACGTCACATATCGTATTAACATCCAATCTCTTAATACAGTATGGTGGACTTACCACGACGTCATGAAGGCCAAGTATTGGGAATAATTTCTCGTATTCTGCCGGGTATGTTATATAAGATATTTCTTTTTTCGATTTTCTGTTGTTTCTCTATTATAATAGAAAAAACTGATGTTATTCTATTTATTGTTTAATGCTATTTTATTGTTATGAATTTTCTCCATTTATGGGCTCTCTTGCTGCCTTTAGCATCCGGAAGTATAAGGTATGTCCTTTAGCTACTCTGTATCAACCATTCTTTCCATTTATGGCTCCATTGCTATGTTTTGCTACTCTTAATCTATTTGGGATGATTCTCTGAGAGACAACTTTATCAGAACTTGTCTATTTGTTAATTGTGCAATAATTTTCCTAATTTGCATATCATACTTTGACCTGACTTCCCGTTTTCATTGCATAGGTTTGCAGATAGTTCTTATGCAGCTACAACACCTTGCCACTGTATGCATTACCTACTGGGGCACAAGACTCTGATTGGCAAAGTCACAAAACCTAGGTAATATTAATCTCTTTTTCCATTGCAAGATGCTCTTCGATACTTCAACTAGCTCATCGTCACATTGAATATATTTACATGAAGTAATAGTCGACTCACTGTCTTTTTATAAATATATGTAGTGCCTGGTCTAGTGATGACCATCACTCGAGATGTGTGTCAAGTAGCAAACCACTTTTTGTTGTTCATATTCTATTCAATAAGCATGTTATCCTTTTGAAGTTTCTACATTTCAGAATGTGTAATAATTGGATACTAAATCACTTCAGGAACTTCTTATTTGTATCATGTAAATGCTTACATCTATCTTGTATAACTCAATCTCGTGTGGAAACACAGTTTTTCTTATTTCATGACTTTTTAGTGGTTTTGCGGATTTTAGAATTATTTCATGTACCTTACTCATTATTGTAGAGAAAACAGAGACTACGTTACCATCATTAAGAAGCTCTTCAAGAAAGCAATACAAAGAATTTCACCTCTTGAAGTTGGTTTCTCAAGCAAGTGATGCTGCAATCCCCATGTCGCCGTCTTCTTCTCCATTTCCCTCTCACTCCATCTCTCTCTTAGTTTTTGTAAGGTTCTGACATTATTCAATCTAATTATGTTTTTTATGTTTGAAGAGAAAACAGTTACGATCATTAAGAAGCTCTTCAAGAAGACAGTAAAAAAAAAATCACCTTTTGAAGTTGGTTGCTCAAGCGAGTGACGCTGCAATTCGCATGTTAATTGTAATTATGTTTTCTATGTTTATTTCTTTTTCTATCATGGTGTTAATTTTTCTCCTGTTTTTAATTTTTCAACTTCATATTGTGTTTCTTTTTTTATTTTCATTTTCATATAATTTATTTTGCTTTTCCTATATGCTTTTAAATAGATTCCTTTGTTCTTTTTTTAATTTTATGTTTGTTGTTTTGTTTTACGATTTAGAATTTTTTTAGTTCTAGTTTCTTTTTCATTATGCTTTTAAATTCTTTATGTTATTAAAGTCTTTTATGTTTTTCAAGTTTTTTAATTTTAGTTTTGTTTCTTTCCTATCATTAATTCTTATTTTGCTTTTTAATATAATTTCCTTTTCTTTTGTGCTTTTAGTTGGATTCATTTTGATTTATTTATTATTTTTGTATTTCTGTTTGTTTTCTTCAGTTTCTTAACTCAATTTCTACTTTTGGCTTAAGTAAATTTTGCTTTCTTGCAATGCTTTAATTTCTTGTATTCACCAACTTCGTGAACATATAATGCAGTGTTTTTTTTTTTTCATATTCAATTTGGTCTCCCAATTTCAACTATCCCAAGTGGCAACCCTTGACATTCGCAAATATGTGTTACATTGGAAGATGACTTCGGGATAGTTCATTTGGAAACTGTGTGTGTACAACATGAGGGTAGAAATTGAGCTTACTCCATTTTATCCATGCTTCAGAACAGTTTCTAGAAGGTGCATCCTACAATGATGTTATTTGACAGTAAACTGTTATTGGGAATAATTTCTTGTATTCTGCCAGGTATGATACATAATACGTTTCTTTTTTCGATTTTCTGTTGTTTATTATAGTAGGAAAACTTTCTTTCTACCTTTAGCATCTGTAAGTATAAGGTATGTCCTTTAGCTACTCTGCATCTGCTATTCATATGAACCTTGTCAATTTATTCGTTATGCAGCATAATTTTCCTGATATGTATATCATACATTCTTAAACATGACTTCTCGTTTTTCGTTGCGTAGGTTGGAGGGTAATTCTTATGCAGCTACAGCACATTTCCAGTCTCTGTCATTGGCTACTCGGGTACAAAACCCTGATCAGCAAAGTAACAAAAGCTAGGTAACGTTAATCTCTTTTGGCACTGTTAGATGCTGTTCGATACTTCAACTGGCTCACTGTCACATTATATATCCATGAGCAGAATTTTCTCAACATGAAGAAGCTGACTTGGGATCATGTTTTTAGCTTTACGAACAGGCCTATACTGATCAGTTCTCATTACAGGGATTTGGGCACACTGATGAAGCAAATTATTTGACGTAAGCTTCCTTCATTTCGCAGAAGATGTCGAATCCTTTTGAAGTAATGGGATTTACTGTTGATTCTTTCTGAACATTTTGTTTTATTTGTTTATTGTTTGGCATTTTTTTTGGCTCTTGCTCCTTTCAGCATGATTTCTTGTACTCTGCTCACTGTTGTACAGAAACAGAGACTATAATGGCATCACAACGAAGCTCTTCAAGAAATCAGTATTCATGTGAAGAATTTCACCACTTGAAGTTGGTGTGTTTGTTACAGTTTTTCTATTTCAGAGGAAAATTTGTTATTCTCAACCAAATAAATTTAAATAAACTTACAAAAAATAACATAAAACTAAAACATAAACATAAGGTATGAAATAAATATACATGAAATATTTATTTCGATTTATACTTATGGATAATATATAAATATCATATTAAATTATATTTTTTAAATTAAAAAATATAAATTTAACTAATATTATAAATATATCATCATATTTTCAATATTGTTACAATTTACCTCATGAGGGTAGGATCGAAATTTTTAAAAATAATTTTATTAACATCATCAAAATTTAATACTATCATTAACGATTGAGGTAATTCGTAAGAGTGTAAATCTCAAAGGGATATTTGTAATTTCTCAAATCTTAAAGAAGAATCTATATTTTCACCTTATTTGAGGGAGCTATTTGTAATTATACTATACAATAATTTAACCATCTAACGAATGGGAAATTCTTTGCTGAGCTGGCTATTCCTACACCCGGCTCCAACACCATGTTAAAATATATATATATATATTTTAACATGGTGTTGGAGCCGGGTGTAGGGAACACCCTGCTCAGCAAAGAATTTTCCTCTAACGAATTACTTGAAACAAATTTAGCCCAACCATTACAAAGAGTTAGAGGTAGAATGCTTCTCATTATTGTTATCATTTTCATTTGGTATAATTAACAATTAGACCCATTGCTATTGCGGACAGTATAGGCTATACTTAAGGATAGGTATGAATAGTTTTAGTTCAATTAAGAAACCTTTCATAATTGAGACTTTTAAGAAAAAACTCACTAAAAACAGTATTAAATAAGTATGAATACACAAGTTTGAGGATACAAAGCAAGAAATAGCAAACTTCCTCGCATCGAAGAAATTCTTGATGGACTTCAAAACATCAGTAACTAAAACAAAAGCCAGCTAGAAAGGTACTTATTTATAGAAATATATAAACAAGTCTTGACACTTAAAATCTGTTGGATACTGCAGCAATCATAGAGGTCCAACCAACTTATACACACAATTAACATCACGCAACAAAATCTACCTAAATACACACAGCACACGGATTACTTAAATGTGCTCAGAATTCCCTATCTGGGAAGAGGATGGGTGCAACGAGCGACCAGATAAACAACGCAGCAGTAGCCCAACTGGTTATGATACGAACCCACACAGAAGCCCAGCCTACATCCACCAATTTTCCACTCTCTCCCACGGATGTGGACCAACCTGTAAGGAGCATGGCAGAATACATGCTAGCTAGGGAGAAGATCAAGTGGAAAAACGAGTATGAATATGTCACTGGCTTTGTCTTCTCGTTTTCTTCGTGCTGCTCGTCTGCCTTGTCCAATGGTAGCAAAGGCTTTCCTGAACCTGAACAAGAATTTGAAATACAGATTCTAGTCATAAACGCCTCATAAAACATGAAATACCAAAACTGTGTATCCTTATTGTACTAAAAACAATGCATAATGCCTTTGTAGCCCAACTGAAATAAGTATGTTTAACTTAGAGGGTGTCTGTCTGAGCCAGGTTATAGATTTTAAGAGCTTAGAAATTTTAAATAGAGAGCTGTTCCCGTGTTTACGACTTGTTAAAAGAGAAAACTTAAGATCTCATCACTTCCCCTTAACTTGATCATATTAATTTGTCCAACTTGCAGTTATGGAACAGCTTCAATTGGACACAGGCATTTCTCATGTGCATATTTGAAAGCTTAAAAAGTAAATGAGTAACTAATCAAGCCTCACCTGCTCGGGGAGAGCTTGGAGGGGAAAGCAAAGTGGTAGAAGATCCAGCACGAACAGCAGAATAAACAACAGATAGCACAGTTGTAAGCAGCCCAAGAGCTAGACTGCTTGTTGAAACTGCTTTAGAATGCTTGTGAAGACCATTGCATTCGTAGTCCCTAGGTTCACTGGCAAGCCCACTGTAGCAGAGGTACATGCAGTACAAGGATATAACTGAAGAAGGCAAAATACTTCCACTTACCTGCATCATGAAAGTATATATTAAGAATAGAACATCATTATATAAGTATTAAAAACAAATAGCTAACAGATATTGACTCAGCTCCAGCAATATTTATAACAAAAATATTTGAGAGTTTGATTAAAAGAGGCTATGTTCTTTATAGCCAGAGCAAGTTTAGAAGCTTACTGATGGATGCAATGTGACGATAGCAAACACGAAAACGAAAATCAAAGTCATCACGATAAAAAATGTGTTCAGTCCACAATCATGACCAGATGGCGTAAAGAGATAAAAGAGCAAGCCAGAGAAGGAAAAGGTTGCCACATAGCATACAAGTGAAACCACAAGCAAAGCCATGTACCTGTGTGAAGTAATAAAGTGAATCGAGTTAATTCAAGATCTCAAGACTGCAAAATTTTCACTACTTCAAACTGACAAGCCTGGAAATAGTTACAACAAAAATGAATGACTCACCAAAACTGTTCGTCATATCCAACCCATTTGTCGTTCCACCCATGAACAAAATCCAACAGAAGAACAACTTGAACAAGAAGGAACAATCCTGAGCCGAACTTTGATGTTGCCTCTGCATTTGTAGTCCCAAATTAAAAAGCACATAGTAAATACAGTAAACCAAAACAGCTAGATAGACTTTAAGGCCACCTTAATTTTTTATTTTTTTTTTATAAAAAAAAAATTGAGCATTTCAAGCGCATCAACTCCATCTGTAGCAACTAACAATAAAGTCCCGAACCATCACATTAAAAACTGAACTAACTGCCATACTCTAGAAAGTATATAGCTTACCATAGAAGCTGATGATCCCATTTGGAAGAAAGAACATCAGTATAACCAAAATGCACCAGCTAATAATTTTCATCATCCAACCCCCATGGTGCACGCTGTCACGGGGATCCCTTTGGTTCTTGACGCCAATCATAAAAATAGCAAGGAAAGTGAAAAAGAGGAAGTTTCCCAAGCTCACTCGTAACACCGCATCTGTTTCAAACCACTCTCTATCCGGTGTCTGGGCAAAATGATTGATCCCTGAAAAATAATCATTAGTCCATTATATTTCCAGCATTAGTACATACTAACACGAATTGATTTCATACAACATCCTCTCAGAAGCTTTCACAATGTTTTCAGTTAACTTCAGTCATTTTGCATGATTCAATTGTTCAAAACACATCAATTTGTGCTACACTCGAGCACAGACAAATAATATCAGCAAGAAAGACCTAGCAATAGCAGCAACCCAAGGATCACACAACTGCAATTACAAAGTTTCCAAGCTACACAGAGAAATAAAAGGATCTTTTTTTTTCACATTTCATTTTTCGTAAGATTTTATTCTTCACATAAATACAATAATCAACCCAACTTACACAGAATTAGAGGTTATTAACACAGAAAATAATGTGGTAGCAAAGGCAACGCATGCAATTCTCAGAATTCAGCTTAGACATATCGAAAAGATTAAATAATAACAAAATCTTACAGGGAATCTTCTCCAAGAGGGGGGCGGCAACCTCACGAAGAATCCAGGAAACAATCAGGGAAAGTGCAAAAAGACCACAGTAAGCAATTCGAGCTGAGCGACGACTGATCCCCGAAACCACCGTGCGGCAAGCGTCGCAAGCGCAGGCCGCGCAGCATGAGGCTAGGCATGAGGCCGCCCACATCTTTCTTCTATACAAACCTCAGCGATCACCGATCAAATCGATTTTTTAAATACAATTCAAAACCCTAGAGCTGCCAAGATCAATTGATATATTAGCTTGATTTCCAAACCCTAGCAAAATAACATCAAAATCGAAACAAGAATCAAAACCCTAACAGATAATCTAATGATCCCCAAATTAATCACGGTATAAACCCAGAAACACACAAGTACCTAAAAAAAATTCATGCATACATACAGACACGAGAGACGCAAACATACCTTACTGTGGGAGGAGGAATTGGAGATGGTCAATATGCGTGTAAGCGGCAGAGGAGAATAATAGGAAACCGATGAATAGACATTGATCAATTTGGTCTGCTTTATATTTTGGGTAACTTCACTTGTGCCCTTTACTTTTTTGTATATTGCTAATTGACCCCAAAACGGGGAGTATCGTAATCTTGTGGTTGCTTTGGTCTCAAATTGGATGATGCGTGTGAATTCCATGCTCCATATTCTAATTTATAAGGAAACTAGTTATAAACTCGGGGAATTCCCGAAAACTCCCCAAATGATAAGTCCAATTCCTTTTAGCTCCCCATTTTCAAAAATGATGTATTAAAACTCAAGAATCGCGTATCTAAAACCCCAAATGATGTATTTGAAATACAAGAAAAAAATCACGTATCTAAATCCCAGAATCGCGTATCTAAATCCCAGAATCGTGTATCTAAATACCAGAATCGCGTATCTAAAACCCCAAATGATGTATTTGAAAATGGGGAGGTAAAAGGAAGTTTTCAAACCCATGGGGAGTTTTTAAACATTCCCCCTTATAAACTGGTGTCAAGGCCAAATTTTTATAAAAATATAATCAAAAAATCAATTAAAATATATTATTAAAATAATAATTATTAAACCAAAATTTTATTTAAAATATTTAAATAGTAAGTAAAAATATTATATAAAAAAAATATTACTGAAATTAAAGAGAAATTTATTAATAAAAAATAGATATGATTATAAATTTTATAAAATAATAAAAAATAAAATGTTATTTAAGAATATATGAAAATTACATTTCTTAAAATTAAAATAACTAAAAATAAAACTCTAAAATTGTACCATAAATTTCCATGTATATAAAGAAAATAAAATATGTTACAAAATTTGAAAAAATTTCACAAATAAATTTATATATGCAAAAAGATATAAAGATATCATGTAGAATCAAAATATATCATATTATTATTTAACAATTGTCAAAATAGAATATTGATTGTACCGAAAAATGACTAAGTAACCTCCTCGTATTTTAGACTATCCATGTCCTCGTATTCCTAAAACTGACTAAGGCAAGGGCTCGTCATACCAAGTGCTCAGCTCGTAAGTGCTTAGTACACTCCTTAAAATTGGCTAAGGCAAGCCCTCGTTCTATCGAGGACCCAGCTCGTAAGTGCTTGACATAACTCCTAAAATTGACTAAGGGAAGGCCTCGTTCTGTCGAGGGCCCAGCTCGTAAGTACTAAGCATAACCCCTTAAAATTGGCTAAGGGAAGAGCTCGACTTGTAAGTGCTCGGCGTGTAAGCGCTCGCTCTTGAGCGCTTAGCACGAGCCCAACGTCGACGGTTATCCCCACTCGCCAACCACCCCACGACCTAAGTACATGGTCCGCGATCCTCGCGCCCACTAAATCAAATCGAACTCGGACCAATTCAAACCATGAATATAAATATCACTTCTGTCACCAGAGTCGGGACACACAAAATTACATACCGAAACTCTGCCAAATTTTCGACTCAACTCCCTTCAATCCAAACTATCGGATTTGGTAAAAGAACCCACACTTAATTGATCCGTCGGAGATTCGAAGCCGATTACACACTTTCGAAGGCGACCAATTTCCGGCGTTATCAGTTTGGCGCCGTCTGTGGGAAACCACCGGATTTCCCAATCTTTCTCAAAGTTATTCTCTTTATTTTCGTTTGGAAGATGACAGGATCTGAAACTCGAGGTCATGACGAGCGCAGCTCTAGCTTGCCGCCGCGACTATCCCCAGCCCGAGTAAGTCAAGCGAATATCAACGTGAGTCAAGCGAACATCGACGTGCTACGCCACCTGCCGCCGGCTTTCCCGCATAAGAGAAACCGCACCGGAGCCACCGTGGACTTCAATCTACCCGTCCACTCCTTGCAAGCCCTCGGCACCGGAATGAATCAAAGTTTAAACATTCCGGCAGGCATAAACCCGCTGCTACTGAACCCATTGTTGTTTAACCCGGTATGGGGGCTTCAGGATGGAATGCAAGCCCAGATCGGAGGAGTCCAGGCCACCATTGCTCCACCTCGCACTACCGTCGTGACGAGCGGAGCAGAGCGCACGGCCAACCGGCCGCTACAAGAGGAACCGCCCGTTCGAACGGATCCCCCACCCGTTCGTACAGGGGCAAATCCAACGGTAGCGGGACCGAGCCGAGTGAGAGACCCTATCCCACCTCCGGGCGGTGATGACCAAGTCCCGTTTGTGCGGCGCGATGGGAAACAGACTATGGTGGAAGACGAGGAGGAACCGGATTCTCTCAATCCCGCTCAACATTCAAAAACTCAAGTAGGGGAGAAAGAGAATGACCGTCTCACTCAGTTAGAAGAGGAGAACCAGAACTTGCGTGCTGCCTTGAGCAAGGTCGTAGAAGGGTCGCACGTTGGTGACCAAGAAGAGGTCCATCATCGACATGCGCGACGTCGAGACGAGGAAGTTCATCATCGGCGTCGGGATGAGGAAGTGGTCGATAAGCCTCGACGTCGTCCAGTACAAGGCGATCGGGAGAGACCTATCGAACTCTCCCCTCGTCGAAGGAATAGACGACCTCGAAGATCGAGGGCTGAGCGAGCCTCACCATTTTGCGAGGAGATATTGATGGCGCGAGCAGGAAATTCTAAGGTTCCCACCAACGTTCCTCGCTATGATGGTACGAGTGATCCCGAGGAGCATTTAACAGCCTTCGATCACCTCATGCATTTGTATGAACATTCATTGGACTTCTGGTGCAAAATCTTCGTTACTTCGCTCTCAGGAACAGCCTATGATTGGTTCAAGCGACTTCCCCCGGGCTCGATTCGGAGCATTGATGACTTGTATGAACAATTCGATAGCCATTTTAGCCCTCTGAAGGAGACCAAGTTGCCTACCACATACCTTTGGAATGTGGAGCAAGGTCCCAATGAAACTCTAAGGGAATTCTTTGCTCGTTTTGGTGCTGAACTAACCAAGGTTGAAAGTCCGTCTGGCGACTTCTTGAGGCAAGCGGTTTACCAAGGGCTGAATAACTCCAAGATCAGTACGGAATGTGGAGATGCTATTGCTCGTCAAAGACCTAAGGACATGATACATCTTCGGAGGATAGCAAGCGAGTACATGGAGCAGGAAGACATGGCTCGCATGAAACGAGCGCGTGTCCAGGATAGACTATCAAGAAGCTCAAATATCCAGGATAGACTATCAAGAAGCTCAAATAGGGAAGAGCGCAGAGAACGGCGAGCAGGACCCCTCCCGGGGGGACCACGAGTTGAACTTACCAAACGCAACTCCGAGATCTTGAACATTGCCGGCTCAAAGATCTTCAGAAAGCCTCGTCCGATGCCCCAAAGCGAGAAAAACTCCCGTTCCAACAAGTATTGTACGTTCCACCAACAGAATGGACACGATACAGATGAGTGCATCAGCTTGGAGAAGGAGATCCAACGTTTGGTAGCTGGTGGCAAGCTATCAGAATTTGTTAAGTCCATGGATCGGCATCATAAAGGGCGAGGAGGCAGAGCACACTCTCGTTCGCGCAGTCCTCGCAAGTCTCGTTCGCGCTCGCGCAGCCCTCAGCGCGGTCGACGAGCAAGTAAAGGCACTAAACAAGCACTTGATGATAACATGCCCATTCGTGGAGTGGTTAATATGATTTCCGGAGGGGCAACAAATGGTGATACCAAGACCTCGCGAAAGAAAGCAGGACGCCGATTTAGCCAAGAGCCTAACACTCCTGCTCAACACATCTTCCATATTGAGAAAGGCGAGGTCCTGGGTTTTACAGATCGAGATTTTGATAATGTCGTAGTCGACGAGGATGGTGAGTGCCCGGATTGTCCAATGGTAATCAATGTCGACATCTACAACACCCAAGTCAAAAGGGTATTGGTAGATAGTGGCAGCTCGGTGAACGTCTTACCACTCTCCACCTTCAAAAAGTTATGTGGAAATGATGTCACTCTGGATGCCGTAGAGACCCCTCTCCTCGGCTTTGGCGGATCAGAGCTATACCCGCTCGGCCAAGTAAGATTGGCGAGCTCCTTAGGTTGCGCCCCAAGAAGAGCCACGGTCCCATTGATCTACACGGTGGTCGAGGTTAACCTCCCATATAACGTGATCCTTGGGAGACCCGCTCTTGCGAAGTTTAAAGCCATTCATTCAACGTTCCACCGCAAGATGAAGTTTCCAACTCCCAACGGAATCGGAGAAGTAAATTGTCAATTGAAAGAGGCTTGGGAGTGCTACATGCTCTCAACTGTGAAGCCTAAGCCGATTCATGAAACTCCGAAACCGTTGGAAACGGCTCATGAAGAGGAAGACGAAATGCCCGATATGGAGGGGATTCCTCATCCTAAAAAACGCAAGTTAGAGGCTTGACAAATTGAGCCCAAAGAAACGAGACTGAAGCCCACCGGAGATTTCAAAGAGATCGAGCTCATCCCGGGTGATAGTTCGAAAATAACTAAGGTTGGGGCTCAACTCAAAGGAAAAGAACAAGTCATGTTGATTGATTTCCTACGCGAAAATACAGACATATTCGCCTGGAAGCCCTCGGACTTCAAAGGGATCGATCCAAACGTGATTGTGCATCGACTCAACGTCGATCCCTCTGTGAAGCCCGTCCGACAAAAAGCAAGGAAGTTAGGGAATGATCGGAACGCGATTATCGACGAGGAGGTGAATAGACTACTTGACGCGGATTATATTGAGCCTATCCAATTTCCAGAATGGTTGTGTAATGTTGTCCTCGTTCCTAAGGCAAATGGCAAATGGCGTATGTGCAATGATTTTACGGATCTGAACAAGGCATGCCCTAAGGATCCCTATCCACTTCCTCGGATAGACCAGCTCGTTGACTCCACAGCTGGGTGCGAACTCATGAGTATGATGGATGCGTTCCAAGGTTATTATCAGATTTTCATGGCTCCCGAGGATAGAGCGAAAACAGCCTTCGTAGTTGTGAACGGAATATATTGCTTCAAAGTTATGCCGTTCGGCCTCAAGAATGCGGGCGCGACTTATCAAAGGCTAGTGAACCGGATGTTTGCTTCCGAGATCGGCGACACTATGGAGGTGTATGTCGATGATATGATCACTAAAAGTTTTAAAGCATCCGACCACTTGGAACATCTTAAAGGAACCTTCTCGATTCTGAGAAAATACGGAATGAAGCTCAACGCGAGCAAGTGCACATTTGGCGTTGAAGGAGGAAAGTTCTTGGGCTATGTGGTTAGCCAGCGTGGAATTGAGGCAAATCCGGATAAGATTGAAGCCATTCGAGCGATCCAACCTCCAGATTCGATCAAGAAAGTTCAAGTGCTCCTTGGGCGAATCATTTCGCTCAACAGGTTTATATCACGCTCGGCTGATCGGAGCCTTCCATTCTTCAAAATTCTAAGGAACATGAAACAGTTCAAATGGACGAAGGAGTGCGATGAGGCCCTCGCTAGTCTCAAGGCGTACCTCGCATCAGCTCCTCTTCTGGCAAAACCTAACAAAGGAGAAACATTGTATGTGTATCTCGCGGTCTCGTCAGAAGCAATCAGTTCGGTAGTGGTGGTCGTGCGCGAGCGGAAACATTTGCCGGTATATTACTTGAGTAAAGTGCTCCACGGACCAGAGTTAAACTATTTGGAGATTGAGAAGTTCGCGCTTGCCCTTGTGCATACATCGAGGAAGTTGAAGCCCTACTTCCAATCCCACTCCATAGTTGTTTTAACGGATCAACCATTGAGGCAAGTGTTGAGCAAGCCGGACGTTTCGGGGAGACTTGTAAAGTGGGCAATCGAACTTGGGCAGTTCGAGGTCGCCTATCAACCAAGAGTTGCTCAACAAGCCCAAGTGTTAGCGGATTTCTTGTTGGAGCGAAGTGATCTTCCCAACGAGATCGTCCCAGCTGAGGTTGCACTCCCATGGACCCTCCATGTCGATGGTTCCTCGACAAACGGAGGAGGTGGAGCAGGGATCTCACTAAGGAGTTCGGATGGTCAAGAGCTTGATTTTGCTATAAGACTTGAATGGCGAGCCACGAACAACGAGGCGGAATATGAGGCTCTCTTGGCCGGGCTCAACTTGGCGATACGAAGGGGAATACAACATCTGGCGGTATTTACTGATTCCCAACTCGTGGCAAGCCAAGTGGAGGGCTCGTATGAAGCGAAGGAAGAAACCATGATCCAGTATTTGCAGAAGGTCAACGAACTCCGTGCTCGGTTCAAAGTCTTCAGTCTTTCCCAAATACCGAGGGAGGAAAATCAAAGGGCGGATGCCTTGTCCAAATTCGCAAATAGTATGCAAGGCACCTCAGATCATGCAATCACTTTCCTAACCGCGAAGGATTCCGCGATCGCCTTGGAAGGTCGCAAAGAAGTGTTCTCCCTCGATCCATCCGAGCCATGTTGGCTCGACCCTTTGGTGATCTTTCTCAGGGACGGAATACTCCCCTCGGATCGAACTCAGGCTCGACAGATAAGGTACCGCTCCACCCGGTACACTTTGGATGAAGATGGAAGATTATTTCGCAAGTCATTCTTTGGGCCTGACCAGAGATGCCTTCGTCCATCACAAACCGAGGAAGTGCTCAAACATATTCATTCTGGCCAAGAAGAAAGTACTTGTGGGAATCATGCTGGGGGACGAGCGCTCGCAAAAAAGATAGCCCGGGCGGGTTTCTTTTGGCCAACCCTGCTCGCTGACGCTATCGCCTACGCTCGTAAATGCCCTCAATGTCAGAAGTTCGGGAATGTTCTCCACCAACCCGCTGCGGAAATGGTAAGTCACGAGATCTCATGGCCCTTCGACCAATGGGGAATCGATATCATTGGGCCATTCCCATTAGCAAAGGCTCAAAAGCTGTATGCGATTGTAGCAGTGGAATACTTCACGAAGTGGGCCGAGGCTGAACCCGTTGCAAAGATCACTGACTCTATTGTTCAGGACTTCATATGGAAAAACATCGTTTGTCGCTTTGGAGTACCCAGAGTCCTCGTCTCGGACAATGGGCTCCAGTTCATCAGCAAGCGAACAGTAGATTGGTGTTATGGGCTTGGAATTGAACAACGGTTCTCCTCGGTCGGCAATCCACAATCAAATGGGCAAGCAGAAGTGACTAATCGAATCATCTTGAAGAATCTGAAGACCGTCCTCGACGGGAAGAGGACCAAATGGGCCGAGGAGCTTCCTCGTGTTCTTTGGGCATACCGAACATCCCCTCGAACCGCCACGAATGAGAGCCCCTTCTCGCTTGTTTACGGAGTTGAGGCGGTTCTACCAGTTGAGATTCTCCACGAGACAGCTCGGGTAGCATACTTCGCGCCCCTCACCAACGAGGATAATAGAGCTCTCGAACTCGACTGTCTCGAGGAAAAGCGGATTAGAGCTTGGCAAAACATGAAGCGTTATCAGGCAACAATGGCCAAGCACTATAACAAAGGCGTCAATCCGCGAAACTTCCAACTCGGAGACTTGGTGCTTAGAAAAGTTGAAGTTTCCCAACACGTCGGCAAGCTTCAGCCGAACTGGGAGGGTCCGTACAAGGTGATCGAAGCGCTCGCCAACAATGCTTATCGCTTGGCGGACGCGGAGAATAAGCCCCTGCCTAGGCCTTGGAACGCGATCAACTTGAAAAAGTTCTACGCGTAAGATCTGTTGCATTTTATTCTAAGTATGATGCTCTTTTTCTTTGACATTCAGTTTAGTTTGCATTCGGCTTATGTTAGGAAAGAAAGACATTCGTATTTGCACAAGTGTTCAGTTCAGTTTGATTCAATGAAAAGCGAAGACCTCGCAACTTTGCTCGTTTTATCTCGTAATTGAACACCCGACAAATTTTTCTTATAGTATGACCTCGGCTCAAGAAGCCTACTCGAGGGGGGGAGACAAGCCCCTTCGATACAAAATTCTCGAAAATTTGGTAACAAGGTTCAAATATACAACGTTGAAGCACAACACTTAGCCAAATTTCCGTTACCCAATACAAATTATATGAGTTACATGACAAAGTTTGATCACAATACTTACATATTTTTCATACAAATTGCATACATCGTCAAATACATGTATAAAAAGCTAAGTACAAACATACATGCATTCAAATTAGTTTGTCGCGCACATATCTTGCATTTCATTCCAATGGCTTTACAAAGTTCAAGGGGCCCTCAACATAGCAAATTCGAGGGGCTCCCTTCCAAAACAAAAGTAAAACAGAATACGCTACGAATGTCCCCAACTACATCAAATGCAAAAGAAGTAAACAAAGCATCCTAAGGAGCATCTACGTCAATGTGATCCATAACATCGCCAGTGATCTGCTCGGCACCTCTGATGTCATCCTCGGTACATTGATAGTTGCCGTCCGCCCATTCGGTCGTCTCGACCATGACACTCTCGTCTTCGCGCTCGCTTCGAGCCTCGACTTCCCCGTGCTCGCCTCGAGCCTCGGCCAACTCGCGCTCGCCTCGAGCCTCGGCCAACTCACGCTCGCCTCGAGCCTCGGCCAACTCGCGCTCGTCTTGAGCCCCTCTTTCAATTTGAACATAGTCGCCCCCAGGCTGAGCAGCATTCCTCTCAGCATCTATGACATGAATCTCAGCAATAGCGAACCCAAACTCATCGTCATTAGCACCCCCTGAGGTCGAATCCTGTCCGCCCACGCGGCCAAGTATTGGCCTCATTTCGTCGTCCCTATGAAGACCGATCTCATTAATCTCGGCATCTTCATAAATGGCTCCCAAGTGGTTAAGTTGGTTATATGCACGATCAAAAGCAGCCTGGAATCCATCAGCATTGTTGAGAGCACAAACGACATCGAATGCGGGACTCCTCATGAAGCGCTTCACCCCCTCGACTACATCCGAACGAGTTCGAGCAGCGGAGGCAAGCTCGCACTCCTCAAGCTTCGCGCTCAACTCCACACGCTCTCTTTCACTTTCCTCGAGCTTCACGTTTAGTTCCAAGCGCGCCTTCTCACTCTCGTCGAGTCTTTCCTTGGATAAAACCAATAGGCGATCGTCGCTCGTCGACTTCTCCTTCATCTCCTCGATCACCTTCTTAAGCTCCAACACCTGGTCTTGAAGCGCTTGAGTCCTCGCACACTGACTCTTTTGTGTCTGGATAGTTTCTCTCGCCTTCTCGAACCTGCCTCGAAGGCTCTCAGAAGCCTTAGTTTGTGCATCGAGATCGGTCTTGGCTCGCTTATATAGCTGCTTATACATGACTTTCCTGCTATTATACCAAGAAGCTAAGCGAGAGGAGTGCTCGATCCTCAGCATAAGATCCTGAAAATACACCAAGTATAAGGGCTCAGCGTGTTACTCCATATCGACATAAGTATAAAAACGAAATGACAAAAAGACTAAGTATGAAACTACCGTGACACCCTCTCTCATAGCTAGCTGGTTGGTTTGAAAATCGACTTGCCCCAAGCGCCGGAGATCGTGCTCTAGCTGCTCCGAGTTAAATATCGCATCAGAAAGTCCTTGCATCTCGCGGGGCTGGTCATGAACGGGCAGCTGATTCTCGTTGTCTGAGTCGGAAGCTTCCACCAAATCTTGATTGTTAGGCGCCTCTCCTCTACTAGCTCCACCCCTCAAAGGTGAAGAGGTGCCCGATGCTGTCGGCATGCTCGCAGAAGGCGGAAAATGATCCAAAGCGACAATCACTTCGACGTCCCTAGCGCGATGATTCAAACACCTCTCTTCCACAATATTATTCACTCTAGGGTGCGTAGTGTGGGACCCCTCGGCAACAAGATCAGCTGGAGAAGGCACGGGAGGATCAGATTGTCCGTCATTATCACCGACAAGGGGGGCCAGTTCTATAGGTTCTTCTTGGATCGGCTCCAATGCACGTTCAGAGTTGGGATGTTGTTGATCCGAAGAGGCCCGCTTTCTTTTCCCGGGCTTGCGCCGAACGACCTTGTTCCCTCGAACCGCCTGTGCAAGCGCAAGTTCCACCTGAGCATTCATCAAGTCGTCGATGCCTGGAAAGCGCAAAACAAGCACATTAGCACGAACAGGATACTTAGAATTTTCAAACTCAAAAGCTGGAGTATAACAACAGAAAAGAGATAAGAGTCAGAGCTGTAAGATAATAAAGCTACCTAACGGCTCGGAGCCAATCGAAACGGGAGATATACCAGCCCAAGAAAGATTTCGCTCAGCCAACAGTTTAACGGCAGATAAACACCCCAATTCTTTCCACGTCTTTATCGAGTCACTTGAGATCGCTCGAGCTTTCTTAGCTCGTTTTCCAGGAATAACCCACTTCTCGGGCACACCCCACGAATCGCCCCTCGTATTTCTAATGAATACAAACCGACTCTTCCAAGTCCTATCATACAGAGTGTCAGCATCTAAACGAGGAGCATCACTCAGAGGCGTGATACAAAGGTATCCAGCATCTGCCCCATCGGCAGCCGATCGACTAGACCGTTGAGTCCTATAAAGTTTTACAAAATTCGCAGCCGAGGGTACCTCTCCCAAGCACGCCATGACCACGAGAAAACAATGGATTATCGGGAGTCGAAAACCGCAAGTAAATGCGTCGGTATATACCGCTATAGTGCCCTCAGGCGGTGAAGTAATCCTCTCGTGGGGCAATGGTCGTATAATCTCAAAGAAGTCTGGAATATGAAACAAACCCCTTAGCTCGTCAAATTCCGAATCACTTATGTTCGACGACATTTCGGACGGGTTGAAACTAACCCCTTTCTTATTAACCACAATACAATCGGCCCCGATGGCCTCATTTGTCGCCTCTACTGCGGTGTCCACTTCGGCCCCGACAGCCTCGACACCAACACTCGAGCTCTCAATAGCTCCTTCAGTTCGAGCACCCCGCTCGTCACTCATATCAACTTCACTATTCCAACCCGACGAATAACGATTATGGTAGGGAAAACATCTCGACATATAAAATCCAATCCAAATAATTCGAGGAAAATAACTCAAGGAGAGAGCTCGGGGTTACCTCGGTAAGTATTGAAAATTCGAGCAGTACCCCCTCTTTTCTCGAACAAATCCGAGCAACTTCAGCTCTCAATCCCAAGCCTCTTGGTATTCGACCAGCAACTTCACGAGTTGATGGCTGCAAATTGAGCAAGGACTCAAATCCAAAACAACATACTCAACGAGGTATAACTAGCCGCCTCAATTATCGCCTCCAACAATTAAACCTGGGAATAAGTTGAACAAGGTTTAATTAGGGGCATTTCATCATTCTTACTCTTACGTCTATTATTATATCTTATATACTAATTAATATATAAGGTTTAATTAATATATCTTATATATTAATTAATATATAAGGTTTTATTAATATATCTTATACATTAATTAATGTTATAACTTGCACCCAATAAACATTCTGCATGTGTTAAATAACATGTTGAGCTTCTAAGCTCACATATCACCAACTTATGTTGTAATCATTACAACAAGCAACATGGGAGGCAAGCATTAACCAGCTATAATCGCAACAAATAAAGTGGGGAAATTTGAGAATTTCGCAACCGCCTACAAATCTCAGAAAATTCAAGTGGCTAAAGTTTCGGTCCAAGCAGAAAATTCCAAGAGATTTCACCTTTTCTCAAATAAAACCAAGCAGCTAGAAGCTCGGTCCAGGCAGAAAGGTCCAAAGGATTTCACCGTTTCTCTATCAAATTCAAGCAGCTTCTCCACCCCTTATCGATAAGGCCAATCAAATCTCGGGAAGTTAGTCTAAATTTCCAGCCGATTTAACAAAGTCGGGTCTCATTTTCGACCAAATGAGTGTATCTAAAGCGCTGGAACCTTTGAACTCGCCGAAAAATCAAACCCACCAGAAACCCCGTAGCCGCCGGATTCTGGGTGAAACCGAACATCAAAATAAATTAAAAAATAAAAATAAAAAAAAATAGAGGGGTCATCATCCCCATACACAGGCAAAATTCAAGGAGCAGACTTAACAGAAGAAAGCTCACCAGATCCGGATAGATCTTGTCGTCTTAAGATGAAGCTAGCCAACGGCAGGTAGCTAGAGACCGAATTCGCCGGAGCTATCCAGAGCCTGGAGATCCCGAACCTGCACTTCAGCTTGGAAACAGCACAGAGTCTCCTCTTCGCAGCGGAACTAGCGCCGTCGTCGTCTCGAACGACGCGTAGCCACCACGGCAGTCACGTGAACAGCCCGGAATTGCAGACAATTGAGGAACTAAAGCCCTTAAATATCAGATCTGAAAGCTCGAGGCTCGCCGGATCTAAAAGCTTCGTTGGAGAAGATGAAAATTACCGAAAAACAGCGCATTGCCGAAAGCTTCGGAGCAAAGTCTGAGCGAAGCCAACACCTCTGTCGTTACGAGGGACACGCCGCTGCCGCCGCCGACGAGTGGGTGACCCCAAATCAGCGCTAACCGAGCAGCCAGACCCTCACTTGGTATGCTAGCAAAGTTCAAACAAACTTCTGGGCAAAAGAGAGATGAACAGTGCCTATGGTAAATTGAAATTCAAATTACTATGGTAATATGGTGAAAAGGCTAAAACCCTAGTTGAAATTCTTGAAAAGTCAAAACCCTAAAATACGGAATAATACGGTAACAAACGACGTGAAAAACGCTCGAAAATTTCAAATTTTAGAACTTGACACTCTCGCTCCACGAGCACCTCGCACGCGTCGTACTCGAGGAGTGGGGGGGCAAATGATTGTACCGAAAAATGACTAAGTAACCTCCTCGTATTTTAGACTATCCATGTCCTCGTATTCCTAAAACTGACTAAGGCAAGGGCTCGTCATACCAAGTGCTCAGCTCGTAAGTGCTTAGTACACTCCTTAAAATTGGCTAAGGCAAGCCCTCGTTCTATCGAGGACCCAGCTCGTAAGTGCTTGACATAACTCCTAAAATTGACTAAGGGAAGTCCTCGTTCTGTCGAGGGCCCAGCTCGTAAGTACTAAGCATAACCCCTTAAAATTGGCTAAGGGAAGAGCTCGACTTGTAAGTGCTCGGCGTGTAAGCGCTCGCTCTTGAGCGCTTAGCACGAGCCCAACGTCGACGGTTATCCCCACTCGCCAACCACCCCACGACCTAAGTACATGGTCCGCGATCCTCGCGCCCACTAAATCAAATCGAACTCGGACCAATTCAAACCATGAATATAAATATCACTTCTGTCACCAGAGTCGGGACACACAAAATTACATACCGAAACTCTGCCAAATTTTCGACTCAACTCCCTTCAATCCAAACTATCGGATTTGGTAAAAGAACCCACACTTAATTGATCCGTCGGAGATTCGAAGCCGATTACACACTTTCGAAGGCGACCAATTTCCGGCGTTATCAAATATATTTTATGAAATTATAATAACATTTTTCTATCATGTATAATAATCAAACAAAATTAATTAAAAATTTTTAAAAATAAATTTAATGAGCATAATAATGAATAGAAATATTTTATAAAAATGTAAGTTTTAAAATATTAAAAAAATCAAATATTAAAAACTAAATTAATAATTTAAAAATAATTACCTAGATATGAGAAGAGGTAGGAAATTAGTAAGAAAAACATAATATGGATGATATATACTCTAAATACCTACAAATAATTGATTATCAAACTAACAAAACAATTGCAATCGGAAAAAAAGAAACACTTGATTAGAATAAGAAAACTTATTGTTGACACCGAAAATTCGAAAATTAATTATTAATTGATGGCCCAAATAAATCGGCTATTAATTGTTAATTTTTATCGTGAGTCCATGGGCTTAAATATTTAATTTGAGATAAGAATCATGGACTTATATTCTTATTCTTAAATTAATTAAATGGATTAAAAAATGATCCATTAAATACAATAAAGCCCACTTATTTATTGTGTGGATTTTAAATTCAGGCCCAAGCCCACAAAGCCCAAGAGAAGAACCGAAGACCTATAAATAGAGACTCCAAGGGTACAACGGGACATAACATCAAGTCACAAATCACATTACAAATCATAAGTCACAAGTTCTCAAAAACTAAAGGCATTTAAGCTCTCAAATTTTCGAGGCATTGCCACTTGCTATCTCGAAGTTGTGACGCCCCGAACGTTGAGCTATCACATCCCCCACACTAGAACTCAACACGTATATGAAATAGAAAATTCATATGCATGCTAAGAGCTAGCGAACGAGAGACACTCAAGACCAATCCTAACTAGGCCGCGCTATACAGACGATCAACAACAATTTAAACGCACAGCGGAAGCAACTCATTAAGTAAGCAACAATTCAAGAGCTCAACATTAACTAATTTACATAAATAAAGTTCACAACTAACATATCAAAAGTAGTACAATGTATAAGTTCATAACTACACCACGTGCCAATATCATCATTACTAATACCATACAAGAAAACATCAAGACTAGAACTCGACAAAAAGGAAAGCTAGACATCTCGCCGCCTAGTCGACTCCCAAAACCTGCAATTAATACAAAGAAACAAGAAGGAACGAGAAAGAGGGCCAGTCGAGTGACTGGCGAGGGATAACAATATATAAGTTATAATTAATGCAATAACGAGAGATGCAATGCACGATAACACTTCGCCTCAACCGAATATAGCCTTATTTTACAATACAATCATTTTTCATTACACTAATAGGGCGTATATCGGGTTAAGGGTTTTCAAACAATCAGTGGGTACCGAGTTATATCCGTTCTCCAACCTTATTTCACAAGACAAGACAATAGAATAAATCCCTTTTTCCTCCGGGTGATGGAAGGGTTAATTACTCCCTAACCATCGAGTTGTCACTTGAGTCATAGCCCATTCGGTACTATGCTCCTTCGGCCGAAGCCGGTCACAGGTAATACGTGATAGCCACTACCTTTGAAGATAGCACGTACACCCATAGAGGTCACGGAGTAGGTTCACCGTCAGCCTTATGCTTTCCCGGATCCCCTAAGCCACGTTGGCTCGGGCCCAACAATCACAAGCACTCGTTATGCAATGCATGCAAGATACATTTTCATTTTCGATTGAGATTCATGAACACATGCTTGAAAACATATATATATAACTCATTTGATATTAGAAAACCATTTCCTGTAAAACCGGGAAATTAGTAGGCAATGGCTTATTTAATACATAAATACATATGTGTATAATATTTTGGGTGAGAAACAATCAAATCGTGCAAGTTATAGTATCGGTATAGTATTGATTACAATAAGAGAATAACCTCACCTTGACAACCTCGACAAAAGAGAACCGAAACAAGATACAATCTAAACCACCGGGTCCTTAGGAGGATCACCTGAACAAAAGACACGAATACGGTTGACATTAGACTCAAACGGACCAACTAGAGACGCTCGACGATGCAAAACAATGCCATGAAATGATATGAGTGTAGATTCATATGCAATGATACTATAATTATGTAAGGAATGGGCAAATATAGGCAATCATGGTACTTCAAGAATTAACTTTCACATTGAAGATCATTTAGTACAAGTTTAGACGTCTTTCATGCAACCTTAGCAAAACGATATGCTTATATAAGAGCATTTAGAAATAGAGAATATATAACACATATGAGGTTCAATAAATGAAAAGAAACGATGAAAAAGATAAGAAATAGGCATTTGGGCACAACTTAGCAAAACTGACAGTTTTTCTCTAAACTCGCAAGCTGTAAAGAATTGAGTATATCTTAAGATTGAGAAGTCGGAATTAAGTTTTGTTTATTGAAAATGAAAGTAGACAAACAGGGATTTCCAATCATATATAGCTCAAATTTTAGTTCAAAGTGGATCAAAAATGGCATAGGTGCAAAGTTGGTTGAATGCAAATTTTCGACAGACTGGCGACACAATTTTGGATCGATCATATCTCCCTCCTCAGGAATGATTTTAAGGTGACTCCAATTAGAGAATTCTTTACACTCAAAAAGGTTTCTGTGGTCCAAAATTCAGCTCAACCAGAGTTCATTTGAGGGGGTACCCTGTCGGGGAAAATCTAAGGCAAAAGTTCCCCGCCCGAGGAAAACTGTCTAAAAACTTTTCTGGACAAAAGTACCTGCCCGGGGACTTTTCTTCATGAAATTTCCCCGCCTGGGGAAGGTGTTTTCAGCTGAAAAACAAACAGAAACAGGGGAAAACAGGGGAGGAAAAGGTAAGGCATCCAAGGACTCAATCAACCATCCAAAATTGCAAAGATATACTTAGAATCAAGTGTACTCATTTCATCAGACATAAAAGCACACTTAGGAACATTCAAGGAGCAAATATATAACAAGAACTCATGCTTAATATTCATAATCATCATCCTCAAAATCCATCAACTCCATTAATGAACCTCAAGCTTTCCTAACTCATGATTCATGCATGATAGCTTCTTGAATTCTTCCTAACTCATGATTTCTAGTATGTTGCTTCTACCACTTTCCCCCTACCATGCTTTGCCATATGATTCTCCATAGCTTAGATTTTTATATAAACTTCATACTATGCATGCAAACTGAGCTTATGCAAGAATTAAACCATGGAGATATGTTTATGCATGAAGAAAAACATGAATTCTACCTTGAATTTTGGAAGAACTTGGATTGAAGTGATGGTGCGTGAATATGGGGTTTGGATCGTGAGACGAGAGAGCAAGGAAAAAGAAGAATGTCTTGTATTCTTACAATTCTTGGAATAAAATGGAAGAAAATGATGTTTTATAAAAAGCATACAAACATTAAATAAAATACATGAGTCATAAAGTAAATCTTGACTTTAAGAAGCAAATTTAATTAGCTATCCTTCATGTTATAAAGTTTATACAATTAAGTGATCATACTCTTGAATTAATAATATCTAGGGCCAAATAAAATTCAATTAAGTACTCATACTTTGCAAATTTTGGCAATCAAGGACAAGTAGTTGGCAATTAATACGTCAAACGAATATAACATATACTCTCGAACGTTCACACGCGTTTTACCTGTTCCGAAAGACGGGTCGTTACAGAAGCGCTGTCACGCCCCGGGTCCGTGGGCTCATTGGACGCGAGCTGTAACGCCCCAATTTCCGACTTTCCAGGTACGCGAATTAATTACCAAATTTGTCTTAATTGTTATATGTCCTTAATTGCTCATTATTTTAAATTAGTGGACTAAATTGCACATATATTCTTGGACTTAATTGATCATTTTCCAAACCTCATATCCTTAATTTCATAACTTATAAAACTTGGAGGATTTAGTTGAAAATATCATATTTTTCCTTGCTATAAGTCACGGTATATGCATCTCACACATCACTCATCCATTTTTGGCATTCATCATCTCCTCTCTTGCTCTTCTCTACCGAGCCACAACCAACAAGAGAGGAAGAAGATATCTTAGCAATTTCAATCCAAAACTTGAAGGATTTGCTAGCTTATAAGCTATCATCATCATCATCTCAACTTCATCTTCATCTTCTAGGCTCTTCAAAGGAAAGAAAGGGAAGTATACATGATTTCTTGAAATTTATATATGAAGCTAGGGTTTATGATTTGAGTTGATGATTGGTATATTAGTGCTAGAAGTATGATTACATGTTCCAAGCTTCAATTTCATGTGTAATTCTTGAGATTTATGGGGTTATATGCCAAGTTAATATGTGAGGTTGATATGAGGATTTTTGATGATTAGGCATGAATTATGTGTTTATATTGAGTGTTATTGTCTCCCAAGTATGTATACTTAATTCCTTTCATGAATTCTAGCTTGTGGAATTGAATAATGGGAGTTTGATGAGATTTGGGAGTGGTTCGTGTCTCCCCTGTTCTTCTCCCCTGTTTTCTGCATCTTCTGCATAACGGGAACGGCCCTTCCCGTTCCCTTTGTAATTTGGGAACGGCCGTTCCCATTGATTTGAATAATGTGCTAGGCGGCGAGGACGGGAACGACCGTTCCCATTTTGTCTCACAGACGGGAACGGCCGCTCCCATCTTCGGGGAGCCCGACCAGCGGGAACGGCCATTCCCACTTTACACTTAAACCTGGAACGGCCGTTCCCAGCCCTCTGGAAGTACTGAAAGTTTCTGCTTAAAATGGAGAATTCCAAATCCCTCTCTTTACCTTTAATTAACCCTAATGTGCCATTATATGATCAATAGCATGTCATAATATGAATATATTATACTACATTGTTCATTGCATGCAATCTCGTTACTTGAATGTGCCGTGTGTTATATCTGATAGTGTTATCACGTCATGGTCTAATGAGGGTGCAATTGCTCTATTTCTTGCTCAGTGTACATCAGAGTGGAGATCGTGATCAATAAGCATATTCATATATTCAGGAATCATCGTGTCAACTGTTAGCAAGCAAGACAGGTCATGCAAAGCCATGCACATATCGTGATTAACATGTCATTGCCCCAAATCATGCAAAGCAAGTTGAGTCTATCGTGTTATTGTGATCATCGTGACTACCGTGCTATCGTGTACATGCGCTCTCCTGGCCAGGTCCTCCTTATTGAGGGCGCTGGGCTGGTCTTCGGGCCAGTGGTTGTCCGTCCAACCACAGGAATAATGCGTTCTCCTGGCCAGGTCCCCCTTTTGTGAGGGCGCTGGATTGGTTTCCGTGCCAATGGTTGTCCGTCCAACCACAGGAAGAACAAACCCTATCGTGTTATCGTGAATGGTGAAGGCTCGCTACCTTCCCATTATCGTGTTATCGTGACTGGAGTGATGTAGATATTGGAGTGATGGAGGTTCTTGGAGTGATGGAGTGAATGGGAGTTGGAGTACTGGAGTGGTTGGAGGTTGGTGTGATGGGAGTGGTGGTGTTAATGGAGTAATATAGTTATTCGTGTAATTGATATATATATATATATATATATATGCAATATTTTTGCAGGTACCTTCTAGTCGAGAATCGAGCTATGTCAAGCCCTGCAGTCAGCCGCACGGTGCATCTATTTATTTATCCTTTTTCAAGAAATTATTGTTAATGTTATTTGTTAGGTATTTAGGAGATGATAATGTATTGATATGTAAAATCCAAGCCTACATTACTTGTTAAATGATCAATAGTATAGCCTGCTTCCGCTTTGTCCTGTTGCATGTATAAATTAGTCCCGTCTAGCTTGTTGTTGTACTTGCATTGTAACCCGTTCGCTATAGGTTGATTCATGTATGGACTGACCATTTCATATGTGAATCGACCTATAGTGCGGGGGTGTGGCATCCTTACATGTCGGGGTGCTACACGAGCGCAAGTCTCCAAGCCCACCGAGTATAACCTGAAATTGGGCCTAAACCACTGCCCAAAAGGGATATCCATTGGTTATACTTGGACTCTTTAACTTATAAACTGAACTTAACTCTCATACTTTCCCGATGTGGGACAGGAGTGTCACAATCACCCCTCCTTCAGAATCGCGACGTCCTCGTCGCGGCATGACATATAGCCCATGGCCGACTCGTCTGCATTGGGACTCTAAAGGTGGCTCCTACGGGCTCAAGAGGTAGCTCCCACACATGTAGCACTTTGCCCCGCAGGCTCAAGAGGTGGCTCCCATGTGCGTATCACTTTGCCCCATATAGCACTTAGCTCCTGCGGCTGACGAGCGGCTCTGATACCATTTGTCACGGCCCGGGTCCGCGGGCTCGTTGGACGCGAGCATAAGTCTCCAAGCCCACCGAGTATAACCTGAATTTGGGCCTAAACCACTGCCCAAAAGGGATATCCATTGGTTATACTTAGACTTTTTAACTTATAAACTGAACTTAACTCTCATACTTTCCCGATGTGGGACAGGAGTGTCACAAGTGCTGTCCATGCAACGAGCCAATACTTCTAACCAAATTCAACCAAGTTCTACATTTGATTCGAGATCAAGCATCAAGCCCTCGAGTCTGCTATTTGAAAAGAATAAGAGGATACCGGAACCATTATCACAGATATTCGTGCACGCCTAGCCAATGTCCCGCAAATCACATATTTTTCGTGCAGCGTGAAGAAAATAGAGCGGCGCATAATATAACACCTTCAACATTCACCGTCAAAGATAGAACGTTGAGTCATCTAAGGCCGCGTTTACATGTCAAAACATGTTTGGGCCGGACATGTTTTGGTGGGTTAGTCTAAGTCCGATAACCTTTATTTACGCTTCATGTTGGACTTTCGTTGTCGGCTCATTTACTTGTGAAATTGGTGTTTACATTTATTGGGTTAAGCCCATGTTAATGGGAAAAGACATTTGTGTCCCTTCTGTCCCAATGCCTAAATCAGCTTCCTCAATTTACATTAGGGAAAAGGGCCTAAATCTGCTTCCCCTTCTGAAACGGAGGAGATGGCCGACGGCGGTGATGGTGGCGGAAAAAAGGTTTACTCTTCCAGATCTAGATTAGGAAAAAGGGATTCAGAGAGAGAGAGAGAGATCGGAGACTGAGAAGGTGGTTGTGTTGCCGGCAAGAGACTCCGGTCTTGCGGTGCAGCGGTGGTGCATGTGGCTTGTGGTTGGCAACGCGGAGCGGCGGCGGTTGATGGATGGGGGAGTTTCTTCCCTACTTCGGCTGAGATGCGGGAGAGAAGAGGAAAGGAAAAAAAAGGGGGCGGTCGATGTTTAGGATGGTCGGAGCTGAAATATTGTTGAGATGATGGTGGTTCTTGCCGGGATCCATGACGGTCCGGCGGCTGTGGTTGGGAAGTGGGTAACAGGGGAAAGGGATTTTCTCCAAATCTGAAAACAAGGGTGAAAGGGAGGTGAGGGAGATGGCGGCAGTTGTCTTGGGTCGCTGGAGGGAATAAGTTGGCCGGAAAAGATGGCGGTGGTCGGTTGAGTAACTGGCGCGTGTAGCTGTTTGTTGTCGGGTTCGAGGGAAAGAAAGGAGAATAGAGAAGAGAGGAGGCTGTCTTGCCGGCGAGGCGATGACCGGCGACAGACAAAGCTGTCGACGAGAAGTTGGTGGTGGAAGGAAGGCTGGAGCAGGCCAAACAATGAGCTCTTTTTCCCAAAAATTTGAGTGACACTCTTTTGTAAATAAATGCAAAGGTTGTACATAAAACGTCATTTTCCATGCCATGTTAAGTTGGGCCAAAATTAAACACGCCTCATTTGCGTGTTTATTGGTCACGCCAATTCATGCAAATGACACGGGCCTTCCCCTAAGACATGGGCTTTGGCCCAAGCAAAGTAAATAAAAGATTATGCATGTCAAACTTGTCTAACATGGCTATCTGCTATATGTAAACGCGACCTAATACTATTGTAGAATGTTTAACAGAAAATCTTAATTGTTAATAGTTTTTATTCCCTTTTTCTTAAAAAAAAAACACATAATTGCAAAATGTGAAAATCAACTAAACAAATTGAAATTTAATATGCTTGACATTGAACTTATTGGAATCCATAATAGAGTGTCGTTGATTGATCAGGTCAAAGTTCCTCTATATTTGACCCTACAATCTAAGAAAGGTCAGATTACATAATATTGACTCCAATCACAAGCAAATGTCCAAATCTCAACGTGGCCCACGCCTATTTTCGAGAATCGAGATTTATAATCTGAATCTTTGCCTATTTCAAATAATAATTAATTATTGAAAAAGTTATTAAATCATATTTCCAAAGTATAAACCCTAATTAAACAGAAACATTTTTATTTAACAAAGAAAATTTGTAGAAAAATCACACTTTTTTCTACTTTATTTTTTTTCCCAATTATGGGAAATTTAAAAAAAAAAATAAAATTATGGGAAATTTAATGCATAATCTAATCTTTAAATTATCGTGATAAAATAATGAGTACTACAAGCGTCCCTATTCTATCACCCAAACCAAACTACAGCTTCACACACAGTTTCTCTATCTTTCTCTTTCTCCTGTATTAGGAAAGTGGGGGCTCCTCGCATGCCGGCAACCTTCCTTATATCTAGCCGAGATACAAGCGGGGAAGAAAGTAGAAGAAGGGAAGGTGGAGATATTGTTGAATAATTCTTGACGTATAGGTCAAGAAGGAATTCAATCATTTGGGGTTTGAAGGAAACCCGGATTACTCGGGCCTCATCACTTTCGCCGAACCGGATCGTTTGGTGAGAGGCTTGCTTCTTTCGTTTCGTTTTCTTCATCCGTAAGTTCCCTTTTGGCTTTTAATTCGTGGGTTCTTGCAGATCTGTTGTTTTTCTCGTTGTCTCTGTGTGTGTTACTGATCTGTGTTTGTTTGGGGAAGTTTGTGTGGTAATGTGTTTGGTGATTGAGGTCTTGGTGATTTGTTTGATTTAGCGAATGGCTGATTGAATTGTGAGATTGATGATTGCGAATCGGGGGTTCTTGTGGATTTGAATTCTTTAGAAGGCCTTTTCTTGCGGATTTAGTCTGCATTTTGAGCTTTCTTGCTTTGATCTGGTAGAAGCTAATGGAAGTACAGGGAAAATGTCATTTTCTCTTTTTCATGGAATTTGGGTGTCTGGGATTTGTGGTTGTTTGAGCAATTTTGGAATTCAGATTCGGCTTAAGTTGTTACAAATAGAACCTGGCCAATGAAGGAAACCAAAACCATGAATGAGAATCTTTTGCTTAGGTTGAAATTACCTTCAGCATAGATTGTATCGGCCCTTAGCATCTGCATATGGTTGAGCATCAAACTTCCATTCTTGTTTGAACACACGGCATGTAGACGTTGTAAATCGTAGAAGTAAAAGAATTGCATGCATTTGTCAATTTCTAAAGAAGACTTGGGTTTTGCTTCTAGATATTGGAGATGTATGATATTTAATTTGAAGTCGTTGTCGAAGCTTTGGGTTACTGTATATTTGATTATGCATTTTAAATTAACTTATACTTGATTATGCATTTGAAATTACCTTATATTTGATTATGCATTTGAAATTGCTGCAGCGCACGGAGTTAGTCATTGTCTAGCAAGATCTTGAAAATTCAAATGGTTAGTCTTGAAAAGATTTCACATATCTTTTCAGAAGAACAGACATAATGTGAAACTACTTCGTATTATGAACATTGGATACATAATCATGAATGTTGATTGGTGCTTGTGAAAGATGAGCTATATATCATAATATCTCGTTGAGGGTGATTTGCACATAGCCTATATCTTTATTTTGGCTACAAATCTCATATTGTGGGAATATAATGAGCTTTGAGTTCAGTTATTGGCAGAGTTCATTCTGTGCTTTCATTTTTGTTCTTATTGAAGCTCTTCTACGTTTTCTTGCTCATCCTCCAATTCATTTAACCTTGAGCCAAACAAATCACCTGATTATTGGTTAGAAGTCCTTTTGATCATTGAAATGACATCGCATCTGATTTTCTTCAAGCAGAAATAATCTTGTGGTGGGGGCGAGGCAATTATACCATCAATGGCTATCGAAAATGTTATAACATCACCTCACAGAAGGTCTCAGACACAGACTGCATTTTCGCAGCCATCGCTGAAGAAGCCATACTCAAAGGCTGATGAATTGGGAAATTGTTCGACCCTTGTTCAGAGACATCGATTTCTTCTCATCGCCCTTGCCGTCCTCACATTTCTATGTACGGTTTATCTCTATTTCGCTGTAACTCTTGGAGCCAGTGAGGCATGTTCTGGATTGAGTGGCACTCAAAAGGCATCATGTCAATTGGAGCAGGCAAAAGCATCAGTAGCCAAAGGAAAGCTCAAGTTCTTTTAGCACAAGTTTTAAGTGTTGTATACATTACTAATAGTTGCCTCTCTTTTGCCTAATCACTGAAGTTGCTACAAAAAGTTGTTTTGAAATGCCTTTAGGTCATTGTCCTCTCTATCAAGCTTACTGAATTTTGGTGTATATCCACAGATGGAAACAGTATATTGTAATTGCAGAAAGTTACATATCAATATGAAGATCTAGATTTTCCAATGTACTTTGTTTGCTGATCAAGTTTAGTTTGCATTTTGCAACACCAGAAGTTTGTTTAGGTATCGCACTCATAAATGTGTGTGGTTCTCTTGTTATGGATAACATAAATTGTCTGTTGCCTCCAACAACTAAGTTTAGCCATTTTTCACTTGATTTTGCAGTTGCTACAACTTCCTGGAAACAATCAATTTATTCATATACATCAAAACTCAGCAAGTTTATGAAAAATCACAATAACTCAACCCATACTCGTATATGATAAAATGAAACGAAAACTCATCATGGGGGCAGATGAACAACGGGGTCAATTTCGAAGCAATTCAACTGTTATTTCAACATGGATGCTTTTGAACCCGTAAAACAAACATGATCTACACTATCTTCAGTTCTTTAAGCCATGCTGTGTGTAGAGGGCAAGGATCTGGTTTGCCTTGCGCAATTGCTTTCTCCGACAGTGAATAGAACCACCCATTCCTCCATTTGAACTGCAACATAATGCATAATGAATACATAATTATTTTTTACCATATAAATCGAGGAGTGAAAATATGAGAATTTCACATTGTTTACCTCCTTAACTGCAGTAGGAAAGTGAGCGACTGCCCGAGAGTAAGCACATAGCCTGTCCTCTATTCCTCCATCAAAGACTATACCTTTCTCTGCTGCTGCAGCTGCTGCCAGTTCAGCTATGAGGGAAGACACCTGAATTTTGAGAAGTTTTGGAATAAGCATATATTTTGGGGAAAACTTACAATCAACCCCCCTGACATTTGACCTAATTACTGAAAAAAACCTCTTGTTTTGAAAATTACCATCAACCCCCTAAGTTTTGATACTGAGTGAGATCATAATGAGGAATCGCTAAGTTTCATAGTTCAATAACTGTTATTCTTTACCTCGGATCGGAACTCCTTCTCAACTGCACCAACAGTTGCACCAGGGTGACGGGCTCCAACCAGCATGAAGGCACATATCCATATAAGTTTCTCAAGCATTTGCTTCTGAAATGCATCTTTTTCAAGCACCTGCTTATTTTTTCCCCCAAGAGATAGAATTAAGACCTTGTACTGGATATAAATCACTTCACACTAACATGCACCTTTAAGATCATCTTATGTTTACTAGCCGTTGTATGATCATCAAAATCAAATTTTGAAGAACAAGTATGAAATTAAGATTCTACCTTGCAGGTAAGGCCTCCCGCTCGCAATCTTGCAGCAACAGCAGAGGCCCACTTCCCATAAGCTGCTGTTAACCCTTCAGGATTGGTGTCTGTTATCCCATCAACAGGAGGTTCACCGAGCTTCGAAACAGCAAAATACGCCAAAACTTGATCAGCATCACCTAAGCCTTTGCTTTCAAACCAGGGCTCCAGCATTCCGTTCTGGAAAAATACCAAGTCTGCCACATTGTTAAGAATCATCATGATTTCTCATCAGCTAAACGTCCATTTGCATTCTTAAATGCTGAGCATTTCAGATAACACTTCGAAATTCCATCCCACCATCTTAAAAACATCAAATTTACAATTCAAACACATCAACATAGTTAAAAAAATCGCTTCTTTTGCCGAAACAATCAAACCAATTCCAAACAACCCCTCAACATCACTACTTCATATCTTCAATCCCAACAGAAATTGCCACGAGTAACAATCAGATACCAATAAAAAACAAACCCAAACAAGAAAATAAAGAAACTAAGCTCGTAATCATAGATTCCATATCATACCGCTCCAGCGGGATTTGGGAGTGGACTCAAGCACAGCATCCAAATCATCATTTCGGGTACAGACTAAAATGGGACCAGCAAAATCCAGCGGCACGGGCTCCCCTCTCTTCACCAACACATCATCTCCACCTCCCATTTCTTGAAGAGCTTTTCCGACTCGGCCGCCGCCCACTATAACGGCGGGCACCACCTTCTCCGCGGTGGTTGCCATGGACGACGAAGGAGTTGATAGAGAAGCTTTGACCCTGAAGTTGTAGCCGATTTTGGAAGTGGGTTTCGTGCAGTGGCGCAAAAGGGATGAGCTAGGGAGAGAGAGTGGCGCTGCCATGGATGCTGTTTGGAGATTGAGAAGGCGCCATCTGGAATTTGTTTGCGTGATTTTTCGCCTGATCTTGGTTGTGTTGTGATAATGATTCGGGTCAGGAAGAGAGAACAGAGCCACTCGTTCTCGTTTCTTGGGAAAAATATCCGTGGAGCTTTGGGCTGGCCCAAATTAATTTCTTTTTTCTTTTCTTTTGGAATAATTATGAATAATTCCTTAAAATTTAATGAATTAGATTTTTTATTTTATTTATTTATTTATTTATTTTTTTGAGAAGAACCGGCAAAAACCCTGGGGTTTTAACAAGGACCCCCCTTATAGATATAACAACCAAGCACCAAAAAAATACAACCGTTCATAATCCAAGAATCAGACAAATTGAAAGAACAATAATGCCCATGAAAAGCTAAGACCATATACGTTAGGTGGGCATAGATCCTCAAGTGATTAGGGCTGTCAACGGGTCAGATTCGGACCGGATCAGGAGATTCCGGACCCGAATCCGATAAGAGAATCCGAATATCGGATCCGAATCCGAATCCTATAGGATTCGGATTCATTGTTTTTGAATCCATATATAATCGGGTCGGATCCGATCCGATAAAAGATCCGACCCGATTAGAAATAAAATTTATTTTTTAAATAACAAATTTGATATAAAAAATAAATATAATTACATAATATTTAATAAATAATTATTATTTAATGAATTATTTGATAGTTTTGTTTATATTTATTTAAAATAAATTAATTTAAACTTATTAATAAAAGAAAATATATACTTTTAGAGTAAAAAATTTAAATTTTATTATTGTTTAAAATGATAAATATGTGAAAATTTTAATTTTGATCATTTTACTTAATATTATGTACTAGTAAATAATTTATTTAATTAAATATTATATATAATATCGGATTCGGATTCTTAACGGATCGGATTTCTTAAATCCATATTCGCTCCATTTATTTCGGATAACGAATATTTATAATCGGATATGATCCATCGAATATTTTTATCGGACGAATATGCTAAAATTCGGATCGGACTCGGACCGGATTCGGATTAAAATCCACCCCATTGACAGCCCTACAAGTGATAATATAAATTCTTATTCCTAAAATCATTTTGAACGAAATAGTTATAGGAACTCTGAATGCTATATTTTTGACCCCTCATGCTGAACAACTTCATTGGATCCCCCGTTGGCCCCGAATACGGGCACCCAGACTTACGGGCAAAGATGATGAGCCACCTCTTGCAACGGTGGAACGCTTCAATGTTGTTCGCATCCTCAGGGCTCAATTAGATTATGATGGATGAGATATGATGGTGTGAATTCTTTTCTTAAAATTTTTATGTGAAAAGTATCGAAAATAGTATTCGACACAAATAATAATATTTTATATAAGTATTTGATACTACATAATATGATAAAAAAATATTTTTATAAATACATGTGAGCATTAGAGATTACCGAAAAAAGAAAAACAACAAAAAATGATTTAAATTTTGAATATGAATTATGAAAAACACTATGGGAAAGTGCTTTCAATAATGTCTCGATGGTAAGAATTCTTTCTGTAGTTAGATTAAATTACGGGGGTATTTCTCGGTATGTTTGTAGGTTAATCAATGGTCTAATGATCGAAGGTTCTTCATATTAGGATGAACTCACGATTAGAATGCCAAATTGGGATAGAGTGAGATTAATCCAATTTTAGCTCTCTAAAACTTAATTCAATAAATCTTATATGAAAATTTAAGTGAATTAGAAAGAGAAAATAGTGAGATCACTATCAAATATGACGAGTTACTATAGCATCTATAGAAGGATATCAAAGATATTTCCAGGTAATTTGTCACCAATGAAAGACTTAATTAGATAAGCCCTAAGCTTTTGATCAAATAAGAGGACCCCAAAACTCAAGGTAACATCAACCCTAATAAGGTGGTACAATGATAGTGAGAGCACATGTATGAGGATGTGAAAAATATTGTAAGTGTACGACACTTTTGAATATCACCAACTTTTGGGTGTTCGAATAGGTCGGCACCTTCAGGATGGGCTACCAAAGAGGAACCATACTCGAGGGACAAGGTTGTTGACCCTCGAGCGGGTGGCTTGGCTTTTTCTTATTTCAATTGAGGTGGTGCCCTAGGAATGTTGATGGCACGCCCAAATTGAACAACATCAATTTCGTATTTATATTTTTTTTGGATTTTGAATAAATCAAATTTATAAGTTTAATTATTCCACATACACACAAGATCTGCCAATATTTAAAAAACTAGAAGTCATCCGGCCAAAAGAATTACCAAAAATTGAACCTTATACGTATAAAAAAAAACAGCAACATTTTATTTCAAATACAAACGAATTGCGTCCATGTATCCAGCTCTATCTACATGCCAATATTAAATAAAGGGTGCAAAACTTGTATTTCTTTTTCCCTATACTCTAACATAAATAAAACAAAATAAAAAAAGACATTTAAATTCCTCGTCCATTTATCTAAGTTTGGACCATCAATCAATTGTGGGCATTTATAAATAATAAAAATAATTATAACAAAAATTTATCTCCGGCTCTAGATAAATTATTACTTAGTCTTTTCTGCTGCTTTAAATTTCCTCCCATTGTTTTTGTGATTTTCTATTTTCCGGTAATTATAATTTGGCCCCACCTTTTAAGCATTATTAGAACATTGGCGACACGAACGATTCATAGTTACCAAATATAATGTCGTGTTCCTCAGCAAAGCTGCTCGAATCTTGAAAATCAAACGATGTTTGTATGTCTTCAGGGAAACTGCTTCGCGGCGGATCCGGGTCTTGATCCGGATCCGGATCCGAAGTGCTAGATGAGCTATTACATGAAGCTGTTTGCTCCAACATTTCCTTGAACTTGGAGGATTGTAGCAAAAGCTCGAGGGCCGACGACGAGGTGGTGCTGCCGGTGGAATGTGGTGGTGGGCCGGTGGTGTCGGCCGTGATCGGGCTTTCGGGGTGGTGGTCGAGGAAGGTCACTTTCATTTCTTGATCGGGGTTCTGTGTTGTATTATCATCGACTATATCTTTACGGATGGGCTGATTAGGGTCTTTTTGAAGTGGTCGGAGCCATTTAACATAACGGCTTAAGTCAAAATTGGTGACTGCATTAAGCCCGCGGTACTCTATAGCCGCCATATCGTATGCGGTCGCCGCTTCCTCTTGAGTAGCTACAGAAAATTACACGAAACAAATAATTAGTAAAAAAAATATAAAATTTTGGGTTAACCTTTTTATGCAACCCAACCTTTGGAGTGTTTTGTACTTTAGTACCCGACCTTTGAAATTTTATACTTTAGTACCCAACCTTCGAATTTTATTGCACCTAAGTGCCAAATTTCAGATTTGGCCACTAAGAAAATGACACGTGTTTTGCACTTATTGACTGAATTTGAAATTGAGCACTTAAGTGAAACAAAATTCAAAGGTCGGGTATCGAATCCTTAAATTTCAAAGGTTGAGTACTAAAGTGCAAAACATCTCAAATGTTGGGGTGAAAAAAAAAGAATAACCCAATAAAATTTTTAACCAAATATTTTTTAATTTTTTTTTTTTGGTGGAAACCAAACAATATACTTCCACAAATAAAAATTTAAGAAAAATACTTCAATAATTTTTTTTAAAAAAAATCTATTAAAGAATGATGGTAAATTGAGTAGGTAGTTAATATTGAATTCAAGAATTGAATTTGCATGAAAATTTTGGTTGTGGGGGTGGTGGTGGGGGGTTGTGGGGCAAGAAAATTATGTCCTTTGATAGTTATGTTAGCAGACCTAGCAGTTGAGGGTTGGTGATCTATGCCAACCATATTTGTTTGCTTTCACTTACTAACTATATTTTTGCTTTTATATTCCTTGACTTTATGACCCATTTCTCTACATTTATGGACCTCAATTCTTGCCATGCTTTTATAACATGCACAAGGGACATAACTATACTCATTTGGATTCTTATAACACTCACAAATTGAATAATTTGGTACCATTCTTGTCCACAAATCAAGTGACATGTGAAGTAGAAGGGTTGGCTTATTCGATCGAATCTTCTGGTATACTTTTCGTATTTTGTTATGCGTTCGATTAGGTGGACGAACGTCACGTATATCTGATGGAATACGTGAATAATTATGCATCATACATTCATTAAGTGGTTATTCACGTATCACATGTATACAAATAGAATTTATAGATGAATATAAAAAGTGAAACAGAAGATTTTATACCGAATTATTAAATTGTGGAACTCTCTAATCCTATGATTGTGATACTTGTGTTTGGTTGGTTGTGTAGGTAGCCTAAGTTTTTGATGCATTATTGTAGCTTACTTCTAGAACTAACTAAAGACTTTTTATTTAAGTTTGTTCATTTAATTTTATTTTGTTTTTAATTAAGATGAGGTTATTAAATTAAAACAAGAATAAATAATTAAATAGATGACCTACCATATGTCCCAAGGTAGAGATATTTGTTGCCAAAGACTCTACCAATGCGAGCTTCCCATCTCCCGTTATGATGATGCCTGCAACATATTTTTGAAGTTTAACGTGGATAGTTTCAATTAGTCACATAATATTGTTGACTTTAGTCGGAATATAATTTAATTTATTCCGTATGAAAATACTAAAAAAATCTTCACGAAATTCAATCAATATTTGCCATATTAGGTGCCGCATTTATTGAGAGACATGAGACGAAATTTAGCTCTATAAATTACTTTTGCAACTTAAAACAAAATAACAAAAAAAAAAAAAAAAAAAAAAAAGCAATATCATTATCTTAACCCTCAATTATCATATAAATTTAACTAAATGACAATTTTTTTTATATTTAATAATTTGATCCTATTTAAATTCATAATGAAATATTTTAAATTTCAAAAAAATAAAATAAAATTGAATTTTGGACATCTTGGGAAGTCAAGAATTTAAGAGATGGGGCATGTCGTACGTACTTATCAACTGCAAAGTGCAAACAATGTATTTTGTAGGTGGCACATTCTATATCTTTTATAGCAATTAATTCACACACATATATATTAAAATTGACACGATTTTTCATTTTTTTTAAAAGATTTTTGTTACTTAAACTTACTAATTTACCGAATTAATTAATTACGTGATTAAATGTGACGAGAAAACACACCTTGCTACGCCTCTATACTTTGACACTCCACGGGAAAATCCACTGCTTTTTCTGCAATGATATCATTCCATAAATTAAATTACTAAAATTCCAAACAATTTATAAAAAAATAATTAATTTTTCCGAATGATATATATATATATATATATATATATATATATATAAATAATATCACGTAAATTAAAATAAAATACAATAATAAGAATTGATACGGATTTCCACAACTTAACACCTTCTTAAAGAACCAATATATTCTTCCTTGGATTGTCCCTCCATTTCCTTGAGCTCGTTTTGGTAAGTCGAGACCTGAATTAAATAAAATGTTATTTTTTCGATTATTGTGAAATTAATATAATTTAATTTGAATATTTTTTGTACGTAAATAAAGTAATGAAAAATATAGATTATTTACGGGAAAATTTAGGATAGTGTCCTGTCCCCAGTACTTCAGTGCAGCCAAGTCATAAGCACGTGCAGCTGCTTCTTCATCATCATAGGCCCCTAAAACAATTTTTATAAATATTAAATATATAAAAAAGAAAATGGATAAGATCCACTCAATAAAGCCAATAGTCACCCATATTGTCACCAAGAAAAGCGACTCCAATTCTATTTTAATTCCCACAAATTAAATAATTTGCAAAGTACGTAACATTATTTTTAATTAATTAGTAGGAAATTAATATACCAACGTACCTAAATAAACTGCATTTTTCGTAGTATTCCACCACGGTTGAAGAGTTCACGAAAGACAAACACGAAAAAACACATTAACAATGACATATACATAAGTTGCTAAAACAAATAAATATTAAACGTGATATTTCTCGACCAGTCGCACGACGAGTGTAATAATACCCGCTCGTCGTGTGATTAATCCGACTGATAAGACGACGAGTGTAACAATGATTTTTCTTATATTTGTTGCAAATGAAAAATAATGAAAATAAAATAAGAATAGAATGAAAGTGACAAATGAGTAACCTTGTCTTCCTTTCTTGTTCTGTGACTCATTCCAGCAGTTCTTATCCCACAGGTGAGCTTCAAAGCGACCCGTCCACCTGTGCCTGAATACCCAATCCGACCCAACCCAAATCCAACCCGACCCATATATTATCCATCATAACCCAAAAAAATAAAATAAAAGAAAAGGAAAAAGGAAAAACCTAGATCAGTATTCATACCTCGTAACACCTCTGTAAATGGAGCTACGTTGCTGCGGCGACTCTCTCGGGACGCTTTTTCGTGTTCGCTTCGTTTTCTTGATACTGCTTTTACTGTTGCCCTCATCGTTTTTCAAATCATGTGTGTCGCCGCCCTCGGAGGCGGCGGAGGCAGCGGCGGAGGTGGTGGTGGTGTTCTTTCTTCTTGAAGATTTTGCCATGAAGCTTCACCTTAGGAGGAGGGTTTGGGTCTCAAGTGTTGGGACTATATAATATATGGGGTTATGGATTTTCTTGGGGGGTGGGTAGGGTGGCAACTGGCAGATTAGGGAGGAGGGCCGGCGGAGAAAATGGTGGTTTTGTGGGTATTTAGTGGCCGTCTTGCGGCGGCTGGCTTTGGTTGTGTTGAGAGTGAGAAATGAAATCTTGTTCCTTGTCTTAACTTGTTGTGTGCTATTTATGTGATTTGCAATCACTTTGATGTGGGCTTAATTAACCTTCCTTGTGAATTATTATTTTTTCTAATTTTATTTTTGGGCTCTATTAGTATTGGCTAGGATTAATATGTCAACTTTTGCTGTTCGAAATTTAATACCAGCTGCAATTTATGGCCCTTTAGTTTCTCTATTTATATTTTGGCCCCACTCTACGCCCAAAAAGTTAAGAAAATAGGAAACCCAAAGAGAACCTTGTTATCAATTATGAGGATCTTATCATTTTCTTTTAATCCCACGCAACATACCAAATGCTACAAATTAAACAGAGTTTATTGCATAAACACTCCTTTGATATACTTAATTAACACTTCGAATCCTATAATTTGAAATGTCTTAAAGCAAATATTGTAATTGTATTAAATTAGCACTCAAAACCCTTTTCCGTAGTTGTTGCCATGACTATAGAGGTTTGAGTGTTAATTTTGATACAATTACACGATCCGCTTTACAACGTTTCAAATCACAGGATTTGAAGTGATAATTAGGTATATCAAAGAGACTGATCGAACAAAAAACTCAATTAAACACATTGTGAGATTTTGAGAAAAAAATTTATATTATTTGATGGTGTCGAAATCAGATTAATTGGCAGCTGGAATCTATCACCAATGCGTGATCTTAAGAAGCCTTGACCATGTGGAAGGACTCGCTAAACAATCCCTTAATTATTCATTTAATATACTTTTTGATATTGTTATCGCTCTACAAAATCAAAAATATATTTTTTTGACTAACGAATACAAAAAAGTCAGTAATTTGATGTTATCTATACGATGCTACAAAGCCACTCTAATCGGTAGACATATTACAATATTTTTATACCGATTTAAAGAGACTTGACATTTAGTTATAAAATACAAGAAAATAGTATTTTCAAATAATATCTTATTAAGAGAAAATATATATGGAAAAAGAATAAATAAAGCATTATCCAGCTCAGAAAAGGGCAAATAGTTCCAAGCAGCAAATTTAAGAAAGATATTGTCAGTGTATTTTCCTTCTCTGGTATGGTGTTGGTCCCAACAGGGCTGTAAGAACTGGAGTCTTAAACAGCTTTCCAAAGTTGTTTCAAGTCATTTCACCTCAACCCCCCGCCGTTATATACGTATTCGTAAATTGTATCTTCTTCATTAATTCAAAATTTGTTTTCTGAAATTTTACCCTTTACAAGTGCAAGTGTTAATTATTTTACATCGATTTTTATTTTATTAATTTATACTTTTTTGATGAAAAGACGGCTGAAAAGGCCAATTTTATTCAAAATCAGAAGCAACACAATCCGAAACAAACGAGGGGTAATTCTCGGAACCAATGCAAGTTGAAGGTACATTTCTAGCTAATTTAGGGACCACTACGTTGACATCACGTCTAACAAAATAAAACTCGACAGACTCAAACACAAAACTAATACGTAAGCAAGCTGCTGTAATATTCTCCAAAGCCGACTCATGATCATCGCCTCCATCCTTGCACATTTAGACAATCCCCTTCAATAATCACCTTTCTCCACCGAAAATCCCTACCCAAACGGGCTGCCAACAGTGCAACGAGGGATTAGACAAGTTCCTCCTTTTGTCCGTTTCCCGAGCCACAACCTCACCTTTAGAATTACGAGCAACAATTCCTATACCTACCGTGTTCTCTTCTTTAAATGCAATCCCTCCAAAATTGATTAGTCGAGATTTCAAAACAATCTCTAATTTGCAAAAAAAAATTTACTTTCATTTGCACCATCATGAACTGCATTTCACAATCGATTTCAAACTATATAGCAGAAACATTTTAAATTAAATGTAATTGCAGCATTGTTATGATCAGTTATGGGAACAAAGTTAGAATTTAATCGTAAAGGAATTAGTGATGAAATAATTTTTTCTTTTTAATTTCAGGGTATGAATTTTTTCAATAAAGAAAATTTTTATACTACTGAATAAAAGAATTTAGAATTGATTGTGTATGTACAGTTTTTTAGGGTCTAGGGATCAAAGTTACATACATATCAGCAACGGTTAAATACTTAACAGTACAATCTGCCGAGTTTTGTTATTACTATTAATAGTATGGGGGAAAACAAAAAATTTCATTTTTTAGCGAATGTACTATGTTATGGTACAGTACTTCAAGATTAATTAGACAAACTTAAATTACCAGAAAGCCCTTGATTTTGAAAGCATTCGAGAGGCCGTCGTGAGGGCTAAACCGTAAAATGGCTTGACTACTGTACATCTTGATTTTTCGTTGTAATAGAGTTTATTTACGATCTTATCTGAGATCTAATAGCAAAGTTAAGGGGAGACATACGGTGATACGGGACACCCTCAATTTTGAATTTCCACTAAAAATTTTATCTATAGACTGAAAATACAAACAAAATTTTATTATAATTTTTTCACTTTTCAGTTAAAAAATTATTATTATTATTATTTTAGTTTTCAGTCTCATCCCTTTATCAAGATTTTGATTACTCCCTTGGTTAGTTCTATGGATGACAAAGTTGTCGGTGTGAAAAATGCGTTTTCCAAAATATATGTACTATAAAATAATTTTGAAATTATATATTTTCAATTTCATAAATTCTTTATGCCGTCCTCAATTTTTACTTTATGTTAATTCTAGTAGTAAAGTTGCTAATTTTTCTTAATCCAGCCAGGATTCACGTGTAATTATTGAGCTAAATATTGTATTCTTGTACCATCAAACCCGTGTATAATTTGAAGCACAATTTCAATAAATCAATAAATTAACTTTAAACCTACTTCGGTAAACCCCTCTATATTGACTACTTCGATCGAATTTACGAATGTATATATAGTGTTCAACATTTTGATAGGTTAATTAGATATTTCATATTTGAATATCTCGATATGCAATTATTATTAATGAATAAAACTTTATATTTTAAATAATTCAATCCGATTCGGTGCTATAATGAGATAAAGAAAAAAGAACAATTAATTCTTAAACTCATGTAAAAATGATTCATATTATACCACTTTTTTCATGCTATGCTTTGAAGATAGCAATGTAATGTAAATATAGGCATGGGACCATTCAAGATCAAGTTGTATACTTCACACCACAACTTTTGAATACAGTTTATGTGGGCATATTTTAACCTTATTTTCCTCGGCTGGGAGTAAATTCGTGTCACATTTCGTCCTTTAATTGAAGTACATCATTTAGGTTCCAACTTAAATTTCTTCGAATTTTAATTACAAGATTAAAAGCAACATATTATATAGAATAAAGAGGAGAAGCGAATAAATTAAGCAATATTTTATTTTAACCTATAATAAGCATCTTCAGCATTCTCGGAAGATTAGTCCTTCGTTCAATTGGGGGAGATAAAAAAAAAAAATGCAAATTGTGGCCCATATTGTTCAGAAAGCCCAAACACCGAGCATAGTTTCCAGCACACATACAGTTTCATCCTCGGCCGAAAACACATAATTGTAGAATCTTGATTTCAAATACCAATAAAACATCATCCCTTTAATTGGACAAACACCATACAATTCTTTCCCGCTACTTTGGCACTCTCCACATAGAGCTGGAGATCATCATCACATTTCAATGAGATGTGATCATTGTCTTCATCAACATACTTAAGTTTAAAGCTTCCCGTCTCCACCTCCAGCCTGGTGGCCACTTCTTTGGCTAGATTCACAAGTCCAGACGAGAGACAAAACCGAAATTTTACAATTTCGTCTTCATATTTTGCCTTTATGATCACCAGATCGGTCTCTGGTACGACAGTGGGATCTCGGTTGCCTTCGGTATTTGTTGGTGGCACGTTTTTGTTGAGCGGGAGGCGGAGGCTGCTGCTGGACTGCCCCGTACTCTGCTGAGGATCTCCGTCATATGCATTTGCATCTTTGGTCCTGTAGAGAGATGGATTCTTTCTGTGCTTTTTGTTAGATGGCCATCTATGGATGTTGTGTAATCTGCATGTACGCTTTAATGTAGATATGCTAACTGCATCACAATACATAGTTTATCGACTTGTTAACAGAGAAATCAATATTGGTTATTGTTTTGAATTATTACACTCACCGCAAAGGCTCTTCGCAGCATCTTCCCGGCTTTTACCAAATTGTCCCTCAAGATCCTCTAGTGTAATACGTAGACCAGTTCCCGTCTTTCCTTTCTCTATTCTCCTCGATGTCTCCTCTGCCTCCTTCTCCAAATTGGCAACTGGAGTAGTGCTTTGGTTTCCCTCTACAACAGCACTTGTAATATGATCCATTTCACTCCCTTGCTGATCATTTGATTGTTGATGCTCCTGTTGGCCATATGGTACTATTTGAAATTTAACCGGAAACATATTTGGCTGCCCAAATTGAAGCCAAGTAATAGGTCGGTTCACTTCATGAGAGAATTCCATAATATCAACCACCAATTCCTCTCCTAATTGTTTACCCGTGGCAACCTTAAAACTTTTGAGTTCCTGCTTCAGTATTGGCAGGAGATAGTACAGAAATGACCAAAGATACTCGTAGCGTCTAGGTCCTTGGTTAAGGAAGAAATTTAGAACAAAAGGGAGATCCCCTGTACATGAGCTCTGTAAACAAATTGCAAAGCAAACATCTAACCTTTTTTGTTGTGCATTGTGTGGCCGTGACCGCTCAGTCATGTTAAACCGACATGAAGTTCTGCAATAGCAACACTTATTTTCAGATGTTAATACCGTCCCGACTATCCCTTTTCCAGTTTCGACCAGATCAAACTGTACTTCCATATGCAAATTTGAGACCACTTGTTGGATGCATGTGAGACTATTGTTGGTGGTAGCACAGTTTTTGTGAGGGACCCAAACCTCCATTGCATGTAGTTGGGGAATCTTATTGACTAGTTGAAGAACCTTTTTTATTTCACTCAGAGCATGCCCATCATAGAATATTGGCTCGTTGTTGTTATGAGTTGAACTAAGAGGAGCTTCCTGCAGGAAATTTAACATAGTTTGGTTATAATCATCATTTCGAAACTTGATCAATCTTGACTGTTAAATGGAGTTGCATCTCTGTCTCAACATATAGGGGACAGAGAAATACCTGCACTGCTTTTTGGACGTTTTGGAGGGTATATTCAGAAATATAATGAATTCCTATGAACTCAAGTACCCCAAGACATTTGTGTTGGTGATCAAAAATAGGGACGGCAATATAGCTCCTACAATTGCAAAAGGCAGCATCATCCTTAAGTGGAAACTCTGTGGTGGAGTAGAGCCATAAGTTATGAGTCATTTCAGGGTGGTCACTCCTGAAGACACGTCCAATGGGACCAAGTTCCTCCTCTTTCACTCCTTCATCCACAAAATAATGATGTTTCATACTCTGCTTCCTGAAAAAGACTAAACCTTTATGAAGACCAAAAAGAGCAAAAGGTTGGCCAGAAGTTGTTAGATAACGCCTCTTCTCATCCATTTCCGGTGCCCAAAATTGTACCAGGCAATGGGGCGATAACATGGATATCATGAAATTGTGCAGTAAACATTTAATCTTCTCCGGGGTAGAATTTTGCATAAATGATGAGTAATTTTCATCATTTTCACATAGTTCTTCTCTATTTGGGCACCAGAAGAGCCATGTTCTCGTACATATTTCAAGAGATTTGAAGCAAGAAAAGTGATCATCTATTTGCAAGTATATTTGGAATTCCAACTCTGATAGATGCATGTCGCAACCCCTATTCATGTTCGTTAAGGTGTTTAGTTCTTTTACATATTGATGCTTCTCTCCCAGAATTCCAGATGTATTATAAGGGACGAATTCGATGGAATTAGAAAGCATATCTTTAAGCACTTCATGCATATTTGATGATATGACCTTAAAACTCTGGAGATTCGTCTCCATTTCCCCAATTAGCAACTGACATAGGGATAGACCACATGGATCTTCTCTACCGTTAGGTTGGAGAAAAAACTCAAGAAAATAAAGATCGTTGCTGTTGTGCTTGCTCTCAAGACAAATTGCAAAACAGAAGGACAACCTAGATTTCTGTGCAAAATGTGCTAAAGCGTTCTCCGATTGACTGAAATCACATATATTTCGGCAGAAACATGACCTAATATTTGACGACAACATCACCGTTTTAGCTATTATTCCATTTCGCAGCTGTAGATGGTGGAATTTACTGGCATCAAGATAATCATTCATATCCCTATCTTGAGAATTCCTCTGTACAGAATCAACTAGTTCCATGCAGCAGAGACTAGTGGTAGTATTAGCACATTGCTTGCAAGGGAACCAGACTTGTGCCATATGCAGTTGGGGTACCATCTCTTGTGCCGCTTGAAGCATTTTCTTTATTTCCTCTCGTGCCATACGCAGCTGGGGTACCATCTCTGTTGTCTCTTCAATCAGATTACCCGGTCCATCAAATGTAGTTAGGTCCGTCTTCAAGTGAGTGGTTCTCAACTCTGCTTTCTGCACGAAACATGTAGGATCAGTATGTAAAATCTGTTTGAAAAACACGAAAATTAAACTTGAAGAGCGGACTACACAAGAAGATAGAAAAATCATTAAAAAAAGAAAAACCTGCAGAGCTTGTTCTAATGCTTTCATGTAATCAGAAGCCCCCATCGACCCATCTCGAAAACCCAAGTACTCAAGCACGCCGTAACATTCCTTGTTATGCAAATCAAAAATAGGAAGAACCATATATATTCTGGCACCACAACGGGCAGCGTAATCCCTGAGTGGAAGTTCGTTGGTGGAGTAGAGCATCAAATCAGGGCTGGATTCAGGGTACCCGTTTAAGTAGACGCGTCCCACAGCTCCCAGCTGCTCTTCTTTTGCTCCATCGTCCACAATTATATCTCCATTATTCATACAAATTTTCCTGTACCAACACAACCCTCTATAGAGACCATCGACAACAAAGGGTTGACCCGAAGTTGTCAGGTAACAAAGTCTTCCATCCACTTTGGGCGCCCAAAACTGTGTTAGACCGGCGTGCCATAAATCATCGGCTTCGCCCACCAAAGTCATAATCTTGTTTTGGGTTATTGGTGATTTCTCGTAAGCCTCCGGCGACCAGAACAACCATTTCTCCCCAAATTCCTCCCGCTTCCACGACAAAGGATCATCGGCAGCCAAATAATTTGTAAATTCAGACACACTAGTATACTTTTCATCACAGCCCTCCAATCCCAGCACTGTTGACAAGTCATGTTCCTCACCCATTCTCTCTCTCTGCTAAATGAAATCACTGAAAATATTCAACGTCTTGAATCTTGATAGCAATTGCTTCTTAGTTTACCTACGTTTTGGTCGTCTTTGTTTCTTTTACTTTTTGATAGACTAGTCCATAACACTTGCCTAGCAACCTGCCAAAAGTCACAAAAGAGTAGTTTAAAAATAATTAAAAAACCCTATAAAATATCTGCTAAACGTGTACTCTTCCCACGTAAATATTTTAGTGCTATCAATTACGGGAAAGTGCATGCACCCTCCCATTTTTCCATTTAAAAAAATTAATTAAACAATTAAAAAAGGGAGGGAATTAGCGAAAACTCCACAAATGTGAGTCAAATTTTAGTTATCTTCGCATTTCAAAATTATTGTTGTTCACTCTTCAGATGAGATTCATAATTTTAATTAGCTCCCTATTTTCTGTTCAATATACGACAGATTACGAAAAATATACAATATATTACGATTTAAATACATCATTCTTTTGCTCCCTATTTTCTGTTCAATATACGACAGATTGCGAAAAATATACAATATATTACTATTTAAATACATCATTCTTGAGTTTTTATACAATTATGAATCTCATCTGGGGAGTGAACATAAATAAATTTGAAAATGAGAGCTAACTAAAATTTTTTCCACTCATAGGAAGTTTTAAAAAAACGTCAAAAAAAAAAAATCAAAACTAAATAAAAATTATTATTTTTTATTTTTTTTCCGGTGCATGTAAGAATTTTCCATCAATTACAATACCCACATGTTTTCAAAAAAGAAAAAAAAATTACAATACCCACATGATGTTTATTTAATATAATTTTAAATTGTGTTATCAATCCAAATATTAAAAAAAAATAATAATAAAAATAAATTTAAGTTGAAATATTAATTTGATCGTTCTTAATTCTAAGAAGTAAAAATTTCATTTGAAATTTTGGGTGTGTAAAAGTTTGTGTCCAGCTAGTTAATAAAGTAGGGATTATCGAACATTTATTAATTATCATATAATAATTATTATTTTTTTAATATGAGATGTTAGCAAATTTTTGTTTTCTTTAAAGGGAGAATTTGAGAAAACTCCCCATGGGTTGAAAAATTTTTAGTTTGCTCCCCAAGTCTAAAAAAATTTTAGTTCACTCTCCAATTCACATGCATAATTTGAGTTAGCTCCCCAATTTTGGGGGCAGATACCACATATGGCGATTTAGATATACCATATGACGATTTAGATACCCCATATGGCGATTTTGGGGAGCTAACTCAAATTATGCATGTGAATTGGGGAGTGAACTAAAATTTTTTTAGACTTGAGGAGTAAACTAAAAATTGACTATACAATCGGGGAGTTTTCTCAAATTTTCCCCTTCTTTAAATATGAGATGTTAGCAAATTTTATTATTATCATTATTATTATGGGATGTTAGCATACTTCTCACATGCTCGGAGTCTAAAAATTGAGAATCTAACCTGCCTCCTGCACCCCGAACAATTGGTTAAAATCTAAGCTTGGAATCTAATTTGAGCAATTGGTAGTCTAATTGGAAGCTTAAAATCTAAGCTTGGAATCCAATTTGAGCAATTGGTAGTCTAATTGAAAGCTTAAAATCTAAGTCGTGAAATTCAATTCAATTCAACAAAATTTGTATTCGTTTTAACTAATTTTAAAAGTTACCTAATAACGTGATAATTAACAAATATTTATTAATCAATACATAATTTGTTTCTTTTTCGATGTGGGACGTCGACACGATATAGACAAACATTTGAATGGTCTAAAAGATATGATGCATTGACGCGAAGAAGACGCAACAAAAACACGATTCCAACACAACTATAATATATATAAATAACTATATTTTCTATTTATTAATTAATTTGAAATAAAATAATTATAAGAGTATTCAATATTATAAATTTAAATAAAATTCATTCATATACAATTTAATATTTAAAATCATTACAAATAACTTTATTATATTTAGAATATTATGATATTTTGGAAAAAATAACTTAAAATAAGAATAAAAATTTTAAATTAATATTTTACATTTTTAGTAAATTTATTCAATTATTTTATTTTTTTTTAATTATAATTCTCAAATTTATACAAAATATGTATTTTCTAAAATTGTATGTGTTCCAGACTTCCAGTCGTACATGCATCGGTGCCGTATATTTAGCGTGTCGGATTTATTACTTTTTTGGATATTGTTTGCGGTGTTGGATACATAGTGATACACTGATGCCATATCTAAATTATGTTTGTATCCAATATTTTACCAATGGAAAAACCGAATATTCGTGCATAGATTTTAAAATGTTTATTTCGAACTTCACTGTATAAATTGTCTTACTTTTGATAGTTGAAACTTGAAATTATTATTATTATTATTTTTTATTTTGGTGGAAAAAACTTGAAATTATTTAGTTATAGGAGAAAAGGCATTAAAAACTTGAAATTAATTAAAATATTCAAATTTTATAGGATATCTTTATAATTTTTGTGAGATGTTAGAATTCATAAATATTAACTATTTTCGAGGATTCGCCATCTAACTTCAAAACTCATTTTTTCTTTTTCAAATTTAGATTTTGGAAAAATATAATCTTTCGGTTGGCAAGATGGCTTAGATATGTATTGTTTTTGAATGCAATCTTTAAAATAAACATCATAACTTTCAATAGATTTTTGTAGTTTCGGATCACTGACTATGTCTTCAAGATTAAATTCTACACTACCAACATTGATTCTTTCTTGGTTAGCAATCGGATTTAATGATTCAATAAATCTTTTATGAAAATATCGATGTATATTTATATTAATTATTTTTTCTCTTTTCTCGTGTTGGGGCAAGTGGAGTACCCTCAACAAACAACTTAAATAAATAAAAAATTGAATATTAATGAAAAAAATATCTTAAATTCTCTAGCAAAGTAATGATAAATTGGCATACAAACAAAAAAAAGAATTTACTTCAAAAAAAAAACAAAAACAAAAACAAAAACAAAAAAAAAAATTCATAAGCACTTTTAATAGGAAATATTAGTAAATGAACAAAATACTAACATAATTACATAATGAATATCAATTATCAAATTCCAAATTTGTGTCTTGCCCTTAACATTCTTCTAATTAATGAGAAATTTGTGTCATAGGCCAGACATCCTGGGTTGAAAGGGATTGTTGTCAACTTGTCATACAATAAAGAATTGGATTTCCTGTTGACCAAAGTGGCAGCTTACATTTCCTTGCATAGATTAATGTGAGAATATCATATTGTTGTTTAGTCCGATTTTCCGCATCAAAAACGAAGAGAGTTTGGTTGACTTTGCGCATCGGTAGCGATTGGTGAAGTTGCATATATGGGTTTTTTTGACTTTTCTAGTTTAACTTTGGTATATAAATGATTTGTATTTTATTTTTAGTGGAAAATGTTTTTTCCACAAACGTCTTTATCATATTTTTCCATTTTTTGTATATTTTATAAATATGACCCAAAGTTTTTAAATATTTTCAATTTGGTCCTTTAATTTCCCTTTCTTGTATTTTTTCAACGAACTTGTTATTTATATTATTTATTATTTTTTCTTGCTCTTTTATACTGATGGGTTCGGAAAGGTGAGGGTCCGAATCCGATCACTTTACGATTTGTATTTGTGAAGGAAACCACCGGAGCTTCGCCGGAAATGAGAAAGTGGATTCTACCTGTTGGGACAAGCACAATAAAAGTCAGAAGGCCAAGCTGGGGGAACTGGGGGTGATACCCAGTTTGGCTCTCCGACGCTCAAGTCAGTTCAAGGTATGAAGAAATGTAAGTTCAGTCACAGTTGCAGTGATGAAGAATGCTTACCCGTATAGAAGATGACTTTAGCTATTTATAGTTGAGGGTCAAGGGCCCTTTGGTCATTTGCCTCAAGTGGTCCTGGCCGAATGTTGCCCTAACACGTGGCGCCGTGAGAGAGAAACCTAGGAGGAATCTTCTGCAAAAGCGGCCAAAAGTTGGTGCTGGCAACAGTGGCAGGTGCGCGGGCATGTACGTTGTGTCAGAGAGCCATTTGGGCGGTTGGTAACGAGGGCTTGAGAGCGCGCTCGTGACAACCTGGAGTACTGGAAGCCAAGATATCCGCTGAGGGGAATGAAGACTTCAGTTCAAGTGACGAGCCAAAGGGGAGGCCACTCTGAGGGAGTGTGACGCTCGAAGAGGGCTCCCTTGGCACGTGGGCGTACCAATCATTTAGTGTGTAGGACGCTCGTGGGAGTGACAGCGCTCGTTGGGCTTAACTCCTGAAGAAGGATTGCGCTCGTTGGCTTAGCGCTCGTGCATTGATGGGTGCAGCCTTGGGGAGACAGATGTCATCATCTCGGTGATGCCACGTGTCTTAATGTGGGACGATCGCATTTTGACCCCATCATTTTGCCCCCCAATTCTGTAGTCCTTAGTGATAAGGACTGTAGAATTTTGACGCGTTCAATCTTTCGCATGCAACGCTCGTATAGGACTTGGCGTGTTGAGCAATTTTTCCTCTGATTGTGCCATTAATGCGGTCTTTTCAACCGACCGCTCGTAATGCTTCTGCACTGAGCGTTGTACTATTCTTTAGTGTCCGAAACGTCAGAGCATTAAATGCGGGCGCGCGTGGGGCGCGTGAGCATTGGGAAGCATGTGACGGTTCCATAAAGTGGGCAGTTTCCTAGGCGGGAAATGATTACCATTTTGAATTTATTGCCGAAAAAGGTACCAACTCCCATCCCTATAAATGTGGGATTCTGAAATCTTGCTACTCTTTACGCATTCTAAACTTCCAAGCATCCTTTGCAAAAAGAATTCTCTCGCATACCAGTTCTTAGAGCATCTTCAACCTTTCTCCCAGATTTTCTCAGAAACCTTCAAGGTAAACTTCCAGCGTAACTTTCTAACTCTGCTAACTTTAGACTCAGACTTTAGGATTTCGTAACCCCTTAGATTTTTCTCCTTGAGGAAGCCCTAATCTCTTTCCAAGGAAACTTCCAAATCCCAGTTTCTGCCATGGCCGACCAACATATTGAGGAATTTGCCCGTGAAATCCATGAAATGGCCACTGAAAGTTCTTCTTCCCCTGATTCCCCTAGAGATGAGGAGTTGGGGGCGGCAGTGATGGCCATGGAGGATAGGAATCCTGGCGGAGTGGATCCTCTCTTTGAGGAGATGGATCTAGTGATAGAGGCAGAACGGCAAGGGGTTACTCTCCCCATAACTCAGAGTGCCACTCATCCCCACCGCCATACCGTGACCGTGACCGTGGCCGTTGCGAACCCGCTTCCAGTGGCTGAAGCTATAACCGGGCCTTCAGAAAGAGCCCGTGATAAGGGAAAAGGCAAGAAATCCCAAAAATCCAAAGGGCCTCACGAGGGTGAAGGATCAGGCTACCAGGCTACCGAGCGCACGCCTGATGAGACTCCCAGCACAGTTACCGTGGGAGACGTGAAAACGATGATGGCACCCATTTACTGGGACGAGCGGTACACGTGGAGAATCCCAGAAAACCACGAGCGTGCTAATAATCCGCCTCCTGGGGAAATGGCCGTATACGTGGATACAGTGAGTTCAGGAGGCTTGAGGTTCCCTATCCCAATCTCGATGGCTCATTTTTTGAATGATCTGGGCCTCTGTCCATCACAAATCGTGCCCAACGGCTTAGCTTTATTAACCTGCTTTGTGATCCTGATGAGGAGCATGGGTCACGAGCCCTTCTTGCGGAATTTCAACGCCCTTTTCCAAGTGGTCAGTTCCTCTCGTTCTTCTCCTGAGGCGGGTTTTTATTATGTTCAAGCGAAGACCCATATGAAGCTGATCAACTCGCCCTCGAGCACTTATGGCCCTGATTGGAAGGAGAAGTTTATCTTCGTCAAAGCTCCAACAGAAGAGGGCTTTGGGGTGCCCACGCACTGGGGCTCGTTTGCAAAGAGCCGCTTGCCACCCGCACTCCCTAAAGATTGGGCCAAGAGCCTGGCAGCAACCCTGAGGGACGAGGGCCACCTCATTCAAGCAAAAGATTGGATAGACGATGCGGAACTCATGTTTCTGTGTGGTCTTTCCAACGACCCTCATTACCTTGACAACCCTCCGGCTCGTGACATAGAAAGAGATGGTTAGATTCTTAGGGCACTAACTTTAGATAGGAATGAATACTAACTGCCTTTCTGTACTTGTAACTTGCAATCTGAGTAGATGGTTTGAGGATTTCTAACTCTCGAAATTTTCATTCTTGCAGGAGTTGCTATATTAGAGATGGCTGGAGGAATCAGGCAAGCCGCACGTTTCGCCCATGCTAACAGGAACCAAGCCCCATAGGGGGACCAACAGCGCGAGCAACAACGCCCTCGTAACCGTAGCAATCGAGGAGACGCTCGTAGCGGCAGTCAAGGCGCCAGTTCGAGCGCTAATCCGGAGGTTCAGCCACCTCGTGGCCGAGGGGAGCGTAGATTGGTCAACAGAGAGACCAGGGGGCGGTCAGAGAGAGCGGGAGATGTTCAACCCCCTCCGCCTACAGAACAAACAAGGCCAGTAACCACACTGGCGATAACCGAGGCTCCTCCGAGGGCTAGCAGGCCTTCCCGCAAGAGGAAGAGGATGCCCGATTCAGCGGCAATCAAGGGCAAGGGCAAACAAGTTGTCGAGGGCCCCAGGGGAGAGGGGGAAACTTCCTCTTCAGAGGAGGAACATTTGTGGGAGTTCCCCCGTCGAGGGGACAGAGACTTTACAGGCGCCTCCGATGGTGGGCCGGTTCTGCTGAGGCCCGGCACGGTCGCTCAGGCTGTCACCGAGAATCTTTACAACAAGGCCCAGTTCTCGGCGGACCACCGGCATCTCTTCAGCGAGTCTGTGGAGAAAGTGACCCTTGATGCGGCCCACGCTCTAATATCCGTAAGTCTTCACTCTTTGCTTTCTTTGCTCTGTAAGTTATCATTTTTTGGCTAACACTTCCTTTTCCTCCCACTTATGCAGCAAGTTCTTCCCCGGCTCCGGAATGTGCAAATGCGAGCCTCCACTTACGCCGAGCGCAAGGCCAAGTACAAGAAGATGGCCCGCTCGAATGACCCGGCTCAGATCCAATCGGAGCTGGACGCAGAAATTGCCAAGTATGAATCCCTCAAGGATTTGTACAATAAAACGGAGGAAGAGCTGGGAAAACTGAAAGAGGATTTTGTGGCGGTAGACGGCGCTCGAATCGGTTTGGGCAACCAGTTGGCCCAGGCTAACGAGCGGTGCCAGAAGGCAGAGGCGGAGCGGGAAAGTTGGAAAACGAGGGCTCTGGAGGCCGAGAGGAAATTCAATGACGCCGTGAACGAGTGGCCTCGGAGTCTGGAGCGTGCGAACAAGGAGGCTCTTATCAAGTTCTGCCACTCCAAAGCCTTCAATTTCGCAGCCTCGTTACACTGCTTGGATGAGGCCCAAAATGCCTTCAACTTGGCAGTGGATCAGGGCATCCACAAGGGGCTGACCGATCCGGCTATGAAGGGAGCTGAGGGCACGGGGCTCATGTTCAACGAGCGCTGTGAGGAGGTGGATGAGGACCCCAACGACCCCGCGGACGCCATTGCGGAGATGGATTACGAATTCTTGGTTAAACTGATCTAAGATGAGTACACCGACGCTCATCGGGAAGGGGGTGTGGCTCAAAATGATGATCCTGAAGATGAGCCTCTAGCGCCCGTCATGGAGGAAGCCCCGGTCCTAGTTGCTGAAGGTGCCAACGTTCCCGATCCTGGTGCAAACGAGCCCAACGATCTCCAAGATCAACCGCAAGAGCCTGAGGGCCCAGTTCATGGCCCCGTGGCTCAGAATATTCTGGTGATCGTTGATGAAGACATCGCCCCAGCTGCCTGAAGCTTTTCCCTTTATAAATTCTCTCATGTATTTTCCAGCTTTTCTGTCTTTTTCCTTTTCTCTTGAAATAATATTTCATGGGCCTTTGAGCCCTTATCTTGTAAGATTTTTATTTTGCAATGAATAAATATCCCATTTTCCATGACTTTGTTCTTCTGTTCATTTATGAATCATATAATAAGACTGTGTAGCATACTCCGTGAATGCTTTATTTCTCTGATGCAATGAAAATTTGTCTAAGTTTTGAGCGATCGTGAGGGTCTTATTGTGAGATTGCCCCCCCTACTCAAGACTTGTATAAATTTCTGCCTTTATAAATTTGTCTAAGTCATGAGCGATCGTGAGGGTCTTATTGTGAGATTGGCCCCCCTACTCAAGACTTGTATAAATTTCTGCCTTTATAAATTTGTCTAAGTCATGAGCGATCGTGAGGGTCTTATTGTGAGATTGGCCCCCCTACTGAAGACTTGTATAAATTTCTGCCTTTGTAAATTTGTCTAAGTCATGAGCGATCGTGAGGGTCTTATTGTGAGATTGCCCCCCACTCAAGACTTGTATAAATTTTTGCTTTTGTTCTTAAAAATTTGGCTGAGTCTTGAGTATGTACGAGGGTCTTATGGAGAGGCTGCCCTCGCTCACGACTTGTGACATTCCTTCCGTCCTTGGGGGATTTTGCTAAGTCTTGAGTGCGTGCGAGGGTCTTACTGAGTGGTTGCCCTCGTTCAAGACTTGTGACTTTCCTTCCGTCTTTGGGGGATTTTGCTAAGTCTTGAGTGTGTACGAGGGTCTTACTGAGTGGTTGCCCTCGTTCAAGACTTGTGACATTCTTTCCGCCCTTGGGGGATTTTGCTAAGTCTTGAGTATTTGCGAGGGTCTTACTGAGTGGTTGCCCTCATTCAAGACTTGTGCAATACCTTCTTGATTCTGAGGCAATCGTTCGAGCGCTCTGGCTCTTGTCGTATTTCTGGCTCTACAGAAAATCCCGTTTTCGAGCGCAAGGCGTTATAAGAAACGACCAAGGCCTACTAGGACTTTTTCTGTAAGAGATCCCGTTTTCGAGCGCAAGGCGTTTTAAGAAACAGCCAAGGCCTACTAGGATTTTCTCTGTAGGAGATCCCGTTTTCGAGCGCAAGGCGTTTTAAGAAACAGCCAAGGCCTACTAGGATTTTCTTCATAATCTTCTTCCAATTGGCCTAATCGGTTGTGAGCGTAACCAGTCTATCCTTATGAGGGCGTCCCCCCATGTGGAGTAGAATGCTGGCAAGCGTAACCCATGCGAGATAACAGCATACATATTGGAATGGGTTGCCAACCACGCCCGCAGAGACGAGGGACGTGGGACTTATCCATTCAAGCAACCAAAGAAATAGGAATATTAGAGAAATTAAAGAGATTATGTTATCGCTTACTTGTGACTGGAAGTACATAGAACCCGTCAAAGAGGGTTGTTACATCAGGGTTTGCAAAGAGCTTTTAAACATAAAACCGCCGGAGGTTACATGCGTTCCAAGGGCGAGGCAAGCGCTCACCTTGAAGTGTCTCCAGGGTGTAAGTGTTGTTAGCTCTGAGTTGTACGACCTTGAATGGGCCTTCCCAATTGGGGTCCAATTTCCCCACGTGCTTGGATACTTCCACTTTCTTTAAAACCAAGTCTCCCAACTGGAAAGTTCTTTCCCTCACACGCTTGTTGTACTGTTTATAATGGTGGATCTTAGCCCAGGCTTTGTCTCTCCTTTCATCCAGCAAGTCCAACTCCAAGCTCCTGTTACCATCGTTGAGCTGAGGCTCGAAATAGCCGACACGAGCGGATTCATTCACTATCTCCGCTGGTATCATCGCTTCTGATCCATAAACGAGCGCGTAAGGTGTTTCTCCTGTTGCCGCTCGTGGAGTGGTGCGATAAGCCCAAAGCGCTCCTTGCAGCTCCTCAGCCCATTCACTTTTCTTGCTCTCAAGCATAGTTTTCAGATGTTGCAAGATGATTCTATTAGTAACTTCTGCTTGCCCATTGGCTTGAGGGTGACCTAAGGAAAACGACAATGTCATCAAGCCAGCAGGGCTCGTTTGGATCGATCATGGCGATTAGCTTGGTGGCGACCCTTTCCTTGATCAAAGGTTCCTCAGTTCTAAGGAACGTAACAGAACGCTCGGAAGTGCCCTCTAAAGCTGATGCAAACTTTGACAGAGCGTCCGCACGCTCGTTTTCTCCTCGCGGCACTTGAAGTAGATGAAATTCCTTGAACTTCCCAATAATTTCTCTGGCTTTATTTAAGTACTGTACGATGGTGGTTTCTCGAGCCTCATAAGTTCCTTCAATCTGGCTCGCAATTAACTGTGAATCCACATAAGCGGTGATCCTGGAGGCTCCATTCTGAAAAGCAATATTCAATCCTTGCACGAGGGCTTCATATTCTGCTTCGTTATTAGTGACTTGGAAATCTTGCTTGATTGCAAAGTCCAGCTCAATCCCCTCGGGGTTTCTGAGGGTCACTCCTACTCCTCCCCCTTGAGAGGTTGAGGAACCATCTGTGTGCAGTACCCATAACCCCTCATTCTCCGCAACGGTGGGCTCGAAACCAAAGCGTTCAACCAACAAATCCGCCACAACCTGAGCCTGTATCGCGGTCCTGGGCTCGAAGCATAGGTCAAACTGGCTCAATTCGATGGCCCACTTGATTAATCTACCAGATACGTCCGGCTTGGACAACACTTGCTTCAAGGATTGGTCGGTGAGAACCGTTATGGAGTGCGCTTGAAAGTAAGGCCTTAGCCTTCTTGAGGCGTTAATAAGAGCGAACGCGAATTTCTCAATCTCCAAATACTTCTTTTCGGCTCCTTGTAATTTTTTGCTCAGATAATAAACGGGTAAGTGTTTCCGCTCCCGCACAGCGATCAGAACCGCGCTTGTGGTCTCGGGAGAAACGGAAAGATACATAAATAACCTCTCGCCTTCAACAGGCTTAGTCAGTAGTGGTGCGCTCGATAAGTAAGCCTTCATATCCTGCAGCGCCCTTTCGCATTCTTCTGTCCACGCAAAGTTACGTGCGTTCCTCAAAATTTTGAAGAAGGGAAGGTTCCTGTCCGCCGAGCGTGAGATAAACCTGTTCAACGAGATGATTTTCCCTACTAGGACCTGCACTTCCCGCAAATTTCGAGGGGAGGGAATTTCCAAAATGGCCTTGATCTTCTCCGGATTGGCCTCGATTCCCCTCTGACTGACCATGTACCCTAAGAACTTTCCCCCTTGTACTCCAAAGGTGTACTTCGAAGGGTTCAACTTCATCCCATACTGACGCAGGATTGAAAAAGTGCGCTTGAGATCTTCCAAGTGGGAGTCCTGGCGCTCGCTTTTGACAATCATATCATCCACGTAAACCTCCATAGACCTTCCAATTTCTCTTTCAAACATCTTGTTGACGAGCCGTTGATACGTAGCTCCGGAGTTCTTGAGTCCGAAGGGCATGACTAGGAAGCAATACACCCCCCAGATGGACAACGAGCGAGGTTTTGGGGCGGTCTTCTGGGGCCATAAAGATCTGATAGTATCCCTGGAAAGCGTCCATCATGCTCATGAGCTCGCAGCCAGCGGTCGAATCCACCAATTGATCAATCCGGGGCAGCGGGTAAGGATCTTTAGGGCAAGCTTTGTTGAGATCTGTGAAATCGTTGCACATGCGCCACTTATTTGCGCTCTTAGGCACCAAGACGATGTTGCACAACCACTCCGGATACAAAATGGGCTCGATATACTGAGCCTCCAGGAGTTTATTAACTTCCTCTTCAATGACTTTTTTTCCGAAAGCCATGTACATCCCGCTTTTCTGCTTGATGGGTTTGAAAGAGGGATCCACATTAAGCCTATGGACAATGACGCTCGGGTCAATCCCTGTGAGGTCGGAGGCTTTCCATGCAAATACATCACTGTTTTCCCTGAGGAAGTCAATCATCATAATCTGAGAAGGCCCCGAGAGGTTTGATCCTATCTGTGTAGTCTTATCCTTGTTTCCGGGCTCCAGCTCAATGGTAAGGAACTTCTCCGAGGGTTCGATCCTTATCTCAGGGCGAGGAAGTTCGAGCGCCCTCTTCTTTCCTATTAAACGGTCACCGGGTGCTGGTTCACCCTCTCCCAGCTCGTCTCCTTCTGAGGACGATCCCCCAACAGTTCCTGGCGGTGCATTTTCGAGGGGATTCTCCTCGTTGTTTCCCCTCTTCTTTTTGTTCTTCTTCTTGTTCAATTTCGCCCTTTTCCGCGCTGGGCTGTCCTCATCTAGGTTGGGGAAGTCTACCGACTTCTTGGTGGACCCAACTTGGAAGGTTTTCTCCGCTTTAGGCTTTCTGAGGGACAGCATGTAACATTCCCAAGCCTCTTGCACATTGCACAGTACTTCTCCCACACCCTCGGGGGTGGGGAATTTAATCTTCTGGTGGTAGGTGGAGATGATGGCTTTGAAATCCACGAGGGCCGGGCGCCCAATTATGATGTTATATGGGATGCCAATCTCCACCACCGCGTATGTTACCAGGAGTGTTTTGCGCTGAGGGGCTCGGCCGAATGAAGTAGCTAGGCGTATTTGCCCTCGTGGGACAACTTCTGAGCCTCCAAAGCCAATGAGAGCTGTTTTGAGAGGCTCGAGCGGAAGGTCAGCCTTCATCTTTAAAAACGTAGAATAAGGCAAAACATTAATGGAGCTTCCACTATCCACCAACACCCTTTTTACAACATGATTATGAACATCTAAACTAACCACCATGGGGCAATCTGAGGTTATACCCTCCCCATGGGGTGTTACAATGTGTTCTAAATCCCTATCATCAAAGCCTATTACATCATTCTCTCTTGACCTTTGAGTGCTGGGACTTTGGATGGCGTAGATGGGTTTAGGCATTGCTGGGCGTTGGTTGTAGCTCCGGACATACCTCCGCCGGGAGGCGTTTGAATCCCCCCCTGATGAACCTCCTGCAATCATATTTATCACTGCGAAGGGTTCGTTTTCTTGTACAGGGGCTTTTCCTTTACTGCCCCGGCGGCTGCTGCTTTCAGGGGATCCCCTACCCCTTGGGCTCTTTGATCGGGACGGACTCCTCCTTCTTCTTCCGGCGCGCTCGTTGCATTGTTCATCGTAGCGCTCGAGCACCCGGACGAATTCCTTCAGGTGGCCCCCTGCGACGAGCCTTTGAATCTCAGCTTCCAACTGCCGGCACTCATCCGTGTCGTGCCCTCTTTGCTTGTGGAATGCGCAGTATTTGTTCGAGCGCCTGAGCGAGTCTGTTTCCCTCATCTTGATGGGTCTCTTAAAGAGCTTTTTATCTGAGAGGTTGTGGACTTCTGAATTCGGCCTGGTGAGCGGGATTCGCTCGAATCGACGAGGGGGTGGTGGCGACCTTCTGCGCTCTTGAGGGCGCTCCTTTTTGTTAGCCACATCCCGTCCCTGCTCGTGATGGGGTCGCTCGTTCCTGGCCGGACTGTGATGCCGGGGACCATTCGTCCCATACATATCTTCGAGCGCGAAGAACGGCTCGGCTACTTCTCTTAAGGCCATGAGGGTCCCAGGCCTCCTTTCCACAATGGCATCAGCAAATTTCTTGCTCACATATTGCTTGTGATCCACAGCCTGAAAGAGCACTGGGATCAAGAAATCCAAAGAAGGCCTCTCCACTTGGAGGATCTCTTTGTTGAAGCGGGCAAAGAACGAGCGCAGAGATTCGCTCTTGCCTTGCACCACGTTGTACAGGGCAATAGGTGCGGTGACTGGCGCTTTCAAAGAATTGAAGTGGTTGAGGAAAGCATGAACCAGCTCTTCATAGGAGTGAATCGAGCGCGGCGGCAGTCGTTTGTACCACTCTTGAGCCATTCCTACCAAGGAAGTGACGAAGACTTTCGCCCAATAGTTGCTGGAATGCTCGTAAAGGTGCATAAGATGCAAAAAATGATCCAAGTGTTCAGCTGGATCAGTTGTCCCGTCGTAACGATTGATGGAAGTGGGGATTTTGGCCATGCCTGCTTGGGCCATCAGAACTTCTTCCACGAGGGGTGAACCCCTCGCCAATGGGTGGTACTCATACGTGCCGAAGTTTTCCTCCGGCTCCTTGCGGAGGGGGACCTTTGGTGGAGGGTCCTTGGTGCGGGTGCTTCTGGCGTCAACCCGTTCATCCCGACTAGGGGAGATCTGAGTTGATCGCCCTCGTGAGAGCTGCCCCACAATATCCTTTAGACCCTGCAGCTGGTCTTGCACAGCCGCGAGGATGTCAGGATTTACGTCTACTTGCTTGTCTCCGTGCCTGGGGGCTCGTGAGCCCCTCCTGGAGACATGAGAGTCCCCTTCATTCTCGTTCACTCGCTCCGTGGGCTCTTTATTCCTGCCCATGGAGGGACGCTCGTTGCCCTCCTGCTGTGGCACTTCTCCGGCTGGTGGTGGTGGTGGTTGTGCCCTCAGGACAGCCTGGGCTTCTCTGAGGGGAAAGTTTTGCTGTCCGCCCAAAGGGGCTGCAACTTGAGTGGCCTGCCCAGAGGGAAAGTACATGGAATGGAACCTTTCCCATGCCCCCTGAGCCGCCTGAACCTCACACTGGGCATAGAGAGCCCTCAACTGTTGGGTGGTCAATGGAGGTAACTCCACTCCCTCAATCTCCCTGGGGACCACCACCGGGAGCTGGAGCTGTCCAGCATGATACGGCTGGACCGGCGGCATCATAACGGCCGGAGTAAGGGTATATCCGGGTGGAGGCATCATATAACCCTGTACTCCGAGATTCACTTGGGGATGGACCCAGGGGTTCTGTGCAAGCGGCGGAGGAGCAGAGAGAGAGACTCCTCCAGCGGTGGTGGGAATCGGCAGTGCCGGCGGTGCAGGTGGAGGTACGGAAGACTCTGCTTGTGGAGTCACTCCTGCGGTGGGAGGTGCTCCACCAGCGGCGACGGAAGGAGGCGGGGCTCCACCAGTAGCGGTGGAGGGAATAATGATATTGGCATCCTGGGAGGCATTATCTCCTCCTCCCACAGCTCCAGATCTTGTAGCAACCATGACTGTTAAAGGTAAGGGTGTGCTTGCTTTTCTACCAACAAAAAGAAAGGAAGAAGATGGAGGACTGGTTTCCCACAGACGGCGCCAAAAATGATGGGTTCGGAAAGGTGAGGGTCCGAATCCGATCACTTTACGATTTGTATTTGTGGAGGAAACCACCGGAGCTTCGCCGGAAATGAGAAAGTGGATTCTACCTGTTGGGACAAGCACAATAAAAGTCAGAAGGCCAAGCTGGGGGAACTGGGGGTGATACCCAGTTTGGCTCTCCGACGCTCAAGTCAGTTCAAGGTATGAAGAAATGTAAGTTCAGTCACAGTTGCAGTGATGAAGAATGCTTACCCGTGTAGAAGATGACTTTAGCTATTTATAGTTGAGGGTCAAGGGCCTTTTGGTCATTTGCCTCAAGTGGTCCTGGCCGAATGTTGCCCTAACACGTGGTTCCGTGAGAGAGAAACCTAGGAGGAATCTTCTGCAAAAGCGGCCAAAAGTTGGTGCTGGCAACAGTGGCAGGTGCGCGGGCATGTACGTTGTGTCAGAGAGCCATTTGGGCGGTTGGTAACGAGGGCTTGAGAGCGCGCTCGTGACAACCTGGAGTACTGGAAGCCAAGATATCCGCTGAGGGGAATGAAGGCTTCAGTTCAAGTGACGAGCCAAAGGGGAGGCCACTCTGAGGGAGTGTGACGCTCGAAGAGGGCTCCCTTGGCACGTGGGCGTACCAATCATTTAGTGTGTAGGACGCTCGTGGGAGTGACAGCGCTCGTTGGGCTTAACTCCTGAAGAAGGATTGCGCTCGTTGGCTTAGCGCTCGTGCATTGATGGGTGCAGCCTTGGGGAGACAGATGTCATCATCTCGGTGATGCCACGTGTCTTAATGTGGGACGATCGTATTTTGACCCCATCATATACCTTGTAAAATTGTATTTTTATTTATTACAATTTTATTTAATGTTCGTTCGTAATTTTTCTTATATATTTTTTCTTTATGTACGGCTGACTCTAAATCGTTTCCCATATGTTTAATATTTTTAGTGCTCATAATTTTATTATGCTATTGTTAAACAATTTATGATTTTTATTCTTTCTTCATACCATTTTATAGCTTTATTATTTTCTTCTAATAAATGTCTATTTTCCATATTGTAACGAGGTATATTTTTTATTGTCCATTCTAAGGATTCATTATATTTTTTAATTGTTTTAACACTTTTTTCCAAATCTAATAATGTATTCTTACAAACTTCTCTGTATTTTATCAGATCTTTTTCTTTTGTTTTTAATTCCTTCATTATTTTTTCATTCATATATTTTTCAAATTCATTATTTATTTCTCTCGATTTTTCTATTTGTTCTTTTATGGCTTTCCTTACTAATATAAGTTCTTGTCTATTAAGTCGTTTCTGATATTGATCCATTTTTAACATTTTATTTCTCTTTGATATATTTTCTTAACTAGCTTTTTGTTTATTGTTTTAACTTGTTTATATTCTTCTTTTGCATCTTCTGATAATTTATTTTCTTCATCAAGCATCTTGAAAATCTTCATCATAATCCATGAACTTGTAAATCTAGATATTATAGATTTTAGTCTTAATCCTAACCTTTTTATATCTGCTTTTATTTCTCTAGAATTCATTTTATTTTTTATGAATCTGAAGATTCTTCTTGTTCGTAGATTTGTTCTATAGCAAAAATTATTTTATTTATGAAATTTAATTTTCTATTAGTCTTTCTGCAGTTTATATCACTATCTTCTTCTTTAATTTTATGTTTATCTGCATGTTCTTGTACTAAAGATCTCATTTTAGAATTTGTTTTATCATTTGTCTAAAATGTTTATTAGATGTATCTTCATCAAAGCACTTGCCAAATTTATAAGCAAGGTTTAATCCTTCTCTGAAGTTATTATCCAGATTAACATTCACGTTTATGTAATTTATGATTATGAGCAAGGGGTTATATATGAAATAACTAGATTTAATAACAAACTTCATCAATAATTTATTTTAACAAGAGTACTCTAAAATCCATTCTGAAATCATAATTCGCAAAATATTTTGAGTAAAGTTTATTACCTTTCTTTATCTCCTTCGTCTTCTATAAAGATCTATCGGATTCTTCTAAGACTCGTCTTCTTCTTCCTTGATCAGCTCCTCCTTCCAACAGTCCTGACGGCCTCCTACCTATATGGACATCAACGGAAACAAGCTTCGATCTCCAACGGAAAATTCACTAAGGCTTATCGGAACCAGATATCTTTTTGGAAAGGATAAAAAGGAGTAAAGAGATGTAATAAGCTCAAAACAAAATAAGACTCGTGATTTATGAAAGAAAGGATTTTATTTCCCCTTTAAGGGTTTATTTTTCCATACTCAGTACAAAAGATAAACACTCGGATTACAATTCTCACAGATATTTTTGCTCACTCTTGACTCTCTGATTTTCGATGATCCCTTCTATTACAGACTCTATCAATTTATAGAACTCTAAAACGCGTAAAGAGATAAGATTCCTTCAGATAAGGAAATCCTAACTTTTATTTGTATCCTTCGGATCTATCTTTTTCTTCAACGGCTGAGATCCTGCCGACAGTTTGCAGACGTCATTTGTAACACCCCTTACACGTGGAGGTGCCACACCCCCGCACTATAAGTCAATCCACATACGAAATAGGCGATCCGTACATGAACCAACCTATAGCGAACGGGTGACAATGCAATACACGACCGGCTAGGCGGGATAAACTTATACATGCACAATATAAAGCGGAAGCATAAGAGTATTATACCATCATCTTCCAAGTAACATTCACATATATGTACCTAGAGCTATTAACATGATACTCTGAACTGTTAATACATGAGGAGAAAAGCTATGCTAGACTCAGCTAGACAGCAAGACACGACCCGACTCCCGCCTAGCACGCCACGAACAAAACCTGAAAGGTGGAGGCGTCAGTCTGTGAAGACCGAGTGAGGGGCAATATATATATAAACACAAATAGCATGCGAGTTATAATCTCGGGTAAGGTTTTGTAATTAAATAATAATATCAACAAAAGGGCAAGAATACCAGTACTCGCCCGAGATTACAACTATCAGGTTTGACACGATAATCACGTTTATTATAACAATCAGTGGCCCTGGCGAGGGGCGTGCATGATCTCCAACCAACCTTGACAGTGAACAAGGGTTGCACTTTCATTTAATTAAATTATCATGCAAGTCATTAAAGTGCACGCGACCAATAACACGAAATCCACCCTTCACCATTGGTGGTGGGTTTGCAAGGCCCGAACCACCCACGATAACACGGTGCACGTCGGGAGCATGACTCCCACGTACGGGACTCCTTCCTCCACCAAACCTCCTGGTGGAGTCAGGGGGCATCCCCACGGTTTGAGAGAGGTGTTGTGAGTTACCCGTCAGCCCTATGCTTTCCCGGTTGGCACACACACTCACCCTCGGGCCCATAAACACGATACACGATACACGATACACGGTACACGATAGTTCGCCAAACACGATCACGGTAACACGATGGCATGATTCATGGCTTGATTATAACACGATACACGATTAGTTTAAGGCAACACGATTGTAACATGATACACGAGTAGGTATTAAATCCCTTGTTGTTGGAAAACGATCATAAAGATATACACACGTGTAATTTGGCTGAGATCCATATAAGGGTTATAGGGTTCTAGATAGTTAATAACTAAACCTCACCTTTACCGACAAATGCAAGTCAAGACATGGCCTACGGCCCCTGCTCCACGTCACGAGAAGAGGATCTGTGCAAACACGACGTGTACACGTGAGACATGACTCTAAAATGGACCAAATATGACGAACGGCCAAAATGTATCGAAACGACCACGAAAATACAATGCGGCATGATAACATGTTGTTTCACTACATATTAGATCATATAATAGCAAATCGGGGTCAAAGAAGTCGTCGGATCGAGGGGCTAAAATTGTAATTTTATGCAGAATATTTTGTTCTGCATGTCAGGTGGGAACGGCCGTTCCGGGTTCCCTTTGTAAATGGGAACGGTCGTTCCCATAGCCCCAAAGACGCGGCAACGATTTTCATTTTAAAAAAGCGCTGAAGCTGGGAACGGCCCTTCCGGCACCAAGGCCAAAATGGGAACGGCCGTTCCCATGCTCGGCCGCTTCCTTTTAGTTTAAAAGAGGGGAACGCCCGTTCCCACTATGCCTTGAGGCTGGGAACGGCCGTTCCCTGTTTCTGCAACTTACAGAAACAGAGCAAAAACAGGGGAAGCTCACGGGAATGCACAACAAAATCACCAAATTCCATTTTCAATCCACAAAGCTATTCACTTCTGGAAATATGATACATGTATGTTCAATAGTTGATAAAATAACACTTAAGCCTATCAATCATGGAAAAATCATCAAGAATTCAAGATTCATGTTCTTGATCAAACTTGATCATTCAAGCTCAATATTCAAAGATTCAAGCTATGAAGCATGCCATAATCCAATATAAGGTCATATAATCTTGCCTTCATCTACCAATAATCCATCTAGCACATCAAACTCAAACCCTAGTCAATTCAAACATGATCAAGAATCATAAACTCATGCCAAACCAACCTTGAAATGAAAATATGGAGAAAAGAGATAAGGATGATGATCAAGTCCCAATTCTTGAAGTATTTCTTGATAATTCTTGATGAAAAGTATGAAATCTAGTCCATTTTCTTTCTTGTATGAACCGAGATCAATAAGCAAATGTGGTTGGGATATTTTTGGATGATGTGAGAGCAAGGAAGAAGCTTGGGGATGCATATATCGATTCATCAATTTTTGAAATGTGTGAGATGTCCCATTTTGCCAATTAATCCTCTAAGAGTTCAAGTGATGCAATTAAGGATATAAGGTTTTGAAATATGGCCAATTAGGTCCTTGAAACCCATGCAATTTAGTCCCCAAATTTAAAGAAATATATATCTAGGGACAATTTGGTAATTAACTCATACCCGGTAACTAATTTTACGAAATGGATATTTTCAAGTCATGAAAGAAATTCTCAATTTGTTATAAATTCATAAAATTTTCATGAAAGTATTGTAAAATATAATTTTTAAAATTACTTTAAAACATAAGATTTTAATAAATAAAATTCGGGGCGTTACATCATTGCTTACGTCTCTCTATTGTACTTTTCTCTTTATGCAGTCACATTCTAATTTCTGTATGGCACCCAATCAATTTGCATGCCTCTTGTCTTATAGCAGTGGAGCAAATAGTTCTATGGGTAACAAGGCACCTGTAGTATTCCTCTAATAATCCAGATCTTGGATCATTTGGAGAGCCTTTAGTAACTAGTAACCAGTTACCAGCAGCAAAGATGGTTTGAAAACCTTTATTCAGAAGATTCTCTGAGATACTTTGTATGGCTTTTATCCCAAGAGCTCTTCTTGTAACAACCCATTCCGGGGAGTATATTGCAGACTTGAAGCTTTTTCTTCCAACTTCCAAGCTGACGTCGCTGTATAATGGATTTATTGAGACAATATGAAGTGACTCATACCATCTATTTCCATCTAATTCTGGAGATATGGTGTAGAACTTCAAGACGCATTGTCTTCCTTTAGCAAATTGGGAAACCTTGGACTTGAATGTATCCTCAAATCCACTTATTTCCTTCTGTTCTTTGCTCAGGTATATTAAATCAAGAAAACCAAATTCTGCAAGTTTTAGAACTTGGTTTGGATCAGCCCCATTGATCGCAGTTAACCTTGGGTATATTGTGTTTCCACTAGAGTAAAAGATTTCATCACAATCTGGATAGTTATATGCCAGATCAAACATTCGCTTGTATTCTTTATCATAGGAATGTTTTGGTATATATTCACCCTTTATTTGAACAGTTTTGAAAGAACCAGATTTTTGAAGTGGTTCGATTTTTATTGTTCTTGTAGAGGATGTCTTTTTCTCTTCCTCGACTTTTATTCCTTTATTCTTATTATCTTTCTCTGTTTTTACAGGCATCTCTGGCTTTTTATTGCCTGAACACTCGGCCTTTTCTTTATCGTTCTCTAATTTCTCAATTCTTTTGTATAAATTATCCATTCTTTTTGCATTTTCTATGACAAGATCGGATAAAACCTTAAGACTATCTTGTATGGAATCTTCAAAGATGTTTAATGCTTCATTTATATCAAGAGATATTACTCTCAGTGTATCTACGTCAGTCTTTATTTCAGCTAGTTCTTGTATGTCCTTCATCCTGCAAAATGAAGATGAATTAAAACTTTATTAGCCTTGAAGTGATTTTTGGGAAATCACCACCCTTCAACGGATTTGTTATCGACTTTACCATCTACCGTTTGAGATGGACTAGGTATATGTATACGCATATACTCGTCTCAATATGATTTTTGGGAAATCATCACCCATTAACGGATTTGATAATGTCTTTACCATCTACCGTTTGAGATGGACTAGGTATATGTAAATGCATATACTCGCCTTTAATCAAGACCAAATTCAACATTTCGAGAAAGGAAATCTGCTAAGAAATTATCCATTCCTCTAATATGTTTTACCTTAAAATTATAGTGTGACAAGAAAACTTGCCAACGATGCAGTCTCCTATATTGAGGTTTATTTGGAAGTTTATTTTGTATTAAACTCTGAATTTGAGTATTATCTGTATGAACTTCAAAAGGTTTTTGTAAAAGAAAAAGGGAAAACTTTTCTATTCCTCTTATTATACCAAGTAGTTCTTTCTCATGCGTTGTATAGTTTACTTCCGCTTGACTGGAAGTTCCACTGGTATATCTACAGATTTCATTTAGATCTGTTTTCAATATTGCAGACCAATAGGTCCGAAGCATCAGTTTGGACAATAAGATTGTCTTTATCTTATGGTAATCTTAATTCCGGTAATGTTTTGCATTCCTCCTTAAGACTAACCACTATATCTGTATGTTTAGCATTCCATCCTTTTGTATTATTTTTTCTAAGCAATTTTTGTATTTCGTGCTTTTTCTTTGCTAATTCGGGAATAAATCCTTCAGCATAGTTTAAGCATCCAAGAAACCTTTCTATTTGATTTCTATTATCTAGTTTATCAGGAAATTCTAAGATCTTTCGAGAAATATGAGGTTGCAATTTTATCCCTGCAGCACTCAATTTTAATCCTAAAAATTCTAATTTTTTTTTCTCTATTATGGCTTTTCTCTCAGAGAGAGCAATTCCATTTTCTTTACAAATTTTTGCAAATAGTAAAAGATGTTTTCTATGATCTTCTTCTGTATCTGAAGAGATTAAGCTATCATCTATATATACTATCATAAATTTATGATATTTTGAAAAGATATTATCCATTTTCCTCTGGTATATAGAAGGTGCATTTTTTAGCCCAAAAGGCATTACAAGCCATTCGTAATGTCCCTGAGGAGCACTGAATGCAGTGTATTGAATACTATCCTCTTCCATTTTTATTTGCCAAAAGCCTGAAGTACAATCAAATTTAGAATAGAAAGACTTGTTTTTTACTAGATTTATGATAACTTCTTTATTTGGTAAAGGATAACTATCAGTTTTAGTAAAATAATTTAACCTTTTAAAATTTATTACCATTCTAGCTTTATTCCTCTTCTTTTTTGCTTCATTCATAACCATAAAAGCAGGACTCGAGAAAGGACTGAAGCTTTTTCGAATAAGTTTTTTATTCATTAATTCTTCTATTTGTTTTTTAAATTCTTGTCTTTCTTCAATAGTATATAACATAGGTTTTTCTTTTATAATTACATTTTCAGTTAATTCTATTTTAGCTTTGGGATGACTATCTTTCCAAAAAGCTAATGGATTATTGTTATAGTTTTCTTCTATTTTCTTTTTAATAACATCTAAGTTTATTCTTTTTATAGAAATGGTATTTATCTGTATTGGAATTTTCTCAAACACCTGTCGTCCACCACGCTCAGCTGGCTGAACTCTGAATGGTTTATTGACTCTGGGTATTTTAAGAAGATGTCCACAAGATGTTTTTAATGTTACCATATATACGTTTTGTGTATAGAATTGAAATTGTTCAAGGAAATCATTCCCTAATAATATATCTGCTTCTAAAGAATTGTATTCATATACTTGTTTAATAAGAATTATCTTACTTCCAAGTATTATTTCTATATCTTTAGCTACTTTATTAATAGCTTGAGATTGTCCCGTTATTCCTTTAATTCTTATATTGCTATCTGATTTCCATTCTTTAATTAAGAATGTTTTAAATATTGTTATTTCTGATCCCGTATCTATCAAAGCACATGTTGTTATATTTCCTTTTAAAAGTGTTAATTGTATAAAAACACTTAAAGGAAAATTAATTCCTTTCATATTTAGGACAAAATATTTCATTTTCTTGTATTTGGAGTGTAACTCCATTCTTTTCTATTTTGTAATATTCACAATTATTGAGAAATTCATTTCCTAAAATTATATCAAAGAATTCTCCATTCATGTAGGGATCTATACAACATTTAACTTTTAATTTTATTCCTTGTATAGTAATTGGGACATATAACTCTTGATTACACATCGCCTTAAATCCATCAAAGGTTGTATATTGGATTGGTAGGCTAGTAATCATTCCTATGAGTCCTTTATTTTTTACTTGAGCAAAGCGATTAACACTTGCTCCTGTGTCTATCAATATTTTAGGTCCAAATATTCTATCAGTTCCATTAAAATATTCTCCTTCTATAATCATTGAATTTGTATATTTTAGAGATTTATTAACAGTTAACTTTCTTTCTATTTTTATACCAGAACTTTCTCCAGTAAGAGAATATTTAGAACTTCCTCCTAATAATCTGTTTCCTTGGAAACTTAAACCAGAAGGTAATAATCTCTTTTACATTTCTGGTTTATTATTAATTTCTATTTGGTATGGTTCTATTTCTTGTATTTCTTCTAATAGAGGTAATTTTGCTGTAGCTATATCTTTACATTCTTCATCTATTTTTAAGTATGGTTCATTTTGATAAGTTCTACCATAATTACTATTACTCAACACATAAAGTGCTCTATAGTAAATAGTGAAAGCCTTACTACCATCTTTTAACCCTATATCTTTTAGAAATTTATAATGTAAAGTTAAGATTTCATCTATGTTTTCATCTTGTAAATTGATACTATATTTCGGGAAAACATAAAAAAGAAATTGCTTATAAAACAAGTTTCCTTCTATTGTTCCCAAATGACTAGTTTTAGCATCTCTAAATCTTTGATCATGTAAAGATAGAACTAATGGACTATCTATACATTCTCTGAATAGAGATTTAACTAGAAATTGTACTCTTCCCAAATATATATATTGTATTTTTGGTCTAAGAGATTTTTTCACTTTATTTATAGCATTATTAGCGATTCCTTTTGTTATAAGACTTATCTTGACCTTTCCTGAGGTATTTTCTATACTTATAGCTTTTTCTACCTCGTGATAGTCATAGATGTTTATCTTATTTCTTTTTACTAAATTAGCCAATCCAGTGAATATATTATTTGTTGGATTTGCGGCACTTAACTTTAAGTTTTTTATTTTGTCAAGTGTTTCTTGACTAAAAGTTATTCTTTTAGCATATCCTGTTGTACTCTCTTCTTCTATTATTTCTTCTTCGTTATAATTCTGTATTTCAGAATCCATTTAATCAGATTCAGATTCTAGTTCAGAATTTTCTGAAGAACTTATTTCAACATATATTTCATTTCCTATATAATTTTCTATATCTGAAACTTCTTCTAGTTCGTCTTTTATTTCTATAAATTCAGCTTCTATCGTTCTTACCTTCTTAGGCTTAGGACATTTTGGTGATTTATGACCTTCTTCACCACAATTCCAGCATTGGCATTTTGTAGGTTTTTTATTTGGTTTTCCTTTTCTCTTAAAAAATCTTCTTTTAGGTTTTATATTTTTTCTATCAAACTTCTTATATTTTTTGTATCTGTTCCTCTTGAATTTTCTCTTTCTATAAGGTTTATTTTTGTTTTTCTCTACACAACCCCATTAGGTAGGCATCTCTAATTTTGAACAATAAAGTCCAGAAATTTTTCTAGATTTTTTGTATAAATCTTGTTCATAACATAGCCTTTTTAATTCATCTATTAAAACTCTTATTCTTCCGCCTAAATTATTACTTACATTTACTTTTTCTTTTTCCCAAACTTTATTTATATGTGTATTCCATGGACTTGGGAGTTTCGAATAGAACATTTTGAGATATATGTCTTGTGACTCTCCACTCCACTATTTTCTATAATAATAGTCACAAAATTCTTCTATATAATTTCTAAGGAATTTCATAGAGCATATTGAAAGATTTATAAGATCATTTCTAGCTTCTTCTTTTTCTTTTAAATATTCTTTTTCAGCATTATTTATCCAAGGTTCTCCTAAAAATTCATCAGCTATATAGTACGCCATTCGCTCTACTCCAGTTCTAATATCTTTATCAAAACCTGTTTCTGTTTCAGTTCTCATTATTCCTTGTACGTCAGAGGAAATTCCTTTCCACCAACTGTTTATAATTCCATCAAATGTAGATATTATATATTCTGTTCTTCTAGTTGCTGTGGCGTATATTTCATCTTGATTTAGAAAATATGCAATCATATCATTTATCCATTTGGATAGGGCTTTTCTTTTATCTCTTTTATTATTCAAATTTAATTTGCTTCCATTTACATTTATTGGTTCTGAATAATCTTCATTGAGTTGATATTTAGAGTTATAGCCTTTATTTCTTTTATCTTGATGCCTATTTTTCTTGTTATTAAAATATGTTGGATAACTTTTTGGTTCGTTGGATCCCATAGATTCATCAGGATCTTCTACTGTTGATCCATCTTCTCTTTTAGTTCCTGAAGAACCGGCGTTATTCATTCTTACTTCGTATTCTACTATATCATCCAAGTTTATTTTTTCAAAATCTTGAATTAAATCAATCAGATCATTCATGATTAATTTTCTTTAGATTGATTTTGATTATTCTCTTGTTTATCTTTATTTTCTATAATATTTCCTTTAGCTTTAAGCCTTTCTAGATCTCTTTTAGAACTCTCTTCTTGTTCTTTTAGAATTTTTGGAACTATGGTATTTAGCATATAATCATCAAAAGAGCCCTTTTCATATGGTTTTGCCTTTTCTAGATTTATTACTTTAAAAGGAGTTTTTATTTCCTTTTCTATTTCTTTTAATTTTTCTGCTTTAGATCTTTTTTCCTTCTCTTTAAGAGTTATTTCTAACTGCTTTACACTAACTCTATTTAGTTAAACTTCATTCTTTAGTTCTCTTATAGAATCTTGAAGATTCAACATTTCTTCATTAATTTTATTAACAGAATCTATTATAGACTGAAGGTTTATGTCTATCGTTTCCATATTTTTCCAGCTTTTATTCTGTTTAATAAAGCCTTATTCTTTTCCTTTTTTAGTAAATTTTTCAGCTTCTTTATATCGTTTTTATTTTTATTACAAAGATCTTTATCCTCTGAAGTTTTTATTTCATCTCTTAATTTATCTATTTTAGTATCCAATTCTAATATTTTATTTATATTGTTAAACCAATCTTTCCAATAACGATTCATATAGAAAGGAGGTTTGAATAATAATTTCTTTTTATTCTAAACTTCCTTATCTTCTTTTTATAATAATTGGAAGGATTTAATTTATTCATTTTTATAAAATATTTTAGCATATCTTCAGAAAAATTATATAAATTAGCTAATTCTCGTTTATTTAAAATTCTCATATTAAGGAGAAGGATATTGCCAATCTGTATCATCATAGGATATATCTGTATAATATCCATCGATATCTAGATAATTTAATTGTTCTTCTATATCATTTAATCTTTTATCTTCATCTAGCATTTGAAACCATATAATAATTCCAATTTCAAATAATATATACATAGTAGTTATAATTATTTTTATTAACTTTTTAAACTTTTTATCCCAAAAGACATCGTCTTCTAGGCTCTGATACCATCTAGACAGGGGGTGTATTGACGTTTTGTCCATTACAATTTATTACAAAAGTTTACAGTAAAAATTTATACATTTTCAAACTGAATTTTCTTTTTGTAGAAAAATGTAAATGTTGAGATATGAATTATAATTTTAGAAAAGTTATTTATCCATTCATTTCCCTTTGATATATTTTTTCTATTAATTTCGTATTTATTATATTAATTTGTTCAGCATTATCTGTTATATTTTTTATTTCTTTAGGATATACAAAAATTTCTTTCATAATAGAATCTTATTTAGTTGCAACATCCAATTTCTTTCCCAGTTTTCTTATATCGGTTTTGGTTTTTCTCTGTTTAACCATTTATTTTTCAAATCGTTTTAGTATTGAAATAGTTTTTTGTATTTGTTCTTTATAATATTCTGCCCAATATTCATGATATCTTGTGATATACCAATGTCCATTATTTTTAGCTACTAAGTATAAGTTTTTATGATTATTATATTCTTTGTATAGATCTGTTAAATATTCAGTATATTTTTTCATGAAAAGTATTGTGGTTGAAAATATAATTTTCAAAAGTTATTGCATTGATTTGTAAGAAAATATCAACAGTGTCATGATTTTTTGAAGACGCTTTTCAGGTAAGCTTCTTATACCAATTTTACACTATATTAAAAAAGTACCCTAGTTTTACAAATGGGTTTGTAAAATACACTAGAATTAAAAAGTCTCCGTAGCGATTGAATAAAAGTTATAATAAAAATGATGAAAGACGAATCTCGCACGCCGGAGCAACAACGTCTATTTCCACCTCGACTTCCAACTCGCATAACTTGACTAGAATTGAAATGATAAATATGAAAATCGCGATAAAGATATTCGTCGAACAGATCATTTTGATATTTTGAACTATGTGCACTCTGATGTGTGGCAACATACCAAGATACGTCTCTTAGAGGCAGACACCACTTTATCACCTTTATTTTTTCGAAAAGAGTGTGAGTATTTACTATGAAAAACAAAAGTGAGGAGTTTGGAGTTTTTCTAAAGTGAAAATTTTAAGTTGAGAACCAGACTGAAAGAAAGATCGAATTTTTTCGAAAAGACAATATCAGAGAATACAAAAGCAATCCATTTAAAAAGGTATTTCAAGAACATGAAATAGTTCGACACTTTTACTATAAGAGAAACACCGCAGCAAAATGGGTGTTGAAGTATATGAACAGGACACTCGTAGAGCAAGTTCATTGTATGTTGTCTAATAGTGAATTAGATAGTAAGTTTTGAGCTGAGGCAGTAACGGACATTCTACATCTCGTTAATCATTTGTTATCATCTACAATAAGTGGGATGACTCTTTTGGAGGTATGGCCTGGAAGCCTATAATAAATTATGACTCTTTGTGTGTGATCGTGCCAAAATCCGACTGCTTGTGCTCGAGCTGGGAATGGTCTACCACTCAAGTGTTTACATTTGAGGAAGACGCTCGACCTCGAAGTTAAGCTGTAAGGAAGAAGCAAACGTGAGCTGAAGGCCGACCTAGGACAAGGTGGGGGTCGACCCAGGGCACTCTCCATTAATTGGACAAACACCGTGATAGAATTCTTGCCCCTACTTTGGCACTCTCCACATAGAGCTGGAGATCAACATCACATGTCAATGAGATGTGATCATTGTCTTCATCCACATACTTAAGTTTAAAGCTTCCCATCTCCAACTCTAGCCTGGTGGCCACTTCTTTGGCTAGATTCACAAGTCCCGACGAGAGACAAAACCGAATTTTTACAATTTCGTCTTCATATTTTGCCTTCATGATCACCAGATCGGTCTCTGGTACGACAGTGAGATCCCGGTTGCCTTCGGTATTTGTTGGTGGCACATTTTCATTGAGCGGAAGCCGGAGGCTACTGCTGGACGGCCCCGTACTCTGCTGGGGATCTCCATCATATGCATTTGCATTATTGGTTGTGTAGAGACATGGATTCTTTCTGTGTTTTTTGTTAGAAGGCCATCTATGGATGTTGTGGAATCTGCATGCACGCTTAAACGTCGATATGCTAACTGCATCCCAATACATATTTTATCAACTTGTTAACAGAGAAATCAATATGGTTATTGTTTTGAATTATTATACTCACCTGAAAGGTCCTTTGCAGCATCTTCCCGGCTCTTACCAACTCCTCTATCGTTTCTCTATTCTCCTTGATGTCTCCTCTGCCTCCTTCTCTGGCAACTGGAGTACTGCATTGGTTTCCCACTGCAACAACACTAGTAACATGATTTAATTCATTCACATGCGGATCTTTGGATTGTTGATGCTCCAGATGGTCATATTGAGTGTATTGATTTCCCTCTACAACAGCACTTCTAACATGATCCATCTCATTCACTTGCTGATCTTTGGGTTGATGATGCTCCAGATGGTAATATTGAATAGTGTATTGATTTCCCTCTGCAACAGCACTTGCAACATGATCCATTTCATTCACTTGCTGATCTTTGGATTGTTGATGCTCCAGATAGTCATATTGAGTAGTGCACTGGTTTCCCTCTGCAACAGCACTTGTAACACGATCTATTTCACTCTCTTGCTGATCATTGGATTGTTGATGCCCCCCGTTGGCCATATTGTACTATTTGAAATTTAACTGGAAACATATTCGGCTGCCCAAATTGAAGCCAAGTAGGTCGGTTCACTTCATGAGAGAATTCGATAATATCAACCACCAATTCCTCTCCTAATTGTTTTCCGTGGCAACCTTAAAACTTTTGAGTTGTTGTTTCAGTATTGGCAGGAGATAGTACAAAAATGACCAACGTAGTGTCCAAGCCCTTGGTTGAGGAAGAAGTTTAAAACAAAAGGGAGGTCCCCTGTGTATGAGCTTTGCAAACAAATTGCAAAGCAAACATCTAACCTTTTTTGTTGTGCATTGTGTGGCCGTGACTACTCAGTCATGGTAAACTGACATGAAGTTTTGCAATATAGCAAATTATCAAAAACGTCCCATAAAGTGAGCCATATACGGTTTTGGTCCCAAGAGTGGTCGGTGTCTCACTTTTGATCCCATAAAGTGGCATTTGTCTCATTTTTTGTCCCATTGACCCATTTCCATCCAAGATAACGGTTTGACCGTTAAAAAAGTTACTTTTTAGTCCTTTTGGTTCTTTTATATATTTAAAATTACCCCAAACTATTTAAATTTCACATTTTCACCCCCAAACTATTTATATTGTATATTTTCACCCCAAACAAAATATAATATATATATAAAATATTATAAATATTTTATAAAATATATTATTATATATATAGATTATATATTATAAAATATTACGTATACAAATATTATATATATATACACATATATATATTTATAATACGTATAATATAATATACTATAATAATAATATATATATATATATATATTTATTTATTTATAAAATATTTATATATATATATATATATTATAAAATATTATATATACAAGTATTATATATATATATATATATATATATATATATACACATATATATATGTATAATAAGTATAATATAATATATAGTATATAGTACGTATATATATCTGTATAATATGTATAATTTAATATACTATAATATAATATATATATTATATATATGTTTATAATATATATATATATATATATATATATACACATATATATATGTATATATACGTATAATATAATATAATATATATATATAATATGTCTTAACAGTAAAAGTAATTTTTTTTAACGGAGTAAAAAGTAATTTTTTAAGAAAATAGGGTAAAAAGTAACTTTTTTAACGGTCAAACCGTTATCTTGGACGGAAATGGGTCAATGGGACCAAAAATGAGACAAATGCCACTTTATGGGACCAAAAGTGAGACACCGACCACTCTTGAGACCAAAACCGTATATGACTCACTTTACGGGACGTTTTTGATAATTTGCTCTTTTGCAATAGCAACACTTATTTTCAGATGTATATTAGAATAGATAACTAATATTTAGTTTTATCCGTTTGTAACTATCTTTTAATCTTATCCTAGGGATAACTTCCACTGTAAATAGTTATACGTGGTTTGTATTTTAGAATTATTGAGAATACATATTACCATTACAGAATAGTTATTCTCTTTCACTCCTTTTCTTCTGCATATCCATGGAATTTCCAACATGGTATCAAAGCGAAGGTTTTATTTGTATATATTCTCACTTTTGGAGAGGATTAAGGGAGTTATATATTCTCCTTTTTGGAAAGAATTATGGGAATTTTTTAATTCTCCGTATTTAAGAGGTTTATTGATTTATTCTCCGTGTTGGAGAGGATTATGGATTTTGGAGAAGATTATGAGATATTCACCATACTGGGGAGGATTATGGATTTATCTCCGTGTTGGGGAGATTATGGATTTTATACATTCTCTACTTTGGAGAGAACTACGGGATATTCCCCAATGTTTTGGGGAGAAGAAGGATTATGATATCCGCTGACAAAAATATTTTCTTTGAAGAGGATTATGGCATCCACTTTCAAAGAAAAAAGATGGATGATATTTGTGCGAAGAGAAAAGATTAACAGATCAGTACTGTGGAGAAAAGATTTTACAGAACTAGAGATCTTGCAGACTTGTTCGAGTTGGACCGAACACAAGTTCTACAAGATGTGAAGATGGGAAAAGATTAACAGATCAGTACTTTGGAGGAAATATTTTGCAGAACCAGAGATGTTGGGGATTTGTTCAAGTTGACTTCTTCATTCTTCCAAAACGGTTAGAATATATAATTAATATTTAGTTTTATTTTATATAATATTTAGTTTTATCCATTTGTAACTATCTTACAAACTATCTTTTATTCTTATCCTATGGATAACTTCCACTGTAAATAGTTATAAATATGTATGTAGTTTGTATTTTAGAATCATCGAGAATATAAATTACTTATTTACAGAAAACTTTATTCTCTTTCACTCATTTTCTTCTGCATATCCATGAATTTCCAATCGAAGGTTTTATTTATATATATTCTCCACTTTTGGAGAGGATTATGTGATATTCTCCTTATTGGAGAGAATTATGAGAATATTCCCTATTTTAGGAAGAATTATGGATTTATCCTCCGGTTTGGAGAGGATTATGGGATTTCTCCGTTTTGGAGAAGATTATAAGATATTCCCCATATTGGGGAGGATGATGGATTTATCTCCGTGTTGAAGATGATTATGGGATATTCCCCATTTTGCGGAGGATTATGGATTTATCTCCGTGTTGGAGATGATTATGGGATTTGTACTTTCTCTGCTTTTGGAGAGAACTATGGGATATTCCCCAATATTTTGGGGAGGAATTTCTTTGAAGATGATTATGGCATCGACTTCCAATGATAAATAGAAAGGTGCCTTTTCTTTTTGGGAGGATTATGGTGTCCGATCGCAAAAAAAAAGGGGAAAAAAAAGTTGAAGATTATGGTATCAATTTTCTATGGAAAAGAAAGTTTCAGGTGGTGCAGTTGGAGCAACTGTGAATGCCATAAAAAAAATTCAGAAAAAAATAATAAAGTTTCAAAGATCTTGGGATTTCAGATTTTGCAACAGAAAAGTCAATCAATGCCTGCAACTCCAATCTTACCAAATTCCTTTTCGGATATTGGACCAGAAAAGAATGGATCAAGCATTTGATTAACATTGAGAAAAAGAATGAGCACATGGGAAAACCTCTAACAGTAATTATCATGCATAGGTCTTATTTCTTTTCACAAGAAAAACTTCTTCCTCTTGCCTATTATTATGATTTTACCACTACTGATGGTGGTATTGGCAAACATCCTACTAAAGCTACGGAGTTATATGATCATCTCTACGCCAAGAACCATGTCCCTGCCATAGGACACATCTCACCATTTCATAAGAAATCTTATTGCACCTCCAATGTCTTCTTGACAGAAGATTTCTCTGATGGAGATCCCTATGCCAGATCAATGATCCGAAGTCTCAGAGAAACAACCTTGCAGGGAGCACCAATTCCAGAAGAAGAATTTCCAGATGATTCCCAGAGCTATCCAGCTGGATATAGCTAAAACCCGTGAGAGTACTAACCTCAGCATGAAAGTGACTTAAAGGGAATCTTATCTCTTTAAGGTCATTATCACCAAGAAAGTCTTTGTAGGTCCACCAATGAAGACTTTTGTATCTTTACTTTAAGTCGTGTCGGCCATTGTTTAGACCTGCTTTCTCGTGAGCCAATAATGTTGTATAGTGTTTGCTGAGTCAGGGCCAGTTGTCTTTAGCCCTTGCTTTATGTCAGTGGTATGCGCACCACTTTCCTTTGTCGGCCAGTATGTTTTGGCCTTTAGTGTGCATTATTGCACTTAGTGGAGGAAAAGAGACCCAATTATATAAGGCGATGGGGCCCAGATGTGTACCCACCATATAATTTGGATTTCAATTCCGCGTTTGAAGTCCGTAAGTTTTCCTATATAAAGGGAGCTTCGGGTTTCACTTAGTCTCAGACTCAGTTAGAAACTTAGACGGAGATTTAGTCTAAGAAAAGAGTTTGGAAATAAAAATTAAGTTTCTCTTATCAGATGTCTTCCTTTCTAGCTTAAAGCCTTATTTCTAGTTCTTCCATACCCTCAAAGGGTCTACTATGATATACTCCTAATTATTTTAAAAGTATGCTCTGTACTTGCCTCTTATGAGGATCCTGTACATCAGAAATTAGATAATTTCCATGGAATGGCCTATTGCTACGGTCCCAGTATCTCTGTGTAAGTGAGTATCTTGAGTAGCTTGTTGAATCTGTAATGGGGAATATTTGGAGTAACTTGTAAGTCCCGCCGAGGCAGGAGGCCGTTAGGGCAGTTATGTTACAAGAGATATATTCCCAGAAGAGATTCATAAGTGAAACATAGATTGGTTCTCTACACTATACGATGCACAGAGGTACAGGGCTCCCGGCGTGTGATGGTATCAGAGCCATGTCAAAATCTTTTCGAAACGGGGCACCAAGTGAGTATATCGTGATAGATTCCGGCGAGTTGGTAGAAGAAGAACTAGAATCCCTCCAAGCTATGGATACATCTCCTGATCAGTTGATTTCAGTTTTCTCTTCTCTTTCCCTTCCTCGTCACTCTACCAGTAAAATAGAAAATCTTGTAGAATATTCCACTATCCCAGAAAATGCTATTATAGAACAAACCGTTCCACCCCTAGTCAGTCCTTACAATATTTACAGAAAAAGAGGATCTTTAAGAGGAATCAGATCTTTGATCTCCTCCAACAGACCTTCACAAACAAAAGAGTTTGTCCAGTCTTCCAAATTGGATAAGTGCGATCTACCATATTCCAAGCGAGAGCAGTATGTTACTCTCTCCATCCCTTCAGAGTTCATATCTTCCTGGAAATAGGAAGGATACACACATCTCCACTTCGGAGCCGTTCGTCTTGTTCTCTCTTACCAAGGGAGAAAAGGTCTTCCAGTAACCGCCAGACTTGCCTTACTGGATACCAGATATCTGAAGTATGAAGATGCAGTCATCGGAACAGTGGTAACTACACTCAACAGTGGAAGTGTAGTCTTGACTTACTTCCCCAACTTTACCATGTCCTTGGGAGATGCCAATCTTCCCAACGCTCTAAAAGTCCAAGTCCAAATCACTGGGGCAGAACAAGTAGCTACAGCAGTCACAGCTACTCTCCATCATCAGCTTGTCTACAGGTTACAAGATCATGGTCTAGATCTACAAGGATCTGGATCCCCAGATGTTTTAATGATCTTAGCTAACTCTGGATCTGACACTCCAACCATAGTCTAGGTTCCCAGACAAATTCCCAAAAAGGAACTGGAAAGGTTGATGCCTACAGAGTGGATCACAAACTATGAGTCTCTTCAACAGACTCATGAGCCAATCAGATCTACAACTTATGAGTTCCAGAGAATGTCAGATGGTAGAACCAAAACCATCTTCAAGCAACCACAAGAAGAGACTCCATCTTCTTCAAGCCCGATCTTCAAGCAATTGATGATCCAGCCAGTTATCCCAAAAAGCAGAGAAACATACCCTATCCTTGGGTATCTGCCAGTAAACTCCTTTTTCCCCGATGTAAAGGAAGTTTACACAGACAAAGTAGATGGCCATTTCGAATGGGATGCTGATCCATCCATGTGTGACCCTGGATGTTCTTGCGGAGAAGAATCCGACTCCGACGATGATGGTGAAAGTGAAGTCAGTCGGAGAAGAAGATGCAGAAAAGCAAAAAAGAAAGGTCTTCCTTGTAGGACCTTTAAACCAGAAGAACCAGATCCAGATCCGCCATCTATCACACAACCCTTATCTTGCTATGACGAGGCCTTTGCCATCCTCCGTGTAGAAAAAACAGAGAAGCTGCAGACAGGAATTGCCTCCGTGCAATCCACCACCAGCAATACTATGCCAACCGTACATGATGATCAGAAGCTATGATACAGACTTTCCATCTTTGGAAAGGAAAACAGAAAACAAGGTTGCAATATAACCTTATGATAACTCGTTATTTCGTCATCTTTATAATTGAGTTTTACCCCGAATTATGCTTTAATTAATATTAATTTGGGAAAGATTGATGATTTGTCGTCTTTATTGTAGATTTGGGACTTGGAGATGAAAAGGAAGCAGTTTCCATCATTTTGACAAGGAATTTAACTAAGTGGACCGCATTGATGCTTTAACTCAGCCACGAGAGGATTGAATGCAACACAATTTGGTGAAACTAATTCAAAGTTTGACATGCACATGGGAATTTCAAGCCCATACAATTCCTTGGATGCTAATTGGGTTAATATGTAATATGATTTGTGGGCTTGTTCGTCTGCCCATGAAATTAAATAAAAGGAAAGCCCAATTTGGTGGATAAAATTGGTGGCCACGATTTCAATTTTGGGGAGGATTAGGAAAGCTCATAATTAGAGTTCTTGGAGGACACGTTTTTGGCATAATTTGAGAGAGATATATCCGTGACTGTGGCAACTTCTGGAGGAGATTTTTTTTGGGGACCTTTGGGCAGCAGCACGCAGCAATAGGCTGGAGGCGTGATTTTGGGAGCAAGATTTCGGCATCACGAGTTCTTCGTTCATAGTTTAATTCTTTTGTTTTGTTTTTAGTTTATTTATGTTAAAGAATTCCTCGATTATTGTTTTTATGAATTTTAGTAGCTAAGCTTTTAATTATCTAGCTAGGGATTAAGATTCGGTTTGGATATTGTGAGACCTAAACGTTTTTATTAATTCATGTTTATTTAGGCATTTATCTTATCTCCGTGTTTCGTGTTTATTGTGATTAGGCAATTTTGGGATAGTGCACGATCTCTAGGTTGTTTAATTTGCATATAGCCAATCTTGATGCTTGAAGTGTAGTAAAGTTGATGGATAATTTGTGGTAAATTAGTGACAGGGTCTTAGCGATAACATTCCTCGTTCACTAAGGGATTTGATAATCTAATTTAAATCTTGCGTGTGTCACGACTTGGTTGATTAGGGTTGGTGTTTTTATGGTTCTTAATGCTGCGAATTCATTAAATCCTGTCGAGTGTCTCTAGGGGTTGTGAATTTGTTAGGGAAGATAACTGTCGAGTGTCTCTAGGTTATCCGATTAATTAAGTAAAAACGAGGTTGAGTCGAGTGTCTCTATCAACTATAGCCAATCTGTCTGAATAACTTGAATTCATCTTTGAGTCAATGATCAATATAACAATTCGAATCGAATATCCCTGGCTAGGTAATTCTCCCTCTGATTGATTTTATCCTACGTGATTTGCTTGATAGCTTTAATTAGTTTTAATTCTTGTTAGTTTATTTTAATTGTTTACCTTAGTTTTAAAAACACAAAACCCCCCTCTTTTAATTGTTGCTTTTCGTGAATTCCTTGCGATTGTGAGAAATAAGTCAACCAGTCTCTGTGGATCGACCCTGTTTACGCTATACTCCGTTGTTTAGTTGTGAATAGGTTTTACATTTATTTTTGACGGATTCGACACCTGTCAAATTTTGGCGCCGTTGCCGGGGACTGTGTTTCTAATCGATTTTATTTCTTTTCATGAACAGGAGTATTCGCGGGAAGGACGAAACAATCTACGATCCAAAAATCGAGAAAACTGCTCGGAAATTAAGGCAACAAACTCAATCACGCAAGAAACAAGTTGAGACATCAGGTTTGGTCAAGGAGATTGAATCGGGGACTGAATCGGACAGTTCGAGCGAAGGAAAGCCTGACTTGACCGTTGAGCGTGACCACGCCTTAACCATGGCGGACCAACGCAGAACCATGGAAGATCTGGCGCGCCCCGCCGCCACACAGCAGCCCCTTTGTATCACTTTTCCAGAGGTGGGTGCTGGTTTTGAGCTGAAGACGGGCACAATTCACCTACTTCCCATCTTTCGCGGTTTGGAAAACGAAAACCCACACCAACATCTAAGTAAGTTCCACACGGTTTGCTGCTCTACCAAGCCTCACGGTGTTACTGAGGACCAAATCAAGCTCCGTGCTTTTCCGTTCTCTTTGCAAGATGCAGCAGAAAAATGGTTGTACTCTCTACCATCAGCAACCATTACTACTTGGCAGCAGATGCACGATAAATTCTTGGACAGATTTTTCCCTGCTGATCGATATCTGGATCTCCTTCAGGAGATAATCACCATTAAGCAGAAGGAACATGAAGGCCTGCATGAGTATTGGGAACGATACCAGAATTTGCTTGCAATGTGCCCGCATCACAACCTGCCGGAAAATTCAGTTATTCATAACTTTTATAGGGGTCTGATGCCTGCTGACAAAAGGCAGTTGGATGCTTCGAGTGGAGGTTCCATTATGATCAAAACACCTGTGGAATTGACGGAATTAATTAGCAGAATCTCTAGAGCCTCGCAAAAATACTATGCTAAGTCCGACATGACGAGACAGGTAAAAGAGGTAAATTCTTCCCAATTTGAGGAACTCAAGAATATGATAGCTGTTTTAGCATCTAACATGAGTGCAGGAATCCCACAAGTAGCGACAGTTTGCCAATTACCTCTGCAATCCCAACAATACAACCAACAACCGAATCAACCCAATCAAACCCTCGATCCCCAAGACATCCGACTCAGTAGCTTGGAAAATCAAGTCAAGAATTTGGAAACTCAATTGGGACAGATTGCAACGGTTTTGAGCAGGATTGAGAATCAAGGCAAGTTGCCTTCTCAAACCGAGGATCCGAGGCACAACGTGAGTGCAATCATGGTCATAAGTGGTAAGGAACTGCCTCCAGCTGTGGAGAAGACCAAAACTCGCCAGAACAGGGCTGAAACTGATCAGAACGATGACTTGACCGTTAAGCGTGACCACGCCTTAAGCTCCAGTCGCGACAGAGAGCCAGAAATTAAAGTCCAACCTAAGCCATGGGTGGAACCACCCCCGTTTCCAGAGCGCCTGATCCAAGCAAGAAAACAAAAGGAGGAACAAGGCATTCTTGATACTTTCCGAAAGGTTGAAGTCAATATTCCTTTATTAGATGCCATTCAACAAATTCCACGCTATGCGAAGTTTCTTAAAGAGCTCTGCACCAACAAACGGAAACTAAAAGGTAATGAAAGGGTGAGTGTTGGAGAAAATGTCTCCGCGGTTTTACAAAAGAAATTACCACCGAAATGCAGAGACCAAGGTATGTTTTCAATTCCGTGTAAAATAGGTAACCTTGGTATTAAGAAAGCTATGTGTGATTTGGGTGCGTCGATTAATATTATGCCTCTATCTGTTTATAATGCACTTAATCTTGGTCCCTTGAGAGGTACAGGTATTATAATCCAGCTTGCTGATCGATCCATAGTGTACCCGGAAGGAGTGTTGGAGGATGTGCTCGTACAAGTCAACGATTTGGCTTTTCCTGCTGACTTTTTCGTGCTAGATATGGAGGATGATAAATCCTCTAAGCCTTCTGATATTTTGCTTGGTCGCCCATTTTTAAGCACTGCTAGAGCCAAAATAGACGTTTATAATGGATTGTTAACTCTTGAATTTGACGGTGACATTGTTAAATTTAATGTTTACGATGCTATGAAACATCCTGATAAATTGTCTAGTGTGTTTTGTGTTGATGTGATTGAAAACCCAAGTATTGAAATTTTTTAGCCTAATAATGTGGAAAAGCTAAGCTTTGAATCTTTTCAAAATTTGGTAGTAGAAAATTTTGAGAGTAAGCCGAAACATGTTGGTTTGCATGATGATATCTATGATATGGTTATTCCATTAGAGCATGTTAGACCTTTGAATAAAAAGGCTCCGAATTTGAAACTACTTGATGACTTGGCTAATTTAAATTCTTTCATTTTGCAGGCACCTATTGAGGAACTCAAGAATTTTTTGGATAATCTGAGATATACCTTCAAGGGAGGAGGAAAATTTACAGATTCAAAGCCTACACGAGCTGAATTTCTGGATGAGCAGTTTTTCGAGCCACATGACCATAAGACGTGGCCACGCTCTGAGGTCACGCGCTGGTATGCTGATATTATTGATTATTTGACTATTACCTTCCTCAGATCTCATATCTTTTTCGAGTTCAGGAATCTTAGAGCCATCATTAGTGATCTTGGTGAACATTGCTACAAACGGTTGATGGAGCCTTTGATGAAAAAGTATCAAGCCACGTTGCGAGTCTCTTCAAGTTACCATCCCCAATCTAGAGGCCGCAATGGACTAGAAGATTCATCTCCACACAGTCGAGGGGATTTGTATGGAGGGTGTACCTCCATTTGAGTAGCACTTTAACAAGTCTTGTCGAGCCTAAGACATTAAATAAGGGCGCTATTGGGAGGCAACCCAAGTTTTGGCGGTTTAGGCGCCTTTTTCTTCCCTCAGTTTCTTTTTTTTTTTTTTTTGTTTTTTTTCGGTTCTCGTGGTGTTTAGGTTGATTTTCTGCCCTTCTCTATCTTCCAGGAGCGCATAACTTGGCCCAGATAGTGCTGATGTGCTGCTGATAACTGCTGTCAATTTTCTGATAACGTGACCCTTGAGCATGGTCACGCCTAACTGTTGAATTATTTTGTTTTTATAAAGCCCAAGTGCAAGCATTAATAAATCAATGTAGCAAAAGGGGTCGAATCCACAGGGAGGAGTAAATCAATCAATTACCTAATGTTTTCACCAATCTATAGACCAAAACGAGTGATGGAGTGAATTAACTACTAACGGAAATGAAAGTTAACTAAGATTAACAAACTAGAACCAACTAGGAAGCGAATAGAGTAGCAATTAACCAAGTTAACTAAGTGGCAATGGGGTAGTAATGATCATGCAAGGTTCGTATTCAATTAGTGCTTAAATGGGACAAGGATCTCACAATCCTAATCACTAAAGTATACACAAGCTCCTCTCGAAGTCAAGTGCGTGTACCTAATCAAAGTCTAAAGCCTACTTTCGTGGTCATTAGCTCATTAATTAGATCAAACAAACAAGACTAGTGCAATAAAATAACTAGCGGCTTGGCCCGGTTAATCTATTGCTTGATTGCTCAAGATTAGGCTAAATGTCTTTATACCTAAAACTTAAGTGTTGTGAAATTTCATCCAATTAACATACAATCTCTCCATTAGCATGCAAATCTAAGTTCATATCTAAGGTGATCAAGCTTAAACATGCAAACAAAACAATTTCACAAGCATAAGATCAAGTAGTCCCACCTAGGCATTTCATCAAACACTTACCCTACATAATTCATCACCCCCCTTTGCCCAAGAAATTACCCACTCATATTAACACTAGAAAGCAAGGAAATAATAGAGATCATACTGAAAATATGCATATTCATTGAATTAAACCAAATATTAAATATCAAGAACAAAACTCTCAAAAATATGAACAAGTTCCAAAACTAGAGATATTAGTATCAAACTTAAAGCGATTAAATCTAACTAGGACTGAAAATAAAGGAAATGATTGTTCTAGAAAGGAATTAACAACTACAATCTAATTAAAACTCTAAGGATCAAAGATAAAGCTAGAAGAGACTCCTAAATTAACCCTCAATTAAACCCTAGATGAGCCTCCCCAAGAGAAATGCTGAAAATTTCCTTAAATAGTCCACCAAAGCTCTCCCGGAACGGCCTGCGGAACGGCCTCGCCCATGAATGCCAGCGCTGCTGGGAACGGCCGTTCCCAGGAAAGGCTTGGGACGGGAACGGCCGTTCCCATCCTCGGTCAAGGGAAAATGTTGACTTTCCGGAACGGCCCTTCCCAAAATACAAAGGGCTTGGAAGGGCCGTTCCCATCCTCCATGCGCGGGAAAATATGAATCTTCACACTTTTTGATCATTCTCGGCATCTAAACTTTCGTTTCTTGCCCCGTTTCATCATGAGCCAACTCCGAGCATAATATACCTGAAATAAGAGCAATTATAACAATATAAGGCCTAAAATCCGTCAAATCATGACAAAAAACATGCTCAAATAAAGGTATAGAATAAACCTAACACTAACAGCCACGCCACTTCCAGAATTTCAAATTAAATGGGAAATTTACATGCCCAGACGCCCTACCTCCCCAACCTGAACTTCAGGGAAGTCCTCTTTACTCTAGATCTTGATTTTTAATGCCTTGAGGACAATGCATGATTTAAGTGTGGGGGGATTAGGTCCACTAGTGCTAGAACTGAAATTTATTTGAAATTTTTGTTTTTGTGGCTGAACTTGTGATTTTACTTCGAACTTGAGGATGTTGATAATTGTGGAAATATGTTCCGTTTTGAATGCTTTCTATTAGGTTTGATTGTTGAATTTTGCTAGAACGAGTTAGGCTTGTTAAATGCATGAAATTTGTGTGAAACTTGACGAATTAGTATAATCTTATACCCTCATTTTTTGCGCACCATTGAATGAATTAATGTACTTTGCTTAGATAGAAAAGTCTGTGTTTTTCAAATGAGTCTAAAAGTTGATTAGAATGCATCTTAGCTCCTTTCGAGGCGAAATTTTTAGTTAACGATTGATTTGGGAAGTGACTTAGGCGATCGTTGTCGGTGGTAAGCCTTTTCTTGATCCTTTCACAAATAAAATTATCCCGTTTGACCCATTGAGCCTGAATGTTGTGCAAAATTTTCTTCTTAGCCGCGTTACAAGCCACATGCACAACATTATTATCCCTACCCTACTTTAAATCACACCTTGCTTGCTCATTTTGGGTTTGAAATTTTTAGATGTCTTTGGGCTCCTTGTTATCCTTTTGTGCTGAATCGAAAGTTGAAAAGAAACAAGAGATGCTATGAAAAGAAAAAAAAAAATGAGCAGAAAAAGAAAAGAACAGAATAATTGCAAAGAAAGAAGAAAAAAAAAAGTAAGAGTGTGTTTTGAGTACCAAAAGTTCGATGAGTGAAGAATGAGGGAAATTAGTTGTTTAAAGCAAAGTAGGGGAGTCCGGTAGATGAAAAGGGAATTATCACGGGTTTTATTGTAAAATGTGTAAGCTTGGTGTGTTAAGCCACTAAATTCCAAAATTTCCTAACCTTTACCCACGCCCTACATTACAAGCTCGAAAGACCTATCGATCTCGAGTCATGAGTTAACTACATTAGTGGAGATTGGAGTGAAGGATGCATTCGAAATTGATAATTGGTACTTAGGTGAAAATCATAGACTAATCAATCTAGTCTTTGTACATTCTTTTGTTCAATTCACACTACATCACACGAGGGTATGTTATTTATACTAATTTGTTGAATTTTGTGCAATTGAGTATTGTGTTGATAAGCTAGACTTGTTTAGGCGAGAATTCGATAATTGCCTTTGTGATTGTGTTTGATGGGTGATGTTATTTCTATTAATTTACATGATTCCTCGAGGACGAGTAATGGACTAGTGTGGGGGGAATTGATAACTCGTTATTTCGTCATCTTTATAATTGAGTTTTACCCCGAATTATGCTTTAATTAATATTAATTTGGGAAAGATTGATGATTTGTCGTCTTTATTGTAGATTTGGGACTTGGAGATGAAAAGGAAGCAGTTTCCATCATTTTGACAAGGAATTTAACTAAGTGGACCGCATTGATGCTTTAACTCAGCCACGAGAGGATTGAATGCAGCACAATTTGGTGAAACTAATTCAAAGTTTGACATGCACATGGGAATTTCAAGCCCATACAATTCCTTGGATGCTAATTGGGTTAATATGTAATATGATTTGTGGGCTTGTTCGTCTGCCCATGAAATTAAATAAAAGGAAAGCCCAATTTGGTGGATAAAATTGGTGGCCACGATTTCAATTTTGGGGAGGATTAGGAAAGCTCATAATTAGAGTTCTTGGAGGACACGTTTTTGGCATAATTTGAGAGAGATATATCCGTGACTGTGGCAACTTCTGGAGGAGATTTTTTTTGGGGACCTTTGGGCAGCAGCACGCAGCAATAGGCTGGAGGCGTGATTTTGGGAGCAAGATTTCGGCATCACGAGTTCTTCGTTCATAGTTTAATTCTTTTGTTTTGTTTTTAGTTTATTTATGTTAAAGAATTCCTCGATTATTGTTTTTATGAATTTTAGTAGCTAAGCTTTTAATTATCTAGCTAGGGATTAAGATTCGGTTTGGATATTGTGAGACCTAAACGTTTTTATTAATTCATGTTTATTTAGGCATTTATCTTATCTCCGTGTTTCGTGTTTATTGTGATTAGGCAATTTTGGGATAGTGCACGATCTCTAGGTTGTTTAATTTGCATATAGCCAATCTTGATGCTTGAAGTGTAGTAAAGTTGATGGATAATTTGTGGTAAATTAGTGACAGGGTCTTAGCGATAACATTCCTCGTTCACTAAGGGATTTGATAATCTAATTTAAATCTTGCGTGTGTCACGACTTGGTTGATTAGGGTTGGTGTTTTTATGGTTCTTAATGCTGCGAATTCATTAAATCCTGTCGAGTGTCTCTAGGGGTTGTGAATTTGTTAGGGAAGATAACTGTCGAGTGTCTCTAGGTTATCCGATTAATTAAGTAAAAACGAGGTTGAGTCGAGTGTCTCTATCAACTATAGCCAATCTGTCTGAATAACTTGAATTCATCTTTGAGTCAATGATCAATATAACAATTCGAATCGAATATCCCTGGCTAGGTAATTCTCCCTCTGATTGATTTTATCCTACGTGATTTGCTTGATAGCTTTAATTAGTTTTAATTCTTGTTAGTTTATTTTAATTGTTTACCTTAGTTTTAAAAACACAAAACCCCCCTCTTTTAATTGTTGCTTTTCGTGAATTCCTTGCGATTGTGAGAAATAAGTCAACCAGTCTCTGTGGATCGACCCTGTTTACGCTATACTCCGTTGTTTAGTTGTGAATAGGTTTTACATTTATTTTTGACGGATTCGACACCTGTCACCTTATGTCCAGACTACCACAGTCAACCCTGATGGAGGAATAACTTCCTCTCTTTCACAAGGAGAAGAAGTCTTGAACTGGCAAACCACAAATGCCAGAGCTCAGAATAAAGCCTTAATCCAACTTGATTCTAAGTTTGATAAGGTTTTATCCCATGTTCAGGATACCAACCAGAAAGTGAATATAATCTCTCAGGAGCTTGATCAGATGTACAGAAGAGTAGTTGCCAGAATTGAGCTTCTTGACAAAGAACTCAGGCTGTAATGATCCCACATCGGATTGGAGAGTGGTTTGAAGCTGCTTGATAAGTCGTGGATCCCTCTCCCCTGAGTAGAGGCCTTTTGGGTGCACTGGGTTATACCAGTGGCTAAAAACGTAAAACCGTGAGGCGCTTGGGGTCTACCCTTGGCCAAAGCGGACAATATCGAAGGGCGGGTCTTTGGGCTGTTATAAATGGTATCAGAGCCAGGGACCCGGATTCGGTGTGCCAGCGAGGACGCTGGGCCCTTATGGGGGGGTGGATTGTAATAATCCCACATCGGATTGGAGAGTGGTTTGAAGCTGCTTGATAAGTCGTGGATCCCTCTCCCCTGAGTAGAGGCCTTTTGGGTGCACTGGGTTATACCAGTGGCTCAAAACGTAAAATCATGAGGCGCTTGGGGTCTACCCTTGGCCAAAGCGGACAATATCGAAGGGAGGGTCTTTGGGCTGTTACATAGGCAGCTTATTTCCCTAAGAAGGACGGGTCCAGAATTTGATCAGAAAGAGAGAGAAATCAGAAAGGTTAAGAAATATCTTGCCTACATGGAGCAAGATAGAAATAGAAGTTCCATTCCTACACTTCCCTTTCTTCCTACGACTGTTTCACCTTCTCTCTATGACCCACCAACTTCTCCTGATTTATCAGAACAATTTTTCATGGTATCTGATATTCCCTTTGAGCCACCTCCTCCAAAACCTAAGCCCATAAAAGCCTCTCCTTCTTCCTCAAAGGAGAAAAACAAAGAAAAGGTTGAAGAACGGCCCTCTTCCACATTGATGATTAGAAACCTTTCTAATCTTAATATCCAAGAAAAGCCCAAAACAAATGAAGATGTCTCTTCAGAAGATTCCAGTTCTCAGTACTCTGGAACAGAAGCCTCTTCAGAGAAATCCTTTTCTCAATACAATAATTCTGAAGCCTCTCCAGAAGAGTCTTTTTCCCAGTCCATTGAAAGTGATGATGAAGTTGCAGACATCTCTCAGATCCTAATGGCTGATGATCCAAACTCAGGATTTCATCAGGAACAACCTCATCAAGGATACGATGAACCAATAATGGAAGAACCTCCTCCAGAATTCTATACAGTAGATTCTGGACCATCCAAACCAGCTAATAGCCCATGGTTGACTTTTGATGATATCCCAGTGGGAAAAAGGAAAGAAAGGCTACAATCTTTTGCTGCATGGATCGATCTCCAAAGAATCAAAGAATCCCATCTCCCTACTGTCTTAAGGGAGTTCGTGTCACGATTCACAGGAACATTACGAGAATGGTTCCAATCATTGGGAGAATACAGACAGATCCAGTATGTGCAAGCAACCGCTCCCATGGCATTGTTAGCACTTCACCTTGAGTTCATAAGTGACATCACTCTCTACTAAAAGATGATCCAACAAAGCTACTTCGCCACGAAGTGTTGTTCTCTAAACAAATCAGATTTGGATTTCCATTTCAAAAGAATGTCAGAACTCTATTATGCCCTTAATGGGTATAATGATCCAAATCTAAAACACGTGTACATTGCATCTCTTCCCCAAGAGATCCAACCTGAGCTCCACAGAGCCATAACCACTTCAAGAAGAGAGATTCCACAACTTTCTCTTGGAGAGATCCACCAGATTGCCATTACCACGATCGACAAACTCTGTGAGCAACAAACCATGTTCAAGTCCTTAATGAAGAACAAATCAGTCCTGAAGAAAGCTTACAAGAAATATCATCTTGAGATAAAGTGCAAATCTAAAGAAGATTGCAATTGTTCTCATCCAAAACTTCAGAAGAAAGGACTTGCTGAAAGAAAGGTGAAAAAGAGAAAACGTCTCAGATTCTTCAGACGAAAACCTTTCAGAAACAGGCGAACTGATCGATGCTTTGTTTGCAAAAAGAAAGGACATTTTGCAAAGAATTGTCCTCAGAACCGGGAAAAATCAGCCAGAATGATTTCCCATGTCCAACAAAGCACAGAAGCAAATCTCAACGATGCAGAAGTAGAATCTCTGTTCTCAGAACAGGATGAACCAACAGACGATACCATCTTTGCCATCCAAGATGAAGTCATAGATAATGGTCCTCACACCTCTGATTCTGATGATGATCATGGTCTTCCAATACTCCAATCAGAATGCATCAGTTAAGAGATCGTTCCGTCTTTTCATATCCATGTTCACATACTTCCTTCTAAGTATGACAGACCCATCAAAGTAATTGGATTTATGGATACAGGAGCCATGAAGCCCATGATGAATCCAGACATCCTACCTAAGGAAGCATGGACAACTCACTACGAGTACTTCCAAGCAGCAGATGGCCAGCAGTTCAAAACATCGCTGATCATGAAACATCATATAGGGATACAATTCTTCCCAGATTGTATCATCTGGATAAAGGTCACTGGAAGCAAGCTGCATGGAAAAGATCTTCTCATTGGGTTTGATCTTTATCACAGAGCTCAAAAGCTCACCATTCTCCCCAATGGAATCAAGTATAAGAGGAATTTCCAACCTTATACTACACTCCAGAAGATCTATGCATTGTCAGAAGCATCTAAGGAATTCTATGATCTTGCCTCAAGACTCAAAGGATGCTGTGCTGAATCCCACTCAGAATTCTCTCATCAACATCCATTGTGGAGGAATTCTGAATTCTTCATTCAACTGCCATTCAAAAAGAATGAAGACATAAATCCCACAAAAGCTACACATCCAGGAATGACTCCTGATGATGAAAAGCTTGCAACAGCTGAATGTGCCCAACTGCAAAAAGTTGGATTAATTGAATCCACAACATCCAATTGGGCTTGTCAAGCATTCTATGTCAACAAAAGGGCTGAACAAGTAAGAGGTAAAAAGAGGCTTGTAATCGATTATAAGCCACTCAACCATTTCCTTGCAGATGATAAGTTTTCTTTACCTCGAACCCAAATGCTTTTCTCCCATTTGGCCCAGGCCCAAATCTTCTCAAAGTTTGATCTTAAAGCAGGTTTTTGGCAACTTGGTATTGATCCAAATGATAGGTACAAAACAGCATTCTGTTTACCTAAAGCCCAATACCAATGGACCGTCATGCCTTTTGGTCTTAAAACCGCTCCATCACTATTCCAAAAAGCCATGACCCGTATCTTTAAGCCCATCCTGCATAGTGCCTTAATCTACATTGATGATATTCTTCTCTTCTCAGAGAATGAGAAATCTCATAGGGCACTCCTCTCTCAGTTCCATGGAATTGTCCAAGAATATGGAATCATGCTCTCAGAGAAAAAGAGTCTCATTGGACAATCATCCATCGAGTTTCTTGGAATGAAATTTTCAGAAGGAAAATACAAGCCAGGTCCTCACATCGCACAGGAGCTTCTCAGTTTTCCAGACGATAATCTGACTACCAAAGAAATACAGCAATTTCTTGGAATAGTCAATTATATCAAGGACTTCCTTCCACAATGCTCCAAATACACAAGCCAGCTATCTAAGATGCTCAAAAAGACAGCCCCCACTTGGGGAAAGGAACAAACAGCAGCTGTCAAGCAATTGAAGCAAATTTGCCAGACCCCTCCACCTTTAAAGATTCCAGATAAAGGTGAAAGGATCTTTCAGACAGACGCTAGTGATGAATACTGGGGGGCAATTCTGATTGAAAAAACTGATGGAAAAGAGTATTACTGTGGACATGCAAATGGACAGTTCAGTGAAGCTGAAAAACATTATCACACAGTGTACGAAGAAATTTTGGCAGTCAAATATGGAACCAAGAAATTTGAATTAAAAAACAAGGGTCTTCCAGAGTCACAGCTTTTAAGACTCAAAGACTGGTTTGCCAAATACCAGTTCTCCGTGAAGCATATAAAAGGAGATCACAATCTTATTCCAGATCTCTTATCCAGACCAAAGCAGACCCATCTCATCTCCTCTGCCAAAACAATTCCCTTGATATACATGATGACCTCTTCTTCTCAGATACCTACTATAACTGCTGAACCAGTTCTCCCAGAATTTCCTCCAACTTCATTTCCTTTGTCCAACCCAGATGAAATCAAAATCTTTGCCAGAAATCACATCTTTTACTTCCAGGCGAAATTTTTCCTTGCTTTAGGACTCTCTCTTGAGTCAGGAAAATTCTATCCTGATAATCCTTTCCTTCCAGTCTTTACCTTGATCGATAGGGTAACTCTCCCAGCAGAAGGATACTGGTATTTCTGGTGTCTGGGCATTTCCAATTGGTTTGCCTTAGAAGTTAACCCAAAGATCCAGAAGGTTCCTTTCCACCGTTATTTGTTCAAGTTGGACTTCTTCATTCTTCCGAAGTTCCAACTTGAGGGGGGACTGTTAGAATATATAATTAATATTTAGTTTTATTTTATGTAATATTTAGTTTTATCCGTTTGTAACTATCTTACAAACTATCTTTTATTCTTATCCTAGGGATAACTTCCACTGTAAATAGTTATAAATATGTATGTAGTTTGTATTTTAGAATCATCGAGATTATAGATTAGTTATTTACAGAATACTTTATTCTCTTTCACTCCTTTTCTTCTGCATATCCATGAATTTCCAACAAAAACTCCAACTTGAGTGAGGAGTATTAGAATAGATAACTAATATTTAGTTTTATCCGTTTGTAATTATCTTTTATTCTTATTCCTAGGGATAACTTCCATGGTAAATCTATTCTATGTATATTATAAAAGTACGAGTTGTTTCTTACAAAATACGGATCGCCTAAAATACCCTCATAATAATTATATGAATAATTATTAGTTAGGGATAACTATATAATTACATATTATAAATTATTTAACTCTATTTAAAAGTACTTATTAACTTATAATAGGACTCTTGTAGAATTAAAACTTTTTTAACTTAAAAAATATATATATAGTTTAACATTGAGATGTTGTGGAATTATTTTCTTAGTTGATGGGCTCCTCTAATCAAAATTTGGGCCAATTTTTTAAAATGACCAACAATCCCTAATTTTTATCCAAAACCCCCAAATTTGATTTCTATACATTTACAATCCCTACTACACAAAACATTTTTCCTAAACCCCCCAATCACCTAAAATGTCTATTTTGTCCCTATTTTTTTTACTTTTTCCACACTTTTTTTTACTTCTTCCCCACCTCATCATCTTCATCATCTTCTTCCTCCCTTCTTCTCACAGGAGCGCCGCCGTCGTCGCCGCCGCCGGACCACCATCGCCCACTGCCGAAGGTGGTCCAAAAAATCCGAAAAAATTCACCGGGAACGTACTCATTGTCCTCGTTCCATATTTTCGGTTAGTTTTTCAAAATTCGAATTCATTTGTCCCAAATTTCAAATCTAAAAATTTTAGATCTAAAAAAGAAATGACTATAACTCACAAACCGCTTGACGAAAATCGAATTCGTTCCGTGCAATATGTTTATCATGTCGAGAACTTCAAGATCCATACCATTTTCATCGGAAAATATCGCCGGACGGAAAACTCATTTTCTATTGAAATTTGCAGGTTTCCGGCGGAACTCCCGGCGCCTTCTCCGGCCATTTTCAATAGACGTGGTTGGTACCAATGAAGTCGCGTCATCGAAATGAGTTAAAACACGCAGGTTCCGTCTCCGGAAAATGGCCGGAGACGGCGCCGCCGCTGCCCGCTGTGCTGCTGCGTCTTCCACAGAAAAAAGGAAGAAGAAAGGAAAAAGAAAAGGAAAAAGAAAAAGAAAAAAGGGAAGAAAAAAAAAAAGGAAAAATGGGGGAAAAGGAAATAAGGGTATTGGGGTAATTTCTCATGTTTTTTTAAGGATATTTTAGTATTTTTATACGATTTATGGGGTTTAGAAAAAGTTTGAATTATAATTGATACTTAAAACATAAAAAGAATGAATTAAAGGGTTAGGAAAAGTATTGATGTATGGTGGGGAGTGTTGAATAATTATCCCTAAAAATTTTAATTCACGCCAATTACGTGGACAAATTTACGCTGATCATTTCCTGATATTTTATGCCGGTTAGAATCACTTTATTTTGATGGACAGTCTCCTCAAAAAGTATAGCCTAATTAAGCTAAACTAACATGTGTATTGAAATGAGTAATAATTATTATTTATTTTATTAATCTTTTTAAATTATTCATTTGACAAGCGTTATATAAATTTAAAAAAAAATAAAAATTAATGAGCACCTCACCTCTTACTAAAAAGTAGTAGAAGGAGATAAATTACAAAAAACATGCACATAGACTAAAAAGCATGACTTTTCTTTTATCAAAAATTTTAAAAATATTATATTGATAATTTCATAATTGGAATCTCAATCACCATTATTTTCATCTCTAAAATATATTGTATTTGCTATTCAATTAAAGAATTTTTAAAATTTCCACCTCACATCCAAGCTACAGTTAATCTGGTTTTTAATAATAAACGGGTCAGAGGCAGCCGCTCCGCCGAGTACCGGCCCCCCTGCTGGTGGCTGCTCAAGAAACCCCTGTTTTGTGTAAAAATTCCCTCCAAATTATCAAAGGGCATTAACAAGGGTTTTTCGCAAGTGGCCAGTGTACTCAAACAAAAAATCTGAAGAAAAAATTGAAAATCATTGTTCAATTAAAAGGTAAAAAGCATGGGAATCGTGAAAATGAAAGGGGTTTCCGTGATGATAGTTGTTCTTCATCTTCTTCTCCTGAAAATGCTCTGTTTTTTACGAGGTGTAGATCTGCTCCTTATAGGGGCAGATTTCTGAGTGAAAATCAAGCAAATTAAGAAGAATTGGAGAAGCCCATGCGTGATGACGACGCTGGAGTCTGGACGGCGCCGGAATGTCTAACTTGAGGTCTGACTTGGGGTATTTCCGAGCCGGTGTGAAGATCAATCGCCGAAGTAGTTAATGGTTTCAGACGATTATTTATGACTTCGCTGAAGCGATTGATATGATATTGACTCGTAAAAGCGGCTACCAAAATATAAAACGCGTCCTTTGTTTCTACTTTCTACATAAAAAAGAGTGATTTCATTTAGCTCAGAGAGAGAATGGAAGAGGAACATGACTTGTCACCTGTGTTGGGATTGGAGGGATATGATGAAGAGTATTCCGATGTATCTGAATTTACAAATTGCCTTACTACTGAAGGTCCTTTATCTTCGGAGAAATTTTGGAGGAAATGGGTCTTCTGGGCGCCGGAGGCTTACCGGAGATCACCAATGATCCAAGACAAGATCAAAACTTTAGTGAGCGAAGGAATATTCGACAATTGCCTAATACAGTTTTGGGCACCCATAGTGGTAGGAAATCGTTGTTACCTGAGGACTTAAGATCAGCCCTTTGCTTTACGGGGTCTCTATAAAGGGATGTGTTGGTACAGGAAGCATTGTACGGATGATGGAGATATATTTGTGGACGATGGAGCAAAAGTAGAGCACCTTGGAGCTGTTGGGCGCGTCTACTTAAACGGGTACCCTGAATCCAGCCCTGATTTGAGGCTCTACTCCACCAACGAACTTCCGTTCAGAGATGCTGCTGCACGTTGTGGTGCCAGAGCATATTTGGTTCTGCCTGTCTTTGATTTGCTTAACAAGGAATGTTACGGCGTGCTCGAGTACTTGGGCTTTCGTGGTGCGTCGATGGGGAATGCTTTCAAACATGTACAAAGAGCACTACAGGTTAGTTTCTTCATGCACCTTTCAGTTTGTTCTATTTTTCCTTGATGATGAGTCCTGTTACTCCCGGAAAAAAACTTTAAAATTTTTTAACAATTTTTCTGTACAACTAATCATATTACATAATACTAGTCTCAACGGCTAGTATACAACTAATATAACTGATCCTATTATCTCAAGTAACTTTTACATAATACTATTCTAACCTTAACAGCACATCAGTTTGACATATTAGACAAACACCCCTTATTTCTTCAGAGTTCACTCGGCAAATTCCATTTGACATACTAAATTACTAATCATATATGTATCCGGCAAATGATTATATGCAGGTAGCAGGGTTGAGATCCACTCACTTGAACATGGGCATGGTAATATTAATTGGAATTCGCCGTTGATATTTGTTGAGAATAGATTCTGCTTCTTAACAGTGCTTAAAATCACCCTTGTGTTCATATAACGCTTCTTTTTATCATTAATATACTTATTTAATAGGTATGCATAATGAAGTCTATTTTAATGTGACAATATCTTGATGACTCAGCGTCAAGAATATAACGACCAAGATGAAATTAGGGATATGCTTAAAGCGGCAACAGAGATCGTACCTCAACTACATATAGCACAAATCTGGATCCCTTGCAAGCAATGTGCTAATACTAGCACTGGTGTGTGCTGCATGGAGCTAGTTGATTCTATAGATCTTTTTCATGACAAGACTTATGTTTATGCCAATGAATTCCACCGCCTACAGCTACGAAAAGGAATAATATCTAAAACAGTGATGTCCTCGTCAGATATTAAGTCCTGCTTTTGCCGAAATATATGTGATTTCAGTCAATCTGAGAACCCCTTGGCACATTATGCACAAAAATCTAGGTTGTCCTTCTGTTTTGCAATCTGTCTTAGGAGTGTGCACAACAGCAACAATCTCTATTATCTCGAGTTTTTTCTTCAACCTAACAGTAGACAAGATCCATGTGGTGTGCCCCTGCGTCACCTGCTAATCCGGGCAATGGAGACGAATCTCAAGAGTTTTAAGGTTACATCATCAGATATGCTTGAAGTGCGTAAAGATATGCTTTCTAACTCCATCAAAATAGTCCCTCATAAAATTTCTGGAACTCTGGAAAGAGGGAAGCGTCAATATTCAAAAGAACCAAGCATCTCAACGAAGATGAATAGGTGTTCGGAAATGTATCCATCAGAGTTGGAATTCCAAAAGTATTTGCAAATGGATGATCACTTTTCTTGCTTCAAATCTCACAGAATATGTACAACAACATGGCTCTTCTGGTGCCCAGAGAGGGAAGAACCATGTAAAAATGATGAAAACTACTCATCATCCCTGCGAAATTCTACCCGAGAGAAGATTAAACTTTTACTGACCAATTAGATATCCCGACTTTTCTCTAGTCTAATACAATTTTGGGAACCCATAATGATCGAGGGTAGGCGTTATTTATCAACTTCAAGCCAAGCGAAACTTTTGCTCTTTCTGGTCTTCATAAAGGCTTAGCCTTTTTCAAGAAGCGATGTATGAAACATCAGTATTTTGCCTATGAAGGATTGAACGAAGAGGACCGTGGTCCCATTGGACGTGTTTTCAGGAGTTGGCACCCTCGAAACAACTCATAACGTCAGCCTCTACTCCACCACAGAATTTCCACTTAAGGATGATGCTGCCTTTTGCAATCTTAGGAGCTACATTGCTTTCCCTCTTTTTGATCAGCAACACAAATGTCTTGGGGTTTTAGAGTTCATAGGAATTTGTGGAAATATTGGAGATGCCCTCGAATACATCCAAAATGAAGTGAAGGTATCCTCTCTCTGTCTCTCTCTCTCTCTCTCCATCTATATACATATATATATGACAGTTATAACCAAACTATGATAGATTTCCTGCAGGCAATGCATCTTAGTTCAGCTCATATCAACCACAGCCCAGAATTCCAGGGAAGATTTGAACCGGCTCTCAAATTAAAGAAGCCTTTAGACTAGTCAAAAGGATCCCCCAACTGCATTTAGTGAAGGTTTGGTTCCCTCACAACAAATGTTCCTACACCAACAATAGTCTAAGATGCATGCAGCGAGTGCCAATTAGCAAATGGGAACAGAAACTTCTGTGCATTGTTGTAGAAACTGGAAAAGGGATTGTTGGGAGGGTGTTAGCATCTGAAAATAAGTGTTGCTATTGCAAAAATTCATGTCAGTTTAACATAACTGAGCTATCACGATCACACCATGCACAACGAGAAAGGTTAGATGTCTGGTTTGCAATTTGTCTGCAGAGTTCATACACTGGAGATCTCCCTTTTATTCTAAATTTCTTTCTCAACCAAGGACCTGGACACTACGAATATCTTTGGTCATTTTTGTACTACCTCCTGCCAATACTGAAGCAGCAACTCAAAAGTTTTAAGGTTGCCACAGGAAAACAATTAGGAGAGGAATTGGTAGTTGATATTATCGAATTCTCTCATGAAGTGCACCGACCTACTCTGTATCAATTTGGGCAGTTGAATATGTTTCCAGTTAAATGTCAAATAGTTAAATATGACCATCAGGAGCATCAACAATCCAAAAATCCACAAGTGAATGAAATGGATCATGCTAAAATTGCTGTTGCAGAGGGAATCCATGGCACTACTCCAGTGGCCATTTTGGAGAAGGAAGAGAAAACCTCAAGGATAATTGGAAAGATGAGAACCGGTCTAGCCTAGAGGATCTCAAGGGACAATTCGGCAAGAACCGGGAAGATGCCGCCAAGAACCTTTCCGGTGAGTGTAATAATTCAAAAATATAACCAATATTGATTTCTCTATCAACAAGAATGATAAACTTATTGAGAATCAAACTATGTAATGTGATGCAGTTAGCATATCGACATTTAAGCGAGCTTGCAGATTCCACGACATCCATAGATGGCCATCAGGCAAAAAGCAGAGAAAGAATCCATCTCTCTATATGACCAAGAATGCAAATGCATATGATGGGGATCCTCAGCAGAGTTCGGGGCTGTCGGACAGCCCCGCATTCCACTCCACGAAAACGTGCTGCCAACTAATATAGAAAGCAATCAAGATCTTACCCTTGCACCAGAGACTGATGATCATCTGGTGATCATAAAGACAGAATATGAAGACGACATTGTAAAATTTCAGTTATGTCCCTCGTCCGGAATGGACAAACTCGTCGAAGAAGTGGCCACCAGACTAAAGTTGGAGAGGGGAAGCTTTAAACTAAAGTATGTGGATGAAGACAACGATCCCATCTTATTGGCCTGTGATAGTGATTTGCAGTTGTATGTAAAGAGTCTAAAAGGAGCAGGCAAGAATTGAGTTAAATCCACCCAAAACCCTGTGTCAGCTAAAAGTATCACAAAAAATCATGTGTTATGAAAAATAAGCTTGAAAACCCTGTGTTATAGATAAATTTGCTCACCTCCCCCTCGTACCAATAAATCTTAATAAAATTATAATTTTCCTTTAATACACTTATTTGTCTTTAGGAGGGAATTAATTACACAGTCATTCTCTTCCTTTATATTATAGCAAAAAATTTCTCTTCCTTTACAACTAGGGTTCGGCGACCTCAATAGAAGAAAGAGAGAAAAATTGCAAAGGTCAAAAATTGAGAGCAAATGTATACGGTTTCGACGTGATTACGAATACGATTACCCACTTTACTCAAAGCTGTTCGGGTTCAAGAAGAAGATGTCCGGGTTCGTTTCTCCAAATTTCGCATGGATTTTTTATTCCTTGTTTTTTCCCTTATTTGATTTGCTGGAATGTGTACGAGTTGTGGCTTGATGGTTCTAGTTTTATACATTATTTGTTCGATTATAGCTAGAAATTGTAGTGGGTCTCCCAAATATTGAGCTAGGGTTTAGCAATCTTACTGCTTATTTTGATTTTTTCTACCAAACACTTTCAGATATTTCTTTATTCTGTATTTTCTTGCAAATACCATTTTTTGGGTTTGTTAAAAGTTGCCTAATTTTTTTTTTCAACTGTTGTGAACTACAGGGAAGATAATATGCATATTACAGAATATGGTCCTATTGTAACACGGCTTTCTCAATCTCAAACTGATGTTCATGTTGATGATTCGTTGCCGAATAATAATGTGGAAGAAGATGCATCCCATTATGAAAATCTTAGTGAGTTGATCTATGAAGAAATGACTGTTGAATTTATAGAAGACATTGCTGGAAAGAGAAAAAAGAAAAAACAAACAAGCCCTGACCCTGAGGATAGTCCTAGAGATGAGGACTCAGATTATGATGAGTCTGGGAGTTGGCTGCAACATCAAAAGTTGTAAGAATGATCCACATCCAAATTCAAAGTTCTACAAGGTACTTTTTTTATTTAACAACATCAATTATATTTTTTACTTAATTCAATCAATAAAAATTAACTTTTTGTAGGGTGGAGCTACAAATCAGCAGCACTCAAACATACAACTAGAGGTTTCTTCGCATTAAAATAATTTAAAGGGTTAATTACATATAGCCCCCAAATTAGATGGGGTAATTACAATTCACCACCATTTTTAGATTAAATTACAGACACCACCTACTAAGAAAATCTTAATTACACATAACACCCAAATTATTAGGGTTTCGTCCAAAAGAGTGTAAACTTCCGGTTATACCCTTACAAGATTTCATCAAATCATTTTATGAAAAAGGCCAAATTTTGTAATTTTGAATTGACCATTTTACCCCTCGATGTGTTTGAAGACATTAAACAAAATGGGGAAAAACTCTTTCCATGCTTTACTCCTCCTTCAAAACCCTTGTCTGAAAACCTTAAGACATTGAATAAAGATGAGAGAAGCAACCCGGCCTTCTTTGAAAACCTTCTTCTCTCCATGCTTTACTCCTTCAAAAACCCATCTCATAGCGTGATTTGGAGCGTTCATTTACTTTCGGTCGTAGGCTGTATTTCTTGTTTTAATGGAATCTTGAGGTGGGCCATTCGTCATTCAGCCATGAAAGGTAAGGATTTGGATATTTTTGAAAATTTTAGCTCACAAATGCTTGTTCATAGCTCAGTTGTTGCCGTAATAGAATTTTGAGCATAACCCGTAACGTAAATCTGTGTTGGAGTCGATTTCGAACAATGAAAATTAGGGGTTGTTCAATTTTCAGGTCGAATAGTTTATTTACTACTGGTTTAGGTTCGATTTTTATGAGATTGTCAAGTTTGTTGTTGTGTTTTTGTGTTTTTTGTTCTGCTTTTCCATCATGTATTCGGATTTCTTAGTAAACCGTATGATTTGGAGGCCCGATGGCTTCTTATATGGTAATTTTGCTTAAAATCATATAATTAAATGCAAAATTATTGATGTAAGTGCTTTGGCGGAGTTGATGAGGCCATCAGGCCCCTGTATATTCAGTCATGAGGCCCCTGCATACGCTTTTGAAGGTCATTTCGTGCTAATCTCCGCCTCTCAGGTATGGGATACCACAAATGGTACCAAGCAATACACTTTTGAAGGTCATGAGGCCCCAATATTACACAAGAATCAATCCACTACCACAACATCAACTCGTACACAAGTTCCATCAAGAAGAGGAAGGGGCAATTTCAAGAATTGCAAGAGCTGGAACAGGTGAATCTTCACAACAGATCCCAACTCAAGGTTCAGATGTTTAAGGAGTTTGAGGTTTAGGATTGTTAATTAACTTCTTTTGGATTAATGTTATTGCTACTCTGGAATTTAATTGCATTTTGCGGCTGTATAGATTGTTGTTGGATGAACTATGGTTACTTAATACTAGATTTAGGAAGGAATTATCACTACTGCTATGGTTTTTTTGAAGCCATTGAATGACACTTATTTATGGGTTGTAATAGCCAATGAATAGCATTTAATTATGATATGAAGATTGTTTTAGGCCAATGCATGGCGTTTAATTATGCGTTGTGATTGACAATGTAATGGTATTTTAAAGTGAATTATAGTTCAAACGATGATTATGCAGGGGTTATTAAGGATAAAAATGGTAGCAATTCCATTACATAATGTTAAATATTACATGTTGCATTATTCGAAAAATTGATATCTAATTTTTACCCCATCAAGATTACAATTGATATCTAATTCTTGCCTCATCAAGATTACAATGACAGTTTCAAACTTGGCGAAAAAAAATTACAATAAACCCCCATTTCAAAATAGTTAATTACAATGAACCTCTAAGGACAATATTGGAATATAAAAATTGACCCTAGTCAACAAGGGTGTTTTCGGACTTGCAATTAAATTTTTGCTGAAGTCATCAACATTTGGAGGTCAAGTGTAATTAATATTTTAAAAATAGGTGGTGTTTGTAATTTAATCTAAAAATGGTGACGAATTGTAATTACCCCATCTAATTTGAGGGCTAGGTGTAATTAACCCTAATTTAAATAAGCAAACTTATTTATGCATATCAATTAAAGTAATAATTTGGTTTTACCTTTGTTGGCAATGGGGGAGAAAAAGGAAGAAAAATAGTGCAGCAACAACATCAGGAAAAAGGAACCCTTGTTCTACCCCATCTTATGCTGCAACTGCAGCTTCAAGAGCTTTATCAACTGCTGCATCTTCAACTCCACAACCTCGTGAAACTACTGCACCATATTCAGCCCGACAAACTTCTCCTTTTGTGGCATTATCGCCATCTCCAGGACCTGCTACAGCTCAACCTACAACTGCCCCCAGAGCATCTAACACAATTACTCAACCACAGCTGCACCAAGGAGGGGAAAAATGCCTACTTTGACACAAGTTCTCCACAGCATAAGGGCAAGATCTAAAGAAAAGAGAAATCCAGCTCCGTGGAGGCCTTAGAATATATGTTTGGTGTTGTTTTTGGTATTGTCTAGCCTAAACTGTTCTTTTACCAGGCTATTGGCTTTAAATTTTAATAAATCTTGTTTGCATTTTAATATATCGTTAGTAGTGGCCCTTGTGCATTGATGGCAGCTTTTGTCCGTTTTGAATTGTTCAAAGTTGGTGGACCAAGACAATGCTTAGTATTTTATATATTATTATGGAGATCTGTTCATGAACTTTTTTTGTCTTTTAGCTTTTTAGCTTTGTGGTTGTTAATGGATTCTGATATATTATTATGAAGACCTGTTCATGAATTTTTTTTTATGGGATTAACGCCTGTTCATGGTTGTTAATAGCTTGAATTTTTTTTTTCTAAAATAGAAGGTTTTTCTTGCAAGTTTTTTCAAATACAAGGTTTTAAGGTTCAAATAGTTAATTAAGGGTAAAACAGACATTTCAAATAAAAAGACACTATCCTACTCTCAGGGCACGTTTACAAGGGCTTGCAATTCCATTCAACTTATATAACATGGCAGTTAAGGACATTTACTTTTATGGTTTTGAAGCCCGCAACAAACCGCCGAGCCTGTCCATCCGCCGAGCCTATCCATCCGGTCTCTTGTGGACAGTGAAGGTAGTCCATCAAATCTTGAGGTTTTACCTAAACCATCAACTTTGTGCAAGAAGTAATTTACTATTCTGTCCATAACTTGGTTTAATTTACATAATCTGCCATCGGAAGGGTCATTTCTTTCATCTTTTTTTTCATCCTTTTCAGATTGTAAGCATGGTTCCTGGGAATGCCATCATAATAGTAGCCTACCTGGAAGCGGCGTTTTCCGGCCATATAACACCGGAATGGGGGGTTGGGAAATAGAAACTATATATTGAGTGAATCAACTATGCGGTGTCGATCTGAATTCTGAACAAAAAATGGAAGAGCTTGAACGAGATTAAACCTCCATAGAACTCATAAGCGTGGCTGGAGAAGTGAAGTTGGAGTTGATATTGAGACAGTGGAGGATGGGACGGAAATACAGTGGATGGGAGAGGCGAAAGTAATGACGGCGTTTTCTTATAATTGATGTAGAAGAGATTTAACTAATGGGCTAGGGTTTTTGTTTAATTAAAGCACTTAATGAGCAAAATATTTCATTTTACTAAAGATTAAATCGGCTAAATTTCTTTAGTTTCATGGGCTGTGTCTTTTTATTTTTTTTAGAATTATTAAAGGCCAATTTTTATTGTTTTAACCTTCTCATTCTGATTTACTAGTTTTGCTTTCATTCTAATTAATAATTAATCTAAGATTTATGTATAGATTTAGTGAGAATTAAAATAAAAAAATCTGAAGAGTAAATAGAGAATGAAAAGGCAGACACAGCCCTAAAATGAATGGCACTGAAAAGAAATCAAGAAAACAAAAAGGGTGTTTAAGGACTTTTCAATGATAAACCATGGTTGTTGGTGGTTGAAGTAAACAAAACCCCGTCAACTTAGTTAAATAAGGTAAGAGTTAACATGTTAAAGTAAACGATATTTTAATTAGCAAATATGATGTTTACAATCTTAAATAGCTAACAACTTAACCATCCTAAAAGCTAAAGTAAACAAGCCCTCAGTTGGAGCGCGTGAACAACAACATTTGAGCTTAAGGTTTTTGGTGCATTGATTTTGGTAACACAGGGTTTTCTGTGTGCTTTTTTATATCACAGGGTTTTTTATGCTACTTATTGCTAACACGAGGGGCCTCCATGCATATATCCCGGCAAGAATTGTATGCGGTTGTATGTCCGATTATAGTTATTTTTATGATTAAAGTGAACCTCCATTCCTTAATTTTATTATTATTTTTTATTTTATACCTATTTAAGTTCAGAATTGATAGCAATAGTTGAAGAATTAGTCTCTGCTTCATGGCTAAATGAAATAGACTAAAGAGATTAATAATGGCAAGAAAAAGAGTTTCTTCTGTCTGAATATCCAATAATCAAAATTATGAAAATTAACTATGAACAAGTTAATAATTTGGGAGTGAATGGACTATTTTACCACCTCGTCATCTTGTTGCGGCTAAATATATATTTACGATTACAGTAACTAAAATAATAAGGCTATTAAAAAAGCATTAGAAAAAAATATCAAAATTTGAGGTTCTTATGTTTCAAATACTAATCAAATATTATAAAGCGACACAACATACTTTATTTGTAATGTCAAAACTAGAAGGGATGAATTTATTTATGAACATTATAGCGAGAACTCCTTACCCGAACAGCAATCCAATATACTCTTTTCAAGAATTTTCTCGCATAAAGTGATAACAAATATCAATATGTTTCATGGAATGTCTGCAAAGTGTTTTTGATTAACTAACAAGTTTTCAAGCAGTCCTTGAAATCAAATTACTTCCTTTACAATTTCTGTAACGGCATATTCTTTGTCTACAAAGTCACTATTGACTGTAAGGTAGACTTTCAACTAACTGACGCCTAGGCTAAAATGAATAAGTTGTCAGTTGTACATCTTCACTTATCCAAATGCCTAGTCTGAATCAAAATATTCAACTATGCATTGACCAAGTATTTTATCCTACTCAAACAGTATACTAGCATTTACGGTATCAAGAATATACCACAAAATTCATTTCGCAATTTGCCTGTGAACCTTTTCAGGATCATGCATATATATTACTTCTGAGTCAACCAAAGCTTACCTTCATGTCGATCCCTACTTATCTCCATCAAGAATCTTCTTAACTTCTCCCGAATTCTTTATCTCGAACTCTTTACTCAGTTGACCTTCAATTTGTCAATTTCATCTTGACTCTTTGATGCTATCAATATATCATCAATATATAAGAGTAGATAGATTTAAGACCATTGTGTAGCCTGCGCAATAGACACCAGTGGTCTTATTTATTTTTTGTATATCTTTGACCCAACATTAACTAATAAAATCGTTTATACCATTATCTCGATAATTACTTCAATCTGTACAACAATATGTTTAGTTTATAAAATCATTTTTTTACCAACAACTTTATATGCATCTAGCTGGGACCTATAGATTATCTCCTCCAAGTCATCGTGTTGGAACGCGATTTTCATGTCAAGATGAACTAGCTCAAAATTCAATTGTGCTAGTAAGGCCTACAAAATTATAATGAGGAATGCTTAAAAACTGTGAAAAAATAATTAATTGTAATCAATTCTCTCCTTCTGAGCGTAGCCTTTAGTTACCAACCTTATCTTGTAGTGAACATCGGTTTTTTTAGGAAATCCTCATTTCTTTGCAAATATCCATTTGCAATCAATTATCCTTTTTTTCCTTTGGTAGTTATGCCAACTTCCACGTTTTGTTTTCTTAATAGATTGCATCTCTTCCTCCATTGCGTCTTTTCATTTGCTATTTTCTAAGTTTCGGATGACTTTAAAAATGTTGACGAAAGAAGTGCATAGGCAACCATGTTGGCAAAACGAGCCGAATTCTGAATTTCTCATCTTATCCTTCTAATCACAATTGGATCTTGTTGTTGTTGAGGTCCTGGGTCATAAACCTTCTCCTCATCTGACTCTACTTCTGTCGTGGAGGAGTAATTGATAATGTCTTTTGCTAGACTCACCACTATCTTCTCAAATTTCATCTACTTCTATGTGTACTCCACTTGCTCTGGTACACACTCCACTTGCTTCGAAATCCAATCGGTCCCTTCTTGAGTTACCTTACATATAAAGTAATATTTCTACTTATTATTGTTTTCTTTGCCTCTAGACACTAAAGACGGTATCCCTTAATCCTAACATCGAAAATCATAAAAAGTGTTTTCTTTTCTTCCTTGTTGGCAGCCCCTGTTTTACCATTCTTACATGGCAGCAGCAGCAGGTAACATAAAACCAAGAAAGCAGCAGCAAAGAAGGCTTAGAAACACCACAAAAACGAGCACAACTTCATCACACAATCATCTGACACTAACAAGGAAGAAAAAAATGGATATAGTTCAACATTCCAAGCTTCAAACTCAAGAAACTCAAAGTTAATTAATGGCAAAACATTAAATACTCATCTACCATATAATCTAAGTTCATAAATGCAACAAAGAAGCTCAAAGGAACAACGTACAAATCCTAGATCATAAAATGGTGCAAGGATGAACCCAAACTCCTCATTTTCTTAAAAACCCTTACTATTCATTCAAGAATCCATATCATGATCAAACCTAGCTCAAAACACAAAGTTCATGGATGAAAAGAAGCATCAAAGTGTGGAGAATTCAAAAATTTTCTTACCTCTAAGAGATGATGAAGATTGAAGAAGTTATAAGCTCAAATGGTTAAGGTATTAAGGGGTTCTTGCTCTTCCTCTTCTTTCTTGCTTTTGGTTTCACTTTCCTTTCTTTTTCCTGATTGGTTTGAAATCTGAAAGTGAGAGAGGGTATGGGATTGTTGGAAAACAGGAATCAGAAAGCAGCGAAAATTTTAAAATTTTCCAACAAAAGAATCTTGAACTCGCAATTGTGTATCCAAATTCGTAGAGATTAGAAACTTACTTTTCAATAATCTTTCTTGAAGCGTTTCAAGCCACCCAAGAACGCTCTTCTCGCGGCTTGATCCTCTCTCCTTGGTAAAGCTCGAATCTTCAAAACTTCTAACTTGAAGCTCTCTAGAGATAGTCCACCAACTTGACTACAATCTAACTAGTAAGGATGCTAGTTCTCTAGTTAGTGTTTAGGCTTAACCTAGGGCTTATTTTATCTTGGAGAAAGGATGGTGTTTAACACATGAACCAAAAGAATTCAATAACACATGAACCAAAAGAATTCAATCACTCTCTAAGGGGAGCATGAACTCCCCTATATATAGGAAAGGGAGGGGCCGCCGAAATCCTTGTCCTCATGGGCTAGGGTTTTGGTCCCTCTCTCCTATTACTTGATCATCAAGTAATCTTGAACTTTGTCTTTGAATTTTAATTCAAATCAACTTTTAAGAGAGCAAAAAATATCCAAACTCCTTTTGGATAATTTTTATACTTTATTTATTAAATAAATAAATAACTTATTTTATCTAATTAATTAATTCATAATTAATTAACTAGATTAATTTTCTCCAAAATAAGACTTTCTTTTTAATTCAAAATTAAACCAAAGTCTATTAAATAATTAACACATTTAATTATTTAATATATATATATATATACAATATATATATATATACACGTGTGAGACACGTGTCCCAAGGACACGTGTTTCTCACGCGACCCACACGTGTGGTTTCACACGTATGGAACCCACTCGGGTTGATTAACTCGTTTAATCATTTTAAAGCCTTAACTCATGTAACCAAGTTATTGTGTGTGACCCTCTAGGTTCTCAATTCAATTAGCAGTGACCCTAATTAATTAATTCACTAATTAATTAATCAGTCCACAGATTAAACGACCATAGTCTAGCAACAGATGTTTAACCCCTAGCTGAATTGGAATGTTCGGATTCGACAGAACCTTTAAGTCATTGATTCATGTGAGATATAATCCTCCTACTTACTATCTCTCAACCAAGATCTAGGGTAAGGGAATAATCAGAACCCTAATAATCTGGTCTTAAAGCTAAGTGCATTTCATATCCATTTGATCTCAATCCAAGAAACCCTTTTCTTGATATCTTGATCTACTGCCTTGGCCAAGGACTCCATATGACATATGAATGACTTACACAATAAGAGATCACCTTGCAAATGCAAGTGTAGATCCTTTCTTGATTCTCATTCACTTTCATGAATCACTTGTGCAGTCCCAGCATAAGCCTTGAATCAGTTGTCTAAGGCGACACCCTTTAAAGCTTATACCTAAGACTACAGAGTTAACTCATAAAGTGACATGGAACCTTAAGTCAAAGGATCAATTAATCACATCAATGACTCGTGAGATATTTCCTAATCTGGAAGTTTCTATTTCCTGAAATAGAAACTTCCTTTCCTATTTAGGAATCTTCTCACACGGGGCACCTCAGTGAACTTACTTATTGTAGTAAGCACCCTCATGTATCACGCACGTATCAACCATACACTTTGCACCTCCATGAAACAAGGTGGTCCTTCTTAAGGGCGTGATCCCACAAGCAAGCCTTAGAGGAGTCAGGTTGACACTCCCACTGTCGGTAGGACTCATCGGATTGGAGTATTTTACTAATCATGACTTATGTGAAATGGGGCTCGTTTCAGGAACCATTTCACCTAAATGGTAGAGTCCTAAAGTCATCAGGATTAGGGGAGTTCTCGTACATGCACAACTAAAGTAAACGCATACCAAACAAGAGCATATAAAGAAGTGTTGCCTCAATTCGTTATTTCATTCAAAGATTATCTGTGATTACAATAAGGAAAAGCATAAAGCGGATATACAATCGGCTTTCTATGGCACTATTCCTAACAATCTCCCACTTGCCCGTCAAAGCCATTCTAAAGCTACTCTAAGTCCCATCTTCTGAAGATGACCTTGGAAAACTTCTCGACTAAGGGGTTTAGTAAGTGGATCTGCCACGTTCTCTGTTGATGCGACCCTCTCAATTTACACATCTCTTCTTTTGATAATATCACGGATTAGGTGATACTTCCTCATAATGTGCTTGGTCCGTTGGTGAGATCTTGGTTCTCTTGCTTGAGCAACCGTCCCAGTGTTGTCACAGAACACACTGATGTGGTCTTTCATGCTAGGAACAACATTCAAATCTTGAATGAAGTTTCTAATCCAAACACCTTCCTTAGCTGCATCATTTGCAGCTAAGTAGTCGGCCTCAGTGGTCGAATCTGCAGTTGATGACTCATTAATTAATCATCTTTATGATTAATTTATTCCCCGAATTGTTCTTGATTTGATATTATTTATAAAGAATTGATGCTTTGTTGTTTATTTTGTAGATTAGGGGATCGAAAGCGAAAGTGGAGCAAATTAGGTCGTTTTTAGATCCAAAACAGTGAACACGAGCAGAATGTTGGAAAACTGGAATTGAGTTCGTTTGTTGTTGCATAAGAATTGAACTAGGATGCAATTTAGAGATTTATATGCATGCAATTATGGGGAGTTTCTTTGAATTTGCATGGCTGATGCATGCACATGTTGGGTGAGAGTTAATTGAGAAGGAATTAATGAACTTAAGGGTTGACTTTGTTTTGTGGTTGGGACTTTGCTTGAATTGACAATTTGCCTAGATTTAGGCTACGTATTCTGGAGTTAGGAATTTAGTTGGAGTGAGCATCACTTGGATTTCTTTGGAAAACTGCTAGTGGGTTATGCGTGAGTGTGATGGACTTTGGGGAAATCAAATTAGTTTGTCTTTAATGGTGGGCTATGGTTGGAATTGAATATGAGAAGGCCCCGCAGTCTAAATTGGAGAAGCCCAGGTTTTGGAATTAAATGTGGGCTGAGGAATTATTGAACGATAGTGTGACTTGGTGATTTTTTCTTGTGGGATTATTTTGTAAACTAGAAGATCAGGCCCATCACGTTGTTGAGATGGGAAGCAAGACATTGATCTTGATTTTATTTGCTAGTGGGCCGCGCTTGTCATGGGATTTTATTTAAGAAGCCCATCTGTTTGGGATTAATTAGAATGGCCCAGTTGTGTTAACTCTTGGAGTGCAAGAATTGTAATCCTATTTTGTTAAGGATTTGTCCACGTGAGAGGCTTGGAGGTTGGATATCTATATATTTCGGACAGCAGCCCTTTGTGGAGAGTCACGTAATATTCTGGGAGGAGCAGTTCGGGAGCTTTAGGCGAGCAACATCGAGAGCAGGACTTCATCACGAGTTCTTCGTTTTAGTTTATTTCTTTCCCTTCGTTTTTAGTTTATTTTATGTTAAAGAATTCCTCGATTATTGTTTTCATGGATTTTAGTAGCTAAACTCTTAATTATCTAGCTAGGGATTAAGATTCGTTTTAAATATTGTGAGACCTAAACGTTTTATTCAATTCATATTTATTTAGGCATTTATCTTATCTCCGTGCTTCGCGTTTATTGTGATTGATTTATTTAGTGGTAGGGCCCGACCATCTAGATAGATTTAATTGCATATTGCCAATCTTGATGCTTGAAGTGTAGTAAAGTTGATTGATAATTTGTGGTAAATTAGTGACAGGGTTTTAGCGATAGAATTCCTCGTTCACTAAGGGATTTGATAATCTAATTTAAATCTTGCGTGTGTCACGACTTGGTTGATTAGGATTGGTGTTTTTATAATTCTTAATGCTGCGAATTCATTAAATCCTGTCGAGTGTCTCTAGGGGTTGTGAATTTGTTAGGGAAGATAACTGTCGAGTGTCTCTAGGTTATCCGACTAATTAAGTAAAAACGAGGTTGAGTCGAGTGTCTCTATCAACTATAGCCAATCTGTCTGAATAACTTGAATTAATCCTTGAGTCAATGATCAATATAACACATCAAATCGAATATCCCTGGCTAGGTAATTCTCTCTCTGATTGATTTTATCCTACGTGATTTGCTTGATAGTTTTAATTAGTTTTAATTCTCGTTAATTTATTTTAATTGTTTACCTTAGTTTTAATAATTTAAACCCCCCCTCTTTAATTGTTTCTTTTCGTGGATAACTTGGAAATATTAGAAATAAGTCAACCAGTCTCTGTGGATCGACCCTGTTTACGCTATACTCCGTGTTTAGTTGTTGAATAGGTTTACATTTATTTTTGACGGATTCGACACCTGTCAAATTTTGGCGCCGTTGCCGGGGACTGTGTTTTTAATCGATTTTATTTCTTTTCATGAACAGGAGCATTCACGGAAAGGACGATCATCCAACAATGTTTGCGAATGCACAACAGTTCAACAATTATGCAAACATTCCACAATAGGTTAACGAGGTCAACTCTTCACCTTTTGATGAACTTAAGAACATGATAAGTGCTTTGGCTTCTAACCTTGGTGCAGGTGTACCCCAAGTAGCGAAGGTCTGTCAATTGTGTACGAGTTCGTTGCATCCCACCGACGCGTGTCCATCCCTTCAAGAATCCCCTTTCGAAAATGTGGACCCATTCGGATATCAACCTCCGATGTACAATCCATACTCCAACATGTACAATACCGGATGGTATGATCACCCCACTATGAGTTATGCACCGAATCCACCAAACTTCCAAAACTTCGTACCTACACCTCCACAACCCCAACAACCAATCCCTCAACCGTACCCACCTTTCAACCCACAAGCTGATCAGATTGAAAAATTGGAGACCTCAGTTAAGAACTTGGAGACCCAATTGTGTCAAATTGCAGCCTCATTGAGCAGATTAGAGAATCAACGGAAACTTCAATCACAAACGGAGGATCAGAGGCGAAACATGAGTGCAATCACGATCCTAAGTGATGAGAAACCCAGTGGAGAAGACCAAAACTCTTCAGAACAGAGCAGAAACAGAACAGACTGTCGACTTGACCGTTAAGCGTGACCACGCCTTAGGGTCCAGTCGTAATAGAAAGTCAGAAATTGTAGTCCAGCCTAAGCCATGGGTGGAACCACCTCCGTTTCCAGAGCGCCTGATCCAAGCGAGAAAAGAGAAGGAGGAGCAAAGTATATTTAAGACTTTTCGAAAAGTTGAAGCCAACATTCCTTTGTTGGATGCTATTCAACAAATCTCACGACATGAGAAATATCTTAAGGAACTCTGCACCAACAAACGGAAACTAAAAGGTAATGAAATCCTGAGTGTTGGAGAGAATGTCTCCGCTGTTTTACAAAAGAAATTACCTCCTAAGTGCGGAGACCAAGGTATGTTTTCAATTCCATGTAAAATTGGCAAGACTGAGATTAAGAAAGCAATTTATGATTTGGATGCACCCATTAATATTATGCCTCTATTTGTTTATTCATCACTGAATCTTGGTCCTTTGAAAGATACAGGTATCACAATTTAGTTCGCTGATCGATCTGGTGTATATCCAGATGGAGTATTAGAGGACGTACTTGTGCAAGTTGATGGATTAGTCTTACCTGCTGATTTTTATGTGATTTATTTGGAGGATGAAAATTCTCTAAATGTTTCTGATATTTTGCTTGGTCGACCCTTTTTGAGCACTGCTAGGGCTAAAATAGATGTTCATGATGGCTTATTGACTCTAGAATTTGATGGTGATATTTCAAAATTTAATGTTTATGAGTCAAAAAAATATCCTAATGAATTATCTAGTATTTTTAGTGGTGATGTGATTGAAAACTCAAGTAATGAAATTTTTGAGCCTAATAAAGTGGAAAAGCTAAGTTTTGAATCCCTTCAAAATTTAGTAGCTGAAAATTTTGAGAGTAACCCGAAACAGGTTGTTTTGCATGATGATATCTATGATATGGTTATTTCATTAGAGCATGTTAGACCTTTGGATAAAAAGGCTCCGAATTTGAAACTACTTGATGACTTGGCTAATTTAAATTCTTTCATTTTGCAGGAACCTATTGAGGAACTCAAGAATTTTTTGGATAATCTGAGATATACTTTCAAAGGAGGAACAAATTTTGCAGATTCAAAGCCTACACAAGATGGATTCCTGGACGAGCAGTTTTTCGAGACACGTGACCATAAGACGTGGCCACACTCTAAGGTCACGCGCTGGTATGCTGATATTATTGATTATTTAACTACTACCTTCCTCAGATCTCATGTCTTTTTCGAGTTCAGGAATCTTAGTGATCATGGTAAACATTTCTATAAGTGGTTGACGGAGTCTTTGATGAGAACGTATCAAGCCACTTTGCGAATCTCTTTGAGCTACCATCCCCAAACTAGAGGCCGTAATGGACTAGAAGATTCATCTCCACACAGTCGAGGGGATTTGTATGGAGGGTGTACCTCCATTTGAGTAGCACTTTAACAAGTCTTGTCGAGCCTAAGACATTAAACAAGTGCGCTGTTGGGAGGCAACCCAAGTTTTGGCGGTTTAGGCGCCTTTTTCTTTCCTTAGTTTCTTTTTTTTTTTGTTTTTTTCGGTTCTCGTGGTGTTTGTGTTGATTTTTTGCCCATTTTTTGTCTTGTAGAAGCGTGTAACTTGGCCCAGATAATGCTGATATGCTGCTGATAATTGCTGTCAATTTTCTGCTAACATGACCCTTGGAAGTGATCACGCCTAACACCCACGCCACTTCCAGAATTTCAAATGAGATGGGGAATTTACATGCCCAGACCCATGACCCTATTTGCCCAGCCCGAGCTTCAGGGAAGTCCTCTTTACTCTAGATCTTGATTTTTAATGCCTTGAGGACAATGCATGATTTAAGTGTGGGGGGATTAGGTCCACTAGTGCTAGAACTGAAATTTTTTTGAAATTTTTGTTTTGTGGCTGAACTTGTGATATTGCTTAGAACTTGAGGATGTTGATAATTGTGGAAATATTTCGCCCGTTTTGAATGCTTTCTATTAGGTTTGAATGTTGAATTTTGCTAGAACGAGTTAGGCTTGTTAGATGCATGAAATTTGTGTGAAATTAGATGAATTAGTATAATCTTATACCCTCATTTTTCGCGCATTATTGAACGAATTAATGTGCTTTGCTTAGATAGAAAAGTCTGTGATTTTCAATTAAGTCTAAAAGTTGATTAGAATGCATCTTAGCTTCCTTCGAGGCGAAATTTTTAGTTAATGATTGATTTGGGAAGTGACTTAGGCGATCGTTATCGATGGTAAGCCTTTTCTTGATCCTTTCACAAATAAAATCATCCCATTTGACCCTATTGAGCCTCATGTTGTGCATATTTTCTTCTTAGCCACGTTACAAGCCACATGCACAACATTAATTTCCTACCCTTCTTTGAATCACACCTTGCTTGCTCATTTGGATTGGAAATTTTAGATGTCTTAGGCTCCTTTGTATTCTCCCTTGTGCTTGAATTTTGAGAGAATGATATACAATGTTGAAAAAAAAAAAGGAGATGAAAAGAAAAAAGAAAAAGAAGTCAAGAAAGAAAAAAATGAGCAGAAAAAGAAAAGAATAGAAAAATTGCAAAAAAAAAAAAAAACAAAGTAAGAGAGTGTTTTGAGTACCAAAAGTTTGATGAGTGAAAAAGGAGGGAAATTAGTTGTAAGGCAAATAAGGGGAGTCAGGTAGACGAAAAGGGAATTACTACAGGTTTTATTGTAAAGTGTGTAAGCTTGGTGTGTTAAGCCACTAAATTCCAAAAGTTTCCTAACCTTTAACCCAAGCCTTACATTACAAGCTCGAAAGACCTAACGATCTCGAGTCATGAGTTAACTACATTAGTGGAGATTGGAGTGAAGGATGCATTCGAAATTGATAATTAGTACTTAGGCGATAATCATAAACTAATCAATCTAGTCTTTGTACATTCTTTCATTCAATTCACACTACTTTACACGAGGGTATGCTATTTATACTAAATGATTGAATTTTGTGCAATTGAGTAATGTGTTGATGAGCTAGACTTGTTTAGGCGGGAATTCGATGATTGTCTTTGTGATTGTGTTTGATGGATAATGTAATTTCTATCAATTTTCATGATTCCTCGAGGACGAGTAATGAGATAGTGTGGGTGGGGGGGGGGGGGTTTGATGACTCGTTAATTAATCATCTTTATGATTAATTTATTCCCCGAATTGTTCTTGATTTGATATTATTTAGAAAGAATTGATGCTTTGTTGTTTATTTTGTAGATTCGGAGATCGAAAGCGAAAGTGGAGCAAATTAGGTCGTTTTTAGATCCAAACCAGTGCACACGAGCAGAATGTTGGAAAACTGGAATTGAGTTCGTTTGTTGTTGCATACGAATTGAACTAGGATGCAATTTAGAGATTTATATGCATGCAATTATGGGGAGTTTCTTTGAATTTGCATGGTTGATGCATGCACATTTTGGGTGAGAGTTAATTGAGAAGGAATTAATGAACTTAAGGGTTGACTTTGTTTTGTGGTTGGGACTTTGCTTGAATTGACAATTTGCCTAGATTTAGGCTACGTATTCTGGAGTTAGGAATTTAGTTGGAGTGAGCATCACTTGGATTTCTTTGGAAAACTGCTAGTGGGTTGTGCGTGAGTGTGATGGACTTTGGGGAAATCAAATTAGTTTGTCTTTAATGGTGGGCTATGGTTGGAATTTAATATGAGAAGGCCCCGCAGTCTAAATTGGAGAAGCCCAGGTTTTGGAATTAAATGTGGGCTGCGGAATTATTGAACGATAGTGTGACTTGGTGATTTTCATGGATTTTAGTAGCTAAACTCTTAATTATCTAGCTAGGGATTAAGATTCGTTTTAAATATTGTGAGACCTAAACGTTTTATCCAATTCATGTTTATTTAGGCATTTATCTTATCTCCGTGCTTCGCGTTTATTGTGATTGATTTATTTAGTGGTAGGGCCCGACCATCTAGGTAGATTTAATTGCATATTGCCAATCTTGATGCTTGAAGTGTAGTAAAGTTGATTGATAATTTGTGGTAAATTAGTGACAGGGTTTTAGCGATAGAATTCCTCGTTCACTAAGGGATTTGATAATCTAATTTAAATCTTGCGTGTGTCACGACTTGGTTGATTAGGATTGGTGTTTTTATAATTCTTAATGCTGCAAATTCATTAAATCCCGTCGAGTGTCTCTAGGGGTTGTGAATTTGTTAGGGAAGATAATTGTCGAGTGTCTCTAGGTTATCCGACTAATTAAGTAAAAACGAGGTTGAGTCGAGTGTCTCTATCAACTATAGCCAATCTGTCTGAATAACTTGAATTAATCCTTGAGTCAATGATCAATATAACACATCGAATCGAATATCCCTGGCTAGGTAATTCTCCCTCTGATTGATTTTATCCTACGTGATTTGCTTGATAGTTTTAATTAGTTTTAATTCTCGTTAATTTATTTTAATTGTTTGCAGTGGTCGTTTGCTTGGAACTCTTCCAACTCACTGCTCTGCCGTTTAGGCAGAAAATGTATCCTGACATTAACTTAAAATCATCTAAGTCAGATGCAAAGCTTGCATCGCAGTATCCTTCGACAGTAAGATCTTTCTGACCTCCGTAAACTAAGAATAAATCTTTAGTACTTTTCAAGTACTTAAGAATATTCTTCACGGTAGCCCAGTAACCATCTCCAGGGTCAGATTGGAAACGACTTGTTACACTATGTGCATAAGCCACATCCGGTCGAGTACATAACATTGTATATATTATGCTACCTATTGCTGATGCATAAGGTGTATGAGTCATTCTTTCCTTCTCAAGGTTAGTCTTAGGACATATCTTCTTAGAAAGACATGTTCCTACACTCATAGGAAGGTTCTTAACCTTTGCTGACTCCATATTAAATCTCTTCAATACTTTTTCAATGTACATCGACTGTGATAGTCCTATTAACCTTCTAGATCTATCTCGGTAGATTTTAATTCCAAGGATATAGGACACATCACCAAGATCTTTCATCTCGAATTAGTTCGATAACCATAACTTAGTCACTTTCATGTCATCCTTCGAATTCCCAATAAGAAGGATGTCATCAACATAAAGTACTAAGAATTGCACTGAGGTCTCCAATTCCTTTCTATACACACATGATTCATTCGAAATTTGAATGAAGCCAAACGCTTTGACTGATTCATCAAATCGAATGTTCCAATTCCTAGAAGCCTGTTTCAATCCATAGATTGACCTTTGGAGTTTGCAAACCTTTTGCTCACTCCCACTGAATGTGAAACCTATGGGTTGCTCTATTTAAATGTCTTTATCAATGTCACTATTGAGAAAGGTAGTTTTCACATCCATTTTCCATATCTCATAGTTATAATATACAGCAATGGCAAGCATGATCCGAATAGACTTTTGCATTGCAACTGGTGAAAAAATTTCATCAAAGTCCACGCCGGGTCTTTGAGTGAATCCTTTTGCAACCAGTCTCGCCTTGTAGGCTGCAATGCTTCCATCAACTCCAAGCTTTCTCTTAAAGATCCATTTGCAACCTATGAGTTTGACCCCATCAGGCAAATCTACCAAGGTCCAAACTTGGTTGGAGTTCATGGAATCCATTTCGGATTTCATGTCTTCTATCCACTGTTCAGAGTCAGAATCTGAATGTGCCTCCTAATATGTTAAAGGATCATTATCCTTTTGAGAGATTTCATGGATGAATCCATACCATCTGTCCGGCTGTCTAAGAGTGCGTTCAGAATGCCTTAGAGGAGGATTTACATTTGTATCGAAATTCTGATTGGTTGTAGTTGATCAGAAGGGGACGTTTCTTCAGTGGGTGGCGTGGGGTCACTTTGTACTTCCTCTAATTCTATGATCTTGCCTTTCTTTTCTTTAAGGAACGGTTCCTCAAGAAAGGTAGCATTTCTGGAAACAAACACCTTTTGCTCAGATTGATCATAGAAGTAGTATCCTATGGATTCCTTAGGATAACCTACAAAGTAGCATAAGTTAGAGCTAGATTCTGACTTATCTCCCACTGTCCTCTTCACGTAAGCAGGACAATCCCAAATTCTTAAGTAAGAATAACTAGGGATTTTACCATGCCACATTTCATAGGGCGTTTTAGGGACTGACTTAGAGGGAACTAGATTCAAAATCTTTGTTGCACTTTCTAGGGCATAACCCCAGAAAGAAGGTGGTAAGTCAGTGACACTCATCATGGAACGAACCATATCGAGTAGAGTTCGGTTCCTTCTCTCAGAAACTCCATTAAGCTGAGGAGTTCCCGGAGGAGGCCACTGAGAGATGATCCCATTATCTCTGAGATGATTAAGGAATTCTTCACTAAGATACTCGCCTCTTTGATCAGATCGAAGTGCTTTGATCTTGTGACCAGTTTGGTTCTCAACCTCCTTTTGAAATTCTAGGAATTTCTCAAAAGCTTCAGATTTATACTTCATTAAGTATACACAACCATACCGTACTGAAGTCATCAGTAAAGGTTATAAAATACTGATGATTGTTTCTAATGCTTACACTAAGCGGTCCACAAACATCAGAATGGATCAAATCCAAGGCCTTAGTGGCACATTCCACAGTTCCTTTAAAAGGAGCCTTGGACATCTTTCCCTTGAGACAGGATTCGCAAGAAGTCAACTCTTTGAGATCATTTTCAGATAATGATCCTAAAGTGTTTATCTTGCTAATTTTGTTCTTGGAAATGTGTCCTAATCTAGCGTGCCATAAGGGAGCTGAAACTTAGTCATCTCTCTTACATTTAGTTTCTCGTTGTATATTCATAATATTGGTATTTTGAGTTAGATAAAGTCCATTAGTTAGAGTACCGATGTGAACGGAAGAGTTGTTCCGTTTGATAAAGTATTTACCATTCTTAATATAAGTTTCATAACCTTCACAATCTAATATTGGAACTGAAATTATATTACGAATAATGCTCGGTACATAAAGGACTTTATTTAAAACTAACTCAAAACTACCTAAATCTAATCTAATTGTGCCTAAAGCTCGAGCTTCAACATTTGAGCCATCGCCGATTTTCAAGACACATTCTCCTTCTCTGAGTTGTTGGACCTCATTTAGCATCTGTACATCATTACAGATATGAGCTCCACAACCGGTATCAAGTACCCAAGAACTAGAATGATTTACTTCAATGAGAAACATACCTTTCTTTAGAGTAGCCTTGTACTTTGGGCAGTTTCTCCTCCAATGTCCCGCTTTGCCACAATGGAAGCAAACATCCTCTTTCTGATCACGCTTCTTCTTTTGGGCCTTCCCCTTCGAAACGCCACCAGTGGGCCTAAGGGGTTTCTTCTTCTTCTTTTGGGCTTTCTTGCCCTTACCTTTAGAAGGCCCAGAAGAGGAAGATGGAGCATTTACCATCAGAACCTTATTGTCCTTCTTGATCGTGCTTTCAGTAGTCACAAGCTGACTAATCAGCTTAGCTACAGTAGCACCAGCATGATTCATATTGAAGTTAAGGACAAATGGGTTGAATGATGGTGGGAGCGAGGCTAGCAACAAGCCCACTGAAAGCTCGTCTTTCAGTGGCATGTCCATGAAAGCAAGTTTCTCAGTAAGGGCGAAAAACTTGAGTCCATATTCATGGACACTTGAACCTTCCCTCATTCTCAAGTGGAACAATTCCTTTGAAGTGTTATACCTTGTAACACGTTCATGAGGGCGGTAAAGTTGCTCTAAGTGGTCATAAATCTCCTAAGCGAATTCCATGGCCTCATGTTGCCTTTGCAAGTCTGGAGACATGTTAGCCAACATAAGGCAACGGGCTTGGAGATTATCATCCTTCCACTTCTGGATCGCGTCTCGCTCGGCCCAAGTGGGAGCGTCGCCTTCGGGACTAGGCTCCCCTTCGAAGAGAACATAAGTTCTCTTCTCAGAATCTAAAATGATCTTTAGATTCCTCAGCCAATCAGAATAGTTGGGACCAGTCAACTTGTTTGACTCGAGGATCGATAAAAGAGGGTTTTTGGTTGCCATTTCAAAACACGTAGAGAATCACAGAATCTACGACCTAAATGGTAAAATAGAGAACTAGTGAGCATGCTGAATTATAGCGATATACAAAAGATAAGGTCTTTAATCTAATGTAGCTCCCACTGTTTTTCAAAGATCTATAATTCCCAAAGATCTAAGAGGAACTCATTTCCCAATGGGTACTAAGATCCTAAGCGTTTTACCTCGAACCCACGACTCGCGGACATTCTAAGTAAAACCCTAGGTAGGTACAACATACCAATTCTAACACCTTTAGAACTCTTAGTAATTGTTTTTGCATCACCTATCTTTCAATATGGACCCACGACTCGTGCGACATCCATATTTACTTAGGCGTTAAGCCGGACCCATCAATCATAAGATCATGATCAAAACTTAGTTTGAACGACCCACGACTCGCGGACATCGCCTTTGCTAAAATTGACCATGAAATATTGATCATTTAAAATGATCAATTAGGTAACTAAGAACTAATAAGCTCCACTAGCTATCCCACGACTCGCGGACAATAACTAGTTTCACTTACTAAACTTAAAACCTATTGATGGAATGCTAGGAATTTAATTCAAAATTTGCACCTCGAATTAAACACCTATTTATTCGAAATTAGCTTAATATTTAATGGGAATTTTTGAATTAACCAGAGAGTTGTCCGATTCGACCTCACCAACATATATGTTATTCAATTTTATTAGTCTTGATTAATGCAAGTACAACTTAAATGCATTTCACACAAGTACTTAAACAGATAACATGTCCTAGCATGATGCTAACATGAGATGATCATGGGTTCTACCTATCTTATGCGTGACATGTGGGAGCCACTCCCTATCTCTATTACATTTTACAATTGAGATTCCCCTCCCTAACATTTTGAGGGGTCTTCACTTATGGCCTCCTTGTTACTTGAATGTGGTCCATCTTACTCCATGGGTGCATTGTCTCCAAAATGAAAATAAAACCTCACCACCTATCTCTACTCTCAAATTAAAAGAAAAAGACATAAAGTAATAAGGCTCAATCTGCATATTGGCCTTAGACAATTAAACGGGGCATACCCCGGCCTCAAAAACAGTAATATGGAAAGCCACATAATAAAACACATAACAGTACGCATATAAGTGAGGCTCCAACCTCAATTGACAAACGCAACTATAGGGCTCCACCCCCAAATGTAAACCATCCATGTGCATAAATGTAAAGCATACATAGACTAGTACCCATGATCACCTAACATGCTTTTGCGAGAATTTAAATTTAGCCAATAAATTAAAATTCCCGTTTCAAGTCCTAATGACTTAAAACACGACTTGATGCGAGTTTTATTTATAAAAGCTTTCAATAAATCCCAAATTAGCAAAAACTAATAAAATTCCAATTAATTTCTGAAAATTAATAATTTTATCAAAGATGTAGTTTCCCAAAATATAAACCGTTTCTATTTCTCAAAAATCCCAATTTTAAGTTTTATTCAAAAATTAAAATAAATATTCATAAAATAAAAATTTCAAATTAAAATAAAAATTGGGACTGGATTGCACGAAATACGAAAACGGATCATGAAAAACAGGGCCCGTACTCGAAAGCGGACCGCACGCGCAGTGGTGCGCGCGCGCGACAGGCCCGCACAGCGCATGGCCAAGGCCGCTCGCGGTCCTCTCGCCCAGCTTGCGGACAATCCCGGGTGCGCCCGGAAGGCCTCCCGCACGGTTGCGGGAGGGTGCTGGGCGGTGTCGCCCATGCGCGCGCCTGGGTAGGCGGGCGGTGCGCGCGAAGCCCGCGCGTGCGACGCCTTCGCGCTCGGGGTTTCGCATCTTCATCGTAATCCGGATTTTCGTTTCGTGTTTTCGTTCAAAAGCAAAACCAATCCAAGAAATCCAAAAATAGTTTATACAGTTTCAAATCTAAAACAGTTTTCAAAACGAATTTTACAAAACAGTTTTCAGAAACTTTCAGGAAAAATACAGTTTCGTAATTCAGGCTTTCTAAAACAATTACAAATACTCAATCGCATCAAGCCTAAGAATTTCTACCAAATTCAGTTTAATTGAGACAAATCAGAAACACGATTAACGAGGTGGCTCTGATACCACTTGTTGGAAAATAGGAATTAGAAAGCAGCGGAAATTTTAAAATTTTCCAACAAAAGGATCTTGAACTCGCAATTGTGTATCCAAACTCGTAGAGATTAGAAACTTACTTTTCAATAATCTTTCTTGAAGCGTTTCAAGCCACCCAAGAACGCTCTTCTCGCGGCTTGATCCCCTCTCCTTGGTAAAGCTCGAATCTTCAAAACTTCTAACTTGAAGCTCTCTAGAGATAGTCCACCAACTTGACTACAATCTAACTAGTAAGGATGCTAGTTCTCTAGTTAGTGTTTAGGCTTAACTTAGGGCTTATTTTATCTTGGAGAAAGGATGGTGTTCAACACATGAACCAAAAGAATTCAATCACTCTCTAAGGGGAGCTATATATAGGAAAGGGAGGGGTTGCCGAAATCCTTGTTCTCATGGGCTAGGGTTTTGGTCCCTCTCTCCTATTACTTGATCATCAAGTAATCTTGAACTTTGTCTTTGAATTTTAATTCAAATCAACTTTTAAGAGAGCTAAAAATATCCAAACTCCTTTTGGATAATTTTTATACTTTATTTATTAAATAAATAAATAACTTATTTTATCTAATTAATTAATTCATAATTAATTAACTAGATTAATTTTCTCCAAAATAAGACTTTCTTTTTAATTCAAAATTAAACCAAAGTCTATTAAATAGTTAACACATTTAATTATTTAATATATATATATATATATATATACACATGTTCCTCACGCGACCCACACGTGTGGTTTCACACGTATGGAACCCACTCGGCTTGATTAACTCGCTTAATCATTTTAAAGCCTTAACTCATGTAACCAAGTTGTTGTGTGTGACCCTCTAGGTTCTCAATTTAATTAGCAGTGACCCTAATTAATTAATTCACTAATTAATTAATCAATTCACAGATTAAACGACCATAGTCTAGCAACAGATGTTTAACCCCTAGCTGAATTGGAATGTTCGGATTCGACAGAACCTTTAAGTCATTGATTTATGTGAGATACAATCCTCCTACTTACTATCTCTCAACCAAGATCTAGGGTAAGGGAATAATCAGAACCCTAATAATCTGGTCTTAAAGCTAAGTGCATTTCATATCCATTTGATCTCAATCCAAGAAACCCTTTTCTTGATGTCTTGATCTACTGCCTTGGCCAAGGACTCCATATGGCATATGAATGACTTACACAATAAGAAATCACCTTGCAAATGCAAGTGTAGGTCCTTTCTTGATTCTCATTCACTTTCATGAATCACTTGTGCAGTCCCAGCATAAGCCTTGAATCAGTTGTCTAAGGCGACACCCTTTAAAGCTTATACCTAAGACTACAGAGTTAACTCATAAAGTGACATGGAACCTCAAGTCAAAGGATCAATTAATCACATCAATGACTAGTGAGATATTTCCTAATCTAGAAGTTTTCATTTTCTGAAACAGAAACTTCCTTTCCCATTTAGGAATCTTCTCACGGGGCACCTCAATGAACTTACTTATTGAAGTAAGCACCCTCATGTGTCACGCACATATCAACCATACACTTTGCACCTCCATGAAACAAAGTGGTCCTTCTTAAGGGCGTGATCCCACAAGCAAGCCTTAGAGGAGTCAAGTTGACACTCCCACTATCGGTAGGACTCATCGGCTTGAAGTATTTTACTAATCATGACTTATGTGAAATAGGGCTTGTTTCATGAACCATTTCACCTAAATGGTAGAGTCCTAAAGTCATCAGGATTAGGGGAGTTCTCATACATGCACAGCTAAAGTAAACGCATAACACATAAGAGCATATAAAGAAGTGTTGCCTCAATTCGTTATTTCATTCAAAGATTGTCTGTGATTACAATAAGGAAAAGTACAAAGCGGATATACAATCGGCTTTCTAGGGCACTATTCCTAACAGGGATCAGGTTGGCAAGATATGAGTCCAAGAATGGGCCAATTTGGGGCCAAAACGGGTAGGATAAGGCATCTGGTACAAGTTGTTCGGTTCGGTGAAGTTTCAGAGGTCCAAATGGAATTAGAAAATTATGAGGCTTATTCGTTGGATCCAAATTGTCGATACGAGTCCAACGGTGGTGTCGGAATTCAAATTTGAATTCCCGAGCTCAAGTTATGCCGCCCAGAACACAAGGTGCGCTAAATGCTCTTTAGGCCCTTAAATCCCGATATCACCAAAATGGTCCAAGACCACATCAAACAAGTTCAAAAACATATACTGTAGCACCCTGCACGTGAGGCACTACATCTCCCGCACTACGGTGCAACACGAGCAATGAAATGGAGAGTCCGTACCCGGATCAAACCGTAGCGAACGGGAGACCAACAAAACAAACACCTAAGCTAGGCGGAACGTAGACCCTGTCAAGAAAAACCAACCAACAAAGCAGATAGCAGCGGAAGATAAAAGATCAAACACATGCATTGACCACGGGCCTGCAGAAATTAAACACACGGTTCACAAACAGACTTGGGCTCCTCAGGCCTCTTTTCAACAAATTACAAAACCCGACAAGGCCAACTCAAAATAACAAATGCATAAACATACATATACGTATCTTACATATTGATCCGAATTCAAATAATACAAATGCAAATGCCAACTAATCTGACTCAGACCGACCGACTTAAAGACTTGACTCAACTCCGCCTAGCTCCAAACTCCAAAGCAGACCTGGACACTAAAAGATTGGAAAGGGAGAGGGTCAGTCTACAACTCGACTGAGTGAGGGGGCTGAACACATACACACACTATACATAATAAGGAGCAGAGTACATATCAAAAGAAAGATCATGAATCGGGAGTAGGGTTTTGCATACCAAGACCAATTTCAAATCAAACTTATACATATCATATCTTATTCAAACAATAACATACAGAGCTTAATCGTATCATATCAAAAGAGAAAACTCCTATCCCGTTTCATAATCAACATAACAGATCATATTCATATACCCGGCGAGTACGGGTTTCCAACCTTACCTCCATATCATAATATCAAAATAGAAAACATAACATAACATAACATCCTCAACTCCGTGTGACAGAAGGGGTGTATACACCCCTAACCATCTACATCATATACATACCTCGAGGGGTAATGATCCCCTACGAGTCCTCGGCAGGTTTTACGCCACCGGCTCAAGAATATCTCGCCTCCCCTATCTCCTTGAGTCGCGCGAGATACCTCAAATGGAGACTATGCACAGGCTTAACCCGACGGCCCAATACCGTCCCGGGGTTCCTTACCCACAGTCTTCGGGGCCCAACATATCAGAACAGAACATAACAGATCATAACTCGCTACATATCATATCATAATATACTTACCTACCTCATTAGACATACCTTACCTTGCAACTTAGCGTATGCTATAAACGTACCTCTCCGTGTCATCCTAATCCTGAGCTGGTACGAAGACACACGGTTTGGAGCATAGCCTCGTTGCAAAACATTTTCAAGCTTACATACGCTCGTACATATATAGTTCAAAAGCCTTTAATCGTATGATAAAATCATAAACATATCATATAAACACATATCTATTATATAAATATAATAGAATAACCGCATGCAGGCTTGAAAACGAGCACAGAGGGTTATAGGTCGCTGTAACTAAAACAAAATCCTAAAACCTCACCTTACACCGAAGAAACCAAAACCGGACAAATGATTCACCCCGGAATCAGACGAACCATGAAACACCACCCCGGGTGCACCTGAACCAACTGGAGACAAAACACAAAGCTTAGACTCCAAATGAACCACATTGACGCACGACTTATGTTTATGCATACAAAGAATTCAAATAAGTAGGCAAAGCTCATATACAAATCAAATTCATGCAAACTTATGCATCTCACAATGTAATGGAGTCATAATCATACTTAGGAAACACTCAAGTATCCAATTAATCCAATTAAGAGCAAACAAGGTGTGCATGAACGCATAATAACCAATTCATGCATAAATAAAACAAATATCAACACATAAACATGTTATAACAAGTTAGGAACAAGCTCGGGGACTGAAAGGTACAATAAAAGTAGGAGAAAGACACAAAACGTGGTTTTGAGTGAAATCGGGCAAAACTAGAAATTTTCCAAAACGCGTAGGTCGTTGGAAAACTGAAATATCTTCAGTTTGACAAGTGGGAATCGAGTTTTGCTTCTTGGGTATGAAACTAGACAAATAGACCTTTAAAATGATATAAGGCTCGAATTCTAATTCAAAGTGAGTAGGAAATGGCGTAGGATCAAAGTTGGGTGATCGCAGAGTTTCGAAAAAATAGCGACACCAAATTAAAATTATTATATCTCACAATCTAAAAAATATATTGAGGTCATTCCAATTGGAGGTTGTAGTACACTTCAAGAGGTTTCCAAAGAATAAAAAATTAGGTCATTTAGAGCTCATATGAGCGAGAAACTGGCGTTTGAAAATTGAACTGAAAGCAGAAATGGGCGTTTTGAAGCTCTCGGGTCAAAATAGAAGGTGCCCAAACAGGCATTTGGGAATTACACTGAGTCATGAAACGGGCGTTTGGGTATCGTCTGCCAGAAAAATGGTGGAACACTAACAATGGCAGAAATGGGACCAAACCCCAAGCTCACACGAACCCATGCAACACCGAAACGTACGAAATTCATACAATGAAACATATATAACACGTAGGTCACATATTTGCATATAAAAGCTCCCGAAACAAACCCAAACACATAAATCCCAAACCCGCACTATTCATCATCTTGTCCAACTAGCCACATAACACGAATCCAAGGCACGAAAGGAATATTAAATCGAAACACGTAATGAAAGGGTCACAAATCATACCTTAGGTCGTTGATTGAACTGTTGGATCTTCGGAAGCTTGAGCTCAAAGCTTGGGGCAAAAAATGGAGCTTTCTCCTTCTCTTCTCTCTCCCTTGCCTTGATCGGTCCAACAAATGAAGAGGGAAAGGGATATATTCAGCCTTTAAGGCTAGAAACGGGTCGGGCAAATGGGTCGGCCAAGCGATATCCGGTCCGAACGGATCGGATTTTAAAACGGTTGGGTTATCAAATGGCTTTAGAGAATTAAAAGATTAACTCCATTAAATCCGAATCATCGAAACGAATCAAATGGTGGGGTCAGAATTCGAATTCGAATTCCCGAGCTCAAATAGCCACGAAGGCTCAAACGTCCTAATTAAAATTAGGTATCCTAATTCGGCAAATATTGGGCGATTGAGCTCAAGAACAATTAATTAAATTCTAATGCACACGTATTAAAAATAAATCTCACGTTGACACGTAAGCATGCTAATCACATAATTCACGTAAATTACTGAATTAAACTCACTCGTGACGTCGTACCTGGAATGCCGAAGAGGCGGGGTGTCACATATACTAAGCATATAAACAAGTTCATAACTCACGTATCTCATACATATCACGTACTCATAAAACTCGGAATTGAATTCAAAGTCGAACAGTTCAAATTCGGAATCAAAGAGGCAAAACGTTCAAAGTTCAACTACATAATCTCAACATATAAGTTATATATCTTCAAAATAGCATAAATATATCGGATGGGAGATATATGGTCGGTACAAAAGAACTCATCTGAATAAGGTGTTGAAGGTGATACCACTAAAGAAATATTTGACTCTACGTCGCTTTTGCATTCTGCAACATTAGCGTCTTGTAAAGTCTTTCTTTTTTTCTTTTTTAACTTTAGACAGTTTTTCTTCCAGTGTCCTTTCTCGTGATAAAAACGTTACATACTTTTGGCAACTTTGCTGCTCATTTTTAATCTCCCACTTCTCTAATTTGACTGACTTTGCTGATGACCTCTCACAAATAGGGCTTCTGTGGTTCCACCGATGCTTCCTTTCTTATCCTTTTTTCTCAGTTCATTATTATACTGATGTATTGGATTTTTGCATGGATTTGTAAGGTAATTTGAGTTAGATTTATGTCATTTCAAGAGCTTATAATGTGATTTATGCTCCCTTTTAGGTACATTTTACCTTGGAGTCGAAGAAACGAAAGTAGAAACAAAACCATGCAAAGACTGGTGAAAAACGAGAATTCTTAAGGGACACGCCCGTACCCTCCTGGAAGAGTAAACTGAGACACCCCTGTGTCTCAGTACAGGAGATGGCTTACGGATTTCTGAAGGTCACAAGCCCGTGTCACCAATTTAGAGCAAACCGAGACACCCCCGTGTCTCAGTACAGATAGGACCAGACAGTCTTGCACCCCCGTGTCGTGCTGAAGAAGAAATGTTGGCACCCCCGTGTCAAGTAGAAAACGCGGATACGACTTTTATAGGTGACACGGGCGTGTCATATTTTTGTGCATGGGCACTGCACGCCCGTGTCACGTTGCAGAAGTTGAGTTAGGAATCCTATTTAAGCACGATTTTGAAGCGGATTTGGAGATTGGGAGATATACCTTTCCAGAGTTCAAGAGGACGTTTTGGCGGAAGAAACACGAAGACCTAGAGTTGAAGCTTCGATTCAATCGCAAGACTTTATCAATTTGGTTTTATTTATTGCTTTTCTATCCAAACTAATTCCTCAATTCTTAGTTTTTGTTAGTTGAGATTTCGTATAGTTAGCTTAGTTGTTCTTGATTCGCTTTGATAATTAGGTTAGAAATTTCCAGAATTCCTAATTTCGTTTTGATGTTTATGTTAGACATGAATGTTTTGAATGCAATTCCTTTGATTTTAATGAGTTTTGAGTCTATTATGAGGAACTAATCCCCTAGGGTTAGGGGGTAATGATTATGCATCTAAGGTGTTTGATTTAATGCTTGAGTTAAATTGTGTGAGTCTTTGTTAGGAAAACGGCTTTGAATAGAATGTGAGTGGACTGGCTATCCATTAACATATCGTAAATTATCCGATAATCGAGGGATTGAGGATAATTGAGATTGTTTTCCAAACTTAGAATTCTTTTGGCTTAAAGAAATTTAACCCTAAATTCTACAACGCGTATTTAGAAATCCATGCCAAGCCGCTAGGTTTTAAATACACTAATGTTGTTTTAATCGATTGATCTGGTTACTAAGTGATTGTAAAAATAAGACTTGGCTCGATTAATTAGACGTCTAGGCTTTGAAAAAAGCTAGGTATAAATTTGTGATTAGGTTGAAGAATCATACGTAAGTACGTGAGCATTGATTTAAACACTGAAGGGCATATGATTTACTCCCCGACCTGCTTTCTCTAGTGATATATTCTCGATTTTATTTGTTGGTTCGTTTGGTTGATTAGTTATTACATAGTTTAATTTTGTCATAGTAGTATAGAACAACACTATCGATCTTTGTTCGGTCTCTAGATTAGACTTAGTCATAAAAGTGATTGTTGATTTCCCTTCCTTGTGGATACGATACCTTAAGTGTTACAACCGAATTTAGAACTTGGGTTAAAAATTTGTCTATCAAGTTTTTGGCGCCGTTACCGGGGAAGGCGTTTAAATCAATATTACTTTATTAACTTTTCTGGTGCTTTAGACCACCCTTTCTGCTTGATTTCTTTTTGAAGCGCGTTGAATTTGACCATGGATTTTTTCCAATTGCAGGTACCTAGTGCATGCTACGATTGTAAGGCTTGGAACCTTTGCCTTACGACCCTGAAATTGAGAGGATTTGTCAGGCGAATCGAACGAGGCAGAGAAAGGAAAAGAACCAGGAAGTGGACCCAATTCCAGTGGCTCAAAACAATGACGATCCACCAACCACACTTCAAAATTATGCCGTTCCAAACATCGGCGTAATCCAGAACAACCTGGTTCGCCCCACCGTGGAGGCGAACAACTTTGAGATCAAAACTAGGTTCATCAACCTTCTACAACAAAATCCGTTTGGGGGCTTAGCACATGAAGATCCCGCATCACATTTGTCCTACTTTTTGGACGTTTGCTCAACTTTTAAGATCCATAATGCTTCAGACGATGCGATCAGAGTTAGGTTTTTTCCCTTCTCCTTAAGGGATAAAGCCCGGGCATGGATTTCGACCTTGTCAAACGAGACACTTCAGACATGGGCGGCCCTCTCTAAGGCCTTTTTAGCCAAGTTCTACCCTCCCAGCAAGACCATGAGGTACAGGGACGAAATAACGAGCTTCAAGCTCTATGATGGAGAAACGTTGTACGAAGGATGGGATAGATATAAGGATTTGCAAAGGAAATACCCACATCACCGTGTTCCAGGATGGCAACTAGTACAAATCTTTTACAACGGAATGTCAGAAAACATGAAGATCATGGTAGATGCAGCAGCAGGAGGAGCATTTATGGCACTGTCCGAACAAGAAGGAATGCAACTTCTGGATAAGATGGCAGCAAATCGCAGCTGGGCAAACGAGAGGAGCAATCCTCCTCCACCTAGACCTGTGGCAGGAATATTAGACACTGACACTGTGACATCTTTCAATGCCAAGTTCGAAGCACTGAACCAGAAATTAGACCGACTTGCAATTTCTGCAGCAAGTAACACAGTAGCACAGTCGAACGCCATACAGGTAGTATGTGATATTTGTGGTGGTCCCCATTCGTTTAATGTTTGTCCTTCTACCAATGCAGGTGTACACGTTGTTGTCGGTCCGGAGCAAGTGAATTACTTGCACAATCAAAAACTGGCGAATGACCCATACTCGAACACCTACAACCCAGGTTGGAAGAATCATCCGCACTTCTCGTGGTCAAACAATCAGAATGTTCAAAACCCAAACCCAAATCCGAGACCACACTTCCAACCTAGACAACAGGAACCACATCCACCACATCGAAATCAGCAGAGATTCGCGCCCCTCCCTCCCCCCCCACACATAACCATCACAAGAACAGAAACTGGGATGGGAAGCGGCCCTCGAAAAGTTCATCAGTGTCTCGAATGATAGATATCAGAAACTCGAGTCTCAGGTAGAACAGGTGCTAATTCAAAACAAAAATTTGGAAGTATAGATGGGCCAGCTTGCAAGTACAATAAATGTTAGAGGCCAAGGGATGCTTCCAAGCAAACCTGAGGAGAATCCGAAAGAGCATTACAAGGCCATTACACTACGAAATGACACAACCTACAAAGGGCCTGCAATGCCGTTAGAGACTGAGATAAGGAGAGAAAAGGAAGCCGAGGTGGAGTCTGAGAAAGTAGTTGAGCCCGAGAAAGAGGAGAAGGAAGCACAGACAACTGAGCTCCCTTCCAAGCCAAAGACACCATTGGCACCCAAGCCTTATGTGCCACCACTCCCATTCCCGCAGAGATTTCAAAAGCAAAGGTTGGAGAAACAGTTCGAGAAGTTCTTGAGTATCTTCAAGGAACTACATATCAACATCCCCTTTGCCAAGGCCCTGGCCCAGATGCCCACATACGTCAAGTTCTTGAAAGAGATCCTCTCCAACAAGAGAAAATTGGAGGACTATGCCACGATAGCACTTACTGAAGAGTGCAGCGCCATTCTACAGCATAAGCTTCCTCTGAAGCTTAAGGATCCAGGGAGTTTCTCAATTTCTTGTACAATTGGCAATTTGTCCTTTAATAAAGCTTTATGTGATCTTGGTGCTAGTGTGAGCTTAATGCCATTATCTGTTTGCAGGAAACTTGAACTGAACTCATTGAAGTCGACTACAGTTTCCCTGTAGCTTGCCGATCGATCAGTCAAGTATCCCACGGGAGTTCTAGAAAATGTTTTGGTCAGAGTTGGGAAGTTCTACCTACCGGTAGACTTCATAGTGTTGGATGGAGGAAGATCAAGACATGCTGCTTATCTTAGGGAGGCCTTTCCTAGCCACAGCAGGAGCCTTAATTGATGTGAAGAGTGGCATTCTAACTCTTCGAGTGGGAGACGAACAGGTGGAGTTTAACCTGTTCAAGGTAATGAAAGGACCGGTAATCGAAGAACAATGCAACATGGTGGAAATCAAGGAACAGACACTGATGTCTGTAAGCAACGAAGACTCTCTCGAACTCTGTCTGAGAGGACTCAAAGACCACATTGATGGGGAAGACATACTAGAAGAATTGGCCGCCTACGCAAAGGCATTCGAGGCCACCCCATATGTGCCATTCCGAAAGAGGTTTGTATACGAAGAGTTGGGTACAGGTAAGCCCACTATTCGTCCTTCTATTGAGAAAGCTCCTAATTTAGAACTGAAACCCCTCCCCGATCATTTGAGATATGCGTATTTGGGTGAATCTAAAACATTGCCTGTTATAGTTGCCTCTGATTTAACTGATTCATATCTTGATGCTTTGTTGAGGGTTTTGAGAGAACACAAACGAGCGATAGGTTGGACTATTTTTTACATTAAAGGGATTAGCCTATCCATTTGCATGCATAGGATTCTTATGGAAGATGACCATAAACCCTCCGTAGAACATCAACGTAGATTGAACCCAAACATGAAGGAGGTATTTAGGGCTGAGGTACTAAAATTGTTAGATGCCGGGATAATTTACCCTATCTCGGATAGCAAGTGGGTTAGCCTTGTTCAGGTAGTGCCCAAGAAAGGGGGGATGACTGTAATTAAAAATGAAAAGAATGAGTTAATACCAACTAGGACAGTCACGGGGTGGAGAGTTTGCATAGACTATAGGAAGTTGAACAATGCCACTCGTAAAGATCACTTTCCACTTCCCTTTATTGATCAGATGTTAGAGAGGTTAGCCGGACATTCTTACTACTGTTTTCTGGATGGGTATTCAGGGTATAACCAAATTGCTATAGCCCCAGAGGATCAGGAAAAATGTACGTTTACTTGCCCTTATGACACATTTGCTTATAGGCGTATGCCTTTTGGGTTGTGTAATGCCCCGGCTACTTTTCAACGATTCATGATGGCCATTTTCTCTGGCTTTATAGAACGCACAATGGAAATCTTTATGGATGACTTTTCTATGTTTGGTTCTTTTTTCGATTCGTGTTTGCATAATCTTACTCAAGTTTTTTAGAGATGTGAAGAGACTAACCTCGTTCTAAATTGAGAGAAGTGCCACTTCATGGTAAAGGAAGGGATCGTGTTGGGCCACAAGGTTTCAGAGAAAGGCATTGAGGTGGATAAGGCCAAGATTGATGTGATCGCAAAATTGCCTCCACCTACTAATATAAAGGGAGTGAGAAGTTTCCTTGGTCATGCCGGTTTCTATCGCCGGTTTATCAAGGAATTTTCAAAGATTACCTTACCTTTATGCAAGTTACTACAAAAAGATGATGAATTCGTGTTTGATAATGATTGTTTACTTGCATTTGACAGGTTGAAAAAGGAGCTTACCTCGGCACCAATTATGGTTGCACCAGATTGGACTCTACCATTTGAGCTAATGTGCGATGCGAGCGATTTGGCCATTGGAGCTGTTCTTGGCCAACGAAGGGAGAAATGTTTACACGTTATCGCATATTCTAGCAAAACTTTAAATGATGCACAATTAAATTATGCTACTACTGAGAAAGAATTATTAGCTATTGTGCATGCTTTTGACAAGTTTCGTTCTTACTTGATAGGTTCGAAGACGATCGTCTACACGGACCACGCAGCAATCAAGTGTCTCCTTTCGAAGAAGGATTCAAAGCCCCGTTTGATTAGATGGATTTTATTACTTCAGGAGTTTGATCTTGAAATTCGTGACAAGAAGGGAACGAAGAACTTGGTTGCTGATCACTTGTCAAGGTTAGAAGTTGGGGAAAAGGAGGATGAGTATGAGGAGGAGATTACTGAGAATTTTCCTGACGAGAAGCTGTTTGCAGTCGATGTGATAGTTCCTTGGTACGCGGACATTGTGAATCACATGGTGTACAAAGCTTTACCACCGGGCATAAATTTCCATTAGAAGCAGAGGTTCTTGTCGGAAGCGAGGCGTTATTATTGGGAAGAGCCATATTTATATAAACATTGCTCGGATGGGTTAGTGAGGAGGTGCGTTCCGGAGGTTGAAGCGGATGAAGTGTTAGAGAGATGTCATGCGAGCTTATATGGAGGACACTCAAGTGGGCGGAAAACAGCAGCTAAGGTATTACAGTCAGGATTTTGGTGGCCAACGTTGTTTAAGGATGCCTACAGATTTGCCAAAGAGTGTGACTCTTGTCAGAGAGCCGGGAACATCAGTAACAAGGATGAGATGCCAATGAAGTATAGTTTGGATGTTGAACTGTTTGACGTTTGGGGAATTGATTTCATGGGACCCTTCCCACTGTCGAATGGGAATCAATATATCTTGGTGGCGGTGGATTATGTATCCAAGTGGGCCGAAGCCGTGCCAACTCCGACCAATGACTCGAAGGTGGTGATTAAGTTCTTGCAAAAGAACATTTTCAATAGGTTCGGAGTTCCATGGGTGTTAATCAGTGATAGAGGTACGCACTTTTGCAACAAGCCCTTGGAAGCATTGTTGAAGAAATACGGGGTCCAGCATCGAGTAACAACGGCGTATCATCCCCAAGCAAGTGGGCAGGCTGAGGTCACGAATAGGGAGTTGAAGTGGATTTTGGAGAAGGTAGTGAGCCCCTCTAGGAAAGATTGGTCATCGAAGTTGGATAACGCGTTATGGGCTTACAGGACCGCGTTTAAGACACCCATAGGAACTTCCCCGTATCAGCTGGTATATGGTAAAGCGTGTCACCTCCCCCGTCGAGACCGATTATAAGTTGTATTGGGCTATTAAGGCTATAAATTTTGATCTCACGAGAGCCGGAGAGAAAAGGATACTTGACTTGCAAGAGTTGGAGGAACTGAGGTTAGAGGCTTAGGAAAATGCCCGAATTTATAAGGAGAGAACGAAGAAGTGGCACGATAAGCACATTCGGGTTAAGGAGTTTGTCGAGGGTCAATTGGTGTTGTTGTACAATTCTAGATTGAAACTCTTTCCCAGAAAACTTAAGTCAAGGTGGTCCGGTCCGTTCAGAGTGGTAAAAGTTTTGGCGAATGGAGCGGTGGAGATAGGCAATGAAGGCTCACCATCCTTTGTGGTGAATGGACAAAGACTCAAGCCATATCTCGCCGTCAACCGAATTGGAGAACACGTCTCGTGTGTGTTGACAATTCCAGCGCCTTAGTCCGAAGTCACAAAGTCAAGCTAACGACTATAATTTAGAACTATTCGTCTCTCCCTTTTCCTTCTCTTTTCTTCCTTTTCTTTAGTTAGTTAAGCTAGTGATTGATGATATCTTTTGTCTCGTGTTTCAAGTATTTTGGTTCGAATAGAGTGGTTGGAATATGAAGTTCGTGGATGGTAATCGGCGTTGAGGTTCATTTATGGTTTTTAATTTCGAATGGGTGCATGAGATTTGTGTGTGTTTTTCTTTAAGATAAAGTGGTATGGTGATTAACTTAGTGTACTAAGGTCTTACTTTGCAGAATTTGAGCTAATAGGTGCGAATTTAGCGGATGAAAACACCAAGGAACGTGTTGTGCGAAATTTCGTGTCAAAATTCTAAGGTTGGGGAAAACACGAGAGTGACTCCCACAAGGCGTAAACCGAGACACCCCCGTGTCGCAGTACAAAAATCGCCAGGTAAGGGATGACACCCCCGTGTCATCCAAACAGCATAATTAACGACACGGGCATGTCATGTCCGTTCGGCTGAAATAAAACGGAGGTGTCCTCACTCTCTCATACTCATTAAAACACAAACACCCCCCTTTTCTCTTCTCCATCTTTCTTCTTCCCCATTCACAAACGGTGCAAGCACCACCACCATTGTTTTCGGTTCATATTCCGGTAAGACACATACACACACTGCACCTTACATCCTAAATTAATCGGGTAAGTCTTCCCTTCTCTTTGGTACTTTAATTTCTTGGATTTAATTGAGAAGGGTTAGACCCTAGTTCTATGAAGCATGCTTATGTTGTGATTTCTCTGGAATTCTTGATTCTATTTCGAGTTTTAGCATGATTAGAACTAGGAATTGGCATAAATTTGCAATTGTTGGGCATTAAGAAGATGAACCCTAATTTCTTATTTAAACATGTTGGATAAAATTTTTTCGAATTCTTGCTCCTTAGTCGAGTTTTGTGCATGCTAGAGTTAGGTGTTTCCAATGTAGTGGAAACTTTGGCCCTTGCTCTTACACATTGTCAAGCATTTTGCAAATTTTGGGGGGATATGTTGTGGGCGTTTATTTGCATGTTTGTTGATGAAATTGATACCCTATGGTTCTTTAATCGAATTTGGTAGTGTAGAGGGCTAAGTCTAGGTATTTGGTGATGAAATGTTTGTGCACTAATGGATAAAATCCTAGACTTCATATTTGAGCTTACAAGGTGTTCGATAAAATGCCCCATTAAACTTGAATTGAGTTTTGTTGTTAATTTGGGGGTATTTTTGTGCAAAAATTATGGGACGCAACAAGAAACCTGCCCCCTTGCAACTCACCTCATCTTCCGGTCCCGTCGGATGCCAACCACGGGACTCCATGAATGTTACATTGGAAGGGCTTGGGAACCCTTATAACAGGAATACAACACGAAATATTATGCCTACCAAGTTCCCGCACATCGCTACACTCCGTAGGTTAGGAGTTTGGGAGGAGATAGAGGCTTTATTTAACAACATAGGGTGGAAGACATTTATGACAGCTCCGACCAACACTTATCCAGAGTTGACGACAGCGTTCTTCACCACTATGACTTGGGATCCGGTCTCCAGCAAACTCAACTTCACGTTGGATGGAAAGAATGCCCTATCATTGAGTGAGGGTAAAATTCGAGACGCCTTAGGGTTTCCATGTTGCGGATATGTCTGTTCTACCCAATTGGTCTGCGGAGGAAAGAGAGGCGGTATGGAGATCATTCCCTCTGAAAGCTGGTGCCCCGACTTATAACCCACGGAATACTAAGGCCACCTGGATTGATAGTTTGGTTTGGCGCATGGTGCATAGATTCCTAGCTGTGGGAATTTGTGCTAGGCATGAGAGCGATGGAAACGTCAACGGGTTTGAGTTGGCCATTATGTATTTCATGAAGGAGGGGGTGCAGTTTGATGCCACGTACGAGTTCATATACAAGCTGAAGGAGGTGGCTGGCAGGGCATCTGGAACCATAGGCCATGGAGCCTATGTGACGAAGCTGGCCAAGGAAGTGAGGTGGCGACCCGAAGATGCTGAGCCTTTGCCCGACTTTCCCTATATTGAAGAGCAGACGTTTATCAAGATGGATCTCTTCATCCGATGGCCTACCGGGAGCTTGAAGGATAGGGTTCTACCCTGGTATCCAGAGAGGGAAAGGAACCATTTTGGTCGGATGTACCGGTGGGGTGTGGCAAAGTATGATGACCTCACTCTTGATCAGCAGAGGAGGTTTGCGCAGATTCCGGACCGAGAGGATGCCGGGCGAGGGGCACCGATGCCAGTGGCCCAAGATGACGATGAGGAGATTCCCGCTTACATGCGGGAGTATATGGGATCTCAGAATGCGCGGATGGACAGCTTTGTAGAGCATGTGGACGAAAGGCTTAATACCTTACAGCTTCACATTGATGGAAGGTTCGATAATCTCCACGCATATCTTGCCTCGCGGTTTGGAGGTGCCGAACAGAGTAGCTCAAGCCAGCCCCCACACTTCCCGCCGCCATATCCATGATTGGTTTCTCTTCTTTAGCTTCCTATCTTTTTTCTTTGGTCTGTATAATGATATACTTAACCACTCTAACCTAACTATTCATATTGTGCTAACTATTCATTCTGTGATAACTAATCAGGCATTAATATGGTTATAGTAGGTACTTGACGACAAGGATTCTTGTTAAATGCATGTTGATTATCATTTGCTTTGCTTAGCTTCTGATCCGTGTTTTAGTCGTCTGAGTGCAGGTTAGGCTTGATGAATAGCTTGTTGCCGGGTTCTTCATTGTGTTGAGGGAGTTTTCTTTTTGCCTTCTTTCTTTTTCTTTTATGTATGAGGACATTGCATGCTTTAAATTTGGGGGAGAGGGGCAAAAAGTTTTGGATTTTATTGTTAATATCTTGCATAGGTAGATGCATTGGGAAATTATATACTTGTTATTGTGATATCCTTGAGAATGAAGAGTTAATTGCTGAAAATAGGCCAAATTTTTTGTTTTTTCGATGAGGTTTAATTTCTGGAATTTATGCGAAAGTGAGTTAGGCTAGTCGAATGCATGAATTTAGGTGTGAGTATTGATACTCTGGTATGATGGGATATCCTCATTTTTGTGCACATTTGAACAGGGTCATGTACTTAGTTTAGGATGTTGAGTTAGTAATTCTTGAATAATACTGAGAAGTGGATTAGGATGCATTTTAGTCCTATTGAGGCGAAATTTTGAATTGACAAAGAATTAGGGAGGTGACTTAGGCATTCATGTCGGAGGAAGCCTCGCAATTGAGCCGTGTTCACTAAATAACGAAATCCTGTTGACCCCGCTGAGCCTAAGTGTTGTGCCAATAAATTTTTGTAGCCACATTATAAGCCATAGGCACAACACCATAAACCTACCCTAGAGTCACACTTTGCTCACTCGTTTGCATCAATTGAAGATGTTGCTGATTTCCTGATGTAGAACCAAAAGTAGAGTAAGATATAATCTGAGAGGCTGAAAGAAAAGAAGAATTCAAAAGGAAGTAGTAAAAGAACGAGTCTTAAAAGCAAAAAGTAGACAAAAGAAGAAAAAAAAAAAAGAGATAAAAGAACGATGAAAGAAGTAGTTGAGTTAGATTTGAAATAGAAAAATCTCTTAGACTGTCTGCATGTGACAAACTTAGGCACAAGGTCTAAGTTTGGGGGAGTTTGGGGAAAGACAAAGATGGCGACCGAGGATATTTGACTGGGCGAGCCGGGTGTGTTGAGTCACTACTAAACTAAAAATTCCATAACCTTAAACCCTAGCCCACATTACAAGCCTCGAAAGACCTTCTTATCCTTAATTCTGAGTTAATTCCATTAGTGGAGATAGGTACGAAGAATGTTTTCCAAAGTCTATCATTGGTATTTAGGAAGGAATCATTAGTTTGGTGTTCTAACCTTTGTACATTATTTTGTTCGAATTCACACACTACACGAGGATATTCTATTTTGTACCATTGTGTTGATTCTTACGCTTGGTAGTAATGTGTTTGATAGGCTAGACTTGCTTAAGTGAAATTCTGATAATTGCCGTGTTGAGAGATGGATTTTGAGGTTGGGTTGATACGATTTTCTTAATTTCTCGAGGATGAGCAATATGCAAGTTTGGGGGAGTTTGATGTATTGGATTTTTGCATGGATTTGTAGGGTAATTTGAGTTAAATTTATGTCATTTCAAGAGCTTATAATGTGATTTATGCTCCCTTTTAGGTACATTTTACCTTGGAGTCGAAGAAACGAAAGTAGAAGCAAAACCATGCAAAGACGAGTGAAAAACGAAAATTCTTAAGGGACACGCCCGTGCCCCCCTGGAAGAGTAAACTGAGACACCCCCGTATCTCAGTACAGGAGATGGCCTACGGATTTCTGAAGGTGACACGCCCGTGTCACCAATTTAGAGCAAACCGAGACACCTCCGTGTCTCGGTACAGAGAGGACCAGACAGTCTTGCACCCCCGTGTCATGTTGAAGAAGAAATTTTGGCACCCCCGTGTCAAGTAGAAAACGCGGATACGACTTTTATAGGTGACACGGGAGTGTCTTATTTTTGTGCATGGGCACTGCATGCCCGTGTCACGTTGCGGAAGCTGAGTTAGGAATCCTATTTAAGCACGATTTTGAGGCGGATTTGGAGAGCTTTTTGGGAGATATACCTTTCCAGAGTTCAAGAGGATGTTTTGGCGGAAGAAACACGAAGACTTAGAGTTGAAGCTTCGATTCAATCGCAAGACTTTATCAATTTGGTTTTATATTGCTTTTCTATCCAAACTAATTCCTCAATTCTTAGTTTTTGTTAGTTGAGATTTCGTATAGTTAGCTTAGTTGTTCTTGATTCGTTTTGATAATTAGGTTAGAAATTTCCAGAATTCCTAATTTCGTTTTGATGTTTATGTTAGACATGAATGTTTTGAATGCAATTCCTTTGATTTTAATGAGTTTTGAGTCTATTATGAGGAACTAATCCCCTAGGGTTAGGGGGTAATGATTATGCATCTAAGGTGTTTGATTTAATGCTTGAGCTAAATTGTGTGATTCTTTGTTAGGAAAACGGCTTTGAATAGAATGTGAGTGGACTGACCATCCATTAACATATCGTAAATTATCCGATAATCGAGGGATTAAGCATAATTGAGATTGTTTTCCAAACTTAGAATTCTTTTGGCTTAAAGAAATTTAACCCTAAATTCTACAACGCGTATTTAGAATTCCATGCCAAGCCGCTAGGTTTTAAATACACTAATGTTGTTTTAATCGATTGATCTGGTTACTAAGTGATTGTGAGAACAACACTTGGCTCGATTAATTAGACGTCTAGGCTTTGAAAGAAGCTAGGTATAAATTTGTGATTAGGTTGAAGAATCATACATAAGTACGTGAGCATTGATTTAAACACTGAAGGGCATATGATTTACTCCCCGACCTGCTTTCTTTATTGATATATTCTCGATTTTATTTGTTGGGTCGTTTGGTTGATTAGTTATTACTTAGTTTAATTTTGTCATAGTAGTATAGAACAACACTATCGATCTTTGTTCGGTCTCTAGATTAGACTTAGTCATAAAAGTGGTTGTTGATTTCCCTTCCCTGTGGATACGGTACCTTAAGTGTTACAACCGAATTTAGAACTTACACTTGGGTTCAAAATTTGTCTATCATATATAGAGTTGTATACACTTCACTGAGAGAAATATCAGTCTTTCATGGAGTACTAGAGTTATCTCAAAAAACTTAAAATCCTTCAAAAGCGATCCCAACAACTTCAGCGACAGATCCTCATCTCCAAAAATCATATTCAAATTCAATAAATCAGCTGCGAGCTGATTAAAGTGAGTGATGCATATATTCATCGTGGTATCGAAAACATAAGTAAAGCAAAACAGTGTTTTCTTCATATGCAGCTTGTTCTGACTATTTTTCTTCAAAAAAATTTCCCCTAATGCCGTCCACAATTTGTTTGCAAAATTTTTCTTGCAGAAAGTATACTTTTTTTTTTTCAGAGAGACACGATCAAATTATATCACATGTCAATTGGTTGATGGCTTTTCATTCTTTATCATCAAGCGCTTTTCATCTCTCATCTAGACCTTAATTACTGAAAAAGAACGTCTAGAAATTCATTTTGCCACATGCCGAAATGATAGTTTCCATCGAATATCTCTACCACAATTTTCATATTTGCCACGACGTTGTTGATTATGTGTACGAGATTTCATCTTTCATCATTTCTGCTATAGCTTTTATTCAATAGCCACCAATGTACAATGTCAACCAAATTCTCTTTGTCTCTGATGTAAAAAATCAAACTAAGTTACAACCAAAAAACATAATTCGGTAAAAAAATAGACTAAGCAGAAATGGTGAAAGATGAAATCTCCTATGCGGAATCAACAATGTTGAGGCAAATACAAAAATCGTGGTAGAGATATTCAATGGAAACCTATCATTTCGGCATGTGACAAAACGAACTTCTAGATGTTCTTTTTCAGTAATTAAGGTCCAGATGAGAAATCAAAAGAGGATGATGATTAAAATTAGGAAAAATATCATTTTTGGTCCCACACATTAACCCAAATATAATTTTGGTCCCAATCATTATAGGATTCTCAATTTTGGTCCCAAATGTTACAAAAATTCTCAGCGTTAGTCCTCCGTTAATCCTTCCGTTCTTTGACTAACGGTTGACCAAATACTCGGTCTAAAACACGCTAGTTCAGCCTTAAAACACGAATTTGGGGCAAGATAGTGAGATTGGTTTAGTGAAAAACTCCCACTATGTCTTTCAACTTTAATGCCTAAAATAGTATCTACTTCACCAATCATATTCGGTCCCGATGATCAACATATCATCGATATATAAGTAGACTATCACCATATAGACAGTTGTATTTTTGGAGTAAATGCACCTGTCATCACTGTTATACTTGAATCCAACCCTCAAGATAGCAACTCATGCTGTGAGAGAGATAATTAAAAGCTATTTTCAGTATCCTCCTAAAGAAATGAAAACCGACCTACAAAGGAATTTTTATGTTGAGGTTCCTTAATACCTGGTATTAGAGGGTAAGGAAACAGTTTTGTTCGATATCCATGGGTGTGATGGTGCCTCGTATGATAGGGTGAGATGATATTCCAATGCTGGGAAAATATCATTTCTGGTCCCACAGATTAACCCATTTTTACTTTTGGTCCCATTGATTATTGGATTCTCACTTTTGGTCCTGTACATTTTAAAAAATCTCAAAATTGGTCCCCCGTTAACCATTCCGTCATTTGACTAATAGTTGACCCAAATGTTCGTTTAAACAGGAGACCAATTTTCGTGAGACGGGGCTGCTACGAATGAAGTCGCATCATCGAGTTGAGTTGAAACACGTAGGTCCCGTCTCCGAAAAGTGGCCGTAGACGGCTCCTGCGATGGCGCCGGAAAAGCTGCATTTTCAATAGAAAACGCAGCCATGAAGAAAAGAAAAAGGGAAAAAAAAAAAAGGAAAGAAAGAAAAAGGGAAGAAAAAATAAGGGGTATGGGGGTAATTTTTCAAATTTTATTAAAGGCATTTTAGTATTTTTGCATGATCTAGGGGGTTAAGAAAGGTGTCATGACCCGTATGATGACATCATCATCAATTGTTAGAGGCTCCGTGAAGCTGAACCGATTTGGGCCCAAATGATCTTATATGACATCATCATCAAGGGGTTCATTTTAACACCCAAGGGGTTCATTTTAACACCCACGTACAGTCAAAGTCAAAAGGGGGTTCATTTTTTCATTTTGTCAAACGATCTCACATGCCTGAACCCGTTTTGGCCCCAAATGATCTCACATATGGAAAGAAAATGAAAAAATGAACCCCTTGGTCATTAAACTGACTGGCAATTTCCTTGTACCTGCTAGTCTATTTTTTCTCTCAGCTATACTCTTTCGCATATCTGTCCCTTTCTCTCTCTACATATATTTGTTCTCTATGATTTATATATATATATATATATATATGCATATATCTATAATCATATTTCTTACCAAATCTACGCAACCCTTTCTCATTATTAAGCTCTCTGCCATGTATGGTGTTAATCATCGATCAAGAGCTCCTCTTCTCCCCATTCGAAGAAGATCCTCTTCTTTTAGTCCCTTCACTCTCTTCATCAACATTGCTCGCTATAACCTCCTATTCCTCCAACAATACATTCCTATATTCCCACATGAGCTCTACTTTTCACCAATTTCAATCTTTATAGAACTTGTGATGCTGAAATGTCAAGGAATGGATAAATCTCCGTTTGATACGCATCCCAAAACCATGACTGCTGCAGTCATTTCTATTCTATTATTTTCCTACTGCGCAAGATTTTACAGCACGAATCGGGCTGTGTTGCTTTTTTGGTCGTTTTCTTTGGCTTTGTTGGTGTCTCTTCTGTTGCCGGACTCTTTTGTGCCAATTCTGTATGTACTCTGTTTTCTTCCTCCCATTTTCGAGCTTTTCCATTCTTTTGGCCTGAGGATTTGGAGACTCTTTGAAGAATGGTTGAATGTTTGGAGGATTCACGTTATTGGGTTCTTCAATAATCCAATCTTCACTAACCGGATGCAGATTCCACCACGTCTTCCCATTTAGAAACAAGAAGGGGAAGTGACGATGCTCCCCTTCTTGTATATTTTTGTAGTTTATTTGCATGTATTTTGTTGTAATTTGTTAAGCAGGCCATCTTTCTTGAAGCTTGTAATTAGTGTACTATACAGAAAGAGCAGAGACTCTGTTCCTATAACGAATGTGCTCTGCTCCTAAGCTGAAAAACAGGGGAGATAACGACTCTGTTTTAGTTTCCCTCGCTTTTCTTATGTCATAATTATACTATTTTCCAGTTCTTGCCATATAATTTTATTTGTTTTAAACTTTTAATATTAAGAGGTTATTTAGCTAAACTTATTTTAAAAAAATCAAAAAAAGGCCGAACCTTTTAATATCCCCAATCCTAGCTGCCAAATCTGTCTCAGACTCTCAGTTGGATTTGAGAAGTTATGATTTATAGAAATTATTGTTATCTTTTGTTGTTTGAGAATCTCTTTGATAATTGGTGACATATCACAGGTAAATTAAAATAATTATGATTTTTTAAAATTTTTTTGGAAAAGACCTAATCCTATTGGAAAAAAATGTAATTTGCCCAAGATTTTAATAAAAACACAAATCTTTGTGACTGACTTTTCTTGTTTTTGTACACCCAGAATCACTAAATGATTTTAATAAATGCTCTTGGGAAGGGTAAAATAATCCTTGAAAGAAACATTCTTGATATACTTCGGGAATCTTATTGTTACTCTGATACCCATGAGGGAACGGCAGCCTCCGTTCCGCTGTTCCGATGTGGAACTTTTGATGACCTGGAACAGTGGCTTTCCGTGGCGTCATAACGGCTGGAAAGGAACGGGAAAGAAGACGGCGGGTAGAGATGAAGAGGGCGGCTTTATGCACAAGACGATGTCAAGCAAGGATAAAACGCCTTTTCATTCAATAAATAGAATTTAATGGGCTAAAGTACTTAATATTTAATGGGCTAAAGTATAAAAGTGAGTAATGGACTACGTTTTACTCTAATGGACCGAATTTTTTAATTTATAATTTTGTTTATAATATATTTTTTAGGTCCCATATATATTTGTGAACGTATTTTCTTTTATATTTTATTTTTCTAGCAATTTTTTAACAATTTTGAGTTTGTTATTTATAATTTTATTTGCCTAACAGAATGGATTTATTCTTCAGGACAAGATTCTAAGTTAGAATCCCACTTAGGGGTGTGTGAGTTTAAAAAATATATATATAATTTTATTTAAATGTAGCATATTATATATATATATATATATATATATATATATATATATATATATATATATATATATATATATATATAATATTATTATTAATTATGTTTTAGATGTCTTCAAAGTTCAAAGCGTGATATTAATTGGGATTTTAGCGTGCCATATTTGTAAAGATCATAAGAATGTAAAATGTAGATTTTGCAACAAAGTTATTATTATAAGAACCATAAGATTGATACAGGATCGTAAAAATGTAAAATGTAGATTTTGCAACAAAGCTAATATTATAGGATACCATAGGATTGAAACAATATATTCCACATGTGAGTGAAAATATGGAATCTTGCAAAAAGTTCAAAATGAAATTGAAAAAAATGATGATAAAGCGCATTCAAAATTTGAAAATTGAGAGAGAAATTATTAAATAATAAAAGGAAACGACATTAAATGTTATTCAAAATGAAGCATATAATGTAACTGACAAATGTACATATAATGTAAACTAATGTTAATATAAATTGATAAATTAATAAGTTTTAAACATTTTTTGGGATTTTATACATCTTTTTAGGAAGTGGTTGCCATTTTGCCGCAACCGTTCCGCGTCATTGCAACGGAATTGGAACGGTGGCCTCCGTTCCGTTCCCCGCGACAGCGACGGCGAACCATGCTGATACCATGATATGAGTAAAGTGTATTTTGTGAGTCAGAAGAATGAATATCTATTCCATCTGAAAATCTGAATTGAATTTTACACACCTCAGTCAAGCAGAAACAGGGAAATTTAAATAGAAACATGGAGGCTTGATAACTGTCCACTTATACGGTCATGATAATAAAACACATAATTATAGAATCTTGATTTCATTTAGGCAATTTAGTAAACTACCAATAAAACCTCGTCCCATTAATTGGACAAACACTGGGATAGAATTCTTGCCCGCAACTTTGGCACTCTCCACATACAACTCCCTAAATGGCAAAATTACATATTCTCCCCTGATGTTTGAAAAAATTATAAATTCCCCCTTACCGTTATTTCCTCAGTTAAATTTAATAATTTTACTATTTTATCTCTCATATGCCGACTCAATATGTATATGTAATAAAAGTCTAAAGACAAGAGGGTTAATGAAAGTATTGGAATTTTTGGGGGGTTTTCATGTAAGTACTTAAGATTTGTGATTATCTAATATATATATTTTTTTAAAGAATACCAAATAATGATGAACTAATTTCATACCTAAAATTCATGAATGCTAATTTTTAATATTTTTTTTTATATTGAGCATTCATGTTTATATCGAGATATTATCCTTTATATCTAAAGTAGATGCATTAGGGATCATCAACGCTTGAAATATTTGTTTACCTGACTTTGATGGATATTAATATGGATTTACTAATATATTAATTGATGTTGGTGTGTTTTTATAATTTTCTATTCCAAAGCAAAAATTTGTTATTTCAAACGAATATGTTTAAATAAACTTACGTAAAATATACATAAAACTAAGACATAAACATTAGGTAGAATTTATAATTTTTTTTATCATACGGAATAAATATGCATGAAATATCTATTTCGATTTATGAAAATTTTTTAAGTTAAATAATACAAATTTAACTAAAATTACAAATATATCATCATACTTTCAGTATTATTACAATATACCCATAGAATTGGAATTTTTAGAAATAATTCTGCTGATGTCATCAAAATTTAACACCGTAATTAACCGTTGGGGAATTTATAGGAGAGGGTGTAAACTTCAAGGGGTTGTTCGTAATTTATCAAGCCTCATGAAAAAATCCGTATTTTTGTCATATCTCAGAGGGTTAATCGTAATTACCTCTTATTTTTATGATAAAAGTGAATCTCCCCTCATTATGGTTGATTCAGTTTGTTTTTCTTTACAGAAACGATTCTTTTTCATACCTACTTTAAGTTCGACGTTGATAGCAATAGTTAGAAGAATTGATCTCTATTTCATGCGAAATGAAAAGAGACTAATAATGGCAAGAAAAAGAGTTTCTTCTGTCTGAATGTCCAATAATGAAAATTAACTATGAGCGAGATAATAATTTGGGAGTGAATGGACTATTTTGCTATCTGAATCTGATCATATATGAATTGTATTTATGTATGTATAAATATAGAATTAGCGAATAAAGTAAATAGCTGAAATTACTACTCTAATCACCATAATTTGAGCTTTTTATTTCATTGCGTTACAATGAGGGTTAATTTTACGAAGCCCCTGACCTTTGGGCCATTTGGTGGATTGGCCCCTATCCTTTCATTTTGAGCGATTTGCCCCCTAACCTTTGAAAAATCGCTCACTTGACCCCTTTGACCAAGTTTGACTATCGATTTCTCCTCCGACATGAAGATCCAAGTTCTAAGACCACAGTCATCGTACTCGTCTCTCCAAGGAGAACAAAATCCATATCTCATCCGACCCTATTAGCCGTCAAACACTTCGTTTGTTGTGCGTCACCTTTGACCGATGATTTCTTCTTCGTCGATCGTCGGATTTTGGTTTCGAGACCATTGTTGTATTCCTTGCGTCGAGAGCTTCAATTTGATATATCATATGAACACATTTGATATTAGCATCGTACAAATATGCTTTGTTAAAGTTTTTTCAAAGGGGTCAATGAGCGATTTTTCAAAGGTTAGGGGGCAAATCGCCCAAAATGAAAGGATAGGGGGCGATCCGCCAAATGGCCCAAAGGACAGGGGGGTTCGTATAATTAACCCTTACAATGACAAGATCAACTTCAGTAGCAGCAGGGCAGTATTGATTTTACCAATTTTGGCCTTTGTGGCTTTAAATGAACCCCTTTGAACCCCCTTCATCAACAGTAAACTTTTGTCAAATGATTTCTACTTTGTTACGGGAAAGTTCGGACTATCTATCTATACAAGCAAGGTTGTGTTTCTCAAACTAAAATAATTTTAATTAAATAGTGAATTTTCAGAATTTTAAAAATTATTTTTAATACGTAATTTGAACTAAATGCTATTCTGTTTGGAGAATTACTTCATACCAGCCTCGCCGCTAGATTAGTTTAGGATTGGTTGAGGGCTCTGCTAGTCGAATTTCTTGATCCTATGAGGCCCAAGGAATGCGTTGCTCGATTTGTATCCTCCGACCAAGAAGGTAGATCGACCGCTTGCTGCACAATGTGAGGTGGTCGATCACGAGAGATGTTGACTTGTTGCATATCCAAGGACTGGTGACGTGTCATACTCTATGTAGAAATAGGGTCTTTCACGTGTAAGGTGGCTTAGGTGCGACATGCATGACGATCATAAGCCCCCCAGATTGACAATTATGTGTGACGTGCTTGGCGACCTCTGCTCGACCCCGCGCGTCCATACTAGCGCCGACCGTTGTGTGACTTGGCTTGCTTTGGTAGTAAGTTCGAATTTTGAAATTTTGAAAGGTGGTTAAAGTGGAATCATTGCGATCTTTGACCTCCTGAGTTAAACCCCTATAAATAGGGCTTCTGTTTTTCTCATTTTTCACTTTTACATGAAAAGACTTTCGATCATTCAGAGCAATCCATAGAGCTTTTCGAGTGAATAAGTAATCGAGCAAAGAAAGGGGAGTCCATCAAATTACTTAAGTTATCCGACCTATTAGGCACCCTTCTTGTCTTTGACCTTTTTTTTCCATTATTTTACAATCACTTCATTGCATCATGGCCTCGCATAACGCAAGTCCCTATGTGTTAGGAATAGTGCCCTAGAAAGCCGATTGTATATCCGCTTTGTGCTTTTCCTTATTGAAATCACAGACAATCTTTGAATAAAATAACGAGTTCAGGCAACACTTCTTTATATGCTCTTGTTTGGTATGCGTTTACTTTAGTTGTGTATGTATGAGAACTCCCCTAATCCTGATGACTTTAGGACTCTACCATTTAGGTGAAATGGTTCATGAAACGAGACCTATATCACATAAGTCATGATTAGTAAAATGCTCCAAGCCGATGAGTCCTAAAGACAGTGGGAATGTCAACCTGACTCCTCTAAGGCTTGCTTGTGGGATCACGCCCTTAAGAAGGACCACCTTGTTTCATGGAGGTGCAAAGTGTATAGTTGATACGTGCGTGATACATGAGAGTGCTTACTTCCATAAGTAAGTTCACTGAGGTGCCCCGTGTGAGAAGATTCCTAAATGGGAAAGGAAGTTTATATTTCAGGAAATGGAAACTTCCAGATTAGGAAATATCTCACGAGTCATTGATGTGATTAATTGATCCTTAGACTTGAGGTTCCATGTCGCTTTATGAGTTAACTCTGTAGTCTTAGGTATAAGCTTTAAAGGGTGTCGCCTTAGACAACTAATTCAAGGCTTATGCTGGGGCTGCACAAGTGATTCATGAAAGTGAATGAGAATTAAGAAAGGACCTACACTTGCATTTGCAAGGTGATCTCTTATTGTCTAAGTCATTAATATTCCATATGGAGTCCTTAGCCAAGGCAATAAATCAAGACATCAAGAAAAGGGTTTCTTGGATTGAGATCAAATGGATATGAAATGCACTTAGCTTTAAGACCAGATTATTAGGGTTCTGATTATTCCCTTACCCTAGATCTTGGTTGAGAGATAGTCAGTAGGAGGATTGTATCTCACATGAATCAATGACTTAAAGGTTCTGTCGAATTGAGACATTCCAATTCAGCTAGGGGTTAAACACCTGTTGCTAGACTATGGTCGTTTAATCTGTGGACTGATTAATTAATTAGTGAATTAATTAATTAAGGTCATTGCTAATTGAATTGAGAACCTAGAGGGTCACACACAACAACTTGGTTACATGAGTTAAGGCTTTAAAATGATTAAACGAGTTGATCATGCCGAGAAGGTTCCACACGTGTGAATCACACATGTGGGTCACGTGAGTGACACGTGTCCTTGGGGACACGTGTGTCACACGTGCATATATATATATATATATATATATATATATATATATATATATGTATATGTGATTAAATAATTAATGTGTTAATTATTTACTAGATTTTGGTTTAATTTTTGAATTAAAAGGAAACTCTTATTTTGGAGAAAAATAATCTATTTAATTAATTAGATAGAATAAGTTATTTATTTATTAATAAATAAAGTATAATATTATCCAAAAGGAGTTTAGATGATTTTAGCTCTCTTAAAAGCTGATTTGAATTAGAATTCAAAGTCAAAGTTTGGAATTACTTGATGATCAAGTAATAAGAGAGAGAGAGGGACCAAATCCTTAGTCCATGAGGACTAGGTTCGGCCGCCCCTCTCCTTCCTATATATAGGGGAGCTCGAGCTTCACTTAGAGGGTAATTGACAATTCTTTTGGTTCATGTGTTGAACACCATCTTTTCTCCAAGATCAAAGGAAAACCCTAGGTTAAGCCTAAACATTAACTAGAGAACTAGCATCCTTACTAATTAGATTGTAGTCAAGTTGGTGGACTATCTCTAAAGAGCTTCAAGTTAGAAGTTTTTAAAGATTTGAGCTTTACCAAGGAGAGAGGATCAAGCCGCGAGAAGAGCGTTCTTGGGTGGCTTGAAACACTTCAAGAAAGATTATTGAAAAGTAAGTTTCTAATCTCTACGAATTTGGAATCATGATTGCGAGTTCAAGATCCTTTTTGTTGGAAAATTTTTAAATTTTCGCTACTTTCTGATTCCGTTTTTCCAACAAGTGGTATCAGAGCCACCTCGTTAATCATGTTTCTGATTCGTCTCCACGTAACTGAATTTGGTAGAAATTCTTAGGCTTAGATGCGAATTAGGTATTCATGAGTTCTTTTAGAAAGCCTGAATTACGAAACTGTAATTTTTCTTGAATTTCTGAAACTGTTTTCTTAAATTGTGTTTTTGAAAACCGTTTTAATTGAAATCTGTTTAAATCGTAATTTTAATTTTGGATTGAATTGGTTTTGAGAAGCCTGAGATACGAAACACGAAATCGCGCTGCGAACGAAAGAGGCAAGGCTCGCGCGTGCTAAGGCGTAGCACGCGAGGCCTCGCCAATCGCCGCCACCCACTAGTCCCGCGACCTCCCGCACGAGGCTCCCGCAACCTCGCGGGAGTCACCGCCCAAACGTCCCACAACCGTACGGGACGTCCCGCCTAGACCCTCCCGCAACCGCACGGGAGTGTCCGCCCAGGGACGTGCGGGACTGCCCGCCCGCACTGGTGCGCGTGCCTAACTCGCGTTGCTAAGCAGCGGGCAGGGAATCCCTCGCATCGTCCCGGGCCCGTGTTTCGTGTTTTCGTTTTTTCATATTTTCGGTCCTTGAAATCCCGATTTAATTTTCTGTAAAATTTTGTTTTATTAAATTTGAATTATTTTTGAAATAATTGTTTAAATTGGGATTTTAAAAAATTAAGCGATTTAAATTTTGGGAAAATTGCAAACTTTATTTTATGAAAATATTGAAAGAATAAAATTGTTAATTTTCAGAAATTAATTGGAATCTTATTAGTTTATTGTTTTTCGAGTTTTATAAAAAAGACTCTTGAACAAGAATTGCATCTAAGTTGTGTTTTAAGCTATCAGAGCTTAAAGCGAGAATTTTAATTTATTGGTTAAATTTAAATTCTTGCAATTTATGCATGTTAGGTGATCATGGGTTTAGACTTATGTATGGTTTTAATTTAAGTACATGGATGGTTTAAATTGGGGTTGGAGCCCTATAGTTGCGTTTTTCAATTGAGGTTGGAGCCTCACTTATGTGCGTACTGTTATGTGATTTATTATGTGGCTTTCCATATTACTGCTTTTGAGGCCGGGGTATGCCCCGTGTATTTGTCTAAGACCAATATGAAGATTGAGCCTTATTACTTTTCAGTACTTTTTCATTTTTTTTGAGAGTAGAATAGGTGGTGAGGTTTTTATTTTCATTTTGGAGACAATGCACCCATGGAGTAAGATGGACCACATTCAAGTAACAAGAAGGCCATAAGTGAAGATCCCTCAAAATGTTAGGGAGGGGAATCTTAATTGAAAATGTAATAGAGATAGGGCTCGTATTTTGTTACTACTTTCCCTTATGTGATTTAAACTGTTTATGTGGCATGTATGTTAGTACTTGTGATTGTGGAATGGCTCCCACATATCACGCATAAGATAGGTAGAACCCATGATCATCACATGTTAGTATCATGCTAGGACATGTTATATGCTAAGTGCTTGTGTGAAATGCATTTAAGTTGTACTTGCATTAAATCAAGACTAATTAAAAGTGCATAACATATATGTTGGTGAGGTCGAACCGGACAACTCTCCGGTTGATTCGAAAATTTCCGTTAAATATTAAGCTAATTTCGAACAATAGGTGTTTAATTCGAGATGCAAATTTTGAATTAAATTCCTAGCATTCCATCAATAGGTTTTAAGTTTAGTAAGTGAAGCTAGTTATTATCCGCGAGTCGTGGGATAGCTAGTAGAGCTTATTAGTTCTTAGTTACCTAATTGATCATTTTAAATGATCAATATTTCGTGGTCAATTTTGGCAAGGGCGATGTCCGCGAGTCGTGGGTTGTTCACACTAAGTTTTGATCATGATCGTATGATTGATGGGTCTAGCTTAACGCATAAGTAAATATGGATGTCGCACGAGTCGTGGGTCCATATTGAAAGATAGGTGATGCAAAACAATTACTAAGAGTTCTAAAGGTGTTAGAATTGGTAAGTTTTACCTACCTAGGGTTTTACTTAGAATGTCATCGAGTCGTGGGTTCGAGATGAAATGCTTAGGATCTTAGTACCCATTGGGAAACGTGTTCCTCTTAGATCTTTGGGAATTATAGATCTTTGAAAAGCAGTGGGAGCTACATTAGATTAAAGACCTTATCTTTTATATATCGTTATAATTCAGCATGCTCACTAGTTCTCTGTTTTACCATTTAGGTCGTAGATTCTGTGATTCTCTACGTGTTTTGAAATGGCAACCAAAAACCCTTTTGTATCAATCCTCGAGTCAAACAAGTTGACTGGTCCCAACTGTTGGAAAACAGGAATCAGAAAGCAGCGGAAAATTAAAATTTTTCCAACAAAAGGATCTTAAACTCGCAATCGTGAATCCAAATTTGTAGAGATCAAGAAACTCACTTAGGTAGTAGCTTTCTTGACACGTTTTGAGCCGCCTTCAAACGTGCTTCATGCGGTAATGGCAACTCGTCCCTTGAAAATCTCTTTCTACTTCAGAATCCATTGTAGAGATAATAATCCACACCAACCTAGCTTCAAATCATGTTAGGGAAAGTGCTTAACAATATAACATAAAGAAAGAGACATGAAACGAGAAAGGCATGATTGAAACTCCCTTCGAAAACCAGTTTTGCGAAAGTAGAAATCTGCTTGCCATAAAACCCTCGTGGAAAAATTCATCCTTTAGGATATGGACGAACAGTTTTCGCCATCTTCTTTGGTTTGTTTTTTTCACTCGTATTCTGTTGGGTACAGAATCATTTCATCGTTTCTTGTGGTCGTTTTTGCTTGATCCCCAAAATTTCCTTTGAATCTTTCAAGACTTCATGATAGAAGACCTCTAGAGAAAATAGTCCACCAACTTGACTACAATCTAACTAGTAAGGATGCTAGTTCTCTAGGTAGTGTTTAGGCTTAACCTAGGGTTTATTTGATCTTGGAGAAAGGACGGTGTTCAACACATGAACCAAAAAAAAACAATCAATCACTCTCAAGGGGAGCTCGAGCTCCCCTATATATAATTGGGGAGGGGTGGCCGAAACCCTAGTCCTTATGGGCTAAGGATTTTGGCCCCTCTCTCCTATTACTTGATTTTCAAGTAATTTTCAACTTTGACTTTGAATTCTAATTCAAATAAACTTTTAAGAAAGCTAAAATATCCAAACTCCTTTTGGATAATATTATACTTTATTTATTAAATAAATAAATAACTTATTTTATCAAATTAATTAATTCATAATTTATTAACTAGATTAATTTTCTCCAAAATAAGACTTTCATTTTAATTCAAAATTAAACCAAAGTCTATTAAATAATTAACACATTAATTATTTAATGTACAAATAATTATACACGTGTGGCACACGTGTCCCAAGGACACGTGTCCAGTCACGTGACCCACACGTGTGGTTTCACACGTGTGGAATCCTATTGGCTCGATTAACTCGTTTAATCATTTTAAAGTCATAACTCATGTAACCAAGTTGTTGTGTGTGACCCTCTAGGTTCTCAATTCAATTAGCAGTGACCCTAATTAATTAATTCAATAATTAATTAATCAGTCCATAGATTAAACGACCATAGTCTAGCAACAGGTGTTTAACCCCTAGTTGAATTGGAATGTCTCGATTCGACAGAACCTTTAAGTCATTGATTCATGTGAGATACAATCCTCCTACTTACTATCTCTCAACCAAGATCTACGGTAAGGGAATAATAAGAACCCTAACAATCTGGTCTTAAAGCTAAGTGCATTTCATATCCATTTGATCTCAATCCAAGAAACCCTTTTCTTGATGTCTTGATCTACTGCCTTGGCCAAGGACTCCATATGGTATATGAATGACTTACATAATAAGAGATCACCTTGCAAATGCAAGTGTAGGTCCTATCTTGATTCTCATTCACTTTCATGAGTCACTTGTGCAGCCCCAGCATAAGCCTTGAATCAGTTGTCTATGGCGACACCCTTTAAAGCTTATACCTAAGGCTACAGAGTTAACTCATAAAGTGACATGGAACCTCAAGTCTAAGGATCAATTAATCACATCAATGACTCGTGAGATATTTCCTAATCTGGAAATAGAAACTTCCTTTCCCATTTAGGAATCTTCTCATACGGGGCACCTCATTGAACTTACTTATTGAAGTAAGCACCCTTATGTATCACGCACGTATCAACTATACACTTTGCACCTCCATGAAACAAGGTGGTCCTTCTTAAGGGCGTGATCCCACAAGCAAGTCTTAGAGGAGTCAGGTCGACACTCCCACTTTCTGTAGGACTCATCGGCTTGGAGTATTTTACTAATCATGACTTATGTGATATAGGGATCGTTTCATGAACCATTTCATCTAAATGGTAGAGTCCTAAAGTCATCAGGATTAGGGGAGTTCTCATACATGCACAGCTAAAGTAAATGCATACCAAATAAGAGCATATAAAGAAGTGTTGCCTGAATTCGTTATTTTATTCAAAGATTGTCTGTGATTACAATAAGGAAAAGTACAAAGCGGATATACAATCGGCTTTCTAGGGCACTATTCCCAACACCAACTATTCTGATTGGCTGAGGAATCTAAAAATCATTTTAGATTCTGAGAAGAGAACTTATGTTCTCTTCGAAGGGGGAGCCCAGTCCCGAAGGGGACGCTCCCACTCGGGCCGAGTGGGACGCGATCCAAAAGTGGAAGGATGATAATCTCCAAGCCCGTTGCCTTATGTTGGCTAATATGTCTCCGGACTTGCAAAGGCAACATGAGGCTATGGGATTCGCTTGGGAGATTTACGACCACTTAGAGCAACTTTACTGTCCTCGTGAGCGTGTTACAAGGTATAACACCTCAAAGGAATTGTTCCACTTAAGAATGAGGGAAGGTTCAAGTGTCCATGAATATGGACTCAAGTTTCTCGCCCTTACTGAGAGACTTGCTTCCATGGACATGCCACTGAAAGATGAGCTTTCAGTAGACTTGTTGCTAGCCTCGCTCCCACCATCATTCAACCCATTTGTCCTTAACTTCAATATGAATCATGCTTGTGCTACTGTAGCTGAGCTGATTAGTTAGCTTGTGACTACTGAAAGCACGATCAAGAAGGACAATAAGGTTCTGATGGTGAATGCTCGATCTTCCTCTTCTGGGCCTTCTAAAGGTAAGGGAAAGAAAGCCCAAAAGAAGAAGAAGAAACCCCTTAGGCCCACTGGTGGCATTTCAAAGGGGAAGGCCCAAAAGAAAAAGCGTGATCAGAAAGAGGATGTTTGCTTCCATTGTGGCAAAGCGGGACATTGGAGGAGAAACTGCCCAGGGTACAATGCTACTCTAAAGAAAGGTATGTTTCTCGTTGAAATAAATCTTTCTATTAATTCTAGTTCTTGGGTACTTGATACCGGTTGTGGGGCTCATATCTGTAATGATGTACAGATGCTAAATGAAGTCCAACAACTCAGAGAAGGAGAATGTGTCTTGAAGATCAGCGATGGCTCAAATGTCGAAGCTCGAGCTTTAGGCACAATTGGATTAGATTTAGGTAGTTTTGAGTTAGTTTTAAATAAAGTCCTTTATGTACCGAGCATTATTCGTAATATAATTTCAGTTCCAATTTTAGATTGTGAAGGTTATGAAACTTATATTAAGAATGCTAAGTACTTTATCAAACGGAATAACTCTTCCGTTCACACCGGTACTCTAAGTAATGGACTTTATCTAACTCAGAATATCAATATTATGAATATTCAATGAGAAACTAAACGTAAGAGAGATGACAAAGTTTTAGCTCCCTTATAGCACGCTAGATTAGGACACATTTCCAAGAATAGAATTAGCAAGATGAACATTTTAGGATCATTCTCTGAAAATGATCTCAAAGAGTTAACTTCTTGCGAGTCCTGTCTCAAAGGAAAGATGTCCAAAGTTCCTTTTAGAGGAACTGTGGAACGTGCCACTGAGGTCTTGGATTTGATCCAGTCTGATGTTTGTGGGCCGCTTAGCGTAAGCACAAGAAACAATCATTAGTATTTCATAACCTTTACCGATGACTTTAGTCGGTATGGTTATGTAATACTTAATGAAGTATAAATCTGAAGCTTTTGAGAAATTCCTAGAATTTCAAAAGGAGGTTGAGAACCAAACTGGTCACAAGATCAAAACACTTCGATCTGATCGAGGAGGCGAATATCTTAGTGAAGAATTTCTTAATCATCTCAAAGATAATGGGATTATCTCTCAGTGGACACCTCCGGGAACTCCTCAACTCAATGGAGTTTCTGAGAGAAGGAATCGAACTCTACTTGATATGGTTCGGTCCATGATGAGTTTCACTGACTTACCACCTTCTTTCTGGGGTTATGCCCTAGAAAGTGCAACAAAGATTTTGAATCTAGTTCCCTCTAAGTCAGTCCCTAAAATGCCCTATGAAATGTGGTATGGTAAAATCTCTAGTTATTCTTACTTAAGAATTTGGGGCTGTCCTGCTTACGTGAAGAGGACAGTGGGAGATAAGTTAGAATCCCGTTCTAGCTTATGCCACTTTGTAGGTTATCCGAAGGAATCCATAAGATACTACTTCTATGATCAATCTGAGCAAAAGATGTTTGTTTCCAGAAATGCCACTTTTCTTGAGGAACCGTTCCTTAAAGAAAAGAAAGGCAAGATCATAGAATTAGAAGAAGTACAAAGTGACCCCACGCCACCCACTGAAGAAACGTCCCCTTCTGATCAACTACAACCAATCACGAATTTCGATACACACGTAAATCCTCCTCTAAGGTGAAGCAGAGAGATATACCCTATCCTAGGGTACTTACCAGTAAACTCCTTCTTCCCCGATGGAAAGGAGGTTTACACAGACAAAGTAGATGGCCATTTCGTATGGGATGCCGATCCATCCATGTGTGACCCTGGATGTTCTTACGGAGAAGAATCAGACTCCGACGATGATGATGAAAGTGAAGCCAGTCGGAGAAGAAGATGAAGGAAAGCAAGAAAGAAAGGTCTTCCTTACAGGACCTTTAAACCAGAAGATCCAGAACCAGATCCGCCATCAGTCACACAACCCTTGTTTTGTTATGACGAGGCCTTTGCCATCGTCCGTGCAGAAAAATAGAGAAGCTGCAGACAGGAATTGCCTCCGTGCAATCCACCACCAGTACTACAATGCCAACCTTGCATGATGATACATAGTTATGGCACTGACTTTCCACCTTTGGAAAGAAAAACAGAAAACAAGGTTGCAATCCGACCTTACGTCCAGACTACTATTGTCCATCCTGATGGGGGTACAACTTCCTCTCTATCCCAAGGAGAAGAAGTCTTGAACTGGCAAACCACAAATGCCAGAGCTCGGAACAAAGCCTTAATTCAACTTGATTCTAAGGTTGATAAGGTTTTATCCCAGGTTCAAGATACCAACCAGAAAGTGAATACAATCACTCAGGAGCTTGATCAGATGTACAAAAGAGTAGTTGCCAGAATTGAGATTCTTGATAAGGAACTCAGGCAGCTTATCTCACAAAGAAGGATGGGTCTAGAATTTGATCAAAAAGAGAGAGAAATCAGAAAGCTCAAGAAGGATCTTGCTTACATGGAGCAAGACAGGAAGAAGAGTTCCATTCCTACACCTCTCTTCCTTCCTACGACTGTGTCACCTTCTCTCTATGACCCTCCAACTTCTCCTGAATATTCAGAACAATTTTTCATGGTATCTGATATTCCCATTGAGCCACCTCCTCCAAGGCGTAAACCCATCAACTCCAAGCTTTCTCTTAAAGATCCATTTGCAACCTATGGGTTTGACCCCATCAGGCAAATCTACCAAGGTCCAAACTTGGTTGGGAGTTCATGGAATCCATTTCGGATTTCATGGCTTCTATCCACTGTTCAGAGTCAGAATCTGAAAGTGCCTCCTCATATGTTAAAGGATCATTATCCTTTCACACGCCGGGAGCCCTGTACCTTTGTGTATCGTATAGTGTAGAGAACCAATCTCTGTTTCACTTAAGAACCTCTTCTGGGAATATATCTCTTGTAACATAACTGCCCTAACGGCCTCCTGCCTCGGCGGGACTTACAAGTTACTCCAAATATTCCCCATTACAGATTCAGCTAGCTACTCAAGATACTCACTTACACAGAGATACTGAGACCGTAGCAATAGACCATTCCATGAAAATTATCTGATTTCTGATGAATAGGATCCTCATAAGAGACAAGTACAGAGCATACTTTTAAGATAATTAGGAGTATATCATAGTAGACCCTTTGAGGGTATGGAAGAACTAGAAAGAAGGCTTTAAGCTAGAAAGAAAGACATCTGATAAGAGAAACTTGATTTTTATTTCCAAACTCTTTTCTTAGACTAAATCTTCGTCTAAGTCTGAGTAAAGTGAAACCCGAAGCTCCCCTTATATAGGAAAACTCACGGACTTCAAACGCGGAATTGAAATCCAAATTATATGGCGGGTACACTTCTGGGCCCCTTCGCCTCATATAATTGGGTCTCTTTTCCTCCACTAAGTGCAATAATGCACACTAAAAGCCAAAACATACTGGCCGACAAAGGAAAGTGGTACGCAGACCACTGACATAAAGCAAGGGCTAAAGACAACTGGCCCTGACTCAGCAAGCACTATACAGCTTTATTGGCTCACGAGAAAGCAGGCCTAAACAATGGCCGACACGACATAAAGTAAAGATACAAAAGTCTTCATGGGTGGACCTACAAAGACTTTCAAGGTTGAAAATGACTTAAAGGTGTTTAAAGAGATAAGAATCTCTTTATGTCCTTTTCTTCATTAGTCATTTTCATTCCTTTGTCATGGCTTGCTTTACAGAGAATTCCACTCTTCATCTGGAGGGTAGCTTACTTGTGGATCTCCAATCCCATCTGTAAAGACATGGTGTATACTCCTCATGTATACGTCTTGGCAATGTTCAACCCATATGGAAGTAGTCCGAGTTTTTTCGAACAGAGCAAGGTGTTCTGGTGTTTGTTCTTTGATGGTTGAGCATTTCTTGATTTTATCAATTCCAAAGGTAATGGGATTGATATACACAGGCCTTTTGTGATGTAGGAGTAAGTGTCTTTGACATAGCTGGTATTTCCTGTTTTCTTGTTGAGGGAAACTGCTGATGATAAAAATGAAGACGTTCATCCCCCTTCTGAATGATTGAATGGTGGCTATAATAGCTGGACCAAAGAACTCGGGTATTGGGAAGACTACTTGATTCCATCGGAATGAAATGTAGGTTCCTTTGATTAATCCGTTGTGATATAGGTCTGCAACGAAGTCCATATCTTGAACCATATGGAGGTCAATGATAACCCTTAATGGTTCATCCGGTGGCTGAAAACATCGGAACCCTGATTCACTGTGGATGTTCTCAAGAAGTTGTTCCAGAATCTCAACTCTTTTCCTTTGAAAAATGTACTCTTGTAAATCCATGATATTGTCATAGATTTTTTGGTCAGAGAGTTTGAGAATATAATGATGGAGCTCTGGAGGTAGACTTGTAAGGAAATTCTTTCTCTCAGTGTTTGAGAAGAATAGTCTTTCCAAACGATATCCAAAAAGAGTAGATCTCTTTTCTTCCTCCATCTTCCGGATTTTATTCTGGAGTAGCCTGATCTTCTGGTTTGCCAAATCAAGATCTCTGGACATGAGTTCAACTTTGTGTTGCCAGAGATGGATAACATGGGTAGTGACGGCTTTGAGCTTTTCATTAGAAGAGATGGTAGAAAAGGATTCCATCTTTCTTTTCTTGCTGAATTTTGGATCAGAAGAAGTGCTGTAAGGCTTTTCAGGGAAACCGTTATTTATAGAGGTTTTCTTCTGAAAGAAGCTTTCACCTTTATCTGGAATTTTTAAAAGTGGAGTGACTTGACTCGCTTGCTTCAAGTGTCTGACAGCTGCCATCTGTTCCTTTCCCCAAGTGGGGGCTATCTTTCTGAGCATCTTGGATAGCTGACTTGTGTATTTGGAGCATTGTGGAAGGAAGTCCTTGATATAATTGACTATTCCAAGAAATTGTTGTATTTCTTTGGTAGTCAGATTATCGTCTGGAAAACTGAGAAGCTCCTGTGCGATGTGAGGACCTGGCTTGTATTTTCCTTCTAAAAATTTTATTCCAAGAAACTCGATGGATGATTGTCCAATGAGACTCTTTTTCTCTGAGAGCATGATTCCATATTTTTGGACAATTCCATGGAACTATGAGAGGAGTGCCCTGTGAGATTTCTCATTCTCTGAGAAGAGAAGAATATCATCAATGTAGATTAAGGCACTATGCAAGATGGGTTCAAAGATACGGGTCATGGCTTTTTGGAATAGTGATGGAGCGGTTTTGAGACCAAAAGGCATGACGGTCAATTGGTATTGGGCTTTAGGTAAACAGAATGCTGTTTTGTACCTATCATTTGGATCAATACCAAGTTTCCAAAAACCTGCTTTAAGATCAAACTTTGAGAAGATTTGGGCCTGGGCCAAATGGGAGAAAAGCATTTGGGTTCGAGGTAAAGGAAACTTATCATCTGTAAGGAAATGGTTGAGTGGCTTATAATCAATTACAAGCCTCTTTTTAACTCTCACTTGTTCAGCCCTTTTGTTGACATAGAATGCTTGACAAGCCCAATTGGATGTTGTGGATTCAATTAATCCAAGTTTTTGCAGTTGAGCACATTTAGCTGTTACAAGCTTTTCATCATCAGGAGTCATTCCTGGATGTGTAGCTTTTGTGGGATTTATGTCTTCATTCTTTTTGAATGGCAGTTGAATGAAGAATTCAGAATTCTTCCACAATGGATGTTGATGAGAGAATTCTGAGTGGGATTCAGCACAACATCCTTTGAATCTTGAGGCAAGATCATAGAATTCCTTGGATGCTTCTGACAATGCATAGATCTTCTGGAGTGTAGTATAAGGTTGGAAATTCCTCTTATACTTGATTCCATTGGGGAGAATGGTGAGCTTTTGAGCTCTGTGATAAAGATCAAACCCAATGAGAAGATCTTTTCCATACAGCTTGCTTCCTATGACTTTCATCCATATGGTACAATCTGGAAAGAATTGTATCCCAATAGGATATTTCGTTATCAGTGAGGTTTTGAATTGCTGACCATCTGCTGCTTAGAAGTATTCATACTGAGTTGTCCATGCTTCTTTTGGTAAGATGTCTGGATTCATCATGGACTTCATGGCTCCTGTATCCATAAATCCAATTACTTTAATTGGTCTGTCATACTTGGATGGAAGTATGTGAACATGGATATGAGGAGACGGGACAATCTCTTGACTGATGCATTCTGATTGGAGTATTGGAAGACCATGATCATCATCAGAATCAGAGGTGTGAGGACCATCATCTATGACTTCATCTTGGATGGCAAAGATGGTATCGTCTGTTGGTTCATCCTGTTCTGAGAACAGAGATTCTACCTCTGCATCGTTGAGATTAGCTTCTGTGCTTTGTTGGACATGGGAAATCATCCTGGCAGATTTTTCCCGATTCTGAGGATAATTCTTTGCAAAATGCCCTTTCTTTTTGCAAACAAAGCATCTGTCTGTGCGCCTATTTCTGAAAGGTTTTCGTCTGAAGAATCTGAGACGTTTTCTCCTTTTCACCTTTCTTTCTGTATTTGCAAATCCTTTCTTCTTTAGCTTTGAGCTGGAACATTTGCAATTTTCTTTGGATTTGCACTTGATCTCAAGATGAGATTTCTTGCAAGCTTTCTTCAGTACTGATTTGTTCTTTATTAAGGACTTGAACATAGATTGTTGTTCACAAAGCTTGTCGATTGTAGCAATGGCTATCTGGTGGATTTCTCCAAGAGAAAGTTGTGGAATTTCTCTTCTTGAAGCTGTTATGGCTCGGTGGAGTTCAGGCTGGATCTCTTAAGGAAGAGATACAACGTATACGTGCTTGAGATTTGGATCATTATACCCATAAGAGTATAATAGAGTTCTGCCATTCGTTTGAAATGGAAATCCAAATCTGATTTGTTCAGAAAGCAACATTTCATGGCAAAATAGCTTTGCTGGATCATCTTCTTGTAGAGGGTGTTGTCACCAATGAATTCAAGGTGAAGTGCTATTAAGGCCATGGGAGCGGTTGCTTGCATAAATTGGATCTGTCTGTATTCTCCCAAAGATTGGAACCATTCTCTTAATGTTCATGTGAATCTGGAAGCAAACTCCCTCAAGATTGTAGGGAGATGTGATTCTTTGGTTCTTTGGAGATCAATCCATGCAGCAAAGGATTGTAACCACTCTTTCCTTTTTCCTACTGGAATATCATCAAAAGTGAACCATGGGCCGTTGGCTGGTTTGGATGGTCCAGAATCTGTGGTATAGAATTCTGGTTCTTCCATCGTTGGCTCATCCATCATTGGTTCATCATATCCTTGATGAGGTTGTTCTTGATAAGATCCTGAGTTTGGATCATCATCCATTAGAATCTGAGAAATGTCTGCAACTTCATCATCACTTTCAGTAGACTGGGAAAAAGACTCTTCTGAAGAGGCTTCAGAATTATTGTGTTGAGAAAAGGTTCTTTCTGAAGAGGCATCTGATTCAGAGTGTTGAGAACTGGAATCTTCTGAAGAGGCATCTTCATTCTTTTCTGGCTCTTCTCTGATATTAAGATTAGAGAGGTTTCTAATCATTAATGTGGAAGAGGGTTGTTCTTCAACCTTTTCTTTGTTTTTCTCTTTTGAGAAAGAAGGAGTAACTCTTGTGGGTTTACGCCTTGGAGGAAGAGGTTCTTAAGTGAAACAGAGATTGGTTCTCTACACTATACGATACACAGAGGTACAGGGCTCCCGGCGTGTGATGGTATCAGAGCCATGTTAAAATCTTTTCGAAACGGGGCACCAAGTGAGTATATTATGATAGATTCCGACGAGTTGGTAGAAGAAGAACTAGAATCCCTCCAAGCTATGGATACATCTCCTGATCAGTTGATTACAGTTTCCTCTTCTCTTTCCCTTCCTCGTCACTCTACCAGTAAAATAGAAAACCTTTTAGAATATTCCACTATGCCAGAAAATGCCATTATAGAACAAACTGTTCCACCCCTAGTCAGTCCTTACAATATTTACAGAAAAAGAGGATCTTTAAGAGGAATCAGATCTTTGATCTCCTCCAACAGACCTTCACAAACAAAAGAATTTGTCCAGTCCTCCAAACTGGATAAGTACGATCTACCTTATTCCAACCAAGAGCAGTATGTTACTCTCTCCATCCCTTCAGAGTTCATATCTTCCTGGAAACAGGAAGGATACACACATCTCCACTTCGGAGCCGTTCGTCTTGTTCTCTCTTACCAAGGGAGAAAAGGTCTTCCAGTAACCGCCAGACTTGCCTTACTGGATACCAGATATCTGAAGTATGAAGATGCAGTCATAGGAACAGTGGTAACTACACTCAATAGCGGAAGTGCAGTCTTGACTTACTTCTCCAACTTTGCCATGTCCTTGGGAGATGCAAATCTTCCCAACGCTCTAAAAGTCCCAAGTCCAAATCACTGGGGCAGAACAAGTAGCTACAGCAGTCACGGCTACTCTCCATCATCAGCTTGTCTACAGGTTGCAAGATCATGGTCTAGATCTACAAGGATCTGGATCCCCAGACGCTTTAATGATCTTAGCCAACTCTGGATCTGACACTCCAACCATAGTCCAGGTTCCCAGACAAATTCCCAGAAAGGAACTGGAAAGGTTGATGCCTACAGAGTGGATCACAAACTATGAGTCTCTTCAACAGACTCATGAGCCAAACAGATCTACAACTTATGAATTCCAGAGGATGCCAGATGGTAGAACCAAAACCATCTTTAAGCAACCACAAGAAGAGACCCCATCTTCTTCAAGCCCGATCTTCAAGCAACTGATGATTCAACCAGTTGTCCCAAGAAGCAGAGAGACATACCCTATCCTAGGGTACTTACCAGTAAACGCCTTCTTCCCCGATGGAAAGGAGGTTTACACAGATAAAGTAGATGGCCATTTCGTATGGGATGCCGATCCATCCATGTGTGACCCTGGATGTTCTTGCGGAGAAGAATCAGACTCCGACGATGATGATGAAAGTGAAGCTAGTCGGAGAAGAAGACGAAGGAAAGCAAGAAAGAAAGGTCTTCCTTGCAGGACCTTTAAACCAGAAGATCCAGAACCAGATCCGCCATCAGTCACACAACCCTTGTCTTGTTATGACGAGGCCTTTGCCATCCTCCGTGCAGAAAAATAGAGAAGCTGCAGACAGGAATTGCCTCCGTGCAATCCACCACCAGCACTACCATGCCAACCTTGCATGATGATACACAGTTATGGCACTGACTTTCCACCTTTGGAAAGAAATGTTGGTGTGGCGGGCCCGAGGTAGAGTGAAGGTATAGCAATATTTCAAAAAATTTCGCCATAATCTCGTTATCAAAATATTTTAAAAATATTTTAATAAAGCAGTGGAATAAATCGGGCAGCATAACTCTAATATATACAGGCATCAATAACATAATTTTAAATCATCTAGCATATAATCACAATATGCAAATATTAATTAGGGCAGCATAACGGTATTACCGTACTGCAAAATTGGCTATCAACGGCACTTTTCTAGCACCTCAATATCTTCTCGTGAAACCGGCAGAGCTTCCCCACAATATCCCCGATTAAGAAATTGGAGTGTGGGCTCCGGCAGTATTTCGCTAAATACTTTGAGAAAATATTTTTCAGAAAAACCCTTTTTTCTAAAACCTGAAAATCCTTATTTCCTAATAATTAAGTGGATTATATTTTAATTATATAACCACCTAATTAATTAATTAATTAATTAATCCTTAATTAAGGATTAATTAAAGTAGAGAGAGAGAGTGCCGAGAGGCTTAATGCTGAGAAAGGAATACAGAAAAAATTGAATGAATGAACTGATCAGCCAAGGCCATATTTATAGCCCCATTCCAAGGACTCCCGCGGCATTTTCTCAATTTCAACCGTAGCTCCCAAGTTCCTCGGGCCAATCAAATTGCACCGGAGTGGAGTACACGCCAAGACGAACACGGCGGTGGCCGGCACGCGCCGAACGGGAGCCACACGCGCCCGCACGCGCCGCCCATGTGGCGGCTGTGTGTCTGGTGCGTGTGACACGCACGCTGCAACAGGCAGCTGCCACGTGTCCGACCCGATCTGGTCCGACCGGCGATTCACTGTTCAGGCCGGTCCGCGTATGAACCGGTCGGTTCAACTTGGTGTGGCCGATTGCCACGTGGCGAATCTCCATTCGTCCACGTGTCCGGGTCGGTCAAACCTTGACCGACCCTAACCGACCCATATCCGACGACCCGACCCGGAGACCCGCTTCCACGGCCCGTTGACTTTTCAGTCAACATGATCTGGGCCGCTCCTTCGCGCTGGCGTGGCACGATCCTCATCGTCCATGTGTCGGACACGCTGGCGCCCAGTCAGCGCCAAGTGTGGCGTGCCGCGTCAGCACTTCTGCCACGTCAGTTTTTTTTTTTTTTTGAAAAATTTTATTTTCTCCAAAATAAAATTTCGGGCATTTCCAACTCTTTGGAATTTAATTTATTTTCTCAAAATAAATTCCTTGGCTATTTTCAAACACTTTGAAAAATCATTTCTCTCTCTCCTTTTAATATTTTCTCATTGATCTTCGTTGGGGCTTACGGGGGGACCTGCAGGACTAATTTAATTTTAGCTCCAAACGGGTCAATCTATTATCATCTCATGATACTAATTGATTACCGTTTAACAATATTTAATTCCACTAAATAAATATTATTGAACTCTAAAATTAATTAAATTATTCACGAATTTCTCGATCTAGAATAATTTTGCATTTTACTCCTCTGTACAGATATCCATGAAAAATAAATCAATACTACTATCATTTATTTTTCACTTCCAATCTGAAATTTCTCGATTCACCTTAAGTCCAAATTCCCTGTATGTGAAACACATTCAACATACCACTTCGGTGACGAACACACGAAGTACTTTGGCCAAAGTTTTATTTGAACTTTTTGCAAATCTATTTCAGGGATATCTTTTAACCTTCCAACAAGGCTACAGATTCCTCGATCAATATTTCTCTTCAGCACATTTCATGTAATCATCGAACGTACAAAGTATTTTGGCCACCCGTTACCGAGACCTCACTTCTGAGTACATCACAGTGATTAACACTACATGCCTAAAGTAGAAACACTACCAGGATTAAGAGTCTAATGCTTCCGAGATTCTATTCACTTTAGATAGCAGTATAAAATGAACAGTCTCAGTGGTCCAGTTCGATGTTTCCAATCTCATTGAAAATCATCAATGTGTCATAATTGGAAACTCCATTTCCCTATGACGAAAGACTAATCATCTTATATAACACATTATAGTCTCGATAAGAACATCTTCTTGTCATACTGACTAGAACTTTAATGACACGTGACTTCTGGTATTTAAAGTCTTTTCCTATGAAACACATTTCATATAAAAATACCATCACACGTCATTAATTATTAAATTTGTAAAATACTCATAACTTGCGATAATTTCAGTTTTATTAATCCAAAATATTTACAATATAATTGGATTTACAGGGCATTTGTCCCAACAATCTCCCACTTGCCCTAAATCCAATTGGCTACATATCTAAGGCCCATCCCTTCTACATTAGTGTCAAAACTCTTTTGCGCCAAAGTCTTAGTGAAGGGATCTGCTAGATTATTTACTGAGCCAATTTTCACTACTGCCACTTCTCCACGTTCCAAATAATCACGTATAATGTGAAACTTCCTCTCGATGTGCTTGACACGTTTATGACTTCGAGGTTCCTTGGAGTTGGCCACCGCTCCAGCATTGTCACAGTACAATGTGATCGGCATAAGTCCGTCCTTGACGACTTCTAGATCCATTAGGAAATTCCGGAACCAATACGCTTCTTTGGTTGCTTCTGAAGCTGCCATGTATTCGGCTTCCATGGTAGAGTCAGCAATGCAAGATTGCTTAATACTCCTCCAACTTACGGCTGCTCCTCCTAGAGTAAACACGTATCCAGACGTCGAACGCCTAGAATCCAAATCAGATTGGAAATCCAAATCTGTGTACCCTATAGGAATGAGCTCATCACTGCGATAGACAAGCATATAATCCCGAGTCCTTCTCAAGTACTTCAATAAATGCTTTACAGCTATCCAGTGTTGGGGTCCAGGGTTTGACTGATATCTGCTGACTAGACCTACAGCATAACAGATATCTGGCCTAGTACATAACATGGCATACATGAGGCTTCCGACTGCCGAAGCATACGGAACATCTTTCATTTCTTCTGTTTCTTCTGGGTTCTTAGGACACTGATCCCGAGACAGATGAACTCCATGTCTGAAAGGTAATGAACCTTTCTTGGAATTCGCCATATTATATCTTGCTAGCATCTTATCTATATATGCTGCTTGTGATAAACCAATCATCTTATTCTTACGATCACGACAAAGTCTGATCCCTAGAATATAACTGGCTTCACCTAGGTCTTTCATGTCAAACTGGTTTGACAACCAAATCTTAACTGCTGACAATATTCCTGTGTCATTCCCAATGAGTAGAATATCGTCAACATATAGAACTAAAAATGTTACAACACTATCATGATGTCTCTTGTACACGCATGGTTCATCAGGCAATTGTATAAATCCAAAGGATTTAATTGCCTCATTAAATCTGATGTTCCATGCTCTAGACGCTTGCTTAAGACCATAAATTGATCTATAAAGCTTGCATACCATATGCTTCTGATTTCTGGCAATAAAGCCATCAGGCTGAGCCATGTATATCTCTTCTTAAAGGTGCCCGTTCAAGAAAGCAGTCTTTACATCCATTTGCCAAATCTCATAATCAAAATGAGCAGCAATGGATAGGAGAATTCTTATGGACTTAAGCATTGCTACAGGCAAGAAGGTTTCGTCATAATCGATACCTTCTTTCTGGGTATAACCCTTTGCCATAAGCCTTGCTTTAAAGGTCTCAACCTTTCCGTCCACTCCCCTTTTTCTCTTGTAGACCCATTTGCATCCAATAGGTTTAATGCCCTCAGGCGCCTCTACAAGTTCCCAGACTTTATTTGAATACATTGAATCTAATTCAGATTCCATGGCTCTGACCCAACGGTCAGCGTCTATATCCTTTATAGCTTCATTATATGTGACAGGATCAGATACTTCAGATTCAACCACTTGGGTTAATCCTAGGTATCTATCAGGTGCCCTGACAATCCTCCCACTACGACGAGGCTGCTGTGTACTCGTCCCTACATCATATGTTGTATCTGGTACATCATATGTATATAACACATTTTCAGTTACTACGGGTTCTTGGAATTTAGAATCTGATGTTGTCATTTCTTCTAACACAATTTTGCTTCTACCCTTGTGGTCATTTACGAAATCATCTTCAAGATATTTGGCATTAGTGCTCACAAACACTTTGTCATCGCTCGGATCGTAAAATATACCACCTCTTGTTCCTTTAGGATAACCTATGAACAAGCAAACCTCTGTTCTTGATTCCAACTTGTCAGGATCTTTCTTTAACACATGAGCTGGGGTTCCCCATATCCGAAGATAAGAGACACTGGGCTTTCGCCCTCGCCACAGTTCCATTGGTGTTTTAGGAACCAACTTGGATGGAACAAGGTTTAATATGTGTGCTGCCGTTTCGAGTGCAAAGCCCCAAAACGAACTTGGTAGGGTAGCATGACTCATCATAGATCTTACCATTTCCATTAGAGTTCTATTTCTCCTTTCTGTAACACCGTTCTGCTGGGGTGTACCCGGTGCAGATAATTGAGATCTAATCCCATTTGCAGTGAGAAATTCTAGAAACTCTGTAGACAGATACTCACCACCACGATCTGATCGAAGTGCCTTGACACGTTTTCTAGTTTGATTTTCAACTTCAGCCTTAAATTCTTTGAACTTTTCAAAAGATCATCAAATAAACGTATCCGTATCTGGAGTAATCATCCGTAAAAGTAATGAAATACTCAAAACCTCCTCTTGCTTGAATACTCATAGGACCACACACATCCGTATGAATTAACTCAAGCAATTATGTGGCTCGATTACCTTTAGATTTAAAAGATTTCTTGGTCATTTTACCTTCCAAGCAGGATTCACAGACTGGTAGTTCTGTTAAGTCCAAGGGACTCAACAATTTGTCTGAAATTAGTCTTTGGATCCTATTTGGATTAATATGACCAAGACATAAATGCCACTTGTAAGCCTCGTTAGGCATAGGAGTTTTTCTTTTGGATGGTAAGTCAAGCTTAGTAGTGTTAAGTTCGGAATTAGGGTTTTTATCGGGGTATAACAAGAAAAGACCATCTTTTACCGTGCCAGAGCAAATAAACCTTTTGTTTTGCTTAATGGTAAAGTTTTGTTCAAAACAAACACTGAAACCATTATTTATTAAACAACTCACAGAAATTAGATTTCTGCGAACACACGGTATGTACAAAGTGTCTTTCAGTACCAAAACCCTATCACCAAAATACAAATTTACAGTCCCTACTGCTAATACAGATATACTTGTATTATCCCCGAGTAGTAGTTGCATCTCACCATCTTCATGCTTTCTGGTTAGCTTGAACCCCTGTAACGAATTACAGATATGATTAGTTGAACCCGAGTCCACACACCAGGAATCTGGTGGACTTCCAACTAAACATAATTCAATTAAACAAGATATCGATATACCTTGTCCAGATGGCTTAGCAGGAAGACTTGCTAAGTATTTTGGACAATTCCTCTTCCAGTGCCCATTCTCTCCGCAGTGGAAACATTTTCCCTTGCTGGGTTTGCCTTTCTTCTTCTGAACCTTTTTCTTGGGATTGGGAATCTTTCCCTTTCCCTTTTTCCACTTGTTGGCCTTTGGAGCCGTGGAAGTCGATGCCTGTGCCAGGAGAACAGTTCCCTTAGCTTTCATCACTCCCTCTGCCACTTTAAGTTCGTTCATCAATTCAGGCAAAGAAAAATCCAATTTGTTCATAGAATAATTTTGCCTGAAAGTGTCGAACGACTTTGGCAGAGAGCATAGGATCATATCCTGCTTGCTGAGATCATCAAATTTAGCACCAAGGCTTTCAATTTCGTTCAGGCAAGCCATCATGTTCATAACATGATCCTGAACAGGTGATCCCTCAGACATCTTAGTAACTAACAGCCTTCGCATCAATTCGAGCCTCTTGGCTCGATTCTGTCCTCCAAACATTTGATGGAGATGATCCATCATGTTCCTAGCAGTTGGCATCTCATGCATTTGATGCTTGAGAACATTGGAGACAGATGCCAGGAAATAAGACCTAGCCAAATCATTGGACTTGATCCAATTGGCATAAGCATTTCTCATATCCTGATTGGCCGTAGTTTTCGGTACCCCCGGACAAGGTTCAGTGAGCACTTGTTTCAGATTCTCGTGACCAAACACGATGTCAAGATTTATCTTCCAGTCAGTATAGTTAGACCCTTCAAGCCTATTTTCCTTTAAGATCGATTGAAGCGGGCTAGCGGTCGTCATTGTTTTAAAATTGAAATATTTTAAAATAGTGCAAGTTATGATTTTGTATTTTACTTCTTTTGCGTCTAACCAATAAATGAAATCCACGTAAGCATTTTTGGTTTACACAATGGTGACTTATCTAACCGCAGTTGACTCCCCGGAAGCGAGGTCGAAAACCGCTTAGAAAAGCAAGAATTAATCTTAATTAACATGCCATCTAGGTAACTCTTACCAAACTACGTCAATCCACCACGTTAACCTTTGGCCTCTAAGTGAATGTAACATAGCTCCGAAGGGAGGTTAATACATCACTTAGTCATGCGTACACCATTACCTAGAAATTCGTACGAGTAGATCAGACACTCCACGGAGGCGTGGTCGAGCTGACTTTCCCCGTATTTCATTCTATCCGTAGAAGCCTAATCTTGTATACCGCGAATACATACCCACCGAAGGGAGTAGTATATATTCACTATACTATAGACGGGTAATGGAGGCCGTGAGAATCCAACTCTTTTCATCTCGCTCCCACTTGAATTTATAGAATTTGTGGATTATCTTTGATTATTAAATAATCACTTTTTGGCGTCTTATTAATTTTGGAAGTAATTAATATGCTCCCACTAGGATTATTAAATAGACCTAATAATATTTTAAGGCTTTAATAACTCTTTATTAATTTAAGCCAAAAAATATTAATCCAATTATGCATCATATTTAATCTCTATTGAACATTATTTATCTAATCATATTAAATAAAACATGCATAATTGAAACAACATAATATCACATATTATCATGCCATTTTAAATTAAAAGCATGCTTGCAAATAATTATCACATAATTGTCACGCTTTAAATTTTTAATGGCCCCTTAAATAAATATGTTTTAAATTATCACATAATTTAAATCATATTTACTGATTCGGCAATTAACCAGGAAGATTATTGAAATCAATTCCCAGAAAATTACGATTCCACGCAAATTCCCAGGAAACACTGGAGGGGTCACAACGGTCCCAATTAAAACCCAGCCTCCTTAGACAGAACTTACGTGCATAGTATCAGATTTAAAATTATGCATCTTATGCTTTACCAATGCGAGTATATAATCAGAGCCCCGCTCTGATACCAGTTGTTGGTGTGGTGGGCCCGAGGTAGAGTGATGGTATAGCAATATTTCAAAAAATTTCGCCATAACCTCGTTATCAAAATATTTCAAAAATATTTTAATAAAGCAGCGGAATAAATCGGGCAGCATAACTCTAATATATACAGGCATCGATAACATAATTTTAAATCATCTAGCATATAATCACAATATGCAAATATTAATTTGGGCAGCATAAGGGTATTACCGTACTGCAAAATTGGCTATCAATGGCATTTTTCCAGCACCTCAATATCTTCTCGTGAAACCGGTAGAGCTTCCCCGCAATATCCCCGATTAAGAAATTGGAGTGTGGGCTCCGGCAGTATTTCGCTAAATACTTTGAAAAAATATTTTTCAGACTAACCCTTTTTTCTAAAACCTGAAAATCCCTATTTTCTAATAATTAAGTGGATTATATATTAATTATATAACCACCCAATTAATTAATTAATTAATCCTTAATTAAGGATTAATTAAAGTAGAGAGAGAGTGCCGAGAGGCTTAATGCTGAGAAAGGAATACAGAAAAAATTGAGTGAATGAACTGATCAGCCAAGGCCATATTTATAGCCCCATTCCAAGGACTCCCGCGGCATTTTCTCAATTTCAACCGTAGCTCCCAAGTTCCTCGGGCCAATCAAATTGCACCGGAGTGGAGTACACGCCAAGACGAACACGGCGGTGGCCGGCACGCGCCGAACGGGAGCCACACGCGCCCGCACGTGCCGCCCATGTGGCGGCTGTGTGTCTGGTGCGTGTGGCACGCACGCTGCAACAGGCAGCTGCCACGTGTCCAACCCGATCCGGTCCGACCGGCGATTCACTGTTCAGGCCGGTCCGCGTATGAACCGGTCGGTTCAACTTGGTGTGGCCGATTGCCACGTGGCGAATCTCCATTCGTCCACGTGTCCGGGTCGGTCAAACCTTGACCGACCCATATCCGATGACCCGACCCGGAGACCCGCTTCCACGGCCCTTTGACTTTTCAGTCAATATGATCTGGGCCACTCCTTCGCGCTGGCGTGGCACGATCCCATCGTCCACGTGTCGGACACGCTGGTGCCTGGCGCTGACCCGCTGACGTGGCGTGCCACGTCAGTTTTTTTTTTTTTTTTTTGAAAAATTTTATTTTCTCCAAAATAAAATTTCGGGCATTTCCAACTCTTTGGAATTTAATTTATTTTCTCAAAATAAATTCCTTGGCTATTTTCAAACACTTTGAAAAATCATTTCTCTCTCTCCTTTTAATATTTTCTCATTGATCTTCGTTGGGGCTTACGGGGGGACCTGCAGGACTAATTTAATTTTAGCTCCAAACGGGTCAATCTATTATCATCTCATGATACTAATTGATTACCGTTTAACAATATTTAATTCCACTAAATAAATATTATTGAACTCTAAAATTAATTAAATTATTCACGAATTTCTCGATCTAGAATAATTTTGCATTTTACTCATCTGTACAGATATCCATGAAAAATAAATCAATATTACTATCATTTATTTTTCACTTCCAATCTGAAATTTCTCGATTCACCTTAAGTCCAAATTCCCTGTATGTGAAACACATTCAACATACCACTTCGGTGACGAACACACGAAGTACTTTGGCCAAAGTTTTATTTGAACTTTTTGCAAATCTATTTCAGGGATATCTTTTAACCTTCCAACAAGGCTACAGATTCCTCGATCAATATTTCTCTTCAGCACATTTCATGTAATCATCGAACGTACAAAGTATTTTGGCCACCCGTTACCGAGACCTCACTTCTGAGTACATCACAGTGATTAACACTACATGCCTAAAGTAGAAACACTACCAGGATTAAGAGTCTAATGCTTCTGAGATTCTATTCACTTTAGATAGCAGTATAAAATGAACAGTCTCAGTGGTCCAGTTCGATGCTTCCAATCTCATTGAAAATCATCAATGTGTCATAATTGGAAACTCCATTTCCCTATGACGAAAGACTAATCATCTTATATAACACATTATAGTCTCGATAAGAACATCTTCTTGTCATACTGACTAGAACTTTAATGACACGTGACTTCTGGTACTTAAAGTCTTTTCCTATGAAACACATTTCATATAAAAATACCATCACACGTCATTAATTATTAAATTTGTAAAATACTCATAACTTGCGATAATTTCAGTTTTATTAATCCAAAATATTTACAATATAATTGGATTTACAGGGCATTTATCCCAACAAGAAAAACAGAAAACAAGGTTGCAATCCGACCTTACGTCCAGACTACTATTGTCCATCCTGATGGGGGTACAACTTCCTCTCTATCCCAAGGAGAAGAAGTCTTGAACTGGCAAACCACAAATGCCAGAGCTCAGAACAAAGCCTTAATTCAACTTGATTCTAAGGTTGATAAGGTTTTATCCCAGGTTCAAGATACCAACCAGAAAGTGAATACAATCACTCAGGAGCTTGATCAGATGTACAAAAGAGTAGTTGCCAGAATTGAGATTCTTGATAAGGAACTCAGGCAGCTTATCTCACAAAGAAGGATGGGTCCAGAATTTGATCAAAAAGAGAGAGAAATCAGAAAGCTCAAGAAGGATCTTGCTTACATGGAGCAAGACAGGAAGAAGAGTTCCATTCCTACACCTCTCTTCCTTCCGACGACTGTATCACCTTCTCTCTATGACCCTCCAACTTCTCCTGAATATTCAGAATAATTTTTCATGGTATCTGATATTCCCATTGAGCCACCTCCTCCAAGGTGTAAATCCCACAAAAGCTACACATCCGGGAATGACTCCTGATGATGAAAAGCTTACAACAGCTGAATGTGCTCAACTGCAAAAACTTGGATTAATTGAATCCACAACATCCAATTGGGCTTGTCAAGCATTCTATGTCAACAAAAGGGCTGAACAAGTAAGAGGTAAAAAGAGGCTTGTAATTGATTATAAGCCACTCAACCATTTCCTTGCAGATGATAAGTTTCCTTTACCTCGACCCCAAATGCTTTTCTCCCATTTGGCCCAGGCCCAAATCTTCTCAAAGTTTGATCTTAAAGCAGGTTTTTGGCAACTTGGTATTGATCCAAATGATAGGTACAAAACAGCATTCTGTTTACCTAAAGCCCAATACCAATTGACCGTCATGCCTTTTGGTCTCAAAACCGCTCCATCACTATTCCAAAAAGCCATGACCCCTATCTTTGAGCCCATCCTGCATAGTGCCTTAATCTACATTGATGATATTCTTCTCTTCTCAGAGAATGAGAAATCTCACAGGGCACTCCTCTCACAGTTCCATGGGATTGTCCAAAAATATGGAATCATGCTCTCAGAGAAAAAGAGTCTCATTGGACAATCATCCATCGAGTTTCTTGGAATAAAATTTTCAGAAGGAAAATACAAGCCAGGTCCTCACATCGCACAGGAGCTTCTCAGTTTTCCAGACGATAATCTGACTACCAAAGAAATACAGCAATTTCTTGGAATAGTCAATTATATCAAGGACTTCCTTCCACAATGCTCCAAATACACAAGTCAGCTATCCAAGATGCTCAAAAAGACAGCCCCCACTTGGGGAAAGGAACAGACGGCAGCTGTCAGACACTTGAAGCAAGTGAGTCAAGTCACTCCACCTTTAAAAAATCCAGATAAAGGTGAAAGCTTCTTTCAGAAGAAAACCTCTATAAATAACGGTTTCCCTGAAAAGCCTTATAGCACTTCTTCTGATCCAAAATTCAGCAAGAAAAGAAAGATGGAATCCTTTTCTACCATCTCTTCTAATGAAAAGCTCAAAGCCGTCACTACCCATGTTATCCATCTCTGGCAACACAAAGTTGAATTCATGTCCAGAGATCTTGATTTGGCAAACCAGAAGATCAGGCTACTCCAGAATAAAATCCAGAAGATGGAGGAAGAAAAGACATCTACTCTTTTTGGATATCGTTTGGAAAGACTATTCTTCTCAAACACTGAGAGAAAGAATTTCCTTACAAGTCTACCTCCAGAGCTCCATCATTATATTCTCAAACTCTCTGACCAAAAAATCTATGACAATATCATGGATTTACAAGAGTACATTTTTCAAAGGAAAAGAGTTGAGATTCTGGAACAACTTCTTGAGAACATCCGCAGTGAATCAGGGTTCCGATGTTTTCAGCCACCGGATGAACCATTAAGGGTTATCATTGACCTCCATATGGTTCAAGATATGGACTTCGTCGTAGACCTATATCACAACGGGTTAATCAAAGGAATCTACATTCCATTCCGATAGAATCAAGTAGTCTTCCCAATACCAGAGTTCTTTGGTCCAGCTGTTATAGCCGCCATTCAATCATTCAGAAGGAGGATGAACGTCTTTATTTCTATCATCAGCAGTTTCCCTCAACAAGAAAACAGGAAATACCAGCCATGTCAAAGACACTTACTCCTTCATCACAAAAGGCCTGTGTATTTCGGTCTTTAGAGTTCAAATATCAATCCCATTACCTTTGGAATTGATAAAATCAAGAAATGCTCAACCATCAAAGAACAAACACCAGAACACCTTGCTCTGTTCGGAAAAAACTCGAACTACTTCCATATGGGTTGAACATTGCCAAGACCTATACATGAGGAGTATACACCATGTCTTTACAGATGGGATTGGAGATCCACAAGCAAGCTACCCTCCAGATGAAGAGTGGAATTCTCTGTAAAGCAAGCCATGACAAAGGAATGAAAATGACTAATGAAGAAAAGGACATAAAGAGATTCTTATCTCTTTAAACACCTTTAAGTCATTTTCAACCTTGAAAGTCTTTGTAGGTCCACCCATGAAGACTTTTGTATCTTTACTTTATGTCGTGTCGGCCATTGTTTAGGCCTGCTTTCTCATGAGCCAATAAAGTTGTATAGTGCTTGGTGAGTCAGGGCCAGTTGTCTTTAGCCCTTGCTTTATGTCAGTGGTCTGCGTACCACTTTCCTTTGTCGGCCAGTATGTTTTGGCTTTTAGTGTGCATTATTGCACTTAGTGGAGGAAAAGAGACCCAATTATATGAGGCGAAGGGGCCCAGAAGTGTACCCGCCATATAATTTGGATTTCAATTCCGCGTTTGAAGTCCGTGAGTTTTCCTATATAAAGGGAGCTTCGGGTTTCACTTTACTCAGACTTAGACGGAGATTTAGTATAAGAAAAGAGTTTGGAAATAAAAATCAAGTTTCTCTTATCAGATGTCTTTCTTTCTAGCTTAAAGCCTTCTTTCTAGTTCTTCCATACCCTCAAAGGGTCTACTATGATATACTCCTAATTATCTTAAAAGTATGCTCTGTACTTGCCTCTTATGAGGATCCTATTCATCAGAAATTAGATAATTTTCATGGAATGGTCTATTGCTACGGTCTCAGTATCTCTGTGTAAGTGAGTATCTTGAGTAGCTTGCTGAATCTGTAATAGGGAATATTTGGAGTAACTTGTAAGTCCCGCCGAGGCAGGAGGCCGTTAGAGCAGTTATGTTACAAGAGATATATTCCCAGAAGAGGTTCTTAAGTGAAACAGAGATTGGTTCTCTACACTATACGATACACAGAGGTATAGGGCTCCCGGCGTGTGAAAGGATAATGATCCTTTAACATATGAGGAGGCACTTTCAGATTCTGACTCTGAACAGTGGATAGAAGCCATGAAATCCGAAATGGATTCCATGAACTCCAACCAAGTTTGGACCTTGGTAGATTTGCCTGATGGGGTCAAACCCATAGGTTGCAAATGGATCTTTAAGAGAAAGCTTGGAGTTGATGGAAGCATTGCAGCCTACAAAGCAAGACTGGTTGCAAAAGGATTCACTCAAAGACCCGGTGTGGACTTTGATGAAAGCTTTTCACCAGTTGCAATGCAAAAGTCTATTCGGATCATGCTTGCCATTGCTGCATATTATGACTATGACATATGGCAAATGGATATGAAAACTACCTTTCTCAATGGTGACATTGATAAAGACATTTATATGGAGCAACCCATAGGTTTCACATTAAGTGGAGTGAGCAAAAGGTTTGCAAACTCCAAAAATCAATCTATGGATTGAAACAGGCTTCTAGGAATTGGAACATTTGATTTGATGAATCAGTCAAAGCGTTTGGCTTCATTCAATTTCGAATGAATCATGTGTGTATAGAAAGGAATTGGAGACCTCAGTGCAATTCTTAGTACTTTATGTTGATGACATCCTTCTTATTGGGAATTCGAAGGATGACATGAAAGTAACTAAGTTATGATTATCGAACCAATTCGAGATGAAAGATCTTGGTGATGTGTCCTACATCCTTGGAATTAAAATCTATCGAGATAGATCTAGAAGGTTAATAAGACTATCACAGTCGATGTACATTGACAAAGTATTGAAGAGATTCAATATAGAGTCAGCAAAGGTTAAGAACCGTCCTATGAGTGTAGGAACATGTCTTTCTAAGAAGATGTGTCCTAAGACTAACCTTGAGAAGGAAAGAATGACTCATACACCTTATGCATCAGCAATAGGTAGCATAATGTATGCAATGTTATGTACTCGACCGGATGTGGCTTATGCACTTAGTGTAATAAGTGGTTTCCAATCTGACCCTGGAGATGGTCGAACTTGAAAAGTACTAAAGATTTATTCTTAGTCTACGGAGGTCAGAAAGATCTTACTGTCGAAGGATACTGCGATGCAGGCTTTGCATCTGACTTAGATGATTTTAAGTCAATATCAGGATAAATTTTCTGCCTAAATGGCGGAGCAGTGATTTAGAAGAGTTCCAAGCAAACGACCACTGCAGATTCGACCACTGAGGCCGAATACTTAGCTGCAAATGATGCAGCTAACGAAGGTGTTTGGATTAGAAACTTCATTCAAGAGTTGAATGTTGTTCCTAGCATGAAAGACCCCATTACTGTGTTTTGTGACAACACTGGGGCGGTTGCCCAAGCAAGAGAACCAAGATCTCACCAACGGACCAAGCACATTATGAGAAGTATCACCTAATCCGTGATATTATCAAAAGAGGAGATATGCAAATTGAGAGGGTCACATCAGCAGAGAACGTGGCAGATCCACTTACTAAACCCCTTAGTCGAGAAGCTTACGAAGGTCATCTTCAGAAGATGGGACTCAGAGTAGCTTTAGAATGGATTTGACGGGCAAGTGGGAAATTGTTAGGAATAGTGCCCTAGAAAGCCGATTGTATATCCGCTTTGTACTTTTTCTTATCGAAATCACAGACAATCTTTGAATAAAATAACGATGCTCTTCTTTGGTATGCGTTTACTTTAGCTATGCATGTATTAGAACTCCCCTAATCCTGATGACATTAGGATTAGCCTATATCACATAAGTCATGATTAGTAAAATGCTCCAAGCCGATGAGTCCTAAAGACAGTGGGAGTGTCAACCTGACTCCTCTAAGGCTTGCTTGTGGGATCACGCCCTTAAGAAGGACCACCTTGTTTCATGGAGGTGCAAAGTATATAGTTGATACGTGCGTGATACATGAGGGTGCTTACTTCCATAAGTAAGTTCATTGAGGAGCCCCGTGTGAGAAGATTCCTAAATGGGAAAGGAAGTTTCTATTTCAGGAAATGGAAACTTCCAGATTAGGAAATATCTCACGAGTCATTGATGTGATTAATTGATCCTTAGACTTGAGGTTCCATGTCGCTTTATGAGTTAACTCTGTAGTCTTAGGTATAAGCTTTAAAGGGTGTCGCCTTAGACAACTGATTCAAGGCTTATGCTGGGGCTGCACAAGTGATTCATGAAAGTAAATGAGAATCAAGAAATGACCTACACTTACATTTGCAAGGTGATCTTTTATTGTGTAAGTCATTAATATGCCATATGGAGTCCTTAGCCAAGGCAGTAAATCAAGACATCAAGAAAAGGGTTTCTTGGATTGAGATCAAATGGATATGAAATGCACTTAGCTTTAAGACCAGATTATTAGGATTCTGATTATTCCCTTACCCTAGATCTTGGTTGAAAGATAGTAAGTAGAAGGATTGTATCTCACATGAATCAATGACTTAAAGGTTCTGTCGAATCGAGACATTCTAATTCAGCTAGGGGTTAAACACCTGTTGCTAGACTATGGTCGTTTAATCTGTGGACTGATTAATTAATTAGTGAATTAATTAATTAGGGTCACTGCTAATTGAAATGAGAACCTAGAGGGTCACACACAACAACTTGGTTACATGAGTTAAGGCTTTAAAATGATTAAACGAGTTGATCATGCCGAGAGGGTTCCACACGTGTGAATCACACGTGTGGGTCACGTGAGTGACACGTGTCCTTGGGGACACGTGTGTCACACGTGCATATATGTATGTATATGTGATTAAATAATTAATGTGAATGTGTTAATTATTTAATAGACTTTGGTTTAATTTTTGAATTAAAAGGAAAGTCTTATTTTGGAGAAAAATAATCTATTTAATTAATTACGAATTAATTAATTAGATAGAATGAGTTATTTATTTATTAATAAATAAAGTATAATATTATCCAAAAGGAGTTTGGATGATTTTAGCTCTCTTAAAAGTTGATTTGAATTAGAATTCGAAGTCAAAGTTTGGAATTACTTGATGATCAAGTAATAAGAGAGAGAGGGACCAAATCCTTAGTCCATGAGGACTAGGTTCAGCCGCCCCTCTCCTTCCTATATATAGGGGAGCTCGAGCTTCTCTTAGAGGGTAATTGACAATTCTTTTGGTTCATATGTTGAACACCATCCTTTCTCCAAGATCAAAGGAAAACCCTAGGTTAAGCCTAAACACTAACTAGAGAACTAGCATCCTTACTAGTTAGATTGCAGTCAAGTTGGTGGACTATCTCTAGAGAGCTTCAAGTTAGAAGTTTTTAAAGATTCGAGCTTTACCAAGGAGGGGGGATCAAGCCGCGAGAAGAGCGTTCTTGGGTGGCTTGAAACGCTTGAAGAAAGATTATTGAAAAATAAGTTTCTAATCTCTACGAATTTGGAATCATGTTTGCGAGTTCAAGATCCTTTTTGTTGGAAAATTTTTAAATTTTCGCTGCTTTCTGATTCCGTTTTTCCAACACTATGCCCCAGCATAAATATATACCAGAGCGTCGTTTGGTCAACATGCCAGATTCTAACCCGGAATTGTCTCGGTCGAAAGAGGTTGGGACTGTAGCCTTGTCGTTTGGTGAATCCTCGGACAATACTGAAACTAACTTAGATATTGACCGTTATGACGGCTGAGAAGAAAACATCGAGAGAGGAGAGGGGAGAGATGGATGTGGTCAATGGGAGAGAGGAAGACGAAGAGCTTACAGGCAGGCTGAAGCTTCAACCTCACAATCCAGAGGATTCTGCAACAACACAGAATTCAAGTATGCCTCGAGTCATCCTAGCAATAATATTATAGGCAGCAAGGAAGATGGCATAATGACCATGTTGACCTCTTTGGTACTTAAATGGTAAGTTTTGATGCTTCCAAGATATTTGTGCATCTTTCCATATATTATTGTATCACATGTTTTATTCTAGCATGGAAAGTTTATTTGAATTGCATAAAATCATTCCTTAATTACCTTGATTATAAATCACGATTTTATGCAGCCCATAATTGATTTATTCCATACTTATATTTGTCACATGCTTAGAATATTTATTTATATGGAAAGTGTTGACCTGGTACTTTTGAAATTTGTCTGGAATTTTGCTGAAAATCTTTCCTTTTGTACCAGAATCAATCCCATATGGCTCATACCTTATTTTACACATTATAGCCGTTGTGTTACTTGTATTTAAGAGAGAAATCTCGTGAGAAACAAAGAAGGGAGAAAAGAGTGCTAAACCAATATAGTGAAAACTAGAATATTGAGTTTCATATATGGTTTGGTGTTTTCTTCTAATTCTTGTTTGCTTGTTTGTTGTCTCGAGGGACTTTGGTGGTGAAGAGATCAAACTCAAGCTCAAGAATCACTTGGAGCAAGTTGAGTTGTACAGGGTTGCTGGGTCGTGGAAGTAGTCGGTCGATAGCTAGTTCCAGCTAGGTGTGAGTGATGTTAGGCGTACTACACTGAGGTCATGGAAGTTGAGTGGTCGCGATACTACCGCCAGAACGAGTCACACTATCTTGTTGCCAAGATTGGTGATCGGTTATATTGTATCAACTCTCATAGGGAGTTTTTCTAACTCTCTGGTTTTTACTGTTTTACTACTGGAACTTATTGTACTTGTGCTAATTTATTTGAGTGAAACAGGTTTTAAATCCTAAGTGAAAACTTGGGGACAGGACGTAGGTCTTCGGACTGAACCTGGATAAATTACCGTGTCATTTACTTGCTTTGCATGTTTTCATTATTGCACGGTCTGCTACTTTGTTATTTCGTACCAATAACTATTTCAAGCAAAGCTCGCGCTTAACTCTGATAAACGGTTTTCTTAAAACTTTAATAATTTCGCTGCGCTTCATAAAGTTTTATAAAATTCTTAAAAAGGTTTTAAGGCCTAATTCAAAACCTCCCCCCCCCCCCCCACCCCCCCTTTCTTAGGCAAACTCACATTCATCAGACCAGATCCAAGCTAAAACTTCTCAATAGGAATACAGAAAAAATGAGTTTAATCTCTATAATTGAACCAAAAATATTCAAAAAGCCTTAAGTGATAAGAACTGGAAAGCTGCAATGAGAGATGAACTAAATTAGTTTGAAAAAATCAGGTATGGAGCCTTGTTGAAAAACCAGATAATCAAACCACGTGCGAATTAATCACACGCACGACGCCACGTTAGAGCCACATGTGCGTGACACGTGACACGTGGCAGTCATGTGTGGAGCGTGACTCGTGGCTGGGGCCCAAGTGTTCGTAGCCCTATTTCGATAAACAATTTAATCCTTTGTTAATCATATTAACATCCTACCATAACTCTCGTAATCTGGCATTTGTGTGTGACCCTTTAGGTTCATTATTTGATTAACAGTGACACTAATTAATTAATTCTCATAATTAATTAATCAGTTCATAGATCACACTACCATAATCTAGCAATGGGTGTGTGACCCCTAGCCGAATAACGAAATAAATCGAAGAACCTTTCAGTCAATGACAATCAGTGAAATACGATCCTCCTACAACTCCATCTCTCAGTCAAGAACTAAGGCATGGGAATAAACTCAGAGCCTTGTTATTCTCGATTTTTAAAGTTAAGTTCATTTCATATCCATTTAGATCTCAATCCAAGAAAACCCCATTTTCTTGATGTCTTAATCTTTTATCCACCTTAGCCAAGGGTTTAATATTTAATGGACTACGAACAACTCAATCCGTAAGAGATCATCCTTGTTCTTAACAAGTGTAGGTCCTTTATTGATTCTACTAATTCTACATATGCCACTTGTGTAATCCCAACATAGGTTGTGGTTCAGGTGTCTATATGGTGACAACCTTTTGAGCCTATATCAAAGATTACAGAGTTAGCTCATATGAGACATTACAGAATCTCAAGTCAAAGAATTATTAATCACGTCATTGACCTGTGAGATATTTTCTAATCTGAAAGTTTCTCGGAGACTTCCTTTCCCATTTAGGAATGTTCTCACGAGGGACATCTCAATGATGAAGTTCTTGTGACAGTCACTCTTACATATTATGAACGCATCATCGTATGCACTTATCACTCCATGAAACTGAGTGATTCTTCAAAAGGACATAATCACATAAGCAAGTCTCAACGGAGTCAAGGTAGACATATCCACTGTCTATCGGACTCATCGACTTGGAGAAGTTTCTAATCCTCGCCTCTAGAGTTAAAAACTTGTTTCATGTGCAATTCTCATAAGGGCAAAGTTTTTGACGGTCTCATCGGATTAGGGGAGTTCAAAACATACAAAACACAGTCAAACCCAAATAGACATAAAGCACATAAAGAAGTGATTGCCTATGAATAAATCATTTTGTTTATTATTCAAAGACTGCTTATGATTTTTCAAGATAATAGTAAAGTATAAATGTTGCTTTAAGGGCACTATTCCTAACAATTAATGCGTTTTATAGGAGGGGTGTCCTGCATTAAATGTCACCTCCTTATGGAATACTCTGGGTCGAAACGACCATCTGCTCAAGAGACTAGCCGATCGACAGTCCGTTCAGCTCGAGGGAGCTTGGACCAGGCAATTGACTGATAATATGCATCTCGGACTATAAGTACACCAAGTCCTCGATCGAGAGGGGGACCTTGGGTCGAAATATCCACATGGGGGAAACATCCAACGAGGCTTATAGTGGTCCCATGTGGCGCCAGCTGATAGCTTGAGATGTACCCCTGGCACAATTCTTGTCAAATAATTTTATTTGTTTTCATACTAAAAGGGTATTTGGTTAAACTTATTTAGAAAATAGCATATAGATTCTTACATTTTATAAAATATTTTTGGAAGATGTTCTATTTTAATTTAAAAAATAAGATTCTGACATGTTTGAGAAAAGACATAAATTTAAGGGTAAATTCCAGAAAACCCCTCCTTTAGGATCTTTCGAACTTTGCTCCCTAATTTTTGAAGTTGTGCTAGTTTTCCCTAAACCTTTGTAAAATATATCACTGTCTCCCTTTTGGACATTCCGGTAGAATATTCTCGGAATATTCTGTTTGAACTAATACAATAAGAATTTTGACCGTCAATTTCTCCTCTGTCATGATGACGCAATAGTCAAGACCACCACCATTCCACTCTCGAAGACGGACAAAACTCATACCTCATTCGACCCTATTGGCAGCTGGAAGCCATCGAAATTCGCTTGCAAAACTCTGTCCGTCGTGCGCCATATTTGACCGGTAATTCCTCTTTCGTTGGTTGTTGGATTTTGGTTTCGAGGCCACCGATGTGTTCCTTACTTCGAGAGCTACGATTTGATGTATAATATCAACACATTTGACATTTGATTTGTACAAATTTGTCTTTAGAAATCACCCGCTAAAATTTTATTAAAAGAATTAAACATAATATTCTCCAAGATTCCTTCTAAAAGGTTAGCGGGGAACTCACACAAATTTAAAGGTTAGAAGGGCAAAATACAAAAAGTCCTAAAGGACCAAGAGGTATCTGGAATTTATCCAAAATTTAAATAAACGTAGCGAAATACCTTATGCCATTCAAGCTTGAGAGAGAGAGAAAGAAACAAAGCTCTTAATGTAACTTGGCAAATATGTTAATAATGATTGTCCAAGTGGTTAAAAATTCTTTTTTCAGGACAATAATTTTGATGTTGGCCAAATGGTAAGAATTTTTTCTTCAGGATAATAATTTTGAGTTCAAATCTTTTAACGATGGTTTGAAAAGGAAAAAAAAACATTCGCAAATATATTTCTTAGTACAAAATTGTGTCTAGATTAGTAATTGCAAACAAAATATCTTGTTGATGCCCTCCTCCTGCAGTCGGCAACACTAAAAAGCTTCTGAATATATAATTTCTGTTTTGTTAGGGCAAAGTATTGTACGAGTCACCCTGCCAATCTTAACTTTAAATATTTAAAATTTATTCTCTTTATTTTTTAATCATCTCTGACTAGACTATCGAAACGTCCAGACGTAGGCAAAGAAGCAATTGCTATCAAAATGTTTTTTAAGTATTTAGATTTAGCAGAGACACCGGGGGGGAAAGAGAGAGAGAGAGAGAGAGAGGGAGAGAGAATGGGAGAGGAACATGATCTGTCAACAGTGTTGGGATCAGAGGACTCTGGTGAAGAGTATACTGATCTTCAGTTCACAAATTACTTGGGTGCTGATGATCTTTTGTATTGGCAGAAATTTGGGGTGAAACGGGTGTTCTGGGCGGCGGAGGCTTACGAGAAATCACCAATTATCCAAAACAAGATAACGATTTTAGTGAGGGAAGGAACATTTGGCAAATGCCTAATACAGTTTTGGGCACCCATAGTGGTCAGAAATCGTCGTTACCTGAGGACATCAGATCAGCCCTTTGCTGTTGATGGTCTCTATAAAGGGATGTGTTGGTACAGGAAGCATTGTATGGATCGTGGAGATATACTTGTGGACTATGGAGCAAATGAAGAGCAGCTTGGAGCAGTCGGACGCGTCTTCTTAAATGGGTACCCTGAATCCAGCCCTGATTTGAGGCTCTACTCCGCCAAAGAGCTTCCACTCAGGGATGATGCTGCACGTTGTGGTGCCAGACAATATTTCGTTCTGCCCATCTTTGATTTGCTTAAAAAGGAATGTTACGGCGTGCTTGAATGCTTAGGTTTTTGTGATCTGTGGATGGGGGAGATTCTTGATTGCATTGGGGCATTAGAACGAGCACTGGAGGTAAATAGTTTGTGTTGCATTAAAGTGTTTTGCTAGTTTCAAACAGATTTAACATACTAACCAGTAATTATATATGTTTCTTGCAGAAAGCAGAATTGAGAACCACTCACTTGAAGACGGACACGGTAATGTTAATTAGAGATCTTCTTAATCATTATTCAATCAATATATATAATGCTTCTTTATCGTATATGTTAGGGTAAATTTCATCAAAATCACTGTAGTTATGGGTATTTACACTTGGACCCCTTTGATTTTAGAAATTATACTTTCATCTCATATCATTTGCATTTGCACCCCATTTGTTGGCTTCTATTTGAGAAAGAAAACGTTTTCCTTAACATTAGATGAGCATTATCGGAAGTGTTTCGTCATTACTACTATAAGTTTGACAACTTCCGATAATCGCAGAAACTTCATATATATGAGTGTTAATAAGATTGAACAGTATGGATTGCTTAATACATGTCATTTTGAGAATTTTCGATAGTGCCCATAATTCGATAGTTATCAATTTGAGGCTCCAGTTGTGTCGATGGTTCATTTTAATCAGTTATCAATCTTGCATATAAATTTTTTAATGGAAAAACGATTATATCCCGATCAAAACGTAGCACAAAGGGGGACTTTGTAATCCATTAGCAAATTATAAGGGGTGAACGTGTAATGTTTAAAACTAAATGGGGTTCCGATTGGAAATATGTCAAGCTACTGTGTCTATAGGATCTAATTGTACGTATATGCGTAATTATATGAAGTGCATACACTGATATACACAATAACAAAGTTAAGTTATATGTGACCATAACTAGATGACTCAGCTTGAGCATTATATAGACCAATTTGATGAACAGGAGGATCTGATTGAAGAGGCACAAGAAATGGTACCCCAACTGCATATGCCACGAGATGAAATAGCGAAAATGCTTGAAGCGGCAAAAGAGATGGTACCTCAACTGCATATGGCACAAGTCTGGATCCCTTGCAGGCAATGTGCTAATACTACCGTTGATCTCTGCTGCATGGAACTAGTTGATTCTATAACAAGGAATCAAGATGATTATCTTGATGCCAGTAATTTCCACCGTCTACAGCCACAAAAAGGAATAATAGCTAAAACGGTGATGTCCTCGCCAAATTTCAATTCCAGCTTTTGCCGAAATATATGTAATTTCAGTCACTCTGAGAACCTTTTGGCCCATTATGCACAGAAATCTAGGTTGTCCTTCTGTTTTGCTATTTGTCTTGAGAGTGTGCACAACAGCGACGATCTATGTTATCTCGAGTTTTTTCTTGAACCCAATAGCAGACAAGATCCATCTGGTGTGTCCCTATGTCATTTGCTAATTGGACTAATGGAGAAGATTCTCAGGATTTTTATGATTACATCTTCAGATATGCTTGAAGTGCATAAAGATATGGTTTCTAATTCCATCGAATTTGACCATCATAATATATCTGGATCTCTGGAAGGAGAGAAGCATCCATATTCAAAGGAAACAAAAATCTTAACAAAGATGAATAGGTATTTGGAAATGTATCCATCAGAGTTAGAATTCCTAAAATACTTGCAAATGGATGATCACTTTTCTTGCTTCAATTCTCGCGAACGAGATTTCTTAATATGGCTCTTCTGGTGCCCTGAGAGAGAGGAACTACGTGGAATTGAAGAAACTACTCATCATTTCTGCAAAATTCTTCCCCAGTAATAATTTTACTGTACAATGTGATGTTATCCATAAATATCATATCGCCGTTTAGTCTGGTACAATTTTGGGCACCAGAAACGGATGGGGAAAGGTGTCATCTAACAACTTCAGGCCAACCTTTTGCTCTTTGTGGTCTTCATAAAGGTTTAGCCTTTTTCAGGAAGCAGAGTATGAGACATCAGTATTTTGTGGATGAAGGAGTGAAAGAAGAGGAACTTGGTCCTATTGGACGTGTCTTCAGGAGTGGGCACCCTGAAATCACCCATGACTTACTGCTCTACTACACCACAGAGTTTCCACTTAAGAATGATGCTGCCTTTTGCAATCTTAGAAGCTATATTGCTTTTCCTATTTTTGATCACCAACACAAATGTCTTGGGGTACTAGAGTTCTTAGGAAGGTTCAGGTATATTGAAAATAATGCCCTCAACCGCTTCCAAGAAGCAGTAAAGGTATTCCTGTATATCCCTTATGTTTGTTTTGTGGAAATTGATAGAGATTTCAAATCAGATTATTTTGTCTCTTATTACACAGTTACATATATATCCTAAGTTTACAAATTATTTTGAATAGTATTAAACACTATGTCTGCAACTCCGTTTGACATTGAAGATTGATTAATTTTTGGAATGACAATTATAACCAAACTATGTTAAATTTCCTGCAGAAGGCACATCTTTGTTCAACTCATATAAAAAACGAGCCTAAATTCCATGGAGGATTTTCTCTGAAAGAAATAGAAAATGCCCTTAAAGTAGTCAAGGAGATTTCTCAACTGCATGCAGCAGAGGTTTGGGTCCCTAACAATGATTGTTCTAGCACCTACAATAGTCTCAAATGCATGCAACGGGTGGTCTCAAATTTGCATATGGGAGTCCAGTTTGATCCAGTCGAAACTGGAAAAGGGATAGTCGGGATGGTATTAGCATCTGAAAATAAGTGTTGCTATTGCCAAAAATCATCGCAGTTTAGCATAACTGAGAGATCACGACCTCACCACGCACAACGGGAAAGGTTAGATGTTTGCTTTGCAATTTGTTTACACAGTTCGTACACCGGGGATCTCCCTTTTGTTCTAAAATTCTTTCTCAACCAAGGACCGGGACACTATGAATATCTTTGGTCATTTTTGTACCATCTCCTGCCAATACTGAAGCAGGAACTCAAAAGTTTTAAGGTTGCCACAGGAAAACAATTAGGAGACGAATTAGTGGTTGATATTATCGAATTCTCTCATGAAGTGAACCGACCTACTTCGCTTCAATTTGGGAAGCCGAATATGTTTCCAGTTAATTTCCAAATAGTTCAATATGGCCAACAGAAGCATCAACAATCCAATGATCAGCAAGAGAATGAAATTGATCATGTTACAAGTGTTGTTGCAGAGGCAAACCAACGCAATACTACTCCAGTGGCCAATTTGGAGGAGGCATCAAGTAAAATAGAGAAAGAAAAGATGAGAACCGGTGGTCTACGTATTAGCCTAGAGGATCTCGAGGGACAAATTGGTAAGAGCCGGAAAGATGCTGCCAAGGACCTTGGCGGTGAGTATATTAATTCAAAACTATATCCAATATTGATATCTCTGTTAACAAGAATGATAAAATTTGTATTGTGATGCAGTTTGCATATCGACATTTAAGCGCGCATGCAGGTTCCACCACATTGATAATTGGTTATCATTCAAAAAGCACAGAAAGAATCCATCTCTGGATATGACCAAGAATGCAAATGCATATGATGGAGATCCTCAGGGGACTATGTGGCCATCCAGCAGCAGCCTCCGCCTTCCACTCCATGAAAGCGTGCCGCCAACTAATACCGAAGGCAAGCAAGATCTCACTATCGTACCGGAGACTGATCTGGCGATCATGAAGGCAAAATATGACGACAAAATTGTAAAATTTCAGTTTTGTCGCTCGTCGGGACTCGTGAATCTAGCCAAAGAAGTGGCCAGCAGATTAAAGTTGGAGATGGGAAGTTTTGAACTTCAGTATGTTGATGAAGACAATGATCACATCTCATTGACATGTGATGCTGATCTCCAGTTTTATGTGGAGAGTATGAAATTAGCGGGCAAGAATTGTATCTCAGTGTTTGTCCAATTAATGGGATGAGGATTTATTGAGTCATGTAATGGGATGAGGGTTTATTGATACTTTTTTACTAAATTGCCTAAATGAAATCTAGATTCTACAATTATTTGTTTTTAGCTAAGGATGAAACTTTATGTGGGCTGGAAACTGGGCTCAGTGTTTGGGCTTTATGAACAATTTGGGCCACAATTTGTATTTTAAAGGTCAAAATAAAATACAGTTTAATTCATTCGCTTCTCCTCTTTATTCTACAAATATGCTGCTTTTAATCTTGTAGTCTAAATTTGAAGAAATTTAAGTCCCAACCTAAATAATGTACTTAAATGAAGGACTAAATGTGACACGAATTACTCCCGGCCGAGGAAAATAAGGTTAAAATATGCCCACATAAAGTTTATTCAAAAGTTGCGGTGTGAAGTATACAACTTGATCTTGAATGGGCCCATGTCTACATTTACATTACATTGCTAGTTGATTTTCTAAAAATAGTGTGCTTTTGAATAGGGCTGTCAATGGGGTGGATTTTAATCCGAATCCGATCCGAGTCCGATCCGAATTTTAGCATATTCGTCCGATAAAAATATTCGATGGATTATATCCGATTATAAATATTCGTTATCCGAAATAAATGGAGCGAATATGGATTTAAGAAATCCGATCCGTTAAGAATCCGAATTCGATATTATATATAATATTTAATTAAATAAATTATTTACTAGTACATAATATTAAGTAAAATGATTAAAATTAACATTTTCACATATTTATCATTTTAAACAATAATAAAATTTAAATTTTTTACTCTAAAAGTATATATTTTCTTTTATTAATAAGTTTAAATTAATTTATTTTAAATAAATATAAACAAAACTATCAAATAATTCATTAAATAATAATTATTTATTAAATATTATGTAATTATATTTATTTTTTATATCAAATTTGTTATTTAAAAAAATAAATTTTATTACTAATCGGGTCGGATCTTTTATCGGATCAGATCCGGCCCGATTATATATGGATTCAAAAACAATGAATCCGAATCCTATAGGATTCGGATTCGGATCCGATATTCGGATTCTCTTATCGGATTCGGATCCGGAATCTCCTGATCCGGTCCGAATCCGACCCGTTGACAGCCCTACTTTTGAAGGTATATTTCAACTTTGATGTACTTTTCAAGTGTATTGTAATTTTGGGGTTTTCTGTTTTTGGTAAAAACGGAATTACTGTAGTGAATAGTGATTCCGTTTTTGCCAAAAGCAGAATCACTCTAGTAAATAGTAATTTTACTTTTTTAAAAAACGGATTTAATAAAAAAAATTATGAGTATGTACGTTAAATCACAATTTTTTGTTAAATCCGCTTTTAGCAAAAGTGGAATCACTCCCAAAATTACAATACACCCAGAAAATACACCAAAAGTAAACTATGCCAAAAAAAAAAACTCTACTTTCAGAAATTCACCACAAAAAAACACAGCATGAAGAAAGTGGTATAATATGAATCATTTTTACGTCAGTTTAAGAATTAATTGTTTTTTTTTTTTCCCACATCTCATTACGATATTGAGTGGGATTGAACAATTAAAAATATAAAGTTTTATCCATTAATAATAGTTGCATATTGAGAGATTCGGTTATGAAATATCTGATTAACCTATCAAAGTACCGAATTGCTAAATATAATCTATATATATGTAAAATCGACCAATATAGACGGGTTTACTGATGCAGGTTCAAAGTTAATTTATTGATTTATTGAAATTGTGCTTCAAATTATACACGAGTTTGATGGTACAAAACTGCATTATTTAGCTCAACAATAAACGTGAATTTTGGCTGAACTGAGAAAAATTGGCAACTTTACTACTAGAATTATAGCATAAAGTAAAACTTGAGTAAGGCATAAAGAAGTTATGAAATTTAAAATATATTTCAAAAATTATTAATTTATAGTACATATATTTTGGCAAAACTCAATTTTCATGCTGGGAACATCATCATCCATCAGAACAAAGCAAGGGAGTAGTCAAAATCTTAATAAAGGGACGAGATTAAAAATTACGAAAAAACAAGAAAGATCTTTATTGAAGCATAAAAAGATTATTATTAAATTTTGAATATATTTTTGGTTATTAGATAAAAATTTTAATGGGAAGTCGAAATTGGAGGTGCCCTGTATACCTTCCCCTGACTCTGCTACGGGATGAGATCGTAACGAAACACTATTACAACGAAAAATAAAGTAGTACACTAGTCAAGCCATTTTACGGTTTAGCCCTCATGGCGGTCTCTCGAACGCTTTCAAACTTAAGGGCTTTCTGGTAATTTTAGGTTATTTAATTAATCTCGAAGTACTGTACCATAACATAGTGCATTTGCTAAAAAATGAAAATATTTGTTTTCCCCCATACTATTATAGTAATAATAAAACTCGACTGATTGTACTATTAAGTATTTTTTTTTATCTCTCAGAGTTTTTCCGTACCTAATTGAATGAAGGACTAATCTCTCGAGATAACTGAAGGCGCTTATTACGGGGACCTCTACAACGTAGTTTTTTACATCCACAATATTCGAATGCGAGACCTAAGTGAACTCAAGCCCCTATTCACTTGAACCAACTCCCCATTGGTACTATTAAGTATTTAAACCGTCTATGATACGTAACTTTGATCTCTAATAAGTAATAAGTTGTTTATGTTATCAACTATATATACATACATGTACAACCTATTGTAATTTATTATACTCAATATTTTAAACAATTTCCTTCTTAACATTTAATTATTATTGAAAATTTCCTACCCTCAAATTAAAATTAAAAAAACCATCAATGAGAATATAAAGAGTGAGAGAATGAGAATAGTTGAGAGAATGGGAATCGTTGGCCCTAAAATATATCTAAGTTAATACAATTGAGTTTAATACGTAAACTATAATTTAAATTAAATAAGGGGTCTTTCACTAAAACTCTCCATGAGTTGAAAAAAATTTTGTTTGCTCCTAATTTTCAAAATTATTCCTCTTCACTCCCCAGATGAGAATCATTCATTTACTCCCCATTTTTCGTAAACGTGGTATAAAAACTCAAGAATCACGTACTTAAATTCTCAAATGTTGTATATTTTTCGCAATATGTAGTATATACATCATATTGCAAAAAATATAAAACATTTGGGGATTTAAGTACGTGAATCTTGAGTTTTTATACCACGTTTACAAAAAATGAGGAGTAAATAAAAATTATGATTCTCATCTGGGAAGTGAAGAGGAATAATTTTTGAAAATGGACAGTAAACAAAAATTTGAGTCCTCATTTGAGGATTTTTCAGAAATTTTCCGTTAAATAATATAAGGGCAAATCAGCTAATTCACAATCCAACCATCCTATCCACACTTTTATATAGGTATAGATAGATAGATAGATCTCCCTACCAATGGAAATGGGCTATAGAATCAAAAAAAAAAAAAAAAAAAAAGGGATAGATAGATAGATAGATATAGAAAGATTATATTTTGGCCTTTTTTATTTTGAAATTTCGTCCTTTTTATTCTAAATCCTCTGGCACGTACCTGTTTTGCAGTATTAAAAAAATACAAAAAACCAATCCAAAGGTCCCTAAAATTATAAAATATTTAGAAGCAGGTCGGTGGTCCTTTAGTCCTTTTAATTGCCAGGTAACATGACTTGTAAACAAGAATTTAATCAGAAAGTAATCTCATTCAGCAGGGGCGAGGGAAAGAGAAAGTGACATAACGGTTGATGAACACGACTTGTCAACGGTGCTGGGGTGGGCGGGAAACCCTGAAGAGTGCGCTGATTTCTCTGAATTTACAGATTACTTGGCTGCTGATCATGATCATCCTTTGTTGTCCGAGAAATTAACGGCAGAGAAATGGGTGTTCTGGTCTCCGGAGGCTTACCAGAAATCACCAATTATCCAAAACAAGATCAAGATTTTGGTTAGCAGACGAATTCCGAAGCCCTCTCTAATACAGTTTTGGGGCCAAAAGTGGTGGGACAGCGTTGTTACGTGACGACTTCAGATCAGCCCTTTGCTGTCTGTAGTCTCCGTAAAGGGCTGTGTTGGTACATGAAGCTTTGTATGGATCATCCATTTATGATTTCGGCGAAAGAAGAGCAGCTAGGAGCCGTCGGACGCGTCTTCTTAAATAGGTACCCTCAATCCAACCCTGATTTGAGGCTATACTCCACCAAAGAGCTTCCATACAGGGATTATGCGGCCCATTGCGGTGCCAGAGGCTATCTGGTTGTTCCTGTCTTTGATTTGCTTAGCAACGAATTCTATGGCAGTTGGAGGTCTTATTGTTTTATATTGCACCAATGCTACGTGTTTTTGAACGGGCATAAAGATCATTAGAGGTTAGTTTCTTCATGCACCTTTCGATTTGTTGTATTTATTGTTTGAGAAATTACATACTGAGCATATATGTATCCTGGAAATTGCATGCAGGCAGCAGGGTTGAGATCCACTCACGTGAGACTGGTAATATTGATTGTACCGTAAAGTAGTCATTGATATTTGTTGAGATTCTGCTACTTATATAACAATGCAATTCGGCCTTCAGTCATTTACTGAGGCACAATATATTGCTTATGTACCATCATACATGATATATCAGGGATAATTACACCAACATATGTAGGATTTTTCTTGATTGAACTTCTCCAGAAGCTTGAGAAATTACAATAATTTCCCTTAGCGCACTCTAAGATTCGGCTTAATCAATGATGCACGGACACCGCAACATAGATCTCATCTTAAATTCTTTGATATGGAAATTTTGTAATTTCTCAAGGCTGAGGGGAAGTTTGTGTAATAATACTAAACCTTGGGGAAGGTATGTCAATGTAATTATCCCCATATATTATGTCTAATGGTATAGTTGAAGTGTATTTGGACATCATACACAAAACGCACGTAAAGCACATAATCACAAAGCTCATAGTTTATTACCATACTCAGATGTTTGATAATTCATCAGTTAATATTTAGCTGAATCAACGTCCTGGGGAAGGTATGTCAATGTAATTATCCCCATATATTATGTCTAATGGTATAGTTGAAGTGTATTTGGACATCATACACAAAACGCACGTAAAGCACATAATCACAAAGCTCATAGTTTATTACCATACTCAGATGTTTGATAATTCATCAGTTAATATTTAGCTGAATCAACGTCCTGAATATAATGGTGAAATCAAGAACGTACTTTATTTGGCAAGGGAGATGATACCCCAACTGCATATGACACAACTCTGGATCCGTTGCAAGCAATGTGCCAATACTGGTACTGGTTTCGGCTGCATGGAACTAATTAGTTCTATACAGAGGAGTAGTTGCGAAGATGAGGATATGACTGATTATTGTAAAGCCAGTATATTCCACCATCTACAGCTACAAAAAGGAATAATAGCTAGAACGGTAATGTCGTCGTCATCAAATATTAAGTCCTGCTTCTGCCGAAATATATGTGATTTCAGTCAATTTGAGAACCCTTTGGCACATTATGCACAGAAATCTAGGTTGTCCTTCTGTTTTGGAATTTGTCTTGAGAGTGTGTACAGCAGCAACAATCTCTATTATCTTGAGTTTTTTCTTCAGCCTAACAGTAAACAAGATTGTAATGCGTCCCTTTTTCACTTGCTAATTGGGGTAATGGAGACGAATCTCAAGAGTTTAAAGGTTATATCATCAGATATGCTTGAAGTGCGTAAAGATATGACTTCTAATTTCGTCGAATTAGTCCCTCATAAAAGGTCTGAAATTCCGGGAGGAGAGAAGCATCGATATGTAAAAGAAACAAACATTTTAAGGAAGATGAATGGGGGTTGGGGGATGTATCCATAACCATCAGAGTTGGAATTCGAAGAATACTTGCAAATGGAGGATCTCTTTTCGTGCTTCAAATTTCACAAAACATGTACAAGAACATGGCTCTCCTGGTGCCTGAGAGAGAAGAACTGTGTGAAAATGATGAAAACTACTCATCATTTCTGCAAAATTCTACCCAAGAGAAGATTAAAGGTTTACTGCCCAATTTGATCGAACCCATTGGATTAATATCATCCTGTAGTCTAGTACAATTTTGGGCACCAAAGAAATGGATGAGGGGAGGTGTTATCTAACAACTTCAGCCCAACCTTTTGCTCTTTCTGGTCTTCATATAGGTTCGGTCTTTTTCAGGAAGCAGAGTATGAAACATCAATATTTTGTGGATGAAGGAGCGAACGAAGAGGAATTTGGTCCCGTTAGACGTGTCTTCAGGAGTGGGCACCCTGAAATAACTCATAACATCAGCCTCTACTCCACCACAGAGTTTCCGCTTAAGAATGATGCTGCCTTTTGCGATCTTGCAACTTATATTGCTTTCCCTGTTTTTGATCACCAACGCAAATGTCTCGGGGTGTTAGAGGTTATAGGCAGGTATACACATATTCAAGATTATGCCCTCAAATGCATCCAAAAAGCTGTAAACGTATTCCTCTCTCCCCCTTGTGCCGTTTTGTGCAAATTGATAGAGATTTCAGATCATAGTATTTCAAATCCTAAGTTTGATATGACGATTATAACCAAACTATGTTTAATTTCCTGCAGGAAGCACAGCTTAGTTCCACTCATATCAACGATGAGCCAGAATTCCACGGAGTGTTTACACTGACTCTGAATGAAATCGAAAATGCCCTACAACAAGTCGATAACATTTCCCAAACTGCATGCTGCAGAGGTTTGGGTCCCTAAATACGACTGTTTTAATGCTAACATTGGTCTGACATGCATGCGACGAGTTGTCTCAGATTTTCTTGAAGTCTGGAGTCGATTTTGATCCCATTGAAGCAGGAAAAGGAATAGTCGGGATGGTATTAGCATCTGAAAATAAGTGCTGCTACTGTAAACATTCATGTCAGTTTAGCATAACTGAGCAGTCACGACCACACTATGCACAACGAAAAAGGCTAGATATTTGCTTTGCAATTTGTTTACAGAGTTCACACACCGGGGATCTCCCTTTTTATTTTAAGTTCTTTCTCAACCAAGGACCTGGACACTGCGAATATCTTTGGTCATTTTTGTACTAACTCCTGCCAATACTGAAAAAACTCCTCAAAAGTTTTAAGGTGGCCATGGGGAAACAACAGGAGATGAATTAGTGGTTGATATTTACAGATTCTCACATGAAGTGAACCAACCTACATCGCTTCAATTTGGGCAGCCAAATATGTTTCCTGTTAAATTTCAAATATTACAATATGAGCAACAGGAGCATCAACAATCCAATGAAATTGATCATGTTATAAGTGCTGTTGCAGACAGAAATCAGTGCACTACTGCAGTGGCCAATTTGGAGAAGATAGAGGAGACATCAAGGATAATAGAGAAAGAAAAGATGAGAACTGGTCTCCGTATTACCCTAGAGGATCTCAAGGGACAGTTTGGTAAGAACTGGGAAGATGCTGCCAAAAACCTTTCTGGTGAGTGTAATAGTTAAAAAATATAACCAATATTGATTTCTCTGTTAACAAGAATGACAAAATATGTATTGTGATGCAGTTAGCATATCGACATTAAAGCGGGCATGCAGATTCCACGAGACCCATAGATGGCCATCAGGCAAAAAGCAGAGAAAGAATCCATCTCTCTACATGGCCAAAAATGGAAATGAATATGATGGAGATCCTCAGCAGAGTATGGGGCCGTCCAGCAGGAGCCTCCGCCCTGCACTCCACCAAGACGTGCCGCCAACTGATACTGAAAGCAACCAAAATCTCAGTATGGTACCAGAGACCGATCAGGTGATCATAAATGCAAGATATGAAGATGAAATTGTAAGAATTCAGTTTTGTCTCCTGTCGGGACTTGTCAATCTATGCAAAGAAGTGGCCACCAGATTCAAGTTGGAGATGGGAAGCTTTGAACTTCAGTATGTTGATGAAGACAATGATCACATCTCGCTGATAATTCTAATACTGTCTAATCTCTCTAATCATGTTTTCCCAAAACTATTTTTTCAGTAGACTTTAAATATTCCTACTATCTTAATAATCGTTTTTCATTTTATCATTTTGATGCATTCAATATGTCAAGCTAAGCTTGTCTTAATCAGTAATCACTAATGGCCAAGAAAAATATTTTAGTGAAAATCACAGAAGAATCCACGGTTTGAGATTCCATTGAGAAGCTGGTGGTGGGTGGTCCTTTACCTTTACTCCTTTTAATCGCCAGGTAACATGACTTGTAAACACGTCCTTAATATATCAATCTTTACCATTGATATATCACAGATCAGCCCTTTGCTGTCGCTGGTCTCCGTACAAAAAAAAAAAGGGGTTTTAGCTACGGAGACCAATGGTTTTGCTACGCTTTGGCACCCGTAACAACCGTAGCCGTGGTCAATACTTAGCTACGGTTTGGAAAGCGTAGCCAAAGATTTCCTTATGCTTGGACCTGCAACGCTATTTTAAAAACGGATATTCTACAAATATTACCTACACTTGTAAATTCGTAGTCAATAAAATTATTAGTTACGGTTTAACTAATTGTAATCAATATTATAAAATATTGGTTACGGTTTCAATCAACTGTAATCAATAATTTTAGGTTTTGCCTACATTTCAATCACTCTATTGAGAAAAACACAATAAATGTTTTTTAAACTTAATTCAAAGCTACGGTGCAAGTCATAGCCATTAATATAAAAATATTTATTTATTTTAGTATTATCAATTTTTTAATTTTTTTTATTACTAAAAAAGAAATCTAATTCATTATTGACATCCATATTCAACAAAAATAATTTCAAATCATTATACACATTTAACATAAATTAATTCAACAAAATTATCATGCACAAATTCAATCATCCAAAAACAAATATCAAACAATCAAATGGTATGATTTTACAAACGACTTTGATGGGTCCAGAAATGGATGGGTCCGAATCCGATCACTTTACGATTTGTATTTTGTGGAGGAAACCACCGGAGCTTCGCCGGAAAAAGAGAAAGGGGTTCAACCTGTTGGGACAAGCACAAGAAGAGTTAGAAGGCCAAGCTGGGGGAACTGGGGGTGATACCCAGTTTGGCTCTCCGACGCTCAAGTCAGTTTTGTGTATCAAGAAATGTAAGTTCGGTCACAGTTGCAGAAGTGAAGAAAGCTTACTTGTGTAGAAGACGACTTGGATTATTTATAGTTGAGGGTCAAGGGCCCTTTGGTCATTTGCCTCAAGTGGTCCTGGCCGAATGTTGCCCTAACACGTGGCGCTGGGAGAGAGAAACCTAGGAGGAATCTTCTGCAAAAGTGGCCAAAAGTTAGTGCTGGCAACAGTGGTAGGTGCGCGGGCATGTACGTTGTGTCAGAGAGCCATGTGGGCGGTTGGTAACGAGGGCTTGAGAGCGCGCTCGTGACAACCTGGAGTATTGGAGGCCAAGACATCCGCTGAGGGGGATGAAGGCTCCAGTTCAAGTGATGAGCCGAAAGGGAAACCACTCTGAGGGAGTGTGACGCTCGAAGAGGGCTCCTTTGGCATGTGAGCGTGCCCATCGTTTGGTATGTAGGACGCTCGTTGGAGTGACAGCGCTCGGTGGGCTTAACTCCAGAAGAAGGATTGCGCTCGTTGGCTTAGCGCTCGTGTGCTGATGGTGCAGCCTTGGGGAGACAGATGTCATCATCTCGGTGATGCCACGTGTCTTAACGTGGGACGATCGTATTTTGACCCCATCATTTTGCCCCCCAATTCTGTAGTCCTTAGTGATAAGGACTGTAGAATTTTGACACGTTCAATCTTCCGCATACAACGCTCGTATGGGACTTAGCGTGTTGAGCAATTTTTCCTCTGAATGCGCCATTAATGCGGTCTTTTCAATTGACCGTTCGTATCACTCCCGCATTAAATGTTGGTACTATTCTGAAGCCCTTGAAACGTCAGAGCATTAAATGCGGGTGCGCGTGGGGCGCGTGAGCATTGGGAAGCATGTGCCGGTTCCATAAAGTGGACGGTTTCCTAGGCGGGAAATGATTACCATTTTGAATTTATTGCCTAAAACGGTACCAACCCCCATCCCTATAAATAAGGGATTCTGAAATCTCCACACTCTTTACGCATTCAGAACTTTCAAGCACCCTTTGCAAAAAGAATTTTCTCGCATTCCAGTTCTCAGAGCACCTTCAACCTTTTCTCCAGTTTTCTCAAGCACTTTCGAGGTAAATTTTCAGTGTAGTTTTCTAACTTTGCTAACCGTAGATTCGGACTTTAGGATTTCGTAACCCCTTAGATTTTCGCCTTTCTGAACCTTAATCTCTTTCCAAGAAAAACTTCCAAATCCCAGTTTCCGCCATGGCCGACCAACACATTGAGGAATTTGCCCGTGAAATCCAAGAGATGGCCACCGAAAGTTCTTCTTCCCACGATTCCCCCAGAGATGAAGAGTTGGGGGAGGCGGTGATGGCTACAGAGGACAGAAACCCTGGCGGAACGGATCCTCTTTTTGAGGAGATGGATCTGGTTATGGAGGCAGAACGGCAAGGGTCTGTTCTCCCCATAACCCAAAGTGCCACACATCCCCACCGCCACACCGTGACCGTGGCCGTTGCAAACCCGCTTCCAGTGGCGGAAGCCATAACCGGGCCTTCAGAAAGGGCCCGTAACAAGGGTAAAAGTAAGAAAACCCAAAAATCCAAAGGACCCAACGAGGGTGAGGGGTCCGGTTATCAGGCTACTGAGCGCACACCGGATGAAACTCCCAGCACAGTCACCGTGGGAGATGTAAAGACGATGATGGCCCCCATTTACTGGGACGAGCGGTACAAGTGGAGAATCCCCCAAAGCCACGAGCGTGCAAATAATCCGCCTCCTGGGGAGATGGCAGTGTACGTGGACACCGTGCAGTCAGGAGGCCTGAGGTTCCCCATTTCGGTCTCCATGGCCCACTTGCTGAATGACCTGGGCTTGTGTCCATCCCAAATAGTGCCAAACGGTTTGGCTCTACTGACATGCTTCATAATTCTGATGAGGAGCATGGGTTACGAGCCCTATCTGCGGAACTTCAACGCCCTTTTCCAGGTGGTCAGCTCATCCCGCTCTTCTCCTGAGGCGGGTTTTTACTATATCCAAGCGAAGGCCCATATGAAGCTGATCAACTCGCCCTCGAGCACTTACGGCATTGATTGGAAAGAAAAGTTTATCTTTGTCAAGGCTCCAGCAGAAGAGGGCTTTGGGGTGATCACGGAATGGGGCTCGTATTCAAAGAGTCGTTTGCCATCCTCACTCCCCAAAGATTGGGCAAAAAACCTGGCAACAACCCTAAGGGACGAGGGTCACCTGATACAAGCGAAGGACTGGATAGATGATGCAGAACTCATGTTCTTGTGTGGTCTTTCCAACGACCCTTACTTCCTTGACAACCCTCCGGCTCGTGACATAGAGAGAGACGGTTAGATCTTTAGGGCACTAACTTTAGATAGGAATAAATACTAACTGCTTCTTTGTATTTGTAACTTGCACTTAACAATTCTGGTCCCCAGATTTATAACCCTTGTATTTCCCTCTCTGCAGGAGCTGCTATTATAGAAATGGCCGGAGGAATTAGACAAGCGGCTCGTTTCGCCCACGCCAACAGAAACCAATCCCAACAAGGGAATCAGCAGCGAGAACAACAGCGGCCCCGTAACCGTAACAACCGCGGGGACGCTCGTGACGGCGCGAGTTCGAGCGCCCATCCTGAGGTACAACCCCCTCGTGGCCGAGGGGAACGTAGAGTGGTCAATAGGGACACAAGAGGGCGGTCTTCCTTAGAAAGAGCGGGCGATGCTCAACCCCCCCTCCCCGCAGAACCTACGAGGCCAGTAACCACTCTGGCCATAACTGAGGCTCCCCCGAGCGCGAGCGCAAGTAGGCCTTCCCGCAAGAGGAAGAGGATACCCGATTCCGTGGCCATCCAGGGCAAGGGGAAGCAAGTCGTTGAGGGCCCCAGGGGCCAAGGAGGGACTTCCTCCTCAGAGGAGGAGCATGCATGGGAGTTCCCCAGACGAGGGGACAGGGGCTTTACAGGAGCCCCGGACGGTGGGCCAGTTTTGTTGAGGCCCGGCTCGGTCGCACAAACTATCACTGAGGATCTATTCAGCAGAGCCCAGTTCTCGGCCGACCATCGTCACCTCTACAGCGAGTCTGTGGAGCAAGTGACCCTCGACGCGGCTCACGCTCTGATTTCCGTATGTAATCATTCCTTGCATTCTTTCTTTTCTTTTCTGTAAATCACCATTTTTTTGCTAACACTTTTCCCCTCGTTCGCGCAGCAAGTTCTTCCCCGGCTCAAAAACGTGCAAATGCGAGCCTCAACTTACGCCGAGCGCAAGGCCAAATACAAGAAGATGGCCCGCTCGAATGATCCGGCTCAAATCCAGGCGGAGCTTGATGCGGAAATCGCCAAGTACGAGTCCCTCAAGGGCTTGTTCGAAACAACTGAGGAGGAGCTGGGAAAGCTCAAGGAAGACTTTTTAGCGGTTGATGGCGCTCGAATTCGTTTGGGCAACGAGCTGGCCCAGGCCAACGAGCGGAGCAAGAAGGCCGAGGCGGACAGGGAAAGCTGGAAAGCAAGGGCTCTTGAGGCCGAGCGCAAATTCAATGATGCCATGAACGAGTGGCCTCGGAGCCTAGAGCGCGCAAATAAGGAGGCCTTAATCAAATTCTGTCATTCGAAGGCCTTTAACTTTGCTGCTTCCCTGCATTGTTTGGAAGAAGCTCAGAAGGCTTTCAACTTAGCCATCGAGCAGGGCATACACAAGCGGCTAACAGATCCCTCCATGAAAGAGGCAGAGGGCACGGGGCTCATGTTCAACGAGCGGTGCGAGGAGGAAGATGACGAGGGTGACAACCCTGCTGATTCCATCGCGGAGCCTGAGTATGGGTTCTTGGTCAAGCTCCTTCAAGATGAGTACATGGATGCTCATCCGGCGGGTAATGCCGCTCAAGACGACGATCCCGAAAACAAGCCACAAGCGCCGGTCGTAGAGGATGCCCCAATCCCAATTGATGAAGGTGCCAACGCTCCCGCTCCAGATGCCAATGCGCCTGCTCTAGATGCCAATGCCCCCAACAATCTTCAAGCCCATCCGCAAGAGCCTGAGGGTCCGGTTCACGGCCCAGTTCATGGCCCAGTTCTAGTGATTGTTGATGAAGACATTGCCCCCGCCGCTTGAAGCTTCTTCCTTCCATAGTTTTTCCTTGTATTTTCCTGCTTTTCTTTCTTTTACAATAGTATTTCATGGGCCTTTGAGCCCTTTGATTTGTAATGATTTCCTTTTGCAATGAATAAACGTCTCTTCTTTGATGACTTTGTTGTTCTTCTTGTCCATTTATGAATCATGTAGTAAGACTGTGTAGCATACTCCTGTGAATGTTTTACTTCTGCAATTCAACGAAAATTTGTCTAAGTCTTGAGCGGTCGTGGGGGTCTTATTGTGAGATTGCCCCCCACTCAAGGCTTGTATAAATTTTGTTTTTGCTCTCGGAAATTTGTCTGAGTCTTGAGCGCTCGTGGGGGTCTTACAGTGAGATTGCCCCCCCTCTCAAGATTTGTTTTAAATTTTTCCTTTGTAAATTTGTTTAAGTCTTGAGCGATCGTGAGGGTCTTACAATGAGATTGCCCCCCCACTCAAGACTTGTATAAATCTTTCCTTTTGTAAATTTGTCTAAGTCTTGAGTGTATGCGAGGGTCTTACTGAGTGGCTGCCCTCGTTCCAAACTTGTGACATTTCTTCTTGATTCTGAGGCCATCGTTCGAGCGCTCTGGCCCTTATCGTTTTTCTGGTTCTGCAAGAAATCCTTCTTTCGAGCGCAAGGCGTTATCAGAAACGGCCGAGGCCTACTAGGATTTGCTCTTGTAGGAGGTCCCATTTTCGAGCGCAAGGCATTGTAAGGAACAGCCAAGGCCTACTAGGATTCGCTCTCGCAGGAGATCCCGTTTTCGAGCGCAAGGCGTTTTAAGAAACAGCCAAGGCCTACTAGGATTCGCTCTCGTAGGAGATCCCGTTTTCGAGCGCAAGGCGTTTTAAGAAACAGCCAAGGCCTACTAGGACTTTCTTCGTGATCTTCTTCCGTCTTGCTTAATTGGTTTTGAGCGTAACCAGTCTATCCTTATGAGGGCGTCCCCCCATGCAGAGTAGAGTGCTGGCCAGCGTAACCCATGCGAGATAATCAACATATATATTGGAACGGGTTGCCAACCACGCTCGAAAGGACGAGAGACGTGGGACTTATCCATTCAACCAAAGAAACATAAATATTAGTAAAATTAAAAAGATTGTACTACTGCTTACTTGTGATTGGAGGTACATAGAACCCGTCAAAGAGGGTTGTTACATCAGGATTTGCAAAGAGCTTTTTTAAACATAAAACCGCCGGAGGTTACATGCGTTCCAAGGGCGAGGCAAGCGCTCACCTTGAAGCGTCTCCAGGGTATAAGTGTTATTAGCTCTGAGCTGTACAACCTTGAATGGGCCTTCCCAATTGGGGTCTAATTTCCCAGCGTGCTTGGATACTTCCACTTTCTTCAAAACCAAATCTCCCAGCTGAAAAGTTCTTTCCCTCACACGCTTGTTGTACTGTTGGGCTACAGAAGCTTTATAGTGGTGGATTTTAGCCCACGCTCGGTCTCTCCTTTCATCCAGTAAGTCCAACTCCAAACTCCTGTTGCCATCGTTGAGCTGAGGCTCGAAATAGCCGACACGAGCGGATTCATTTACTATCTCCGCCGGTATCATTGCTTCTGATCCATAAACGAGCGCGTAAGGGGTTTCTCCAGTGGCCGCTCGTGGGGTGGTGCGATAAGCCCAAAGCGCTCCTTGCAGCTCCTCAGCCCATTCACCTTTCTTGCTTTCAAGTATGGTTTTCAGATGTTGCAAGATAACCCTATTGGTAACCTCCGCTTGCCCGTTGGATTGTGGATGTCCTACGGAGGTAAATCGTTGCTCAATCCCCAACTCAGAACACCACTCTCGTGTGTCAGCCGCTATGAACTGGGACCCATTGTCGGAAATGAGCACCCTCGGTATGCCGTACCTGCAAATGATGTTCTTCCAGATGAAGTCTCTCACAACCTTGAAGGTGATTTTTGCAACGGCCTCGGCCTCGGCCCACTTGGTGAAGTAGTCGACGGCTAAAATGACAAACTTCTTTTGTCCCGCGGCTATGGGCAAGGGGCCCACGATGTCGATTCCCCACTGGTCGAAAGGCCAAGAGACGTCTATTGGGATCATCTGTGCCGCTGGCAATTGAGGGAGATTCGAATGGAATTGGCATTTGGGGCACTTCCTCGAAAATTCGATAGCATCTTGGAGAACTGTAGGCCAATAAAACCCACTTCTCAGAACCTTTTTTGCCAAAATACGCCCTCCAGAATGATTTCCACAACTCCCATTATGAATGTGTTCGAGCGTCTCCTTTGCTTGTGAGGGCCTCAAGCATCTCATTGGGGGTCCTTGAAATGATTTCTTGAACAACCTCCCCTCGGGATCCAAAGCGAAACGAGGGGCCTTATTTCGGATTTTCCTAGCTTCCACCTTGTCAGTGGGAAGAATTCCATCCTTAAGGAAAATGATGACGTCATCAAGCCAGCAGGGCTCGTTTGGATCAATCATGGCGATCATCTTGGTGGCGACCCTTTCTTTGATCAAAGGTTCTTCAGTCCTAAGGAACGTAACAGAACGTTCAGAAGTACCCTCTAAAGCCGATGCAAACTTTGACAGAGCGTCTGCACGCTCGTTTTCTCCTCGGGGCACTTGAAGTAGGTTAAATTCCTTGAACTTCCCAATGATTTCTCTAGCTTTCTGTAAGTACTGTACCATGGTGGTTTCTCGAGCCTCATAAGTTCCTTCAATCTGGCTCGCTATTAACTGTGAATCCACGTAGGCGGTGATTCGGGAAGCTCCATTCTGAAAAGCAATATTCAATCCTTGCACGAGGGCTTCATATTCTGCTTCGTTATTAGTGACTTGGAAATCCAGCTTGATTGCAAAGTCCAGCTCAATCCCATCGGGGTTTCTGAGGGCCACTCCTACTCCTCCCCCTTGTGAGGTTGAGGAACCATCTGTGTGAAGTACCCATAACCCCTCATTCTCTGTAACGGTGGGCTCGGAACCAAAGCGCTCAACCAACAGATCTGCCACAACTTGAGCCTGTATCGCCGTCCTGGGCTCGAAGCATAGGTCAAACTGGCTCAATTCGATGGCCCACTTGATTAATCTACCAGATACGTCTGGCTTGGACAATACTTGCCTCAAGGGTTGGTCGGTAAGAACCGTTATGGAGTGCGCTTGAAAGTAAGGCCTTAGCCTTCTTGAGGCGTTGATAAGGGCGAACGCGAACTTTTCAATCTCCAAATACTTCTTTTCCGCTCCTTGCAATGTTTTGCTCAGATAATAGACGGGCAAATGTTTCCGCTCTCGTACAGCGACCAGAACAGCGCTTGTAGCTTCCGGAGAAACGGAAAGATACATGAATAACCTCTCGCCTTCAATAGGCTTGGTCAGCAGTGGCGCGCTCGATAAGTAAGCCTTCATATCCTGCAACGCCCTTTCGCATTCTTCTGTCCAAGCAAAGTTACGAGCGTTCCTCAAAATTTTGAAGAAGGGAAGGTTCCTGTCCGCCGATCGTGAGATAAACCTGTTCAACGAAATGATTTTTCCCACTAAGACCTGCACCTCCCGCAAATTTCGAGGGGAAGGGATCTCCAAAATAGCCTTGATCTTCTCCGGATTGGCCTCGATTCCCCTCTGGCTGACCATGTACCCTAGGAACTTTCCCCCTTGTACTCCAAACGTGCACTTTGAAGGGTTCAACTTCATCCCATACTGACGCAAGATTGAAAAGGTGCGCTTGAGATCTCCCAAGTGGGAGTCCTGGCGCTCGCTTTTGACAATCATATCATCCACGTAAACCTCCATGGACTTACCAATTTCCTTCTCAAACATCTTGTTAACGAGCCGCTGATACGTAGCTCCAGCGTTCTTCAGTCCGAAAGGCATGACTAAGAAGCAATATACCCCCAGATGGACAACGAACGAGGTTTTGGGGCGATCTTCCGGAGCCATAAAGATCTGATAGTACCCTTGGAAAGCATCCATCATGCTCATGAGCTCGCAGCCAGCGGTCGAATCCACCAATTGATCAATCCGGGGCAGCGGGTAAGGATCTTTAGGGCAGGCTTTGTTGAGATCAGTGAAATCGTTGCACATGCGCCACTTATTCGCGCTCTTGGGCACCAAGACGACGTTGCACAGCCACTCCGGATACAAGATGGGCTCGATATACTGAGCCTCTAGGAGTTTATTAACTTCCTCTTCAATGACTTTTTTCCTAAAGCCATGTACATCCCGCTTTTCTGCTTGATGGGCTTGAAAGAGGGATCCACATTAAGCCTGTGGACAATGACGCTCGGGTCAATTCCTGTGAGATCGGAGGCCTTCCATGCAAATACATCACTGTTTTCCCGGAGGAAGTCAATCATCATGATCTGAGAAGGTCCAGAGAGGTTTGATCCTATCTGTGTAGTCTTATCCTTGTTTCCGGGCTCCAGCTCAATGGTAAGGAACTTCTCCGAGGGTTCGATCCGTACCTCAGGGCGAGGAAGTTCGAGCGCCCTCTTCTTTCCTGTTAACCGGTCGCCGGATGCTGGTTCACCCTCTTCCGGCTCGTCTCCTTCTGAGGACGATCCCCCAACAGTTCCTGGTGGTGCTCCTCCGAGGGGATTCCCCTCGTTGTTTCCCCTCTCCTTTTTGTTCTTCTTTTTGTTCAATTTCGCCCTTTTCCGTGCTGGGCCGTCCTCATCTAAATTGGGGAAGTCCACTGACTTTTTGGTGGAACCCATTTGGAAGATTTTCTCCGCTTTAGGCTTTCTAAGGGACAACATGTAACATTCCCAAGCCTCTCGCACGTTGCACAACACTTCTCCCACGCCCTCGGGAGTAGGGAATTTAATCTTCTGGTGGTAGGTGGAGATGATGGCTTTGAAATCCACGAGGGCAGGGCGCCCAATTATGATGTTATATGGGATGTCAATCTCTACCACCGCGTACGTCACCAAGAGTGTTTTGCGTTGAGGGGCTCGGCCGAACGAAGTAGCTAAGCGTATTTGCCCTCGTGGGACAACTTCTGAGCCTCCAAAGCCAATGAGGGCTGTTTTGAGAGGCTCGAGCGGGAGATCAACCTTCATCTTTAAGAACGTAGAGTAAGACAAAACATTAACCGAGCTTCCACTATCTACCAATACCCTCTTTACAACATGATTATGAACATCTAAACTAACCACCATGGGACAATCTGAGGTTATACCCTCCCCATGGGGTGTTACAATATGTTCTAGATCCCTATCATCAAAGCCTATTACATCATTTTCTCTAGACTTTTGAGCGCTTGATTTCTGGATGGCGTAGATAGGTTTGGGCACTGCAGGGCGTTGGTTATAGCTTCGGACAAACCTCCTTCGAGAGGCGTTTGAATCCCCTCCTGATGAGCCTCCTGCAATCATATTTATGACTGCGAAGGGCTCGTTCTCTTGTTCGGGGGCCTTTCCCTTATTGTTCCGGCGGCTGCTGCTTTCAGGGGGTCCCCTACCCCTTGGGCTTTTTGAACGGGAAGGGCTCCTCCTCCTCCTTCCTGAGCGCTCGTTGCATTGTTCATCGTAGCGCTCGAGCACTCGGACAAACTCTTTCAGATGGCCCCCAGCGACGAGCCTCTGGATTTCAGCCTCCAATTGCCGGCACTCATCTGTGTCGTGCCCCCTCTGCTTGTGGAAGGCGCAATACTTGTTCGAGCGCCTTAGTGAGTCTGTTTCTCTCATTTTGATGGGTCTTTTGAAGAGCTTCTTATCAGAGAGATTGTAGACTTCTGAATTTGGCCTGGTGAGCGGAATTCGCTCGAATCGACGAGGGGGCGGTGGCGACCTCCTGCGCTCTTGAGGGCGCTCCTTCTTGACGGCCACATCCCTCCCCCGCTCGTGATGAGGTCGCTCGTTCCGGGCCGGGCTGTGATGACGGGGACCATTCGTTCCATACATATCTTCGAGCGTGAAGAACGGCTCGGCTATTTCCCTTAGGCCCATGAGGGTCCCAGGCCTTCTCTCCACGATGGCATCAGCAAATTTTTTGCTCACATATTGTTTGTGATCCACAGCCTGAAAGAGCACTGGGATCAAAAAATCCATTGAAGGCCTCTCCACCTGCAGCATCTCCTTGTTGAAGCGGGCAAAGAACGAGCGCAGAGATTCGCTCTTGCCCTGCACCACGTTGTATAAGGCAGTGGGTGCGGTGACTGGCGCTTTCAAGGAATTGAAGTGGTTAAGGAAAGCATCGGCCAGTTCTTCATATGAGTGGATCGAGCGCGGCGGCAGTCGCTTATACCACTCCTGAGCCATTCCTACCAAGGAAGTGACAAACACTTTTGCCCAGTAATGGCTAGAATGCTCGTAGAGGTGCATGAGATGCACAAAGTGATCCAAATGTTCAGCTGGATCAGTTGTCCCGTCGTAACGGTTGATGGAAGTAGGGACTTTGGCCATGCCTGCTTGGGCCATCAAAACTTCTTCCACGAGGGGTGAACCCCTCGCCAATGGATGGTATTCATAGGTGCCGAAGTTTTCCTCCGGCTCTTTGCGACGAGGGACCCTTGGAGGAGGGTCCTTGGTGCGGGTGCTTCTGGCGTCAACCCGTTCATCCCGACTATGGGAGATCTGAGTTGAGCGCCCTCGTGAGAGTTGTCCCACGATATCCTTGAGACCCTGCAGCTGGTCTTGCACAGCCGCGAGGATGTCAGGATTTACGTCTACTTGCTTGTCCTTGTGGGCTCGTGAGCCCCTCCTGGAGACATGAGAGTCTCCTTCATTTTCGTTCACTCGCTCCGTGGGCTCTTTATTCCTGCCCACGGAGGCACGCTCGTTGCCCTCCTACTGGGGCACTTCTCTCGCTGGTGGCGGTGGTGGTTGTGCCCTCAGGACAGCCTGGGCTTCTCTGAGGGGAAAATTTTGCTGTCCGCCTAAAGGGGCAGCAATCTGAGTGGCCTGCCCAGAGGGGAAGTACATGGAATGGAACCTCTCCCATGCTCCCTGGGCCGCCTGAACCTCACATTGGGCGTAGAGAGCCCTTAACTGTTGCGTGGTAAGTGGAGGTAACTCCACTCCTTCAATCTCCCTGGGGACCACCACTGGGAGCTGGAGTTGTCCGGCATTATATGGCTGGACCGGCGGCATCATGACGGCCGGAGTAAGAGTATATCCTGGCGGAGGCATCATATAACTCTGTACTCCTAGATTCATTTGGGGATGGACCCAGGAGTTCTGTGCTAGCGGTGGAGGAGCAGAGAGAGAGACTCCTCCAGCGGTGGTGGGAACCTGCGGTGCCGGCGGTGCAGGTGGTGGTACAGAAGGCTCTGCTTGTGGAGTCACCCCTGCGGCAGGAGGTGCTCCACCAGTGGCGGCGGATGGAGGCGGAGCTCCACCAATAGCGGTGACGGGAATAACGGTATTTGTATCCTGGGAGGCATTATCTCCTCCTCCCACTACTCCTGATCTCGTGGCAACCATGGCTGTTAAAGGTAAGGTGTGCTTGTTCTTCTACCAACAAAAAGAAAGGAAGAAGATGAAGGACTGGTTTCCCACAGACGGCGCCAAAAATGATGGGTCCAGAAATGGATGGGTCCGAATCCGATCACTTTACGATTTGTATTTTGTGGAGGAAACCACCGGAGCTTCGCCGGAAAAAGAGAAAGGGGTTCAACCTGTTGGGACAAGCACAAGAAGAGTCAGAAGGCCAAGCTGGGGGAACTGGGGGTGATACCCAGTTTGGCTCTCCGACGCTCAAGTCAGTTTTGTGTATCAAGAAATGTAAGTTCGGTCACAGTTGCAGAAGTGAAGAAAGCTTACTTGTGTAGAAGACGACTTGGATTATTTATAGTTGAGGGTCAAGGGCCCTTTGGTCATTTGCCTCAAGTGGTCCTGGCCGAATGTTGCCCTAACACGTGGCGCTGGGAGAGAGAAACCTAGGAGGAATCTTCTGCAAAAGTGGCCAAAAGTTAGTGCTGGCAACAGTGGTAGGTGCGCGGGCATGTACGTTGTGTCAGAGAGCCATGTGGGCGGTTGGTAACGAGGGCTTGAGAGCGCGCTCGTGACAACCTGGAGTATTGGAGGCCAAGACATCCGCTGAGGGGGATGAAGGCTCCAGTTCAAGTGATGAGCCGAAAGGGAAACCACTCTGAGGGAGTGTGACGCTCGAAGAGGGCTCCTTTGGCATGTGAGCGTGCCCATCGTTTGGTATGTAGGACGCTCGTTGGAGTGACAGCGCTCGGTGGGCTTAACTCCAGAAGAAGGATTGCGCTCGTTGGCTTAGCGCTCGTGTGCTGATGGTGCAGCCTTGGGGAGACAGATGTCATCATCTCGGTGATGCCACGTGTCTTAACGTGGGACGATCGTATTTTGACCCCATCAGACTTTATCAAAAGTAGTAACACCTAACTAGCACATGTTTTATCTATTATCAATTATAAATATCCTAAGATACTCTAAAGAAACAAGTCATCTTCTTCTCGAAAAATTGCACTCAACCAATTGCTTCATGTTTCTTCACCTGCAATAGAAACAAACAACTCAGAGTAGAAAATAATGAAACTAGACTGCAAGTAATGTAAGAAATTTGAATCAGAAAACTCGGAATTACATAGAGCAGAAAAACAATGTTCTACGTTTACCTTGTTTGAGATGGGACCCTGAGCTTCCCACCAAAAAAAAAAAAGATGGGACCCTGAGCTAGGTAAGGTTTCTCATTGCGTAAATGGTGGAAGCCATTACTAGGGGTGTAAACGGATAATAAACGGAGCGGATATGTAGTATCCGAATCCGAATCCGTTTAGCATATCCGCTATCCGAATTCATATCCGTTATTCGACGGATAATAAAAATGTTATCCGTATCCGAATTCGACGGATATTATCTGAATATCGGATTATCCGTATCCGTGAGGATATCAGATTAGTGAGTTATCCGATATCTGAATTCGAATCCATTTATCTGTTTTACATATATTTTTTAACAAAAATAATAAATTGAAATTTCATAACACAATTAAATATTAATATAATTAACTATAAATCTACTAAATCTATACACATTAACTCATAAGTATAATATATAATTTATAATATATGTTTACAACAATTAATGGAGTTTATTATTACAAATAATATGATGTATAAATTAATATATGTTTCATTAAGGTATAAAAAATATATAGATATATATGTTATCGGATACGGATTACGGATTACGGATATATCTAACGGATATATAAACGGATCGGATGTATCATTACCATATCCTTATACGTTTATAATTCCGATGTCTATAATTGGATACGGATAATATCCTCTTTGAACGGATATGGATAATATCCTCTTTAAACGAATTTGAATGCGAACGGATATTGGATTTTCAGATATCCATTTACAACCCTAGCCATTACCGACTTGAGCATCCATTCCTTCATAAACACAACGGACTACTTTTTTTTAACGAGAACAACATAGATTGTACAAACACAGAAAGATATCAAAATTTATTCCCAAATTAACTTATGCTGAAATAATTATAAAAAACTCCTTGATAGCAGGAGATCTTCTGTGGAGATTTCCCTTCAACTTCTGCAGATTGAATGAGTTAAGATACAGAAAAATGAAGAAAAAGAGAAGGTAGTTTTATTCACTTAAAATTAACTGGATGAAACTAAATGGAATTCTTTATCTTACATATTGTGCAAATAGATTGAGACCATACTCCAATAAAAAGAGTGAATTAGCTCTAACAACATGAGAACATGTAGATCAGTAGATGATTCCCATATATGATGGTACAATGAATTCAGTCTGAGGCTCAAGCAGTTATAAGCATGAAAAAGCATAATTAGAGCAACAACATGCTTGAAGAGTCCAAGCAAACAACCAACCAACTTTAAACTTATTGTTCTTCCATACTGTAATCATAGTTCAAATACTTCAGTAATATTAATGAAATTGTACCCTCATCCATAACGGGACTACAAATTACAACACCCAATTCCCTGAAATTCTTTTCTTTGTGATTAATCCGACCACACTAAATGAATAACAATGAGTAATTTCATTGTGGCATTTCCTCAAACAAATATTATACAACAACCAAAAAGTACTAAACCAAATTAATTCCAGGCAATAATATCCCTCAACATACAGAAAAAGCAAATCCCTTAAGAAACGGGAATGAACACAAACAAATCAAAACTACAAATCTTCGCATAACTGTTTTGAGCCTCACTTCCAACAAAATCCTTCTCCCAAGTTGCTTCCTGTTGTTCAAAGATTGTGACTTGCGAGGAGGACTACTTGGCGGTGAATGGGATTTGAGGGTAGAGGAGGCGGGATGAAAAAAAAAAGAATAAAACGTGTAAAAAAAAATAGGGAAAATAAAATAATATGTAAAGAGAAGGAGGGAAGAATCTACCCGTTCAATTTTTTAATGAAAGGAGGGAAAATATGTTTTTCCAAAATTTTGATATTTTGGTAAGTGAAAGATGGAGAAGTTTTACTTAAGCTATAATTTATCAAATTATAATAACATATAAACTCATACACTTTCCATAAATGAGAATTAAAATATTAATATTAAAACCGTGAATAAAAAGGACATTTATTTTTTTTCTTTCAACTAAGTGATACTAAGTTTATACTTGTTAATGTGGAAATTTTGAAAATATATTTTTATAAAATAACATCAAAATATATTATCTTTTTAGTACAAAATTAAGGCTATTAACGGATCAGATTTCTTATTTTCATATATAGTCCATTTATTTAATTTTGAATAATTAATATTTATAATCGGATATGATTCACCGAACTTTTGTAGTTAGATAAATATGTTTGATGTGTTTAGCCCTAAACCCTAAGATTAATCCCTCTTTCTTCAAGGATCTTACCGAAATAAGTCAGAGTTTCGGAGAGATTAATCAAGCCATCAGACCAAAAGATTGGTTTGCCATATCTCAAGGGTTGTATTTATAGAATCTCGGAACTTATGGTTTTAGTTATGCACGTTATATTTTCTTGTTATAATTTGTGATCTTATATCCGATTTGTTACGATCTTACCAGATTATCCGGTATCTTTCTTAGTTATTGTTTCTTGCACAACAATTCTTCAAATTTCCTTTTTCTCCAACTCGCCGTGAGCTAATATTCTGTTCGCTCCTCTCTTGCGAACTTATTTGTCAGCCTAAGTTTAGTGATTTGGGCTTTCGATCTTATCCATGTGTTGGGCTGAACCTTGGGATAGGTAGGTATGGCCCCAATAATGTTAAAATTCAAATTAGACTCATATTAAATTCAAATTAAAATTCGACCCATTGACATTATCCTTGAGTATAGAACTAGGGGGAAAATTGCATTTTTTATCCTATTTGATTTAGGGGATTGCAGTTTAGTCATAGAGGTTCCTCCAACGCTCAAGTCAGTATTGGACACTTAGAGAAATTAAGTGTTTAATTAGTTCGAATGTTTTAAATGCACTTACCTAACACTGTTCATGCCAAGGATATTTATAACTTTGAGCCAAGCACGTACTAAGTACACACACTGTGATGTTGCATTAATTTAATGCGCACGTATGCGGCCTGATCTATTACTATTTTTGACTTAGCCGGGAACTGTACTCATCGTACCTCCTATCTTTTTTTTGACAAATTCCAGTACTTTGGGGTATTAAATGCTCCTGCATACGTTATCTAAGGAATATATGGCAACACTTGTCCCTACAGGAGTGTCGGGGTGTATAGATGCCGCAAGTCGAGTAGGATCCACATATAAAAATTAATTATTATGTAATTTATGTTTAATATATTTAATTATGATTAATTATAAGAATATTTACACACTCAAAATAAAATTATTAAGTATTAGCTACACTATTAATTTTAATGTAGTTTTTAAGAAATTTATTACTTACAGTTTTTTTATTATCGTAGGTGTTCACAACAAATTTTATTGTCATGAAGATTTCGAACTTTGGTTAACTTCTTTATTCTTTAGCGCGAATTGATTCTTCTTGGGAGCCATGAAGAACTCGTGGAAGTAGGAATTCAACACGGAAGAGAAGAGATGAGAGGTAGGATCGGTCCCACTGGGCGTGCCAAAATTTGTTCTAAACAAATTTTATTGTCTGCAAAATGAATTACAAGACAAAATATATGAACAAAATATATAATAATTTAAAGAACTTGACGAATTTAAAGGAATAAATCCTATGAAGTCTATTCCTCTGATTCTTCTCTCCAATTTTGTATTCGAGGGGCTTGAAGCTTATTCCCGAACACGTAGGCGCGATTTCTGCCGATTTTGATGGAGAAAACCACGTGATTTACCAGCAGCTTTGATGAAACCGTCGAACCTTCAAAGGTTGTAGTTCCTTGTAGCAGCAGGGCTTGAATATCTAGAAGACTTGAAGACGACAAGAAGAAGACTTTGACGAGGACTTGACGACGTGAAGAAGACTCGCGCACGTATGTAGACTTGACGGCGTGAAGACCCCTTTGATGTCGCTCTCTTGTCGATATGTCGATGTCTGTGTCGAAGTCGAAGTGTCAATGTTTTTGAAGTGTTACCCATGACCCCTATTTATAGGTGTAGGGTTGAATTTTGTGATAATTATCCCTTAATTAATTTATTTATTTATTAAATGGATAATATCAAATTTATTTATTCATTTATCACTTTAATATAATTTTATATTAAAGAAAATAAATAAATAACATATGTCTTGACATGATTGGTCCACGTGTTTAAACATGCCACGTGTCGTCATTTGATTGGTCATAACCACCTGAGCTGCAAGGCTTGATTTGATTCGCCGGAACACTTCAATTTTGACACTTGTCGATATTTGATTTGATGACAAAATAAATATTAAAATTATCAATTAAATCAATCTATTTAAATATTTAATGGACTTTGATTTAATATTTATCCAAAAAATACAAAAAAAATAGTATGAATTAAATTTGATAATTAATATTTAATTTTACACTTGTCGCATTTTAATTCGACGAAATTAATTCGTCTACAAATGCCCCCACTTCAAAGCTCGACGAAAGACATGCTATACGTTCGGGTCGGTGAAATTTGAAGTATTTAATTTAAAATCTTGCATTTAAAATGACTTTGGGCGCCATTGATTGTCGTTGGAATTTAACCTTAAAATTATGTCATCATGTGACATAAAGTAAGTAGTGCTGTCAATGGATCGGATTTTAATCCGAATCCGGTCCGAATCCGATCCGAATTTTAGCATATTCGTCCGATAAAAATGTTCGATGGATCATATCCGATTATAAATATTCGTTATCCGAAATAAATGGAGCGAATATGGAATTAACAAATCCGATCCGTTTAGAATCCGAATCCGATTATATATATAATATTTAATTAAAATAAATTATTTACTAGTACATAATATTAAGTAAAATGACTAAAATTATAATTTTCACATAATTATCACTTTAAACAACAATAAAATTTGAATTATTTACTCTAAAAGTGTATATTTTCCTTTATTAATAAGTTTAAACTAACTTATTTTAAACAAATATAAATAAAATTATCAAATAATCCATTAAATAATAATTATTTATTAATATTATGTAATTATATTTATTCTTTATATTAAATTTGTTGAATAAAAAAATTAAATTTTATTGCTAATCGGGTCGGATATTTAATCGGATATAATCCGATCCGATTATGCATGGATTCAAAATAAATGAATCCGAATCCTATAGTATTCGGATTCGGATCCGGAATCCCCTGATCCGATCCGAATCCGACCCGTTGACAGCCCTAAAAGTAAGTAACAAATTCAGTTAAAGAAACATATGTAGCCCACAAGCTCACGCAGCCACTTTGTCTTTGGATTTGAGTAATTTTCCCAACTTCCCTTTCCACAATTTCTTAGCTTCCCTTTAAAGGAAATGGGCCCAATCGCATGCCCACTTTTTAACTGACATAATTTGTTTAGTTTCTTCCAAGAGATCACGGCTCGGCTAATCAATGGACCAACTCTTTCCAAAGCAAATTAAATTGAGGCCCATTCATACTAATTTAAAGGCGGACATACACATAGCACAGTCCGTCAGGGGATTTTAGCTTTGGAGAACTCCATCTTTTTTTCGTCCTCATTTTTTCCCTTTCTTTTTTTTTTTTAATTATTAACTTTGAGCAACTTAATAGAGTTCCTGATTAGGCTCTGAAACTCCTACGACACAGCAACACATCAGACAAAATTCTACTGCCAATCGGACTCTGTCTACTAAAACTCTTGCTTGAGCAGATTTTCCCATATCTTGGATCAGGATTCATCCTAATCCTAAATTAAAGTTATGATTAGTGGAGTCCTGACAGGACTATGCTTCTTAATGTAGGTGGACTCCAGGGAATCTATATAAGTACATCGAATCATGGTATAATCATCACAATTAGGATTTCCAATTGGATTGCAGCTCATTACGCAATTGGCGAGAATTCGGGATTGCATTGCTGAGAAAAACATCAAAGTGTAGGCTTATCTCCTTTCTTGTGTCGTCGTTTGCCTGCGTTCTTCTGCATGCTTTGTTTGGGTTGTTTTTTTTTTTTTTTACAGAGTTTGATGAACTTCTTTTATTTAAGCTTATGCTCACCAACTGTTTGATTAAATTTCGCAGAGAAACACAAAGGCAACTCCCCTTGGACAACCACATCTGTAACGATCGAAGCATCCATCGAGATCAAGCACCGGTTCAACCAACACAGGTCTCCTTCTTCACTACTCATGGCTTCATCTGTCTTAGTCACGTTTTATGGCTGCCCAAAGTTCACGTACCGAATGAGTGCCAACTTAAATCTGTAAGCTTAAGACATACGACTCGCTCTTCCGTTCTTCGCTTCGTCGCATCGTTGTCAATTACTTCCAAATCCTCCTCGGTTGCATTCGACTCGTTCTTTTGTCTTCAGCACTTCACGTCGCTCGTCGTCAACTATAAAGACACTACATTCGACTTTCTTCGGTCGCATGCTGCATCATCAGTCATAAAGACTGTCAAACATTCTTCGGCGCACTCGACTCATTCCTCTGCCTTCGCGTCGTCGATTATAAGGACTCTCCACTCAATCTTCTTTGGTCACACAGCGTTCTTCCGCCTTCGCATCGAGCATAAAGGCTGTCGAATCTATTTTCTTTGGTCGCATTCGACTCATTCCTCTTCCTTGCACTTCTTTTTATTTGCTTCATGCTTGACTTGTCAGACACACAATAGGAACCATGGCATTTTGGACAACTCGCCTAATTGTTGTTCTTTCGGCCTTTTCAAACATACATCAATAAGTTCTTCACTTTGCATGAACTTCATGCCTACAACGTGTTTGATAAAACGTCTAAGAAAATGCACAAATTCCTCACGCTTCGTTTAAAGCCCTCGCTTTACCATGCAACAATGTCAACGAATCAAATTTTAGTCTGTCTCATCCAATCATCACGAGACCAATGGAGCCTTAAAAGAGCAGCAATTATCATTTTCTGAAATCAAAACTCCCGGTTATCTTTTGAAATCACTTTTGCTTGCCTTTTTTTTAATGGTTGAATTTTTATGGCACATATCAGAGCATGGAATTTAAGAAACACACTCCGGCTGCAATTCTGCTTTCCCAAGATTTGATTTTCTTTTTTTTTTTTTTTTAACTTTTGTTGCTTTGCAGGATATCGAAGGCTTCCAGGAGGTGACTCCAACTTAGCGAAAAAACTTAGTTGCAGTATTAACGTGGGTATATTTTGAAGCATTAATATTTCTTGAATTGCCGCATCATTAGAAGGGCTTGCAATTGAGTACCCAACGAATGGCCCAAATAAATTCTCCTATTCCCATTAATGAGACATGCAATACTCATCCCAAATTTTTGCTTTAATAGACCATAACCCTTTTAAGACCAGTGGTCCCACACTTTGCAAATCCAATTGAACTCCAATAACATGCAAATCCTATCAACCATAGCGAATTCTTGTTCTTTCTGCTTTTGGAACATGCAACAATAAGCATAATTCCATGCATAATTTCATGCATCGACGTGTTTGATTAAAAAAAAAAAAAAAAAACCGACCGAAGTGCCCAGACTCCTCGCATCCCATTCCAATTTCAAAAAGAAATATCCCACACATTCTTTAACAAAGCTCATTTGTTCACATATTCTTTCCCGTTTTCGCATGTTAGTATTCTTTCCCGTTTTCGCATGTTAGTAGAACTTGGGAATATTTGCTAGTGGAATAGTTATTATAAAGAACAGTTAGAGACAAATATTTGCATAACTAGTGGACACTTCATGAATCGGGCTCGCTGCACTCATTTGTTCAATCCACCTTTTTTTTTTTTGGCAAATATAACGCACTAACCATTTTGATGATCTCTTTTCTTTTCAGGCAACGAGTCATAAGCTTCAACACTTCGGTTTCGTGAAAACTCTATAGAAGTTTCGGGATTCCTTCCATTACGCTGTAGTGAAGTACTTTTTTTTGTTTTTTATTTTTATTTTACAAAGATGATTTATTGATCTCGAATCTTTGTTTCATCTTGATTCTTTGTAGGTTGTTCAAACCTCTCAAGATGTTTATCGAGGATCACGCCGAACCATCTCCACACATCGTTGTTGGCCATGACAGTGACAGTTTCAAAGTCAAACCTACTTCTTTGCCTGTCCACAAGTCTGCTATCGATCTTCTTTCTTCTGAGCCTATTGATTCGACACTGCACATCGCCAGAGGAGATAGCGACAGAACTATATGATGATCACATCGACGACTTCTTTCGTTCGACAGCTATCTTATTGAGATCTCTTCTACATGATGCCGACAACTCGACAACGGGTTTCTCCCTTCCGAATCGGCATCTCGTCACCAAAGGAACTTCTTGGAAGATTCCTCCTTCAAAGTTTGGCAAAGTATCCTTCCACACCGGCTACTGGGAATGGACAGAACACATCTTAGCCTTCTTCGAACATCGTCTCATTCAAGCAGACATCTACGTAGCCATTCATGCTTCACTCTTCACGTATGTCGTCGACAAGAACGTCTTTCAAGCATTCTTCGAGTTATGGCACCCTTCGACGAATACTCTACATACGGTTGTTGGGGAATTGTCAATCTCTCTATGGGATCTTTGTGGAATTTTCGGCTTGCCCATACTTGGAGATTTCTACGACGAGGCAATCCCTTCAGCTTATGAACTTCTCGGCGATCAGGCCCGCAGCTCCACCTCTTCGCGAAACGACTCTACTCTTCCGCGTTGCTGCAAGTACTTGTTCTTAGCTTATCACATGCTGCCTAAGACGTCTGATGGCGTATTGATTTCCGATTGGATAAACTTCTGGTTCAAGGAAACGGCTAGATATGCCCCTCCTCCTTCGCGGTCTACAAAAAAGAGAACCAACAAGCCACGATTTTCTCGAAATCCTTGCGGGAGTATCGATGCGTATCTTCTACCTCGTGCCAATTACCACGCTGATCCATTCACGATCATGGGAATCGAAGAGAATGTAAAAGAGGACACCTATCTTGCTGCTTTCCTCGCATGCTGGCTTTGCAGATTTGTTCTTCCGCATGGGCAAGTCAACCGAATTCGTGCTACTGTCTTCAAAGTCGCTAGTCAGATGGCTCGTGGACGTCTTTTTTCTCTCGCTATACCTGTGTTAACAAGTATTTATCGTGGTTTAAGAGATATATCTACTTCGCCGAATCTGACTGAGTCTACTGCTGTCTTCCCTATTCATTATCTTTATGGTTGGATAGCGCGATACGTCGACACTCACTTTACTTCCAACATTGAACAACAAATTGGGGATAAGTCAAAATATACTTTGATGGTAAGACATTCGGGGGAAAACATGGCTAAATCTTTTAAAATTCAGCCGGCACGTGATTTGTTCCATAACATTAGCTCATCAGACCTTCGAAACTTACATCCCAATCATCAAGATAAGGAAGTGCTGATGGATCGTACTTGTTTCTCCTTCACCTTCAAAGGTATTTTCATATCTCTACGATCTAGCTACTTGACTTTTCGGTGTGGGAATGAACACCTTGTTGAAGCATACAGTCCTCATCGATTCAGCTGACAACACGGCCTTTGTCAACACATTTCGGGTCGCTTAAAGAAGGAAATCTCGACCTGCGGGTTATCTGCACTTGTTCGACTTTGGCGCTCATGCACTTTTCTGGATTCGTCATCCACAGTAGTTTTATCGGGGAAACATGATGTTTCGTTATTGGCCACGAAAGAGTACACAATTTGGTGGAAAGCAACTTGGGACGCTACTCAGAGAAACAACACCAAGATTGTCTTGAAGCTTCCTCAGAACAACACAAAGCCAAACTCTACCATGCCAAAACAACATAAAGGCTATTCTTCTAAGGCTGCGCAACAAAACGATGATCATGAACCCGTTGCGAAGAAGCTAACTTCCCATTCGAAGGCTTCTCATGACTCTATTCTCCCAGCAGAGAAAGAAGATAATTCAACCGGGGATGCTTATCAACTAGTTGAGAGGCCCAAGAAGCGAATGACTTTACTCTACGCATCTTCCTCGAAACACGAGATAGCAAACATATCTAAGGAAGGTAATGAAGTTATTTCTGCCCTTTCTTGTTCAGCCGAAGATTCTGACAGCCGACACCAACTTAAGAAGAAGCAGAAGGTGTTCAACTTAGATAACATTAATGTTGATTCTAACTTCTTTGCAGATTGCCCAAGTTCTAATCTACCGTTGGCTGAATTAACACTCTATGTATATATCGGCTGAAAATACTTTTTTTTTTTTAATTATTAGTAGTTTCTTCGATCCTTTACTCACATCAATTATAACCCCTCTTTTTCTTTTCTTGCAGCTTTCACAACTTGAGGACGGAGTTCAAGCGACTTCTGAGTAGAGTGGTGATTCCGTAAATGAGCTCACCCCTTTCGACTTGTCAAAAGTGGATTCTTCTCATCCTCCGAGCGGTAAAGGTAAAGCAGTTAGAGGAGATAGTGAACAACCAAGAATCACTCTACCCAAATTGATGCCTAAAGCGCGCCCGACAGAAGTACTTGAAACATCTAGAAAGGCATCTAAAGTTCCACATCGCCCTTCTATGGCTCTCGAACCGTCTGTGTTTTGCCCCCAATCTCTGAAGCCGAGAAAATGTTGGTCAATTTCCTTTGGAAGAGTATTCGGGACAAGATTGAAAGAACTCCCTTTGAGACGCTCTCGAAGATAGAATCCGATATACGAGCTGTTTTTGACAAGATGAAGGATTACATGAGAGATCCATCACCTTTAGAGAATCGCCTGAAGGAATTTCTTGAGAATGCTTCAAACTTCGCAGGTGTTAAGCAGAACTCCATCCACAGGCAAACACAAGAGGCTCATGAACAATCTCTCTCTCTTGCTTTACAAAGTCTTGACGAAGCTGAGGCACAGAAACATAAGTCTACCGGAGTAGTAGAGAATTTGAGGGCGGAACTTCGTCAAGCAGAAGAGAACTTAGCCAAAATGCAAGCTGATGTGGATGCTCGTCGAGAGGTTCTTTTGAAACTTCAAGATGCCTCTTATATGACCGAAAAGAAAAATGAAACCCTTAAGAAGATGGAGGAGCTACTTGAAGACACTCGTCAGGATTTGATAGACTTTGATATTTTCTCATAGATAGCTTAGTGTAGTTGATTGTTTTCCTTCGGTTGCTTAGCTTTAGGACTTTCCTTCTTTGTCCTTTTTCCTTTTTGATGATGTTATGAACTTTACTACTTTAGAGATTGCTTAATAAAAGTTAACTTCTTTTTTTTTATCTTGCAACTCTTCGAGTAGTTCTTTTTTTAATGTCATTATAACGAATTATATATTTGCATGTATACATAATTCATTATCACATGAAAGCATCAAAATCAAATAAGCTAACTTTGCCTCCAACATATAACTTTATATGACTTTTTTTGTTTGGTTTATACTTAGTTTTCATGAAGAATTATCAATTCAACATAAAACCAACATAAAGTCATGATAAAGTTGTGACTGAACTTAGAAAAATCTAAGCTACCTACGTACCCTAATGAAAGGAATCAAATCATAACGTAGTTCAAAGAAAACTTCTTTTGAGAAGATTTAAGGGGGCCGTTCACAGTTTATACTCATGCGGGCCAGGAGTATTCAAAGTTTAACCACCCTGAACAAGAGTGGGGAATTTCTATTTTAGCCACACGAAATACCATCAGTGGAGTAAGTTAGCAGTTTATCCACATACATTACAATTGGTGGTTACCGTACATAGTTTATACTCATATGGGTTAGGAGTTGACATGCAGTTTAGGCTCGTGCGTCGAGGAGTAGCATGCTTCATTATGCATAATATTTCTTCAAAAATTTGCCATTTATCGGTCCGATGCGCAAGCCATGTTTGTCGATTAACTTGTAGGCGCCATTTGTGTATACTTCTTTCACCACATGCGGACCATCCCATTTTGACATGAACTTACTTCCCATACGCTGAGTGATGGTGATAGGTCTTCTCACCGCTAAGACTAAGTCTCCAACTTGAAACGACCGTGGACGCACTTTTCTGTTGAACGCCCTCGTCATTCGAGCTTGATAGCATTCAAGTTGTTGTTGCGCTGCGAGTCTTTTCTCATCTAATGCTTCCAACTCTTCAAGCCTCAGACGAGCGTTTTCTTCAGGAGTGAGCCCTTCTTGAATCGCGATACGAAGCGATGGTATTTGGCTTTCTAAGGGGAGTACGGCCTCAACCCCATAAACTAATGAATACGGAGTAGCTTGAGTTGCAGTGTGATGCGTCGTTCGATACGCCCATAATGCTTCCCCTACCCTTTCGTGCCAGTCCTTTTTTGACTTAGACACAACTTTCTTCAAAAGATTACACAATGTTTTGTTAAACGCCTCCGCCAAACCATTCGCAGCCGCGTTATACACCGATGAATTGTGTTGTCTGAAGCCGAATCGGACACAGAGTTTATCCATCAGCTTGTTGTAGAAAGGTTTCCCATTGTCAGTAATGATGTATCGAGGCACCCGTACCTGAAAATCAAATTACTTCTTATGAATTCGACCACCGTTTCCTTCTTTACTTCTCTAAGGGGTACCGTTTTCGCCCATTTCGAGAAGTAATCAGTGGCTGCCAATATGTAAGAATGACCACCCGAAGACTTAGGAGTGATCGGCCCGACCACGTCAAGTCCCCAAGCATCGAACGACCAAGAGGCTACAGTCGGATGTAGAGGTTCGGGCGGTTGGTGTATCAGATTAGCGTGTATTTGGCAAACTTCGCATTTTCTCGCATAGTCCAAACAATCCTTGATCATAGTTGGCCAGTAATATCCCATCCTCTTGATTCTGAAATGCAATTTCGGGCCCGATGGATGAGCACCACATACTCCCGAGTGTGCTTCTGTCAAAGTTTCGATTATTTCATCACCGTTCAAGCAACGTTGGTAAGTACCTTCATATGATCGCCGATACAAAGTATCCTTGTATAGCAGAAAACGAGAAGACCTCCTACGTATTTCTGTTTTATGTCGAGGATCAGACAGTAGCTTCCCATGTCTCAGATAGTCGACTATCGGAGTTCTCCAATCATCCTCATCATTTACCGCGATCGAAATAACGCTTACGTTCTCAGTGTCAAACTTTTCTAGTGAAGGCACAACCCATCGGTTACACATGGGTACGCTTGTCGTTTCACCTTTCGATAGGGCCATGGCGGTAGCCAAGTTAGCCAAAGCATCCGCCAACTTGTTTTCTTCCCTTGGAATGTGACTTAGGACAATATTTTTAAACTTTGTCACCAAATCAGAAGCTTGTCGATAGTATGGAACCAAGTCTTCTTTTCTGACTTCATACTCGTTTCGAAGTTGGTTGACTATCAATTTAGAGTCGTCGTACACTTCTATACTTGAAATCCCGATTTCTAATGCCATTTGGAGACCGATGATCAGAGCTTGGTATTTGGCCACATTGTTTGAGCATAATTCTCCTAATACGAAAGAGTACGTCAACACCAATCTCTCGGGAGAGACGAACACCACTCCCGCACCTGCTCCATCGAACCGAGCCGATCAGTCAAAGAACATCATCCATGCTGGTGAGGGTTCAACGAAGAAGACTTCTTCATCCGGGAGATCATCTGACAGTTCCCAATCAGTTGGAACCGGGTGATCTGCTAAGAAGTTAGCAAGCGCTTGACCTTTTACCGCTTTCTGCGATACATAAACTATCTCGTATTGGTTAAATATGATTGACAACTTAGCTAATCTTCCGGATAGTACGAGTTTAGACATCACATATTTAATAGGGTTGGCTCGAGATATGAGTCTTATGGAGTAAGCCTCGAAGTAGTTTTTCAACTTCTTAATCGCGTAAAACAACGCCAAACAAATCTTCTCAACAGGCGATTACTTCAGCTCGTTTTCTGTCAAAGCCCTACTAAAATAGTATAGTGCCCTTTCCTTTCCTTCGTCATTCTCTTGCGCCATTAGAGCACCAATTGACCTCTCCTGGGCCGCGATATACAAGATGAGCGGTTTTCCGGGCGTTGGAGCCCCTAAAACAGGCGGATTACAGAGATGTCTCTTGATACTTTCGAATGCATTCTGACACCCCCGGTCCCATTCAAAAGTAGTGCCTTTCTTCATGAGATGACTAAAAGGTTGACATCTTCCGGCCAAATTTGATATGAACCTTCTAATAAACGCCAAGTTGCCTTGTAGACTCCGTAGTTGTTTGAGATTCCTGGGCGGAGGCATTTTCTGAATGGCGTTGATTTTTGCAGGGTCGACCTCAATTCCACGATGACGAACTATGAAACCGAGAAATTTTCCAGAAGTGACTCTAAAAGCACATTTCAAAGGATTCATCTTCAGATTGTATTTCCGCAGTCGATCAAACACAACTTGTAGATCCGCTACATGATTTCTCTTTTCCTTAGTTTTGACTACAAGGTCATCGGCATAGCATTCCACGTTTTTATGCAACATATCATCGAAGATATTCTGCATAGCTCGTTGATAAGTAGCACCTGCATTCTTTAGTCCAAACGACATAACTTTATAGCAGTATATGCCTTTAGGAGTGCGAAACGCTGTACATTTCTCATCTTGTGGAGACATTCTGATTTGGTTGTACCCCGATGATCCATCCATGAAAGACAAAGCTTCGTGCCCTGTAGTGGCATCAACCATAAGTTCGATGATCGGCAGCGGGAAGCCGTCCTTTGGGCAAGCTTTGTTTAAGTCTCGAAAATCTACGCATACGCGAATCTGGCCATTCTTCTTCTTGACCGGGACAATGCTGGAGATCCAAGTGGGATATTTCACTTCTCTAATGAACCCGAAATCGATAAGCTTGTTGACTTTGGCTTCAATTAGAGGGACTAACTCTGGGCGACATACACGTTGTGATTGCTTCACCGGTCGAGCTCCATGCTTTATGCCAAGGCGATGAGTCATAATTTTCGGATCTAACCCGGGTATTTCTTTGTATATCCAAGCGAAGACGTCTTTGTAGTCCTTTAACAAACTTATGTACTGAGTTATTTTTTCGGAGTCGAGAAGTGCACTCACAAACGTTGGCCGAGGCTCATCTACTGTACCGAGGTTGACTTCTTGTAACTCGTCTACGGTTGCTTGCACTCCATCTTCAAGTTGCGGAGGCGCATCTTGGACTTCAACATCCGTGATTTCAGAGTCACAATCTTCATAAATTGAGACATGATTACACGTTCTTATGGTGACAGGCCTTTCCATTGTGATGAGCAAAGTAGAAGACGTGCCCCCAATCGAGAAATGGAGAGTTTGATTTTCTCCAGTTGTACTTGGCGATTTTGTGGACTCTTCATGGGCTGTGTTTCCATCAGCACATGCACTTTCACCGAGATGATCGAACACCGAGCGACGTTTTGATGCATACTTGTTCTCTGAAGCTTCGTGATACTTAGGCCCGAGTCTCTTGAACATGGAAGGACGATTCATGGGAGTACCAAGCCTATCAAACACTGAAACGTGTTTATTCTTCTGATCGTTTTCGTTTTTCATAGCGGAGATGTGTTGCACATTCACACGTTTATCTTTTCGAGATACCCGTATTCTCACCGGTTCTGTATGAACATATCCCACGCCTGTCTTAGGCTGATTAACACGAAGTACTTTTTCTTTCAGCTTAAGTTGTGCTACCATGAGCCCGTGAATCTTTTCACCAGTTAGTTCTGGTCTTAAGCTGCCTAAGGCCGACGGGGTAGAAAAGTCATATCCTGATCTCTCTAAGAGTGTGTAAGCTTTCGGATCGAATACTCCTTCTAACTTTTCAGTCCACACTTCCGAAGATGGTGAATTTGTAGACTTCAAGTTGACGATGGACATTATCAAGTTTGATTTCAAAGTTTTCAAGACCGTTAAGGAATTTTACTTTTTTTCGTTCATCACGAGTTTCGTATGTGAGTTTGTTTTCCTCATTGCAGACTTTGTGCTTTTCACTTGAAGATTCTATCGGAATTTCAACGGGTATAGCTTCTTTTATGGATTCGGGATCCAGGTAGAGCTTAGCATCAGCAAAGTGAGATTCGGCCTCGGTAAAAGGCTTCACGTTTGCATCCACTTTCATGACTTTTTTGTTCTTTAAATATTTGAAGCATTGGTGGAGGGTAGATGGTATGACGCCGTTTTCATGAAGCCATGGTCTTCCTAACAGTAGATTGTAGGAGGTTCTAGCGTCAATTACGTGAAGCAGGGTGCTAGCCTTTAGTTCTCCAATTTGAAGTTCTGTCCGGAGCATCCCCATTGCACGTTGGCCTCCTTGGTTGAATCCTTGGATGGTTAGACGACTTTGAGATAACTCATCAATGGAGATTCCTAGCTTCTTCATGGTAAACTTTGGCATGATGTTAACTGCCGAACCTCCATCAATCAATATGCGGTTTACCTTTTGTTCATGCATGAATCCAGAGACGAAAAGTGGTCGATTGTGTGGTTTTGGTCCCAACAACAAATCCTCATCCGTGAAGTTGATTGCAGCACTGGTAACATGACAAGCAACAATACGGAGAGTTTCTTTTCTTCACTGGAAATAGGGTTCACATTTTCCACCTTCGATCCGAAATACTTATTTGGAAAAAAGTCGCCTAAAGTCACCGGCTTCCAGTAGTAGTTGTTTGAAGGTCCCTTCTTGTCAGGTGCTCTTGACATCTTCTTTGACTTGTCTTGTCTATACTTGAGCGACGTTAGTCCTTTTGACCAAGTAGGATGGAACTTCTCAATACGTCGTCTTTGCCTTCGGCGACGTGTTACTACGGTCCATTTGCCTTCATCCTCTTCCTCATTCGTTGCATATGTCTCACACTCAGCTTTTTTAGTAGTTAATAAACTTGAAATTAACCCCGATTCAAAGCTCCCAAACTAGATTACTGTGGGTGCCCCCGATGATACTAGCGGCGTTGTCATGTTCTTTTGGCTTTCAAGCACATTAACATCTGCCGAAGTTGCAACACTAGTAGTGTTCGTATCAGCTACATCTTCGCAATCGAGAATAATTTTCCCCTCTTTAGCCAAAGCAATGATTTTGTCTTTCAAAACACAACACTTTTCCAACGGGTGGCTAATAACCCGATGATACTTGCAGTACTTCGGATCGTTCACTTTTCCACTTTCTTTGGGCCGTTTTGGCTCTGCAAGCTCTATCATCTTTCTTGCGAGCAATTTGTCGAAGATGTGTGCAACATCTGAGTCTGGGAATGGATACTCTTTTTCTTGCATCTCCTTTAGAGTGAGATGACGCCTTTCATTTTGTGCGGGTTAATTTCTTGGCTTTTCTACATCTTTTTTATCCTTAGGCGGGATTTTGACAGGAACTGCTTTGATAGTCATAGACTCCTATGTAGGAGGTTTAACGAATCTTTCACTTTTTCTTATATCTTTTCTATCCCTCTTTTGATCGTCTGCTAGATAATTGGTGTCATGATTCGCTATGCTTAGTTCCATGTCGTGGGCGCGGGTAGCTAACTCTTCAAAAGTACGAGGTTTGATGCCCTGAAGAATGTAGAGGAGCCCTCAGTGCATTCCTTGAGTACACATTTCCACTGCGGATATTTTGGAGAGTTTATCTTTGCAGTTCAAACTTAGTGCTCGCCAACGGCTGATGTAATCCACGACCGGTTCATTTTTCCATTGTTTCGTGTTTGTCAACTCTATCATGCTTACTGTGCGGCGAGTGCTGTAGAATCGGTTGAGAAATTATCTCTCCATCTGATCCCAACTGTCGATAGATTCGGGCTCTAAATCGACGTACCAATCGAACGCCTTTCCCTTCAGTGATCACACGAACTGCTTGACCAAATGATCTCCATATGTCCCCGCATTGTTACAAGTTTCTACGAAGTGGGCGACATATTGCTTCGGGTTACCTTTACCTTCGAACTGCTGAAAATTCGGTGATTGATAACCCATTGGCATTTTTAGGGAATCGATGCGCTTGGTATATGGTTTCGCATATGATGGTGAATTCTGATATGAAGCGCCATACTGAGCTCGTATCGTGTTGGTTATCATGTCCTGCAGTTCTTGAACAGATAAAGCGGCGACAGAGTGATTTGTCCTTGCAAAGTCGTGCTTTTGAGAAGGAAAATTCACTTGCTTTCCATTGGTTATTTGAACTGAAGGAGTCTGAGGATTGCGACTAGACTGACCAGGATCGTTGTTTTCTAGTTCGCTCATGAGTTGGGCGATTTGGAAGTCCTTCTCTTCCAAAGCCTGTTGCAGATGAGCTATTGCCGGAGCCATTTGCGCAACTTGATCTCCATCTGTCATTGTTTCCGTTTCCTTCGTATTCCCTCCAAAGGGAGTTTCCTTCGGGTTAGTTTCCTTCGGGGTCGGAGGAGTCGAGCCATCAGATGATTTCGAGTCGTTGAGATGACCATGTGTAGAAGATTTCGAACTTTGGTTAACTTCTTTATTCTTTAGCGCGAATTGATTCTTCTTGGGAGCCATGAAGAACTCGTGGAAGTAGGAATTCAACACGGAAGAGAAGAGATGAGAGGTAGGATCGGTCCCACTGGGTGTGCCAAAATTTGTTCACAACAAATTTTATTGTCTGTAAAATAAATTACAAGATAAAATATATAATAATTTAAAGAACTTGACGAATTTAAAGGAATAAATCCTATAAAGTCTATTCCTCTGATTCTTCTCTCCAATTTTGTATTCAAGGGGCTTGAAGCTTATTCCCGAACACGTAGGCGCGATTTCTGCCGATTTTGACGGAGAAAACCACGTGATTTACCTGCAGCTTTGATGAAACCGTCGAATCCAGAATCCAAAAGCAGCCCAGGACATGCTTCTAGATTCTGCTTATAGATTATACGGTTAATTAAAATTCTATTTGACAATAATATCCCCATAAAATATTAATATTTCTAATTTGACCTTTTATATACGTATACAACTCTAGAGTTTATATATTACTTGCATCTTTTCTGTTTCAACTCAGTAATATCTTTTTCTGTTTTGTATAATATTATTTAATAGACACATTCATGTATTAAATTATGGTTATATATAAATCTAATAATTTATTTTAAAATATATTATAATATAATATAATAGTATTTTATATTTTTATAAAATGATCTATTTATATGTTATTATTTATAAATGGAAGATAAATATTATAAATGAAGGAATATATAAAATAATTCAATGTTTGAAACTATAAATAATTTTATATAAATTTATAATAAGTTTTATATTAATATTATATCTAAATCATAATATAATATTTAAAAATAATTTAAAATATGTCAGGGGTAAATTAGTAATTTAATAACCATTAAAAATGATTATCAACTTTTCTCTGCAAACACTCAACTGATTATTTTTTTGCTTATCACTTTTTTTTCCAAACACTCACCGTTTTTATTATTTTTTGCTTATCACTTTTTTTTCCAAACACTCACCGTTTTTATTATTGCAAATTTTTACAACTTTCACTTCTGCTTCTGTTCTTGCTTCTCCATTAGAGTTTGCAAGCACCCCCATAATACTTAGAACTTCGCTTATGGTTTTAGTTAGACCCGTAGTTTTATAGTTAGATTATTAATTACACTTGTTTAAATGTAATTAATAATTAATTATTGGTTACGATTTGGATTAGAAATATAGTTATTTAAATTTTGATTCCTTACGTTCGCACTACACTTATATAAATGTAAGCAATAATTAAGTATTGATTACGGTTTGGATTAAAAATGTAGTTATTTAAAATTTTATTCCGTACGTTTGTACTTTTGTAAGTAATGATCAGTTATTCCTTACAGTTTTAGTTTTTACCATTGTCTTTTATAAATTATTAAGACTACGCACAAAAAACCGTAATGAAAAGTTTAATCCTTACGTTTTGACAAGTGTAGGCAAAATTGATGTTGGGAAAAGTGATTTTTCTTGTAGTGCGGGTGTGTTGGTACAAGAAGCATTTTATGGACGATGGAGATATATTTGTGGACGATGGAGCAAATGAAGAGCAGCTTGGAGCTGTCGGACGCGTCTAAGAAGACGGGTACCCTGAATCCAGCCCTGATTTGATGCTCTACTCCACCAAAGAGCTTCCATACAGGGATTATACTTCACGTTGCGGTGCCAGAGGCTATGTGGTTGTTCCTGTATTTAATTTGCTTAACAAGGAATGTTACGGCGTGCTTGAGCTCTTATACACTGGTAATATGTCAATGTCCCATAAGTTAATATTTTTGATAGAGATAGGTGTATTTTGACAGGACAGGGATAAACTAAAATCGAGTGCACGAAGCAGAAATCAAAGCTCTTCTCCAAATACCCAATAAAAAATCAAGTATACACACGGATAGAAAAATAATCAACCAAACAAGAATAGAGACACGCAATTTTTTGACGTGGAAAACCCCTCCAAATCGAAGAGTAAAAACCATAAGCCCTACGAGACCCAAAAATAAATCCACTATAATACGAGGCAAAATTATACAAACCAAATACCGAATTCGTCCAAAACGAACTAGAACCACAAAAAGAGAATAAACACAAAAATAAGTCAAAAATTGTGCTACTGTTCACGCCCCAAATACTCGACTTACAGTGCTCCAAACCCGATAATCATTCATTTTCAAGTTCAATAAGTTAGGAACCTGCTGTCCAAAATTTAGCTCAATCGGGCCACAAATGACCTCCCGATCGTCCGAATGACCTCCCGATTGACCGCTTGATGAAACTATCGCGGCTTCAAAAATTGCTCAAAAATTGTGAAGAAAAATCACGCCCTTATTGGTGAAAAGAGCTGCTGATATATATATATATATATATATATATATATATAGTGCTTTATTCAATTTCCCCAAAAGAAAAGGAATCCTATTCAATTAAGAAATAGGTTTTATGATGGGCTTTGATTTCAATTTTAATTGGGCCAACAAAGGCATTGGACTGGACCCAACAAATCTCCTCCTCCAGCCCATATGAGGAAGGAGACAAACCATCATTTAATCATTCAAATTTGGGACTGGCCAGTTTCTCACGACTCACCACTTCTGTCAACATGTCAGCACCATTATCATCAGTGTGAATCTTTGCAAATTCAATCAACTTGAAATTTAAAACATCTCAAATCCAATGATATCTCATATCAATATGTTTCGACTTACCATGAAAACTCAAATTCTTACTGAGACGGATTGCACTCTGATTATCACAAAATAAAACATACCTCGACTTTGAAAATCTAAGTTCTTGAACAAACTTCTTCATCCAAAATAATTATTTGCAAGCTTCAGTGGCTGCAATAAACTCGGCTTCTATAGTAGACAAAGCCACACACTTTTGCAGCCTAGATTGTAGCACCCCGTATGGTGGGTCACCACATCCCCTACACTTAAGCCTAATCCACATACGAGATGGGAAACCCATACATGAACCAAGCAGAGGCGAACGGGGAGACAGACAGACACACACCTGAGCTAGGCGGAACGTAGACCCTGAATACAGAACCAAAACAACGAAAACCAGAGCACAAGCGGAAGCAATTCAGACATTAAACATAAAGCATAAGCAGCAGGTGATGGGTTCAAACTGTTCCTAGAAGCCTGTCGTGAAATTCATAACATAACCAAATAATGCATACTTATATAAGCGTACGGTTAAAATATACAAACTTACAAAGCAAACGTTCATACAGAAGGGAAATGTGCATAGGGGTAATCCGGATCCCCTAGCCCATACCACGATAATTATGCACAAAAATATTCTCGGAGTCCCAAGTCTCCCTTGCCCATAATCATCCTGCCCAAACAGAATTAGAATCAGAGTCATATCAGAATCAGAGGCATAACAAGGTCCAAGACCAAGTCCATATCATAACCAGAGGCATATCATGCCCATATCCATAGCCATAACAGATTCATATTCATATTCATAACATATCATATACATAGCATATTCATAATCCTAGCCTATTCATATTCCTAATCATATCCCTAGCATATCATGATCGTAGTGGATTCATAACCCTAACGTATTCATATCATATCATACTTACTAACATGACCTAACATACCACTTATCATACCTTGCATATAGTAATTCTAGCATGTTCATACTCATAACATATTCATAGTCATAGCATGCCGAATTCGTAACACACCTATATTCATCCATATACTAGTACCTAGCATAGCATATCCTATAACATATAGCATACCATACGTATTCATAACTTGCACATACTTATATATATGTTGAGTGTAGAATTTGCATGATTTTGAGCGTAATTAGAATATATTTTTGGTGCCGTTTGATGCGTTTATGTGTTTGTTATGCTCCATTAGGTGATTTTAGAGTTAGAGTTACGAAACGGCGAAGCAAAGCAATTTCACGCATTTTTAAAGGAAAATATGGTAACCCCCGTTATCACTCAGGAGTTCAATTTAAGTAACCCCCGTTACAAGGCACAAGAGTGAAGCTTTTGGCGAAAGAAGAGGGGTAAAGACCGTTACCTCTGTGCAGAAGGAAAGTGGTAATGCCCGTTAGCACTAATAAAAGCGTTATTGCGATTACAGCAGTAACGGGCTTTAACAATAAATGCATATGGAGAGGTAACACTCGTTACCAAGAGTCGGCGAGAAACAATTTGGGCTGCTATATTAGTGCGTTTTGGAGTCTTTTTGAGTGAGCTTTTCTTCCAGGTCTTGACCTAGGGTTTGGAGAGAAGACAAGGAGTTTCAGAGAAGTTTTTCAGAGAATTTGAGAAGACGAAAGGATGAATTCTTAGAACGATTTTCGGTTTTATTGTTGCTTTAATTATCAAACTAATTCCTTTGAGTTTAGTTTTAATTAGTTTTCATATGTTAGATTCATTTTTAGATATTACTGAATGTTTATGCTTTTGTTTTTTAGACTTTGTTTAGATTTGATGAACATGAATCATTTTAATGCAATTCCCTTTAAGTTTTATGAGTTTTACTCTAATTATGAGTAGCTAATTCTCTAGGGCTAGGGGAGCGATGATGATTGGATGATAGATGTTCGATATGATGCTTGAATGACTTATGTTAATTCTTAGTTTGAAAACAGGTTTGAATTGGCTTGCGATGGCCTGATCACCCTTAGCATATGGCATAATTGCCTATCGATCAAGAGATTGATGGTAATTTAGATAGTTTTCATAACTTGTAAGTTGTAGGATACAAGGAGATTTGGTTCTAGCTTATACAACAGTAATCTTATTCCATGCTGAGCCGCTAGAATATTGAATTGCACTAGTCTTGTTCCTATGGTTTAATTAGCTATTGGTGATTGCGAGAGCAACATTGAACACTAATTAAGCACTTGGTTACACCTTGAGAGAGGGTAATACAAATATAAGTGACTAGGTTATAGAATTACACTTGTCAGACAAGTATCGTATTGACTTTTGATTGTATGATTCATTACTTTCCCCTACCTGCTTAGTTTGCTGAAGTTAGTTCACGTGTGGTTTAGTTGTTACTTGCGTTTATTTCTAGTTAATTGTTAATTTCTGTTTTAGTAGATTAATCAATAAACAAAAACAATTGTTTTCATTCGGTCTTTAGATTAGAGAAAGATATAGAGTAGTGATTGATTTCCCTTCCCTGTGGGTACATTCCTGTTGTGCTACGCGTATGTTAGTGTACACTTGCACGATTGATTTTGAACTTAGTAAAATCATACAATAATATACATAAGGCTTATTCGCATGCATACATACCGGGCACGTTTCATTGGGGTTTAACTATAACCTAACCTCACCTTATACCAACAAGGCCGAGAACGAGACAAATGATCCACCCCAGAATCAACAGGATAGACCAAACACCACCCTGAGTGCACCTGAACAAACTGAAGATATAACACAGACATAGAATCAAGAATGAACCACATATACGCACGGCGTATGCATAAACTCTTAAGGGATGAAAACACATAGGCAAAGCTCATATTCAAATCAATGACATGCAATTTCAGACATTACATAGCCCATCATATGAATTTATAATCATATAACATGTTCATGTGCACAACTAATGCGTATCACAAGGTGGAGATACATAACAAGGTGCATATGTGCTTCGTGCAAACAATTCACGTTACTCAAGCAACATAAAATGCATATAAGAACAAATGCATACACATAAACATGATATAACAAGTTAGGAACAAGTTCGGAGATGGAAAGATACGAGAAAAATGGAATAAGAACATAAAAGGAGGTTTCGAGTGAAATTGGGCCAAAGCTAATAGATTTACTGAAATACAAAAGCTGTACAAAAAGGGGGGCATAACTTGAGTTTGAGAAATGGAAATTGAGTTTTGTTTATGGAAAAATAAAATAGATAAATAGGGCTTTCCAATGATATATAGCTCAAATCATGATTCAAAGGGCTCTAAAAATGGCGTAGGTTCAAAGTCGAGTGAAAGACGAAAATCAGTAAAGTGGTGATACCAAAATAAAACGGTTATACTCATAAGCCAAGATAGATATGGACAAGCCATAAAAAGGATAGTGTTCTATACTTAAATAAGTTGATTGTTTCAAAATTTTAGATCAATCGGAGCTCGGACGGAGGCTCCACGGCCTAGGAGATTTTTCCCCACCCGGGGAAACTGTGCAGAAAACTCACTGCATAAGGTCCCCGCCTGGGGACAATTTTAGTGTAAGGAACTGGTTCAAACGAGAAAAAAGGCACAGCAGCATGGGTACTCATAGGAGAAGGCATCAAACATCAAAACTCCATGAAAACTCAACCGGAAGCTCTCAAATTCAAGGAACAACATCACACATACATACTCTAACATATATCTCAAGTTCAAGACATGAAATCAAGTAACTAACAAGAAGCCATTAAAGCACCTTCAAGCTCCATTAATGGAGTTTCAAGCAAGAGGTAACTAACAACTAAGATTTCAGTGAATAAACGAAGAGGAAGTTCGTGCAAGCAACATATATCAAAGTTGACTCAATTAAATCACATAAGAAGGCTTAGCGGCAAAATTTCACATTTTCACACTATACATTATCTCATGAAAGCCATAGATTCAAGCAGTAAAAACAAGATACAATAGGGGGAAATCGAAGCACTCGAAGAGGAGAAAACATTGCTTACCTTGGACCATTGATAGGGCGAGCGAAGAAGTCGAAACTTGAACTCGAAGGTGAGGATGGGAAAAAACCCTTTTCTTCTATTCTTTCTCTCTTTGGATCGTGTAGTGCAACAATGAGAGGATGAGGGAGTGTGGTTCGGTTCTTAGGGGGGGGGTGAGTGAAAAAAAAACCCGGTCTAGTTCGGTTCAAAGAGGGTTCCGTTCAACCGGTTTGAATTTAAATCGATAGAGGGTTCAAGTGGTTGTAGAAAAAGGCGAGACTAGTTCCATTGGACCCGAATCATCGAAGCAAATCCAATGGCGAAGTTAAAATTCGAATTCAAATTCCCGAACTCAGTTAGCCAATAAACGGCTCAAAAACCCTAATTCCAATTAGGTCTCTAAACTTCAAATAATTGAATTTTCGAGTCCAAACACGTATCAACTAAACTCTAAAGCAACACTTAACGTAAAATAGAATTTATATAGGAACGTTAGGTATGCTACACCACATAAATACCATTAAAACAATTAAATTACGTAACAAAACTCTCCCATGATGCCGCACCTGGATTGTCGAAGAGACGGGACGTCACATAAATTGGCAAGCCACTGCTCCCTCTGCAAAAGTAATCAAATAACCAGAAGTTGATTTTCTCGAATCCAAATCTCAAGCCAAATCTGAATCTGTATAGCTAAACAACATTGGTTTCTCAAACCCAAAACAAAGCCTCAAATCTGTAGTGCCGCAGAGATATCTCATAATCCATTTTACAGCATTCTAATGCTCTCTACCCGAATTTGAGAGAAACCTACTAACTGTGTCAACTGCATGAGCCAAATCCGATCTCGTACAAACCATGGGATATATCAAACTTCCAACCGCGGATGCATAGCGAACACCTTGCATGTCCTTTTTATCTTCTTCATTAGAAGGAGACTGTGCACTACTCAGCTTAAAATGTTCACCAAGAGGAGTATTTACAACTTTTGCTTTATCTATGTGAAATCTCTGAATGACCTTCTCAATATACTTCTCTTGAGACAACCATAATTTCTTGGCATTTTTATCATGAGAAATTCTCATGCTAAGAATGTACTTCGCTGTTCGTCCCAAATCTTTCATGGAAAAAGACTTGCTCAACTCATCCTTCAATCTGTCAATTCTAGAAGTACTATGACCAATAATGAGCATATAATCAACATAAAACAATAAAATGACAAAATCAACATCAGAGAATTTTTAAATGAATACTCAATGGTCAGCATTAGTGTTGCAGCATAACCAACTCAAACTTCTTATACCATTGCCTTGGAGATTGTTTTAACCATACAAGCTTTTCCTCAATCTGCATACAAAATTCTCTTTCCTTTTAACAACAAAACCCTCTGATTGCTCCATATAAATCTCATCTCCAAATCACTATGGGGGAAAGCAGTCATCACATTCATCTGTTCAACTTCTAAATCAAGATTAGCTGTTAAGCCCCAAACAAGACAGATTGACGATATTTTCACAACAGGTGAGAAAATCTCTTCAAAATCAATCCCTTTCTTTTGACTGAAGCCTTTAACAACTAATCTGACTTTGTATCTCGGTTGTGAAGTGTTCTCTTTTTGTTTCAACAGATAAATATATCGGTTCTTCAGAGCTTTTCTGCCTTCAGGTAACTTGACAAGGATAAAAATATGATTGTCATGTAAAGATTGCATCTCATCTTTCAATACTTCAAACCACTTTTTGCCTTAAACTCACTATCCATAGCCTCCTCATAACAATCAGGTTGTCCCCCATCTGTCAAAAGCACATACTCCCTAGATGAGTATCTAACAGATTACATTCTGTTCCTAGTAGATCTTCTGGGTTAGATTGAAGGTTGCTTAACAATTGGAGTATTTTCATCATTTTGAATTTCATGATCTTCCTCAGCATGATCATGATCAACCTCTATCTCCACATTATTTTGATTGTCTAACTCAACTGCATCAGGAAGATTCACAATAGGTTTGGGATCCAAATCTATCAAGTCGTCACCACCTCGAGACTCTAAAATACTTGCTTTACTGATGACTTCAATGATTTGATCCTCCATGAAGACTAAATCATGACTTTTAATAAGTTTCTTTTCAACTGGAACATAAAACCTATAACCAAATTCATCCTGACCATATCCAAGAAATATATATTATCTCTCGCTTTTGTGTCTAACTTAAACCTCTCATCCTTAGGTACATACATATAGGGATGCAAACAAGCCGAGCCGAGCCGAACCGAGCCTTGGTCTTTTTCATGGCTCTAGCTCGGCTCGACCAAGGCTTGGGGCTGGCTCGGCTCGGCTCAAGGCTCGGGGGAATTAATACTATTTTAAATTAAAAATTAGTTTTTTTAATAAATTAATATATTTTTATATATAATAAGATATATTAATTAAATATGTATACATATTTATAATAAATATATTATTTTTTTATTAATTTTATATAAAAATAAATATATCTATATATATAATAATATATATATATATAATTTTAAATATTATTTTTTAATTAAATATGTTGGCTCGCGAGCCGGACTCAAAAGGGGCTTGGCTTCGAGTTTGATCGCCAGGCTTACGAGCCAGCGCAGCTCATTTGCATCCCTAGCATAGAAGCTTTACAACCAAGATTAGATACTCAATTTTTTTCCATCCTTATTCTGGGGTTAAAGAAAAGGGCAGATTTCTTTTCAATTAAAGTAAAACGTAGATTATGAGTCTTTATTTTACTAAACCCACTTATTCTTGTAAAGTAAACTCACCTTAAGGGATTTCATTTTCTAAAATTGCAAATCAGGTCCCTCAAAATTAAAGTTATGCAACTAAGCCTTCAAGTTCCCAAACATACAAATTGACCCACATAATTTAAATTAAGAAGCAAATAGGCCCGACCATATTTTTCAAGCAAGTCCACACATTTTCACAATTGACATTTAAGGACAATTAACACAATTAAGGTACGTAATTCACGTATCGACAATTAAATCACGACATTGAATAAATTAAATACATGATTAAACACATAAGGCATAATTAAAATACGGTGTTAAGTTCTTAAAATTTTCAATTCTACCGTTGAGAGTATATTGCAATAATATTAAAAGTGCAATAATATACTTGTAGTGTTGGTTAATTACGTACTTAATTTGTATTTAAATTGAAATTTTATTATTTAATTTGATTTTATATTTTATTTAGAAATTGAAATAAAAATAGATATTTCATGCATATTTGTTGTTGGATGAAGAACTTTTATATTAATTTGAAATATTCTCTTGTGTATTTGTGGAACTATATTTAAATTTTAAGGAACTATTGTGTTATTTAGCACTGAGGAATTAAATGAAGAATTTTATTCTAAATATGAAATATTTACATTTGTATTTGTATAAATATATTTGAATTTTGAGGAATTTATTAGAGTTATTTAAACAAATGTTACAAATGTCGATGATCTCTTATACATCTACTTTAAACATAAATGAATAATATTTTAATATAAATATGCATTGTCCAATATCAAAAAAGTATATTAGGCATCGATAAATTTTAGGTTAAAAATTAGTTAATCATAAAAATATTAAAATATTATTAAATAGTATTATTTGTAAAAATTCAATTAAAATAAAATAAAATGGTAGATATATTCAATACTCATATACTTACATAGTTACATCTTGAACCCTGAACCCATCAGCTGAACCCTGAACCCCAAACCCCTTAACTCTGATGTGGCGATTGAAAATAACTTACGTACGTGGATATGCAATTTCCTTGTACCTTCTTCTTTCACAGTTTACTGTTCATCATATCTTTCTCTCTCTACATATTATTCTTTTTTCTATCTACATATATCATTTCTATATATATGTCCTACTTCCTACTAAATGTATGAACCACTTTCTCATTGTGGAACTCTGTGCCATGGATCGATCAAGAGCTTCCTTTTTACCCATCCGAAGAAGATCATCTTCTTATAGTCCCTTCACTCTCTTCATCAACATTGCATGCTATAACATTCTATTACCCCAAGAAAACATCCCTACTTCCCCACATGAACTCTACTTCTCACCTATTTCAATCTTTGTAGAACTTGTCATACTGAAATGTCAAGGAATGAATAATTCTTCGTTCGATACGCATCCCAAAACCATGACTGCTGCAGTCCTTTCTTTTCTGTTATTTTCCTACTGCTTAACTCGTTACTCTGCAGCATCCGACAGCATGAATCAGGCTGCGTGGCTGTTTTGGTCCTTGTGTTTGGTTTCTTTGGTGTCTCTTCTGTTGCCAGACTTTTTTAGGCCAATTCTGTTTGTGCTCTGTTTTCTGCTTCACTTTTTCGAGCTCGTGCATTCTTCTGGCCTGAGGATTTGGAGAGTGTTTGAAGAATGGTTGAATGTTCAGAGGATTCACATTATTGGGTTTTTCATTAGTCCAATCTTCAGAAACCGGATGCAGATTCCACCACGTCTTCCCGTTTAGAGACAAGAAGGGGAGGTGATGTTCTTCAAAAGCGTCTTAGGAGGTGACGTGTTTTTATTTGTATTTTTTGTTTTTTAGTTTATTTGCATGTATTTCGTTGTGATGTTGTAATCAGTGTAGTATACAGAAAGAGCAGAGACTTAGTAGCTTATACATAGTGAACTCTGTTCCAACTCTGCGCAGAAAAACTGGGGAGATGAGTAGATGAGAGCTCCCTAATATTTCCTTCGCAGTTCTTATGTCATAATTTATATTACTTTACCAACTCTCGTAATATTAAGAGGGTATTTGGTTAACTTATTTTAAATAGCTTATAGATTCTTACGACTTTTAAGATGTTTTTTAACGGGGAATTCCCGAAAACTCCCCAAATGATAAGTCCAATTCCTTTTAACTCTCCATTTTAAAAAATGATGTATTAAAACTCAAGAATCGCGTATCTAAAACCCCAAATGATGTATTTGAAATACAAGGAAAAAATCACGTATCTAAATCCCAGAATCGCGTATCTAAATCCCAGAATTGCGTATCTAAATCCCAGAATCGCGAATCTAAAACCCCAAATGATGTATTTGAAAATGGGGAGCTAAAAGGAACTTTTCAAACCCATGGGGAGTTTTCAAAAATTGCCCCTTTTTTTAATTTAGAAAACAAAAAATTTGATTAGAATCATAATTTTAAATAATTTAGGAAATATTAGTAATGAAAAATATAATTGCATTTTTATAATGATATCATACATTTCTTCAATATTCAAGTATAATCACCAAAAATAGCCAACAAAATAAAGATAATCCATAAGCAAAAACAAAATCACTTCGAGCATATTTTAATTGCATGTTATTATCGAACGTACAAAGTATTTTGGCCACCCGTTACCGAGACCTCACTTCGAGTATATTACAGTGACTAACACTACATGCCTAAAGCCGAAATATTATCAGGATTGAGAGTACAATGCTTGCTGAGATTTTATTCATTTTATATAGCAGTATAAAATGAATAATCTCAGCGGTCCAGTTCGATGTTTCTAATTCTATTGAAAATCATCAACGTGTTATAATCGGAATCACCATTCCCTATGACGAAAGACTAATCATCTTATATAACCACGTTATAGTCTTGATAAGAATATATTCTTATCTTACCGACTAGAACTTTAATGACATGTGATTTCAGTATTTAAAGTCTTTTCCTATGAAACACATTCCATATAAGAATACCACCACACGCCATTAATTATCAATATGTGAAATATTCACAACTTGCTGTAAATTCAGTTTAGTTAACTCAACAAATTGAATTTTCAGGACACTATTCCCAACATATATGAGTCCAAGAATGGGCCAATTTGGGGCCAAAACGGGGTAGGATAGGCATCCTGTACAAGTTGTTTGGTTCGGTGAAGTTTCAAAGGTCCAAACGGAATTAGAAAATTATGAGGCTTATTCGTTGGATCCGAATCATCGACACGAGTCCAACAGTGGTGTCGGAATTCGAATTTGAATTCCCTAGCTCAAGTTATGCCACCCGGAACCCAAGGTGCGCTAAATGCTCTTTAGGCCCTTAAATCCCGATATCACCAAAAGGGTCCAAGACCACGTCAAACAAGTTCAAAAACGTATACTAAGCATATAAACAAGTTTATAACTCACATATCTTATGCATATCACGTACTCACAAAATTCGGAATCGAATTCAAAGTCGAACAGTTCAAATTCGGAATCAAAGAGGCAAAATGTTCAAAGTTCAAGTACATAATCTCAAAATATGAGGTTTGTTTCATTGGATCCAAATCATCAAAACGAGTCCAACGGAAAAGAGGAATTCAAATCCGAATCTCGTAGCTCAAGTTATAGCTAAAAAACGAATCAAATAGGGTAAATGGGTCATATGGACTAAAATTTGCTTCGTCGGAGGTATAAACGGCATCGAAAAAATACGAGGTTTGTTTCATTGGATCCGAATCGTTAAAACGAGTCCAACCCCAAAGACGGAATTCAAATCCAAATCCCGTAGCTCAAGTTATAGCTGAAAAACAAGTCAAATAGAGTAAATGGGTCATATGGGCAAAAATTTGCTTCGTCGGAGGTTCAAACGGCATCGAAAAAATACGAGGTTTATTTCATTGGATCCGAATCATTAAAATGAGTTACGGGATTCGGATTCGAATTCTGTCATTGGGGTTGGACTCATTTTAACGATTCGGATCCAATGAAATAAACCTCGTATTTTTTCGATGCCGTTTGAACCTCCGACGAAGCAAATTTCTATCCATATGACCCATTTACCCTATTTGATTTGTTTTTCAGCTATAACTTGAGCTACGGGATTTGGATTTGAATTCCATCTTTGGAGTTGGGCTCGTTTTAACGATCCGGATCCAATGAAACAAACCTCGTATTTTTTCGATGCCGTTTAAACCTCCGACGAAGCAAATTTTAGTCCATATGACCCATTTACCCTATTTGATTCGTTTTTTAGCTATAACTTGAGCTACGAGATTCGGATTTGAATTCCTCTTTTTCGTTGGACTCGTTTTGACGATTTGGATCCAATGAAACAAACCTCATATTTTTTCGATGCCGTTTAAAACTCCGACGAAGCAAATTTCAATCCATATGACCCATTTACCCTATTTGATTCGTTTTTTAGCTATAACTTGAGCTACGGGATTCGGATCTCACCCGCAACTTGTATTAAAATTTTAATACTCCTCAAAGCGATATTATTTTATTAAATCGGAATAAAAATAATATTATTCTTGAAAATCTCTCATCATTTGCGCCCTTTGTTCTTTATGCCAGATTCCAAAATAATTGACAAACTAACCTAAAGTCATTAGAATATTAAAAAAAAAAAAATTTAATGTGGTCGCCATATCTTTAATAAGATATTAAAAAAATTCATTTGGTCGCCATATCATATGGCAAGCTTTAATAAAATATTAAAAAAAATTTTTTTTTTCATTGGGTCGCCATATTATTTGGCGACCCCGTTAAAAAAATAATAAAAAAATGAAAGAACGCCAAACCATTTGGCGTTCTATAACAAAATTTTAATCCGTTCACTTTCAATAACACTTTACGAATCCGGTTTAATTTAAATATTATTTATAAAAAATCCTCGTAATTTCAAATAAATTAGAGAAGTCGTACATTTTGTTTTTGCATGAAATTGACAGCCTCAACATCCTTTAGAATCTTTCCTAAGTGCTAACTAAATAATTGAGCATTTGAGCCCTCTGGACCAAACCCTCTTCGTAGAATTGTGTGCTTTCTTATGGGTCAAAACAGATATATTACTATTCCAAAAATAAATACACTCCTACCTATTACAATTCATATCGATCATTCTCAATCGATTTGACTATCTTAAATATTGAAGTACCAAAATGGGTTCAACCTCTATATTCTCACGTTTTTATATTTGAGCTCACATTTACTTATCCTTCCAGTTTTCAGGAGATTCAGGTCTTCCCCACAAATATAAATTCTTGGGTGATTCGAGAGTATACATCTGTCGTCACGTACAAATTCGAAAGTTCAATTCTAAAGCCCAATTCGAAATAAAAGACTCAATGAATAATTAATTATTAATTAGTCTATTAATTTTTTTGTTTATTTATGAAATAAATAAAAAATAATATCCTAATTTATTTATTTATGAAATAAAACATAATATTATAGTTTTTTTTTTTTATAAAACAAATAAATAAAAGATAATATGTTTAAGTTGTTAAGATAAGCTTCTTTAAAAAAAATATTAATTCAAAATAAAGTTTTAATTAATTGTCTCAATTATTAAAAACAAGAAATCAGGATTTTAAAAGAGATAAGAATGCTTGTCCGATAAGAATTGTTACTTCTCTTTTGAGTGAAAAACATCTTACCTCCCTTATAATAAATAATTCTCAAACTACCCTCTTAGGTAAAATTAAATAGCATCTAAACTACTAGTATTATTTTTTAAACAACATATTGTCTCCTTTCTAATTTTTTTGCGTTGATAAATAATAATTTTTTACTAAAGTACCCCCAAATATTTTAACACCATTTAGAAATTTATTTTTCTTTACCCTTTTTTTTTTTTTTCTTTCAACCAAAAACCCTAACTAAAATACTTGAAAGAAAGCTGAACGCCAGAAAAAATCTGCTTAAGGAAACAATCGATTGAAGTCAAAAATATGAAGAAAAGGCAAAATAGACTTTAAACTCATTCATTTAAATATGAAGGAGGGATAAAATAGATTTTAGACTAAAAAAAAAAAAAGTAAGAAAAAGTGAAATAAACGACGCATTCAAGGCGATCACTACTATGCGAGGGGCAAATATGCTTCTTTTTTAAAAATTTGAGGGGCTTTTATGCCATTTAAATTTTCAGGGGGAGGTAATTTGATAATTGTTTTTTTCACAAGGGGGCCCCGAGGTTTTTTTTTTTCCTTCTCTTTTTCCTAAGATCATTCTATCTAATGTTTTTCTTTAGGGGTTATGTGTAAATTTTCTCACACATCAATTTGTGTTTTGAAGGGAGAAAATTCTTGCTCTCAATTTCTCATTTTTTTATTTTTTTGTTCAATACACAAATTAGAGTACTGACATACTCGCTGATTTGATTTGAATCTAAGACTGATATAGATACATTCAAGAGGGTTTTAACTTTGGAGTCTCGGATAAAAGAATCGATCTGAAAACGAAACATTCATTACCGCTTGAAGAATATTTGAGTGCATCTCAAAACGTTTCAAGAAAGTTTCTAGTAAAATAAGTTGTTGAGAAACTTTCTGAGATGTCGTTTTGGAAAAAAAATTGCAAGCAAGCGATCCTCTTATTATAAAATTTTTAAAATTTCGCTGCATTTTGAACTCATTGTTTCAACATATATCAAAAGTTAAACCCACAATTGTTGAAGTAAATAAAAATAAATTGAATTGGATTTCACGCTCTAAGATTGAATTGAGATTTCACAACTCCAACATATGAAATTGAAACTCCAAGTTATGAAGTAAATGAAATTGAATTGAATTGGAATTCATGCTCCAAGTTAGACCACTAATTGTTCGGGTGCAGGAGGTGTGTTAACATTCTTGTAAATGAAGAAATTGAATTGAATTGGATTTCACGCTTCATGTTAGACTACCGATTATTCGAATGTGGGAGGTGTGTTTACATCTCACATTCTTATAAATGAAATTGAATTGGATTGGATTTCATGTTTTAGGTTACATTCTCGATTGTTCGAGTTTGGGCGTGCTGGAAGTGTATTAACATCCCACATTAAAAAAAAATAAATAAATAAATAAAATCATGTGCTTGTTAATACATGTTCGACAATGCTCAACTCATTAGCTAGCCAGGGCACAAACTTTCACACACCCAAAGTTCAAATGAGATTTTTACTTCTTAGAATTAAGAATGATCAAATTAATTAAGGGGTATTCATTGTTCGGTTTTTTGGCCGAATTAAAAATTCAGTTTGGTTAATCAAATTTTTGGCTTTTGAAAAATCTAAATCTAAATCGAACCGAACTTTCTTGATTAGGTTTCAGTTTTTGACCGAAAACCAAACTACATAAAATATTGAAAAACAAAAGAAAATCTGGAAAGCTTCAATCACAATTTTTAAGAATAGATTACACGCTCAACTTGGAGATCAGATTGGTCGCATGCCTTTTACATCTCTTATTGAATTTAATTCTCAAGAATATTTTGATAAATGAAAAGTATAATTTCTAAGAACTCCTTTAACAGCTTATTTTGTTTGGAAAAAATCCACATGGATTACCTCTGGACTCTGATCCTCTGAATCTTTGATGGAAAATGGACTTTATGGGAGGATTTCAGGAGAAGACTTATAGTGCCTAAGCCTTTGGTGCATAGGATTTGGACAAATTTGGGATAAATCCAACAGTGAAAAGAAAACAAAGGTCTACAAGAAAATTAGAATATCAATTAAGAAAAATTAGAAGAAATTTTTTTTTTTTTAAAAAGTAAATAGTTATTGGTATGTTTAACCGGACAATCGAACTTGATAACATCAAAAATCGCACGAGAGAATTGGAGGAGAAACAGAGAATTGGGGAAGAAACAGAGAATGAAGAAAAATGTATTCATTACTTGATCTGAAAATACACGTATGTACATGTGTATTTACAAGCTTGCTCAACCAGTGATGAGCTTACACGTGTCATGGGAGGTGTGACCTCAACCCGAATAGTTGGTTTAGTTAAGTTTCTATATTTGGTTTACTGTGACTTAATCTATCTCTAATACCCCCCCCCCCCCCCCCCCCCCCCCCGCGCGCAACGCGAGCGAGGATGTTGATCAAGCCAAGTTGGTCAAGGTGGTTGTGAAATGGGATATTACTCAGTGGCTTTGTGAATATATCAGCTGTCTGGGCAGATGTATGAAGTGGTAGAAGATGTATGATGCCTTTCTGGAGTTTTTCTCAAACGACATGACAATCTATCTCGATATGTTTGGTGCGCTCGTGGAATGTTGGATTTGCATCGATGTGGAGTGCGGACTTGTTATTACAGTAGATGACTGCTGGATTGGGGTCATACACGTACAAATCCTTTAAGAGGTACTTTATCCATTGAATTTCGCAAGTAGTGGCTGCTAGGGCCCTGTACTCAGCTTCGGAAGAGGATCTGGAGACCGTAGTTTGCTTTTTCGACTTCCAGCTTATTAGGGAATCGCCAAGAAAGACACAAAATCCAGTTATACTTTTTCTTGAATCTTTGCATCCAGCCCAATCTGAGTCACTAAAGGCTTTAATCGATGAATTCTTTGTTGCTGGGAAGAACAAACCTTGGCCTGGAGCGGTTTTGATGTAGCGAAGTATTCGTTGTGCAGCTTGATAATGTTGAACAGTTGGGCAGGCAAGGAATTGACTTAATTGTTGAACGCTGAATGAGATATCAGGGCGTGTTGTGCAGAGATACAATATTTTGCCAATGATCTTCCTGTATAATGCAATGTCTTCAAACTTTTGTCCTTCTGCTGTAATGTTGATGTTAGAATCCATAGGTGTTGATGCTGGTTTGGAAGCCAAGAGACCTGTATCAGCCAATAGGTCCAGGGCATATTTTCTTTGATTCATTGAGATACCATTCTTTGTTCTTGCAATCTCCAGACCTAAAAAGAACTTCAAGTTTCCCAGATCTTTAATCTTGAATAACTGATCCAGGAATGACTTTATTTGATTGATCTCACCTTGATCATTTCCTGCAAGAATTATGTCATCGACATAAACAAGTAAAGCTGTGAAAGATTTGTTTGAGGATTTAATGAAGAGGCTGTAATCAGATAATGACTGAGTATATCCTTGTGACATTAGAGAAGTAGATAATTTGGAAAACCATTGCCGAGATGCCTGTTTGAGGCCATAGAGAGATTTGGTCAGTTTACACACTTGATTAGGTCCTGCAGCTATGAATCCTTGAGGAAGAGTCATATTGACCTCTTCATCAAGCTCTCCATGAAGAAAAGCGTTGTTAACGTCCAATTGTTGTAATAACCAGTTATTTTGAGCAGCCAAAGCAAGAAGTAAACGAATTGTGGTGATTTTGGCAACAGGGCTAAACGTATCAAAGTAATCGAGGCCTTCAGTTTGTGTATAACCCTTTGCTACGAGCCTAGCTTTGTACCTTTCTATGCTACCATCTACCTTATGTTTGATTTTGTAGACCCATTTACAGCCTATGAGTTTCTTACCAGGTGGTAGATCTACAACTTCCCAAATCTTAGTGAGTTGCAAAACTTCAATCTCTTTATTCATAGCATCCTGCCATTCCTTATGCTTTATTGCTTGTTTATATGTCTTAGGCGCAATTTGAGTGGTCATGTTAAGAATGTAATGTTTATGGACAGGTGCTAGATTATCATAATTAAGCATAACAGATATAGGATAAGAAGGAGATACACCTGGAGATGCAGCAGTTGTGTTTATGAGATTGCAGTGGTAGTCCTGCAAGTATTGGGGGGCAGTCCTTGTTCTTGGAGGCCTTGTGGATTGTGGGACAGGAACTTCAGCTGGAATACAATTGTGTTGAGAATGCATAAGTGCAGAATCCATATTACTTCCTATAGGAACAGACACTTGAGATGTAGAGGAATCCTGTATATTAGAAAAATCTAATGACATAGAAATAGAGTCATCAGAGTATATAATGTCAGGATTATTGGGAAGAGGAATAGATGATGGATTATTGCTAGTTGTAGATGAAATGAATGGAAATGTAGTTTCAATGAAATGGACATTCTTGGAGACAAAAATTTCCAGAGAGTGTAAATCTTACAATATAAAACCTTTTGTACCCGGTTTATAACCAAGAAATATGCATTTCCTAGATCTAGGATCAAACTTAGATCTTTTAGCAGTGAGTGTGGAAGCAAATGTAAGGCATCCAAAGACTTTGATATCTGAAAAAGATGGCAAGTAACCATGAAGCAACTGAAAAGGTGTCTTATGCTGTAAAACTGGAGAAGGCAATCTATTAATCAAATAAACGACATGAATGATGCAATATGACCACAAGTGCTTTGGGATATTTGACTGGAATAACAGTGCTCGTGCAACAGACAATATGTGTTGGTGCTTCCTCTTAACAATACCATTATGCTGCGGTGTTTCAACACAGGAGGTCTGATGCACTATACCCTTGGAGCTATAGTACTCATTCATAAGAAACTCTGGACCATTGTCTGTTCTTATAATCTTAACTTTGGTGTTAAACTGAGTTTCAATCAGAGTAATAAAGGACTGAAGTTGCTGTCTGACCTCTGACTTTTGTTTGATAAGGATCACCCAAGTGAACCTGGAAAAATCATCTACAATGGTAATGAAGTATCTATGACCATGAATGAATGGAGTGGAGTATGGTCCCCATATATCCACATGAAAGAGATTAAAAGCAGCATTGGAAATAGTAGTGCTACAAGTAAATGGCAATCACTTTTGCTTAGCAAAATGACATATATCGCAATTGGAACAATTGTCTTTAAAGGAATGGAAGAATCAACAGAATGTAAAGCTTTTATTACAGAATCTAAAGCGTGTCCTAGTCTATAGTGCCATATATTTCCAGAACCAACAGAACAAGAAGATACATGATTAATACCAGAAGTTTTAGCATGAAAAGAGTAAGAGCCAAGTAACACATAGAGACCAGCACAAAAATCCTTGGGAAAAATAAAGCAGTAACCAGTAATTTTAGTCAACTGTGGGACAGAAAGCAAATTGAACTTAAAATTTGGAATGTAAAGCACATTCTCTAGAGTTAATGTATCAGATACTTTGTGTGACGCCCGGAGCGATGGGCCACCACATCCCCCGTACTTAAACCCGAACCCACATATGAAATGGATCTCCATACATGAGCCCCAAGTCTAAGCGAACGGTGACCTACACTCACACGCTAGGCTAAGCGGGGCTAAACAACACCAGAGCGCGCGAACAAACAAAACAGATATGCGGAAGCAATAAACAGGATCTAAAGAGCTCGACAAATACATATAAAATCATATACATGGCCTCACGGCCCAAAAGATCGAGTGTATGTAACCAAAAGTCCATGATTCTCCAAAAGATAAGTTAAGATAACAAATACATCAGAAGAGTAATCAAAAGGCAAGAAAATGAATGCAACTCGACCTAAACGGCTAAGTACGACTCGACTCGACGGACTTCCCCGTCTAGCTCGACACGCCTGAAAGGGAAAGGAGAGGGTCAGTCTCACAACTCGACTGAGTGAAGGGTTTAACACACCCACACTATAAATACGTAGAGAGCATAGCACAAATCAAAAGTGATAGTCATGAATCGAGGCTAGAGTTTTGCACACCAAAACCATTTCCCGAAATTAATATATAGTAAGAAAAGCATCTATCTCGATTCATAATTCATCAGTCAGAACATAATCAAAAGCCCGGCGAGAACGGACTATCCCTTACTCCTTTAACATAAATATCAAATCACAAAACCACCCTTACATCCATGGTGTGTCGGGAATCAAACCCTAACACCTACATTACCAAAAACATACGGGGTAGCTAACCCACGTTATGCCTTCCCCGGTTATCCACCGAAGGCTCAAGATATCACGCCTTCCCAACCTCCCTAGGTCGCGCGTGAATATCTCAAATGAGAACGTGCACAGGGGTAAACCCGGCGACCCCGTGGTCACCCCGGGCCATCCTTACCCACGTCTCTAGGGCCCACAAACCAAATCCCATCTTTCAGGGCGCACTCGCTCAACAGAACAAAACATACCAAAAAGGGATTCAAAATCAAGCTTATATATACTCGTATATATATCGTTTCCAAAAGACCAAAGTTATTTCATAAGATCATAAACATAATTTAAGCACTTGTATCTAAATATATATATACCATATACGCATTCAAGGGAAAATTCATCATATTATAGGCCATAGGGTATTTCAGCTAATAATTCCTAACCTCACCTTAACAAAAGAGGCAAAAGATAGGATCAAACGGCAACCGACCACCTAAGCTTCGGGCTCTTGCGCTACCGGAGGAGGCTCTGAAACACAAAAGAAAGCAAGACCCGAGACTTAGACTCAAATATGAACCAAATAGATGCTCGGCAATGCTTATGAATGCAAAGAATGCAAGTGGAATGCATAACACGTCAAATAAATCCTACCAAGTCTTATTCACGTAATTCATAGAAAATAAGGTCATAAATTCAAAACAAAGCATATAATGCGTAATATAACAAGCTAACATGGCATACACGTCATAAACGAAGAAAGAAAACCCAAGGAAAAACAACGAAGCGATAAAACGAGTAATTGCCGCCGCCATATTTTCAAATGACACGGCCGTGTTAGGTTTTAGTACAAAATGGACACGGCCGTGTCCGGTTTTATAAAAATAAATTGCTCCAAGTCGAGAGGCTGACACGGCCGTGTCCAAAACATGCACAAAGATGACACGGCCGTGTTGGCCTGTCGTCTTCGAAAAAAAATATCAGCAGCAACAGTAACTCTGCGGGAAAAACAGGGGAGGGAGCAGGGCAAGCACGCAACAACAACATGCAACCAAAACAAGCCACAAAACTCAAGTAATTCATGGCAAATCACTTCATAATCAACATGTAATCATCCAATCATCACAAAAACTCAATAATCAACATATAACTCAAGAATTCTCATGCAAGAATTTAAATCTCATCAATGGCAACTTCCACCATACTCAACCATATTCAAAAGCAAGGTTATATTTACATGTTAGGGCCATAAGGAATCACATATCTATCTTCAAATCAAAGGTTAACTCAATGAAACCAAGATGATCATCAAACCCTCATATAACAAGTCATGCTCTATATATCCACCTAACATAGCTCAAAACATAGAGTTAATAGCTTAAAATGACCATATAATCATGTATATATCAAATAATAGCTTACCCCTTGAAGAAGTTGGAAGAAAATGGAGATTAGAGCTCAAATTCTCCTTGGGGTGAATAGTGACGGGTTGAAGGGTTTAAGCTCTCAAAGTTGCTGCACCTTTTCCTTTCTTCCTTGTGTATACCGAGAATGGGAGAGGGAGGGATGAATATGATGAGTTTTGGTGGGTTGTGGGGCCAAGGTTGGGGTAATATACCAAGAATTGAGGGGCTAAAGTGCAAATAGGTGATAGGTGGTCATAAAAGAGCGAGGTAATTTTCCGGTCGGATTTCGGAGTACCAAATGAACTTAAAAGGTTATGAGGCTTAGTCCATCGAACCTGAATCATCGAAACGAGTTCAACGGAGGTGACGGAATTCGAATCCGAATTCCCGAGCTCAAATTACACATACCGGAACCCAAGGTGCGCTAAAAGCGTTTTAGCCTCCTTTAGGTTCCAAACAAAACAAATAATTCAAAAGCTCAACAAATAGAGTAAAAAACATACAACGAGAAAACCTGAATCAATCCATACAAAATACGTACATACTCAATTAAGAATCATTCAAATTCGTAAGAAATATTTAAAATAAGAAAATAAAAGAATAAAGAATAAAGAATATGAATTTAAATGATATAAATCGCGCACATACGTCATACCTGTACGGTCTGAAAGTCGGGGTGTCACACTTTGATAAAACCAGCTTTAGTTGCTGTGATTGAATCACCATTTAGTAATTTAACAGAGACAGGGGGAATACAAGTAACAACTTCAAACATAGATAAAGAGTGACAGATGTGATCAATAGCACCTGTATCCAAAACCCAAGCATCAGTGAATGTAGAACCCAATGACAAACAAAAGTTACTGAATCACACTCGGGGCTTCAAATCATTAGATGAAGTGGAAGCTGTGAAAATGTTATTAACATGATGAACAGGTTGATTGTCTGAAGTTGGAGATTGAAGAAGACTAACAAGTCTCTGAAACTGCTCTGTTGTGAGAGACACAGAACCTTGAGATTGAGAATGAGATTGCGGCAAATTAGGCACAGATAGAGTAACATCCTGAGGGATCAAATCATCAGGAGACTCTTCTTCTTGCTGAGTATTGTAAGAGTACAGTGCAGCAGCTACCGGATTCTTGAACTTAAAATTCGGAGGGAATCCATATTTTCTGTAACAAGTGGCCTCTGTATGATTAGGTCCACCACAGTGACGACATGCTTTACCAAAGACAACCGGTGCTTTGCCCTGAAACTTGGAAAAACCACGACCATAACCAGATTTAGAAGAACTAGCCTGCTGAGGTTTGAATGGCGGCTTCTTGTAGGATTGTACCGCAAAAGACCTATGATCTGACTCAGTCGAAAACTGGCGTTCTTGTTGAACAACCATGGAAAAAACCTTATTCAACGGAGGAAGCGGATCAATTAACATGGTTTGAGATCTGACACCAGAAAACTTGTCATTAAGCCCATTCAAGAAACGAATAACACAGTCATTCTGTTGGTAATATTTGAATGTATCAATACAGCCACAAGAACAACACAGAGTACAATTACAAGAAGGTAACCGACGAAAGTTGAAGAATTCATCCCAAAGAATCTTCAGTTTAGTAAAGTAATCAGAAACAGAGGAATCACCCTGCTTGACAGCATGTATCTCTTCCTGAAGCTCCGCAATACGAAATGCATTACCACGAGAGAAGCGATCTCGGAGATCAGCCCAAACCTCAGAGGCTTTATCCATCCAAAGAATGGATTGCCATATGGAAAGAGAAACCACACGGGAAATCCATGACAAAACCATAGTATTACATCGCACCCAAACCGGAAAAAGAGGATCAACACTGGAAGGTACCTGCAATTCGCCGGAGACATACGCGAATTTGTTCTTAGAAAGTAAGGCCATCTTCATAGCCCTCGCCCAGGTATGATAATTTGCGCCATCCAAGGGAGGTTGAACCAGAACGAGACCAGGACTCTCGTTCGCATGAAGAAAGAGAGGGTGAGAAGCAGTAAGCCTGGATTCCGCAGCAGCGATCGCATCAGCAGATGCCATAGATGATACAGAGATGGAACGCAGAAATCGCCCAGAAACTCAGGAAATTGAAATCAAAACCAAGGAAGAAATTATGCAGAAATCAACGAAAGAAAGAATCGATCAGCGGAAATCAATTAACTCAACTGATACCCTGATAACATCAGAAATCGCACGAGAGAATTGGAGGAGAAACAGAGAATTGGGGAAGAAAAAGAGAATGAAGAAAAATGTATTCATTACTTGATCTGAAAATACACGTATGTACAGGTGTATATACAAGCTTGCTCAACCAGTGATGAGCTTACACGTGTCATGGGAGGTGTGACCTCAACCCGAATTAGTTGGTTTAGTTAAGTTTCTATATTTGGTTTACTGTGACTTAATCTATCTCTAATAGAACTGAAAACCGAAAAACCAAGTTCTTAGAAAAGCCAAACCCAAAATCAAATCGAAATATGTTCGGTTCAATTTGATTCTGTTCAGTTCAACCAATTTTTGATTTGATTTTTAATTTTTGGCTTATTTTTTAACACTTTTATATTAATATTTCAACTTAAATTTATGTTTATTATTACATTATCATGTTACGGTGATATCAGCAATCCAATATTACTTCTTTTTTTTTTTTGGTTAGTTCAATCCAATATTAATTATTCATCTATCTCATTTTATTCTAATAAACAAAGTAATTATATTAATCAACCGACGCGCTTACTCTTTGTCGTTTACTACTCACGGGTCTGGAAAAAGGGTTTTACTTGCACTTTAGCCATTTTTACAGAAATCATCTTAAGCTTTCTTGTCGGAAAAAAGAAAACTAATTGTTGTCAATTGTAACCTCAATATGTTGTTTTCTACAATTAGCAGCTTAAAATATTGTACGTATAGGATAGTAATTACAAAAAAAAATCATGTTGATATTGTAATTGACAGCACTAAAATATTTATGTGGGAAGAGTATGCAGATATTTTATTGGGTTTTTTAATTATTTAAGTTCAACTACTCTTTTGTGACTTTTGGCAGGTAGAGAGGCAAGTGGTATAGTCTATCAAAAAACGTAAAAGAAACAAAGACGATCAAAACGTAGGTAAATTGCTATCAAGATTCAATTGTCAACTGTGCTGGGATGGGAGGGATGTGATGAAAAGTATACTGATGTTTCTGAGTTCACAAATTACTTGGGTGCTGATCATCCTCTGTCGTGGGTGAGACATGGGGGGAATAAACGTGTGTTCTGGTCGCCGGAGGCTTACCAGAAATCGCCAATTATCCAAAACAAGATCAAGACTTTGGTGAGCGAAGGAATATTTGAGAAATGCCTAATACAGTTTTGGGCACACCCATAGTGGTAGGAGATCGTTGCTACCTGAGGACTTCTGATCTGCCCTTTGCAGTTTATGATCTCTATAAAGGGATGTGTTGGTACAGGAAGCTTTGTATGGATGATGGAGATATAACTGTGGACGATGGAGCAAAAGAAGAGCAACTTGGAGCTGTGGGACTAGTCTCCTTAAATGGGTACCCCGAATCTAGCCTGATTTGAGGGTCTAATCCGCCAACGAACTTCCGCTCAAAGATTACGCTGCACATTGTGGTGCCACAGCATATCTGGTTCTGCCTGTCTTTGATTTATATAAAAAGGAATATCAAGGCGTGCTTGATTACTTAGATTTTCCTGGTGCGTCGATGGGGAATGCTTTCGAACATGTACAAATAGCACTACAGGTTCAGTTTTTTTTATGATTTTTCTATCTCGTTGTGTAGTCCACTATTCAAATTTAATTTTACTTGCAGTTGCAGCTTTGACGAATTCGGTTCTACGAAATAGTTTGTGCTGTACACATATAGATATGAGTATTGCATTCGTGTTTTTCAAAAAGTACATACTAATCATACATGTTTCGTGCAGAAAGCAGAGTGAAGAACCACTCACTTAAAGACGGTGCCCCAACTGCATATGGCACGAGCTGAAATTTGGAAAACGCTTCAAATGGCAATAGAGATGGTTCCCCAACTGCATATTGCACTAGTCTGGATCCCTTGCAAGCAATGTGCTAATACTACCACTGGTCTCTGCTGCATGGAACTAATTAGTTCTAGGCAAAGGAGTAGTTGCATAGATGGAGGTATGAATATTTATTTTGAAGCCAGTCAATTCCACCGTCAACAGCTACGAAAAGGAATAATAGCTAAAACGGTGATGGCCTCCTCAAATATTAAGTCCTGCTTTTGCCAAAATATATGTGATTTCAGTCGATCTGAAAACCCCTTGGCACATTATGCGAATAAAGCTAGGTATTCTTTCTGTTTTGCAATTTGTTTTGAAAGTCTGCACAACAGCGACGATCTCTATTATGTTGGGTTTTTTCTCCAACCGGGTAGTAGACATGATCTATGTGGTGTGTCCCTTTGTCACTTGCTAATTGGGGTAATGGAGATGAATCTCAAGAGTTTTAAGGTTATGTCATCAGATATGCTTGAAGTGCGTAAAGATATGACTTCTAATTCCATCGAATTAGTCCCTCATTAAAGGTCTGGAATTCTGGAAGGGGAGAAGCATCCATGTGTAAAAGAACCAAACATAAAGAGGAATAGGGGTTTGGAGATGTATCCATCAGAGTTGGAATTCGAAGTATACTTGCAGATGGAGGATCAGTTTCTTGCCTCAAATTTCAGGAAATATGTACAAGAACATGGCTCTCCTGGTGCCCAGAGACAGAAGAAGCATGTGAAAATGATGAAAACTACTCATTGCAAGAGAAGATTAAATGTTTACTGCCCAATTTGATGAAATCCTTTCCTTTCAGATCGTATTGTTGTCTGGTACAATTTTGGGAACCAGAAATGGATGAGTATAGCATTTCTTAGGAAGCAGACTATGAAACATCAGTATTTCGTGGATGAAGAAGAACTTGGTCCCATTGGACGTGTCTTCAGGGGTGGGCACCCTGAAATGACCCATGACTTCCTGCTCTACTTCACCACAGAGTTTCCACTTAAGGATGATGCTGTCTTTTTCCATAATAGAAGCTATATTTCTGTCCCTATTTTTAATCACCAACACAAATGTCATGGGGTACTTGAGTTCATTGGAATTGATGATGAATATACCCTCAAAGACATCCAAGAAGCAGTACAGGTATTTCTCAATCCCCTATATGTTGAGAGATGCAACTCCATTTAACAGACAAGATTGATCAAGTTTTGATATGACAATTATAACCAAACTATGTTAAATTTCCTGCAGGAAGCACATCTTAGTTCAACTCATATCAACAACGAGCCAATATTCTATGAAGGATGTGCTTTGAGTGAAATAAAAAGGGGCCTTCAACTAGTCTATAAGATTCCCCAACCACATGAAATGGAGGTTTGGGTCCCACACAAAAACTGTGCTAGCACCAACAATAGTCTCACGCGCATAAAACGAGTGGTCTCAGATTTTGATATGGTAGTCGAGTTTGATCTGGTCAAAACTGGAAAAGGGGTAGTCGGGACGGTATTTGTTGGAAATTCCATGTATTTGTTGGAAATTCCATGGATATGTAGAAGAAAAGGAGTGAAAGAGAATAACTATTCTGTAATGGTAATATGTATTCTCAATAATTCTAAAATACAAACTACGTAAATATTTATAACTACTAGTGAAACGAACGTGCGTTGCACATTTAACCTTTAGTTTATTTAAATAAGGTTGGTTATTATATTTATTAAATAAATTAAGGTACTAAAAGTAATAACATCATGTTTTTTTTTTTTTTTTTTTTCTCTCGATACTTGTTTAATCCAAGTTTTCCAAAGTTCGTGGAGTATATTTCACTAATAAAAAATTAAATTTTTCATGGGTGTTTTTCAATATCCTCCGTCATCCATTTCACCACCATGTTCGAATCAATCTCCACATTATTCTTTGAGAAGTGCCCTCTTCCAAGCTAATGTCAAATCCCTCATGTAAACCCAATAACTCTGCCACATTTATTGAATCTTTACGAAGATTCATAGTGTATCCTAGCACTCATCTTTCGTTATCACCTTGAATGACCTCCCTAACCCAATCCCTTCTCAAATTTATTCCACGACTACTCAACCAATATTTTATTTTGCTTGTGTCTTTTGTCCTTACTGATTAGTATTGAGGCATCAGATAACTCTTTTATGTGGCGAAAAATGACGCTCTTAGACTTCACAATATTCTGATAGCTCCACCAGATTCGTGCTCTAAAAATTTCAAAGCGTCAAAATTAAGATAATTCACTCTGAACATTCTGGTAATACGCCGCTTTGAATTTTGCTATTAAAGCTCTCTTTGAGCTCGTTCGACCCTCACAATCCACGAAGATCAGTCTATGCATTAACAATCTTTTCCCACACCCAGAGTGCCAACAGATGACTTCTCAACACGCGGTTCAGATCTTCACATCCTGTGCAACATGTAAATACATTACATCCCCCAAAATTCCAGTCATACTTCAGTACATTTATGAGCAAGCTATTTTGTTGGCAAAGCCACAAGAAAATTTTTAACTTCTAGGCCAAGGTGATTTTCAAGTCCATCTCCGATTTTCATATATGCCTCATCCTCCATAAACAGACTATACACCGTTTTATAGGAAAATTTATTGTTAACCGACCCAATACAGAGTTTCTAATCTCCATTATCATGCAGCGTAATTGGGACGCTAAGAATTTTAGTCATCTCTTTCTTGGGCAGTACTATTTTCAGCTTATTAAGGTTCTAGTTTTTATCCGTGCCAATGAAATTACATACCTAATTAAGTTCTTTATCCTTCTCATTAATGTTATCTGCAATGATTTTGGTGAGTTTTCCTTGTGATAATCATCTATCATTCCATAAAAACACCTACTCCATAAATGGTTCCACCAGCTGAGTGCTTCTATCAATCCCCTTCCATGTTCGAGAAGCTATAAGCTGAGGCTCGTGTCCAATGACACATAAGGTGCGAACAATACATGTGATTTGCTGAAGTTCAATTTGAGGCCCGATGTCTTGCAAAATAGCTCAACCATACAACGGATGCACATCGCTCCATCCATAGTAGATTTGCAAATCAAGTGAAAGATCTGAGGCTATTTCTGACATACCATAATTGACTTTCAATGTCCGATTGAAATAGCCTTCTCAATCATATATGAAATGCCCCAACCACACTTTAAATACATTTTGTTCCATCTACAGTAGTTTTAGCTCCTAATATTATATTGTTCGTAAAAAGCAAGTGTGAGATGTGATCTCTGACATACCTTAATTAGTTTCTAGTGTCTGGCTAAAATATCCTCCTAAATCATATACGTAAGTTGTTCCATGTAGAGTAAAAATAAATAAGGCGAGAGTGATTACCTTATCTAATGCCACACATCCATAGATCCTCGGTCGGTTTACTATTCCACAAAATCTCCGGTTGTATCCCCTCCATTTTGCTCTACTGATATTGATGATTTTTGTATGGAATTTGAAGAAAGTTAGATTTTCTTTAGAACATTTCACTGAGCTTTGTTGTATCCTTTTCAAGATTAAATTTCAGCACTATCCCCTTTTTTCCTTTCTTTGGAGTGATGTATCATTCATAACACTTTTTGAAACATCAAGATATTGTGATGGGTGTCTCGATCGAGAAAAACACTATTCTGGTTTGGGCTCATAATTTCTTTGATATACGGCTTAAACGGGGTATAATCATATTCGTGATCATTTTGAGCAATACGTTACACAACATAATGGGTCGAATCTCATTTAAATTTTCGGAGAATTAACTTTCAAAATCAGATAAATAAACGTCTGATAAGCCTTCTTGGGAGTTGATATCTCTCTATGCAATTATTGATGAACTTCACCACCGCGTCTCTTACTATATCCTAATAGGTTTGAAAAAAGTAGGCTCGAAATAATAGGTGATGTGGGGATTATAATGGATAGCGTTTTGTACAGGTGCATGCCACCTTATCGTTGGTGCAAGCTAATACCAATACTCATCACCTTTTTGATAGTATATCCACTGAATAGTTTGGTGTAGTACTCCCAAATGTGTGCTTTAGTTGGTCATTATTGGTTACTCATTCATCTTCTTGTTATGGTTGAGTGAAGTCTCTTTCTTCTCGTTATGGTTGAGAGATGAAAGAAACGTTTATATTTATCCCTAAATTGGAGTCAATTAATTCTCAAGTCTTAAAACTAAATAATCTATTCTTCTTGTAATAGTTAGTTATATTCTGTCATCAATTATTTCTCCAAATCTTTTGAATATTTACATTAATTTCTCATACATAATGCTCTAGAAATCTTTTATAATTTTTTTGTTTTCCGCTTTTTCGCACACATTGAAAGCTGTTCAATGATCATTGTTCTAGAGAAATGACCCAAAGTCCTATATTTAACACTTTGTCATGTCCTTTATCAATATATTTGTAAATTTCACAATTGTCACTCTAAGAAAATCCCGATGTTAATGTGAGAACTATAACTTAATAAGAGATATGGATTATAAGGTACTACAAATTGGTTATAAAGTTGTTTACTCCGATCTTGGACCATCAGTGCGATTCTTCTCCTTCCACAGATCGGATATCCATCTTTACCTTGCATTCTGTTTTCATAATATGAGCATGAGTAATGATATTTACATTCTCCATCCATCATACAAAAACTATTTAAGTTATTTCATCTACATGATTTATGCACCATGTGTTTTATAACTCACTCATAAAGTTGGGGATTCTTTTCCTAATAAAAAAATTTTACACAAAAAATTGATCAAGTTGATTGTGTGCTATAATTTTGTATTTTAACCCAAAAACTATCAAAATATGAGCATATGACAACCATTTTTTTTGAAACTTGATTGTATGAATATGTCCAACCACATTTTCAGAAATCTCCTTACTGAATAAGTGATATTTTAAATTTTGTAACTTTTCTCAAAAAATTTGTGACGTCTTTCAAATCATGATCACTAAATGATACAATTAACGACTGATCATTGAGTGACATCATTATTGAATCAAAATATTATTTGGGTTTGTCCTTAATTTGGTATGTGCGTCAATATACATCAAAATCAACTATTCTTTCTTTTAACTAACTTATTTTTATCTCTTTTTAATTCTCTATTTGTTATTGATCTTGCATTCCATTTTTTTATTTATATTTCTCTAACGAACATTATTTAAGATTTATATTAATATTTTACTATTTATTTTATATATATAGTAGAAATAATTAAAAGATTAAATTAATATAAAAAACTCAAGGAATGTTTAATTGAACGCCATAAAAATAATTTATAAAATTAAATTATATCTTATTTTTACATGCACACATATTAAGTTTCCTTAGAATTCTTAATTTAAAGTAACTTTGGTCTGACGATCTGCAATTCTAAATTGTGGTATATATTAAATGTAAAAAATCAGAAACCTTATTTATACTATTTAATATATATAGACTATGTTAATTATCCTATCTAAATAACATTTACACATTTAATTTATATTTTATTATATAAACTAATGAAATATTATATTGTTAAATATATTTAGATAATTATAATTATATTAATATTAGTTAATTGAAAATTATTTTATATAAATTATTTAATTATATTATTTTGATAATTAGATATGTTTATAAAATTATAATATGATTATAATTAAAGAAAGTTTATGAACTTAGATAATTAGAATTATGGAGTTATATAATTAGAATTACATTAGGATTGATTTATTGAAACTTATCTTATTTAATTCATTCAATTTAGAACATATTTTATTTTACTTAATTAACAAATTTTATTAAAATTATAAAGTGAATTAATTTAATGTTTTCCAATTCGTTAGATATATCTTATTATAACATTTTAAATTATAGAGTTTTAAATTAAAAAATAGACAACTTATATTATAAGTTTTGAATACAATTAACTAATATATTAATAGGGTTAATTACAGATAGCTCCCACGGGAGTATTAGAAACTATAACTTGTGATCCTCTTAGTCAAACAATTACACATATACCCATTAAGGAGTTTGAAAATTACACAAAACACCCATGAATTAATGTTCTTTTAAATATTTTATGACATCATCAAAATTTTAACTTGATTTCCCTATTTTGACCCTTCATTTAGTATATATTTGAATTAGTATTGAAAATTTAAATTTAATAAATTAAATCATTAATTAATATAAAATAATATGATTTTGTCATTTTAAATATAAATTATATATATAGAAAATCTAAATTTAATGGGTTAAATATAATATTAGAAAACGTAATATATATATCTTTTTCTTTTCGCTTAAGCTCCCCCGGTTTGGGGGATTAATTGATTAGAAACCCGAGAACCGTAATCTTATATATATATATATATATATATATATATATATAATAATGTAATATTTATATATGTTATATATCATACATATTACATATCAGTATGTATGAATATATATGTATATTGGCGTGTTATATATATATACTTATGAATGAATATATGTATTGTCGTGCGGTGGTGGTGTAATTAATATATATATACATAAATATTACTTTACTATATATATTTATTATATATTATAACTCTATATAACATCATTTTCTAAATATTATATTTAACCCATTAAATTCATATTTATTATATATAATTTAATATTTGAAATGATAAAGCATATCATCTCATATTAATTAATGATTTAATTTATTAAATTTAGATTTTTAATACCAATCTAGATATAGTTAGGAATAATTATTAAAATAAAAATTGTTATACTAAATGAATGGGTAAAATAGGGAAATCAAGTAAAAGTTTGATGATGTCATCAAAAATTTAAAAGAACCCTAATTTATGGGTGTTTTGTGTAACTTTCAAACTCCTCAATGGGTGTATATGTAATTGTTTGACTAAGAGGATCACAAATTGTAATTTTTAATACTCCCATGGGGCCTATATATAATTAACCCTATATTAATATTAAAACAGTCCACTTATTGCAAGATATTTTCAGATACCCACTAAACTTTAGTCCGTTCAACTGGATGAGAGAAGCTAAATTTCTTAAATAAGATTGGGATTCGAATTTTGGCAATTGAGTAAAATACCAATAAACCCTCATCCCATAATTACATGAGTCAATAAACACTCATCCCATTAAGGAAAATTCTTGAATGAGCCGGGTGTGGGTCCCAATTCCTACACCCGGCTCTAATAGATGCTTAAAAAAAAAATAAAAAAAAAATATTTTTTTTTAATCATATATTAGAGTCGGATGTAGGAATTGGGGTCCACACCCGGCTCATGCAAGAATTTCCCTCCCATTAACTGGACAAACACCGGGCGCCCAAAACTGTATATGGCGTCTGTCAAATACTAAACTCAATAAAGTCTTGATCTTCTCTTGGATCATTGGTGATTTCTCGTAAGCTTCCGCCGCCCAGAACACCCATTTCACCTCAACTTGCTCCCACGACAAAGGATCACCGGCGCCCAAGTAATTTCAAATTTGTAAACTCAGAAACATCAGTATAACTTTCACCATAGCCCTCCAATCCCATCTCTGTTGACAAGTCATGTTCCTCCGCCATTCTCTCTCTTTCTCTCTCTCGGCTAAATGAATTTAGAAACTAAATATTTTAACTTTTTGATAGCAAAGAATTGCTTCACTTTACCTACTTTTGATAATCTTTTTTTATTCTACTTTTTTGATAGTTTAGTCCATAACGATAACGATTGCTTCTCTAGCTGGCTGCGAAAAAATTAGCATTCTTATTGAACTTCACGAAATAAAAAACTTAGAACTTTCCGACTGTAAAAAGATGGGTTGTAGTTGCATACATCCTCAGTCCTTAGGAATTAACACGGTGTTTGTTTGCTTATGGAGTTATGGTGTACAAGTGTATCCGTGTAGGCATATATTTGCAGGATTTAAAACTTTGCAAGTTTAAACTTTTAATTTCCATATTTCATAAGCCGCAGGGGAAAAAAATAAATAGATAATAGGGAAAATCTTTGAATAGTACCAAAAAGTTGAAAAAATTCATTTTAGGTCCCCAGTTTTGAAAAAGTTCCCATTCAATCCCCAATTGAAAAATAAAATTCCTTTTAGGTCCCCACAAATAGTACATGTTCGTACATTGTCTTTAGGAATTGCGTACAATTTTTAGGGAATTGCGTATAAAAATCCCGCAATCTCGTATATACGAGATTCCGGGATTTATATACGCAATTCCCTAAAAATTGTACGCAATTCCTGAATTATTATACAACCTTGGAGAGTGAAAAGAAATTTTATTTTTCAATTGGGGAGTGAACAGGAATTTTTTCAAAATAGGGGAGTGAAAAGGAAATTCAGTTTACACTTGGGGATTTTTGAGGAATTGTCCGTAGATAATATCAATATAATAAACCTTTTAAATTTAATTTAGACTAACAAGGTGCATGTGCATTACACATGTAATACCGTAAAATTTAATTGAATGTGGACGAATAAGATTAATATTTAAAAGTTAATTGATTATCAATTAACAAATAAGATCGATATGTAAAAGAATAATATTAACTTTACCAAAAGAGACTGAAACCGCAGCCCCTTCTCCACCCCATCAAAAAAAATCAAAATTTTAAATCACGATTTTACTTATTATTTATAATTTGTGTAATTGCATAATAATAATTGTAATGATTATCTTTTAAATTTAGGTCTTGATTTTGATTGTTTTTTTTTTTTTAAGTATTTGTACTTTTCAGTGTACTAATTTATTCAGGCCTTTTTGAGCTTTATAGGGATAAAAATGTTATATGGACAATTTTTGTTTGTTTACTTCATAAATATTACGATTAGTTCATGCAATGTAATTTAATTGTATTTTTTTTTCTTCTTTATCTTTTTTATAATTATTTGTTTGTATGAAAATATTTATCTCTATATTTGATACTTATAATATTTAAATATTACTTATGTATTTCAAAATTTTCGATATTTAAGATTGTACCTGTGTTAGTCATTCTATTTTTATTTAGTATGTTTCTTTTCCATTTATTTTATAGTTGCAGCAAAATTGATGAGAGGTTTGTAAGATTTATATATATAATTATCTTTCAGATTTCATTTAAAAATTTAATGAATTAGTTTAGATATCTGATGGTGCAGGAATCTCGTTTCCTAAATGCAACAACACTTTAGTATTTATATGAAGAGGGAAAGACCATCACAGGCGTGAATGCCTCAGGAACTGGGTTTCCTTGTGAGCGTGGGTTCTTCCAGCTAGGATAACACCAAGAGTGCTAGGAGTAATGATGATGCAACTGTGGTGAGGTTGATGAAAAGCTTGAGAAGTTCAGTAGGAATGCCCAGAACGATGCAGTGTGTGTATGGAAGATGACTTGGGGGAGAATGCATGAGTTCTCCTCTATTTATATGTTAGGGATGGGGGTAAATGGGTAAATTGACCATGTGGTCCCAAACCTGTGTAGCCCTAACACGCGTCAGCCTTTGGTGGGGTGAGAATGACATCCTAGAAAAGGAGACGGCCTGTCAGGTGCACTGTGCACTGTACCTTTGTGTCAAAGGTTGTTGACGAGGGTAGAGTGGGATGAGGGACTAATGTCCTCTTCTGAAGGCGAGAATCCATCGTATGAGGGGTAGACTCATTCACGAGCGTTGATGACGCTCGGAGAATCCACGGATGAGCACCCCACGAGAGATGATCTTTGAGCGACAAGATCCCGAGCGTCAACATGGGACCCCCATGTAGGTGCTTCCCTGTGAAGGGTGACCCTGAGGGCCGAGATGCGAGCGCCAGACTCGTCGTATCTGAACTTTTACTGAGAAAATCGTCCGAGGCTTGACGGTCCATTCTAGCTTGCCAATGAGCGGGCTGGGAAGGCCCACGAGCCCGTCTAGGCGAGCGTCAGGGGCCTAGTCAGCATCATGCTGACACGTGGACGGCTCTGATTCGAGAGTGATTTTAGGCCTCATCATTTTGCCCCCCAAATTCTGTAGTATCGCTCCGAGCGTACTGTAGAATTTATAAAGAAGGAGCCTTGAATTTCGAATATCCGAGGACCAGGCCATAACCAGCGAGGAGACTGTTGGCCTTCTGTAACGGATACAAACTGACACCGCATTAAATGCTGTCAAGTCCGTATTTAATGCTGAGTGGGAACGTGGGCGCGTGTACTCCGGGAGGTGTGAGGCGGTTACCAAAAGTGGGGGGATTTCCTAGGCGGGAATGATTGCGTTTTGAATTTTCAGCCCTAATCCATGTAAATTCTTCCCTATAAATAGGGGCTTGCAGGGCTTTGGGACCTTTTTCACGCATTCAACCTCTTTCAAGCACATACGCAGCAAGAAATCTCTGTCTGTTCTACAGATTCCGGCGAACTTCTTCTCTTCAAGTTTTAGGTAAAAATTCCCTTCCCCTCTTCTTATCTTCCCCGTGCTAACATTAGTTTTAGGTTGTGTGAGTGAATCCCTTGAGTGAAGAGCCACTGTCCACCATCGTACTTATTTCAGAAATATTCTCCCTCTTTAAGTTCTCTGTTAGAAATCCTGTTTTCCAAAGTTGAAAAGTGAACATGGCCGGAAATCAAGCTGACGATTACGTAAGGGAGATTGAGGAGATGTCGGTGGGGAGTTCTTCCCCTCATGGCGATGTCCCCGTAGCCGTTCCTCTAATTAGGGCGCACCCAGATGGAGATATTCCCATGGCCATATCGGTGGCCCAGGCTCCGGTTGACGCAGGGGAGGAAGAAGTGAACGCTGCCGTTCAAGGGATGAACGAGCGTGCCCCCGTTGGGACGGACGATCTCTTTGAGGAGATGCACAATGTAATGGAGATGCAGAGACAAGGGGAGAGAGTATTCCCTGTTTTGAATAGCGCCGTGAGACCCCAAGATCACAGGATCACAGTGGCCATGGCTGCTCCCGAGGGTGAAGCGGGACCATCCGGGCGTCCATTCGAGGCTGAACCTTCCAGAAGGCGTCAGAGGAGAGGCAAAGAGCCTGCCACTCGAGTAAGGCAAGACAACCGCCATCAAACTGACAGGTCTCCGGATGAGATTGAGAGTATCCTGACCCTCGGCGATTTGGAGGAGTTGAGGGCGAAGGCGTATTGGGATGAAGTCGTGTCTCCTATGAGACTTCCTGAGGAAGGAGAAAGGGTCAATCGACCACCGCCTGGGATGATGACGGTCTACTGGGACGCAATTCTTGCCGGCGGTCTGAGGTTTCCAATCGCTCACGACGCCGTCATCATTTACCATCATCTAGGGCTTTGCCCTTCACAAATTCTACCCAATGGCATAGCCCTAATCAACACGTTCATAATAACGATGAGGGCCCTGGGCAAAGCACCCTCGATAATCAATTTTGACAGCTTGATCCAAGTAGCCCGCTCGCCACGCTCGTCGCCTACAGATGGATTTTACTACGCCCAGGCCAAATCAGGCTTCAAGATGATAGATTCCCCATCTTCCTCATATGGCGAGCACTGGAAGGAAAAATACTTTTTCGTAGGGGCTCCCGGGGGAATTTTCGGAGTTCACCGGCAATGGATGATTCATGGCGAGGGTCCATTGATTAGGGAAAGGATGAGGAACAAGGATTTTGAGGAGTGGGCGATGGGGTTAGCCCTCGAGATGAGGGCTGAAAAGAAGTGGATTAAGGCGGATACACTGGTGAAGAACGAAAAGATATTGTTCCGCTACGGATTATCTTGCCCCCCTGACATGATACTCAACCCGCCTACTGACATCATGACCCTCGACGGTTAGATTCTAGGAACTAACATCTCTAACTTTTAGAATAGCTCTCTGACTTACAGTTATCAATGTTTTCTTGTTTATACAATTCAAACAACCGATCTTCTGACCCTCGTTCCCCTTCCCTTGCAGGTATCCAAATACTTTCGCAAGGCATGAATGCTGAAGCCCTTTCACGCATGCTGGGTGCCCAGGGGCCCGCAGTTGACCCTCAACAGCCGCAACCGCAGCAAAACCGCCCTCCAAATGCCCCGAGGGCGAGAGTAAACCGCCGAGCAGCGGGCCGAGGGCAAGACAATGCTCGTGGGGGCGCGGGAAATGAGGTTCCCCCCAGGGGCCCTATCGAGGATCTAACTCTGGAGGGTACCCACGAGGCCACTCCTCCGCCGGCGGCCCCAGTGGGCCCAATTTCCCTCAGTTCAAGCGGGTCAAGGAACCGCTCGGGTGAGCCTGTCCGGATTCACGAAATTCTCCGGGCCGACCGCTAGGGGAAAAGAAAAAGGATGCCGGACTCCCTCCCTATTTCTGGCAAGGGAAAAGAGGTGGTCGTGGGCCACCGTGGAGAGGGCAGTGACACTTCATCGTCTGAAGATGAAGAATTCTGGAAGATAGGATGTAAGGGTGACTCCCGTTATAAGCGGCAGCGGACTGAGGGCCCCGTGCTCCTGAAAAAGAGCGCTTACTCTGTCAACCTTGTCTCCGACATCGTTGGGAAACTCCAATTTTCCGGCGATCATGACAAGCTGAACAATCATGACGCCGCTCGCGTTGCTGATGATGCATGCCACGTTCTTATGACGGTACGTTTGTACTCCCCTTTATCAAATCTTCCTTTCTTCCTTCCACGTTCGGATTATGACCCTCGTTTACGGCTTCTCAGGAGGTAATTCCGAGGTTAAAAAACTTGCAAGGGCGAGCGCAAGCATATTCTGAGCGTAAAGCCAAATACAAGAAGTTGCTGCGCATTTCAGACCCCGTCCAACTGCAGGAGGACTACAACAATATCAGCGCTCAGCTCAATTCCGCCAATGCTGAAAACGCTCAGATGAAGGAAAATCTGAAGAAATCTGATGACGCCTTTCTGGCCTTAAATGAGCGTCACAAGAAACTGAAGGATGAGCGAGACCAGTTGAGGGCTCAAAATGTGGAACTGGGTGAGCAATTAGCGGAGAGCACTCGCCAGAACGAGGCAGCCAACAAGGCCTTCGCTGATTTGCAAGGCAAAATACAGGGCTTGGAGGCGAAGGTCTCTTGGGAGGCGGTGAAGAAGTTCGTGCGCTCCAAGGCCTTTGTGTTCGCGGCCAACATTCAGTGCTTTGATAATGCTCGACGCTTCTTCCATAAAGCGATTGGGCAGATGGTGAGGTTGGGACTGGCCCCGGAAAGCGCTCGATCCGACGCTCGTCTGCGCATGGACCTTGATGAGAATTGCGAGCCAATGGTCCAGGAGGAGGATCCCGCGGATACTCTGGCGGAGCATGAGTATCAGGAGTTGGTGGAAACACTGCAGAGGGAGTTTATAGCTGCCAACAGGGTAGCTCCCGAGCCTCTCCTGATAGAAGATGAGGGCACTGTCATGGACGTTGTAGATGCTGAGGAACCCGGTGAGGCCCAAACTTCCGATGCTAATGTGTTGGCCCCGGTTCCCCTTGCAACAGCCCCTCCCGAGCCTGACGCTCCGGCCCAATAGAACTCCCATGGCTACCATCCTCTTACCCTTGTTCGTTCGAATGTCTCTTTCCATTTATGAACAATTTTCATTCTTGTATTTAATCCTTCAGTTAGTTCTTGAGTATTTTGGATCCTTTATGTCACTTTCTGATATATTTGAACTTCTTTTTCAATGCTCGAATGTCTGAATGTTGTCTTATTTGCTTTTAAATGATGAATGACGTTATTCCATTGCGCTCACCGCTTTCATATTGATAACTGCTGTTTGAGCGTTTGAGATGAGTGTGTAAGTAGGCCAGGGCGTCTTTTACGACGGTCCTCTGACACTCATCACCATGCACACCAAGCTTAGATGCTCGCGGCGTTAGGCGGATGGCTTATTGCAAGTACGGGCGCGAGGGTGACCCTTAGGAGGGTTCCCTGGCCACAATAGAAATGAACAGTGGATTTGAACTCAGAAAACCTTTGAGGAAATACAGGCGCGAGGGTGATCCTTATGAATGTTCCCTGGCTGTATTCTCCTTGAGGCTTGAATTTGAACTTAGGAAATCCCTAAAGATTTAGCTGAGTGTCTGCCTTAAACATTTGGCCTGTAGGATTGGCTTAGTAGGGGTTAAAACGAGCGTAGCCGTAGTGTTAGTGGCATCCACTATTTACGAGCGTGCTCTTATCCGATTGGATGAGGGTCACAGGGGGTTCTTACGAGCACGAGCTGGAGCGGTGAACACTCAGCCGGAGTAAGTTGAGCGCTGCGCTCCCCCTTGTCCGACGCGCTTATTTTTAGGATTTATTCTTACGAATCGCACAAACTGTTATAGCTTTGGAACGATTGGAACATGGCGTAGGCTTTTCGACGTGGGGGATGCTCGTCACGGAGTAAGCCTTTTTCGCTCGAATCATTAGATCAGATAAGAAAGCAAGTAAAAAATTAAGAATTAAATACTTACTGGTATATAGATGCATTTTTGGAAATGATTACAACATGCTTTCCGTCAAAGGGAAGCCTTTCACGCCACAAACGGGCCATTACAAAGAAACTGATGTCTACACGTAGAACCTTCTGAGGTTACATGCATTCCATGGCCTAGGGAGTCGCTCGCCTTGCAAAGTTTCCAATAGGTAGGTGTTGTTTGCTCGTACCTGGATGACTTTGAAGGGGCCTTCCCAATTAGGGTCCAACTTACCTACGTGTTTGGAGACTTCAACTTTTTTGAGGACTAATTCCCCTAGCTGGAAAGTCCTTTCTTTAACACGTTTGTTGTACTGGCGAGCAACGGTTGCTTTGTATTTGTGGATACGTGCCCAAGCAGCATTCCTTTTCTCATCCAGCAAATCTAATTCGAGCGCCCGATTGGCCTCGTTGGCGGCAGGCTCGAAATAGGCAACGCGTGCGGATTCTTGCGCAATTTCCGCAGGTATCATGGCCTCAGAGCCGTACACGAGGGAATAAGGGGTTTCCCCCGTTGCCGCTCGCGGCGTAGTACGGTACGCCCACAGAGCTCCCTGAAGTTCTTCAGCCCATTCTCCCTTCTTACTCTCGAGCATCGTTTTCAGATGCTGGAGTATGGTTCGGTTGGTCACTTCTGCTTGACCATTGGCTTGGGGATGACCTACGGAAGTGAATCGCTGTTCGATCCCTAATTCATAGCACCAATCCCGCGTGTCCGCAGCGATAAACTGGGAACCGTTATCCGAGATGAGCACCCTCGGGATGCCGTATCTGCAGATGATATTTTTCCAAATGAAATCCCTCACAACTTTGAACGTTATCTTGGCGACCGCTTCTGCCTCAGCCCACTTGGTGAAGTAATCCACAGCAAGTATTACAAACTTCTTTTGCCCGACCGCCATGGGGAGAGGCCCCACGATATCAATGCCCCATTGATCAAAAGGCCATGAAACATCAATAGGAATCATCTGGGCTGCCGGTAACTGAGGAGTGTTGGAATGGAACTGGCACTTGGGACATTTCTTGGAATATTTAATGGCATCTTGCAATACCGAGGGCCAATAAAATCCACTCCTTAAGATTTTCTTCGCCAAGACTCGTCCGCCCGAGTGGTTCCCACAACTTCCACTGTGTACATGCTCTAAAACTTCTTTAGCCTGCGAGGGTCTCAAACATCTCAACGGTGGGCCCTGGAAGGATCGCTTGAATAATCTACCCTCATTATCCAATGAGAAACGAGGGGCCTTGCTTTTGATCTTCCGAGCCTCAACCTTGTCGCTCGGGCATGTTCCATCCCGGAGGAATCTGACAATTTCATCAAGCCAGCAAGGCTCGGAGGGGTCAATCATGTGCACTTCTTTCGAAGGTTCGTCTTTACTTACCAGTGGTTCCTCCGTTCTCAGAAATGTAACAGCGCGTTCACTATGGCCATCCAAGGCAGACGCAAACTTTGATAGAGCGTCAGCATGTTCGTTTTCTGCCCTCGGAATTTGCAAAAGATGGAATTCCTTGAACTTGGCTATCTCTTCCCTGGCGCTCGATAGATACTGTGCCATGGTGGCTTCTCGAGCCTCATAACTACCATCAATTTGACTTGCGATCAACTGCGAATCAACGTACGCTGTGACACGAGTGGCCCCATTTTGGAGTGCAATCCTGAGCCCTTGGATGAGGGCCTCATACTCAGCTTCGTTGTTGGTGACTGGAAACGCCAGCTTGATTGCGTAGTCAACTTCTGCCCCGAGGGGATCCCTGAGGGTCACCCCGGCTCCTCCCCCATGAGAGGTCGAGGAGCCATCCGTATGCAAAAGCCATAAACCCTCATCCGCTGATGGCACAGTCTCCAAATTGAAACGTTCGACCAACAAATCGGCTACTGCCTGAGCCTGTATGGCTGTACGGGGCTCGAAGGAGATATCAAACTGACTAAGCTCAATCGCCCATTTAATTAATCTTCCCGAAACATCCGGCTTAGATAACACTTGTTTGAGTGGTTGATCGGTGAGCACTGTGATGGAGTGAGCCTGAAAGTATGGCCTCAGCCTTCGGGATGCGTTAACGAGCGCAAAGGCAAATTTCTCAATTTCCATGTATCTTTTCTCGGCTCCCTGTAGAGTCTTGCTCAGGTAATACACCGGCATATGCTTACGCTCGCGGATTGCTACGAGGACAGCGCTCGTGGCTTCCAAAGAAACTGATAGATAGATAAACAGGTTTTCCCCCGGGACTGGTTTGGTCAGCAAAGGCGCGCTCGTCAGGTACTGTTTCATGCTCTGCAAGGCCTTTTCGCAATCCTCGTTCCAGGTAAAGTTACGAGCGTTGCGCAAAATTTTAAAGAAGGGCAGATTCCGGTCCGCTGAGTTGGAGATGAACCTATTTAGTGAAATGATCTTTCCCACGAGCACCTGGACCTCTCTCAGATTGCGAGGGGAGGGTATATCCAGGATCGCTTTAATCTTCTCGGGGTTAGCCTCGATGCCACGTTGGCTGACCATGTATCCCAGGAATTTTCCGCCTCGAACGCCAAAGGTGCATTTTGATGGGTTCAACTTCATCCCGTAGCGACGAAGGATGTCGAAAGTCTGCTTGAGATCCTCCAGATGGGAGCGTCGGCGCTCACTCTTGACTATCATGTCGTCTACATATACCTCCATAGATTTTCCAATTTCACTCTCAAACATCCTATTGACGAGCCGCTGATAGGTCGCTCCCGCGTTTTTGAGCCCAAATGGCATGACTTTGAAACAATAAACACCCAAATGCACAATAAACGAAGTTTTGGGGCGATCCTCGGGCGCCATAAAGATTTGATAATATCCTTGAAAGGCGTCCATCATACTCATGAGTTCACACCCAGCTGTAGAATCTACCAACTGATCAATCCTCGGAAGCGGATAATGGTCTTTGGGGCACGCTTTGTTGAGGTCCGTAAAGTCGTTGCACATACGCCACTTATTGGCGCTTTTTGGAACGAGCACCACATTACAGAGCCACTCGGGATATTGGATTTCTTCTATGTACTGAGCATCAAGCAACTTACCAACCTCTTCTTCGATAACCCGTTTCCTAAAGCCATGAACGTCCCTCTTCTTCTGCTTGATGGGCTTGAAGGTTGGATCCACGTTCAGTCTGTGGACAATGACACTCGGATCAATACCGGTGAGGTCGGAAGCCTTCCAGGCAAAGACATCAATATTGTCTCGCAAGAAATCAATCATCATAATCTGGGAAGGGCCATCGAGGCTGGAACCGATCTGCATGATCTTGTCGGGATTCCCGGGTTCCAATTCGATGGTCAAGAAGTTTTCTGTGGGCTCCACTCTTATTTCAGGCCTCGGTAATTCGAGCGTCCTTTTCTTTCCTGTGATCCTTTCGTCAGTATCCCCCGAGGACGGCTGACCCTCGCCTTCCTCGGAAGACATCCCAACCTCGCCGGGGGGTGGGTTGCCAACACCCTTGGATTTATCCGTGGCCTTCTTCTTATTCTTCTTCTTATAGAGTTTGGCCCTCTTGCGCTCGGGGCCATCTTCATCCAGCTTGGGGAAGTCAACAGACTTTTTGGTGGAGCCCACCTGGGTGGGTTGTTTTGGCTTGTGGCTTCGAAGGGAAAGTACATAACATTCCCAAGCTTCTTTCACATTGCATAGTACCTCACCGGTTCCCTCGGGAGTGGGAAATTTAACCTTTTGATGATAGGTGGAAATTATCGCTTTGAAGTCGACGAGGGCTGGTCGCCCAATGATGATGTTGTATGGTAGATCCACTTCGACCACCACGTAAAGAACATTCAAAGTCTTTCGCTGTGGGGCGCGACCGAAGGAGGTGGCCAAGCGAATCTGTCCGCGAGGGACGATCTCGGAACCTCCAAACCCTACGAGGGCAGTTCTGAGAGGTTCGAGGGGGATGTTTGTTATGTTCATTTTTTGAAACGTGGAGTAAGGCAAAACATTCACGGAGCTTCCACTATCAATTAGGACCCTCTTTACAACATGGTTGTGAACATCTAAGCTAACCACCATGGGGCAGTCAGAGGTTTCACCGACCCCATGGGGCGTTACAATGTGCTCTAAGTCCTTTTCTGTGAAACCTACGCTTTCATCCCCACCCGAGCGTGATGATTTATCAACAGAGAGTACAGGCTGGGACCGAGAAGACTTCTGGTCATAACTCCGGATGTAGCGGCGCCGGGAGGCGTTAGAGTCACCCCCCGAGGGTCCGCCAGCAATCATGTGAATAACCGCGAAAGGCTGGTTCTCCATGTCAGATGACTTTCCTTTTCCACGGTCACTGGGCTCGGTGTGATAGTGTCGGGGACTTCGCGAGCGTGAACGACTTCTCCCCCTGGCGCGCGCTCGCTCTGCACAATGCTCATCGTAACGTTCCAACACCTTAACAAACTCTTTAAGATGCCCTCCTGCGATCAGCCTCTGAATTTCACTCTCGAGCTGCCGGCACTCATTGGTATCGTGCCCTTTCTGCTTGTGAAAAGCGCAATACTTTCCCGAGCGCTTCTGGGCCTCGGTTTCCCTCAGCTTCGACGGCCTTTTGAACAGCTTTTTGTCCGCCATAGCATACACCTCAGCCATAGGGCGGTTGAGAGGGACTCGCTCGAATTTTCGAGGCGGAGAGGCGTTCCTCCGAGCAGCAATGGGACTGCGGCGACGGCCCCGGCTTGAATCTCCTCTGTCTTCATTGGCTTTATTGGGGCGGTGGGTGTTCGCCATCTTCTGATCCCTCGCAAGATACATATCCTCGAGGGTGAAATACGAGTCAGCGATGTCCCTTATCTCCATCAGCGAGCGGGGCTTTTTCTTGGCCACTTCTTCCACAAATTCTTTGCTGACGTAGTGCTTCATGTTTATAGCTCCAAAAAGAACATGCCTCAAGAAATCCATCGAGGGCTTTTCCACTAACAAGATCTCCTTGTTAAACCTTCCCATGAAAGACCGAAGGGACTCATTCGGGCCCTGGACCAAGCTGTACAGGGCTGTTGCGGCTGGAGCCGGTGCTTTTAGGGAGTTGAAGTGGCTGATGAAGGCGTCTGTTAAGTCATAATATCCCCGAATCGAGCGCGGGGGGAGTTTTTTGTACCAATCTTGGGCCATTCCAGTGAGGGAGGTGACGAACACCTTGGCCCAATAGTTGTCGGGGTGATCATATAAATGCATCAAATGTACGAAATGATCCAGATGCTCGGCTGGATTAGTGGTTCCATCGTACCTATTGACAGACGAGGGGATCTTGCCCTTCCCTGCGCGAGTCATCAGCACCTCCTCAACGAGGGGGGAATCGCCCGCCATGATCCTGTAATCTCGCTCGTCGGGATCTTCATAGCTGGCTTCTCTCCTTCGGCGGGACACTGGGCTGCGTGGTCGTCGAGCGTCTCTCGCCTTGGACCTCTCGCCCCCATCGCGGGAAGCGTGAGACCGCGCTCGAGAGAGCTGCTCTACCACGTTCTGGAGCCCTCGGATTTGGTCTTGTACTGCTGCTAACTGAGGGTCACCGACATTTCTGCGGTTTGCCCTCCCTGTGGCCCTTGATTGGACCTCTTCATTATCTACGGCCGCCTCATTTCGAGGGGCCCCTTCATTCCCTCCAACTGGTCGCTCTTGCGGGACCCTCGGTGGGGCTTCATTTCCTTGATTCGGTGGTGGGGGAGGTTGCTGTGCCCTTAGTGCATTTTGGGCCATCGTTAAAGGATGCGCTGGGAGCCCGCCAAGTGGTGGGACCAGACGGGCGCCGGCCTGCAAGGGAAAATACGCGGCCATGAAATGCTCCCAGGCATTCTGAACGGCCTGGCTCTCACACTGCGCATACAGCGCCTGAAGTTGCTGGGTTGTAACTTGGGGCATCTCCACCCCTTGTATCTCTCTTGGTAACGATGTGGGGAGATTCAGAGTCCCCACCTGGTAAGGCTGGATCGCCGGCAACATCCCGGGCATCATCCCAGGCTGCAGGAATGGGTATCCCGGAGGAGGCATAGCCATGGGATACATCCCGGTGTGAGGGTAGGAAGCGTGGGCAGTGGGAGCCGCTGGCGGAGTAACGGTACTGGGCCCTCCATCAGTATTTTCACCTAATGGGAGAGTTGCCCTTACCTGCTCTGTGTTCTCGCCCCCGTTTCCGGCGGCTGGAGGGTTTGCTTCTCCGGCGGGGATGTTACCTTCTGCGTTCTCCTCGTTAGCGGGGGGAAGGGCGCCTTTCTCTCCAATTCTTCCAGATCTCGTTGCCGTTACCATGACTACAGACTTGGGTGTTACTCTTCAACTAGCTTTTGAAAGAAGAAACTGGTTATACCAAAGATGGTGGTGATGGTTTCCCACAGACGGCGCCAAAAATGATGGTGCAGGAATCTCGTTTCCTAAATGCAACAACACTTTAGTATTTATATGAAGAGGGAAAGACCATCACAGGCGTGAATGCCTCAGGAACTGGGTTTCCTTGTGAGCGTGGGTTCTTCCAGCTAGGATAACACCAAGAGTGCTAGGAGTAATGATGATGCAACTGTGGTGAGGTTGATGAAAAGCTTGAGAAGTTCAGTAGGAATGCCCAGAACGATGCAGTGTGTGTATGGAAGATGACTTGGGGGAGAATGCATGAGTTCTCCTCTATTTATATGTTAGGGATGGGGGTAAATGGGTAAATTGACCATGTGGTCCCAAACCTGTGTAGCCCTAACACGCGTCAGCCTTTGGTGGGGTGAGAATGACATCCTAGAAAAGGAGACGGCGTGTCAGGTGCACTGTGCACTGTACCTTTGTGTCAGAGGTTGTTGACGAGGGTAGAGTGGGATGAGGGACTAATGTCCTCTTCTGAAGGCGAGAATCCATCGTATGAGGGGTAGACTCATTCACGAGCGTTGATGACGCTCGGAGAATCCACGGATGAGCACCCCACGAGAGATGATCTTTGAGCGACAAGATCCCGAGCGTCAACATGGGACCCCCATATAGGTGCTTCCCTGTGAAGGGTGACCCTGAGGGCCGAGATGCGAGCGCCAGACTCGTCGTATCTGAACTTTTACTGAGAAAATCGTCCGAGGCTTGACGGTCCATTCTAGCTTGCCAATGAGCGGGCTGGGAAGGCCCACGAGCCCGTCTAGGCGAGCGTCAGGGGCCTAGTCAGCATCATGCTGACACGTGGACGGCTCTGATTCGAGAGTGATTTTTAGGCCTCATCAATATCCTTCCAAACAGGCAGGGACGAAGCCAGGATTTCAGGTAAGGGGGGCGAAAATTTAAAAAATATATAATTTTTTTAAAAATAAATATTATTTTATTAAAAATAAAAATATTATTTTATTAAAAAATATTATTTTATTCGATATATATAAATAAAATAAATATAACTTAAAACTCTAAATTTCTTTTACTCATAGTGCCTATATAAATAAAAAAATATATGGATTAATCTCAATTTAACATGATTCAAAACAAAATAATAAAATCAAATAACAAAACAACATAAAGAAATAAAATGTCATTTATCTTTAGTCACATAAAATTACAATAATTACTTAAAATAAACATACTGAACTACAATTAACAAATTTATTATAAATATTATCCACAATAAAAGAAAATTTAAAATTAGATACAATCTTTTAACTAAATAATTTATCCATTATAAAGGAAAAACTAAAATTAACACAGTTATGTTCATAATAAAAGACAAACTAAAATTATTATTTAGATACAATCTTTTAACAAAATCAATACGGTTATGTTCATAATAAAAGACAAACTAAAATTAGTATTTAGATACAATCTTTTAGCTAAATAATCTATGCATAATAAAAACTAAAATTAACACAGTTATAAAGAAACCATATTTTTTTAATATGCAGAACTCATATCAACACTAAAACGCAGTATATTATCTAAAATCGGTTATCTTTATATTGTCAGAAAAAAATATAATATTTTCTCAAAATATAGAACTCTGTACCAATACTAAATTATTGAAAATTAAACACAGAGTTATCTATTATCTTTAATCTATTCTGAAGAGATACAATCTTTTTTCAAAATATTGAACTAATTTACAATTAACAAATTAATCATAAAGTTTATCTAAATAATTTATTCATAATAAAACTAATAAACTATAAAAGAAAAACCAAAATTAAATATAAGATATTAGTACCTTTTTGCATAAGTTGAGACTAGACCAGCTTCTTTTTTCCACAATTTGAAGATTAGAAAAATATGAGTTCTAAGTTGATGAGAAGACTCAAGAGAAAGAGAGGAATAAAAAACTAAGGAAGAAGACGTATTTTAGATAAAAAAAGAAAAAAAAGAAAATTGATTTGAGATTTCAAAAAGAAAATCAAAAGTGTAGTCTTACTCAAGGGAAAGATAGGAAGAAAAAACTTAGGAAGACGACCTAATTTAGATAAAGAGAGAGAAAAAAAAAATTGATTTGAGATTTCTAAAAGAAGATCAAAAGCCGTAGTCTTGGGTAAAAGAGAGAAAAAGAAAATTAATTAGAGATTTTCAAAAGAAGTTCAAAACATTTTTATTGGGATTGAGAAAAGAATTCGTATTACATTAAACTAATACTAAAAATTAAATTAATCTAAAAATAAATTTTAACTATCATTATTGGTGAGTTGTAATTTTATTGGGGAAGGGGGGGGCAAATTTATAAATTAAGGGGGGCGAAATAATAAAAATTTTAAAATTTATATACAATGCAACCACCCTTCCCTAAGCCCGAACAATTCAGCAATGGTTATTAGATTTTACTTTGTAGAATAAAGAGGAGAAGCGAATTAGTTATGCAGTATTTTATTTTAACATTTAAAATGCAAATTGTAGCCTAAATTGTTCACAAAGCCCAAACACCGAGCCCAGTTTCCAGCACACAAAGTTTTATCATATTGGCCCAAAAACAAATAATTATAGAATCATGATTTCATTTAGGCAATTTAGTAAAATATCAATCATTAAACCCTCATCCCATTAATTGGACACACACCCTAATACAATTCTTGCTATTTGCTTTCCCATTAAGTACAATAATTTTAAAAGGTTATGGAACAGATCGTCTAAAATGAAAGTATGGGAACAACCCGACCTAAGGCCCAAAAAACCGGGGATTTGTGTAATTAACCCTTTATGGGACAATTTTGAAAGGTTTGTGTTTTTATTAAAATCTTGAGCAAATTACACTTTTTTTCCACATATGATTAGGCCTTTTCCAAATTTAAAAAGACAATCATAATTATTTTAATTTACCTGTGACATTTTCACCAATTATCAAAGAGATTCTCAAACAACGAATGATAACATAACTTCTCAAATCCAACTGAAACAGATTTAGCAGCTAGGGTTGGGGATATTAAAAGGTTCGGCCCATTTTTGATTTTTTTAAAAATAAGTTTAGCTAAATAACCTCTTGATAAAAGTTTAAAACAAATAAAATTATCTGGCAAGAACTGGAAAATAGTATAATTATGACATAAGAAAAGCGAGGGAAACTATAACAGAGTCGTTATCTCCCCTGTTTTTCAGCTTAGGAGCAGAGCACATTCGTTATAGGAACAGAGTCTCTGCTCTTTCACACTAATTACGAGCTTCAAGAAAGATGGTCTGCTTAACAAATTACAACGAAATTCATGCAAATAAACTTTAAAAGTTACAAAAAGATACAAGAAGTGGAGCATCACTTCCCCTTCTTCTTTCTAAACGGGAAGAAGTGGTGGAATCTAAATCCGGCTAGTGAAGATTGGATTATTGAAGAACCCAATAATGTGAATTCTCCAAACATTCAACCATTCTTCGAAGACTCTCCAAAACCTCATGCCAAAAGAATGGAAAAACTCGAAAATGGGAGGTACTAAACAGAGCACATACAGAATTGGCACAAAAGAGTTTGGCAATAGAAGAGACACCAACAAAACCAAAGAAAACGACCAAGACAGCAAGACAGCCCGATTCATGCTGTAAAATCTTGTGCAGTAGGAAAATAACAGGATAGAAAGGACTGCAGCAGTCATGGTTTTGGGATGCGTATCGAACGGAGATTTATCCATTCCTTGACATTTCAGCATCACAAGTTCTATGAAGATTGAAATAGGTGAAAAGTAGAGTTCATGTGGGAATATAGGAATGTACTGTTGGAGGAATAGGAGGTTATGGCGAGCAATGTTGATGAAGAGAGTGAAGGGACTAAAAGAAGAGGATCTTGTTCGGATGGGGAGAAGAGGAGCTCTTGATCGATGATTAACACCATCCATGGCAGAGAGCTTAATAATGAGAAAGGGTTGCATAAATTTGGTAAGAAATATGATATATATATAGAGAGAGAGAGAGAGAAAACTAGGCTAGCAGAGGCAGGAGGAAATTGCAATACCCAGATAAAGTCAGCTCAATGACAAAGTTCCTTCTTTGTTTTCTCATGACTTCTCAAGGGCCAAATCCCAAAGGGTTCGGTTCAAAGGGTGCATTACTATTTTCCATTTCTTTCCGATTGTGACATGGCAAATTAAAATACTAAAATAGGTCATCATTTATTATATGCAATAATAAAGTATTGGGTGTTGGTGGGATTTCAGGTGACCAATTGTAGGTACTTCTAATAATCCACGATCTCTAAATGTATTATTTTATCGTATTGTCATGGGTCGAATCTAGTTTGAACCTGATTAAATTTTACTAATTGAGGACGTAAGCTAAATTAGTCGAATCTTGTTAGATTTTGGTCTCGTTTCCTTTTTCCCTTTTAATAGCCTTATTTTTGGGTTATATTTTAGTTATTATTTTGTCTAAATAACTGAGTTTTCTTGTTATAATTTTAGGCATTATAGTTCTAAATATTATTTCGTTCTTCCGCAACAAGTGATATCAGAGCCAAAGATGTCGGGGTATGCTTTGGGTTGCAGCTTAGTTGATCTTCCACATCAAAAACGGAGAGAGAGGACCCAGTGGGCATTGCGCATCGCGGGCTTGGTTGGCATCGCACATCAGTAGGCTCACTTGTCATTACGCATTGGTGGCTATTGAAAGAAAGGTGTAGCAGAAATGACAAAGGAAGAGATCTCGCCTGAAGAAGCAACTAAAGCGGCTTCCAGCTCATTTTGGCATATGACAAAGCAAAGTTCTAGACGCTCTAATGTTGTTGGGATCGCTTCCAGAGGAGTTCAAGTTCCATGAGACAACCCTACTCTATGTGAATGGAAGATGAGTGAGATCAAAGTCGAAGAGTAGAGTTGCAAAAGACGTAGGTATCTTTTGTCACGAGAAAGGACAATGAAAGAAAGACTATCCAAAGTTGAAGAAAAGAAAGATTCCCCAAGATGCCAATGTAGCCGAATGAAAAAGCGACGCAGAGTCAGGTGTTTCTTTAGTGACTTCACCTTCAATGCCAAGTTCATAAGAGTGGATATTGGATTCTGGTTGTACCTACCAGATGTCTCCCGTTCGACAATGGTTCTTCGGTCTTGAAGAATTCGATGGAGAAGCTATTTACGTGGGTAATGATCAGACATGTAAAAAGTTAGGATATGTTCAATAAAGCTACGGAATCACGATGGATCCACAAGAATACTGAAAGATGTTCGATACGTGCCCAACTTGAAGAAGAATCTCTTTTTTTTTTTCGGTCTTTGGAGTCAAAGGGCCTAGTTGTGACGATACGAGATAAAGCTCTTAAAGTAACATCGAGAGCACTTGTAATGTTGAAAGGTAGGAAGAACAACTTGTAATGTTCTCGGAGCACTTGTAATGTTCTCGGAACAGACAACTATGAAGAATACAAGAGCGATCCATTCTAGAAGATATGCCAAGAACACAATAGAGTTCGTCACTTCACAGTAAAAAAAACACCACAACAGAATGGGGTGTCTAAGCATATGAACGGGACATTATTAGAGAAAGTTCGTTATATGTTGTCTAATGCTGGATTAGACAGGAAGTTTTGGGCTGAGGCAGTGATATACGCTGAACATTTCGTTAGTCGTTTGCCAATCTACAATAGGTGGGAAGAATCTTTTGGAGGTTTGGTCCAAAAAGTCTATAACAGATTATGACTCTTTACATGTGTTTGGTTCTACTGCATATTATCATGTGAATGAATCAAAGTTGAATAATTGAGCAAGAAAGACGCTTTTTATGGTCTTCAACGCTGGGGTTAAGAGATATCGTCTTTGGTCTCTAGGTAAAGAAGACAATAAGCAAGGATGTTACCTTCAATGAATCTGCCATGTTGAAGAAGGTAACTCATGAAGGGATTGATGGCACTCCGAAATAGATGGAGTTTGAGAAGATAGTGGTGAGTTTAGCGAAAAACGCTATCAGTGATTCTTCTACGGCAGGAGAAGAGTCGAATGAGGATGAGGTTACTACCCAAGAATCTCAATAACAGCTAGAGCCAATTGCAATTAGAAGGAAGAGACGATAAATTCAGAAACCAACTTGACAACATGGTAGCAGATGCACTTCTCGTAGTTGATGATATTCTTTCCAAATTTTCAGAAGCTATCTGGAGCTCAGAAAATAACAGATGGAAGTATGCAATGGAAGAAGAGATGTAGTCTCTTTAGAAGAACAAGATGTGGAGGTTGGCTGTAGCACCCGGAACGGTAGGCACCACATCCCCCGCACTATAGCCCCAATCCACATATGAAATGGACTATCCATACATGAACCAAAGCTACAGCGAACGGGAGACAATAAAATGACTCAAGGCTAGGCGGGTACCCTCAATTTAAAACCAACCAATAATCAAGTCAGAGTATTAAAAAGCGGAAGCAATAACATTCATTCGATACGTATAGATACCATATTTATTTATTTACATATAGGTACCAACAATCACACTATCAATATATTATCATCTCCCCACAAAATAGATAATAAGACCTGATACAAAATATCCCAAGCTATACATGACAAAATGTGGGAATGAAGTGTGCTAGACCCAAATAAACGACCACTAGACTCTACAATCCCGCCTAGCACTCCCTGCAAAACAACTGAAAAGTTGAGGTGTCAGTCCAACTCGGACTGAGCGAGGGGTATAAATAATTATAAGCGCACAAACATGCAAGTTATACTCTCGGGTAATAATCTTTGAAAAACAATACAATTTAATAGAATAAAAGAGAATACTATCGCCCGAGGATACAACTAATTCAATTTCAATTGACCAATTCAATACAATCAATTCAATACAATCAATTTGTGGCCCGGCGAGTGGGGCAATTCTCCAACCTTACACCGACCGTGTACAATCAATCAATCAATGAATCATTAGGTGATTAGGTGATCAGGCAATTTATTACTGTGCACAATTAGCAATTTCAATGACACCTTCTTCCTCCGGGTGATGGTGGGATTGCAAGGCCCCACCATCCAATCAATCTGGGCAGAGGGTACATGAATCCCTAAGCCCGGAACTCCTTCCTCCCCTAATCTCCTAGGGGGTTCGGGGGTCATCCCAATTTGGTGAGAATAGCTCTCGAGTTACCCGTCAGCCCATGCTTCCCCGGTTGGCTCGAGACACTACCCTCGGGCCCACAGTGCAATACAATACTCGCCCAATCAATCAATCAATTCCTTCAATAGTTCGATAAATCATTTGAAAACCAATCTCTTTTGAAAACTATAATTATATAGATAGGTTTTTGGCTTAAAATTTCACATAGGGTTATACGGGTCCTATGTATCTAAAATTAAACCTCACCTGAACGACCCAAAAATATCCAAGGAAACAGCTCACGGGGCCTGCTCCTCGTCACCAGGAAGCTGGTCTGTGCAAGAAAGACAATTGTCCGTGAAACACAACTCAAAATGTACCAAATATGACGAACGGCGAAATGCAACGAGACGACGGGAAAAATACAATGTACCATAAAAATATCACGTTTCAACATGTAAACAATCATATAATAGCAATTAAGGGTCAAAGAAATGATTGGAGGATGATGATGAAAATTTAATTTTATGCAGTAGCTTTTGCTCTGCAGTCGCCGTGGGAACGGCCGTTCCGGCCTTCCTTTGAAAATGGGAAGGGCCGTTCCCATGGCCATCAGAGACGCGCCAGCGTTTTTAATTTAAAACGCGTTTTGGGGCTGGGAACGGCCCTTCCGGCTTAAAGGCCAAAATGGGAACGACCGTTCCCAATCTCGCTGGCTAAAGCTGACTCAGCATCATGGGAACGGCCGTTCCAGTTTTGAACTGGGGCTGGGAAGGGCCGTTCCCAGAATACGTGAGCTGCTGTAAATGCAGAACAGAACAGAGTAACACGAAGCAACAACCAACAATCACCAAAAATGGATTCAAGCCAAGTTCAAAGGCATATATTTGATGCAATACCAATGCTAGCATACATATAAATCATTAACAACTCATAAAAACACAAATTCCATGCTAGATCATCAATAATCCATAAACCCAAACCCATACACTCATCCAAGTTTTAAGTCCATAAACCACAAAATATATGCATCAATCTTGAGCTTAATGATCACATACATATTTCCAACAATCAATACTCAATTTATCCAACATATAATCAAACCCTATTTATGCCAATTCTTCATGAAAATCATCAAAGTCCCAAAATTACCTTAAATGCAAGAAAAGATGAAGAGATGATGTTGAAGATGCTTCTATGATCACAAAACCCACAAAAATTTGCTTGAATGGATGAAATCTCCCTCTTCTCTTCCTAGGGTTTGGTTCGGTTGAGCAATGGAAAAAGATGGAGCAAGTTTGTAATGTTTGTATGAAGAAAGAAGCAAATGGTACGTGATGTTGCTGATCAAGAAGGAGAAGAGATGGCCAATTTGCAATTAAATCCTTCCACTTGTTAAGTTATGCAATCAAGTCCATTCCCAAAATTAGATGATCAATGTGGTCCAATGCAATTAGATCCCATATTCATGAAAATGATCAATTAAGGCCATAAAAGACGTAAATCACGTTCGGGAAAACAATTCACATTGCAATCACGTTCAATTTATACGATAAATATGATATGATATGAATTTTCAATAAAATGTCAAGAATATAATTTTATAAAAATGATGTCATGCTATGGAAATTAAAGAAATGAACAATTAAAATAAAATATATCCCTCAAACGCACACGTGTCGTTCATACCTGAACTGCCGAAAGCTGGGGCGTTACAATCCTCCCTCCTTAAAAGAATCTGGTCCCCAGATTCACTGATCGGAAGGGAACAACTCTGGATGGAACCGTTTCATCTTGTCTTCAGTTTCCCACGTGGCTTCTTCGGTCTTGTCACTTCTCCAAAGAACCTTAACTATGGGAATCCTCCGGTTTCTTAATTCCTGAAACTTCTTATCCAAAATCTTAACCGGCTTCTGAACAAAGGTAAGGTTCGGTTCCAATTCCACTTCTTCAACAGGAATGATCTCGGTTTCATCGGGGTAGTATTTCCTCAGCTGAGACACGTGAAATATATTATGAATCCCCGTAAGGCTCGGTGGTAGGTCCAATCTGTAGGCAACTTCTCCAACTCTTTCCAAAATCTCATAAGGACCTAAGTAACGAGGTTTAAGCTTACCTCCTTTCCCAATCCGAGCAAATCCTTTACGTGGAGACGCCTTCAAGAATACCCGGTCTCCAACCTCAAACTCGAGATCCCTTCTGCGACGATCGGCGTAGCTCTTCTGTCTGTCTTGAGCTGATTTCATCCGTTGTTTTATTAATTGGACTTTCTCAATCATAGCTTCAACGGCCTTAGAAGGTTTTTCCCACTTCTCACCTTTCTTAACACCTTCCTGCTTAGTCCATTTCCACTCTTCTAAGTCAAAGAACAACGGAGAACGACACTTCCGACCATAAAGTAGCTCATACGGCGCCATTCCAATTGAAGCCTGAAAGCTGTTGTTGTACGCAAACTCAATTAAAGGTAGCTGGTCATGCCAAGAAGACTGAAAATCCAAGGAACAAGCTCGAAGCAAATCCTCGAGATACCTTATTAATCTCTCGGACTGACCATCTGTCTGAGGATGAAAAGCTGTACTAAACTAGAGCTTCGTACCCAAAACTTCTTGCAATTCACGCCACAACTTCGAGGTAAACCGTGGATCTCTGTCAGAAACTATACTAACCGGAATCCCGTGAAGTCTAACAATCTCCCGGTTATAGAGCTAGGCTAGCTTACGAATCTTATACGACATCCGAACCGGTAGAAAATGTGCAGACTTCGTCAAACGGTCCACAATCACCCAAATTCCATCAAATCCACCTTTCACTTTAGGTAATCCGGACACGAAATCCATCGTCACTTGTTCCCACTTCCACTCAGGAATAGGTAACGGCTGAAGAAGACCTCCCGGTTTCTGATGCTCGGCTTTGACTTTCTGACAAGTGAGACAATGCTTCACAAACTCGGCCACATCTTTCTTCAATCCACGCCACCAATAATATTGCCTTAAATCCTTATACATCTTGTTTCCTCCGGGGTGGATAGAATAAGCCGATCTGTGAGCTTCCTCGAGCAAAACCCGTTTTAACTCTTCGGGTACAACCACTCGGTTCTTGAAACGAAGAAGACCGGTTTCATCGAACCCGAATGAACACTCTGGATCAGCTCTTGCCTTAGCTACCAATTTCTGAACTTCCATATCCGTACTCTGAGCCTCGAACAACCTGTGCTTCAACTCTGGCTGGACCGAAATATTAGAAACTCGAGCCTTTAAAATAATTGGCTCGATTCCACTACTCTCACCCACTTCCAAGCTCGACACACCAGCCTTCCTACTAAGTGCATCGGCGACCACGTTGGCTTTGCCAGGATGGTACTTAATCGTGCAATCATAATCTTCCAACCTTTCCATCTAACGCCGTTGCCTCATATTCAATTCCTTCTGAGTGAATAAATACTGGAGGCTTTTGTGGTCGGTGAAAATCTCGAAGGTCACCCCGTACAAATAATGTCTCCACTTTCCAAGTGCAAAGACTACGGCAGCAAGCTCAAGATCATGTGTCGGATAATTCTTCTCATGCTCTTTCAACTTCCGGGATGCATAAGCAATTACTTTACCCTTCTGAGTCAACACACATCCCAAACCTTCCTTAGAAGCATCCGTATAAACAGCATATCCTTCTGAACCTTCTGGAAGGGCTAACACTGGAGCAGAAACTAACTTTTCTTTCAAGAAAGTGAAACTCTTCTCACAATCTTCATTCCAATCAAATTTCACATTCTTCTTTGTCAACCGGATTAAAGGAGATGCTAACTTGGAGAAATCCTTAATGAACCTCCGATAATAACCCGCCAATCCCAAGAAACTCCTGATCTCTGAGGCATTCTTAGGTTTCTCCCACTTCAACACTGACTCAATCTTGGAAGGATCGACTTCCAAACCGTTGCCCGAAATCACGTGACCCAAGAATGACACCCTGTCAATCCAGAACTCACACTTGCTGAACTTGGCAAACAACGGATGCTCCTTCAAAGTCCTTAATACTAACTGAAGGTGTTTTGCATGCTCCTCGGCAGACTTCGAGAAAACCAGGATATCATCGATGAAGATGACCACAAACTTATCCAGAAAAGGCCTGAAAATCCTGTGCATCATATCCATAAAAGCTGCTGGGGCATTGGTCAAACCAAACGGCATCACCACGAACTCATAATGCCCGTACCGAGTGTTAAACCCTGTCTTAGAAATATCCTCTGCTCGGATACGCAGCTGGTAGTATCCTTGTCTCAAGTCCAATTTCGAGTAGACTTTAGACCCCTAAAGTACGTCAAACAACTCCTCGATGTCTGGAAGAGGATACTTGTTCTTGATCGTCATCCGGTTCAACTCCCTATAGTCTATGCACATTCTCAAGGTTCCGTCCTTCTTCTTTACAAACAAAACCGGTGCACCCCAAGGAGAAGAACTCGGTCTAATATACCCAATCTCCAACAACGCATCAAGTTGAGTCTTTAACTCTTTCAACTCGGCCGGAGCCATACGATACGGAGTCTTGGAGTATGGCTCTGCATTAGGGTATAAGTCGATCACAAACTCAATTTCCCGTTCTGGAGGTAAAGAATCTAATTCCTCAGGAAAAACCTCGGGAAACTCCTTCACTACTTCCGTCTCTTCCAGCTTACTTTGATCCTTGGGTTTATTGAGAATGTAAGCAATGAAACCCGTGGCTCCCTCTCGAACCAACTTATGAGCTTCTGAGAAAGAAAGTAGAGGTACAGTCTTGGAACTCCAACCCACTACCAAATCTGATCCCAACTGAACCCTCTTCGCCCTGCAATCAACTGTGGCGGAATGTCTGTACAACCAATCCATGCCCAAGATGGATCCATAGCAAGTCATCGGCAGCTCAATGAAGTCCGACAAGAAAACTCGGCCCTCGATACTCACCGGAACCTCTCTAAACACCCGATCAGATTCTAAACTACCACCAAACGGAGTACTAACCACATAACATGCAGAAGAACGAGTAACAGGCAAAGACAGAGAAACAGATATAGCACTCGAAAGAAAGGAGTGAGTAGCTCCTGGATCAAACAACGTATGAATGTTCGTGCCATGTATGCAAATGGTACCTTCAACTACCGCGGCTGGATCAATATCAGCATCCGGCTGCTCTCCGTCCAAAGCATAAGCACGAGCCCTGATCAGTGGTCTCTGTGCACCCGGTGGTGGCATCCTCTTATCCGGACATCCGTCTACCATATGCTCGTCGCTCCCACAAAGCAGACATAAACCAAGACGCCTCCTGCAGTTATCATAGGTATGCGTCCTCCGACCACAGAAGGTACAAGCAGGCCTCTCGGGTGGTGGTGGTAAAGCTGGAGCAACTGGAGCAACTGGAGCTCTAATCACTGGTCCTGCTGGTCGGGACTTTTTCCCTGGGCCCTGTGGAGCTGGCGATGGAGAAGAATAAACCATCGGCCTCTTGCCTGAAGCAGATCCCGATCCTGAACCCTTATACCCTGATCCGGCACCTCTGAAACTCGATCCAGTACCTCTAAATCCCGATCCTGAGCCTGAGCCCGAACCTGAGCCTGAACGATAAGAAGACCGCCTCGCGTTCACTGAATCCTCAACTAATAAGGCCTTCTTGGTAGCCTTTGCCCACGTGCTCGTGTTGACCGCCTCAATCGCTGCCTGAATATCCGGTCTAAGGCCCTGAACAAACTGCATCGCCTTATGGAAATCATCATTTGCTATATTAGGAGCATAGCGGGACAATCTCTCATACTCGGCGATATACTCTGAAACTGACCGGCTTCCCTGCTTGAGCTCTGTAAATTCCTTCAATCTTCTAGTGCGAGAAGATGGAGGAATGAACTTGTTTCTGAATTCTCTGACAAACACTTCCCAATTCACTTCCTCACCTGCCGCCTCTAACACTATCCGGGCACTCTCCCACCAGGAATAGGCCTCTCCCTGAATCAAAGAAAGCGTACAACGGGCCTTCTCCTGAGACTCACAAGGAATGAGCTCCCAAACCCTCTCGATCTCCCTGAGCCACTGCTCGGCCTGAATATCATTACCTTTATAAAATTTGGGAGGATGCTGGTTCTGGAACTCCCTAAAGACAGCTGAAATCTGTGCCCCTGGCTGTGGTGGTGGAACTGGCGGTACTGGAGGAACATGATTACGAACTCTCTGATCAATAAGACCCACCACCGCATTCATAAAATCCTGTGGCTGAGCCTGAGGGGGTGGAGGAGGAGGTGGTGATCTCTCCCGGCGATGATGACGATGATGTCGATGTCTAGGAGAACGATCACGATGATATCTATCGCGAGCCATCCTGAAATCAAGTCACTATGGTGCATGTTCGATTAGCAATGCCAATGTGTGCAAATAACTCATCAAATGCACATAAATTCAAAACTCAACAAGTCACCCCAAATTCAAGTAAGTCAAGTAGGTTCAAGTATCAAATAACAATGCAAGACTCTCAAGTTGACAATTAGTTCCTATGCCGTGCGACCTAGACTCACAAGACACGACACTAGAGACCCGGTTTTGCAACCGAGCTCTGATACCACCGTAGGATGTAGCACCCGGAACGCTAGGCACGACATCCCCCGCACTATAGCCCCAATCCACATATGAAATGGACTATCCATACATGAACCAAAGCTACAGCGAACAGGAGACAATAAAATGACTCAAGGCTAGGCGGGTACCCTCAATTTAAAACCAACCAATAATCAAGTCAGAGTATTAAAAAGGGGAAGCAATAACATTCATTCGATACGTATAGATACCATATTTATTTATTTACATATAGGTACCAACAATCACACTATCAATACATTATCATCTCCCCACAAAATAGATAATAAGACCTGATACAAAATATCCCAAGCTATACATGACAAAATGTGGGAATGAAGTGTGCTAGACCCAAATAAACGACCACTAGACTCTACAATCCCGCCTAGCACTCCCTGCAAAACAACTGAAAAGTTGAGGTGTCAGTCCAACTCGGACTGAGCGAGGGGTATAAATAATTATAAGCGCACAAACATGCAAGTTATACTCTCGGGTAATAATCTTTGAAAAACAATACAATTTAATAGAATAAAAGAGAATACTATCGCCCGAGGATACAACTAATTCAATTTCAATTGACCAATTCAATACAATCAATTCAATACAATCAATTTATGGCCCGGCGAGTGGGGCAATTCTCCAACCTTACACCGACCGTGTACAATCAATCAATCAATGAATCATTAGGTGATTAGGTGATCAGGCAATTTATTACTGTGCACAATTAGCAATTTCAATGACACCTTCTTCCTCCGGGTGATGGTGGGATTGCAAGGCCCCACCATCCAATCAATCTGGGCAGAGGGTACATGAATCCCTAAGCCCGGAACTCCTTCCTTCCCTAATCTCCTAGGGGGTTCAGGGGTCATCCCAATTTGGTGAGAATAGCTCTCGAGTTACCCGTCAGCCCATGCTTCCCCGGTTGGCTCGAGACACTACCCTCGGGCCCACAGTGCAATACAATACTCGCCCAATCAATCAATCAATCAATCAATTCCTTCAATAGTTCGATAAATCATTTGAAAACCAATCTCTTTTGAAAACTATAATTATATAGATAGGTTTTTGGCTTAAAATTTCACATAGGGTTATACGGGTCCTATGTATCTAAAATTAAACCTCACCTGAACGACCCAAAAATATCCAAGGAAACAGCTCACGGGGCCTGCTCCTCGTCACCAGGAAGCTGGTCTGTGCAAGAAAGACAATTGTCCGTGAAACACGACTCAAAATGTACCAAATATGACGAACGACGAAATGCAACGAGACGACGGGAAAAATACAATGTACCATAAAAATATCACGTTTCAACATGTAAACAATCATATAATAGCAATTAGGGGTCAAAGAAATGATTGGAGGATGATGATGAAAATTTAATTTTATGCAGTAGCTTTTGCTCTGCAGTCGCCGTGGGAACGGCCGTTCCGGCCTTCCTTTGAAAATGGGAAGGGCCGTTCCCATGGCCATCAGAGACGCGCCAGCGTTTTTAATTTAAAACGCGTTTTGGGGCTGGGAACGGCCCTTCCGGCTTAAAGGCCAAAATGGGAACGGCCGTTCCCAATCTCGCTGGCTAAAGCTGACTCAGCATCATGGGAACGGCCGTTCCAGTTTTGAACTGGGGCTGGGAAGGGTCGTTCCCAGAATACGTGAGCTGCTGTAAATGCAGAACAGAACAGAGTAACACGAAGCAACAACCAACAATCACCAAAAATGGATTCAAGCCAAGTTCAAAGGCATATATTTGATGCAATACCAATGCTAGCATACATATAAATCATTAACAACTCATAAAAACACAAATTCCATGCTAGATCATCAATAATCCATAAACCCAAACCCATACACTCATCCAAGTTTTAAGTCCATAAACCACAAAATATATGCATCAATCTTGAGCTTAATGATCACATACATATTTCCAACAATCAATACTCAATTTATCCAACATATAATCAAACCCTATTTATGCCAATTCTTCATGAAAATCATCAAAGTCCCAAAATTACCTTAAATGCAAGAAAAGATGAAGAGATGATGTTGAAGATGCTTCTATGATCACAAAACCCACAAAAATTTGCTTGAATGGATGAAATCTCCCTCTTCTCTTCCTAGGGTTTGGTTCGGTTGAGCAATGGAAAAAGATGGAGCAAGTTTGTAATGTTTGTATGAAGAAAGAAGCAAATGGTACGTGATGTTGCTGATCAAGAAGGAGAAGAGATGGCCAATTTGCAATTAAATCCTTCCACTTGTTAAGTTATGCAATCAAGTCCATTCCCAAAATTAGATGATCAATGTGGTCCAATGCAATTAGATCCCATATTCATGAAAATGATCAATTAAGGCCATAAAAGACGTAAATCACGTTCGGGAAAACAATTCACATTGCAATCACGTTCAATTTATACGATAAATATGATATGATATGAATTTTCAATAAAATGTCAAGAATATAATTTTATAAAAATGATGTCATGCTATGGAAATTAAAGAAATGAACAATTAAAATAAAATATATCCCTCAAACACACACGTGTCGTTCATACCTGAATTGCCGAAAGATGGGGCGTTACATTGGCACAACTACCGAATGGAAAGAAGACAATTGGATACAAATGGGCATTTATAAAGAAAGAAGGATTTCCTAACAAAGATAATGTCCGCAACAAGGCCAAGTTGGTAGCTAAAGGCTTCGCTCAGAAAAAGGGGGTTGATTATAATGAAGTGTTTTCTCCAGTTGTTAGACACTCTTCCATTAGAATTTTGTTGGTCTTGGTAGCACAGTTGAATTTGGAGCTAGCTCAAATCGATGTGAAAACCACGTTCCAACACGGTGACTTGGAAGAGGAAATCTATATGTCTCAGCCAATACAAAGTTACTGGTAGAGAAAATTAGGTTTGCAAACTAGATAAATCATTGTATGGATTGAAACAATCATCGAGGCAATGGTACAAACAATTTGACAGGTTTATGTTGGGTCAAAAGTACACAAGGAGAAAGTACAATCTTTGTGTGTATTTGCGCAGGCTACAAGATGAAACCTATATCTATAAATGATTTCATCAAAGAGTCGCGATGAAATCGACAAATTGAAGGCTCAATTGAGTAAAGAATTAGAGATGAAGGATTTAAGAGAAGTCGAAAAAATTCTCGGCATGAAGATAAACAGGGATCGACAGAGAGGCAATTAACTTAAAACTCAGAAGTAGTATTTGAAGAAAGTACTACGATAATTTGGTATGTGTGAGATACAAAATCTATTGGTCCTCCGTTTGCCCCTTATTTGAAGCTTAGCAACCAGTTATCTCTAAAGACAAAAGAAGAACGTGAATATATGGCCAAAGTTCCATATGTGAATGTAGTTGGAAGTCTGATATGTGTAATGGTGTGTACAAGATCAGATATTTCACAATCAAGATACTGTAGACGTTGGTTTATTGTTTGAGCGGGATGAAGCAATTAGCCAATACATAGTTGGATATTGTGATTTTGACTATGCAGACGATTTGGATAAGCGAAAATCTACAACTGACTACTTGTTCATTTTAGCCAAGGCACCAATTAGTTGGAAGTCTACCTTACAATCAACGACGGCTTTGTGGTTGCAGCTTAGTCCGATCTTCAACATCAGAAATGGATAGAGAGCGCTCAGTGAGCATTGCGCATCGGCGGGCTTGGTTGGCATCGCATATCGGCGAAAGGTCTGATTGTTTCGACCTGCCACTTACTGGCACTTCTAGAACCTCTCCTACTGCTGCAGAATGGTCAGCCTGCTTAGTCAGCTTTGTACTCGGAGAGCTGGATGGCATCTTTTTTTTTTTTTTTTTCTTTTTGTGAGAGCGGGGATCGACGTGGCCACTGGACGATTCCTTCCTTTTTTATGGCCTTCCCCCGTGGCATTAGTTTTTAGGGACTGTTGGGGGCTTGTGAATTCTATGGTCGAGGTTGTTTAGACCTCGACCAGCTGCTTCATGGAGGACAATATCGACCGCACTCTTAGTTGCATTGTGGTAATCTTTCTCATCTTTTGGGGTCAATGGAGCTCGACCAACCTTCTTGCGGGTTTTCTTAATGTTGGCCAATTCCTTCGCCATGATTTCTGCTCGGGACGCCATTATAATGGTACCCGCAAAGGCTGTTGAATAGTTAGGAAGCAATGTCGACCAGGAAGTTGGTGAAAGTTAAGGCAGTAAAATAAAAGAGAAGGAGACATGTTTGTTAGGAATAGTGCCCTAGAAAGCCGATTGTATATCCGCTTTGTGCTTTTCCTTATTGTAATCACAGACAATCTTTGAATGAAATAACGAATTGAGGCAACACTTCTTTATATGCTCTTGTTTGGTATGCGATTACTTTTGCTGTGCATGTATGAGAACTCCCCTAATCCTGATGACTTTTAGGACTCTACCATTTAGGTGAAATGGTTCATGAAACGAGCCCTATATCACATAAGTCATGATTAGTAAAATACTCCAAGCCGATGAGTCCTACAGACAGTGGGAGTGTCAACCTGACTCCTCTAAGGCTTGCTTGTGGGATCACGCCCTTAAGAAGGACCACCTTGTTTCATGGAGGTGCAAAGTGTATAGTTGATACGTGCGTGATACATGAGGGTGCTTACTTTAATAAGTAAGTTCACTGAGGTGCCCCGTGTGAGAACATTCCTAAATGGGAAAGGAAGTTTCTATTTCAGGAAATGGAAACTTCCAGATTAGGAAATATCTCACGAGTCATTGATGTGATTAATTGATCCTTAGACTTGAGGTTCCTTGTCACTTTATGAGTTAACTCTGTAGTCTTAGGCATAAGCTTTAAAGGGTGTCGCCTTAGACAACTGATTCAAGGCTTATGCTGGGGCTGCACAAGTGACTCATGAAAGTGAATGAGAATCAAGAAAGGACCTACACTTGCATTTGCAAGGTGATCTCTTATTGTGTAAGTCATTCATATGCCATATGGAGTCCTTGGCCAAGGCAGTAGATCAAGACATCAAGAAAAGGGTTTCTTGGATTGAGATCAAATGGATATGAAATGCACTTAGCTTTAAGACCGGATTATTAGGGTTCTGATTATTCCCTTGCCCTAGATCTTGGTTGAGAGATAGTAAGTAGGAGGATTGTATCTCACATGATTCAATGACTTAAAGGTTCTGTCGAATCCGAACATTCCAATTCAGCTAGGGGTTAAACACCTGTTGCTAGACTATGGTCGTTTAATCTGTGGACTGATTAATTAATTAGTGAATTAATTAATTGGGGTCACTGCTAATTGAATTGAGAACCTAGAGGGTCACACACAACAACTTGGTTACATGAGTTGAGGCTTGAAAATGATTAAACGAGTTAATCGGACCAAGAGGGTTCCACACGTGTGAATTCACACGTGTGGCTCGCGTGAGTGACACGTGTCACTGTGACACGTGTCACACACGTGTGATAATATATATGTTAAATAATTAATTGGTTAATTATTTAATAGACTTTGGTTTAATTTTGAATTAAAAGGAAAGTCTAATTTTGGAGAAAATAATCTAGTTAATTAATTATGAATTAATTAATTAGATAAAATAAGTTATTTATTTTATAATAAATAAAGTATAAAATTATCCAAAAATAGTTTGGATATTTTTAAGCTCTCTTAAAAGTTGACTAGAAATAGAATTCAAAGTCAAAGTTGGAAAATACTTGATCATCAAGTAATAGGAGAGAGAGGAACCAAATCCTAGTCCAATAAGGACTAGGTTCGGCCGTCCCTCCCCTTTCCTATATATAGGGGAGCTCATGCTCCCCTTTAGAGCTAATAGACAATTCTTGGTTCATGTGTTGAACACCTTCCTTTCTCCAAGATTAAATTAAACCCTAGGTTAAGCCTAAACACTAACTAGAGAACTAGCATCCTTACTAGTTAGATTGTGATCAAGTTGGTGGACTTTCTCTAGAGGCTTCAAGTTAGAAGTTTGAAGATTCGAGCTTTACCAAGGAGAGGGGATCAAGCCGCGAGAAGAGCGTTCTTGGGTGGCTTGAAACGCTTCAAGAAAGAATAAAAGAAAAGTAAGTTTTCTATCTTTACGAATTTGGTTACACGATTGCGAGTCCTAGATCCTTTTGTTGGGAAAATTTTTTAAATTCCGCTGCTTTCTGATTCGTGTTTTCCAACAAGTGGTATCAGAGCCACCTCGTTAATCGTGTTTCTGATTCGTCTCAATTATTCTGAATTTGGTAGAAATTCTTAGGCTTAGATGCGAATTAGGTATTCATGAGTTCTTTTAGAAAGCCTGAAATACGAAACTGTAATTTTTCCTGAATTTCTGAAACTGTTTTCTTAAATTGTGATTTTGAAAACCGTTTTGATTGAAATATATTTAAATCGAAATTTTAATTTTTGGAGTGAACCGGGTTTTCGAGAAACCCAGAAATACGAAACGAACACGAAAAGCAACGAGCCTAGGCGTGCTAGCACGTCGCACGCCCAGGCCCGTCGCGCCGCCCAGCTCCTCCCGCAACAGCGCGGGAGCCGTCCCGGGCGCGCCTAGGCGCGCCCGCCCAGTCCGTCCCGCAACCGCGCGGGACGCCTGCCCAGGCCGTGCCGGACGTCCTGCCCAGTCCGCCTAGTCGCGGCGGGCGCATGATGCGCGGCCGGCGCGCGCACGCGAGCGGCAATTGCCGCGCGCTGTGCGCGCGCTGCTGCGCGTCTGTGCCGCGCGATGCTAGGCCCCTTTTCGGGCCCGTTTTCGTGTTTCGTGAGTTTCGTGTTTTTCGGTCCGAAAAATCCCGATTTAATTTTATTTTAATTTTATCTTTTAAAATCAGTTTTGGAAAAATAAAATTATTTTTAAAATTTTGATTAAATTGGGATTTTTGAGAAATTAAAGCGATTTGGTTTTTGGAAAAATTATGAATATTATTTTCTGAAAATAATGAAAGAATAAAATTATTAATTTTGGAAATTAATTGGAATTTTATTAGTTTAATGTTTTTCGGGTTTTATTGAAAAGGCTCTTGAACAAGAATTGCATCTAAGTCGTGTTTTGAGTCATTAGGACTTGAAACGAGAATTTTAATTTATTGGCTAAATTTAAATTCTCGCAAAAGCATGTTAGGTGATCATGGGTTTAGATCTATGTATGGTTTTAATTTATGCACATGGATGGTTTAAATTGGGGTTGGAGCCCTATAGTTGCGTTTTTCAATTGAGGTTGGAGCCTCACTTATGTGCGTACTGTTATGTGATTTATTATGTGGCTTTCCATATTACTGTTTTTGAGGCCGGGGTATGCCCCGTGTAATTGTCTAAGGCCAATATGAAGATTGAGCCTTATTACTTTATGTCTTTTTCCTTTTATTGTAATTTGAGAGTAGAGATAGGTGGTGAGGTTTTATTTTCATTTTGGAGACAATGCACCCATGGAGTAAGATGGACCACATTCAAGTAACAAGGAGGCCATAAGTGAAGACCCCTCAAAATGTTAGGGAGGGGAATCTCAATTGTTAAATGTAATAGAGATAGGGCTCGTATTTTGTTACCGCTTTCCCTTATGTGATTTGAACTGTTTATGTGGCATGTATGTTAGAACTTGTGATTGTGGAGTGGCTCCCACATATCACGCATAAGATAGGTAGAACCCATGATCATTACATGTTAGTATCATGCTAGGACATGTTATCTGTTTATGTGCTTGTTTGAAATGCATTTAAGTGTACTTGCATTAATCAAGACTAATAAAATTGGATAACATATATGTTGGTGAGGTCGAACCGGACAACTCTCCGGTTGATTCGAAAATTCCCATTAAATATTAAGCTAATTTCGAACAAATAGGTGTTTAATTCGAGATGCAAGTTTTGAATTAAATTCCTAGCATTCCATCAATAGGTTTTAAGTTTAGTAAGTAAAGCTAGTTGTTGTCCGCGAGTCGTGGGATAGCTAGTGGAGCTTATTAGTTCTTAGTTACCTAATTGATCATTTTTGATCAATATTTCGTGGTCAATTTTAGCAAGGGCGATGTCCGCGAGTCGTGGGTCGTTCGAACTAAGTTTTGGTCATGATCTTATGATTGATGGGTCTAGCTTAACGCCTAAGTAAATATGGATGTCGCACGAGTCGTGGGTCCATATTGAAAGATAGGTGATGCAAAAACAATTACTAAGAGTTCTAAAGGTGTTAGAATTGGTAAGTTGTACCTACCTAGGGTTCTTGCTAAGAATGTCCGCGAGTCGTGGGTTCGAGGTAAAATGCCTAGGATCTTAGTACCCATTGGGAAACGTGTTCCTCTTAGATCTTTGGGAATTCTAGATCTTTGAAAAACAGTGGGAGCTACAATAGATTAAAGACCTTATCTTTTGTATATCGTTATAATTCAGCATGCTCACTAGTTCTCTGTTTTACCATTTAGGTCGTAGATTCTGTGATTCTCTACGTGTTTTGAAATGGCAACCAAAAACCCTCTTGTATCGATCCTCGAGTCAAACAAGTTGACTGGTCCCAACTATTCTGATTGGCTGAGGAATCTAAAAATCATTTTAGATTCTGAGAAGAGAACTTATGTTCTCTTCGAAGGGGAGCCTACTCCTGAAGGGGAGGCTCCCACTCGGGCCGAGCGGGACGCGATTCAGAAGTGGAAGGATGATAATCTCCAAGCCCGTTGCCTTATGTTGGCTAACATGTCTCCGGACTTGCAAAGACAACATGAGGCCATGGAATTTGCTTGGGAGATTTACGACCACTTAGAGCAACTTTACCGCCCTCATGAACGTGTTACAAGGTATAACACTTCAAAGGAATTATTCCACTTGAGAATGAGGGAAGGTTCAAGTGTCCATGAATATGGACTCAAGTTTCTTGCCCTTACTGAGAAACTTGCTTCCATGGACATGCCACTGAAAGATGAACTTTCAGTGGATTTGTTGCTAGCTTCGCTCCCACCATCATTCAACCCATTTGTCCTTAACTTCAACATGAATCATGCTGGTGCTACTGTAGCTGAGCTGATTAGTCAGCTTGTGACTGCTGAAAGCACGATCAAGAAGGACAATAAGGTTTTGATGGTGAATGCTCCATCTTCCTCTTCTGGGCCTTCTAAAGGTAAGGGCAAGAAAGCCCAAAAGAAGAAGAAGAAACCCCTTAGGCCCACTGGTGGCATTTCGAAGGGGAAGGCCCAAAAGAAGAAGCGTGATCAGAAAGAGGATGTTTGCTTCCATTGTGGCAAAGCGGGACATTGGAGGAGAAACTGCCCAGAGTACAAGGCTACTCTAAAGAAAGGTATCTTTCTCGTTGAAGTAAATCTTTCTATTAATTCTAGTTCTTGGGTACTTGATACCGGTTGTGGAACTCATATCTGTAATGATGTACAGATGCTAAGTGAAGTCCAACAACTCAAAGAAGGAGAATGTGTCTTGAAGATCGGCGATGGCTCAAACGTTGAAGCTCGAGCTTTAGGCACAATTAGATTAGATTTAGGTAGTTTTGAGTTAGTATTAAATAAAGTCCTTTATGTACCGAGCATTATTCGTAATATAATTTCAGTTCCAATATTAGATTGCGAAGGTTATGAAACTTATATTAAGAATGGTAAATACTTTATCAAACGGAACAACTCTTCCGTTCACATCGGTACTCTAAGTAATGGACTTTACCTAACTCAAAATATCAATATTATGAATATACAACGAGAAACAAAGCGTAAGAGAGATGACAAAGTTTCAGCTCCCTTATGGCACGCTAGATTAGGACACATTTCCAAGAACAGAATTAGCAAGATAAACACTTTAGGATCATTCTCTGAAAATGATCTCAAAGAGTTAACTTCTTGCGAATCCTGTCTCAAAGGAAAAATGTCCAAAGTTCCTTTTAAAGGAACTGTGGAACGTGCCACTAAGGTTCTGGATTTGATCCATACTGATGTTTGTGGACCACTTAGTGTAAGCACGAGAAACAATCATCAGTATTTCATAACCTTCACTGACGACTTTAGTCGGTATGGTTATGTATACTTAATGAAGTATAAATCTGAAGCTTTTGAGAAATTCTTAGAATTTCAAAAGGTGGTTGAGAACCAAACTGGTCACAAGATCAAAGCACTTCGATCTGATCGAGGAGGCGAATATCTTAGTGAAGAATTCCTTAATCATCTCAAGGATAATGGGATTATCTCTCAGTGGACTCCTCCGGGAACTCCTCAGCTTAATGGAGTTTCTGAGAGAAGGAATCGAACCCTACTTGATATGGTTCGTTCCATGATGAGTTTCACTGACTTACCACCTTCTTTCTGGGGTTATGCCCTAGAAAGTGCAGCAAAGATTTTGAATCTTGTTCCCTCTAAGTCAGTCCCTAAAACGCCCTATGAAATGTGGCATGGTAAAATCCCTAGTTATTCTTACTTAAGAATTTGGGGTTGTCCTGCTTACGTGAAGAGGACAGTGGGAGATAAGTTAGAATCTCGTTCTAACTTATGCTACTTTGTAGGCTATCCTAAGGAATCCATAGGATACTACTTCTATGATCAATCTGAACAAAAGGTGTTTGTTTCCAGAAATGCCACTTTTCTTGAGGAACCGTTCCTTAAAGAAAAGAAAGGCAAGATCATAGAATTAGAAGAAGTACAAAGTGACCCCATACCACCCACTGAAGAAACGTCCCACTCTGATCAACTGCAACCAATCACGAATTTCGATACACATTTGAATCCTCCTCTAAGGCGTTCTGAACGTACTCCTAGACAGCCGGAGAGATGGTATGGATTCTTCCATGAAATCTCTCAAAAGGATAATGATCCTTTGACATATGAGGAGGCACTGTCAGATTCTGACTCTGAACAGTGGATAGAAGCCATGAAATCCGAAATGGATTCCACAAACTCCAACCAAGTTTGGACCTTGGTAGATTTGCCTGATGGGGTCAAACCCATAGGTTGCAAATGGATCTTTAAGAGAAAGCTTGGAGTTGATGGAAGCATTGCAGCCTACAAAGCAAGACTGGTTGCAAAAGGATTCACTCAAAGACCCGGAGTGGACTTTGACGAAACCTTTTCACCAGTTGCAATGCAAAAGTCCATTCGAATCATGCTTGCCATTGCTGCATATTATGACTATGAGATATGGCAAATGGATGTGAAAACTGCCTTTCTCAATGGTGACATTGACAAAGACATTTATATGGAGCAACCCAGAGGTTTCACATTCAGTGGGAGTGAGCAAAAGGTTTGCAAACTCCAAAGATCAATCTATGGATTGAAACAGGCTTCTAGGAATTGGAACATTCGATTTGATGAATCAGTCAAAGCGTTTGGCTTTATTCAAATTTCGAATGAGTCCTGTGTGTATAGAAAGGAATTGGAGACCTCAGTGCAATTCTTAGTACTTTATGTTGATGACATCCTTCTTATTGGGAATTCGAAGGATGACATGAAAGTGACTAAGTTATGGTTATCGAACCAATTCGAGATGAAAGATCTTGGTGATGCGTCCTATATCCTTGGAATTAAAATCTATAGAGATAGATCTAGAAGGTTAATAGGACTATCACAGTCGATGTACATTGACAAAGTATTGAAGAGATTCAATATGGAGTCAGCAAAGGTTAAGAACCTTCCTATGAGTGTAGGAACATGTCTTTCAAAGAAGATGTGTCCTAAGACTAACCTTGAGAAGGAAAGAATGACTCATACACCTTATGCATCAGCAATAGGTAGCATAATGTATGCAATGTTATGTACTCGACCGGATGTGGCTTATGCACTTAGTGTGACAAGTCGTTTCCAATCTGACCCTGGAGATGGTCACTGGGCTGCCGTGAAGAATATTCTTAAGTACTTGAAAAGTACTAAAGATTTATTCTTAGTTTACGGAGGTCAGAAAGATCTTACTGTCGAAGGATACTGCGATGCAAGCTTTGCATCTGACTTAGATGATTTTAAGTCAATATCAGGATACATTTTCTGCCTAAACGGCGGAGCAGTGAGTTGGAAGAGTTCCAAGCAAACAACCACTGCAGATTCGACCACTGAGGCCGAATACTTAGCTGCAAATGATGCAGCTAAGGAAGGTGTTTGGATTAGAAACTTCATTCAAGAGTTGAATGTTGTTCCTAGCATGAAAGACCCCATTACTGTGTTTTGTGACAACACTGGGGCGGTTGCTCAAGCAAGAGAACCAAGATCTCACCAACGGACCAAGCACATTATGAGGAAGTATCACCTAATCCGTGATATTATCAAAAGAGGAGATGTGCTAATTGAGAGGGTCACATCAGCAGAGAACGTGGCAGATCCACTTACTAAACCCCTTAGTCGAGAAGCTTTCCAAGGTCATCTTCAGAAGATGGGACTTAGAGTAGCTTTAGAATGGCTTTGACGGGCAAGTGGGAGATTGTTAGGAATAGTGCCCTAGAAAGCCGATTGTATATCCGCTTTGTGCTTTTCCTTATTGTAATCACAGACAATCTTTGAATGAAATAACGAATTGAGGCAACACTTCTTTATATGCTCTTGTTTGGTATGCGATTACTTTTGCTGTGCATGTATGAGAACTCCCCTAATCCTGATGACTTTTAGGACTCTACCATTTAGGTGAAATGGTTCATGAAACGAGCCCTATATCACATAAGTCATGATTAGTAAAATACTCCAAGCCGATGAGTCCTACAGACAGTGGGAGTGTCAACCTGACTCCTCTAAGGCTTGCTTGTGGGATCACGCCCTTAAGAAGGACCACCTTGTTTCATGGAGGTGCAAAGTGTATAGTTGATACGTGCGTGATACATGAGGGTGCTTACTTTAATAAGTAAGTTCACTGAGGTGCCCCGTGTGAGAACATTCCTAAATGGGAAAGGAAGTTTCTATTTCAGGAAATGGAAACTTCCAGATTAGGAAATATCTCACGAGTCATTGATGTGATTAATTGATCCTTAGACTTGAGGTTCCTTGTCACTTTATGAGTTAACTCTGTAGTCTTAGGCATAAGCTTTAAAGGGTGTCGCCTTAGACAACTGATTCAAGGCTTATGCTGGGGCTGCACAAGTGACTCATGAAAGTGAATGAGAATCAAGAAAGGACCTACACTTGCATTTGCAAGGTGATCTCTTATTGTGTAAGTCATTCATATGCCATATGGAGTCCTTGGCCAAGGCAGTAGATCAAGACATCAAGAAAAGGGTTTCTTGGATTGAGATCAAATGGATATGAAATGCACTTAGCTTTAAGACCGGATTATTAGGGTTCTGATTATTCCCTTGCCCTAGATCTTGGTTGAGAGATAGTAAGTAGGAGGATTGTATCTCACATGATTCAATGACTTAAAGGTTCTGTCGAATCCGAACATTCCAATTCAGCTAGGGGTTAAACACCTGTTGCTAGACTATGGTCGTTTAATCTGTGGACTGATTAATTAATTAGTGAATTAATTAATTGGGGTCACTGCTAATTGAATTGAGAACCTAGAGGGTCACACACAACAACTTGGTTACATGAGTTGAGGCTTGAAAATGATTAAACGAGTTAATCGGACCAAGAGGGTTCCACACGTGTGAATTCACACGTGTGGCTCGCGTGAGTGACACGTGTCACTGTGACACGTGTCACACACGTGTGATAATATATATGTTAAATAATTAATTGGTTAATTATTTAATAGACTTTGGTTTAATTTTGAATTAAAAGGAAAGTCTAATTTTGGAGAAAATAATCTAGTTAATTAATTATGAATTAATTAATTAGATAAAATAAGTTATTTATTTTATAATAAATAAAGTATAAAATTATCCAAAAATAGTTTGGATATTTTTAAGCTCTCTTAAAAGTTGACTAGAAATAGAATTCAAAGTCAAAGTTGGAAAATACTTGATCATCAAGTAATAGGAGAGAGAGGAACCAAATCCTAGTCCAATAAGGACTAGGTTCGGCCGTCCCTCCCCTTTCCTATATATAGGGGAGCTCATGCTCCCCTTTAGAGCTAATAGACAATTCTTGGTTCATGTGTTGAACACCTTCCTTTCTCCAAGATTAAATTAAACCCTAGGTTAAGCCTAAACACTAACTAGAGAACTAGCATCCTTACTAGTTAGATTGTGATCAAGTTGGTGGACTTTCTCTAGAGGCTTCAAGTTAGAAGTTTGAAGATTCGAGCTTTACCAAGGAGAGGGGATCAAGCCGCGAGAAGAGCGTTCTTGGGTGGCTTGAAACGCTTCAAGAAAGAATAAAAGAAAAGTAAGTTTTCTATCTTTACGAATTTGGTTACACGATTGCGAGTCCTAGATCCTTTTGTTGGGAAAATTTTTTAAATTCCGCTGCTTTCTGATTCGTGTTTTCCAACAATGTTTGGCTGCGAGAAATTTAAGGTTGTTTTACCAAAGGAGAAATCCCTATGCCTAAACGTCCCCGGTCCGAGCCTCGTTTTGCCCACTAGCTGATAGTGGGTCAAGAATTTCAAGCACATGACACCCACGTCTTTCAGTTCAAAATTAAAGTAAGCGTCTAAGTGGGTCGACCACGAGGAATCTTCGCCTTTTCTCCCTAGTATGAGCAAGGTTGGCTGGAAGCTTGAGGCAGTGCATTACGAGGCGAAAGGAGTTCATGAGGGTGTAAGCAGTCGACATCAATTGGAAAGGAGAGATCTTCAGAGCTTTGAGCAACCTAACCACGTCTTAGTCGATTGGTACTCGAAATTGATACTTAATCGCATAGGTTGTGAAAGAGATGCAATTCTCTAGGAAGCTGCCCATCTGTTCATGAAGCTTCGGCCGAATCACCTCAAACCCAGTCGTTTTTCCGTATCCGTTCAAAATATTTTGGAGCTCCTTGACCGCTTGATCTGTGACTTTGCTCCAAGTTTTCGAGTGGTGGAGGATAATCCGACCGCCCCCGGTTTTCGTCTCAGGAGTTTGGGAGATTGAAGCTTCAACCTGCTGATCGCCAACTGCTTTGGAGTCGGATGCAAGCCCTTCATCTTCCTCTCTCCCATTGACCACATCCATCTGTCCCCTCTCCTCTCTTGATGTTTTCTTCTCAGCTGGAGTCATAACCGTCAATATCTGAGTCAGTTTGAGTATTGTCCGAGGATTCACCAAATGACAAGGCCACATAACCAACCTCTTTCGACCCAGACGATTCCGGGTCAAAATCTAGCTCTATGAATTGCTCTGAATGCTCGAAAGTCTTTTCACATAGAAGTAAAAAATGAGAACACTAGAAGCCCTATTTATAGGGGTTTAACTCGGGAGGTGAAAAATCGCAATAATTGCACTTTAACCGCCTTTTAAATTTTTTAATTCGTACTTACTGCCAAAGCAAGCCAAGTCACGTAATGGTCGGCGCGAGTATGGACGAGCCGGGTCGACCAATCCTAACCTAATCTAGTGGCGAGGCTGATATGAAATAATTCTCCAAATAAAATAGCATTTAGTTCAAATTATATATTAAAAATAATTTAAAATTCTGAAAATTCACCATTTAATTAAAATTATATTAGTTTGCGTCAAACACAACCTTCCTTGTACAGATAAGAGAGTCCGAACTTTCCGGTAGCAAAGTAGAGATCATTTGACAAAAGTTTACTGTTGATGAAGGGGGCTCAAAGGGGTTCATTTAAAGTTTGGAATCATAGTAAGATAATAGAAAGGGTTATACAATAAAGTATATATTGAATTCCTTTTGACCAAAGTGGCCGCTTACATTTCCTTGCATATTGATGTTAGAATATTTTATTAAAGCCACAAAAGGCCAAAATTGGAAAAATCAACCGCTGAAGTTGATCTTGTCATTGTAACGCAATGAAATAAAAAGCTCAAATTATTGTGATTAGAGTAGTAGTGGGGTCTTTTTTAAAAAGTACCTAAAAATTGAAAAAATTTGCTTTAACTCTCCATTTTTAAAAAAATTCCTCTTTGCTCCCTAGATGACAAGCCAAATTTGCTTTAACTCCCCATTTTTTTTAAGGTTGTATTAAAACTCAAAGAATCTCGTACCCGAACCCCGAAATCGCGTACTTAAATGCCCAAATGATATATTTGGGGGCAAAAATCTCATGCCAAAAAATTTAGTATTGTCGTTAGAGTTTTTCTGTTTTTTGCTTATTTTTATTTCGATAATGTTATTTTGGTGATTTTTTGTTTAGATTTTTCAAAGAAATTTGATTAATTTTTTGTTTAGGGAATAATGACTTTCTTTATTCTGTTTTGATTCAAGTATTTGGGTTCTCTTCCTTTTTAAATGGAGTTCTTTATAGTTGTTTTAAGTAGTATAGTTGGACACATTATGCTTCGGGAGCTACCAATATATATATATATATATATATATATATGTAGTTGGACATATTATATCTACTGAAGTTTTCAGTTATATGTGGTTAGGTTTCAGTTCTTCGTTTGGCGAGACTGCATAGATTAAGCTATTAATTAATTAAAGATGGTTGAAAACGATTACATTAAAATTAATGAGGGTATTTTCAGATTTTCACAAATTTTTTTTCTCCATAATTTTTTGGAGGTTAAGTGTAATTAAATTTTTTAGAAGGGAGTTATCTGTAATTATATTTAATTTTGGGGATGAATCGTAATTTTGGGGGTAGATGTACTTAACCCTTCACTTTAATCATAAAATTAACTATAATCGGACAAACAACCGCATACAATTCTTGCCTGCTGCTTTCGGACTCTTTACATACAACTGCAGATCAGCATCACATGCCAATAAGATGGGATGATCGTCTTCATCCACATACTTGAGTTTAAAACTTCCCATCTCCAAGTTTAGCCTAGTGGCCACTTCTTCGGTGAGTTTGTCAATTCCCGATGACGGACATAACTGAAATTTTACAATGTCGTCTTCATATTTTGCCTTTATGATCACCACATGATCATCAAACTCTGGTACAAGGGTGGGATCTTGATTGCTTTTAGCATTAGTTGATGGCACATTTTCATGAAGTGGAATGCTGATGCTGCTGCTAGACGCCCCGTACTACCCTGAGGATCTCCATCATATGCACTTGCATTGTTGGTCATATAGAGAGATGGATTCTTTCTGTGCTTTTTGCTTGATGGCCATCTATGGATGTCATGGAATCTGCATGCACGCTTAAATATCGATATGCTAACTGCATCACAATACATAGTTTGACTCTCACTGAGTTTATCATTCTTGTTAATAGAGATATCAATATTTGGTTATAATTTTGAATTGATACACTCACCGGAAAGGTTCCTGGCAGCATCTTCCCGGTTCTTACCAAATTGTCCCTTGAGATCCTCTAGAGCAATACGTAGACCTCATCTTTCCTTTCCCTATTATCCTTGATGTCTCCTCCAAATTGGTAACTGGAATAGAGCATTGGTTTCCCTCTGCAACCGCACTTGTAGCATGATCCCTTTTATTCAATTGCTGATCATTGGATTGTTGATGCTTTTGGCGGCCGTATTGTACTATTTGAAATTTAACAGGAAACATATTCGGCTGCCCAAATTGAAGCAAATTAGGTTGGTTCACTTCATGAGAGAATTCGATAATACCAACCAGTAATTCATCTCCTAGTTGTTTCCCCGTGGCAACCTTAAAACTTTAGAGGTGCTGCTTCAGTATTGGCAGGAGATAGTACAAAAACGACCAAAGATATTCGTATTGACCAGGTCCTTGGTTGAGAAAGAAATTTAGAATAAAAGGGAGATCCGCGGTGTGTGAACTCTGTAAACAAATTGCAAACCAAACATCTAACATGTTTCGCTGTGCATGGTGTGGTCGTGACTGCTTAGTTATGCTAAACTGACATGAATGTTTGCAGTAGCAACACTTATTTTCAGAAGCTAATACCATCCCAACTATCCCTTTTCCAGTTTCAGCGGGATCAAAATCGACTCCCTCTCTGAGACCACTCGTTGCATGCATGTGAGACTATTGTTGGCATTAGAACAGTCGTAGTTAGGGACCCAAACCTCTGCTGCATGCAGCATGGGAAATGTTATTGACTTGGTTTAGGGCATTTTTTATTTCATTCAGAGTCAGTGTAAAAACCCTCCTTGGAATCTTGGCTCGTCGTTGATATGAGTGGAACTATGCTGTGCTTCCTGCAGGAAATTGAACATAGTTTGTTCATAATTTTCATTTCAAGAATTGATCAATCTTAACTGTCCAGATGGACATACTCCAAAATAATTTACAAACTTAGGATTTGAAATACTATGATCTGAAAACTCTGTCAATTTGCACGAAACGACACAAGGGAGAAAAAGGAATACCTTTTACGGCATTTTGGATGCATTTGAGGGCATAATGTTGAATATGTGTATACCTTCCTATAACCTCTAACATCCCAAGACATTTGTGTTGGTGATCAAAAACAGGGAAAGCGCGCAATATAAGTTGCAAGATCGCAAAAGGCTGATGTTATGAGTTATTTGAGGGTGCCCACTCCTGAAGACACGTCCAATGGGACCAAATTCCTCTTCGTTGCTCCTTCATCCACAAAATATTGATGTTTCATACTCTGCTTCCTGAAAAAGGCCGAACCCTTATGAAGACCAGAAAGAGCAAAAGGTTGGGCTGAAGTTGATAGATAACACCTCCCCTCATCCATTTCTGGTGCCCAAAATTGTACTAGACTACAGGACGATATTAAACTAATGGGTTAGATCAAATTGGGGAGTAAACCTTTAATCTTCTCTGGGGTAGAATTTTGCAGAACTGATGAGTAGTTTTCATCATTTTCACACAGTTCTTCACTCTCTATGGGCACCACGAGAGCCATGTTCTTGTACATATTTTGTGAAATTTGAAGCACCAAAAGTGATCCTCCATTTGCAAGTATTTTTCGAATTCCAACTCTGATGGTGATGGATACATCCCCCGACCCCTATTCATCTTCCTTAAAACGTGTGTTTCTTTTACATATCGATGCTTCTCTCCTTCCGGAATTTCATACCTTTTATGAGGGACTAATTCGACGGAATTAGAAGTCATATCTTTACGCACTTCAAGCATATCTGATGATATAACCTTTAAACTCTTGAGATTCATCTCCATTACCCCAATTAGCAAGTGACAAAGGGTCACATTACAATCTCGTCTACTGTTAGGCTGAAGAAAAAACTCAAGATAATAGAGATTGTTGCTGTTGTGCACTCTCAAGACAAATTGCAAAACAGAAGGACAACCTAGATTTCTGTGCATAATGTGCCAAAGGGTTCTCAAATTGACTGAAATCACATATATTTCGGTAGAAGCAGGACTTAATATTTGATGACAACGACATTACCGCTCTAGCTATTATTCCTTTTTGTAGTTGTAGATGGTGGGATATAGTGGCTTTACAATAATCAGTCATATCCTCATCTTCACAACTACTCCTCTGTATAGAACTAATTAGTTCCATGCAGCCAAAACCAGTCCCAGTATTAGCACATTGCTTGCAAGGGATCCAGAGTTGTGTCATATGCAGTTGGGGTATCATCTCCCTTGCCAAATAAAACATGTTCTCAATTTCACCATTATATTCCGGAAGTTGATTCATCTAAATATTAAAGGATGAATTGTCAAACATTTGAGTATGGTAATAAACTATGAGCTTTGTGATTATGTGCTTTATGTGTGATGTCCAAATACACTTCAACTATACTTTTAGACATAATAATAATATATAGGGATAATTACATTGACATACCTTCCCCGAGGTTTAGTACTATTACACAAACTTCCCCTCAGCTTTGAGAAACTACAAAATTTCCATGTCAAGAGAATTAAAGAAAAAATCTATGTCGGCGTGTCCATACATCATTGATTAAGCCAAATCTTGGAGTGCGCTAAGGGAAATTGTTGTAATTTCTCAAGCTTTCGGAGAAGTTCAATCAAGAAAAATCCTAAATATGTTGGTGTAATTATCCCTAATATATTATGCATGATACATAAGCATTATATTGTGCATCAGTAAATGAATGACGGCTGAATTGCATTGCTAAGTAGAGAGCAGAATCTCAACAAATATCAACGACTACTATACGGTCCAATCAATATTACCAGTCTCACGTGAGCGGGTCTCAACCCTGCTGCCTGCATGTAATTTCCAGGATACATATATGCTAGTATGCAATTTCTGAAACAATAAATAGAACAAAACGGAAGGCGCATGAAGAAACTAACCTCTAATGATCTTTCTGCCCGTTCAAAAACACGTAGCGTCGGTGCAAGATAAAACAATAAGACCTCCAACACGCCATAGAATTCGTTGTTAAACAAATCAAAAACAGGACCAACCAGATAGCCTCTGGGAACGCAACGTGCAGCATAATCCCTGAATGGAAGCTCTTTGGTGGAGTATAGCCTTAAATCAGGGCTGGATTCTGGGTACCAATTTAAGAAGACGCGTCCAACGGCTCCTAGCTGCTCTTCTTTCGCCGAAATCATAAATGGATGATCCATACAAAGCTTCCTGTACCAACACAGCCCTTTACGGAGACTACAGACAGCAAAGGGCTGATCTGAAGTCGTCAGGTAGCAACTCTGCCCCACCACTTTGGGCACCCAAAACTGTGTCAGAGAGGGCTTTGGAATTCGTTTGCTCACCAAAGTCATGATCTTGTTTTGGATAATTGGTGATTTCTGGTAAGCCTCCGGCGACCAGAACACCCATTTCTCTGCCGTTAATTTCTCCGACGACAAAGGGAAATCAACACCCAAGCAATTTGTAAATTCACTCGCATCAGTATACTCTTCATCACATCCCTCCAATCCTAGCACTGTTGACAGGTCATGTTCCTCAACCATTGACTTGAGTTCTTCAAACCCTCTCCTCAGTACCTAATTTGTGATGAGCTTATATTCTAAGCTCAATTTGTTTACAAGTCATGTTACCCACCAGCGTCTGAATGGAATCTCAAACCGTGGACTTCTTTTGTCGTTTTCACCCCCTAAAATTATTTAATTTTTAACTTTCCCCTTTCAAAAGAGAAAAATAGACAGTCAACCCCTTAAAGGCTTAAATTATAATATTTTCAGCACTTTCCCCAACTTCATATAAAATGCTAATATTTTATGATTTTTGGGGTAATTTTTGAAAACTCCCAATGAGTTTGAAAAGTTTATTTTTACTCCCCATTTTCAAATACATCATTTGGGGTTTTATATACGCGATTCTGGGATTTAGATACACGATTCTGGGATTTAGATACTCCCCATTTTCAAATACATCATTTGGGGATTTAGATACGCGATTCTTGAGTTTTTATACATCATTTTTTAAAGTGGGGAGCTAAGAGGAATTGGACTTGTCATCTGGGGAGTTTTCGGGAATTCCCCGATGATTTTATGGATGTAGATTTGTATTTTCTATTTTTTAATATCGTAAGCTATCAAGCAAGTACTTTAACAAACATGGTTCGCTTCGGGGGTCCACGCGACATACTCATCTCACTTCTTGGCCTCTTCAGCTCGCTGATTCCGATTCTGAAGATCTTCAATAGTCATTCTTAGTTGTTCAATTTGTTGGTTCCTATAATCCATTGCCGCCTGGTGGTTTGCACGCTCAGTTAGTAAGTGTTGTACGATTGCCTGGAGGTCCCGTCTCATCTCGTCACAGCGTCCTCGTAGCTCTTAACCCTTCTTCTCCTCCGAGTGGTGGTAGTAACCCTTCATCTCTTCATATGCAGTTAGGTCCATCTCCAAGTGAGTGGTTCTCAACTCTGTTGCATATGCAGTTGGGGCACCATCTCTTCATATGCAGTTAGGTCCATCTCCAAGTGAGTGGTTCTCAACTCTGCTTTCTGCACGAAACATGGGTGATTAGTATGTAAAATCTGTTTGAAAAACACGAATGCAATATACCCATCTATATGTGTACAGACACAAACTATTCAGTAAGATTGAACTTCTAAGGCCCATAGAATGAAATAGAAAATTCATAAAAAGGCTTGTACAAACTGAAAGGTGCATGGTGAAGTCATGAAACCAACCAGCAATGCGTGTTCTACTCGTGTCATGTAAAAAGGAGTCCTCATCATCGGCACCCAAGTAATTTGTAAACTCACAAACATCAGCATACTCTTCATCATGGCTATCCAATCCCAGCACTGTTGACAAGTCATGTTCCTCCCCCATTCTCTCTCTCTCTATCTCTTCCTCTCTCCCTAGTGTTAGTTTGTGGCATAATATTGTATCCCACATTGGAAGACTAGTTTAGGGCAAGAGTTGTTTTGTCCCACATTGGTTTTTTGTAATAGGTTGGGGAGGACCTAACACTATAAATAGGCTCCTCCCCCTTCTAGCTTAGTGCATCGAAACAAAGTCTCTCTCTACTTTGTAATATTTCTTAAGTGAAATATATTTTGAGTAGTGCCCGAGGACGTAAGCTATTTTGGTCGAACCTCGTAAATTTGGTGTTTCTTTATTTACGCCTTTTCAATAGTTTATTTTTAGTTATATTTAGTTTTATTTTTGTCTGATTTTTCCTTTGTGAATTTTAGGCATTATATTTCTAAATATTTGTTCGCCGCTTCCGCAACAAGTGGTATCAGAGCCAAATCGGAGTATGCTCTGTGGTTGCAGCTTAGTCTGATCTTCCACATCAGAAACGAACAAAGACGACTTGGTGGGCATCGCGCATCAACGAGCATCGGCAGGCTTCGTGCATTAACGAGCATCGGCAGGCATCGTGTATCGGCGGGTTCAGCAGGCACCTTGCATCGGCTGGCTCAGCAAGCACCACGCATCGGCAGACTCGGTTGGCATCGCGCATCGACAGGCTCGATCAGCACCGCACATCGGCAATCTCGGTTGGCATCGCGTATCGACAGGCTCGGTTGGCCTCGCGCATTGGTGGCTATTGAATAGCAGAAATGATAAAGGATGAGATCACGCCTGAAGAAGCGAAGGCAGCTTCCAGCTCGTTTAACTTGACAAGGACTGGAATGGCAACTACAAGAATCTCGGTGGAGACCTTCGACGGAACCGGTCATTTCGGCATGTGGCAAAGCGAAGTTCTAGACGCCCTGTTTCAGCAAGGTTTAGAGCTCGCCATTGAAGAGGAGAAACGAGAAGAGGTTGATGACAAAGATTGGAAGACAATCAACCGGTTGGCATGTGGTACAATTAGATCGTGTCTCTCCAGAGAACAGAAGTATACGTTTTGCAAGGAGACTTCTGCAAGCAACCTATGAAAGGCATTGGAGGAGAAGTTCTTGAAGAAAAACAGTCAGAACAAGTTGCATATGAAGAAACGACTGTTTCGCTTCACGTATGTTCCCGGTACCACGATGAATAAGCACATTACTCAATTTAATCAGTTGGTGGCTGATTTATTGAATTTGGATGTGGCTTTTGAAGACGAGGCCTCGTGCTAATGTTGTTGGGATCGCTTCCGGAGGAGTTCGAGTTTCTCGAGACAACCCTACTCCATGGAAAGGTTGATGTTTAGCTCGGCGAAGTGTGTGCAGCCTTATACAGTTATGAACTGAGGAGGAAGGATAAGAAAGGAAGCGCTAGTGGAGCAACAGAAGCCCTAGTGGTGAGAGGTCGTCAGAAAAGCCAATCAAAGGGGAGAAGAGAGAGATCAAAGTCGAAGAGCAGAGTTGCCAAAGATGAGTGTGCCTTTTGTCACGACAAAGGACACTGGAAGAAAGACTGTCCAAAGTTGAAGAAAGAAAAGACTCCGCAAGACGCCAATGTAGCTGAATGCAAAAGCGACGCAGAGTCAGATGTTTCCTTAGTAGCTATACCTTCAACGCTAAGTTCAGACGAGTGGATATTGGATTCGGGTTGCACCTATCATATGCCCCCCAACCAGGAGTGGTTCTTCGATCTTGAAGAATTTGATGGAGGAGTTGTTTATATGGGCAACGATCAGACATGTACAATAGCTGGGATAGGCTCAATCAAGCTACAGAATCACGACGGATCCACCAGAATTCTGAAAGATGTTCGACTAGTGCCAAGTTTGAAGAAGAATCTCATCTCATTGGGGGCCTTGGAGTCAAAAGGTCTAGTTGTGACGATGCGAGATGGAATTCTTAAAGCAACTTTGGGGGCACTCGTGATGTTGAAGGGTGAAAGGAAAAACAATAGCTTGTATTTTTACCAAGGTAATATAGTTGTTGGGACAGTAGCAGCAGCAACTACTTCTAGTAGCAAGAAGGATGCTGAGGCAACAAAGCTATGGCATATGCGTTTGGGTCATGCTGGTGAAAAATCCTTGCAAATTCTTGCCAAACAAGATTTGTTGAAAGGTACGAAGACTTGCAAATTGGAGTTTTGCGAGTATTGCATTCTGGGAAAGCAAAAGAGGGTGAAATTCGACACGGCTATTCACAATACCTAGGGTATTTTGGACTATGTGCACTCTGATGTGCGGGGACCTTCCAAGACGGCGTCACTTGGAGGCAGACACTACTTTGTCACCTTTACCGATGATTTTTCCAGAAGAGTTTGGGTGTTTCCTATGAAGCACAAAGGTGAAGTGCTTGGAGTTTTTCTAAAGTGGAAAACTCAGGTTGAGAACCAGACTGGAAGAAAGATCAAAGTTCTCCGATCAGACAACGGTGGAGAATATAAGAACGATCCATTCCAGAAGGTGTGCCAAGAACACGGCATAGTTCATCACTTCACAGTAAGAGAAACTCCGCAGCAGAATGGGGTGTCAGAGCGTATGAACAGGACATTAGTGGAGAAAGTTCGTTGTATGTTGTCTAATGCTGGATTAGACAGGAAGTACTGGGCTGAGGCAGTGACATAAGCTCAACATCTCGTCAATCATTTGCCATCATCTGCAATAGGTGGGAAGACTCCTTTGGAGGTTTGGTCTGGGAAGCCTGCAACAGATTATGACTCTTTGAGTGTGTTTGGTTCTACCGCATACTATCATGTGAATGAATCAAAGTTGGATCCTCGAGCAAGGAATGCGCTCTTTATGGGCTTCAGCGTTGGGGTTAAGGGATACTGTCTTTGGTGTCTGGAGGCAAAGAAGACAATAATAAGCAGGGATGTTACCTTCGACGAATCTGCCATTTTGAATAAGGTAACTCAAGAAGGGACCGATGGTACTCCGAAGCAGGTGGAGCGTGCACCGGAGCAAGTGGAGTATACACCAGAGTAGGTGGAGTTTGAAAAGATAGTGGTGAGTCCAGCAAAAGACACTATCAATGATTCTTCTACGGCAGAAGAAGAGTCGGATGAGGAGGAGGTTACCACCCAAGAACCTCAACAGCAACTAGAGCCAATTGCAATTAGAAGGACCAGACGAGAAATTCAGAAACCATCTCGTTTTGTTGACATGGTAGCCTATACACTTCCCGTAGTTGATGATGTTCCATCCACATTTACAGAAGCTGTCCGGAGCTCAGAAAACAATAGATGGAAAGACGCAATGGAGGAAGAGATGCAATCTCTTCAGAAGAATAAGACGTGGAAGTTGGCACAACTACCGATGGGAAAGAAGGCAATTGGATGCAAATGGGTATTTGCAAAGAAAGAAGGATTTCCTAATAAAGACGATGTTCGCTTCAAGACGAGATTGGTAGCTAAAGGCTACGCTCAGAAGGAGGGAGTTGATTACAATGAAGTGTTTTCTCCAGTTGTTAAGCACTCCTCCATTAGAATTTTGTTGGCCTTGGTAGCGCAGTTGAATTTGGAGCTAGCTCAACTCGATGTGAAAACCGCGTTCCTGTACGGTGATTTGGAAGAGGAAATCTATATGTCTCAGCCAGATGGATATAAAGTTGCTAGTAAAGAAAATTGGGTTTGCAAACTAGATAAATCGTTGTACGGATTGAAGCAATCACCGAGACAATGGTACAGATGATTTGATAAGTTTATGTTGGGTCAAAGGTACACAAGGAGCAAGTACGACCACTGTATGTATTTGCGCGGACTACAAGATGGAACCTACATCTACCTACTCTTATATGTTGATGATATGTTGATAACATCAAAGAGCCAAGGTGAAATTGACAAGTTGAAGGCTCAATTGAGTAAAGAGTTTGAGATGAAGGATTTGGGAGAAGCCAAGAAGATTCTTGGAATGGAGATAAGCAGGGATTGATAGAGAGGCAAGCTTTGGCTGACTCAGAAGTAGTATTTGAACAAAGTACTACAGCGGTTTGGTATATGTCAAGATACAAAACCTGTAGGTACTCCGCTTGCCCCTCATTTGAAGCTTAGCAGCCAGTTATCTCCAAGGACGGAAGAAGAACGAGAATACATGACAAAAGTCCCATATGCGAATGCAGTTGGTAGTCTGATGTATGGAATGGTGTGTACAAGACCGGATATTTCACAAGCTGTTGGCGTAGTGAGCAGATATATGCATGATCTTGGAAAGGCTTACTGGCAAGCTGTGAAATGGATTCTACGGTATATTCAAGATACCGCAGATGTTGGTTTATTGTTTGAGCGGGATGAAACACTTGGTCAAACCATAGTTGGATACTGTGATTCTGACTATGCTGGAGATTTGGATAAGCGAAGATCTACAACTGGCTACTTGTTCACTTTAGCGTAGGCGCCAGTTAGTTGGAAGTCGACCTTACAGTCAACGGTGGCATTGTCTACTACAGAGGCGGAGTATATGGGAGTTACAGAAACTGTAAAGGAAGCAATTTGGCTTCAAGGACTGCTTGAAGATTTGGGAGTTGGTCAAAAACACCTAGCGGTGTATTGTGACAGTCAGAGTGCTATTCATTTAGCGAAGAACCAAACTTTTCATGCAAGGACGAAGCATATTGATGTTCGCTATCACTTTGTGCGGAAAATTCTCGAAGAAGAGCAGGTTGTTCTTCAGAAGATTCGGACTACGGAGAATCCTACAGATATGATGACCAAGGTGGTGACAAAGGCCAAGTTTAAACATTGTTTAGACTTGGTTAATATCCTGCACTTTTGATTTGGCGCCTGCGGGCGCATTTGGAGGCACTACTACCAGTTTCAAGAGAGAGAGAAAGTTCGTTTGTGTTTGGTGGGACCACAAATTGTGCCAAGGTGGAGATTTGTTAGTTTGTGGCATAATATTGTATCCCACATTGGAAGACTAGTTTAGGGCAAGAGTTGTTTTGTCCCACATTGGTTTTTTGTAATAGGTTGGGGAGGACCTAACACTATAAATAGGCTCCTCCCCCTTCTAGCTTAGTGCATCGAAACAAAGTCTCTCTCTACTTTGTAATATTTCTTAAGTGGAATATATTTTGAGTAGTGCCCGAGGACGTAGGCTATTTTGGCCGAACCTATTTAGTTTTATTTTTGCTTGATTTTTCCTTTGTGAATTTTAGGCATTATATTTCTAAATATTTATTGGCCGCTTCCGCAATAGCTAGTCCCTATCTCTGTTAAATGAAATCACAACTTATAAACTAAATATTTAAACTTTTTGATAGCAATTGCTTCTTACCTACCCTTTGACTTTAAACCCAACGCAACAACTCCCCACTGGAAATTAATCACAAAATATTTCTCAAATAACTTACTGAAGTATTTTAATTGATTAGCGAAATCAACAAATAAAATGTGATATCTTTAACCGACCACCATAATTTTGAAAAGTTACAAGTAAAATGGCTACACAAATATTTAAACAAAGAAACCAGAAAAAATAATAATTGAAATTAATGACATCCAACTAAAAAAATAATTAGAATACTTAAAATAGAAACAAGTCATATTCCTCTCCCATTATCACTCACTCAGTCACTCTCTTTCTCTTTCTCTTTCTCTCTCTCCCTCCTAAATGAAACAAATAGAAACCTCGTTGATTCTCTTCTCTTTCCCTCTTCCCCCACGCCGCTATGGTGATAATGTGGTGGCCCTGGTTTCTGTCAGTAAGGAAGTACAATTTGGAATTTTCACAAGTGGAATAACAAATGCAAGTAAACATACAAAGAAAATAAGAATTTCATATAAAGGAGTTTCATGGTCAAGAAGACAATACATAGTATAATATTAGCTCAAAAAATACCGTGCAATCGACGAACCCAATTAGATAAGCTATTTGTTAAGAGATAAAGAATGATTATTATCTCATTCATAGTTAATTTTCAAAATCTTGATTAATAGATATTCGGACACACGAAACTCTTTCTCTTGTCTCTTTAGTCAATTTCATTTAGCCATGAGTCAGAGATTAATTCTTGCAACTATTGCTATCAATGTCCCAACTTAAAGTAGGTATAAAAAGGAATCATCTCATTCAGATAAACTGAAACAACGACACTAAGGAAGGTTCACTTTAATCATAAAAACAGAAGTAACTATAAATGCAGTTGAGCTTATTTTGCACCGATTGATAGGACAAACAACCGCATACAATTCTTGCCTGCTCCTTTCAGACTCTTTATATACAATTGCAAATCAGCATCACAGGCCAGTAAGATGGGATCATTATCTTCATCCACATACTTTAGTTTAAAACTTCCCGTCTCCAAATTTAATCTGGTGGCCACTTCTTTGGCTAGTTTGTCCATTCCCGATGACGGACATAACTGAAATTTCACAATGTCGTCTTCGTAGTTTGCCTTTATGATCACCAGCTCATCAGTCTCTGGTACAAGGGTGAGATCTTGATTGCTTTCTATATTAGTTGGAGGCTTGTTTTCGTGGAGTGGAGGGCAGAGGCTGCTGCTAGACGGCCCCGAGCTCCCCTGAGAGTCTCCATCATATTCGTTTGCACTTTTAGTCATGTATAGAGATGGATTCTTTCTTTGCTGTTTGTTAGATGGCCATCTATGGATGTTGTGGAATCTGCATGCACGCTTAAATGTCGATATGCTAACTGCATCACAATACATAGTTTATCATTCTTGTTAATAGAGAAATCAATATTGGTTATATTTTTGAATTGTTACGCTCACCAGAAAGGTTCTTCGCAGCATCTTTCCGGTTCTTACCAAATTGTCCCTTGAGATCCTCTAGGGTAATGCGTAGACCCGTTCTCATCTTTCTGTTCCCTATTCTCCTTGATGTCTCCTCCTCCTTCTCCAAATGGGCAACTGGAGTATTGCATTGGTTCCTCTCGGCAACAGCACGTGCAACAACATGATCCATTTCATTTATTTGCTGATCATTGGATTGTTGATGCTTCTGTTGGCCATATTTTACTATTTGAAATTTAACCGGGAACATATTCAGCTGCCCAAATTGATGCAAAGAAGGTCGGTTCATTTCATGAGAGAATTCAATAATATCAACCACTAATTCGTCTCCTATTTTTTTTCCCGTGCCAACCTTAAAACTTTTAAGTTGCTGCTTCAGTATGGGTAGTAAAAAGTACAAAAACGACCAAAGATAGTCAAAATTTCCAGGTCCTTGGTTGAGAAAGAAGTTTAGAACAAAAGGGAGATCCTCGGTGCGTGAACTCAGCAAACAAATTGAAAAGCAAACATCTAACCTTTTCTGTTGTGCATGGTGTGGCCGTGACTGCTCGATTATGCTAAACTGGCATGAATTTTTACAATAGCAACACTTATTTTCAGATGTCAATACCATTCCAACAATCCCTTTTCCAATTTCTACGATATCAAACAGAACTTCCCCTTTTGAATACAAGCACGCCACCCTTTGCATGCATCCTGATCCAAGTCTATTGCTGGTTATAGCACAGTTGTCGGTAGGGATCCAAACTTCTGCTGCACACAGCTGCGGAATCTTCTTGGTTATTTGAAGGGCCTCTTTGATCTCAGTGAGAGACAGAACAAACCCACCTTGGAATGTTGGTTTGTAGTCGATATGAGTCGACGTAAGGCGTGTTGACTGCAGGAAATTTAACATAATTTGATGACAATTATCATTTCAATGGCTGATCAATCTTGTTTGTCAAATGGAGTTGCTTCTCAATTTTTACAAATAGGATATTATTTTTCATTTCTGTCAGACATCAAGTGTAATGTTTATCCATAATTGTTTATAAACTACTTACTACTTTATAATACTTGGACAAATTTTTAATGCATCAGCTAGCTATTGGGGTGAGTTACTCTTATCAACACTGTCAATTGTCACAAATCAAAATATGGGAGAGAGGAGGGGGAAGAGAGACAGAGAGGATACCTGCAGTGCTTTTTGTATGCATTTGAAGGTATCTTCAGTACTTACATGAATTCCTATGATCTCTAGTACCCCAAGACATTTTTGTTGGCGATCAAAAATAGGGAAAGCAATATAGCTTGTAAGATTGCAAAAGACAGCATCATTTTTAAGTGGAAACTCTGTGGAAGAGTAGAGCCGTAAGTCATGGGTCATTTCAGGGTGCCCACTTCTGAAGACACGTCCAATGGGACCAAGTTCCTCTCCTTTCACACTTTCATCCACAAAGTACTGATGTTTCAAACAACGCTTTCTGAAATAGGCCAAACCTTTATGAAGACTAGAAAGAGCAAAAGTTTGGCCTGAAGTTGATAAATAACACCTATCCTCGTTCCTTTTGGGTGCCCAAAATTGTAATAGACCAAAGGATGTTATGCTCCATTTGGGCATCGATGTTTCCAGTAAATTTTTAATCTTGTCTTGGTTTGAATTTTTTGGAAATGACGAACACCAGAAGAGCCATGTGCTCATACTTTTTTTGCAAGAATTGAAGCAAGAATAGTGGTCATCCATTTGCAAGTATATTCGAAATTCCAGCTCCGATGGATACATCCCCCAACCCCTGTTCATCTTCGTTAAGATGTTTGGTTCTTTTGAATCTTGGTGCTTCCATTCTTCCAGAATTCCAGACGTACTATGAGGGACTAATTTGATGGAATTAGAAAGCATATCTTTATGCACTTCATGAATCATATCTGATGACATAACCTTCAAACTCTTGAGAGTCGTCTCCATTACGCCAATTAGCAAGTGACAAAGGAACTTACCACATGGATCTCGTCTACTGTTAGGCTGAAGAAAAAACTCGAGATAATATAGATAGTTGTTGTTGTACACACTCTCAAGACAAATTGCAAAACAGAAGGACAACCTAGCTTTTTGTGCATAATGTGCCAAGTGATTCTCAGATTGGGTGAAATCACATATGTCTCGGCAAAAGCTGGAGATATTTGAGGACATCACGGCTTTAGTTAGTATTCCTCTTTGTACTTGAAGACGGTGGTATTCACTGGCATGACTATAACCATGAGTACAAGCATCGGGAGTATCAGTCCACATATCAATTTATTATCAGCAAATTTTGTAGAATCAAGAAGTTCCATGCAGCAGAAACCAGTGCTAGTATGATTACATTGCTTGCAAGGGATCCAGACTTGTGCCATGTGTAGTTGGGGTACCATCTCCCTTGCGACATGAAGCATTTTCCTTATTTCATCTTTATATCCCGGAGGTTGAGTCAGCTAAATATTGACCGATAATTATCAAACAGTTGATTGTGGTAATAAACTATATATGAACTTTAATCATATGTTTCATGTATGTTTTGTGGGGTAATTCTAATCTGAAATTGGTTCTTCCAAATCAGTGTATTAAGGGAACGAGTGTTTAGCATTTGTCATGTGATTGAACGAAAATTTAGAAAAAGTGACGAATCAAATAACAGGTGTAATACACTTGCCACCTAACTTAGTTTGATTAAGTCAGATTTGGGTTACAATTTCCCTTGTTTTCTATGTGATGTCCAAAACACTTCAAGTTTACCTTTAGACATAGTATATAGGGTGAATTATAGTGATATACCCTTCCAGAGGTTTAGTATAATTACACAAACTTCCCTCAACTTTGAGAAATTACAAAATTTCCTTGTCAATGAACTTAGATATCATTTGAATCCGTCAAGTTTAATGGTTTTATCTCTAGCTTACTATGAATATCCTATTTTTGCCGCTGGTACTTATTGATCTATATACTATACTAGCATGTGTTAAGCCAAATCATAGAATGTATGAAGGGAAGTTATTGTAATTTTTCAAACCTTAAGGAAAGTTCAACCAGCTACTTACTATGGAATTAATATTACCGTTCTCACGTGGGTGGACCTCAACTCTGCTGCCTGCATGTAATATCCAGGTACATATATGCTTAGTATGTAATTTCTGAAAAAATAAAAGAAGTTGAAAATTGAACAGTAAAATGAAAAGGGGTAATTGCGTATAACATCCTAAGATTCAGCTCTAAATAAGAGAATTATCCTCAAACCTTTCGTAATTATAAAAAACACCCTGAAATTTATACAATATTGGTAACATGTTACTGTTCCCATCAGTGAAATTGACAAAAAAAATTGACATCAACATAATATAGTATCGAATATATTTGAAAGTTGCAACTAGCTCTTGAATTTTTCATTCATTTCTAGTGATTTGAATATAGCAAAAATCTAATGGTATTTTTCATAATTAAGCAAGTTTGGAGGGTGACTTTCTTTATTTAAAACTAATTATTGGTAATATAATTATCCAAAGGAAAAACATAAAAACCAAAAACAGAACAAACAGAAAGATGCATGAAGAAATTAACCTCTAATGCTATTTCCACCAGTTCAAAAACCAGTAGCATTGGTGCACGAAAAAACATCAAGAGCTCCAGCACGCCGTAACATTCCTTGGTAAGCAAATCAAATACAGGAACAACCAGATAGCCTCTGGCACCGCAACGTGCAGCATAATCCCTGGTTCTGGTTGGAAGTTCTTTGGTGGAGTAGTAGAGCCTCAAATCAGGGCTGGATTCAGGGTACCCGTTTAAGTATACGCGTCCCACAGCTCCAAGATGCTTTTCTTTCGCCCCTTCGATCTTAATCATATGTCGATGATGATCCATAAAAAGCTTCCTGTACCAACACAGCCCTTTACCGAGACCACCGACAGCGAAGGGCTGATCTGAAGTGGTCAGGTAGCAATGATTTCGTACCACTATGGGTGCCCAAAACTGTATTAGAGAGGTCTCCGGTATGCCTCTGCTCACCAACGTCTTGATCTTTTCTTGGATTATTGGTGATTTCTGGTAAGCCTCCGGCGACCAGAACACCCATTTCACTCCGGTTAAAACCCCCGACGACGAAGGATGATCATGATCAGTAGCCAAGTAATTTGCAAATTCTGAGACATTAACGAACTCTTCACGGTTTCCCGCCCAACCCAGCACCGTTGACAAGTCATCTTCCTCAACCATTGTACACTTTCTCTCCCGCAGCTGAATGAAATCACTTACTAATTTCTTTCGGTAAAGACAGATTAAGGACCACCCACCAGCTTCTGAATGGAATCTCAAACCGTGGACTTCTTCAGTGATTTTCACTAATTAAGATATTTTTCTGGGCCAGCATTCTCAGTTACGACAAGTTTAGCTTTGACAAATTGAATGCATCAAAATGATAAAAGGAAAAACTATTATTTAAGATCGGACAATTCCTCAAAAATCCCCAAGTATAAACTGAATTTCCTTTTCACTCCCCCATTTTGAAAAAGTTCCTGTTCACTCCCCAATTGAAAAACAAAATTTCTTTTCACTCCCCAATGTTGTATAATAATTCAGGAATTACGTACAATTTTTAGGGAATTGCGTATCTAAATCCCGGAATCTCGTATATATACGAGATTCCGGGATTTAGATACGCAATTCCCTAAAAATTGTACGCAATTCCTAAAGACAATGTACGAACATGTACTATTTGTGGGGACCTAAAAGGAATTTTGTTTTTCAATTGGGGATTGAATGGGAACTTTTTCAAAACTGGGGACCTAAAAGGAATTTTTTCAATTTTTTGATACTATTCAAAGATTTTCCCTATTAAGATTGTAAGAAATTTTAGAGTCCATTAAAATAAAAATAATAGTTTCGGTAAAACATGACTGGGGAGATTAGAAGGTATTAGAATTAATAAATTTGAGGGCAAATTGCACTTCACCCCTAAAAATATTTTTGAACTTCCCCCTTCCAAAAGAGAAAAAAGAGACATCACCCCCTTAAATATAATATTTTCAACACTTTTCCCCAATTTTGTATAGATTGATAATATTGAATAATTTTATAATATGGGGTGATGGGTTTTCTTGGGTCGGTGGGGGTTCAAAATAATTATTTGAACAAAAAATGTGGTGGTTGGGTTTTGAACACTGGACCTCGCGTAGAAAGAGTTGGCTCACAACCATTGGGCTCCAGTGGTATTTTTTTGTCAAATATTTTATTTAACTTTTCACCTGCACATGCGTTTAACGGTTTCCGTCCAAAAATTGACGGTTGGGACCAAAATTGCAAATCGCCCAATCCTATGGGACCAAAAATATAATTTGCTCTTTTGAAATTGTATATTTTCAATTTCATAACTTCTTTATGCCGTACTAAAGTTTTACTTTATGTTAATTCTAGTAATAAAGTTGCTAATTTTTCTTAGTCCAGCCAGGATTCACGTGTATTATTGAGCTAAATATTGTATTTTTGTACGAGTTAAACTCGTATATAATTTGAAGCACAATTTCAATAAATCAATAAATTAACTTTAAACCTCCTTCGTTAAACCCGTAAATATTGACTACTTCGATCGAATTTGCGAATATACATATTATATTTAGAGTTCACATTTTTGATAGTTAATTAGAGATTTTATATTCGATTATCTCGATATGCAGCTATTATTGATGGATAAAACTCTATACTTTTAGTAGTTCAATCCAACTCAATGTCATTATGAGATATAATAAAAAAATAATAATAATTCTTTCATTCATGTAAAAATGATTCATATTATACCACTTTTTTATGCTATGTTTTTAAGATAGCAGTGTAATGTAAATATAGGCATGGGACCATTCAAGATCAATTTGTATACTTCACACCACAACTTTTGAACAAAGTTTATGTGGGCATATTTTAACCTTATTTTCCTCGGCTGGGAGTAAATTCGTGTCACATTTTTCTTCCTTTAATTGAAGTACATTATTTAGGTTCGGTCTTCAATTTCTTCAAATTTTAATTACAAGATTAAAAGCGACATATTATGTAGAATAAAGAGGAGAAGATTATGAACTAAGCAGTATTTTATTTTAATCTTTAAAATGCAAATTGTGGCCCAAATTGTTCAGAAAAGCCCAAACACCGAGCCCAGTGTCCATCACACGTAAAGTTTCATCCTCGGACCAAAACACATTATTGTAGAATCTTGATTTCAAATACCAATAAAACCTCATCCCTCTAATTGTACAATCACTGAGATACAATTCTTTCCCGCTGCTTTGGCACTCTCCACATAGAGCTGGAGTTCATCATTACATGTCAATGAAATGTGATCATTGTCTTCATCAACATACTGAAGTTCAAAGCTTTCCATCTCCAACTTTAATCTGGTGGCCACTTCTTTGCATAGATTGTCAAGTCCCCACGAGAGACAAAACTTAAATTTTACAATTTTACCATATTTTGCCTTTACGATCACCAAATCAGTCTCGGGTACGGCAGTGAGATCTCGGTTGCCTTCGGTATTTGTTGGTGGCACGTTTTCGTCGAGTGGAGGGCGAAGGCTGCTGCTGGATGGCCCCGTACTCTGCTGAGGATCTCCGTCATATGCATTTGCATCTTTGGTCATGTAGAGAGATGGATTCTTTCTGTGCTTTTTATTAGATGGCCATCTATGGATGCTGTGGAATCTGCATGCTCGTTTAAACGTGGATATGCTAACTGCATCACAATACATATTTTATCATTCTTGTTAATAGAGAAATCACTATTGGTTATATTTTCAAACTATTATACTCACCGGAGAGGTTCTTCGCAGCATCTTCCCGGCTCTTACCAAATTGTCTCTCAAGATCCTCTAGGTTGATACGTAGACCAGTTCTCGTCTTACCTTTCTCTATTCTCCTTGATGCCTCCTCTGCCTCCTTCTCCAAATTAGCAACTGGAGTAGTGCATTGGTTTCCCTCTGCAACAGCGCTTGTAACACCATCTATTTCACTCTCTTGCTGATCATTGGATTGTTCATGCTCCTGTTGGCCATATTGAACTATTTGAAATTTAACCGGAAACATATTCGACTGCCCAAATTGAAGCCAAGTAGGTCCGTTCACTTCATCAGAGGATTCAATAATATCAACCACCAATTCCTCTCCTAATAGTTTTCCCGTGGCAACCTTAAAACTTTTGAGTTCCTGCTTCAGTATTGGCAGGAGATAGTACAAAAATGACCAAAGATACTCGTAGTGTCTAGGCCCTTGTTTGAGGAAGAACTTTAGAACAAAAGGGAGATCCCCTGTGTATGAGCTTTGTAAACAAATTGCAAAGCAAACATCTAACCGTTTTAGTTGTGCATTGTGTGGCCGTGATTGCTCAGTCATGCTAAACTGACATGAAGTTTTGCAATAGCAACACCTATTTTCAGATGTTAATACCGTCCCGACTATCCCTTTTCCAGTTTTGACCGGATCAAACTGGACTTGCTCACGTATATTCAAGACCACTCGGTGCATGCATGTGAGACTATTATTGGTGCTAGCACAGTATTTGTGAGGGACCCAAACCTCCACTGCATGCAGTTGGGGAATCTTATTGACTAGTCGAAGGCCCTTTTCTATTTCACTCACAGCACACTCTTCATAGAATATTGGCTTGTTGTTGCAATGAGTTGAAGAACTAAGATGTGCGTCCTGCATGAAATTTAACATAGTTTGGTTATAATTACGAACAGCCCCCTGAGATTTGGTGATATTACAGATTGTCCCTTGAGGTTTGAGAAATTACGAACTCCGCCCTGGTCCGTTATCTCCTCCGTTAAATTTAACGGAATGTGCTAAATTTACTATTTTGCCCCTAAAATGTTGAAACTCAGGGGATATATATAATAAAAAGCCAAAGGTATGGGGATTAATGCAAGGACTGAATCATTAGGGGGTTCGATGTAAGTACTTGGGTTTTATATCTACCTAACATTTTTTTTCTTTTCCAATGAATGCTGCTTAATGATATTTTAATATTTTTATGATAGACTAATTTCGTACCTAGAGTTTATGGATACCTAATATTTTTCTGTAGATATTGATCATGCATGTCCAACGTTTGAAATAATTATTTAAATGACTCTGACGGATATTTATCTAAATTTACTAATGCATTTATTGAGATTGGTGTGTTTGTTATGATTTTCAAATTTAAAGAAAAAAATTGACAATGCACTAATTGATGATTGTGTGAGTTTTTTTATATGAATTTTATTTTTGAGAGAAAATTTCTTATAATGGACTTGTACATAATTATTTAAAACTAAGATATAAATGTAAAAGGAAATTTATGACTTATCATGTTTTATAAAAATAAATATGCATGGAATATCTAATCCAATTTATATTTATAAATAAAATACTAAATATTAAATTAAATAACTTTTTAAATACAAAAAATTTAAGATTAGCTAGTATTACAATTATATTATTAAACTCTAAGTAAAATTATAATATAACCCCTAAGGGTGTTTTTGGAATTTAAATTTGAATTTAACGGTGTGATTAACGGCATGTGAAATTTGTGTGAGAGAGTGTGTAAAACTCAGGGGGGAGTTTATAATTTCTCAAACTTCAGGGGGGCTGTAATATCGCTAAATCTCATGGGACTGTTCGTAATTATCCCTAATTGTCATTTCAAAACTTGATCAATCTTGACTGTTAAATGGAGTTGCATCTCTGTCTCAACATATAGGGGAGAGAGAAATACCTGTACTGCTTTTTGGACGCGATTGAGGGTAAATCCATAAATTTCATCAATTCCAATGAACTCAAGTACCCCAAGACATTTGTATTGGTGATCAAAAATAGGGACGGCCAAATAGCCTCTACTATTGCGAAAGGCAGCATCATCCTTAAGTGGAAACTCTGTGGTGGAGTAGAGCCGGAAGTCATGGGTTATTTCATGGTGCCCACTCCTGAAGACACGCCCAATGGGACCAAGTTCCTCTTCTTCCGCTCCTTCATCCACAAAATACTGATGTTTCATACTCTGCTTCCTGAAAAATGCTAATTCTTTATGAAGAGCAAACAAAGCAAAAGGTTGGCCTGAAGTTGTTAGATAATGCCTCTCCTCATCCATTTCTGGTGCCCAAAATTGTACCAGACGAAATGACCATGTGAAATTTATGGATGACGTCAAATTGTGCAGTAAAATTATCTCTGGTGTAGAATTTTGCAGAAACGATGAGTTTTCTTCAATTCCACATAGTTCCTCTCTCTCTGGGCACCAAAAGAGCCATGTTTTCGTAAATAGATTCTCAGATTTGAAGCAAGAAAAGTGATCATCCATTTGCAAGTATTTTAGGAATTCCAACTCTGATGGATACATCTCCCAATCCCTATTCATCTTCCTTAAGATGTTTTCTTCTTTTACATATTGATGCTTCTCTCCTTCCAAAATTCCAGACGTTTTATGATGGATTAATTCGATGGAATTAGAAAACATATCTTTACGCACTTCAAGCACATCTGATGATCTAACCTTAAAACTCTTGAGAATCGTCTCCATTACTCCAATTAGCAAGTGACAAAGGGAAACATCACAATCTCGTCTACTATTAGGCTGAAGAAAAAACTCGAGATAATAGAGATCTTCCCTGTTGTGTACACTCTCAAGACAAATAGCAAAACAGAAGGACAACCTAGATTTCTGTGCATAATGTGCCAAGGGGTTCTCAGATTGACTGAAATCACATATATTTCGGCAAAAGCAGGACTTAACATTTGAGGAGGACATCACCATTTTAGGTATTATTCCTTTTCGTAGCTGTAGACGGTGGAATTTACTGGCATCAAGATAATCTCTCATATCATTATCTTGAAAATTCCTCTCCATAGAATCAACTAGTTCCATGCAGCAGAGACTAGTGGTAGTATTAGCACATTGATCGCAAGGGATCCAGACTTGTGCCATCTGCAGTTGGGGTACCATCTCTTCTGCCTCTTCAAGCATTTTCGTTATTTCATCTCGCACCATCATTGTTGCCCCTTCAGCCAGATTCTTTCGTTCATCAAATGCAGTTTGGTCCGTCTTCAAGTGAGTGGTTCTCAACTCCGCTTTCTACATGAAACATATGATTAATCTATTTGAAACTAGAACAACACACTATATGCAAAATTCATCCAAGCTGCAAGTAAAATTTAACTTGAAGAGTAGGAAATAGGAAAATTACACCAAAATATAATTTACCTGCAGTGCTCGTTCTTCATGTACCATGTAATTAGGATTCATCCTCAACCTCACATCAAGAAAACCTAAGCACTCAAGCACGCCATAACATTCCTTTTTAAGCAAATCAAAGACGGGCAGAACCAGATACGCTTTGGCACCACAACGTGCAGCATAATCCCTGAGTGGAAGTTCGTTGGTGGAGTAGAGCCTCAAATCAGGGCTGGATTCAGGGTACCCGTTTAAGAAGACGCGTCCCACAGCTCCAAGCTGCTCTTCTTTTGCTCCCTCGTCCACTATTATATCTGCATAATCCATACAATGCTTCCTGTACCAACACAGCCCTTTACAGAGACCATCAACAGCAAAGGGCTGATCTGAAGTTGTCAGGTAACGAAGTTTTCCATCCATTTTGGGTGCCCAAAACTGTATTAGACCGCCGTGCCATATATCTTGGCTCACATAAGTCCTGATCTTGTTTTGGATTATTGGTGATTTCTGGTAAGCCTCCGTTTCCCAGAACACCCATTTCACCCCAAATCTCTCCCGCGACAGAGGATGATTAGCACCCAAGTAATTTGTAAACTCAGAAACATCAGTATACTCTTCATCAAATCCCTCCAATCCCAGTACTGTTGACAAGTCATGCTCCTCCTCCATTCTCTTTGTCTCTCTCCGCCAAATGAAATCACCAACCAATTGCTTCTTGTCTCTTGATAGTCTTTTTCGCGTTTCCTTTTTAGTCTACTTCATAAGGGCGGGTGTCGGATTGTGGAATTCTGGGGCCGTTTCGATCCGGGTATTTTCAGATGGATACGGATAGTTTGGGACTTTTTATGTCGGACCAGATACCCGATTCGTGACACAGCAAATTGCCCTATTCAATTAGTAATTTAATCATAAAGTTTATCTCATCTCTCTGGTCTAGATTTAGCAAACTATTGTTTGAGCTTAATCTCAAAAGATATAATTAATATTTTGGATAAAATAAGCTGATGATGTTTAACAAACAAAAAGGAAAAAGAAATTGGGATTCCCCGAGCCTGATCTTGAAAAAAATCAGGTACCCAACAACCGGATACCCGACTAATATATGATAAACATACTAATTTCTCTAAGGTTTAAAAAATTACCAATATTCGAGAGGTTTACATTTTCTATCATAAATTGTTTCAATCAATTAATATTTTCTTCACAAATTATTTCAATAATTAATTACGGTGTTAAATTTTAATAATGTCACTAATATAATTTTTAAAAAAGGGATAATTACGAACGACCCCATGAGGTATGACGAAATTACATATTCCCCCCTAAGGTTTGAGAAATTACGAATTCTTCCCTGAGCCATTATCTCAACCGTTAAATTTAACTAAATATGCAATATTACTACTTTACCCTTTACATGAAACTCAAGGGCGTATATATAATAAAGAGTCCAAATGTAAGAGGGTTAATGTAAATACTGAAATTCTTGGGGGGGTGTGAAGTAAGTGTGTGAGTATTATACCCACCTCTTTCTTCTTCTTCTTCCTTTTTTTTTTTCTTTTTTTTTTTTTTTTTTTGTGTGTGTGTGCAAAGAATGATATTTAATGATATTTTGATATTTTTATGAGGAACTAATTTCATATTTAGAGTTTATGAATGTTTAATTTTTTTTTTTGTAGATATTAGGGATGCATGTTTATATTGAAATACTATTTGTTATATTTAAAGAAATGCATTATAGATCACCGATATTTGAAATATTTATTTAAATAACTCTAACAAATATTTTTGTGAATTTATTAATGCATTGATTGATATTGGTATATTTCTTATGGTTTTCTATTTAGTAACGAAAGAATTTGTTATTTCAGACGAACAAAGTTTAAATGAATTTATTCAAAATATACTTTAGACCAAGAGATCGACATAATGTAAAATCTGTAATTTTTCATCTTATAAATATGCATGAGATATCTATTTTGATTTATATTTATAGGCAAAATATAAATATTAGCTTAGATTACAAAATTTCAAATAAGAAAATACAAATTTAACCAACATTACAAATATATCCTAAACAATTTCAAGATTATTACAACATACCCCTCAAAGGTTCAATATTAGTACAATCTACCTCCCAAAGTTTCAATATTATTACAATCTACCTCCCAAAGTTTCAATATAATTACAATATATCCCCCAAGTATAGAATTGGAATTTTAAAAAATAATATTGCTGATGTCATCAACACTTAACACCGTTATTAACGGTTGGGGGAATTTGTGAGAGAGAATGTAAGCCTCAGGAGGGTGTTCGTAATTTCTCATACTTCAGGGGATAATCTATAATTTAGCCATAACTCAGGGAGTCGTTCGTAATTATCCCTTTAAAAAATCTAATTTACCCTTAAGGGTATACTGTAATAATATTAAAAGTGCAATCATATATTGTAATGTTGGTTTTAAATTTGTATTTTTTATTTTAAAATTTTGTCATTTACTTATATATTTATATTTTATCTATAAGTATAAATCTGAATAGATATTTCATGCATATTTATTCTTATAAAGTAGGATAAAAATTTAGAGATTCCACCTTATGTTTATATCTTAGTTTTATGTATATTTTGCATAAGTTTATCTAAACTTTGTTTGCTTGAATAAATAAATTTTTCCTCCGAAACAGAAAATCATAACAATACAACAAAATCAATTAATGCATCACCAAAATTCGAAAAAACACCAGTTAGAGTATTTAAACAAATATTCCAAACTTTGATAATCCCTAATAGTATTACGGTAACAGCGTGATTTGAAGCGAGATGGTGAGAGAAAGTCTGCCAGCACTCTCGAGTGAGGAATTTGACCAAAGTTTAAATGAATTTATTCAAAATATACTTTAGACCAAGAGATCGACATAATGTAAAATCTGTAATTTTTCATCTTATAAATATGCATGAGATATCTATTTTGATTTATATTTATAGGCAAAATATAAATATTAGCTTAGATTACAAATTTTCAAATAAGAAAATACAAATTTAACCAACATTACAAATATATCCTAAACAATTTTAAGATTATTACAACATACCCCTCAAAGGTTCAATATTATTACAATCTACCTCCCAAAGTTTCAATATTATTACAATCTACCTCCCAAAGTTTCAATATAATTACAATATATCCCCCAAGGATAGAATTGGAATTTTAAAAAATAATATTGCTGACGTCATCAACACTTAACACCGTTATTAACGGTTGGGGGAATTTGTGAAAGAGAATGTAAGCCTCAGGAGGGTGTTCGTAATTTCTCATACTTCAGGGGATAATCTATAATTTAGCCATACCTCAGGGAGTCGTTCGTAATTATCCCTTTAAAAAATCTAATTTATCCTTAAGGGTATACTGTAATAATATTAAAAGTGCAATCATATATTGTAATGTTGGTTTTAAATTTGTATTTTTTATTTTAAAATTTTTCATTTACTTATATATTTATATTTTATCTATAAGTATAAATCTGAATAGATATTTCATGCATATTTATTCTTATAAAGTAGGATAAAAATTTAGAGATTCCACCTTATGTTTATATCTTAGTTTTATGTATATTTTGCATAAGTTTATCTAAACTTTGTTTGCTTGAATAAATAAATTTTTCCTCCGAAACAGAAAATCATAACAATACAACAAAATCAATTAATGCATCACCAAAATTCGAAAAAACACCAGTTAGAGTATTTAAACAAATATTCCAAACTTTGATAATCCCTAATAGTATTACGGTAACAACGTGATTTGAAGCGAGATGGTGAGAGAAAGTCTGCCAGCACTCTCGAGTGACGAATTTGACCAAATGAGAAGGAGTACCAAGAAATTCAAAAGAAACTTTGACGAAATGTGTTGGGAATAGTGCCCTAGAAAGCTGTTATGCTTTAGGACTTTCCCTATATTACAAACAATCTTTGAATAATATACGAATGATTGTAATTGTAGGCGAACACTTCTTATGTGTCATTACGTGTTGATGTATTGGTTTATTGCATGGATTTGTAGGGCAATTTTAGTTAAATTCTAGCAGTTTTAAGAACTTATAACGTGATTTATGCTCCCTATTAGGTACCTTTCACCTTGGAGTCGAAAAGATGAAGTAGAAGCAAAACCATGCAATAAAGGGCGAAAAAACGAGAAATTCTAGGGGACACGCCCGTGTCCCCATGGAAGAGCAAACTGAGACACGCCCGTGTCTCAGTACAGAAGTGACCCTCGGATTTCAGGAGGTGACACGCCCGTGTCACCAATGTAGAGTAATTTGTTGCACGGCCGTGACTTGGTACAGAGAGGCCTGGAGGTTTTGCACGCCCGTGTCATCAAGAAGAACAGGTCTTGACACCCCCGTGTCAAGTAAGAAAAGCGCGGATACGTTTTAATATGTGACACGGGCGTGTCACAATTTTAGGCATGAGCTTCGCACGCCCGTGTCACGGGGCGGTTTAGAATTTGGAACTTCTATTTAAACGCGGATTTGAGGCGGAATAAGGGAGCTTTTGGACGGATAGCTACCCAGAAGTTCAAGAACACTCGGAGAAAGAAGAAACACGAAGACATAGAGTTGAAGATTGATTCCAAGCACAAGACTTTATCAATTTGGTTTTATTTACTGCTTTCCGATCAAACTAATTCCTCAAGTTTTGGTTTTTTTATTCTAGCATAATTAGTTAGTCGCTTTAGATTCGTTTTTGGATGATTAGGTTAGAACTCAAAGTTATTAATTCCGTTTTGATGTTTAAGTTAGACATGAGTATTTTGAATGCAATTCTTTTGATTTTAATGAGTTTTAATTCAAATATGAGGAACTAATCTCCTAGGGTTAGGGGGTAAGGATTATGCATCTAAGGTGTTTGAATTAATGCTCGAGTCAATTTGTGTGATTCTTTGTTAGGGAAACGGTATTGAAAAGATTGGGAATGGATTGGCCATCCATGAACATATTGTAAATTATCCGATAATCGAGAGATTGAGGATAATTGAGATTGTTTTCCAAAACTTAGACTTTTTGGGCTTAAAGAAATTTAACCCTAATTTCTACAACCCGTATTTAGAATTCCATGCCAAGCCGCTAGGTTTTAAATACACTAATCTTGCTTTATTGAATTGATTTGGTTACTAAGTGATTGTGAGAACAACACTTGGCTTAATTAATTAGACATCTAGCCTTCGAAAGAAGCTAGGTATAACATCGTGATTAGGTTGAAGAATCATACATCCGTACTTGAGTATTGATTTGATCACAAAAGAGCATATGATTTACTTCCCGACCTGTTTTAATTAAGTGGTTAAATCTTGCGTTTATTTGTTAGCTCGTGTGTTTGATTACTTATTAGTTAAGTTTAATTTTGTTATAATAGTATAGCACAACTTTGTCAATCTTTTCCGGTCTCTAGATTAGAAATAGTCATAAAAGTGGTTGTTGAATTCCCTTCCCTGTGGATACGATACCTTAAGTGTTGCAATCGGATTTAGAACTTACACTTGGGTTCAAGATTTGTCTATCAAGTTTTTGGCGCCGTTGCCGGGGAAGGCGTCTAATTCAATATTACTTTAGTGATTTTTCTGGTGCTTTAGACCACCCTTTCTGCTTGATTTCTTTTTGAAGTGCGTTGAATTTGACCACGGGTTTTCCCCATTGCAGGTACCTAGTTTATGCTACGATCGAAAGGCTTGGAACCCCTGCCTTACGACCCTGAAATTGAGAGGACTTGTCGGGCAAATCGAACGAAGCGAAAAAAAGAAAAGAAGCAAAAAGTAAACCCAATCCCAATGGCACAACCCATAAACGAGCAACCAACCACACTCCAGGATTATGCCATTCCTAACATTGGCTTAATCCAGAACAACTTGACTCGCCCCGCCGTGGAGGCGAACAACTTTGAAATCAAAACTGGGTTCATCAACCTCTTACAACAGAACCCGTTTGGGGGTTTACCACATGAAGACCCCGCATCGCATTTGTCCTACTTTTTGGATGTCTGCTCGACCTTTAAGATCCACAACGCTTCTGATGATGCGATCAGAGTTAGGCTTTTTCCCTTCTCCCTAAGGGACAAAGCCCGGACATGGATTTCGACCTTGTCAAATGAGACACTTCAGACATGGGCAGACCTCTCTAAGGCCTTCTTAGCCAAATTCTACCCTCCTAGCAAGACCATGAGGTACAGAGATGAAATAACGAGCTTCAGGCTCTATGATGGGGAAACGTTGTACGAAGGATGGGAAAGATATAAGGAATTGCAAAGGAAATGCCCACATCACCGTGTTCCAGGATGGCAACTGGTACAAATCTTTTACAACGGAATGACAGAGAACATGAAAATCATGGTCGATGCAGCAGCGGGAGGAGCATTTATGGCACTGTCTGAGGAAGAAGGAATGCAACTTCTGAATAAGATGGCAGCAAATAGCAGTTGGACAAAGGAGAGGAGCCTTCCTCCTCCAAAACCTGAGGCAGGCATACTCGCCACTGACACTGTGACAGCTTTCAATGCCAAGTTCGAAGCACTGAACCAGAAGCTAGACCGACTTGCAATTGCTACAGCACGAAACACAGTGGCACAGTCAAATGCCCTACAGGTATTATGTGAAATTTGTGGTGGTCCCCATTCATTTGATATCTGTCCGTCTACCAATGCAGGTGCACAGGTTGTTGTTGGTCAAGAACAAGTCAATTACGTGCAGAATCAAAAACCAGCAAACGACCCATACTCGAACACCTACAACCCAGGGTGGAAGAATCATCCGCACTTCTCGTGGTCAAACAATCAGAATGTTCAGAACCCAAACCCAAACCAGAGACCACATTTCCAACCAAGGCAAATGGGACAGCATCCACCACATCAAAATCAGCAGAGATTCGCACCCCCTCCACAACCACCGCAAGAACAGAAGCCGGGGTGGGAGGCGGCCCTCGAGAAGTTCATAAATGTTTCGAATGATAGGTATCAGAAACTCGAATCTCAGGTAGAACAGGTGCTGGTTCAAAATAAAAATTTGGAAGTGCAGGTGGGCCAGTTGGCTAATTCAATCAATGTTAGAGCCCAAGGAATGTTTCCAAGCAAACCTGTGGAGAATCCGAAAGAGCAGTGTAAGGCCATTACACTACGAAGTGGCACGACTTACAAGGGGCCTGCAATACCGGTGGAGACCGAAGTGAGAAAGGAAAAGGACTCCGTTGTGGAACCTGAGAAAGTAATCGAGGCATCGAAGGAGGAGGAAGAAGTACTGACAAGTAAGCCCCCTTCAAAGCCAAAGACATCAGTGGCACCCAAACCGTATGTGCCACCACTTCCTTTCCCGCAGAGATTTCAAAAGCAAAGGTTGGAGAAACAATTCGAGAAATTCTTGAATATTTCAAGGAACTACACATTAACATCCCCTTTGCCGAGGCCCTAGCTCAGATGCCCACTTACGTCAAATTCTTGAAGGAGATCCTCTTCAACAAGAGGAAATTGGAGGATTATGCCACGATTGCACTTACTGAAGAGTGCAGCGCCATTCTACAACATAAGCTTCCACCAAAGCTTAAGGATCCAGGGAGTTTTTCAATTCCTTGCACAATTGGTCATATGTCCTTTAATAAAGCTTTATGTGATCTTGGTGCTAGTGTGAGTCTAATGCCATTGTCTGTTTGCAGGAAACTTGGACTGAATTCATTAAAGCCAACTACCGTTTCTCTACAGCTAGCGGATCGATCAGTCAAGTACCCCACGGGAATCCTGGAAAATGTTCTAGTCAGAGTTGGGAAGTTCTACCTGCCGGTAGATTTCATAGTTTTGGAAATGGAGGAAGACCAAAACATGCCGCTCATCTTAGGGAGGCCTTTCCTAGCCACAGCAGGAGCCTTAATTGATGTGAAGAGTGGCATTCTAACTCTTCGTGTGGGGGATGAACAGGTGGAGTTTAATCTCTTCAAAGCAATGAAAGGACCGGTGATCGAAGAACAATGCAATATGGTGGAAATCAGAGCACAGACACCGATGTCCGTAAGCAACGAGGACCCTCTCGAACTCTGTCTAAGAGGGCTCACTGACCACATTGATGGGGAAGACATATTAGAAGAATTGGCCGCCTACGCTAAGGCACTCGAAGCCACCCCGTACGTACCATTCCGAAAGAGGTTTGTATATGAAGAGTTGGGTACAGGTAAGCCCACTCTTCGTCCTTCTATTGAGACAGCTCCCAAGTTAGAACTGAAAACCCTCCCCGCTCATTTGAGATATGCTTATCTGGGTGAATCTGAAACACTGCCTGTTATAGTTGCCTCTGATTTAACGGATTCACAGCATGATGCCTTGTTGAGGGTTTTGAGAGAACACAAACGAGCGATAGGTTGGACTATTTCTGACATTAAGGGGATTAGCCCATCTATTTGCATGCATAAAATTCTTATGGAAGATAACCATAAACCCTCCGTAGAACATCAGCGTAGATTGAACCCGAACATGAAAGAGGTAGTTAGGGCTGAGGTACTGAAATTGTTAGATGCCGGGATAATTTACCCTATCTCGGATAGCAAGTGGGTTAGCCCTGTACAGGTAGTGCCCAAGAAAGGGGGGATGACTGTAATTAAAAATGAAAAGAATGAGTTAATACCAACTAGGACAGTCACGGGTTGGAGAGTCTGTATAGATTATAGAAAGTTGAACAATGCCACCCGTAAAGATCACTTCCCACTTCCCTTTATTGATCAGATGTTAGAGAGGTTAGCCGGGCATTCTTATTACTGTTTTCTGGATGGGTATTCAGGGTATAACCAAATTGCTATAGCTCCAGAGGATCAGGAAAAATGTACGTTTACCTGCCCTTATGGTACTTTTGCGTATAGGCGTATGCCTTTTGGGTTATGTAATGCCCCGGCTACCTTTCAACGATGCATGATGGCCATTTTCTCTGACTTTATAGAACGCACAATGGAAATTTTTATGGATGACTTTTCTGTGTTTGGTTCTTCTTTCGATTCCTGCTTGCATAATCTTGCTCAAGTTTTGCAGAGATGTGAAGAAACTAACCTTGTGCTAAATTGGGAGAAGTGCCATTTCATGGTGAAGGAAGGGATAGTGTTGGGTCACAAGGTTTCGGAGAAAGGCATTGAGGTGGACAAGGCCAAGATTGATGTGATTGCAAAATTGCCTCCACCCACCAATATCAAGGGAGTGAGGAGTTTCCTTGGTCATGCCGGGTTCTATCGCCGGTTCATCAAGGACTTTTCAAAAATTACCTTACCTTTATGCAAGTTACTGCAAAAAGATACTGAATTCGTGTTTAATGATGATTGCTTACTTGCATTTGATAGGTTGAAGAAGGAGCTTACCTCGGCACCAATCATGGTTGCACCGGATTGGACTATACCGTTCGAGCTAATGTGCGATGCGAGCGATTTGGCCATTGGAGCAGTTCTTGGCCAACGAAGGGAGAAACGTTTACACGTTATCGCATATTCTAGCAAAACTTTAAATGATGCACAATTAAATTATGCTACTACTGAAACAGAATTATTAGCTATTGTGCATGCTTTTGACAAGTTTCGGTCTTATTTGATAGGTTCGAAGACAATTGTCTACACGGACCACGCAGCAATCAAGTATCTCCTTTCGAAGAAGGATTCAAAGCCCCGTTTGATTAGATGGATTCTATTGCTTCAGGAGTTCGATCTTGAAATTCGTGACAAGAAAGGGACGGAGAACTTAGTTGCAGATCACTTGTCAAGATTAGAGGTTGGGGACAAGGAGGATGAGTACGAAGAGGAGATTACTGAGAATTTCCCAGATGAGGAGTTGTTTGCAGCCGATGCAATAGTTCCTTGGTACGCAGATATCGTGAATCACATGGTTTGCAAAGCTCTACCACCGGGCATGAATTTCCATCAGAAACAGAGATTCTTATCCGAAGTGAAACGTTATTATTGGGAAGAGCCATATGTATATAAGCACTGTTCAGATGGTCTAGTACGGAGATGTGTCCCGGAGGTTGAGGCTGATGAAGTACTTGAGAGATGTCATGCGAGCTTATATGGAGGGCACTCTAGTGGTCGAAAGACAGCAGCCATGGTATTACAGTCTGGGTTTTGGTGGCCAACGCTGTTTAAGGATGCTTACAAATTTGCCAAGGAATGTGATACTTGTCAGAGATCCGGGAACATTAGTAAGAGAGATGAGATGCCCATGAAGTATATCTTGGAAGTTGAATTGTTTGATGTTTGGGGAATCGATTTCATGGGACCTTTCCCACCGTCGTATGGGAATCAGTATATCTTGGTAGCGGTGGATTATGTATCCAAGTGGGCTGAGGCCGTGGCAACTCCGACCAATGACTCGAAGGTGGTGATTAAGTTCTTACAAAAGAACATTTTCAATAGGTTCGGAGTCCCACGGGCATTAATCAGCGATAGAGGTACGCATTTCTGCAACAAGCCCTTGGAAGCTCTGCTGAAGAAATACGGGGTCCAGCATCGGGTAACTACGGCGTATCATCCCCAAGCAAGTGGGCAAGCGGAGGTCACGAATAGAGAGTTGAAGTGGATTTTGGAGAAGGTGGTGAGCCCCTCTAGGAAGGATTGGTCCTCAAAATTGGATGACGCGTTATGGGCTTACAGGACCGCGTTCAAGACACCTATAGGAACTTCTCCGTATCAGTTGGTTTATGGTAAAGCATGTCACCTCCCCGTCGAGATCGAGTATAAGTCGTATTGGGCCATTAAGGCTATAAATTTTGATCTCACAAGAGCCGGCGAAAAAAGGATACTTGACCTGCAAGAGTTGGAGGAATTAAGGTTAGAAGCGTACGAAAATGCCCGGATTTATAAGGAGAGAACGAAGAAGTGGCATGATAAGCATATTCGGGTCAAGGAGTTTGTCGAGGGTCAACTGGTGTTGTTGTACAATTCTAGATTGAAGCTTTTCCCCGGGAAACTTAAGTCAAGGTGGTCCGGTCCGTTCAGAGTAGTAAAAGTCTTGGTGAATGGAACGGTGGAGATAGGCAATGAAGGCTCACCATCCTTTGTGGTGAATGGACAAAGACTCAAGCCATATCTTGCCGGAGATCGAATTGGCGAACACGTCTCATGCGTGTTAACAACTCCAGCACCTTAGCCCGGAGTCATGAAGTCAAGCTAACGACTATAACTTAGAACTATTTTTCTTTCCTTTGTCGTTTTTCTTTTCTTTCGCGTTAGGTAGTTAAGCTTGTGATTGATGATATCTTTTGTCTCGTGTTCAGGTATTTTGGTTCGAATAGAGTGGACGGATTATGAAGTGAATGGATGATTTTGAGCTAATAGGTGCGAAATTTTGAGCAAAAGTCCAAGTTTGGGGGAGACACGGGCGTGTCTCCCATATGGAGACATCCATGACACCTCCGTGTCAGAGTACAGAAATCGCCAGGTAAGGGATGACACGCCCGTGTCATCCATACAGCATAATAAACGACACGGGCGTGTCGTGTCTGTTCGGCCGAGATAAAACGGGGGTTCCTCACCTTTTTCTTATATTTTAACACAAAAACCTCCCCTTCTCTTCTCTCATCTCTCTTCTTCCCCCATTCCCACACGGCACAAGCACCACCACCATTGTTTCTTAGGTCATAATCCGGCAAAACAACACACACACATTACACCTTACATCCTATATTAATCGGGTAAGTCTTCTCTTCTCTTGGGTGCTTTAATTTCTTGTATTTCAATTGAGAAAAGTTAGACCCTAGTTCTATGAAGCATGCTTATGTGTGTTTTCTTGGGATTTCTTGATTCTATTGTGAGTTTTGGCATGAGTAGAACTAGGAATTGGCATGAAATTGAAATTTTTAGGCATTAAGAGGGTGAACCCTAATCTCTTATTTAAGCATGTTGGATATAATTCTTCTGAATTCTTGCTCCTTAGTCGAGTTTTGAGCATGCTAGAGTTAGGTGTTTGGATTGTAGTGGAAAATTTTGGCCCTTGCTCTTCTACATTGTTGCAAATTTTGTAAGGTTTGGAGGTTTGTATGGGCGGTTATGTACACTTTTGGGGAAGAAATTGAGTCCCTATGAGCTTTAAACGATTATGTTGGTATAGAGGGCTAAGTCTAGGTATCGGGAGACGAAATGTCATGCTTTATTTGATGAAATACTAGACTTCTTATTGGTGCTTACAAGATGTTCGATAAAATGCCCCATTGAACTTGAATTGATTTTGTTGTTGATATGGGGGTATTTTTGTGCAGGAATTATGGGACGCAACAAGAGACCCGCGCCTCTGCAACTCACCTCTTCGTCTGGGCCAACCGGCCGCCAACCACGGGATTCCGTGAATGTCACATTGGAAGGGCTTGGGAACCCTTACAACCGTAATACGACGCGTAATATCATGCCCACCAAGTTCCCGCATCTCGCCACACTTCGGAGATTAGGAGTTTGGGAAGAGATTGAGGTTTTGTTCAACAATATAGGGTGGAGGACGTTCATGATGGTTCCGGCTAATACATATCCGGAATTGACAACCTCGTTCTTCACCACCATGACTTGGGACCAAGTCAACACCAAGCTCAATTTCACATTAGATGGAGAGGATACCGAATCATTAAACCTAGATGAGATTCGGGATGCCTTAGGGTTTCCTATGTGCGAGATGACAACGTTGCCAAATTGGTCTACTGAGGACAGGAGGCGGTGTGGCGGTCTTTCCCTCTTAAAGCTGGTGCCCCGGCCTACAACCCGCGTAATACTAAGGCCACATGGCTTGATAGCTTAGTCTGGCGAATGGTGCATAGGCTACTAGCTATGGGCATATGTGCGAGGCATGAGAGTGATGGCAATATAAACGGGTTTGAGTTGGCCATCATGTATTTCATGAAGGAGTGGGTGCAGTTTGATGCCACAACGGAATTCATGTACAAGTTAAAGGAGGTGGCAGGCAGGGCGTCGGGAACTATAGGTCATGGAGCCTATGTGACGAAGCTCGCCAGAGAGGTAGGATGGCTTGAAGAGGATACGGAGCCCTTATCCAACTTTCCCTATGTTGAAGAGCAGACGTTCATCAAGATGGACCTATTCATCCGATGGTCTGCCGGGAGCCTAAAGGACAGGGTTTTACCCTGGTATCCGGAAAGGGAAAGGAACCGGTTTGAGCGAATGTACAGGTGGGGTGTGGCCAAATATGATGACCTCACTCTTGATCAGCAAAGGAGGCTTGCTCAGATACCGGATCGGGAGGAAGGCGGGCGAGGAGCACAGATGCCAATGGTCCAAGACGACGAGGAGGAAATCCCCGCTTACATGCGGGATTATATGGCATCCCAGAATGCACGGATGGATAGCTTTGTAGAGCATGTGGACTCCCGGCTTGATGCCTTGCAGCTCCACATTGATGGTCAGTTCGAGAATCTCCACGCATACCTCGCCAAACAATTTGGAGGCGCCGGAGCGAGTAGCTCAAGCCAGCCGCCACATTACCCGCCACCTTTTCCTTGAGTGATTTCTTTTCTAGTCTTTCATTTTCTTTGCCTTGGTCTGTATGATGATATAATTCACCACACCAACCTAACTAATTGCACTGTGCTAATTATTCTTATGGTTATTTGAGATACTTGACGACAGGGCCTGCTTGTTAATTGCATGTTGATTATCATTTGCTCTGCTTAGCTTATGATCCGTGTTTTAGTCGTTTAAGTGCAGGTTAGGGTTGATGAATAGCTTGTTGCCGGGTTCTTCGCAGTATTGAGGGAGTTTTCTTTTTGCCTTCTTTCCTTTTTCTTTTATGCATGGGGACATTGCATGATTTAAGTTTGGGGGAGAGGGGCAAAAAGTTTTGGAGTGTACTGTTAATATTTTGCATAGGAAGATGCGTTGGGGGATTGACTTACTTGAATTTGTGATATCTTTGAGCATGAAAAGATGATTGCTGAAAATAAGCCAAAATTTTTAATTTTTCGATGAGGTTTGATTGCTGGAATTTTGCCAAAGTGAGTTAGGCTAGTTGAATGCATAAAGTTAGGTGTGAGTATTGATACTTTGGAATGGTGGGATATCCTTATTTTTGTGCACATTGGAGCAAGGTCATGTACTTAGGTTAGGATACTGAGTTAGTAATTCTTGAATAATACTGAGAAGTGGATTAGGAGGCATTTTAGTCCTATTGAAGCGAAATTTTGAATTGACGAAGAGTTAGGGAAATGACTTAGGCATTCATGTCGGAGGTAGCCTCGCTATTGAGCCAGTTGTACTAAAGAACGAAATCCTATTGACCCCGCTGAGCCTAAGTGTTGTGCCATTAATTTTTATAGCCGCATTATAAGCCACAGGCACAGCACCATAAACCTACCCTTGAGTCACACTTTGCTCACTCGTTTGAATCGATTGAAGATGTTGCTAAATTCCTGATGAGAAACCAAGAGAAGAAATAAGAGATAATCTTAGATGCTGAAAGAAAAGAAGAATTTAAAAGGAAGTAGTAAAAGAACGAGTTGTGTAAGCAACAAGTGGACAAAGAAGAAAAAAAGAATATATATACTTTTGAGAAGAGCATTGAGAAGATTTGAAACAGAAGAAAATTTTAGACTGTCTGTGACAAACTTAGACAAGTCTAAGGTTGGGGGAGTTTAATGGGGAAAGACAAAGATGGCGACCGAGGAGATTTGAATGGGTGAGCTAGGTGTGTTGAGTTACTACTATACTAAAAATTCCATAACCTTAACCCCGAGCCCACATTACAAGCCTCGAAAGACCTTCCGATCCTTAATTCTTGGTTAATTCCATTAGTGGAGATAGGTGCGAAGAATGTTATCCGAAGTCTATCATTGGTACTTAGGAAGGAATCATTAGGTTGGTGTTCTAACCATTGTACATTATTTTGTTCGAATTCACACACTACACGAGGATATTTGAATTATACCATTGTGTTGATACTTGTGCTTGATTGAAATGTATTCGATAGGCTAGACTTGCTTGCGTGAAATTCTGAGAATTGCCCCATTGAGAGATTGATTTTGAGGCTGGTTTGATGTAATTTTCTCGATTGCTCGAGGACGAACAATATTTAAATTTGGGGGAGTTTGATGTATTGGTTTATTGCATGGATTTGTAGGGCAATTTTAGTTAAATTCTAGCAGTTTTAAGAACTTATAACGTGATTTATGCTCCCTATTAGGTACCTTTCACCTTGGAGTCGAAAAGATGAAGTAGAAGCAAAACCATGCAATAAAGGGCGAAAAAACGAGAAATTCTAGGGGACACGCCCGTGTCCCCATGGAAGAGCAAACTGAGACACGCCCGTGTCTCAGTACAGAAGTGACCCTCGGATTTCAGGAGGTGACACGCCCGTGTCACCAATGTAGAGTAATTTGTTGCACGGCCGTGACTTGGTACAGAGAGGCCTGGAGGTTTTGCACGCCCGTGTCATCAAGAAGAACAGGTCTTGACACCCCCGTGTCAAGTAAGAAAAGCGCGGATACGTTTTAATATGTGACACGGGCGTGTCACAATTTTAGGCATGAGCTTCGCACGCCCGTGTCACGGGGCGGTTTAGGATTTGGAACTTCTATTTAAACGCGGATTTGAGGCGGAATAAGGGAGCTTTTGGACGGATAGCTACCCAGAAGTTCAAGAACACTCGGAGAAAGAAGAAACACGAAGACATAGAGTTGAAGATTGATTCCAAGCACAAGACTTTATCAATTTGGTTTTATTTACTGCTTTCCGATCAAACTAATTCCTCAAGTTTTGGTTTTTTTATTCTAGCATAATTAGTTAGTCGCTTTAGATTCGTTTTTGGATGATTAGGTTAGAACTCAAAGTTATTAATTCCGTTTTGATGTTTAAGTTAGACATGAGTATTTTGAATGCAATTCTTTTGATTTTAATGAGTTTTAATTCAAATATGAGGAACTAATCTCCTAGGGTTAGGGGGTAAGGATTATGCATCTAAGGTGTTTGAATTAATGCTCGAGTCAATTTGTGTGATTCTTTGTTAGGGAAACGGTATTGAAAAGATTGGGAATGGATTGGCCATCCATGAACATATTGTAAATTATCCGATAATCGAGAGATTGAGGATAATTGAGATTGTTTTCCAAAACTTAGACTTTTTGGGCTTAAAGAAATTTAACCCTAATTTCTACAACCCGTATTTAGAATTCCATGCCAAGCCGCTAGGTTTTAAATACACTAATCTTGCTTTATTGAATTGATTTGGTTACTAAGTGATTGTGAGAACAACACTTGGCTTAATTAATTAGACATCTAGCCTTCGAAAGAAGCTAGGTATAACATCGTGATTAGGTTGAAGAATCATACATCCGTACTTGAGTATTGATTTGATCACAAAAGAGCATATGATTTACTTCCCGACCTGTTTTAATTAAGTGGTTAAATCTTGCGTTTATTTGTTAGCTCGTGTGTTTGATTACTTATTAGTTAAGTTTAATTTTGTCATAATAGTATAGCACAACTTTGTCAATCTTTTCCGGTCTCTAGATTAGAAATAGTCATAAAAGTGGTTGTTGAATTCCCTTCCCTGTGGATACGATACCTTAAGTGTTGCAATCGGATTTAGAACTTACACTTGGGTTCAAGATTTGTCTATCACGTGTGCATGTTGTTAGTTAATATTTCATTTTAATAAAGCCCAAGTGCAAGCATCGATAAATCAATGTAGCAAAAAGGGTCGAATCCCAAGGGAAGGGGAAATCAAGATCAATTGCAAAGTGCTTTTGTTAATCTATAGACCGGAAGGAAAAAGTGGTAAAGAACTAGCAACTATTAAAACGAGAAAGGTACACACAAGCAAAATAAGGTAAAACAAGTAATTAAACGCTTAAATAAAACTCAAGTAATTAAAAGAGAGCCGGGGGAATAACACATTCATAAAGCTTCGGTGTAAACTCAATGCTTCAACAAATAAGGTTGTTCTTACAATTCTAACCACTTAAATATACACTAGCTTTTCTCAAAGTCTAGTGCACGTATCTAGCCTAGAACAAAGTCACTCTCGTGATCATTGAAACAAAGGTTAGACCAAAAGCTCAAGGTTAGTATCATTAACTAATTAGCGGCTTGGCATGATTAATCATGATTTAATTGCTCAAGCTAAGTTAAATCTCTTTAGACCTAGACTTCAAGTGTTTAGGAAAATATTACCAAATTCACAAACAATTTCTCAATTAGAAGGTGAATTAAAGATTAAGTATAAGTAAGCCACACTCATACAAGCTTTGAAACCATTTTCCCAACATAAGAACCAAACTCATTCATTAAAACATTTTATCAAACACCTAATCCTCACTTTGTGTCATCCCCCTAGCTCTTGAGATCTAACCACTCATATTTACACAATCAACCCAAGAACACGATGATTCAAATTTGCAGTAACTCATATTCATTGATCAAAGTTCAAGTCAAGCATCCAAGGTTGAAAGGTTCATACAAGAGCCATAAATTACTAAATCAAACTAGAAATGGAAATTACATTAAATTAGCTAAGAAAGCAATAAAATGAAAGTAAAGGCAAACTAAATCTTTAATGGATCTTCATTTCTTCTAGGAAAGGAAAGGTGGTGTTCCTCAGACTCCTCCAGCTGCCTCCAGATCTCCCAATTAGGTTAAAAATTTCATCTCCCGAGAAAAACCCGAATGAAGGCTTAAATACAGAGGGAAAAACGCACTCGGGAGGATTACCCGGCCGGGTAAAAACAAGAACAAAAGTTCCCCGGGCGGGTAAAGAAAAACAGAAGCGCAAAAACGATTTAGCAACTACCCGGCCGGGTAAACTTATAACTGAAAACTACCCGGTCGGGTAGTCTCATTATAGAATGTCTTGAGCTAAACTCCCCGGGCGGGGAGATAAATGACTGGAATGGTACCCGGTCGGGTACCCTGATGCAGAAGGTTACTGACTTGATCTCCCCCGGGTGGGTAATGTCACAAAAAGCTTGAATTATGTTGTAATTACTCCGTTTCATCCCGAAAGCTTCTCGCAAGGTAAAAACACCTGAAACGAGCATAAACATCTAATAAATTCCTATCATTCGGGGTAAAGATAAAGACTTTAAGGCTCAACGGAGTACAAAAACTACGACTTAACAACTCCCCCACACTTAAACATTACTCGTCCTCGAGTAATCCGTCAATTATTTGAAAAGTCAATCCAAATTTCAAATACTCTCGCTCTGGACAATCGTTAAGTCGTCATAAGAGAGTTAGCCTATCAATAACGTTACTAACAAACACAAACTTTGACAAGAAGAGTGTAAATAGCATACCTTTGTGTAGGTGTGTGGATTAAACTAACAAATGCACAATTATCACTCGGATTAATTTATGACTTTCTCCTAAGCACTTAATTGTTTTTGGAGTTACACTTTCATGCCTATCTCCACTAATGTAGTCAATAAAAGAGTCAGGATCGGAAGGTCTTTCCGAAGCTTGTAATGTAGGCTTGGGTTACGGTTATGGAAATTTTGGCTTAAAAGTGACTAAACACCAAACTTACATCATTTTGTTACAAGACACTCAACCCCTTTTTCTTAATCATTTCATCATTTTCCCCCACACTTGGATGTTTAAATACAACTTCGCTTTAGCTTCAATCACTTTTTCTCATTTACAAATCATTCTTTTCTTTTCTTGCTCATTTCTTCTCTTTTGAACCTCTATTTTCAATTCTTTTCACTATGATTGCTTTTTCTAGTAATGCTTTCGACATTCGAGAATTTGAACTCTCAACCCCATAATAAACCCAAATGAGCAAGCTTGGTGTGATGAATTAAAAGGTTGGATGTAATATTATTGTGCCTTGGCTTGTAATGTTGTTAAGAACAAAATTTATGCACAACAATGAAGCTCAATGGGGTCAAATGGATTACGTTATTTAGTGAATGGACAAAGCCAAAAGGGTAATACTCCGACAACGATGGCCTAAGTCATTTCCCAACTCAATTACCAACTAATTATTTCGCCTCAATAAACACTCAAATGCACTCAAATTCATATTTAGGTTTATTCAAAACGCATAAATGTCCTCTAAGTGATTAAAGTGCATAAATTCGTTTAAAAAGGTGCGCAAAAATGAGGGTATGCTATCACACTAAACTTGTTTCCATTCATGCAAGTATTCACATAATCGACTAGCCTACTCAATCTCATAACGACCTTTAAATCATCCCAAGCAAAAATTTTCGAAAAATTTGGAGTCAATTCATATAATCTTCTTCAATCTCAAGAGGATAAGCAAGTTCAAAGAATTTTACACTACGACAACTCCCCCCCACACTTGAATTGAAGTATGGTCCCCATGCAAGAGTAAGAGATAAAGAAGACTCCCTTAAAATGATGAAAAACCAGCAACCGGGCGATGAATAAAAGAACCCTATTCCTGCAAAACAATGACTTCATAACACGGATCAAAAGCCTCGGTGGCAAATGACAATCAACATGCATATAGCAAGCGAGAACAAGTCATAAACACAATTTAGACACAAATAGGTTAAAGAGTGGCAAAGTTACATCATCCTGGAGTTAAAAGACAATTAATACTACCACACACAAACCCCATAAACGGGGTGACAAAAGTAATCAGTTTAACAGACCACAATTAGACCCCACTGACGGGGTGAAAAGAGTGAGAGCAAGGATCAATTCAGCAGTCATAAAGCATAGGAAAAACGAGAAAAAAGGGGAAAGGGAGAATATGAGCCAGTCATCGAGCATCAGCATCAGGAGCTTCGCCTCGGAAGTGGTGCCGCATCTCAGTCCTTAGAGCGTCAAATCGATTGTCAACGTGCACCTGCAAAGCCTCCATCCTATCCATTAAACGTTGCACATAAGGAGGCTCGTCGCTCTCAACTTGTTGAGGTTGGACGTGCTCAACCGGAATGGTCATATTCTCAATGTACGCCCGCTGCTCCGGAGATAAATCCTCATACTTCTCGACTCCCCATGCATACATTTGATCAAATTTGTATTGGTCTCGGATAGGCCAATAACCAACCCACTTGTACAGAGGAGGACCCCACCTAGTTATAAGCTCAATTTTCTAGAAGTGCTCAAATGAAATAAACGGATCATCGGCCATTGGCTCAAAGTCTTCACGAAAGCCTCCTACCTCCTTTGCAATCATGGTAATGAAACCACCATAAGCAAAGGCACCTTGTTTCTTATTTTCAGCTCGCAGCATGTTCCCCATGAGAATGTAAATTCCATCCAGCTTAATCTTCTCCCTCATACAATACATAATGCCCAACTCCGTGCCATTGACATTTCCCCAATCATATCGTGCACAAATAGTGGCAGAAAGTATACGGTGGATGATTCGCCACACGAGAGAATCAATGCACGTGGCCTTGGAATGGCTAACATCATAGTTTGGAGTACCAGGAGCAGTAGCGAAGCTTCTCCAAATCTCTTCTCGACGATCAAAGGACCACGCAGGTGGCTGAATGTCATTAACCTTAGGAAATGCAAAAATGGAACGCAACCGCGAATGAGAAACAGTGTATTTCTGCCTGCTATAAGTAACATTCAGCTTAGCATCGGACCAATCCATAATATAGACAAAAGCGATCGCTATCCTCGGGTAAGTTTTCTCATGCTTTAAGAAAAAATCAGTCCAACCGATTCCATCCATTAATTCCTTAACTTCAGCCCAAATGCCTAAAGTAATCATCATAGCCGGATCCATAAATGATGTAGGAGAAAGATAGCGTTGTTGGGGACGATTGAACCGATTAGGCAAGTCTGCGGGAGTGGACGAAGAAGCCTTGTTCTTCTTGGAAAAAGAAGCTTCTCCTGCCATGGACCTCTTCTTTGGTGCCATTGTTGTATTAAGAACCGGCTAACTAAGCATTAGCAACAATTAGGTACCATATAATTCTCATAGAACTTTCATCGAACACCTTGCGTGCACCAAAGAATGAGTGTGGATTTCAATAAAACTCAGGTGTGTGGTCAATGTAACAAGCTCAACAGCAAAAGATGTATCAAGAATGACTCAACAACTGTCAAATAACTCTAAGAATTCAAGAATGATTGTGCGAGATTCAACCTAGGGTTCAAGATGTTCAAAAAATGCTAAAATCACCATGGAATTCAGAAATCTTAACAACTCTACAAGAATTACTAATCTAACCAATTAAGATTTCACCAAAGCACAAGTAAAAGAGCATCAAAGGAGTAATTCTTGCACCTAGGGTTCCAAAATCTGACATGTTTCAACAAAGATCTCAACTTACATTAGATCTAGGCAATGTGGGCTCAAAATTGTATTTCTAAGCAAAGAAAAATCAGGCATAATCAAGTGTGCATATCAAAATCGGACAAGAAGGCTTTAAGTGTTACAAACAACCAAGTTGTTCATAAAAGAACAAGAAATTCGAAAATGCAAGCAACCCTAAACAAATATTCCATGGAAACAACCATTTCTTCAAGATTTAACAAGTATTCCAAGAAACACACCAACAAGAACTAGGGTTCCAGATTTAGGGGGAGAAAGGTGAGAAAAGCTTCAACTTTGCCAAAATTTCAGAGAAAATATAATACTAGAAGCTTACCAAGGGAGATGAGAACAAGAGAGAAGAAGTAATGCCGGAAAATTAAGTCTTGGCCGAAAATCTGCCGCTATGTGCTGCCTTGGATTACGTGCTCGGGAGAGAAAATAAGAGAGAGATGTTTGAAAATGTAGTTGTGTGCAAGAAGCAAGAGAGAGATAGACAAACGTATGGTTGATTTATGTGGTAAGTGCAAACACGTTTAACCCACAACACTGAAAACCGGGTTAACAATTCAAGTCTACCCGACTGGATAAAAATTGAACTGGAAAGTACCCGGTCGGGTACTGAAGGAACAGACAGTTTCTGCAAAGCCACTCCCCGGTCGAGGAGATTTTCAAGGCTAAAACTACCCGGGTAGTTAGGTGCTAAAAGCTTCTGTAAGAGCTACCCGGGCGGGTAAAATATGTGTAAGGAAACTACCTGGTCAGGTAGTTGAGAACAGAAGGTCAGTCAGTGGTGGCCTAAACAGGGGAGGGAGATAAGTGTAATATACGAAACATTCAACATCCGAAATTTCACTAAGTTAAAACAACTAAAGATCAAAGCAAGGTGAAATAATCCGGCAACATTTCAAACCTTAACCTACCCTTTTGATAAACTAACAAGTAACTTCAATCAACAAAAACACGGTATTTAAAGGTCCAAGAATTTGAATTAAAAAACAAATATGAAAAGCACACCAATGTATACCGGTTTAAACCACAAATTCAACACTCACCAACCACTAAGCAAACCGCGTAACACTTCAACTCCGCACACAAGAAAATAAAGGCAAGTAATCTCATTATCAAGCACATGCATCCAACATCTCAAGTGCAAGAATATAAGAAGATAAAAGGACCTCAACCCCATAAGGGGTGTCGAAACTTGCAACTACATCACGGAGGTAACTCTTCTTCACTTAAACTCAACAACATACACACATGGAGACAAGACACAAAGATACGATTAAAGACCACCTAAAAGAGAGGGAAAGCAAGAAAGAGGTAAGGGAGAGAAAAGTAGTTCTAAGTTTATAGTCGCTAACTCGACTTTGTCACCAAATTAGATGGTTGGAATTGTAAGCACACACGAGGTGCTCTTCTCAATGGGCTCCCCCACAAAATAAGGCTTCAACCGCTGCCCATTGACGATGAAAGTGCCAGTCTTTTCGTTTCCAATCTCCATAGCTCCATTATCAAGAACTTTAACAACTCGAAAAGGACCCGACCATCTTGATTTCAACTTTCCGGGAAATAATTTCAATCTTGAATTGAAGAACAAAACGAGTTGTCCCACTTTGAACTCCTTCTCCCGAATGTGTTTGTCATGCCATCTTTTTGTCCTTTCTTTGTATAGCTTGGCATTTTCATAGGCGTTCAACCTAAATTCCTCGAGCTCATAAAGTTGTAAGGCCCTATTCTCCCCTGCTTGCTTAAGATCAAAATTAATTGCTCGGATGGCCCAATACGCTTTGTGCTCAAGCTCGACCGAAAGATGGCAAGCCTTGCCATAGACTAACATATATGGTGATGTTCCAATAGGTGTCTTGAAAGCTGTCCGGTAGGCCCACAATGCATCATCCAATTTGATTGTCCAATCCTTCCTTGAGCTATTTACGGTCTTTTCAAGGATGTGCTTAATTTCTCGGTTGGAAATTTCGACTTGTCCACTCGATTGTGGGTGATTTGGAGTTGTCACTCGGTGGTGAACTCCATACTTCTTTAAAAGAATTTCCAAAGGTTTGTTGCAAAAATGGGACCCTCCATCGCTTATGAGAGCCCTTGGAACTTCAAATCTCGTGAAAATATTCTTCTTTAAAAACTTCGAAACCACCTTCGAATCATTCGTGGGGCTCGCCACGGCCTCTACCCACTTAGACACATAATCAACGCCTACTAGGATGTATTGATTGCCATGGGACGACGGAAACGGCCCCATAAAATCGATGCCCCAAACATCAAACAACTCTATCTCCAAAATATACCACAAAGGCATCTTATCTCTCCTCCCTATGTTCCCCGTTCTTTGACAAGAGTCACATCTCTCCACGAACTTGTGAGCATCTTTGAACAAAGAGGGCCACCAAAAACCCGATTGTAGAACCTTTGCTGCTGTTTTTCTTGAACTCGAGTGACCTCCATAGGGGCTTGCATGATAACCATTTAAAATCTTGTCCACTTCATCTTCGGGTACACATCTTCTTACCAATCCATCCGAACAATTCTTGTAAAGTAACGACTTCTCCCAAAAATAATACTTTGCATCGGACAAAAATTTCCTCCTTTGGTGGAAGCTCAAGTCGGGTGGTATGATCCTACTCACTAAGTAATTTACGAAACCATGGAACTTCCGACACTACTTTAAAAAGCTGTTCATCTGGAAAATTTTCAACAATGCTCGTCTTGCGTTCTTCTTCATTCTCCTCCAACTCCAAACGAGATAAGTGATCGGCTACCACATTCTCTGTTCCCTTCTTATCTCGGATCTCAAGATCAAATTCTTGGAGTAGCAAGATCCATCTAATGATATGAGGTTTGGAATCTTTCTTTGACAATAAGTACTTGATAGCTGCGTGATCCGTGTAAACCACCGTCTTCGACCCTATCAAATAAGAACGAAATTTATCAAATGCATGCACAATTGAAAGTAATTCTTTTTCAGTGGTGGCATATTTTAGTTGTGCATCATTAAGTGTCTTGCTAGAGTATACTATAACGTGTAAACGTTTCTCCCTTTTTTAACCAAGAACATCTCCTATAGCCAAGTCACTTGCATCACACATTAGCTCAAAAGGTACGGTCCAGTCCGGTGCCACAATAATCGGGGCTGAAGTAAGCTCCTTCTTCAACCTATCAAAAGCAAGAAGACAATCATTATCAAACACAAATTCAGCATCTTTTTGTAAAATCTTGCAAAGAGGCAAGGTGATTTTGGAGAAATCCTTGATAAACCGGCGATAAAATCCGGCATGACCAAGAAAACTCCTAACTCCCTTAACATTGGCGGGTGGTGGCAATTTGGCAATGACTTCAATCTTAGCTCGATCCACTTCAATTCCCTTAGCCGAGATTCGATGGCCTAGGACAATTCCTTCACGTACCATGAAGTGGCACTTCTCCCAATTTAGCACCAAATTAGTATCTTCACAACGTTTCAACACATTAGTAAGATTAACAAGGCATGCATCAAATGAAGACCCAAACACCGAAAAATCATCCATAAAGATTTCCATTGTTCTCTCAATAAAATCCGAGAAAATTGCCATCATGCAACGTTGAAAAGTAGCCGGGGCATTACAAAGACCAAATGGCATTCTTCTAAAAGCAAAAGTGCCATAGGGGCAAGTGAAAGTGCATTTTTCTTGATCCTCGGGTGCTATGGCAATTTGATTGTAACCCGAGTATCCATCTAGAAAACAATAGTACTCACGCCCGGCTAACCTCTCTAACATTTGATCAATGAAAGGCAATGGAAAATGGTCCTTACGGGTTGCATTGTTCAATTTTCTATAATCTATGCTCACTCTCCATCCCGTAATCGTGCGTGTAGGGATAAGTTCATTGTTCTCATTTCTAATAACCGTCATCCCTCCTTTTTTCGGTACAACTTGTTCCGGGCTAACCCAAGAGCTATCCGAAATCGGGTAAATTATACCCGCATCTAACAATTTTAACACCTCGGCTCTCACAACTTCTTTCATATTCGGGTTTAACCTACGTTGATGCTCAATAGAGGGTTTATGGTTATCTTCCATCAAGATTCTATGCATGCAAATTGAGGGACTAATTCCCTTGATATCCGAAATTGACCATCCTAAGGCTTTTACATGCATTCTTAAAACACGCAATAAGGCATCTAATTGCACATCATTTAGATCCGAAGATACAATAACCGGAAAACTCTCATTATCACTAAGATATGTATATTTTAAATGAGAGGGAGGGGTTTCAAATCAAGTACGGGAGCTTTAACACAAGAAGGGGGAGGAAGGGGTTTACCACTCCCCAATTCCTCAAAATGGTACCTCCTTTGGAATGGAACGAAGGGTGTGGCCTCCAATGCCTTCATATACGACTCAAGCTCTTCAAGGATCTCCTCTTCTCCCTCAATCTTCTCGAAGCCTCTTAAACAAAGCTCTAACGGATCCTTGTTGTGCAACTCAAACATGCGGTGATCCTCTACAACTTTAACTCGAAAACATTTTTCCTCCTCGGTGGGGTTCTTCATTGCCTTGTATAAGTTGAATTCTACCTTTTCATCACCAACTTGTAGAGTGCGACGTCCATTTTTGACATCAATCAATGCTCCGGCCGTAGCTAGGAATGGCCTTCCCAATATGAGGGACATACTCTCATCATCACCTATGTCAAGAACGACTAAATCCACCGGGATGTAACATTTTCCCACTTTAACTAACACATCGTCAAACACGCCCATTGGATACTTTATCGATTGATCCGCGAGTTGTAGCGTCATGTTGGTTGGCCTTGGCTCCTTTAAGCCCAATTTCCTACAAGTGGATAAAGAGATTAGACTTACATTCGCTTCCAAATCACATAATGCATTATCAAAATGTAAAGGACCAATGGTGAGAGGGATAGAAAAACTCCCGGGATCCTTGAGTTTTGGTGGAGGTTTCCTTTGTATGATAGCACTACACTCCTCGGTGAGTGCAATAGTTGCAAAGTTCTCCAACTTCTTCTTGTTTGATACAAGCTCCTTCAAAAACTTCAAATAAGATGGCATTTGAGCTAATGCCTTGGCAAATTGTATGTTGATATGAAGTTGCTTGAGCATAGTAAGGAATTTCTCAAATTGCTTTTCCTTCGCTTGCTTTTGAAGCCTTTGTGGGAAAGGTACCGGTGGAACATACGGTTTGGGTGGGATGTAAGCATTTGGCTTCAAAGGGGGCTCTTTTTCTTTGTTACGAAGCTCATCCAAATTTGATTTTTCCACTTCAATTTCCTCTTCTTGTTTCTTTTCCTCATTCACCTTCTTTTCCTCCAATTCTTCCATTTCATTCATCTTTGCTTTTCCCTTGTCAACATTCACATCCGCCAATTTCTCTTGTTTTTTCACACCACTCGAACCGGTCTCATACCGTGTAGGAAAAGGTGGCTCATCATAAGCTTTTCCACTTCTAAGAGTTATAGCCTTGCATTGCTATCTCGGATTTGTATCCGTCTTGCTAGGAAGCATCCCTTGGGGTCTAGGATTAATAGCATTAGCAAGTTGCCCAATTTAGATCTCAATGTTCCGGTTTTGGGTGACCACTTGGTCCACTTGAGTTTCCAAGCTCTTAAAACGGTCCGAGGAAACATTAAGGAACTTTTCAAATACGATTTCCCATCCTTGTTTTTCGGCTTATTGTGAAGGTGGTTGGGGTTGTGTCGGTGCTTGATATTGAGGTTGATGTTGAGGAGGTGGTGTACGAAATTGAGGAGAAGGTGGTTGGTATTGGTTTTGAGGAGGGAAAGGAGGAGGGTGTTGTTGGTTTTGGGGATATCTTGGTTGGAAAGGTGGTTTTGGTGCACCTTGAACATTTGTATTATTTGACCAAGAAAAATAAGGATGGTTTCACCAACTCGGATTATATGTGGGAGAGTAAGGATTGTTCACGGGCCTTTGGGCATTTATCGTATTCATTTGCTCGGATGAGTTTGAGGAAGTTCCTCCTTGATTTGCATAAGGGCAAGCATCATAGGCATGGGGTGCACCACAAAGTTCACACGCCATCGATTGGACTTGTGGAGTTTGATTTGACACCGCATTCGCGGTGAATTGCTCTACTTGTTTCTCCAAGGCTTCGATCTTGGCTTGCATCGAAGTATATTCTCCAACTTGCATCATGCTGGGATTTGAACCTTGAGGTTTTGGAATGGGTGCATTGGCTCTTTCGGAATACCATGCATTGTTTGCCGCCATTCTCTCTAGTAAATGAATTGCATCGGCCCCGTACATACTCATAATTGCCCCTCCGGTGGCGGAATCTATCATTACCTTCAACGCTTGGGAGATTCCCCCGTAGAACGATTGGACAAGTTTCAAACCTTCACACCCATGGTGAGGACATTTCCTTTGTAGTTCTTTAAACCGTTCCCAAGCTTCGTAAAAGGTTTCTCCTTCATATTGCCGGAATGAAGTAATTTCATTCCGGAGCTTAACGTTTTAGCATGCGGGAAGAACTTATCCAAGAATGCTTGAGACAAGAGAGGCCATGATCCCTTAGTCTCATACGGAAGAGCACTATGCCAAGCCTTCGCCCTATCCCTCAAGGAGAATGGAAAGAGTCTAATCCTTATAGCTTCCGCGGGCACATTGTTGAGTTTGAATGTGTTACACACCTCAATAAACCAATTCACATGTGAAATGGGATCCTCCGTAGCTAAACCGGTGAATTGATTTTGTTGGAGGAGGGAAATATAGGCCGGCTTAATTTCAAAGTGGTTCGCCCCCACTCCCGGTCTTTCAAAGTTTTGTTGGATGTTTTCCATACTTGGCATGACAAACTCCCTAATTTGCCTTTGAGGCGGTTGGTTAGGTTGAGCGGGTGGAAATGGTTGGTGTTGGGGCAAGTTGTCACGCCTTTGATCGTCCGCCATCTCAATAGGAATCGATAAAACTAACTCTTCTTGTCTCCTTCATTTCCTTAGAGCACGAAGTTTCTTTTCAATCTCGGGGTAATGTTTGAGATTCTCCCAACTCCGAGCCCTTCGCATATACCTACAAGAGAAAAAGAAGAGTTTAATACTAATAATATTAAAGGTCTAAATCACTAACTACTAACACTTGAACAAGAGTGATCTCAAACGCCTTCCCCGGCAACGGCACCAAAAACTTATTAGTTAATATTACGTTTTAATAAAGCCCAAGTGCAAGCATCGATAAATCAATGTAGCAAAAGGGGTCGAATCCCAAGGGAAGGGGAAATCAAGGTCAATTGCAAAGTCCTTTTGTTAATCTATAGACCGAAAGGAAAAAGTGGTAAAGAACTAGCAACTATTAAAACGAGAAAGGTACACACAAGCAAAATAAGGTAAAACAAGTAATTAAACGCTTAAATAAAACTCAAGTAATTAAAAGAGAGCCGGGGGAATAACACATTCATAAAGCTTCGGTGTAAACTCAATGCTTCAACAAATAAGGTTGTTCTTACAATTCTAACAACTTAAATATACACTAGCTTTTCTCAAAGTCTAGTGCACGTATCTAGCCTAGAACAAAGCCACTCTCGTGATCATTGAAACAAAGGATAGACCAAAAGCTCAAGGTTAGTATCATGAACTAATTAGCGGCTTGGCATGATTAATCATGATTTAATTACTCAAGCTAATTTAAATCTCTTTAGACCTAGACTTCAAGTGTTTAGGAAAATATTACCAAATTCACAAACAATTTCTCAATTAGAAGGTGAATTAAAGATTAAGTATAAGTAAGCCACACTCATATAAGCTTTAAAACCATTTTCCCAACATAAGAACCAAACTCATTCATTGAAACATTTTATCAAACACCTAATCCTCACTTTGTGTCATCCCCCTAGCTCTTGAGATCTAACCACTCATATTTACACAATCAACCCAAGAACACGATGATTCAAATTTGCAGTAACTCATATTCATTGATCAAAGTTCAAGTCAAGCATCCAAGGTTGAAAGGTTCATACAAGAGCCATAAATTACTAAATCGAACTAGAAATGGAATTTACACTAAATTAGCTAAGAAAGTAATAAAATGAAAGTAAAGGCAAACTAAATCTTTAATGGATCTTCATTTCTTCTAGGAAAGGAAAGGTGGTGTTCCTCAGACTCCTCCAGCTGCCTCCAGATCTCCCAATTAGGTTAAAAATTTCATCTCCCGAGAAAAACCCGAATGAAGGCTTAAATACAGAGGTAAAAACGCACTCGGGAGGATTACCCGGCCGGGTAAAAACAAGAACAAAAGTTCCCCGAGCGGGTAAAGAAAAACAGAAGCGCAAAAATGATTTAGCAACTACCCAGCCGGGTAAACTTATAATTGAAAACTATCCGGTCGGGTAGTCTCATTACAGAATGTCTTGAGCTAAACTCCCCGGGCGGGGAGATAAATGACTGGAATGGTACCCGGCCGGGTACCCTGATGCAGAAGGTTACTGACTTGATCTCTCCCGGGCAGGTAATGTCACAAAAAGCTTGAATTATGTTGTAATTACTCCGTTTCGTCCCGAAAGCTTCTCGCAAGGTAAAAACACCTGAAACAAGTATAAACATCTAATAAATTCCTATCATTCGGGGTAAAGATAAAGATAAATTCCTATCATGACACATGAAACAAGTTCTTAACTCCATAAGCAAGGATTAGAAACTTCTCCAAGTCAATGAGACCGACAGACAGTGGGAGTGTTGACTTTGCCTCTGTTGAGACTTGCTTGTATAGTTGTGTCCTTAAGAAGGATCATCCTGCTTCATGGGGTGTAAAGTGCATAAGTTGATGCGTACACAATATACAAGGGTGCTTGTTGTAAGAACAAGTTCACTGAGAGTGCCCCGCGTGAGAAGATTCCTAAATGGGAAAGGACGTTACTAGAACTTCCAAATTAGGAAATATCTCACATGTCAATGACGTAAGGAATTAATGCTTAGACTTGAGATTCAACATTGTCTCATATGAGCTAACTCTATAATCATATAGGCTCAAAAGGGTGTCACCATATAGGCACCTGAACCACAGCCTATGTTGGGATTACACATGTGGCATATGAGAATTGTAGGAATCAATAAAGGACCTACACTTGCTGTAGGCAAGGTGATCTCTTATTACACAAGTCATTCATGATTCCATCCTAAAATCCTTGCGCAAGGTAGTTAGATCAAGACATCAAGAAAATGAGTTTTCTTGGATTGAGATCAAATGGAATATGAAGGGAACTTTGTTTTAAGATTAAGATTAGTAGGACTCTCGATATTCTCATGCCCTAGATCTTAATCGAGAGATGGGATGGTAGGAGGATCGTATCCCACGTGATGTCATTGACTGAAAGGTTATTTCGAATATACATTCATATTTCGGGTAGGGGTCACACACTTGTTGCTAGACTATGGTCATGTGATCTGTGAGGTAATTAATTAACAAAGTGTAATAATTAATTAGGCTCACTGCTAACTGAAATTGAACCTAGAGGATCACACACAAATACCGGGTTCAAAGGGTATTGTTAGAAAGATCAAATGATTGATCGAAACGAGACCACATGTGTATGGTACATGTGTGGGAGTAAAGAGCGCGTTTGGACGCGTGGCTCCAATTAAAGAATTGGATCATGTTTTAATTAATTATTAACTCCAAATATAATTAATTGGAGAATTGATTATAAATCCCTAAATATAATTAATTGGAGAATTAATTTTAGTCCGTTAGAATTAATTAGTGAATTAATTCTAAAGCCCTTGAAAGAATTAATTGGAGAATTAATTCTGAGTGTTTAATTATTTGCTTGTTCTAATTTGATTAGAATAAATAAATAAATAAATATCTTCTCTTTTATTATTCTAATAAAGTATTAATTCTAATATGGTTAGAATAATATTAGGATAAGATATTTAATTATTACTAGAATAATTAAATATTCCTAAATTAGTTAGGAGCTCTTTTTCTATAAAATAAATATCTTATTTTAGAGAAGATATTATTTTACTTGGAGAGAAAGAAAAAATAGAAGACAAGTCAAAGTAGGAATCCGATTCCTACATAACCTAATAGGGTTCGAACCCTTCATTATAAATAAGACATGGGGTTCGAAAATTTTGGTTTACGTGTGATGTAGGATTCACGCCCAACCTACAAGGAATTTTGGGGATAATTCTCTTGCTCTCTTTTTCTCGTTTCTGTTTCTTTATTACGTATGTTATAGTACTAGCATACTCACTAACATGATTTGAATCTAGGTTGGTGTGGATTAATACTGTAGAGGATTTCTACTTTGGAATCTCGAAGAAAGAATCGTTCAAGAAACGGGGATTCATGAAGCATGAAGAATGTTTGAGGGCGGCTCAAAACATTTCAAGAAAGCTTCAATTGATGTAAGTTTCTTGCAATCCCATAAGTTTTGAAACGAAAATTGCAAGATCACGATCTCTTTTGGAAAATTTTTTAAACTTCCGCTGCTTTAACTCTGCTGTTTTCCAACAAAATGGAGGGAACCCCGATGGTCGATATCCAGAGCAAGTTGGGGTTGGGCTGACGGAACCACTAGCGGAAACCTCATACCTGAAGTCGCTTTTAGGCAATAAATAAGCTTCCAACCGTAGGTTCAACGAAGATAATACGGAGGATCTCGAAAGAATGCCGATTATTGAGCCTACGAAGGATTATCCCTATCCTCGAATAGTCTTGGTTCAAGATTATGAGGACGAAATACGAAGCGAATAGCGATAGGAAATCATCCTACAGATCCTCGGATGTAATCTAAACGTGAACTTCCTGTCTGTGAGGCTGGATCGGATGTAGCAACTTCGGGGAGATTTTGGCCTTATAGAGCTTGAGCATGGTTGCTATGTAATGAAGACAACTGATCCAGAAAAGGCGACGTCGATCCTCACTGATGGACCATGGGTGATCAATGCAACTACCTCATGGTAAGAAAGTGTATTCCGAATTTTCAACCATCTAAAGATCGCATCACCTCCACAATGGCTTGGGTGCATATATCAGAGCTCTCATTGGAGTACTAAAAGTAACCGATACTACGGAAGCTGGCTACATCCATTGGCAACCCAATCAAGATAGATACAAATACCTATTATGGAACTAAGGGTAAATTCGCCTGGGTTTGTGTAGAATTGGATCTCGAGCACCCGTTCCTAAGTGCCCTTGAGGAAGGGGATCTCTTTATCCTCTCATATACGAGGATCTCCCATCGATTTGTTTCACCTGCAGCAAAGTTGGACATCGTTTGGAGGCTTGCCTGACCAATCCAAGGAGACAACGGCTACAGTAGAAAAACAGTAACCAGCTGCTCCACGGATGGAGAAGGATAACATCCCAGAAACACCAATATATGGGCCATGGATGATTGCCAAAAAGGGATGTGGGAAACAAAAAGCTGTGTCGGGCGATGCATCACAAAAGCCGACCAACAAGATCCCGAACCTTATGGGAAGTAATAAATTTGAATTTTTTTTGAATCTAGAATTATGTGGGAAAGATTCTGAGTTGTCGTATCTTTCGAGGGAAAGTTCTTTGCCAAATGGTAAGTTTTCAGCTCGGTCAGCGCCTGAAAAAAAGTTGGAAGGAAATCACAAAGATATTGTGCAGAGATATCGACCTACACAGAAAAGATACGGGATAAATAAGGCAACTACTAGCCTGGCTAAGCAAGACGAAATAAGTTATCCGAATCAGACTCACTCACCATTGAGTGAGATAACCAACAAAAACCGTGTTGCTTACGCTAAGAACAATAACGTTGCCCCAAGCGAGAGCGTGAAATCATCTGGCTAGCAACCCATTCTTTCTGATGGAGAAAGATCAGATGTACGACAAGTTAGAGATTTCCTAAAACATGGTAATCGAGACGGATTGCCAGATTCTTATGGGAATCAACCAACCATTCACAAGGATCACAAGTATCACCCCGTTCTTCCACCAGATGGAGATCCACATGCAATCGCCCATATCGAACCTTGGGATGGGTTATAACATGGAACTCAGTCTGCCGGCTCAGGAGAATCGGTGGTAATGCAGCTTGATGGTAGCCGCAATGCTTCAAATAGCATAGGAATTGAACGGCTTCCCAACTGAGAAGTAGATTTCCGTTCGCAATTTTGCCACATCGTCAATGAAGATTATGTCGTGGAATTGTAATGGTACTAGAAACAACGAATTTCTTCGTCACCTTAGGAAACTCATCCAAGAACACAAACCCGATGTGGTTTTTTATTAGAAACCAAGGTTTCAGATGGTAAAGCCGAAGAGCTTTCCACTCAACTAGGCTTTACTAATGTGTGTAGAACACTAACCAATGGGCGTGAGGGAGGAATCTGGCTCTTCTGGAATGAGGATACCATCCACATTCGGATTATTTGCGTGTCTACTTAAGCTATCCATACAAGAGTGGGACTATGCAACAACTACTGGATTTGTTTAGGTATCTACACGAGTCCTTCACCGGGACGGAGAACTGAACTATGGCACAATTTGAACCTATTCAGTCAGTGACCTCGCCTTGGCTCTTGTCGGGTGACTTCAACGACATAAAGTGCCCTAGCGAGAAAAGTGGGGGAATCCAGCTAGTTGGAGCAAGTGTGACAGGTTCAAGGAATCTTTCGAGAACTGCAATATGATTGATCTAGATGCCAAGGTCCCACTCTTCACTTGGACGGGGGATGGTGATCGGAGATTGGGCAGTGCGTGAGAGGCTGGATCGACCACTCTTTAATGACTACTGGTGTTAATGTTTTTTGGACAGTCTGATCAAAGTTCCGCCCAGAACCCATTTAGACCATAACCCTATACATATTGATACGATTGGGAGTATTCAGACACAATTCATCAAGCCTTTCCGATTCGAGGCCGCTTGGGATGAGAATCTGGGTTGCAAAGATGTTGACAAATGAGTGTGGGACAAAAATCACACCTTTAATGTAGCCATGCGAGTTCGTTTGGACACACTTCGGGCATGGAATAGGGATGTTCTCGACAATATATTTCGTCGGAAACTATAACACCCCGCTCGTCCTACAAATAAGTTACGCCACGTTTCAACCTTTTTATGTGTTTAATTATGTGATTTTGTACTTGGTGTGGTCCTATTTTGAACTCTTTTAGAGTTTAGAGGCCTTTTTGTAATTTTCTCTTTTTATGGGTTTTTTGGTCATTCCTCGTTCGATCGAGATTTCAACCTCTTGGACCCCTTCAATGCGTTCAGGGCATCGAGACAAGTTCGTAGACTCTAAGTTTGCCCAATTCTGACGTCGTTTGTCCCTTCTACCGTTCGTTTTGCACGCGAGGACCCAAGTTATATACCCGGATCCTCGTTTTACGTGCCATAATTCCAGCTTCAGCTTCTCTCTCTCCCCGCGATTCACGACCCTCACACACACCCAAGGTGTGATTTCATACACAACTCCAACCTTGCTCGTTTCTCGATGGATTTCGATGAATGAATAGTCCATTTCGGAGAGCTCGACGATGCGGTCTCAACTGTACCAAGAACTCGACCAACCGGCGACTGACGGCGGAGAAATCGCTGGATTTCAGTCGTACCAGGCGGGTGGCGACGGACAGCGGCTTCGCCGCCCTTTCACGGCGGTTTTCGGCGGGACTTTGGCGACACCCGCCCCGGACCCAGGTAGAGGACATCCCGGCGTTGTTTCCTGTGTAGGCGGTGCCGCCATCGGGGCGGCGGTTGGGCCGCACGCGCCGGTCGAAGCTCGCGACACTGTAGCGGCGGGTTTCGCCGCCTTCCGGTGGCTTTTTCAGACCAAGGTTGGTGTTTCCTACCCTTTTTCGACCCCCTGAGTCCATTTTCGGCATCGTTTTCACCGAATTTTAGCCGTAGGCGGTGGTTCCGGCGATGTGGGCGGCGCCAAAAACTTCGCCGGCCAATGGGGGCCTTTTCCGGCGATCTTTTTGTTAGGAATAGTGCCCTATAAAGCCGATTGTATATCCGCTTTGTGCTTTTCCTTATTGTAATCACAGACAATCTTTGAATGAAATAACGAATTGAGGCAACACTTCTTTATATGCTCTTGTTTGGTATGCGTTTACTTTATCTGTGCATGTATGAGAACTCCCATAATCCTGATGACTTTAGGACTCTGCCATTTAGGTGAAATGGTTCATGAAACGAGCCCTATATCACATAAGTCATGATTAGTAAAATACTCCAAGCCGATGAGTCCTACAGACAGTGGGAGTGTCAACCTGACTCCTCTAAGGCTTGCTTGTGGGATCACGCCCTTAAGAAGGACCACCTTGTTTCATGGAGGTGGAAAGTGTATAGTTGATACGTGTGTGATACATGAGGGTGCTTACTTTAATAAGTGAGTTCACTGAGGCGCCCCGTGTGAGAACATTCCTAAATGGGAAAGGAAGTTTCTATTTCAGGAAATGGAAACTTCCAGATTAGGAAATATCTCACGAGTCATTGATGTGATTAATTGATCCTTAGACTTGAGGTTCCTTGTCACTTTATGAGTTAACTCTGTAGTCTTAGGTATAAGCTTTAAAGGGTGTCGCCTTAGACAACTGATTCAAGGCTTATGCTGGGGCTGCACAAGTGACTCGTGAAAGTGAATGAGAATCAAGAAAGGACCTACACTTGCATTTGCAAGGTGATCTCTTATTGTGTAAGTCATTCATATGCCATATGGAGTCCTTGGCCAAGGCAGTAGATCAAGACATCAAGAAAAGGGTTTCTTGGATTGAGATCAAATGGATATGAAATGCACTTAGCTTTAAGACCGGATTATTAGGGTTCTGATTATTCCCTTGCCCTAGATCTTGGTTGAGAGATAGTAAGTAGGAGGATTGTATCTCACATGAATCAATGACTTAAAGGTTCTGTCGAATCCGAACATTCCAATTCAGCTAGGGGTTAAACACCTGTTGCTAGACTATGGTCGTTTAATCTGTGGACTGATTAATTAATTAGTGAATTAATTAATTAGGGTCACTGCTAATTGAATTGAGAACCTAGAGGGTCACACACAACAACTTGGTTACATGAGTTGAGGCTTGAAAATGATTAAACGAGTTAATCGGGCCAAGAGGGTTCCACACGTGTGAAATCACACGTGTAGCTCACGTGAGTGACACGTGTCACTGTGACACGTGTCACACACGTGTATATATATATATTATATATATATATTAAATAATTAATTAGTTAATTATTTAATAGACTTTGGTTTAATTTTGAATTAAAAAGAAAGTCTAATTTTGGAGAAAATAATCTAGTTAATTAATTATGAATTAATTAATTAGATAAAAATAAGTTATTTATTTTATAATAAATAAAGTATAAAATTATCCAAAAATAGTTTGGATATTTTTAGCTCTCTTAAAAGTTGACTAGAATTAGAATTCAAAGTCAAAGTTGGAAAATACTTGGTGATCAAGTAATAGGAGAGAGAGGAACCAAATCCTTGTCCAATAAGGATTTGGATCGGCACTCCCTCCTATATATAGGGGAGCTCGAGCTCCCCTTTAGAGCTAATAGACAATTCTTGGTTCATGTGTTGAACACCTTCCTTTCTCCAAGATTAAATTAAACCCTAGGTTAAGCCTAAACACTAACTAGAGAACTAGCATCCTTACTAGTTAGATTGTGATCAAGTTGGTGGACTTTCTCTAGAGACTTCAAGTTAGAAGTTTGAAGATTCGAGCTTTACCAAGGAGAGGGGATCAAGCCGCGAGAAGAGCGTTCTTGGGTGGCTTGAAACGCTTCAAGAAAGAACAAAAGAAAAGTAAGTTTTCTATCTTTACGAATTTGGTTACACGATTACGAGTCCTAGATCCTTTTGTTTGGAAAAATTTTTAAATTCCGCTGCTTTCTGATTCGTGTTTTCCAACAAGTGGTATAAGAGCCACCTCGTTAATCGTGTTTCTGATTCGTCTCAATTATTCTGAATTTGGTAGAAATTCTTAGGCTTAGATGCGAATTAGGTATTCATGAGTTCTTTTAGAAAGCCTGAATTACGAAACTGTAATTTTTCCTGAATTTCTAAAACTGTTTTCTCAAATTGTGTTTTTGAAAATTATTTTGATTAAAATATGTTTAAATCGAATTTTTTAATTTTGGATTGAACCGGGTTTTCGAGAAACCCAGAAATACGAAACGAACACGAAAAGCAACGAGCCTAGGCGTGCTAGCACGTCGCACGCCCAGGCCCGTCGCCGCCGCCCAGTTCCTCCCGCAACAGCGCGAGAGCCGTTCCAGGCGCGCCCGCCCAGCCCGTCCCGCAACCGCGCGGGACGCCTGCCCAGTCCGCCTAGTCGCGGCCGGCGAGCTCACGCGAGCGGCAACTGCCGCGCGCTGCTGCGCGTCTGTGCCTCGCGCGGCTAGGCCCCTTTTCGGGCCCATTTTCGTGTTTCGTGTTTTTCGCGTTTTCAGTCCGTAAAATCCCGATTTAATTTTATTTTAATTTTATCTTTTAAAATCAGTTTTCTTAAAATAAAATTATTTTAAAATTTTTGATTAAATTGGGATTTTTGAGAAATTGAAGCGATTTGGATTTTGGGAAAATTATGAACTTTATTTTCTGAAAATAATGAAAGAATAAAATTATTAATTTTGGAAATTAATTGGAATTTTATTGGTTTGTTGTTTTTCGGGTTTTATTGAAAAGGCTCTTGAACAAGAATTGCATCTAAGTCGTGTTTTAAGTCATTAGGACTTGAAACGAGAATTTTAATTTATTGGCTAAATTTAAATTCTCGCAAAAGCATGTTAGGTGATCATGGGTTTAGATCTATGTATGGTTTTAATTTATGCACATGGATGGTTTAAATTGGGGTTGGAGCCCTATAGTTGCGTTTTTCAATTGAGGTTGGAGCCTCACTTATGTGCGTACTGTTATGTGATTTATTATGTGGCTTTCCATATTACTGTTTTTGAGGCCGGGGTATGCCCCGTGTAATTGTCTAAGGCCAATATGAAGATTGAGCCTTATTACTTTATGTCTTTTTCTTTTTATTGTAATTTGAGAGTAGAGATAGGTGGTGAGGTTTTTATTTTCATTTTGGAGACAATGCACCCAAGGAGTAAGATGGACCACATTCAAGTAACAAGGAGGCCATAAGTGAAGACCCCTCAAAATGTTAGGGAGGGGAATCTCAATTGTTAAATGTAATAGAAATAGGGCTCGTATTTTGTTACCGCTTTCCCTTATGTGATTTAAACTGTTTATGTGGCATGTATGTTAGAACTTGTGATTGTGGAGTGGCTCCCACATATCACGCATAAGATAGGTAGAACCCATGATCATTACATGTTAGTATCATGCTAGGACATGTTATCTGTTTATGTGCTTGTTTGAAATGCATTTAAGTGTACTTGCATTAATCAAGACTAATAAAATTGGATAACATATATATTGGTGAGGTCGAACCGGACAACTCTCCGGTTGATTCGAAAATTCCCATTAAATATTAAGCTAATTTCGAACAAATAGGTGTTTAATTCGAGATGCAAATTTTGAATTAAATTCCTAGCATTCCATCAATAGGTTTTAAGTTTAGTAAGTAAAGCTAGTTATTGTCCGCGAGTCGTGGGATAGCTAGTAGAGCTTATTAGTTCTTAGTTACCTAATCGATCATTTTAAATGATCAATATTTCGTGGTCAATTTTAGCAAGGGCGATGTCCGCGAGTCGTGGGTCGTTCGAACTAAGTTTTGGTCATGATCTTATGATTGATGGGTCTAGCTTAACGCCTAAGTAAATATGGATGTCGCACGAGTCGTGGGTCCATATTGAAAGATAGGTGATGCAAAAACAACTACTAAGAATTCTAAAAGTGTTAGAATTGGTAAGTTGTACCTACCTAGGGTTCTTACTTAGAATGTCCGCGAGTCGTGGGTTCGAGGTAAAATGCCTAGGATCTTAGTACCCATTAGGAAACGTGTTCCTCTTAGATCTTTGGGAATTATAGATCTTTGAAAAACAGTGGGAGCTACAATAGATTAAAGACCTTATCTTTTGTATATCGTTATAATTCAGCATGCTCACTAGTTCTCTGTTTTACCATTTAGGTCGTAGATTCTGTGATTCTCTACGTGTTTTGAAATGGCAACCAAAAACCCTCTTGTATCGATCCTCGAGTCAAACAAGTTGACTGGTCCCAACTATTCTGATTGGCTGAGGAATCTAAAAATCATTTTAGATTCTGAGAAGAGAACTTATGTTCTCTTCGAAGGGGAGCCTAGTCCCGAAGGGGAGGCTCCCACTCGGGCCGAGCGGGACGCGATTCAGAAGTGGAAGGATGATAATCTCCAAGCCCGTTGCCTTATGTTGGCTAACATGTCTCCGGACTTGCAAAGACAACATGAGGCCATGGAATTTGCTTGGGAGATTTACGACCACTTAGAGCAACTTTACCGCCCTCATGAACGTGTTACAAGGTATAACACTTCAAAGGAATTGTTCCACTTGAGAATGAGGGAAGGTTCAAGTGTCCATGAATATGGACTCAAGTTTCTTGCCCTTACTGAGAAACTTGCTTCCATGGACATGCCGCTGAAAGATGAGCTTTCAGTGGATTTGTTGCTAGCTTCGCTCCCACCATCATTCAACCCATTTGTCCTTAACTTCAACATGAATCATGCTGGTGCTACTGTAGCTGAGCTGATTAGTCAGCTTGTGACTGCTGAAAGCACGATCAAGAAGGACAATAAGGTTTTGATGGTGAATGCTCCATCTTCCTCTTCTGGGCCTTCTAAAGGTAAGGGCAAGAAAGCCCAAAAGAAGAAGAAGAAACCCCTTAGGCCCACTGGTGGCATATCGAAGGGGAAGGCCCAAAAGAAGAAGCGTGATCAGAAAGAGGATGTTTGCTTCCATTGTGGCAAAGCGGGACATTGGAGGAGAAACTGCCGAGAGTACAAGGCTACTCTAAAGAAAGGTATCTTTCTCGTTGAAGTAAATCTGTCTATTAATTCTAGTTCTTGGGTACTTGATACCGGTTGTGGAACTCATATCTGTAATGATGTACAGATGCTAAGTGATGTTCAACAACTAAAAGAAGGAGAATGTATCTTGAAGATCGGCGATGGCTCAAACGTTGAAGCTCGAGCTTTAGGCACAATTAAATTAGATTTAGGTAGTTTTGAGTTAGTATTAAATAAAGTCCTTTATGTACCGAGCATTATTCGTAATATAATTTCAGTTCCAATATTAGATTGTGAAGGTTATGAAACTTATATTAAGAATGGTAAATATTTTATCAAACGGAACAACTCTTCCGTTCATATCGGTACTCTAAGTAATGGACTTTACCTAACTCAAAATATCAATATTATGAATATACAACGAGAAACAAAGCGTAAGAGAGATGACAAAGTTTCAGCTCCCTTATGGCACGCTAGATTAGGACACATTTCCAAGAACAGAATTAGCAAGATAAACACTTTAGGATCATTCTCTGAAAATGATCTCAAAGAGTTGACTTCCTGCGAATCCTGTCTCAAAGGAAAGATGTCCAAAGTTCCTTTTAAAGGAACTGTGGAACGTGCCACTAAGGTTTTGGATTTGATCCATACTGATGTTTGTGGACCGCTTAGTGTAAGCACTAGAAACAATCATCAGTATTTCATAACCTTTACTGATGACTTTAGTCGGTATGGTTATGTATACTTAATGAAGTATAAATCTAAAGCTTTTGAGAAATTCTTAGAATTTCAAAAGGAGGTTGAGAACAAAACTGGTCACAAGATCAAAGCACTTCGATCTGATCGAGGAGGCGAATATCTTAGTGAAGAATTCCTTAATCATCTCAAAGATAATGGGATTATCTCTCAGTGGACTCCTCCGGGAACTTCTCAGCTTAATGGAGTTTCTGAGAGAAGGAATCGAACCCTACTTGATATGGTTCGTTCCATGATGAGTTTCACTGACTTACCACCTTCTTTCTGGGGTTATGCCCTGGAAAGTGCAGCAAAGATTTTGAATCTAGTTCCCTCTAAGTCAGTCCCTAAAACGCCCTATGAAATGTGGCATGGTAAAATCCCTAGTTATTCTTATTTAAGAATTTGGGGTTGTCCTGCTTACGTGAAGATGACAGTGGGAGATAAGTTAGAACCTCGTTCTAACTTATGCTACTTTGTAGGTTATCCTAAGGAATCCATAGGATACTATTTCTATGATCAATCTGAGCAAAAGGTGTTTGTTTCCAGAAATGCCACTTTTCTTGAGGAACCGTTCCTTAAAGAAAAGAAAGGCAAGATCATAGAATTAGAAGAAGTACAAAGTGACCCCACACCACCCACTAAAGAAACGTCCCACTCTGATCAACCACAACCAATCACGAATTTCGATACACATGAAAATCCTCCTCTAAGGCGTTCTGAACGCAATCCTAGACAGCCGGAGAGATGGTATGGATTCTTCCATGAAATCTCTCAAAAGGATAATGATCCTTCAACATATGAGGAGGCACTTTCAGATTCTGAGTCTGAACAGTGGATAGAAGCCATGAAATCCGAAATGGATTCCATGAACTCCAACCAAGTTTGGACCTTGGTAGATTTGCCTGATGGGGTCAAACCCATAGGTTGCAAATGGATCTTTAAGAGAAAGCTTGGAGTTGATGGAAGCATTGCAGCCTACAAAGCAAGACTGGTTGCAAAAGGATTCACTCAGAGACCCGGCGTGGACTTTGACGAAACCTTTTCACCAGTTGCAATGCAAAAGTCTATTCGGATCATGCTTGCCATTGCTGCATATTATGACTATGAGATATGGCAAATGGATGTGAAAACTGCCTTTCTCAATGGTGACATTGACAAAGACATTTATATGGAACAACCCATAGGTTTCACGTTCAGTGGGAGTGAGCAAAAGGTTTGCAAACTCCAAAGATCAATCTATGGATTGAAACAGGCTTCTAGGAAATGGAACATTCGATTTGATGAATCGGTCAAAGCGTTTAGCTTCATCCAAATTTCGAATGAATCATGTGTGTATAGAAAGGAATTGGAGACCTCAGTGCAATTCTTAGTACTTTATGTTGATGACATCCTTCTTATTGGGAATTCGAAGGATGACATGAAAGTGACTAAGTTATGGTTATCGAACCAATTCGAGATGAAAGATCTTGGTGATGCGTCCTAAATCCTTGGAATTAAAATCTATAGAGATAGATCCAGAAAGTTAATAGGACTATCACAGTCGATGTACATTGACAAAGTATTGAAGAGATTCAATATGGAGTCAGCAAAGGTTAAGAACCTTCCTATGAGTGTAGGAACGTGTCTTTCAAAGAAGATGTGTCCTAAGACTAACCTTGAGAAGGAGAGAATGACTCATACACCTTATGCATCAGCAATAGGTAGCATAATGTATGCAATGTTATGTACTCGACCGGATGTGGCTTATGCACTTAGTGTAACAAGTCGTTTCCAATCTGACCCTGGAGATGGTCACTGGGCTGCCGTGAAGAATATTCTTAAGTACTTGAAAAGTACTAAAGATTTATTCTTAGTTTACGGAGGTCAGAAAGATCTTACTGTCGAAGGATACTGCGATGCAAGCTATGCGTCTGACTTAGATGATTTTAAGTCAATGTCAGGATACATTTTCTGCCTAAACGGCGGAGCAGTGAGTTGGAAGAGTTCCAAGCAAACAACCACTGCAGATTCGACCACTGAGGCCGAATACTTAGCTGCAAATGATGCAGCTAAGGAAGGTGTTTGGATTAGAAACTTCATTCAAGAGTTGAATGTTGTTCCTAGCATGAAAGACCCCATTACTGTGTTTTGTGACAACACTGGGGCGGTTGCTCAAGCAAGAGAACCAAGATCTCACCAACGGACCAAGCACATTATGAGGAAGTATCACCTAATCCGTGATATTATCAAAAGAGGAGATGTGCTAATTGAGAGGGTCACATCAGCAGAGAACGTGACAGATCCACTTACTAAACCCCTTAGTCGAGAAGCTTTCCAAGGTCATCTTCAGAAGATGGGACTTAGAGTAGCTTTAGAATGGCTTTGATGGGCAAGTGGGAGATTGTTAGGAATAGTGCCCTAGAAAGCCGATTGTATATCCGCTTTGTGCTTTTCCTTATTGTAATCACAGACAATCTTTGAATGAAATAACGAATTGAGGCAACACTTCTTTATATGCTCTTGTTTGGTATGCGTTTACTTTATCTGTGCATGTATGAGAACTCCCATAATCCTGATGACTTTAGGACTCTGCCATTTAGGTGAAATGGTTCATGAAACGAGCCCTATATCACATAAGTCATGATTAGTAAAATACTCCAAGCCGATGAGTCCTACAGACAGTGGGAGTGTCAACCTGACTCCTCTAAGGCTTGCTTGTGGGATCACGCCCTTAAGAAGGACCACCTTGTTTCATGGAGGTGGAAAGTGTATAGTTGATACGTGTGTGATACATGAGGGTGCTTACTTTAATAAGTGAGTTCACTGAGGCGCCCCGTGTGAGAACATTCCTAAATGGGAAAGGAAGTTTCTATTTCAGGAAATGGAAACTTCCAGATTAGGAAATATCTCACGAGTCATTGATGTGATTAATTGATCCTTAGACTTGAGGTTCCTTGTCACTTTATGAGTTAACTCTGTAGTCTTAGGTATAAGCTTTAAAGGGTGTCGCCTTAGACAACTGATTCAAGGCTTATGCTGGGGCTGCACAAGTGACTCGTGAAAGTGAATGAGAATCAAGAAAGGACCTACACTTGCATTTGCAAGGTGATCTCTTATTGTGTAAGTCATTCATATGCCATATGGAGTCCTTGGCCAAGGCAGTAGATCAAAACATCAAGAAAAGGGTTTCTTGGATTGAGATCAAATGGATATGAAATGCACTTAGCTTTAAGACCGGATTATTAGGGTTCTGATTATTCCCTTGCCCTAGATCTTGGTTGAGAGATAGTAAGTAGGAGGATTGTATCTCACATGAATCAATGACTTAAAGGTTCTGTCGAATCCGAACATTCCAATTCAGCTAGGGGTTAAACACCTGTTGCTAGACTATGGTCGTTTAATCTGTGGACTGATTAATTAATTAGTGAATTAATTAATTAGGGTCACTGCTAATTGAATTGAGAACCTAGAGGGTCACACACAACAACTTGGTTACATGAGTTGAGGCTTGAAAATGATTAAACGAGTTAATCGGGCCAAGAGGGTTCCACACGTGTGAAATCACACGTGTGGCTCACGTGAGTGACACGTGTCACTGTGACACGTGTCACACACGTGTATATATATATATTATATATATATATTAAATAATTAATTAGTTAATTATTTAATAGACTTTGGTTTAATTTTGAATTAAAAAGAAAGTCTAATTTTGGAGAAAATAATCTAGTTAATTAATTATGAATTAATTAATTAGATAAAAATAAGTTATTTATTTTATAATAAATAAAGTATAAAATTATCCAAAAATAGTTTGGATATTTTTAGCTCTCTTAAAAGTTGACTAGAATTAGAATTCAAAGTCAAAGTTGGAAAATACTTGGTGATCAAGTAATAGGAGAGAGAGGAACCAAATCCTTGTCCAATAAGGATTTGGATCGGCACTCCCTCCTATATATAGGGGAGCTCGAGCTCCCCTTTAGAGATAATAGACAATTCTTGGTTCATGTGTTGAACACCTTCCTTTCTCCAAGATTAAATTAAACCCTAGGTTAAGCCTAAACACTAACTAGAGAACTAGCATCCTTACTAGTTAGATTGTGATCAAGTTGGTGGACTTTCTCTAGAGACTTCAAGTTAGAAGTTTGAAGATTCGAGCTTTACTAAGGAGAGGGGATCAAGCCGCGAGAAGAGCGTTCTTGGGTGGCTTGAAACGCTTCAAGAAAGAACAAAAGAAAAGTAAGTTTTCTATCTTTACGAATTTGGTTACACGATTACGAGTCCTAGATCCTTTTGTTGGGAAAAATTTTTAAATTCCGCTGCTTTCTGATTCGTGTTTTCCAACACTTTTGGCCTCGGGCCCTTCACGAAAGTTGTTCGGAACGACGAGAACTAGTGGCCTATAATCACACGACTCTTGATTCAACTAATTGGCGGCGGTTCGTGGTGGTGCAGCGGCGGTTCGCGGTGTCGGAGGTCTCCGAGGATTTTTCCGGCGAGCTACATTAGGCTTACGAAGAGCTCGTCATGGGTAAGACAATGCCTTTTACGGATCGCATTTTGGTTCACCGGTTTGGAAGTAATTTGAGTTTGAAGATTTTAGGGTTTTCGTGTTCTTGGATTTGAAATTAGAGACAATTGGCTTGGAATTTTCAGAAATTGATTGAGGAATTGGATTGAGCACGAGGAATCCTTGCACGGGTGATTTTTCGGGATTTTTTCGGCACGTTCCGGTGGCGGCCGAACGGGGGCCAACCACTGTTCCGGCAGCTCAGGAGGCTGCGCTTCGACGGTCGTCGGACAGCTTGTCCGGCTCGTTGTGGTGAGTCCATCACCACTTTCCATTCGTCATTCGGACACACGGTTTAATTTCTGCGAATTTATTTGTGTAATTTTGAATATTTGAAATTAATTGTCTTAATTGCGATAAATTGTTAATTGCTTGATTTGTCGATCTATTTGAATTCCAATGTATACGAAATTATGTATGAAATGAATTATGATATATATGGATGCTTTAATTTGCAATTCGAATCCCGTTTTGTCTAATTGAACTAAATGGCTAACTTGAAAGGGTGTATGTGTAATTTTGGAAACGATGTGAATTTGCTTGATTTAAATTAAGTAAACTTTGTTAAATTGAATCCGTTATGAGATATATGAATTGGGTATGCCATGTATGAATTATATGAACTTAGCATGGTTAGAATTTAATATGTAATTTCGTGAAATTTAAATGAAATTTGAAACATGCTATTATACGATTTGGTTGTTCTCGTACTACATGCTTTTATATGAAATGTGATATGTGAACTTGAATGATTTGAATTAATTAAACTATGTCACTTGGTAAATAAATATGTTAATCACGTAAATTGGAATTTGATATGTAACTCCATGATCTTTAAATAGAATTTGTAGCATGTTATTATATGATTTATTTGGCTTTGTAATACGTATAAATTTATGAAATGTTATATGTGAATTTAATTTGATTACTTTGTAAATGTGTAAATTGCATGATATGAATTGATTATCCTTGTTAATTGAACTTGTTATGTAATAAATGAATTGTTTGTATTACAAATGATATGATAAGATTTGTCTTGCCCTTTTGTTCTCTTATTTGCATTAATTGTGCGCATGGACATGCCTTAATGTTTTGTTTTGCTCGAAATTAATATGAATTTGAAATCCTGCTTATGGGATTGCATTTGTCGTGCGTCTCTGTGTGGTTATTTGTCTGAGTCTGAGCTTTGTGGTCTGTTTTGTGTGTTCAGTGGATCAGGTGCACCCGGGGTGGTGACAAGTGAGTCGTGTAGGTTCCGAGGTGAACTATTTACTATGTCTTCGGCTGTGCTTGGTTCCAGGTGAGGGTTAGGATCTTTTCTTTTAGCTAAACGACCTATGACCCTTATGTGCTAATGTTTCTAGCCCGCATGCGACTATATATTATATATACAGTTAAATATGTGCTAAGTATGATATGTTATGATCTTGTGAACACCTTTGGATTTTGAAAGTACGTATACGAGCATATGTAAGCTTAAGTTTTGAAACCCTTATGATATGATATGATATGCTACGCTATGATATGATATGATATGCTATGATATGATATGTTATGATATGTTATGTAAGCGAGATCAGACATGAAAGATTGGCATAGGTATGTTCTGTTCCGTATGATTGGGCCCCGGAGCTATGAGCGAGGACACCCGGGACGGTATCAGGCCGTCGGGATTATCACTCCTTAGCATAGTTCCATATGATCCGAAGTGTCACGCACGACCCTGGGAGTTTGGGGAAGGCGTACTCTTCGAGCTCGCGGTGTAAAAACCGGGAAAGACTCGTAGTGGGATCGCTACCCCTCGAGGTTATGTATGTATGGATAGTTTGGGTATACGTAGCCCTTCTATCTCGGAATTTGGTGGATTGGTATGTATGATTTTAGTTTTCTTATGTTAAATAGACCCGTACTCACCGGGTATATGATTATGATCTGTTATGTTGATTATGAAACGGGATAGGAGCTTTCTCTTTTGATATGATACGACTAAGCTCAGTATGTTTTGGTTTGAATAAGATAAGATATGTGTAAGTTTGATTTGAAAATGGTTTTGGTATGCAAAACCCTATCCCCGGTTCATAATCTTTCTTTTGATACGTGCTCTGCTCCTTATTATGTATAGTGTGTGTGAGTTCAGCCCCCCTTACTCAGTCAGTGGACTGACCCTCGCCCCACATATGTTTTCAGTTTGCAGGTTCAGGTTCTTGGAGTTCGAGCTAGGCGGCCTTGTGTCTTGTCTGTTGAGTCCATGTCTTTTGAGCCTGTATCTATTTGATCAAGTTGTGAACCTTTGATCTGCATCCGTTTGTAATTATGTATATAACATGTTCTGTACAGGATTATGTTTATGCTTTGATTATATGAATTTCGGGATAGGTTAGGACAGGTTCATGGAATTAGTTGAACCCGTTTATTTATGTTTGTTGATTAAAGTTTTTGATAGTTCATATTTTGCATCGCTTCTGCATTCTTGTTTCGCTTATTTTTCTTTTGTACAGGGTTTAGGTACCGCCTAGCTTAGGTTGGATTTTCGTTTGTCACCCGTTCACTGTGACTTGGTACGTGTGCGGACTTTCCATTTCGTACACGTGTCAGGTCATAGTGCGGGGGTGTGGTGCCCCACCGCTTGGGGTGCTACAGAAACGTATTTTGAAGAGGTGAATCGGTGGAATCCAAAAAATTCCGTGTCAACGCCTTCATAATGACCTCCGAGAACTGGAAACTAGGTTGATATGGGAACTTAATGAAGTTCTTAAACAAGAACTCCTTTGGCTCCAAAAGTCTCGCATCACGTGGCTTAAGGATCCCGAGGAAAGAGGTATTCGTGATTCCATTTCGTTCTGAGACAACAATAAGATTTGCGATTAGGATCCCGAGGAAAGAGGTAGACTCGCCCATGCTTTGTGGGCAAAACTTTGACAACGGAGGGTGGCAGGATTGGCAACGAGTGTAATGTCGCGGTGTATGAAAGCCATAGTGGCAAAAGCAGCGCCATGCTGCTCATATCCATATAGGCGCAACGTGAAGAGAGGTAGAGAGAAATTTTGCTAGAGTTGAATTATTAGAAAGTTGAATTAGAAATTTTAGTAGAAAAGGAATTAGAGAGGCGTGAATTTTCATCCTTGGCCCAGACGGGAGCATACAAGTCAATGAAGAGGTTTAGAGCCAAAGGGTTCAGCATACAAGGCAAAGGTTCTAAAGAATGTGTCGAGGATGAGCATACAAGGCAAAGGTTGGTTGTCAATTTCATGAAAAAGACAAGCACTTATTTAATTTATTAGAACTACTAATTGTTCAACTTAGTGGTCCCATTTGAAAAAGTGTTTCATCCAAATAAATTCATGACAAAAAAGTTACTAAAGTATTTTATTTAATAAATATGTTTGTGAAGCGTTAATGCACGGACAATTATAAAAATATTAGTTTATCGTGTCGTATCGTGTCGTGTCGGATACTCGTATCAAATATCATGTCCGATAATTTTTACGTGGAAAATTCACAAAAAAATTCATATCGCGTATCTGTATCGTGTCGTGTCCGTATCGCCGCATCTGTACCCGTGCAACATAATTGTGAAGTTACATTTATTATCAAAATGTGAAGTTACATTTGAAGTTGCATTTTGGAACTTTGGTACCTTAATTGTATTTTCCATATGACATATTTTAGTCCATGTACATACATGTGTCCAAATAATTTGATAGTGCCATTATTTTTATTCGACGTTTTATTTTTAAAATATAATATATAAATATAATTTAGAGTGTAAGAGTAGTGAAATGTCATGTTGGATGCAATCTAATATTAGCTCATTCCATATGATTGGGGTGTTTGAAAATTCTACTCCGTAAGTAGAAGTTAAATAGAAGCGGAAGCTGTAAAAAATCGCAGCAGTAAAAGTAGTGAGTGTTTGGAAAAAAAGTGATAAACAGAAAAATAATCTTGCAGAGAAAAGCGGATAATCATTTTTAACTTTTATAAAATTACTAATTTACCCTAAAGTACTTTGAAATATTTTTGGGTGTTATAATATGATGTAAGTATTAAACAAAAGGGTTAATCTTCTTTTGCACTCCAATCTTTTAATATTTTTGTACTTTATTACCCAACCTTGGAAATTTTGTATTTTAGTACCCAACCTTTGAATTTTGTTTCACTTAAGTGCCCCCGACCAATAACGAAATGACATGTGTACCCAACCGACCAATAAGAAAATGACACGTCTGATATTGGGCACTTAAGTGCAAAAAAATTCAAAGATTGGGTACTAAAGCGTAAAAATTCAAAGGTTGGGTACTAAAGTGCAAAACACCCCAAACGTTGGGGTGCAAAAGAAGATTAACCCTAAATTAAATATAAATTATTATAATTTTATATAAGATTATTTATAATTAATCAAACATAAAATTATTTTATATATACCTTTATTTATAAATTTATAGATTTTAAGAAAAAAGAAAAAAATTATGCAAATTTTTTATCTATGAGATTTTTTGGAATTTGAAGTAGGAAAAAAAAAAAAAGAAAGAAATGACGAGTAAAAAGAAAAAGGATATAAATAACATATAAAATCTAGAGTTGTATTTATAACTAAAATGTTAATTTATGAATATTAATATTTTAGTAAGGATATTATTGTCAAAACAAAATTTTAAATAAATGCAAAAAATCGTATAATCTATAAGTAGAATATAAAAAAATGTCTTGGTTTATTTCTTGATTCTAGTTTATTTCTGCTTAAAAAGAGTTAGTTTTTCAAACACTTCAAAACTCCTGAAAATAAGCATTTATTTCAAAAGTACTTATTTTTAAAGTTTGCAAATCCCCGTGTAGAGCTATATCCATATAAGCACAATAGTGTCAAAGTAAGCATTTTCAAGCAGTGTGCCATGCACGAGTGTTTTTTCATCGAAAAATTAAATTAGGGGTGCCAGAGTCCCAAAATTGTAATTTTTTCTTAATTAAAATCTTAAATTGCAGCCGTGGCGATTACTATCCTAAAATATTGACGGACACAGTATTACTGTCTCAATTTTACAATTGTCCCTTATTTTTAATCTACTTATAAAATGTTAAGATCAGGTTTTAAGAACAATTCAATAAGATCAGTTGATTTTGTGGTTTGCTTATGGATTATCTTTATTTTGTTGGCTATTTTTGGTGATTATACTTGAATACTGAAGAAATTTATGATATCATTATAAAAATGCAATTATATCTGTAATTACTGATATTTCCTAAATTATTTAAAATTATGATTTTAATCAAATATTTTGTTTTCTAAATTAAAATAAAACATCTTATAAGTTCCAAAAATACTTTATTATAAGCCGACAGCCGTAAGAATCTACAAGCTATTTAAAATAAGTTAACCAAATACCCTCTTAATATTACGAGAGTTGGTAAAGTAATATAAATTATGACAAGAACTGCGAAGGAAATATTAGGGAGCCGTCATCTACTCATCTCCCCTGTTTTTCTGCGTAGAGTTGGAACAGAGTTCACTCGGTATAAGCTATTCAAGTCTCTGCTCTTTCTGTATAATACATTGATTACAACATTACAACGAAATACATGCAAATAAACTAAAAAAAATACAAATAAAAACACATCACGTCCTAAGACGCTTTCGAAGAACACCTCCCCTTCTTGTTTCTAAACGGGAAGACGTGGTGGAATCTGCATCCGGTTCCTGAAGATTGGATTAATGAAGAACCCAATAATGTGAATCCTCTGAACATTCAACCATTCTTCAAACACTCTCCAAATCCTCATGCCAAAAGAATGCACGAGCTCGAAAAAGTGAAGCAAAAAACAGAGCACAAACAGAATTGGCCTAAAAAAGCCTGGCAACAGAAGAGACACCAAAGAAACCAAACACAAGGACCAAAACAGCGACGCAGCCCGATTCATGCTGTCGGATATTGCGGAGTAACGACTTAAGCAGTAGGCAAATAACAGAAAAGAAACGACTGCAGCAGTCATGGTTTTGGGATGCGTATCGAACGGAGACTTATTCATTCCTTGGCATTTCAGTATCACAAGTTGTATAAAAATTGTAATAGGTGAGAAGTAGAGTTCATGTGGGAAAGTAGGGATGTTTTCTTGGAGGAATAGGATGTTATAGTGTGCCATGTTGAAGAAGAGAGTGAAGGGACTGAAAGAAAATGATCTTCTTAGATGAGAGTTCAACAATGAGAAAGTGGTGTGTGGATTTGCCAAGAAATATATAAAAATCATATATGGAGAGAGAGAGAGAGAGAGAGAGAGAGAGAGAGAGAGAGAGAGTACAACAGAGAAAAGAACTAGGCCAGCAGGTACAAGGAAATTGCAGCACAAACATACACCGGCTCTTTTTGTTCCCACTTTCTTAAGGGCCTAAAGGGTTCAGGGTTCATTTTGAGGGGTTTATTCTTTCATTTCTCTTCATATGTGAGACTGCATGTTAAAATACTAAAATGGGTTAGACGTGTGAAAAATAGGTCGAAAGGATAAAAAATATGACAAACCCATTTTGGATCCGTTTATCCAATTTTGATCCGTTTGTTAAATGGATCAACTTGTCAAAAAGGGGTTAAACAGATCCAAATGGATCAAAAACGGGCCGAATAGATATAAATGTGTTAAACGAATCGAAAATAGGTCAAACGGATTCAAAATGAGTTGGCCGTGTGAAAAATCGGATGAACGAATCTTAGTAGATCAAACAGGTAAAAAACGAGTCAACTTGTCAAAAATGGATCAAAAACGGATCAACCTATCGAAAATGGATTAAACGAATCCAAAATGCGTGGGACGTGTAAAAAATGGGTCGAACGGATAAAAAATATGACATACGGACCAAAAATGAATAAATGGGTCCAAAACGAGTTTGGCCTGGACCTAGATCCAACGGGGTCTGGATCGAACCCAAAAGTCAATGGGTCCATTTTTTTGGACCCTAACCCGATCCAAGAGTCATTGGATCTGTTGGGAATAGTGCCCTAGAAAGTCGATTCGACATAATCCATTTTAGAATTTTCTATTGGGAATATTGCCCTAAAAATCCATTTTGTTGGATCTTAAACTGATTTACAGCAAGTTATAGTATTTTACGTATTAATAATTAATGACGTGTGGTGATATTCTTATATAAAATGTGTTTCATGGGAAAAAACTTTGAATATCGGAATCATGTGTTATTAAAGTTTTAATCGATAAGATAAGAATATGTTTTTATCGAGACAATAAAGTGGTTATATAAGATGATTAGACTTTCATCATAGGGAATGGAGATTTCGATTATAACAGTTTGATGATTTTCAATGGGATTGGAAACATCAAATGGAAACATCAAAGTGGACCAATGAGATTATTGATTATATACTGCTATCTAAAATGAACAAAATCTCGGGAAATATTGAACTCTTAAGCCTAGTAGTATTTCACCTTTAGGCATAGTCACTGTGATGTACTCAGGGTCTCGCATGAAATATGTTAAAGAGTAATATTGATCGAGGAATTTGTGGTCTTGTTAGAAGGTTAAAAGATATCCCTAAAATAGATTTGCAAAAGTTCGAATTAAAACTTTCACCAAAAAATTTCGTGTGATGTGTCACTTTGGGTGCCCAAAACTGTATCAGAGACCACGTAGAGCAAAGGGCTGATCTCTAGTAGTCAGGTAAGGACGATTTTGTACCACTTTGGGTGCCCAAAACTGTATTAGGCAGTTGTGGAATATTCCTTCGCTCACTAAAGTCTTGATCTTGTTCTGGATTATTGGTGATCTCCGGTAAGCCTCCGGCGCCCAGAAAACCCCATATTTCCTCCATAATTTATCTGACGACAAAGGATCTTCAACATTTAGGTATTTTGTGAATTCAGACACATCGGAATACTCTTCATCATATCCCGCCAATCCCAGCACCGGTGACAAGTCATGTTCCTCTCCCATTATCACTCTCTCTCACACTTACTCTTTTGGTACCAGAGTACAGTAGGCATCACGGATTACCAAGAAACAGAGGAATCAGTTATGATCGTGCATTTAATTGTCTAGCGGAGTAATACATTTAAATCTAAACTAAACAAGCCCATCTTCCATAGAATGCATAGTTCACATCAACTCCAGAATTCCAGATCCAAGTTTCCTAATTATCAGGGGAGAGAGAGAGAGTACCTGGAAAATGATGACAGCCCTGTAAGTCTGTGAAGTGTGAAGTGATGTTGTTCTACGTCTTGATTTATACAATGTAGCACTCATAGTTGTCGCATCACTCTCAAGTTCCAAGTCCTCCGATCATTTTCAATTCCAAGTTCTCAAGTTCACTTCACACCATGGTAAGATATAATGAGTTTGATAGTTGACTCTGGGTCAACCAATCCAAACAACGTTGTACATTGGAGGAGACAAGAAAGAAGAAACAATTGAAACAGTACGCGCCATTTACGAGTCAAAGTGAAGTTCATATGAGTTGCTTCAGCAAAGTCATAAATGATCGTCTGAAACCACTAACCACCTTCGGCTATTGATTTCGACTGCTAATAAAGATACTGTCATTTTTCAAAGACGCGACATTTTCGCGGTCAATGCCTCCTTACTCACAGGCCACAGCCCAGTGCTTAGAGCATCTTTTTAGCTAATTAAGACACATTGAATGCATCAGAATGATTAAGGAGAAGTTATTATTAAGAAAATAACAGATTTAAAATAAATACCGAAGGTGTAATTACGGAGAACATGATTAAGAAATTATCCAAGAGGAAAAATTTTCAAAAATAGTTGGAGAAAAGACTCAACTTTGTGGTGCTCCTCATACGGTGTATAAATTCACATTTCTATAACAAAAAGTGAAAAGACTCAACTTTGTGGAATCATCACACAAAAACCTCTCCTTTACTTGTCCAACAGAATAACGTAGAGATTATGTTATTTCATGAGCCCCTACTTTATGAACTCTATAACTTGACCCCCCATCATGTTACATTGCTTCATGACATACACCCCTTAAATTAAATCCAACTACTGCAAAATCTTGGTTTCCGACACGGGATTGCATGCCGAAAGTATCTAGGCTGTTCACCAGTTTTAGCACTCTTGTCTGGTTTCTGATTATGGCCATCTGCTGTTTTGGCATTTGAGAATTTGCAATTCGTTCTGCTTCAGCTTTCTCAAGCAGAGATTGTCTTTGCATGGCCAACACCATTTCTCTCATCAACTTCTCCTCTCCTTCATGACAATTTCTGCTTCCTTGTCGATTGGCTTGAAGTATTCCTCAATGGCTGCCTCCTGTCAACAATAAACCTAATAATATCAACCAACCTGAAAGTGAACCAAGAATACAATAACAAGCTCGCTAGTGTAATTCTCAATCAATCTGACACAGTGAATAGGGCCAATCATAATCAAACATCTTACCAAGAAAATATATACAGTAAAGAAAATGAAGTAAAAGGAAGAATAACAGAAAATAAACAAAGGGAACGAAGTTTGAGACTATAATCAAGGTAATATATTTAGTGGGGGAAAGAAGAAGATGTTATCAAATTCAATAATGATCGATTGCAGCTCATTCAATTCATACTTAACACATACCTATTTCGTTCATATTGGTAACCATGTAACATACGAGTGCATATAAAAGCGAAATCGTGTCTCAAACAGTATATTTAATGCCCATTTGTAAATCAAGACCTCTTTCAACCAAATAGCCTGCAGGCCTACAGTAAAAGCCCCAAAACAGAACTAAGAGGAAAGGCAAACTTACTGTTTCCTCTAATTTGTTATTCAAAGATTGCATTTCCTCAACCATTTGCCGCACCTCTGATATAATAATTTGCTTTGGAACTTTCTTGAGAGAGGCTTTCTTCTCCTGTGCCTTGTCAAATATAAGGAATGATAAAGTATTCAAGCACAAGAATTGAAGGATTTTACAGTGCACACAGATGCATGAGAACAATCCCAAGTTTGTTTCAGTTGAATCTAATATTTCAGACTTCATCGATGGAAGAACAAATGTACTCATTAAACCAACAAGTTCAAACGTGACATGAGAATCCTCCTCAAAGTAAATAACTCGCAAATCTCTGTCTGGAAATGGTTAACCTCAGAATACATCATCAAGTAATGTTCCTTCCCAACTCAACCAGCACTAGTAGGTAACAGATTAAGACCTAAAATTCCAAATTGCATAAATTCAAAAAGTAAGTCTTTTTACATTGACCTATCTTCGTAGACATTTCTGTATAGCTTATGATTAATCTATTGCCAATTTGCCATAAACGATAAACAGTATCTCCCCAAACAAGACCTAGGCACTTAATTAGCAAAGTAGGCCACTATCAGCTGCCACCGATCACTTAAGCTCATATATCAAATTCAACATTCCAGCTTCGGAAGAAAACACAATCAAGATCCATCATAAATCATACCCAATTACACATACGTCAGGCACCATCAAAAGAAACCAGAAGAAAATTTGAGAAAATCTGTTGTAGGCGTTGCTGGAGCTGTAATCTGTACGATCGAATTCTGCGCTCTTCATAGGCCGAAAGTACCCTAACATAGAACATCGAATTCTAGCAGTACAGTTGCTAATTTTTCTCAGTTCAGCCAAAAATTCACGTGTGTATTGTTGAGCTAAATAATATAGTTTTGTACCATCAAACTCGTGCATAATTTGAGGCACAATTTCAATAAATCAATAAATTAATTTTAAACCTGCATCAGTAAACTCGTCTATATTGACTACTTCGATCGATTTTATAAATATATAAATTATATTTAAAAATTCGTTGCTTTGTTAATTAGAGACTTTCAATTCGGGTCTCTCACATACAATTATTATTGATGGATAAAATTTTATACTTTTAGTAGTTCAACCCGTCTCAATGTCGTAATTAGATATAAAAAAAAAAAAATTAATTCTTAAACTCAGGTAAAAATGATTCATATCATACCACTTTTTTCATGCTATATTTTTTAAGATGGAAATGCAATGTAAATATAGGCATGGGATCATTCAAGATCAAGTTGTATACTTCACACCACAAATTTTGAATACAGTTTATGTGGGCATATTTTAACCTGGCTGAGAGTAAATTCGTGTCACATTTCGTCCTTTAATTGAAGAACATTATTTAGGTTCGATCTTCAATTTCTCCAAATTTTAATTACAAGATTAAAAGCAACATATTATGTAAAATAAAGAGGAGAAGAGTTTGAATTAAGCAGTATTTTATTTTAATCTTTAAAATGCAAATTGTGGCCCATACTGTTCAGAAAGCCCAAAGACCGAGCCTAGTTTCCAGCACACAAAAAGTTTCATCCTCGGCCCAAAACACATAAGTGTAGAATCTTGATTTCAAATACCAATAAAATAAAACCTCATCCCTTTAATTGGACAAGCACCATACAATTCTTTCCCGCTACTTTGGCACTCTCCACATAGAGCTGGAGATCAGCATCACATTTCAATGAGATGTGATCATTGTCTTCATCAACATACTTAAGTTTAAAGCTTCCCATCTCCAACTCTAGCCTGGTGGCCACTTCTTTGGCTAGATTCACAAGTCCCGACGAGAGACAAAACCGAATTTTTACAATTTCGTCTTCATATTTTGCCTTTATGATCACCAGATCGGTCTCTGGTACGACAGTCAGATCTCGGTTGCCTTCGGTATTAGTTGGTGGCACGTTTTCGTTGAGCGGAAGGCGGAGGCTGCTGCTGGACGGCCCCGTACTCTGCTGAGGATCTCCATCATATGCATTTGCATCTTCGGTCATGTAGAGAGATGGATTCTTTCTGTGTTTTTTGTTAGATGGCCATCTATGGATGTTGTGGGATCTGCATGCACGCTTAAACGTAGATATGCTAACTGCATCACAATACATAGTTTATCATTTTCGTTAACAGAGAATTCAATATTGGTTGTAGTTTTGAATTATTACACTCACTGGAAAGGTTTTTCGCAGCATCTTCCCGGCTCTTACCAAATTGTCTCTCGAGATCCTCTAGGGTGATACGTAGACCTGTTCTCGTCTTTCCTTTCACTATTCTCCTTGATGTCTCCTCTGCCTCCCTCTCCAAATTGGCCACTGGTGTACTGCATTGGTTTCCTTCTGCAACAGCACTCGTAACATGATCCATTTCACTCCCTTGCTGATCATTGGATTGCTGATGCTCCTGTTGTCCATATTGTACTATTCGACATTTAACTGGAAACATATTCAGCTGCCCAAATTGCAGGGAAGTAGGTCGGTTCACTTCATGAGAGAATTCGATAATATCAACCACTAATTCGTCTCCTAATTGTTTTCCCGTGGCAACCTTGAAACTTTTGAGTTCCTTCTTCAGTATTGGCAGGAGATAGTACAAAAATGACCAAAGATATTCGTAGTGTCCAGGTCCTTGGTTGAGAAAGAAACTTAGAACAAAAGGGAGATCCCCCGTGTGTGAGCTCTGCAAACAAATAGCAAACCAGACATCTAACCTTTTTCGTTGTGCACGGTATGGTCGTGACTGCTCAGTTATGCTAAACTGACATGAATTTTTGCAATAGCAACACTTATTTTCAGATGCTAGCACCATCCCAACATTCCCTTTTCCAGTTTTGACGAGATCAAACTGAACTCCCTCATGCAAATTTGAGAACATTCGTTGCATGCATTTGAGACTATTGTTGGCGTTAGAACAGTAGTTGGTAGGGACCCAAACCTCTACTGCATACAGTTGGAAAATATTCTTGACTACATGAAGGGCATTTTTTATTTCACTCAGAGCAAATCCTTCTTGGAAGTTTAGCTCGTTGGTGATATGAATTAAACTCAGATGTGCTTCCTGACGGAAATTAACATAGTTTTGTTATAATTGTCATTTCAAAAATCGATCAATCTTCATTGTCAAATTGGATTGCAGTTGGACAGTCTTTAATGTTATCCAAAATAATTTACAAACTTAGAATTTCTGTGTAAATATGAAATACTATGATCAGAAATCTCAGTCAATTTCCAGAAAACCGACATAAGAGAGAGAGAGAGGGATACCTTTACTGATTTTTTGATGTATTTGAGCTCTTTATCTTCGACATTTTCAGAAATTCCCATGAACTCTATTACCCCAAGACATTTGTATTGGTGATCTAAAACAGGGAAAGCAATATAACTTGTAAGATTACAGAAGACAGCATCAGCCTTAAGAGGAAACTCTGTGGTGGAGTAGAGCCGTAAGTCATGGGTCATTTCAGGGTGCCCACTCCTGAAGACACGTCCAATGGGACCAAGTTCCTCTTCTTTCGCTCTTTCATCCACAAAATATTGATGTTTCATACTCTGCTTCCTGAAAAAGGCTAAACCTTTATGAAGGCCATAAAGAGCAAAAGTTTGGCCCAAAGTTGTTAGATAATACCTATCATCATCCATTTCTGGTGCCCAAAATTGTACCAGACCGAATGACGATACAATATGTTCGGAATCGTTGGATATCATCAAATTGTGCAGTAAGAGTTTAATCTTCTCTTGGGTAGAATTGTGCTGGAAACTTGCAGAATAAAAGTTTTCATCATTTTCACATAGCTCTTCTGTCTCTGGACGCCAAAAGAGCCATGTTATCGGACATATTCTGTGAGATCGGAAGCAAGAAAAGTCATCATCCATTTGCCATGTTGTCGGACATATTCTTTGAGATTTGAAGCAAGAAAAGTCATCATCCATTTGGAAGTATTTTTGGAATTCCATCTCTGATGGATACATCTCCCTATCCCTATTCATCTTCCCTAAGATGTTTGGAATACCAGACGTTTTCTGAGGGACTAATTCGATGAGACCAGAAACCATATCTTTACGAACTTCAACCATATCTGATGATGTAACCTTAAAACTCGTGAGAATCGTCTCCATCACCCCAATTAGCAAGTGACAAAGGGACACACCACAAGGACCATGTCCACTGTTTGGTTGAATAAAAAACTCTAGATAATAGAGATCGTTGTGCACACTCTCAAGACAAATTGCAAAACAGAAGGACAACCTGGATTTCTGTGCATAATGTGCCAAGAGGTTCTCAGATGGAAGGAAATCACATATATTTCGGCAGAAACAGGACCTAATATTTGATGACATCACCACCTCTTTAGCTATTATTCCATTTCGCAGCTGTAGATGATGGAATTTACTGGCATCAAGATAATCATTCATATCCCTATCTTGAGAATTCCTCTGTACAGAATCAACTAGTTCCATGCAGCAGAAATCAGAGGTAGTATTAGCACATTGCTTGCAAGGGATCCAGACTTGTGCCATATGCAGTTGGGGTACCATCTCTCTTGCCACTTGAAGCATGTTCGTTATCTCATCTCGTGCCATATGCAGTTCATAAAATGCAGTTTGATCCGTCTTCAAGTGAGTGGTTCTCAACTCTGCTTCCTGCATGAAAACATGTATGATTAGTATGTAAAATCTATTTGAAATCAGCAAAACATACTGATGCAATATTCACATCCATATGTGATATGTGTACAAACACAAACTATGTAGTAGAACAAATTAAATTGAACTTGAAGAGTGGACTATACAAGGAAATAGAAGAATCATAAAAAATAAAAAATAAAGATAACCTGCAGTGCTCGTTCTACTTGCACCATGCAAAAAGGAATCCCCTTCGTCCGCGGATCAAGAAAACCTAAGCACTCAAGCACGCCGTAACATTCCTTTTTAAGCAAATCAAAGACAGGCAGAACCAGAAATGTTTTGGCACCCCAACATGCAGCGTAATCCCTGAGCGGAAGCTCTTTGGTTGAATAGAGCCTCAAATCAGGGCTGGATTCTGGGTACCCATTTAAGAAGACGCGTCCCACAGCTCCTAGGTGCTCTTTTTTGTCGTCCAGAAATATATCTCCATGTTCCATACAAATTTTCCTGTACCCACACAGCCCTTTATAGAGACCATCAACAGCAAATGGCTGATCTGAAGTTGTCAGGTAACATCGTTTTCCTACCACTTTGGGTGCCCAAAACTGTGTTAGACTAGCGTCAAAAAACAAATCCCGCCTCCGCCATATTTCTTCACTCACTAATGTCTTGATCTTGTTTTGAAGTATTGGTGATTTCTGGTAAGCCTCGGGCGACCAGAACACCCATTTCTCCCCAAATCTCTTACACGACAGAGGATCATTAGCACCCAAGTAATTTGTAAACTCAGAAACGTCATACTTTTCACCACAGCCATCCAACAGCAGCACTGTTGACAAGTTATGTTCCTCACCCATTCTCTCTCACTCTCTCTCTGCTAAATGAATTCACTAGCAATTTCTTCTTGACTACTTTTTGAATTTAAACATTTTCTTCTTGACTACTCTCTCTGTTTTCTTTAAACGTTTTGAATTTTTATAGCTATTGCTTCTTGACGACAACTTTTTTATGGTTAATTACACTTAACTCCCAAATTAAATAGGATAATTACGGTGAATACTCTACTTTTATAGATATAATTAATTAAACCCTATCTAATTTGGGGTTAGGTGTAATTAAACCTTTTTTTTATTGTTTTTTTTTTAACTTTTCTTTTTGATAGACTAGTCCATTAACCGAGCTTCTCTACCTTGCAAAAGATACAAAAACTAAGGAAGTCTTTACATTAACATTGCTTTCTGACACTACCTAGCAAAAGATACATCAATTTTTATTTTACTTATATTTAAAACTTTTTAACTCTACTATATAACAATTCATTTTTGTCGATGTTGCTATTTACCATTTTGTCCTCCTCCTTAAATATCAAAAATTTAATAACAATATTTAAGATAATTATAAAAACTATATTAATATATATGAAGAATTTAATTCAACATATATTTAAATAATAATAATTTTATTATTTCTACATATATTGAGGATGCAAAGTTACTGGCATCAGTTACATCCCTTTTTCTAGCAAAAATACATTAGTTTCAATATTAGTTTTGCTAGAAAAAAAGTATGAATTTACCGGATTTTTCTGCAAATTTTAAAGTGTATTGTCCTAAATTGTATTCTGTTTAACCAGAACCTCGAGAGTTACCATAACATATTTTCTCATAAGATTAATACTACAAGAAAATTATATCAAAAAAATATTTGTTTAAATTAATTTTTAATCAATTGTTTATAAAAATAAATTCTTTATCTTTTAATCAATTGTTTATAATTTCTTTTTAATTAAATTTTTTATAAAAATTGACAAGATTTAATTAACTTTGGAAAAAATTAGTTAACTAGATAGTCCGTTTGAAAAAGGTTCATATAAAATGTCTTACTCTTGAAAGTCGAAATAGTAATGGAAAAAGAACAATAGAAAAGCTTAAAGATTCATCCTTGGTCCAGAAGGAAGCAACCGTTTTTTTTTTTTTGGAAATGAAGCAACCGTTCTTAATTCTTATACAATACATTGTATGGTTAAAAAAAATAAAAAAACATACACACGGACACGGTATGGTTTCCTTTTGGCCGATGCGGCAGCTTATTTCTTGATTTCTTTCATATTGATATTAAGAAAAATTAAACAAGCAAAGCAAAAAGTGTAATTCGCGACTGAATACGGTTCCATAGCTGGGTCCCACACCTGCTCATCGAGATTTTCCGAACTTAAAAACGGCCCAATGGTTCATTTTTCATTTCTTTCCAGGTGCATAGCTGAACTTTTTTTTTTTTTTTTTTTTTTTTTGTTGTTGTTGAAAAACACGCTCGAATTTCTTCCAATTTGGGGTTATAATCAGTAAAGTAAATCATGCTATATTATTTGACATGGCAGATTTTGAACGGGTCTCATGGCATATTCTGGGAAAAAAAAAAAAACACGCTCGAATTACCATGTGGATGTCCGTAGAGGTGCCAACTGGCTCAGCCACACCACCTAGGTCGAGTCTTTGTGCGGAGGTCGAACATACTTAATCTTGGACCGTAAGGGAAGTCAAACATCCAATAAGGTCAATGACAGTAAAAAGTCATAGGTACATGTATTTAGTTGCATTCGAACTCTTCAAACACTTCAAACTTTTAAATTAGAATTGATTTGAGCTCTAAAGCACGGACACGTTTAAAAAATGACTCGTGCAGTGTCTGACACGTGTCGAACGCGGACACGCCTCCGACACGTGTCGCACAAGGCTGAAGGAGTGTCGGAAAAAAATAAAATAAAATTGGGACACGGTGTCGGACACGGCGAGGTGGAGTGTCCGACACGGCGGGGCAAATTTGATCATTTTTTTATGTTTTTTTTAATATTTTTTGAAGAGAAAATTGAAATAACAAAACTTATTTTAGTTTTTAATAATATATATTTTTATAAATATTTTATGTTACATAGATTATTCTTATAAAATATTTTTATTTTTATATAAAATATTTTTATTTATAAATAAAATATATTTATTTGTATAAAATATTGACGTGTCGGAGCCGTGTCGTGTCCTAAAATTTTGAAAAAATCCGTGTCACCGTGTTCGTGTCCGTGCAACATAGGATTTGAGCATCGGAGGATTTACTCCGATAAACCCCAACTAATTCATCCCTTTTTGTCTTAGTTATTCAGGCCGAGAGGAATCCATTTTCTGTAAATTCTTAAACGATCGGACTGAGGGCATCTAGTAAGTCGATCTTCTCAGCTAGACAAACTTCATCACGATTAGTTCGGCATCGTCTGTGGAAAGCCAAACTCAAGACCTGTTAAATGCACAAAATACGAATTGAAGAAAATAAAACGTAAATACCAAGCTACAATAATTGTAATTCAAAAATGGAATATGCAATATAATTCATCATCATAAAATGGTCATACATCATCCTCGACCACTCTTATTTTTTGTGGAAAAATAAAGCATCACAAAAGGTGTCATTTCTGGGTCCAACGGAGGATTAAAAGCATGACTCTTGTTTTCCAATTGGCTGTTTTTGCATTAATTGCTACTTCATTAATCTTATTGATTGGTGTACAAAGAAACCTTTCTTTTAAGTCACAAGATAAGAGCAATTCCCACTACCTTTCTTTGATTCCAGATTTAACAATTGCGCCGGCAAATCCTTTTTCCCCAGTTCAAATCCGGGTGTCGCCTTATATGTTGTTCTATATCTCCATGAATCTAGGAACTTTTGCGAAAATGGCACCCTCCTTAGTGAGATTATATGAGCAAATGCCCGAACCAAAATATGTTATTGCTATGGGAGCCCCTTCCAATTTCGAAGTAGCATCAGTACAAATAAGGATCCGTTTCCTCACATAAGTACAGCTTCAGATAGATAGATATAGGATCTGTGGCAGCTCCCATAGTGTGACGGGCGGTGTGTACAAGGCCCGGGAACGAATTCACCGTCATATAGCTGACCGGAATGGTCGGGATAGCTCAGCCGGTAGAGCAGAGAACTGAAAATCCTCGTGTCACCAGTTCAAATCTGGTTCCTGACACATGGGAGGTCCGAACCGACTGATGTTGAAGAATCCCCTCTTTAATTTCTATTCGAACGGATTTAATATCTTTTATAAGGAATCAGAGGAATATGCGACTCCTAATTATCCATTAGAAGATTTAGCTTGTATGAATCGTTATTGGTTTGATACTCTGTTTTTCGACTGGAAGACCGAAAGCTAACTACCGAGACTTTGGGCTACCCAGACACATACTTCTTGAAATGGTTCATGCATGTTTGTTGCCAGCGAGCCCATTAATTTACCCCCGTCTATCTGAATGATGGGTCTTAACTCAGAAGGAAGAGCTGGTAATAGGCGATAAGCTTGGGCTTGTTTGGAGAGATCATCATAAATGATTAAAGTGTGTTATTTACGGTACATAAAATATTCAGTTTCGGGATGCCGCTAATAGCCAACGAATGGCTCCTTATTTATGTAGGAGCTATAAATGTTTTAATAATTTTTGCTGTGATGTTCATGAATGATTCAGAATATTACAAAGATTTTCTTCCTATTAATCTGGAAGTTTTTCTCAGCCTCCTTTCCCAATTATCGCTGTGAAAGAGGGAGTTGGCCCGGGGGCACTTCCGTGCAATAATTCTACCAAAGGCGCATAAGTGAATATATAACCTACAGAAAAATGAGCCAATCCAACCAATCTTGCTTGCACACCTCGTTTACACGCGTGCCAATGTTTTTCAGGGGAGTCCCTGATCCCTAGCCGGTGTTACCTCGGCTCGAAAACCGCAGTAAGAGCTACAACAGGAGCTGAATAGCTTATGTTAAAACTTTCCAAGGCCCACCTCATGGGATCCAATCTGAGAGACAGGTCCCTCATCTGAGATCCCTGGGGAAGAGGATCTCCTAGGTTCATGGAGATATAGAACAGCATATAAGTTATCATGCTTGCATATCCATCATTTGAGTCTCCAACAATTATTCCAATAACCCAGGGATTCCAAAAGTAGAACAGGTATTAGAATTAGAAGGCCTAGTATACTGCGATGTGTGATTTGATCAAAATTCTGATTCTTTCGATGAGATCCGAAATTTCCTAAAAATTAGGAATATACTAGAAATAGAAAATGCATGATTTCTTTGGGATTTCCACTCTTTAAAAAAACAAACCGGGGCGCTTCAGCTGTCCATAGACATTGTAATCTAGACTTTTCTTTTATATATGATATGAGATTTTTCTGAAAAAGTCAAATCGTCTGCGGGTACATAAACTGCTTGAATCGAGGTTATGGACCCTTTTTTGGTAGAAGTAATTCTTTCTTGTAACGAGCCGATTTCAGTACTCAGGGTGGGTGTTTTCGGGGCGTCTGAAGATTCGATCATTTCTCTACGATTTCTCGTGCACTGCCCCCTCTAGGGAAGGGTGAAAAGAACCCCCATCGGGGAGTGAAATAGAACATGAAACCGTAAGCTCCCAAGTAGTGGGAGGAGCGAGGGCTCTGACCGCGTGCCTATTGAAGAATGAGCCGGCAACTCATAGGCAGTGGCTTGGTTAAGGGAATTCGGCCTCGGAAGCGTTCTGATGTGATCAATTTTTCGTAGGGATATTGAATAGTTACAGGTAAACGATTCGCGTGGGACAAGGTAATCAGGAAATCTTGACCGATTTGAATATATTTATGAGAACAAACACAACAACAAATAATCATTTGTTTATGCAGAAATATATTCACATATATACAAAAATTTCACAATCAGTTTTATGCACAAATATATTTAGACATATAGCACGGGTGACAAGTCATGTTCCTCTCCCATCCTCTCTCTCTCTCTCTCTGTTTCTCCCTGTGTGTGTACGTGTTAGTCTGTGATAAATGAGATCATTCTTTTTGATGTAGAAACAAAGGGACTTGTTTCACATTTCTTATCATGTAAATAGAAACAGGACGCCGCTTTTACGAGTCAAGTTCATATGAGTTGCTTTAGCAAAAGTCATGCATGATTAAGACGAAACCATTAATTACTTCGCCGATTGATCTTCACTACTCATATTTTCGGAAAGGGGAAAACATGATTGAGATACTATAAGTTTTAAATTTATCAAAGAGGGAATATTTCTTAAATATTTAGACATAAAGGAGTGATCTCATGAGCCGTTTTAAGGTACTATTATGTTCCTCATAGGCTCATACAATGTATAAAATTCACACTTCTTGTATAACAAAAAACTCAACTTTATGGTGAGCATATTTTAACTTATTTTCCTCGGCTGAGAATAAATTCGACGTCACCTTTAGTCCTTTAATTGAACTACATTAGGTTTGGACTAAATTTTCTTCAATTTTTAAGAGTAATTCTAACTCAAACTAGTTTGATCAAAACACTACAACGAAAGACTGTGTTTTCACTTGTCATATGATTAGTGACAAATTTACGGAGAGAGATCAATTATGTAATAAGTGTAAGTCATTATAATTAGTTGGGTTCAGTCGAGTAGTGTTTAGGCTAAAAATTTTTAATTTTTAATTACAAGAATTATAAGTAACATATTACGTGCAATAAAGAGGAGAAGCGAATCAATTAAGCTGTACTTTAAATTTTTTATCTTAACCTTTAAAATGCTGATTGTGGCCCAAATGGTTAAGAAAGCCCACAAACTTAGCCCAGTTTCCAGCAGATATTGATAAAGTTTCATCCTGGGCCCAAAAAGACATAATTGTAAGAAATTAGAATCTTCATTTCATTTTGGATCCTCAATCTGGTCCAGAGACGCTAAGGCCCACAGGATCCTAAACCAGATTAAATGATTAATGCTAGTTTGGACGTCCGGTGGAGATTTTAGAAAACATATCTAATTAAATAATAAACACTAGCAACCCTGCACACTCGTGTATAAATAAAAAAAAAAAAAACTGAATTAATTTTTTTTTTGTTATTACTTAATTTATAATTATTTTTAATATAATTATAATTTTATGATAAATACATGAATAAATCAAACAAGATAGTATCAAATTGAAAAAAAATAAATTAAAGATAAATAAGTGACATAAATGAAAAAACATAAATTTGAGAGTACCGTGAATATAGAAGAAGTTAAGTAAAAAAAAAAACGTAAAAACACGTGGCTAGAATTTATGATAAAAAAAAAAAAAAAAAGTCCATAACACCAAATGGGTCTCTTGCTTAATATAGTAGTATAGATAATACATTCACTATAACAAATAGGGATAAATATTTTTTAGGCAAAAATGCAACAATCACGTAAGTTTGCAATTTTGGTAATTTAGTCATGTTTGTTTTAAATTTTGCAATTAAGTCCCGTAACTTTATGATTTGGACAACTTGATCCTGTTCATATCGAAATTTACAATTAAGTCCTGTAAGTTCATAAATGGGAGATTACGGATGAAAATTTTTAAAATTTTTATTCTCTCAAAACTGTCAAACCGCAATAATCTTTATGATTTTTGAAACAATTTGATCTATCCGTATTTTTGTGTTGAAACTATTTGATCCATCCATAATTTTCTGAAATTATTTTATATGTTATTCTTCTCTTTTCCTTCTTTCTTCCTTCGAGCTCATTTTTTTTTTTCTCCCTTAAGCCGGAAATATGACATGTGATGCCCCGTGTTTTCAAGACTGACCAGGTATGGCATCACGGGAGAGTTTTATTCTGTATTTGTATGATTAATGTGAATACGCATGATTTAAGTGTCAACATGCAAGTTTATTTTAATTATGCGCGCTTTAGAATTTAATTAAATTGTACTTGGACTCAATTGTCCGATATTTGCAAATTAGGCAACGGGAACTTTGAAATCGGCCAATTGGAGGAGTTAAAGTGTCGAGAAGTTCGGGTGTGAAAGAGTTAGAACGGGACAATGTATTTGGATTTTGGAATATGTGGGTGGATGCAGGAAATTAAGAAAGTTAGAAGACCGTGGGTAAATAAGAGATGAATAACGGATGCGAAAACAAAGGATTAACTTACCGAGCCAAAAATTTATCCCATGGTGGAAGGTACTTGCATCCATGGAACGTGCATTATACATCGTATTAATTCTTTTAATTCTGCTTTATGTTTATTTAATTGAAGTAATTGCCCAAATGTGATGCATACCTTGATTGCCGAATAGGTGCAACATGTGTTAGGCATTCTAACCCAACATGCATAGCTTGGTGTTTGCTTGATAGGCAGTCTTCTTCATCTCATGCCCCACATGCCATATTAAATAAGTCATGGATGAGAAATGAATCTCGGGTTGTAAAGTGGAAAAGAAACAATGGAAATTTTGGGGGAGTGTGGAGATCGAGTATGGAATTGGAATGGAGAGAAGTATGGTTACCACCATAACCAATCCCTTCAAGAGGGTGTAAGTAAGAGAATCGTATACACTACATAATTAGAGCCAACTAATTTGAGGGGTAAGATGTTGAAGGAGTTGAGAGTTGGGTCAGGAAAACGATAAGGTGAACTCAAAAAACAAAGAAGGAAATTCCTAAGGGGGAGAGCACGATCCGGGAATGAATTGGAACTTCCTCTCACGTAAGGAAGTTATCAAGGGGGAAGGCATGACAAGGGAATAAATTCGAACTTTCGGACGTGCTAAAGAAGTGCTTCTAGTAAGAACAATGAGAATGCAAGATTCATTAATTCATGGGACCCTACAAAAGGTATAAGGAATAAGCTGGAGAGTTTTAGCATCTGAAAAATATCTAGGTCAAGATTTCTGAAACTCTGAGAACTTGTTGAGAAGAACGAGCAAATAGGTGGATAGAGGTACAAGCTCAAAGGACATTAGGAATTGTATAGACAAGACAGAAGAGAGATGATCGATAATTGTGAGCAACACCAATGACCTCTTATTCAAAAATAAGTACGAACTCAATCCCTCAAGAATTTAAAAGATAGAATTTGTACAATGAATCTCAGATACCGAAGATGACGGAGTTACAAAGGAACTATAAGAAACGGTGAATGAACATCGGGCGAGGGAAACCGAGCAGATTATCATATTCCGTGAGGATAAAAGTGAGAGTCAATTCAATAGAGGTTGAAGATAGGATACCTATGAAATGAAACAACAAGAACAAGTTTAGTTGACGGTTTATCAGTCATTTCTCCATGATGAGCCGGAGATACCTCTAAAACCGAGAATAGTAATTCGAGCTTTCGAAAATCATCAAATACAACCCTTGGGATAAACAAGTTAATTGGGTCAAGGTCAAGTGAACACTCAAGTGTTTGAGAGAAAAAAGAGGAAGAATGCGAAAAGTGATTAGGAATTTCGAATACTCGGAAGATGGGATTTATTAAACACCGGCACATGCTAGGAGTATAAGGGAGAAATCGAGAAACAACTTAACCAGGGGGTAATGCATTCACACAAGAAACGAGATTATCATCGCCAATTTCATTCCTTGGTGCACGGTACATTAAATCATTCATGACATATTCATACATACATCTTTATTATTGCTCAATTCCAGTTAGTGATTGCATGTGCATGATGACTACTTCCTTGCGCGTACCGTGTGCGTGAGTTTGCATGTTGTTGGTGAGCTTGCCACTGGAGGCAGCCTAGTTTTCGGGAGTGTGTATATTTCACGGTGAGTTAAAGGTCGTGAAGCCTTGTGGAGCCAAGTTTCAGCATGCCCACCGAAACACTTGATCGAGGTTTGATTCACCCAACATCGGATCTTCTTGGAAGCATTGAAGAGTTCGGTTTGGTTCTTGGTGGTTAGTTAGTGGTTGTCTAAGGCACCATACTCGTTTAAACCCCATTACACCACGTGTTAGGGAAACATTAGGCCAGGACCACACGGTGACAATTACCAAAGGGTCCCTGACCCTCAACTAACGATAGGGGAGTTCATCCCCTTCACTATAAGCAAGCTTCCATATTCTTGAGCTATAAAATTACTTCATATTCTTCAGAGCATCATCTGACTTGAGCGTCGGAGAGCCAAACTGGGCATCACCCCCAGTTCCCCCAGCTTGGCCTTCTGACCGTTTGCTTTTCTTAGTGTTTGTCCTAGCAGGTTGAACCCCCATCTTTTCCGGCGAACACTGTTTAGCTTCATCCCTTGTTCCCCCACATTAAACAAATCTCAAAGTGATCGGATTCTGGACACCTCAGATTCAGACCCATCAAATAACCCTTAATTAATTTGATCATCCTTAATTCTAAGAAGTAAAAATCTCATTTGAACTTGGAGTGTGTGAAAGTTTGCGCCCCAGCTAGCTAATGAGTTGAGAGTTGTCGAACATGTATTAATAAGCACATGATTTTTTTATTTTTAATGTGGGATGTTAATTCACTTCCAGCACGCCCAAACTCGAACAATCGAGAATGTAACCTAAAACATGAAATTAATCCAGTCCAATTCAATTTCATTTATAAGAATGTGGGATGTGTTAACACACCTCCCGCACTCGAATAATCGGTAGTCTAACATGACGCGTCAATTAGTGGTCTAACTTGGAGCATGAATTCCAATTCAATTCAATTCAATTTCATTTACTTCATAACTTGGAGATGTGAAATCTCAAGTCAATCTTGGAGCGTGAAATCCAATTCAGTTTATTTTTATTTACTCCAACAATTGTGGGTCTAACTTTTGATATATGTTGAAACCACGAGTTCAAAATGCAGAGAAAATTTAAAAATTTTACAATAAGAGGATCGCTTGATTGCAAATTTTTTTTTTTTCCAAAACGACATCTCAGAAAGTTTTTCAATAACTTATTTTAATAGAAACTTTCTTGAAACGTTTTGACACGCACTCAAACATTCTTCAAGCGGTAATCAATGTTTCGTTTTCAGATCAATTCTTTTATTCGAGACTTCAAAGTTAAAACCCTCTAGAATGTATCTATATCAGTCTTAGATTCAAATCTGATTAGCGAGTATGTCAGTACTATAATCTGTGCATTGAAAAAAAAAAAAAAACAAAAAAATGAGAAATTGAGGGCAAGAATTTTCTTCCTTCAAAACACAAATTGATGTGTGAGAAAATTTACGCATGACCCCCCAAAGAAAAACATTAGATAGAACGATCTTAGGAAAAAGAGAAGGGGAAAAAAACCTCAGGGCCCCCCTTGTTAAAAAAAAAACAATTATCAAATTACCTCCCCCTGAAAATTTGAATAACATAAAGCCCCCTCAAATTTTTAAAAAAGAAGCATATTTACCCCTCGCATAGTGATGATGGCCTTGAATGCGTTGTTTATTTCACTTTTTCTTACTTTTTTTTTTTTTTTGAGTTTAAAATCTATTTTACCCCTCCTTCATATTTAAAATGAATGAGTTTAAAGTCTATTAACCCCTCCATATTTTTGTCTTCAATCGATTGTTTCCTTAAGCAGATTTTTTCTGGCGTTCAGCTTCCTTTTAAATGTTTTAGTTAGGATTTTTGGTTGAAAAAAAAAATAAAGGGTAAAGAAAAATAAAGTTCTAAATGGTGTTAAAATATTTGTGGGCATTTTAGTAAAAAAGTATTATTTATCAACACAGAAAAATTAGAAAGAAGGTCATATGTTGTTTAAAAAATAATATAAATATTTTAGATGCTATTTAATTTTACATAAGGGGGTAGTTTGAGAATTATTTATCGTACAGGGAGCAGATGCTTTTCTCTCAAAAGAGAAGTAACAATTCTTATCGGACAAGCATTCTTATCTCTTTTAAAATTCTGATTTCTTGTTTTTAATAATTGAGATAATTAATTAAAATTTTATTTTGAATTAATATTTTTTTTTCAAGAAGCTTATCTTAACAACTTAAACCTATTATCTTTTATTTATTTATTTTATGAAAAAATAAACTATAATATTATGCTTTATTTATTTATTTCATAAATAAACAAATTAGGATATTATCTTTTATTTATTTCATAAATAAATAAATTTATATACCAATTAATAATTAATTATTCATTGAGTTTTTTATTTCGAATTGGGCTTTAGAATTAAACTTCCAGAATTGTACGTGACGACAAATGTATACTCTCGAATCACCCAAGAATTTATATTTGTGGAGAAGGTCTAGATCTCCTGAAAGCTGCAAAGATAAGCAAATATGAGCTCAAAGGTAAAAACGAGATAATATAGGTGTTGAACCTATTTTGGTACTTCAATATTTAAGATAATCAAATCAATTGAGAATGATCGATATGAATAGGTAGGAGTGTATTTATTTTTGGAATAGTATTATATCTGTTTTGGCCCATAAGAAAGTACACAATTCTATGAAGAGGGTTTGGTCCAGAGGGTTCAGCTCAAATGCTCAATTATTTAGTTAGCACTTAGGAAAGATCCTAAAGGATGTTGAGGCTGTCAATTTCATGCAAAAACAAAATGTACGACTTCTCTAATTTATTTGAAATTACTAATTTGTTCAACCTAGTGGCCCCATTAGGAAAATGTGTCATCACTATCACTAGAATTCTAGAAATGAATCACAAAATATTTCTCAAATAAGTTACTAAAGTATTTTATTTAATAAATATTGGGATAGTTACGAATGACCCTGAGATATGACGAAATCATAGATTTCCCCATGAGATTTGATAAATTGCGAATTCCCATCTTCCCGTTATCTCCTCTGTTAAAATTGACGGAATGCACAATTTTACTATTTTACCCTTATATGCTGAAATTTAGGGTGATATTTGTAACAAAGAGTTCAAATATAAGAGAGTTAATGCAAGTACTGAAATTCTTAGAGGTAGTGATGTAAGCATTTGAGTTTTGTAACTACTTAATATTTTTATTTTTTTATTTTTACAAAGAATGTTACTTAATTGCATTTTGATATTTTTATGATAAACTAATTTTATAATTAGAGTTTATGGATGAATTTTTTTTTTTTTTTTGTTTGATATTGAGCATGCATGTTTATATTGAAATACTATTCATTATATTTTAATACATTAGAAATCACAAACGTTTGGGATATTTATTTAAATAACTCAGACGGATACTTAAGTGAATCTGTTAATGCATTGATTAACATTAGTGTGTTTGTTATGATTTTCTATTTTGGTATGAAAATTTGTTATTTCAAACAAACAAAATTTAAATGAACTTATACAAAATATACTTCAAACTAAGACATAAATATAATATAGAATTTGTCTTCTTTTTTTTTTTCAATCATATTTTATAGGAATAAATAGGCAAGAAATATCTATTTGGATTTATACTTATATGCAAAATATAAATATTAGATTATATCACAAATGTTCAAATAAAAAAATTACAAATTCACCAACATTACAAATATATCCTTACACATTCAATATAATTAAAATATACCCTCAAGGATAGAATTGAAAATTTTAAAAATAATATTCTTAATATCATCAAAACTTAACACCATATAATTTTTCAAATTTTAGGGGGTAATCCATAATTTCATCATAGTTCAGGGGTCGTTCGTAATTATACCATGAATATATAAGAGAAAACATATTACCCGCGAAATTATGACCAAATTTGTATATATGTGCAAGGGCGAATCCAAGATTTCTCAACATCTGGCGCTGAGAATTCTTGAACCACATAATAAATTGAAATTAATTAAAATATTCAAATTACATAAAATTTCTTTATAATTTTTGTGAGACGCTAGAACTCATAAATGTTAACTGTTTTCGAGGATTCACCATTTAATTTCAAAACTAGTTTTCTCTTTTTCAAATTCAGTTTTTAGAAAAAAATAACCTTTTGGTTGGCAAGTTGCCTTAGATATATATTATCTTGAAATGCAATCTCCAAAGCGGAAATTATAACTTTCAATAGGTTTTCGAAGCTCCGCATTACTAACTATATCTTCAGAATTAAATTCTACACTACCAACATTAATTATTTCTTCATTAGCAATCGGAATTGATGATTCAATAGAACTTTTCGATCTTTTATCAAAATACCGATGCATGATTATATTAATTATTTTTTCTCTTTTCTTATGTTGGAGCAAGTGGAGCACCCTCGACAAACAACTTAAATATGTAAAAAAATTGAAAAATAAATTAAAAGAAATATCTTAAATACTCTAGCAAACAATCTCAATACTCTTGCAAAGTAATGCCAAATTGACATACAAACAACAAAATTCACAAACACTTTTAATAGGAAATATTAGTAAATGAACAAAATACTAACATAATTACATAATGAATATCAAATTTCAAATATGTGTCTTGCCCTTAACATGTTTCTAATTAATGAGAAAAGCCTCAGTCTAAAAGTCTGAAATTCAACCCCAAAAAAATCAAGTGAATAAATGAAAGATTTTAAAAACTTATTGGTTACTAGGGAGTCATAAACTACGGTTTTCTTCAATTTTGAAGGCTTTGTAAATCGTGAGAGAGAGATGGACTTTTTATTCTATTTGAATGTGGGTATAAGGTATTTCCAAAATTTTAATTTTTAAATATAATATAGAAAAACCCTATAAAAAATGCAATTTCTTTTCTACCCCTATTCTTTTCATATATGCATTTGATTTTTTTTTTTAAGAGTGGGGTGGAGGGGGCGGGACGAAAAATTATTGCATGCACCGGGTGTGGGCCTCGATGCATGCACCCACTACTTTTTTATTCCAAAAAATTGAATAAAGAATAGAACAAAAATTCAAAAACAAAATAAAAAAAATATTTTTTTCCAATAAAAAATGATGCATGCATGCACCAGGGTGCACACCCGGTGAATGCAAGAATTTCCCGGGCAGGACTAGTGGGTTTGGGGGGTGGGGTGGAAGGGGGGGGGGGGGGCCTTGTCTTTAATTTGTTAGTTATTTTCGTTGATTAACAATCACTTTGATTGAAAATTGAAGAAATGTATGATACGGTATCAAGAAAATAAAAAGTATGAATCTATAAGTTATATAAAATAAGTTTAACCAACTACCTTATTAATATTAAAACAAATACAATTTTCACAAAAAAACAAAAAAATTAAAACAAATACAATTATCTAATAAGAGTTGGAAACGTAGTATGAATTATGACGTAAGAAAAGTGAGGGAAACTATAACGGAGCCATTATCTCCCCTGTTTTTCAGTTTAGACTGTTTGGAACAGAGCTCACCTGGTATATGCTACTCAAGACTCCGCTCTTTCTGTATACTACACTAATTACGATGTTACAACGAAATACAAGCAAATAAACTGAGAAAATATAACAAAAATACATTACATGTCCTCGAACACACTTTTGAAGAAGAACATCACTTCCCCTTCTTCTTCTTGTTTCTAAACGGGAAGACGTAGTGGAATCCGCATGTGGTTTCTGCTTATTGAATCGATGAATAACCCAATAATGTGAATCCTCCGAACATTCAACCATTCTTTAAATGCTCTCCAAATCCTCCGAACCAAAGAATGCATGAGCTTGAAAAAGTGAAGCAGAAAACAGAACACAAATAGAATTGGCCTAATGGTGTCCGGCAACAGAAGGGACACCAAAGAAACCAAACAAAAGGACCAAAGCAGCAAAGCAGCCCGATTCGTGCTGTGACGTCTTACGCAGTAGGAAAATAATAGAATAGAAAGGACTGCAGCAGTCATGGTTTTGGTATGAGTGTCGAACGGAGATTTATCCATTCCTTGACATTTTAGTATAACAAGTTCAATAAAGATTGAAATTGGGGAAAAGTAGAGTTCATGTGGGGAAGTAGGAAAGTTTTGGTGGAAAAATAGGATGTTATAGCGTGCCATGTTGACGAAGAGAGTGAAGGGACTAAAAGAAGATGATCTTCTTAAAAGGAAAGCTCTTGATCGACCAACACCATCCATGGCTGAGAGAGAAAGAGCTGCATAGATTTGGTAAGAAATATGATATATATAGAAATCACATATGCAGAGAGAGAAAGAGACAGACATGTGAAAGAGTATAGCAGAGAAAAGAACTAGATTAGCAGGTACAAGGAAATTGCACGCAACACCACATACAGTCAGCTCAATGACAAGGTTCTCGACTTCTCAATTCTCATGGGCCAAAAGGTTTGGTTCAGGGGTTCAACTCAAAGGGACTGTTTCTTCAAAAATAATAAATAGGAAAAAAAAATTGTCATAGGCCACAGGCCACTCATCCTGGGGGCTGAAAGGGACATCATGTTATACAATAAAGTATTGAATTTCCTTTTGACCAAAGTGGCAGCTTACATTTCCTTGCATATATTAATGTGAGAATGTCATATTGTAGTTTAGTCTGATTTTCCGCATAAAAAACGAAGAGAGTTTGGTTGACATTGCGCATCGGTGGCGATTGATTAAAAGTTGTAGTAAAAATGAAAAGACGAATCTCACACGAAGAAGAAACAACGTCGGTTTAGGACTCTACCATTTAGGTGAAATGGTTCATGAAACGAGCCCTATATCACATAAGTCATGATTAGTAAAATACTCCAAGCCGATGAGTCCTACAGACAGTGGGAGTGTCAACCTGACTCCTCTAAGGCTTGCTTGTGGGATCACGCCCTTAAGAAGATCCACCTTGTTTCATGGAGGTGCAAAGTGTATAGTTGATACGTGCGTGATACATGAGGGTGCTTACTTCAATAAGTAAGTTCACTGAGGTGCCCCGTGTGAGAAGATTCCTAAATGAGAAAGGAAGTTTCTATTTCAGGAAATGAAAACTTCCAGATTAGGAAATATCTCACGAGTCATTGATGTGATTAATTGATCCTTAAGACTTGAGGTTCCTTGTCACTTTATGAGTTAACTCTGTAGTCTTAGGTATAAGTTTTAAAGGGTGTCACCTTAGACAACTGATTCAAGGCTTATGCTGGGGCTGCACAAGTGATTCATGAAAGTGAATGAGAATCAAGAAAGGACCTACACTTGCATATGCAAGGTGATCTCTTATTGTGTAAGTCATTCATATGCCATATGGAGTCCTTGGCCAAGGCAGTAGATCAAGACATCAAGAAAAGGGTTTCTTGGATTGAGATCAAATGGATATGAAATGCACTTAGCTTTAAGACCGGATTATTAGGGTTCTGATTATTCCCTTACCCTAGATCTTGGTTGGGAGATAGTAAGTAGGAGGATTGTATCTCACATGAATCAATGACTTAAAGGTTCTGTCGAATCCGAACATTCCAATTCAGCTAGGGGTTAAACACCTGTTGCTAGACTATGGTCGTTTAATCTGTGGACTGATTAATTAATTAGTGAATTAATTAATTAGGGTCACTGCTAATTGAATTGATAACCTAGAGGGTCACACAAAACAACTTGGTTACATGAGTTGAGGCTTGAAAATGATTAAACGAGTTAATCGGGCCAAGAGGGTTCCACACGTGTGAAACCACACGTGTGGCTCACGTGAATGACACGTGTCCTTGTGACACGTGTCCCACACGTGTGAATATATATATTGTATATATATATATATTAAATAATTAAATGTGTTAATTATTTAATAGACTTTGGTTTAATTTTGAATTAAAAAGAAATTCTAATTTTGGAGAAAATAATCTAGTTAATTAATTATGAATTAATTAATTAGATAAAATAAGTTATTTATTTTAAATAAATAAAGTATAAAATTATCCAAAAATAGTTTGGATATTTTAGCTCTCTTGAAAGTTGATTTGAATTAGAATTCAAAGTTAAAGTCAAAATACTTGATGATCAAGTAATAGGAGAGAGAGGGACCAAAACCCTAGTCCATAAGGACTAGGAATTTCGGCCACTCCCTTAATATAAATAGGGGAGCTCGAGCTCCCCTTAGAGCTAATTGGCAATTCTTTTGGTTCATGTGTTGAACCATCCTTTCTCCAAGATAAACGAAACCCTAGGTTAAGCCTAAGCACTAACTAGAGAACTAGCATCCTTACTAGTTAGATTGTGATCAAGTTGGTGGACTATCTCTAGAGAGCTTCAAGTTAGAAGTTTGAAGATTCGAGCTTTACCAAGGAGAGGGGATCAAGCCGCGAGAAGAGCGTTCTTGGGTGGCTTGAAACGCTTCAAGAAAGAATAAAAGAAAAGTAAGTTTCTTAACTCTACGAATTTGGATACACGATTGCGAGTCCAAGATCCTTTGTTGGATTTTTTTTTTAAATTCCGTTACTTTCTGATTCGTATTTTCCAACAGGTTTAACGTCATGTGTGAGTTTAGGCCGAGTGTCGTGTGCTATAATCGTGATTAACGTGTTAGTTGTATGTCTCATTGCTATGTAGGGGTATTAATTGTGCACATGAACACGTTCACGACATGTCATAATATTTCATATTACTTCAGGTCACTTCATGATGCATGTCGTGCGTCTATGTGGTTGTTGTTCGAGTCTGAGTCCTGTGTCTTATGCGTTCAGCGGCTCACCAAGGGGTGACAATCAGCCGTTTGTGTTCCAGCGGGACCTCTTTTCTCGTGTTTTTCGTTCTCGTCGGTGTAAGATGAAGTTTTAGGATCTTTTCTTTTAATTCAAGCGACCTACAACCCTATGTGCTCGTTTTCTAACCTGCATGCGATTATTCTATTATATTTATATAATAGATATGTGCTTATAGATATGTTTATGACTTTTTCATACGATTAAAAAGTTTTCGAACTATATGTACGAGCGTATGTAAGCTTGAAAATATTTTATAATAAGGCTATGTTCCAAACCGTGTGCTTTCATACAAGCTAAGGACTAGGATAACACGGAGAGGTACGATTATATCATATGCCAAGTTGCAAGGTAAGGTATGACTGATAAGGTACGTAAGCTATGATTATGATATGATATGTTATGGTATGAGCGAGTTATGATATGAATGAATATGATATGATATGTTCTGTTCTGTTGGGCCCCGGAGTCTATGAGTCAGGACACCCGTGACGGCAGCGGGCCGTTGAGATAAGCCTGAGCGTAGTCTCCATATGATAGGATCACCCCTGAACTCACCAGGAGCTAGGTTGGTGGGGGATAGAATCCTGAGGATTAGGGTCGTGTGCTCCCCTCGACTGTATGGATGGTTAGGGCCGACAACCCTTCCATCACCCGGAGAAAGGTAGCTTTGTATGTTATGATATGTTTTATGTTTTCATATGATATGTTATGAGGAGTAGGATGGATATGTGCTCGTACTCGCTGAGCTTTTGTACATTATCTTTGATTATAAAACGGGATAGAACTTTTAAGCTAAGTTATGCTATGATTTGAAATGATATGTATACGTAAGTTGGTTTTGAAAATGGTTTGGTGTGCAAAACCCTATTCCCGGTTCATAGTCTTTTGTTTTAATACGTGCTCTGCTCTATATTATGTATATCGTGTGTGTGTTCAGCCCCCTCACTCGGTCAGTAGACTGACCCTCGCCCCACCTATGTTTTTAGTTTGCAGGTGCGGGTTGTTGGAGTTCGAGCTAGGCGGCGGTGTTTCGTGTCAGTCGAGTCTGTGCCATTCTGTTAAGTGTTATGTTTCAGTTATGATTGAAATTATGTAAATGTATATTCTGTACAGGTTTATACTTTATGGATTGAATGTTTGGAATTTCGGGACAGGTTTCCAATGCTAGTTGAACCAGTATTTATTTTATGCATTGGATTTGATTGTGAATATTTTGGGACAGAATTCTAGGACCAGTTGAACTCGTGTAGCTGCTATTGATTGAATTAATATGTTGGTTGCTTTTAAGTTTTTGTAAATTCGTATTTTTTATTTTGCTTGCGCTTCAGGTTCTTGTATTTCTCTGTTGTACAGGGTCTATGTACCGCCTAGCTTAGGCAGGGTCTTGTCTGTCTCCCGTTCGCTACTGCTTGGTTCGTGTACAAATTTTCCTATTTCGTATACGGATCAGACTTTAGTGCGGGGGATATGGTGGCCCAGCATTTCGGGCGCTACAACCTTGACTTCCAACTCACATAACTTGACAAGAATTTGACATGACAAATATTGAAAGAAAGATCGAACTTGAGTTTGGTTGACAAATACTGAACTTGAACAGTCGGTTTCCACCTCGTAGAGCAAGTTCATTGTATGTTGACTAGTAGTGAATTAGACAGTAAGTTTTGAGCTGAGGCAGTAACAGATGTTCAACATCTTATTAATCATTTGTCATCATCTACACTAGGTGGGATGACTCCTTTGGAGGCATGAACCCGTAACAAATTATGACTCTTTGTGTGTGTTTGACCTTTTTTTTCTACATACTATCATGTAAATGGATCGAAGTTGGATCATCGAGCAAGAAAGACGCTCTTTATAGGCTTTGATATCGGAGTTAAGGAATGTCATTTTTGGTGTTTAGAGACAAAGAAGACAATAATAAGCAGGGATGTTACTTTTTACAAATTTGATATATTGAATAAGGTAACTCAAGAAGAGATCTATAGTACTCTGTAAAAAGTGGAGTGTGCACCAGATCAGGTGGAGTATACATCGAAGAAGGGTAGAGCTAGTTTGAGATAATAGTGGTTAGTCCAACAAAAGAAAGTATCACTAACTTCAATGATAGAAGATGAGTCAAATGAGGAGGAAGTTATGACCTAAGAACCTCAACAACAACTAGAGGCAATTGTGGTTAGAGGGACAAGACAAAAAAACTCAGGAACCAACTCGCTTTCCCTACATGTGGCCTATGCACTTCCCGTTGTTAATGATGTTCCATCCATGTTTTCAAAAACCATCTAAAACTTAGAAAATAGCAAATGAAAAGATACAATGAAAGAAGAGATATATGCAGTCTCTTAAGGAAAAAAAGAAGTGGAAGTTGGCATAACTACTAAAGGGAAAGAAGGTAATTGGTTGCAAATGGATATTTGCAAAGAAAGAAGTATTTTCTGAAAACGATGACATTCGCTATCAGGCAAGGTTGGTAGCTAAAAGCTACACTTAGAAGGATAGAGTTGATTACAATGAAATATTTTCTTCACTTGTTAAACAATCATCCATTAGAACCATATCAGGTCAACTCGATGTGAAAATTGTGTTCTTGCACGGTGATTTGGAAGAGAAAATTTATGTCTCAGTCATATGGATATAAAGTTGTTGGTAAAGAAAATTGAGTCTATAAACTAGACAAATTATTGTACGGATTGAAGCAATCACCGAGGTAGTAGTGTAATCGATTTGATAAGTTTATATTAGGTCAAAGTTAAACAAGAAGCAAATATCACCACTATGTGTATTTGTGCAGACTACAAGATGGGTCCTATATTTATCTATTTTCATATATTTGATAATATGTTGATAGCATCAAATAACCAAGATAAAATTGATAATATAAAGGCCCAACCGAGTAAAGAATTTGAGATGAATGATTTTGGATAAGCCAAGAAGATTCTCAATATGTAGATAAGAAGGGATAGACAAGGAGGTAAACTTTAAATGATTTAGAACCACTATTTGAACAAAGTATTGCAACGATTTGATATCTGCCAAGAAATCTATAGGTACTCCGCTTACCCCTCTTGGCCTAAGGTTGTGTATTCAAGAATTGAGCTGAGAGATCATTGAATTGTGCCGAAGGGTTGCTAGCTTGGACAATGACTGAGAATTTTTTATAGCCTGTATCTATCTTTAACGGATTGTTCATAGGCTGCTCTTGTAGTTTTGATGACTTTTCATTGAGTTGATTCTGATCAACTGACTGTTTGTGGACCTGATTAGTTTTGGGACCTGATAGTATGGTTGAAATCATTCGTAAACAATCGATTACATCCAAGTCAATTCATAATACGAAAGGCTCAAGCATTTTTCAAAGGTTTTGCCTGCAACGGAGGGAGGCGGGATTGGCATTGTGGCAGGCGGCGACGAGTGTAACGCCGTGGTATATGAAATCCATGGCGGATCCCCAATAGCAACTCTGTGAGACGGAGATGGAAGATACGAGACTGTGTAAGGCGGACAAAGATGGGTGGCATGCGTCGCCAAGGGCAGCAGCAAAGGCGGCGGCGCACCATTCGTGTCCATGAAGAGAGGTAGAGAGAAAATTTTCTAGAGTTAGAATCTATGATGCACAGACACTTCTAAAAATATCATTTTGCCGTGTCGTGTCGTGTCGGACACTCGTGTCCGACACCGTGTCCGACACTTCTCAAGTGGGAAATTCAAGAAAAAATCCGTGTCGCCGTATCCGTGTCGTGTCGTGTCCGTGTCGCCGTGTCCTTATCCGTGCATCATAGGTTAGAATTATTTGAAAGTTGAATTAGAAATTGTAGTAGAAAAGGCACTAGAAAGGCCTAAATTTTCATCCTTGGCCCAGAAGGAAGCATACAAGTCTATGAAAAGATTTAGGGCTAAAGGGTTCAGCATATTTGGTTAGCAAAGGTTCCAAAGAATGTGCGGAGGCTGTCAATTTCATGCAAAAGACAAATGCACTTATTTAATTTATTAGACTTAATTACTAATTGTTCAACCTAGTGGTCCCATTTGAAAAATTCGTCATCAAAATAAATCCATGCCAAATGAATCAGAAAATATTTCACAAATAAGTTACTAAAGTATTTTATTCAAGAAATATGTTTGTGAAGTTACATTTGCAGCTTTTCTGCATTTATTATCTTAAACGAGATAAGTCTAGCTTGGGTAATTCTAAACCTAGAAGGCATCTGGCTAAGTTTATTTTCAAAATTACAAGATTACCGTGTATATATTATGGATTTAGAGGATGTTAGTATTGAATTGGGGATTTGCATTGATATTTTTTTTATGGAAAAGTGATATCAAAATTTATCTTATGTCCTGGGAAATTTTCTCTCATTCCCTCTAATGAATTCCAAAAATATTTTATAAATCATAAGAATCTATAAGCTATCTAAAATAAGTTATCAAATATACCCTCTTAATATTTCGAGAGTTGGAATATCCCCTTGATCCGTTATTTTCTCTGTTAAATTTAGTAGAATATTTGATTTTAATACTTGAATTTTTGTCATACTAATATAAATTTAATAATTTTATATTAATAGAAAATAGTTAAAAAATAAATTAAAATACATAAGCAAGAAAAATAAAAATTAAGTGAGAGAAAAATGAGGTTAATAGATAAATAATTAATTAATGACACACGTTTATGGAGCAAAATAAATAAACTAATAAAAAAAATTAATAGAGACCAAATCTAAGAGATTACAAATATCTCCTAGCGGATTACCTTCTCACATAAAAAAAGATGATAGTATAAAAGACATTCATTCTTCATCTCTCCTTGAGTGGGTGGATGGAGCTTACTTTCTGAAAGTTCAAAAATAAAAGATTTCAACTTGGACTTAGACTTGACAGTACGCATTTTCTCTTGATGATTTTTTCCCCTATGTGTGATGTATTATTCGGGGAAAGCCACATTGAGGTCAGAAACCCTACCCCTACTTGGCCACACTCCTGTAAGGAAAAAATTATTATTATTTAAATATCGGGTAAATTTCACCTAACCCCTAAAATAGATGAAGTAATTACAAGTGGTATAACATAATTAGATATAATTACAGATACCACCCTTTTGGGAAAAAAAAAAAAAAAGAATTACACTTAACCCCTTCCGTTAAAAAATTGATGACGTCAACAAAAAATTATGTTGAAAACCCAAAACTACCCTCATTGACCAGAGTCAATTTTTAAATTCCATTTTTTGTCACTCAGAGTTAAATGTAATGCCTTTAAGGCAGTGGTCAAGTGTAATTTTTTATAAACAGTTTCCAAGTATAATATTTTTTAGAATATAGCCAACTTTTTTTAAAAAATAAAATAAAATCTTTTATCCCACATTAGAATTCAAACTTATACTGGATCCAAGTCCAACGTTTAATGTATAATAAACAAGGGCAATATAGACCATCGGTTCCATTATCACAAATTAGTACAGTCATCAACATAATAAGCAAACTTGTGGAGATTTATGGGCTTAAATAAGCATGAATGTAGTGACTGGTTCATATACCACTCAAAATGAAAGCTATGCAGTTGGATAATATACATTTCTTGACAACATTGACTCAATCAGAAAGCCCTGTTTTATTGATGATGAATTTTGGAAAATTTTGTAAAATCAACTAATGAATTCAGCACATTTTTTCTTTGATACAAACAATAATTTCACACTTTGTGCGGTATGGAAAAAGGGGTAATAACTTGAAATTGAATACTTTTCAACAAATTATGCTTGCTTAACAAAACGTAGTGCCATAATGGCTCAAAGCGAAGTTATCCCTATTATGATGATTTCTTCAGCATCTGCCTCGAGCTCGCGAATCAGATCCACGGCGAACTCAGTCCGATTCTGGCCGTCGGAAACTGGGTTGGTGTATCGACATGATTACTATGCTTCCCGTCCGTGCAATTCTCTGCAGTACTTTAACCACCATGAAAGCGCTGGTGGAATCGAGTCCCGATGGAGACGCGCAGCCTATCTCCGTCGAAGATGAATGGTGGCCCTCGTCTCCAATTAATGTGTTGGTGGCGTTTCTTAACCCTAACTGGTCGATTAGTTTGGGGAAAATGGAACGTCCTTTCATTTATTAGATTCAAACACTTGTTTAATTTATAGGGGTAAATTTGGTATTTTAAAATTTAATTTTTCGGATAAATATCTGAATATTATTTAACGGACTAACTGAGGGTATAACGGGGAGTCCATGTATCTTTTAATTGGACCCTAAAATTTTGGGATTAAATGTAATTTTTTTCCCCACAAGGATGGTATTTGTAATTATATCTAATTATAGTATACCACTCGTAATTACCCTATCTATTTTAGGGGGACTATGTGTAATTAACCCTCAAATATATTAAGTTATTAGGGGTTTTCTATGAATAGTACCTAAAAGTTGAAAAAATTCCCTTTAACTCCTCATTTTTAAAAAAATTCTCATTTGCTCCCTAGATGACAGGCCAAATTCCCTTTAACTCCTCAAGGTTGTATAAAAATTCAAGAATCGCGTACCCGAACCCCGAAATCACGCACTTAAATGCCAAAATGATGTATCAAGAATCGCGTACCTGAACCCAATCATTTTGGCATTTAAGTACGTGATTTCGGGGTTCGGGTACGCGATTCTTGAATTTTTATACAACCTTCCAAAAAAACGGGGAGTAAAGAGGAACTTTGATTTTTATCTGGGGAGTTCAGAGGAACTTTTGGAAAGTGAGGAGTAAAGAGGAATTTGAGTTCCCATATGGGGATTTTTCGGGAATTTCCCGAAGTTAAATTGTGTATCTTAATATAGATTTAATAATTATATATTAACATAAAATAATTAAAATATAAATTTTAAAAATATGAGTAAAAAAATAAAAAAATGTAAAAAAGAGAATAAAAGTGAGGGAAAAAAAAAAGTGAGATTAATAGATAAATAAAGAGTGATGAAGAAAAATAAATTAATTAAATAAAAAAAATTGGGACAAAGTTCAGTAAATATTTGTATAGCGGAGAAAAATAAATAAATAAAATAAAATAGATAAATAATGATCGAATTCAAAAGATCACTAATGAGTCAAGCATTTAATAAAGGGTTAATCTTTCTTTGCACCCCAACCTTTGGGGTGCATCCTTTGGGGTGCATTGCACTTTAGTACCCAACCTTTCATTTTTGACAAATCAGTACCCAACCTTTGTAATTTGGTCAATTTCAGTACCTAAGTCAACATTTCATCCAAAATCTCCGGCCAAGGCTTTGTGCGTGTGTTACACGCGATTTATTAAGTGCAAATGAGTCTTTTTATGTTCACTCCCACCAATATGTAATATCTCCCTCCATTAGCTTATTTTTTTTTATCAAATTGGTACCCTTTTTCTTCCCTAATTGAAAAATTAGGGTTACGCCATGGAGGGTGTGTGCAATTGCGGAAGACCACTTGTGAGGAGGACATCATGGACCGATATCAACCCAGGTAGGAGATTCATGACCTGCGGAAAATTTAGGGTATGTAATTGTACAACTTGTCCGTAGTGTATACGTTGTGGCTACCCTTAATTCTTTCCACTTCTCTTCTCGTTGAGTAGGAGACTGGGGGATGCAATTTCTTTACCTGGACAGACCCCCCAATGTATGAAAGATCAAGACAAATAATACCTGGGTTGCTGAGGAGGATTAATATGCTGGAGGTGGCGGCTGGACAAAGAAATGACAAGGAAAAATGGTTGTGGCTAGCTTTGATAGTTTCTTGGTTGATTATGTATCTTTTCCTTTGAATGTTGTTGTAGAATCAGCAATTAGTACTTGAATGTTGTTGTAGCATTTGTATCATGTCTATGTACTTCAACTTGTAAGACTTCTCTTTCAATGCAATGAAGTTAACACCTTGCTCAAATTTGCTTTGTTCAGTTTATACATTTAGAAGCACTTATGGAAATCTGATGGAAATGTGCATGATGTACCATAAAAATCATATTCATTCCTTCTTCAAAAAAAGTAGATTGACATGATTGCATCTACGCATCAAGGACAATAACTTTAAATAACTGCATTGTGTAGATAACAAAAAGACTTAGATGCTTTAAATAACTTAACCTGTCAATGAGTTAACCTATCAATGACCAAAAATAAAAATAAAAAAACAAAAGTACCTAGATGCTTTAAATAACTGCATTGTTTAGATAACAAAAAGATGATCTAAATAACTACATTGATCACTGCTTCATCTGTGGATGCTTTGAAGTACTCTCCTTCCCAGTATCCCTTTTTCTCCATAGCTGCAACTTCCTTCTTGGTCTAGCTTGGAATGATGTTTGTGGGCCAGTAGTAGATGCCTGAGTTGCAAATTAAGCCTCATTTGCTGATGTTTGTGATGACTGACTCCTTGTAATGCTTCTTGGGATTGTTACTGCCAGAGACGGAGCTAGGGGAGGGGGGGGGGGGGGCGGTATTATATATAAATTTTAAAATTTTTATTATTTCGCCCCCCCTTAATTTATAAATTTGCCCCCCCTTTCCCCAATAAAATTACACCTCACCAATAACGATAGTTAAAATTTATTTTTAGAGTAATTTAATTTTTAGTATTAGTTTAATGTAATAAGAATTCTTTTCTCAATCCCAATAAAAATGTTTTGAACTTCTTTTGAAAATCTCTAATTAATTTTCTTTTTCTCTCTCTTACCGAAGACTAAGTCTTTTGATCTTCTTTTAGAAATCTCAAATCAAAATTTTTTTTTCTCTCTCTTTATCTAAATTACGTCGTCTTCCTCAGTTTTTTCTTCCTATCTTTCTCTTGAGTAAGACTACGCTTTTGATTTTCCTTTTGAAATCTTAAATCAATTTTCTTTTTTCCTCTCTCTTTATCTAAACTACGTCTTCTTCCTCAGTTTTTTATTCCTCTATTTCTCTTGAGTCTTCTCATCAACTTAGAACCTCTAAAGCACGGACACGCGGAAATATTGGTCCGTGCAGTGTCCGACACATGTCGGACACGGACACGGCTCCGACACGTGTCGGACGCGCCGGATCCGTGTCCTAATTAAAAAAAAAAAAGAAAAAAAAAGACGACGCGGACACTTCATATGAAGAATCCGACACGGCTGGGGAAGAAAAATGAAAGAATTCTCTAATCCTTGTAGTGTACAGGCAGCTATAATTTATGAGGTTCCTAACAAACTCTCTAAGAAATAGAAGAATTGTCTGCGTGTGGCCTGGAAATAGAAGAATGGGCCTACCCCTCCAAAACTCAACATACTCAATTAATGGACATTGAGCCACATCTTTATTATTGGGTTGTTTTGATTTTATTGAACTCATAACTATTAAAAATTTAAAATTTTTGGGCTTACAAAAGGGTCCACATAGTTTTAAAAGATAAATTAATATTTATAAAGTATATTATTTATATATAAAATATAGCCGTGTCAGAGCCGTGTCGTGTCCTAAAATTTTGAAAAAATCCGTGTCGCCGTATCCGTGTCGTGTCGTGTCTCCGTGTCCGTGCATCATAGCTTAGAACTCATATTTTTCTAATCTTCAAAATTGTGGAAAAAAGAAGTTGATCTAGTCTCAACTTATCCAAAAAGGTACTATTATCTTATATTTAATTTTGAATTTTCTTTTATAGTTTATTAGTTTTATTATGAATAAATTATTTAGATAAAGTTTATGATTAATTTGTTAATTGTAAATTAGTTCAATATTTTGAAAAAAGATTGTATTCTTGAGAATAGATTAAAGATAATAGATAACTCTGTGTTTAATTTTCAATAATTTAGTATTGGTACAAAGTTCTATATTTTGAGAAAATATTATATTTTTATCTGACAATATAAAGATAACCGATTTTAGATAATATACTGTGTTTTAATGTTGATATGAGTTCTGCATATTAAAAAAATATGGTTTCTTTATAACTGTGTCAATTTTAGTTTTTATTATGCATAGATTATTTAACTAAAAGATTGTATCTAAATAGTAATTTTAGTTTGTCTTTTATTATGAACATAACCGTATTAATTTTGTTAAAAGATTGTATCTAAATAATAATTTTAGTTTGTCTTTTATTATGAACATAACCGTGTTAATTTTAGTTTTTCCTTTATAATGGATAAATTATTTAGTTAAAAGATTGTATCTAATTTTAAATTTTCTTTTATTATGGATAATATTTATAATAAATTTGTTAATTGTAGTTCAGTATGTTTATTTTAAATAATTATTGTATTTTTATGTGACTAAAGATAAATGACATTTTATTTCTTTATGTTGTTTTGTTATTTGATTTTATTATTTTGTTTTAAATCATGTTAAATTGAGATTAATCCTTTTTTTTTTTAAATTTATATAGGCACTATGAGTAAAAGAAATTTAGAGTTTTTAAGTTATATTTATTTTATTTATATATATTGACTAAAATAATATTTTTCTTTTTAATAAAATAATATTTTTATTTTTAATAAAATAATATTTATTTTTAAAAAAATTATATATTTTTTAAATTCCCCCCCTAGCTGAAATCCTGGCTTCGTCCCTGGTTACTGCAGGATCTGGATTCGGATCAGGCATATTGATGTTTGGTTCATTCCTTGCTTTCTTCTTTGTTTGTGCAACCTGCAAATAGTACATCAATGTTTAGTATGTAAATAATTTTAAGTTTATTTCAAAAGAACGGTAAAGGATACTTACAGTCTTTGTTGGGTGAGATTTTTGCTTTTGGCCTTTGTTTGGGGGGTGGGACTTCATGATGAACCTCCTGCTCTTTGTTCTTGGGGTTGTTAGGACAACCTCTCTTGTTGTATCCTTGTTTCCCACATAGTTTGCAAGTCATCACCATTCCCTGTCATCCCAACTTACCACTTGAGTACCCAAGCCCTGTAACAACAACTTTTTTCTTCTGTTTTTTCTGCTCTAACTCATCTGGATCCTTTCTCCTATCATGCTTTTTTGGCCTACCTAGTAATGCTTCCTTCATTGGTGGTTTCAAAGCTGCTCTTTCAGATTGAGGCCATTTAAGAGGCCCATGCAGTGGCTTTATCAAGTTACTATACACCTCCATAAACTTCTTAATTTGATAGCATTGATCAACATATTCCTCAGGTGTGTGACGTAGAAATTAAATAGCACTAATAGCATGTGCATAAGGTATACCTGAAAGTTGACATTTCCTGCAACTACAAGTATACTCACCCAAATGTACTATGTACCTGTCTCCACATCTTGCATGAACTTCAAATAGATTCTCACCATTCCAATTTGCTTCTAGTTCCACACTATCTTTCTTGTTCTCATCAACAATTTTCTGGATATTAGGACACAGTGCACCCACCTGCTTCTTCATCTCATCTCTTTTCACATAAACCCTCTGCATCAACAACATTCTGATTTTCTCTAACATATCAATCACATGCATAGATCTAGCATCTAAAATCAGAGCATTAAAGCCTTCACACATGTTATTTAAAAGCACATCAAACTTGGCATTGGTTCTGAAGTATGCCTTAGACCAGTGTCGTGCAGGCCTTTTTGCCAACCACTTGAAAGCCTCTATATCTTTCTCTCTCAATTCCTTAAACACATTTTCAAGATCAACTATTCTGGATGATTCAGCAACTCTCCACAGCAAAAATTTCAATGTCAATCCCCTATATGCTTGCTTGAAATTATTGTATAGATGATTGACACAGAATCTATGGTCACAGTTGGGTAACAAAGTCTCAATAACATCAATTAAACCCTTCTGTTTGTCAGACATGAAGGTGTATCTATCTGAATCACTAGCAATACCCAAATCAGCAATTAATAGCTCAATAAACCAAGTCCATGATGATTTTCTTTCCTTTTCAACAATGGCATATGTAAATGGAAACTGTTGATAATAGGAGAAAACTGGGAGAGAAATTTAGATGTATTCATTCTATTGTATCGTGTGTTAGGATACAGAGATTCTAGCAAACTAAATAGGATACAACTACCAATTACAAGCCTACAATCAAGCTGTGTACAAGGAAAGAGTAATTAGGTCAAATCCTTTGCAAAGATATACGGATCTCCAACACTCCCCCTCAAGTTGGATCATGGGGGTCAAACATATTCAACTTGGATAGTGCCATGTGGAAGTTCTGGCTGCATACTGCCTTAGTTAAGATATCTGCCAGCTGGTCTTCTGATTTCACAAATGGAAGCTTAACTATCCCCAGTCTCGATCTTCTCCTTGATGAAGTAGCAGTCAATCTCTATGTGTTTTATTCGATCATGTTGCACCGGGTTATGGGAGATACTTATCGCTGCTTTTTTATCGCAGTACAAGTCAATGCTTTCTTCTGGGGGAAAACCAATCTCTGTTAAGAGCTTCCGAATCCATAAGACTTCCGTGATCCCCCGAGCTATTCCCCTGAAAGCCTTGGCATTGGAGAGTGCCACAACCTTCTGTTTCTTGCTCCGCCAGGTGACCAGATTCCCTCCCACAAATGTGAAGTATCCAGAGGTAGATCTTCTATCTGTGATGCTTCCGGCCCAGTCAGTATCGGTGTAGGCTCTAACTCGAGTGTGTCCGTTTCTTGCGAACATAAGTCCCTTCCCAGGGGAGGATTTTAGGTATCTCAAGATCCTCATGACTGTCTCCATGTGTCCTTTACTCGGGTTATGCATGAATTGGCTCACAACTCCAACAGCATAGGCAATGTCTGGCCTAGTATGGGCCAAGTAGATTAGTTTGCCCACCAACCTTTGATACCTTTCCCTGTCAGTTGGCATCTGATCCGGAAAGATTCCCAACTGGTGATTCTGAGTCATCGGTGTCTCGGCTGGTTTACAGTCCAATAATCCCACTTCTATCAGGAGATCAAGTATGTACTTCTTCTGTGAGATGAAGATACCTTTGTCCGACCTCATCACTTCGATACCCAAGAAGTATCTCAGCCCTCGCAAGTCTTTCATTTCGAACTCCCATGATAGATTCCTCTAAAGATCGGTTATTTCCTCGGTATCATTTCCAGTTATTACCATATCGTCGACGTAGATAACCAGGAGGGTAATTAAGTGGTCCTTCCTTTTGATAAACAAGGAGTGATCTGAGTTACTTTGGCTGTATCCGTATTTTCTCATGGCAAGAGTGAACTTTCCAAACCAAGCTCTGGGCGATTGCTTGAGCCCGTACAGTGGCCGTTTCAATCTGCATACCATGGGCACATCTTTGTGGTCCTCAAACCCCAGCGGAGGGTCCATATATACTTCCTCCTCAAGGTCTCCATGCAGGAATGCATTCTTCACGTCGAACTGATGTAGGGGCAACTCATAGTTAGCGGCTATGGACAACAGAATACGGATAGTGTCCAGTTTAGCCACTGGGTAAAAGGTTTCTGTGTAATCGATCCCATAGGTCTGGGAATACCCTTTGTCCACTAACCTGGCCTTGTATCTCTCAATTGTAGCATCCACTTTGTATTTGATATTGTACACCCATTTACATCCAACGGGCGTTTCTCAGCTGGGAGTGGGCACATCTCCCATGTTTGGTTTTTAGACAAAGCTTTGATTTCTTCTTCCATAGCTTGTCTCCAAAGAGGATGTTTCTGTGCTTCCTCGATGGTTCTAGGGATCTCATGGGAGTAAATAGCATGGATGAAACCCTGGAGTTGAGGTGAGCAGTTGGAAGTAACGTGGTGAGCAACTAGATACTTGGATCTGCTCACCTTTTCTGGACTGTACCTGTTCGGCGGGATTCCCCTGTTCTGTCTAGGAGGTAGAATACATGTATGTTGAATGTAAACAGGAGGGTCAAGATTACTTACCTCAGGAATATTCGATGAAGTGGGCTCCTCTGGGGCTGGTGAGAGAGATGGTGAGATAGACGGAGATGGAGTATCAGCTGACACAGAAGGCACAGTGTACTCGTGTAGTGGTTCTAACCATTCGCACATCTAATTCAGTGCCTCACTGTTATCCTTCTCCCCCTGAGGGGTTGAATTGGATCCCCCTTTGAAGTAGTATTCTGTTTCCAGGAAGTCAACGTCCATGGTAATGTAATGTCGTTTACCAACTGGATCATAATAATGGTAGCCTTTCTGAGTAGGGTTAAATCCATGAAAGACACATCGAACTGCACAAGGATCCAGTTTAGACCTTAAATGCTTTGGAGTATGAACGAAGGCGACACATCCGAAGACCCGTGGAGTGAGCAGGAGCACAGAAGGGATAGAGTGGAACTTCCTGAGCTTGTCCAATGGGGTCTTATACTGTAATGCCTGTGTAGGCAGTCGGTTTATGACATACACTGCTGTTGAGACCGCCTCGGCCCAATAGGAGTTGGGGACGTGGGCTTCAAACAAAAAAGCCTGAGCACTTTCGAGTATATACTGGTCTTTTCTTTCTGCAATCCCGTTTTGTTGCGGGGTATGAGGGCACGTGGTCTCATGGAGGACTCCATTTTGAGAGAAGAAGCTTTGAAGATTCTGATTGATGAATTCCCCTCCATTATCAGAACATAAGACCTTGATTGAGACGGAGAACTGTGTTTGGATCATTTTAAAGAAGTCCCTGATCGTATTTGGGGCATCGGATTTCTGCTTTAGAAAGTAAACCCAAGTGAATCTGGTACAATCATCAACAAACAAAATAAACCATCGAAATCTGGAGTTAACATGATTTGGGACGGGCCCCCAAACATCCGAGTGTATCAACTCAAAAGGTGAATCTGTTTTATTCCGGGAACTTGGAAAAATATTTCGATGACTTTTTGCAAGTACACAAGTATCATAATGTAAAGAACTTGACTCTGAAACTAAGTTTGGAAACAAGTGTTTCATATAATGAAATGAGGGGTGCCCCAATCTACGATGCCATAACCAAATTTGTCTGTGACTGTTCCCATGAGCCAAAAAGTTTTGAGCTGGTTTGTGAAATATATCTGATGTAGTACAGACCATCTCTCTCAGTACCACGCCCAATCATTGCCCCCGTACGAATATCCTATAAGAGGCAAAAAGAGGAGAACGTTAGTACTGCACAATTTAGCTCTTTAGTGAGTTGTCTAACAGACAACAACTTACTAGTAAGAGCCGGTACAACAAGACAGTGAGAGATATTCAATTTCTCGGATAAAGTAACATTCTCCGCCCCAATGATAGGATAGGAGAACCCATTTGCATTTATCACCGCCGTTATTCTAGGGGGGGGGAGGGAGGAGGTCCGAATATCATGGCCCTTATTTGTCATATGATCAGTGGACCCACTGTCAATGAGCCATTCGGTTTCTCCGCCCAAGTGATGAGTCTGCATAAAAGTTGTTCCTTGCCTAGTGTATTCAGGCCCACTCAAATCGCTCGACCTACTTTCATTTGTTTCCAACCTAGCATCATCATTTATTGCCAGCCCACCATCATGAATTATTTCCAGCCCATCATTATGTTTTATTTCCAGCCCATACTTAATGGTTGGCCCAAATTTAGTCATTAAGGTTGGAGAATTTGTATTACCTGAGTTGTTAGGAGCAGAAGTGCCCTTTTTCTTACCAGAATCGGAACTATCCCTACTTTCTCCACCGCCGCTGGGAGTACCGCCACACCGAGACTCCCCGGCTGGTGGGGCCACTGCTGGCCTGCACCACGGTTACTCGTCCCTGACCTTCGGTTTCGGGAATTCCCGCCGTCAGATTTGCTTTGCCGTCCGATGGCCTAGGCGTGCCGTCGCCGTTACGGCCTGCTCCTTTCTTCCTAACGAGGTGGTCGGCCCACCATTCCTGGTATCCTATTACTTCGATGCAGGTTTCTTTTGTATGCTTCGTACCTCCACACATGGTGCACCTCTGGGTGGTCCTGGTGCCTGTCTTCCTTCCTCTTTGGTCGCGGGATGATGAACTAGTTTCTGACCGCATCTTCGTTACCACCCCAATGCCGCCGGGATCCAAATCATTCATCGCCAAGAGACGGCGGTCTTCGCGGCGAACGACATTATATACCTCTTCCAGGGTGGGTGGTTTTTGGGCCCTGAGCAGATCTCTTTTTATCGGATCGAATTTTCCATCCAATCCCCATAGGAACGCGAAAACTCGATCTTCTTGCTTTTCCAGATTGTAAGTTCTCCGGTCATCAGTGCATTTCATTGTCTGAGGTTGTCGGTAGTCAATCTCCCTCCAAATTCCTTGAACGGTTCGGTAATACTGATCAACGGACATATCGTCTTAATTGGTTTGATATGCCCGTTGTTTCATTTCATAAAGTTTCAGTTTGTCACCCCCGTCGTGGTAGGTGGCTTCTATCTCGTCCCACAATTCCTTCGCGTTGGGGCAGAGAATGAATTGGACGGCGATCTTGGGTTCCATCTAGTTGAGAATAAGATTTCTAACAGCTCCGTCTGTCTATTCCTAAGCTTTGTATCCAGGATCGTCTGGATCCGGGGATACCAATTTCCCGGTAATGTATCTCGTTCGTCCTCAGCCAAGTAGAACCAATTGAACTGTTCTTGACCATATTGCATAATTGTTATCGTTTAGTTTATGCCGGAGGAGTTCAGCAAATTGGGCGAGTAACTCCGCTGGAATTGGGTTTGATTTAGTGGGTGAGGCCATCGGTAAGTGATGAGCAAGGTATTCGATTAAATCGAAACCCGCTCTGATACCATGTTGATAATAGAAGAAAATTGGGAAAGAAATTTAGATGTATTCATTCTATTGTATCGTGTGTTAGGATACAGAGATTCCAGCAAACTAAATAGGATACAACTACCAATTACAAGCCTACAATCAAGCTGTGTACAAGGAAAGAGTAATTAGGTCAAATCCTTTCCAAAGATATACGTATCTCCAACAGAAACATGCAGTTATTTGGATCTATACCCACTGCACATAAAAGAATACCACCACAACATGTTTTCAAGTGACAACGATCCAAGAAAATCATTGGCCTACACATCAACAATCCCTTTTTCAAAGTACCCCAACAAACATAAAACCTTTTCAACATTAACTCACCTTCAACAGTCTTTGTCTTCAGTAGCAGCTGGAGCAGGGTTTTCATTTTCAAGTGCACTACTTGTCTCTCCAGTTACACCATGATCAGTTAAATCTTCATTCATAATACTCTCAGTTATACCATGATCAGTTACATCTTCATTAACAATACTATCATTTATATTCTTCCCCAAGTTTTTGTCTATCTCATCCCAATTGGGTAAACCCAAAACTTCATCTGGATCATCATCACGATCCTCTTCACATGCACCATCACCTCTAACAATAACAACTCTTGGTAAAACTTCATCACTCTCACTACTATACTCCACAACATCACTCTCATTTTCAACAAAAATCCCCACAACTCTCTCTATCTAAGTAATTTGATAATGTCATAGCATCATTTTCATCTTGCATCAAAGTCACAACCGAAGCATCATTTGGATCACATGGACTATAGAAGAATAATGCACTGTCTGTGTCAATTCCAGCCTCTTTACCCATAGTTATTATCTCAACCATACTAATTTCATCAGCATCACAATAATCAAAATGATCCAACTTTCCACCCACATAAACCCTAGACCCTAAGTTGCAAAACCTACCACCATGATGCATTCTTATAGTATATTTATCACTACTAGGACCTGCAATCATCCAACAACAACAACAAAAAAAAAAAAAAAAAAAACACCAAATCAGACAACATTCTTAAAAAGAGGGCCACACAATAAAAAATTCAGACAAAGGGGAAGCAGGGATGGACCACATGTGCAAAAATTGGGGACAACACAACATAGGGACCGTATACAACAAAACATATAGGACCACATTCCATCATTTTTAATACAACAGCAACAAAACCCTAGGCAGATACAATTTCACACTAAAAATACCAAAATTGGGGTTCAAAAACTCACCATACAGAGGTGCGCTTCTTTCATACTGAATTGCATCCTCCTCCATCCGTTTCTTCCACACCATTTGCTGGAGTTCTTCGCCTCGTACACAGTGAAGACAAGGGTTTTGTTTCCTTTGTTTGAAATTCAATTTTTAATTAATGAGACAGTCGTTGTGATTGAAATGGAGGGAATGAACATAAAAAGACTTATTTGCCCTTAATAAATCGTGTGTAACACACGCACAAAGCCTTGGCCGGAGATTTTGGGCGGAATGTTGACTTAGGTACTGAAATTGACCAAATTACAAAGGTTGGGTACTGATTGGTCAAAAATGAAAGGTTGGGTACTAAAGTGCAACGTACCCCAAAGGTTGGGGTACAAAGAAAGATTAACCCTTTAATAAAAGAGCATAGACTAAAAAAAAGAAATCTTTAAGTGCTCGAATTTGAAGTTCCAACCCTCTCATGCTGAGCTGAAAGCAAAATTGAACTACATTCAATATTCGAGTTGTATGATTCAATAAAGTGACCCCAAAAATTTGAACTCAAAGTCTTTGTTCTAGAGAAAAAAATCTTTTAACTACTTAAATCAATCATTATCCGCACCCTTGGTCCTTTAATTGAACTACATTGTTTAAGTTCGCACGTAAACCTTCAATTTTTTAGTCACAAAAATTAAAGAGAAGAAGCGAATGAATCTAGTCTTAAGATGTATTTATTTTAGGTTCTTTACATCTGGACTCCTAAGGAATTTTAAAATAACTGGGAAGGTGCACGAGCATTGCACGTGTATGCCTATTTGTACTTATTATTGTTGGTGATTTTTTTTTCTTTAAATTTATGATATGTAGTGTTTTTTTAATATACTTACCTATTTTTTCATTTGCTTTGATTCTTGAAAGATGTGTGTTTCGTGTGTATGGAATTGTTTCCGTTTTGGGACTATAGATAGTATTGTTTCTTATTTTTCCATGTAGCTAGTGCTCAATACATTCATATGAATATTTGAACCTCATGCACGTCCTAGGACGATCCGTTATTCCTTTTCATTCTTTATTGTTTCCAATAACTTCGTTTTTTTATGCTTCTCCTTGACTTTGTTTAGGTACTTTCTCTTAAAAAATGATGCCAGACTCTGATCAGCAACCTCAACAACTTCTACAAATAGTGTGATTGTGGCTCGTACATTCCCATCTGCTATGTTTAGGGTAACCCTATACCTGTATTTTTAAAATTTTGTAGTTTAGTTATCTTTATATCACAGTTTTAAATTTTATTGGTTTTTAGATCTCATACCTTGGTGATGTTTCCATTTGTCATCCATGCAATTTTTGCATTGTATTCCTTGCATTGTATTTTATACTAAGCTTGTGCAGTTGTTATAAGCTTCATACATTCGACTTTTGCTTTGAAGTAGTATTTGTTCTTTAAGGTGGAGTTTGTGTTTCCATGCACCCAAAAAATATTATACTATAGCTTGTGATAAGAATATTAATCTCAAATATTATATAAAACATTTTAATTAGAAACTCGTTTTTCTATTTTCTAGATTACCTCTTGTAACTGCGGACTATTATAAATCACTTATGCAATGAATATTTCACTGATGTTTTTATTTTCTTCGTCATTCACAATTTCTCTATGTTTATTTTCTCGGAGGTCACCAACCGCTCATCATAGAAACAACCATTGTTATCAATTCTTTAATAATTTTAATAATATACTATTTATTTTTCATTATATAATGATAATAAAAAAAGTTCAAGTCACCATGTATTGAGCTAATAAGTTGGATTGAGGAATATCGTCGTTGCAGAAGTTGTCTTTAATTGTAGTTCACCTTGTAAAACATTTGTTTTTATTACATGATTCATTTTGATTATAAAATACATTCATTACAAGTATTTCTTGTTTCTTTGTGGTCACCATGTATTGAGCTAATAAGTTGGATTGAGGAATATAGTCGTTGCAGAAGTTGCCTTTTAATTGTAGCTCACCATGTAATACATTCGTTACAAGTATTTCTTGTTTCTTTTTGGTCACCATGTATTGAGCTAATAAGTTGGATTGAGAAATATAGCCGTTGCAGAAGTTGCCTTTAATTGTAGCTCACCTTGTAAAGCATTTGTTTTTATTACATGATTTATTTTGATTATAAAATACATTCATTACAAGTATTTCTTGTTTCTTTTTGCATATATTTTTGTATCATACCTCGGTATATCTGCTTTTTTGATCCTGAAATTCCCACAATTGTTCTCTTGTTTTCCAATCTTTGAAACCACCGTCCTTCTGTTACTGCTAGGTCATCTAAAAGATTAATTGTGATAATTTTTTCCCTTCACCAAAATAAAATATTTGAATTAATAATAATTGAATCGTATATTGTAAATGATTAATTATTTTCTTACTCATTGTTCATTATTATCGCTTCTCTTTCGCAGCGTGTGCTTTTGTAGTTTCTCCAAAATTCAAACGACTATTTCACTTTTTTTAAAAATCCAATTACATCTGCATTTTGTCTAGGTTATCCGCCCCCCCCCCCCCCCTTTTACTTAAAAGAAAGGGAAAATATCATTTTTGGTCCTCTACAATTGCCATTTTTCGCTTTTCGTCCTGAACTTTTCACTTGTCTCAAATTGCATCCTCTTAGTTTCCAGAAATCTCAATTTTGGTCCTTTTAGTAACAGACGTTAAAATTTGGACGGAATAGGTCACGTGAGATGCACATGGCCCGCTGGGGTTAATTTTTTTGGCCCGCCAGGCTGTGAAATGGAGCGAAATTGCAGCTGTATCAAAAAAAGAGGGAAAATTGGGGTATAAATTAGGCGGTTACACATTTTCCCCCCAAAAACTGGAAATTAGGGTTCAGATTTCTCTCTACTCAATGGCTGCTGCAAATGGTGGTGTAATGTGCTTCTGTGGGAGGGTTTCAACATTGCGCACCTCGTGGACTCCATCAAACCCAGGGAGAAGGTTCTACACCTGCAATAACAGTGATGGAGCATGTGGGTTCTTTGTCTGGGAAGATCCTCCTATGTGTGCAAGATCTAAAATTATCATCCCTGGGCTCCTGCGCAAGATCAATGACCATAAAGTTGAGGTTGCTAGGTTGAAGAAGAGAGAGGGCCGCTTGATTTACGTCATTGTTGTGCTTGTGTTATTCACAATTTTCACCCTTCTTTTCTGAATGTTGCTGCATATTTATGTAGTTTGGGCTCTTTTGTGGCTTAATGTAATTACCCAAACTAATCGGAATGTAAGGTTAATGTACTGATATTGTATGTTGGTTTTGTAATGGTAATGAAAATGTAATGGTTTTTATGTATTGTCAAAATTGTGTCTCTTTGAGTGGTTGCTTGAATATGTATGTCAATTCACCAACAAGCATCTATGGTTCCAAACAATACCAATTCTGATGCAAAAGACCAACATTCATTCATTGAACAAGGAATATTCCTTCGTTACAATTGTGCATATATCATGTTCTCCAAAACATTGCAATTGGTTCTGCAAATGTGATCATCATTAAACACTAACCAACAAAAAACCAGTTCTAAAGCCATAGACAAAAATGTTTTAATTCAGTACATAAGTAGATCACTTAGAACTTCCTAAACCTCCCTTTCTAATCCTGTCCAATGCTGCGCCAAGGTTCTTCATGGTAACAAACTTCTTGCCATCTTTCTCAATGATCTTGCAATTAATGGGCTTGTTTGGTTGTGTCACCAAAGACACTGCCACTCTGGGATGGTCTGGGGAAAATGGAATCCTCCTGTTTGAAGGCTCAACCTCATCACTGTAAATTGAGCCAGCTAGTTGCCTTGGTGCTTTGAATCCCTTATTACGCTGTACTTTCTTTCTAGCCTGACAAACAAGTATAACATTTAAGGTGTGATTTTTAATAGATAAAAGTTAAACACAAATTCCATAACTGATATAACACACAAATACCAGACTTACAGTTTGCTTCCTCCTTGTAAATGTAGGCTGTGCAATGTGAGGATCAACTAGCTCAAACTCCTGAACATTACCTCCATGCGATGCCAACTTCCTCTTCTTGCAACTTCTTTTGTTATGCCCTGGTTCACCACAGAGGCGGCACTTTATCAAAGGAGATCTTTTCTTCAACCTTTGGGTCCCTTTCTGTCCTTTCCCAGCAGGTGGTTCCTCTCTTTTCCTTCTCCTTGACTTCTTAGGTCTGCCAACCCCTCTCTTAGGAAGAGCAGGTAAGCATTTAACTGAGCATGTAGAAGGCCACTTCTCTGGCCCATTCATAGGATAAATAAAGGGTTCATATACCCTTCTGAAACATTCCACAGTATAGCAATCAGCTACATAATCCTTACCATCATACCTTTGAGCCTGAATGGCACTCATTGCATGTTTGCAAGGAATACCTTGCAAGTCCGACATTCTACATGAACATGTGTGGTTGGACAAGTCAACTGCACAAATACTGCCATCATATCCATGGATTTCATAGTGCACTTCATTTGATTTCACAGCCCTGCACTCAATCCCAGCCCTTTCTGCATTCTTCAACAACAACTTCCTGATTTTAGGACACAATTTCCTCCTCCATTTTGCAGCCATGTCCCTATTCTCCTGTAATCTCTCTATGAAGTGATTTCTGATCCACTCACACATAGCAAATATTTCTTTATCCCTAGCTTCAAGTATGTTAGAGTTGAAAGACTCACATATATTGTTCAATAGTAAGTCACATCTGGGGAAAGTATGGAAGTGTGACTTACTCCATTGAGAAGGAGGCTTGTCATTCAACCATTCAGCCATGCTTTTGTCAATTTCAATTATCTCCCTCATTGCAGCTTCAAATTCAGGGACAGTGGATGCCCTTGCAGCCTTCCACAATGCATTTCTATGAACTGACCCTCTGAACCCTGCACTCTTCATGTTCCCATGCAAATGTCTAACACAAAATCTAATTTCAGAAGTTGGGAACACTAAGTCAAAAGCTGGTACCAATCCCTTCTGTTTATCACTTATGAAAGTGTATTCATGTCCCACATGTATATTCAAGTCCATCTTCAATAATTGCAGAAACCATACCCATGTGTCTTTATTTTCACCATTCACAACAGCAAAACAAATTGGATATGGATCATTATTTGGATCAACCCCAACTGCACTCAGAATTACCCCACCATGAGGTCCTTTGAGGTGGCAACCATCCACCCCAATGATTGGCCTACAACCATTTAACCATCCTTGTCTCATTGCATTAAAACATATGTATAACCTATCAAACACCTTCACATTTGGAAGCAAACTAGGCTGCATCTCTAATACAACATTGGACCCAGGATTTGATCTTCTTAACTCATTACAGTAATCAAATAACATTCCATATTGCTCTTTAGTGTCACCTTCAATGTTCTCTAAAGCTTTCCACTTTGCCCTATAAGCTTCATTCCTAGAAACATTCACATTAAGGGTAGTGGAAACATCTCTTTTAAATCCTTTAACCTTTCTTTCAGCATCTGTTCTAAACATTTTTTCAAATTTCTCTGCAATCCAACCTGACTTAACATTCTTGCAGTGATAATCAGGAGCACACCTGTGTTTCTTGTGATATTCCCTAATTCTAAACACTCCTTTAGTCCCAATTGATATAGCATGTAACCTCCATTTGCAACCTGGTTCCAAACACTTAGCATGTACTCTAAGTTTGTCATTCTTTGTAACCTTAAGGTTTCTTCTGGTATTAATAGCATGAGAATGAACAGACTTCACCAACAGTTTCTTATTTGAGAACTCTAGTCCTAAAACATACTTAGGCTTCAATATATCTTCAGGATTAAACTTAGGATATTTTTCAGGATTCTCCTCTTCATCAGACAATTTGTCACTGTCAAAGTCATCTGAATGATCAGGAACAGCAGGCCTAGACTCTTTCTCAACTACTTCATCATCATCAGACTCTGTTTCAGATTGAACCCTCTTCCCTTTATCTTGTTCATTACTTACACCCCCATATTCAGTCCTTTTGTCTATGTTTTTATTGAATTGATTGTCATCTTCATCAGTTGACACTTCTATGTCACTATCTTTAAAGACATCATATTCCTCTGAATTATCACTCTCACCATCACTCTCACCAACACTCTCACTAACACTCTCACCAACACTCTCACCATCATCATCTACCGCATCCCCACTATCTAACTGATACAAACACCCATCCAACCATACATGCACAACCCTGTCCTTGTGATGTTGAAGACATTTACTTAGCAATTGTTTACCATCCACAACCAACACAAAACCATGTTCATTCTTAGTGTAATACTTGTTAGGACCACCAAAACCTATTTTCATAGCTAGTTGATCAATATAATCCAAACTCATCCCATTTAACTCCACATAATCAAAGACACTAACTGTACCACCAGTATACGTAGCGGCTATATTATCAAATTTACCACCATGATGAAAAACCATAGTCACAACTGGATCCAAATCATCTGAAAAAAACAGAGCACACCCCAAAACACAAAAATTAAACAAACATATTACCAACATAAATGTCCTACTCAACACATTCAGCAAATAAAATATGACAATGGCAAGGGACCACATCAATAAACAAATTAGCGCACATATTTCAACAAATTCCGTCACAATACAAGACAATGCACATTTACCCAAGCCATAAACCATAAAACAACCAAAAAGGATCAGGCTTCTTACTATATCTCGGTGGTGGGAACCCCTTTAGCTTCACATTTCGTAAACTCATGGTGCCTTACGGATTGTATTTCAACCACGCCACCTCCAATGCAAGCAATTTCTTGAGAGAAAACAGTGAATCCAAAATCGCCAGTAAAGAGAGAGGAACAGGAGCAATGTTGGTATTTTTTGAATTTTTAACCCTAGGTAAGAAAATGAGGGCTTTTACTCAGAACAATTGTGTCAATTTCGGGCTTCATTAAGGCCATGTGCATCTCACGTGACCTATTCCGTCCAAATTTTAATGTCTGTTACTAAAAGGACCAAAATTGAGATTTCTGGAAACTAAGAGGATGCAATTTGAGACAAGTGAAAAGTTCAGGACGAAAAGCGAAAAATGGCAATTGTAGAGGACCAAAAATGATATTTTCCCTAAAAGAAACTTGAATTGTTTAGTAACTAAAGATAATTGTAAATTTTCCAATCAATTGATTCTCATCAAAACTGGTTGTGATTTCCTTCAATTCACTTCTGTAAAATCGGACGTTATATATTTGTAGCTGAGATTTTCATCTACTTCTTTCACAGTAGTTGCTGCTTGGAGTAACAATTCAATTCAGGGATTGACATTAAGGTAATTTCTGTTTATTTCCTTCATCGTTGGATTCTTTATTATGTAAGTTCTATTGAAAATCAAATCATTTTTGTATTGTGCTCCCATATCCATAAATATAATGTCATGCATTTTTATTCCCTGCTAATATAACATTGAACATATTGAATATACTTTTTCCAAAAATGATCAAAATTAAAATAAAACACATGAATATATCTAAAGGACCTATGAATCTGATAATTAAATATATAGATGAATTAAGGTGTATTCAATATATGTATTCTTGTAAGGTTCTCCTTGAGGTTTGCAAGTGTCGAAAGAAAAGAACATTTGTAATATCTATTATAAATTTAACGAGCTGACCAAAAAAAATTATAAATTTAACGCAGGCCCCTAATAATGTGGGATCTTTACGGAGGTGGCTCAATTACATTTACATGCAACGTTTTATAGATCCACTAAGATAATAATGACCCAAAGAAAGAACCTAGGAGAATTACAACTGACTACCCTGCATTTAGGCCTAATTACAACGTAGTCATCTTTATCGAAAAATTACATTTTAGTCCCTAACTTTAAGGACCGTTTGTGATCCCTAGAGTTCCGTTATGTCATTCCAAAAATAGCCCTGATTTGTTGTTAAAGTCATATTTTGTAGGGATCGTTTTGTTATTTTTGCAAACTTTAGGAATGATTTTGTAATTTTGGTCATATGTTCAATGTAACACTCATAAAACCGTCAGGGGCATAAGTGTACTTTTACAAATTCCGTTAAGGGACCTCAGACCAAACAAGATTTATAGAGACTAAAATAGAATTTTCCGATAATGATGGATTGCGTTGTAATTAGGTCTAAATACAGGTAGTCAGTTGTAATTCTCCCTATATTTTTCTCAAAAGCAATAAAAATCCAACCACCTAATTGTTCTAATTGTTTTTTTTTTTTTTTTTTAAGAAAACATCACCATCAACCTCATTTATTCATAATCTCATAACTTGTAGCATTGCATTAGAATCCATGTATAATGATGGATAAATTTTCCATCTCCATAGTATATTTATTGTTCTTCTATCCAACCATGGAATCTTTGCAACCTTGTCATTCTTATCAACAAAACCTTGCCATTATTATCATCAGAAATTATCAATATGCCCTATGCCTACAAGAATAGCCACGACGATCACCGTCGGATTGTCTCGATTGATTACAACTTTTGCTTCTGCTTCATTAACAACAAGTTCTGGCCAACTTTAATTTCTTTGTATATACCTGGGCTGCCACCAGCCCTCCCGCACCCATGAGATATGCAGGTTGGATAATTATTAGTCGCCATTATTTTGATTTACTTAACCTTAATTTGAAATTGCTAAGTAAACCCTACTTGTCTCAAATTGTAGTTCATTATGATTATGAAGTGCGTGCTTTAATTTCCAATATTCATATGATTGGATCGAAAACACAGGAGAGCATGATAGCTACATAAATTAGAGAGGTATTTTGATCCAATACTATGATGATGGCAAGGGTTATCTACAGAAGCAAAGAAACAGAAACATAAATCGCTCTAAAGTAATAAGAGAGGCAAGCATGGAAAACTTGCATGCCAAGTTCATCATCCGAATCATATATGTTTGTCCCTAATTCTATCCTTACCAAGTTACTGAATGAATAAACTGCAGCTGAAGGTAAAAAATAAAAAAAATAAAAAATAAAAAAAAAACTGAATGCTATTTCTAAAATAAAGATATTTTTCAGCATAAAGAATTTCATGGATGAAAATGAGCATCAGCAATTATGCAAACTTTTACTTTTCCGAGTAACCAGTACCGCGCAACCGAGACTAAAATTTGCAAACTATTTCAACCACAAACCTAGTCATCAGATCTATATTTTAATTTATCTCACTAATTCATCTCAATGTATTCAACTGCTTTAGTTCTTTTAGGCGATTGGTACAGCCTTTTCTAAGCCACAATTCCTTCCGCAAAGCCTGACCCAGTAGGTTTACAGCAGGTTATAGTACCACCTTGTTCTTCACCACTACCATAAGTAAAACAGAAAGGACTAACTAATTTCCGGTTGTGAATGGATTGTTGGATTTGGAGCTCAGAATTTTAAGTCCATAATAACAAGCCACCGAGTTTCTTTGGATAATTTAATGTTACTTCGGTTGGAATCTTGAGCATATTTAACCACTTAAACTAAACCATTTGATATGATGCTTTTAGATTTATAATACAACCAGGTTCCATCAATCTCAGATAATTTTGAATTGGCCTTAATCAAAACATGAATACATATTGGTAAGCAATCACTAATTTTTCAAAAACTGACCAACCTAGCTTATCACCGTCCTGGATGTCAATCAGTAACTTATTCCCTTCTGGCAAAGACATAATGGTCCCCATACATGTTCCCTGCACAAAAATTTCAAGTTTAATTCACATTATAGAAGACCTTATAAGACAAATACTGAAAAGTAGTGAAAAATCTAAATCAACTTTTCACAGGTGAAACTGTGTGTAAGGCTTCAGAGATCCGTTTAATTATACACCCTCTGGGGCACCTATCAGAGTTTGAGAAATGATAATGTAAAGATGTACATACGTACACTACTAACATCTTACAAACAAAATATATATATGTGAAATCTACATTGGAAATAAAGATTACCAGGAAACTCTATCAGGTCCGCTTCTTGGCAAATGATCAAATGCGGCCTCCACTGCATGCACGTTTCAGCTTGCCGACTATGCCGGTCTTTGATATAGCTCAATTCCTTCAATAAAATGAATTCACATTAAGTCACATTTTCATTTATGCATGTATAATATAGCTACGTAAACCTCATTTCCCCTTTCAAGTTTGATCTAATTACAAATTACATTAGAATCGACATTGAGGGTTCCCAATTAAACATCAACATCTCGTGTATATTAAAGGAGAATATGAAGAGTGATAGAATTAGGAATAGTTGGAGCTTAAATATAGTTAAGTTAAAATAATTAAGTAGAATTATTAATTTTGGACCTATATAAATAATTAAACTATAATTTAAATAGTTAAGTTATTAAAATTAAAATATAGGAAATAAACAAAGACAAATTTGCAGCCAAGTTCAAGCACAACGAATCAGAAGACCAAGTAAATTTGCTTGGTGTTGTTCATAGTCAATGAAGTTAATTTACATTGGAGTCAATATTGAATGTAGGGAATTAAACAACATTTACTGTATATTAAAGGAGAATAGAAAGAGTGAGAGAATGAGAATAGTTGCCCTTCAATATAATTAAGTTAATACAATTGAGTAAAATTATTAATTAACATAAACTATAATTTAAATAGTCAAATTAAATAATATAAGGACAACTCGGTCAATTCACAATCCAAACATAATATCCACACTTTTTGTATAGGTATACTATAAAAGGAAGCTAGTCATATCTGAGATGTGAAATGTAAGTACTGTAAACTGAAGGAAACAACAATGCGAAGAGAAGAAATGTAAAAATAAAACAGCTCGCTCATTGTTTCATTGTTTATTTGTCTTTCCTTATAGATTTTCATCCTTCTTTGGACAGAGAGACTGGATTTGCAAAATAGCCACTGAACTTATCTTTCGAATATAAAGAATATAGGATGGCGAATGTTAAAGGAAGACTACTTGAGTTAATGAAGGAACAAAGTGTTCTCAGGTCGCATTATGTGTTTGATTGTGCATCTAAGATACTTAAAACTTTTGCAATGTTCACCAAATTTTATGCAATATGGAAGGTGAACTACCACTTTCCGAAGCACAGTCACAGGTCACATTCTCAGAAAGAACCTCAAACATACTAAATATGCCAAAAGTTCAACGCATAATCAAGATAGGACCTATATTAACAAAAGTTCAGAGCATAATCAAGATAGAATCCATACTTGAGCTTCCACTATTGTGGTCGGAGTTTTTATTCCTTGCAACATTGAAAGTTCAGAACGTTTCCTTTTCACATTATCACGTATGCCAGATATGTTCACTCCAAGTGAACAAAGTTTTCTCTGAATACGAAGGAAAAGATAATGTCATACAAACAAATAAAAAACACATGTGAGAATTCTAATATGGAAATGTAATAATATAATCTCATCAAGATTCATACATACCAGGTCAATACTTCAATAGGTGATGCTACAGGCGCTCTCCCTATAATCAAATGCCAAAATGGTAATTAGTTCAAACGATCGAAATGGGGGTTTAGTTGAATAATTGCCAAAAACCCAATTATCGAGATCTTGTGCAGGATTTCTTCAACTTCTCCGCCACAATCCTCCTGACTGTAGCTAGATAGATGGACAAAATGATGTTATTTCTGTTGGGTCCAGCCCATATTAGTTGGCCCAATTAGGAATAGAATTCAAGCCCATAAAATCCTTTTTCAATTCAAAATAGGTTTCTTTTTCTTTGGATAAAAGCTGATGGAGCAGCAGCCAATTTGACGGACAAGAGGCGTGAAGTATCAGCTACTTTTAGGCGCAAGTTTTGGGGAAATAATCTGCACAGTTTTGCCCAGTTTTTGGGCTGCGACAGTAACTTTGCGTGGACGATCGGGAGGTCATTTGTGGTCCGGTCTAGCTGATTTTCGGACAGCAGGTTCCTGACTTATCGAACTTGGCACGTGAACAGTGATGCGATTTCAGCTTATGTTCGTGTTCTTTTCTCCTTTTGTGTTCTAGTTTGTTTTGGATCGAATCGGCGTTTGGTTCATGTTTGGAGTTAGATTTGTTGGTATTGAACCGCTGTAATTTTGCCTCGTATTATAGTGGATTTGTTTTTGGGTCTCGTAGGCCTCGTGGTTTTTACTCTTCGATTTGAAGGGGTTTTCCACGTTAAAATTCTCGTGTCTCTATTCTTAGTTTTGTTTGGTCGATTATTTTTCTATCCTTGGTATACTTGGTTGATTGTTTATTGGGAATTTGGAGAGGAGCTTTAATTTCCGCTGCGTGCACTAGAGTTTGGTGTATTCCTTTCCTATCAGAGTGGTATCAAGAGCCGCGTTGGTTCTTTTACCGGTGTGACCACGGATATGAATACAAGTAGGATGATAACTTTGAATGGATTAAATTATCATCTATGGAGTAATAAGATGAAGGATCTCATCTTTTTTAAATCTTTGCACTTGCCTGTTTTTACAACTGAAAAGCCCATGTCTAAAACCGATGAAGAATGGGATTTTGAGCACAAACAAGTTTGTGGGTTTATCAGACAATTTGTTGAGGAGAGTGTTTACAACCATATTCAACACGAGACACGTGCGAGAAGTTTGTGGGAGAAGTTGCAGAATTTGTATGCATCGAAGACGGGAAACAATAAGTTATTTTTGCTTAAGAAGATGATGCAGCTGAAATACAAAGAAGGAACTTCTATTGCTGATCACTTGAATGAATTTCAAGGTGTTCTTGATCAGTTGACAGGTATGGGCATTAAATTTGATGATGAAATTATCGGACTTTGGATTCTTGCCACTTTGCCTGATTCTTAGTAAACTTTTCGTGTTTCACTTGTTAACTCTTCGTCTGATGGTGGTATAACTGTTGAGCTTTTGAAGAGTAGTGTTTTGAATGAAGAGATGAGACAAAAAACTCAACATTCGTCTCAACCCGAGTTGTTGCTTTCAGAGAATAGGGGGAGAAGCCAACATAAATATAATAATAAAGGTAGAAGCAAAAGTCGAAGCAAGTCAAGGTCAGGATGGAAAGAATTTAAGTGTGATCATTGTGGTGAACTTGGTCATATCAAGAAATATTGTTTTAAATTGAAGAGAGAGCGTATGGGCAATCGTGATGGGCACGATAAGAGAGACCAGGATAAGAATGATCGTGTTGCTACTGCTACTTCCAATGATGATCTTATTCTTGCATATGATGACAATGTTGTTGTTGTAGCCAGTGATGATTCCAGTTGGGTTATTGACAGTGGTGCCTCATTTCATGTAACATCGAGGAAAAATTTCTTCACTTCTTATACTTCTGGTGATTTTGAAGTTTTGAAGATGGGGAATGATATGGTGGTACCGGTAGTAGGTGCTGGGACTGTTTGTTTGAAGACCAACGGTGGGTCGAGTTTGGTGCTTCATGATGTTAGACATGCACCTAATGTTCGTTTGCACCTGATTTCAGCAGGAAGGCTAGATGATGATGGCTATTGCAATTTCTTTGGTAATGATCAGTGGAAACTCACAAAAGGGAATCTAATTGTGGCTCGAGGTGATAAATTCCATAATTTATATAAGATGAAGGCTTCTATTTGTGTGAACTCGGTTAATACAGCAGAAAGTGACAACTTGTCAGAGCTTTGGCACAAGAGACTTAGTCACATTAGTGAAAAGGGACTCGATTGTTTGGCCAAGAAGAATTTGTTGTCAGGGCTGAAAGATACAAAGTTAGGAAGATGTGTTCACTGTTTGGCTGGGAAGCAGAAACGGGTTTCATTCAAGAGTCATCCCCCTTCAAGAAAAATTGAGCTTCTTGAACTGGTACACTCAGATGTTTGTGGACCAATGAAGGTACGAACTCATCGTGGTGCACTTTATTTTGTCACTTTTATTGATGACTGTTCGAGAAAAGTTAGGGTTTATGTTTTAAAAACCAAAGATCAGGTATTTGATGTTTTTAAAGTTTTTCAGGCATTATTTGAGAGAGAAACTGGTAAGAAACTGAAATGTATTCGTACTGACAATGGTGGCGAGTTGGTCCATTTGATTCTTATTGTAGAGAACAGGGTATTCGGCATCAGAAGACGCCTCCTAAAACACCTCAGTTAAATGGCTTAGCAGAAAGGATGAATAGAACTCTAGTGGAGAGAGTAAGATGTTTGCTTTCAGATGCGAAGCTACCTAAGTCTTTTTTGGGGTGAGGCTTTACTTACTGTTGCCTATATAATTAATTTGTCTCCTTCTGTTGTATTGCATGCTGATGTTCCTAATAGGGTATGGTATGGAAAGGATGTCTCCTATGATCATTTACGTGTGTTTGGTTGTAAAGCTTCTGTGCATGTACCTAAGGATGAGAGGTCTAAGTTAGACACGAAAGCGAGAGAATGTATATTTCTTAGGTATGGTCAGGATGAATTTGGTTACAGGTTTTATGATCCGGTTGAAAAGAAGCTTGTTAGAAGTCGTGATGTAGTCTTCATGGAGGATCAAACCATTGAAGACTTCGGTCAAACAAGTAATTTGGAGTCTCCAGGTGGTGAGGACTTGATAGGACAATCAGAATAATTTGGAGACAGAGGTTGATTATGATCATGCTGAGGAGGATCATGAAATTCAGAATGGGGAAGATAATCCAATTGTTGAGCAACCTTCAATCCAACCCAGAAGATCTACCAGGAACAGAATGCAATCTGTGAGATATTCATCTAGTGAGTATGTGCTTTTGACAGATGGAGGAGAACCTGATTGTTATGAGGAAGCTATGAATAGTGAGTTTAAAGAAAAGTGGTTTGAAGCAATGAAAGATGAGATGCAATCTTTACATGACAATCATACTTTTGACCTTGTCAAGTTACCTGAAGGTAGAAAAACTCTAAAGAACCGATGGATTTATCGGTTGAAACAAGATGAGAACAATTCACAGCCGAGATACAAAGCCAGATTAGTTGTTAAAGGCTTCAGTCAGAAGAAAGGAATTGATTTTGAAGAGATTTTCTCACCTGTTGTGAAAATATCGTCAATCCGTCTTGTTTTGGGCTTAGCAGCTAGTCTTGATTTAGAAGTTGAACAGATGGATGTGAAAACTGCTTTCCTCCACAGCGATTTGGAGGAGGAGATTTATATGGAGCAACCGGAGGGTTTCGTTGTTAAAGGGAAAGAGAATTTTGTTTGCACATTGAGGAAAAGCTTGTATGGTTTGAAACAAGCTCCAAGGCAATGGTATAAGAAGTTTTAGTCTGTTATGCTGCAACAGGGATACACGAAGACTGCTGCTGACCATTGCGTATTTGTTCAAAAATTCTCTGATGTTGATTTTGTCATTTTATTGCTTTATGTTGATGATATGCTCATTATTGATCATAGTGCTTCTAGAATTGACAGGTTGAAGAATGAGTTGAGTAAATCTTTTGCCATGAAAGATTTGGGACCAGCGAAGCACATTCTTGGCATGAGAATTTCTCGTGATAGAAATACCAAGAAGTCGTGGTTGTCTCAAGAGAAGTATATTGGGAAGGTGATTCAGAGGTTTCACATGGATAAAGCCAAAGTTGTAAGTACTCCTCTTGATGGACATTTTAAGCTGAGTAGTGCACAGTCTCCTTCTAATGATGAAGATAAGAAGGATATGCAAGGTGTTCCCTATGCATCCGCGGTTGAAAGTTTGATGTATGTCATGGTTTGTACGAGACCGAATTTGGCTCATGCAGTTGGCAAAGTTAGCAGGTTTCTCTCAAATCCGGGTAGAGAGCATTGGAATGCTGTAAAATGGATTATGAGATATCTCCGCGGCACTACAAATTTGAAGCTTTGTTTTGGGTCTGGGAAACCGATGTTAGTTGGATATACAGATTCAGATTTGGCCGGTGATTTGGACTCGAGAAAGTCTACTTCTGGTTATTTGATTACTTTTGCAGGGGGAGCAGTGGCTTGGCAATCTAGACTGCAAAAATGTGTTGCTTTGTCTACTACAGAAGCCGAATTTATTGCAGCAACTGAAGCTTGCAAAAAATTACTTTAGATGAAGAAGTTTGTTCAAGAACTTGGATTTTCACAGTCGAGATATGTTTTGTTTTGTGATAATCAAAGTGCAATACATCTCAGTAAGAATTCGAGTTTTCATGGTAAGTCGAAACCTATTGACGTGAGATATCATTGGATTCGAGATGTTTTGAATTCCAAGTTGATTGAGCTTAAAAAGATTCACACTGATGACAATGGTGCTGATATGTTGACAAAGGTGGTGAGTCGGGGATAAACTTGAGGTTTATGCCGGAATGGCGGGTCTCAAGTTTGAATGATTAAATGGTGGTTTGTCTCCTTCCTCGACTTGGGCTGGAGGGGGAGATTTGTTAGGTCCAGCCCATATTTGTTGGCCCAATTAGGAATAGAATTCAAGCCCATAAAATCCTTTTTCAATTCAAAATAGGTTCCTTTTTCTTTGGATAAAAGCTGATGGAGCAACAGCCAATTTGACGGACAAGAGGCGTGAAGTATCAGCAACTTTTAGGCGCAAGTTTTGGGGAAATAATCTGCACAGTTTTGCCCAGTTTTTGGGCAGCGACAACAACTTTGCGTGGACGATCGGGAGGTCATTTGTGGTCCGATCGAGCTGATTTTCGGACATCAGGTTTCCGACTTGTCGAACTTGAAAGTGAACAGTGGAGATTGGATTTGGAGAATTGTAAGTCGGGTTTTTCGGTGCATGAACAGTGACACAATTTCGGCTTATTTTCGTGTTCTTTTCTCCTTTTGTGTTCTAGTTCGTTTTGGATCGAATCGGTGTTTGGAGTTAAATTTATTGATATTGAACCACTGTAATTTTGCCTCGTATTATAGTGGATTTGTTTTTGGGTCTCGTAGGCCTCGTGGTTTTTACTCTTCGATTTGAAGGGGTTTTCCACGTTAAAATTCTCGTGTCTCTATTCTTAGTTTGTTTGGTTGATTATTTTTCTATCCTTGGTATACTTGGTTGATTGTTTATTGGGTATTTGGAGGGGAGCCTTAATTTCCGCTGCGTGCACTAGAGTTTGGTGTATCCCTTTCCTATCGAGTTCGGAGAACCTACAAACTCTCGTGGGAATACAAAATTTCAAGTTTAGTGAATGAATACAAAACTTCAAGTGTAATGAATCTAAATTGTGTTGTTAATAGCCTATGAAGTTAATTTACATTAGAAACAACATTGAGTGTATATTAAAAGAGAATAGGAAGAGTTGGAGAATGAGAATAGTTGGTCCTTAAATATAATTAAGTAAATATATTTGAGCAAAATTATTACCAATATAAACTAATTGTAGAGAATGAGAATAGTTAGCCCTTAAATTTTGAGTGAAATTATTAATTGTTGATCAACATATATTATAATTTATAATTTAATAGTTAAATTAAATTTTATAAGGGCAGTTTATAAGGGCGGCATATATTATAATAATTTATAATTTAATAGAATAGGAAGAGTTAGAGAATGAGAATAATTGATCTTTAAATATAATTAAGTTAATATATTTGAGTACAATTATTACCAACATAAATTAATGGTAGAAAATGAGAATAGTTGGCCCTTAAATTTTGAGTTAAATTATTAATTGTTGATCAACATATATTATAATTTAAATTTTAATAGTTAAATTAAATTTTATAAGGACAGTTTATTATTTATAAGGCTAGTTCTGTCAAATCACAATGGCAAGAATCAACTATCCACACTTTTATATAGTTATAGAATATAAATATAGATAAATGACATCCATATATTAAGTTTTATTTACATATACAATCTTATTGAATTCTCATATTACCAAGGACCCCATACCTGCATCCGGTTTCAGGTTTCTGCTAATAATGTGAAATTGTGAGTCCCCTGAAAATTCAATCATTCTTTAAACATCTCCAAATCCTCCGAATCAAAGAATGCATGAGCTCGAAAAAATGAAGCAGAAAACAGAGGACGAACAGAATTGGCCTAAAAGTGTCCGGCAACAGAAGAGACACCAAAGAAACCAAGCAAAAGGACCAAAACAGCAACACAGCCCGATTCGTGCAGTTGAGCTTATTTTGCACGGATTAATTGGACAAACATTGGGAGACAGTTCTTGCCCGTCGCTTTCACACTCTTTACATACAATTGGAAATCAGCATCACATGTCAATGAGATGTGATCATTGTCTTCATCGATATATTTGAGCTTAAAACTTCCCATCTCCAAATTTAGTCTTGTGCCCACTTCTTCGGCGAGTTTGTCCACTCCAAATGAGGGACATAACTGAAATTTTACAATTTCGTCAGCATATTTTGCCTTTATGATCACTAGATCAGTCTCTGGTACGATATTGAGATCTTGGTTGCTTTCAGTATTAGTTGGTGGCACGTTTTCGTGGACTGGAAGGTCGAGGTTGCTGCTGGACGGCCCTGTACTCTGCTGAGGATCTCCATCATGTGCATTTGCATTTCTGGTCATGTAGAGAGATGGATTCATTCTGTGCTTTTTGCCTGATGGCCATCTATGGATGTTGTGAAATCTGCATGCACGCTTAAATGTCGAGATGCTAACTGCATCACAATACATTGTTTATCATTCTTGTCAATAGAGAAATCAATATTGGTAATATTTTTGAACTATTATACTCACCGAAAAGGTTCTTCGCAGCATCTTCCCTGTTCTTACCAAATTGTCCCATGAGGTCCTCTAGGGTAAGACGGAGACCTGTTCTCATCTTTCCTTTCTCTATTCTCCTTAATGTCTCCAAATTGGCCGCTGGAGTACTACTGCATTGGTTTCCCTCTGCAACAACACTTGTAACATGATCCATTTCATTGGCTTGCTGATCATTTGATTGTTGATGCTCCTGATGGTCATATTGCACTATTTGAAATTTAACCGGAAACGTATTCGGATGCCCAAATTGATACATAAAAGGTTGGTTCACTTGAGAGAGCTCGATAATATCAACCACTAATTCGTCTCCTAATTGTTTTCCCGTGGCAACCCTAAAACTTTTGAGTTGTTGCTTCAGTATTGGCAAGAGATAGTACAAAAATGACCAAAGATATTCGTAGTGTCCAGGTCCTTGGTTGAGAAGGAACTTTAAAACAAAAGGGAGATCCCCCGTGTGTGAACTCTGTAAACAAATTGCAAAGCAAACATCTAACCTTATTCTTTGTGCATGGTGTGGTCGTGACTGCTCAGTTTTGCTAAACCGACAAGAATTTTTGCAATAGCAACACTTATTTTCAGATGCTAATACCATCCCGGTTATCCCTTTTCCAGTTTCAACAAGATCAAACTGGACTCCCTCATGCAAATTCAAGACCACCTGTTGCATGCATGTGAGATTATTGTTGGTGTTAGAACAATGGTTGTTAGGGACCCAAACCTCTGCTGCATGGAGTTGGGAAATCTTCTTGACTACTCGAAGGCCCTTTTCTATTTCTCTCAGAGCAATTCCTCCCTCGAATTTTGGCTCATTGTTGATATGAGTTGAAGTAAGTTGTGCTTCCTGCAGGAAATTTAACAGTTTTGTTATAATTGTCATTTCAAAAATTGATCAATGTTAACTATCAAATGGAGTTGAAGTAGGACATAGTGTTTAGTGTTATCCAAAATAATTTGTAAACTTAAGATTTTTACATAAATATGAAATAAAAGATGGCTGTGATCTGAAATCTCTGTCAATTTTCACAAAACCAACATAAGGGAGAGAGGGGAATACCTCTACTGCTTCTTGGATGCATTTGAGGGCATGATCTTCAATATGTATAAACTTTCCTATGAACTCTAATACCCCAAGACATTTGTGTTGGTGATCAAAAACAGGGAAAGCAATATAACTTGTAAGATTGCAAAAGGCAGCATCATTCTTAAGTGGAAACTCTGTGGTGGTGTAGAGCAGTAAGTCATGAGTCATTTCAGGGTGCCCAGTCCTGAAGGCACGTCCAATGGGACCAAGTTCCTCTTCTTTCACTTCATCATCCACAAAATACTGATGTTTCACACTCTGCTTCCTTAAAAAGGCTAAACCTTTATGAAGACCACAAAGAGCAAAAGGTTGGCCTGAAGTTTTTAGATAACACCTCTTCTCATCCATTTCTAGTGCCCAAAATTGTACCAAACCAAACGGCGATACAATATATATGGATTTCATCAAATTGTGCAGTAAACATTTAATCTTCTCTAGGGTAGAATTTTGCAGAATTGGTGAGTAGTTTTCATCAATTCCACATAGGTCTTCTCTCGCTGGGCACCAAAAGAGCCATACCGAGAAGCCTAGTTTGTGAGATTTGAGGCAAGAAAAGTGATCTTCTGTTAGCAAGTATTTTGGAATTCCAACTCTGATGGATACATCTCCCAACATCTACTCATCGTCGTTAAGATGTTTGGTTCTTTTACATATTGATGCTTATCTCCTTCCAGAATTCCAGAAGTTTTATGAGGAACCATTTCGATGGAATTAGAAAGCATATCTTTATGCACTTCAAGCATATCTGATGATGTAACCTTAAAACTCTTGAGAATCGTCTCCATTACCCCAATCAACAAGTGACATAGGGACACACCACATGGATTATGTATACTATTGGGTTGAAGAAAAAACTCAACATAATAGAGATCTTTGCTGTTGTGCACACTCTCAAGACAGATTGCAAAACAGAAGGACAACCTAGATTTCTGTGCATAATGTGCCAAGGGATTCTCAGATTGACTGAAATCACATATATTTCGGCAAAAGCAAGGCTTGATATTTGAGGAGGACATCACCGTTTCAGCTATTATTCCTTTTCGTAGCTGTAGACGGTGGAATTTACTGGCATCAAGATAATCAGTGATATCCTTATCTTGAAAATTCCTCGTTATAAATTCAACTAGTTCCATGCAGCAGAAACCCGTGCTAGTATTAGCACATTGCTCGCAAGGAATCCAGACTTGTGCCATATGCAGTTGGGGTACCATCTCTTTTGCAGCTTTCAGCATTTTCGTTATTTCATCTCGTGGCATATGCAGTTGGGGCACCCTCTCTGTTGCCCCTTGAATCAGATTCTCTAGTTCATCAAATTGGACTACATATTCCTCAGGCTGAGCCATCAAGATAGTGTCACGTGTTATTGTGTGTGTATCACTGTATACACTTAATATAATTACCCATATGCGTAATATAAGATTAAATTACATATAAATCCCCTGTAGTTTGACACATTTACTCTTGGAACCCCTTATTTTTAGAAATTACACTTTCACCCAATATAAAGAAGCATTATATATCTTGATTGAATTATTTAAAAGAGCTCTAATTAACATTACCGTGTCCGTCTTCAAGTGAGTGGTTCTCAATTCTGCTTTCTGAACGGAACATATATGATCACTGATTAGCATGTAAAATCTGTTGGAAACCAGCAAAACAAACTGATGCAACACAATAAATTTACCTGCAGTGCTCGTTCCATTTGTACCATATAAAAAGGAATCCCCACCCGCAGATCACGAAAACCTAAGCACTCAATCACGCCGTAACATTCCTTGTTAAGCAGGTCAAATACAGGCAAAACCAGATATGTTCTGGCACCACAACGTGCAGCGTAATCTCTGAGTGGAAGCTCTTTGGTGGAGTAGAGCCTCAAATCGGGGCTGGATTCCGGGTACCCGTTTAAGTAGACACGTCCGACAGGTCCAAGTTGCCCTCCTTTTGCTCCGTCATCCACAATTATACCTCCATGATCCATACAAATCTTCCTGTACCAACATATCCCTTTATAGAGACCATCAACCGCAAAAGGCTGATCTGAAGTTGTCAGGTAACAACGTTTTCCATCCACTTTGGGTGCCCAAAATTGTATTAGACCGGGGTGCCATATGTCTACGCTCACCAAAGTCTTGATCTTGTTTTGGATTATTGGTGATTTCTGGTAGGACTTCGCCGCCCAGAAGACCCGTTTCTCTCCGGTTAAACACTCTGACGACAATGGATCATCAGCACCCAATAAATTTGTAATCTCAGAAACATCAGTATACTCTTTACCAATGTTTTCAAAAGCGGACCGGAGGTCAAAGCGGCAGCCTTACTGGTCACCGGTCGGACCGGTTCGACCGGTTCAACCACCGGTCGAACCGGTATGATGTCATAAATAAAAATATTATTTTTAATAATATATATATATTATTAATATGCTAAAATTAAAAATATAATATATAATATAGTTCAATATTAGAATAAAAGCGTCATATTCAAGTGTTTAACGTCTAATTTGAGGCATGTGATTTTAAATTTGGGATTTGGGAATTGTAAGTGTGCAAAAAACGTTTTCTAAGACTCAAAAAAGGTTAAAGGACGTGAGAATTTTAAATTTACAAAAAAAAAAAAAAAAAAAAAAAAAAAAAACTGAAAATTGAGTAAACCGGCGGTCCGGTCCGGTTCACAGGACCAAAACCGCCGGTTAACCGGCCGGTTTTTCCGGTCCTGTGCCGGTCCGGTCCACACTGGTTTAGGGGGGTAGTTCGGACCGGACCAGCCACCGGTCACCGGTCGAACCGGCCGGTCCGGTCCGCTTTTGAAAACATTGCTCTTTACCACAGCCCTCGAATCCCAGCACCGTTGACAAGTCATGTTCCTCCCCCATTCTCTCTTTCTCTCTCTTAAATGACATCAGCATACTCTTTAGTCTTTACCACAGCCCTCGGACACTCTGTTGAAAATGGGTTTGGGATGCTCCCCCTGTGGGGCTTGTGACTTAGTTTTGCTTTGTTTGGTTTTTGGTGTGCTGCCAGTTTTCTCTTAGGGGCCAAAAAAAATTAACTATATATTTGAATCATTATGATAGAAATGCTTCTTTAAAGACTTTTTGATAATCTAGTTCATAATAATTGGTTCTCTACCTGCCAAAAGGAGAGATTATTAAAGGGAGAATAATTTGTAAGAGATCGACACTACTACTAGTTAAATATTTAGGATTTGAATTCAGGTCCAAATTTTTTTATTCATTCCGAAAGGCCTAATTTTTCATGCAAAACCCAAATGCACAATTCACAAATCATTATGTACATTGTACGACTTCTAATTTATTCGAAACCACTAATTTGTTCAACCTTGCGGCCCCATAGGGAAAATGAATCACAAAATATTTCTCAAATAAGTTACTAAAGTATTTTATTTAACAAATATATTTGTGAAATTACATTTGCAAATTTGCTTCTTTATTATTTTTCGCTAAGTTTATTTTCAAATTACAACCTTACATTACATGTTTGTCACACCCAAGCCTGCGGATATCGAAAAAATATAAGAATTATGTTTCCTATATGAATTAAATATTCCAAGTATAATCAATTGATATTCCTCTTGAACAGTGATTTAAGTCTAATTTTAAATTAAAATAGGTGAGTTTGGAAACTTGTCCTCATATCCAGAGGGCTCATGGGCTCGAGGAGGGATAAGTAGTATTTAAACCGCAAGAGCTAGGTGCTATGCAGGCAAATTGCTACATGCATATGAACCACCTTTTGAATCCGCAGGACCAAGTGCACATATGCAAAAGCCACATTCTGAGCCCGTAGAAATCACATCTAGAGTCTCAAAACAGATAGATCGATTATGGTTTATGTCACACTGCGACGAGAACTGTTAAACTTTAAAAAAGACATAGTTTTGGTTGGGAGAATTCTTTGTTATTCACTTGAGAAAACTGTACAAACGTGTTACATTACAAAAGAATAAATATTCACAAGGCTACGCTAATAAGGAAGGTCAACTATACTAAATATACAAAGATCCCTAATTTTCAGCTTTTCTAACACTCCCCCTCAAGTCGAGTGTCGGATCTTCGATACTCAACTTGCTCAATACTTCGCTGAAAATCCTCCCGTTTACTGCTTTCATTAAGATATCGGCTAACTGATCCTCAGACCGCACAAATGGGATATCAACAACACGATCTTCCAATTTTTCCTTAATGAAATGCCGGTCAACCTCTACATGCTTAGTTCTGTCATGTTATACCGGATTTTCTGAAATGATGATTGTTGCTCGGTTATCACACCTTAATTTGCAGGCTTCTTTAGCAAGAAACCCGACTTCCCCAAGAAGCTTTCTAAGCCATAGGATTTCAGTTACTCCCCGTGCAATCCCCCGAAACTCTGCCTCTGCACTGGATAGAGCCACAACTTTCTGCTTCTTGCTTCTCCAAGTTACCAAGTTACCTCCTACCAAAGTGAAATATCCGGATGTCGACCTTCTGTCAATGGGATTTCCAACCCAGTCAGCATCAGTGTATGCTTCAATGTCTAGGTGTCCGTGTTTCTGATATAAGACACCTCTTCCCGGATGCCCTTTGAGGTACCGACAAACCCTCAGCGCTGCTTCCATATGCTCTCTCTGGGGCCGGTGCATAAATTGGCTGAGTACCCCAACTGCGTATGCCACATCAGGCTGTGTATGTGAAAGATAGATCAATTTCCCAACTAACCGTTGGTACTGGCCCTTATTCACATCTTCTCCTCCATCCACTATCTGTAGTCCATGGTTCACCACCATTGGAGTATCAGCTGACTTGCATTCGAGGAGTCCAACTTAGGCGAGTAAGTTAAGAACAAACTTTCGTTGAGATATAACGATGCCTCATTTCGATCTGAGCACCTGTACCCCAAGGAAGTACTTTAGTTCCCCCAAATCTTTCATCTCAAATTCCCGAAATAAATTCTGTCTTAGCTGAGCTATCTCCTCTGAATCGTCCCCTGTAATGATCATATCATCTACGTAGATGATCAGACAAGTGACTTTCTCCCCTCTCCGTTTAAGGAACAGAGTATGGTCTGAGTTACTCTGGTGAAACCCATATCCTCTCATGGCCACCGTGAATCTCCCAAACCATGCACGCGGTGACTGCTTCAGGTCGTACAGGGCCTTCTTCAACCTGCATACTTCCCCTCTATCATATCCGTCCAAAAAACCTGGTGGGGGTTCCATATATACCTCTTCTAGTAGATCACCATGCAAGAAAGCATTCTTCACGTCAAACTGATGCAGTGGCCAATCCTCATTTGCTGCTATTGAAAATAGAACTCTGATAGTGTCTATCTTCGCTACTGGGGAGAAGGTCTCTGAGTAGGCCACGCCATAGGTCTCTGTGTATCCTTTGGCTACTAGTTGAGCCTTATACCGTTCTATACTCCCGTCTGCTCTATGTTTGACCGTAAACACCCATCGGCACCCAACTGCACGTTTTCCACTTGACAACCTGCACTTATCCCGCGTACCATTCTTTTCAAGTGCATCCATCTCAGTTCTCATAGCCTGAATCCACCTGTCATCTGTAATAGCCTTTTCTACTGTACTTGGAATCACAGTAGAGTATACAGAAGTAGCATAAGCTCGGGCCTGATATGACAGATTTCCTTGAGCAAAGTCGGTCAGTGGGTACTTTGATGTTTTCTTCCCAAGTTCTGGTTCATATCTCTTGGGAGGGATCCCCCGGTTGGCTCGAGGTGGTAAGACATATCTGTTTTCAACCTGTGGCAACCCAACTTGAATCTGTGTCTCGTACTCCGCCTGTTCTCCTTCACTTCCTGCACTGTTAGGTTCATGCTGAATTACAGGATATGAACTATCAGAATCTGAATTATTGTCACATACCTCAAGGATATCAGTCGAGGTGATTGGTACAGGAGAAGGTGTTGAGGGTTGTACTGTAGGAGAGGCAAGCTCGGAGGTTTCGCCTACTTGCTCTGTTGGGACTGTGTCTGGCCAAGATGGTACCCAACCTAGTGGCTCTTGTTTCTATTGTTGTTTCCCCCCCCCCCCCCCCTGAGGACTGGGTTGGTGGAAAAAAAATACTCGGTCTCAAGGAAATTACAATCCATGGTGGTATAGAGACATCGAGTAGGTGGGTGGTAGCACCTATACCCCTTCTGATTCACCCCATACCCTACGAAGACACACTTGAGGGAGCAAGGATCCAATTTGGTACGTTCAGACTTATGGATATGCACAAAGACCGAGCACCCAAAAACCCATGGAAGGAGGACCAATGAGGATGGTATACTGACTTGACTACTGAGAAACTGAGGCGGTGTTTTGAGGCCAAGAGGTTTAGTGGGAAGGCGATTGACAAGGTACACAGTAGTGGCAATCGCTTTCGGCCAAAGATATCTAGGACACTGAGACTCTAGCATAAGTGCTCTACACATTTCAAGTAGTTGTCGGTTCTTACGCTCGGCTACCCCATTCTGTTGAGGAGTGTGAGGACAGGAGGTTTGGTGAATAAGACCATTATCTTGAAAGAATTTTTTTAGGGTGAAGTTAACAAATTCCCCCCCATTATCAGAACGAAGAACACAAATTTGGGCCTTATACTGGGTTTGTACCATGGTAAAAAACTCAAAAAATTTTGAGGTGACTTCAGATTTATTTTTCAGAAAAAATACCCACATCATGCGAGACCAATCATCCACAAAAGTAACAAAATACTTAAAACCATGATCACCAACATTCGGGCCAGGCCCCCACACATCTAAATGAACTAAAGAAAAAACTTCCTTTACTCTAGAGTTCAAAGGAGAAAAATGTTGTCTATGACAGTATGATTTTTCGAAAGTAAACACGTCTCACAAGACAATTGACTATTCTGGGGAAAAAGCTCAGGAAATAAAGTCTGAAGATACTCTAACGATGGGTGACCTAACCGGCGATGCCACAACCACTGTTGACGGTTCACTGTCTCGTGAGCAAGCGCAGCAATCCCTTGGTGAGCCATCTCATCCGTCTAGTACAACCCGTCCTGCTCAGTACACACCCAATCACTCTCCCTGACTGAATATCCTGCAGCAAACAAAAGGTGGGGTATATCAGGGCCATACAGTTTAATTCTTTCATGATATGACTAATGGACAACAATTTTCAAGAAAGACTCGGCACATGTAAACAATTTCTCAAATTAATTATGGGGGATAAGGAAATGTTCCCCGTGCCATGGACAGGTGATGATCCACCATTAGCACTCTGAATCGAATATTTTTGTGCCACTGTATAATTCATCAAGTCACCCTTATCATACGTCATCGTATCCGATGCTTCACAATCAAACAACCATCGGGCATCTTTACCCGCTGTTTCATGCATTGGGACTGAGATTGTGAAATATAAGCTACTGATTTCTCATTTTTTACATCAGAGACATATGATGGCATGTTATTCAAGGCATGGGGTGTGTCAGTGGGGGAATAATCTGAACTGCAAGAATTATTAATGTAAACACTATGAGAATTGGGGCAATTAGGTGATTGAGGGTAAGACGGACATTCCGCCCGCCTTAACCCTTTACCTAGCAGAGATTTCCCTGTCTTCTCATTTGCATCAGTCGTCGCCTCCTGCTTGCCATCCTAGACGTCTTCTTTCAAGGCTGCGGCCTGATGCGTTGTCCCAGTCTTCCTCTCGCTAACGTAGACCGACGTTTTTCTGTCTCTCCGTCGGCTATGCCAGCCTTCTGGCCAACCTATGAGCTCATAACGCCCCTCTTTCTGGTGTCCGCTTCGCCCGTACTATTCGTATGTACTAGGGTTCCGGTCGTCGTCATTTCGGTTATTGGTGACGAGCCCCCTCGTCCCTGATTCGAGGTTCCTTTGGGTTGGTGTTGATCTGAATCTAAGGTTTTCCCTTGAGAGGGGCGATGCTTCCTTCGATCTGAATTGCTGGGTAGAGAATCCGGCACCCACACCGGAGTTAGTAACCTGTCTCGTCGCCGATGATGTATTCCGACCACCAGCCATGATCTTTCTCCTTGCTGATTCGCGTCGGATTGTTGCATAGGCCTTTTCTACCATAGGCAGTGGATTTTCCTTCAACAAATCTCGCCTTTCGGTGTCGTAACGGTCATCAACGTCGGTAAGAAATTGAAAAGTCTGGCTTCGGATCTGAGGCGGTTAAAAATGGCGATATCCCCTTCATACGCCATCGGATTGGGCTGCCGTATGTCAATTTCCCTCCAAATCCGCTGTAAGTTGCTGTAGAAAGTTTCGATTGTGTCCGTCCCTTGCTTCATAGTGTTTGCAAGGACACTAAGATCGAAAATCTGGAATCCATCACCCCCGGACCCATATGTTGTGGCCAATCCTTCCCAGAGTACTTTTGTCGATGGATATTCGGCATAATTAGGGATGAGTTCAGGGTCCATGTTGTCGAGAATCCATGAACAAACTATCAGATCAGTTTGTTCCCATTTGGGATAATTCGGATGGCCAATCGCCGAAGGTGCTGGTTTCCCGGTTATGTGGCTGAGTTTCCCTCTGCCTCCGATGGCTAATTTCATCAATCGGGACCATAACGAGAAATTGAACTGATTTAATTTGGTGCTTATGCTGACTGTTTGTGGAATTTGGTACTGATTGTTGTCTGTTTGGGGCTGTAGGGTTTGGAATTTGCTTTCGATTATGCTGGCTATTTGCATGGCTAAGGAATCAACCGGCTGCTGTGATTCCTTGCCGGAACTGGATTGGCTGCTATTTTCGGCCATGGTCGTGAGAGGTAATAGGTATGTGATGAGCAAGGGTCGGATCCGTTTAATGGATCGTCGCCCGATCTGATACCATGTTAAACTTTAGAAAAGACATAGTTTTGGTTGGGAGAATTCTGTGTTATTCACTTGAGAAAACTGTACAAACGTGTTACATTACAAAAGAATAAATATTCACAAGGCTACGCTAATAAGAAAGATCAACTATACTAAATATACAAAGATCCCTAATTTTCAGCTTTCCTAACAAGAACGTCATGATCCTTACAAACCCAAACGATATCATGCAATATTTAGAAAATCATGAATAAACTGAACCAACAATGATATATTTTAAATAAGATTCATTATAATCATAAAATTAGAAATAACAATAAATGAAAAGCGAGAACAATGGTGTCAGGTAATAGAGCGAAGTGAGATGATGTATATCAGAATATAAAAGGTAAATTAGTCATTTCACATCCAATAAACAGAGAAAATTAGTGTTCTAGTCGCGCTTTTAGCACGTGTCCAACACCAGAAATTTTCAGGGTTCACTATGCAAATATTTTGAAAACACAGGGTTTTTTGTGTTAATTTTTGTAACATAAGGATTTTTTTTTTCCAATTTCACCTTTCACAAGGGCTATGGTGTAAATAACTCATAAGATGTTTGGTCCTTTTACATATCGATGCTTCTCTCCTTCCTGAATTCCAGATGTTTTATGATAGACTAATTCAATAGAATTAGAAAGCATATCTTTATGCACTTCAAGCATATCTGATGATATAACCTTAAAACTCTTGAGAACTGCCTCCATTACCCCAATTAGCAAGTGACATAGGGACACAGCACATGTATCTCGTCTACTGTTAGGCTGGAAAAAAAAACTTGAGATAATAGAGATCATTTCTGTTGTGCACACTGTTTACACAAATTTTCGTCGATCTGCAATAAATGGTTACAAAACACGAAAATAGGGAAAAACAATAATATTTGATTTAAATTGAATAGTGTTCCTATATCTGAAATTCCCCTGATTCTTCGGAGTGGATTTATCCGAGTGCTTGATGCTTATTCCCGGATTGAGTGTAGAGTTTGGTTGAATCGACGGCGGAATGGCAAGGCTCGAACTTGAGAGCTTGAATGCTTGAATTCCTTCGATTCCTTAGTGCTTGAGGACTTGAGAATTTTGTCCTTTGAATCTTCTTGTTGCTTGTTTGTCCTTTTTGCTTATGTTTGTGCTTGATTTGATTTTTTCGAACCCTTAATTTGTGAGTCCGATGCCTTATTTATAGGCGAATATTGGGCCACTCGCTTCATGGGTCTCGACTTTGTGGGCTTGGGTTTGAGACTAATTTACTTAATCCAAAATAATAATGATTTGTGATTATTATTCTGAATCAAACTATAATAAAGCCCAAATTTTGTATGGACTTGCAAGTGAAAATAATTAACCAATAACCAATTATATTTGGGCTATTAATTAATAATAATCTCCAATTTTTCGGTGCCAACACACACTATCATGACAAATTGCAAAACAAAAGGACAACCTATATTTTAGTGCATAATGTGCCAAGGGGTTCTCAGATTGACTAAAATCACATATACTTCGGCAAAAGCAGGACTTAATATTTGACTGCGACATCACCGTTTTAGGTTTATTCCTTTTCGTAGCTGTAGACGGTGGAATTTATTGGCATCAAGATAATCATTTATATCCTTATCTGGAAAATTCCCCTTTATAGAATCAACTAGTTCCAGGCAGCAGAAATCAGTGGTAGTATTAACACATTGCTAAGGGATCCAGACTTGTGTGTGTATCAGTGAATACACTTCATATACTTACGCATATAAGTAATATAATTACATCTCGATCCTTGGTCATTTAACATATTTACACTTAGAACCACACTTGGTTTTAGATTTTACACTTCCACCCCTTATAATTTGTTAACGAATTACTAACTCTCCCTTCTGTTAGAATTTCATCCTGGTATAATGTTTTTTCCATTAAAAACTTTATGTATAATATGCATAACCATAGGGGTCTAGATGTACTTTACCGATATATCTATATACAGATATATACGATGATGATAAAAAGCATTATATATATTGATTGAATATGATTAAGAAGAAAGAGCTCTAATTAATATTACTGTGTCCGACTTCAAGTGAGTGGTTCTCAATTCTGCTTTCTGCGTGCCATTGGTTAGTATGTAAAATCTGTTTGAAACTAGCAAAACACACTAATGCAACACAAATTACTTACCCTGCAGTGCTCGTTCTACTTTTTCCATGTAAACAAGAACCCGCCCAATCCACACGTCACGAAAGCCTATGTACTCAAGCACGCAGTAACATTCCTGCTTAAGCAAATCAAAGACCCAAGTAATTTATAAATTCAGACACATCAGAATACTCTTCATCAGATCCCTCGAATCCCAGGACTGTTGACAAGTCATGTTCCTCCCCCATTCTCTCTAACTAAATATTTAAAATTCTTGATAGCAATTGCTTCTTTACCTACTCCGTGACAGACTTTTTTTTTTATTTTACTCATTTCTAGTCCTTTTTAAAATAATCTAGTTCATATGCTTGTCTACTGGCAAAAGGACAGATTATTATAGAGATAATTCCATATGATTAGTTAGATTCCACGGTTTCCACCTATCCAACTCTGGACTTGAACTCTCCAATAATAAGGTAGAACCATAGAAATCATGTGACCAAAGTTCATGGATCCCACTCATATTAATTTCTATCAAAATAATAAATAATATAGACAATCAGCTAATTTTATGAATCTATATATGTTTATTTAATATATACTAGTGAAATGAACGTGCGTTGCACGTTTATCATTTAATTTTATTTAAATAAGTTTAGCTATTATGTTTATTGAATAAATTAAAATATTAAAAATGTCTAATTTGATTAAATAAATATAATAATATTTTTGATGAACTATTTTGATCTTAAGAAACTACACATACAAAAATATTTATATGAAATCTCCATTTCAAATTACGTAAAATAAGTAGAAATTCAAAGTAGAAAAACATTCAAATAAATAAAAAATAAAAATATTTGAAATTATAATATTATATTAAAAAAAGATTTAAAGTGTATAATAATTTGTCCAAATAATTCTAGCTTTTAAGTATAAATAATAGTTTATAACTTTCAAATATATTTAATAAATAAAAAGACATATAAAAAAGGGTTAATCCTGATCGGCCCCCTGTTCTCTGGAGGGTTTTGCACTTTCCCCCATATGCTTTGATTTTTAGCATTTACCCCCCCTAACCTTTGAAAAATATTACAATTAACCCAAATAAAAAATTTTGACCATCGATTTCTCATTCGTCATGGAGACCTAAGTTTCAAAACCACCACCATCGTGTTCATCTCTCCAAGGAGAACAAAGTCCATACCCTAGTCGACCCTATTAGCTGCCAAAAGCTTAGTCCGTCTTGCGTCGTCTTTAACCGATGATTTCTGTTTTGTCGGTTGTCGGATTTTGATTTCGAGATCATTGTTGTGTTCCTTGCGTCGAGAATTTCAATTTGATATATAATATCAACACATTAGAGATCATCTTTGTATAGATTTGCTTTGTTAAAGTTTGTCACAAGGGGTTAAGTGTGATATTTTTCAAAAGTTAAAAGAGTAAATGCTAAAAATCAAAGCATATGAGGGAAAGTGCAAAACCCCCCAAAGGCCGGGGGTGACCGGGATTAGCCCTATAAAAAATATAGACAAAAACCTAAAAAATCATATAAAATGCTATATTAATTATATATACTTTATTCTTTTTATTGTTTGATTTTCTTTAATATAATTTGTGATTTATTTTTATTTTTATTTATAAAATAGACATATATAAAAAATATAAAAAAAATTTAAAAAATCATATAAAATGTTATATTAATATATATTGTTAATTCCTTCTGTTGTTGATCTTCTTTAATATAATTTGTAATTTATTTTTAGTTTTCTTTATAAAATTTTAAAGAATATTTAATTTTGGTGCCATCTTTAATATAATTTGTGATTTATTTTTAGTTTTCTTTATGAAATTTTGAAGAATATTTTTGTTGCCATTCAAAATGTAAAAGTCATATTTACTTTCAAACTTATGCCTTTTGCTCCTAATTTTTTTTCTATATTTCTGACCTCAATTCCATCATTTAAAATGAGAACATAATTATTTTTCTTTTTAGTTTTTTTTTTTTTTCATTTTTATTTCATACCATAAGATTCTTATCCTCCTCGTAAATGTTATCTCTAAAGATGTCCGCTAGTTTGCCTTGTGATAATCATCTATCATTCCATAGAGATGTCCCTTTACCGTTCTCAATCCTCCATTTGAAAAATGGCTCCACCATTTAAGTGCTTCTAACTATCCCCTTTCATGCTCGGAAAATCATAAGTTGAGGCACATATTCGATCAAGAATGTCCTCCCCTTTTAAATATTTTTCTTATGTATCTAGTTTCATACCGTTAATTATCTCCTTGTTCAGCATTCTCCATCCCATTTTAGCAAGTATCGGTATATTTCTTTATGGAATTCTCTAAGACCCAACCCACCTTCTCAATTCTTTCTAGTCACCTTCTTCCACCCTACAAAATGGGTCTTTTTATTTCTTATATCAGTCGCCTAAAGAAAGTTGTACTTGAGTCGATCAAGTTTATCACACATGTGATTGAGGAGCCAATTTGTGTACATGTGGTAGATGGAGATCAAGATCGTGATGGACTGAATAATTGTCATTCATTCGGAAAGATTTGTCATTTTGAAGAAAATAAGAATCAAGAAATGGATAGTTTTGAGGCCATGAAAGTATTAATAAAGTGTGTGATATATATTAATTATGAGTTTATAACAGTCTTAACTCTTTTACAAGTGAAGACGAACTTGAATACCAAGCCTTAAGAGACAGGGAGGGGTTTGGGTGGCCCACCGGTCACCGCTACATGTTTAATGCATTAATTGGATTTTAGAAAAACAGACCATTGCACACAGTGGTGGAGCCAGAAATATGCTGAGGGGGTCAAAAATAAAAAATTTGATAAAATTACAAATGCATTTAATCATTTATCTATATAACTATATAATAAATTAAAAAAAAAAAAGAATTTGAGGAGGGTCAATTGTCCCCCCTAAATTGCATGTGGCTCCGCCACTGATTGCAGATATCTGTCTAATTAAAGAAAACGTAGTTTGATGTATCTTATTGAAATATTCATCGGAGTATACCAAAATATATATATATATATATATATATATATATAATTTTTTTTTTTGAAATATCCATCGGTAAAAAGGATTGTTTCTTGTCCTTTCGGCTTTCGATGACTAATAAGCATGTTCCTTACCTTAACCCTGCTATTTTTCGAAATTGAAAGAAGTGCACATTTAGTTGGACAATGGGTTTTTCAAATTAAATTTGGAGATCCATCTAATTAGATTGGATAATAATCATTCATGGAATCTAACTTATTTCTTTTTTTTTTTTAAATAATAAAATAAAAAATCTAAGGTTTTCCAAATACTGTTGAAATGCTCAAAAATTGCAAGTGCACAATTACATTTTATTTTTTAAAGTTTATAAATACTCCGAAAAGTTCACAAATTAGGCAACAAAGAAACCGTATTACAGACCTTGCTGCGAATCAATCAAATGTTTAGTATATATTCAACTACATTTATTTGCTTTCCTCTCCAATAAAACATTCAAAAAAGAATCCAAAGAAAACCCAAACAATATACACAGTTTCAAAAAGATAAACTAATAATTAATTATAATAATATTCATGAAAAGAGTTGGTTTTAGCTTTTTACTGATCTCTCTTCTCCCAGTACTCAGTATCCATTGCGATTGGATATAGATCAGCATTCACATAAGCTAAGGGGGACGTTCGTAATTATCCCTAAAATTAGTTACATCTCAATAACATAACCTACAAACTTGTAATAAAAATAAAAAATAAAAAGCAGTAATTGAGCTTGTAAAAATAACCTCCCTCTTGAGGTGTTGAGATTTGAATAACCTATGGAGATATATGGACCTGCAAAACAAATGTTACTTCTCTACTGGATTAAGTCGATATCAGATTGAAACATAATTTTAAGAGATTCTAGTATTACTGGTAGATACGAGGTCAATTGTGATCAAAGTGAATAGAAAATGTGGGAAAGTGGTTGGAAAAATGGGAGATGTTATTTGAGCTGAAATATGTGGTATTGATTGGATAAAATCTTATCAATGACTTGGTATAGGAAGTCATTGAAGGCGTCTTACTCTTACGACCTGATCTTTAAGACGTCCTTTTCAGAATGTCACGTACGCATTTACAATAAATGAATTGGCTCCACATTTTAAGTTTGTATTTTCTCATTTATTTTACGAGTCTGTCGTGAGCTTGTTCTCGGCCCAAAGAATACGGAATATGGCATGTCAATTACCATTATTATTAAGGCGGGAGAGGATGATTGGTAGGTCCACTTACAACGAAGTCATATACCTAACAGAACAAGTCAAGCTAGAAGGATTAGCCGATTAGAACGCATGGCCAAGGGTACTACAAGCGGAACTCCAGTCCATAGCTATAGGACGACAAATGACTTAGGCGCTTACTCCAATCAAAAGGAGTAAACATGAACTCGACTTCGAAGACTCTCGGGCAGAGGTTAACCTTACACTCGAATACAAGAAGACTGACAAACAAAGCAGACAACTCAAGGGAAGAAGCTAGCAAGGAAGCTTTAGTTATGATGTATTAGACCTTTTTATTTGATTTAATTTTATTTAATCTTGTGTTAGTTAGGTAATATTAGGTTATTCGGACTTGATTAGGTGAGATTAGTCCGTTACTAATATTGATTAACCTCTATTAACATTGATTAACCTCTATTAGGAAATCATGAAAAGTGAGTGTGATTAGGTGATATTACAATTTCCCACACACAAAAAAAGAAAAGGTAAAATACAATTAGGTGAAATTATAATTTTTTTTTGTTTTAGGTGAAATTATAATTGATTGAAGGTAAATGTAATCTCATAATATTAATTATAATTCATTAAAATCTAGCATATCTAACATAATATTAGTTATATCTTATCATCTCTCCAAGGAGAACAAAGCCCATACCCTAGTCGATCCTATTAGCTGCCAAAAGCTTCGTCCGTTGTGCGTCGTATTTAACCGATGGTTTCTGTTTTGTCGGTTGTCGAATTTTGATTTCGAGATCATTGTTGTGTTCCTTGCGTCGAGAGTTTCAATTTGATATATAATATCAACACATTTGAGATCATCTTTGTATAGATTTGCTTTGTTAAAGTTTGTTATAAGGGGTTAAGTGTGATATTTTTCAAAAGTTAAAAGAGCAAATGCTAAAAATCAAAGCATATGAGGGAAAGTGCAAAACCCCCCAAAGGACAGGGGGTAACCGGGATTAGCCCTATAAAAAATATAGACAAAAACCTAAAAGATCATATAAAATGCTATATTAATTATATATACTTTATTCTTTTTATTGTTTGATTTTCTTTAATATAATTTGTGATTTATTTTTAATTTTTTTTATAAAATAGACATATATAAAAAATATAAAAAAAAATTAAAAAATAATATAATATGTTATATTAATATATATTTTTCATTCCTTCTGTTGTTGATCTTCTTTAATATAATTTGTAATTTATTTTTAGTTTTCTTTATAAAATTTTAAAGAATATTTAATTTTGTTGTCATCTTTAATATAATTTATGATTTATTTTTAGTTTTCTTTATGAAATTTTGAAGAATATTTTTGTTGTCATTCAAAATGTAAAAGTCATATTTACTTTCAAAGTTATGCCTTTTGCACCTAATTTTTTTTCTATATTTCTGACCTCGATTCCATCATTTAAAATGAGAACATAATTATTTTTCTTTTTAGTTTTTTTTTTTTCATTTTTATTTCATACCATAAGATTCTTATCCTCCTCGTAAATGTTATCTCTAAAGATGTCCGCTAGTTTGCCTTGTGATAATCATCTATCATTCCATAAAGACGTCCCTTTACCGTTCTCAATCCTCTATTTGAAAAATGGCTCCACCATTTAAGTGCTTCTAACTATCCCCTTTCATTCTCGGAAATCATAAGTTGAGGCATATATTCGATCAAGAATGTCCTCCCCTTTTAAATATTTTTCTTATGTATCTAGTTTCATATCGTTATCTCCTTGTTCAGCATTCTCCATCCCATTTTAGCAAGTATCGGTATATTTCTTTATGGACTTCTCTAAGACCCAACCCACCTTCTCAGTTCTTTCTAGTCACCTTCTTCCACCCTACAAAATGGGTCTTTTTATTTCTTATATCAGTCGCCTAAAGAAAGTTGTACTTGAGTCGATCAAGTTTATTACACATGTGATTGGGGAGCCAATTTGTGTACATGTGGTAGATAGAGATCAAGATCGTGATTGACTGAATAATTGTCATTCGTTCGGAAAGATTTGTCATTTTGACTTTCTATCCCCAAGAGGTGTTTTTCGACTCTCTTAATCACAATAAAGAGATGCCCATTATAGTTTTAACTAAAGCCCATCTGCACCCCCGAATAGTTCTTTAAGTTGTCTGTACTTTCCATGCCCAGAATTTCTAGTAGCCTACTTCTTTAAATTATTTGACACATTAGGTGCGAACAACACAAGTGATTTGCTGAAGTTTAATTTCAGGCCCAACGCCTTGTGAAACGCCTCAACCACACTTTGAATGCATTTTACTCCATCCATGGTACCTTTGGCTCCCAATATTAAGTTGTCCGTAGAAAGCAAGTGTGAGATGTGAGGGCTTCTCTGACATACCATAATTGGCTTCTAGGTCCGACTGAAATGGTCTCCTCAATCATATACGTAAGTTGTTTCATACAAAGTATAAACAAATAAGGCGAGAGTGATTGCTTTATCTAATGTCATACATTCGTAAAGCCTTCGTTGGTTCATCATTCTATAGAATCTCCAGTTGTATACTCTACATTCTGCTCATAATGATATTGATGATTTTTATCGTGAATTTGCAGAAAATTAAAGTTTTTCTTAGAAAATTCCACTGAATTTTGTTGTACGTCTTTTCAAGATTCAATTTCAGCACCATTCCCCCTTTTTCTTTTTTGTCGTTGTAGTGATGTAGCATTCGTAACACTTCTTCAGGCATCAAGATATTGTAATGGGTATCTCGGTCGGGAATGAAGCTATTTTGGTTCGATACCACGATTTATTTGATATACGGCTTAAATTTTTCTTGATGTCCCAAGAAGACAAATAAACACACGATAATCCTTCTTGGGAATTGATTCTCTCTCCATGCAATCATTGCTGAATTTTACCATTGAGTCTCCTACTATATCCTAACAGATTTGAAAAAAGTAAGTTTGGAAACCACCTATTCTCAACGCTTTGTACAGGTGCATGCTCTTCACTACCCTCAAGATTTCTCATTTGGGGTCATTCTTGCCAAGTTATTTTTTCGCTAATGCCTTAGGGCTCGTTAGTGCAAGCTAATACCAAGATTCATGGCTTCTTCGATGGTATCTCCATTGAATAGTTTAGTGTAGTGTTCTTTCGTGTTCTTATATACCCTTTAAAAAATTTTGACCGTCGATTTCTCCTTCGTTACGGCGACTTAAGTTTCAAGACCACCGCCATCATGTTCATCTCTCCAAGGAGAACAAATTCCATACCCCAGTCAACCCTATTAGCCGCCAAAAGCTTCGTTCATCGTGTGTCATCTTTAACCGATGATTTCTATTTCGTCGGTTGTTGGATTTTGATTTCGAGACCATTGTTGTGTTCCTTGCGTCGAGAGCTTCAATTTGATATATAATATCAACACATTTGAGACCAGCTTTGTATAAATTTGCTTTGTTAAAGTTTGTTACAAGGGGTTAAGTGTGTATTTTCAAAGGTTAGGAGGGTAAATGCTAAAAATCAAAGCATATGGGGGAAAGTGCAAAACCCCCCAAAGGAACAGTGGGGGGGAGGAGGGCTAAATGCCTTTAATGATTTCTCTTCCCTTATTTATAGATATCAAACTCCTCTTAGTCACAATTACTCGTTCTCTTCTTAACCTAGATTTGTTCTTATCTTCAAACTTAGTTATGGGATATTTCATAGAATCTCATATGTACTGACCTCTCTTGGTTTTACTCTCACTGGTTCGCCTCACATCGCTTTCTCAGTTTGCCACCTGATAGAGAACTGACCAGCCTACTCCTCAGGTGAGTTGATCTTAGGTTTGGTTCCATTATAGGCCTAATGAGTGTGTCCACAGCAATTACTAATTTTAGTATAATTACCTTAAACTAAATATCCATCTCTCAAAACTGTGGGTTTGGTATATCATCATTTTCAATATTACCTCCTTTCCTAAAATTCCTCCATCTTCTTTTCCATAATCATAGTTTGATTTAATGAGTATTTCTATTTTTAACATTTACCCCCCTATTTTTAGTATTTCCACTTTCCCGCTTATGCTTTGATTTTTAGCATTTACACCCCCCCCCCCCAACCTTTGAAATATATTACACTTAATCCCTTTAAAAAATTTTGACCGTCGATTTCTCCTTCGTCACGGTGACCTGTTCTATACCCCAATCGACCCTATTAGCCGACAAAAGCTTTGTTCGTCGTGCATAGTCTTTAACCGATGATGTATGCTTTGTCGGTTGTCAGATTTTGATTTCGAGGCCATTGTTGTGTTCCTTGCATCGAAAACTTCAATTTGATATATCATATCAACATATTTGAGATCAGCTTTGTATAGATTTACTTTGTTAAAGTTTGTTACAAGGGGTTAAGTGTGATATTTTTCAAAGGTTAGGAGGGTAAATTGCAAAAATTAAAGCGTATGGGGAAAAGTGCGAAACTCCCCAGAGAACATAGGGGTGACCGGGATTAGCCCTTAAAAAGGGTTAATCCTGGTCGGCCCCCTGTCCTTTGGCTAAAAGATCATATAAATTGCTATATTAATTATATATACTTTATTCTTTCTATTGTTTGATTTTCTTTGATATAATTTGTGATTTATTTTAAATTTTCTTTATAAAGTTTTGGAGAATCTTTTCGCTATCATTCAAAATGTAAAAGTTATATTCACTTTCAAAACTATGACTTTTGCACCTTATCTTTCTCTATAATTTTGATCTCGATTCCATCATTTAAAATGACAATATATATATATATATATATATATATATATATATATATATATATATATATTTTTATTTCATAATTTTGAGAAATTATAGTTTTGGTATATCATTATCACTCTTGGGCTCCTTCCTAATCACTCTTTTCTCTCATTTTATCTCCTATTCTTTCTTATGCCTTTAATGATTCCTCGTCACTTATTTATAGATATCAGACTCCTCTTAGTCACAAGTATCGTTCTCTTCTTAACCTAGATTTGTGCTTATCTTCAAGTTTAGTTATGAGATATTTCATAGAATCTCATATGTGTTAACCTCTCTTGGTTTTACACCGGTTCGCCTCACGCCGCTTCCTCAGTTTGTCACCTGATAAAGAACTGACCAGCTTACTCCTCAGGCGAGTTGATCTTAGGTTTGGTTCCATTATAGGCCTAATGAGTATGTCCCCAACAATCACTAATTTTAGTATAATTACCTTAAATTAAATATTCATCTCTCAAAACTGTCGGTTTGGCATATCATTTTTTGAATATTACCTCCTTTCCTAAAAATTTCCATCTTCGTTTCCATAATTGTAGTTTGATTTAATGAGTATTTCTATTTTTCTTTCTTCATCTTCTTTCTATTTTTCTATTTGATTTCACAATCGAAAAATGCTCATTGTAGTTTCAGCTAAAGTTCTAACTTCTGCACCCCCAATTAGTTCTATAAGTTGTTTATACTTTCCATACCCAGAATTCTACTAACCTATTGCTTTAAATCATTTGACACATACGGTGCGAATAACACATGTAATTTGCTGAAATTTAATTTGAGACCCAACGTCTTGCGAAACACCTTAACCACACTTTGAATGCACTTTGCTGCATCCACGGTTGCTTTGGCTCCCAATATTAAGTTGTCCACAAAAAGCATGTTTGAGATGTGAGGCCTTTTCTGACATACCATAATTGGCTTCCAGGTCTAGCTGAAATGGTCTCCTCAATTATATACGTAAGTTGTTCCATGTAGAGTACAAACAAATAAGGTGAGAGTAATTGCCTTATCTAATGCCACACGTCCGTATAGCCTCCTTCAATTCACCATTCTATAGAATTTCCAATTGTATCCTCTACATTCTACTCATAATGATATTGATGATTTTCTTTGAGTATTTGAAGAAAGTTAAAGTTTTTCTCAAAAAATTCTACCGAATTTTGTCGTAAGCCTTTTCAAGATTCAATTTCAGCACCATGTCCTTTTTTATCGTTGTAGTGATGTAGCATTCATAACACTTCTTTAGGCATCAAGATATTGTAATGGTTGTCTCGACCGGGAATGAAGCTATTCTAGTTCAATCCCATAATTTCTTTGATATACGGCTTAAACGGAGTATAATCATCTTGGTAATCATTTTTGAGCAATACTAATACATAATGACCCGAAACTCATCTATTTTTCAAGAGCATTAATTTTTTAAATTAGGTAAATAAATAATCGATAATCTTTAATTGGAATTGATTCTCTCTCCACGCAATCATTGATGAAGTTCACTATCGAGTCTCCAACTATATCCTAATAGGTTTTAAAAAAAGTAAGTTTGGAAACCATCTACTCCCAGCGCTTTGTAAAGGTGCTTGCTCTTCACTATCCTCAAGATTTTCTCATTTGAGGTCATTCATGCCAAGTTATTTTTCCGCTAACACCTTAGGGTTTGTTGGCTCAAGTTAATACCAAGACTCATCACCTCTTTAATTGTATCTCCATTAAATAGTTTGGTGTAGTACTCCCAAGTGTGTAGCTTTAGTTGATCATTATTGATTACCCATTCATTGCTTATTTTGAGAGCATTCATCTGGTTCCTCTTTTTCTCGTTATGGTTGAGAGATGAAAGAAACGTGCATGTTTATCCCTTGAATTGGAGCCAATTAACTCTTGACTCTTAAAACCAAATAATCTCTTCTTGTTGTAATACTTTGTTATATCCTACCATCAATTATTTCTCCAAATCTTTTTAATATTTACCTTGCTTGGCTCATGCATAATGCTCTAAAAATTCTTTGTATTCTTTTTTATATTTTTTCGCTTTTTGAGCACATTGAAAATTGTTCAAGGACCATTATTTTGGAGTAATGATCCCAAGTCAAAATGTCCTTCAAGTTTTGATTCGGCCAATAAGTCATGTATTGCTACTTTGTAAAATGTAGATCTAAATTGATAATTGTTGTATCAATCTCATTCAAATTAAATTCGAAAATTCTCCATATCGTTTCTTGAGCTGACACTCAATCTAACATCTTGAAATTTTTAATCTAATCTTCAAAATTTTGTTTACCATTGTACGCAATATAAATTCTCATTTTGTCATGTCCTTTATAAATATATTTGTAAAGATATTTTACAGTTGTCCTTAATTTTGGTATGCGTGGGTATATACATTAAAATTAAGTATTTCTTCTTTTTCTAACTATTCTTTATCTCTTTTTTATATTATCTTTATCACTTGATCTTGCATTCCATTTTCTTATTTGCATTTCTCCAATAAGTATTATTTCAAATTTATGTTAATATTTTTTATAATTAATTTTATGTATGTAGTAGAAATAATTAAAAGAGTATATTTATATAAAAATTTAAGGAATGTTTAATCGAATACTATAAAAATTAGATTATATCTTATTTTTTTATGCACACACACTGAGTCTCTTTAGAATTATTAATTTAAAGTAACTTTAAACTAACGACCTGACATTCTAAATTGTGGTATATTAAGTCGTAAGAAACAAAAAATGTTATTTGTACTTTTACGTATTTAATTTATATTTTATTATATAAACTAAAGGAAGATTATATGGTTAGTTAGATTTAGATAATTATAATTATATTACTATATTAGTATTAGTTAATTAAAAAAATATTATATTAACTAATTTATTGAAGAATATTTTATATAAATTATTCAATTATATTATTTTGTTAATTAGATAAGTTTATAGAATTATAATATGATATTAATTTAAGAAAGGTTATAAATTCAAATAATTAAAATTGTGGACTTATATAGTTAGACTTACATTAAGATTGATTTATTGAAAGTTATCTTATATAACTTGTTCAATTTAAATAATATTTTATTTTACATAATTATAAAAATTTATTAAATTTTATGAAATGAATCAATTTGTTGTTTTTTGATTCGTTTTTAGATATATCTTATTATAACATTTTAAATTATAGACCTTAAAATTAAAAAATAGACAACTTATATCATAAAATTTGAATACAATTAATTGATATATTAATATTAAAACAATCCTTATTGAACTATATATCTTTTTTTGGGTAAGTTGGAGAAATTTTACTTCTACTAAGAGTCCTATTTTAAGAGGATAAGTACTTTTTAAATATAGTTAAATTAATAATTTATAACATTTATTTACATTATTATCCTTAACTAATAGTTATTGGCATAATTATTGTGAGGATATTTTAGGCGATTCATATTTTGTAAGAAATCAAAAACCCAACTCGTGCTTTTATAAGATATATATAGAAGATATGTAATTTAAGAATTTACCTAAAAATATGATAGTATTCTTTTGTTCGATTGTAGTGCAAGTGTCGATAGAAAACCGTGTTGATAGAAAAACAAAATGTCTTTTGGTATAGGATGTTCGATTGAACCAAATACTCAAATCTCGTGTTGATAGAAAAACAAAATTTTCTGTTATAAATTTTAAGTATTAGGTTAGTATTTATAGATATTAAAAGAGATTTATTAAAATCTGATTAGAATTAGAATTATTAGTGGAACCCTAATTCCAAATTCTCTCTCTCTCTCTGTGAAAGAAGACCCAGCAACGCACGCAAGAGATCGCAACATCGATCCGGCGGTGAAGAACACAGTTTCACCGCCGGATCGGCCCAAATCTATTTCACCTTCTTAGATTTGTTCGTTGAAATCCGCTCAGATTTGCTGCCACTCTCGTGGATTTATCGTAAGTTTCATTGGTATTCTTCCAAATCCATTGGCGTCCTCCCAGATCTAACGGATTTCTCTGGTTTACAGCCGTTTTCCATATCTGTTTTTTCTTTTCGTTATGTTTTATTTCGTTTCTTCCCTATGGAAGCTTTATCTCTTCCGTATGGAAGTTTTGTCCCTTCCGTATGGAATTTTAGTTTTATCTTTTTCTGTGTTTTTTCCATGCAACTTTCTGGCCGAGTTCTCTGCTGTAGGCCAATCTATTTGTTCTCAATCCGAAGGAAAAGCGGTTGCGGATCGTCAGCCCGATCAGATCGAGATCCACTTGAAAGGAACAATCGTCAAAGAGTTCTTTTCTTTTATTAATTGTGATGCTAATATAATAGCTCACAAATCTGTTGAAATTGCGGCTTCGGCCTGCGTTAATTTTTCTACTGTTGCTTCTTGTATTTTTTTCGTTGTTTCTCATGATTTGCTATAATATTCCCCTTTGAGGGTTTTGATTGTCGAAAAAAAAAAAGGAATTAGAATTATTAGTAGTCTAGACACGTTGAGTAGGATTAGGCTATAGTGTTTTATAATTTTTGGAAACCTTATCCAATTATATTTCTAATATACATAAATTTCATTATAATTAGAAGAATTAGGCATAATTACAATTGAATATGTAATATGAGTAAAAAATCACACAAGAATTAGAAAATCCCTAGTGGACTATAACATCGAAAAAAAATATTAGGAAATTAAATGCTCTTTTTTTTTAAGCAAATGAAACTGAAATTGAGAAGAAAACCTTTCATGCACGATGCAATTAAAAATCTAATTTCTTTAGAATTAATGGTAATTGAAGAGTTATCAAAGGAATAGCTATTTCCATCTAAATGCTGACAGAAGAAGTAAGGTTGCAACGAATTAACACTGGGGGACTAAAGTATATTAATATATCTTTTAATATATTTAATTTAACAATTTATAACATGTATTTACATAATTGGCCCTAATTAATAATTAGTAATATAATTATTATGAGGATATTTTAGACGATCAACATCTTATATAATTCTCTTTTCGGAAGAGTCCTATTGAAATAAATACTTTTCAATGTATTTAATTTAATAATTTAAAACATGTATTTATATAATTGTCCCTAACTAATAATTATTAATAGAACTATTAAGAGGGTATTTTAGGCAATGAACATTTTGTAAGAAACTTATGTGCTTTTATAATATAGATAGATAGATAGATTATTGAATATATCGAGGATACTCTTATTTTATATGTAATTATAAATTAGTACGATATGGTTGGACCAAAAAAAAAAAAAAAAAAAAATTAGTACGATGAAAGTATAGAATATCTATTCATGGTAAAATCATCACTTATATTTCCTATTTATAATTATGGTATGCACATAATCTCTTATAAATCATAGTAGATACTATATATTTAATTGGGTAAATTTTAGAAATTCCCCTTCGCAACTTTCGCACTTTGAACCCTAATCTTTAAATTTGTGCGAGTTCCCCCTTAACCTTTGTAAAATTCAATACTTAACCCCCTTTCAAATGGGATCTTGTAGAATATTCCGTTCAATTTTATTAACAAAATTTTGATATGATTTCTAAGAGCAAATTTATACAAATAAGATATCAAATGTGTTGATATTATAAATCAAATCGAAACTCTAAAATTAAAAAAAAAAAATCGAAACTCTCAATACAAGGAACACAACGTTAGCATTGAAATCAAAATCTGACAACCAATAAAGGAGGAATTACCAGTCAAAGATGGGGCACGGGGGTGGAGCTTTGTAGACGAATTATGGAGGCTTCTGACGGTCAATAAGGTCGAATGGGATATGAACTTTATTTGACTTGGAGAGAGGAACACGATGGTGGGGATCTTAACGTTTGAGCCGTCGTGACGAAGGAGAAATTGATGGTCAAAGTTTATTTTGTGTTGGTTCGAACGGAATATTTCGAGAATATTCCGTTGGAAATATCCAAAGAGGAGAAAGTGATACATTTCAAAAAGGTAACTCGCACAAATTTAGATATTAGGGAGCAAAGTGCGAAAGATCCCAAAGGAGAGGGGTGTTTTTGAAATTTACCCTATTTAATCTATACTATTTATTAAGCGAGAGACCCAAGTTTGGTCTCTTGGACTCTAAAAATAATTTATTTTTTATTTTATTTAATGATTGATTTTATTCGTCTTTATATCTTCCACGTTTTCTTAATTTCTCTTTTCTGTCTCATCACTTCTTTTCTTTAATTTCTCTATCTCCCTTTTTTTTTTTTTTTTCTCATCAGTTGCATTCCTTTTTTTATTATTATAATTTTTATCACTTTTCACTTATATTTTAAATTTTGATAATTACTAATATGATATTATTTTATGCTACTTATTTATTTTTTATTGTAAATTAGTGATTATATTAAAAATAACTATAGAGTATATATTTAATAATTTTTTTAAATTTTAATATATTTATATAATAATTATTTTTTATTTGCACATACATCGAATGTGCAAAATTACTAGTTTCTAATGATTAATAAAGAAGTATATATGTAAACAAAAAAAAAAACCATATATAAAGTTCTTCGAAAACCGAATCAGCTAAACATTCTTCAATTTAGTTTTCGGTTTAACTTTTTTTAAAAGTTTGATTATTCGTTTTCTTCAATTTAATTGTCGGGTAAAATCGAACAGAATCAAAAACTGATTTGTTCGGTTAAAAAAAATATATTATTTCTATTTTCTAGTAATCTAGTTTGAGGATTGAGTCTCTAATTCGGCGGATTTCGTACGACTCTGCTGAAATCCTTACAACTTTACGAGTCAAGTTCATATGAGTTACTTCAGCAAAAGTCATACATGATGCTCTGAAACCATTAAGATTAGCTCAAAAATACCGTGCAATAGACGAACCCAATTAGATAAGAAATAGCCCAAGTAAAACTATTTGTTAGAGATAAAGGAGTGAATATTAATTTTAATCTCATTCATAGTTAATTTTCAACATCTTGATTAATAGATATTCAGACAGACGAAACTCTTTCTCTTGTCTCTTTAGTCAAATTCATTTAGCCTTGAATCAGAGATTAATTCTTGCAACTATTGCTATTAATGTCCAACTTAAAGTAGGTATAAAAAAGAATCATCTCATTCAGATAAACTACACTAAGGAAGGTTCACTTTAATCATAAAAATAGAACAATAAATGCAGTTGAGCTTATTTTGTACCGATTAATAGGATAAACAACCGCATACAATTCTTGCCTGCTCCTTTCAGACTCTTTATATACAACTGCAAATCAGCATCACAGGCCAATAAGATGGGATCATTATCTTCATCCACATACTTTAGTTCAAAACTTCCCATCTCCAAATTTAATTTGGTGGCCACTTCTTTGGCTAGTTTGTCCATTCCCGATGAGGGACATAACTGAAATTTCACAATGTCATCTTCGTATTTTGCCTTTATTATCACCAGATCATCAGTCTCTGGTAAAAGGGTGAGATCTTGATTGCTTTCTATATTAGTTGGTGGCAAGTTTTTGTGGAGTGGAGGGCAGAGGCTGCTGGTAGACGGCTGTGAGCTCTCCTCATGAGAATCTACATTATCATATTCATTTGCATTTCTGGTCATGTAGAGAGATGGATTCTTTCTGTGCTTTTTGTTAGATGGCCATCTATTGATGCCTTGGAATCTACATGCACGCTTAAATGTCGATATGCTAACTGCACCACAATACGTATTTTATCATTCTTGTTAATAGAGAAATCAATATTGGTTATATTTTTTAATTGTTCCGCTCACCAGAAAGGTTCTTCGCAGCATCTTTCCGGTTCTTACCAAATTGTCCCTTGAGATCCTCTTGTGTAATACGTAGACCAGTTCTCACCTTTCTGTTCCCTATTCTCCTTGATGTCTCCTCCTCCTTCTCCAAATGGGCAACTGGAGTATTGCATTGGTTCCCCTCGGCAACAGCACGTCTAACAACATGATCCATTTCATTTATTTGCTGATCATTGGATTGTTGATGCTTCTGACGTTGGCCATATTGTACTATTTGAAATTTAACAGGGAACATATTCAGCTGCCCAAATTGATGCAAAGAAGGTCGGTTCACTTCATGAGAGAATTCAATAATATCAACCACTAATTCGTCTCCTTTTTTTTTCCGTGCCAACCTTAAAACTTTTAAGTTGCTGCTTGAGTATTGGTAGTAAAAAGTACAAAAACGACCAAAGATAGTCATAGTTTTCAGGTCCTTGGTTGAGAAAGAAGTTTAGAACAAAAGGGAGATCCTCGGTGCGTGAACTCAGCAAACAACTTGAAAAGCAAACATCTAACCTTTTCTGTTGTGCATGGTGTGGCCTTGACTGCTCGATTATGCTAAACTGGCATGAATTATTACAATAGCAACACTTATTTTCAGATGACAATACCATTCCAACAATCCCTTTACCAATTTCTACGACATCAAACAGAACTTCCCCTTTTGAATACAAGCACGCCACCCGTTGCATGCACCCAAGTCTATTGCTGGTTATAGCACAGTTGTCGGTAAGGAGTCTGGGGACCCAAACTTCTGCTGCACACAGCTGTGGAATCTTCTTGGTTATTTGAAGGGCCTCTTCAAGTTCAGTGAGAGACAGAACAAAGACACCTTGGAATGTTGGTTTGTAGTTGATATGAGTCGATGTAAGACGTGTTGACTGCAGGAACTTTAACATAATTTGATGACAGATCATTTCAATGGCTGATCAATCTTGTTTGTCAAATGGAGTTGCTTCTCAGTTTTTACAAGTAGGACATTCTTTTTCATTTTCCATCAGACATCATTTAGACATGAAGTGCAATGTTATCCATAATTGATTGTAAACTGCTTACTACTTTATAATACTTGGACAAATTTTTAATGCATCAACTTGCTATTGTGGTGAGTTAGACTAATCATATATTACTTAACACTGTCAATTGTCACAAATCAACATATGGGAGGGAGGAGGGGGAAGAGAGACAGAGAGGATACTTGTACTGCTTTTTGTACGCATTTGAAGGTATCTTCAGTACTTACATGAATTCCTATGATCTCTAGTACCCCAAAACATTTTTGTTGGCGACCAAAAATAGGGAAAGCAATATAGCTTGTAAGATTGCAAAAGACAGCATTATTTTTAAGTGGAAACTCTGTGGAAGAGTAGAGCCGTAAGTCATGGGTCATTTCAGGGTGCCCATTTCTGAAGACACGTCCAATGGGACCAAGTTCCTCTCCTTTCACACTTTCATCCACAAAATATTTATGTTTCAAACACTGATTCCTGAAATAGGCTAGACCTTTATGAAGAGCAGAAAGAGCAAAAGTTTGGCCTGAAGTTGATAAATAACACGTATCATCATTCATTTTGGGTGCCCAAAATTGTAATAGACCAAAGGATGTAAGCTCCATTTGGGCATCAACGTTTCCAGTAAATTTTTAATCTTGTCTTGGCTTGAATTTTGCAGAAATGATGAACACCAGAAGAGCCATGTGCTCATACTTTTTTTGCGAGAATTGAAGCACGAATAGTGGTCATCCATTTGCAAGTATTTTCGGAATTCCAGCTCGGATGGATACATCCCCCAACCCCTGTTCATCTTCGTTAAGATGTTTGGTTCTTTTGAATCTTGGTGCTTCCCTTCTTCCAGAATTCCAGACGTACTATGAGGGACTAATTTGATGGAATTAGAAAGCATATCTTTATGCACTTCATGAATCATATCTGATGATATAACCTTCAAACTCTTGAGAGTCGTCTCCATTACCCCAATTAGCAAGCGACAAAGGGACACACCACATGGATCTTGCCTACTGTTTGGCTGAAGAAAAAGCTCGAGATAATATAGATAGTTGTTGTTGTACACACTCTCAAGACAAATTGCAAAGCAGAAGGACAACCTAGCTTTTTGTGCATAATGTGCCAGGGGGTTCTCAGATTGAGTGAAATCACATATGTTTCGGCAAAAGCTGGACTTGATATTTGAGGACATCACGGCTTTACTTAGTATTCCTCTTTGTACTTGTAGACGGTGGTATTCACTGGCATGACTATAACCATGGGTGCAAGCATCGGGAGTATCAGTCCACATATCAACTTTATTATCAGCAAATTTTGTAGAATCAAGAAGTTCCATGCAGCAGAAACCAGTGCTAGTATGATTACATTGCTTGCAAGGGATCCAGACTTGTGCCATGTGTAGTTGGGGTACCATCTCCCTTGCGACATGAAGCATTTTCCTTATTTCATCTTTATATCCCGGAGGTTGAGTCAGCTAAATATTGACAGATAATTATCAAACAGTTGATTGTGGTAATAAACTATATATGAACTTTAATCATATGTTTCATGTATGTTTTGTGGGGTAATTCTAATCTGAAATTGATTCTTCCAAATCAGTGTATTAAGGGAACGAGTGTTTAGCATTTGTCATGTGATTGAACGAAAATTTAGAAAAAGTGACGAATCAAATAGAGTTATTTACACCATACCCCCTGTGTTAGGTGAAATGGGAAAAAAAAACCCTATGTTACAAATATGGTCACAGAAAACCCTGTGTTTTCAAAAATTTTCCTTGGAAACCTTGTGTTACAAAAATTAACACAAAAAACCCTGTGTTTTTCAAAATATTTGATGGAAAACCCTGATCTTAGGGTTCGCATGCAAATATTTTGAAAAACACAGGGTTTTTTGTGTTAATTTTTGTAACACAGGGTTTCCAAGGAAAATTTTTGAAGACACAGGGTTTTCTGTGACCATATTTGTAACATAGGGTTTTTTTTGCCCATTTCACCTAACACAGGGGTGAAATATGTAAATAACTCGAATCAAATAACAGGTGTAATATACTTGCCACCTAACTTAGTTTGATTAAGTCAGATTTGGGTTACAATTTTCCATGTTTTCTATGTGATGTCCAAAACACTTCAAGTTTACTTTTAGACATAGTATATAGGGTGAATTATAGTGATATACCCTTCCAGAGGTTTAGTATAATTACACAAACTTCCCTCAACTTTGAGAAATTACAAAATTTCCTTGTCAATGAACTTAGATATCATTTGAATCCGTCAAGTTTAATGGTTTTATCTCTAGCTTACTATGAATATCCTATTTTTGCCGCTGGTACTTATTGATCTATATACTATACTAGCATGTGTTAAGCCAAATCATAGAATGTATGAAGGGAAGTTATTGTAATTTTTCAAACCTTAAGGAAAGTTCAACCAGCTACTTTACTATGGAATTAATATTACCGTTCTCACGTGGGTGGACCTCAACTCTGCTGTCTGCATGTAAATATCCAGGTACATATATGCTTAGTATGTAATTTCTAAAAAAATAAAAAAAGTTGAAAATTGAACAGTAAAATGAAAAGGGGTAATTGCGTATAATATCCTAAGATTCAGCTCTAAATAAGAGAATTATCCTCAAACCTTTCGTAATTATAAAAAACACCCTGAAATTTATACAATATTGGTAACATGTTACTGTTCCCATCAGTGAAATTGACAAAAAAAATTGACATCAACATAATATAGTATCGAATATATTTGAAAGTTGCAACTAGCTCTTAAATTTTTCATTCATTTCTAGTGATTTGAATATAGCAAAAATCTAACGGTATTTTTCATAATTAAGCAAGTTTGGAGGGTAACTTTCTTTATTTAAAACTAATTATTGGTAATATAATTATCCAAAGGAAAAACATAAAAACCAAAAACAGAACAAACAGAAAGATGCATGAAGAAATCAACCTCTAATGCTATTTCCACCAGTTCAAAAACCAGTAGCATTGGTGCACGAAAAAACATCAAGAGCTCCAGCACGCCGTAACATTCCTTGGTAAGCAAATCAAATACAGGAACAACCAGATAGCCTCTGGCACCGCAACGTGCAGCATAATCCCTGGTTGGAAGTTCTTTGGTGGAGTAGTAGAGCCTCAAATCAGGGCTGGATTCAGGGTACCCGTTTAAGTATACGCGTCCCACAGCTCCAAGATGCTCTTCTTTCGCACCTTCGACCTTAATCATACGTCGATCATGATCCATAAAAAGCTTCCTGTACCAACACAGCCCTTTACGGAGACCACCGACAGCGAAGGGCTGATCTGAAGTCGTCAGGTAGCAATGATTTCGTACCACTACGGGTGCCCAAAACTGTATTAGAGAGGTCTCCGGTATGCCCCTGCTCACCAACGTCTTGATCTTGTTTTGGATTATTGGTGATTTCTGGTAAGCCTCCGGCGACCAGAACACCCATTTCTCTCCAGTTAAATTCTCCGACGACAAAGGATGATCATGATCAGCAGCCAAGTAATTTGTAAATTCAGAGACATTAACGAACTCTTCACGGTTTCCCGCCAAAACCAGCACCGTTGACAAGTCATGTTCCTCAACCATTGTATCACTTTCTAGATCTCCCGAGTCCCGCGGCTGGACGTGTTTACAGGTCAGCTTACCTGGCAAAAGGTGTAAAGGAATCTCAGACCGTGGACTTCTTCTGTGATTTTCACTAAGATATTTTTCTGGGCCAGCATTCGCCGTCAGTGATTACGACAAGTTTAGCTTGACAAATTGAATGCATCGAAATGATAAAATGAAAAACTATTATTAAGATCGTAAGAAATTTTAGAGTCTATTAAAATAATAGTTTTGGTAAAACATGATTGGGGAGATTAGAAGGTCTTAGAATTAATAAATTTGAGGGCAAATTGCACTTCACCCCCTAAGAATATTTTTGAACTTTCCCCTTCCAAAAGAGAAAAAAGAGACTGTCACCCCCTTAAATATAATATTTTCAACACTTTACCTCAATTTTGTATAGATTGATAATACTGTATAATCTATATATATATAATTTAGAACCCTTGAGGCTATCCACGTAAGTATACATATGGATAGTCTCAAAAAACTTTAATTACCTCAATAGATTTTATATTTAATATTTTTCAAAATTATGTTACTTAGAAAAGTTTAAATTTAAAATACGTCAATTCTGTTTTTTATAACAAATTACTTTTATCCAAAAGAATTAAGAGTTTTAAAAAATTTTCAAATTCAGTTACTTATAAAAGTTTAAATTTAAATTACAACAAATTCTGTTTTCTATAACAAATCACTTTTATCCAAAAGAATTAAGGGTTTTTAATATTTTTCAAATTCTATTACTTAGAAAAGTTTAAATTTAAAATAAGCAAATTCTTTTTCTATAGCAAATCACATTTATTCAAAAGAATTAAGGATTTTTAATATTTTTAAATTTTGTTACTTAAAAAAGTTTAAATTTAATATAGGTGTACCAAAAATTCTGTATTCTATAAGGAATCATCTTTATTCAAAAGAATTAAGGGTGTTTGTATAGATATTGTCGTTACTGACTCTAATTCAAATTATTTAATTTATCTAAAATATATATCTATTCTTTTAGATGAGTTTGCTACGAAAAATATTCAAATTTCAAATTTTAGTAACATTACACACCATAAAGAATTAGTATTTAAAGTTTAATCATACCCCATTCTCAACTATTTTTCTCCTCTATGATTTTTTTTTTTTTTTTTTTCCAGATCATTCTTCATCAAGTAAGTGTTATTCTAATCATATATGATTTTTTTTTTCTCTCATACAGGATCATTCATATAAGCTTTATTCTAATCAAGTTTTATTTATGATCATTCTTCATTGAGGTAAGTTTTATTCTAATCAATAGTTTTTTTTCTGGTTCTAATTGAAAATTTATTTTCTGAGCTCTTCTCATATCTATATATAAATTTTCTTTTTCATGCAGGATTATTTTTAGGAAAGTTTTTTTTCATATCCATATAAGAACTTTTTTTTCATGTAGATCATTTTTCTTTAAGGTAAATTTGAATGGATATTGTACTAACCATTTCAAATTCAAATCACTCAAATTTATCCAAATATATTGTACTCAATTTATTTGTTGGTAAGTTTTATTCTAATCATATATGTTTTCCTTCTTATTCTAATCGGTGTTTTTTAGATTCTAATACAAAACTTATTTTCTTACCTCTTTTTAGATCCATATATAAATTCTCTTTTTTAATCAATGTAATGATCATTTCTTTTTTAAGCTAAGTATCCACACGTGAATAATCTCAAAACAAATTTAATTACTTCAATAGATTTTATATTTAATATTTTTCAAATTCTGTTACTTAGAAAAGTTTTCTATAACAAATTACTTTTATCCAGGATTTTTAATATTTTTCAAATTATGTTACTTATAAAATTTAAATTTAAAATACAATAAATTTTGTTTCCCATAACAAATCACTTTTATCCCAAAAAATTAAGGGTTTTTAATATTTTTGAAATTCTGCTACTTAGAAAATACGCAAATTCTCTTTTTTATAAAAAATCACTTTTATCCAAAGGAATTAAGGGTTTTTAATATTTTTTAAATTCTGCTACTTAGAAAAGTTTAAATTTAAAATACGTATATAACAAATCACCTTTATCCAAAAGAATTTAAGTACAATTGAAATAATATAAACATCATTAATTGATCTTTATCTCACAAAATAAATATACTTTTGATTTTAAATATAAATTTTATTTTTTATCTATATATATAATTTACACTAATTTTAGTTTTACTATCTAACTTTAGTAGTATTTCTTTTATAAATTAATATTTTTACATGTTATTTAAATACTTTAAATAATTTTTTTTATATTAATAAAATTTTGATCATAGCTATTATCTTAATAATATATTTTAATTAATTTTTCATTATATTTTTACAAAAATTTGATCCGTGCCTTGGCACGAGTTTGTAACTAGTTTTATAATATTTTATAATATTTTGAGTTAGTACTTTAACCATTGGGGTTCACAAGTGGTAGTTGCTACTTACTAGAGCTCTATACTACGAATACGATGACCTTGAAACTGTAGTTTGATTCTTGACTTCTAGCGAATGAGGGACTTTTCAATAAAAACACAAAACCATGTGATTGACTTCTTTGTTTCTGTCTTTGTGAACCCAACCCAATCTGAATCACTTAATGATTTTAGTGCATACTCATTTTTGGAATCCTTGACCAGGAGGGAGCATCTTAATATACTTCGCGGCTCGTATTGCTGCTCTGATGAGTCTGATTTCAGAAGAATGAACACGTGAAGAAGGGGAAGAACAAGAAATTCGTCTATTCCATGTGAAATGTTGAATTGAATCTTACACACCAGAGTCAAGCATTTATTTGTCAATTTAAATAGAAACAGGGAGGCTTGATCGGTCCTGGAGATAAAATATCTAACTACTTTCACACTAATAAACTGACTTATACTAGATAAACAAATATCTAATGTAGGGCGGCAATAGCTATCTATCAAAGTCGAACTTATAGTAGTCGTAAAAAAGAATCATCCCATCCCTGTCAAGATAAACTGAATCAACAACAATAAGGAAGGGAGATTCGCTTTAATCATAAACATAACTATACTCGAACAAACAACCGCATACAATTCTTGCCCGTTGCTTTTATACTCTTTACATAGAACTGGAAATCAGCATCACAGGTCAATAAGATGGGATAATTGTCTTATCCACATACCTAAGTTTAAGGAATTCCCATCTCCAAATTTAGCCTGGTGGCCACTTCTTTGACGAGTTTTCCATACCCGATGAGGTACCTAACTGAAATTTTACAATGTCATCTTCATATTTTGCCTTTATGATCAACAGATGATCATCCGTCTCTGGTACAATATTGAGTTCTTGATTTCTTCCAGTATTAGTTGGTTGCACATTTTGGTGGAGTGAACGGCGGGGGAAGCTGCTGGACGACTCTGTTGAATACTAGAGAAGACATTGTAATTGGGAATTTTCTCTTTTATTGAATGTAATTACTCTACCGAAATACATACAAAGGGATACAATGTATAACACAAGAGTCCATCTATACTAGGTAAGTGAATAATACGATATGTACAAATCCCTAAATTATAGCTTTCCTAACACTCCCCCTCAAGTCGAGTATCGGGTCAATTATGCTCCACTTGCTTAGAACTTCGCTAAAGATCCTCCCATTTACCGCCTTCGTTAAGATATTTGCTAACTGATCCTCTGACTGGACAAACGGAATGTCAATAATGTGCTCCTCCAACTTTTCCTTGATGAAATGTCTATCCACCTCCACATGTTTGGTCCGATCATGTTGTACCGGATTCTCTGATATGCTAATAGCAGCCCGATTATCGCATCTCAATTTACTCGCTCTTTCTATTGGAAAACCAATTTCCGTGAGTAACTTTCTTAGCCACAAGACCTCGGTTATTCCTGGTGCAATACTCCGAAATCCGCCTCTGCACTTGAAAGCGCTACCACTTTCTGTTTCTTACTCCTCCAAGTCACCAAATTACCTCCAACTAACGTGAAATACCCAGAAGTAAAGCACCTATCCACAGGATTTCCGGCCCAATCTGCGTCTGTATAGGCCTCGATGTTGAGATGCCCATGTTTCCCAAACAAAACTCCTCTCTCCGGATGCCCCTTCAGATATCGACAAACTCGCAAGGCTGCATCCATATGTTCTTTTTGAGGTCGATGCATAAATTGACTAAGAACCCCTACAGCATAGGCTATATCCGGCCGGGTGTGAGAAAGATAAATCAACTTTCCCACTAACCGTTGATGCTGGCCTTTATTAGCTTCTTCTTCCCCATCTACTATTCTTAGTCCATGATTAACAACTATTGGAGTGTCAGCTGGCTTGCACTCTAGAAGCCCAACCTCCGCAAGAAGATCCAGAACAAACTTTCGCTGAGAGATAAAAATGCCATGTGTCGACCTCAGCACCTCTATCCCTAAGAAATACTTAAGCTCCACTAGGTCCTTCATCTCGAACTCCCGGAACAGGTTCTCCTGAAGTTGAGATATCTCCTCTGAGTCATTACCAGTGATGATCATGTCATCTACGTAAATAATGAGGCACGTCACCTTGCTTTCTTTCCTTTTCAGAAACAAAGTGTGGTCTGAGTTACTCTGATGATACCCGTACCTTCTCATAGCAACGGTGAACCTTCCAAACCAGGCCCGGGGCGACTGCTTCAAACCATATAGTGCCATATAGTGCCTTCCTGTTAAGTCGTTAATTCTTGCTCCATTGAGGTTTATTTTGTGTAATTTTTGCCCAAATTTGATAGCTTATGTAGAATTTCATGCTCTTTGTAGGTGTTTTTAACAAAAGACGAGTTAAAGGGACGAAATGGAGCAATACGACCAAAATCCGAGCTTACAAAGGAACATCTCGAGAACTTTAAATTTTTGCTGCCTAATTTTGGAAATCCACCCTCGCGGAATTTGTTAGTACAAATTTTCCACCCTCGCGGAAACGTTACAGAAGATCGATGGTTTCTGCAAGAAATCCACCCCCGTGGATTTTGTAGTAGAAAAAATCCGCGATCGCGGATTTCCTTTAAAGTTGCCAGTGCGTTTTTAGAAATCCACCCCCGTGGATTTCTTTGCCCATGAAAATCCACCCCCGTGGATTTTCTCCAGAAATGCGTTTTTCCTAGTTTATAACCTATTTTTCGAGGGCATTTGGGGAGAGCCGATTTTTAACCTAGTTTTGGAGGAGGAAACAGCTGATTGGAGTCTTGGGAACACCACTTCTCCTTTCTTGGAAGAAATGAAGATCCATTGAAGTTTTAGTTTGTTTTTACTTTCATTTAATGCTTTCTTAGTTAGTTTAATGCTAGTTTACTTTCCCAATTTAGTTGTTTATGGATTAAACTCTTTTATGAACCTATTGTCCATGAATATTTGAATTAAACCCTTTTTAATGAATATGAGTTTATTTAAGTCTTACTTCTTTTGTTCTTTGAGTATTATGACTATGAGTGGCTAGATCTTTAGGCAAAGGGGGGTGATGAATTATGTAGGGTAAGTGTTTGATGAAATGCCTAGGTGGGGTTATTGCTCTTATGCTTGTGAAATTGAGTTAATTGCATGATTAAGCTTGATCACCTTGATTATGACTTGAGATTTGCATGCTAATCGAGAGGTTGTATGTGAATTGGAAGAGGTTTCACAACACTTAAGTTTAGGTATAAAGACATTTAGCCTATTCTTGAGCAATCGAGTAATAGAGTAACCGGGCCAAGCCGCTAGTTATTTTGTTGCACTAGTCTTGTTTGTTTGATCTAATTAATGAGCTAATGACCACGAAAGTAGGCTTTAGACTTTGATTAGGTACACGCACGTGACTTCGAGAGGAGCTTGTGTATGCTTTAGTGATTAGGATTGTGAGAAGCATGAACCCACCGAAGCACTATTTGAACGCGAGCCTTGCATGATCATTACTTACCCTTGCCACTTGTTTTAATTGGTTATTTGCTACTTTACTCGTTTCCTTGCTATTTCTCTTTTGATCAATCATAGTTAACTTTAAATTCCTTATTTAGATAACTTAATCTGAAACTCGATTTGGTTTATAGATTGGTGAATGCATTAGGTAATTGATTGATTTACTCCTCCTCGTGGAATCGACCCCTTGTGTACTACAATTAGATGACTTGCACTTGGGTTAATTAAATAATTTTACCACAAATTCAACCATTCAATATGTCTTGAGATTCCTTTCCGATTTGACACCTTCCCAGGCCTTGTTCTGCCCGGATGAGGTTTAACGAAGATCGGACGGCCTCATAAGCCGGAATCAATTGCATTTTGGGTGTAGAGTTAGTGGCTAACAAGTTTTTGGCGCCGTTGCCGGGGAGGCGTTTAAATCACCCTTACCGATTGTTAGTAACTAGTGAATTAGACCTTTATTTTTATTTGATTTTGATGCTTGTTTGTCTCTTGTAGGTTCTTGTGCATGAGAAGAGCTAAAAGTTGGGAGAATTTGAAACATTATCCGGACATCGAAAAGAAACTTCGTGCATTAAGGAAGGAAAGGAGACAAGAGGCATCAACCCCGATTCAAATGGAAGATTTTAATGCAAATGATGCCCTTAATGGGGCAAATAGAGGGCAAAGACCACCACCACAACCACAACAACCACCCCTTAACCCACCACCACAACCACCTCAAAGACAAATTCGGGAGTATGCCATGCCTAGCATGGAGCATATTCAACAAAATATGGGAAGACCGGGAGTTGGTGCAAATCATTTCGAAATCAAGCCGGCCTACATCTCACTTCTACAACAAAATCAATTCAACGGATTTGCTACGGAGGACCCTATATCACACGTTAATTGGTTTGTGGAGGTGTGTGATACGTTCAAACTCAACAATGTGCCCGAAGACGCCATAAGAATTCGCTTATTTCCTTTCTCTCTAAGGGATAGGGCGAAGGCTTGGCATAGTGCTCTTCCGTATGAGACTAAGGGATCATGGTCTTTATTGTCCCAAGCCTTTTTGGATAAGTTTTTCCCGCACGCTAAAACGGTTAAGCTCCGGAATGAAATCACTTCATTTAGGCAATATGAAGGAGAAACCTTATACGAAGCGTGGGAACGGTTTAAGGAAATACAAAGAAAGTGCCCTCACCATGGATGCGAAAATTAGAAGCTAGTCCAATCATTCTATGGAGGAATCTCCCAAGCTTTGAAGGTCATGATTGACTCCGCCGCGGGGGGCGCTATAATGACCATGTACGAAACCGATGCTATACAATTGTTGGAAAGGATGGCGGCTAACAATTCTTGGGCAAATGAAAGGGCCACCACACCAATCCCAAGGCCTTCAAGCTCAACACCCGGCATGTTACAAGTTAGCGAATATACCGCCATGCAAGCTAAACTTGAGGCTTTAGAGAAGCAAGTGGAACAATTTAAGGTTAATTCCGTGTCAAATCAATCCCCTCCTATGCAACAATCCACTTGTGAGATGTGTAGTGGGCCACACAACTATGATTCATGCCCTTATGCTTCTCAAGAAAATCCATCAAACCCACCTTCATGTCCCGAACAAGTAAATGCTTTAAACCAACAAAGACCACAATACAACCCTCATTCCAACACATACAATCCCGGACTGCGCAACCACCCTAACTTTTCGTGGTCCAATCCCAACAACGCACAAAATGCTCCAAGACCACCACCACCACCTAGAAACCCCGGAAATTTCCAACAACCTCCTCCTTTCCCTCCACAACAAACCCATTACCAAACTCCCCAAACTCAATATCAACCACACCCTCCACAACAACCCCAAAAGCAAGGATGGGAAGCCGCATTTGAGAAGTTTCTTAATGTTTCCTCGGACCGTTTCAAGAGCTTGGAAACTCAAGTAGACCAAGTGGTCACACAAAACCGGAACATTGAGATCCAAATCGGGCAACTTGCAAATGCCATCAATTCTAGACCTCAAGGAACGCTCCCTAGCAAGACGGATACAAATCCAAGGGAGCATTGCAAGGCTATTACTCTTCGAAGTGGGAAGGTTTATGATGAGCCACCTTTGCCTACACGGTATGAGACCGGTTCGAGTGGTGTGAATCAACAAAAGAAATTGGCGGATGGGAATATTGACAAGGGCAAAGCAAAGATTGATGAAATGGAAGAATCGGAGAAAAAGAAGGGGAATGAGGAAAGAGAACAAGACGAGATTATTGAAGTGGAAAAGTCAAAGATGGATGAACATTGTAACAAAGAACAAGAGCCCCCTTTGAAGCCAAAAGTTTACATCCCACCTAAACCGTATGTTCCACCGGTACCATTCCCTCAAAGGCTTCAATCACAAGTGAAGGAGAAGCAATTCGAAAAGTTCCTTACTATGCTCAAACAACTTCATATCAACATACCATTTGCCGAGGCATTAGCTCAAATGCCATCCTATTTGAAGTTCTTGAAGGAGCTAGTATCTAACAAGAAGAAGTTGGAGAATTTTGCTACTATTGCACTCACCGAGGAGTGTAGTGCCATCATTCAAAGAAAGCTTCCACCAAAACTCAAGGATCCCGGGAGTTTTTCTATCCCTCTCACCATTGGTCCTTTACATTTTGATAATGCCTTATGTGATTTGGGAGCGAGTGTAAGTCTAATTTCTTTATCTACTTGTAGGAAATTGGGCTTGAAGGAGCTTAGGCCAACCAACATGACGCTTCAACTCGCGGATCGGTCGTTAAAGTATCCAATGGGAGTTCTTGATGATGTGCTAGTCAAAGTGGGAAAATGCTACATCCCGGTGGATTTAGTCGTCCTCGATATAGGTGATGATGAGAGTATGTCTCTCATATTGGGAAGGCCGTTCCTAGCTACGGCCGGAGCATTGATTGATGTCAAGAATGGACGCCTCACTTTACAAGTTGGCGACGAAAAGGTTGAATTCAACTTATACAAGGCCATGAAGAATCCCACCATGGAAGAAAAGTGTTTTCGAGTTGAAGTTGTAGAGGATCACCGTATTTTTGAGTTGCACAACAAGGATCCGTTAGAGCTTTGCTTAGGAGGTGTTGAAAAGATGGAGGGAGAAGAGGAGATCCTTGATGAGCTTGAGTCATATGTGAAGGCATTGGAGGCCACACCATTCGTTTCCTTCCAAAGGAGGTACCATTTTGAGGAATTGGGGAGTGGTAAACCCCTTCCTCCCCCTTCTTGTGTTAAAGCTCCCGTACTTGATTTGAAACCCCTTCCTTCTCATTTAAAATATGCATATCTTGGTGATAATGAGAGTTTGCCGGTTATTGTGTCTTCGGATTTAGATGATGTGCAATTGGATGCCTTATTGCGTGTTTTGAGAATGCATGTAAAAGCTTTAGGATGGTCAATTTCGGATATTAAGGGAATTAGTCCCTCAATTTGCATGCATAGAATCTTGATGGAAGATAACCATAAAACATCAATAGAGCATCAAAGACGGCTTAACCCTAATATGAAAGAAGTAGTTAGAGCCGAAATTCTTAAATTGCTTGATGCGGGTATAATTTACCCGATTTCGGATAGCTCTTGGGTTAGCCCGGTACAAGTTGTACCGAAAAAGGGAGGGATGACGGTTATTAGAAATGAAAACAATGAACTTATCCCTACACGCACGGTTACGGGATGGAGAGTGTGCATAGATTATAGGAAATTGAACAATGCAACTCGTAAAGACCATTTTCCATTGCCTTTCATTGATCAAATGTTAGAAAGGTTAGCCGGGCATGAGTACTATTGCTTTCTAGATGGATACTCGGGTTACAACCAAATTGCTATAGCACCCGAGGATCAAGAAAAATGCACTTTCACTTGCCCCTATGGCACTTTTGCTTTTAGAAGAATGCCATTTGGTCTTTGTAATGCCCCGGCTACTTTCCAACGTTGCATGATGGCAATTTTCTCGGATTTTATTGAGCGAACAATGGAAATCTTTATGGATGATTTTTCGGTGTTTGGGTCTTCTTTTGATGCATGCCTTGTTAATCTTACTAATGTGTTGAAACGTTGTGAAGATACTAATTTGGTGCTAAATTGGGAGAAGTGCCACTTCATGGTGCGTGAAGGAATTGTCCTAGGCCATCGGATCTCGGCTAAGGGAATTGAAGTGGATCGAGCTAAGATTGAAGTCATTGCTAAATTGCCACCACCCACCAATGTTAAGGGAGTTAGGAGTTTCCTTGGTCATGCCGGATTTTATCGCCGGTTTATCAAGGATTTCTCCAAAATCACTTTACCTCTTTGCAAGCTTTTACAAAAAGATGTTGAATTTGTTTTTGATAGTGATTGTTTGCTTGCTTTTGATAGGTTAAAGAAGGAGCTTACCTCAGCACCAATTATGGTGGCACCGGACTGGACTTTACCATTTGAGCTCATGTGTGACGCAAGTGACTTGGCCATAGGAGCGGTGCTTGGCCAAAAGAGGGAGAAACGTTTACACGTTATCGCTTACTCTAGCAAAACACTCAATGATGCACAATTAAACTATGCCACCACTGAAAAAGAACTTTTAGCAATTGTGCATGCTTTTGACAAATTTCGTTCGTATTTGATAGGTTCGAAGACGGTGGTTTACACGGACCACGCAGCTATCAAATATTTGTTGTCAAAGAAGGACTCCAAACCTCGTCTCATTAGATGGATTTTGCTACTTCAAGAGTTTGACTTGGAGATTAGAGATAAAAAAGGGACCGAAAATTTGGTGGCGGATCATCTATCTCGTTTGGAGATTGCAAGGAGTAATGAGGATCTTGAAGTAGCTATTAAGGAGAATTTCCCGGATGAACAACTCTTTAAGGTGGAATCCAAAGTACCATGGTTTGCGGACTTTGCGAATTACATAGCAAGTAGAATTATACCTCCCGACTTGAATTTCCACCAACGACGGAAATTTCTACATGATGCCAAGTTCTATTTTTGGGAAGAACCGTTGCTTTACAAGAATTGCTCGGATGGCTTGGTAAGGAGGTGTATCCCCGAAGATGAAATTGAGAAGATCTTAGACCGTTGTCATGCTAGTCCTTATGGAGGACATTCAAGTTCAAGAAAGACGGCGGCAAAGGTGCTCCAATCGGGTTTTTGGTGGCCTTCCTTATTCAAAGATGCACACAAGTTTGTCGAAAGTTGTGACTCATGTCAACGAACCGGGAATATCGGGAAAAGAGACGAAATGCCTTTGAGATATATCTTAGAGATAGAATTGTTCGATGTGTGGGGAATAGACTTTATGGGACCTTTTCCTTCTTCCTATGGAAACTAATATATTCTTGTCGGAGTTGATTATGTTTCTAAATGGGTCGAAGCCATAGCAAGCCCTACAAACGATTCAAAGGTAGTGCTGAAATTTTTGAAGAAGAATATCTTTACTAGATTTGGTGTTCCGAGGGCTCTCATAAGTGATGGAGGGTCGCATTTTTGCAACAAACCTTTGGAAGCTCTCTTAAGGAAATATGGAGTTCACCACCGGGTGGCAACTCCATATCACCCACAATCTAGCGGTCAAGTTGAAATTTCCAACCGTGAAATTAAACACATCCTTGAAAAGACCGTGAATCGTTCACGAAAAGATTGGGCAACCAAATTGGACGATGCTTTATGGGCTTATCGAATGGCTTTTAAGACACCAATCGGAACATCCCCATTTATGTTGGTCTACGGAAAAGCATGCCATCTTCCGGTTGAGATCGAACACAAAGCTTATTGGGCCATTAGAGCCATCAACTTTGACCTTAAACAAGCCGGGGAGAATAGAGCTTTACAATTACACGAACTTGAGGAATTCCGGTTGAATGCATACGAGAATGCAAAGGTTTACAAAGAAAAGACAAAGAGATGGCATGACAAACACATTAGGGTGAAGGAATTCGAAGTGGGGCAATTAGTCTTATTGTTCAATTCTAGATTGAAGTTATTCCCCGGAAAGCTAAAGTCGAGGTGGTCGGGCCCTTTTCGAGTCGTGAAAGTTCTTGAGAATGGAGCCGTGGAAATTGGAAATGAAAATTCCGGTACTTTCATCGTTAATGGGCAGCGTTTGAAACCTTATTTTGTGGGAGAGCCCATAGAGAAGAGCACCTCGTGTGTGCTCATCACTCCGACCATCTAATTTGGTGACAAAGTCGAGCTAGCGACTATAAACTTAGAACTACTTTTCTCTCCCTTACCTTTTTCTTTCTTTCCCTCTCTTTTAGGTGGTTGTTAATCGTTCCTTGTTGTTTTTGTCTCCTTGTGTGTAGGTTGTTGAGTTTAAGGGAAGAAGATTTAACTCGGATGTGTGATTGCAAGTTTTGACACCCCTTGTGGGGTTGAGGTCCAATTTCTTTTAAATTCTTGCTCTTGAGTTGGTGATGCATGTGTTGATGATGAGATGAATTGCCTTTATTCTTATGTGTCTTGAGATGAAGAGATGAGTTTAGGGTACAAACCGGTATACTATGGTGTGCATTGCATATTTGTTGCTTGAATTCTTGATTCTTGCGAGAGAAAATACCGTTTGTCTTGATTATGTTACATTATTGGGTCATTAAGTGCTCCGGTTGAGGTAAAGTTAACTCCGAGTTTGGTTCGAACTATTTGTGCAAATGTTGAGTGCATTTTTCTGCTTTACTTGGTTCTCATCTTTTGAAAATTACACTTACCTCCCTCAGTGAATTCTTCCCATTTATGGAGCTACTGTAGGAAATCCACCCTCGTGGATTTTCTGTACAAGAAAATCCGCGATCGCGGATTTCGTTCGAATTCACCCAAGCTTCTGTAAAGAATCCACCCTCGTGGATTTTTCTCAAAGGAAAATCCGCGATCGCGGATTTCCCCATTTCGGCCCCAGGTTTCTGTAAAGAATCCACCCCCGTGGATTTTTGCCCTTACAAGAATCCACCCCCGTGGATTTCCTTTTTCCAGCAAACCCGATTCTCTTAAGTCTGAAACACGTTTCTTTCCTTTGCTTTGCCTCAACCCGCGTCTGCTTCTTTCCCTTCACTTCTCTTCAAGGACACAAAGACACATTACAACTACACACTACTCCCACACTTTCAAACCCTACGCTTCTCTCTCCCGCGCACGCACACCGAGGACAGCGGCTGCTCCTGATTTTCGTGTTCTTCTTCCCCTTTTCCCTCTCTCACGTGAAATGGCCCCAAAGAAGCGATCTACCGTAGATGAGGCCTCCACTTCCAAGAAATCTAAGGGTTCTACATCTAATTCAATGCCACCCTACAATCCATTTGAGCGTGTAGTGGATCGGGAGCTTTACCCGACGTACTTTATGCATGTACCGATGTTGGAAGCGTTAGGAATTTACAAGTACGTTCGACGCTTTGCAAAAGGACTTGAATGGCTTGAATTTCTCCACAAGTGGGCACCAACTTACCCTGCTCTAACTAGGGAGTTCATCTTGACAATGGATTGGAGTAATGATGAGTTGTCTTTCCGAATTGACGGTGAGAGACACACACTTAGGGCGGCTGATTTGCGTGCAATTTTTGGATTTCCAGACCCCAACCGGAATTCGATGATGCGGCCTCTCACCAAACTCCCAAAGATGAAGGTTGAGGAACGAGAAGCAGTTTGGAGGACTTTCCCGTTGGCTCCAGATGCAATACCATATGATGAAAGCAATACAAAGTCTTCCAACATTCACTCCCTCACTTGGCGAGTCATCCACCGTATCTTGTCTGCGGGTTTTTGTGCTCGTTCCAATAACAAAACCACTGTAAATGTGGCAGAGCTTACACTCATGGACTGCATGAGTAAAGGTATAAGTATTGATGGTACTTATATGCTTTTGGACAAGATGTTCACTGCTGCAAACAGGAAGCAGGGTAGATTCGCTTTTGGTGGTTTTGTTACGATGATTGCCACTAGTGTTGGTTGGGAGCCTGAGGAAGACATGGTGCCCTTGGAAATGAATCCCTTCTTAGATGAGAAGCACCTTTCGCATATGGAATTGATAACATTATGGGGACCGCCGCTTAACAAGTGGGTTAACTACTGGCCAAAGGAGAAGCGAAATGTCTACAACATCATGTATGATTGGGGTGTTGAATTTTGGAAGGATTTAACCCCGGAACAAAAAGAGTTTTTGAATACGATGACTGCTTCAAATAACTCGCCACCACTGCCAGCACTCGAGGCACCACCAGCTGCACCACAAGAAGATGTGCCTCATGCAGAGGGTTCTCAGAATATGGCTGGATTGTGGGAAAGAATGGGCAATTTGGAACTGGGGTTGACAAGTGTTAGAGATGAAGTGGCTGCTCTCCATGCGTCGCAGGATCGAGCAAATGAGGCAAATGAGGCCAATTTCAAAGCTCTCAATGACCACTTCATGACTTGGAATGCAAACATGGCTTCTTACTTCCGTGGATGGCCGAATAACCCTCCGGAGTGATGCTTACTCTTTGATCCCTTCCTAGGTGGAGCGAGTGATGTGATGTGAAGGGATACTCTCTAAACTCATGCTTCCAATTTCATGCCTTGCTGTTTTCGCTATTTTGTCTGATTGACTTTACTTCATGAACTTTATTCGTATCTAATTGTGTGGAAATTCTGTGTTAGGTTTATTGTTAGGCATTCGATGCCCCGTCTGTGGGGTTTTATATGGTTCTGTTAATGATTAACTCCAAGATGATTGCTTATTTAAGACCTTTTCTTCATGACTCCTCTTTGCTTGTAATATGCATGTCGATTGTCATTTGCCGCCGAGGCTCTTGATCCGTGTTATGAGTCATTGTTTTGCAGGGATAGGTATATTTTTGTGCGTGCCCCATTGCCGGTTTTTCATCAATTAGAGGGAGTTTTCTTTTTCTCCTTTATCTTCTTTCTTGCATGGGGACCATGCTTCGATGCTAGTGTGGGGGAGGGGTTATGAGTTTAATTTGAAATTATTTATCTTGAGGAGCTCGTTCTTGTGCATGCGTATCAATAGAGAGTGATATTAAACAAGAATTGACTCCGATTCTCAATATTGCTTTGATCTTATGACATATAATTACTAGTTTGAGTTAGGCTAATTGAATGTATGAAAATGCGTATATGAATTCGGTAAGAATAGTGTGTTAGCATGCTATAAATTTTGTGCAATTTTAAATGAGTCAATGGATTTCAAATTCTTAGAGGAAGTTTATATTTCCCATTAAGAGCTAAAATACGGTTAGAGAGAGCTCTAGTGTCTTTCGAGGCGAAATTTTGAATTGGCAAAAGATTCGGGAAATGACTTAGGCATTCGTTGTCGGCGGGAATACCTTCTAAATTTTAGCCTTTTCGCACTATATAACATATTCTTGTTGACCCCATTGAGCCTAATTGTCGTGAAAAATTTTTCTTAGCCATATTACAAGCCCAAACACGACATAATTACTCCTTACCTTCATAATCAATTACATCATGCTTGCTCGTTATAAGAATTGTATTGTTGTAATAGCCTTTCAACATTTGATTGATGAATCTTGAAACACTTGAAAAAGAAAAAGAAAAATCGAGAAAAGTTGGAAGAACAAGAAGAAAAATTGAGCAAAAGCAAAAGAGTAATGAAATGAAAGATTGTGCAAATGTTAAAGAATTGAAGGATAGTTGAGTATACGGAATCCTAGTGTGGGTGCATTTTATGATTAAAAGGCATAGAAGGGTAGATTGGAATGTAAAACGAGGTAAGCATTGGTGTCTAGTCACTTTTTGGCCAAAAATTTCCATAACCATGACCCTTAGCCTACATTACATGCTCGAAAGACCTTTCGATCCCGACATCTGAGTCGATTCCATTAGTGGAGATAGGCATGAAAGGTGATCTCGAATCCGTAAATTAGTTTCTACAAGGGAAATATAAACCAATCCGGGAAGTCGTTGTGCTATGTCTCATTTAATATTGCACATTATTTGAAGTATGCTAATTACACTACTTTGATGAATTCTTTATGCATGTGTAATATGTTTGATAGGCTAGACTCGAATAGGTGATAGTGTGTCAATTGATGTTTGCGAGGTTGATTGAGCTGGATTGACTTTTCGAGTTTTACATCATTTCTCGAGGACGAGCAATATTTTAGTGTGGGGGAGTTGTTAAGTCGTTAATTCTTGCTCCATTGAGGTTTATTTTGTGTAATTTTTGCCCAAATTTGATAGCTTATGTAGAATTTCATGCTCTTTGTAGGTGTTTTTAACAAAAGACGAGTTAAAGGGACGAAATGGAGCAATACGACCAAAATCCGAGCTTACAAAGGAACATCTCGAGAACTTTAAATTTTTGCTGCCTAATTTTGGAAATCCACCCTCGCGGAATTTGTTAGTACAAATTTTCCACCCTCGCGGAAATGAGGCAGTAGCTTGGGTTCATTCCACGAAAATCCACCCCCGTGGATTTTGCAAGTACAAAATTTCCACCCTCGCGGAAACGTTACAGAAGATCGATGGTTTCTGCAAGAAATCCACCCCCGTGGATTTTGTAGTAGAAAAAATCCGCGATCGCGGATTTCCTTTAAAGTTGCCAGTGCGTTTTTAGAAATCCACCCCCGTGGATTTCTTTGCCCATGAAAATCCACCCCCGTGGATTTTCTCCAGAAATGCGTTTTTCCTAGTTTATAACCTATTTTTCGAGGGCATTTGGGGAGAGCCGATTTTTAACCTAGTTTTGGAGGCGGAAACAGCTGATTGGAGTCTTGGGAACACCACTTCTCCTTTCTTGGAAGAAATGAAGATCCATTGAAGTTTTAGTTTGTTTTTACTTTCATTTAATGCTTTCTTAGTTAGTTTAATGCTAGTTTACTTTCCCAATTTAGTTGTTTATGGATTAAACTCTTTTATGAACCTATTGTCCATGAATATTTGAATTAAACCCTTTTTAATGAATATGAGTTTATTTAAGTCTTACTTCTTTTGTTCTTTGAGTATTATGACTATGAGTGGCTAGATCTTTAGGCAAAGGGGGGTGATGAATTATGTAGGGTAAGTGTTTGATGAAATGCCTAGGTGGGGTTATTGCTCTTATGCTTGTGAAATTGAGTTAATTGCATGATTAAGCTTGATCACCTTGATTATGACTTGAGATTTGCATGCTAATCGAGAGGTTGTATGTGAATTGGAAGAGGTTTCACAACACTTAAGTTTAGGTATAAAGACATTTAGCCTATTCTTGAGCAATCGAGTAATAGAGTAACCGGGCCAAGCCGCTAGTTATTTTGTTGCACTAGTCTTGTTTGTTTGATCTAATTAATGAGCTAATGACCACGAAAGTAGGCTTTAGACTTTGATTAGGTACACGTACGTGACTTCGAGAGGAGCTTGTGTATGCTTTAGTGATTAGGATTGTGAGAAGCATGAACCCACCGAAGCACTATTTGAACGCGAGCCTTGCATGATCATTACTTACCCTTGCCACTTGTTTTAATTGGTTATTTGCTACTTTACTCGTTTCCTTGCTATTTCTCTTTTGATCAATCATAGTTAACTTTAAATTCCTTATTTAGATAACTTAATCTGAAACTCGATTTGGTTTATAGATTGGTGAATGCATTAGGTAATTGATTGATTTACTCCTCCTCGTGGAATCGACCCCTTGTGTACTACAATTAGATGACTTGCACTTGGGTTAATTAAATAATTTTACCACAAATTCAACCATTCAATATGTCTTGAGATTCCTTTCCGATTTGACACCTTCCCAGGCCTTGTTCTGCCCGGATGAGGTTTAACGAAGATCGGACGGCCTCATAAGCCGGAATCAATTGCATTTTGGGTGTAGAGTTAGTGGCTAACACTTCCTCAACCTTCACTTGAGAACTTATCATTATTATGAAAAAACTTAGGAAATAATAACTGAAGGTACCCTGGCGACGGGTGTCCCAAATATCGATGCCACAACCATCTCTGGCGGTCCACTGTCCCGAGAGCAAGTAATGCAGTTCCGTTTTGAGCCACCTCATCAACAAAATACAGACCCCCACTCTCAGTAGCACGCCCAATCACCTTGCCCGACTGAATATCCTGTAACAAGCAGAAAGTAAGGTATATTAGAACTATACAATTCAACTCTTTAGAGACATGACTTATAGACAACAATTTACAAGATAAATCCGGAACATAGAGACAATTTTTCAGCTTTAAATTAAGAGATAGAACAATTGTTCCGGCCCCTTGGACCAAGGAAATTTTGCCAGTCGCGTCTTGAATAGCTAGTCTCTTAGGTACACTGTTGTCTATGAAATCTGATTGATCGTACGTCATGGTGTCACTAGCCCCACAATCGATAATCCACCGAGAAGCTCTCTTTATTCCACGCGGCCCACCTGTCTCAGTATCATGGTTTTGGGAAACACAATCTGACTTACTCACAAAGGCATTTGAATTATTAAAAATGGGGCAACAATTAACAGCAGCATGTGAATTATTAAAGATGGGGCCCTTTGGGGATTTCGAAGTCACCAGGCAACAATTAAAATGGGGGCAATTGGAATTATTAAAATTGGGCCAATTTGGGGATTTTGGATTCACCAACCCAATACCTAGATTATTTTCCCCGTCTCCATTTGCAAAGTGAGCCTGGCCTATCTCGCCATTCTTTGTTGCGGTTTACGGACTCAGATCCAGCCCCTGAGTCTTCTACCCCGGCGACTTCCATCGCCACTCTCGCTGCGCCGTAGCCCGGCGTTGCGGCGTCTGGTTGTTGGTTGCGCCAGCCTTCCGAGAAACCAATTATTTCAAAGCAGTTCTCCACTTTGTGCCCTGGCTGCTGACATTTGCTGCATTTTACCGGTTGTCGGTCTCCACCACTGTCCCGCCGCGGTGGTGCGGTGGTCCGGCGAGGCTGTGGACCGGCGGATTTCGTCTTGGCATCACCGTATGAGGCCGGTCCTTTCTGTCCCTGTCTTTGGGTAACTAGCCCTGTCCCAATTCCTCCACTCACCGCCGGTGATGAAGACCGAGATTCGCCGGAGTGAATTTCTCTCCTGGCCGCCTCCCGCCTGATGGCCGCATATGCCTTTTCCACTATCGGCAAAGGGTTCTCTTTTAAGAGCTCTCGTCGATCGCCATCGTACGTATCGTTGAACCCCGGCAAGGAACTGAAAGAGTCGAGTCTCGGTCCTGAGGCAATTGAAGGTTCCAATGTCCTCCTCGTGAACCATCGGGTTTGGTTGCCTGAGTTCGATCTCTCTCCACAATTTTAATATAATTTTTATAATTTTAATCTGATTATTTTTTGTACGTAAATAAAGAAAAGAAATATATAGATTATTTACGAGAAAATGTAGGATAGTGTCTCCTGTCCCTAGTAATTCAGTGCAGCCAAGTCATAAGCACGTGCAGCTGCTGCTTCATCATCATAGGCCCCTAAAACAATTTTATAAATATTAAAGGGCAAATTACACCTAGGTCCCCTGAGGTTTGGCGTAATTACAATTTACACCCTGCACTTCTGGAAATTACAAATTAGTTCCTAACTTTAATAGACCGTTTGAGGTCCTTGGGTTCCGTTAGGTTTCCGTCAAGTTTCAGCTTGATCTTCCGAAAACGCCCTCAGGGACTATATTGTTGAATAACTTTTGTTAAGGGGTCGTTTTGTTATAATACGAAAAGTTCAGGGACTATTTTGTAAAATTAAATATGATCTGCATTAATTTAATAAATACTAATTGATGGGGCCCTACCCACCTAGGACACGCGACCAGCCTTATGAGAGTTAGAATAATATGCAATTAACTTACGACGAGCTGTGGGGGGAGCTCGCGGTATGAGCTCGCTCCTCAGAAAGACGGTAAGCTGCACATACTATTACCTAGACGAGCTCGGGTATGGCGAGCTGTATTCGGAGCTCGCCCGATACGTTCCTCCTTGGACTCTATTTACGAAAGGACACTTAGGTAGTTACAGGTAGTGGGTATGACTTGATGGAGAAGGGGAGGAGTCCCGAGGATAAGTACGGAAAAGGATAAAACGATAAGACAGAATCCAATACGGAATCAGAAACGTAGTAAACCCTAATGGGACTCCGGGTCTATATAAGGAGAAGTTTAGTCGCTATGAAAGGAGAACACAATATACGAGAGAAAAATAGAGAGAGGTAGATAGATTCGGCGAGTACTCATCATTGGCGCCGTCTGTGGGAACGAAAAACTTTTTCGTTCCTTTTTTAGTACTGGTCGAGTTTTATTTTCTTCTTTGCAGGAAGATGACGAGGGAACATATCAACCAAGTATTGGACCAGATCGATCAAATAATGGCGAACAATCGCGGAGATGGTGGTAGCAAAAGATCAATTATGCTACCCCTGAGAACATGAAACAAAAAGACGTTCAGGGGGAGGGAAGTCAGACACCAGCCGTACTGCCTGCTAACATGACGATGGATCAGCTCCGGGCTCTGGTGGAGATGATTGTTGAAAAGCGAGAAGCTCGGGCAGGAGCTAGCCATACTAGGAGCCAACGGAGAACGGTGAGATATAAGGCCGATACCACGGCCAAGGGAAAGCGAACAGAGGTACCTCATATTGATCTGGAAGACAGCTCTGAAGACAAGGACTACTATGAGGAGAACGATCAAACAACAATCCAGACGACATCAAGAAACAGAGGCCCGGTTAATAGAGGGACTAATAATTGGGAAGAACAGATGCAGGATATGGGAAAAATGATAGAGGAGATGAGGAAGAATTTGCAAGGCCCCACGCCGGAGAAGAAAAAAGGAAGCACATTCACAGAAGAAGTCTTAGAAGAAGACCTCCCGTATAACTTTAGGTCGGTGCAAGTAGCGGATTTTAATGGAACAGGTGATCCCATAGAGCATATAAGTGAGTTCGAACACGTGGCAATGCTGCACAAGCTATCAGACGGGATTAAGTGTCGTGTGTTTGTAACAACGCTTAAAGGGCCAGCTCGAAGATGGTTCTCGCTGTTACCCCCAGGTATGATAAGTTGCTTTGAAGATTTCTGCAGGTTGTTTACGAGCCAATTCGCTAGCTCGCTTCATTATAAAAGGAATGCACTCAGCCTGTTTACCATAAAGCAAGGAATAGGGGAGTCACTTCGAGCCTACGTACAAAGATTTAACAGAGAGGCACTCGACGTACCCTTCGCGACAAATGAAGTAAAAGCTAGCGCTTTCACACAAGGGCTTCAAGGAGGTGAGTTTTTTCAGTCACTGGCACTGGATCCAGTGATAGATTTTGATGACTTATTACGACGAGCTGGGAGATACATAAACTTAGAAGAAGCAATGGCCACAAAGAAAGCATCTGTTGGAGAACTTAGCCAGAAGAGAGGGATTCAGGAAGCTTTTCAGCCAAGGGAGCTGAATCGGGAAGAAGGAATAGGAAATCGCAAGTTTACAAGATATGGGTTCTATACTGAACTGGAGAATACACCAGATGTAATCTTGCAAAAGATAAAACAGGTGGAGGGGTTCCGATGGCCGCGAACTCGAGCACAAATGCCTAAACGACCTCCGTCGGATAGTTTCTGCGAATATCACAATGAGTACGGACATCACACTGCTCGGTGTGGACACCTAAAAGATGAAATTGAAAGATTGGTTCAAGAGGGAAAGATACCAGAGCTCGTGGTAGGTATAAGTGAACTCGGAGAGAATGGAGGAACACAGCCTCAGAGGAGAAGGCGAACAGGTACGGACAAGCAACAAGAGGAGCCCCAGGTTCGCGGGATAATTCAGGCGATTGTTGGGGGATCCACTGATGGAGAGCAAACAGAATTGCCACGGGCGTGGAACGCCCAACACTTGAGAAAAGATCATATTTAAGATAATGGTGCGGTTGTACTCTTTTTCCCTTGCGAAGGCTTTTTTTTCCACTGGGTTTTCCCTTTGCAAGGTTTTTAATGAGGCAACACAACGCGAATGAGCTTAAAGTAGTTTGTTTTATTTTATTTTTGTTTCGTTTCAATAAGCTTGTTGTTTTGCAACTTTTATGATAAACTAATAATGATATTTTATTTCAATAAACAAGTATGGCTTTGTTCTGGAAATCCTGTAGCGAACAGGCAATCACCAGCTCGTGTGATTGAGAAATCCTGATGCAATTCAGGTGGCCATGGCCGAAAGGAAAGATATGCTCACACTCATGATAAAACTAAGTTTCGGATATGATAAAGGATATAATAGGATAAGCATATCACGATAAGCTATAAATAAAGGATCGTCATCCAAAAGTTTGTCGAACACGCGAAGATATAAAGCCAATACATAATAAACTAATGACTTATTGGAATCATGAGTGGCAGTTGGGCCCGAAATAGCGAGCTCGGGCTCAATTGAAACCATGGGATCCTTTTTAAATTCGTATCTATCGTTGGTTGAGTTATTAGCTTGCCCCTGTTCGCCAATCAAGTAGAGGGTTGTTGGTGTACGGAATTTACTTTCTTTTAGTGCTTCGAGTATTTGCTAGTTTGAAGAATTATCTTTGTTGGTGCTTGATAGTTGTATGGTTAAATTACTGGATAAAAAGGATCACTCAATAACGCTTTGGCTGTGATAAGAATCAATTTACACGTACAAACAGGCCTAGCCTTGCCGGTTAGCTCTATAGAGGGGAAGGGTATGGCGATCTATATTGCTTGCTCAAATTGTGTACGGATCACATTTTGCTTATCATGCGAGGTAGCGAGCTGAGGGGAATAGCGAGGTAGCAAGCTGTTCTGTTCGTCCTCATTTACATGATGGCGGGACCGTCGTTGGTGCTAGCTATCGGTGTGAGTTGGTTGTCGCCTCGGAATATGGTATGGTCGCATAATTGCTGCAAGCATCGTACTCGGCACTTGGTGTGGTTCAGATTCATCGGCAGTTTGTATGATGATCTTCCGTGAATAGTTATGCGTTCCTGATGGAAATTCAAAGATTCGCAGATTTGGATGGAACTATCTTGAGTATTCTTGTGACTAGCATAATGTTCTCACGAGCTGTTTTGATTTGTTAGCAGAACAGGGGGTATGTCCTTTGCCTTCATATTTCTTTCGCGCTTATTTCGTTTGGCGGAAAAAAAATAATATATATAAATAAAATAAATGAAGCAGCTTGGTGTTGATTCGAGCTGTGTCCGAGGTGGAGCATTGCTCGTTTCGTGTTTTCAGGACACTAAGCCTAGTGTAGCTCGCCGATGAGTACGAATGAGCTCGGGGAATGACGCTCACGGAGGTGGCAAGCTGTTTGCTCGCCCTTGCCCTTTGGAGATAGGGGTCAGCGCTGATGCATCGTCTCAAAGCGAGCTGGCTGCTCGCTTTGGAATGACGGATGAGCATTCAATTAACGCGAGCAGGGCGGTGGCAAGCTTTTTTCTCGCTCTTATTCGTTAGGTAATTAAGCAATTGACCTTAAGCTTGTGAAGCAAGGGACGATACATAATCGTAGCAAATGGAGATGTTTGCTTAGCTGACTTAATCGTAGCTAATCTCTGCCTTTTCCAGCTTAAAATGGGACATGAGTTTCTTTTAGAATTTGTATTGGGTGCGCTTAATGGTACATAACTGTTGTTCGTAATTTTTAGTTTGGTTTCGCTGAATCAAAGTCGTTAGAGTATTTCGATCTGTCCGTTGATGGGAGCAATGGCGTGAGAGAGCTGCAATCCGCAGACACACACGACCAACATTTTTGTTGGACATGAGAAGAGCACTTCCTTAAGCGAGCTAGTGAGTTGCAGCGGTTTCGATAGCTTGCGGTATAGATAGACGAGCGTATGAAATAGCTCGCTATCATCGGATTGTGTGACTCGATTTCTAGGTCCAATATTGCTCCAAGGGAATTTCAGAGTAAAGTTACGAATTCAATGTTTTGCCGAATACTTCTCCTAAGATACAATGATACTTTTGAGTCGTTTAATTGTGTTAAGAGGGACACTCATGATGCATTGATGAATTTTTGTATTGGGTTGAATTCACTTAGAGGTGTCAAGAGCATGTTTAATTAGATTGATGGACTCCAGCGTACAACTTTGAATGGGGGTGTGTGGTTGATTGTGTCCATATCAATAATCAAGATGTTGCATGGCTAAGAGCACATGTGTAATACCCTAATAATAACTTTTAAAAATAGTTATATAAGCTAAAAATAACAATTGGCAATATTCCACATTTCGACACTACATATGAGTAACAATTAATTAAATTATATTATTTTAAGAAGTTAGCATAGGACAATACCTATCAATTTTAAGAAAGAAGAAATATTATATTAGTTAGTTATAACATTCCCAGGTAAGACGATTTTATTGGTTTATTTGATTACCCATGACTTTTATAAAATATTAAGGAATGGATGTTTCTAGGCATAATAAAACTGCTAAAATAGATAATTATAATATTAAAACCAAGATATTACTGCCAAGAATTACCAAAGCTCTTACACGTGTATTGCCACTAACTTCTTTCTCCATTAAACAACATAACACTGTCACCTTAGCTAAGCATTTCTGAAAATGCCGGCTGTCACCACTAGTATTACGTAGATAGATATATAAAATGGAAGGTAAGAAGCATTTCTTCTCCTGGCAGAAGGTACGCTTCTTACCCCTCTATTAGTTTTAAACTCTTTAAATTAGATTTAATTGCTTAATCTATCTAGATGTTGGATCTTGTTACAGATATGTGTCAAATTGGTATAGCTGATGAATATTTACTTTAGTAATAAAGAAACGCTCTAAGGATTTAGGATAGTTCTTGAGTAATGTTTGAATCTGTGAAAATTTTAGTTGCTCCACAAATATCCTAATCTGTATGAATTTAAGAATATTAGAATTTGCTAATTTCATGGTTAAGGTTTCTGACAGAGTGCTAGAATTTGCTAATTTTAAGTCTAAGATTTCTGACTTGTTTCTCTATTACGAAGTCCACAGAGAATTTACTTTTGGGTTGTGGAGATTTATTGATTAATGATATCAGGCTATTTAAGGGGGATTTTTAAATCACAGAGTAGATTATGATCGGCTAAAATTGTCTAATTCAAATAATATACTCTTAATCTCTATTTTCCTTGTTATCGATACTGTAAATTTCTAGAGAAGTTTTAAGATATTCATTAACTCCATAACAGATCTCTTAAGATCTAAATATATTTAAATTTTTGTAAAAACTTGATTAGTTTAATAATATAGAGATAACGGTACTAGGTTGTGAATTTTAAAGATTTAACTTGCATAACATATCTTGATACCCTGATATGTTCATAGTCCGCAAACAGGGGTAGACACGTATTAAGATGTGATTAAAGCAGAAACCATATCCATAACTGTAAAAGCCTATTAAAACACCTGAATCAAATAAATAGTTTAGTAAGGGCCTTCTGTGTTTCATTAATTAGCAGTATATTGAAATTAGGATAATATTTTCAAAGAAACAGAGTATTCAAACTCTTCATCAATTTCCTTTAATTAAAGAAGTTAGTTGTAGGATCAATAAGCTGATGTAACTCTAAGATAACAATAGTTTTGTTAAGTTAAAACCCCTATAATAATAATACCAGTTAGAATTCTCTATTACAGAGATAACGCAGACTTAATATCAACCATTTTAATCATTAAAAATAGGTTATCCAACTTTCTGAGGTGAAATATCTATTAATATAACAAACTCTTGGGATGGGAAACATCACTGATCTTATTTCTCCAATATCAGTAAATTAGGAGGTTAATATATACCGGTATAAGTATTGAATTAAATTTTAATTTCAGAAGTCTTAGTAAATTACTTTTAATGGACAACTAGAACAAGGCTTTTCGCGATGATAATAATGATAATAATAATAATAAAGTTCAATTTATATATATATACTCAAACAAGCCGTAAAGTACGTACTAGACACTAACATAAGTTTAACTACTCGTTTAGGTAATACGGGGAACGACACCCTTCGCACGACCCAAATCCGTAACGAAGCTTAACTTTAAGGTGAGTGTCTTTATCTTCGACCAACCTCATTGATTTCATTGATTTATAACCATTAGTTATAATCTCATTGTAGATTATGATAAGTGATATTTTCTATTTTGATTTGATTATCTTAGAAATACTATCTCTTGAGAAGATTTACTGATTTTATGTATTATCAAACAAGTGAGCTAAATTATTGTTACACATTGATTGATACCCTTGGGGACGCCCTTGGGAGAGTTGGGCCCTGGTGTCGTGCAAATGGAACCATTGGGCGGTACGGACCGACGGTAGGATTCTTTTGTACGATATCATACTGTAGGACTCAATCATATTCTCAGTTGGAGGTTAACTGTGTTATGGTTGGGTCGGTGTATTGACTCGGGCACGGGGTACACCTACTGCTTCACTGAAGTCGAGGTAGCTCCTCGACAAAGGAGGAAAAAGGGATTTGCTTTGTGTTTTATTGCTTTTGGGAGACACGGTTGGAGATAAAGCTTAGCTCACTCTTGCATAAATTAAAGTCATTTCTTTCCTGTTAAAATATACTAATTAAGTATTCTCAGAGTTTTATTTGATTTAATCTCTTGTGGTTACGGCTTTATTTTATAAATATAACTAAACTCGCTAAGTCTATTTGACTTACAACCTATTCCTTCTGTTCTTTACCTCAGATGAGGGCATACGAGCGAGCTACTAAACCCGAATAGGATAATATGTCCTCTAACGGACATTACTGTTTGATTTGAATAAGAGGGCTCTATGTAAGATAGTTTTAGTTGTAAAAATAGGTACCTAAGATGTACCACTTTTGAGCCCGATGTACTCACGTAAATGACTTCGTGTGGTTCTTCGTTAAGTTTGTACCTCCTATGTATATAAATAATTTTGTTTAAACTTCTGTCTTATAATACTGCCATTTGATGTTCGTGTTATATATTGGTTCAGAGAGAAACAAAAAAAATGAGAATCAATATTTATTACGGTCATCCGAGGGGCCCCGATTCCTCTCAATAAGAGCGGGGCGCCACAACATGCATGCGAGCTGTTGGCATCAATGTTGCATGTTGAGCAATGGCATATTTTGTTTGATAATATGAATTAATTGCACTAACTCAGCAACAATAAAACTTATTATATTCATAGTGGTGTTATCCTCTGATCGCCCATCATTCATTAGCGTGATTTCAACAAGTTATTAGAATTATTATAACGTGTGATACTGAAACTTTTATTATCCAAGACGCAAATATGTTATCTTTTGATACATTTTTGGATATGGAGGGCGTGACCACCTACATAGTGAGTGATATATGCAAATGGTAATGTTTTAGCGAGTTGTTTACTCGCTAAAAGTTGTCTGTTCGTTTCATCATCTGAGTTTAGGTTGGATCACTCACCACGTATTTGGGTGCTCGTTCCCGAGCTGGATCACTCGTCACACATCCAGTGTTTGCCATCTTAGGGATGTCACGACAAGTACGGAAGACGATGAGTATTCGTCAATATATTTTCATTTGAGTACTCTTATTCAGCTCCATTTTCAAAGCTTTAGCAATTTGTGAAGAACCTCGTAGATTATAGTGTTGGACGTCCTTTACAGCATTAAACTATTAATTAGTTTCTTGGTGTTATCTGCTTTGCATTAGACTACATAATTCTATGAACTTGGCGGAAAGCTGCCGAAAATATGTTGGGAATGGCGAGCTGTTCTGCTCGCCGAATATGTTTGCTCGACAAGAAAGAGCAGGAGTTGGGAGGAGCGGTAGCTATTGGTTGCGAGCTGTTTTGCTCGCCCTTATTCACTGCAGGCTAGGATCACCATCGACACAAGATTTGGGGGTTATTAGAGTGGATAATGATAGTTGGACGCACGAATGGTGAGCTGAACAAGGGGGCTTGTCGTTCGATGTGCGTGGGCGAGTTGTATGGCTCGCTTTCAGAGATTGGGTTGCCCTGTTATCGGTCACCCGCGAGTACAAAAGAGTTGGTAAAACGGGTATGATTGAGGATTTAATGGCTAGACGAGCTGTTTTGCTCGCCGATGAGGTATGAGATGTAAAAGGGCTATGTTGTAAAGGCATTGGACGAGCTATTTTCTCGTTGTTGAAGATATGGCGAGCTAAGTGCTCATTGACACAATTCTAATTAGTTGTTTTTCAAAGAGAGCCATGTTGGCTGGCCACAATCACATTTATCCGGCCCAGGCATGGATACCTGATCCGGACTTTGGGGGGGGGGAGTAGTGATGGGGCCCTACCCACCTAGGACACGCGACCAGCCTTATGAGAGTTAGAATAATATGCAATTAACTTAGGACGAGCTGTGGGGGGAGCTCGCGGTATGAGCTCGCTCCTCAGAAAGACGGTAAGCTGCACATACTATTACCTAGACGAGCTCGGGTATGGCGAGCTGTATTCGGAGCTCGCCCGATACGTTCGCTCCTTGGACTCTATTTACGAAAGGACACTTAGGTAGTTACAGGTAGTGGGTATGACTTGATGGAGAAGGGGAGGAGTCCCGAGGATAAGTACGGAAAAGGATAAAACGATAAGACAGAATCCAATACGGAATCAGAAACGTAGTAAACCCTAATGGGACTCCGGGTCTATATAAGAAGAAGTTTAGTCGCTATGAAAGGAGAACACAATATACGAGAGAAAAATAGAGAGAGGTAGATAGATTCGGCGAGTACTCATCACTAATATTCCTAATATTTATAAATATTTTCAATAATAATTAAATACAATTTATTTATTTTTTAAACAAAATTATTATTAATCTAATAAATACTAATATTGCTAATTATTATATAAATATTTTCCAGTTAATCATTAAATATTGAAAGAGACATTAAATATTAAAGACATTTAAAAAAATAAAAATAAAACAAAATATATACATATAATAAAATCAAAATATACTTTTTTATTTATTCAATTTTTTCTTCCCCACTTAAATTAAGTAAATTAGAGAGATAAAAAGGAAAATAGAATATTTCAATTAAAAATATTATAATTATTTATAAATTATATAGTAATATTTTAAAAAATCTTAAATTAATAAATTGATGTAACATTATTAATGATATTAAATTAATTGATTAATTAAATAAATAAAAGGTCACTATTAAAGGTATTTAAATCAAAAATGGAAAACAAAATCAAGAAATCGGTAAAAGAAGGTGGTGATGTGAAATAGTATGCATCTGGGTTCTAGATTTGGGCGATGGAGGTGCGATTTGTTGTGAGCGGTGGTGGTGGGATGAAGAAGGTGGCAGTGGAGTGATGATCTTTCTCCTCCCTTCTTTCTCTTCTCCCTAACTTCCTTTATGTTCTCTCATATGTGTACAAATTAGATGTGGTCTTTTTAAGTCAGATTCGTCATATAAAGACCAAATTTGATTTTTATGTATGTGTGTGTTCATGGTGTTGAAATTTTGATGGTGGTGAAATTGGTGGACTACGGTGGTGAAATGCGGTTGGACTTATATTAGTGGTGGACAACGACGGTGAAATACGGTTGGACTAGTATTGTGGTGGCGATGGTGTGCAGTTTCTTGATTTATTTATTGTTTCTTCTTCAATCTATTATTGCCGCCACTTGCACCAACACTAGTCTAACCGTATTTCACCGCCGTCGTCCACCACTAATATAAATCCAACCGCATTTCACCACCGTCGTCCACCAATTTCACCCCCATCAACAGACACATACATAAAAATCAGATTTGGTCTTTATATGACGAATCTGACTTAAATAGACCACATCTAATTTGTACACATATGAGAGAACATAAAGGAAGTTAGGGAGAAGAGAAGGAAGGGAGGAGAAAGATCATCGCTCCACCACCACCTTCTTCACCCCACCACCACCGCTCACAACAAATCACACCTCCATCGCCCAAATCTAGAACCCAGATGCATACAATTTCACATCACCACCTTCTTTTACCGATTTCTTGATTTTGTTTTCCATTTTTGATTTAAATACCTTTAATAGTGACCTTTTATTTATTTAATTAATCAATTAATTTAATATCATTAATAATGTTACATCAATTTATTAATTTAAGATTTTTTAAAATATTACTATATAATTTATAAATAATTATAATATTTTTAATTGAAATACTCTATTTTCCTTTTTATCTCTCTAATTGACTTAATTTAAGTGGGGAAGAAAAAATTGAATAAATAAAAAAGTATATTTTGATTTTATTATATGTATATATTTTGTTTTATTTTTATTTTTTTAAATGTCTTTAATATTTAATGTCTCTTTCAATATTTAATGATTAACTGGAAAATATTTATATAATAATTAGCAATATTAGTATTTATTAGATTAATAATAATTTTGTTTAAAAAATAAATAAATTGTATTTAATTATTATTGAAAATATTTATAAATATTAGGAATATTAGTATTTATTAAATTAATGCAGATCATATTTAATTTTACAAAATAGTCCCTGAACTTTTCGTATTCTAACAAAACTACCCCTTAACAAAAGTTATTCAACAATATAGTCCCTGAGGGTATTTTGGGAAGATCAAACTGAAATTTGACGGAAACCTAACGGAACCCAAGGACCTCAAACGGTCTATTAAAGCTAGGGACTAATTTGTAATTTCCAGAAGTGCAGGGTGTAAATTGTAATTACGCCAAACCTCAGGGGACCTAGGTGTAATTTGCCCAATATTAAATATATAAAAAAGAAAATGGATAAGATCCACTCAATAAAGCCAATACTCACCCATATTGTCACCAAGAACAGCGACTCCAATTCTATTTTAATTCCCACAAATTAAATCATTTGCAAAGTACGTAACATTATATTTTCAATTTATTAGTAGAAAATTAATATACCAACGTACCTAAATAAACTGCATTTTTCGTAGTATTCCATCACCGTTGAAGAGTTCACAAAGACAAACACGAAAAAACACATTAACAATGACATATACATAAGTTGCTAAAACATAAACAAATATTAAACGTGATATTTCTCGACCAATCGCACGACGAGTGTAATAATACCCGCTCGGCGTGTGATTAATCCGACTGATAAGACGAGCCCGAATTTAAATTCGGCAAATAATACAAAAAAGAATCTCGTGATTTTTCTTATATTTTTCACAAATGAAAAATAATGAAAATAAAATAAGAATAGAATGAAAGTGACTAATGAGTAACCTTGTCTTCCTTTCTTGTTCTGTGACTCATTCCAGCAGTTCTTATCCCACAAGTGAGCTTCAAAGCGACCCGTCCACCTGTGCCTGGAAACCCAATCCGACCCAACCCAAATCCAACCCGACCCATATATTATCCATCATAACCCAAAAAAATAAAATAAAAGAAAAGAAAAAAAGGAAAAACCTAAATCAGTATTCATACCTCGTAACACCTCTGTAAATGGAGCTACGTTGCTGCGGCGACTCTCTCGGGACGCTTTTTCGTGTTCGTTTCGTTTTCTTGATACTACTTTTACTGTTGTCCTCATCGTTTCTCAAATCATGGGTGTCGCCGCCGGCGGCGGAGGTGGTGGCGGCGGTGGTGGTGTTCTTTCTTCTGGAAGATTTTGCCATGAAACTTCACCTTAGGAGGAGGTTTTGGGTCTCGAGTGTTGGGACTATATAATATATTGGGTGATAGATTTTCTTGGGTGGGTGGGTGGGGGTGGGTAGGGTGGCAACTGGCAGATTAGGGAGGAGGGCCGGCGGAGAAAATGGTGGTTTTGTGGGTATTTAGTGGCCGTCTTGCGGCGGCTGGATTTGGTTGTGTTGAGAGTGAGAAATGAAATCTTGTTCGTTGTCTTAACTTGTTGTGGGCTATTTATGTGATTTGCAATCACTTTGATGTGGGCTTAATTAACCTTCCTTGTGAATTATTATTTTTTCTAATTTTATTTTTGGGCTCTATTAGTATTGGCTAGGATTAATATGTCAACTTTTGCTGTTCAAAATTTAATACCAGCTGCAATTTATGGCCCTTTAGTTTCTCTATTTATATTTTGGCCCCACTCTACGCCCAAAAAGTTAAGAAAATAGGAAACCCAAAGAAAACCTTGTTATTAATTATGAGGATCTTATCATTTTCTTTTAATCCCACGCAACATACCAAATGCTATAAAATTAAACACATTATGAGATTTTGAGAAAAAGAAATTATATTGTTTGACTGTGTCCGAATCGGGTTGACTGATGGCTAGAATCGACCACCAATTATTTAATTGAGAGTTGCACACATGAAGATGAGGTCGAGAGGAAGGCGTGATCTTAAGAGTCTTGGTCAGGTGAAGGACTCGCTGAACTCCAAGTTAATACCACATGACACTAACTGTCAAATCGAGATACGAACCCTTAATTGTTCATTTAATATGCTTTTTGATATTGTTATTGCTCTACAAAATCATAAGTATATTTTTTGATTAATCTATGTATATTATAAAAGTGCGAGTTGTTTCTTACAAAATATGAATAGCCTAAGATACCCTCATAATAATTATATGAATAACTATTAGTTAGGGATAACTATGTAATTAATATTATAAATTATTAATTTAACTATATTTAAAAAGTACTTATTAACTTATAATAGGACTCTTTATAGAATTAAAACTTTTTTAACTTAAAAAAAAAAGAAAATAGTTTAACAAGAACTGTTTTAATATTAATATAGGGTTAATTACATATAGACCCCATGGAAGTATTAGAAATTACAATTTGTGACCCTCTTAGTCAAACAATTACATATACACCCATTGATGAGTTTGAAAGTTACACAAAATACCCATAAATTAGGGTTCTTTTGAATTTTTGATGACATTATCAAACTTTTACTTGATTTTCCTATTTTACCCATTCATTTAGTATAACAATTTTTATTTTAATAATTATTCCTAACTATATCTAGATTGGTATTAAAAATCTAAATTTAATAAATAATCATTAATTAATATGAGATGATATGATTTATCATTTCAAATATTAAATTATATATAATAAATATGAATTTAATGGGTTAAATATAATATTTAGAAAATGATGTTATATAGAGTTATAATATATAATAAATATATATAATAAAGTAATATTTATGTATATATATATTAATTACACCACCACCGCACGACAATACATATATTCATTCATACGTATATATATAACACGCCAATATACATATATATTCATACATACTGATATGTAATATGTATGATATATAGCATATATAAATATTATATTATTATATATATTAATTATATATATATATATATATATATATTACGTTTTCTAATATTATATTTAATCCATTAAATTTAGATTTTCTATATATATAATTTAATATTTAAAATGAAAAAATCATATTATTTTATATTAATTAATGATTTAATTTATTAAATTTAAATTTTCAATACTAATTCAAATATATACTAAATGAAGGGTCAAAATAGGGAAATCAAGTTAAAATTTTGATGATGTCATAAAATATTTAAAAGAACCTTAATTCATGGGTGCTTTGTGTAATTTTCAAACTCCTTAATGGGTGTATGTGTAATTATTTGACTAAGAGGATCACAAGTTATAGTTTCTAATACTCCCATGGGAGCTATCTGTAATTAACTCTATTAATATATTAGTTAATTGTATTCAAAACTTATAATATAAGTTGTCTATTTTTTAATTTAAAACTCTATAATTTAAAATGTTATAATAAGATATATCTAACGAATTGGAAAACATTTAATTAATTCACTTTATAATTTTAATAAAATTTGATAATTAATTAAAATAAAATATGATCTAAATTGAATGAGTTAAATAAGATAAGTTTCAATAAATCAATCCTAATGTAATTCTAATTATATAACTCCATAATTCTAATTATCTAAGTTCATGAACTTTCTTTAATTATAATCATATTATAATTTTATAAACATATCTAATTATCAAAATAATATAATTGAATAATTTATATAAAATAATTTTTAATTAACTAATATTAATATAATTATAATTATCTAAATATAATTAACAATATAATATTTCATTAGTTTATATAATAAAATATAAATTAAATGTGTAAATTTTATTTAGATAGGAAAATTAACATAGTCTATATATATATTAAATAGTATAAATAGGGTTTCTGATTTCTTACATTTAATATATACCACAATTTAGAATTGCAGATCGTCAGACCAAAGTTACTTTAAATTAAGAATTCTAAGGAAACGTAATATGCGTGCATGTAAAAATAAGATATAATTTAATTTTATAAATTATTTTTATGGTGTTCAATCAAACATTCCTTGAGTTTTTTATATTAATTTACTCTTTTAATTATTTCTACTATATATATAAAATAAATAGTAAAATATTAATATAAATCTTAAATAATGTTCGTTAGAGAAATATAAATAAAAAAATGGAATGCAAGATCAATAGCAAATAGAGAATTAAAAAGAGATAAAAAATAGTTAGTTAAAAGAAAGAATAGTTGATTTTGATGTATATTGACGCACATACCAAATTAAGGACAAACCCAAATAATATTTTGATTCAATAATGATGTCACTCAATGATCAGTTGTTAATTGTATCATTTAGTGATCATGATTTGAAAGACGTCACAAATTTTTTGAGAAAAGTTACAAAATTTAAAATATCACTTATTCAGTAAGGAGATTTCTGAAAATGTGGTTGGACATATTCATACAATCAAGTTTCAAAAGAAATGGTTGTCATATGCTCATATTTTGATAGTTTTTGGGTTAAAATATAAAATTATAGCACACAATCAACTTGATCAATTTTTTGTGTAAAATTTTTTTATTAGGAAAAGAATCCCCAACTTTAAGAGTGAGTTATAAAACACATGGTGCATAAATCATGTAGATGACATAACTTACATAATTTTTGTATGATGGATGGAGAATGTAAATATCATTAATCATGTTCATATTATGAAAACAGAACAGGTAAAGATGGATATCCGATCTGTGGAAGGAGAAGAATCGCACTGATGGTCCAAGATCGCAATAAACAACTTTATAACCAATTTGTAGTACCTTATAATCCATATCTCTTATTAAGTTATAATTCTCACATTAACATCGGGATTTTCTTAGAGTGACAATTGTGAAATTTACAAATATATTTATAAAGGACATGATAAAGTGTTAAATATAGGACCTTGGGTCATTGCTCTAGAACAATGATCATTGAACAGTTTTCAATGTGTGCGAAAAAGCGGAAAAAAAAAAATAAATTTATAAAAATTTCTAGAGCATTATGTATGAGAAATTAATGTAAATATTCGAAAGATTTGGAGAAATAATTGATGACGGAATATAACTAACTATTACAAGAAGAAGAGATTATTTAGTTTTAAGACTTGAGAATTAATTGACTCCAATTAACGTTTCTTTCATCTCTCAATCATAACGAGAAGAAAGAGGCTTCACTCAACCATAATGAGAAGATGAATGAGTAACCAATAATGACCAACTAAAGTACACATTTAGGAGTACTACACCAAACTATTCAGTGGATATACTATCGAAAAGGTGATGAGTGTTGGTATTAGCTTACACCAACAATAAGGTGGCATGCACCTGTATAAAGCGCTATCCATTATAATCCCCACATCACCTATTATTTTGAGCCTACTTTTTTCAAGCCTATTAGGATATAGTAAGAGACGCGGTGGTGAAATTCATCAATAATTGCACAGAGAGATATCAATTCCCAAGAAGGCTTATCAGACGTTTATTTATCTGATTTTGAAAGTTAATTCTCCAAAAATTTAAACGAGATTTGACCCATTACGTTGTGTAACGTATTGCTCAAAATGATCACGAATATGATTATACCCCGTTTAAGCCGTATATCAAAGAAATTGTGAGCCCAAACCAGAATAGTGTTTTTCTCGATCCAGACACCCATTACAATATCTTGATGTTTCAAAAAGTGTTATGAATGATACATCACTCCAAAGAAAAAAAAAGGGGGGGATAGCGCTGAAATTTAATCTTGAAAATGATACAACAAAGCTCATTGAAATGTTCTAAAGAAAATCTAACTTTCTTCAAATTCCATACAAAAATCATCAATATCAGTAGAGCAAAATGGAGGGGATACAACCAGAGATTTTGTGGAATAGTAAACCGACCGAGGATCAATGGATGTGTGGCATTAGATAAGGTAATCACTCTCGCCTTATTTATTTGTACTCTACATGGAACAACTTACGTATATGATTTAGGAGGATATTTTAGCCGGACACTAGAAGCTAATTAAGGTATGTCAGAGATCACATCTCACACTTGCTTTTTACGAACAATATAATATTAGGAGCTAAAACTACTGTAGATGGAACAAAATGTATTTAAAGTGTGGTTGGGGCATTTCATATATGATTGAGAAGGTTATTTCAATCGGACATTGAAAGTCAATTATGGTATGTCAAAAAGACCCTCACATCTCTCACTTGATTTGCAAATCTACTATGGATGGAGCGATGTGCATCCGTTGTGTGGTTGAGGTGTTTTGCAAGACATCGGGCCTCAAATTGAAATTCAGCAAATCACAAGTATTTTTCGCACCTTATGTGTCATTGGACACGAGCCTCAGCTTATAGCTTCTTGAACATGGAAGGGGATTGATAGAAACACTCAGATGGTGGAACCATTTATGGAATAGGTGTCTTTATGGAATGATAGATGATTATCACAAGGAAAACTCACCAAAATCATTGCAGATAACATTAATGAGAAGGATAAAAAACTTAATTACGGTATGTAATTTCATTGGCACGAATAAAAACTAGAACTTTAATAAGCTGAAAATAGTACTCCCCAAGAAAGAGATGACTAAGATTCTTAGCGTCCCAATTGCGCTGCATGATAATGGAGATTAGAAACTCTGTATTAGGTCGGTTAACAATAAATTTTCCTATAAAACGGTCTATAGTCTGTTTATAGAGGATGAGGTATATGTGAAAATCGGAGATGGACTTGAAAATCACCTTGGCCCAGAAGTTCAAAATTTTCTTGTGGCTTTACCATCATAATAGCTTGCTCATAAATGTACTGAAGTATGATTGGAATTTTGGGGGATGTAATGTATGTACATGTTGCACAGGATGTGAAGATCTAGACCGCGTGCTGAGAAGTCATCTGTTGGCACTCTGGGTGTGGGAAAAGATTGTTAATGCATAGAGTGATCTTCATGGATTGTGAGGGTCGAACGAGCTCAAATAGAGCTTTAATAGCAAAATTCAAAGCGGCGTATTACCAGAATGTTCAGAGTGAATTGTCTTAATTTTGAAGCTTTGAAATTTTTAGAAAGCACGAAACTGGTGGAGTTATCAGAATATTGTGAAGTCTAAGATCGTCATTTTTTGCCACATAAAAGAGTTATCTGATGCCTGAATACTAATCAGTGAGGACAAAAGACACAAGTAAAATAAAATATTCGTTGAGTAGTCGTGGAATAAATTTGATAAGGGATTCGGTTAGGGAGGTCATTCAAGATGACAACAAAAGATAAGTACTAGGATACACTATGAATCTTCGTAAAGATTCAATAAATGTGGCAGAGTTATTTGGTTTACATGAGGGATTTGACATTAGCTTGGAAGAGGGCACTTCTCAAAGAATAATGTGGAGATTGATTCGAACATGGTGGTGAAATGGATGACGGAGGATATTCAAAAGCACCCATGAAAATTTTAATTTTTTATTAGTGAAATATACTACACGAACTTTGGAAAACTTGGATTAAACACGTATCGAGAGAAAAAAAAACATGATGTGAATACTTTTAGTACCTTAATTTATTTAATAAATATAATAATCAACCTTATTTAAATAAACTAAAGGTTAAACGTGCAACGCACGTTCGTTTCACTAGTGAATACAAAAAAGTCAATAATTTGATATTATCTCTATAGAACGCTTTGAAGCCACTCTAATCGGTAGATATAATGCGATGTTTTTCACACTGATTAAAGACTTGATATTTAGTTATAAAATACGAGAAAATAGTAATTTCAGATAATATCCTTATTAATAGAGAATATATATGGAAAAAGAGTAAATAAAGGATTATCCAGCACAGAAAAGGGCAAATAGTTCCAAGCAGCAAATTTAAGAAAGATATTGTCAGTGTATTTTCCTTCTCTGGTATGGTATTGGTCCCAACAGGCTGTAAGAACTGGAGTCATAAACAGCTTCACAAAGTTGTCTCAGGTCATTCCACCTCAACCCCCCGCCGTTACATACGTATATATAAGTTGTATCTTATTCATTATTTAAAATTTGTCTTCTGAATTTTACCCTTTACGAACGCAAGTGTTAAAGTATTTTACGTCGATTTCTATTTTATTAGTTTATACTTTTTTTGCAGAAAAGACGGGCAAAAAGGACAATTTATTCACAATCGAAAGCAACACAATTCGAAACAAACGAGGGGTAATTTTCAGAACCAACAAAAGGCAAAACTGCATTTCTAGCTAATTTATGGGCCATTAGGTTGGCACCACATCTAATAAAAGAAAATCTGCTGTAATATTCCCCAAAGCCGACTCATCATCACCTCCATCCTTGTACATTTAGACAATCCCCTTCGATAATCACCTTTCTCCATTGAAAATCCCTATCCAAACGGGCTGCCAACAGTGCAGCGAGGGATTCAGCTGCCATCAGATTAGATAAGTTCCTCATTTTGCCCGTTTCCCGGGCCACAACCTCACCTTCAGAGTTACGAGCAACAATTCCTATACCTACCACGTTCTCTTCTTTAAATGCAGTCCCATCAAAATTAATTAGTCGAGATTTCAAAACAATCTCTAATTTGCACCAAAAAAAAAAATTACTTTCATTTGCACCATCCTGACCTGCATTTCACAATTGATTTCAAATTATAGCAGAAACATTTTAAATTAAATGTAATCGTAGTATTGTTATAATTTATTATGGGAATGGAGTTAGAATTTAATCGTAAAGGAATCGGTAATGAGATAGTTTTTTAATTTTAATTTCAGAGTGTGAATTTTTTCAATAAGGAAAATTTTTATACTACTGAGTAAAAGAATTTACAATTGATTGTGTATGTATAGTTGATAACATAAACAACTTATTAGGGATCAAAGGTACGTATTACCAACGGTTAAATACTTAAATAGTACAATCTGCCAAGTTTTATTACTACTATTAATAGTATTGGGGAAAACAAATATCTTCATTTTTTAGCAAATGTATTATGTTATGGTACAGTACGTCGAGATTATTAGACAAGCTTAAATTACCAAAAATCCCTTGAGTTTGGAAGCGTTTGGGCGGCCATCGTGAGGGCTAAACCGTAAAATGGCTCGATTACTGTACTTCTACTTGATTTTCCGTTGTAATAGAGTTTAGTTACGATCTCATTTGAGATCCAGTAACAGACTAACGGAGTTAAGGGGGAGGTATAACGGGCACCTCCAATTTCGACTTCCCACTAAAAATTTTATCTACAAACTAAAAATATAAACAAAATTTAATTATAATCTTTTTACTTTTCAATAATTTTTTTTTTTTTAAGTTTTCAGTTTCATCCTTTATTAAGTTTTTGATTACTCGTTAGTTCTATGGATGACAATGTTGTCGGTGTGAAAAATGTGTTTTCCAAAATATATGTACTATAAAATAATTTTGAAATTGTATATTTTCAATATCATAACTTCTTCATGCCGTACTCAAGTTTTACTTTATGCTGATTTTTCTTAGTCCAGCCAGGATTCACGTGTATTATTGAGCTAAATTTTGTATTTTTGTACGAGTTAAACTCGTATATAATTTGAAGCACAATTTCAATAAATCAATAAATTAACTTTAAACCTCCTTCGTTAAACCCGTAAATATTGACTACTTCGATCGAATTTACGAATATACATATTATATTTAGACTTCACATTTTTGATAGTTAATTAGAGATTTTATATTCGATTATCTCGATATGCAGCTATTATTGATGGATAAAACTCTATACTTTTAGTAGCTCAATCCAACTCAATGTCGTAATGAGATATAGTAAAAAAATAATAATAAGTCTTTCATTCATGTAAAAATGATTCATATTATACCACTTTTTTATGCTATGTTTTTAAGATAGCAGTGTAATGTAAATATAGGCATGGGACCATTCAAGATCAAATTGTATACTTGCACACCACAACTTTTGAACAAAGTTTATGTGGGCATATTTTAACCTTATTTTCCTCGACTGGGAGTAAATTCGTGTCACATTTTTCTTCCTTTAATTGAAGTACATTATTTAGGTTCGATCTTCAATTTCTCCAAATTTTAATTACAAGATTAAAAGCGACATATTATGTAGAATAAAGAGGAGAAGATTATGAACTAAGCAGTATTTTATTTTAATCTTTAAAAGGTAAATTGTGGCCCAAATTGTTCAGAAAAGCCCAAACACCGAGCCCAGTGTCCATCACACGTAAAGTTTCATCCTCGGACCAAAACACATAATTGTAGAATCTTGATTTCAAATACCAATAAAACCTCATCCCTCTAATTGTACAATCACTGAGATACAATTCTTTCCCGCTGCTTTGGCACTCTCCACATAGAGCTGGAGTTCATCATCACATGTCAATGAAATGTGATCATTGTCTTCATCAACATACTCAAGTTCAAAACTTCCCATCTCCAACTTTAATCTGGTGGCCACTTCTTTGCATAGATTGACAAGTCCCCACGAGAGACAAAACTTAAATTTTACAATTTTACCATATTTTGCCTTTACGATCACCAAATCAGTCTCTGGTACGGCAGTGAGATCTCGGTTGCCTTTGGTATTTGTTGGTGGCACGTTTTCGTTGAGTGGAGGGCGGAGGCTGCTGCTGGATGGCCCCGTACTCTGCTGAGGATCTCCGTCATATGCATTTGCATCTTTGGTCATGTAGAGAGATGGATTCTTTCTCTGCTTTTTGTTAGACGGCCATCTATGGATGTTATGGGATCTGCATGCACGCTTAAATGTCGATATGCTAACTGCATCACAATACATATTTTATCATTCTTGTTAACAGAGAAATCAATATTGGTTATTGTTTTGAATTATTATACTCACCGGAAAGGTCCTTTGCAGCATTTTCCCGGCTCTTACCAACTTGTCTCTCGAGATCCTCCAGGGTGATACGTAGACCAGTTCTCGTCTTTCCTTTCTCTATTCTCCTTGATGTCTCCTCTGCCTCCTTCTCCAAATTGGCAACTGGAGTAGTGCTTTGGTTTCCCTCTACAACAGCACTTGTAACATGATCCATTTCACTCCCTTGCTGATCATTGGACTGTTGATGCTCCTGTTGGCCATATTGTACTATTTGAAATTTAACCGGAAACATATTCGGCTGCCCAAATTGAAGCCTTGGAGTACATCGGTTCACTTCATGAGAAAATTCGATAATATCAACCACCAATTCCTCTCCTAATTGTTTTCCCTTGGCAACCTTAAAACTTTTGAGTTGCTGCTTCAGTATTGGCAGGAGATCGTACAAAAATGACCAAAGATACTCGTAGTGTCCAGGTCCTTGTTTGAGGAAGAAATTTAGAACTAAAGGGAGATCCCCTGTGTATGAGCTTTGTAAACAAATTGCAAAGCAAACATCTAACCTTTCTCGTTGTGCATGGTGTGGCCTTGACTGCTCAGTCATGCTAAACTGACATGAAGTTTTGCAATAGCAACACTTATTTTCAGATGTTAATACCGTCCCGACTAACCCTTTTCCAGTTTTAACCAGATCAAACTCAACTCCCGTATGCAAAATTGAGTCCACTCGTTGCATGCATGTGAGACTATTGTTGGTGCTAGCACAGTTTTTGTGAGGGACCCAAACCTCCATTCGATGCAGTTGGGGAATCTGACGGAATAGTTCACGGCACTTTTCTATTTCACTCAGAGCAACCCCTCCATGGAATTCTGGCTCGTTGTTGCTATGAGTTGAAGAACTAATTAAGATGTGCTGCCTGCATGAAATTTAACATAGTTTGGTTATAATTGTCGGGGATAATTACGAACAGCCCCCTGAGATTTGGTGATATTACAGATTGCTCCCTGAGGTTTGAGAAATTACGAACTCTCTGAGACTAATTTCGTACCTAGAGTTTATGAATGCCTAATATTTTTCTGTAGATATTGACCATGCATGTCCAACGTTTAAAATAATTATTTAAATGACTCTGACGAATATTTATCTGAATTTACTAATGCATTTATTGAGATCGGTGTGTTTGTTATGATTTTCAATTTTAAAGAAAAAAATTGACAATGCACTAATCGATGATTGTGTGACTCTTTTTTTATATGAATTTTATTTTTGAGAGAAAATTTGTTATAATTGCAAATAAATTATTTTAAATTAACTTTAAATGGACTTGTACATAATTATTTAAAACTAAGATATAAATGTAAAAGGAAATTTATGACTTATCATGTTTTATAAAAATAAATATGCATGAAATTAAATAACTTTTTAAATACAAAAAATTTAAGATTAACTAGTATTACAATTATATCATTAAACTCTAAGTAAAATTACAATATAACCCCTAAGGGTGTTTTTGGAATTTAAATTTGAATTTAATGGTGTAATTAAGTGAAATTTGTGTGAGGGAGTGTGTAAAAGTAAGGGGGGAGTTTGTAATTTCTCAAACCACATGGGGTCTGTAATATCGCCAAATCTCAGGGGACTATTCGTAATTATCCCTAATTGTCATCAATCTTGACTGTTAAATGGAGTTGCATCTCAGTCTCAACATATAGGGGACAGAGAAATACCTGTACTGCTTCTTGGACTTCTTCGAGGGTATCTTCAGAAATATCATGAGTTCCTATGAACTCAATTACCCCATGACGTTTGTGTTGCTGATCAAAAACAGGGAAAGCAATGTAGCCTCTACCATTGCAGAAGGCAGCATCATCCTTAAGTGGAAACTCTGTGGTGGAGTAGAGCAGGAAGTCATGGGTTATTTCAGGGTGCCCACTCCTGAAGACACGTCCAATGGGACCAAGTTCCTCTTCTTTTGCTCCTTCATCCACAAAATACTGATGTTTCATACTCTGCTTCCTTAAAAAAGCTAAACCTGTATGACCACCAGAAAGAGCAAACGGTTGGGCTGAAGTTGTTAGATAACACCTCTCCTCATCCATTTCTGGTTCCCAAAATTGTACCAGACTACTGGACCAACCAAAGGATTTCAGCAAATTGGGCAGTAAACATTTAATTTTCTCTTGGGTAGAATTTTGCAATGAGTAGTTTTCATCATTTTCACATAGTTCTTCTCTCTCTGGGCACCAGAAGAGCCATGTTCTCCAACATATTTTGCGAGATTTGAAGCGAGAAAAGTGATCATCTATTTGCAAGTATTTTTCGAATTCCAACTCTGATGTATACATCTCCCAACCCCTATTCATCTTCGTTAAGATGTTTGGTTCTTTTACATATCGATGCTTCTCTCCTTCCAGAATTCCAGACCTTTTATGAGGGACTAATTCGATGGAATTAGAAGTCATATCTTTACGCACTTCAAGCATATCTGATGATATGACCTTAAAACTCTTGAGATTCATCTCCATTACCCCAATTAGCAAGTGACATAGGGACACACCACAATCCCTTCTACTGTTAGGCTGAAGAAAAAACTCAACATAATAGATATCGTTGCTGTTGTGCAGACTCTCAAGACAAATTGCAAAACAGAAGGACAACCTAGATTTCTGTGCATAATGTGCCAAAGTGTTCTCAGATTGACTGAAATCACAAATATTTCGGCAGAAGCAGGACTTAATATTTGACGATGACATCACCGTTGTAGCTATTATTCCTTTTCGTAGCTGTAGACGGTGGAATTTACTGGCATCAAGATAATTTCTCATATCCTTATCTTGAAAACTCCTCTGCATAGAATCAACTAGTTCCATGCAGCAGAAACCAGTACTAGTATTAGCACATTGCTTGCAAGGGATCCAGACTTGTGCCATATGCGGTTGGGGTACCATCTCTTCTGCCGCTTGAAGCATTTTCCTTATGTCATATCGCATCATCTCTGTATCCTCTTCAATCAGATTCTCCGATTCTTCAGATGATTCTTCAGATTCAGTTTGGTCCGTCTTCAAATGAGTGGTTCTCAACTCTGCTTTCTGCACGAAACATGTATGATTAGTATGTAAAATCTGTTTGAAACACACGAATGCAATATCCATATCTATATGGGTACAACACAAACTATTTAGTAGAACCGAATTCGTCCAAGCTGCAATAAAATTAAACCTGAAGAGTGGACTACACAAGAAGATAGAAAAATCATTAAAAAACAGAAAAACCTGCAGAGCTTCTTCTGATACTTCCACGTAACCAGAAAACTCCATCCACGCATTTCGAAAACCCAAGTACTCAAGCACACCGTAACATTCCTTGTTAAGCAAATCAAAAATAGGAAGAACGAAATATGTTCTGGCACCGCAACGTGCAGCATCATCCCTGAGTGGAAGTTCCTGAGTGGAGTATAGCATCAAATCAGGGCTGGATTCTGGGTGCCCATTCAAGTAGACGCGTCCCACAGCTCCAAGCTCCTCTTCTTTTGATCCCTCGTCCACAATTATATCTCCATGATCCATACAATGCTTCCTGTACCAACACATCCCTTTATGGAGACCCTGTAAAGCAAAGGGCTGATCTGAAGTTGTCAGGTAACGACGGTTTCCCACCTGTATGGGTGCCCAAAACTGTATTAGATCGCTAAAGAATACTACTTTGCTCAGTAAAGTCCTGATCTTGTTTTGGATTATTGGTGATTTCTGGTAAGCCTCCGGCGACCAGAACACCCAACTCTCTTCGTATAACTTCTCCGACGACAAAGGATGAACAGCACCTAAGTAATTTGTAAATTCAGACACATCAGTATACTCTTCACGACAGCCCTCCAAACCCAGCACAGTTGACAAGTCATGTTCCTTCCCCATTCTCTCTCTCTCTCTCTGCTAAATGAAATCACTGAAAATATTTAAACGTCTTGAATCTTGATAGCAATTGCTTCTTAATTTACCTACGTTTTGATCGTCTTTGTTTCGTTTACTTTTTGATAGACTAGTCCATATCACTTGCTGCTCTACCCGGCAAATGTCACAAAAAAGTAGTTGAACTTTCAATAAATAAAAAACCCTACAAAATATCTGCAAAAATGTGTATTCTTCCCACGTAAATATTTTAGTGCTATCAGTTACGTTATCAACATGATGTTTTTTTGTAATTACCAACCTATATATACAATATTTTAGGCTGCTAAACGCTAATGGTAGAAAACAACATATTGAGGTTACAATTGACAACAATTAGATTTTTTTTTTTTTTTTTTTGCTTTTTTACAACAAGAAAGTTTAAGACTATGATGCACGGACACGGATACGGCGACACGGACACGACAGGACACGGATACGGCGACACGGATTTTTTCTTGAATTTTCCACGTGAGGAGTGTCGGACACGGTGTCCGAAACGAGTGTCCGACACGACACGACACGACACGACACGACAACATGATATTTTTAGAAGTGTCCGTGCATCATAGGTTTAAGATGATTTCTGTAAAAATGGCTAAAGTTGCAATAACCTTTTTCCGGACCCACGAGTGGTAAAGGACAAAGAGTAAAACGCTTGGTGGATTAATATGATTACTTTGTTGAAATTAATTGTGAGATGTAATATTGGATTCTTAGTATCACATTTAATGTGAATGAATAATTTATCTTTTATTTAATATGATTTCGGATCTAATTATTAATTTGAATATAAAAAAGTATTAATAAATATAAATTTAAATTGAAATATTAATTTAGGGGTGTTAAAAAAGGTGGAAACCAAAAATTGAATCCGAAAATCGGTTGAACCGAATCAAATCAAATCGAACTGAACATATTTTGGTTCGGTTTTTGGTTTGGCTTTTTCAAGAGTTTGGTTTCTCGATTTTTCCGATTCGGAACCGATAACCTCTTATTTTTTTAAAATTATTTTTCTAATTTTTCTTAATTGATATTCTAATTTCCTTTTAGACCTTAGTCGTCTCACTGTTGGTTTTATCCAACTCTGTCAAAACCCTAGGCACCAAAAGCTTAGGCACTAAAAGTCTTCAAGCCGTCAAGATAGAACTCAGGCTGTTGATGCCACCATCCGGCTGTCCCTAGCTCACTCCCTCAAAGGCCAAACCTTTTTCACCTTCTCCTGAAATCCTCCCATAAAGTCCATTTTCAAACAAAATAAGTTGCTAAAGGAGTTCTTAGAAATTACTTTTCATTTACCAAAATATACTTGAAAAATTGATTTCACTTTTCATTTTACATCCTAAATTAATCTTAAATTCAATAAGAGATGTAAAAGGCTTGCTACAAATCTGATCTCCAAGTTGAGCGTGTAATCTGATTCTTAGAAATTGTGATGGAAGCTTTCCAGACTTTTTATTTTTTTTTAATATTTTATGCAGTTTGGTTTTCGGTAGAAAATCGAAACCAAATCGAGAAAGTTCGGTTAGAACCGAACGTGATTTGATTTGGTTTCTGTTTAGGTTCTTCAAAACTGGAAAGTTTAGTTAACCGAATTGAATTTTTGGTTCGGCCAAAAAACCAAACCATGGACACCCTTTAATTAATTTGATCATCCTTAATTCTAAGAAGTAAAAATCTCGTTTGAAGTACTTTCAGTGTGTGGAAGTTTGTGTTAGACTAGCTAAGGGGGCGAGAATTGTCGAATATTTATTAACTAGCACATGATTTTTTATTTTTTATTTTTTTAATGTGGGATGTTAACATACTTTCCGCACGTCCAGACTCGAACAAACGGTAGTCTGAGTATGCTAATATTAAATCAAATTAGCGAGTATGCTAATATTATAAGGAGATTCACACATATCTTTGATTCAAATTAGATTAATGAGTATGCTAATATTATAATCTATGTATAAAAAAAAGAGAAATTGATGACAAGAATTTCATAAGTGTTGCTTCTCTACCAGCCAAAAGGAGAGATTATTAAATAGAGAATAATTTTTAAATATTTAAAGTTACGAAATTGACATAGTTCATGCAAAAGCCAAATGCACAAATTATAATGAATGACTTCTAATTTATTTGAAGTTTATTAATTGTTCACCCTAGTGGCCCCATACGAAAAAATGTGTCATCAAAATAAATCCAACGCTACAACTCCCCACTACAAATGAATCACAAAATATCTCTCAAATAAGTTACTGAAGTATTTTATTTAATAAATATATTTCTGAAGTCATATCTGCAACTTTGCTTCTTTTATCATCTTGATTCTCGAACGGGCATATAAGCCTAGAGTGCTTTTTCGTAAAGTTTATTTTCAAAATTACAAAATTACTTTGCATGTGCTGGTGCATCATAGATTATCATGCTGTACTTACTCTAATCATTCAATAATCTTCAAAATTTTAAAATTAATATTTAATCTAGCCCATTATATTTCTTAAATCTATAAACTAATAGTTCGCGCTACTGCTGAAGTTGATCTTGTAATCATAAATCAATGAAATAAAAAGGCAAAATGTAAATATGGTCATGTAAGTTTGCGATTTTGGTAATTTAGTCTTGTCCGTTTCAAAATTTGCAATTAAGTCATGTAAGTTCTAAAATTTTGCAATTTATGTCCGATTTTCTCAGGAAAATTTATTAATTAGTTGTCGGAATTGTCCACGTGACTCATTTCTTTGCTGGCTTGGCGGGATAATATCATGAAAATATTTGACTTGTATAAAAAAAATTATTACACATGTGGCGTATCTAATAAAAGAAAATTTAAATAAAAAGATATAATTATATTTGAATGAAAATATCGTGTCTTCCGATGAAACATATAAGAAGGTAACTCGTTTTGACAACCGACTCCTTTTCAATAGAAAAGAATAGTCAAACCAGCCTAACTAATTGGTCAAATCTTAGAGATCTTATCTGCCGACAAACGGAAAACGGACAACTACTGTCCCACGAAGATCTCTACGTACTTGTCTCAATCCAGGACAAGTGCGATCTTCCGATTTGCGTGTTTGGAGCAGATCAAATAAAAAAGAGTCTATCTCGATTTGAAGTTAGGCACGGCCCGCGCAGTCTGAATTCAGACATAAATTGTAAAATTTTAGAACTTACAGGACTTAATTGGAAATTTTAAAATGGACAGGACTAAAATTGCCAAAATTGTAAATTTACTAGACTTAATTGTAATTTTTGAAACGTATAGGACTAAATTGTCAAAATTACAAATTTATTGGACTAAAATTGCTTTTTTGCCAAATAAAAAGCTCGATTTACTGTGATTAGAGTAGTAATTTCAACTATTTACTTTTTTCACTAATTCTTTGTTTATACATAATTAAAATATCTATGCCCTGATTGCATACTTAAAATTCAGACATGATCATGTGAAAAATAGTCAATTCGCTCAGGGATTATTATCTCGTTCATAGTTAATTTTCATAAGTAGTCAAAATATCTCTTTTTCTTGTCATTAGTAGTCTCTTTGGTCAATTCATCAAGCCATGAAATAGAGATTAATTCTTCAACTATTGCTATCAATGTCTAACTTAAAGTAGGTGTAAAAAAGAATCATCTCTCTCGAGATAAACTGAATCAACAACAACAAGGAACTGGGGTTCACTTCAATCATAAAAATAACTAGGAAAAACAACCGCATAAGATTCTTGCCCGCTCCTTTCAAACTCTTTAAATACAACTGCAAATCAGCATCACAGGCCAATAAGATGGTATCACAGTCTTCATCCACATACTTAAATCTCCAAATTTAGTCTGGTGGCCACTTTTTTGGCAAGTTTGTGCATTCCCGATGATGGACATAACGGAAATTCTACTCATATTTTGCCTTTATGAAATTTTCAGTAAATTATTTAGGTTCGAACTTAAATTTCTTCAATTTTAAATTACAATAATAAAAGCAACATAATAAAGAGGAGAGACGAATTAGTTATGCAGTATTTTATTTTAACTTTTAAAATTCAAATTGTGGCCCAAATCGTTAAGCAAGCTCAAACACCGAGCCCAGTTCCCAGCAAGCCCAAATGTCGAGCCCAGTTTCATCCTTGGCCGGAAACACATAATAGTAGAATCTTCGATTTCATTAAGGCAATTTAGTAAAATATCAATAAAACCTCATCACATTAATTGGACAAACACTGAGATACAATTCTTGCCCGCTACTTTCGTACTCTCAACATAGAGCTGGAGATCAGCCTCACATGCCAATGAGATGTGATCATTGTCTTCATCAACATACTGAAGTTCAAAGCTTCCCATCTCCAACTTTAATCTGGTGGCCACTTCTTTGCATAGATTGACAAGTCCCGACGAGAGACAAAAATGAAATTTTACAATTTCATCTTCATATCTTGCCTTTATGATCACCTGATCGGTCTTTGGTACCATACTGAAATTTTGGTTACTTTCAGTATCAGTTGGCGGCACGTTTTGGTGGAGTGGAGGGCGGAGGCTCCTGCTGGACGGCCCCGTACTCTGCTGAGGATCTCCATCATCTGCAGTTGCATTTTTTGGTCATATAGAGAGATGGATTCTCTCTCTGCTTTTTGCCTGATGGCCGTCTATGGATGCCGTGGTCTCTGCATGCACGCTTAAACGTCGATATGCTAACTGCATCACAATGCATATTTTATCATTCTTGTTAACATAGATTTTCAGTATTGGTTATATTTTAAAATTATTACCCTCATCAGAAAGGTTCTTCGCAGCATCTTCCCGGCTCTTACCAAATTGTCCCTCGAGATTCTCTAGGTTAATACATTGACCTGTGTTCGTCTTTCCTTTCTTTATTCTCCTTGATGTCTCCTCTTCCTTCTCCAAATGGACCACTGGAGTAGTGCATTGGTTTCGCTCTGCAACAGCACTGGTAACATGATCCATTTCATTCGCTTGTTGATCATTGGATCCTTGATGCTTCTGTTGGCCATAATGGACTATTTGAAATTTAACCGGAAACAAATCCGGCTGCCCAAATTGAAGAGAAGTAGGTCGGTTCGCTTCGGGAGAGAATTCGATAATATCAACCACTAATTTGTCTCCCAATTGGTTTCCCATGGCAACTTTAAAACTTTTTAGTTGCTGCTTCAATATTGGCAGAAGGTAGTACAAAAATGACCAAAGATAATCGTAGTGTCCAGGCCCTTGGTTGAGAAGGAGCTTTAGAACAAAAGGGAGATCCCCAGTGTGTGAACTCAGTAAACAAATTGCAAAACAAACATCTAACCTTTTTCGTTGTGCATGGTGTGATAGTGACTGCTCAGTTATGCTAAACTGACATGAATTTTTGCAATAGCAACACTTATTTTCAGATGCTAACACACTCGCAACAATCCCTTTTCCAGTTTCGACGGGATAAAATGTATGAGAATTTGAGATCACTCGATGAATGCATGTGCGACTATTGTTGGTGCTAGCACAGTTTTTGTGAGGGACCCAAACCTCCATTGCATGCAGTTGGGGAATCTTATTGACTAGCTGAAGGCCCTTTTTTATTTCACCCAGAGCAAACCCTCCATGGAATTTTGGCTCGTTGTTGATATGAGTTGAACTAAGGTGTGCTTCCTGCAGGAAATTTAAAATAGTTTGGTTATAATTGTCATTTCAAAAGTTGATCAATCTTGACTGTCAAATGGAGTTGCATCTATACTTCAACAAATAGGGGAGAGAGAAATACCTGTACTGCTCTTTGGACGCATTTGAGGGTATCTTCAGTATTTACAAGAATTCCTATGAACTCAAGTACCCCAAGACATTTGTGTTGGGGATCAAAAATAGGGAAAGCAATATAGCTTCTAAGATTGCAAAAGGCAGCATCATTCTTAAGTGGAAACTCTGTGGTGGAGTAGAGTCGTAAGTCTTGGGTCATTTCAGGGTGGCCACTCCTGAAGGCACGTCCAATGGGACCAAGTTCCTCTTCTTTCGCTCCTTCATTGACGGAATACTTATGTTTCATACTCTGCTTTCTGAAAAAGGCTAAACCTTTATGAAGACCATAAAGAGTAAAAGTTTGGCCGGAAGTTGTTAGATAATACCTTTCGTCATCCATTTCTGGTGCCCAAAATTGAACCAGACTACACAGCGTGATGATATGTTTGGATTGCATCAAATTATGGAGTAAACATTTAATCTTCTCTTGGGTAGAATTTTGCAGAAACGATGAGTAGTTTTCATCATTTCCACAGAGTTCTTCTCTCTCTAGACCCCAGAAGAGCCATTTGGTTCTACCTATTTCGCAAGATTTCAAGCAAGAAAAGTGCTCATCCATTTTCAAATATTTTTGGAATTCCAACTTTGTAGGATACATTCCAAACAACTATTCATATTCGCTAAGATGGTTGGTTCTTTTGAATATTGATGCATCTCTCCTGCCAGAATACCAAACTTATTATGAGGGACTAATTCGATGGAATTAGAAAGTATATCTTTACGCACTTCAAGCATATCTGACGATATAACCTTAAAACTCTTAGAGAATCATCCCCATTGCCCCAATTAGCAAGTGACATAAGGACACACCACATCGATCTCTTCCACTGTTAGGCTGAAGAAAAAACTCAACATAATAGAGATCGATGTTGTGCACACTCTCAAGACAAATTGCAAAACAGAAGGACAACCTAGACTTCTGTGCATAATGTGCCAAGGGGTTTTCAGATTGAATGAAATCAGATATGTTTTGGCAAAAGCAGGACTTAATATTTGAGGACATCACCGTTTTAACTATTATTCCTTTTTGTAGCTGTAGACGGTGGAATCTGCTGGCATCATGATAATCGGTCAAATCCTTATCTGGAAAATTCCCCTTTACAGAATCAACTAGTTCCATGCAGCAGAGACCAGTGGTAGTATTAGCACATTGCTTGCAAGGTATCCAGACTTGTGCCATATGCAGTTGGGGTACCATCTCTTCTGCCGCTTCAAGCATTTTCGTTATTTCATCTCGCACCATCATTGTTACCCCTTCGGTCAGATTCTTTCGTTCATCAAATGCAGTTTGGTCCGTCTTCAAGTGAGTGGTTCTCAACTCCGCTTTCTACATGAAACATATGATTAATCTATTTGAAACTAGAACAACACACTATATGCAATATTCATCCAAGCTGCAAGTAAAATTTAACTTGAAGAGTAGGAAATAGGAAAATTACAACAAAATAGAATTTACCTGCAGTGCTCGTTCTACATGTACCATGTAATTAGGATTCCTCCCTGAGTGGGCAGAACCAAAGACGGGCAGAACCAGATACGCTTTGGCACCACAACGTGCAGCATAATCCCTGAGTGGAAGTTCGTTGGTGGAGTAGAGCCTCAAATCAGGGCTGGATTCAGGGTACCCGTTTAAGAAGACGCGTCCCACAGCTCCAAGCTGCTCTTCTTTTGCTCCCTCGTCCACTATTATATCTGCATAATCCATACAATGCTTCCTGTACCAACACAGCCCTTTACAGAGACCATCAACAGCAAAGGGCTGATCTGAAGTTGTCAGGTAACGAAGTTTTCCATCCATTTTGGGTGCCCAAAACTGTATTAGACCGCCGTGCCATATATCTTGGCTCACAAAAGTCCTGATCTTGTTTTGGATTATTGGTGATTTCTGGTAAGCCTCCGTCTCCCAGAACACCCATTTCACCCCAAATCTCTCCCGCGACAGAGGATGATTAGCACCCAAGTAATTTGTAAACTCAGAAACATCACTATACTCTTCATCAAATCCCTCCAATCCCAGCACTGTTGACAAGTCATGCTCCTCCTCCATTCTCTTTGTCTGTCGAGACAATTAGTGCCCAAGGGACGCCCAAGACTTATTTTAGGGATATAACCCTCAATTTCTTTTCCCTTTTTCTTTCCCCGATATTTTCTGACGTGGCATCTTTATATACTAATCAAGTTGCAATTAACTCGTTTTGTAAAAGGAAGAAATTTTAGGGGTCCTTCTGCAAATAAAATAAATTTATAAGTTATAACAAAACGAAAACAAAAGCCCTAAATCTAACATAATTTCTCCATTTTTCCTTCCTTTCCTCTTCCGCTCTTATCCCGTTCTTCTTCTTCGGCTACATCCCCCAGATCTGCCTCTTTGTTCGCATATCATATCAGCATCACCATCACGTATTTGAAGTTGACCCAAACCACAGGTTTTAGGGCTTGAAGTCGAGCATCTAAGGAGTGGGCTTCATGAGCAATGAACAACTATTAAGAACATGAACCCCAATCCTTAGAAGCTAACTCCAAGCTCCAAAACGGTGATTTGTTTTCGCGTTCGTCTGCCTCTATTGAAGAAGAAGAAGAAAGAAGGGGAGAGAGAAAGCAGCTAGGGTTTTGCTTGAAGTAAGGTGTGAGGATGACAAGTGATAATTGGAATATTTATGAAAGAATTAGGTGTACATGCATTCAATTAAATTACCATGCATTCAATACTATGACGGTTGGTTGTTGAGGAATAAATAAATAAAGAATGGGATTTAATAAATAAATCGCACAAGCGATTTAATGAATCGCGCAATCTATTCTTCTTATAGAGCTAGTTTTTTATTTGTTTTAAATATTTATTTGATTTATTTTTTACCCTAAACCCTAAAAATTTGATATAGTTGAATGCATCTGCAAACTACGAACCGAATAATATTGAATGCATGTAGGCCTAATAAATCGCTCAAGCGATTTAATTAATCGCTCACGCGATTCTAGTCCTTTATTTTATTTAAATATTATTTATTTATTTTCTTTATTTAATCGCCTGAGCGATTAAATATTAAAAATAAATATTTCTATTTATCTGGTTAAATTCTAGTTAGCTGATGAATCTAGTGCGCGATTCATCAAATCGCGTGAGCGATTCTGGTTAATCGCTCACGCGATTCAATGTATCGCTCACGCGATTAAATATTAAAAATAAATATTTCTATTTATCTGATTAAATTCTAGTTAGCTGATGAATCTAGTGCGCGATTCATCAAATCGCGTGAGCGATTCTGGTTAATCGCTCACGCGATTCAATGTATCGCTGACGCGATTCAATGAAGAATAGTAAAACCATTAAAACTGTAAAATACAGCATACTAGATATATAAAAATAGAACAACATTCAGTCTGCTTTCATTACAAAACCAGTAAAATACATTACAATCAAACTAAATATTTTATGGGGGAGGAGGAAACTGATTAACCTCCTCCGGATCATATTGAGGGATAATGGAATTAACACTCCCCTCAGAGGACTCAAGGTAAACAACGTCGTAAAAGGACTCGGGGTCTGAGTCCCTATCACTTATGTGGAAAGCGTGGAGGTGCTCCTCTTCGCCCTCCAAAAGGTGTGCCTGCCGCACTTTGAAGATATACCTAAGGTCATCATAATAACGGCATCCAAATGCCCTGGCATCCAAATCCCGCTGAATAACGTATGTAATATTAAACATTGAAAAATGAACAAAGAAAGATTAAAAAAAAACAAAACAAAAAGGGACACTGATGAATTCGACTTACCTCAATGGTATTCACACCATAATATACTAGGGGATCAATTTCGGCACTAATACGATTAGCAGCCATTTTAACTCCAGGACACCCCAATAATCTACGGAATTCGTAAAATTTTATCCGCAGTCCTTTCACTGCTGCTACAACATCTCGTGCCCAGAATCTGGTTTTGAATCGCTTAGTCAATTCACGCGACACAATAGATAGCACCGTGTCTAAGACTTCTAGCCGATCGATTTCGTTGTCTCCGGCATATATACGAAGACGTTCAACCATGTACTCTTCCACCCATGCCAGAATAGGTCTTGGAGGGTTATTCATGACTTTATTTGTCAAGGATTGAGATATAGGACAGAGAAAGAGAAGCAAGGCTTCTTGCAGGTGATGAAAATTTTGCAGAAATCTGAGAACAGAGCAGAATTGAGGATACTAATAAAGGTGATTGGGCCTTAAACCAACCAACAGTTGCACCCCTTCCTTCCTTCCTTGGTCGCATTGTAAAGGTGACGGTCAAAATTCCGGGATGAGTGCAGGCAGCTTTTCATTAAATTCAAGCATCTTATCGAGAACATCTGTCAGACGCGGGAAGAAGACAATGGACATCTATGTCCCTTCTTCAAATAAAATAAAGGACTAGACGTTGATGAAGAATCGCGTGAGCGATTAACCGAATCGAGTCCGCGATCCAATGAAAATACAACAAATTATTTATAGTATCTAATATTTAGAACAAGAATGAATCGCGCGCGAGATTAATTAATGAATCGCAAGTGCGATTTATTAAATCGCTTGCGCGATTAAATAAAGAAAATAAATAATTCTATTTAGCTGAAGAATCCTGTACGCGATTCATCAAATCAAGTGCGCGATTCAATTAAAACATAAATAATTTGATATAGCTGAAGAATCTAGTGCGCGATTCATCAAATCAAGTGAGCGATTAATTTAGGAAAAATTAATATTTTGATTTTTTTACAGAATCGCGTGAGCGATTAAATAATAAAAATAAATATTTCTATTTATCTTATTAAATTCTAGTTAGTTGATGAATCTAGTGCGCGATTCATCAAATCAAGTGAACGATTAAATTAAAAAAATTAATATTTCGAAACACATAAATACAAATTTCAATATTTCAATAATTCTAGTTAGCATTCAATATTATTCGGTTCAACATGCATTCAATTGATGTTGATGAAGAAAATAAATAAATAATATTTAAATAAAATAAATAAATAGATGTTGATGAAGAATCGCGTGAGCGATTAATTAAATCGCTTGCGCGATTTATTAGGGAATTGTACATTTTGCGCGATTTATTAGGGAATTGTACATTTTGCGCGATTTATTAAAGAATTGGACATAAATATTATGAATACATACTGTGTAACTTAAATATTGTATTTATCAACTCCAAAAAATATTTCGGATGCTAAACGTAACCTTAAAAAAGAGGTATTATCGTCATCCAGAATATCCAGTGGTTCCCCACGCATGAGAAGCTCAATGTAATATAAGGAATAGAGTCCACAATCGCCACTGAAAAAAAAAATTAGAAATTAAATAAAAATATAATAAAAAATTTTAGAGTTAGTAAACTTTAAATGTACCTTCGTTTATTTTTTGGACACGGAGCAAGTTGCAGCTTCCACATGTGCTTGAGGCTGTCACCTAATTGCCTGAACTTTCCTGTGTGGGCCAACAATTTGGGAAAGAAAACACACAGATGGTTCAAAGCAATTTGGTAATTCCTGTGGTCAAGGGAACCACCACCGCTGTCGTAAACTTTGATGACTCCCTCCTGGGGCAAAATCTCGACGGCCACCCAATGGGAATTTCCTGAGTTGACAATGCCATAAAATTTTGTAGCTCCTTCCCATGCACGGCCATGCAAATATGGTAGAGAACCAGTTGCATACGGCAGAACAATGTCCTCCTTCCATTTGATGGGATCATTCCAGATCCTTCGCATCACATCAAATGAATGCGAGGCAGTCCGGATGTCTTCTTTGGGTTCATTCACAGGCCTCACACCCTTGGCACCCTTGGCACTCTTGGCACCAACCCTTGGAGCATTGGCACCAACCCTCGGATTTTTGGCACCCCTCGGAGCATTGGCAGCAGTATCTGGCTTATTTGTAATAACGATATTGCCATCTTCACCAACACAAACTGAATCTTCCTCTGTAATGAGACCCCTTGATAGATAATAATTCGTTTTAAGATGTTGGAAGAAAGTCTCATCGAGGACCCAACAATCCTGAGCATATTGATCTGGGAGCCTTTTTTGTTTAAGCCTTATATTGGCCAAACACTCTTCCAAATGCTGCAACGAGTGAACCAAAAAAAAAACAATAAAGATCAACTATGCATCATACACGTATTGACTAACATAAACTATATAGGAAGTTTACCTCGGATACCAACCATTTCCCATTTCTGAGGATGGTTAGGAAGAAATTCGCGTCGAAATCCGCAGTTTGTCCAGGAATTCGGTCTTTCGGCTCTGCACTAAGAACCCAGTTGTACAAGTAGCTAGAACCAGATTTGTCCATAATTTTGGATAACCATCTATTGTGAGATTGAGAGATGGTTTCTGCGGTTTGCGTACAAGGCAGTTGGGGCTGAGCCGTTAAGGCAGGTGTTGCTTCTTTAGCCTTGACTCTAGCTCTGGCTGTAGCTGTGCAAAGCCTCTTAAGTTGCAGCGTATAAGGTGACAGGAGGTAGGCGGGCCTTCTTTTATTTCTCTTTGGTCTTTGACGTTTAGACCCTTCAACATCCTGCACCATTACACTACGGCCTGCTTGGTGTTCTTTTTCCTTCTCCAAATGCTGCCATATCTTCTCAACAGTTGCCTTCACATATTCAGAATGAGCTTCAGCTTGGTCTTCTTTCTCCTTCTCCAAATGCAGCCATATTTTCTCAACAGTTGCATTCAAAGATTCAGAATTAGCTTCCGCTTTCTGGATAAACTGTTGAATTTCAAAAGGGATTTGCACTGCAGCAGCTGGTGCAGGTGATGGTGATGTGTCAGGTGCTGTGGAAGTTGGGGGTGCGGTGCCCCAATCAATTCCTGCGGTAGGTGGTGCTGTGGAAGTTGGGGGTGCGGTGCCCCAATCAATTCCTGCGGTAGGTGGTGCTGTAGTTGGATGTGATGGTGAGGGGAACCAATCCATGTTAGAATTCATGAGATTATCATCTTCTCGGACTGGATGGGGCAATTCATCCCCAATGATCAAAAGGGTGCACCCTTTCAAACACTGATGTAGATAATCAATGGGTGCATCCTTTTCTTCTGAACTTGTTTGTTCATGAAGGTCCCTGATGTAACTCATATTCTTTTCAATGCTGGAGGGCAACAAAAATGGACGTACCTGATCCTGTTACATCAAAAAATAATAGATGTTAAAGGTATTCGGTGATCCATGGCAAAGAAAATAATATAAATTTTGTTCTAACCTCAGGTCCATGGTTATTTAACTTTTGCCGCAATTCTTCAATATCGATTGGGTTCCCTCTACTGTGCATCCATCTGAACATCCTGGGGAGTGGTAGTTTGGACATGTGGGAATCATCATGTTCTAGGCCGCCTCCATAAGAACTTGCTATAGTTGGGCACATTTCGTAAGCCCACGCCTACAAGGAACAAACAGAAAAAAAGGTGTATTATAGATTTTGTTTCAATTAAATCGAGTGAGCGATTCAACAAGTCGCGTGAGCGATTCATTAAATCGCTTGAGCGATTCAACAAGTCGCGTGAGCGATTCATAAATTCGCGTAAGCGATTAAGCTGAATAAGATAAATATGATGATCATAATCACCTGCAAGGCCCATGGAAAACCTGAAACATGATAGGTCTTCGGTTTAGAGTCAGATTCTGTAAGGGGCAGCCATTTAGCAATATCCTTTTCCCTTTTTTTTATTGAATCCATTGTCGCCTTGAATGACACTAGTCCCCAAGGATATGAATAAAAAAAATCCAAGTCACTTGCAAAACAAAGATGATCCCTATTTACAACTCTCCCCTTTTCAATACCCAGCAACATGTTTTGTACAAAAAGCACATGTGCTATCTTCAAACGGTCTTCCACCGCAATCTTTTTATTGAATAATAAAATTTCCAAATCAGTGTCCTTCACTTTTGATTTCCATTTATTTCGGAGGATCCTCTTAAGAAAATCCTCGGCATTATTTATAACACTCAACTCATCAGCTCTATCGGGCATCTTACCTCCTCCACAATAAAGCCCAGTGACAAGAGCAAACTCCCTTAAGCCAAACCTAACTGGCTTTTGGCCTATCAAGACCCACAGCTCATTCTCTTTCTTGGTGGGTAGGGAGTACATCATAAGATAATGAAGGAGGCTGCCTGAAAACCGCTTCCAACCAGAAGGCAGCTCTTCGGTATATTTTCTAAATACTCCTTCGAAATTCATTTCGTTCTCCTGAAGGAATTCTTTTACTGGGGAAAGACGCTCCCATGATGACCGGACTGTGATCCTCACAGTTGAAGAGAAGAAGTACCTTTCCCAGAAATGGCGCATGTTGAATTTTGAAAAATCAATGCTCCGGGTGACCTCTTCTTCATACACTTCCTGTAACTCATTGTCATCATCCTCCGCCTCATCAAATAACCCAATCATACCCATATTGTTCGAATGTCTTAGCTTACTCCTATTTTCCCTTATGTACCAGTCCCCTTGCGCAGTTTCTTCATCTCCGGTGTGTTCATCATCTCTGAACTCCTGAGATGTATAGGATCAAAATACCATTTGTCAATATAAAAGATTTGAAATACACAAAAGGCGTCATTTTGATCGCGTACGCGACTCAATCAATCGATTAAGCGAGTACTAGATACTTCCGGTATAAACATCCCAAAAAACACAGTATATAAACAAGAGAATATAGTATCAACTCCAGAACGAAAGTTGAAAACAAAAAACAAAGAACCATTACGTTGTAATCAGCCTCTTGGGATATCTGCATGGGATCAATAGTGCCTTCTCCTTCCCTTACTGGGCTTTGGTTTGCTCCCGCTGATGACATCTTGTTTGGTTGATCGTAAAAATGTGATAATAATCTGAATATAGGAGAGAGAAAATGGATGAAAACCCTAGTTTTTTTGCTTGTGAGGAAGATGAAGAAGAAGAAGAAGAACAGTCCTTTACTTTTTACTTTCCTTTTTTTTTTACCTTTCTCCTCTTTCTCGCTAAAAGTTTGCTTATAACTGTTATCAAATTAATTAATGATGTGATTGGTTTGACTCTTGTGGTGATATATATATTAAATATAAATAACTGTCAGACAAAAAATGAAAAATTTTAATATAATGTACACAATTGTTGCCGCCTTACCGGACACGTATATTACAAGAGGTTTAATTTTAGAGAATTTGATTGCGAACTACCGTAAGAATCGCGTGGGCGATTCTTGAAGTCGCCCACGCGATTTAATACGTTTTGTGGCCAAAATGAAGATCACCTTATGAGAATCGAGTCAAATTTGTAATGGGGTCATTTTATTGTTGGTTATAGCGAAGCTTGATTTGAATGTACCAATCACAATCCCTTCTACATGGTATCAAAGATGATGTTAGGATTTGTTTGGGATTATGACTAAGGTTTGCAATACATCGTACTACACAGATAAGAATCGCTATGGGGCTCATATCAAACGCGAAAGACACATGTTGGGGGACTAGCAAAGTAATATAAACCCATATTAAGTGCGAACTACCGTAAGAATCGCGTGGGCGATTCTTGAAGTCGCCCACGCGATTTAATACGTTTTGTGGCCAAAATCAAGATCACCTTATGAGAATCGAGTCAAATTTGTAATGGGGTCATTTTATTGTTGGTTATAGCGAAGCTTGATTTGAATGTACCAATCACAATCCCTTCTACATGGTATCAAAGATGATGTTAGGATTTGTTTGGGATTATGACTAAGGTTTGCAATACATCGTACTACACAGATAAGAATCGCTATGGGGCTCATATCAAACGCGAAAGACACATGCTGGGGGACTAGCAAAGTAATATAAACCCATATTAAGTGCGAACTACCGTAAGAATCGCGTGGGCGATTCTTGAAGTCGCCCACGCGATTTAATACGTTTTGTGGCCAAAATCAAGATCACCTTATGAGAATCGAGTCAAATTTGTAATGAGGTCATTTTATTGTTAGTTATAGCGAAGCTTGATTTGAATGTACCAATCACAATCCCTTCTACATGGTATCAAAGATGATGTTAGGATTTGTTTGGGATTATGACTAAGGTTTGCAATACATCGTACTACACAGATAAGAATCGCTATGGGGCTCATATCAAATGCGAAAGACACATGCTGGGGGACTAGCAAAGTAATATAAACCCAAATTAAGTGCGAACTACCGTAAGAATCGCGTGGGCGATTCTTGAAGTCGCCCACGTGATTTAATACGTTTTGTGGCCAAAATGAAGATCACCTTATGAGAATCGAGTCAAATTTGTAATGGGGTCATTTTATTGTTGGTTATAGCGAAGCTTGATTTGAATGTACCAATCACAATCCCTTCTACATGGTATCAAAGATGATGTTAGGATTTGTTTGGGATTATGACTAAGGTTTGCAATACACCGTACTACACAGATAAGAATCGCTATGGGGCTCATATCAAACGCGAAAGACACATGCTGGGGGACTAGCAAAGTAATATAAACCCATATTAAGTGCGAACTACCGTAAGAATCGCGTGGGCGATTCTTGAAGTCGCCCACGCGATTTAATACGTTTTGTGGCCAAAATCAAGATCACCTTATGAGAATCGAGTTAAATTTGTAATGGGGTCATTTTATTGTTGGTTATAGCGAAGCTTGATTTGAATGTACCAATCACAATCCCTTCTACATGGTATCAAAGATGATGTTAGGATTTGTTTGGGATTATGAATAAGGTTTGCAATACATCGTACTACACAGATAAGAATCGCTATGGGGCTCATATCAAACGCGAAAGACACATGCTGGGGGACTAGCAAAGTAATATAAACCCATATTAAGTGCGAACTACCGTAAGAATCGCGTGGGCGATTCTTGAAGTCGCCCACGCGATTTAATACGTTTTGTGGCCAAAATGAAGATCACCTTATGAGAATCGAGTCAAATTTGTAATGGGGTTATTTTATTGTTGGTTATAGCGAAGCTTGATTTGAATGTACCAATCACAATCCCTTCTACATGGTATCAAAGATGATGTTGAGCGATTTAGTAACTTAAATGATTACAATCTAAATTTCTAAATACAATTCATTAGGACAAGTTACGTTATGGATTTCAAGATACAAATCAATAAAAATACTGCTAAAAATAACAAATTGACTATTATCAACTTGTTCACAATATTTTGTTCTCTTCCTTTTGGAATGAGTGGTGTCCTCCTGCTTGAGACTTCACCTTCATCGTTCTGTGGCTCTTCTATTGGATTACACCATTGAGAAAAGCCATGCAAATTGCAACAATAAAATAATCTTCCCCTGTTGGAATTATCTGCTCTATCGACCACCTTGATTGTAGCCCACTGATCGCAATCCCTGCATTTCTCCTTTCTATATCTAAGAGAACTTTTGCGTGTAAAAGCTGAGCTATTTGAGCTTGCCATGATCTTTAAATTCCTTAATGATAATCAGAAAAATTATATAGTGATCCCCACCAACGGCTATAATTAGGATATAAATAGTGTATAACTTCCATATTATAACGGCTATAATATTTTGTAATATTATCATCATCCAGGGGCTCTTTTGCAAACTCATAAATTTACGCACTGCCCCTCCTACTCAAATATAAAATTGTTCTGTTTCCTTTTGCCAACCCCTAATTCACTTTTTTATCTTCCATCCTCTCCTCTTATGTTGAATATTTCCGCCGCCGCCCTCTCCAATCCAAAGGAACAATCCTTCGCAGATCTGTAAGAGTCTGCCCTATTAGTTTGAATTGCTCTTGAAAATTATCATGTTTGCTGTATGATTTCCGCCATACAGTAGCAATCAATAGATGTTTCTTTGTTTGGTCGATGTAGTGTTTACTCGTTGTAGATGAACTATACGATGGGCAGTACAGGAGAGAGTTTTGAGAGTTTTATGCGTCCTGTGCATAACAATTGGAAAGAAACCCTGGAAAATGCAATTGAAGAATTATTATAGATTTTAAATCTATAATAAATCTTCATTTGCATTATCTAGGGTTTCTTTCCATTGTTATGAACGGTCTGCACAAAGCTCTCAAAGCTCTCTCCTGTATTGCACGTTTTATAGTTCTTCTACAATGTCTAATGATCTATTGCAAGGCCAAACAAAGAAATCTATTGATTGTTACTGTTTGGCAACAAGTCCTACGGAAATGACGATTTTCATGAACATTTCAATCAAATACGGCAGATTTTGTGATTAAGGAGGAAGACAGATAGATCTGTTAATATCCATAATGTTAATAAACCCCCTTGGCTGAAGAATCGCATGCGCGATTCATTAAATCTTGTGAGCGATTCACTAAATCTTGAGCCCGATTATTTAAAAAATAAAGTAATGGATCAAGCTGAGTGTTTTTTAAAGTGTCATATATCGAATTAAACTCCAAATTTTATTATATTATAATATATTAATTGAATCTTGGGCGCGATTAATTAAGAAGAGTTAGCGATTCAGTAAATCTTGGGCGCGATTAATTAAAAAAAGAGATATGCCCATTTGGCTGAAGAATCGCTTGCGCGATTGATTAAGTCGAGTACGCGATCCATAAAATCGCGTAAGAGATTCATTAAATCCTCTGCGTGATTAATTAAAAATCAAAGATGTATTATACAATTTATTTATCTAAATGACGTTCTGTTATTTATCTAAATGACTTTCTGATCACATGTAGACTTTTTGTGTCTTTTTATTGTGCGCGATTAACTAAAAAGAGAAAGATGACACTTGGCTGAAGAATCGCTTGCGCGATTGATTAAGTCGAGTACGCGATCCATAAAATCGCGTAAGAGATTCATTAAATCGTCTGCGCGATTAATTAAAAATCAAAGATGTATTATACAATTTATTTATCTAAATGACATTCTGTTATTTATCTAAATGACTTTCTGATCACATGTAGACTTTTTGTGTCTTTTTATTGTGCGCGATTAACTAAAAAGAGAAAGATGACACTTGGCTGAAGAATCGCTTGCGCGATTGATTAAGTCGAGTACGCGATCCATAAAATCGCGTAAGAGATTCATTAAATAGTCTGCGCGATTAATTAAAAAATAAAGTTGTATTATACAATTTATTACACAATTATTTATCTAAATGACATTCTGATCACAAGTAGTCTTTTTGTGACCTTTTCCTCCACACTTTGAACAGGTATTGTACCTTTTTCTTCCCTCAGAAGGTGCCCGGAATCTAGTCATCCTCTTTCTTCCAACACGCACCTTCAGTGGAGGTGGCAGTACTTGTTTTATACCTATATCTTCAGGCAATTCCCAATGTAACTCTGGAGGTGTAGGAAAAATTATCTCAGAATATGCAAGTATGTAGTACTCAACAGTGTAAAATTTGGAGCATAGGGAATATATTCTTTGTCCAAACCCTATTGGGTTTTGCTCCCTTAACGCCGATAATGCATGGGGGCAGGGGATCTTATCCATCTGGAAGACACCACATGTGCACGTCATATTGTTCAAGTCAACCATAACCTCTGCTCCAATTCCACGAACAGAAAATTCATGAGCATTGAACTGTTGTGCAATGCATCCTTTGGATTTCTCCAGATTACTCCGGAGAAGTTTCTCTTTGGATGGCACCAGGACTGTACTGCAGTTGATCATGTCCGTTCTCCGGATGTGGAACCAATCAGCCAATATTCTTATGATAGACTCAAACAGAGCAGGGATAGGATACTCCCTTTCAAATCGAATCCTAGAATTAATAGACTCGGCGATGTTGCTAGTCAGAACATCATACCTGTTTGTTTTAGAATGCACCCTGCTCCATAACTCAAAACCAACTTCATCCTTCAAGTACTCTGCAGTACATTTGTGAATACGTTCGATCTCTTTGTGGTGCTCCATGAAATCTTCGACGGTATTTTGTTTAACTGCCTTAAAAAATGGCTCAAGGATTGCACTTTTTTTAAACCGTTGTCTCAAGTTCTCCGATAAGTGCTTCGAACAAAATCCATGATGAGCCTTAGGATAAATCTTAGCAACCGCATGTTTTATGGAGACATGTCTATCCGATATTATACAGAGATCATCACTATCCGGTGCTATCCTTTTTAAATTTATAAAAAACCACTCCCATGATGCATTATTTTCGGAATCAACCACTGCCCATGCAATCGGATAGGTATGGTTCTCACTATCTTGTGCAGTAGCCAAAAGGAGAGTACCATCGTATTTACCGGTTAAGAAACAACCATCAACGGCTAACACCTTGCGCATGTACGTAAAACCCCGTATGCATGGTCCGAATGCAACAAAAAAATGAAGAAACCTGTTTTCGTTGGCAAGAACCAATTCAGTGACGCTTCCTTGATTCTTAAGAGTTACCATATAACGATATGCATCTATAATTGCATATCCATGCTCAGGTGATCCCCTGACAATATTTTTGGCATGTATTCTGCCCATCCAACATTTCCAGTAACTAACCTTGGCCCCCAATTCAGCTTCGACGTACTTTTTAATTTCGCCTGGTGTGGGACCTTTCTTGTCAAAAAACAATGGCTTCACTAAGTCCCCAATCAATTTTGCGGTAGCCTGTTGATGAGTGGTACTTGCTTCTTCCAACCCACAAGTGTGCATCCGGTTATACTTTCTGAGGATAAATCTTTCAGAATTAACATATTTAACACACCGAAACCACCACTTGCAATCCTGCGAATAACATCCTAGAACAAGAAGGGACTTTGTAGATTTTATCGTTCGTAATTGGAAGCTTCCCTTACATGCAACAAGGTTGATCTTCATGATGGCATCTTCTTTGTTAATAAACTCTTCATCCTCATTAAAACCTGAGCCATCATCCCATGTATGACTTTCAATCCTGGCCTCTGGATTATCATAACATATAATGGCTTCCTCCTGATTAATACATTGATCGGGCACTTCTTCCTCGACCACATTTTCAGAAGGATTACAACGATCTACCATTTCTTCGTTTATAGCAAGGGTGTTATCGGGAAGATTGAATTCTTGATCGTTGATATCAGGGAGACTGAAGTCTTCATACTGATGCTGGTATTGATCTTCACCCTGAGAAGTAAACCCGCTTGTACCAACATGTTCGGATTCTGTTCCACTCTCCTTCCTATCCAAGGAAACCTTCAAAACGGGCCTCCAACCTTGAGGAGAGATATCGGCAAAATAAACTTGTAGGTCGTGATCAGTCTTTATTTCAGTTGGATAACAGGTTGGAGGTGCACTTGTAAGAAAATATTTCACGTGCACATCATCATGGGAGCAAGTAAGTCCTGCTTGTTCTATAATATCACTTATCAACATTTGGAATGTAGTCTGATTGCTCACAAGAATAGCAGAAGTTTGCTTGCTCTCCGCAACCCAATTCAAACACGTGGTTTCTTCTTCCCACACTCCAAGTGCAAATCCAATAACAAATTTTGACATAACCCAGTCGTCGTTCCTTTAAAACAATAAAAAAAAAAAATTAACCATGCATGCAGTACAAAACTGAGAAACAAAAAATTTGATAGCGTGGTCGATTGATAAAGTCGCGTGGGCGATTCCTCAAATTCGCGTGCGCGATTAAAGAATCGCATGAGCGATTATGAGAAATCGGGGAAGTGATTAATAAAATCGAGTGCGCGATCACGTTGTATTGTCCTTATATTTACGTCCAATTTAGGCTAGGGAATGTACTGTATTAAACCCAGATAGATGGGGTTCGGAAAAAACTCAGTTAAATCTTTCAGTGAGAACGAAGTTCAATAAATAGGTTTGAGAAAAAATTCAAATGAATCGCGTGAGCGATTCCCTAATCGCGTGAGCGATTTATAGAAATCGCGCAAACGATTAATAAAATCGAGTGCGCGATCACTATGTATTGGCGTTATATTGGCGTCTATAACAGGTTAGGGAATGTAATGCATTAAACCCAGATAGATGGGGTTCAGAAAAAACTCAGTTCACTCATTCAGTGAAAACGCAGTTCAAAAAATAGGGTTCAGAAAAAATTCAAACAAACCGAAACCTTTCAATACCTTTGATTGTTGTCGTTGTTGTTTGCCATTGTACATGTAATCAGAGAGAGGTGGGTGATACTTAGGGTTTTTGAAGAATCAAACGAACACTGGACAGCACTTCGATCAGAGAAGAAATATCAGAAAAATAGGGTTTTCGTCGCACATACAGGAAGGAGAGAGAAATTGAGAGAATTGGATGACTGTGATTTGGGGCCAGATTCTAATTTTGTATAAATTTTGGGGCCAAAAAGAGTCTGCAAAATCCTGACGTGGCAACTATTTAATTAAGCTGAGTAATTAATTAAGAGCTAATCAAGCAAAGGGTTATATAACCAATTCTTTTGAAACTAGGGGTTACATAACTAAAAAAGGACTTGGGGGTCCCTTTTAACCGAATCCCCCTTGCTTCTTGTCTCTTGATAGTCTTTTTCGCGTTTACTTTTTGATAGTCTACTTGACTAAGGGCGGGTGTCGGATTGTGGAATTCTGGGGCCGTTCCGATCCGGGTATTTTCAGATGGATACCGGATACGGATAGTTTGGGACTTTTTATGTCGGACCAGATACCCGATTCGTGACACTAGTGTGACTAGTCCACTAAATTATTTTCCAACAGCAAATTGCCCTATTCAATTAGTAATTTAATCATAAAATTTATCTCATCTCTCTGGTCTAGATTTAGTAAACTATAGTTTGAGCTTAATCTCAAAAAATATAATTAATATTTTGGATAAAATAAGTTGATGATGTTTAAGAAACAAAAAGGAAAAAGAAATTGGGATTCCCGAGCCCGATCTTGAAAAAATCAGGTACCCAATAATCAGATACCCCGACTAAATAAACATACAATTTTTCTAAGCTTTGAAAAATTACGATTATCTGAGAGCTTTATATTTTCTATCATAAATTGTCCCAACAATTAATATTTTCTTTCACAAATTGTTTCAACAATTAATTTACGGTGTTAAATTTTAATAATGTCACTATATAATTTTTTAAAAATTGAATTTATCCTTAAGGGTATACTGTAATAATATTGAAAGTATAATCATATATCGTAATGTTAGTTTTAAATTTGTATTTTTATTTTAAAATTTTGTTATTTAATTTTATATTTATATTTTATCTATAAGTATAAATCTAAATAGATATTTCATGCATATTTATTCTTATAAAGTATGATAAAAATTTAGAGATTCCACCTTATGTTTATATCTTAGTTTTATGTATATTTTGCATAAGTTTATCTAACCTTTGTTTGCTTGAATAAACAAATTTTTCTTCCAGAACATAAAATCATAACAAACACAACAAAATCAATTAATGCATTAGCAAAATTCAAACAAATACCAATTAGAGTATTTAAACAAAGGGCTAATTCCAGTCACCCCTCCAACCTTTTGGGGGGGGGGGGGGGGGAGGGGGGGGTGCGTTTTACCCCCTATACTTTCAATCGGTGCACTTACCCCCCTCACCTTTGAAAAATGTTCACTTAACCCCTTTCCAATGGAATATTCCACCGGACTTTATGAATAAAATTTTACGTGATTTCTAATGGCAAATCCATACAAATCAGATGTCAAATGTGTTGATATTATACATCAAATCGAAGCTCTTGATGCAAGGAACACAATGATTGTTTCAAAATCAAAATCCGACAACTAACAAAGGAGGAACCGCTGGTCAAAGATAGTACATGATCGGCGAAGCTTTGCAGGTGAATTCCAATATTTTCGACGGCCAATAGAGTCGAATGGGGTATGGGTTTTGTCCATCATGTAGAGAGGAACATGATGGTAGTGGTTTTGACTCTTGGGTCATCATGACAGAGGAGAAATCGATGGTCAAAGTTAATTTTGAACGGAATATTCCATCGGAATAGTATCAAAGGGGCAAAGTGTTAAGTTTTGCAAAGGTGAAGGTGGAAAATGCACCGATTGGAAGGTGAGGGGGCAAAGCGCATACCTCCCCAAAGGTTGGGGGTGACTGGAATTAGAACAAATATTCCAAACTTTGATAATCCCTAATAGTATTACAGTAACAGAGTGAGTTTGAAGCAAGATGGTGAGTAAAAATCTGCCAGCACTCTCGAGTGAGGAATATGACCAAATGAGAAGGAGTACTAAGAAATTCAAAAGAAACTTCGACAAAATGGAGGAAACCCCGATGGTCGATATCACATAGCAAGTTGGGGTTAGGCCGACGGAACCACCGGCGAAAACCTCATACCCGAAGTCGCTTTTGGGCAATAAACAAGCTTCCAACTCTAGGTTCAATGAAGACAATACGGAGGATCTCGAAAGAATTGTTGAAAACACGGAAGAGTAGCGCAGTGGAAATTTAAAATTTTTCCACAAGTTTAATCGTTGTCTTGCAATTTTCGTGCTGTAACATTGGGAATAACAAGAAACTCACTTTAATTGAAGCTTTCTTGTGATGTTGTTACCGCCTAACAAACACCCTTCAAGCGAAAGTCCCTCGAACGGCCTTCGATTAGATCCCAAAGCAGCGATCCTCCAAAGCGTATCCATACCAATCCTAGAACACAATCAAGTAAGTGAGAATGCTAGTTCTATAGCTTGTGTTAAGGCTAGGATAATTTTACTTTGAAAATTTTTCTTTTATTTTTCTCAAAAACTTAACATTTCTTGAGTGTTGGTCTAAAGAATAAGAGAAGACCACCCCTAGTACTTATACTAGGTGGTTCGAAAATCCCTAGGGTTCCTAAACCTAGTGGACTTTGTTCTCTTGCTCACTAATTAACTAATTTAATTATTAATTTAATTAGAGAAAATAAGTTCCCAACTTGTTCTCCAAGTCTTGTAAGAATATTCTTCTCTCTCCTACAATAGGAGGTTGGACTTTTCAACTTTCCTAAAGTTAAAAGTCAATATTCAATAAATCAATTAACTCCTAATTAATTATTTATTTGGTTAAGTTTATTTGAGAATAGTCTTAACAATTAATTCATAATTAATTAAAAGACCAAAATTAATTAATTATAATTTAATTAATTAATTATCAAAAAAAATTCGCGTATGGAAAATTCCACACGCATGAATACACACACGAGCCACGTGTGCATGACACGTGGCAGCTACCCACGCAATCCATGCTCCATTTCGATCAACAATTTGATCCTTCGTTAATCATATTAACATCCTACCATAACCTCGTATCCTGACATTTGTGTGTGACCCTTTAGGTTCATTATTGGATTAGCAGTGACAGTAATTTAATTAATTCCCTAATTAATTAATCACTTCACAGATCACACTACAGTAATCTAGCAATGGGTGTGTGACCCCTAGCCGAATAACGAAATGAATCGAAGAACCTTTCAGTCAATGACAATCAGTGAAATACGATCCTCCTATAACTCCATCTCTCAATCAAAAACTAAGGCATGAGAATATTCTCATAGCCTAAATATTCTTGATCTTTAAAGTTAAGTTCGTTTCATATTCATTTCGATCGCAATCCTAGAAACCCCATTTTCTAGATGTCTTGATCTTTTATCCACCTTGGTCAATGGTTTAATATTTAATGGACTACGAACAACTCAATCAGTAAGAGATCATTCTTGTTCTTAACAAGTGTAGGTCCTTATCGATTCTATTAATTCTATATATGCCACTTGTGTAATCCCACCATAGACCGTGGTTCAGGTGTCTATATGGCAACACCCTTTTGAGCCTATATCAAAGATTACAGAGTTAGCATATATGAGATATTACAGAATCTCAAGTCTAAGGATTAATGAATCACGTCATTGACCTGTGAGATATTTTCTAATCTGGAAGTTTCAGGAAACTTCCTTTCCCATTTAGGAATGTTCTCACGCGGGACATCTCATTGATGAAGTTATTGTAATAATCACCCTCATTTATTATGAATGCATCATCGTGTGCACTTATCACTCCATGAAACTGAGTGATCCTTCAAAAGGACATAATCACACAAGCAAGTCTCAACGGAGTCAAGGTCGACACTCTCACTGTCTGTCGGACTCATCGACTTGGAGAAGGTTCTAATCCTCGTCTATGGAGTTAAGAACTTATTTCATATGCCGTTCCCATAACGACAAAGCTCTTAACGGCCTCATCGAATTAGGGGAGTTCAATACATACAAAACACAGTCAACCCAAACAGACATAAATAAGCACATAAAGAAGTGATTGCCTATGAACAAAATCATCTCTTCATTATTCAAAGACTGTTTGTGATTTTACAAGAAAATATTAAAGCCTAAAGCTACTTTAAGGGCACTATTCCTAACAAAAATAATGATTATTGAGCCTACGGAGGGTTATCCCTATCCTCGGATAGTCTTGGTTCAAGATTATGAGGACGAAATACGAAGCGAATAACGATAGACAATCATCCTACGGATCCTCGAACGCAATCTGAACGTGAACTTCTTGTCAACGAGGCTAGATCAGATGTGGCAACTTCGGGGCGATTTTGATCTTATAGAGTTTGGGCATGGTTGCTATGTAATGAAAACAACTGATCCAGAAAAGGCGATGTCGATCCTTACTGATGGACCATGGGTGATCAATGCAGCTACCTCGTGGTAAGAAAGTGGTTCCAAATTTTCAACAATCTAAAGATCGTGTCACCTCCACAATGGCTTGGGTGCGTATATTAGAGCTCTCATTAGAGTACTACAAAGAACCGATACTACGTAAGCTGGCTATATCCATTGGCAACCTGATCAAGATAGATACGAATGCCTATTACGGGACTAAGGGTAAATTCGCCTGGGTTTGTGTCGAATTGGATCTCGAGCCCCCGCTCCAAAGTGCCCTTGAGATAGGGGATCTCTTTATCCTCTCATATACGATGATCTCCTGTCAATTTGTTTCACCTGCTGCAAAGTTGGACATAGTTTGGAGGCTTACCTGACCAAATACAAGAAGACGGCGACCACAGTAGAAAAGCAGTCACCAACTGCTCCACTGGTGGAGAAGGATAATATCCCAGAAACACCAACGTACGGGCCATGGATGATTACCAAAAAGGGGCGTGGGAAACAAAAAGTGGCGTCGGGCCAATCCAGAAGATCCCGAACCCTACGGGAAGTAATAAATTCGAAATTTTTTCGAATCCAGAATTCTGTGGAAAAGATTCTGAGCTGTTGTATCTTTTGGGGGAAAGTTCTTTTCCAAATGGTAAGTTTCAGCTAGGTCAGTGTTTGAAAAGAAGTTGGAAGGAAATAACAAAGATATTGTGCAGAGATATCGACCTACACAGGAAAGAGACGGGACAAATAAGACAACTACTAGCTTGGCTAAGCAAGACGAAATAGATTATCCGAATCAAACTCGCTCACCATTGAGTGAGATAACCAACAAGAACCGTGCTTCTTAGGCTAAGAACAGTAGCGCTGCCCTAAGTGAGAACGTGAAATGGTCTGGCAAGCAACCCATTCTTTCCGATGGAGGAAGATTAGATGTACGATGAGTTAGAGATTTCCAAAGGGATGGTAATCGAGACTGTAACGCCCCGTGTCTTCGTTCCAGGTGTGCTCGCCACACGTGTGAGTTTGAGTGTTAGAATTGTTGGCATGCTTTAGAAATTATGTGTCTAACTGGATTAAGTGAATTATTTACCTAATTGTCTAAGTGTTTATTTTAATTGTAATTTCATTTCATTTCATATTCTAACATATGCATAATTCATTTATTCATTTCATAATATATATATAACTTATCTACACTAATACACTCACACATACATTTATATATATATATATAAGCACTAAGTTCAACACTCACACATACATTTATATATAAGCACTAAGTTCAATTATATACATATTATATACTTAATATCTTTACTTTGTGACTTTATACATATATATCTTATATCTATACATATATTACATATACATTGAATCATATTTGCAAGACACAAACACACACCATTTCTCTACTACACGCACACTCATCTCCATCATTCAAACATACATTGGATCACAAGTAAGAAGAAGAAGAAGAAGAAGGGAAGAATCAATCCATTACGAAGCATCATCATCTCCATCTTCATCATTTCTTCATTTCATTTCTTTCATTCCAAGGTTGGTATGGTATATTTGGGATTGATTATGAGTTGATGAACTAGGGCTTCTTGACTTAGATGTTTATTCTTGATTCAAGTTTGAATATGAGACTTCTTATGCATGTATCTTTGAATTATTGTATGAATACTTGAAGCTATTGGTTTATTTGATTTCATGGCTTTGACAAGACTTCGTATGATTGATTTATGTGTCAATATGATAGATATATGAGTTGTAATTGAAGTATGAGATGTATATTGGTGTTGTAGGTTAGTTTTGAGGTGTTTGATTGTTGTTGTTTGGTGTTGGGAAGCCATGGGAGCCTTTTTCCGAGATCTACCCTATTTTTTCCCTATTTTTTCGCCTAGCGGAGTACGACACGCCCTGTCACTCCCCAGTGTATTTTCGACACGTCCGTGTCGGGAGCTACTGCATCATTCGCGGAGTTCCGACATGCCCGTGTCTGCTTCTAGTGCATTTTTGACACGGGCGTTTCTCACTCAAATGAACTCCAAATGACCTAATTTTTGAACCGTTAGAAACCTCTTGAAGTCTAGAATAATCTCAAATTGGAATTACCTCAATATCGTTTCTAGATTGTGAGTTAGGATCAATTCTTTTTGGTATCACCATTTTATCGGAAATCTGCGTTAACCCAATTTCGGACCTATGCCATTTTCACTCCGTTTTGAATTAGAATGCGAGCCATATATGCTTGGAAATATCTATTTGTCTACTTTCATATCCAACAACAAAACTCCATTTCAAATTCTATAACTCAAGATATTCCCAATTTTCCACAGCCTACGTGTTTCTAAAAATTGCCAACTTAAGCCAAACTTCACCAAAACACCTCTTCTTGCATTTCTTTCACTCCCTTGACTCCCATATGTGATTATTTGAAGTATTATTTGTGCATGAACATTCTCATGAATTATAATTATCATCATTCCATGTCATGAGCATGCCGTTCGTCGATTACTTGGTTCATTTGTCTAGAGTCTTATGTACACTCGTGTTTCTTGCACAGAGCTCGATCCGGTTGAGGAGCAGGGTCAGTAGGCTTCTCGTACCCTTTCTCTTTTGTCAAGGTGAGGTTTTATTTTACTAAAACTAGAACCCTAATACCTTGTGTGATTATTTCAAGCCAAAACATATCTTGTATATATATACTTTCGAAAATGGTTTCAAGAACGAATGTTTTCAAATGTTTCATGAAAATCCTTTTTGGCGAGAATCACGAAATTATTATTGGGCCCGGGGAAATATGTGAATGGAGACCGGTACGATATTGGGTCGTCGGATAAGCCATTGCATATAGTACCCTTTGAGAATATCCTCGCGCGACTTTGGTGGCAGGAAGGCGGGATATTCTTGAGCCGGTGTTTAATCTGCCGAAGGAGCGGAAAGGAGTCATGAGCCCCCGTCTCGAAACGTCACGAGGTGGTAGGGTCTTGCAAACCCTTCCACTGTCCTGGAGGAAGAAGGATGGAAAATTATGTTTTCTCACGTCACGATCACAAATATGATAATGTTAATGATATGATTATGAATACATGAACGCCTAATAATGCTTTCAAATACACTATGGGAGTAAGGTTAGAGAATTGCCCACTCGCCGGGCCACGTTAAGCTATGTGTATTCAAATAATAATTTGGTATCTGTAATTCCGAGCATGCCTTTCTTAAACTACTCGCTTGGGTTTTTCTAACACTTTACTCGGGATTATGGATTGCATGCGCATGTTATATATGTATATTGCCCCTCACTCAGTCTTAGGACTGACACCCCATGTTTTTAGACTTTTGCAGGTTAAGCTAGGTGGGGACTTGGAGTCTTTTGTAGTCTTTCCTTGAGTCCTAGCTTGTATTACTCTTTAGCTTTACATACTCATGTTTTAAATTATGTATTATCGTTTTGGAGTATTGATGTAATTATTATGTAGTGGCCGGGATGGCCTATGATTGTATAACCTTTTTATATGTTAAGTACGTTTATATGCTTCCGCTTTATGTTATTGCATCGTTGGTTTTAATTGGTTAAGGGTTAGCCCCGCTTAGCTAGGTTTGTTTTTATTTGTCACCCGTTCGCCACTTGTTTGGTTTGTGTATGGAAATTAATTTCATGCATGGATTGGACTAGTGGTGTGGGGGATGTGACACCTTACGATGCGAGTGTTACAGAGACAGATTGCCAGATTCTTACGGGAGTAAACCAACCGTTCACAAGGATTACAAGTATCATCCCGCTCTTCCACCAGATGGAGATCCAGATGTAGCAATCGCCCATACCGAACCTCGGGATGGGTTACAATATAGAACTCAATCTACCAGCGCAGGAGAATCGATGACAATGCAGCTTGATGGTAGCCGCAATGCTTCAAATAGCACAGGAATTGAACGACTTCCTAACTGAGAAGCAGATTTCCGTTCGCAACTTTGTCATATCTTCAATGAAGATTACGTCATGGAATTATAATGTTACTGGAAACGAAAAATTTTGTCAACACCTTAGGAAACTCGTCCAAGAACACAAACCTGATGTGGTTTTTGGTTAGAAACTAGGGTTTCAGATGGTAGAGCTGAAGAGCTTTCCTAGCGACTAGGTTTTACTAATGTGTGCGGAGCACCAACCAACGGGCGTGAGGGCCTGAAGGGTTGTTAGGGGTTACTCACCGGCTACGGCCTCATTTTTTAAGTAGGGGTTGAGCTGATTTTTATTAAGTAGAGTCAACCTTTCTTGACCCAAGGTTGGTGGTTTCAGAATGTATATTAGAGGATTAAGCCGAGAGATCACTGAATTGCACTGAAGGGTTGTTAGCTTGGACAATGGCTGAGAATTCTTTATAGCCCATATATGTCTTTAGTATATATCCATATGTTGCTCTTGTGGTTTTGATGACTTTGCATTGAGTTGAATTTGACCAACTAACTTATTGTGGGCCTAATTATTTTTTCAAACAAAAGCCATCTTTGGGCCACCTTCGTTGTCCCTATTAGTGTGTAATTTGTGCCTTAATTGTCTTAATTTTCCTCCTTGTGACTAACTGAAAATATGCTTAATTTGGCTTAAATATGGCTTTATAGGTTTACTGGAGCTAAAATGGAGAATTAATGCAAATCTGGACTAAAAGAATCGCCATGTGTAGAAAATGAACTGAGTCATGACCTTTAAGCTAAGAGCGAAGCAACAGACACCCAAGTTAACAGTGGCGGCTAACTATCCTTTTTGACGAATTGAGCCACTTGCATCAGCTTTATACAGTTTTGTGCGTCTCAAGGCATGTAATTATAATACTTAGACTTTCTAAAGAAATCTTGGCCTTAAAGTGTGTGCCCAACTTACAAAACTTGAGGATATAAGCTAGATTAGGAAGCAAAGCAACACAATTCAACCTTTGGGGAGCTGAAGGAGGAAGCACACAGCAGCTGCTGGTGCTGGAGCAGAGCAAGAACAGGGGCTGAATCCCCTGTTTCGACCAAGAGCAAGATTTCCTCTTCCTTTCCTCTTTTTAGTTAAATTTCATGGCTAGATTATAAAGTACTTGAATATATCTTTTGTAGCTTGATTTAGTTGATTTACTTCAGTTCCATATCAGTTTGTTAGCCATATATATTCTGTAATAAGAACAACAGTTGAACCTTTTGTTTTAGTTAAGTTATTTTCAAGATTCATGTTATGATTTGTGAGATCTAATTGTTTTCCATGCTTTTGATCCTTGGTATGTTGTATGCATCTGATTTTATTGATATAGGTATGTTGATAGATAATTGATTTGGCCAATTTATTGTCTTGAAACTTACCTTGCAAATCACATAAACTGAATTGATCCGTAATTGTCAATTTAAGTATGCTAAGGGTTAACTATCATAGGGGCTTACCACCATGTTTGCTTGAATATGATGGGGTGCATGCACAATAGCTTAAACATTCCAAGCTTCTTGAGTTTGTTGGTTAGGATCGGTGTCCTTTTCGTGCCTTAAAGCTGTCATTAAATTAAATCTTGAGATCGTATCTACGAGTTTGTTTATTGGTTAGGGAGTTGGTTAAAGATCGTATCTTAATCACCGAATAAGTTAGAAAGGACAAGGTTGTCAGAGCTTATTGACGCTATAGCCGGTCTATCAATGGATGTCAAGCTTATTTATGCATTAATGATCAGATTACAAACATGAATCGAAAGAATAACTTGACTAGAGCTCTATTTTCCTAATCCTCTTGAGTTTAAGTTCTTTAGTTAATTTATTTTGATTTCAGTTTGTTATTTAATTTTTTGCACCTTAGTTAATTACGTTAACCTCCCCCCTACTTTAATTTTTGTTGTTTCTTTTGCTTGGCTATTAAGAGATTTATGAGACCATCCAATCTCTGTGGGATCGACCCTTTACCACTATACACAATTTATTGTGTTTGGTAGTTTAAGATTATTATTTGGTGGATTCGGCAACCATCAAATTTTTGGTGCCGTTGTCGGGGATTGGTTCTAATTGGTTTTGTTTTCCTTTTGATAGCTGAGTGTTGTTTGTGCAGAGGAGTCAATCCAGGGATTCACGTTGCTGTCATTGATGGCTTCATACACTCAAAAAGTTGTTTGTGAAATTTGCACAAGTGACCATCCAACAAACGAATGTTCTTTGTTCCTTGATGATCGTTTTTCTCATTTTTAGACCATAACAAAGCAATGTCGAGTGTGCACAGGCCCTCACCACACTAATAGATGTCCCTTACTTGATAAGGAACTTCTTCCAAAACCAACAAAGCAAGACTGTGATGTAGGCACAACGTTTCAACCTCCACAACAATATCTATCATCTTCCAATTCAGGTACGTCTCTTGAAGAAATGTTTAAAGCATTTATGATTAATACAAAACAGTTTCAACAGGAGACAAAATCAAATATGCAACAATTTCAACAAGAGACAAGGAATAATATGCAAGAATTCCAAATGAGCATTCAAGGCTTCAAGAATGAGTTGAGCCAATTAACATCTTCCATAACTTAATTGAAGAGTAAACAAGAATTTGAAGAAGGACAACCCTCATTTCAGAAAACAGGGGCAGAAACAGAGCATAATAGAACAATACAAATTTCTGGTACTGAAATAGAGCAGAACTGTACATAAGACCTGAGCATAAGGCATGACCATAGCTTAAGGTCAGATGAGGAATCCAGACCTACGGTACAATTTCAACCATTGATTAGCCCAAACCCAACTGCACAGAGGTATGTTGAGTTTCAAAAAGATGAATCAGAGTTCCACAATGATGAATCAAAGTTCCTAAAGGTACTATACAATGTTGAGGTAAATGTTCCTTTACTTGATGCAATTAAATCTACGCCTCAATATATGAATTCTCTTAAAGAATTATGTGCAACTAAGGAAAGTATGCCTTGTTATGGGAAGGTAAGTATAGGAAAGAATTTCTCTGATATCCTTCAAGAAAAGATACCTCAAGTGAGTAATGTTAAAGATTTATTTGCACTTCCATGTAAAATAGGAACTATTGGAATTCATAGAGCTTTATGTGATTATAGTTCCTCAATTAATTTGATGTCTTTATCTATTTGCTCACATTTGCATATTAATTCCATGAGAAAAACAGGTATGATGATTCAACTTGATGATGGAACAATTGTTCATCCTAAGGGCATATTGGAAAATATTTTGATTCAAATTGATGGTATGATCTTTCCCGTAGATTTCTTTGTAGTTGATAACTCATATGATGTTTTGTTGGGAAAGCCTTTTCTTGATTATATCTAAAACAAAAATCAATGAGTTTGATCACGCACTCACAATGGAATTTAATGGAAATGTTGTTAAATTCACTATGTTTGATTCCATAAAGCCTCCTAGTGAGTTGTTTTGTTTAGATGCCATGGGTTTTGTTACTCCCCTTCCATATGGTGCATATTTTGAGCTAAGATATGATGATAAAAATGTTTTTAGCTCTCACTCTCAATTGCTTTTTATGAAATCTTGCTTTGATGGAGCTAAGTGGTTGTTTTATCAATCCTTATTTAGTCTATTTCCTAATAAACTGAGTTCTAAATGGAAGAAAGCTTTTGTATGCACTCACATGCTATTTTACAATGTAGGGGATCTCAACCATTTTGATGAGAAAAACTTGTTAATATTGAACATACATTATTTGAAAGGATTTTATGCAAGTTTTCCAATGAAAGATGTGAAGGATTTCAATTGATGACATGTTATGTAACACATTGTCTAGCCTAGGACGTTAAACAAGGGCACTTTTTGGGAGGCAACCCAATTCTTTTTATTTACTGTTATTTAGTTCTAGTTTCTCTGTGCTTTTTAGAATAAGGACCTCTTTTTGTGTTGTTTTCGGATTTTGGTAGAAACAGGGCTCCAGGACCCAGACCGCAAAGGATGATCATCCCTTAAGCCTCATGAATCCCTCACAGTTTTAATAAATGCATTCAGGGAAGTCCTCATACCCTTACCTTTTCTTTACCTTTACATTGAGGATAATGTGGAATAAGTGTGGGGGAGTTATTCTGGTAGTTTATGAATATTCTGGCTGGATTAGTAAAGGATGAAAAGCATGTAAGAATGACTATTTTGCATGTTTGTTTGATTGGTATCATGGACAACATGTTTTGATTTGAGAGCTTTTGAACATGAAAAATATGTTGAAGTAGCATAAATTTCCATGTCTGATTCTTGGAATTGAGCAAACTTGTAAGTTTTTGACTCTACTAGAGAATGTTTTTGAATTTGGATTAATGGGTGAAAACTGAAAATGAATGCAATAAATTAGACCTTCATGTGTGAAAAAGTGTGTGATTTTTGGACTGTTTAAAAAGGAGATTAATGATGCTGAATGATGATAAGTAATGTTTATTGAGGATTATGAATAAGGCTGTAATGCCATTAGCTTCTGAATAAAGCTTTTAAAGTCATTTATCTCTGAATAAGGCTGTCACAGCCATTTACTTGATGCAATCCGCTCGTTTCACTCCGCTGGTCACCCAAAGGCTGAATACAAATCATAAATTGAAAAATAAGTGACCATGAGTGGTGCACTTTGTGCAGTCTAGGGATAGTCATACATTACCAAAGAGGTATTATGACACCCGAAATAGACAACGTTTTGAGTTTTGGTATAAGTGTAATTATGGAACCCTCACTTTATCTTTAGTTTTGTTGGAATTTAGACAGTCCAAAACAAGCACCCTTTGATCACATGTTGTAATTGCTACATGGTAAATCCGCATGCTTAAATGAATTCTAAAATTCCCTAACATTCTCTAGCAAGTTAAATACTTCAAATTTGTCCTTTTCCATCTTGATGGCTATGGAGACTTGTTATCAAACTCATTTTAGTGTTCAAACTTTCTCATTGATGAAATGTGGGGCTGTAGTGGTTAGGGGATAACCTTGCTTGAAGTCTAGTTTCAATTTGCTTGAGGACAAGCAAAGTCTAAGTGTTGGGGGATTTGTTAGTGTGTAATTTGTGCCTTAATTATCTTAATTTTCCTACTTGTGATTAACTGAAAATATGTTTAATTTGGCTTAAATATGACTTTATAGGTTTACTGGAGCTAAAATGGAGAATTAATGCAAATCTGGACTAAAAGAATCGCCATGTGTAGAAAATGAACTGAGCCATGACCTTTAAGCTAAGAGCGACGCAACAGACACCCAAGTTAACAGTGGCGGCTAACTCTCCTTTTTGATGAATTGAGCCACTTGCATCAACTTTATACAGTTTTGTGCGTCTCAAGGCATGTAATTATAATACTTAGGCTTTCTAAAGAAATCTTGGCCTTAAAGTGTGTGCCCAACTTACAAAACTTAAGGATATAAGCTAGATTAGGAAGCAAAGCAACACAATTCAACCTTTGGGGAGCTGAAGGAGGAAGCACACAGCAGCTGCTGCTGCTGGAGCAGAGCAAGAACAGGGGCTGAATCCCCTGTTTCGACCAAGAGTAAGATTTCCTCTTCCTTTGCTCTTTTTAGTTGAATTTCATGGCTAGATTATGAAGTACTTTAATATATCTTTTGTAGCTTGATTTAGTTGATTTACTTTCAATTCCATATCAGTTTGTTAGCCATATATACTGTAATATGAACAGCAGCTGAACCTTTTGTTCTAGTTAAGTTATTTCTAAGATTCATGCTATGATTTGTGAGATCTAATTATTTTCCATGCTTTTGATCCTTGGTATGTTGTATACATCTGATTTTATTGATATAGGTATGTTGATAGATAATTGATTTGGCCAATTTATTGTCTTGAAACTTGCCTTGCAAATCGCATAATCTGAATTGATCTGTAATTGTCAATTTAAGTATGCTAAGGGTTAACTATCATAGGGGCTTACCACCATGTTTGCTTGAATATGATAGGGTGCATGCACAATAGCTTAAATAGTCCAAGCTTCTTGAGTTTGTTGGCTAGGATCGGTGTCCTTTTCGTGCCTTAAAGCTGTCATTAAATTAAATACTGAGATCGTATCTACGAGGTTGTTTATTGATTAGGGAGTTGATTAAAGATCGTATCTTAGTCACCGAATAAGTTAGAAAGGACGAGATTGCCAGAGCTTGTTGACGCTATAGCCGGTTTATCAATGGATTTCAAGCTTATTTATGCATCAATGATCAGATTACAAACATGAATCGAAAGAACAACTTGACTAGAGCTCTATTTTCCTAATCTTCTTGAGTTTAAGTTCTTTAGTTAATTTATTTAATTTCAGTTTGTTATTTAATTTTCTGCACCTTAGTTAATTACGTTAACCTCCCACCTCCTTTAATTTTTATTGCTTCGTTTGCTTGGCTATTAAGAGATTTACGAGACCATCCAATCTCTGTGGGATCGACCCTTTACCACTACACACAATTTATTGTGTTTGGTAGTTTAGGATTATTATTTGGTGGATTCGGCAACCATCAGTCCCTGTTAGGTGTCGTCCGGCGGCAGCTCACCGTCATCATTCCTTTTTTCGGCGCACGCTCCTGCTCATTTCCCGTCAATCACCTTTCGTAAATTTAGGGCCTCTTCAGTATAACTATATCAATCTTTTTCTTAAAACCCAATATGCGCGTCCTTTTGATAGTATGGTGGAAGTCATTCATACACAAGCAGTTGAATCCAAGTTAATACGGGTCATGCGTTTTTTAAAAGTCGTAGCAAATCAACTTAAATACACGCTCGCGCCACAGATGCCCTTTTCGCATCAAAAGTGCCTTAATCGAAGCACAAAAGTTCACCAACTTGTTTAGCAATCTCAAAAAGCGACTCCGACTTAAAGAACTGACATTACAATGGTTCACCATAAGATTTGAAAGGCCATGATAACTCAGCGATTTTCGCATTCAAGAAGGAGATATTCGTGATTCCATTTCGTTCTAAGACAACACCATAAGATTTGCGATTAGGATCCCCAGGAAAGAGGTAGACTTGCCCACACTTTGTGGGCAAAACTTTGATAACGGAGGGCGGTAGGATTGGCGCCATTGCAGGCGGCAACGAGTGTAATGTCGCAGTGTATGAAAGCCATAGTGGATTCCCAGTAGCAGCTGTGTGAGATGAAGGCGAAGGGTACTAGGTTGTGTGAGGCGGACAAAACTGGGTAGCATGAGCCGCCGCAGGCGACGGCAAAAGCAGCGCCATGCTGCTCATATCCATATAGAAGCAATCTTCTTTTGCACTCCAATCTTTTAATATTTTTGCACTTTAGTACCCAATCTTTGAAATTTTACACTTTAGTACCCAACCTTTGAATTTTGTTTCACTTAAGTGCCCCCTACCAATAACGAAATGACAAGTTTACCCAACCGACCAATAAGAAAATGACACGTCTGATATAGGCTCTTAAGTGCAATAAAATTTAAAGGTTGGGTACTAAAGCGTAAAAATTCAAAGGTTGGGTATTAAAGTGCAACACACCCCAAACGTTGGGGTGTCAAAGAAGATTAACCCTAGTGACCACAAAAAAAAGAAGATTAACCCTAAATTGCCACTTTTTTTATGCTAGCTTATTTCTGCTTAAAAAAAGTTAGTTGTCCAAACACTTCATAAGTACTTATTTTTAAAGCTTGCAAACATTCCGGATATAGAGGTATATCCATATAAGCACAATCGTGTTAAAGTAAGCATTTTCAAGTAGTGTGTGTCATGCATGAGTGTTTTCTCATCGAAAAATTAAATTAGGGTGACAGAGTCCCAAAATTGTAATTTTTTCTTAATTAAAGTCTTAAATTACAACTGTGACGATTACTATCCTAAAATATTGACGGAGACATAATTACGGTCTCAATTTTACAATTTTCCCTAATTTTTAATCTACTTATAAAATGTTAAGATCAGGTTTTAAGAATAATTCAATAAGATCAGTTGATTTTGTGGTTTGCTTATGGATTATCTTTATTTTGTTGGCTATTTTTGGTGATTATACTTGAATATTGAAGAAATGTATGATATCATTATAAAAATGCAATTATATTTGTCATTACTAATATTTCCTAAATTATTTAAAATTATGATTTTAATCAAATTTTTTGTTTTTTAAATTTAAAAAAAAATCTTATAAATTCCAAAAGTACTTTATAAGTCGTAAGAATCTATAAGCTATTTAAAATAAGTTAACCAAATACCCTCTTAATAATACGAGAGTTGGTAAAGTAATATAAATTATGACATAAGAACGGCAAAGGAAATATTAGGGAGCCGTCATCTACTCATCTCCCCTGTTTTCCTGCGTAGAGTTGGAACAGAGTTCACTTGGTATAAGCTATTCAAGTCTCTGCTCTTTCTGTATAATACACTGATTACAACATTACAACGAAATACATGCAAATAAACTTAAAAAAAAAAAAAAATTACAAATAAAAACACATCACGTCCTAAGACGCTTTTGAAGAACATCACCTCCCCTTCTTGTTACTAAACGGGAAGACGTGGTCGAATCTGCATCCGGTTTCTGAAGATTCGATTGATGAAGAACCCAAATATGCGAATCCTCTGAACATTCAACCATTCTTCAAACTCTCTCCAAATTCTCATATCAAAAGAATGCATCAGCTCCAGAAATGGAGGAAGAAAACAGAGCACATACACAATTGGCCCAAAAGATTTTGGCAAGAGAAGAGACACCAACAAAACCAAAGAACAGGACCAAAACAGCAACAAAACCCGATTCATGCTGTCGGATACTGCAGAGTAACGACTTAAACAGTAGGAAAATAACAGAATAGAAATGACTGCAGCGGTCATGGTTTTGGGATGTGTATCAAACGGAGATTTATCCATTCCTTGACATTTGAGTACAACAAGGTTTATAAAGATTGAAATTGGTGAGAAGTAGAGTTCATGTGGGATTGGGAAAGTAGGAATGTTTTGCTGGAAGAATAGGATGTTATAGAGTGCCAAGTTGTTGATAAAGAGAGATGATCTCCCTAAAAAGGAAGCTCTTGATCGACCCATATCTTCCATGGCAGAGAGTTCAGTAATGACTAATGACAACAATTAGTTGCCTAGATTTGATAACAACTGATTGATGTAATGATATGGGGTGGAAGTGTAATTACTGTAAAGTGACAATGAGTGGCTTTTCTTGGGAGGAGGAGGAGGAGGAGAGCAAAAAGATGATGTTTTCTGGTGGTATGGAAATGGAAGCCGAAGAAGGGATATATACACATATGGGAAGGTGCTCAAAGATGGCCCATTGACTTACAGCTCGAGTTCCAAACACGGAATCACACTCCAGCTCTTTTCTTTTTCCTCTCAACCTCTTAGGGGTTCAGGTTCAGGGGGTTCATTTTTAAGATTTGAGTTTCTAATATTCCTAATGGGGCCACTAGGTTGAACTAATTAGAGAAGAATTGTGTGCTTCGTTGTGGGCCAAGGATCATAGGCTGTCTTTTCTTCTCTCCCAGAAAGAAATTTCCTTTCTGTTTTACCCTTAAAATGCCTTTAAAAGAATGAAGCTTTGAAAATGTAAACACAATGGTGATCTCGAAATCAAAATTCGACAATCAACGAATGAGAAATTGTCGATAAAAAACTGCACAATGGGATGGAGCTTTGCGAGCGGCATGCATTTTGTAGGTCAAAAATCGATGGTTAAATGCATTTTGTTAAAAAAAGAAAAATTAAATGAAATATTACCCGAGATTCCACCAAAAAGGGATTAAGTATGACATCTTTCAAAGGTTAAGGGTTACGTGTTGTGCACATGATTTTAGTAAGGGCGAATTTGTCCTTACTAAGTCATGAAATTTGTCCTTAAATGAACGAGGAGAGCCGTGGAACTTGAAGAAATTTTGAAAGTCATCTAGCCGAGGCTGCCAGGTCGATGGGCCGCTAACATCCTTGCCCTTCCCCTGGCGAGGTTGAAGGTTTGATCGTTTCGACCTAGAGGTGCGTTACGAGCTGAGCCGAGCTGAGTTTGGCTAAAAAAATTCAACTTAAGCTTGAGCTTTTGAAAATTATTTACATGCCCAAAGATATTATACAATAACAAGGATATTAAGATATATAATATAAATAGTATACTAATATTTTAAGTTTTATATCATTATTAATAAATATATTATAATCATATATATATATATATATATATATATATATATATATATATATACTTGATATTTTAGATTATATATGAATATTGTAATTACACAATAAAAATTATTAACTAATATTTTATTAAGACATATATTTATGTTATTAATTAGTTATTATGGTATGCGATATTTATTATTTTATTACATTAAATATTTGAGTGAATATTTTATGAATATATTTTTGTATTAGTAATAATATATGGTCTATGTGTCATTGTAAAATAATATATTATTGACATATTATCATAGAAAATTTAGTAAGGATCATACTTGTATTATAGATAATATATAATATAGTATAAATTATGTTATATATCTTGTAATTATACCAAACAAATTACTAATTAATATTTTATTAAGATATTGTAGTTTAGTCTGATTTTCCGCATCAAAAATGAAGAGAGTTTGGTTGACATTGCGCATCGGTGGCGATTGATTAAAAGTTGTAGTAAAAATGATGAAAGACGAATCTCGCACGTAGAAGCAACAACGTCAGTTTCCACCTCTGTGACGCTCCGTGTTTTCAGATCGGTCAGGTTTTGTTGGAAAACGGAATCAGAAAAGCAGCGGAAAATTAAAATTTTTCCAACAAAAGGATCTTGGACTCGCAATCGTGTATCCAAATTCATAGAGATAAGAAAACTTACTTTTCTTTTAAACTTTCTTGAAGCGTTTCAAGCCACCCAAGAACGCTCTTCTCGCGGCTTGAACCCCTCTCCTTGGTAAACCTCGAATCTTCAAACTTCTAACTTGAAGCTCTCTAGAGATAGTCCACCAACTTGATCACAATCTAACTAGTAAGGATGCTAGTTCTCTAGGTAGTGTTTAGGCTTAACCTAGGATTTATTTGATCTTAGAGAAAGGGAAGGTGTTCAACACATGAACCAAAAGAATTCTCGATTAGCTCTAAGGGGAGCTCGAGCTCCTCAATATATAGGAGAGGGAGGTTCGGCCGAACCTAGTCCTTACGGGCTAAGGATTTCGGCCCCTCTCTCCTATTACTTGATCATCAAGTAATTTTGAACTTTGACTTTGAATTCTAATTCAAATCAACTTTTAAGAGAGCTAAAATATCCAAACCCTTTTGGATATTATTATACTTTATTTATTTAAAATAAATAACTTATTTTATCTAATTAATTAATTCATAATTAATTAACTAGATTATTTTCTCCAAAATTAGACTTTCTTTTTAATTCAAAATTAAACCAAAGTCTATTAAATAATTAACACATTAATTATTTAATCACCAATCAAATAAACACGTGTGGCACGCGTGTCCTAATGACACGTGTCCAGTCACGTGACCCACACATGTGGTTTTCACACGTGTGGAACCCTCTAGGTATGATCAACTCGTTTGATCATTCTTAAGCCTCAACTCATGTAACCAAGTTGTTGTGTGTGACCCTCTAGGTTCTCAATTCAATTAGCAGTGACCCTAATTAATTAATTCACTAATTAATTAATCAGTCCATAGATTAAACGACCATGGTCTAGCAACAGGTGTTTAACCCCTAGCTGAATTGGAATGTTCGGATTCGACAGAACATTTAAGTTATTGATTCATGTGAGATACAATCCTCCTACTTACTATCTCTCAACCAAGATCTAGGGTAAGAGAATAATTAGAACCCTAATAATCCGGTCTTAAAGCTAAGTGCATTTCATATCCATTTGATCTCAATCCAAGAAACCCTTTTCTTGATGTCTTGATCTACTGCCTTGGCCAAGGACTCCATATGGCATATGAATGACTTACACAATAAGAGATCACCTTGCAAATGCAAGTGTAGGTCCTTTCTTGATTCTCATTTACTTTCATGAATCACTTGTGCAGCCCCAGCATAAGCCTTGAATCAGTTGTCTATGGCGACACCCTTTAAAGCTTATACCAAAGACTACAGAGTTAACTCATAAAGTGACAAGGAACCTCAAGTCTAAGGATCAATTAATCACATCAATGATTCGTGAGATATTTCCTAATTTGGAAGTTTCTATTTCCTGAAATAGAAACTTCTTTTCCCATTTAGGAATGTTCTCACACGGGGCACCTCAGTGAACTTACTTATTAAAGCAAGCACCCTCGTGTATCACGCACGTATCAACTATACACTTTGCACCTACATGAAACAAGGTGGTCCTTCTTAAGGGCGTGATCCCACAAGCAAGCCTTAGAGGAGTCAGGTTGACACTACCACTGTCGGTAGGACTCATCGGCTTGGAGTATTTTACTAATCATGACTTATGTGATATAGGGCTCGTTTCATGAACTATTTCACCTAAGTGGTAGAGTCCTAAAGTCATCAGGATTAGGGGAGTTCTCATACATGTACAGATAAAGTGCACAGATAAAGTAATCGCATACCAAACAAGAGCATATAAAGAAGTGTTGCCTTAATTCGTTATATCATTCAAAGATTGTCTGTGATTACAATAAGGAAAAGCACAAAGCGGATATACAATCGGCTTTCTAGGGCACTATTCCTAACAATCTCCCACTTGCCCGTCAAAGCTATTCTAAAGCTACTCTAAGACCCATCTTCTGAAGATGTCCTTGGAAAGCTTCTCAACTAAGGGGTTTAGTAAGTGGATCTGCCACGTTCTCTACTGATGCGACCCTCTCAATTTGCACATCACCTCTTTTGATAATATCACGGATTAGGTGATACTTTCTCATAATGTGCTTGGTCCGTTGGTGAGATCTTGGTTCTCTTGTTTGAGCAACCGCCCCAGTGTTGTCACAAAACACAGTAATAAGGTCTTTCATGTTAGGAACAACATTCAACTCTTGAATGAAGTTTCTAATCCAAACACCTTCCTTAGCTGCATCATTTGCAGCCAAATATTCGGCCTCAGTGGTCGAATCTGCAGTAGTAGTTTGCTTGGAACTCTTCTAACTCACTGCTCCGCCGTTTAGGCAGAAAATGTATCCTGACATTGACTTAAAATCATCTAAGTCAGATACAAAGCTTGTATCGCAGTATCCTTCGACAGTAAGATCTTTCTGATCTCCGTAAACTAAGAATAAATCTTTAGTACTTTTTAAGTACTTAAGAATATTCTTCACGGCAGCCCAGTGACCATCTCCAGGGTCAGATTGGAAACGACTTGTTACACTGAGTGCATAAGCCACATCCGGTTGAGTACATAACATTGCATACATTATGCTACCTATTGCTGATGTATAAGGTGTATGAGTCATTCTTTCCTTCTCAAGGTTAGTCTTAGGACACATCTTCTTGGAAAGACATGTTCCTACACTCATAAGAAGGTTCTTAACCTTTGCTGACTCCATATTGAATCTCTTCAACACTTTGTCAATGTACATCGACTGTGATAGTCCTATTAACCTTCTAGATCTATCTCGATAGATTTTAATTCCAAGGATATAGGACGCATCACCAAGATCTTTCATCTCGAATTGGTTCGATAACCATAACTTAGTCACTTTCATGTCATCCTTCGAATTCCCAATAAGAAGGATGTCATCAACATAAAGTACTAAGAATTGCGCTGGGGTCTCCAATTCCTTTCTATAATCACATGATTCATTCGAAATTTGAATGAAGCCAAACGCTTTGACTGATTCATCAAATCGAATATTCCAATTCCTAGAAGCCTGTTTCAATCCATAGATTGATCTTTGGAGTTTGCAAACCTTTTGCTCACTCCCACTGAATGTGAAACCTATGGGTTGCTCCATATAAATGTCTTTATCAATGTCACCATTGAGAAAGGCAGTTTTCACATCCATTTGCCATATCTCATAGTCATAATATGCAGCAATGGTAAGCATGATCCGAAAGACTTTTGCATTGCAATTGGTGAAAAAGTTTCATCAAAGTCCACGCCGGGTCTTTGAGTGAATCCTTTTGCAACCAGTCTTGCTTTGTAGGCTGCAATGCTTCCATCAACTCCAAGCTTTCTCTTAAAGATCCATTTGCAACCTATGGGTTTGACCCCATCAGGCAAATCTACCAAGGTCCAAACTTGGTTGGAGTTCATGGAATCCATTTCGGATTTCATGGCTTCTATCCATTGTTCAGAGTCAGAATCTGAAAGTGCCTCCTCGTATGTTAAAGGATCATTATCCTTTTGAGAGATTTCATGGAAGAATCCATACCATCTCTCTGGCTGTCTAGGAGTGCCTTCAGAACGCCTTAGAGGAGGATTTTCATGTGTATCGAAATTCGTGATTGGTTGTGGTTGGTCAGAAGTGGACGTTTCTACAGTGGGTGGCGTGGGTTCACTTTGTACTTCTTCTAATTCTATGATCTTGCCTTTCTTTTCTTTAAGGAACGGTTCCTCCAGAAAAGTAGCATTTTTGGAAACAAACACCTTTTTCTCAGATTGATCATAGAAGTAGTATCTTATGGATTCCTTAGGATAACCTACAAAGTAGCATAAGTTAGAACGAGATTCTAACTTATCTCCCACTGTCCTCTTAACGTAAGCAGGACAACCTCAAATTCTTAAGTAAGAATATCTAGGGATTTTACCATGCCACATTTCATAGGGCGTTTTAGGGACTGACTTAGAGGGAACTAGATTCAAAATCTTTGCTGCACTTTCTAGGGCATAACCCCAGAAAAAAGGTGGTAAGTCAGTGAAACTCATCATGGAATGAACCATATCGAGTAGGGTTTGATTCCTTCTCTCAGAAACTCCATTAAGCTGAGGAGTCCACTGAGAGATAATCCCATTATCTTTGAGATGACTAAGGAATTCTTCACTAAGATACTCGCCTCCTCGATCAGATCGAAGTGCTTTGATCTTGTGACCAGTTTGGTTCTCAACCTCCTTTTGAAATTCTAAGAATTTCTCAAAAGCTTCAGATTTATACTTCATTAAGTATACATAACCATATCGACTAAAGTCATCGGTAAAGGTTATGAAATACTCATGATTGTTTCTAGTGCTTACACTAAGCGGTCCACAAACATCAGAATGGATCAAATCCAAGACCTTAGTGGCACGTTCCACAGTCCCTTTAAAAGGAACTTTGGACATTTTTCCTTTGAGATAGGATTCGTAAGAAGTTAACTCTTTGAGATCATTTTCAGATAATGATCCTAAAGTGTTTATTTTGCTAATTCTGTTCTTGGAAATGTGTCCTAATCTAGCGTGCCATAAGGGAGCTGAAACTTTGTCATCTCTCTTTCGCTTTGTTTCTCGTTGTATATTCATAATATTGATATTTTGAGTTAGATAAAGTCCATTACTTAGAGTACCGATGTGAACGGAAGAGTTGTTCCGTTTGATAAAATATTTACCATTCTTAATATAAGTTTCATAACCTTCACAATCTAATATTAGAACTGAAATTATATTACGAATAATGCTCGGTACATAAAGGACTTTATTTAAGACTAACTCAAAACTACCTAAATCTAATCTAATTGTGCCTAAAGCTCGAGCTTCAACATTTAAGCCATCGCCGATCTTCAAGACACATTCTCCTTCTTTGAGTTGTTGGACCTCACTTAGCATCTGTACATTATTATAGATATGAGTTCCACAACCGGTATCAAGGACCCAAGAACTAGAATTAATAGAAAGATTTATTTCAACGAGAAACATACCTTTCTTCAGAGTAGCCTTGTACTCTGGGCAGTTTCTCCTCCAATGTCCCGGTTTGCCACAATGAAAGCAAACATCCTCTTTCTGATCATGCTTCTTCTTTTGGGCCTTCCCCTTCGTAACGCCACCAGTGGGCCTAAGGGGTTTCTTCTTCTTCTTTTGGGCTTTCTTGCCCTTACCTTTAGAAGGCCCAGAAGAGGAAGATGGAGCATTCACCATCAAAACCTTATTGTCCTTCTTGATCGTGCTTTCAGCAGTCACAAGCCGACTAATCAGCTCACCTACAGTAGCATGAGCATGATTCATATTGAAGTTAAGGACAAATGGGTTGAATGATGGTGGGAGCGAGGCTAGCAACAAATCCACTGAAAGCTCTTCTTTCAGTGGCATGTCCATGGAAGCAAGTTTCTCAGTAAGGGCGAGAAACTTGAGTCCATATTTATGGACACTTGAACCTTCCCTCATTCTCAAGTGGAACAATTCCTTTGAAGTGTTATACCTTGTAACACGTTCATGAGGGCGGTAAAGTTGCTCTAAGTGGTCGTAAATCTCCCAAGCGAATTCCATGGCCTCATGTTGCCTTTGCAAGCCCAGAGACATGTTAGCCAACATAAGGCAACGGGCTTGGAGATTATCATCCTTCCACTTCTGGATCGCATCCCGCTCGGCCCGAGTAGGAGCGTCCCCTTCGGGACTAGGCTCCCCTTCGAAGAGAACATAAGTTCTCTTCTCAGAATCTAAAATGATTTTTAGATTCCTTAGCTAATCAGAATAGTTGGGACCAGTCAACTTATTTGACTCAAGGATCGATACAAGAGGGTTTTTGGTTGCCATTTCAAAACACGTAGAGAATCACAGAATCTACGGCCTAATGGTAAAACAGAGAACTAGTGAGCATGCTGAATGATAACGATATACAAAAGATAAGGTCTTTAATCTAATGTAGCTCCCACTATTTTTCAAAGATCTATAATTCCCAAAGATCTAAGAGGAACACGTTTCCCAATGGGTACTAAGATCCTAGGCATTTTACCTCGAACCCACGACTCGCGGACATTCTTAGTAAGAACCCTAGGTAGGTACAACTTACCAATTCTAACACCTTTAGAACTCTTAGTAGTTATTTTTTGCATCACCTATCTTTCAATATGGACCCACGACTCGTGCGACATCCATATTTACTTAGGCGTTAAGCTAGACCCATCAATCATAAGATCATGATCAAAACTTAGTTCGAACGACCCACGACTCGCGGACATCGCCCTTGCCAAAATTGATCACGAAATATTGATAATTAAAAATGATCAATTAGGTAACTAAGAACTAATAAGCTCCACTAGCTATCCCACGACTCGCGGACAATAACTAGCTTCAATTACTAAACCTAAAACCTATTGATGGAATGCTAGGAATTTAATTCAAGATTTACATCTCGAATTAAACACCTATTTATTTGAAATTAGCTTAATATTTAATGGGAATTTTCGAATTAACCAGAGAGTTGTCCGGTTCGACCTTACCAACATATATGATATCCAATTTTATTAGTCTTGATTAATGCAAGTACACTTAAATGAATTTCAAACAAGCACATAAACAGATAACATGTCCTAGCATGATACTAACATGAGATGATCATGGGTTCTTCCAATCTTATGCGTGATATGTGGGAGCCACTCCACAATCACAAGTTCTAACATACATGCCACATAAACAGTTTAAATCACATAAGGGAAAACGGTAACAAATTACGAGCCCTATCTCTATTACATTTAACAATTGGGATTCCCCTCCCTAACATTTTGAGGGGTCTTCACTTATGGCCTCCTTGTTACTTGAATATGGTCCATCTTACTCCTTGGGTGCATTGTCTCCAAAATGAAAATAAAACCTCACCACCTATCTCTACTCTCAAATTAAAAGAAAAAGACATAAAGTAATAAGGCTCAATCTTCATATTGGCCTTAGACAATTACACGGGGCATACCCCGGCCTAAAAAACAGTAATATGGAAAGCCACATAATAAATCACATAACAGTACGCACATAAGTGAGGCTCTAACCTCAATTGAAAAACGCAACTACAGGGCTCCAACCCCAATTTAAACCATCCATGTGCATAAATTAAAACCATACATAGATCTAAACCCATGATCACCTAACATGCTTTTGCGAGAATTTAAATTTAGCCAATAAATTAAAATTCTCGTTTCAAGTCCTAATGACTTAAAACACGACTTGATGCGAGTCTTGTTTATAAAAGTTTTCAATAAATCCCAAATTAACAAAACAAATAAAATTCCAATTAATTTCTGAAAATTAATAATTTTATCAAAGATGTAGTTTCCCAAAATTATAAACCGTTTCTATATCTCAAAAATCCCAATTTTAAGTTCTATTAAAATGAACATTAATAAAACAATTTTAAAATTAAAATTAAAATTAAAATTTAAAATCGGGACTGGATTGCACGAAACACGAAAACAGACTACGAAGGAAAAATGGGCCCGTACGAGAAGGGGCTGCGCGTCGCAGGCACGCACAACGCCCGGCCAAGGCCGGGCGAGTGCGCGCACTGCTGCGCGGCCCCCTGTCGGCTTCTTGCGGGAGTCTCGGCAGGCAGTCTGGCCGAGACTGGTGGGCGTGCTGCCTCCCGCACGGTTGCAGGAGGGAGTAGGCGCGGGGTTTCGCATGTTCGTAATCCAGGCTTTTCGTTTCGTGTTTTCGTTCAAAAACAAAACCAATCCAAGAAATCCAAAAACAGTTTATACAGTTTCAAATCTAAAATTGTTTTCAAAAATTAAATTTTGTAAAAACCAATTTTCAGAAACTTTCAGGAAAAAATACAGTTTCGTAATTCAGGCTTTCTAAAACAATTACAAATACTCAATCACATCAAGCCTAAGAATTTCTACCAAATTCAGTATAAAGGAGACGAATCAGAAACGCGATTTACGAGGTGGCTCTGATACCACTTGTTGGAAAACGGAATCAGAAAAGCAGCGGAAAATTAAAAATTTTCCAACAAAAGGATCTTGGACTCGCAATCGTGTATCCAAATTCATAGAGATAAGAAAACTTACTTTTCTTTTAATCTTTCTTGAAGCGTTTCAAGCCACCCAAGAACGCTCTTCTCGCGGCTTGAACCCCTCTCCTTGGTAAACCTCGAATCTTCAAACTTCTAACTTGAAGCTCTCTAGAGATAGTCCACCAACTTGATCACAATCTAACTAGTAAGGATGCTAGTTCTCCAGGTAGTGTTTAGGCTTAACCTAGGATTTATTTGATCTTGGAGAAAGGGAAGGTGTTCAACACATGAACCAAAAGAATTCTCGATTAGCTCTAAGGGGAGCTCGAGCTCCCCTATATATAGGAGAGGGAGGTTCGGCCGAACCTAGTCCTTACGGGCTAAGGATTTCGGCCCATCTCTCATATTACTTGATCATCAAGTAATTTTGAACTTTGACTTTGAATTCTAATTCAAATAAACTTTTAAGAGAGCTAAAATATCCAAACCCTTTTGTATATTATTACACTTTATTTATTTAAAATAAATAACTTATTTTATCTAATTAATTAATTCATAATTAATTAACTAGATTATTTTCTCCAAAATTAGACTTTCTTTTTAATTCAAAATTAAACCAAAGTCTATTAAATAATTAACACATTAATTATTTAATCACCAATCAAATAAACATGTGTGGCACACGTGTCCAATGACACGTGTCCAGTCACGTGACCCACACGTGTGGTTTCACACGTGTGGAACCCTCTAGGTATGATCAACTCGTTTGATCATTCTTAAGCCTCAACTCATGTAACCAATTTGTTGTGTGTGACCCTCTAGGTTCTCAATTCAATTAGCAGTGACCCTAATTAATTAATTCACTAATTAATTAATCAATCCATAGATTAAACGACCATAGTCTAGCAACAGGTGTTTAACCCCTAGCTGAATTGGAATGTTTGGATTCGACAAAACATTTAAGTCATTGATTCATGTGAGATACAATCCTCCTACTTACTATCTCTCAACCAAGATCTAGGGTAAGGGAATAATTAGAACCCTAATAATCCGGTCTTAAAGCTAAGTGCATTTCATATCCATTTGATCTCAATCCAAGAAACCCTTTTCTTGATGTCTTGATCTACTGCCTTGGCAAAGGACTCCATATGGCATATGAATGACTTACACAATAAGAGATCACCTTGCAAATGCAAGTGTAGGTCCTTTCTTGATTCTCATTCACTTTCATGAATCACTTGTGCAGCCCCAGCATAAGCCTTGAATCAGTTGTCTATGGCGACACCCTTTAAAGCTTATACCAAAGACTACAGAGTTAACTCATAAAGTGACAAGGAACCTCAAGTCTAAGGATCAATTAATCACATCAATGAATCGTGAGATATTTCATAATCTGGAAGTTTCTATTTCCTGAAATAGAAACTTCCTTTCTCATTTAGGAATGTTCTCACACGGGGCACCTCAGTGAACTTACTTATTAAAGCAAGCACCCTCGTGTATCACGCACGTATCAACTATACGCTTTGCACCTACATGAAATAAGGTGGTCCTTCTTAAGGGCGTGATCCCACAAGCAAGCCTTAGAGGAGTCAGGTTGACACTCCCACTGTCGGTAGGACTCATCGGCTTGGAGTATTTTACTAATCATGACTTATGTGATATAGGGCTCGTTTCATGAACCATTTCACCTAAATGGTAGAGTCCTAAAGTCATCAGGATTAGGGGAGTTCTCATACATGCACAGATAAAGTAATCGCATACCAAACAAGAGCATATAAAGAAGTGTTGCCTTAATTCGTTATATCATTCAAAGATTGTCTGTGATTACAATAAGGAAAAGCACAAAGCGGATATACAATCGGCTTTCTAGGGCACTATTCCTAACAGGTTTGACGTCAGGCGTGAGTTTAAGCCGAGTGTTGTGTGCTCTAATCATGATTAACGTGTTAGTTGTATGTCTCATTGCTATGTGGGGGCATTAATTGTGCACATGAACACGTTCAAGACATGTCATAACATTTCATATTACTTCAGGTCACTTCATGATGCATGTCGTGCGTCTATGTGGTTGTTGTTCGAGTCTGAGTCCTGTGTCTTGTGTGTTTAGCTGTTCAGGGGCTCGCCAGGGGGTGACAGTCAGCCGTTTGTGTTCCAGTGGGACCTCTTTGCTCGTATTTTCCATTATCGTTGGTGTAAGGTGAGGTTTTAGGATCTTTTCTTTTAGTTAAAGCGACCTACAACCCTATGTGCCCATGTTTCTAGCCTGCATGCGATTATTATATTATATTTATATAATAGATATGTGTTTATATGATATGTTTATGACTTTGTCAAATGATTAAAAAGTTTTCGAACTATATGTACAAACATATGTAAGCTTCAAAATGTTTTGTAATGAGGCTATGCTCCAAACTGTGTGCTTTCATGCAAGCTAAAGACTAGGATGATAAGGAGAGGTATGTTTATAGCATATGCCAAATTGCAAGGTAAGGTATGACTAATAAGGTACGGAAGCTATGATTGTGATATGATATGTTATGATATGAGTGAGTTATGATATGAATGAATATGATATGATATGTTTTGTTCTGTTGGGCCCCAGAGTCTATGATTTGAAATGATATGTATACGTTGGTTTTGAAAATGGTTTGGTGTGCAAAACCCTATTCCCCGATTCATAGTCTTTTATTTTAATACGTGCTCTGCTCTATATTATGTGTCATGTGGGTGTGTTCAACCCCCTCACTCAATCAGTGGACTGACCCTCGCCCCACCTATGTTTTTAGTTTGCAGGTGCAGGTTGTTGAAGTTCGAACTAGGCGGCAGTGTGTCGTGTCAGTCGAGTCTGTGTCATTCTGTTAAGTGTTATGTTTCAGTTATGATTGAAATTATGTAAATGTATATTCTGTACAGGTTTATGCTTTATGGATTAAATGTTTGGAATTCGGGACAGGTTTCTAGGACTAGTTGAACCCGTATTTATTTTATGCACTGAATTTGATTGTGAGTATTTTGGGACAGACTTCTAAAACCAATTGAACCTGTGTAGTTGTTATTGATTGAATTAATATGTTGGTTGCTTTTAAGGTTGAATTAATATGTTGGTTGCTTCTTGTATTTCTCTGCTGTACAGGGTCTAGGTACCGTCTAGCTTTGGCAGGGTCTTGTTTGTCTCCCGTTCGCTACTGCTTGGTTCGTGTACGAATTTTTCCATTTCGTATGCGGACCGGGCTTTAGTGCAGGGGATGTGCTGGGCCAACTTTTCGGGCGCTACAACCTCGACTTCCAACTCGCATAACTTGACAAGAACTGAAATGACAAATATTGAAAGAAAGATCGAACTTAAGTTTGGTTGACAAATACTGAACTGAAACTTTCGTTTCCACCTCGTAGACAAAGTTTATTGTATGTTGTCTAATAGTGAATTAGACGGTAAGTTTTGAGCTGAGGCAGTAAGAGTTGTTCAACATCTCATTAATCATTTGTCATTATCTACAATAGGTGGGATGACTCATTTGGAGGCATGGTCTGGAACCTGTAACAAATTATGACTCTTTGTGTGTGTTTGACCTTTTTTTTTTTTTTTTCACATACTATCATGTAAATGAACCGAAGTTGGATCATCGAGCAAGAAAGACGCTCTTTATAGGCTTTGATATCGGAGTTAAGGAATATCGTTTTTGGTGTTTAGAGACAAAGAAGACAATAATAAGTAGGGATGTTACTTTTTACGAATCTAATATATTGAATAAGGTAACTCAAGAAGAGATATATAGTACTCTGTAAAAAGTGGAGTGTGCACTGAATCAGGTGGAGTATACATCGAACAAGGGTAGAGCTAGTTTGAGAAAATAGTGGTTAGTCCAACAAAAGAAAGTATCACTAACTTCCATGATAGAAGATGAGTCAAATGAGGAGGAAGTTATGACCTAAGAACCTCAACAACAACTAGAGGCAATTGTGGTTAGACGGACGAGATAAAAAAACTCAGGAACCAACTCGCTTTGCCTACATGTGGCCTACGTACTTCCCGTTGTTAATGATGTCCCATCCACGTTTTCAGAAACCATCCGAAGCTTAGAAAATAGCAAATGAAAAGATACAATGAAAGAAAAGATATATGCAGTCTCTTAAGGAAAAAAAAAACGTGGAAGTTGGCATAACTACTAAAGGGAAAGAAGGTAATTGGTTGTAAATGGATATTTGCAAAGAAAGAAGTATTTTCTGAAAATGATGACATTCGCTACCAGGCAAGGTTGGTAGCTAAAAGCTGTGCTTAGAAGGATAGAGTTGATTACAATGAAATATTTTCTTCACTTGTTAAACATTCATCCATTAGAATTTTATTGGTCTTGGTAGTGCAATTGAATTTGGAACTAGCTTAACTCAATGTGAAAATTGTGTTCTTGCACGGTGACTTGGAATAGAAAATTTATGTCTCGGTCATATGGATATAAAGTTGTTGGTAAAGAAAATTAAGTCTGTAAACTAGACAAATTATTGTACGGATTGAAGCAATCACCGAGGTAATAGTGTAATCGATTTGATAAGTTTATATTGGGTCAAAGGTAAACAAGAAGCAAATACGATCACTATGTGTATTTGCGCAGACTACAAGTTGGGTCCTATATTTATCTATTTTTATATATTTGATAATATGTTGATAGCATCAAATAACCAAGATAAAATTGATAATATAAAGGCTCAATTGAGTAAAGAATTTGAGATGAATGATTTTGGGTAAGCCAAGAGGATTCTCAACATGTAGATAAGAAGGGATAGACAAGGAGGCAAACTTTAAATGATTCAGAACCACTATTTGAACAAAGTATTGCAACGATTTGATATGTGCCAAGATACAAAATCTATAGGTACTCCGCTTACCCCTCTTGGCCTAAGGTTGGTGGTCCAGAATGTGTATTCAAGAATTGAGCTGCGACATCATTGAATTGCGCCCAAGGGTTGCTAGCTTGCACAATGACTGAGAATTTTTTATAGCCCATATCTGTCTTTAACGGATCGTTCATAGGCTGCTCTTGTAGTTTTGATGACTTTTCATTGAGTTGATTCTGATTAACTGACTGTTTGTGGACCTGATTATTTTCTGGGACTCAAACTATCTTAGGGCCACCTTCATTGTCCTTATTACGCACCTTGTCACCCTGGCACCGTCGGACGTCGGCTTACCATCATCTTTTCCTTTTTCGGCGGGCGTTCCAGCTCATTTCCCGTCAATCACCTTGCGCAAATCCAGGATCTTTTCCGCACCACTGTAGCAATCTTTTTCTTTGTGCCCGATATGCGCACACTTTCGAAAGTATGGTGGAAGTCATTCGTAAACAATCGATTACATTCAAGTTAATACATGGTACGAAAGGCTCAAGCATTTTTCAAAAATCGTAGCAACACCATAGGCAAAACTTCTGCGACGGAGGGAGGCGGGATTAGCATTGTGGCAGGAGGCGACGAGTGTAATGTCGTGGTATATGAAATCCATGGCGGATTCCCAATAGCAACTGTATGAGACGGAGATGGAAGGTACGAAACTGTGTAAGGCGGACAAAGATGGGTGGCATGCGTCGCCGCGGGCAGCAACAAAGGCGGCGGCGCACAGTTCATGTCCATGAAGGGAGGTAGAGAAAAAAATTTCTAGAGTTAGAATTATTAATTGTAGTAGCAAAGGCATTAGAAAGGCCTAAATTTTCATCCTTGGCCCAGAAGGAAGCATACAAGTCTATGAAAAGATTTAGGGCTAAAGGGTTCAGCATATTTGGTTAGTAAAGGTTCCAAAGAATGTGCGGAGGCTGTCAATTTCATGCAAAAGACAAATGCACTTATTTAATTTATTAGACTTATTAATTGTTCAACCTGGTGGTCCCATTTGAAAATTTCGTCATCAAAATAAATCCAAGAAAATGAATCAGAAAATATTTCACAAATAAGTTACTAAAGTATTTTATTCAATAAATATGTTTGTGAAGTTACATTTGCAGCTTTGCTGCATTTATTATATCTTCAACGAGGATATAAGTCTAGCTGGGTAATTCTAAACCTAGAAGGCATTTGGCTAAGTTTATTTTCAAAATTACAAGATTACCGTGTATATATTTTGGATTTAGAGGATGTTAGAATTGAATCGGGGATTAGTATTGATATTTTTTTAATGGAAAAGTGATGTCAAATTTATCTTATGTCCGGGGAAATTTTCCCTCATTCCCCCTAATGAATTCCAAAAATATTTTATAAATCATAAGAATCTATAAGCTATCTAAAATAAGTTACCAAATACCCTCTTAATATTTCGAGAGTTGGAAAAGTAATATAAATTAGGAATACTTACCAACGATCCCTGAGATATAAAGAAAATATGAATTCCCCCCCAAATCAGGGGCAGAGGGAGTATTGATGTAAGTACTTGAATTTTGTGTGTACGCAATATATATTTTTTTGTTGGTTTTTCCAAATAATACTACTTGATGATATTTTGATATTTTTATGACAAACTAATATCATATCTAGTGTTTATGAATACCTAATAATTTTTCTTTTTTTAAATATTGAACATGCATGTTTTGTATTTAAGGTAGATGCATTAAAGATCATCAACGTTTGCAATATTTGTTTAAATAACTTTGATCAAGATTTATGTGAATTTACTAATGCATTTTCTATTTTGAAGAGAAAATTTGTCGTTTCAAATAAACAAAGTTTAAATAAACACGTGCAAGATCTACTTCAAATTAAGACATAAACATAAGAGAAAATTTATAATTTATAATTATACATTATAGGAATAAATATATATAAGATATCTATTTCGTTTCATAATTATAGAGTTGTAAATAATTATAAATATTAGATTAAATTATAAAATTTGATGGTGTCTGAATCTAGCTAACGAGTTATCCGTAGACGCGGATCCAATTTGTTGAGGGGAAGATCTGGATCTCCTTGGAGGCTGAAAAGAAGAGCAAACATGAGCACAAAGTAGAGTTTATGGACACGTAATATATTTTTATAGATATTAGATATTTAATACCGTAGCTAACAGCTGGGATAATTCGTGGGAGTGAATGTATATCTCAAAGAATATTTGTACTTTCTCAAGTATTAGAAGGGAATTCAATCATACTTTTGTCATACCTCGGTACGGAGTTCATAATTATCCCTATTAATTAAGTTAAATTTATACGGGCCTCTAACAATTGTTGTCAAACGAAAGATGCTGTTTGTTCATATGCCTTAATAATAATGAGTAATTTCGTTAAATTAAAAATTATTATAATTTAAGTATATTAAACTAAATTGATATCAATATAAATTTAATAATTTTATATTAATAGAAAATAGTTAAAACATAAATTAAAATATATGAGCAAGCAAAATAAAAAGAATATAACAAAAGAAAGTAAAAATGGGTGAGAGAAAATTGGGGTTAATAGATAAATAACTAATGACATACATTTGATGAGAAAAATACATAAACTAATAAAAAAATAAATAGAGACCAAATCTAAGAGACATAAAAAAAAGATGATAGTATAAAAGACTGATGGGTGTCGAAACCACCAATAATAAAGTCCCGAATCTTGCACACAAATGAATTGTAAAACAGTGGTAACGGGTATCGATCCACGAGGATTGGGAGAATTTGTGACTTTTAATATGCTAAGGAAACGAAACAAACAACAAAAATAGGGAGGTTTTGAGATACTTGATTAAACTAAGGACGAAATAAACAAAACGAGACTAAATAAACAAATTATTAATAACTAAACTCAGCTGACACTTAAATTAATTCAGTAAATAACAAGTAGCTGGGATTTTCCTACGCATGCATCAGGCTATGATCACAGACAGGGTGATTAATTCCTCGTTAGGCTAGCTATAGTTACCAGTTACCTTAGGCTCCCTCGTTTCTTCTTACTGTGTATAACGACTAAAAGAAACTCCTAATAATCGTTTTCTAATTAACCAATAACCTTAGCAGAAACTCCTTTTAAGATTCAATTGGGCAATTGCATTACACCCTAAAGAAACACTAACCCTAACCGACTAGGTAGAAACTCCTACTTCGCCTAGTTAGACCTTCTATCCCACAACACGAAATCAGTCGAACTTAACGGCCTAGTGATTGTTTGCTACTTCGTTAATTATCCGGCTAGACTCCACCAAATAAGTTAACTAGCTATATGTGAATTGCCTATTCTAATATTTGAGTTCTTAATATAATCAAAGAATAAGAACAAACACAATGTCGTAAAAATAGAGATAAAACGGATAACTTGATAAAACCACCAATAAATTTGTCTCACACAACCCTAATGCATACTAGGAAAATCCCACTAAAACGAAACTAACTAATCAAGAACAAAGGAATTTAACAAAATCAAAAGAGTAAAACCAAAGGAAAGGGATGGACTCTTTTCTCCGTGTGTAAGTATGTCTCTTCAATCTTGGTTCTTCTCCTTTTATGTAGTGCCAAGGGTTGAATTCTTTCCCACTCCTCCATGATTTGCCATCATAAAATCCAATAACTCCACCTCTTCACGTTCTGCCAGAATAAACGGCCACTAACTCCCTACATATTGTCCAAGTTACTGCCCGAAAAACGGGTCAGGGTTCCTGACCGTGACCTCAGGCAAGCTTCTTCACAATTTCTCCACATTCTCCAGAATAATAACGCAATAACAGCCACTAACCCACCTCAAAACGTGTTGAACTTTAAATGCCTTCAATTGTAATGAACTTCAGTTACAAAACCCTTTGCTGACCACGTTGATGAATTCCTCAATTTGTGACTTAGTGGGTTTCTCTAACCTTAGCAAGTAGCGGGCCTGGACTTTTGTGGATTATGCATTAAAGAAGAATTCCCCAAGTATGTCTTGCCTTCAAGCGTGGGCCTTACAAACATGTTAGGACTCGGGCTCAATCTCTAATTCACAGCCCAAGGTATCTTGTTGGATCCCTCTTGAATTAAGTGATACCCAATTTCACTAAAGTCCAAGATCATCTCTTCTATAGTCCTCAAATTTGTGCAAGTCGCCATTTCCTACAAAGAAACATTAAACCAATTAATAGACACTATTAAACCAAATTATGGAATAAAATATCACAATTGTAGGCTCAATAATTGGTAAAGAAATGACTTATCAAAGACATTCATTTTTCCGCTTTCATTGAGTGCGTGGATGGATCTTACTTTCTGAAAGTTTAAAAATAAAAGATTTCAACTTGGGCTTAGACTTGACAGTTCACACTTTCTCTTGACGATTTGTTTTCCCTATCAGCAATGTTAGTATTACACGGGGAGGCCACATTGGGGTCAGAAACCCTACCCCTACTTGGTAACACTCATGCAAGGAAAAAATTATTATTATTTAGATATAGGGTTAATTATACCTAACCCCCCAAAATAGATGAGATAATTATAGGTAATATATCATAATTAGATATAATTACGATACCACCCTTTCAAAAAAAAAAAAGAATTACACTTGGCCCTCCAATTTCTAGGTTTCCGTAAAAAAATTGACGACTCCAGCCAAAAAGTTATGTTGAAAACCCAAAACTACCGTCATTGACCAGAGTCAATTTTTTATTTCCATTTTTTGTCCGTCAGAGTTGAATGTAATGCTTTTAAGTTTTAAGGCAGTGGTCAAATGTAATTTTTTATAAACAGTTTCCAACTATCATACTTTTTAGAATATAGCCAGTTTTTTTTTTTTTTTTTTTTTTGAAAAAAGAAAATCTTTTATCCCACGTTAGAATTCAAACTTATACTGGATCCAAGTCCAAAGTTTAATGTATAATAAACAAGGGCAATATAGACCATCGGCTCCATCTTTGAATATAATATCACAAATTAGTACAGTCATCAACATAATAAGTAAACTTGTGGAGATTTATGGGCTTAAATAAGCAAGAATGTAGTGACTGGTTCATATACCACTCAAAATGTAAGCGATGCAGTTGGATAATATACACTTATTGACAACATTGACTCAAACAGAAAGCTGTTTTATTGATGAATTTTGAAAAATTTTGTAAATCAACTAATGAATTCAGCACATTTTTTCTTTGATACAAACAATAATTTCACACAATCACACACATTACTGATGAGGGAAAAAGAAAAAGAAACACACAAAAAGAAAAAAATGAAAGAAATATAAAGGGATAATTACAGTTTTGGTCATCCAACTATACAACTTATTCTCTTTTAGTTCCCCACTTTCCAATTTGACAATACTGGTCACTGAACTACCGGTTTTTTAACATATTTGGTCCCACCGTTAGTCTTACCGTTAAATGAAACGGAAATCTAATTTTTGGCGAATTTTGCCGTTAAAAGACTAACGGCGGGACCAAATGTGTTAAAAAACCGATAGTTCAGTGACAAGTATTATCAAATTGGACAGTGAGGGACTAAAAGAGAATAAGTTTTATAGTTGGATGACCAAAACTGTAATTATCTCAAATATTAACTTCGGGTCAGAACATTACGAGAGGACTTCTGTAAACTTCTGTTGTAATGGAAGTAAAGCACCAACCGAACAACCCCAAGAACTACTCCAACCTCATTAGGTACCTGATTTCACACAGGTTGGCAGCAATTTAATAATCAGGGTGCAAGAGCAGAAAGGTTTCCCGCAAGGAATATATTAAAGTTATTTTTAGCAATTTCAGGAAATGGGATAAAATGTAATGACTTTGTGCAGTATGGAAAAAGGTGTAATGACTTGAAATTGAATACTTTTCAACAAATTATGCTTAATTAACAAAACGTAGTGCCTTAAAGGCTCAAAGCGAAGTTATCCCTATTATGATGATTTCTTCAGCATCCGCCTCGAGCTCGCGAATCAGATCCACGGTGAACTCTGTCCAATTCTCGCCGTCGGGAACTGGGTTGGTGTATCGACATGATTACTGTGCTTCCCGTCCGTGCAATTCTCTGCAGTACTTTAACCACCATGAAAGCGCTGGTGGAATCGAGTTCCGATGGAGATGCGCAGCCTATCTCCGTCGGAGATGACACGGTGGCCCTCGTCTCCAATTAATGTGTTGGTGGCGTTTCCCAACCCTAGCTGGTCGATTAGTTTGGGGGAAATGGAACATCCTTTTGTTTATTAGATTCAAACACTTGGTATAATTTATAGGGGTAAATTTGGTATTTAAGAAATTAATTTTTCAGATAAATATCTGAATTCTGAACATATTATTTAAAGGACTAATTGAGGGTATAATGGGGAGTCCACGTATCTTTTAATTCCACCCTAAAAGTTTGGGGGTTAAATGTAATTTTTTTCAGAAGGGTGGCTTTTGTAATTAATTATTATTATTATTATTATTATTATTATCATCATCATCGAATATCACTTGTAATTACTCCATTTATTTTGAGGGTTAGTTGTAATTAACCCTCAGATATATCTAAATTAAATTATTTATCTTAATATACATTTAATAATTATATATAAATATAAAATAATTAAAATATAAATTTAAAAAATATAAGCAAGAAAAATAAACAAATATAAGAAAGAGAATAAAAGTGAGAGGAGAAAAAGTGAGTTAATAGATAAATAAAGACACATTAGTGATGAAGAAAAATAAATTAATTAAATAAAAAAATAGGTACGAAGTTCAAAAGATGCTCTGGTAGTAGATATTTGTATAATGGAGAAAAATAAATAAATTAAATAAAATGAGTAAATAGAGATCCAATTCAAAAGATCATTAATGAGTCTAGCATTTAATAACAGAGCATAGACTAAAAAAAGAAATCTTAAGTGTCCGAAATCCGAATTCCAAGTTCCAACCCTCTCATGCTGAAAGCAAAATTGAACCACCTTCAATATCGAGTTGTACAGCTGTTTTTTGAGATCTGGATTTTTGATCTGGATTTGTTCTTTTATTTTTTTTATTATTATTATTTTCTTATTGTCCCTCTCGTATGAGATTAGTTTTTTCTCTTTTGTACAAGAGTTTTTATTCTCTCGCATGAGAGTTGTTTTATTTTCTTCTTTTTTTATTACAGTGTGGTTCTCTCGGTGCTACAAACATCCGCCTCTTTTGTCACTTATGAATGACTGTCTTTACATCAAGATCAGATCAAACGGAGACACGCCTGATCACGAGTCAATCTATATGACTCGATCTACAGAATCTGCAAGGGCTAAGAATCTTGTGGTGGCATTGGTATTAGGTTTGAGACTACTATTGAGAATGATAAGTTGATAACTTCTATTCTATTAGACATAAAGCAAGAATGATTATCCACAAATTTATTAGAATTATGGTCTTAAGCTTGTGTTACATTTTTCATTATTCCTCTGTAGGTTTTAATTTCAGTTGATTTAGTAAATTTCAGCTTCGGGGTTTGCGTTTTAAAAAAAAAAAAAAAATCGTATGATTCAATAAAGTGACCCGAAAAATTTGAACTCAAAGTCTTTATTCTAGAGAAAAAATTTAACTACTTAAACCGACCATTATCCGCATATTTGGTCCTTTAATTGAACTACATTATTTATGTTCGCACCTAAATCTTCAATTTTTAATTACAACAATTAAAGAGGAGCAACCAATGAATATAGTCTTAAGTTGCATTCATTTTAGGGTTATTCACATCTGGACACCTTAGGAATTTTAAAATAACAAACTACACCCATATTAAGTTTTATTTACATATACAATCTTATTGAATTTTTATATTACCAAGGACCCCATATCTGCATCCGGGTTCTGCTAATATTGTGAAATTGTGAGTCCCCTGAAAATTCAACCATTCTTTAAACACTCTCCAAATCCTCAGAACCAAAGCATGCATGAGCTCGAAAAAGTGAAGCAGAAAACAGAGCACGAACAGAATTGGCCTAAAAGAGTCCGGCAACAGAATAGACACCAAAAGAACCAAGCAAAAGGACCAAAACAGCAACACAGCCCGATTCGTGCAGTTGAGCTTATTTTGCACGGATTAATTCGACAAACATTGGGAGACAATTCTTGCCCGTTTCTTTCAGGCTCTTTACATACAACTGGAAATCAGCATCACGTGTCAATGAGATGTGATCATTGTCTTCATCCACATACTTAAGCTTAAAACTTCCCATCTCCAAATTTAGTCTTGTGCCCACTTCTTCGGCGAGTTTGTCCATTCCCAATGAGGGACATAACTGAAATTTTACAATTTCGTCTGCATATTTTGCCTTTATGATCACTAGATCAGTCTCTGGAACGATACTGAGATCTTGGTTGCTTTCAGTATTAGCTGGTGGCACGTTTTCGTGGAGTGGAAGGTCGAGGCTGCTGCTGGACGGCCCCGTACTCTGCTGAGGATCTCCAACATGTGTATTTGCACTTCTGGTCATGTAGAGAGATGGATTCTTTCTGTGCTTTTTGCCTGATGGCCATCTATGGATGTTGTGGAATCTGCATGCACGCTTAAATGTCGAGATGCTAACTGCATCACAGTACATTGTTTATCATTCTTGTCAATAGAGAAATCAATATTGGTAATATTTTTGAACTATTATACTCACCGGAAATGTTCTTCGCAGCGTCTTCCCGATTCTTACCAAATTGTCCCTTGAGATCCTCTAGGGTAATATGTAGACCTGCTCTCATCTTTCCTTTCGCTATTCTCCTTGATGTATCCTCCTCTTTTTCCTCCAAAATGGCCTCTCGTGTACTGCATTGGTTTCCCTCTTCAACAGCACTTGTAGCACAATCCATTTCATTCATTTGCATAGCAGTGGATTGTTGATGCTCCTGTTGGTCATATTGTACTATTTGACATTTAACCGGAAACATATTCGGCTGCCCAAATTGAAGAGAAGTAGTTTGGTTCACTTCATGACAGAATTCGATAATATCAACCACTAATTCATCTCCTAGATGTTTTCCAGTGGCAACCTTAAAACTTTTGAGTTGTTGCTTCAATATTGGTAGTAAAAAGTACAGAAAAAACCAAAGATAATCATAGCCCCCAGGTCTTTGGTTGAGAAAGAAGTTTAGAACAAAAGGGAGATACCCAGTGTGTGAATTCTGCAAACAAATTGCAAACAAAACATCTGACCTTTTCTGCTATGCATGATGTGGCCGTGACCGTGACTGCTCGGTTATGCTAAACCGACATGAATTTTTACCATAGCAACACTTATTTCTAGATGCCAATACCATCCCAACAATCCCTTTTCCAGTTTCTACGACATCAAACAGAACTTCCCCTTCTGAATACGAGCATGCCACTCGCTGCATACATTGGAGACTATCGCTGGTTTTAGCACAGTCATTGGTATTTGGTAGGGACCCAAGCTTCCACTGAACGCAGCTGGGGAATCTTCTCAACTATTTGAAGGACCTCTTTGATTTCAGTGAGAGATAGAACAAACATACCTCCGAATGTTGGTTTGTAGTTGATATGAGTTGAAGACAGACGTGTTGACTGCAGGAAATGTAACATAATTTGATGACAATTATCATTTCACAGGCTGATCAATCTTGTTTGTCAAGTGAAGTTGCTTCTCAATTTCTACAGTTAAGATATATTTTTCTTTTTCTGTTGGACAACATTTATACATCAAGTGTAATTATCCATAATTTTTATAAACTAAGATTCATATGTACATGTGAAACAAAAGATGTCACACTAGGAATACCTTTACTGCTTTTTGGATGCATCTGAGGGTATCTTCAGTATTTACATCAATTCCTACGGTCTCTAGTACCCCAAGACACTTGTGTTGGCGATCTAAAATAGGGAAAGCCATATAGCTTCTAAGATTGTAAAACGCAGCATCATTCTTAAGTGGAAACTCTTTGGAAGGGTAGAGCCGTAAGTCATGGGTCATTTCAGGGTGCCCACTCCTGAAGACACGTCCAATGGGACCAAGTTCCTCGAAATACTGATGTTCCAAGCACCGCTTCCTGAAAAGGGCTAAACCTTTATGGAGACCAGAAACGGCAAAAGTTTGGTCTGAAGTTGCTAGATAACACCTCTCCTCATCATCCTTTTTGCAGGCCCACACTTGTAATAGACCAAAGGATTCTATGCTCCATTCAGGTATCAAATTTCCCAGTAAACGTTTAATCTCTTCTTGGTTAGAATTCCGCTGAAATGATGGACACCAGAACAGCCATGTGCTCATACCTATTTTGCGAGATTTAAAGCAAGAAAAGTGATCATCCGTTTTCAAGTATTTCTTGAATTCCTGCTCTGATGGGTACGTTCCATGATAGTTTAAGAGGTCTGATGCTTTTGAAGATTCATCTTCCCCCCATAGTGCGTCCTCCAGAACTCCATGTTCATTGTCATGGACAAATTCGATGGAATTAGAAAGCATATCTTTACGTACCTCAATAACTTGTTCGGTCGGCGATGGAACCTTAAAGCTCTTCAGAATCACGTCCATTAATCCCATTAATGTACACAGGGACGCAGTTCTTGGATCTTGTCTACCATTGGATTGAAGAAAAAACTCAAGAAAGTAGAGATCTTCGCTGTTCAGTACACTCTCAAGACAAATTGCAAAGCAGAAGGATAACCTAGATTTCTGTGCATAATGTGCCAAGGGGCTCTCAGATTGACTGAAATCACATATGTTTTGACAAAAGCAGGACTTAATATTTGAGGACATCACCGCTTTAGCTATTATTCCTTTTTGCAGCCGGTGGAATCTACTGGCATGAGTATAATCATAAGTACAAGCATTGGGAATAACAGGCCACATGATATCCACAAAATTTATAGAATCAAGTAGTTCCATGCAGCAGAAATCAGTTGTAGTATTAGCACATTGCTTGCAAGGGATCCAGACTTGTGCCATATGCAGTTGCGGTACAATCTCCCTCGCCAAATGAAGCGTTTTCTCTATTTCTTCATTATATCCTGGAGGTTGAGTCTGCTAAAATTTGACCGAACAATTATCAAACAGTTGACTGTGGTAATAAACTATGAAATTCACATTATCATGCGTTCATCTGCACTTTGTGTGCGTGGTCCAAGTACACTTTCAGACATAGTATATATGGACTGTTACACTAACATACGCTTTCCTGAGGTTTAGTAAAATTACACAAACTTCCCCTCAACTCTGAGAAATCACAAAATCTTCTTGTCAAAGAACTTACGTAATATTTGAATCCATCAATCTTGATTGTTTTAGCTCTAATTTATTATGAATATCATATTTTACCATTGGCACTTATCGATCAATATGATATATTAGCATATAATAAGTCAAATCTTGGAGTGTGTCAAGGGAAGTTATTGTAATTTTTCAAACCTTGGGAAGTTTAATTCTGGAAAACACTAAGGTATGTCAGTGTAATATTCGTAATGTATTATGTATGATGATACAGAAGCATAATATAGTGCCGCAGTAAATAAATGACGGGTGAATTGCATTGTTAAGTAGTAAAATCTCAACAAATCTCAACAGCTACTTTACAGTTTAATCAATATTACCTTTTTGAAGTGAGTGGATCTCAACTCTGCTGCCTGCATGCGATTTCCAGGATACTTATATGCTTAGTATGTAATTAATGAAGCAATAAAAAGTGAAACGAAAAACAAAGAGGGATAATCGCGGATAACCCTCTAAGGTTAGCTCTAAATCTAAAATAAAAATTACCCTCATACCTTACAAAATTTGTTTGAGTATAGATATTAAGTAGAAAATCATCAAAAAAAAAAAAAAAAATTCGAATTAAATATTAATATTTTAAAAGATTTGTATGAATACTATAAAATGCAACCCTATTTATTGAAAATATTACAAATTCATCATGGAATGTTATTGTACGAGAATGCTCATATCATGCTCACATCAGCACTTTCCTGAATTTAATGGAGGGGAGAAAAAAAAAAATATATGATTATATTAACCTAACGTTATTTTTTGCAATTACTCAAGGTTTGAAGGTGTTTTCTCAATTAAATATTAGGGATAATTCAACTACACTCAGGTTTAACCTAATTACAACTCATTCTCTATTCTTTGCATATTTACTACGTAATCCTCAAACTTTACATTCTGTTTAAAATCCCCGACGTCCGTTAGAGTTTCGTTAGGTTGGTTAGTTGTCTCTAAATTTGTTATAAATACATCCCTGTAGTTTCTTTTTTATAACAAAATGATCCCTATTCTTTTGGAATTTCACAAGAACAACCGATCAACTTAACGGAACCCTAACGGACATCAGGACCTCAAACGGAATGTAAAGTTTAGGGACCACACGGTAAATACGCAAAGAATAGGGATTAAGTTGTAATTAGACCAAATCTGAAGGTAGTTGACTGTAATTATGTTACTCCTAATTATTCCAAATAAAAAACATAAAGAACAAAAATATATAGAAGAAATCGTAATTAGGTGCATGAAGAAATTAACCTGTAATGCTATTTCTACGAGGTCAAAAACTAGTACCATCGGTGCACGAAAGAACAATAAAAGTTCCAGCACGCCGTAACATTCGTTGGTAAGCAAATCAAAGACAGGAACAACCAGATAACCTCTGGCACCGCAGCGTGCAGCATCATCCCTGAGTGGGAGTTCCTGAGTGGAGTATAGCATCAAATCAGGGCTGGATTCTGGGTACCCTTTTAAGTAGACGCGTCCAACAGCTCCAAGCTGCTCTTCATTTGCTCCCTCATCCACGATTATATTTCCATGATTCATACAAAGCTTTCTGTACCAACACATCCCCTTATGGAGACCTCCAACAGCAAAGGGCTGATCTGAAGGTGTCAGGTAACGACGGTTTCCAACAATCTTGGGTGCCCAAAACTGTACTAGTATATAGGTCTTCGGAAGTGGTTTGCTCACCAAAATCTTGATCTTGTTTTGGATTATTGGTGATTTCTGGTAAGTCTCCGGCGACCAGAACACCCATTTCTCTCCGGTTAAAACCTCCGACGACAAAGGATGATCAGCAGCCAAGTAATTTGTAAATTCAGAGACATCAGCGAACTCTTCACGGTTTCCCTCCCAGGCCACCACCGTTGACAAGTCGTGCTCATCAACCATTATGTCACTTTCTCTCCCGAGGCTGAATGAATGAAACCACGTACTAAATTCTTTTAGTAAAGACAAATGAAGGACGTGTTTACATTTTAAAAGTCATGTTACCTGGCAAAACGAGTGAAGGACCACCCACCATTAGCTTCTGTATGGAATCTCAAATCGTGGACTTCTTTTGTGATTTTAACTAAAATATTTTTCTGGGACAGCATGCGCCGTAAGTGATTAGGACAAGTTTAGCTTTGAAATATTGAATGCATCAAAATGATAAAAGGAAGAATTATTATAAAGATTTTAATAAAAACACAAACCTTTGTGACTGACTTCCTTGGTTTTGTACACCCACGCTGAATCAGTAAATGATTTTAATAAATGCTCTTGGAAGGGTAAAATAATCCTGACAGGAACATTCTTGATATACTTGGGGACTCTTATTGCTGCTTTGATACCATGATAAGAGTAAAGTGTGTTTTGTGAATCAGAAGAATGAACACCTGAAAGAGGGAAAGAAGTCTATTCCATCTGAAAATCTGAATTGAATCTTACACAACTCAGTCAAGCAGAAACAGGGAAAATCAAATAGAAACATAGAGGCTCAATAACTGTCCACGTATATGTCAGGGACCAAAAAATCCCACATCGAGTAGTATGGGCTGCTTGATGGGGTATTTAAGTGCTTGGCTCTCCCACCTTAATAGCTAGCTTTTGAGGTGTGGTTCTCCAGGCGCTTAAGTATCTGACAGTATAGGGTCATGATAATAAAACACATAATTATAGAATCTTGATTTCATTTAGGCAATTTAGTAAACTACCAATAAACCCTCATCTCATTAATTGGACAAACACCGGGATAGAATTCTTGCCCGCTACTTTGGCACTCTCCACATAGAGCTGGAGATCAGTATCACATGTCAAGGAGATGTGATCATTGTCTTCATCAACATACTTAAGCGTAAATCTTTCCATCTCCAACTTTAGCCTGGTGGCCACTTCTTTGGCTAGATTCACAAGTCCCGTTGAGAGACAAAATCGAAATTTCACAATTTCATCTTCATACTTGGCCTTTATGATCACCAGATCAGTCTCTGGTACGATAGTCAGATCTTGGTTGCCTTCAATATTAGTTGGTGGCACGTTTTCGTGGAGTGGAAGGCGGAGACTGCTGCTGGATGGTCCCCTGCTCTGCTGAGGATCTCCATCATACGCATTTGCACCTTCAGTCATATATAGAGATGGTTTCTTTCTGTGCTCTTTTTTAGATGGCCATCTATGGATGTTGTGGAATCTGCATGAGCGCTTAAATGTCGATATGCTAACTGCATCACAATACATATTTTATCATTCCTGTTAACAGAGAAATCAATATTGGTTATTTTTTTGAATTATTACACTCACCGGAAAGGTTCTTTGCAGCATCTTCCCGGTTCTTACCAAATTGTCCCTTGAGATCCTCTAGGGTAATACGTAGACCGGTTCTCATCTTTACTTTCTCTGTTTTCCTTGATGTCTCCTCCTGCAAGCTGGCCACTGTAGTAGTGCATTGGTTTCCATCTGCAACAGCACGTGTACCATGATCCATTTCATTCACTTGCTCATCATTGGATTGTTGATACTTCTGTTGGCCATATTGTACTATTTGAAATTTAGCCGGAAACATATTCGGATGCCCAAATTGAAGCGAAGTTGGTCGGTTCACTTCATGAGGGAATTCGATAATGTCAACTACTAATTCGTCTCCTAACTGTTTTCCCGTTGCAACCTTAAAACTTTTGAGTTGCTGCTTCAGTATTGGCAGGAGATAGTATAAAAATGACCAGAGATATTCGTAGTGTCCAGGTCCTTGGTTGAGAAGGAACTTTAGAACAAAAGGGAGATCACCAGTGTATGAACTTTGTAAACAAATTGCAAAACAAACATCTAACCTTTCTCGTTGTGCATGGTGAGGTCGTGATCGGTCAGTTATGCTAAACTGACATGAATTTCGGCAATAACAACACTTACTTTCAGATGCTAATACCATTCCGGCTATCCCTTTTCCAGTTTCAAAGGGATCAAACTGGACTCCCTCATGCAAATATGGGACCACTCGTCGCATGCATGTCAGACTATTGTTGGTGTTAGAACAGTTGCTGTTAGGGACCCAAACCTCTGCTGCATGCAGTTGGGCAATCTTCTCGACTACTAGAAGGCCATTTTCTATTTCCATCAATGCAAACCCTCCATGGAATTTTGGCTCGTTGTGGATATGAGTTGAACTAAGATGTGCTTCCTGCAGGAAATTTAACACAGTTTGGTTACATTATAATTGCCATTTCAAAAGTTGATCAATCTCGACTGTCAAATGGAGTTGCATTTGGACGTAGTGTTTAATGTAATCCAAAATACTCTGATCTGAAATCTCTGTCAATTTCAACAAAACCAAAATAGGGAGAGAGGGAATACCTTTACAACTCTTTGGATGCATTGGAGGGTACGATCTTCAATATGTATAGACTTTCCTATGACCTCTAATACCCCAAGACATTTGTGCTGGTGATCAAAAACAGGGAAAGCAATATAGCTTGTAATATTGCAAAAGGCAGCATCTTCCTTAAGTGGAAACTCTGTGGTGGAGTAAAGCCTTAAGTCATGGGTCATTTCAGGGTGGCCACTCCTGAAGACACGTCCAATGGGACCAAGTTCCTCTTCTTTCACTCCTTCATCCACAAAATACTGATGTTTCATACTCTGCTTCCTTAAAAAAGCTAAACCTTTATGGAGACCAAAAAGAATAAAAGTTTGGCTAGAAGTTGTTAGGTAACACCTCTCCTCATCCATTTCAGGTGCCCAAAACTGTACAAGACTAAACTGCGATACCATATTTATGGACATCATCAAATTGTGAAATAAAAGTTTAATCATCTGTCGGGTAGAATTGTGCAGTAAAATTGCAGAGTAAAAGTTTTCATCATTTTCACATAGTTCTTCTCTCTGTGGGCACCAGAAGAGCCATGTTTTTGTAATTACTTTGAAAGATTTGAAGCAAGAAAAGTGATCATCCATTTGCAAGTATTCTTCGAATTCCATCTCTGATGGATACATCTCCCAACCCCTATTCATCTTCGTTAAGATGTTTTCTTCTTTTACATATCGATGCTTCTCCGATTCCAGAGTTGCAGACGTTTTATGAGGGACCAATTCGATAGATTTAGAAAGGATATCTTTACGCACTTCAAGCATATCTGATGATATAAACTTAAAACTCTTGAGAACTGTCTCCATTACCTCAATTAGCAAGAGACAGAGGGACACAGCACATGGATCTCGTCCACTGTAAGGATGAAGAAAAAACTCGAGATAATAGAGATCGTTGTTGTGCACGCACTCTAGACAAATTGCAAAACAGAAGGACAGCCTAGATTTCTGGGCATAATGTGCCAAGGGGTTCTCAGATAGACTGAAATCACATATATTTCGGCAAAAACACTTAATATTTGAGGAGGACATCACCATTTTAGCTATTATTCCTTTTCGTAGCTGTAGTCCGTGGAAATTACTGGCATCAAGATAGTTAGTCAAATCCTTATCTGGAAAAATCCTCACCATATAATCAACTAGTTCCATGCAGCAGAGAGAGGTGCTAATATTAGCACATTGCTTGCAAGGGATCCAGATTTGGGCCATATGCAGTTGGGATACCATCTCCATTGCCACTTGAAGCATTTTCGTTATTTCATCTCGTGCCATATGCAGTTGGGTTGCCCCTTCAGTCAGATTCTCCAGTTCATCAAATGCAGTTTGGTCCTTCTTCAAGTGAGTGGTTCTCAACTCTGCTTTCTGCATCAAACTTGTATGATTAGTACGTATTATGTAAAATCTATTTGAAAGTATCGAAACTGGCTAAACACGCTAATGCAATATCCACATCTGAATGTGTATAAACACAAACTATTTAGTAAAAAATTTTAAACTTGAAGAGTGGACTATACAAGAAAATAGAAGAATCGTTAAAAAATAAATAAAAAATTAACCTGCAGTGCTTGTTCTACTCGTAACATGTATAAAGGGCTGTCCCTCATCTTCGCACCACCAAAACCTAGGTACTCAAGCACACCGTAACATTCCTTTTTAAGCAAATCAAAGACAGGTAGAACGAAATATGCTCTGACACCACAACGCGCAGCGAAATCCCTGAGTGGGAGCTCGTTCGTGGAGTAGAGCCTCAAATCAGGGGTGGATTCAGGGTACCCGTTTAAGAAGACGCGTCCTACAGCTCCAAGCTGCTCTTCTTTCGCACTCTTGTCCACAACTATATCCAAATGATCCATACAAAGCTTCCTGTACCAACACAACCCTCTATAGAGACCATCAACAGCAAAGGGCTGATCCGAAGTTGTCAGGTAACAACGTCTTCCATCCACTTTGGGCGCCCAAAATTGTGTTAGACCGGCATGCCATGTATCTTCGCCCACCAAAGTCTTGATCTTGTTTTGGATTATTGGTGATTTCTCGTAAGCCTCCGGCGACCAGAACACCCGTTTCACCCCAAATTTGATCTCCCACGACAAAGGGAAATCGGCGTCCAAACGATTTGTAAATGTAGAGGCATCAGTATATTCTTCATCACAGCCCTTGAAACCCAGCACTGTTGACAAGTCATGTTCCTCTCCCATTCTCACTCACTCTCGGCTAAATGATAAATTTTTAACTGTTTGATATCCATTGCTTCTTTAATTACCTACTTTTTGACTTTTTGAGACTGGTTGACTAGTTCATAACAATTATTGCATAGGGCATAGGTTATTAAAGAGAGAATAATTTTTAGCACCACTAAAATTGTGCCAAGTGTCCGACCAAATCACAACTAAAGAAATTTCTCTTAACATATGCTCCATCATACCCTATTCTCTGCAAAAAACTAAATCTTCTATTCTCCTACCCAAAATGATTAATATTTGAATTATTAAGAAATTATTGTGTTATATTAAAGAATTATTGTGTGATATAATTGTTAGATATTAAATAATTTTTTTCCCTTATGAAGTATTTATATTTTAATTCGTCGAACTATATCTAAATATTGATGATTTATTGTGCTATGTAATCTTTAAATGTTATATGAAAAACTTTTATTTTAATATAAAATATTTATATTTAAATTTCGAACATTATATATAAATTTTAAAAAATTATTGTGTTACGACCAAAATTGAAATCCTAGGAATGTATTACTAAATATCCGTTTCTGTTTGACTTGGCTTCATTTTTTTCGGACTCATCAAGACACCGACGATTGTAATTTTCTGTTCTCTGTTCTTCTTGAACTCATTCTCTGCTTTTCTCGGACTCATACTCAAATCTCATCGTCATCGACCATCGTCTACACCAAGGCAATCACCGATTCACCCACAACTCACGGCCGCGGCCACCGCCCCCACGCAACACCGCCCTTTCCCTTTTAGTTGTTGATCTCCTTTTCTGATGTGGTTTTCTTTCGTATTGATTGAAGTGGTAACAAAATCTGATCATTTTGATAACTTCCGTAAATTGATATTGAGAGCAAGGATTAAATTTGAGAGAAAAAACTTTACTTCTTTACTAATTGCCCTGTTGAGTCTATATGTACAACGTTTTCACTTTTGAGTCTAAAACAACAAATAAACTATACGAAATATTAAATAACAAATTAAAAAATGTAATACTTAATTTATGATATCAAAACCCCAAAATTGGGGAGTATATATATTTTCAGACCCTGAATGGAGAGATGAACCTGAAAAGATATCGGGCACCCGAATATAAGTGTGGAGCAAAGGCAAGTGGATAGCGTCAGATTATATAGTTTGTCGAGAATGAGATGACAGTCAATCTCGCTTCATGCATCCGTTCATTTAACGTTGGATTTTCAACAATTTGAACGACAAACTTATTGTCATAATATATTACATGAGCCGGTGGTTGGGGGTTGGGGGTGATAAATTAGGGAGAGCTACGTGTAGGCCCAATTCCTACGCTTTACTTTATTTATTTATTTATTTTTCTCATAAACTTTTCTTTTTCGTATGAAAAATTCATTTGAACTAATCCCTATTTGACTATTTCGATCAACTTTACAAAATATATACATATATATATATATATATATATATATACACATGAGTATGATATTTTTATAAATTAATTAAAAATTTCATATTTGAATCTTTCAATATATAATTATTATTACTAAACAAAAGTTTATATTTTAATAGTCAAACTTTTGAATAGTTTATGTGGGCATATTTTAACCTTATTTTCCTCGGCCGGGAGTAAATTCGTGTCACATTTCGTCCTTTAATTGAAGTACATTCATTAGGTTCGCACTTAAATTCCTCCAAATTTAGTTACAAGATTAAAAGTAACATTTTGTGTAGAATAAAGAGGAGAAGCGAATGAATTAAACTGCATTTTATTTTGAACTTTAAAATGCAAATTGTTTAGAAGCCCAAACACCGAGCCTAGTTTCCAGCACAAAAAGTTTCATCGTATTGGCCCAGCAACAAATAATTATAGAATATTGATTTCATTTAGCCAATTTAGCAAAATACCAATAAATCCTCATCCAATTACATGAGTCAATAAAACCCTCATCCCATTAATTGGACAAACACCATGATACAATTCTTGCCCGCTACTTTGGCACACTCCACGTAAAACTGGATATCAACGTCACATGTCAATGAAATGTGATCATTGTCTTCATCTACATACTGAAGTTCAAAACTTCCCATCTCCAACTTTAATCTGGTGGCCACTTCTTTGCATAGATTGACAAGTCCCGAAGAGAGAAAATACTGAAATTTTACAATTCTGTTGTCATATTTTGCCTTCATGATCACCAAATCAGTCTTTGGTACGACAGTCAGATCTCGGTGGCCTTCGGTATTAGTTGGAGGCACGTTTTCGTTGAGTGGAAGGCTGAGGCTGCTGCTGGATGACCCCGTAGTCCCCTGAGGATCTCGATCACATGCATTTGCATTCTTGGTCATGTAGAGAGATGGATTCTTTCTGTGTTTTTTGCCTAATGGCCATCTATGGATGCCGTGGAATCTGCATGCTCGCTTAAGCGTCGATATGCTAACTGCATCACAATACATATTTTATCATTCCTGTTAACAGAGAATCACTATTGGTTATATTTTAGATCTATTATACTCACCGGAGAGGTTCTTCGCAGCATCTTCCCGGCTCTTACCAAATTGTCTCTCGAGATCCTCTAGGGTGATATGCAGGCCGGTTCTCGTCTTTCCTTTCTCTAATCTCCTTGATGTCTGCTCCTCCTCCTCCAAATTGGCCACTCGTGTACTGCATCGGTTTCCCTGTGCAACAACACTTGTAACGTGATCCAATTGATTCACATGCGGTTCTTTGGATTGTTGATGCTCCAGATGGTCATATTGAGTAGTACTGTATTGGTTTCCCTCTGCAAAAACACTTGTAACATGATCCATTTCATTCACTTGCTGATCTTTGGATTGTTGATGCTTCTCTTGGCCATATTGTACTACTTGAAATTTAACAGGAAACATATTCGGGTGACCAAATTGAAGCAAACTAGGTCATTTAACTTCATGAGAGAATTCGATAATATCAACCACTAATTCGTCTCCTAATTGTTTTCCCGTGGCAACCTTAAAACTTTTGAGTTGCTGCTTCAGTATTGGCAGGAGATAGTACAAAAAAGACCAGAGATATTCATATTGTCCAGGTCCTTTTTTGAGAAAGAAATTTAGAATAAAAGGGAGATTCCCAGTGTATGAACTCTGCAAACAAATTGCAAACCAAACATCTAACCTTTCTCGTTGTGCATGGTGTGACCGTGACAGCTCAGTTATGCTAAACTGACATGAGTTTTTGCAATAGCAACACTTATTTTCAGAAGCTAATACTATCCCGACTATCCCTTTTCCAGTTTTGACGAGATCAAAGTCAAACTTATCTCCTTCATTCAAATATGAGACCACTCGTCGCATGCATGTGAGACTATTGTTGGCGCTAGCACAGTTTTTGTGAGGGACCCAAACCTCCATTGCATGCAGTTGGGGAATCTTATTGACTAGTTGAAGGCCCTTTTCTATTTCACTCAGAGCAAACCCTCCATGGAATTTTGGCTCATCATTGATATGAGTTGAACTAAGATGTGCTTCCTGCAGGAAATTCAACATAGTTTGGTTATAATTATCATTTCAAACATTAATCAATCTTGACTGTCGGAGTTGCAGTTGGAAATAGCATTTAATGTCATACAAATAATTTACAAACTTAGGATTTATGTGTAAATACGAAATACAGGATGAAATACTATGACCTGAAATCTCTGCCAATTTCTAGAAAACCAACATAAGGGGGAAAGAGGAATACCTTTACAGCTATCTGGATGCATTTGAGCTCTTTTTCTTCAAAATTTTGAAAGCGTCCTAGGAATTCTAATACCCCAAGACACTTTTGTAGGTGGTCAAATACAGGGAAAGCAATATAGCTTGTAAGATCGCAAAATGCAGCATCATTCTTAAGTGGAAACTCTGTGGTAGAGTAAAGGCCCAAGTTATGAGTTATTTCAGGGTGGCCACTCCTAAAGACACGTCCAATGGGACCAAGTTCCTCTTCTTTCACCCCTTCATCCACAAAATACTGATGTTTCATACTCTGCTTCCTGAAAAATGCTAATTCTTTATGAAGATCAAACAAAGCAAAAGGTTGGCCTGAAGTTGTTAGATAACGCCTCTCCTCATCCATTTCTGGTGCCCAAAATTGTACCAGACGAAATGACCATGTGAAATTTATGGATGACGTCAAATTGTGCAGTAAAATTATCTCTGGTGTAGAATTTTGCAGAAACGATGAGTAGTTTTCTTCAATTCCACATAGTTCCTCTCTCTCTGGGCACCAAAAGAGCCATGTTCTCGTAAATAATTTCCCAGATTTGAAGCAAGAAAAGTGATCATCCATTTGCAAGTATTTTAGGAATTCCAACTCTGATGGATACATCTCCCAATCTCTATTCATCTTCGTTAAGATGTTTTCTTCTTTTACATATTGATGCTTCTCTCCTTCCAAAATTTCAGACGTGTTATGATGGATTAATTCGATGGAATTAGAAAACATATCTTTATGCACTTCAAACATATCTGATGATCTAACCTTAAAACTCTTGAGAATCGTCTCCATTACTCCAATTAGCAAGTGACAAAGGGACACATCACAATCTCGTCTACCATTAGGCTGAAGAAAAAACTCGAGATAATAGAGATCTTCGCTGTTGTGTACACTCTCAAGACAAATAGCAAAACAGAAGGACAACCTAGATTTCTGTGCATAATGTGCCAAGGGGTTCTCCGATTGACTGAAATCACATATATTTCGGCAAAAGCAGGACTTAACATTTGAGGAGGACATCACCATTTTAGGTATTATTCCTTTTCGTAGCTGTAGACGGTGGAATTTACTGGCATCAAGATAATTTCTCATATCATTATCTTGAAAATTCCTCTCCATAGAATCAACTAGTTCCATGCAGCAGAGACTAGTGGTAGTATTAGCACATTGATCGCAAGGGATCCAGACTTGGGCCATATGCAGTTGGGGTACCATCTCTTTTGCTGCTTCTAGCATTTTAGTTATTTCATCTCGTGCCATATTTAGTTGGGGTGCCTTCTCTTTTACCATCTCTTCAAATGCAGTTAGGTCTGCCTTCAAGTGAGTGGTTCTCAACTCTGCTTTCTGCACGAAACATGTATGATTAGTATGTAAAATCTGTTTGAAACACACGAATGCAATATCCACATCTCTATGTGTACAACACAAACTATTTAGTAGAACCAAATTCATCCAAGCTGCAATAAAATTAAACTTGAAGAGTGGACTACACAAGTAGATGTAAACGGGAATCTCCATCCTCGCCTTTCGAAAACCCAAGTACTCAAACACGCCGTAACATTCCTTGTTAAGCAAATCAAAGACAGGCATAACCAGATATGCTCTGGCAAATCAAAGAAACTAACCTGTAGTGCTCGGTGTACATGTTTAAGAGCACTCCCCATCGACGCACCACGAAAGCCCAAGTACTCGAGCACTCCGTAACATTCATTGGTAAGCGAATCAAAGACAGGCAGAACCAGATATGCTCTGGCACCATAACGAGCAGCGTAATCCCCGAGTGGAAGTTCGTTGGTGGAGTAGAGCCTCAAATCAGGGCTGGATTCAGGGTACCCGTTTAAGTAGACGCGTCCCACAGCTCCAAGCTGCTCTTCTTTTGCTGGCTCGTCCACAATTATATCTCCATGATCCATACAATGCTTCCTGTACCAACACATCCCTTTAAAGAGACCATCAACAGCAAAGGGCTGATCTGAAGTTGTCAGGTAACATCGTTTTCCTACCACTTTGGGTGCCCAAAACTGTGTCAGGCCGGTGTGTGTTTCTTGACTCGCCAAAGTCTTGATCTTGTTTTGGATTATTGGTGATTTCCGGTAAGCCTCCGCCACCCAGAAGACCCGTTTCATCCCAAAATTATCCCATGACAAAGGGAACTCAGCACCCAAGCAATTTGTAAACTCAGAAACATAAGTATACTCTTCATCACAGCCCTCCAATCCCAGCACCGTTGAAATGTCATGTTCCTCCCCCATTCTCTCTCTCTCCTAAATGAAATCACCGACTAAATTGAATTTTGATAGAAATTGCTTTTTTATCTACGTTGTGATCATCTTTTTTTTCTTTTACTTTTTGATAGACTAGTCCATAATAGATTCACACTTGCTTCTCTACCCGGCAAAAGATAGAGAAAAGTAGTTGAACTTCAATAAATAAAAAACCCTAGAACTTCTATTCAGGCCATAATATAATTGAGGGGAAAAAGTATCAGCGAAAACGTGTTCTATTTCCATTTCTAGACTAACCCAAGTAAATAATTTAGTCCTATCAAGTCTAAGTTCAACATGATGTTTTTCTGTGTTTACCAACCATATATACTGTCGGACAATATTAGTCGCTCGAATGTGAGGTGAATCCGATTACTCCGATTACTTTAAAAGAAAAATTTTAGTCCAAATTCATTTCAATTAAACCTAATGTTATTCTCTTTAAATTTTTCACAAACCACACGACAACTATAAAACAGTCATTCCTTCATTACACAGATTTGATCAGGCTAAGTTAGGTTTGAATTACCCACTTCTAAATGTATTTACTATTTAGGCTGCTAATGGTAGAAAACAACATATTGAGGTTGACATTTGAATTTTCGAAAAACATTACAAAAAAGTGCCTGAACTATGAATTTTCTTACAAAACGACCCCTTAAATAAATTACATCAATAATGTAATCCTGTCAAAATTAACGGAGCCCTAACGGCGTCTAGGGACCTCAATTGAAACAGTATTTATAGAGACTAATTCATAATTTCCAGAAGTGGAGGGATTAATTTGTAATTATGCAAAACCTCAGGGGACCTTGGTGTAATTTACCCTATTTATTAATTAGTATATGATTTGTTCTTTTTTTATTTATTTTAAATGTGGGAGGTTAACATACATCACACTGTCCAAACCTAAACAATAGGGGATCTAACATGGAGCGATGTGAAAGTTTGTCCCCAATTAATTAACGAGGTGAGGGTTGTTCAACATGTATTAATAATTAGCATATGATTTTTTTAGGGTTAATTATACGAACCCCCTGTCCTTTGGGCCATTTGGCGGATTGCCCTCTATCCTTTCATTTTGGGCGATTTGCCCCCTAACCTTTGAAAAATCGCTCACTTGACCCCTTTGACCAAGTTTGACTATCGATTTCTCTTCTGACATGAAGATCCAAATTCGAAGACCACCGTCATCGTACTCGTCTCTCCAAGGCGAACAAAATCCATACCCCATCCGACCCTATTAGCCGTCAAACACTTTGTTTGTCGTGCATCACATTTGACTGATGATTTCTTCTTCGTCGATTGTCGGATTTTGATTTCGAGACCATTGTTGTGTTCCTTGCGTCGAGAGCTTCAATTTGATATATCATATCAACACATTTGATAACAACATCGTACAAATATGCTTTGTTAAAGTTTTTTCAAATGGGTCAAGTGAGCGATTTTTCAAAGGTTAGAGGGCAAATCGCCCAAAATGAAAGGATATGGGACAATCCGCCAAATGGCCCAAAAAATAGGGGGGTTCGTATAATTAACCCTTTTTTTTAAATGTAGGATGTTCACACACCTCCCACAACCCAAACCTGAAGAATAGGGGATCTAACATGGAGTGTGAAATTCAATCTAATGAAAATTTTCATTTACAAGAATGTGAGATATTAATACAACTCTCGCACGACTAGACTCAAATAATAGAGGTTTATAACTTGGAGCGTGAAATCCAATTCAATTTCATTTCAAACAATTGGGGGTCTAACATAAAGTATAAAATTCAATTCAATTTCATTTACAAGATACAACCTATACTGATACTATATAAAAGTTTGTATTCGACCTAACTTATCTCAAAAACTAACTAATGAGGTGAAAATTGATTTTAAACTTTACCTGTCTTACTCTTGAAAGTTGAAAGTTGAAATTATTTAGTTATCGGAGAAAAGGCGTTAAAAAGTCCTAAGTTTTCGTCATTGGCCCCCAAGGAAGCACACAATGAGGGTTTGGTCCAGTGGGTCTAGCTCAAATGCTCAATTATTTAGTTAGCAAAGATTCTAAAGGATGTTGAGGCTGTCAATTTCATGCAAAAATAAAATGTATGTCGAAATTCAAGGGGTATATGTAATACAAGTCCCAAGATAAAGAGGTTAAAGTAAGTATTGAAATTCTTGGATGGTTTGATATAAGTATTTGAGTTTTGTTACTATCTAACATCTTTCTTTTTTTTTTTAAAAAAAAAATACTACTTAATGATATTTTGATATTTTTATAATGAACTAATTTCATACTTAGAGTTTATAAATGTTAATTTTTATTTTTTTTATATTGGACATACATGTTTATATTGGAATGTTACCATTTGTACGTAAAGTAAATGCATTAGGGATCACCAAAACTTGAAATATTTGTTTAAATAATGCCGATGAATATTTATGTAAATTTACTAATGCATTGAATGATGTTGGCATGAAATAAATATGAATGGAATAATTATTCGGATTTATACTTAGATAAAATATAAATATTATCATACAAATTTAACTAGCATTACAAATATATCATCATACTTTCACTATTATTATCTCGCAAAGATGGGACACAATTTGGAGGTTGAGTGCATGGCGTGGGATTCGCCGCCGGAAGAGTTCAAGGGGATGAACATTGAGTAGTTGGCCCGGCCTGGGCCTCTTATGCACCAAAAAAAAAAAATACTTTCACTATTATTATAATATACCCCCTAAAGGTAAAATTGAAATTTTTTAAAATAATTTTGCCGACATCATCAAAATTTAACACCATTATTAACGGTTGGGACAATTTGTGAAAAAGAATATTCGTAATTTCTCAAACCTAAGGGTGGGGTTTCGTATTTTCATCATATCTTAGTCTGTTCATAATTATGCCAAAAAAAGAGAGAGTAAGAATCTATAAGCTATTAAATATAAGGGAGAATTACATCTGACTGCCCTGCATTTAGGCCTAATTATAACACAATCCATCATTATCGAAAAATTACATTTTAGTCCCTAACTTTGAGAACGGTTTGTGGTCCCTAGGGTTCGTTATGTCATTCCAAAAATGCCTCAGATTTATTGTTATAATTTGTAGGGATCGTTTTGTTTATATTTGTAAACTTTAGGGATGATTTTGTAATTTTGATCATATATTCAATGTAAACTTATAAAACCGTGAGGGACATAATTGTACTTTTACAAATTCCATTAAGGGATCTCAGAACAAACAAGATTTATAGGGACTAAAATATAATTTCCCAATAATGATGGATTGGATTGTAATTAGACCTAAATACAAGATAGTCATATGTAATTCTCCCTAAAATTTAAACTAAGTTTAGCCAGCTTACCTATTAATATTAAAACAAATACAATTAGTTATCTGATAAGAGTTGGAAAAGTAGTATGAATTATGACATAAGAAAATCTGGGGAAACTATAACGGAGTCATTATCTCCCCTGTTTTTCAGCTTAGACTGTTTGGAACAGAGCTCATTCGGTATAAGCTACTCAAGACTCCGCTCTTTCTGTATACTACACTAATTACGATGTTAAAACGAAATACAAGCAAATAAACTGAGAAAATATAAGAAAAATTCATTATATGTCCTCAAACACACATTTGAAGAAGAACATCACTTCCCTTCTTGTTTCTAAACGGAAAGACGTGATGGAATCCGCATCTGATTTCATGTTATTTTAATAGTCTTATTTTTATTATTTTAGTTACTATAATCATAAAGATATATTTAGCCTTTCCGGAACAAGATGACCAAATGGTAAAATAGTCCCAAATTATTATCTCTTTCATAGTTAATTTTCATAATTTTGATTATTGGATATTCAGATAGAAGAAGCTCTTTTTCTTGTCGCTATTAGTCTCTTTAGTCAATTTCATTTAGCCATGAAACAAGATTAATAAAAAGAATCATCTCTTTCAAGATAAATTGAATCAAGAACAATAAGGAAGGGAGCCCAAATTTAACTGTGCAATATTACTATTTTAAATAAGCGATAATTAAAAAATCCCCCTGAACCGTTATCTCAATCGTTAAATTTAACTGAATGTGCAATATTACTATTTTATCTTTTATATGTTGAAACTCGGGGGTATATGTAATAAAGAGCCCAAATGTAAGGGGTTAATATAAATACTGAAATTTTAGGGGGTGACGTAAGTGTTTGAGTTTTAGACCCATGTATATATATATATTTTATTTTTTTTGGTTTCACAAATAATTTACTTAACATATTTTGATATTTTTATGAGGAACTAATTTCATACTTAGTGTTTATGAATGTCTAATTTTTTTTAGATATTAGGCATGCATGTTTATATTAAAATACTATTTATTATATTTAAAGTAAATGCATTATAAATCACCAATATTTGAAATATTTGTTTAAATAACTCTAACAAATAGTTTTCTATTTCAGAACAAAAATTTGTTATTTCAGACGAACAAAGTTTAAATAAATTTATACAAAATTTATTTCAAAATAAGAGATAGACGTAATGGAAAACTTATAATTTTTCATCATATAAATATGCATGAGATATCTATTTCGATTTATATTTATAGTCAAAATATAAATATTAGCTTAAATTACAAATTTTCAAATAAAAAAAATACAAATTTAACCAACATTACAAATATATCCTTACAATGTAAATATTATTACAATATACCCCAAGGATAGAATTGAAATTTTTAAAAATAATATTACTGAAGTCATCAAAACTTAACACCTTTATTAACGATTGGGGGAATTTGTGAGAGAGAATATAAACCTCAGGGGGTGTTCGTAATTTCTCAAACCTCAGGGGGTAATCTGTAATTTCACCATACCTCAGGGGTCGTTCATAATTATCCCTAAAAATAACTATAATCAGACAAACAACCGCATACAATTCTTGCCTGCTGCTTTCAGACTCCTTACATACAACTGCAAATCAGCATCACAGGCCAATAAGATGTGATCATTGTCTTCATCAACATACTTAAGTTTAAAACTTCCCATCTCCAGATTTAGTCTGATAGCCACTTCTTCGATAAGTTTGACCATTCCCGATGACGGACAAAACTGAAATTTTACAATGTCGTCTTCATATTTGCCTTTATGATCACCAGATCATCAGTCTCTGGTACAAGGGTGAGATCTTGATTGCTTTCTATATTAGTTGGGGGCACGTTTTCATGGAGTGGAGGGCAGAGGCTGCTGCTAGACGGCCCCGTACTCCCCTCGGGATCTCCTTCGTATGCATTTGCATTTTTGGTCATATAGAGAGATGGATTCTTTCTCTGCTTTTTGCCTGATGGCCATCTATGGATGTCTTGGAATCTGCATGCTCGCTTAAATGTCGATATGCTAACTGCATCACAATACATAGTTTGATTCTCAATGAGTTCATCATTCTTGTTAATAGAGAAATCAATATTGGTTATATTTTTGAATTATTACACTCACTGGAAAGGTTCTTTGGCAGCATCTTCCCGGTTCTTGCCGGATTGTCCCTTGAGATTGTGAAGAATCGTGTTTATCTATATTTTAGGATAAGTTAGAAGTCAGTTTTTATTTCAGTTTTATTCCCTTGTTTTACGGTTTCTTCTCTGTATATATGCAAACTATGTAAATCTCTTGTTTTTTCAACTTTTCATGAAATATACCAAATTATCAAACTCTGAACATGGTATCTAGAGCCTACTAAATTTTTTACGAAGAATTCATATGGCGAATCTACCATTGCAAGATGCTGTTCAAACGGGAACTGCCGTCACTCTACCGGGCAATCAGAGTATCAACAATGATCCAATGTATCTTCATACCTCAGATAATCCTGGTATGGATTTAGTTTCTTCTCGATTAACTGGAAATAATTCTCTCTCATGGAGTCGGGCTATGAAAATTGCTTTGGGAGCCAAACTCAAACTCAGATTCATCAATGGAAAATATCCTCGCCCAAACGAAGATGCAGTTGATTTTGAACAATGGAATAGGGTTGATTGTATGGTTCGATCTTGGATTTTACGGGCGATTTCTGATGACATTATGGATGCAATCCTTTATACATCTACTGCCAAGGAACTATGTGTTATGAATAGTGCCCTAGAAAGCCGATTCGACGTAATCTGCTTTGGGACTTTTCTTGTATCACAGACAATCTTTGAATAATATACGATTGATTATAGGCAAACACTTCTTTATATGCCAATACGTGTTTTGTGTGTTTCCATTACGTGCGCATGTATGAGAACTCCCCTAATCCTGATGACTTTAGGACTCTACCATTTAGGTGAAATGGTTCATGAAACGAGCCCTATATCATATAAGTCATGATTAGTAAAATACTCCAAGCCGATGAGTCCTACAGACAGTGGGAGTGTCAACCTGACTCCTCTAAGACTTGCTTGTGGGATCACGCCCTTAAGAAGGACCACCTTGTTTCATGGAGGTGCAAAGTGTATAGTTGATACGTGCGTGATACATGAGGGTGCTTACTTTAATAAGTAAGTTCACTGAGGTGCCCCGTGTGAGAACATTCCTAAATGGGAAAGGAAATTTCTATTTCAGGAAATGGAAACTTCCAGATTAGGAAATATCTCACGAGTCATTGATGTGATTAATTGATCCTTAGACTTGAGGTTCCATGTTACTTTATGAGTTAACTCTGTAGTCTTTGGTATAAGCTTTAAAGGGTGTCGCCTTAGACAACTGATTCAAGGCTTATGCTGGGGCTGCACAAGTGACTCATGAAAGTGAATGAGAATCAAGAAAGGACCTACACTTGCATTTGCAAGGTGATCTCTTATTGTGTAAGTCATTCATATGCCATATGGAGTCCTTGGCCAAGGCAGTAGATCAAGACATCAAGAAAAGGGTTTCTTGGATTGAGATCAAATGGATATGAAATGCACTTAGCTTTAAGACCAGATTATTAGGGTTCTAATTATTCCCTTACCCTAGATCATGGTTGAGAGATAGTAAGTAGGAGGATTGTATCTCACATGAATCAATGACTTAAAGGTTCTGTCGAATCCGAACATTCCAATTCAGCTAGGGGTTAAACACCTGTTGCTAGACTATGGTCGTTTAATCTGTGGACTGATTAATTAATTAGGGTCACTGCTAATTGAATTGAGAACCTAGAGGGTCACACACAACAACTTGGTTACATGAGTTGAGGCTTTAAAATGATTAAACGAGTTAATCAAGCCAAGAGGGTTCCACACGTGTGAAACCACACGTGTGGCTCACGTGAGTGACACGTGTCATTGTGACACGTGTCACACACGTGTATAAATATATGTGTATATTTATTTATGTATTAAATAATTAATGTGATTAATTATTTAATAGACTTTGGTTTAATTTTGAATTAAAAAGAAAGTCTTATTTTGGAGAAAAATAATCTAGTTAATTAATTATGAATTAATTAATTAGATAAAATAAGTTATTTATTTTAAATAAATAAAGTATAAAATTATTCAAAAATAGTTTGGATATTTTTAGCTCTCTTGAAAGTTGATTTGAATTAGAATTCAAAGTCAAAGTCAAAATTACTTGATGATCAAGTAATAGGAGAGAGAGAGACCAAAATCCTAGCCCATTAAGGACTAGGAATTTCGTCCCTCCCCTTTCTTATATATAGGGGAGCTCATGCTCCCCTTTAGAGCTAATAGACAATTCTTGGTTCATGCGTTGAACACCTTCCTTTCTCCAAGATAAAATAAAACCCTAGGTTAAGCCTAAACACTAACTAGAGAACTAGCATCCTTACTAGTTAGATTGTAGCCAAGTTGGTGGACTATCTCTAGAGACTTCAAGTTAGAAGTTTTGAAGATTAGAGCTTTACCAAAAGTGGGGATTAAGCAAAAACGATCAGAAGGGATGATGAAGCGATTCTGAACCCGACGTGAAGCGAATGAAAAAATCGAACCAAAGAAGATGGCGAAAACCGTTCGTCCATATCCTGAAGGATGAATTTTTTCACGAGGGTTTTGTGACTGGCAGTTTTCTACTTTCGCAAAACTGTTTTCGAAGGGAGTTTCAATCCTGCTTTTCTCGTTTCATGTTTCTTTCTTTATGTTATATTGTTAAGAACATCTCTAACATGAATTGAATCTAGGTTGGTCTGGATTGCTATCCCGACAATGGATTCTGAAGTAGAAAGAGACTTTCGAGGGACGGGTTGTCAAGCCGCGAGAAGAGCGTTCTTGGGTGGCTTGAAACGCTTCAAGAAAGAATAAAAGAAAAGTAAGTTTTCTATCTCTACGAATTTGGTTACACGATTGCGAGTCCAAGATCCTTTTGTTGGAAAATTTTTTAAATTCCGCTGCTTTCTGATTCGTGTTTTCCAACAAGTGGTATCAGAGCCACCCCGTTAATCGTGTTTCTGATTCGTCTCAATTATTCTGAATTTGGTAGAAATTCTTAGGCTTAGATGCGAATTAGGTATTCATGAGTTCTTTTAGAAAGCCTGAAATACGAAACTGTAATTTTTCCTGAATTTCTGAAACTGTTTTCTTAAATTGTGTTTTTGAAAACCGTTTTGATTGAAATATGTTTAAATTGAATTTTTTAATTTTGGATTGAATTGGTTTTGAGAAACCTGGACACGAAACGGAACACGAAAAGGACGAGCCTAGGCGTGCTAGCACGTCGCACGCCCAGTCCCGCCGCTGCCGCCCAGCTCCTCCCGCAACCGCGCGGGAGCCGTCCCGGGCGTGCCTAGGCGCGCCCGCCCAGCCCGTCCCGCAACCGCGCGGGACGCCTGCCCAGCTCGCCTAGTCGCGGCGGGCGCTGCTGCGCGAAAGTGCCTCGCGCGGTTGGGCCCCTTTTCGGGCCCGTTTTCGTGTTTCGTGTTTTTATGTTTTCGGTCCGTAAAATCCTGATTTAAATTTTATTTTAATTTTATCTTTTAAAATCAGTTTTGCTAAAATAAAATTATTTTAAAATTTCGATTAAATTGGGATTTTTGAGAAATTAAGCGATTTAAATTTTGGAAAAATTACAATCTTTATTTTCTGAAAATAATGAAAGAATAAAATTATTAATTTTGGAAATTAATTGGAATTTTATTGGTTTGTTGTTTTTCGGGTTTTATTGAAAAGGCTCTTGAACAAGAATTGCATCTAAGTCGTGTTTTAAGTCATTAGGACTTGAAACGAGAATTTTAATTTATTGGCTAAATTTAAATTCTCGCAAAAGCATGTTAGGTGATCATGGGTTTAGATCTATGTATGGTTTTAATTTATGCACATGGATGGTTTAAATTGGGGTTGGAGCCCTATAGTTGCGTTTTTCAATTGAGGTTGGAGCCTCACTTATGTGCGTACTGTTATGTGATTTATTATGTGGCTTTCCATATTACTGTTTTTTAGGCCGGGGTATGCCCCGTGTAATTGTCTAAGGCCAATATGAAGATTGAGCCTTATTACTTTATGTCTTTTTCTTTTTATTGTAATTTGAGAGTAGAGATAGGTGGTGAGGTTTTATTTTCATTTTGGAGACAATGCACCCATGGAGTAAGATGGACCACATTCAAGTAACAAGGAGGCCATAAGTGAAGACCCCTCAAAATATTAGAGAAGGGAATCTCAATTGTTAAATGTAATAGAGATAGGGCTCGTATTTTGTTACCGCTTTCCCTTATGTGATTTAAACTGTTTATGTGGCATGTATGTTAGAACTTGTGATTGTGGAGTGGCTCCCACATATCACGCATAAGACAGGTAGAACCCATGATCATTACATGTTAGTATCATGCTAGGACATGTTATCTGTTTATGTGCTTGTTTGAAATGCATTTAAGTTGTACTTGCATTAATCAAGACTAATTAAATTGGATAACATATATGTTGGTGAGGTCGAACCGAACAACTCTTCGGTTGATTCGAAAATTCCCATTAAATATTAAGCTCATTTCGAATAATAGGTATTTAATTCGAGATGCAAATTTTGAATTAAATTCCTAGCATTCCATCAATAGGTTTTAAGTTTAGTAAGTAAAGCTAGTTATTGTCCGCGAGTCGTGGGATTGCTAGTGGAGCTTATTAGTTCTTAGTTACCTAATTGATCATTTTAAATGATCAATATTTCGTGGTTAATTTTGGCAAGGGCGATGTCCGCGAGTCGTGGGTCGTTCGAACTAAGTTTTGATCATGATCTTATGATTGATGGGTCTAGCTTAACGCCTAAGTAAATATGGATGTCGTACGAGTCGTGGGTCCATATTGAAAGATGGGTGATGCAAAAAAAAAAACAATTACTAAGAGTTCTAAAGGTGTTAGAATTGGTAAGTTGTACCTACCTAGGATTTTACTTAGAATGTCCGCGAGTCGTGGGTTCAAAGTAAAATGCTTAGGATCTTAGTACCCATTGGGAAACGTGTTCCTCTTAGATCTTTGGGAATTATAGATCTTTGAAAAAACAGTGGGAGCTACATTAGATTAAAGACCTTATCTTATATATATCGTTATTATTCAGCATGCTCACCTAGTTCTCTGCTTAGCATTTAGGTTGTAGTTCTGTGATTCTCTACAATATGAAATGCAAACCCATTCGTATCCATCCTTAAGTCCAAAGAGTTGACTAAGTCCTAACTAACTCTAATTGGCTTCGGACCCTAAAATTCGTTTTAGAATCCGAAAAGAGAAATTGTTCTCTATAAGGCGAGATTTTCATTTATTTGAAAATTCGATCCGGGCCAAAAGAGAAGCAACCTGAGGTGAATGGATTTCTCCAAACCACTTAAGAGCAATTGAACCACCTCATAAAATGTTACAATGTATAACATTATGGAATTATTCAATATTCCAAATGAGAAAACAAGTGCACACGAACAAGGTCTAAAGATCTTATTTGAAGATCTTATGGTCTGAATCATCAACCGAGAAAAGAGTTCTCAATGCACTGATTGCTTACATTGCTTCCACCATCATTCAAACCCTTTATGCTCAACTAGAATGATGCTAATGCAGCATAGTTAATCATTTAGTTGATAATGGTTGAGAGTATCCTTAAGAAGGAATAAAAGGTTGTGATGGTTAATTCTTCTTCTAAACTCACTAAGTTAAAGGCTTGAAGGCCTAAAGAAGAAGAAACCCTTAAGAGCCCAATGGAGGGGCATGTAAGGGGTGCGCCCAAAAGACACTAGAGATCAAATAGGACGTTTGCTTCTATGGTAGCAAATAAGGACTTTGAAAGGGAACTGCAAAGAGTATGAGTACTTTGAAATGTTACCTCGTTTAGTAGTTCTACTAGGAATAGAATTCACTAGTCTTGAGTCAATTCTGCATAATCCGTTGTGCAAAGACTCAAGGCACTAATGTTCTGAACATACAACGAGATAACAAAAGTAAGATGACAAAGCTTCGAATTACTTTGGAACGTTGAGATATAAAAGGATTAGCAAGTCAGACACCTTAGGATCATTCTATGAAAATGAACCTATAGTGTTGACTTCCTGTGAATCCTGTCATGAGGGAAGCGTTCCTGAATCCCGTTTATATGAAACATGGAACGTTCCAAAATTATAGTGGATTTCGATCCATGCTGATGAGTGTAAGATGCTTAATGTAAGCACTAGATACAATCGTCAGTTTAACCATTATGAATGAATGTACTTGTTAAAGTACAAATTCGAAACTTATATGAAATTCTTAGAATTTCGAAAGGAGGTTAGGAACCGAAGTAGTCATAAGTTATAGGTAAATCGATATGATCGAGATAGCCAATATCTTAGTAACTAATTCCTTAGTCATCTTAGAGATAATAGGATTATCTCTCAGTAAACTAATTCGAGAACACCTTAGTGTTTCCGAATGAGGGAATGAAACCTTATAGGATATGGTCCATTCCATAGCAAGCTTTACTGACTTATAATCATTCTAGGAATAAACTCCCAGAATATGCAGTTAGAGATTTTTGAATTTTGTACCTTCCAAAATCAGTCCTTTAGTTGCACTATGCAATGTGGCATATTAAATTCCCTAATTATTCTTATCCAAGAATTTAGTAGAATCCTCTTAAGTGAAGAGGATAGTGGGAGATAAGTTTGAAATGAGTTCAAGTTTATACAACGATATTGAATATTGTTTCTGCAATTCCCTTACACAAAGGTTGTTTGTCTCAAGGAATGTATCTTTCTCAAGGAATCGTTCCTATAGAAGAAGAAAGACAAGCAAGCAGACCTCAAAGAAATTTAAGGATAAATATCCACGCCACATATAGAAGAAACGAGCCCATCTGATAAAATTTAGCCAAATTTTAGAGTATGTACACGTGTGAAACCCTTCTCTTAAGACGTGTTTAGAACGCGTTCCTAGATAGCCAAGGAATTACTTGAAGAGGAGACACTGTCAGATTTGGAATCTGAGTAGTGTAAGCAAGCCTTGAAATCCAATATGGATTCCATATACTCGAACCAAGTTTTGACCTTGGTTGATCCACCTGATAGGATCAAGCTCATGTAGCTTCGAGTGAATGAAAGCATTACAACCTTCTTGACGGTTGAAATGCAAAAGGTCCATTTGGATTGTGTTTATCACATCCTCATATTCTGACATTGAGATATGATAAATGAATATGAGAACTATCTTGTTCAATATGAGATTGAAAGAGACTGAAATAAGGTATTTCTATAAATCTCATATTCAGTGGGAGTATGCATAAGGTATGCAAATCCCTAAAGTCAATCTGTGGATTGATAAAGGCTTCTAGGAGTTAGACAATTCAATTCCATAGGATAGTCAAATCGTTTGACACAGATGGAAGTCGAATAAGTCTCAAAAGTGTACATATGAAAGTTAGTGATGTAAGAGTCAATTTTGGTTCTTTAGAAGACGATGTCCTTCTCATTAGGAATGTCAAGGATGACGTGAAAGTTACCAATTCTTGTTTAAGAAACAATTTGACATGAAAGATCTTAGTGATTATCCTATATTCTCGACATTCAGATCTATAGAAGATAGATCTAAGAGAATAAAAGGATTATCACAAAATGAGTACATAACCACGGTACTAAAAGGAGTTTAGTATGGACAATGGAACATCTCTTTTGAAGAGTATGTATCCTAAGATAACTTTGAGAAAGTTAGAATGTCCAAAATCCCTTTAAGTGAAAGGGTGCATAATGTATGAAAAATTATGTACTAAATTAGATATGGCGCAACACTAAGCGTAGTAGGCCGAATCTAATATGACCTCAGAGAAGGTCATTAGATCTCTGTAAAGGATGTCCTCAGAGTACTTGAGAAGAAATGAGGATATGTATTAGTTTACAGAGCCCAAAAGATCTTATTGTTAGAAGGATATTTGATGTAACCGTTCATCAAACATAGATGATTATGAAATCATTGAAAGGGTACAACTCCTACCAGAATGGTAATGCAATGTGTTGGAAAGGGTTCCAAGGACGGACATTGCAAAACTCGACTATCGTAGTTGAGAACTTAGTCGTATTATATAACGCTAAGTTAAGTGTTTGGGTAAGAAACTCCATCTAACCAGTTAGATGAAGTTCCTAGCATGAAACAACTCCTTTATCATATTGTATGATAAAATGGATGGTTGCTCAAGTAAGAGAACCAAGACCTCACCAAGAGACTGAACACGTGATTATGAATCACTTTATAAGGGAAAGGTGTTTTCCTAAGAGATGTGTAAACAAGAGGGTCACATCAGCAGAGAATTGATGGGATGCGGGCCCACAACAGTAGCAGTCCGGGACCACATTTTAAAATTTTTATTATAATACAAGTATTAAAATATTTCTAAAACATTTTAATACAAAGCGGAAGACTTAGCCGGATCTACTCAAGTATATACATGCAATTGATAATAAATTTTAAATCACTTAAGCAGATAAATATCTAACATGCAATTAACACTTAAGAGCACATAATTTATCATGCTTAAAATAAAATAACTGTAAAATATTACCGTACTGCAAACATGGCTATCTAACGGCATTTTTCCAGCTCCTTGCCCACTCGTGAGACCGGCAGAGCTTCCCTGCAATATCCCCAGGGACACCCTCGGAGCGTGGGCTCCGAAAGTATTTCTCTAAATACTTAGAGAAAATAAAACTTTAAACTAGAAAACCCTTTTCAGGGTTTATTCTCCCGAAATTAGGCGTTTTATATAAACACCTAATTAAAATTAATTCCAAAATCAATCGGAATTAACTAGGAGAAAAGGGATATGGTTTCAAAGCTAAGAACTAGCCAAAACCTCTCCCAAAATGTTATGAGAAATGAGGGAGGGGGTCAGCCTATTTATAGGCAAAAAACCGAGGGCAAAACGGTCATTTTAAGCATAAGTGGAAGGGTATTTTAGTCATTTCGCACTGCCACTTGCAAAATTGACGGAATATGAGACCACCACGTTGAAGCTCTCATCTCCACGAATCCAACGCCGCCGGACACGCGCCAATCGGAGTTGGCACGCGCCCCCACGCGCCGCCACAAGGCGGTGCGTGTATTCCACTCACGGCTAGGGTTTAATCGCGACGTGGCGGATTTCTGTACTGCCACGTGTCCGGGTCAGGCCCTGTCCAGACCCGGTTATCCGACCCTATCCGGATTCGACCCGAACCGTTGACCGACCCTGCCCCGTTTGACTGACCCGGTCCGATCTCATCTGGGCCGTTCACGGGCGCTGGCGTGGCGCGATCCTAGACGTCCACGTGTCGCGCCACGCGGCGCCCAGTCAGCGCCACCTGGGACCCTTCTGCTGACGTGGCATACCACGTGGACTGCCACGTCAGCTGCCACGTCATCACCGAAATATTTTTTTTTTTTTTTTTTCGATGAAAATTTTATTTTCTCCAAAATAAAATTCCGGGCATTTCCAACTCTTTGGAACTTGATTTATTTTCTTAAAATAAATCCCTTGGCTATTTTCAAACACTTTGAAAATTTCATTTCTCTTTCTCCTTTTAATATTTTCTCTTTGGGTTTTTCAATTTGGGGCTTGCAGGGGGACCTGCAGGACTAATTAATTTTAGCTCCAAACAGATTAATATATTATCATCTCATGACAATAATTAATTACCGTTTAACAATATTTAATTCCACTAAATAAATATTGTTGCACTCTAAAATTAATTAAATTATTCACGAATTTCTCGATCTAGAATAATTTCGCATTTTACTCCTCCGTGTAGATATCCATGAAAAATAAATTGCAACTACTATCATTTATTTTTCATCTCCAATTTGAAATTTATTGATTCACCTTAAGTTCAAATTCTCTGTATGTGAAACACATTCAACATACAACTTCGGTGACGTTATCACGCGAAGTGCTTTGGCCAAAGTCTTAATTCGAACTTTTGCAAATCTATTTCAAGGATATCTCTTACCTTCCAGCAAGGCCACAGATTCCTCGATCAATATAACTCTTTAGCACATTTCATGTAACCACCGAACATACAAAGTATTTTGGCCACCCGTTACCGAGACCTCACTTCGAGTATGTTACAGTGACTAACACTACATGCCTAAAGCCGAAATATTATCAGGATTAAGAGTACAATGCTTCCTGAGATTTTATTTATTTTAGATAGCAGTATAAAATAAATAATCTCAGTGGTCCAGTTCGATGTTTCCAATCCTATTGAAAATCATCAACGTGTTATAATTGGAATCACCATTCCCTATGACGAAAGACTAATCATCTTATATAACCACGTTATAGTCTTGATAAGAACATATTCTTATCTTACCGACTAGAACTTTAATAACACGTGATTTCGGTATTCAAAGTCTTTTCCTATGAAACACATTTCATATGAGAATACCACCACACGTCATTAATTATTAATATGTGAAATACTCATAACTTGTTGTAAATTCAGTTTAATTAATTCAACAAATTGAATTTTCAGGGCACTATTCCCAACAATCTCCCACTTGCCCTAAATTCAATTTGGCCATTCATCTAAGTCTTATTCCTTTCACATGAGTGTCAAAACTCGTTTTACACTTTTTTGCGCCAATACTTTAGTGAAGGAATCTATTAGACGTTTCTCTGAGCCAACAACTAGGAAATCATGAATCCAATACATCTAATTGGTTGCTTCTCAAGCTACCATGTATTTGACTTCCATGTCGGTGTAAGCAATACAAGTCTGCTTAACATTCTCCAATTAACGATTGCTCTTTCTAGAGTAAACAGGTATTCTGATGTCAAACATCTAGAATACAAATCAGATTGTAAATCCAAATCTCTATACTCTATTGAAATGAGCTCACCACTGTGGTAGACAAGCATATAATCTCAAGTCCTTCTCAAGTACTCCAATATATGCTTTCACTACTATCCAGTGTTAGATTCTAGGGTTTGACTAATATCTGCTGACTTAGACCTATATATAATAGACAGCTGACCTTGTACATAATATGACATATATAAAGCTTCCGCTGCGGAACTCTAATCATGTCTTCTATCTCTTCAGTTGTCTTAGGATACTGATCTCGAGATAGATAAATTCCACATTTAAAAATAATGAACCTTCCTTGGAATTTGTCATATTATACCTTGCCAGCATCTTATCCATATATGTTTCTTGTGATAAACCAATCTCCTTATTCCTATGATCACAACAAAAGTCTGATCCTTGGAATAACATTGGTCTCACATAGGTCTTTTCTTGTCAAAATGATTTGACGCCCGAATCTTGACCATTGACAAAATTCTTGCATCATTCCCAATGAGCAGAATATTAATTACGTACAAAGTGAAAGTGTTACAACGCTATCATGATGTCATTTGTACACTTCATGGTTCATCAGGCAATTATACAATTCCAAAGAATCTAAATTGCCTTATAATTCTGATGCTCCATAATCTAGACGCTTGCTTAAGATCATAAATCGATCTATTAAGCTTGCATTATATGTACCTGATTTCTGGCTGTGAAGCCTTCAGGTTGTACCATGTATCTCTTCTTCTTGAAATTGCCCATTCAAGAACATAGTCTTTACATCCTTTTATCTAATCTCATATTCGATAATGAGATAAAATGAAGAGGATAATGGACTTAAGCACTGTTATAGGCGAGAAGATCTCATAAATGATTTCTTCTTTCTGGGTAAAATCCCTTGCCATAAACTTTGCTTTAAAGTCTTTACTTTTCGTCCATTTCTCCTTTTATTTTCTTGTAGAACCCAATTGCATCTAATGGGTTTAATGCCTTCAAGCGCCTCTACAAGCTCAAGACTTTGTTAGAATACAGAAATTCTAACTTAGATTCCATGGCTTTTGACCAAATGGTCAGCGTCTATATCATCTACAGCTTCATTACACGTGACAGGATCAGATACGTTAGATTCAACCTCTTGGGTTAATCTTAGGTATCTTGTCAGGTGTCCTGACAATCCTCCCACTATAATGATGCTCTCGTGTACATGTCTCTACATTACATGTTGTATTTGGTACATCACATGTATCCAATATATTTTCAGTTATCACGGGTTTATGGAAATCAGTATCTAATACTGTTATTTCTTTTAACACTACTTTGCTTTTACCCTTTGCGGTTATCTATGTAATTATCTTTGAAATATTCACAAACATCTTTTGTGATTTCTCAAATTACAAAATATACCACCTCTTGTTCTTCTAGTATAACCTTAGAACAAGTGAACCTTTGTTCTTTATTCTAACTTGTCAGGATCCATCCTTAACTCGTGGACCAGGCTACCTTAAATCCGAAGATAAAAGATACAGGGTTTTCTCCCTAGCTATAGATCCATCAGTGTTTTAGGAACTGACTTAGATAGAACTAGGTTTGTCGTTTTGTGTGCAAGACCCCAAAACGAAATTCATAGGGTAGCATGACTCTTCATGAATCTTACCATCATTATCAGAGTTCTATTTCTCCTTTCTGCAATACATCTTTGCTAAGACATATCTCATATATATAGTTGAGATCCAATCTCATTTGAGAAATCCTGTTTAACTCTGAACTTAGATACGTATCACTACTTCGACCTAATCGAAGTGCCTTGATATGTTTTCTAATTTGATTCTTTGACTTCAGTCTTATATTCTTTGAACTTTTCAACAATTATAGACTTAAGTCTCATCAAATAAACATATATGTATCTAGAGTAATCGTTCAAACGAATGATGAAATATCCAAAACTTCCTCTTGCTTGAATAATCATAGGATCACATATCCGTATGAACTGACACAAGCAACTTCATGGCTTAAATACCTTTTGTCTCAAAAAAGGTTTCTTGGTCACTTTAACCTTCTAAATAGGATTCGCAGATTGATACTATTTTCAAGTCAATAGGACTCAACAATCAGTCTTTGGATCCTATTAAGATTCAATTGACCAATAGATAGGTGCCACGAAGAAGTTTTTCTTCTTAGATAGTAAGTCAAGCTTCTTAATGTTAAACTTGAATTAGGGTTTTCATTGATGTATAAAAGACCATCTTTTATTGTGCCAGAGCAAATAAACCTTTTATTTTGCTTAGTGGTAAACTTTTGTTCAAAACAAACAATTAAACTATTAGTTATCAAATAACTTACAGAAATTAAATTTCTGTATATATGGCACGTATAATATTAAAACCCTTTTGCCAAAATACGACTTTATAGTCTTTACTGCTAATACAATTACACTTGTATTATCCCCGAGCAGTAGTTATGTGTTAGCCGTTTTTCAACCTTTCTGGTTGGTTTGAATCTTCGCAACAACTTGTAAATATGATTAGTTGATCTCAAATTCACATACCAGGAGTCCGGTGAATTTCCAACTAAACATATTTTCAACGAGTAAGATATCTTCATATCTTATCTAAACGGCGTAACAAACAGACAGACTAAGTATTTTGGATAATTTTCTTTTCCAATACCCATTACCACCGAAATAGAAACACTTTTCCATTGTCGGATTTGACTTTCTATTTCTGAACCTTCGATTGGGAACTTTTCCTTTTCTTTCTTCCACTTACTGGCTTTCTAGCCCGTGGATATTGATGTCTGATTAAAGAGAACTTTTCCCTTAGTCTATATCACCCTTTCTGCCACATTGAGGTCGTTCATTGGTTTTAAAAAATTATTTAAAATAATCTTGAACGTTCAAATGACTTAGGCAGAGAGTATAGGATCGTATCCTATCTGTTAAGATTGTCTCTTTAAGCACAGAGGCTTTCAATCTCATTCAGATTAGCTATCATATTCATAATATGATTATGAAATAGTGATCCTTCAAACATCTTTAACTAACAACCCTTTTCGTGGCTCGTACTTTCGTACGATTCTGTCTTTAAAACATGTTCTTATCAGTAGACATCTCATGTGTCTGATGCTCAAGGACATTTAAGACAGATGTCAGGATATAAGACTAGCCAGATCATCACACTTGATCCATTTGGGATAAACGTCTTTCTAATCCTGACTGGTTATAGTTTCCGAAATTTTCGGATAAGGTTCAGTGAGTACGTAAACTTTCGTGTCCCAACACGATGTCAAGATTTATTACTTAGTCAGCGTAGTTGAACCCTTACTAGCCTATTTCCTTATAGACATACAGTTTGGAGTGGGCTAAGAGAGATCGTAATTATAAAACTGAAATAAATAAATATATGCAAGTTATGATTATGTATTTCACTTTCTTCTGCGTCCAACCAATAAATGAAATCCACGTAAGCATTTTGATTTACGCAATGGTGACTTGACTAACCGCAGTTGACTCCCCGGAGGCGAGGTCGAAAACCGCTTAGAAAAGCAAGAACTATTCTTAATTAACATGTCATCTAGGTAACTCTTACCAAACAATGTCAATCCACCACGTCAACCCTTGGCCTCTAAATAAATGTAACAGAGCTCCGAAGGGAGGTTAATACATTACTTAGTCAAGTGTGCACCATTACCTAGAAGTCCGTACGAGTAGGTCAAGACACTCCACGGAGGCGTGGTCGAGCTGACTTTCGTCGTATTTCATTCTATCCGTAGAAGTCTAATCTTGTATACCGCGAATATATACCCGCCGAAGGGAGTAGTATACATCCACTATACTATAGACGGGTAATGGAGGCCGTGAGAATCCAACTCTTTTCATCTCGCTCCCACTTGAATTTTTAAAGGGTGTGGATTATCTGTTGATTATTTAATAATCACTTTTGGCGTCTTATTGTTGGAAGTAATTAATCTAATTAATACCCTCCCACTAGGATTACTAAATCATATTTAAAATCCCAATAATAATATTTTAAGGCAATAATAACAATTTATTAATTAGGCCGAAAAATATTAGTTCAATTATGCATCGCGTCTAATTTCTATTAAACATTACTATTTAATCACATTAAATAAAATATGCATAATTGTAAATATCATAATATCTCATATTATCATGATCATGCCATAAAATAATTAAGCATCCTTTCATATAATTATCACATAATTATCGTGCTTAAAATTTTAAATGACACAAAATAAATATGTCATAAATTAAATCAATTAAGCATGCTGTTATAATTATCACATAATTATCATGCTTAAAAAAAATGGCATAAAGTAAACATGTTATAAATAAATTATCTCATAATTTAAATCATGTTTACTGATTCGGTAATTAACCAGGAAGATTATTGAAATCAATTCCCAGAAAATTACCATTCCACGTAAATTCCCAGGAAACACTGGAGGGGTCACAACGGTCCCACTTAAAAACCAGCCTCCTTTGACAGAATTTACGTGCACAGTATCAGATTTAAAATTATGCATCACATGCATCATATCAATGCATGTATATATCTAGAGCACGGCTCTGATACCACATGATGGGATGCGGGCCCACAACAGTAGCAGTCCGGGACCATATTTTAAAATTTTTATTATAATACAAGTATTAAAATATTTCTAAAACATTTTAATACAAAGCGGAAGACTTAGCCGGATCTACTCAAGTATATACATGCAATTGATAATAAATTTTAAATCACTTAAGCAGATAAATATCTAACATGCAATTAACACTTAAGAGCACATAATTTATCATGCTTAAAATAAAATAACTGTAAAATATTACCGTACTGCAAACATGGCTATCTAACGGCATTTTTCCAGCTCCTTGCCCACTCGTGAGACCGGCAGAGCTTCCCTGCAATATCCCCAGGGACACCCTCGGAGCGTGGGCTCCGAAAGTATTTCTCTAAATACTTAGAGAAAATAAAACTTTAAACTAGAAAACCCTTTTCAGGGTTTATTCTCCCGAAATTAGGCGTTTTATATAAACACCTAATTAAAATTAATTCCAAAATCAATCGGAATTAACTAGGAGAAAAGGGATATGGTTTCAAAGCTAAGAACTAGCCAAAACCTCTCCCAAAATGTTATGAGAAATGAGGGAGGGGGTCAGCCTATTTATAGGCAAAAAACCGAGGGCAAAACGGTCATTTTAAGCATAAGTGGAAGGGTATTTTAGTCATTTCGCACTGCCACTTGCAAAATTGACGGAATATGAGACCACCACGTTGAAGCTCTCATCTCCACGAATCCAACGCCGCCGGACACGCGCCAATCGGAGTTGGCACGCGCCCCCACGCGCCGCCACAAGGCGGCGCGTGTATTCCACTCACGGCTAGGGTTTAATCGCGACGTGGCGGATTTCTGTACTGCCACGTGTCCGGGTCAGGCCCTGTCCAGACCCGGTTATCCGACCCTATCCGGATTCGACCCGAACCGTTGACCGACCCTGCCCCGTTTGACTGACCCGGTCCGATCTCATCTGGGCCGTTCACGGGCGCTGGCGTGGCGCGATCCTAGACGTCCACGTGTCGCGCCACGCGGCGCCCAGTCAGCGCCACCTGGGACCCTTCTGCTGACGTGGCATACCACGTGGACTGCCACGTCAGCTGCCACGTCATCACCGAAATATTTTTTTTTTTTTTTTTTCGATGAAAATTTTATTTTCTCCAAAATAAAATTCCGGGCATTTCCAACTCTTTGGAACTTGATTTATTTTCTTAAAATAAATCCCTTGGCTATTTTCAAACACTTTGAAACTTTCATTTCTCTTTCTCCTTTTAATATTTTCTCTTTGGGTTTTTCAATTTGGGGCTTGCAGGGGGACCTGCAGGACTAATTAATTTTAGCTCCAAACAGATTAATATATTATCATCTCATGACAATAATTAATTACCGTTTAACAATATTTAATTCCACTAAATAAATATTGTTGCACTCTAAAATTAATTAAATTATTCACGAATTTCTCGATCTAGAATAATTTCGCATTTTACTCCTCCGTGTAGATATCCATGAAAAATAAATTGCAACTACTATCATTTATTTTTCATCTCCAATTTGAAATTTATTGATTCACCTTAAGTTCAAATTCTCTGTATGTGAAACACATTCAACATACAACTTCGGTGACGTTATCACGCGAAGTGCTTTGGCCAAAGTCTTAATTCGAACTTTTGCAAATCTATTTCAAGGATATCTCTTACCTTCCAGCAAGGCCACAGATTCCTCGATCAATATAACTCTTTAGCACATTTCATGTAACCACCGAACATACAAAGTATTTTGGCCACCCGTTACCGAGACCTCACTTCGAGTATGTTACAGTGACTAACACTACATGCCTAAAGCCGAAATATTATCAGGATTAAGAGTACAATGCTTCCTGAGATTTTATTTATTTTAGATAGCAGTATAAAATAAATAATCTCAGTGGTCCAGTTCGATGTTTCCAATCCTATTGAAAATCATCAACGTGTTATAATTGGAATCACCATTCCCTATGACGAAAGACTAATCATCTTATATAACCACGTTATAGTCTTGATAAGAACATATTCTTATCTTACCGACTAGAACTTTAATAACACGTGATTTCGGTATTCAAAGTCTTTTCCTATGAAACACATTTCATATGAGAATACCACCACACGTCATTAATTATTAATATGTGAAATACTCATAACTTGTTGTAAATTCAGTTTAATTAATTCAACAAATTGAATTTTCAGGGCACTATTCCCAACAAGAATATGGCAGATCCACTTTGGAAACGCCCAAAGTCAATAGGCTCTCAAAGTGCATCTTGAGAAGATGGAACTTAGAATACCTAAATGGCTTTTACGGGCAAGTGGGAGATTGTTAGGAATAGTGCCCTAGAAAGCCGATTCGACGTAATCTGCTTTGGGACTTTTCTTGTATCACAGACAATCTTTGAATAATATACGATTGATTATAGGCAAACACTTCTTTATATGCCAATACGTGTTTTGTGTGTTTCCATTACGTGCGCATGTATGAGAACTCCCCTAATCCTGATGACTTTAGGACTCTACCATTTAGGTGAAATGGTTCATGAAACGAGCCCTATATCATATAAGTCATGATTAGTAAAATACTCCAAGCCGATGAGTCCTACAGACAGTGGGAGTGTCAACCTGACTCCTCTAAGACTTGCTTGTGGGATCACGCCCTTAAGAAGGACCACCTTGTTTCATGGAGGTGCAAAGTGTATAGTTGATACGTGCGTGATACATGAGGGTGCTTACTTTAATAAGTAAGTTCACTGAGGTGCCCCGTGTGAGAACATTCCTAAATGGGAAAGAAAATTTCTATTTCAGGAAATGGAAACTTCCAGATTAGGAAATATCTCACGAGTCATTGATGTGATTAATTGATCCTTAGACTTGAGGTTCCATGTTACTTTATGAGTTAACTCTGTAGTCTTTGGTATAAGCTTTAAAGGGTGTCGCCTTAGACAACTGATTCAAGGCTTATGCTGGGGCTGCACAAGTGACTCATGAAAGTGAATGAGAATCAAGAAAGGACCTACACTTGCATTTGCAAGGTGATCTCTTATTGTGTAAGTCATTCATATGCCATATGGAGTCCTTGGCCAAGGCAGTAGATCAAGACATCAAGAAAAGGGTTTCTTGGATTGAGATCAAATGGATATGAAATGCACTTAGCTTTAAGACCAGATTATTAGGGTTCTAATTATTCCCTTACCCTAGATCATGGTTGAGAGATAGTAAGTAGGAGGATTGTATCTCACATGAATCAATGACTTAAAGGTTCTGTCGAATCCGAACATTCCAATTCAGCTAGGGGTTAAACACCTGTTGCTAGACTATGGTCGTTTAATCTGTGGACTGATTAATTAATTAGTGAATTAATTAATTAGGGTCACTGCTAATTGAATTGAGAACCTAGAGGGTCACACACAACAACTTGGTTACATGAGTTGAGGCTTTAAAATGATTAAACGAGTTAATCAAGCCAAGAGGGTTCCACACGTGTGAAACCACACGTGTGGCTCACGTGAGTGACACGTGTCATTGTGACACGTGTCACACACGTGTATAAATATATGTGTATATTTATTTATGTATTAAATAATTAATGTGATTAATTATTTAATAGACTTTGGTTTAATTTTGAATTAAAAAGAAAGTCTTATTTTGGAGAAAAATAATCTAGTTAATTAATTATGAATTAATTAATTAGATAAAATAAGTTATTTATTTTAAATAAATAAAGTATAAAATTATTCAAAAATAGTTTGGATATTTTTAGCTCTCTTGAAAGTTGATTTCAATTAGAATTCAAAGTCAAAGTCAAAATTACTTGATGATCAAGTAATAGGAGAGAGAGAGACCAAAATCCTAGCCCATTAAGGACTAGGAATTTCGTCCCTCCCCTTTCTTATATATAGGGGAGCTCATGCTCCCCTTTAGAGCTAATAGACAATTCTTGGTTCATGCGTTGAACACCTTCCTTTCTCCAAGATAAAATAAAACCCTAGGTTAAGCCTAAACACTAACTAGAGAACTAGCATCCTTACTTGTTAGATTGTAGCCAAGTTGGTGGACTATCTCTAGAGACTTCAAGTTAGAAGTTTTGAAGATTAGAGCTTTACCAAAAGTGGGGATTAAGCAAAAACGATCAGAAGGGATGATGAAGCGATTCTGAACCCGACGTGAAGCGAATGAAAAAATCGAACCAAAGAAGATGGCGAAAACCGTTCGTCCATATCCTGAAGGATGAATTTTTTCACGAGGGTTTTGTGACTGGCAGTTTTCTACTTTCGCAAAACTGTTTTCGAAGGGAGTTTCAATCCTGCTTTTCTCGTTTCATGTTTCTTTCTTTATGTTATATTGTTAAGAACATCTCTAACATGAATTGAATCTAGGTTGGTCTGGATTGCTATCCCGACAATGGATTCTGAAGTAGAAAGAGACTTTCGAGGGACGGGTTGTCAAGCCGCGAGAAGAGCGTTCTTGGGTGGCTTGAAATGCTTCAAGAAAGAATAAAAGAAAAGTAAGTTTTCTATCTCTACGAATTTGGTTACACGATTGCGAGTCCAAGATCCTTTTGTTGGAAAATTTTTTAAATTCCGCTGCTTTCTGATTCGTGTTTTCCAACACTATGGGATGAACTTGAGGAGAGATTCGGTGATTGTAACGGACCTTTGTTATATCAACTTCAACGGGAGATTGGATCGATTGCTCAAGGAAACATGTCTGTGGCTGAATATTTTACGCGACTTATGGGATGAATTACAGTGCTTACAGCCCCTTCCGATTTGTACTTGTGGTGCAGCAATGCAGGTTAGTGAGTATGGATCCTCCACGAAACTGATCCAATTCTTAATGGGATTATCAGACGGTTATGACAATATTAGAAATCAGATATTGGTCATGGATCCGTTGCCTAATGTGAACAAAGCATATTCCATGATTCTTCGCGTGGAGAAACAGAGAGAGGTGCACTCGACTTTTTCTGAGATTCAACCTATGGCTATGCTGACAAGTAAAAAACCATATCAGCCTTCTTCATTTAGGCGACCATGGTCTTCATGGAATACTGATAACACAAGACCAAGAAGAGTGGATAAATCTGTTTTGGTTTGCAGGAAATGTGGCTCTACAGGCCATACAATCGCGACTTGCTTTGACATCTATGGTGAACCAGATTGGTACAAGCAATTGAAGGCCAATCAACATGGGAAGTCTAGATCTGTTTACTCTAACTCTGGGAATCGCTATACAGCAAACTTGGCAGAATCATCGACCTCTAATGGTATTCAAACTGAGGTGCAAAAATGTGTGAAAGAAGGGCAGCAGGTGGCTCATGTGAACATGGCACACTTGGCCAATTATGAAGACGTATTTGAAGGTATAACTTTGAATCATTTTGGGTTCACTACTATTGACTCATACTTGCAGGGATTCTGGATCATAGACACAGGCGCCACGAATCATATGTGTTCCAAACCAGACATATTTACTAGCCTAAAACTCACACCACAAAACATATCCATCCATCTCCCAGACGGAAGTCAACAACCTGTTCAGAAAGTTGGTGATATTAAGCTTTCACCTCTTCTAACCCTTAAGAATACCTTATTTGTTCCCACATTCAAGTATAATTTATTGTCAGTAAACAAGTTAGCAACAGAGTCACTAATTCAATTTACCTTTTATCCTGATAAATGCACTTTGCAGGACCTTAATTCTGGAGAGACAATAGCTGTTGGAAGATTGCATGGCAAACTCTATGTCCTAGATCCTACTAGCTTCAATGTTTCCACTTCTCAATCTACCCCTTGTAATTCAAGTGATACTTCTGTTCCTATTTGTTGTAATAGCAATAGTGCTTGTACTTCTGTAAATAACTACCAAATATGGCATCAAAGGCTTGGCCATAGTTCCCCGACAACTTTGTCGCATTTACCTTTTATCAATAAAGTGACATCTTGTGACTCTCATTGTGTTGTATGTCCATTAGCTAAACAAAGCAGAACTTGTTTTCCCATTAGCACCTCTCATGCAGAACATCCTTTTGATTTATTACACATTGATACTTGGGGACCATATCATCACTCATCTCTCTCTAGAGCCAAATACTTTCTAACTATAGTTGATGATCACTCTAGAGCAACCTGGACATACCTTGTTTCAGACAAAACTCAAATCCCACATGTTCTAAAACAGTTCTTGGCTTATGTTGACACACAGTTTCATACCAAAGTGAAAACCATTCGTTCTGATAATGGTACCGAGTTCACTAATGCCACATCTCAAGCCCTCTTCTCCGATTTAGGTATCATTCATCAAAGAACAGCCCCATACACTCCTCAACAAAATGGTAGAGCTGAGAGAAAACATCGACATCTTCTTAACCTTGCTCGAGCCCTATTAATGCAATCCAATCTACCTAAAACCTTCTGGGGTGAAGCCATACTTATGGCAACCTCCATTATCAACAAGCTTCCCACTGCTCTTTTAGGATGGTTGACACCTTATGAGATCCTATACAAAAAGTCTCCAGATTATTCTACTTTAAAGGTTTTTGGGTGCCTATGCTATGTCACTAACACACTCCCTTCCAAAGATAAATTTTCACCAAGAGCTTCTAAGTGCATATTCCTTGGATATAATCAGGGACAAAAAGCATTCAAGGTTTATGATATTGATAACAAAAAGCTGCTCATTACCAGAGATATCATTTTTCATGAAACTGTCTTCCCATATCACCCCACATTTGATCCAACACCAATGCCTATACCCTTTCCAGAATCTGATATCATTCATGATCCTGCAAACTCACAAACTGATGCACCTCTTCCAGAATCAACTGCTCCTATTGTGTCTGTACCCGTATCCTCTCCGGAGATGAGCACTCACCATCCAGCCACCCCTTCTCAGCCACATACGAGACATAGCACTAGACCAAAAAAGCCCCCTTCATGGCTCACCGATTATGTCTCTAACTCCGTGCAATGCAATTCCAAACAACAATCAACTATTGTTTCTCAGGTCTCTGCAGGTAACTCATATCCTATTACTATACACTTACCCAATACACATTATGAATTCTTGGCAAATGCTTCTAAGATTCCAGAACCGTGTACGTATAATCAAGCTAGTTCTGACCCAAAGTGGATGGAGGCTATGCAGCGAGAAGTGGATGCATTGGAACATAATCAGACATGGGAAATTATAGATTTGCCCGAAGGAAAATGACCCATTGGGAGTAAATGGGTCTATAAGGTCAAGTATAATGCAAATGGGACGGTGGAACGCTATAAAGCGCGACTTGTTGCGAAGGGATTCAACCAAGTTGAAGGAATTGATTATACAGATTCTTTCTCACCCGTGGCGAAATTGGTGACTGTGAGAATATTTTTTGCTTTGACAACTGCTAAAAATTGGCCTGTACATCAGCTTGACGTGAATAATGTGTTTCTTCATGGATTTCTCCATGAAGAAGTTTACATGAAACCGCCAGAGGGATATACAAAGGCTGCAGATGGGAAGGTTTGCAAACTAATCAAATCCCTTTACGGGCTGAAACAGGCAAACAGAGAGTGGAATATAGAGTTTAGCAAGAAATTAACACAATATGGCTTCAGGCAATCTGATCATGATAATTGCCTTTTTACGTTCTGTTCTGGAGTGGTCTCACTTGTGTTATTGGTTTACGTCGATGACGTGGTCATTACAGGTTCTCATGAAGAAGAAATTGTCAAGGTTAAGAACTATCTGCACGACATTTTTACAATTAAAGATCTGGGATATGCTCACTACTTTCTTGGGCTTGAAATTGATAGAAATGCAGCTGGAACGACTTTGAGTCAGCGCAAATATATCTTGGATATTTTATCAGATGTGGGTCTCACAGGTTCAAAGCCAGCCACTACTCCATTACCCAAAGGCCACAAATTAACAGCTGATGATGGCCCCTTGTTTCCAGAGCCTGAAAAATATAGGCGTCTTGTTGGTCGCCTTCTGTATTTGAACATGACGCGTCCGGATCTCAGTTTCATTACACAACAATTAAGTTAGTTCATTAATTGCCCATGCATTATTCATCGGAATGCCGCTATGCACGTATTGAGGTATCTTAAATCCACTATTTTAGAGGGCCTTTTCTTCAGCTCAACCTCAAATTTGCAACTTGAAGCTTATTGTGATGCTGATTGGGCGGCGTGTCATGACACTCGTCGCTCCATTACTGGATTTTGCATCTTCTTGGGTGATTCTCTCATTTCATGGAAATCAAAAAAACAAGTCACCGTTTCGCAATCATCAGCGGAGGCGGAGTATAGAAGTATGGCTTCTACTGTTTGTGAGCTTCAGTGGATTTCGTACCTTCTTCGCGATTTTCAGATCACTCCAAGCCTGCCTATTCCTTTGCATTGTGACAATCAGGCCGCGATTCATATTGCTCAAAACCCGGTATTCCACGAACGCACGAAGCACATTGATATTGACTGCCATCTCGTTCGTCATCAACTCAAAGCTGGGTTCATTGCTCCTATTCATATTTCATCGAAGTCATAACTCGCCGATCTTTTTACCAAACTGTTGAGCTATCCTCAGTTCATGGCGTTGCTGTCCAAGATGGGCTTGGTCTTCCACCAATCTCCATCTTGAGGGGGGTGTGTGAAGAATCGTGTTTATCTATATTTTAGGATAATTTAGAAGTCAGTTTTTATTTCAGTTTTATTCCCCTATTTTACGGTTTCTTCTCTGTATATATGCAAACTATGTAAATCTCTTGTTTTTTCAACTTTTCATGAAATATACCAAATTATCAAACTCTGAACAGAGATCCTCTAGGCTAATACGTAGACCGGTTCTCATCTTTCCAATTATCCTTGAGGATTTCTCTTCCTTCTCCAAAATGGCCACTGGAGTAGTGCGTTGGTCTCCCTCTGTAACAGCAATTTTAGCATGATCCATTTCATTCACTTGCGGATTTTTGGATTGTTGATGCTCCTGATGATCATATTTAACTATTTGACATTTAACTGGAAACATATTCGACTGCCCAAATTGATACAGAGTAGGTCGGTGCACTTCATGAGAGAATTCGATAATATCAACTACCAATTCCTCTCCTAATTGTTTTCCTGTTTCAACCTTAAAACTTTTGAGTTGCTGCTTCAGTATTGGCAGGAGGTAGTACAAAAATGACCAGAGATATTCGTAGTGTCCAGGTCCTTGGTTGAGAAAGAAATTTAGGACAAAAGGGAGATCTCCAGTGTATGAACTCTGCAGACAAATTGCAAACCAGACATCTAACCTTTCTCGTTGTGCATGGTGTGATCGTGACTGCTCAGTTATGTTAAACTGACATGAATTTTTGCAATAGCAACACTTATTTTCAGATGCTAACACCGTCCCAACAATCCTTTTTCCAGTTTCTACAACAATGCATGGAAGTTTCTGTTCCCATTCGCTAATTGGCACTCGCTGCATGCATCTTAGACTATTGCTGGTGTTGGAACATTTGTTGTGAGGTACCCCCTTCACTAAATGCAGTTGGGGGATCCTTTTCACTAGTCGAAAGGCTTCTTTAATTTCATTGAGAGCCGGTTCAAATCTTCCCTGGAATTCTGGGGTGTGGTTGATATGAGCTGAACTAAGATGCATTGCCTGCAGGAAATCTATCATAGTTTGGTTATAACTCTCATATATATATGTATATAGATGGAGAGAGAGAGAGAGGATACCTTCACTTCATTTTGGATGTATTCGAGGGCATCTCCAATATTTCCACAAATTCCTATGACCTCTAAAACCCCAAGACATTTGTGTTGCTGATCAAAAAGAGGGAAAGCAATGTAGCTCCTAAGATTGCAAAAGGCAGCATCATCCTTAAGTGGAAACTCTGTGGTGGAGTAGAGGCTGACGTTATGAGTTGTTTCGGGGTGCGAACTCCTGAAAACACATCCAATGGGACCACGGTCCTCTTCATTCAATCGTTCATCGGCAAAATACTGATGTTTCATTCATCGCTTCTTGAAAAAGGCTAAACCTTTATGAAGACCGGAAAGAGCAAAAGTTTGGCTTGAAGTTGATAAATAACGCCTACCCTAGATCATTATGGGTTCCCAAAATTGTATTAGACTAGAGAAAAGTCGGGATATCAAGTTGGTCAGTAAAAGTTTAATCCTCTCGGGTAGAATTTCGCAGAGATGTTGTGTAGTTTTCATCATTTTCACATGGTTCTTCCCTCTCTGGGCACCAGAAGAGCCATGTTGTTGTACATATTCTGTGAGATTTGAAGCAAGAAAAGTGATCATCCATTTGCAAATACTTTTGGAATTCCAACTCTGATGGATATATTTCCGAAAACCTATTCATCTTCTTTGAGATGCTTGGTTCTTTTGAATATTGATGCTTCCCTCCTTCCAGAGTTCCACACATTTTATGAGGGACTACTTTGATGGGATTAGAAAGCATATCTTTACCCACTTCAAGCATATCCGACAATGTAACCTTAAAACTTTTGAGATTCGTCTCCATTACCCTGATTAGCAAGTGACATAGGGGCACACCACATGGATCTTTCCTACTGTTAGGTTGAAGAAAAAACTAGAGATAATAGAGATTGTTGCTGTTGTGAACATTCCCAAGACAGATTGAAAAACAGAAGGACAACCTAGATTTTTGTGCATAATGTGCCAAGGGGTTCTCTTATTGACTGAAATCACATCTATTTCGGCAAAAGCAGGACTTAATATTGGACGAGGACATCACCGTTTTAGATATTATTCCTTTTCGTAGCTGTAGGCGGTGGAATTCATTGGCATAAACATAAGTCTTGTCATGAAAAAAATCTATAGAATCAAGTAGCTCCATGCAGCACACACCAGTGCTAGTATTAGCACATTGCTTGCAAGGGATCCAGATTTGTACTAGATGCAGTTGAGGTACCATCTCTGTTGCCGCTTTAAGCATTCCCTTAATTTCATCTTGGTCGTTATATCCCTGACGCTGAGTCATCAAGATATTGTCACATTAAAATAAACTTCAGTACACATACGTAGTAAATATGTATATTAATGATAAAGAAGCATTATAATTATATGAACACAAGGGTGATTTTAAGCATTATTAAGCAGCAGAATCTATTCTCAACAAATATCAATGGCGAATTCCAATTAATATTACCATGCCCATGTTCAAGTGAGTGGATCTCAACCCTGCTACCTGCATGTAATCATTTGCAGGATACATATATGATTAGTAATTTAGTATGTAAAATGGAATTTGCAGAGTGAACTCTGTAGAAATAAGGGGTGTTTGTGTAATATGTCAAACTGATGTGCTGTTAAGGTTAGACTAGTATCATGTAAAAGTTACTTGAGATAATAGGATCAGTTATATTAGTTGTATACTAGCCGTTGAGACTATTATTATGTAATATGATTAGTTGTACAGAAAAATTGTTAAAAATTTTGTAATTTTTTTTCCGGGAGTAACAGGACTCATCATCAAGGAGATATGGAACAAACTGAAAGGTGCATGAAGAAACTAACCTGTAGTGCTCTTTGTATATGTTTGAAAGCATTTCCCATCGAGGCACCACGAAAACCCAAGTACTCGAGCACGCCGTAACATTCCTTGTTAAGCAAATCAAAGACAGGCAGAACCAGATATGCTCTGGCACCACAACGTGCAGCGTCATCTCTGAACTGAAGTTCGTTGGTGGAGTAGAGCCTCAAATCAGGGCTGTATTCAGGGTACCCGTTTAAGTAGACGCGCCCAACAGCTTCAAGCTGCTCTTCTTTTGCTCCATCGTCCACAAATATATCTCCATGATCCATACAATGCTTCCTGTACCAACACAGCCCTTTATAGAGACCCCGTAAAGCAAAGGGATGATTTGAAGTCCTCAGATAACAACGATTTCCTACCGCTATGGGTGCCCAAAACTGTTTTAGGCAATTGTCGAATATTCCTTCGCTCACTAAAGTTTTGATCTTGTCTTGAATAATTGGTGATCTCTGGTAAGCCTCCGGCGCCCAGAAGACCCATTTCCTCCAAAATTTCTCCAAAGATAAAGGACCTTCAGTAGTAAGGCAATTTGTAAATTCAGATTCGTCGGAATACTCTTCATCATATCCCTCCAATCCCAGCACCGGTGACAAGTAATGTTCCTCTTCCATTCTCTCTGTGAGCTAAATGAAATCACTCTTTTTGACAATGTAGAAAGTAGAAACAAAGGGACGCGCTTTATATTTAGGTGGCATGCAAATAAAAACTGGGCGCCGCTTTTACGAGTCAAGTTCATATCAATTGCTTCAGCGAAGTCATAAATAATCGTCTGAAACCATTAACTACTTCGGCGATTGATCTTCACACCGTCTCGGAAATACCCCAAGTCAGACCTCAAGTTCGACATTCCGGCGCCGTCCAGCGTCGTCATCACGCATGATTTTCACGCGTGGGCTTCTCCAATTCTTCTTAATTTGCTTGATTTTCACCGCCCCGCCCCCCCCCCCCCCCCCCCCAATGACGGAAACCCCTTTCATTTTCACGATTCCCTTGCTTTTTACCATGAAATTGAACAATGATTTTCAATTTTTTCTTCAGATTTTTTGTTTGAGGGCTACTTGCGAAAAACCCTTCATAATGCCCTTTTCTAATTTGGAGGGAATTTTTACACAATACAGGGGTTTCTTGAGCAGCCACCAGCAGGGGGGCCGGTACTCGGCGGAGCCGCTGCCTCTGACCCGATTATTAGTAGAAACCAGATTAACTGTAGTTTGGATGTGAGGTGGAAATTTTAAAAATTCATTAATTAAATAGCAAATACAATATATTTTAGAGATGAAAATGATGATGATTGAGATTTCAATTGAGAGATTATCAATATAATATACTAAAATTTTTGATAAAAGAAAAGTTATGTTAATTAATCTATTTGTGCATGTTTTTGTTATTATTTTCTAGTAAGAGGTGGGGTGTTCATTAATTTTTTTTTTTTTTTTAAATTTTATTTAATACATTTGTCGTATGAACAATTTAAAAAGATTAATAAGTTAAATTATAATTATTGCTCAATTCAATACACATGTTAGTTTAGCTTAATTAGGCTATACTTTTTGAGGAAACTGTCCTTCCAAACAAAGTGATTCTAACTGGCATAAAATATCGTATTTTTACATCTAAACCCTTTGCGAAATTGGGTAATTACAATTCATACCCAATTAGGGAACGTTTACTTTGGCGAAAAACGCATGTGGGTGGGCTTTCACATGCATTATTGGGTGCTTACTTTGTGGGTGAGCCGGCCCGCACTTAAGGGGGAGGCTCGCGTGAATTGCGTGGCTGGCCATGTGAGCCTTCACACGCCAAAGAGGCTTGTTTAATAGACACGGATTCTAACATGGGCAAGGATATTACAGATTGGGTCTAGGTTTCACCTTATTTACGATCGGATGCCATTGGATTTACAGAGCATACTTTACATTTCAACATTAAGCAATTGTGAGCTGCTGAAGGCAAATGGCTCTGATGACGAGGCAACGGCGCTCGTCGCCGTCGGATCTCTCCACGGTGACCCCATCGCCTTATCGAAGGTCGATAAGCCTGGAAATTTCGGTGAAGACGCCGATCGGTGCATGAGCGCCTCCTCCAACATCATACACGACTGCGATGAGGTTTTTAATTATTGGGAGCCGCTCCATTATATTCTCTACAAGTCCGGTTTCCAGGCCTGGGAATACAGGTTGATGATTAGCCATGTGTGTTGTGTTGCTTGTTTTGAATGATTATGTGTTCTTTTTCTCACTTTGATTGTGTACCGGAGGAATTATTCGAAGAATTTGGCGTTGGACGGGGTTTACTCAACAAACTCTGAATGAGTTCCTCAGAAATTCGAGACGAAATCTAAAGGAAAAGAAGTAGATGCCGCTGGAAGTAAGAGATCGAAATTAAAATCCCTTGCAAAACCAGCAAAACAGAGGAGGAAAATCAGCAAGAGGAGCCCCTTAAATCGAAAATAATGATGAAGATGAACAGACTGATGAAGTTCAAGAAGAAGGGAAAATCGATAATAATATTGACGAAGAAACCTGTCTAGAATTTGAGGCCTCGAAAGCCCATATGCAACTTACTGAATGTCAATGGAAGTATAGTGAGAAATAATGACTCTTCCATGCCAGCGAAGAATAAAGCTCAATCACCCTTGAGGAATCTGAATAATAAATCAGGGGAAAAGGAAGGGAATTACACTGTTTGTGTGAGAAGGAGGAGAAGAGGAAGTTGAGCATTTTCATTGCCCTAACAAAAGATGAGGTTGAAGAGTATATTTTTGCTCTGACCGGATCGAAGCCCGCGAGGACGGCAACCACGGCGACATACATTCGCTGGAAATAAACAAGTATAGAAGAGATTATGCAAATTGGGGACATCGGAATTAGAAATCTGTATTGGTGAAAATGAGTGGTGATTTCCTCTGCAAATTGGGGACATCGGAATTAGAAATCTGTATTGGTGAAAAGGAGTGGTGATTTCCAAATTGAAGGGAGGGACAGAAAGGTCTTTTACCATATAAACATTCAACAAGCATTGAAAGTAAACGTAAGTTAACAAATAAGCTGGGCGACTGAAAAAGGGCTAACATGTGCAGTAAACGCATGTTGGACATTCATCACTAACCTACCATAACATGTCATGCGTTGACATGTGTGCCCAAGTAAACGCTCCCTTAGATGAAAATATTACACAACACACCTTTACAAGTTTGAAAAATTACAAATGAATCCATTATGGTAGGATTTTTCACGAATGGATTATATTTCACCACTAATTAGTTCTTCACCGCTAATTGAGATTAAAAAAAATCATTATTAATATCAATTTATATATGAATTATGTGTTTATCCTCCAAAAAACTTTGTAAATTACGTGTCTATCACTTGAGAATGATATGTAAGATGTTGTGAAGAACTAATTAGTGGTGAGATATAGTCGATTCAAGAATGAGTTTGCAAAAATTTCAATCGAAATAGGTTCATTTGTAATTTTTCAAACAATGATAGGTTGTGTAATATTCTCATCTAAGAAGGTACGAGTTGTAATTATCCAATCTCACAGAGGTTACAAATTTAAACAACCCTAAAATTTCAAGTGAAATCTGAAAGATAATTATATATATGAATCTTACAAACCTATCATCAATTTTGCTGCAACTTAAAAAAAAAAAAAAAAAAGAAAAGCATACTAAATAAAAATAGAATGACTAACGCAGGTACAATCTTAAATATCGAAAATTTTGAAATATATAAGTAATAATTGAATATTATAAGTATCAAATATAGAGATAAATATTTTCATACAAACAAATAATTATAAAAAAGATAAAGAAGAAAAAAAATACAATTAAATTATATCCAATGGACTAATCTTAATAGTTATGAAGTAATCAAACAAAAATTCTTCATATATATGATATTTTTTTCCTATAAAGCCCAAAAAGGACTGAATAAATTATGATGAGGCCAAAATACACCGAGCCGCGACACGATACGTAGGGACGGAGCCAATGTAGACCAAGGGAGAGGGGGTGAAAAAAAAATAAAATCATATACCCCAAAGCCCACCCATCACAATCCCACAAAGCCCAAATTTAATTTTACCCTTGTTCCGCCCCCAGAGCGTGCACACCCTTCCCCCACGACCCACCCACCACAAAAGCCAAAATTAATTATACCCATTTTTAATTATACGTCCCTCCCCTGCCTTCCCCAACCGCTGAACCATATTCCACATATACTTAAATCATAATACTCTAATACACCCAAATTAAAAACGGTAATACCCAGCCCGTAAACGCTTCCATTTTCGATGGCCATCAGGAAATTTAAGAGCCCCGGCTTTCGAAAAATCCTAGCCCGCCCCTGATGACACGTGACCCAATCAAAACATGTCACCCTGACATCTCGGGGCCCACATCTCAGGCTCCCCCTCGAGATTGACCGCTCCCCTCGTGCGAGTATCCGCCTTTCTATATATGGCCATCTATCAAAAAGAATAGAAAGAACCCATCTCTCTATATGACCATGAATGTAAATGCATGCAATGGAGTTCCTCAGGGGACTATGGGGCCGTCCAGCAGCAGCCTCCGCCTTCCACTCAACAAAAACGTGCCACCAACTAATGCCGAAGGCAACCATGATCTCAATATCGTACCAGAGACTGATCTGGTATACGAAGACGAATTTGTAAAATTTCGATTTTATCTCTCGTCGGGACTAGTGAATCTAGCCAAAGAAGTGGCCACCAGATTAAAGTTGGAGATGGGAAGCTTTAAACTTAAGTATGTTGATGAAGAGTCGAAGAAAATGATCACATCTCATTGACGTGTGATGTTGATCTCCAACTCTATGTGGAGACTACGAAAGTAGCAGGCAAGAATTGTATCCCGGTGTTTGTCCAGTTAATGGGATGAGTGTTTATTGACTCATGTAATTATGGGACGAGGGTTTATTGGTATTTTACCTAATTGCCAAAATTCAAATCCCAATCTTATTTACGAAAGTGTTAATTATATTTAGACCCATGGTAGTATATAAAACTATAATTTGGTACCTCTTGGTCAAAAGATTACATTTACATCCCTCACGAATTTAATAATTACATATAACACTTAATATTATAAGAATCTATTAAAAATTTAACAGAATATTCCTTAAAATTGTGAAAGTCCCGTTAATATTGTAAGAAGTTTTTCTTGTCACCACCAACCTCCAGATGGTGGATTAAACTTCCAAAAAATCAATTTTTAATTAGAGATTTTTTGTTGGTCACATAGATGGGAACACAAAGGGTTTTATGGTGTTCTAATGAAGGCTGGAGGGAGTGTTGAAAGAGAAAAATGATACTCTTTTTATACGATGTAAAGTGAGCCAAAATAAGATATATTTTAATCATTTGCAAATAAAATTTTTATATAATTAAAACTAATTCAGTTTTAGCCGGGACATAACGGGGCTTTTATAATTTTAAGGAATATTCTGTTAGATTTTTAACCGATTCTTACAATATTGGATGTTATATGTAATTATTAAATGTGTGAGTGAGTGTAAGTGTAATTTTTTGACTAAAAGATACCAAATTGTAGTTTTATATGCTCTCATGAGTCTAAATGTAATTAACCCTAAAATTTTAATGCATTAGTTTAGATCTCTGATGCACCGACACTTCTAAAAATATCAGTTTGTCGTGTCGTGTCGTGTCATGTCGGACACTCGGATCAGACACCGTGCCCGACATTTCTCACGTGGAAAATTCACAAAAAATTTCGTGTCGTCGTATCCATGTCGTATCGTGTCCGTATCGCCTTGTCCGTATCCGTACAACATAGGTTTAGATATCCTTCCAAACAGAGCATCTTTCATTGATACCATGACCCAATTTTGCAAGTTGATCAGCAACACAATTTCCTTGCCTATACATATGTTTCAAAATTGCTTTCCACGGGCGTCTCAAAAAGGATCGACAATCTTCAATAATGAAACCCAATGGATGATGTTGAGCATCAACTGTGTTAATCAGTTGAATAACAGCTTTCAAAACCACCTCGATCTCCACTTTTGCCGGCCGGCGATCCCACGCTAAACGCAACCCTTCCCTAAATCCAAGCAATGGTAATTGAAATTTCCCCCAGGTTCATGGCAAAACCAAGAACCCAACTTCCTTTATCATCCCGTAGTTATTAGATTGCAGAATAAAGAGGAGAAGCGAATTAGTTATGCAGTATTTTATTTTACCCTTTAAAATGCAAATTGTAGCCCAAATTGTTAACAATGCCCAAACACCGAGCCCAGTTTCCAGCACACAAAGTTTCATCATATTGGCCCAAAAACAAATAATTATAGAATCATAATTTCGTTTAGGCAATTTAGTAAAATATCAATCGTTAAACCCTCATCCCATTAATTGGAGATACGCCGTGATACAATTCTTGCTATTTGCTTTCCCATTAAGTACAACAATTTTAAAAGGTTAGATGGTAGATCGTCCAAAATGAAAAATGGGAGCAACCCACCCTAAGACCCAAAAAACTGAGAGTTTGTGTAACTAACCCTTTATTAAAATCATTTAGTGATTCAGTCTGGGTGTACAAAAACAAGGAAGTCGGTCACAAAGGTTTGTATTTTTATTAAAATCTTGAGCAAATTACATTTTTTCCTCCAAGTAGGATTAGGCTTTTTTCAAATTAAAAAAAAAAAAAAATCATAATTATTTTAATTTACCTGTGATATTTCACCAATTATCAAAGTGATTCTCAAACAACAAAAGATAACATAACTTCTCAAATCCAACTGAAACTGATTTGGCAGCTGGGGTTGGGGATATTAAAAGGTTCGGCCGATTTTTGATTTTTTTTTTTTTTAAATAAGTTTATAGCTAAGTAACCTCTTAATATTAAAAGTTTAAAACAAAAAAAATTATCTGACAAGAATTGGAAAATAGTATAAATTATGACATATGAAAAACGAGGGAAACTATAACAGAGTCGTTACCTCCCCTGTTTTTCAGCTTAATGGCAGGGCAGATTCGTTATAGGAACAGAGTCTCTGCTTTTTTTTCTGTATAGTACACTAATTACAAGCTTCAAGAAAGATGGCCTGCTTAACAAATTACAACGAAATACATGCAAATAAACTACAACAAGATACAAGAAGGGGAGCCTTCTTGTTTCTAAACGGGAAGACGTGGTGGAATCTGCATCCGGCTAGTGAAGATTGGATAATTGAAGAACCCAATAATATGAATCCTCCAAACATTCAACCATTCTTCGAACACTCTCCAAAACCTCATGCCAAAAGAATGGAAAAGCTCAAAAATGGGAGGTACAAAACAGAGCACATATAGAATTGGCACAAAAGAGTTTGGCAACAGAAGAGACACCAACAGAACCAAAGAAAACGACCAAGACAGCAACACAGGCCGATTCATCCTGTAAAATCTTGCGCAGTAGGAAAATAACAGAATAGAAAGGACTGCAGCAGTCATGGTTTTGGGATGCGTATCGAACGGAGATTTATCCATTCCTTGACATTTCAGCATCACAAGTTCTATAAAGATTGAGATCGGTGAAAAGTAGAGTTCATGTGGGAATATAGGAATGTATTGTTGGAGAAATAGGAAGTTATAGCGAGCAATGTTGATGAAGAGAGTGAAGGGACTAAAAGAAGAGGATCTTGTTCGGATGGGGAGAAGGGGAGCTCTTGATCGATGATTAACACCATCCATGGCAGAGAGCTTAATAATGAGAAAGGTTTGCATAAATTTGGTAAGAAATATGATATATATAGAGAGAGAAAAAACTAGGCTAGCAGAGGCAGAAGGAAATTGCAACACCCAGATGAAGTCAGCTCAATGACAAAGTTCCTTTTTTTCTTTTTCATAACCTCTCAAGGGCCAAATCCCAAAGGGTTCGGTTCAAGGGGTGCATCTTATTTTCCATTTCTTTCCGATTGTGACATTGCATATTAAAATACTAAAATAGGTCATGATTTATTATATGCAACAATAAAGTATAGGGTGTTGATGGGATTTCAACTGACCAGTCGTAGGTACCTCTAATAATGGATACTTTCTAAATATATTGTTTTATCATATTATCATGAGTCGAACCTAGTTAAATTTTGGCCGTTAAATTTTGCCAATTGAGGACATAGGCTAAATTGATCGAACCTCGTTTTGGTGTTCTTTTCTTTATTCGTTTTTAATAGCCTTATTTTTTTTGTTATATTTAGTTTATTATTTTATCTGAATAACTGAGTTTTTCTTGGTATAATTTTAGGTATTATAGTTCTAAATACTATTTGGCTCTTCTGAAATAAGTCTTCGACGCTTCTACAACAAATAACATCAGAGGTGCCGGAGTATGATTTGTGGTTGCTGCTTAGTCCGATCTTCAACATTAGAAACGGAAAGAGAGGGCTTAGTGGGCTTGGTTCACATTGCACATCCGAGGAAGGTTTGATCGTTTCGACCTGGCACTTACTGTCTCTTCTAGATCCTCTACTACTGTTGTAGAATGGCCAGCCTGCTCAGTCCACTTCGTACTCAGAGAGCTAGAGGTTGCCTGTGGTTGAGGTTGTTTAGACCTCGACCCAGCCACTCCATGGAGGGCCATATCGACCAACTCGTCGACCGCACTCTTAGCGGCATGTAATCTTTCTCATCTTTTGGGGTCAATGGGGCGCGACCAACCTTCTTGCGAGTTTTCTTAATGTCGGTCAATTCATTCGCCATGATTTCTGCTCAGGATGCCATTATAATGGTACCTGCAAAGGCTGTTGAATAGTTAGGAACCAATGTCAACCAGGAAGTTGGTGAAAATCAAGGCAGTAAAATAAGAAAGAAGGAGACATGTTTGGCCGCAATAAATTTAAGGTTGTTGTACCAAGGGAAAATCCCTAAGCCTAAACGTCCTTGGTTCGAGCCTCGTTTTCGCCCACTAGCTGATAATGGGTCAAGAATTTCAAGCACATGACGCCACGTCTTTCAGTTTCGAAGTTAAAGTGCGCGGCTAAGTGGGTCAACCACGAGGAATCTTATCCTTCTCTCCTTGGTATGCACAAGGTTGGCTGGAAGCTTGAAGTAGTTCATTACGAGGTGAAAAGAGTTGATAAGGGCATAAGCAGTCGACATCAGTTGGATAGGAGAGATCTTCAGAGCATTGAGCAACCTAACCACGTCTTCGCCGATTGGCACTCAAAATTCATACTTAGTCGCGTAGGTTGTGAAAGAGATGCAATTCTCTAAGGGGTTGCCCATCCTTTCATGATTCTTCGGCCGAATCACCTCAAACCCAGTTGTTTTTCTGTATCCGTTCAAAATATTTTAGAGCTCCTTGACCGTTTGATCTGTGACTTTGCTCCAAGTGGTCGAATAGTGGAGTATAGTCCAACAGCCCTCGATTTTCTTCTCAGGGGTTGTAGAGGTTGAAGCTTCAGCCGCCAGCGAGTCGGATGCAAGCCCTTCATCTTCCTCTCTCCTATTGACCACATTCGTCTCTCCCCTCTCCTCTCTCGATGTTTTCTTCCCAGCCGGAGTCATAACCGTCAATATCTTAGTCAGTTTGAGTACTGTCCGAGGATTCACCAAACGACAAGGTCACAGTCCCAATCTCTTTCTACCGAGATGATTCCAGGTCAGAATCTGGCTCGTCAGCCAAATGACGCTATGGTATATGTTTATGCTGGGGCATAGGGACTTGCCTACGCGGGGCCATGATGTAATGAAAAGATTGTAAAATAATGGAAAAGAAAAGGTTAGGGTTTAGAAGGGTACCTAACAGGTCAGATCACTCGACTAATTTGATGGACTCCCCTTTCTTTGCTCGATTACTTGTTCACTCAAAAAGCTCTATGAATTGCTCTGAATGTTCGAAAGTCTTTTCACGTAAAAGTGAAAAATGAGAACAACAGAAGCCCTATTTATAGATGTTTAACTCGGGAGGTCAAAGATCGCAATGATTGCACTTTAGCCGCCTTTTAAAATTTCAAATTTTGAACTCACTGACAAAGCAAGCCAAGTCACGCAACGGTCAACGCTAGTATGGATGCGTTGGGTCGACCAAAGGTCGCCAACCACGTCACATGTGACTGCTAATCTGGGGGGCTCATGATCGTCATGCCATGTGGCTCTGCATGGCACCTAAGTCACCTTACATGTGGAAGACTCTATTTGTACATAGAGTATGACACGTCACCAGTCCCTGGATATGCGACAGGTCAACGTCTCTTGTGATCGACCACCTCATATTGCGCAGCAAGCGGTCGATCTACATCCCTAGTCGGAGGATGTAGATAGAGCAAAGCATTCCTTGGGCCTCAAAGGATGAAGAAATTCAACTAGCAGAGTCCTCGACCAATCCTAACCTAATCTAGTGGCGAGGCTGGTATGAAGTAATTCTCCAAACATAATAGCATTTAGTTCAGATTACATATTAAAAATAAGGGTTAATTACACAACAACCCCCCTCTCTCTCTCTTCCCCCCCCCCCCCCCCCCCCCCCCCGGCGGGTCCTTTGGGCCTGAGGGTGGGTTGGCCTCCATCCTTTCATTTTGGGCGATTTGGCCCTTAACCTTTCAAAATTATTGCACTTAACCCCTTTCCGGTAGAATCTTAGGGAATATTACATTCATTTTTTTTGGTGTAATTTATAAGACTAAATTTGTACAAATCAGATTTCAAACGTGTTGATATTATACAGCAAATCAAAGGTCTCGCGCAAAGAACAAAATGATGGGCTCTAAATCAAAATTCGACAACCAACGAACAAGGAATCATCGGTCAAAAATGACAAAAGACCGACGAAGCTTTGCATGCAAATTCCAACGCTTCCGACGGTCAATAGGGTTGAATGGGATATGTATTTTGTTCTTCTTGGAGAGAGGAATACGATGGTAGTAGTCTTGACTCTTGAGTCAGCGTGACGGAGGAGAAATCGATAGTCAAAGTTCAACTTGATCGGAATATTCCGCTGGAAACGTTGAAAAGGGGTTAAGTACAACGATTTAGAAAGGTTAGGGGACAAATCGCTTAAAATGAAAGGATGGGGGGCAACCCACCCTAAAGCTCAAAGGAAGGGGGGGCTTTGTGTAATTAACCCAAAATACTAAAAATATTTTAAAATTATGAAAATTCACCATTTAATTAAAATTATATTAGTTTGAATCAAACACAACCTTCCTTGTATAGTTAGATAGTCCGAACTTTCCGGTAGCAAAGTAGAGATCATTTGACAAAAGTTTACTGTTGATGAAGGGGGTCCAAAGGGGTTCATTTAAAGTTTGGAATCATAGTAAGATAATAGAAAGGGGTTATACAATAAAGTATTAAATTCCTTTTGACCAAAGTGGCCGCTTACATTTCCTTGCATATTGATGTTAGAATATTATATTAAAGCCACAAAAGGCCAAAATTGGTAAAATCAATACTGCCCTGCTGCTGCTGAAGTTGTTCTTGTCATTGTAACGCAATGAAATAAAAAGCTCAAATTATTGTGATTAGATTAGTCATTTCAGCTATTTACTTTATTCACTAATTCTATAAATAATTTACTTTATTCACTAATTATATATTTATACAGACTTAAAATTTAGATTAGTCATTTGAGCTATTTACTTTATTCACTAATTCTACATTTATAGAGACTTAAATATCTAACTTCTCTTTACATGAATACAATTCATACATGATCAGATTCAGATGGCAAAATAGTCCATTCACTCCCAAATTATTATCTTTGTTCATAATTAATTTTCATAATTTTGATTATTGGATATTCAGACAGAAGAAACTCTTTGTCTTGCCATTATTATTAGTTTCTTTAGTCAATTTCATCTTGCCATCAAACAGAGATTAATTCTTCAACTATTGCTATCAATGTCTAACTTAAAGTAGGTGTAAAAAAGAATACTCTCTGTCAAGATAAACTGAATCAACAACAATAACGAAGGGAGGTTCACTTTAATCATAAAAATAACTATAATCGGACAAACAACCGCATACAATTCTTGCCTGCTCCTTTCAGACTCTTTACATACAACTGCAAATCAGCATCACAGGCCAACAAGATGGGGTCATTGTCTTCATCCACATACTTAAGTTTAAAGCTTCTCATCTTCAAGTTTAGTCCGGTGGCCACTTCTTCGGCGAGTTTGTGCATTCCCGATGAGGGATATAACTGAAACTTTACAATGTCATCTTCATATTTTGCCTTTACGTACACCAGATCATCAGTCTCTGGTACAAGGGTGAGATCTTGATTGCTTTCTGTAGTAGTTGGTGGCACGTTTTCATGGAGTGTGCTCTGCTGAGGATCTCCATCATATTCATTTCCATTCTTGGCCATGTAGAGAGATGGATTCTTTCTCTGCTTTTTGCCTGATGGCCATCTATGGATCTTGTGGAATCTACATGATCGCTTTAATGTTGATATGCTAACTGCATCACAATACATATTTTATCATTCTTGTTAACAGAGAAATCAATATTGGTTATATTTTTTAACTATTACACTCACCAGAAAGGTACTTGGCAGCATCTTCCCGGTTCTTACCAAGCTGTCCCTTGAGATCCTCTAGGGTAATACGGAGACCACTTCTCATCTTGCCTTTCTCTATTATCCTTGATGTCTCCTCTATCTTTTCCAAATTGGCCACTGGAGTAGTGCACCTGATTTCCTTCTGCAACAGCACATATAACATGATCAAATTCATTGGATTGTTGATGCTGCTGTTGGTCATATTGTAATATTTGAAATTTAACAGGAAACATATTTGGCTGCCCAAATTGAAGCGATGTAGGTTGGTTCACTTCATGTGAGAATTCGTAAATATCAACCACTAATTCATCTCCTAGTTGTTTCCCCGTGGCCACCTTAAAACTTTTGAGGAGTTGTTTTAGTACTGGCAGGAGGTAGTACAAAAATGACCAAAGATATTCGCAGTGTCCAGGTCCTTGGTTGAGAAAGAACTTAAAATAAAAAGGGAGATCCCCAGTGTGTGAACTCTGTAAACAAATTGCAAAGCAAGTATCTAGCCTTTTTCGTTGTGCATAGTGTGGTCGTGATTGCTCAGTTATGCTAAACTGACATGAATGTTTGCAGTAGCAACACTTATTTTCAGATGCTAATACCATCCCAACTATCCCTTTTCCAGTTTCGACAGGATCAAACTGAACTCCCTCATGTAAATTTGAGACCACTCGTTGCATGCATGTGAGACTATTGTTGGTGTTATAACAATCATTGTTAGGGACCCAAACCTCTGCTGCATACAATTGGGAAATCTTCTTGACTACTTGAAGGGCCTTTTTTATTTCATTCAGAACAAACCCTCCACGGAATTTTGGCTCGTTGTTGATATGAGTTGAACTAAGATGTGCTTCCTGCAGAAAATTTCGTCATATTTTGTTTATAATTGTCATTTCAAAAGTTGATCAATCTTGACTGCCAAATTGCATATCTATTTCAACATATGGAGGAGAGAGAAATACCTTTACTGCTTCCTGGATGCATTCGAGGGTATCTTTGATACATCCATCAATTCCAATGAAAAGTACCCCAATACATTTGTGTTGGTGATCAAAAACAAGGAAAGCAATATAACTTGTAAGATCGCAGCAGGCAGCATAATTCTTAAGTGGAAACTCTGTGGTGGAATAGAGGCTGACGTTATGAGTTATTTCGGGGTGCCAACTCCTGAAAACACGTCCAATGGGACCACAACCCTCTTCATTCAATCCTTCATCCACATAATACTGATGTTCCATACACCGCTTCCTGAAAAAGGCTAAACCTTTATGAAGACCAGAAAGAGCAAAAGTTTGGCCTGAAATTGTTAGATAACACCTCTCCTCATCCATTTCTGGTGCCCAAAATTGTACCAGACTAAATGGACATACGATATGTTTGGATATCATCAAATTGTGCAGTAAATATTTGACCTTCTCTGGGATAGAATTTTGCAGAAATAATGAGTAGTTTTCATCATTTTCATGTAGCTCTTCTCTCTTTGGGCACCAGAAGACCCAAGTCCTCATACATATTCTGTGAGAATCGAAGCAAGAAAAATGATCATCCATTTGCAAGTATCTTTCGAATTCCAGCTCTGATGGATACATTTCCAAACACCTATTCATCTGATGATATAACCTTAAAACTCTTGAGAATCGCCTCTATTACACCAATTAGCAAGTGACAAAGGGACACACCACATGGATCTCGCCTACTACTAGGTTGAAGAAAAAACTGAACATAATAAAGATCATCTATGTTGTGCACACTCTCAAGACAAATTGCAAAACAAAAGGACAACCTAGCTGTCTGTGCATAATGTGCCCAGGGGCTCTCAGATTGAGTGAAATCACATATGTTTCGGCAAAAGCAGGACTTAATATTTGAGGATGATATCATTGTTTTAGCTATTATTCCTTTTCGTAGCTGTAGGCGGTCGAATTTACTGGAATCAAGATAATCAGTCATTTCCTTATCTTGAAAATTCCTCTGTATAGAATCAACTAATTCCATTCAGCAGAAATCAGTGGTAGTATTAGCACATTGCTTGCAAGGGAACCAGACGTGTGCCATATGCAGTTGTGGCACCATCTCTTTGGCCGCTTGAAGCATTTTCCATATTTCAAATCGTGCCCCTTCAATTAGATTCTCAGGTTCATCAAACGCAATTAGGTCCGTCTTCAAGTGAGTGGTTCTCAACTCTGCTTTCTGCATGAAACATGTACGAATAGTATGTAAAAATCTGTTTGAAACTAGCAAAACACACTAATGCAATATCCACATCTATATGCGCACAAACACAAACTATTTATTCAGATTGAACTTCTCCGGCCAATAGAATGAAATAGAAAAAACATAAAAAAAACTTGTACAGACTGAAAGCTGATGAAATCATGAAACTAACCTGCAGTGCTCGTTCTACTCGTGCCATGTAAACAAGAATCCCCATCCACACATCACGAAAACCCAAGTACTCAAGCACTCCGTAACATTCCTTTCTAAGCAAATCAAAGACTGGAAGAACAAAATATGCTCTGGCACCGAACCGTGCAGCGTAATCCCCGAGCGGAAGCTCTTTCGTGGAATAGAGCTTCAAATCAGGGCCGGATTCTGGGTACCCATTTAAGTAGACGCGACCCACAGCTCCAAGCTGCTCTTCTTTTGCTCCATCGTCCACAATTACATCTCCATCATCCATACAAAGCTTCCTGTACCAACACATCCCTTTACAGAGAGCATCAACAGCAAAGGGCTGTTCTGAAGTTGTCAGGTAACAACGTTTCCCAACCACTTTGGGTGCCCAAAACTGTATTAGGCAATTGTCAAATATTCCTTCGCTCACTAAAGTCTGGAGCTTGCCTTGGATTATTGGTGATTTCTGGTGAGCCTCTGCCGCCCAGAAGACCCAATTCCCCCAAAATTTCTCCCAAGAAAAAGGATGATCGGCACCCAAATAATTCGTAAACTCAGAAACATCAGTATACCTTCCACTACAGCCCTCCAATCCCAGTACTGTTGACAAATCATGTCCTCTCCCATTTTCTCTGTTGCTCGGCTTAATGAAATGACAATTAAATAGTTTACTGGATACAATTAAATAGGGGGTGTTGGATATTTAGCTTATCAAGTTCTAATGCTTAGATTTAAGGTTATGTAGAAAACCTTGGACTAGATTAAAAACATAATATGCTATTTAGTAATTCCTACTACACGGTCAGGATTTTAAATTTTACAATTTCTTCCTTTTTAAAATTAAAATTTTATTTTGGTTATGAACATTTTGTCAATATAGTGAAGTTATGAAATATATACTATACTATATAAACTGAATCAACAACAATAAGAAATGAAGGTTGACTTAAAGGTGAATTATCCTCCAAATCAAATGGGTAATTATAACTCATCCCTGAAATTAAATATAATTTTAGATATCATCTTTTAAAAAAATTTAATAACACTTAATTCCCAAAAGATTAGGGTTTCGATAAAAATGACTCTAATTTCCTGTTATGCCTTCATATATTCCGTCAAATAATTTATGATATTTTAGCATAAAAAGTAAAAAAAACCAATTTTGATTTTGTGACTTTGTCCTTGAATTAAACGACTTTATTCAAATTTTCGTATTGCCATTTTTCAACTTTGGAATTTAGGGTTTTTCTGTTTTTCACTTATTTTTAGTTCGATAATGTTATTTTGCTGATTTTTGTTTAGGTTCTTTGAAGAAATTTGATATTTTTTAATTTTTTGTTTAGGGGATAATAATTTTTTTTATTTTGTTTTCATTTAAGTATTTGGACTTCTGTTAATTCCTTTTTAAATGGAGTTCTTTATAGAACTTGAATGTTGTTTTAAGTAGTATAGTTGGACATATTATGTCTACTGAAGTTTTCAGTTATATGGTTAGGTTTCGGTTCTTCGTTTGACGAGACTGCATATATTAAGCTATTAAAGCTGGACTCGGAGTGTAGCAATTCACTCCTAAATCCTAATTGATAAGTATAATCGGATAGACAACCCAGAGAAAACAAATATAGAGGGGAAACGAATTAATTAAGTTGCGTTTTATTTAAACCTTTAAAATGCAAATTGTGGCCCAAATTGTTCAGAAAGCCCAAACACCGAGCCCAGTTTCCGGCACACATGTAGTTTCATCCTCGTCCCAAAAAGGCAAAAACTCATAATAATTATAGAATCTCGATTTCATTTAGTAAAGCATCAATAAACCCTCATCCCATTAATTGGACAAACACCGGGATAGAATTCTTGCCCGCTACTTTGGCACTCTCCACATAGAACTGGAGATCAACGTCACATGTCAACGAGATGTGGTCATTGTCTTCATCCACATACTCAAGTTCAAAACTTCCAATCTCCAACTTTAATCTGGTGGCCACTTCTTTGCATAGATTGGCAAGTCCTGACGAGAGACAAAACTGAAATTTTACAGTTCTGCTGTCATATTTTTGCCTTCATGATCACCAAATCAGTTTTGGTACGACAGTGAGATCTCGGTTGCTTTCGGTATAAGTTGGAGGCATGCTTTCGTCGAGTGGAAGGTGGAGGCTGCTGCTGGACGGCCCCGTAGTCCCCTGAGGATCTCCATCGTATGCATTTGCACGTTTGGTCATATAAAGAGATGGATTCTTTCTGTGCTTTTTGCCTGATGGCCATCTATGGATGTTGTGGAATCTGCATGCACGCTTTAAGGTCGATATGCTAACTGAATCACAATGCTACATATTTTATCAGTCTTGTTAATAGAGGAATTGGTTATATTTTATAATTATCACGCTCACCTGAAAGGTTCTTGGCAGCATCTTCCCGACTCTTATCAAATTGTCCCTCGAGATCCTCTAGGGTAATACGTAGACCAGTTCTCATCTTTCCTTTCTCTATTAATATTATCCTTGATGTTTCCTCCATATTGGCCACTGGAGTTTTGCATTGGTCTCCCTCTGCAACAACACTTGTAACTGTTAAGATTAAGAGATGTAATTTGGGAGAAAAAAATGTTTGTGTTCATCGTTTCTTTCTTGTGTACAAGCTATACAGTAGATACAAGTATAAGTAGGGACTAAACCTAATTACATGCCTAAACACCAGCTAAGAATAAGGAAAGATAATTAGGTCAAATCCTTTCCAAAGATAGCAGAGTATTCCAACACTCCCCCTCAAGTTGGATCATGGGGGTCGAGCATGTTCAACTTGGACAACGAGTTGTGGAAGTTCTGATTGCTCACTGCCTTTGTTAAAATGTCTGCCAGTTGATCCTCTGATTTGACAAACGGGAGTTTGATTATTCCTGATTCGATCTTTTCCTTGATGAAGTGACGGTCTATCTCCACGTGCTTTGTCCGGTCATGTTGCACGGGATTATGGGAGATGCTGATTGCCGCTTTGTTATCGCAAAATAGATCAGTGCTTCCTGCTGGGGGAAAACCAATCTCTATTAGGAGCTTTCGGATCCACAAGACTTCAGTGATTCCTCGAGCTATCCCTCTGAATTCTGCCTCGGCACTAGAAAGTGCTACCACTTTCTGTTTCTTGCTCCGCCATGTAACCAAATTCCCTCCCACGAAGGTGAAGTATCCAGAAGTGGATCTTCTGTCAGTAACGCTACCTGCCCAATCAGCGTCTGTGTAAGCTTCGATCCGATTGTGCCCATTCTTAGCAAACATAAGTCCCTTTCCTGGTGAGGATTTTAGATATCTCAGAATCCTCATGACTACATCCATATGTTCATTGCTTGGGTTGTGCATGAATTGACTCACAATCCCAACCGCATAGGCAATGTCTGGTCTAGTATGGGCCAGATAGATTAGTTTGCCCACTAACTTTTGGTACCTTTCTTTGTCAGTGGAGATCTGATCCGGAAAGATTCCCAGGTGGTGGTTCTGGGTCATCGGGGTCTCGGCTGGTTTGCAGTCGAGCAGTCCAACTTCCGTCAGGAGATCGAGTATGTATTTCTTCTGGGAAATGAAGATGCCCTTGTTCGATCTCATTACTTCTATGCCCAAGAAGTATCTTAGTCCTCCCAAATCCTTCATTTCAAATTCTTGTGACAGACTTCTTTGGAGGTCGGCCATCTCCTCAGTGTCATTTCCAGTTATCACCATATCATCGACGTAAATGACCAACAGGGTGACCAGATGCTCCTTCCTCTTGATGAACAGTGAGTGATCTGAGTTGCTCTGGTTGTACCCGTATTTCTTCATAGCGAGGGTAAATTTGCCAAACCAGGCTCGGGGTGACTGCTTGAGTCCATAAAGAGACCGTTTCAACCTGCACACCATGGATTTGTCCTGGTGGTCTTCAAACCCAGGTGGCAGGTCCATGTAGACCTCCCCCACCAGGTCCCCGTGTAGGAAGGCATTCTTTACATCAAACTGGTGCAGCGGCCAATCGTGATTAGCGGCAATGGACAAGAGTATTCGGACAGTATCCAGCTTTGCCACCGGAGAAAAGGTCTCCGTATAGTCAATCCCATAGGTTTGGGAGTATCCCTTGGCCACTAGCCTAGCTTTGTACCTTTCGATCGAACCATCCATCTTATACTTGATACTGTAAACCCATTTGCATCCCACGGAGTGCTTCCCTGCTGGAAGAGAGCATACTTCCCATGTCTGGTTTTTGGTCAAGGCATTGATTTCTTCCTCCATTGCTTGCCTCCATAGTGGGTTGTCCTGTGCCTCCCTAAAGGTTCGGGGAGTTTCATGAGAATATACTGCGTGAATAAGTGCCTGCAGTTGTGGTGAGCAATCGGATGCTACATAATGTATAACCGGATACTTGGATTTGCTTATCCTCTCTGGACTGTACCTATTTGGTGGAATGCCCCTGTTTTGTCGAGAAGGAAGAATATATGTGCTTTGAATGGAAACAGGAGGGTCAGGGTTACTTACCTCGGTGATATTCGATGTTGGGGGCTCCTCTGGGGCAGCTGAGAGAGATGGAGATGGCTCATTGGGCAGTGCTGAAGGTGGGTTGTACTCGTGTAGTGGTTCCAACCATTCGCACATCCAATTCAGTCCCTCATGTGTATTACTCTCCCCCTGAGGGGTTGAACTGGTGTGTGCCCGGAAGTAATATTCTGTTTCCACAAAATTGACGTTCATGGTGGTGTAATGGCGTTTATCAATCGGATCATAACAGTGGTACCCCTTCTGAGTGTGATTGAAGCCCAAGAAGACACATCGAACGGCGCAGGGGTCAAGTTTTGTTCGTAGCTGCCTCGGGGTGTGTACAAAGGCCACGCACCCAAAGACCCGGGGAGTGAGCAGGAGGACAGACGGGATGGAGTGGAATTTTCTGAGAGTGTCTAGCGGGGCCGCATACTCTAGAGCTTGTGTGGGGAGCCGGTTCATAACATAGACTGCCGTCGACACTGCTTCGGCCCAATAAGAGGTGGGCACGTGGGCCTCAAATAAGAACGCCCGAGCACTCGCTAGTATGTACCGATTCTTCCGTTCTGCCACACCATTCTGTTGTGGGGTGTGAGGGCAGGTTGTCTCGTGGATGATCCCATTCTGAGAGAAGAAGCTGTGAAGATTCTGATTGATGAATTCCCCACCATTGTCACTGCGCAGGACTTTGATCGAGGTGGAGAATTGAGTTTGAATCATTTTGAAGAAGTCCTTAATCGTCTGTGGGACATCCGATTTCTGTTTCAAGAAGTATACCCAAGTGAATCTGGTACAATCGTCAATAAACAGGACAAACCATCGGTATCTGGAATTAACATGAGTTGGGACTGGTCCCCAGACATCAGAATGTATTAATTCAAAAGGTAGACTTGTTTTATTCCTTGAACTCGGATAAGTGTTTCTGTGACTTTTGGCAAATACACAAGTCTCACAATGCAAAGAATTTGATTCAGAAACTAATTTCGGGAATAGCTGTTTCAAATACTGAGATGAAGGGTGTCCCAATCTACGATGCCATAACCATAGTTGTTTGTGACTATTGCCTTGAGCCAAAAAACTTGAGCCTGTTTGTGAAATATCGCTGATGTAGTACAATCCATCTCTCTCAGTACCACGCCCAATTGTCGCCCCCGTACGAATATCCTGTAAGAGGCAGAAAGAGGGAAACATTATCACCATACAATGAAGCTCTTTAGTAAGCTGGCTAACAGATAATATCTTTGTAGTGAGAGATGGTACTACAAGACAATGAGATAGATTTAATTTTTCAGATAAGGTGATGTTTCCTGCCCCAATAACCGGGTATGAAAGGCCATTAGCATTTATTACTGAATCTCTCCGAGGGGTGGTGGAGCTCCGAATATCATTCTTCTCATTGGTCATATGATCAGTGGCACCACTGTCAATGAGCCATTCCGTTTTACAACTCGGGTAGCCTCCCTGCATAAAGAATTTTCCCTGTCCAATGTGTGCACGCCCGGTGGGGCCTGTTTCAATTTGACCAATTCGGTCAGGAAGGTCCATAGGCAGAACCCCATGAGGTTTCAATTCGTGAAGACCAAAAAACATATTCTCATTTATGTCCAATTTATTAGGCCCAATATGTGTAGGCCCAAAGGGTGAAATTAGGGTAGAGGAGTTTATTTCAGCCTTACCCTCACCGATTGGGGCTGCTGTGCCCTCTTCCTTACCAAAGTGAGCGATGGTTTCTCGCTGTCCGTCGCCGCCGTTGGTTGCGCCGCCACCTTCAGTTCCTGACCAGCTGGTGGCGCCGCCGGTGATCTGTGCCCCGCGAACGACCGCCGCCCGTCCCTGATTTCCGCCGTAAGTGCCTTCCTCGCGATTCCCAGAAACTTGCTTTGCTCTGCCGGCTGGTGGCCGTGGAGAGTCGCCGCCGGCGGCTGCTGCTTTCTTTCTCGCTTGGTACTCATCCCACCAATCAGGATATCCCACCACTTCAAAGCAAGTTTCCTTCGTGTGTTTGTTGCCTCCACACACAGAACACTTCTGGTGAGGTCCACTACCGGCGGTCGCCGGTCTCCTTCTTCTATTTTCGCGGGATGATGAACTCGTTTCTGACCGCATCTTTGCCACCATCCCAATTCCGCCTGAATTAGGGTCATTCATTGCGGAGAGGCGGTGGTCTTCGCGTCGTACAGCATTATAGGCTTCTTCCAAGGAGGGGGGCTTCTGAGATTTCAGCAGGTCTCGTTTAATGGGATCGAATTTTCCATTCAAACCCCACAAGAATGTAAACACCCTGTCCTCCTGTTTCTCCAAGTTGTAGGTTTTCCGGTCCTCAGAGCATTTCATCGATTGAGGCTGTCTGAAATCGATTTCTCTCCAAATCGCTTGTATGGTTCGATAGTATTGATCCACGGACATGTCGGCCTGATTGGTTTGATAGGCCTGCTGCTTGAGTTCGTAGAGTTTCAGCTTATCTTCCCCATCATGGTAAGTGGCTTTGATTTCGTCCCACAATTCCTTCGCGTTGGGGCAGAGGATGAATTGTGCGGCGATCTCGGGGTCCATTGAATTAAGTATGAGACTTCGAACAGAGCCGTCCGTCTGTTCCCAGGCCTCATATCCGGTATTGTCAGGTTCAGGGGATACTGTCTTTCCGGTAATGTATCCCGTTCTTCCTCGGCCAAGCAACACCAATTGGACTGTTCTTGACCATATTGCATAGTTGCTATCATTGAGTTTAATGTTGATGGTGGTTTGGTTGGATGGTTCGGGTTGTTTTTGCCGGAGAAGTTCTGCCATTTGGGCAAGAAGATCGGCCGGCATCGGGCTTGACTGAGAGGGTGACTCCATCGGTAGATGATGAGCTAGGTATTCGAATCGTTAATGAATCGAAACCCGCTCTGATACCATGTTAAGATTAAGAGATGTAATTTGGGAGAAAAAAATGTTTGTGTTCATCGTTTCTTTCTTGTGTACAAGCTATACAGTAGATACAAGTATAAGTAGGGACTAAACCTAATTACATGCCTAAACACCAGCTAAGAATAAGGAAAGATAATTAGGTCAAATCCTTTCCAAAGATAGCAGAGTATTCCAACAGTAACAACATGATCCATTTCATTCACTTGTTGATCATTGGATTGTTGCTGCTCTTGTTGGCCATATTCTACTATTTGAAATTTAACAGGAAACATATTCGGCTGCCCAAATTGAAGCAAATTAGGTTGGTTCACTTCAGTAGAGAATTCGATAATACCCACCACTAATTCATCTCCTAGTTGTTTTCCCGTGGCAACCTTAAAACTTTTGAGGTGCTGCTTCAGTATTGGCAGGAGATAGCGCAAAAACGACCAAAGATATTCGTATTGTCCAGGTCCTTGGTTGAGAAAGAAATTTAGAACAAAAGGGAGATCCCCGGTGTGTGAACTCTGTAAACAAATTGCAAACCAAACATCTAACCTTTTTCGTTGTGCATGGTGTGGTCGTGACTGCTCAGGTATGCTAAACTGACATGAATTTTTGCTATAGCAACACTTATTTTCAAAAGCTAATACCATCCCGAATATCCCTTTTCCAGTTTTGACGAGATCAAAGTCAAACTTATCTCCTTCTTTTAAATATGAGACCACTCGTCGCATGCATGTGAGACTATTGTTGGTGCTAGCACAGTTTTCGTGAGGGACCCAAGCCTCCATTGCATGCAGTTGGGGAATCTTATTGACTAGTTGAAGGCCCTTTTCTATTTCACTCAGAGCAAACCCTCCATGGAATTTTGGCTCGTTGTTGATATGAGTTGAACTAAGATGTGCTTCCTGCTGCAGGAAATTTAAAATATTTTGGTTATAATACTCACTTGAAAAATTGATCAATCTTGACTGTCAAACGGAATTGCACAAAAGAACCGGGGGGCGTTGGGGGGGGGGGGGGGGGGGGGGGGGGTTGATAGGAATACCTTTACAGCTTTTAGGAAGCATTCGAGGGCATCATCTTCATCAATACGTGTAAACTTTCCTATGAACTCAAGTACCCCAAGACATTTGTGTCGATCAAAAACAGGGCAAGCAATATAGCTTGAAAGGTTGCAAAAGGCAGCATCATTCTTAAGTGAAAACTCTGTGGTAGAATAGAGGTTCAAGTTATTAGTTATTTCTGGGTGCCCACTCCTGAAGACACGTCCAATGGGACCAAGTTGCTCTTCTTTTACTCCTTCATCCACAAAATACTGATGTTTCACACTCTGTTTCCTGAAAAAGGCTAAATCTTTATGAAGACCAGAAAGAGCGAAAGTTTGGCCTGAAGTTGTTGGATAATACCTCTCATCATCCATTTCTGGTGCCCAAAATTGTACCAGACCAAACGGCGGTATGATATCTTTGGAATTTGTGGATATCATCAAATTGTGCACTAAGGGTTTAATCTTCTCTTGGGTAGAATTTTGCAGAAATGGTGAGTAGTTTTCATCATTTTCACATAGTTCTTCTCTCTCTGGGCACCAGAAGAGCCATGTTTGTATAAATATTTTGTGAAATTTGAAGCAAGAAAAATGATCATCCATTTGCAAGTATTTTTCGAATTCCAACTCTGATGGATACATCTCCCAACCCCTATTAATCTTCGTTAAGATGTTTGGTTCTTTTACATATTGATGCTTCTCCCCTTCCAGAATTCCGGACTTTCTATGAGGGACTAAGTGGATGGAATTAGAAAGAACATCTTTACGCACTTCAAGCATATCTGATGATGAAACCTTAAAACTGTTGAGAATCGTCTCCATTACCTCAATTAGCAAGTGACATAGGGACACACCACATGGATCTTGTCTACTGTTAGGTTGAAGAAAAAACTCAACATAATAGAGATCGTTGTTGTTGTGCAGTCTCTCAAGACAAACTGCAAAATCGAAGGACAACCTAGCTTTCTGTGCATAATGTGCCAAGGGGTTCTCAGATTGATTTAAATCACATATATTTTGGCAAAAGCAGGGCTTAATATTTGAGGACGACAACACCGGTTTAGCTATTATTCCCTTTTGTAGCTGTAGACGGTGGAATTCGGCGGTATCAACATAATCAAATATATCCTCATCTTTGCAACTATTCCTGTGTATAGAATCAAGTAATTCCATGCAGCATAAAGCGGTCGTGTTAGCACATTGCTTGCAAGGTATCCAGATTAGTGCCATATGCAATTGGGGTACCATCTTTGTTGCCCCTTCAATCAGATCAGTTAGTTCATGAACTGCCGTTTGGTCTACATATTCCCGAGGTTGAGTCATCAAGATATTGTCACATAAATATTAACTTTGTTATTGTGTGTATCGGTGTATGCACTTCACATAATTATACATATACTAGGTTTATGGGTAAATTAAATCAAGACCAGTGTAGTTACACGTATTTAGATCTTGAACTCTTATTGGTTTATAAATTATACCTTCATCACTTATAATTTGCTAATGAATCTTAAACCCCCTATATAGTTGGACATATTTAGACGTAGAACCCCCATTGATTTTTTGAAAATTACAATTTCCCCCTACATAATTTTGCTAATAATGGATTACAAATTCACCATTCCCTTAGGCTTAAAATAATTTTCTATTTAAAATTTATATATAATACAGGTAACTTATTGAATTGGACCATTGACACAATTAAAACCTTAAATTAATACTTATAGAATCACCGATTCCACTGAAACATCTCAAAATAACAAGTATTAAATAATCGAGACCGCTCAGTGTTATTAAAACAAATATTAAGTTTCTACAACTATTGAAAGGTATGAAATTTACGTGTCAATGGTGAAATACTTCCTATACTACGAACGCATCAAATGTTAAGAAAAATACTTTTTCCCTAACAGAGGCCAACAATGGAGTATTTATGATCTTCAGAAAATCAAGCAGTGAAAACTGAAAATATAAATTTCCAAAATAAAAAGTGGTTCGAGTGTAAATACACATAAGTAAGGGGTCTAGAAGTGATGTACCCTCATATATATAAACATATATTGTAACAAAGCATTATATATATATATATAACATTACCGTGCCCATATTCAAGTGAGTGGTTCTCAGTTCTGCTTTCTGCGTTAAGTTAAACATATATGATTACTGATTAGTATGTAAAATACTAATATCTGTTTGAAACTAGCAAAAGACACTAACGCAACACAAACTATTTACCTGTAGTGCTTGTTCTACTTTTTTCATGTAATCAAGAATCCCCATCCTCACGTCAAGAAAACCTAAGCACTCAAGCACGCCGTAACATTCCTTGGTAAACAAATCAAATACAGGAACAACCAGATAACCTCCGGCACCGCAACGTGCAGCATCATCCCTGAGCGGAAGCTCTTTAGTGGAGTAGAGCCTTAAATCAGGGCTGGATTCAGGGTACCCATTTAAGTAGACGCGTCCCACAGCTCCAAGCTGCTCTTCGTTTGCGCCCTCGTCCACAAATATATCTCCATCATTCATACAAATCTTCCTGTACCAACACATCCCTTTATAGAGACCATCAACTGCAAAGGGCTGATCTGAAGTTGTCAGGTAACAACGGTTTCCTACAACTTTGGTTGCCCAAAACTGTGTTAGGCATTTCTCAAATAATCCTTCGCTCACTAAAGTCCTGATCTTGTTTTGGACTATAGGTGATCTCCAGTAAGCCTTCGCCGCCCAGAAGACCCGTTTCACACCAAATCTCTGCCACGAGAAAGGACCATGGGCAGCCAAGTAATTTGTAAATTCAGACTCATCAGTATACTCTTCATCACAGCCCTTCCATCCCAGCACAGTTGACAAGTCATGCTCCTCCCCCATTCTCTCTGCTAAAGGTCAACCAATAGAACCAAAGGGGATAAATGATTTCTGAAAGCAATCTCAAACCTTGGAATTCTTCTCATTTTCACTAAAATATTTCCTCGGTTAATGCCTCCAGGCGCTTATGACAATTATCAACGTCTGATACATCAAATAATTGTGGGTTTATTAATCTTGAATTGTGATATTTTATTCTATGATTTAGTTTAATGGTGAAGTATTAATTGGTTTAACGGCTTCTTGTAGGAATTACCTGTTTGCAAGGATTTTGATGAAATCTGAAAAGAACTGTACAAATTGGAGAATTGGAGGATTTGCCACTGTTTATTAAACACACTTGGACTTTGCTGTATTTCGTTGCAAATGAGAGAAGTATCAAACTCGGGCACCAACAATTCTATGTCTTTTTGGGCCTTTGGGTAGAATTCATAGCGGGAAGCTAGGCCCACTATTTATATAAATTCTGGCAGGCCAACAAAGCGATTTAAATGTGATGGGCTTGGACAATCAAGTCCAAATGAGAGGTTTCACGCTTGAGCATCAGTTTTCCCACCTCTGACAACAACGTGATTGGGGTTACAAAAACATAAAGAAGGTGGAGTTATTGGCCAGAAGTGGTTAGAAAGTGGGAGTTTATGGTCAGAGACGTGGGGGAAGAAGTGGAGAAAAGAATTAACTATCCTTGGCATTACTTATTCACGGGGGGAAGAGGGGGGCACAGGGGGGGAAAAAGGAAGGAACACGCAGCAGAAACAACAGCTTTCCTTCTTCCTTTTGTTTATCTTAAGACTTTGTTTGTTCTGTTCATTATAATTTGCTAGGTTCGTTTTAGTTGGGAATTCCAAATTATGCTAGACTTGTGAGACCGAATTGTTTTGATTAGTGGTTTATGCTATCTGTATTTCTTCTGTTTTCTTGTCATTGCTTGTTAATTAGTTCCTTGATTCTGGCCAAATCTTGAATTGTTAATTTGCATATAGCTATCTAATTTATTTGGTGGTATTAACTGAATAATTAGAATTTGTAGCAATCGATACTAGGGCATAAGGCTTGTCTGATTTCGTGTCGAGGAGTTTGCGGTCTAGTTGAGTGAAGCAGGAGTCTCTGCCTAACCGATTAGGATTAGTGTTTCTTTAGTCCGTAAAGCTGTTAATTGATTGAATCTTTGAAGGAGTTTCTGATAGGGTTATCGGTTAATTAGGGGACGACTATTAGGAGTTTCTTTTAATCGTTCTAAAAAGTAAGAAGAAACGAGGGAGCCAGAGGTAGTTGGCGACTATAGCTAATCTAGCATTTAACCAACGAAAATCTTTGAGTCAATGATCGTAGTCTATGCATGATTAGGAATTTCCCGACTATTTTCTTTCTATTGAGTTACTTGAGATTATTGTGTGTCTTAGTTTAGTTTAATCATTCCTTGTTAATTGGTTAGTTTAATTGTTAGTAGTTTAGTTATAATCTCAAACTCCCATTTTAATTATTTGTTTTCGTTCCTTGGCATATTAAGAGTCGCGATATCGTCCAGTCCCTGTGGATCGACCCCTTTTACCACTATTTGCAATTTAATTGTATTCGGTACTTGGGATTTATTATTGGTGGTCTCGACACCCCATCAATTTTTGGCGCCGTTGCCGGGGATTGGTTTATAATTGATTTTGTTTCTTTTTCTTGTGCCTAGGAACCTTCCTTCATACGAGCTATTGGTGCAGGTTCAAAATTGTTTAAGTTGGATTCTGATTTTGATTCTGAACAAGAGTTTGCAGTTGCGCAGCAGACTGGCAGAAAAACTGATCACTTCCCTGTCAGTGATCACGGTCAGGATATGGCTCATAACAGAACACTTCGGGACCTTGCCCGACCCACAGAGGCACAATAGCCACTTAAGTCCCCTGATCGATTAATTGAAAATTCGGATCATGAGGTGAAGGGGCATGGACCAACATCATTTTATGAAGGGTTTAAATCGCACATGGTTGAATGGATTAATCTAGAGGATCCTCCTCTAGAAGCTTGAAGTGCAAAATGAAACACGTCAGGTCCATGACGTTAAACACGGGCGCTAATGGGAGGCAACCCATATTTCTTTCCCTTGCTTTTGTTTCTTTTTCGTTTCCCTTGTTTTGCTCGATTTCCTCGCCCCATCGTAATATTTTCTCTTCTCATGTTTCGTAGGTGGTTGTGCAGCAGATATACTTGGATAAGTGTGGGGGAGGCAAAATGCAAATCCATTGTTGACAAAAGACAGAACCTCTGAAGATGGGATTTTGCTACTGTGAAAACACTTGACTGAGGTTACGGACAAGGGTTCTGGGTCCATTTTTGGTTATCAGAGCTTAACCCACATACCTGAACCACCCGCGAGTACAGCCCGACCCGCCAGCATCATCCGAACCGCCCCGCCTATACCAAACAAATCCTACAAACCCTAAATCTCAGCCAAAGCCCCCAAATTGAAACTCCATCTCTCCTTTTCACAAAAAAAAATCCTCAAATTGCAAAATCTCACAAAACCTAACACCACCATAGATAACGGGATGGTTCACGGCCAAACATGCCGCCACTCGTCATCAAGGCGACAAGATGTCACCCCCGCCGTTGTCCACCACTTCCAGCCATGACACCATCGAACTCAGTCCGCGTTGTCCCTGAAATCATCACCGCACTTCACCTGCACTGGACCTCAGACCAATACCACTGACAGGAAGACTAGCCGTGATCACGGACAGGATTCTCCGAGTCTTCTTCCAAGCAATCACACCCCCCGGGTTCAGGGAAGTCCTCGTTTTCCACTTGTACTTTCATTTTATGTTGAGGACAACATGCATTTAAGTGTGGGGTGGTATTACGGGTTGAAAGAGATAAATTTTTTCAAGTTTTGCATGATTTTGGGGTACCTGTGAAGATGTTGAGGGCTGATCATTTTGAAAAACTGTTGCTGCTATTATATTCTGGATTTAGATGACTTTCTGCATATTTTGATGTGTATCGAGGCTGTGAATATTTGATGTTAGAGCTGCGCCCGTCTTGACTGAAATTCTGAAAATTTGATGTGTAGCATGGAATTGTTCACTATGGCATGATATCCCTTCTATAAATTTCTTACAGCTTCTTGGTTGTTGGTGAATTAATTTGAAAAGGAAATTGAGTTGAAACTGATGATTATTTATGACTTGCATGATGTAGAGTAGAGTTTGATTGATGCTTGATAGTGCAAGAATATTATGAGCTCAAGATAATGAAATAAACTTAAAGTTGCGTGCTTAATTATCGCCGTGCTATGAATGAATCTTGTCTAATGTGGTTAATTGGTTTAATATCTATTGAATTTTGCTAGTATGTTGAGAAATGGTAGATTGGTGGTTGAGCCAAGCTAAGTCTGATTTGATAAGCATTTAGATGTGAGGGGGAGCTTGCGAGGGGCCAGCTAGAGAAAAGCTGGTCAGTAGAACTCGCGCGACTACTCCTCTGGCTTTGGAAGAATTCCAAATCAATTAAGTGCCATGAGTAGGGTTGTATCTTGCTAATTCAGCCACTCTCGAAATTGTTTTCCCAACACTTAAAGGGACAAACAACTGGAGTTTGCCTTGCTTTACGAAAAACTCAAAAAAGAAACGAGATTTGTTGAAAAAGAGAAAAAAAAAAAAAAAAAAAAAAAAAAAGTAAGGGCAGTCAAGAAAAAAAAATAATCAGAAAAGTACTTTTTAAGGGAGGAGTTGTGTAAAAGCTCTCTAGGGATTGTAGGTTACTTGTCTAAGAGGATGAAACTTAGCCCTTCACCGTATCTTTGGTATTTTTAACATATGCGCAAAATTTATTGATATTCGATTGATTAATTGCCTTACACTTGTTTTCTTTGCATTGCATAGGTCTAACAAACTCGAACTAAGTGTGCATGATAATTGGAACTCGAGCTCGTATTTTCTTACATTGGATAGTTGATTTCGACCTTAGCTTTGTGTTGTGTTTGTTGTGGGTGATCATTGGTGACAACGAATTTTTCCTAGTTTACGCACCGGAATGTTGTTCTTAGGATATAGAATGTGATTGTGGTCTTGATTCCGTGTTATGCTTGAGGGCAAGCATTGCCTAAGTGTGGGGGGATTTGATACATCAAATAATTGTGGGTTTATTAATCTTGAATTGTGATATTTTATTCTATGATTTAGTTTAATGGTGAAGTATTAATTGGTTTAACGGCTTCTTGTAGGAATTACCTGTTTGCAAGGATTTTGATGAAATCTGAAAAGAACTGTACAAATTGGAGAATTGGAGGATTTGCCACTGTTTATTAAACACACTTGGACTTTGCTGTATTTCGTTGCAAATGAGAGAAGTATCAAACTCGGGCACCAACAATTCTATGTCTTTTTGGGCCTTTGGGTAGAATTCATAGCGGGAAGCTAGGCCCACTATTTATATAAATTCTGGCAGGCCAACAAAGCGATTTAAATGTGATGGGCTTGGACAATCAAGTCCAAATGAGAGGTTTCACGCTTGAGCATCAGTTTTCCCACCTCTGACAACAACGTGATTGGGGTTACAAAAACATAAAGAAGGTGGAGTTATTGGCCAGAAGTGGTTAGAAAGTGGGAGTTTATGGTCAGAGACGTGGGGGAAGAAGTGGAGAAAAGAATTAACTATCCTTGGCATTACTTATTCACGGGGGAAAGAGGGGGCACAGGGGGGGAAAAAGGAAGGAACACGCAGCAGAAACAGCAGCTTTCCTTCTTCCTTTTGTTTATCTTAAGACTTTGTTTGTTCTGTTCATTATAATTTGCTAGGTTCGTTTTAGTTGGGAATTCCAAATTATGCTAGACTTGTGAGACCGAATTGTTTTGATTAGTGGTTTATGCTATCTGTATTTCTTCTGTTTTCTTATCATTGCTTGTTAATTAGTTCCTTGATTCTGGCCAAATCTTGAATTGTTAATTTGCATATAGCTATCTAATTTATTTGGTGGTATTAACTGAATAATTAGAATTTGTAGCAATCGATACTAGGGCATAAGGCTTGTCTGATTTCGTGTCGAGGAGTTTGCGGTCTAGTTGAGTGAAGCAGGAGTCTCTGCCTAACCGATTAGGATTAGTGTTTCTTTAGTCCGTAAAGCTGTTAATTGATTGAATCTTTGAAGGAGTTTCTGATAGGGTTATCGGTTAATTAGGGGACGACTATTAGGAGTTTCTTTTAATCGTTCTAAAAAGTAAGAAGAAACGAGGGAGCCAGAGGTAGTTGGCGACTATAGCTAATCTAGCATTTAACCAACGAAAATCTTTGAGTCAATGATCGTAGTCTATGCATGATTAGGAATTTCCCGACTATTTTCTTTCTATTGAGTTACTTGAGATTATTGTGTGCCTTAGTTTAGTTTAATCATTCCTTGTTAATTGGTTAGTTTAATTGTTAGTAGTTTAGTTATAATCTCAAACTCCCATTTTAATTATTTGTTTTCGTTCCTTGGCATATTAAGAGTCGCGATATCGTCCAGTCCCTGTGGATCGACCCCTTTTACCACTATTTGCAATTTAATTGTATTCGGTACTTGGGATTTATTATTGGTGGTCTCGACACCCCATCAACGTCTCCCTTGCGTTGCACGGGTTGGAGACTGACTGCTGAGCATGTTTTTAACATTCTTTCTGTAAATACAAAAATACCCGTTTTCTCGCCGAAATTATAAGATACTGCCTCTAGAAGTTAGAATTCTTACACCCTAAAATTATTCAACAGAAATAATTTTTAAGTGTTTATATTCGAGAGATTGACGCACTAACTTTTTAAATATCTAGGGCGATAAATCATAAAATAACTCGTACAATATTTGAGTCTATTACCAAACACCAACACCCGATCGATATGGATATTGTAGATACATTTCGAAGAAGTGAGGTGTATACCAACTCGGATGGCATCTCATGAGCGTTTTAAGGTACTACATCCTTCATAAGGTGTAAAATGGCGCGTTTTGTATAACAAAAGAACCTCAACTTTGTGAATGATCACACAAAGATCTCTCCTTTACTTGTCCAACAGAATAACGGAGCGACTATGTTATTTCATGAGCCCCCTACTTTATGAACTATATAACTTGACCACCATCATGTTACATTGCTTTGTGACATACACCACAATCAGAGTTTCTTAAATTAAATCCAACTACCCCAAAATCTTGGTCTCCGGCACAGTAGTCGCGCGCCGAAAGTATCTAGAGCTGTTCACCAATTTTAGCACTCTTGTCTGGCTTCTGATTGCGGTCCTCTCCTGTTTTGACATTTTGAGAATTTGCAATTCGTTCTGCTTCAGCTTTCTCAAGCAGAGCTTGTCTTTGCATGGCCAACACCATTTCTCTCATCGACTTCTCCTCCCCTTCAAGCTGTGTTTTCATGACCAGTTCTGCTTCCTTGTCGATTGGCTTGAAGTATTCCTCAATGGCTGCCTCCTGTCAATAATAATAACCTAATAATATCAACCAACCTGAAAATATAATTGGAGTATAAAATGAACCAAGAGTCCAATAACAAGATTGCTAGTGTTATTCTGAATAGAGCTGACACAATGCATAGGGGCAACCACAAGCAAACATCCAACCAAGAAAATAAATAGAGTAAAGAAAATGAAATAAGAGGGAAGAATGACAGAAAATAAAGAAAGGGAATGAAGTTTGAGACAACAAGCAAGATATATTTAGTAGTGGAAAGAGGTGGATATAGAGAATTTATCCAGGTGTAGGATGTTATCAAATTCGATTACGATGGGAACACGGCAATGCAGCTCATTCATTTACATATTTAACACATACTTATTTTGGGTTACCTTTTCATTTATATTGATTATTGTGTAATATACAAATGCACATAAAAGAGAAATTGTGACACAAACAGCATGTTTAGTACCCATTTATAAATCAAGACCTCTTTCAACCAAATAGCCTGCAGGCCTATAGTAAAAGCAGCGAGATGAAACTATAAGTAAAGGCAAACTTACCGTTTCCTCTAATTTCTTATTCAAAGATTGCATTTCCTCAACCATCCGCCGCACCTCTGATATAATAATTTGTTCTGGAACCTTCTTGAGAGTGGCTTTCTTCTCTTGTGCCTTGTCAAATAGAAGGAATGATAAAGTATTCAAGCACAAGAATTGAAGGACTTTATAGTGCACACAGATGCATGAGAACTTATTCCAAGTTTGTTTCAGTTGAATCTAATATTTCAGACTTCATCAATGGAAAAACGAATGTATTCAAGCACAAGAATTGAAGGATTTTATAGTGCACGCAGATGCATAAGAACTTATTCCCAGTTTGTTTCAGTTGAATATAATACTTCAGACTTAATCAACGGAAGAACTAATGTACTCATTAAAAGGACAAGTTTAAACATAAACTAGCCTCTTTGAATTACAGAACAATAAAAACACAATGACATGAGAACCCTCCTCAAAGTAAACAACTCGCAAATCTATGTCACTGGAAATGGGTAACTTCAAAATACATCAATAAGAAATTTCTCTTCCCAACTCAACCAGAAGGTAACAGATTCCGACCTAAAATTCCCAAATGCAAAAATTCAAAAGGTAAGTCTTTCTACATTGACCTATTCGTAGACATTTCTGTATAGCTTATGGCTACTCTATTGCCAATTTGCCATAAACGATAAACAGTATCTCCTCAGACAAGACCTAGGTCACTTAGCACAATAGGCCACAATCAACTACCACCGATTACTTAAGCTCATATATCAAATTCAACATTCCAGCTTCGGAAGAAAACACAATCAAAATCCATTCATAAATCATACCCAATTACACATACGTCAGGCACCATCAAGAGTAACCAGAAGATAAATGTAAAAAACCTGTTGTAGGCGTTGCTGGAGCTGTATTCTGTACGATCGAATTCTGCGCTCTTCATAGCCCGAAAGTACCCTCACATAGAACATAGCTTTTCTGCCAAAATCCAACAGCTTATCCATTTTCTCCTCGCTGTCCCTTGATTCCTTCAATCTCGTATCAACAATCAAATTCACAATCCGCGATTAGGGAATCAAATGAAAGTATCAAACCCAGTTCTAGGAAGTACAAGAAGTGCGTTTCTTCGCTGCTTCCAATTGGGATGCTTCAAATTTTTTGAGATCTGAAATTTGGCAGCAGTTCAAAGCTTAGTGATTGTCCTGAGGCCTTTTTCTTTGGGCTCTGATTTGTTTACAAATTCTTAATCTGATTGTTTCAGTTTAGAGAGAGAGAGAGAGAGAGAGAGAGAAGAAGAAAGACGAATTGGATGAAGAGCGGCAGAGGCCAGAGGGGGGTTTAGGCATAATGGGCCTTCATTGGCGCCCCAGAAGCCCACTGGGCTATTGTTTTGAAGACAATATTCTAGCTGAGTATTCTTAATGTTTTCCTCCCAAAGGCCAAATCCAATACTCTATATAATCATTTTAATTTCCACAAAATATATATATATAATCATTTTAAGAACAACTTTTTGAAAATAAAAAAGAATAATTTTGCCGAACCCTATTGAAATAAGTTTATTTATAATTTTATCAACTTAGAAAGATAGATTGTATAATATTGTCATTTAAAATGGTACAAATAGCAATTACTCAAATCTATCAAGAGTACAGATGTAAATTAGTATAATAAAATATAATCAATTATTTAATTATATAGCTTAATATTGCTAGAACTATAAACTTTTAGATGAATGCACTTTTTTCAGTATATGTGGAATTGACAGTAAGTAAAGGACATAGTTTCAAAAAGAATGAAGTTCTATGCTAAACATTTTGAAAAATAAAGAGGTTTAGAGTAAGAAATGGAAGAGATGAAAGGATAAAAATGGAAACTTTTAAAAGCATTGTTTTGTAATCTCGTATCGGACACAGACACTCTCGTGTGAGAAGTTCAAAAAAGAAATCTGTATCGCTAATCCATGTCCGTGCACGATAAATAGAAGAGGAAGACTCGTGATAAGATAATTATTTTTAAATTCTACTACAATAGTTTTCTTGTAAATTAATTATAACATTTTTGACCCATTATTTAAAACCAAACACAAGTAATTGGCTAGTAGTAATACCCGAATTCCAACAAGAAATATCGTATCAAGTTCAGTTCAATGTTGATGAAACAAAGATTTATAAATTCTAATCACAATTTACAGCATCAACCCCAATTGTTTGGAATCTTGAGCATACACAGCTCTTTTTATATGCAGTCATCAACTCTGCTGCTATCAGTAGAACTGATTCCTTTCATTCCCCATGAAAATTAATACATGAATCAAAAATATCTAAAAAACACATGGCAGTGGCAACGGTTTATGCTACAGTCTTACGAACAAGAATGATTTCTCGAAGCCCTTTTATCCGATTGAACGAACCCTTAAGAAGATTGTCATACAAAATTGAGCATGTTTCCCTGGTGAGATGAAAAAAGACCTAACCAGGAATTTGAGATTGATGATGGTCGTGCTGGGGCTGCTGTCGCAGGCTTCGAGACCGCGCAACTTAAAAGGCACGAAAATAACAGTGTTTTTGTATGTACATTTCATGATTTGTTTATGGATTTGGTGTGATACCTCTGGCTCGTACATACGTGAGAAACTGTGTTGGTAATTCTGCTAGAAGTGATTGAACAACGGAGACTTCGCCACCTGAAAATCATTTCTCAGACTATTTAGATAAGTGAAGAGTGAATATTCTTTCAAGAAAAGTTTATTTCTGAACTAGTATTTTATTTTCCTGGTAATTATATTTCTGGGAATCATGGAGAAAGAATTAGGCTTACTCTGTACGTCTCGGAAAGGAACAAACTGGACTATATCACGTGAAGCAACCCTGCCAGTTGAACTTTCAAGTCTCTCCCCTTTATCTGCATCTAATATCTGATAAAGGAAGACAAGGATATTACTGCATACATTATTGCGCAGAAAATAATATTACCAAGGGTGCTTGAGGAATTACATAAAGACAAGCAGGAATGGAAGAACTGAAAAAGGTATTATACCTCCATTTCTTTAAAGTCAGCTCCTCCAACCCCAACAATAAGTATGGACAATGGCAGATCAGAAGCCATAACAAATGCGTCCTTTGTTTCCTGGAGGTCTGTTATCACTCCATCCTAAAAGTTACCAAATAAGTGGATAAAGTAGAATTAAAATACAATTATCAGTTGAAATGAAGCTTACATTCTACTAATTGGTGAATATACCAAATAATATCGAGAATTCAATTTTATTTTTTTTGGTCAGGATATCAAGAATTCTATTACTGTGAACTAAATGGGAGTTATTTTATCTACCGTGATAATCAACAAGGCGAAATACTTTCTTTCATTTCTTGCAACAGATCCACTAGCTATTTGTGCAGCATTTGTAACTACGTGACCGAATAATGTTGGTCCTGCTAATGACACGTTAAAAAGAGCACTTGTATATGCTGTCATAATTCCATGAATTCCTTCAACCTGGAGAAAAATAGAGAAAGCGTTTCAACTATAATATTGAAACTGGGAGAAAATGAAACCATAAAAACAGTTCAGAAATAAGTTGATCGTTGAGCTTCACCTCACAATAGTTACTGCTGCCATTTAAGTTGAAGCAATGAGATACTGGTCCATCAATTGGCCGTGCACCAAAACCCCAAGCAGGAAACTTTCTGTCAGAATCATAGAACTGCAACACTCCTCCAATATCTGAAATTGCCTAGATTCAGATGGACCAAATTAGTTCTATGTTTTCTCAAAAGGAGAAATTTAGTTGTTCATTAGAGAATATATCTTACCCTCTGATATGCATTTGGCCGTCCTGATGGATCAATATAGTGCAATGAATCAGGTAGACGAGGATTTCCATTGGAAGCTGATAAAAAATATTGCATATTAGTGAAGACCAAAGCAAATCGAGGACTGGATACATGGGTATAAGCAAACAACATATGTTCTTGACAAATCCCAAGTCAATTCTTCAAAATATCCCATTCCCTAATACTCAAGCCTACAAACTTAATGTATAATTGAAAGCATAAGAATTGGGTTTTAATACTAAAAGGGCCGATTTTCAGACTCGAATGAGTTTTCACTTCAGTTAAAAGTCAATTAAATATTGTCCAACATTCCAAGTAGTATACCAGTGAAATCAATTGCCACCATGAAATTCAGCTCATAACCTCCAGTCAAGTAGTCAAGGAACGTATGCTGAATGGTCTCTGAATATTTGTCCACAAAAAGCTGACTCTTTAATACCTGCTCAGCAAGAAAGATACACATAAAAAATTGCATTTACATACAAAAATCATCCCAAATAATTAGACATGTCACCTTGTTTTGATAATGATGCCCAACTGACAAGGGAATAAACAAATTCTCTCCTGTTGCAACAGAGTGCAGCTTTTCTAACTCCGCCAATGATTTCTGAACTTTCCTGGGAAAATAGAGTTCAGAACAGGCAAACCAGAATCAATTAAGAGAAACAAAGCCCACAGAATTGATAAAAGAAAAACAGATACTTACCCCAGTAAATCATGTTTTCCGTTGCTATTGAAGTTAAAACACTCAATAGTTAATGGGCTGTCCTGCAATAGTTAGAGGATTGTTAAATTGGAAACCCATTGAGTTCTAAAAAAGGAAATAAAGCTTCCAGGATGCACACATCACAGGCGAAAGCAAAGAAAGCTGGACTCAAACCATGTTCACACTATCATTCTGCAAATATCAATGTGCACATGTAACAAACAAGAAAAGCCAGAAACCAGAGGCACACAGTATGGTTAAATGAAGGTCTCCGATTTCCAAAACGGTGGAGCGGCAGCTCCAGCCAGAAAACAATTGGGGGAAAGAATACTCATTTACCTCAATAACTAACAAAAAGCAAATACGATTATGGTTGTAGCAGATATCAACTGATTCAAATTTCTAGCATTAATTTCTGTACCTTGCTTCCTACTTGCTGAATACTCAAGGAGATCTGTTTCCATTTTGGATTGTGATCATTTTTCAGAACTTCAGTTTTGCAAATTGGAACTAATGCTCCACTCTCTGTGATCTTTGACACTACCACAAAAGGATCCTGGAAAATTCAGCACCAGAAAATGCCTAAGCTTTTCCAACTTTACAAAGAACATAGAAAAGGCAAATCGAGAAAAAAAACTCCTTACACTTTTCGAGAACAAATCCTTGGATTCCAAGTCCGAACATCTCAATATCAGCTCTGCTGTAGTCTTCGAAGCAACACTTTCTTCAGCATAAACCGTGAGCTGACCAAATTTTCGACTATGGGCAGGAAAAGAAACTTCTTCACGTGCAAGATCTAAGGTTAATGTACCGTTTGATTTTGTAACAATCTACAGGAAAAAAATTTTGGAACCACAGAGGTAAGGCAATAGTTCTTCCTAGAAAAACTTATAAATCTACTGCAGACAAGTTACACCACTGAATAATGAAAAGAGGTCCAGAAGTTAATGAAAAGTTATATATTTTGAAAGTTATATAATGAAATCCAATGCATCCAAGTCAATAGGATGATGTAAGAAGCTTTCCTATAGCACGGCAATTATTTTAACACTAGATTTGGAACAAGGAAAACAGAGCAAGTTCATAACAGGAGGCTCGCAAAGGGTTCAACATATTTTAGTTACTTCTTTTATGCTTTTGCATACCCGTCTTTTGACATATGGCAAGTGAACATACCTGTGACAATGTACAACTAGCTTCACCAAGAAACTGCTGCTCCTCTAACCTCAGCGCCTAGCAAGAAAAAGGACACACAGCACAGTCCGTGTGCAGCCAAAAAATGTAAAGAAAGAAGATGATAAATCAGGAGAAGTATGCTATTTAATATGAACAAGAGTTCCCTCTCGACACTATAAACAAAGTGCAAGATGCTATTCAATAACAGCTCATGTAAGCATCTGCAAGAACAACAAAAGGTGAATGGGCACCAAAACTTAAAAGCTCACTTCAATAAGGAAATAACAAGCAAAAGCTTAAAAATATAAAGAGATCACATCTTGGACACCCAATACAACTTTTAGGCTCCCCAATACATTTAAATACCTGCTCTTACTCACAGGAAAAAGGAACACAGCCTTTTCTCCTATCTAAGATATAATATATGAGACTTCTTTTTTGAGGTGGGGGGCACTCGAAGCATGAGCCGGTCACAGAAAGTGAGCAGATTGAGCAAAAGATACTTTTGGCTACGGATAGTGTGAAATAGTAAGTGCAGCCCATGTACATGCAATACTCAAAACAATCAGAGTAGTTTCTGTCCTTAATAATAAAAGCCATATAAATAGACGTTAGATATACCTTTACATCTATACTGTGGAAATGAGTATCAACGTCATAGACACGAAACCTGCAATAAAAGTACGTCTGTGACATGCATAAAACTGCAAACATATAAAAACATGGGTATAAAAGTATGAGATAGTGTTCAAACTCACACCAAATTCTGCACCCTCTCGAATTGGTAAGTAACCATATATTTTCTAATCCACTTGGGATTCAATGAATTTAAGACTACTTCAGTGCGGCCAAGCTCTTTAAGGGAACCATCACTTTCTTTCATATAGAGAACCGCCATAGGATCACTCTGAAATTAAAAAAGAAGGTAAGTCATAGTCGAAAATGTGAAAGCGTCTACAATCACTGCATCAATTTACTGATACAGGGGACCACAATAGGAACATAAACCAGAGTAACAATAAGGAGGGACATCATATAATACGGAAGCTGAATATAACAAAGAATCAAGTTTAAGGAAAAAAATTGTGTGTTACATATTTTGGAACAAGATGCAATGCATTTTCCTTTATATATATCTACAATGTAACAGGCATTACATCAGATAAGTAAATGACTGAAATAGGTCCCGGTTCACATTTGGGTTGAATGATTCACCAAAATTTGATATAGGACATCAGTTGTCAGGGTTTAATAGCCTAACCAAGCATAATTAACAAAACCAAGCTGATATAGGTAACGAAACTTGCGATAATGAATAATACAGGACAGAAAGTTGAGACTCTATCGAATGATTTGAGGATATTGTCTATATTCAAAATATTGTAGAACAACAAACCTTGGAGAGCACATCTCGATCACGCAAGTTTGCAGCAGATAGAGAGAGCTGCAGAACATGTTTAGGAAAGTTAGAACAACAAACTTGAATAGATAAGGTAGTTGATTAGTTATAACAGAGTATTTGGCAAGGAGTATTGTTTTTTAAAGCTGCACTCAATGTTTTCGAATTTGCGATAAGGTACCAAGTTTTCTGCTAAAGAACATTATTGTTTCCATTAACCCTCAAACACACCCATTGTTCGAATGATGAAGTTGCTTTCAAACTTGTTACAGATTCAATAGCCCATGTGAGCGCAAAGTGGTTTTCAATAAGCCTATTCGGAGCAATTCAAAAGCACGTGCTCATACAAGCTCAGTTTCTTTCCCTGATTTTGCCATGAGTAACTTTAGCTCACATGAAAACCGCATTTCCATCAAATCCTTCATCGATACTTCTACTCCCAAGTCCCAACAAGCCCCACCAATTACCTGCACAAGCACCAAACAACAGGTAGCATTCCTTTGTACCTTTTATCTGGTGCCACAGCCTTTATAGGAAACATATGCATGTCTCTCATACAATCAACCTGTGACCTTTTACAAACTCCGCCAAAAAGCCACCTCGTAGCCTGCTACATGCTTCCACATACCATCCAAGGCACATCACCTGCAGCTCTACAACCGTTTCTCCATTATACACCTAAAAATTCATATAAGGAGGGCGCCAATTACCCAAGATACACGCCTCGCTAAGGATGTTATTTTGAATCTTCGATCCAAAAACCACCTTATTTCCAACTTCCAACTTCCACCACACACGGAAAACCTAACGTAATAAATTCAATTACAGTAAAACTGTCTCAGTCACACCAATTACTTCCCCAATCCGCAACCACCAAACTCAGTCCACCAACAACATTCCCAACCCGCAAACAACTAACCAACCACCATTCTCACATCCGGCAATCTACCGCACTACAGAAACAAACCTACACACACAAAAATTACAGCAAACTCGACAACAATCGACTATATTTCCACAGAGGCACACAACTATACACAAACCTCGATCTGAGAAAATAGTCCCTTGTAGCCGCGAGACTGGAGAAAAGCATCAACTGCCTCGTTCGGAGCATTAATCGCCATAGTAGAGTTGGCTCCTCCGACGGCCGCCTGACCGCCGGCCACGTCGGAACAGCAATTCCCCATCGCCGGCGAAACCTAAGTATGGAATACGAATAACTAATATTAAGTAAACGAAATCACAAAGTTATTCTCATTAATATAGAAATCAGTCAGATAATTTCAAAGTAGAGAGAGAGAAGAGAAGAGAAGAGAAGAGAGAGAGAGACGACGAATTGGCGGAAGGAAAGAGATGAGGGAGTGAGCTGCAGTAAGTGAGGTGTGGGCCCACATGTCTGTCTAATTACGCGTTAGGCTTAAATTTAATTACTTAATTTAAGTTGAGATTTTACATTTTAGTAAATATAATTATTTTTGGTCTGAATTTTAGTTGGGACTTTGGGTTTAAATTAAAATTAAGGAAATTGGGTTTTAATAATTTGGGGAATGGCTGTACGATTATGAAATTTGTGGGATCTGTATATAAGGTGGCGATGCGATTTTAAAATTGATCAAATATTAAAATTAAATTAGTTGGATTTAGGTTTGTTTGGTACCTTTCCAAGTTGGCTCTATTTGACTACAATTTTTTGAAACAATTGAGTTATTGGACCCCTCGTGTTGTGTGTGTGTACATTTAATATGTGTAATATAATATTGGGTATTTGTAATTTTCATTTAAATTGTTCTGTTTTTATTATTAGTATTATTTTTTTTGGACAGATTGTTACGCTTGTGGTCAGATTTTAAATCAAGACGGTTGTTGATTTGGATCAATTCTTTTTTTTTTTTTTTTTCTATTTAAATTAAAAAATTACAAAAAAAAAAAAAGTTAATATTTTGAAAGTATAATAACTATATATTTTTATTACTAATTTCATATTAAATTAACATGTGCAGGGGTAATGGGTGTTTCTTTTATCACATGCCATGTTATCTATGCAAATAAAATAATATTTGCATAATTATGCTATATATGTATATAAGCATATTCGATTGAGTTTTTTCAACAAATATTACTCAAAACATACGAATTATAATGTACAGATACAAATACAATAATACGAATTTTTTATGATATATTCAAGTACCGGATACGATAAAATAATATTTTAAAAAATATTCATACATTAAAAATATTATACTATTCTAAAAATATCATTATATCATCCTGATACATATATTTATACCAAACAAAGTTAATGGGATTTGGCCAAACCTAAATAGATGGAATTGGAATTCAAACCAAACTTGTAATTTTTATGAGTTGAAAATCACCTTATTGCCACTTTTTATAAAGTAAGGGAATTCTAGATATAGCATTAGCAACCCTTAATTATATATTTTGCTTACCTTTCACGCATGAATAATTAAATTAGACTAAAGGACCATAATGGCTACTACGTCCGGCGGCGAAATATAATTCTTCGATCTTAGGTAAAATTAAAAATGATGAGTGTGTGGATTAATTAATGTCCATTGTACGCAAATACTTTAGGAGACATTGCTTTTTTTTTTTTGTCACTTTTGGTGGCGATTACAATAACATTTTATGTTGTGTACTTTGATGACTTTATAACTGTTGGCCTGCAAAAATCAACTGCCTAATTGGATACTTTATTGAAGGGTGCAAAGATGCTTATAATTAAATAATTAATCAACTAATTAGTTGTGGTTATTATTATTTTTTTTATGTAGGGCTAATTCTAGATACCCATGTCTCGTAAGGTTTACTGTATTTTATCTCTAATCTTTGAATCAGTACGATTGTCCTTAATCTTTATAAAATATAACACTTAATCGTTTATTGAGTGAAATTTTAGAAAATATTTCGTTTAATTTTTTGAGCGTAATTTATAAGGTCAAATTTGTACAAATCAAATTTCAAACATGTTAATGTTATATATCAAATCAAAACTCTTGATGCAAACAACACATTAATAGTTTCATAATCAAAATCCGAGAACCAATGAAAATGGAATTATCGTTCAAAGATGGCATAGGGCCAACGAAATTTTATAGGTGAATTCTAATGCTTACGATGACCAATAGGGTCGAACGGGATATGGACTGACTTTGTTTTGGAGAGAGAAAAACAATGGTAAAGATCTTAACTCTTAAATCGTCGTGATAAGAAATAAACCAGTGATCAAAGTTTAAAAGAAATACTCCGCCGGAATTATTTAAAATGGATTAACTGTTACATTTTGTAAAGGTTAGCTAGGAGAATAATCACAACGATTCAAAAATTAGGACACAACACACTAAACCAAAAAAAAAAAAAAAAAAAGAGATCTGTGGAATTAGTTATTATTATTATTATTATTGACAACAAGAAATGGCCCTCAATATTATTCAATTATTTCATTGTGCATCATGAATTTGCCTAAGTATATTAGAAACCTGGCCTAACAATATGTAACATAATATAAGTTCTTAATTAACCAACATGCCTTAACGTAGATATGCTGCATGCATGATTGGATTAAACGAGAATAGCATATATAGTAGACCTTTTTAATTTATAGTCCTGCATGATGACCACAGTCATAGAGTAATATGCATTATTTTTTTTAATTACAAAAAGAAAAAGTGGGGAAAAGAAAAGAATTGTAGGGACCCTCACTTTCGAAAAGCACAAGGAGAAAAAGAAATAAATTAATGAATAGAAGGAAACAAGTGGGGGCTGGCTCTGCTCTAGACTCTAGAGATATTAACTTTGCCACATTGCACTAGACATGACTCTCCCTCTTTTAGCTTGCCCATGATAAGCCGTAAATTCTAATTCAAACACGATTCCAACCAAGAGTATAGGTCAATTTGTCACACATTTACTATATATCGGTATACAAATCTGATCGAATTAAATTTATATTGAAATTACCTGTTCTAAATAGCACTACGTAACTATAACTATGAAAACACGATACCAGTATCGAATAATAATATTTAAATTGTCCCACTAAAGCTGTAAAAAAGGTTGATAATGCGATGAACGTTCCATCGCTCTCCAAATGAACAATAACCCTTGCACAGTTGACAAAACAAGAACGCCATATATACAAGACAAGACCAAGACATCAATAATTGCACGTGTTGCTTTGAAATAATTATGCAGTTCATAATTAGTTAGCTAGCTGATTATCAATAGGCTGCATTTGTTTATTAGGATTTGGCACAAAGCCGTCCTTTTTGGTAACTTTTCATATCGCCCTTAAAAGTGTACAGTCTTGGGTTTGACACTTTTTATAATCACATTTGGCACTTGCATTTCACAAAATAAATACTGTTGAGATTTTTACAATCTTCAAATGTAGCAGTAAAAGGGAAGAACTAAACTGATAAGACAAAAAGGGAGCAAGTTGGTACTATGCATTAAACATAATAAATCATAAATTATCATGTTTTGAAGATTGAAAAAGTCATTCTGAAAGAAGTATAATAAAAGAAATGAGCGAGCAAATACATACCTTTCAACACAGGACTTCTGAGCTTCAGTGAATCTATCAGCGGGTTGTGAATGGTGAATAAGGAAGAGCAGTGGTTGATCAAAGGAATCGAATCTTTATGTTCCTCGCCTCTGAAATTGCAGACACTAACGAATCTTGATTGGCAGCAAAAGCAAGCAAAAGTATAAGCTGGCGTAGTATGTGCATACTAGCAAATGATTGAACGTTTTAAGTTAGCTTAGACTAAGCAACATTTGAAGAAGTTACTCCACACTAACAGATTTGGGTCACTATATGCAAAAGAAAAATAGAAAGGTAACAAGATGAGTCTTATTTGAGCTAGGGATCAAGAACATTCAGCACATCAGCAGAAGCTTTGTCTTCTTTTTTCGGGTTCTTCTTTCTCTTCCTATCAGATTGAGGTTCCCTAGCTTTCAGATCATTGCAGAATGACCTCAGGGTGGTAGCCAGATGATCGTTACGATGAGCTGAAAAAAGTTGAAGCATTCATGTAACTCACAGCAATATCAAATGACAGCATCATAACAGTGGCATATGATTAATTCCCAGTAATAACGGAAATCATAAGCAAGGAATCGATGAAGATACTCGGGCAAAGCACATGAAAAGAAGGAGCATAAGACTCTGTACAAACCAAAAATTATCTAAGAACCTTACCAGAGAGAATAACATCTTCCATGTTCACAGACTTTCGACCGGCATGTTGTGCAAACAATTCAAGATCTTTTGCCAACTGTTCTGCTTTCAAACAAAATACCATATCAGTTTTAAAAAATATATTCATGGGAAATACCTCCTAACAAGAGGGCTCAAACTTAATCGAGGTCAATACTCAGACGACGTTGAAAGAGTTTGCAATTATATTTACAAAACATTATACAAAAGAGTACCGTTGGGTCTACTGGTCTCCCCACGGTAATACATGATGGATAACTTTTAGGACTTCCAAGGCTCTAAATTTCCAGACATCTCTTCTTACATTGTCATTTGTTTTTTACATATGCATACAAAACATTGTTTTAGAATATTCATACCCACCTGACTAAATTTCAGAAAATTGGATAATCATCCTTTTATTCAACTAAGTAGTTAACTGATCCAGACAAGAAGATAGTAAATTTATGCATTCCATAAGCACGGATAAGCAAGAATAGAGCATCAGATATCCCAAAAGGCAGAGAAAGAGAGAGTATTACGGGCATATTTGAAGGCTAAATCGGAGATACACGCCACAATAGGCTGAGAAATTTCCATGCCATTTCGCTTCGCTATGCAGAAAAATTTCACAAAAATCAAAGAATAAGAAAGAAACGCCCATGTAGCCGAAGCTCCGAGTAATGAATATTCACTAAAAATCGAAACAATTACAGAGATCGAAACCTTCGGCTTCAGCGATGGAGATGGTGCATAGTCGGAATCGATCCCTCAACAGCTCGCTCGCCGATTCCTCTTCTTCGACTCGCTCCGCGTCGCTCGCCATTCTCCCTCTCCCCCCAACGTATCAATTGAATTTCGATTCGGCAACAAAATTGCGAAATCCTCAGATTTTGAATTCCTATATTCTAGGGTTTGAATTCTAAGTAAAAAAGGTGCGAAGACAAATTATGCGCGGGAAATGGGGAAGGAGTGGAGCAAGTACCAGACGAAATCGTTGTCCCAAAAGTGCGACTTTTATGTTAGGATATCCATATTATAGATCCTCTTTTTCATTTATTAAAATCCACATATTTAATTTTTGGTATGTAAAATAGTTGATTTGTTTCGACGATTTTAAAGAATAGTGACATTCACAATTAATTTTACTAATTTGAATTGGTGAACCTTCGGAAATTAATCTCAATTTAAATAAATAACAAAATACTCTGAAAACCACCAAAACACGCTTTTATTATGGTTTCCACCTACAATACCATTGATGTCAAAAGAAGAAAGAAATCTTCAGGGATGTTATGGCAATTAGTAAGCAATTAGTAAGCATTTAATTAAATAAATATATATATTCAATACCTGCATATAAACATAGACACATACTATCAACCTGCATTATCCAATGCAGAACTGTTGAATCTGTACAGCATATCAGAAACCATATGAAATTACAGAGCAAAAATGTACAATTACTCATCATCCATCGTATGAATACCCTGCCGGATACAATACATCTGAGGGCACTTGTAAGCGCGAAACGATATTGAAAAAATAGGCAAGTGACAGAATCGAAAGAAATCAGGACGGTATAATATGGGGAGTCACTGCATTCAATCTCCTGAATAAAGACTACTGCCCGTATAAGGATAGTAAATCACTAGGACAGAGAAGTAAGACAATTTTTGACAGAATGGCAAGAAAAATTCAGGCAATGTGCCTTAAAAGTATAGTGCTGTTTCCAAAATATGATGGAAATATCGCGAATAGTGCCGCTTATTAGGATAGTCAATCACTAGGAGAGCGAATTCGGGCAATGTGAAGGAATTGCAAGAAAAGATTTAGGCAATGTGCCTTAAAAGATAATGGCACACATTACAGTAATGCAATTTACGGCATTCATTTCGATAATAAAGAGTTTTGCCCTTATAAGGATATACAGTCAATCACAATGACAGAAGGGACTCTTATATATGCCCTTACACCAACAAATAAGAGACTATACCTGTGGAAACTGAAGCTCTGGAATAGCAGAAGAATCATGGCAGCAGGATCAAATGGTCAGGAGAACGCCACATCATCAGTTGAAAGGACTGATGATAAGAGCAAAACACCAAGACATCCTCGATGGACTAGGCAAGAGACCCTTGTCTTAATAGAAGGCAAAAGGATTGCTGAGGAGCGTGGGCGAAAGGGTCATTTTGAACCCAAGTGGGACGCTGTTTCGTCATACTGCAAGCAGAATGGAGTGAATAGAGGGCCAGTTCAGTGTCGAAAGAGGTGGAGCAATCTTGTCAGTGATTTCAAGAAGGTAAAAACATGGGAGACAAAGATAAATGGAGGGGGCGAATCTTTCTGGGTGATGAGGAGTGATTTGAAGAGAGGGAGAAAACTTCCGGGGTTCTTCGATAGGGAAATATATGATGTTTTGTATGGTAAACCGAGAAGTGGTGAGTATGAACTGGCACTGGTGACAGTAGATGCAGATGAAAATAATGGCGATGGTTTAGATGAGGCAGAAGATGGTGATGATGAGATGGTGGAGGATGAGGCGGGCGGGGTAGGGGGCCTTTTTTCTGAATTTGAACAGGTGGTGCGGGAGGAAAATGGGCGCAGCCCACAAGAAGAACGAGTTCAGAAAGATGGTAAAACGAAGACAATTCCTTCTCCAGTGCCAATTTCAGGTACCTTAACTTCAACAATCATCAACTATGCATATCTATAGATGAAATAGTAAATCTCATAGAATGTTGCCAAAATACCCAACACTAATACTTTCATATTTTGGCAGAGATGAAATATCAGCCATTTCACTGTGCAGACACAAATCAAGGTATGGAAATCTGAATGTCCTTATATCAATCTAAAGTAATTGGATCAGAAAGCCATTTGAGATTCCTAATGATTCTTGAAATCCTTTTCTTAATGGTATAGCAAACAAACGACGTGGGGGGCCACATTTCTGGAGAGCTTCTGAGTTTCAGGAGGGGGTGAAGAGAAGAAGGGGTTGTCAAAATGTTGATGTGGAAGTGGAAGAAGACCTACTGATCAAAGCCCTTGAGAGAAATACGAATCTGCTGAATGCCCAGTTTGAAGATCAGAAGCTGAATTGGCAACTGGACAGACAGCAGAGGAAGGAACAGCACGATAGTCTAATCACTTCTCTTAGCAAGATTACAGAAGCACTCGAAAAAATTGCCAATAAGCTGTAACTCCATGTAGCCATAGATATGAAATTCCCAGTTTAGTTCCCAAATTTCCCTTTTCTATTATCAACTGTAACAGTGAGGTACACTTCTGATGTTTGAGTTTTCTTAACATGGTAAAGTCATTCCATTTATTTACCCTTTTTAAAGGTAGATTCTGTTGATAACCAAGCTAATATGGAAGATGGGGACTACAAACTTAAAAGAAACAAGAAACCGATAATTGAGCCGTGCGAATTTGGGCATTAGTCAAGCTGAAATAGTAGAGCTAAACTACACATAAGAGATGTGAACACAACAATTAGTGAACCCAAAATTTACAATATGCATAAATGAAGATTAGCAATTGTTAACATTATACACTTACAAAATCTTCCACCAACCAAGAGGTTTAGAAGCATAAACCTACCTACTATACACGGTATAAACCACGAAAGTACAAAGAACATTATGCAAGAATTATATCTAACCTCTTTTTCATGCAGGTACAGCCTCAACAATTCGGGAGAAGTAGAACTGCGTGGTAATTAAACCTCTGTTTCTTATCCTCCACCCGACTTTTGCCAAGGCCCTTTCCACATCAGCCTCAGCATGAAGATACGCCCTTGTTGCCTTTGAAGGGCCGGGAAACAATTCCCCAATTCTTTTTAATATATCATAATAAAATGTTTTTGGGGCAAAGCTTAGAATCAAGCGCTCCTGAGCTAAAGAAGCTAGGTGCCCGATCATGCCATCTGCCTTACTTTGTGGGTAGTGTATCAAGACATCCAGGCAAACAACCGTGTTGTACTTCCCATTCAAACTCTCCAAGTCGTTCACTTCAAATTTTGGCAATACTAATCCAGGAGAGAGCTCATCCTTGCCTTTAAAAAGCTCCTCTCGTGCCTGTATCAATGTTAAATAAATTCAATAACCAAAGAAAGAGTGTTAAATAGCCTATAAGCCTATCTTCAAGACATATTTTTGACCAATTTTCTTGTGCAACTCATTCTTTCACACGAAACTGGAATTCTGAGATTGAAATGCTGATAAAAAATCAGGATTGAAATCCCATTTCTCCTGACCCCCAGAAAATATCACTCAATCAGGCTTCGTACCTCTTCTTCCAATTGCACAGAACAAGAACGAAATTTCCAAGAACATTCTAAACAAATAACTCAAATGTTCACTAAACAACTATACAAGAAACAAAACAAACAGCCAATCAAGAATGCCATTGCAAAAGGGAGAAAAAAAACCGACCTTTTTCTCAGCCTCCGCAACCATGGCGGCGGAGATATCACTAGCCGCCACCACGGCCCCTTCCTTCGCCAACGGAATCGACAAAGACCCCGTCCCACACCCCGCATCACACACCGTAACTCCACTCAACGGCCCCTCATCCAGCAGCATCTTCATCACATTCTCCACCGTTTTCGAGTGCCCCAACCTGATATCCTTCTGCACTTTATTAACATCATCCGTATCCCCATAAATCCTCCGCCACCTCTGGAACCCATCATTGTTGAAGTACTCCCTCACCACCTCCTTGTCCCCGCCGCCCACCTCCTCCGCCTGCATTTGCCGCCGCTTCTCGGGGTCGGCGAGGGACAGCACGGCTGCGAGTGCCGCCACTGACCCACCTCCTATAACGGCGAGGGTCGTGCTGTCGAAGGTGTCGGCGACCGCAGATACGTCGGCGGCGGTGGAAATCGGCGGAATCGCGGCGGTTATGGAAATGGGGCCGCGGCGGAAGCGGTGGCGGGTGGGGTTAGGGAGAGTGAAGTGGATTGGCGACAAGATGGAGGAAAACGCCATCTCTTTGCTCTTCGCTGTTGTGTATGCAGCACTCGAGGAACTTTTCAGACGTGGGTCGTCGGAAAATGTTCTTGTTTCTTGCTCCGCTGCGGAGGCGGTAGAGTGGGAGTTGAAGAGTGAAGGAAAATCTTCATTTCTCAGTTGATTTTGAGGTGATAATGTAATCCTGACTCAGGATAGGATTTTCGCCAATGTGTCTTTGTGTGGGCCCCATTGGTTTGGTTAACGGAGTTTTTCATGCAAGAATGACGGGAAAATTTTCAATTTTGGTGCGGGTAAACTGGTAAAGTGTGTGAGCATGGGCCATTATTTTCACTTATTTAATTTTAATTTTAAAAGTTTTAAAAATAGTGTAATATTGGTCCCGGCATTAGGTTTTTTGTCGAAATTTTTACATATCTCTGACATGCTCTGTGAGTGGATTTCATTAATTATTTTTAAGCAATTTTTTCATATTTATTATTATATGTAACACGGTTTTTTCACTGATAAAATTTAGATAAAATTAAATGATTTTAGTGTCACACGTGGTTATAACTTTAAAAAATCGTAAATGATACCTGCAAATCTCATTCAAAAAACTAATCAACAGAATCAATTGTTCCATTTTCAAAAATTTTAGAATTAAAATTGGATAAGTGAAAATAATACTACACAGTACACACATCCACGCACTTTACATCCTATAGTAACAAAAGAGCTAACAACCCCAAAAACCCTGTGTTATTCGAAATGATCATAAAAAACCCTGACAAAAAAAAAAAAATACTTTAAAAAACCCTCTGTTTTTCAAAATGAACTCACCCCCCCCCCCCCTAACCTCATTTAGTCAACGAAAAAGTGTAGAATCCCCATAATACCCTTATGTACTATAGCAGTTATATAAATATATATATATACATATAATATATATACTTATTTAATATCTAAAAATACATATTAATAAATTAACAAATTTATAAAAATAGTATATATGTATACATATACATAATATATATATATATATAAACTTATTTAATAAATAAAAGTACAAATAAATATTGTAATTATAATATAAATATAATTATATATTATATTATCATAATGTATTTTAATTTGATATATATTTTTTAATTCTAATTAAATATTGTATTGATGAATAAATTATATTTAATGAATAAATTATATTTATAAACTCTTAAATATTATACATGATATTTATACTTAATATATATAATTCATATTAATACAGATATTATATGTATATTACATATTATATATATATATATATATAAACTTATTTAATACATAAAAATACATATAAATATTGTAATTATAATATAAATATAATTATATATTATATTATCATAATGTATTTTAATTTGATATATATTTTTTAATTCTATTTAAATATTGTATTGATGAATAAATTATATTTATAAACTCTTAAATATTATATAATACATATTATATTTATGTAATACATATAATATATGTAATATATGTATATATGTAAATATATATACATATACATCGTCTTCTTCCTCAAGTCACCCACCCCCCGCCGCCTCCTCTCCACCATGGCACACAAGCGCCGGTGGAATCTCCGGTCCACCACACCGCCACCGGCGATGCCAGCTTCACCCACCACTACCATCCTCACCGTCACAGCACCCACCACCTCCATCCACTGCCATCTGTTGACAATACCTTGTAAATATGGCAAGGGATTCTAATTGATTTCTTTCCCATATTAGGGGATGTAATTAGGGCCGGAGATTAGGCGTTTCACCCTATTAATACTGTATTGTATTGTATGTCTTAAAACAACAAAAAAATGAATACACAATTTTTTTCCCAATTTTTCGTCTATTGAATTCAACATGGTATCAGAGCGGGTTTCGATTCAATAACGATCGAAGACCTTGCTTCATCATCTACCCATGGCTTCATCCAAACAATTCAATCCAATGCCGGCCGAGTTTCTCGCCCAAATGGCGGAACTCCTCAGGCACAAACAACCCGAACAAATCACAACAACCTACCGTGATGGAGAAGACAAACCGAATCGGTATGAACTCAAGCAACAAAATGACCACAACCGTAATGGAATCGACTTGGTGGCGAATTTGCGGTCAGAAACGAATTCATCACCCCGCGAACACAGAGGACCGGGGGGGAAGAAAGGGATGACCTCTTGCAGCGGCGGCTCCTCCCGGAAAACCAACGCAGTTGCAGATGATCCCGAAATAAATAGCGGACGAGCAGCAACTGTGATAGGGGCTCCGACCGCCAGCGGCGCCACCAGCAACAACTGGAACGTAGACGGCGGCACCACCGACGGTGGTGAAAATACCAAAAAAAATATCGCCCGAAAGGGTAAGGTCTTGGCGCAGCTTCTGGAGCTTGGTAAGAGAAATCCCTCCAACCCTATTCTCAATTGTTGTAGTGGGCCGTATCATGACAATTTGGAGTTTCCCTCAAACTCTATTCTCAATTGTAGTGGGCCGTATCATGTTGGGCCATTGTTTGATAATTGTACTCATATTAATAATGGGGGAGTTGGGCCAATTATTGATAATAATAGTGGAGCTCATATTAATGATGGGAATTTGATACATTGGGCCAAGGTGGGATTTATGCTATTGGACAGGGCCGTAATTTTCTGCAAATGTCTCACTCAAGCTCAGAAATGGAATGGCTCATTGATAGTGGGGCCACTGACCATATGACTAATGACATCCATGATATTTGTACCTCTACAGTCCCACGAAGGGACTCGGTGATAAACGCAAATGGTATTTCTTACCCGGTCATAGGGGCGGGAAGCATTACTTTATCCGAGAAATTGAACTTGTCGCACTGTCTTGTAATCCCATCACTTACTAACAAGATACTCTCTGTTAGTCAACTCACCAAAGAACTGAACTGCTCGGTACTAATGTTTCCTTCGTTTTGTCTCTTTCAGGATATTCGTACGGGGCCGATCATTGGGCGTGGAATTGAGAGAGATGGGTTATACTACATCAGAGATGTCTCACAAACGGGTACAATTCAGTTGGCCCAGGGTAGCAGCCACAGGCAAGTATGGTTATGGCATAGTAGATTGGGGCATCCTTCTTTTCAGTATATGAAGAAATTATTTCCGAACTTAATGTCAGAATCCAGTTCGTTCCATTGTGATACCTGTGTACTTTCTAAAAGTCACCGAAACAATTATCCAAGTTCGGAGAATAAAACGAACCAACCGTTTGAATTGATTCACTCAGATGTTTGGGGACCTGTTCCAAATCATGTTAACTCCAAGTATCGGTGGTTCCTTCTTCTGATTGATGATCGTGTTAGGAATAGTGCCCTAGAAAGCCGATTGTATATCCGCTTTGTGCTTTTCCTTATTGTAGTCACAGACAATCTTTGAATAAAATAACGAATTGAGGCAACACTTCTTTATATGCTCTTGTTTGGTATGCGTTTACTTTAGCTGTGCATGTATGAGAACTCCCCTAATCCTGATGACTTTAGGACTCTACCATTTAGGTGAAATGGTTCATGAAACGAGCCCTATATCACATAAGTCATGATTAGTAAAATACTCCAAGCCGATGAGTCCTACAGATAGTGGGAGTGTCAACCTGACTCCTCTAAGGCTTGCTTGTGGGATCACGCCCTTAAGAAGGACCACCTTGTTTCATGGAGGTGCAAAGTGTATAGTTGATACGTGCTTGATACATGAGGGTGCTTACTTTAATAAGTAAGTTCACTGAGGTACCCCGTGTGAGAACATTCCTAAATGGGAAAGGAAGTTTCTATTTCAGGAAATGGAAACTTCCAGATTAGGAAATATCTCACGAGTCATTGATGTGATTAATTGATCCTTAGACTTGAGGTTCCTTGTCACTTTATGAGTTAACTCTGTAGTCTTAGGTATAAGCTTTAAAGGGTGTCGCCTTAGACAACTGATTCAAGGCTTATGCTGGGGCTGCACAAGTGATTCATGAAAGTGAATGAGAATCAAGAAAGGACCTACACTTGCATTTGCAAGGTGATCTCTTATTGTGTAAGTCATTCATATGCCATATGGAGTCCTTGGCCAAGGCAGTAGATCAATACATCAAGAAAAGTGTTTCTTGGATTGAGATCAAATGGATATGAAATGCACTTAGCTTTAAGACCGGATTATTAGGGTTCTGATTATTCCCTTGCCCTAGATCTTGGTTGAGAGATAGTAAGTAGGAGGATTGTATCTCACATGAATCAATGACTTAAAGGTTCTGTCGAATCCGAACATTCCAATTCAGCTAGGGGTTAAACACCTGTTGCTAGACTATGGTCGTTTAATCTGTGGACTGATTAATTAATTAGTGAATTAATTAATTAGGGTCACTGCTAATTGAATTGAGAACCTAGAGGGTCACACACAACAACTTGGTTACATGAGTTGAGGCTTGAAAATGATTAAACGAGTTAATCGGGCCAAAAGGGTTCCACACGTGTGAAATCACACGTGTGGCTCACGTGAGTGACACGTGTTACTGTGACAAGTGTCACTGTGACACGTGTCACACACGTGTGGATATATATATATATATTATATATATGTATTAAATAATTAAATGTGTTAATTATTTAATAGACTTTGGTTTAATTTTGAATTAAAAAGAAAGTCTTATTTTGGAGAAAATAATCTAGTTAATTAATTACGAATTAATTAATTAGATAAAAATAAGTTATTTATTTTATAATAAATAAAGTATAAAATTATCCAAAAATAGTTTGGATATTTTTAGCTCTCTTAAAAGTTGACTTGAATTAGAATTCAACGTCAAAGTTGGAAATTACTTGAAGATCAAGTAATAGGAGAGAGGAACCAAAACCCTTGCCTATGAGGACAAGGATTTCGGCCGCCCCTCCCCTTTCCTGTATATAGGGGAGCTCATGCTCCCCTTTAGAGCTAATTGGCAATTCTTTTGGTTCATGTGTTGAACACCTTCCTTTCTCCAAGATTAAATTAAACCCTAGGTTAAGCCTAAACACTAACTAGAGAACTAGCATCCTTACTAGTTAGATTGTGATCAAGTTGGTGGACTTTCTCTAGAGACTTCAAGTTAGAAGTTTGAAGATTCGAGCTTTACCAAAGGAGAGGGGATCAAGCCGCGAGAAGAGCGTTCTTGGGTGGCTTGAAACGCTTCAAGAAAGAACAAAAGAAAAGTAAGTTTTCTATCTTTACGAATTTGGTTACACGATTGCGAGTCCAAGGTCCTTTTGTTGGGAAAATTTTTTAAATTCCGCTGCTTTCTGATTTGTAACGCCCCAGTTTTTCAGTTTTAATAATGTGACGTATTTGTTTATAAATTGCGCAATTTAATTATTTAATTATATGATTAATTGTTTATAAATGTTTATATTTGATTCGAACTATAAACTATTGTTATTATAATCTAGTTCATTTTATTTCAACTTGATATTCAGTGTTTAACTTCTTAATTTATGTTTCGTGTTACCTTAACTATTTCGATAATTTCATTAATTTAATTTCAATATGTTATTAGTTGGTTTTAATTTAATTAATATGGAAATTAAGTTTTAGTAATTCATTTATAACAATATAAATTCGTTCATGCGCATGAGTGCTCTATTTGCGCTTCGTTCATATATGTAATGATATCGGATTGGTATGGAATTTTAGTATGTCGTAAATATGTGTGTTATGAACGTGCCTCTATGCTCGGTTTATGTTTTCGGATTCAATTGACGTGTTTATGAATTTAATTTTGATTGTGGAACCAAATCGGGGGCTAACGAGCAATTAGCGCACCCTTGGTTCCGTGCGTGATATCTTGAGCTCGGGAATTCGGATTCGAATTCCGACACCTCCGTTGCCTTCGTATCGACGATTCGGAGACAATGGAACAAGCCTCATACCTTTTTGAAATCATTAAGACCTCCGAAATCCAACCGTAACGGACAACTCGTGCAAGAAGAACTCCTTTTGTTGACTAGTCTCCTTGGTGGGACCCTTTTTACTTAACCAAACCTAACCAAAGATTAACCATGACTTGTGTACCTTGGGTTAAGCCTTTTTCTTCCCCTTTAGCTCTGAAAAACCGAGAGAAATATCCCCCTTTTCTGCAACTACTGATCGAGAGAGAGAGATAGAGGAGAAGAGAGGAAAACTTGGCCAATCTTGTAATTTTGAGCTCAAATCACCTCCTTCTTTCGTCAAATCTACAAGGTATGAATATTTATGTCTTCTCTACTCTATTATGCTTGATTTCATCTATTTACAACATGATTTGGATCAGATTTGGTTAGGGTTTGAGTGTTGGGTTTTGTATGAACTTTTAGGGATTTTTGCTCTTGTGACCTATTTGCTTATGTAGCTGATTTCCTTGCTTGTAAACGAGTATATGAGCTTGTTTCTTGGCTTATTTCTTTCCTAACTGATAGTATATGATGTTAGGAGGATTTCTTCTCTTGCTCCTTTTATAAAATTTTGAGAGATGGAGCTCCAAACTTGATGTTCAAACTGTTTCCCCTGTTTTCGAACTGCTGTGTGAGATTTGGTGTTGTTGCATGATCATATGGCCTCCATTTCGTGTGAAAATGCATGGAGTTGATGTACACTCATTGTTCTATATGTTAGCATTCATGCTTTAAGTATTTGGTTCCATTTGAAGCCTCAAAACCGAAATACATGGCCTGTTTTTATGCATGCTCCATGACAGATTTGTTGCTGTTGCCTATGTGTGGTTGTTGGTCACCCTAATGTGCTTTAAATTGTACCATTTTGCATATATATGAAGTATATTAGTTGTTTAGTATGTTAGCATGCTTTCCCCAAAGTTTCAGATCCATATTCAAACCCTAAGTACTTGATCAAGGCATGATAGAATCATTAGGGCTCATATGTCCGATTGTAGCGACCCAGTTTTGTTTCACGGTTTCGATGATCTTAACGTGTGATTTAGCTTTTTCACTCTAAATGAAAAATGTTCATAACATGCCAAATATGTTGCATATTAAGTTTCAGAGAATTTGGAGTTCATTTGGTATGCCTTTGGATTGAGTTTGTTTGAGTTCAGTTTTGCCGGTTAGGTCTTGCATGCGCCTCAAGTTCTGTACCGTGACACCCCCGTGTCTCATTTACTCATAAGAGGGAGACACGGGCGTGTCACACCTTCTGGGAAGCTCTGTACTGAGCCACGCCCGTGGCTCAGTTGGGCTAGGGTTGGTGACACCCCCGTGTCACTTCCCATGTGCAGTCTTTGTTGCTTCCTTTTCGGTTTTTGATTTGTTTCACCTCTTGAATGACTTTATCTCCTTTTGTGTTGAACTATGAACTTGTTTTACTATATGTTAGGAGTAATATGGTGTAATTTCATGGCTTTTGGATGTGTTATAGGCATGCTTTTACGTAATGCCGTTTATGTGTGTTTATATGTCATTTATGAATCGCATAACTTATTTTCCATATCATATGATTTCTTCTTGTTGTCAAACCTTGGAAATATGCTATCTTATGTAATATGAGGTATATAGTAGCTTGTTGGGAGAGCTTGAATATGTTCTATGCTCCTATTTGAGTTCTTGAAATAAATTGATTGGACATATGAATTGAAGAATTTGAATGATTTATGATTGAACAAGTGAATGAATTGGTTATATGATTTTCATGACTTAAAATGATCTTTATGCCTTCATATCATGCTTGTGCATTGCCGTGCGTCATATATGGTTCATTTAGAGTCTTGAGTCTCACGAACACGTCTTGTGGTCTTTTGTACAGTTTATCTCCAGGGTGGAGAGCTTTTGATCGTTCAGGCACTTGGTGCTCGATCCTTGTTTCTTCACGGTTAAGGTGAGGGTGTTTTCGTTTTAGCTATGTAACAAACCCTACAACCCTTATGTGAAAAGCTTTGGCCAAAACCTTATGATTATATATATATGGTTTTCAAATGAAGTTATCGAGTAAATCCTTCTGAATTATGCGTATGAGCGTATAACTTAAAAATGGTTTTGTAATGAGGCTATGCTCCAAACCGTGTGTCTTCATGCTAGCTACGGATTAGGATGACACGGAGAGGTACGTATATAGCATATGCCGATTTACACGGTAAGGTATGATTTCTTATAGTATGTATTGATCGAGTAAACCCTTTTCAAATGATTTATGAATTAAGTTATGTACTTATGAATTGATATGTTTTGGCGAGACACATTTATATTTATTATTGAACGGGCCCCGGGACTTAGTATATGTGGCTAACCGAGGAAGCAAGGGCTGACGGGGATCTTATATACTAGTCCCAACCAAACTACGGTGATACCGGCCCTCGCTAGGAGGTTTAGCGGGGAATGGGAGCTGAGTGCCCTTGGGGGAGTCATGAAACCCCATTGGCCTATGATTGAGGTGGTCGGGTCTTGCAAGCCCGTCCACCACCCGGAGGAAGAAGGTTGGTTATGATATGATTTATACTTATGATTATGAATATGTTATGATTAATAGGCACCGTGCGGGAAGGCCGGGACACGGATTGCCCAAACGAATATGATTTAGGATTTGATATATGAATTGTGTGTATTATGATGTATCGCATGAACACCTAATCAACTTATTACTGATATTTGCCGTACACGGTCGGAGTTTGGTTGGAGATTGTGCACGCTCACTCGCCGAGCCTTATATTTATGTATGATTTATGAATGTAATGAATTTAATATGAATTAGTCGTAAAAGTCGAGCATTGTTATCTATTTTCTTGTCCTTTTGGGAACTAAATTCAAATAAAACCTTGCTCGGGAATTATGACTTGCATGTGCATGTTTTATATATATATATCGCTCCTGCTCACTCAGTCTTCTAGAGACTGACCCCTCTCCCTCCCCACTCTTTTAGTGTGCAGGTTTGATCTTTGGAGTTTCGGGCTAGGCGGAGGTGTTTGAAGTCTTTAAGTGGTCGAGTTAGTTAGGAGAGTCCCTGCACTCATTTATGTATTGGAATTATGTATGATTCATTCTATTATATCATGAACTTGAATATTTATATAATTGTTATTGAACTGACTTTACTGGGTTTTGCTATGATTTAAAAGAGGCCTGAAGAGCCCAAATTCTACTTATAGTTGGTATGATGGAACTTTGGCTTTGCTGCATTATATTTTGTGGATTGGTAATCATTGCAGGGTCTAGCTCCGCCTGGCTTAGGAAGGTTTTTATGTTGTCTCCCGTTCGCTAGGGTTTGATACGGGTGCGGATTTACTGTTTCGTTACCCGTGTTGAGCCTTAGTGCGGGGGATGTGGCGCCTCACGTGCGGGGTGCTACATCCTTAAGTGGTATCAGAGCCCGGTTGCAAAACCGGTGTTCTTGAGTCGTGTTTGAGTCAGTTAGGTCGCACGGCATAGGAACAACGTGTTAATATGTGCATTGCATCGTTTTGGCCTGTATATTTGACACCAATTGTTGGAAATTGCTTAATACATGTATACAATCTACGCTTTCATTTAGATGCTTTAAGTGTTGCAATTTGCATTCTATGTGCCTTGATTCATTTAACTACGTGTCATAAGCATACGCTAATCTTCATGCATCCATATTTGAGTTGATCTTTCTTATATAGGTTACTATCATGCAAACAAAGCTACCATTCACACCAACTACAATTAACAAGGTAACTTGAATGCCGAGTGTTCAAATGCCGTGGCGTGCACGATGAAACCACCTATCATGGCTCGTATCGTGGGAGGAAGCTTGGATCACGGGAAGGTTCATCAATCTTACCCTACCTACAAACCTTGAAGGTTCTCAACATACAAGAATTGCAAAGACTCAAGTTCCGACTTAAGGGATGCGTGAGACAACAAGAGGGGTGTGGAACTCTTCACCACCCCGATTTTGGAGACATCTAATACAAGAGTAAATGCCCCAAGGTTCACCGTTGAAGCTCCGAGTTTGGAATGGTTGAGTGATTGGAAGGCCAAATTGGGAAGCTTCAAGGAGTCGGATACATGATGTGTTAAAAAGGGATTCGACTCAACTCAGATGCAAGGATTGGGAGCCGTTAATCACAAAGCTCACGATGAGGTCAAATATGGAAGCTCGCTTGATGTGAATATAAGCATGGGACAACAAATGGACGCAAGGCAAAGAGACTTATGAGCATCGAGGAATACAATCACGTCGTCTTCTTGGAACCTTGGAACATGGAGACATCAAGAAGCAAGCAAGAATGGAAAGCGTATCATGGGTGAATTATGCGCGTAGATCGGAAACAAAGGATAAGCTAAAGGAACTTCAACCGGGGAGCACATCAAGATGAAGATTCGGATGACCTTTGGAGGTTGATGCTTGGAAGTACGTTGAGGTGTAAACTCCATTGACAAAGAAGACCTTGGGTTCAAGAATAGCTCGTTCGGGGCCATGGGATATACAAATGGATGAAGAAGATTAGGGAGATTCGAAGACCATGGAAAGCTAAGGAATTATTGATGTCTCCAAAGAAAGTTACAATCATGGGAATGAGGAACACGTCATCAAGCTAAAAGTTTACCACCTCGGTGACAGGTTCTGCATACTCATGGCATAAGCATCATGCATCAATTTAAACTAATTGCTTTCTGTATCTATATGTACGTTTATGTTTAATTAATATAATTTCTCCAACGTGTTGCATTGTTGCATCTTTGACTGTTTATTAAGTGCATTGGCATGTTAATCCAACATGCATGGATTAGTGTTTAATTGATAGGGAATGACTCCACCTTGTTCATCAAGCTATTCATTAATCAAGGCTTACTCGAATCAAGATGAGAAGAATAGTTGGGTTATATTTTGGAGTTCCGGGCATATAGCTTAGCTAGCACAATCTACACCGAAGAAACTAAGTTGAAGAGTTTTGGAGAAACCTTAATCTCAGAGGCGAAGTAACAAATTCAACTGAAATTTTCAAATAAGGGAGCGTTGAGTAGGAAATAATGTAAGTCCTTTTTGACCCTTGAAAGGATTACCTTTAGTTGAAGAATGGAAATACAAGAGGGGATTAAATTGGTCTAGATTTCAAGAAGAGAAAGAAAGAGAAGAGTTGGTGATTGAAAGGAAGTAATTATTGAAGGGTTTGAATTGAACCTTAGGGGTGAATTAAAGAAACAGAAGTTGGCTCGTCAAACATTTCAATGAAAGAAGGATTCATGGAGGTTGATATGTAAGAGCAAAAATTTTAAGGGGGAGAGCGCGACCGAGAGATGAATCGGAGGATGGAAGTGGTGCTCAAATGAATATGTTAGGAGTAATGACGGGGATGCAAACTAAGGAGAATCTGGAAGTCCTAAGAGTGGTGGTTAGGAATGAATAAGACGGCGGTTAAGGTTAAGCTGTTAAGAGAGAAAGCTACGTATGGAATTCTGATCTGGAGGTGGTGGAATCATAAGAGATTTCTATGAACTTCTAAGTTAGAATTAACAAGGGGGAAAACCGAATCAAGCTATCATATAAGAGGATGGTGTCGATTAAGACTTAGTCAATGAAGTATGAAGGGGCCCAAGATAATATTATCGATTTATTAGTATATCAACGATAATCCAGAAGGAAATTTAAGAAGGGACCAAATAGAAAAGGATGATAATTGGAAGATTACATCAAATTTCAAGAATCATCAAGAATCTTCTGTCTTTGATTAAGGAAATATGGGACCAGTTATCAAATATAACGTTGAGGGGGTCAAAGGGAATGAACAGACAATTGGAACGGAAGGTGGGAAAGGACTTGTGTTGAGAGAGACTATAAGAATAAACGTCGTAAGGATGGGATCGAATTATCAAGTTGCTCAGAGTGGTTATCCTCGGGGATATGTTGAGCACCGATTTGGATAAGGATTGAAGAATTTGGGTAGCAGTACAAGTTAGAAAGGATCTAAGGATATAATCCTTAAGGAATTCATCAATCTTTTCACCGGGGAACCCTGAAGAGGTTCATGACAAGTTGGGCACCGAGTTACATTCAGGACATATCATACTTTGGACAACGACACCTCACAAATCTGAATTTTTGCAACTACGGTGAACGGTACTTATAGCATTCATGATACATGCATCCATGAAAATTTAACTTTTAAAATTTTTATGTTAGGTGCTTTGATCTGTAATGTGTTAAATTACTTGGAGTAATTGAATATCAATGTGGGCGACGTTTATTACTTGCTTTGGGTGCCTTATGTGATTTTAGATTTGGTTTTGCGTGAGTTGCTTGGGAGTATTGGAGACTCCCTTGTTTATTTTCGGTTGAGAGACGGGGTGCTCTCTTGTTTATAAGAGACGGGGATTCTCTTATTTTTGTTTGAGAGACGGGGTACTCTCTTTACTTGAGAGAGACGGGGTTCTCTCATTGCTGCTCGAGAGACGGGGCTCTCTCCTTGTTGCTTGTGAGAGACGGGGAATCTCTCATTGTTTGCTTTCAGGCGTGTGTGAATCCGAGGACGGATTCTTTTTAAGGGGGAGAGATTGTAACGCCCCAGTTTTTCAGTTTTAATAATGTGACGTATTTGTTTATAAATTGCGCAATTTAATTATTTAATTATATGATTAATTGTTTATAAATGTTTATATTTGATTCGAACTATAAACTATTGTTATTATAATCTAGTTCATTTTATTTCAACTTGATATTCAGTGTTTAACTTCTTAATTTATGTTTCGTGTTACCTTAACTATTTCGGTAATTTCATTAATTTAATTTCAATATGTTATTAGTTGGTTTTAATTTAATTAATATGGAAATTAAGTTTTAGTAATTCATTTATAACAATATAAATTCGTTCATGCGCATGAGTGCTCTATTTGCGCTTCGTTCATATATGTAATGATATCGGATTGGTATGGAATTTTAGTATGTCGTAAATATGTGTGTTATGAACGTGCCTCTATGCTCGGTTTATGTTTTCGGATTCAATTGACGTGTTTATGAATTTAATTTTGATTGTGGAACCAAATCGGGGGCTAACGAGCAATTAGCGCACCCTTGGTTCCGTGCGTGATATCTTGAGCTCGGGAATTCGGATTCGAATTCCGACACCTCCGTTGCCTTCGTATCGACGATTCGGAGACAATGGAACAAGCCTCATACCTTTTTGAAATCATTAAGACCTCCGAAATCCAACCGTAACGGACAACTCGTGCAAGAAGAACTCCTTTTGTTGACTAGTCTCCTTGGTGGGACCTTTTTTACTTAACCAAACCTAACCAAAGATTAACCATGACTTGTGTACCTTGGGTTAAGCCTTTTTCTTCCCCTTTAGCTCTGAAAAACCGAGAGAAATATCCCCCTTTTCTGCAACTACTGATCGAGAGAGAGAGATAGAGGAGAAGAGAGGAAAACTTGGCCAATCTTGTAATTTTGAGCTCAAATCACCTCCTTCTTTCGTCAAATCTACAAGGTATGAATATTTATGTCTTCTCTACTCTATTATGCTTGATTTCATCTATTTACAACATGATTTGGATCAGATTTGGTTAGGGTTTGAGTGTTGGGTTTTGTATGAACTTTTAGGGATTTTTGCTCTTGTGACCTATTTGCTTATGTAGCTGATTTCCTTGCTTGTAAACGAGTATATGAGCTTGTTTCTTGGCTTATTTCTTTCCTAACTGATAGTATATGATGTTAGGAGGATTTCTTCTCTTGCTCCTTTTATAAAATTTTGAGAGATGGAGCTCCAAACTTGATGTTCAAACTGTTTCCCCTGTTTTCGAACTGCTGTGTGAGATTTGGTGTTGTTGCATGATCATATGGCCTCCATTTCGTGTGAAAATGCATGGAGTTGATGTACACTCATTGTTCTATATGTTAGAATTCATGCTTTAAGTATTTGGTTCCATTTGAAGCCTCAAAACCGAAATACATGGCCTGTTTTTATGCATGCTCCATGACAGATTTGTTGCTGTTGCCTATGTGTGGTTGTTGGTCACCCTAATGTGCTTTAAATTGTACCATTTTGCATATATATGAAGTATATTAGTTGTTTAGTATGTTAGCATGCTTTCCCCAAAGTTTCAGATCCATATTCAAACCCTAAATACTTGATCAAGGCATGATAGAATCATTAGGGCTCATATGTCCGATTGTAGCGACCCAGTTTTGTTTCACGGTTTCGATGATCTTAACGTGTGATTTAGCTTTTTCACTCTAAATGAAAAATGTTCATAACATGCCAAATATGTTTCATATTAAGTTTCAGAGCATTTGGAGTTCATTTGGTATGCCTTTGGATTGAGTTTGTTTGAGTTCAGTTTTGCCGGTTAGGTCTTGCATGCGCCTCAAGTTCTGTACCGTGACACCCCCGTGTCTCATTTACTCATAAGAGGGAGACACGGGCGTGTCACACCTTCTGGGCAGCTCTGTACTGAGCCACGCCCGTGGCTCAGTTGGGCTAGGGTTGGTGACACCCCCGTGTCACTTCCTATGTGCAGTCTTTGTTGCTTCCTTTTCGGTTTTTGATTTGTTTCACCTCTTGAATGACTTTATCTCCTTTTGTGTTGAACTATGAACTTGTTTTACTATATTTTAGGAGTAATATGGTGTAATTTCATGGCTTTTGGATGTGTTATAGGCATGCTTTTACGTAATGCCGTTTATGTGTGTTTATATGTCATTTATGAATCGCATAACTTATTTTCCATATCATATGATTTCTTCTTGTTGTCAAACCTTGGAAATATGCTATCTTATGTAATATGAGGTATATAGTAGCTTGTTGGGAGAGCTTGAATATGTTCTATGCTCCTATTTGAGTTCTTGAAATAAATTGATTGGACATATGAATTGAAGAATTTGAATGATTTATGATTGAACAAGTGAATGAATTGGTTATATGATTTTCATGACTTAAAATGATCTTTATGCCTTCATATCATGCTTGTGCATTGCCGTGCGTCATATATGGTTCATTTAGAGTCTTGAGTCTCACAAACACGTCTTGTGGTCTTTTGTACAGTTTATCTCCAGGGTGGAGAGCTTTTGATCGTTCAGGCACTTGGTGCTCGATCCTTGTTTCTTCACGGTTAAGGTGAGGGTGTTTTCGTTTTAGCTATGTAACAAACCCTACAACCCTTATGTGAAAAGCTTTGGCCAAAACCTTATGATTATATATATATGGTTTTCAAATGAAGTTATCGAGTAAATCCTTCTGAATTATGCGTATGAGCGTATAACTTAAAAATGGTTTTGTAATGAGGCTATGCTCCAAACCGTGTGTCTTCATGCTAGCTACGGATTAGGATGACACGGAGAGGTACGTATATAGCATATGCCGATTTACACGGTAAGGTATGATTTCTTATAGTATGTATTGATCGAGTAAACCCTTTTCAAATGATTTATGAATTAAGTTATGTACTTATGAATTGATATGTTTTGGCGAGACACATTTATATTTATTATTGAACGGGCCCCGGGACTTAGTATATGTGGCTAACCGAGGAAGCAAGGGCTGACGGGGATCTCATATACTAGTCCCAACCAAACTACGGTGATACCGGCCCTCGCTAGGAGGTTTAGCGGGGAATGGGAGCTGAGTGCCCTTGGGGGAGTCATGAAACCCCATTGGCCTATGATTGAGGTGGTCGGGTCTTGCAAGCCCGTCCACCACCCGGAGGAAGAAGGTTGGTTATGATATGATTTATACTTATGATTATGAATATGTTATGATTAATAGGCACCGTGCGGGAAGGCCGGGACACGGATTGCCCAAACGAATATGATTTAGGATTTGATATATGAATTGTGTGTATTATGATGTATCGCATGAACACCTAATCAACTTATTACTGATATTTGCCGTACACGGTCGGAGTTTGGTTGGAGATTGTGCACGCTCACTCGCCGAGCCTTATATTTATGTATGATTTATGAATGTAATGAATTTAATATGAATTAGTCGTAAAAGTCGAGCATTGTTATCTATTTTCTTGTCCTTTTGGGAACTAAATTCAAATAAAACCTTGCTCGGGAATTATGACTTGCATGTGCATGTTTTATATATATATATCGCTCCTGCTCACTCAGTCTTCTAGAGACTGACCCCTCTCCCTCCCCACTCTTTTAGTGTGCAGGTTTGATCTTTGGAGTTTCGGGCTAGGCGGAGGTGTTTGAAGTCTTTAAGTGGTCGAGTTAGTTAGGAGAGTCCCTGCACTCATTTATGTATTGGAATTATGTATGATTCATTCTATTATATCATGAACTTGAATATTTATATAATTGTTATTGAACTGACTTTACTGGGTTTTGCTATGATTTAAAAGAGGCCTGAAGAGCCCAAATTCTACTTATAGTTGGTATGATGGAACTTTGGCTTTGCTGCATTATATTTTGTGGATTGGTAATCATTGCAGGGTCTAGCTCCGCCTGGCTTAGGAAGGTTTTTATGTTGTCTCCCGTTCGCTAGGGTTTGATACGGGTGCGGATTTACTGTTTCGTTACCCGTGTTGAGCCTTAGTGCGGGGGATGTGGCGCCTCACGTGCGGGGTGCTACATCCTTAAGTGGTATCAGAGCCCGGTTGCAAAACCGGTGTTCTTGAGTCGTGTTTGAGTCAGTTAGGTCGCACGGCATAGGAACAACGTGTTAATATGTGCATTGCATCGTTTTGGCCTGTATATTTGACACCAATTGTTGGAAATTGCTTAATACATGTATACAATCTACGCTTTCATTTAGATGCTTTAAGTGTTGCAATTTGCATTCTATGTGCCTTGATTCATTTAACTACGTGTCATAAGCATACGCTAATCTTCATGCATCCATATTTGAGTTGATCTTTCTTATATAGGTTACTATCATGCAAACAAAGCTACCATTCACACCAACTACAATTAACAAGGTAACTTGAATGCCGAGTGTTCAAATGCCGTGGCGTGCACGATGAAACCACCTATCATGGCTCGTATCATGGGAGGAAGCTTGGATCACGGGAAGGTTCATCAATCTTACCCTACCTACAAACCTTGAAGGTTCTCAACATACAAGAATTGCAAAGACTCAAGTTCCGACTTAAGGGATGCGTGAGACAACAAGAGGGGTGTGGAACTCTTCACCACCCCGATTTTGGAGACATCTAATACAAGAGTAAATGCCCCAAGGTTCACCGTTGAAGCTCCGAGTTTGGAATGGTTGAGTGATTGGAAGGCCAAATTGGGAAGCTTCAAGGAGTCGGATACATGATGTGTTAAAAAGGGATTCGACTCAACTCAGATGCAAGGATTGGGAGCCGTTAATCACAAAGCTCACGATGAGGTCAAATATGGAAGCTCGCTTGATGTGAATATAAGCATGGGACAACAAATGGACGCAAGGCAAAGAGACTTATGAGCATCGAGGAATACAATCACGTCGTCTTCTTGGAACCTTGGAACATGGAGACATCAAGAAGCAAGCAAGAATGGAAAGCGTATCATGGGTGAATTATGCGCGTAGATCGGAAACAAAGGATAAGCTAAAGGAACTTCAACCGGGGAGCACATCAAGATGAAGATTCGGATAACCTTTGGAGGTTGATGCTTGGAAGTACGTTGAGGTGTAAACTCCATTGACAAAGAAGACCTTGGGTTCAAGAATAGCTCGTTCGGGGCCATGGGATATACAAATGGATGAAGAAGATTAGGGAGATTCGAAGACCATGGAAAGCTAAGGAATTATTGATGTCTCCAAAGAAAGTTACAATCATGGGAATGAGGAACACGTCATCAAGCTAAAAGTTTACCACCTCGGTGACAGGTTCTGCATACTCATGGCATAAGCATCATGCATCAATTTAAACTAATTGCTTTCTGTATCTATATGTACGTTTATGTTTAATTAATATAATTTCTCCAACGTGTTGCATTGTTGCATCTTTGACTGTTTATTAAGTGCATTGGCATGTTAATCCAACATGCATGGATTAGTGTTTAATTGATAGGGAATGACTCCACCTTGTTCATCAAGCTATTCATTAATCAAGGCTTACTCGAATCAAGATGAGAAGAATAGTTGGGTTATATTTTGGAGTTCCGGGCATATAGCTTAGCTAGCACAATCTACACCGAAGAAACTAAGTTGAAGAGTTTTGGAGAAACCTTAATCTCAGAGGCGAAGTAACAAATTCAACTGAAATTTTCAAATAAGGGAGCGTTGAGTAGGAAATAATGTAAGTCCTTTTTGACCCTTGAAAGGATTACCTTTAGTTGAAGAATGGAAATACAAGAGGGGATTAAATTGGTCTAGATTTCAAGAAGAGAAAGAAAGAGAAGAGTTGGTGATTGAAAGGAAGTAATTATTGAAGGGTTTGAATTGAACCTTAGGGGTGAATTAAAGAAACAGAAGTTGGCTCGTCAAACATTTCAATGAAAGAAGGATTCATGGAGGTTGATATGTAAGAGCAAAAATTTTAAGGGGGAGAGCGCGACCGAGAGGTGAATCGGAGGATGGAAGTGGTGCTCAAATGAATATGTTAGGAGTAATGACGGGGATGCAAACTAAGGAGAATCTGGAAGTCCTAAGAGTGGTGGTTAGGAATGAATAAGACGGCGGTTAAGGTTAAGCTGTTAAGAGAGAAAGCTACGTATGGAATTCTGATCTGGAGGTGGTGGAATCATAAGAGATTTCTATGAACTTCTAAGTTAGAATTAACAAGGGGGAAAACCGAATCAAGCTATCATATAAGAGGATGGTGTCGATTAAGACTTAGTCAATGAAGTATGAAGGGGCCCAAGATAATATTATCGATTTATTAGTATATCAACGATAATCCAGAAGGAAATTTAAGAAGGGACCAAATAGAAAAGGATGATAATTGGAAGATTACATCAAATTTCAAGAATCATCAAGAATCTTCTGTCTTTGATTAAGGAAATATGGGACCAGTTATCAAATATAACGTTGAGGGGGTCAAAGGGAATGAACAGACAATTGGAACGGAAGGTGGGAAAGGACTTGTGTTGAGAGAGACTATAAGAATAAACGTCGTAAGGATGGGATCGAATTATCAAGTTGCTCAGAGTGGTTATCCTCGGGGATATGTTGAGCACCGATTTGGATAAGGATTGAAGAATTTGGGTAGCAGTACAAGTTAGAAAGGATCTAAGGATATAATCCTTAAGGAATTCATCAATCTTTTCACCGGGGAACCCTAAAGAGGTTCAAGACAAGTTGGGCACCGAGTTACATTCAGGACAGATCATACTTTGGACAACGACACCTCACAAATCTGAATTTTTGCAACTACGGTGAACGGTACTTATAGCATTCATGATACATGCATCCATGAAAATTTAACTTTTAAAATTTTTATGTTAGGTGCTTTGATCTGTAATGTGTTAAATTACTTGGAGTAATTGAATATCAATGTGGGCGACGTTTATTACTTGCTTTGGGTGCCTTATGTGATTTTAGATTTGGTTTTGCGTGAGTTGCTTGGGAGTATTGGAGACTCCCTTGTTTATTTTCGGTTGAGAGACGGGGTGCTCTCTTGTTTATAAGAGACGGGGATTCTCTTATTTTTGTTTGAGAGACGGGGTACTCTCTTTACTTGAGAGAGACGGGGTTCTCTCATTGCTGCTCGAGAGACGGGGCTCTCTCCTTGTTGCTTGTGAGAGACGGGGAATCTCTCATTGTTTGCTTTCAGGCGTGTGTGAATCCGAGGACGGATTCTTTTTAAGGGGGAGAGATTGTAACGCCCCAGTTTTTCAGTTTTAATAATGTGACGTATTTGTTTATAAATTGCGCAATTTAATTATTTAATTATATGATTAATTGTTTATAAATGTTTATATTTGATTCGAACTATAAACTATTGTTATTATAATCTAGTTCATTTTATTTCAACTTGATATTCAGTGTTTAACTTCTTAATTTATGTTTCGTGTTACCTTAACTATTTCGGTAATTTCATTAATTTAATTTCAATATGTTATTAGTTGGTTTTAATTCAATTAATATGGAAATTAAGTTTTAGTAATTCATTTATAACAATATAAATTCGTTCATGCGCATGAGTGCTCTATTTGCGCTTCGTTCATATATGTAATGATATCGGATTGGTATGGAATTTTAGTATGTCGTAAATATGTGTGTTATGAACGTGCCTCTATGCTCGGTTTATGTTTTCGGATTCAATTGACGTGTTTATGAATTTAATTTTGATTGTGGAACCAAATCGGGGGCTAACGAGCAATTAGCGCACCCTTGGTTCCGTGCGTGATATCTTGAGCTCGGGAATTCGGATTCGAATTCCGACACCTCCGTTGCCTTCGTATCGACGATTCGGAGACAATGGAACAAGCCTCATACCTTTTTGAAATCATTAAGACCTCCGAAATCCAACCGTAACGGACAACTCGTGCAAGAAGAACTCCTTTTGTTGACTAGTCTCCTTGGTGGGACCCTTTTTACTTAACCAAACCTAACCAAAGATTAACCATGACTTGTGTACCTTGGGTTAAGCCTTTTTCTTCCCCTTTAGCTCTGAAAAACCGAGAGAAATATCCCCCTTTTCTGCAACTACTGATCGAGAGAGAGAGATAGAGGAGAAGAGAGGAAAACTTGGCCAATCTTGTAATTTTGAGCTCAAATCACCTCCTTCTTTCGTCAAATCTACAAGGTATGAATATTTATGTCTTCTCTACTCTATTATGCTTGATTTCATCTATTTACAACATGATTTGGATCAGATTTGGTTAGGGTTTGAGTGTTGGGTTTTGTATGAACTTTTAGGGATTTTTGCTCTTGTGACCTATTTGCTTATGTAGCTGATTTCCTTGCTTGTAAACGAGTATATGAGCTTGTTTCTTGGCTTATTTCTTTCCTAACTGATAGTATATGATGTTAGGAGGATTTCTTCTCTTGCTCCTTTTATAAAATTTTGAGAGATGGAGCTCCAAACTTGATGTTCAAACTGTTTCCCCTGTTCTCGAACTGCTGTGTGAGATTTGGTGTTGTTGCATGATCATATGGCCTCCATTTCGTGTGAAAATGCATGGAGTTGATGTACACTCATTGTTCTATATGTTAGCATTCATGCTTTAAGTATTTGGTTCCATTTGAAGCCTCAAAACCGAAATACATGGCCTGTTTTTATGCATGCTCCATGACAGATTTGTTGCTGTTGCCTATGTGTGGTTGTTGGTCACCCTAATGTGCTTTAAATTGTACCATTTTGCATATATATGAAGTATATTAGTTGTTTAGTATGTTAGCATGCTTTCCCCAAAGTTTCAGATCCATATTCAAACCCTAAGTACTTGATCAAGGCATGATAGAATCATTAGGGCTCATATGTCCGATTGTAGCGACCCAGTTTTGTTTCACGGTTTCGATGATCTTAACGTGTGATTTAGCTTTTTCACTCTAAATGAAAAATGTTCATAACATGCCAAATATGTTTCATATTAAGTTTCAGAGCATTTGGAGTTCATTTGGTATGCCTTTGGATTGAGTTTGTTTGAGTTCAGTTTTGCCGGTTAGGTCTTGCATGCGCCTCAAGTTCTGTACCGTGACACCCCCGTGTCTCATTTACTCATAAGAGGGAGACACGGGCGTGTCACACCTTCTGGGCAGCTCTGTACTGAGCCACGCCCGTGGCTCAGTTGGGCTAGGGTTGGTGACACCCCCGTGTCACTTCCCATGTGCAGTCTTTGTTGCTTCCTTTTCGGTTTTTGATTTGTTTCACCTCTTGAATGACTTTATCTCCTTTTGTGTTGAACTATGAACTTGTTTTACTATATTTTAGGAGTAATATGGTGTAATTTCATGGCTTTTGGATGTGTTATAGGCATGCTTTTACGTAATGCCGTTTATGTGTGTTTATATGTCATTTATGAATCGCATAACTTATTTTCCATATCATATGATTTCTTCTTGTTGTCAAACCTTGGAAATATGCTATCTTATGTAATATGAGGTATATAGTAGCTTGTTGGGAGAGCTTGAATATGTTCTATGCTCCTATTTGAGTTCTTGAAATAAATTGATTGGACATATGAATTGAAGAATTTGAATGATTTATGATTGAACAAGTGAATGAATTGGTTATATGATTTTCATGACTTAAAATGATCTTTATGCCTTCATATCATGCTTGTGCATTGCCGTGCGTCATATATGGTTCATTTAGAGTCTTGAGTCTCACGAACACGTCTTGTGGTCTTTTGTACAGTTTATCTCCAGGGTGGAGAGCTTTTGATCGTTCAGGCACTTGGTGCTCGATCCTTGTTTCTTCACGGTTAAGGTGAGGGTGTTTTCGTTTTAGCTATGTAACAAACCCTACAACCCTTATGTGAAAATCTTTGGCCAAAACCTTATGATTATATATATATGGTTTTCAAATGAAGTTATCGAGTAAATCCTTCTGAATTATGCGTATGAGCGTATAACTTAAAAATGGTTTTGTAATGAGGCTATGCTCCAAACCGTGTGTCTTCATGCTAGCTACGGATTAGGATGACACGGAGAGGTACGTATATAGCATATGCCGATTTACACGGTAAGGTATGATTTCTTATAGTATGTATTGATCGAGTAAACCCTTTTCAAATGATTTATGAATTAAGTTATGTACTTATGAATTGATATGTTTTGGCGAGACACATTTATATTTATTATTGAACGGGCCCCGGGACTTAGTATATGTGGCTAACCGAGGAAGCAAGGGCTGACGGGGATCTCATATACTAGTCCCAACCAAACTACGGTGATACCGGCCCTCGCTAGGAGGTTTAGCGGGGAATGGGAGCTGAGTGCCCTTGGGGGAGTCATGAAACCCCATTGGCCTATGATTGAGGTGGTCGGGTCTTGCAAGCCCGTCCACCACCCGGAGGAAGAAGGTTGGTTATGATATGATTTATACTTATGATTATGAATATGTTATGATTAATAGGCACCGTGCGGGAAGGCCGGGACACGGATTGCCCAAACGAATATGATTTAGGATTTGATATATGAATTGTGTGTATTATGATGTATCGCATGAACACCTAATCAACTTATTACTGATATTTACCGTACACGGTCGGAGTTTGGTTGGAGATTGTGCACGCTCACTCGCCGAGCCTTATATTTATGTATGATTTATGAATGTAATGAATTTAATATGAATTAGTCGTAAAAGTCGAGCATTGTTATCTATTTTCTTGTCCTTTTGGGAACTAAATTCAAATAAAACCTTGCTCGGGAATTATGACTTGCATGTGCATGTTTTATATATATATATCGCTCCTGCTCACTCAGTCTTCTAGAGACTGACCCCTCTCCCTCCCCACTCTTTTAGTGTGCAGGTTTGATCTTTGGAGTTTCGGGCTAGGCGGAGGTGTTTGAAGTCTTTAAGTGGTCGAGTTAGTTAGGAGAGTCCCTGCACTCATTTATGTATTGGAATTATGTATGATTCATTCTATTATATCATGAACTTGAATATTTATATAATTGTTATTGAACTGACTTTACTGGGTTTTGCTATGATTTAAAAGAGGCCTGAAGAGCCCAAATTCTACTTATAGTTGGTATGATGGAACTTTGGCTTTGCTGCATTATATTTTGTGGATTGGTAATCATTGCAGGGTCTAGCTCCGCCTGGCTTAGGAAGGTTTTTATGTTGTCTCCCGTTCGCTAGGGTTTGATACGGGTGCGGATTTACTGTTTCGTTACCCGTGTTGAGCCTTAGTGCGGGGGATGTGGCGCCTCACGTGCGGGGTGCTACATGATTCGTGTTTTCTAACAAGTGGTATCAGAGCCACCTCGTTAATCGTGTTTCTGATTCGTCTCAATTATTCTGAATTTGGTAGAAATTCTTAGGCTTGATGCGATTGAGTATTTGTAATTGTTTTAGAAAGCCTGAATTACGAAACTGTATTTTTTCCTGAAAGTTTCTGAAAATTGGTTTTTGCAAAATTTAATTTTGAAAACAATTTTAGATTTGAAACTGTATAAACTGTTATTGGATTTCTTGGATTGGTTTTGCTTTTGAACGAAAACACGAAACGAAAACCCGGATCACGACGAACACGCGAAACCCCGCGCGCGAAGGCGTCGCGCGCCACCGCCCGCTTGTCCTAGGCGTGCGCAGGGCAGCCGCCCAGCACCTCCCGCACGGCTGTGCGGGAGCCTTCCGGGCGGCCGAGACTGGCCGCCCATCGCCCGCCGTCGCCCGACAGGGGGGGCGCGCGCCAGGCGCGCGGCATGCGCACGTAGTGCGAGCACTCGCCCGGCCTTGGCCGGGCGCTGTGCGTGCCTACCGTGCGCGTCCGCGCACGCTTGCGACGCGTGCACCCTGTTTCGCGTACGGGCCCCGTTTTCCTGATCCGAACTTTCGTATTTCGTGCAATCTTGTCCCAATTTTGTTTTTTTTAATTTTAAAATTTTATTTTTTGAATATTTATTTTAATTTTTTGAATAAAACTTAAAATTGGGATTTTTGAGAAATTGAAACGGTTTATATTTTGGGAAAATACACCTTTGATAAAATTATTAATTTTCAGAAATTAATTGGAATTTTATTTGTTTTGGTAATTTGGGATTTATTGAAAACTTTTATAAATAAGACTCGCATCAAGTCGTGTTTTAAGTCATTAGGACTTGAAACGAGAATTTTAATTTATTGGCTAAATTTAAATTCTCGCAAGAGCATGTTAGGTGATCATTGGTTTAGATCTATGTATGGTTTTAATTTATGCACATGGATGGTTTAAATTGGGGTTGGAGCCCTATAGTTGCGTTTTTCAATTGAGGTTGGAGCCTCACTTATGTGCGTACTGTTATGTGATTTATTATGTGGCTTTCCATATTACTGTTTTTGAGGCCGGGGGTATGCCCCGTGTAATTGTCTAAGGCCAATATGAAGATTGAGCCTTATTACTTTATGTCTTTTTCCTTTTATTGTAATTTGAGAGTAGAGATAGGTGGTGAGGTTTTATTTTCATTTTGGAGACAATGCACCCAAGGAGTAAGATGGACCACATTCAAGTAACAAGGAGGCCATAAGTGAAGACCCCTCAAAATGTTAGGGAGGGGAATCTCAATTGTTAAATGTAATAGAGATAGGGCTCGTATTTTGTTACCGCTTTCCCTTATGTGATTTAAACTGTTTATGTGGCATGTATGTTAGAACTTGTGATTGTGGAGTGGCTCCCACATATCACGCATAAGATAGGTAGAACCCATGATCATTACATGTTAGTATCATGCTAGGACATGTTATCTGTTTATGTGCTTGTTTGATATGCATTTAAGTGTACTTGCATTAATCAAGACTAATAAAATTGGATAACATATATGTTGGTGAGGTCGAACCGGACAACTCTCCGGTTGATTCGAAAATTCCCATTAAATATTAAGCTAATTTCGAACAAATAGGTGTTTAATTCGAGATGCAAATTTTGAATTAAATTCCTAGCATTCCATCAATAGGTTTTAAGTTTAGTAAGTAAAGCTAGTTATTGTCCGCGAGTCGTGGGATAGCTAGTGGAGCTTATTAGTTCTTAGTTACCTAATTAATCATTTTAAATGATCAATATTTCGTGGTCAATTTTAGCAAGGGCGATGTCCGCGAGTCGTGGGTCGTTCGAACTAAGTTTTGGTCATGATCTTATGATTGATGGGTCTAGCTTAACGCCTAAGTAAATATGGATGTCGCACGAGTCGTGGGTCCATATTGAAAGATAGGTGATGCAAAAACAATTACTAAGAGTTCTAAAGGTGTTAGAATTGCTAAGTTGTACCTACCTAGGGTTCTTACTTAGAATGTCCGCGAGTTGTGGGTTCGAGGTAAAATGCCTAGGATCTTAGTACCCATTGGGAAACGTGTTCCTCTTAGATCTTTGGGAATTCTAGATCTTTGAAAAACAGTGGGAGCTACATTAGATTAAAGACCTTATCTTTTGTATATCGTTATAATTCAGCATGCTCACTAGTTCTCTGTTTTACCATTTAGGTCGTAGATTCTGTGATTCTCTACGTGTTTTGAAATGGCAACCAAAAACCCTCTTGTATCGATCCTCGAGTCAAACAAGTTGACTGGTCCCAACTATTCTGATTGGCTGAGGAATCTAAAAATCATTTTAGATTCTGAGAAGAGAACTTATGTTCTCTTCGAAGGGGAGCCCAGTCCCGAAGGGGAGGCTCCCACTCGGGCTGAGCGGGACGCGATTCAGAAGTGGAAGGATGATAATCTCCAAGCCCGTTGCCTTATGTTGGCTAACATGTCTCCGGACTTGCAAAGGCAACATGAGGCCATGGAATTTGCTTGGGAGATTTACGACCACTTAGAGCAACTTTACCGCCCTCATGAACGTGTTACAAGGTATAACACTTCAAAGGAATTGTTCCACTTGAGAATGAGGGAAGGTTCAAGTGTCCATGAATATGGACTTAAGTTTCTCGCCCTTACTGAGAAACTTGCTTCCATGGACATGCCACTAAAAGATGAGCTTTCAGTAGATTTGTTGCTAGCTTCGCTCCCACCATCATTCAACCCATTTGTCCTTAACTTCAACATGAATCATGTTGGTGCTACTGTAGCTGAGCAGATCCACTTACTAAACCCCTTAGTCGAGAAGCTTTCCAAGGTCATCTTCAGAAGATGGGACTTAGAGTAGCTTTAGAATGGCTTTGACGGGCAAGTGGGAGATTGTTAGGAATAGTGCCCTAGAAAGCCGATTGTATATCCGCTTTGTGCTTTTCCTTATTGTAGTCACAGACAATCTTTGAATAAAATAACGAATTGAGGCAACACTTCTTTATATGCTCTTGTTTGGTATGCGTTTACTTTAGCTGTGCATGTATGAGAACTCCCCTAATCCTGATGACTTTAGGACTCTACCATTTAGGTGAAATGGTTCATGAAACGAGCCCTATATCACATAAGTCATGATTAGTAAAATACTCCAAGCCGATGAGTCCTACAGACAGTGGGAGTGTCAACCTGACTCCTCTAAGGCTTGCTTGTGGGATCACGCCCTTAAGAAGGACCACCTTGTTTCATGGAGGTGCAAAGTGTATAGTTGATACGTGCGTGATACATGAGGGTGCTTACTTTAATAAGTAAGTTCACTGAGGTGCCCCGTGTGAGAACATTCCTAAATGGGAAAGGAAGTTTCTATTTCAGGAAATGGAAACTTCCAGATTAGGAAATATCTCACGAGTCATTGATGTGATTAATTGATCCTTAGACTTGAGGTTCCTTGTCACTTTATGAGTTAACTCTGTAGTCTTAGGTATAAGCTTTAAAGGGTGTCGCCTTAGACAACTGATTCAAGGCTTATGCTGGGGCTGCACAAGTGATTCATGAAAGTGAATGAGAATCAAGAAAGGACCTACACTTGCATTTGCAAGGTGATCTCTTATTGCGTAAGTCATTCATATGCCATATGGAGTCCTTGGCCAAGACAGTAGATCAAGACATCAATAAAAGTGTTTCTTGGATTGAGATCAAATGGATATAAAATGCACTTAGCTTTAAGACCGGATTATTAGGGTTCTGATTATTCCCTTGTCCTAGATCTTGGTTGAGAGATAGTAAGTAGGAGGATTGTATCTCACATGAATCAATGACTTAAAGGTTCTGTCGAATCCGAACATTCCAATTCAGCTAGGGGTTAAACACCTGTTGCTAGACTATGGTCGTTTAATCTGTGGACTGATTAATTAATTAGTGAATTAATTAATTAGGGTCACTGCTAATTGAATTGAGAACCTAGAGGGTCACACACAACAACTTGGTTACATGAGTTGAGGCTTGAAAATGATTAAACGAGTTAATCGGGCCAAAAGGGTTCCACACGTGTGAAATCACACGTGTGGCTCACGTGAGTGACACGTGTCACACACGTGTGGATATATATGTTGGGATTAATGCCCTGAAAATCCAATTGTATTGTAAATATTTTGGATTAATAAAACTGAAATTATCGCAAGTTATGAGTATTTTACAAATTTAATAATTAATGACGTGTGATGGTATTTTTATATGAAATGTGTTTCATAGGAAAAGATTTTAAATACCAGAAGTCACGTGTCATTAAAGTTCTAGTCAGTATGATAAGAAGATGTTCTTATCAAGACTATAATGTGTTATATAAGATGATTAGTCTTTCGTCATAGGGAAATGGAGTTTCCAATTATAACACGTTGATGATTTTCAATGAGATTGGAAACATCGAACTGGACCATTGAGATTGTTCATTTTATACTGCTATCTAAAATGAATAAAATCTCGGAAGCATTAGACTCTTAATCCTGATAGTATTTCGACTTTAGGCATGTAGTGTTAATCACTGTGATGTACTCAGAAGTGAGGTCTCGGTAACGGGTGGCCAAAATACTTTGTACGTTCGGTGATTGCATGAAATGTGCTAAAAAGAAATATTGATCGAGGAATCTGTAGCCTTGCTGGAAGGTTAAAGATATCCCTGAAATAGATTTGCAGAAAGTTCAAATTAAAACTTTGGCCAAAGTACTTCTTGTGTTCGTCACCGAAGTTGTATGTTGAATGTGTTTCACATACAGGGAATTTGAACTTAAGGCGAATCAAGAAATTTCAGATTGGAAGTGAAAAATAAATGATAGTAGTATTGATTTATTTTTCATGGATATCAGTACAGAGGAGTAAAATGTAAAATTATTCTAGATCGAGAAATTCGTGAATAATTTAATTAATTTTAGAGTTCAACAATATTTATTTAGTGGAATTAAATATTGTTAAACGGTAATCAATTATTATCATGGGATGATAATAGATTGACCCGTTTGGAGCTAAGATTAATTAGTCCTGCAGGTCCCCCCGCAAGCCCCAACGAAGATCAAAGAGAAAATATTAAAAGGAGAGAGAGAAATGATTTTTCAAAGTGTTTGAAAATAGCCAAGTAATTTATTTTGAGAAAATAAATTAAATTCCAAAGAGTTGGAAATGCCCGAAATTTTATTTTGGAGAAAATAAAATTTTTCAAAAAAAAAAAAAAAAAAAAAAAAAAAAAAAAATTCAGAACAATGTTGGCTTTGAAAATGTTCTGTCCGAAAATTTCTCTCTCAATTTTATAATTAATCCTAATTAAGGATTAATTAATATTTAATTAGGTGGTTATATAATTAATATATAATCCACTTAATTATTAGAAAATAGGGATTTTCAGGTTTTAGAAAAAAGGGTTTTTCTGAAAAATATTTTCTCAAAGTATTTAGCGAAATACTGCCGGAGCCCACACTCCAATTTCTTAATCGGGGATATTGCGGGGAAGCTCTGCCGGTTTCACGAGAAGATATCGAGGTGCTGGAAAAGTGCCGTTGATAGCCAATTTTGCAGTACGGTAATACTGTTGTGCTGCCAAATTAATAATTTGCATATTGTGATTATATGCTAGTTGATTTAAAATTATGTTATCGATGCCTGTATATATTAGAGTTATGCTGCCCGATTTGTTCCGCTGCTTTATTAAAATATTTTTGAAATATTTTGATAACGAGGTTATGGCGAAATTTTTTTGAAATATTCCGCTGCGCCGTCACTCTGACTCGGGCCCGCCACGCAACACCCAACAACTGGTATCAGAGCGGGGCTCTGATTATATACTGGCATTGATAAAGCATAAGATGCATAATTTTAAATCTGATACTGTGCACGTAAATTCTGTCTAAGAAGGCTGGGTTTTAAGTGGGACCATTGTGACCCCTCCAGTGTTTCTGGGAGTTTGCGTGGAATGGTAATTTTCTGGGAATTGATTTCAATAATCTTCCTGGTTAATTACCGAATCAGTAAATATGATTTAAATTATGTGATAATTTAAAACATATTTATTTAAGGGGCCATTAAAAAATTTAAAGCGTAATAATTATGTGATAATTATTTGCAAGCATGCTTTTAATTTTAAAATGGCATGATAATATGTGATATTATGCTGCTTTAATTATGCATGATTTATTTAATGTGATTAGATAAATAATATTTAATAGAGATTAAATGTGATGCATAATTGGATTAATATTTTTGGGCCTAAATTAATAAAGAGTTATTAAAGCCTTAAAATATTATTAGGATTATTTAATAATCCTAGTGGGAGCTTATTAATTAGATTAATTACTTCCAAAATTAATAAGACGCCAAAAGTGATTATTTAATAATCAAAGATAATCCACAAATTTTATAAAATTCAAGTGGGAGCGAGATGAAAAGAGTTGGATTCTCACGGCCTCCATTACCCGTCTATAGTATAGTGGATATATACTACTCCCTTCGGCGGGTATGTATTCGCGGTGTACAAGATTAGGCTTCTACGGATAGAATGAAATACGGGGAAAGTCAGCTCGACCACGCCTCCGTGGAGTGTCTGATCTACTCGTATGAATTTCTAGGTAATGGTATACGCTTGACTAAGTAATGTATTAACCTCCCTTCGGAGCTATGTTACATTCACTTAGAGGCCAAAGGTTAACGTGGTGGATTAACATAGTTTGGTAAGAGTTACCTAGATGGCATGTTAATTAAGATTAATTCTTGCTTTTCTAAGCAGTTTTCGACCTCGCTTCCGGGGAGTCAACTGCGGTTAGATAAGTCACCATTGTGTAAACCAAAAATGTTTACGTGGATTTCATTTATTGGTTAGACGCAAAAGATGTAAAATACAGAATCATAACTTGCACCTTTTAAAATATTTCAGTTTTAAAGCAATGACGACCGCTAGCCCGCTTCAATCACTCCTAAAAGAAAATAGGCTTGAAGGGTCTAACTATGCTGACTGGAAAATGAATCTTGACATCGTGTTTGGTCACGAGAATCTGAAACAAGTGCTCACTGAACCTTGTCCGGGGGTACCGGAAACTACAGCCACTCAGGATATGAGAAATGCTTACGCCAATTGGATCAAGTCCAATGATTTGGCTAGGTCTTATATCCTGGCATCTGTCTCCAATGTTCTCAAGCATCAAATGCATGAGATGCCAACTGCTAGGAACATGATGGATCATCTCCATCAAATGTTTGGAGGACAGAATCGAGCCAAGAGGCTCGAATTGATGCGGAGGCTGTTAGTTACCAAGATGTCTGAGGGATCACCTGTTCAGGATCATGTCATGAACATGATGGCTTGCCTGAACGAAATTGAAAGCCTTGGTGCTAAATTTGATGATCTCAGCAAGCAGGATATGATCCTGTGCTCTCTGCCAAAGTCGTTCGACACATTCAGGCAAAATTATTCTATGAACAAATTGGATTTTTCTCTACCTGAATTGATGAACGAACTTAAAGTGGCGGAGGGAGTGATGAAAGCTAAGGGAACTGTTCTCCTGGCACAGGCATCGACTTCCACGGCTCCAAAGGCCAACAAGTGGAAAAAGGGAAAGGGAAAGGTTCTCAATCCCAAGAAAAAGGTTCAGAAGCAGAAGGGCAAACCAGGCAAGGGAAAATGTTTCCACTGCGGAGAGAATGGACACTGGAAGAGGAATTGTCCAAAATACTTAGCAAGTCTTCCTGCTAAGCCATCTGGACAAGGTATATCGATATCTTGTTTAATTGAATTATGTTTAGTTGGAAGTCCACCAGACTCCTGGTGTGTGGACTCGGGTTCAACTAATCATATTTGCAATTCGTTGCAGGGGTTCAAGCTAACCAAAAAGCTTGAAGATGGCGAGATGCAGCTACTGCTCGGAGATAATACAAGTATATCTGTATTAGCAGTAGGGACTGTAAATTTGTATTTTGGTGATAGGGTTTTGGTACTAAAAGACATTCTGTATATACCGTGTGTTCGCAGAAATCTGGTTTCTGTGAGTTGTTTAATAAATAATGGTTTCAATGTTTGTTTTGAACAAAATTTTACCATTAAGCAAAACAAAAGGTTTATTTGCTCTGGCACGGTAAAAGATGGTCTTTTCTTGTTATACCCCGATAAAAACCCTAATTCCGAACTTAACACTACTACGCTTGACTTACCATCCAAAAGAAAAACTCCTATGCCTAACGAGGCTTACAAGTGGCATTTACGTCTTGGTCATATTAATCCAAATAGGATCCAAAGACTAATTTCAGACGAATTGTTGAGTCCCTTGGACTTAACAGAACTACCAGTCTGTGAATCCTGCTTGGAAGGTAAGATGACCAAGAGATCTTTTAAATCTAAAGGTAATCGAGCCACAGAATTGCTTGTGTTAATTCATACGGATGTGTGTGGTCCTATGAGTATTCAAGCAAGAGGAGGTTTTGAGTATTTCATCACTTTTACGGATGATTACTCCAGATACGGATACGTTTATTTGATGAGATATAAATCTGAATCTTTTGAAAAGTTCAAAGAATTCAAAGCTGAAGTTGAAAATCAAACCGGAAAACGTATCAAGTCACTTCGATCAGATCGTGGTGGTGAGTATCTGTCTACAGAGTTTCTAGAATTTCTCACTGCAAATGGGATTAAATCCCAATTATCTGCACCGGGTACACCCCAGCAGAACGGTGTTGCAGAAAGGAGAAATAGAACTCTGATGGAAATGGTAAGATCTATGATGAGTCATGCTACCCTACCAAGTTCGTTTTGGGGCTTTGCACTCGAAACAGCGGCACACATATTAAACCTTGTTCCATCCAAGTCAGTTCCTAAAACACCAATGGAACTGTGGCGAGGGCGAAAGCCCAGTGTCTCCTATCTTCGGATATGGGGAACCCCAGCTCATGTGTTAAGGAAAGATCCTGACAAGCTGGAATCAAGAACAGAGGTTTGCTTGTTCGTAGGTTATCCTAAAGGAACAAGAGGTGGTGTATTTTACGATCCGAGAGATCACAAAGTGTTTGTGAGCACTAATGCTAAATATCTCGAAGATGATTTCGTAAATGACCACAAGGGTAGAAGCAAAATTGTGTTAGAAGAAATGACAACATCAGATTCTGTATTCCAAGAACCCGTAGTAACTGAAAATGTGTTAGATACATATGATGTACCAGATACAACATATGATGTAGGGATGAGTACACAACAGCCTCGTCGTAGTGGGAGGATTGTCAGGGCACCTGATAGATACCTAGGATTAACCCAAGTGGTTGAATCTGAAGTATCTGATCCTGTCACATATGATGAAGCTATAAAGGATATAGACGCTGACCGTTGGGTCAGAGCCATGGAATCTGAATTAGATTCAATGTATTCAAATAAAGTCTGGGAACTTGTAGAGGCGCCTGAGGGCATTAAACCTATTGGATGCAAATGGGTCTACAAGAGAAAAAGGGGAATAGATGGAAAGGTTGAGACCTTTAAAGCAAGGCTTGTGGCAAAGGGTTATACCCAGAAAGAAGGTATCGATTATGACGAAACCTTCTCGCCTGTAGCAATGCTTAAGTCCATAAGAATTCTCCTATCCATTGCTGCTCATTATGATTATGAGATTTGGCAAATGGATGTAAAGACTGCCTTCTTGAACGGGCACCTTCAAGAAGAGATATATATGGCTCAACCTGAAGGCTTTATAGCCAGAAATCAGGAGCATATGGTATGCAAGCTTGATAGATCTATTTATGGTCTTAAGCAAGCGTCTAGGTCATGGAACATCAGATTTAATGAGGCAATTAAATCCTTTGGATTTATACAATTGCCTGATGAACCATGTGTGTACAAAAGACATCATGATAGTGTTGTAACATTTTTAGTTCTATATGTTGACGACATTCTGCTCATTGGGAATGACACGGGAATATTGTCAGCAGTTAAGATTTGGTTGTCAAACCAGTTTGACATGAAAGACCTAGGTGAGGCCAGTTATATTCTAGGGATCAGACTTTGTCGTGATCGTAAGAATAAGATGATTGGTTTATCACAAGCAGCATATATAGATAAGATGTTGGCAAGATATAATATGGCTAACTCCAAGAAAGGATCGTTACCTTTCAGACATGGAGTTCATCTGTCTCGGGATCAGTGTCCTAAAAACCCAGAAGAGACAGAGGAAATGAAAGATGTTCCGTATGCTTCGGCAGTCGGAAGCCTCATGTATGCTATGTTATGTACTAGGCCAGATATCTGTTATGCTGTAGGTCTAGTCAGCAAATATCAGTCAAACCCTGGACCCCAACACTGGATAGCTGTAAAGCATATATTAAAGTACTTGAGAAGGACTCGGGATTATATGCTTATCTATCGCAGTGATGAGCTCATTCCTATAGGGTACACAGATTCGGATTTTCAATCTGATTTGGATTCTAGGCGTTCGACGTCTGGATATGTGTTTACTCTAGGAGGAGCAGCCGTGAGTTGGAGGAGTATTAAGCAATCTTGCATTGCTGACTCCACCATGGAAGCCGAATACGTGGCAGCTTCAGAAGCAGCCAAAGAAGCGTATTGGTTCCGAAATTTTCTAATGGATCTAGAAGTCGTCAAGGACGGACTTACGCCAATCACATTGTACTGTGACAATGCTGGAGCGGTGGCCAACTCCAAGGAACCTCGAAGTCATAAACGTGCTAAGCACATCGAGATGAAGTTTCACATTATACGTGATTATGTGGAACGTGGAGAAGTGGCAGTGGTGAAAATTGGCTCAGTAAATAATCTAGCAGATCCCTTCACCAAGACTTTGGCGCAAAAGAGTTTTGATACTCATGTAGAAGGGATGGGTCTTAGATATGTAGCCAATTGGATTTAGGGCAAGTGGGAGATTGTTGGGATTAATGCCCTGAAAATCCAATTGTATTGTAAATATTTTGGATTAATAAAACTGAAATTATCGCAAGTTATGAGTATTTTACAAATTTAATAATTAATGACGTGTGATGGTATTTTTATATGAAATGTGTTTCATAGGAAAAGATTTTAAATACCAGAAGTCACGTGTCATTAAAGTTCTAGTCAGTATGATAAGAAGATGTTCTTATCAAGACTATAATGTGTTATATAAGATGATTAGTCTTTCGTCATAGGGAAATGGAGTTTCCAATTATAACACGTTGATGATTTTCAATGAGATTGGAAACATCGAACTGGACCATTGAGATTGTTCATTTTATACTGCTATCTAAAATGAATAAAATCTCGGAAGCATTAGACTCTTAATCCTGATAGTATTTCGACTTTAGGCATGTAGTGTTAATCACTGTGATGTACTCAGAAGTGAGGTCTCGGTAACGGGTGGCCAAAATACTTTGTACGTTCGGTGATTGCATGAAATGTGCTAAAAAGAAATATTGATCGAGGAATCTGTAGCCTTGCTGGAAGGTTAAAGATATCCCTGAAATAGATTTGCAGAAAGTTCAAATTAAAACTTTGGCCAAAGTACTTCTTGTGTTCGTCACCGAAGTTGTATGTTGAATGTGTTTCACATACAGGGAATTTGAACTTAAGGCGAATCAAGAAATTTCAGATTGGAAGTGAAAAATAAATGATAGTAGTATTGATTTATTTTTCATGGATATCAGTACAGAGGAGTAAAATGTAAAATTATTCTAGATCGAGAAATTCGTGAATAATTTAATTAATTTTAGAGTTCAACAATATTTATTTAGTGGAATTAAATATTATTAAACGGTAATCAATTATTATCATGGGATGATAATAGATTGACCCGTTTGGAGCTAAGATTAATTAGTCCTGCAGGTCCCCCCGCAAGCCCCAACGAAGATCAAAGAGAAAATATTAAAAGGAGAGAGAGAAATGATTTTTCAAAGTGTTTGAAAATAGCCAAGTAATTTATTTTGAGAAAATAAATTAAATTCCAAAGAGTTGGAAATGCCCGAAATTTTATTTTGGAGAAAATAAAATTTTTCAAAAAAAAAAAAAAAAAAAAAAAAAATTCAGAACAATGTTGGCTTTGAAAATGTTCTGTCCGAAAATTTCTCTCTCAATTTTATAATTAATCCTAATTAAGGATTAATTAATATTTAATTAGGTGGTTATATAATTAATATATAATCCACTTAATTATTAGAAAATAGGGATTTTCAGGTTTTAGAAAAAAGGGTTTTTCTGAAAAATATTTTCTCAAAGTATTTAGCGAAATACTGCCGGAGCCCACACTCCAATTTCTTAATCGGGGATATTGCGGGGAAGCTCTGCCGGTTTCACGAGAAGATATCGAGGTGCTGGAAAAGTGCCGTTGATAGCCAATTTTGCAGTACGGTAATACTGTTGTGCTGCCAAATTAATAATTTGCATATTGTGATTATATGCTAGTTGATTTAAAATTATGTTATCGATGCCTGTATATATTAGAGTTATGCTGCCCGATTTGTTCCGCTGCTTTATTAAAATATTTTTGAAATATTTTGATAACGAGGTTATGGCGAAATTTTTTTGAAATATTCCGCTGCGCCGTCACTCTGACTCGGGCCCGCCACGCAACACCCAACAATATATATATATATATATATATATATATTATATATGTATTAAATAATTAAATGTGTTAATTATTTAATAGACTTTGGTTTAATTTTGAATTAAAAAGAAAGTCTTATTTTGGAGAAAATAATCTAGTTAATTAATTACGAATTAATTAATTAGATAAAAATAAGTTATTTATTTTATAATAAATAAAGTATAAAATTATCCAAAAATAGTTTGGATATTTTTAGCTCTCTTAAAAGTTGACTTGAATTAGAATTCAAAGTCAAAGTTGGAAATTACTTGAAGATCAAGTAATAGGAGAGAGGAACCAAAACCCTTGCCTATGAGGACAAGGATTTCGGCCGCCCCTCCCCTTTCCTATATATAGGGGAGCTCATGCTCCCCTTTAGAGCTAATTGACAATTCTTTTGGTTCATGTGTTGAACACCTTCCTTTCACCAAGATTAAATTAAACCCTAGGTTAAGCCTAAACACTAACTAGAGAACTAGCATCCTTACTAGTTAGATTGTGATCAAGTTGGTGGACTTTCTCTAGAGACTTCAAGTTAGAAGTTTGAAGATTCGAGCTTTACCAAAGGAGAGGGGATCAAGCCGCGAGAAGAGCGTTCTTGGGTGGCTTGAAACGCTTCAAGAAAGAACAAAAGAAAAGTAAGTTTTCTATCTTTACGAATTTGGTTACACGATTGCGAGTCCAAGGTCCTTTTGTTAGGAAAATTTTTTAAATTCCGCTGCTTTCTGATTCGTGTTTTCCAACAGATCGTACCAGATTCACTTGGGTTTACTTTCTGAAACAAAAATCAGATGTCCCACAGACAATCAAGGATTTCTTTCAAATGATTCGAACTCAGTTCTCTGCCTCGGTTAAAGTGCTTCGTACCGATAATGGGGGGGAATTCATAAATCAGACTCTACAAAGCTTCTTCTCTCAACATGGGGTTATTCATGAAACCACTTTTCCCCACACCCCACAGCAGAATGGTGTGGCCGAGAGGAAGAATCGGTACGTACTGGAGAGTGCTCGGGCTTTCTTATTTGAAGCCCATGTCCCCGACTCATATTGGGCCGAAGCCATCTCTACAGCTGTCTATGTCATGAACCGTCTACCCACACGAGTTCTGGAGTACGAAACTCCCCTGGACACTCTCAGAAAATTTCATTCCATCCCATCTGTCCTCTTGCTTACACCACGGGTCTTTGGATGCGTGGCTTTTGTCCACACTCCTAAACAGCTCAGGACAAAACTTGACCCGTGTGCTGTCCGATGTATTTTTCTGGGCTTCAACCCTACTCAGAAAGGTTACCATTGCTATGATCCGACCAACAAACGACACTTTGTCACTATGGATGTGAACTTCGTAAAGACAGAATACTACTTCAAGACAACCACCAATACACCCCTTCAGGGGGAGAGTAGCACACAGGAAGGGTTGAATTGGATGTGTGAATGGTTGGAGCCACTACAGGAGTATACCCCACCTACTCGGCTGACTGTACAAACCGAAGCTCCAGCCCCGTCTCCGCCTCCATCTCTCTCAATCACCCCAGAAGACCCCCCATCGGATATCCCGGAGGTAAGTGCCCCTAACTCTCCTGTTTCCATTCAAAGTCCATATATTTTACCTCCTCAACAGAACAGGGGCATTCCACCCAACAGGTACAGTCCAGACAGGACAAGCAAGAGCAGATATCCGGTTACTCATCACATAACCTCCGGGTGTTCACCACCTCTGCAGGGCTTCATTCACGCCCTGTACTCTCATCAGATTCCCCATACCGTTGATGAGGCTCTAAACGATCCACTATGGAAACAAGCAATGGAGAGTGAAATCGAAGCACTGGATAAAAACAACACATGGGAAGTTTGCCCATTGCTGACGGGAAAAAAATCAGTTGGATGTAAATGGGTCTACACCATCAAACATAGAATGGATGGGACTATTGAGAGGTACAAGGCCAGGCTAGTAGCCAAGGGATACTCACAAACATACAGGGTTGATTATATGGAGACTTTTTCCCCTGTGGCAAAATTGGACACCATACAGATCCTGTTGTCTGTAGCTGCTAATTACGGATGGCCTCTGCAGCAATTCGATGTGAAGAATGCGTTCTTACACGGGGTTCTTGAAGAAGAAGTCTATATGGATCTTCCACCAGGATTTCAGATTCAAGGAGATCAGAGTACTGTGTGCAGATTGAAACGCTCACTGTACGGACTTAAACAATCACCGAGAGCTTGGTTTGGTAAGTTTACCACGGCGATGAGCAAGTACGGATACACTCAAAGCAATTCCGATCACACATTGTTCATCAAGAAAAGAGATGGCCTCATCACCCTCCTGATTATCTATGTAGATGGCATGGTGATAACTGGAAATGACACTGAGGAGATAGCCGGCCTACAGAAGAATCTGTCACAAGAATTCGAAATGAAGGACTTGGGGAATTTGAGATACTTCCTTGGCATCGAGGTGATGAGATCAGACGAAGGCATCTTCATCTCACAAAAGAAGTACATTCTTGATCTTTTAACAGAAATTGGGCTTCTTGACTGCAAACCAGCAGACACCCCCATGGTACAGAATCATCAGTTGGGAATGTTTCCCGACCAAATACCCACCGACAAAAACCGATATCAGAGACTCGTGGGGAAACTGATCTATCTGGCCCATACAAGACCAGATATTGCCTACGCCGTTAGCGTTGTGAGCCAGTTTATGCATAACCCCAGCAAGGTACACATGGAGGCAGTCTTGAGGATTCTGAGATATCTGAAATCATCTCCGGGAAAAGGCCTCATGTTTGCTAGGAATGGGCACACCCGAATCACTGCCTACACCGATGCTGATTGGGCAGGAAGCGTCACAGACAGACGATCTACCTCCGGATACTTCACCTTTGTGGGAGGTAACTTGGCGGAGCAAGAAACAGAAAGTGGTGGCACTTTCAAGTGCTGAGGCAGAATTCCGGGGAATAGCTCGAGGCATTACTGAAGTTCTATGGATAAGAAAACTCCTAGCAGAAATTGGCCTCCCTCCGGAAGAGAGCACGGATCTGTACTGCGATAACAAAGCCGCGATCAGTATCTCTCACAACCCGGTACAGCATGACCGAACCAAACATGTGGAGATCGACCGACACTTCATCAAGGAAAAAATCGACTCCGGCATAGTCAAGCTTCCGTTTGTCAAATCAGAGGACCAACTCGCAGACATCCTAACCAAAGCCGTAAGCAGCCAAAACTTTCATAATTCGTTGTCCAAGTTGAACATGGTCGAACCCCACGATCCAACTTGAGGGGGAGTGTTGACAATACCTTGTAAATATGGCAAGGGATTCTAATTGATTTCTTTCCCATATTAGGGGATGTAAGTAGGGCCGGAGATTAGGCGTTTCACCCTATTAATACTGTATTGTATTGTATGTCTTAAAACAACAAAAAAATGAATACACAATTTTTTTCCCAATTTTTCGTCTATTGAATTCAACACCATCCTCCACCACTGCGGCGGCGACGGGATGGCCGTTCTGGCCATCCTCCAGCGACGGAATCTTTGGATTTTGACTAAGTTCGACGAGGCGAGTCCATTGGTGACACTCCCGTCACCTGAAACCCACCCGAACGACGGTCATGGCAGAGCAGCGGAGGCGCGCGGCTGTTCACGGCAGCGGTCGGTTTACAGTGAAATTTTCTGGCGACCAACATATGCATTTCGAAGTTCTCAACACGGGTAAGCTAATGCAATTTACGGATTTGAATTTCGTTAAACGGTTTGAGAGTAATTGCAATTTCAATTTCGAGGTTCGTGTTTTTAGATTTGAAATTGGGGATAAATGGTTTGGAATTTTCAGAAATCAATCGAACATATGGAACAAGCACGAGTAGTATATTCGGGGTTGATTTTTGGGGATTTTTTCGGTGACCTTCAGCGGTTCGGCGGTGGCGGTGGAGCTACAGTGCGGTGGAGCTACAGTAGATATATAAAAAGTGAAAAAAAAAACAATTCTTACTCGCAGAGGGCGCGTGCATCTCAAATTCCCGTTGTAGGGTTTTTTATACACATTATTAAAAACATGGGGTTTTTAAAAGTACTTTTTTTTAGGGGGTTTTTCTTGATCATTTCGTGTTACACAAGGGAGCTGGACGACATTTTCCCAGTAACAAAATTGCATTTTCCCCAAAGAATAACCGTCATCCTATAGTAACAAAATTGCATTTTTCCCAAAAAATAATTGTTAGGTTTTATTATAACTAGCAACCCTGCACACTCGATGTGTGTACAACAGAAAAATATTAAATTAGAATTTTTCATGTTATTATTTAATTTATAATTATTTTTAATATAATTATAATTTTTATGATGAATAAATTAAATAAGATAAATTCAAATTGAGGAAAAAAGAACTAAAGATAAATTAGTGATATAAATTGAAAAAAAAATTTGAGAGTCTTGTAAATATAGAAGAGGTTAAGTAGAAAACTGTAAAAGTAAGTGACCAGAATTTATGTTAAAAAAAAAAAAAAAAAAGTCAATGACACCAAATGGATTTTTTGCTTAATATAATAATATAGATGACTAGATGAGGGCATGGGAGAAAGAAAAAATTGTATTTTTGGTCCATAGTAATAAATAGTTTTTAAATTCAGTCCCGTTATTTTTATAATATGCATATTAGGTCCGTCGGCATTCTATTCAATTTATTGTAGTATTTACTATTTAGTCGCAGGGGTTGTGTATTCGGAAAGCCAAATGATGCAATGTGAAAAACGAAAATCCAGTGGAAAACTGGGCCAGTAAAAATTGATAGCTTTAAGAGAATTCATGATTTGGGAAGGGTTTTTTCTTATTTCTGTATGCAACCAATACACTGTACAAGGAGGTATATAAACGATACACACTAATGCTAAGAAAGGAAAGAAAATCAATTTACAATTGTATCGATCCCTAATTTCCTGTTTTCCATACGTAGACACTCCCCCTCAAGTTGTATCGTCGGATCCTCGATGTACAACTTGCCCAATATCTCTCCAAATATCCTCCCGTTCACGGCCTTTGTCAGGATGTCTGCCAGCTGATCCTCGGATCTCACAAACGGGAGTTCAATGATCCCTTCTTCAATTTTCTCTTTAATGAAGTGTCGGTCCACCTCTACATGCTTCGTTCTGTCATGTTGTACTGGGTTCTCGGATATACTGATTGCCGCCCTATTGTCACACTTCAATCTGCAAGCTCCGGTTGCAAAAACCCCAATCTCCGTCAGCAATTTTCTTAACCAAAGCACCTCTGCTACCCCACGAGCAATTCCCCTGAATTCAACCTCTGCACTCGAAAGAGCCACAACTTTCTGCTTCTTACTCTTCCAAGTTACCACATTTCCTCCGACTAACGTGAAGTAGCCAGAGGTTGACCTCCGATCACTAGGACTTCCAGCCCAGTCTGCGTCTGTATAGGCTTCAATTTCTAAGTGTCCGTGCTTCTGAAAAACGACCCCTCTCCCTGGACAACTCTTCAGATATCTGCATACTCTGAGTGCGGCATCCATATGCTGTTTCTGAGGATGGTGCATAAACTGACTAAGCACCCCTACAGCATAGGCGATATCAGGTCTGGTATGGGACAAATAGATCAGCTTCCCTACCAGGTGTTGATACCGTGCCTTCTCTGCCTCTTCTGCTTCCTCCTCTATTCTCAACCCATGATTGACCACCATAGGAGTGTCTGCTGGCTTACAATCTAACAACCCTGTCTCAGCTAGTAGATCAAGTACGAACTTCCTTTGAGATATATATATCCCTTTCCGGGACCGTAACACCTCAATCCCTAGAAAGTACTTCAGTTGTCCCAAGTCTTTCATTTCAAACTCTCTGAATAGGTTTTCCCTTAGGCAGGAAATCTCCTCTGAGTCGTCCCCTATAATAACCATATCGTCTACATAGATGATAAGACATGTCACCAGTGCTCCCCTTCTTTTGATGAAGAGTGTATGGTCTGAATTACTCTGATGGTATCCATACTTCTTCATGGCTGCTGAAAATCGGCCAAACCAGGCCCTGGGTGATTGTTTTAACCCGTACAGATCTTTCCTCAACCTGCACACTTCTCCTTTTCTGAAATCCTTCGTGAAACCCGGAGGCGGTTCCATATATACTTCTTCCTGTAGATCCCCATGAAGGAAAGCATTCTTCACATCAAACTGGTGTAGAGGCCAATCCCGGTTGGCTGCTACCGAGAACAGTACCCTGATCGTATCAATCTTGGCGACCGGAGAAAAGGTCTCTGAATAGTCCACACCATATGTCTGTGTGTACCCTTTTGCTACCAACCTCGCCTTATACCTTTCCACACTTCCGTCTGCGCGATGCTTCACTGTGAAGACCCAGCGACACCCTACAGGTCTTTTCCCTGGGGGAATGACACATCTCTCCCACGTTTCATTTTTTTCGAGTGCTTCCATTTCTACTTTCATAGCATGTACCCATTTTTCATCTGTTAGGGCCTCATCTACCTTACTAGGGACAGAAACAGAGCAAATAGCCATTGTATAGGCTCGAGCCTGCCCTGCCAAGGCTCCTCGAGCCAAATTAGCTACTGGATATCGCGGGGTTCGACCCATATGCTCAGGCTCATACCGCTTGGGTGGGACCCCTCGGTTCGATCGCAGTGGTAGGACATACCTCCCTGTATCCTGCACAGTATTCTCCCCCTGTGTCTCAACCTCCCCCTGACTTTCTTCGTCCCCTGCACTGTTAGGATCATAGGGAATAACTGAAACAGCAGATGTATTCAGAGTCTCATTATTTACCTTAGGAATATTCGTCGGGGTGATGGGTTCAGTGGGCGGTACCGCAGAGTGTACTGTAGGAGATGGTGGCTCGGTGGTTCCGCCTACTTGCTCTGTTGGGACTGTGTCTGGCCAAGTAAGTGGTGGCACCCCACTCAGTGGATCCTGCTGTACCTCCCCCTGACCACTGAGTGGAGCCGAAAAATAGTATTCTGTTTCAACAAAGTTACAATCCATAGTGGTATACATATGACACAAGACAGGATCATAGCACCGATACCCCTTCTTATGAACCCCATATCCGACAAAGACACATTTGACGGAACATGGATCTAGTTTGGTGCGAATGGTTTTGGGGAGATGGACAAAGACGGAACACCCAAAGACCCGTGGAGGAAGGGTAAGACTAGATGGGACCCTAACTTTACTGGTAAGGCACTGTAGTGGAGTCCCAAAGTTTAGTGGTTTGGACGGTAATCGGTTAACCAAATACACTGAGGAAGCAACCGCTTCAGGCCACATGGACTGGGGACAGTGGGACTCAATGAGTAAGGACCTGGTCATTTCTAACAGTTGGCGATTCCGACGTTCAGCTACCCCGTTTTGCTGTGGGGTATGAGGACACGATGTTTGGTGAATTAACCCATGGTCACAGAAGAACTGTTTAAGAGTAGAGTTGACGTATTCTCCCCCATTATCTGATCGAAGTACTTGAATATGAGTTTTAAATTGTGTATGTACCATATTGTAAAACTCAATAAATTTCGAGGAGACTTCCGCTTTATTTTTCAAAAAATATACCCATGTCATCCGAGAACAATCGTCAATGAACAAAACAAAGTATTTAAAACCATGACTAGACTCAGTGTTAGGAGCAGGCCCCCATACATCGGAATGAACTAAAGAAAACACAGTTTCAGATCTTGAACTGGACACTGGGTAAGACTGTCTGTGACTTTTAGCTAGAGCACAAGTTTCACAAGAAAATTGACAATTTTTTGGAAAAAACTGAGGAAATAACAACTGAAGATACCCTGGCGAGGCATGTCCCAACCGGCGGTGCCACAACCACTGTTGACGGTTCACTGTCCCGTGAGCAAGCGCTGCAGTTCCCTGTTGAGCCACCTCGTCGACGTAGTACAATCCACGGTCTTCAGTACCACGCCCAATCACCTTCCCCGAACGAATATCCTGCAATAAACAAAAAGAGGGAAACATTAGCAACATGCAGTTTAGCTGTTTCGTAACTTGACTTATAGAAAGTAATTTGCAGGACAAGCTCGGAACATAAAGGCAATTTTTTAATTTCAAATCTGGGGACACGGTCACGGTCCCTGCTCCCTGGACATCCAAAAGACCCCCACTTGCATTTAGAATTCCATCTTTGGAAGGGTCCGTGTAATCCTCGAAATCCGAACGATCATAAGTCATCGTATCCGTAGCCCCGCAGTCGAATATCCACCGAGACTTGCACGGGCTAGGACGTGAGTTGGCCCGGAGTGTTGCACCTGTCTTAATTTCATTTACAGTAGGGTCCCTTTTACAATTTGAAGAATTAAGGGGCCCATTATCGCTAGAAGTAAGTTTAGGGACTGAAATGTAGGAATTGGAAAATAAGGGGGAGAAATTACAAGGGGATGAAAAATTAAAAGAGCAAACTTTGGAGGGGCAGGAAGGTAATTTCCTTCCGTGCAACCCTATACCTAAGAAGGCTGAGCCTTTCTCGTTACTTCCATCCGCAGCAGCTGGAGAATTCTCCTCCCCTCCATTTCTGATTTCAGTCGTTCCTTCACCCCCGCCGGCGGCGACCGACGCCGCGCCGTACGCTGGTGTCGAGTTGTCACGACGGCGGCTCTTCCAACCTTCTGGCCATCCAATAAGTTCGAAACAACCATCCGTGGTATGCCCCACACGTCTGCAATGGCCGCACTGAACTGGTTCGCCGTTGGCGGCGGAGCTGCTACTCCCGCTACCGCCGCTGCTGGTGTTGACGCTGTTGTTGGTGTTCCACCGTGGGGCTGCCGGCATGAGCCTTGGTGGCCCGTTACTTCGCGGGTCCGATTTCTTTCCGCGACCCGCACCTGTTCGCCCTTGTCCTGGTTTTCCGGCGAGCAGCCCCGCTCCGATCCCCGCCGATGATGAACTCCGGCCCCCCAATATTTCTCTCCGGTTCCCCTCTCGCCGTATGGTGGCATAGGCTTTCTCAACCGTGGGCAATGGGTCTTCTTTCAATAAATCCCTTCGTTCAGATTCGTATTTATCGTCAATCCCGGCGAGAAATTGGAACAATTGGGTCTCGGATCTGAGGCGATTGAAGGTTTTAATGTCCCGTTCACACGACATCGGGTTGGATTGTCGGACTTCGATCTCTCTCCAGATTCGTTGGAGACTACTATAGTACTTCTCGATACTATCGGTTCCTTGTCTCATATTATTGGCCCTGACCGTAAGATCAAAAATCTGAAGGCCGTCGCTGCTTTGGCTGTAAGTGGCTTTAAGACCATCCCACAAGGTCTTGGCAGATGGGTATTCTGCAAACAACGTTACTAACTCCGGTTCCATGTTATGTAAGAGCCAGGCACAGACAATCAAGTCTGATTGTTCCCACTTGGTGTATGCCGGTGAGTCCGCCGCTGGTGGTGACGGGATCCCAGTCAGATGGCTGAGTTTTCCTCTCCCTCCAATCTCCATCTTCATTAGCCGAGACCAAAGGGAGAAGTTAAATTGATTCAATTTGATGTTTATTGAAACAGATTGTGTCGTATGGTTGTGGTTTTGATTGGTTTCTGATTGTGGTTGTAGATTGCTGAGAAGGCTGGCTAACTGTGTGGCTAGGGAATCGCTGGGCTGCTGCGGTCCCTTGCCGGTGGTGCTGCTACTGTCGACGGCCATGGCCGGGAAAGGTACGGTACGTGATGAGCAAGGTTCGGATCCAATTATTGGATCGTCGCCCGCTCTGATACCATGATAGCTTTAAGAGAATTCATGATTTGGGAAGGGTTTTTTCTTATTTCTGTATGCAACCAATACACTGTACAAGGAGGTATATAAACGATATACACTAATGCTAAGAAAGGAAAGAAAATCAATTTACAATTGTATCGATCCCTAATTTCCTGTTTTCCATACGTAGACAAAAATACTCACCTAAACATACCTATGCAGTCTTATTGAATTATATTTTTAAATTAAATAATTATATATTTTTTTCATTAAATATATGATTTTTTATACAATTTTATCTAAAAGAATCATAGATTTCATATAGATGACTGCATGTGTTTTTATTAATTTAATTTAAATAAATTAACAGCATTTAGACATATATAAAAACAATAATATCTATATAAATTATTTAAATTTTAATTAAAGTATAGAAAAAATAAACTACCAATCAAATATTGAAGTAAAAATAATTCATTTATGAGAGAGTTATTTAAAAGCTTTCAACATAACAACAAACCGAACAAAAAATTTTGTTCTTTATGTCAACCAAATTAAATAGTTTAATATTTCCTTTTGCCACTTTACTTTTTTTCTCCCTGTAAGACGCCGCAGAGGGCATGCACAAACACGTTAACAAAAATATAATGCCCCACTACTAGGGGTGTCAATTTCGGACCCGACACGACCCACCCGATAAAATATCAGGTTAGGGTTGAGGATTTTCGGGTTAGGATCGAATCGGGTCGGACCTGATAGCAACCCGAAGAAGAAAGAGAAAATCAGGTCGGGTTCGGGTCCAACCCCGAATTAACCTGAATGGACCTGCTATTTATATAAAATGAAGATTTGAAATTGTGTATAAACTCATACCAGGCTCCAATAGTTTGAATAAATGAGATTTACCACTAAAAGGCCCACTTCCATAGGCCCACTTCAAAATTAGAAATAAATACTAAAAAGGAGCCCATAACATGTGCAGATTTTAGCTATTAAAATAAAACCCTAACTTTACACTGGAGTGTTGCGCCGTTTTCCTTCCTCATGCTTCACATCTAAAATATAGATCTTTGGCTCTCCCGGGAGTGGTTACGGAGAGGTTAGCGAGGCGGTGACGGAGAGGTTAGCGAAGCCAAGGGTGGAGAGGATGGTGGCGACGAGAGCTGGGTGTTATGTTTGAGTCGTCGGCCGTTGCGGCACCTGGAATATGGAATGATGATGGCGTTGGTTTTTGTGAAGGCGGCGGTTCCGAGCACCACCGTTTGTGAGGCGGCAGAATGATCGATGGCGGTGGCAACAGAGACAAAGAGCAATTTTGACAGGAGCAAAAGTAGGATGAGGAGCCGAAATTAGGGAGAAATGGCCATGGAGCTGGAATCCCAGAGAAATCATCATAGGAATTGTTTCACAGTGAGAAAATTTCTGATTTTTATGTGTGGGAGAAATCACATTAGGTGCGTCTGCTATATTTTGGGCCAAGTTATATCAGGTCTTGGGCTGAGTTTTCAGGTTTTGGGTCGGGTTATCAAGTTGGAGCGGGTTATCGGGTGACCTGAAAAAATATCAGGTCAACCCGAATTTAACCTGAACCTGATAATTTCAGGTTAGGGTCGAGGTTTTCGGGTTTAATCTCAGGTCGGGTTGGGTTCGGGGTTAAAACTTTTCATGTTATACCCCTGTGTCGACCCGACCCGAACCCACCCGACCCACCCGAATTGACAGCCCTACCCACTAGAACCTCTCTAGAGGTGTCTCTCACACCATGACATCCACCGGAATACCATTGTAGCGTCCGAGCGCAAGACGCCACATCCCCCGCATCGAGACCTAACCCGTATATATATGAAATGGAAAGTCCATACACGTGCCAAGTCACGGCGAACGGGGACTCACTCACTTGTAATGTTAGGCGGGAGCTAACTTTCAAAACCTGTTGGACATATGCATTGATATTTTCAATTAAATTAATGGAGGATTATTGGAAATATCAAAGAGGCATATAAAAGGGTGTTTGGGAAAACTAAACCTGTCCCACGTTGATTTTATAACCAAGTGTGGTCAGCTATATAAGTTAAGACACTAAGTGGGTTATTAATTCAATAAATGTGAGGTGGACTGATGGACTCACACGCGGTGCGGTGCACTGCACTGCCCGCGCACGCGCCCGGGTACGGGCACGGGCCGGGCATGGGCGAATGTGACGTTTGATGGCGCACTTTGCACTTCACATGTGCGCATCGTCGCTAGGAGCCTCGCCATAATTCAAATAATCCGTTTTCAACACCTGAGTATCTATATATACAATCTATTGAGCTGAAAAGACACAACACATTCATCAGATTTCTTGTGCAGTGCTAGTACACAAAATCATTCCCAGAAATTAGCTTGACATATATCCTAAAAGTGTGTCGCCTGAAACCTTTAGCACACTTCCTAGAAAGCTATGGGCGATAGAAACTTTAAGGACAGGGATTACACGTGTCTAGCTTCTGTTTTTTGCCCAGATTACTAACAATCTTAAAGTTTCTATTTCGTGAAGATGGAGTCTGAGTCCTTCAGAATCATGAACCAACAAAAGCTAGACCGTTCCGATGGCAACAATTTCAGCTGCTGGCAGGACAAGATGAAGTTCCTGCTTACTGTCCTTAAGCTTGCCTATGTTCTGGATCCTAGTCTGCCGCCAATTCCAGAAGATCCTCCTGCTCCCCAGCAGCCAGTCGATTGGATCCTCCAACCACTGCAGTAGGAGTTGTTCCTCCTGCAAATCCCATTACAGCAGGTGGGGCTCCTCCTGCCAATCCTCCTACAACAGGCACTGTATCTCCTGTCAACACTGCAGCAGCAGGTCCCTCAAGGAATGCCTTGCAGATCCACGAGGAGATTGTGGAAACCCTTCAGCAACAAAGGAGGAAGAGAGCAGAAGATGAACAGTTGGCTCGTGGACACATTCTAAATACCTTGTCTGATAGACTGTGCGACCTCTATACAAACGTGCAATCACCTAGAGAGCTGTGGGAAGCCTTGGAATACAAATACAAGGCTGAGGAAGAAGGTACAAACAAATATTTGGTTTCTAAATATTTGGATTTTAAAATGGTTGACAACAAACTAATCCTGGAGCAAGTGCATAAGCTCCAGGTTATTGTTAACAAACTACGGATGGTGAAAATTGTCCTTCCAGAAGCCTTCCAGGTAGGAACTATAATTTCAAAGCTCCCTCCTGCCTGGAAAGATTATGCAAAGAGCTTGATGCATAAATTGTTGGAAAAACGAAATCAGAAAGCAGCGGAATTTTAAAATTTTCCAACAAAAGGATCGAAACTCGCAATAATGAATCCAAATTCGTAAGGTAAAGAAACTTACTTTTCAATAATCTTTCTTGAAGCGTTTCAAGTCACCCAAGAACGCTCTTCTCGCGGCTTGAACCCCTCTCATTGGTAAAGCTCGGATCTTTAAAAACTTCTAACTTGAAGCTCTCTAGAGATAGTCCACCAACTTGACTACAATCTAACTAGTAAGGATGCTAGTTCTCTAGTTAGTGTTTAGGCTTAACCTAGGGTTTATTTGATCTTGGAGAAAGGATGGTGTTCAACACATGAACCAAGAAGAATCGATCAATCCCTAAGGGGAGCTCAAGCCTATATATAGCTTGAGAGGGGTGGCCGAACCTAGTCCTTTTGGACTAAGGATTTGGTCCCTCTCTCTTATTACTTGATCATCAAGTAATTCTAAACCTTGATTTTGAATTCTAATTCAAGTCAACTTTTAAGAGAGCTAAAATATCCAAAACCCTTTTGGATAATATTATACTTTATTTATGAATAAATAAACAACTTATTTATCTAATTAATTAATTAATAATTAATTAAATAGATTAATTTCTCCAAAATAAGACTTTCATTTTAATTCAAAAATTAAACCAAAGTCTATTAAATAATTAACACATTAATTATTTAATACATAAACAATATACACATGTGACATACGTGTCCCCAAGGACACGTGCCAATCACGTGAACCACACGTGTGGAACCTTCTTGGTATGATCAACTCGTTTAATCATTTTAAAGCCTTAACTCATGTAACCAAGTTGTTGTGTGTGACCCTCTAGGTTCTCAATTCAATTAGTAGTGACCCTAATTAATTAATTCACTAATTAATTAATTAGTCCACAGATTAAATGACCATAGTCTAGCAACAGGTGTTTAACCCCTAGCTGAATTGGAATGTCTCGATTCGACAGAACCTTTAAGTTATTGATTCATGTAAGATACAATCCTCCGACAGAACCTTTAAGTTATACTCGGTGGGCTTGGAGACTTGCGCTCGCGTCCAACGGGTCCGCAGACCCGGGGCGTGACAAATGGTATCAGAGCCGCTCGTCAGCCGTAGGAGCTAAGTGCTATACGGGGCAAAGTGCTACGCACATGGGAGCCACCTCTTGAGCCTGCAGGGCAAAGTGCTACATGTGTGGGAGCCACCTCTTGAGCCCGTAGGAGCCACCTCTAGAGTCCCAACGCAGACGAGTCGGTCATGGGCTATATGTCATGCCGCGACGAGGACGTCATGATTCTGAAGGAGGGGTGATTGTGACACCCCTGTCCCACATCGGGAAAGTATAAGGATTAAGTTCAGTATATAAGTTAAAGAGTCCAAGTACAATCAATGGATATCCCTTTTGGGCAGTGGTTTAGGCCCAATTTCAGGTTATACTCGGTGGGCTTGGAGACTTGCGCTCGTATCCAACGGGTCCGCAGACCCGGGGCGTGACATGTCATGTTTGTGGAGAAACAGGATAATATGCGAGAGAATGCCCACAACGGAAGAGTGGATCCGGAGTTGCAAATATGGTTGAGGAGAACCTAATTGCCATGGTGACTGATCTTAGCCTCAATGTGGCTATGATTTCTGAAATCAACATGGCAAGTGAACTTTCTGGCTGGTGGTTAGATTCTGGAGCTACCGTTCACATTTGCAACGATCGAAGGCTTTTCAAGACCTTTGAAGAAACTGTTGGGCAAGAGGTTCAGATGGGCAATCGCTCCAAAGCCAATGTTGGAGGCACAGTGTAACGCCCCAACTTTTCAGTATATTAACATGACATATGTGTTTACTAATTTGCGCAAATTAATTGGGTTTTAGTGTTTTCTATAATTAAATTTCATTGTTTAATTGTTAAATAAGTGATTAATTGAAATATATGCAATATTTGAATTTGAATTTATATGAATAACTTGTGTGCTCCTTAATTCCGAGAAATAATTATTTATACGTGTTCTATATATTTAATTTTATTTTATATGTATTAAATGTTAATTATTTTACTTTAATAACATTAATATAAAAAATGTATTTAAATGTATATATATATATATAAAGTGTGTACGTGTGCATGTAATGCATGCATTTTAGAATTTTTATAAGTAATTATGCATGATGCATGTATTATAATACATTTATATATATATATACGTATGTATGTATTAGTTATAATATATTTAATATGAATTTGATTGCATATGATTGTAAATATTGTGAATTTTATTGTTACTTTGCGTATGAGTGACATTTATGTGCTTCGTTTCCATTTGAATTGATACCGGAATTTCGTGCGAATTTAATATGTTGAACTTATATGTGTCTTGTATGTGAATATTTGTTCGTTTCGTATTTTCGGATTCATTTGCATGTGTTTCGGATTTAATTTTAATTTTGGAATCCAAGTCGGGGGCTAACGAGCAATTAGCGCACCCTTGGTTCCGTATTTAATATCTTGAGCTCGGGAACTCGGATTCGAGTTCCGTCAACTCCGCTGAACTCGTAACGAAAATTCGAGTTTAGTAAACTTAGCCTTATATTTTTCTAACGTCATATGAACCTCCGAAATTCAACCGAAATACGAAGCGGCGACGAAACTGACCTTGTTACACTAAAATGGCCATAACTTATTCAATTGTTGACCAAATTAACCATGGTTTGATGCTATAGAACCCTAACTCAACCACCTAACCTGCTGTACCAAGACCTAACCAAACCAACCCTCTCACAATTCACAAATCTCAGCTAAAGTCACTGCCTTCCAGTTTCTTCCCGTAACCTAGCATTCCTTGGAGATTTTGGAGCTCAAATCTCATCCAATCCTCATCCAATCAACAAGGTAAGCTTAGGGTTGTATTATATGTTCATTCCTGATCATTTTCATTCATTCATACCCAAATTTGATCATGGTTTCATGCATTTTTCGGCTGATCTTAAATAGAGGCGATTTTGGGCATTTCTATCGATCTCATCCAATTCTTGATGGATTTGTTTGATTCCAAGCTTGAGAATGATTGTTTTGATATCTTCTTTTCATTTATGATCATTAATTGCATGGTAGTTGAAGTATTTATGAGATATCAACTATGGAACATTGAGAAAAACTTCATGAATGTCACGTATGACAACTTTACTTGGTTGAGCTTGTTTGGAACTGATTTATAGGTTGAATTTGTGGTGTTTTGCTGCACATTTGTTAGCCTAACTTATATGAATGTGTTGGGATTAATGGAGATCAATCATACCCTGTTTTCGCGTGAGTTTTTGCCCTGTTTTGGGCCTGGAATGTTGCTGTCAAAACTGCTGCATCTTCTTGCTCTTTTGCTGTCAGATTTGGGGTGGTTTTGAGCTGAATTCTTGCTGCATTTCATGTCTTCTTCTTGCTACATATATGGCCTAATTGTTGCTTGAGTTGTGGCTGCGTTTAAGCTAGAAAAACAGGGGTTGTATGCGTTTTGTTGCTGCTGCTACCTGCTGCGACACGGGTGTGTATTTTTCTTTCCTTATCAGCTAGAACGGGGGTGCATCTTGGGTGGTTTTCTCTGTACCGAGACACGGGGGTGTCTCGGTTTGTTCTTTGAAGGTGACACGGGGGTGTCACCTTGCATTTCATGCCTGTTTTGCTGTTGACGTGAGCTGTTGCCGCTGCTGTTCGTTCTTTTCCTTTTTTTCTTGCATGAGAGTTGGTTGATGCATGATTTGCATGCATTTTAATGTTAGTTGCATGCATGTAATAGTTTTGCATGCATTTTTTGTGATAATTTGCATGCATGTGTGTATGTTTGCATGTGTATTTATATGTATATATGTATATATAATATAGTATATGTATATATATGTATATATATTTATTAAATATTAATTGTTATTGATTTAATTGAAATATTAGAATTTAAATGTTACCTATTTCATGTTTTATTTAATTTTCGATATTTAATTGAATGTATTTAATCGTTTAGTTTCTAATTGTAAATGCGATTGAATATGTTTAATTGTTTATGTTTTAATTTAAATGTGATTTAACTTGTGCTATGATTATATTTGAAATTCTTGAATTGAATTGATTGAAATGTGAAATTATGATTCGAATGAAAGTGAACGCTTCTAATGTCGAATGAAAGTAAATGAAAGTGAATGACTTGATTATATGATTTAAATGTATTAATAGTGCACATGAACATTTTCATAGCATAGTCTTATCTTTTACATATTCATAGCATGATCATTGCATTGCCGAGCGTCTTAATTGGTCGTATTGAGTCTCACCTCACCTCTCTTGCACAGATTTTGAGTCCGTTGGAGACGAGGCCGGTCTGTGAGGCTCGTGTGTTCTCCTTGTTGCCGTTTAAGGTGGGTTTCTCTTCTACTTAGATAAAACGACCCGGTATATCTCCCTACGTGAAAAGTTTTAAGCCAAAGTAATATGATATATATATATTGAGTCTTTTATCGAGTAAATGATTGCAAATGTAAAGCTCTTATTTCATGAATCCTACCTAATGTTTTGGCGAGAATGATTGAATGTTCACAATGAATGGGGCCCAGGGGCTTGGTGTGAGTGGGGACCCGAGGAGGCAAGGGCTGACGGTAAACCTTCACACTAGTCCCACCAATGAACGGCGTAACCGGACCTCGTTAGGAGTTAGCGAGGAATGGACGCTGAGTGCCATCTGGGGAGTCATGTTCCCCTTTTGGTCAATGAATGGGTGGATGGGCCTTGCAAACCCGCCACCAACCCGGAGGAAGAAGGTGGAATGTTACTGAATGCGCACGAAAGATTGAAATGCATGAAAAGAATGAATGAATGAATGTTAATGAATGTTAATGAATTATACGAGGTGTTGGTTGGAGATAATGCACGCCCACTCGCCGGGCCAATAATGACCTAATGTTAATGAATCGTTATAATCCCTTTTGATGATTTCTATTCACCCACTTGGGAAATTCTTTAAAACCTCACTTGGGATTATAGCTTGCATGTGATTGTTTAAATATTATCGTATATTATATTATGCCCTGCTTTTATACCCACCAGTCCCTTTTGGACTGAACCCGTTTGGCTTTTAGTTATGTTGTGCAGGTGTCATGGGAGCTAGGCGGGATTTCGAGTCATAGGTCTTCTTTTCGTTTCTAGCCCTTTTGTATATTGATCTTACACTTGCGTATTGCACTTGTGGTCATTGTATATGAATGTTGTTGGAACGTACTTGTTTTGAGCCGTGACGGCAATTAATAATGTGTATGACTTATTTTTGGAGTTGTGATTCTCATTGAATGTATATATGATGTATGTTCGTTTATTGCTTCCGCTTTAATGTTTATTCTGATTTTATGGTTCACGGGTTAGTCCCGCCTAGCATAGAGTGTGTGTATGTCCCCGTTCGCCGTGATTTGGCTCGGGTATGGATCGTCCATTTCATATTCGGGTCGAGTCTCGGTGCGGGGGATGTGACACCTTGCGCTCGGGTGTTACACAAAGGATCCGTTGAACTCAACTTTACCTCCGGGAAGAAGTTAACTTTGATCAATGTCTCGTTTGTACCATATGTTAGGAAAAGTTTAATTTCTGTTGATTTATTAGATAAAAAAGGTTTTAAGGTTTCTGTTGAGTCTGGAAAGGTTATCATCATGAAAAATGGTGAATTTGTTGGTAAAGGTTATGCTTGTAATGGGATGTATAAGATGTCAATCAATAATATGAGTTCATGATTTCTTCAATTTCTGCTTACATGATTTCTTCAATTTCTTTATGGCATAGTCGATTAGGACATGTTAGTGCAAAGAACTTGAAAAATATGCATGCATGGGATTAATTGATATTGGTAAAAACGAACTTGACAAGTGTGAAATATGTGCAAAATCAAAAATAGTAAGAAAACCTTTTCCAAGTGTTAAAAGAGAATCACAAATATTAGATTTAATTCATACGGATATTTGTGAGTTAAATGGAATTTTAACTAGAGGTGCTAAAAGGTATTTTATTACTTTTATTGATGATGCTAGTCGTTTTTGCTATGTGTATTTGTTAAGAACTAAAGATGAAGCTCTTAGTTCATTTGTGAAATATAAATCAGAAGTAGAAACCCAACTTGAGAAGAAGATTAAGGTTCTACGTTCTGATCGAGGCATGGAATATTGTTTGAATGCTTTTGATACACTTTGCGAAGAAAGTGGTATCATACATCAAACAACTGCAGGTTATAAACCCCAGCAGAACGGTGTAGTTGAAAGGAAAAATCGTACTTTTCTGGATATGATAAATTGCATGTTAAATCATGCAAACTTACCTGACAACTTGTGGGGTGAAGCCCTTCTGTCTGCGTGCCATATTCTGAATAGGATGCCTAGTACTGTTGTGAAGACTAGTCCTTATGAAATATGGAAAGGCAGAAAACCCAACATAAGCTATTTTAAAGTGTGGGGGTATGTGGCTTATTTTCGGGTTCCTGATCCCAAACGGACTAAGTTAGGAGCCAGAGCTATTAAAAGTGTATTCGTTGGATATGCTCTTAATAGCAAGGCTTATAGACTTCTTAACTTGGAGTCTAATGTGATAACTGAGTCCAGGGATGTTGAGTTCTTCGAAAATACATTCTCAAAAGATGTTGGAAATGAATCTGAGCCACCCCAAATTGAGCCTAGAGGTCCTATAAGGCCGGTTGTGGAAAATAATGTTTCTACACAACCAACTGAGCCTAGAAGGAGTACTAGAGCAAGGAAAGAGAAAAGTTTAGACAAAGACTTTATCTCTTCTGAAGCTTTATTGTTCTTGGTGGAGGGGAACCAGGATAATAAAGTGGTAAGTGAAATACCATTTATATTTACACTTGAGACGGATCCTAAAACATTTTCAGAAGCTATGGCTTCTCGAGATGCTTCCTTTTGGAAGGAAGCTGTAAACGATGAAATGGAATCGATCTTGGGTAATAATACTTGGGTATTAGCAGACTTACCTCGTGGTTCTAAACCCATTGGGTGCAAGTGGGTATTTAGAAGAAAACGAAACACTGATGGCACTATCTCAGCTTTTAAAGCTAGATTAGTTGCCAAAGGGTTTAGACAAGTAGAAGGGATTGACTACTTTGACACTTATGCACCGGTGGCTCGAGTTGCTTCCATTAGAATTCTTCTTGCCTTAGACTCTCTTTACGATCTGTTTGTTCATCAAATGGACGTAAAGATAGCATTTTTAAATGGAAATTTAAAAGAAGAAATCTATATGGAACAACCTGAGGGTTTTGTAGCACCGGGAACAGAAAGTAAAGTGTGCAAGCTAGTCAAATCGCTGTATGGTCTAAAACAAGCACCAAAACAGTGGCACGAGAAGTTTGACACTGCTATCTTGAAATTCGGATTCAAGTATAACTGTGTTGACAGGTGCATTTACTCCAAAAGTACGGCTGACTATGTGGTGATAGTCTGTCTATATGTCGATGATATGTTTGATCATCGGGATGAATATGATTGGAGTAAACGAGACTAAAAAGTACCTATCCTCGGTCTTTAAGATGAAGGACTTAGGTGAAGTAGATACTATTTTAGGCATTAAAGTTAAAAAACATAGTGGGGGTTTTTCACTAAACCAATCTCACTATATTGAGAAAGTTCTGACTAAATTTAATCACTTCGAGATCAAGGAGGTGAATACTCCGTTTGACAACGGACTGAAACTTAAAGAAAATACTGGTAGAGCTATTGCACAGCTTGAGTATGCAAGTGCTATTAGTAGCCTTATGTACACAATGTATTACACTAGACCAGATATTTCCTTTGCAGTTTCAAAACTTAGCAGATACACGAGCAGTCCCAATGCTGATCATTGGAAAGCTATTAGTAGGGTACTTGGGTACCTTAAGAGAACTATTAGCTTTGGTTTGTTCTATAACAAATTCCCCAGTGTGTTGGAAGGGTACTCAGACGCGAGTTGGATAACTAGCATGGGAGACTTTCCTCAACTTCCTTAGCAGCTTCCAGCTCTTTTTTTTTTCATTTTTGGGGCTTGGCCCGGTTTTTGAGTAAAAAGGGTGACGGCATTCTGCCTAAATAGTAGCACAGGAAACCAAAAAGAGCATACTAAAGAAATGCTCCATAGAACGGAGCGGTATGTATCTATATACATAGTCTGCTCCAAAGAAAAGGTACTTATTAGATCGAATGAGCTTATTCAATCTAGGTCTAAAAGAACGCTGCTTTTGCCGTATCCAGACGAATACCAATCGAAACCATTTCAGGAATAAAATGAGACCAATTAACCAACCAACAAAACTACTTGTTACAAATAACATCTTGTTGTTGCATCGAAACATATAAATGTTGACTAATCTAACTAACAAATCCACAAGTGGGTGGGTTTTCACTCTTGTCGGTGGGGCTGTTTATTGGGCAAGCAAGAAACAGACAATAATCTCTCACTCTACCATGGAATCTGAGTTTATAGCTTTAGCACAAGCTAGACAAGAGGCTGATTGGATAAGAAATATGTTGTTAGACATAGATCTTTGGCCAAGTCCAATACCTCGAATTTCGTTGTATTGTGACAGCGAAGCAACGCTTACAAAAGCGTACAGTGGTACCTCTAATGGTAAGTCTAGACACATTGGTCTCAGACATGCATTTGTGAGACAATTGATACAAGATGGTATTATAACAATTGTCTATGTGAGGTCAAATAAGAATTTGGCTAATCCGTTTACTAAGCCTCTGACGAGAGACTTAGTAGCTACAACTACTAGAGATATGGGACTTAAACCACCCGAACCATAAGTGATGGTAACCCTACCTATAATCTAGGTTTCCCCTGATCATAGGTTCAAAGGGAAAAACAAGTCACGAGTTGGTTAGAGCTATCAAGTGGTCTCATATGTAGTAAAAGAAAGCTCAGTGAGTTGCAACGTGATAAGGTTAAGCTATGCTCTTAACAAAATGCTGCACTATTTACAACTAGTGCCCGAGAAACATTTTACCTATATGAACTAGAAGTGAAGCCACTTCTTATAGAGAGTTATGGTTTACTCTCATAAAGGTTCATAAAACGGAATATGGCATATGGCTTGATAAACGCCGAGCAGTGGAGTGCTTGTTGTGATTGAAAGAACACGTGTGTGTGGTAACTCCGGTCACACCACTAAGGAGTTGAGGTTCAATCTGCGGACACCATCAACTTCGGGGTGACCTTGAGCTACTTACACTAAAGGGAAGGTTCAATGTTCGTCACACCTTCTGTTATGCACGTGATCTTTAAATAAAACCAGTCAGACACTGGTTTGGGAAAGAGCAGTTTTCCAAACAAGAGGGGGATTGTTGGACATGTGCATTGATATTTTCAATTAAATTAATGGAGGATTATTGGAAATATCAAAGAGGCATATGAAAGGGTATTTGGGAAAACTAAACCTGCCCCACATTGATTTTATAACCAAATGTGGTCAACTATGGCCGGGGCCGTGGGCTGGGCATGGGCGAATGTGGCATTTAATGGCACACTTTGCACTTCGCACGTGCGCATCGTCGCTAGGAGCCTCGCCTACGAGCCCAGAGCCTATCTTTTGGGCCAAATTCATTTGGAATTAACCCTAATTCAGTCCAATTTGAATGTGACTGTTGGGTGGCTGTAACTTAAAGGTCAAGGGCTATTAAGCCAAAAATTAATTCAGGGGCTATTAAACAGCTCATTGATGCTGAATTAATCCTCCAACAGTCATAATTCAAACAATCCGTTTTCAACACCTGAGTATCTATATATACAATCTCTTGAGCTGAAAAGACACAACACATTCATCAGATTTCTTGTGCAGTGCTAGTACACGAAATCATTCCCAGAAATTAGCTTGATATTTATCCTAAAAGTGTGTCGCCTGAAACCTTTAGCACACTCCCCACAAAGCTAGGGGCGATAGAAACTTTAAGGACAGGGATTTCCCGTGTCTAGCTTCAGTTTTTTGCCCAGATTACTTAACAAAACCGAATAAACGAACCAACAAAACTAATGTATGTACATAAGGAGAACATATACAAGCAATAAATGACGGGTTCAATCTATTCCTAGAAGCCTGTCCCGAATCAATGCAACATTATCATAACATTTATACATTCTTCAAGATAACTTATTCAAATTACAATATGCGTGTGAAATGACTCCGACCTAACCACAGGACTGGACAGACTCAAAATCCCGTCTAGCACTCCAAAAACTGCAAAAGAACTGAAAACAAAACCGAGTTCGGTCTTTAAGAGACTGGTGGATATAAAACAAGGCATAACATATAATATCGCAGAATTTAAACATATACATGTAAGTCATAATCCCGTATAAAGTTTTATAATAATTTTCCAAGTGGGTAAAACTAAGAAAAGCGTCAACGGGATTATAACTATCATATTCATTCATTAGGATATTCATGGCCCGGGGAGTGGGCGTGCATAATCTCCAGCCTACACCTTGTGTAGACATAAGACATTAATTCATTAGTGATCAAACAATAATCTTTCGTGCTCATTTATGCGATTCTTTCATAATCGTTCATATACACCTTTTTCCTCCGGATGGTGGACGAGTTTGCAAGACCCGGCCACCCATTCATAACTTAATGGTTCCCCTTCCCCACTAAATCTTCTGGCGAGGTCGGTTTCGCCTTAGTTAATTGGAACTAGTACATGGGATTACCGTCAGCCATTGCCTTCCCGGGTAGCCACATGCACTAAGTCCCTAGGCCCGTGTTTACATTCATGCTCTCGCCAAAAATCATTTGGTAGGGATTCAAAAAAGAAAGGCTTTATATTGGAAATAATTTACTCTTAAGAGACTCGATATATAGATATAATACTTTGGTTCAAAACTTTTCACATAAGGAATATATTGGGTCATCATAACTATTAGAAGAGAAACCCACCTGGCTACTCCTTACCGAACGATACCAAAAAGAAAGAAAGACTTGAAGATAGCCTATGAACCCGACACGTCTCCGCCCTGGAGAAAACTGTACAAAAGGGCAACACGGTACGTTCGTGAGACTCAAGACTCCATATGAACCATATATAATGCACGACAATGCATTAACATGATATGTATGCTTAAGAAATAACAATGTGCTATGAAGATGTTCATGTGCACAATTAATGCCACTTAGACACAAAAACGATTTAATCACTCAATACACGAATAAATCGTGCTCATTCATTTGTTCAATTCATAACAAATTATAATACATGTTTAATAATTCATAGAAATCAATTCAAGGGGAAAGAAATCCATTAAACACATGAAGGAAGCAATAGTTGTAAGAAGGTAATATTAGAACAAATAACGAAATATCACACAAATAATTCAAGAATCAAATTCATAACAAGTCAAATAAACTCATATCATATCATATAATAGCATACCATATGCGTTTCTAAGGTTAAAGATCATATAAGTGGCAATGAATACAAATGAAGTGAAATAAGGTAGCATTTAAATGTTCATGTTTTCATTTGATGTTTACACATTGAATTCATAACATAAAATTCATAAACATGTCAAAATATATCACATATTATCAATTAATCAAGCATATAAGTCATTCAAACCACATACTGTGTCCAAGGAAGTGGAAGAAAAGCAAGAAAATAGTTTTGAGCAAGTTTGGTGAAAACTGACAGTTTTTCGTATGTGCAAGCTGTAGAAGATTGAATATATCTTGAGTTTTAGAATTTGGAATTGGATTTTAATTGTTGGACATGAAACTAGACGAATAGGGCTTTCCGACATATATAGCTTGAATTTTGGATCAAAACGATTTGAAAATGGCGAAGGTTTGAAATTGGATGAAAGCAGATTATCGGTGAAGTGGCGACACCAAAATGGATCAACTATATCTCAAAATCAAGAAATTATTTTAAGGTGATTCTAATTGGAGGATGTTCTAGACTTCAAGAGGTTTAAGTGGTTAAAAATTCAAGTCAATCGGAGCTCGTTTGGATAAGTAACAACAAATAAGAAAATGTGTTACCAAACATCACATATACGAATTCTTAAGGAAGAAAGAGTGGTGACGGGGGTCACCACTCCTTAGGCCAAAATTGGTAACGAGTGGGGAGGCAGGTTTCCTAAAGCTTGAAATGGGTGGTGGTGACGGGTGTCACCCTTTTCATGTGTAATCATGGTGATGGGGGTAACCCAAGGCAGCGGGAAAACATCTCTAATTCGCAGCAGCAACAGGTCACGAACAAAAAAGCAAATTTGCAACACAAAACTCATGCAAACTCAACCACCAACAAATATAACTCCATAAAAGTATAAATTCATGACTTAAGATCATTAATCACTCATGAAACTCAAAGAAATTGGAAGGAAACAAGATTAAATCTCCAAAGTTCATATAACCCTTACTATTCATCATATACATCATACCATCATCAAATCTTGGTGAAATCTTGCATATTATAACTTGAAATGACCACAAGGAGATGTAGATTACAAAAATGAGCTTACATTTCAATTTGGAGAAGAAATGGTGTGAGTATGAGCTCAAATACCCAAAAAGGTGAATAGTTCTCTTCTTCCTTTCTCTTTTCTCTTTTGATGGCTGAACTTTCTTCATTATGGGGGGTGGGGTTCGAAATTTCTGAGGTGAGGGAGGAGAGAGAGATGTATCTTGTGTATATAAGTCAAGGTTTAAGGGTTTAGGGCGATAGGTGGGGTCCACAAGCTCAAGAATAGTCAAAGGGTGTCATTTTAGGTACGAGGTACTCTTTTCGATTGAATTTCAGAGGTCTAAATGGTTTTAGAAAAATATGAAATTTATTCCATTGACCCCGAAACGTTGATACGAGACCAACGGAGGTAATGGAACTCAAATCCGAGTTCCTGAGCTCAAGTTACGCCTCCCGGAACCCAAGGTGCGTTAAATACTCTTTAGCCCATTTTTGGTTCCGATCACACAAACGAACCAAAAACTCAAAAATGCAAGATCAAAATCAAGCAATGAGCACATAAACATGATCATAATTCATACATACCAAGTTCTCACGGAAAACGGAAATCAACTCGGATGCAAACGAGACACATATCATAATCAAGTATGCATAACGTTCAAGAATTCAAATTAAATTCCATAACAATTATCTCACATTAGTTCAAATAGCATAAGAATATTAAAATTATCAATTAATTACATAATTAAATAATTAAAAAGCACAAGTAACACACTCGTGACGTTATACCTGTACGGTCGAAAAGCCAGGACGTTACAACCATGCCACATCTTTGCAAGTTTATCCGTACTTTCGTTAGCCTTCCTTAAAAGTATGTCAGATTTTAGTCACCAACAACATATGAAGGAATTTACATTAGTCCATAATCACATTCCCATTGAATGATCAACAAGATTATCCCTCATTAGCCAATTAAGAATAATTTTTGAGTCGATCTCAACCTTAATTTTATGAAAATATATTTTCCAAGCCAATTTGAGCTCCTTCCGGAGGCTAAGAAACTCTGCCATGTTAATAGAAATGGGCCCAAGTTTTAAAGCATGACCAAGCAGCCACATACCCTTAGATGTGCAAACAAGTCGAGACAACTCGCGAACTTAGCGAGATAAGCTCGAGTTGACTCGGCTAGAAATTATTTTGAAATGAGCTCAATCCGAGTTTTAGCAAACCCGAGCCAACCATCGAGTCAATCACGAGCCCCTGTGTCTAGGCTCATGGCTTGCTAATCAAGCTATATATTGTTGGAAAACTAGAGCAGAAACGCAGCGAAAATTTAAAAATTTTCCAAAAGATTGATCATGGACTTGCAATTCTCGTGTCGTATCTTAGGGTGTTTAGAAACTTACGTAGATTGAAGCTTTCTAGTGATGTCAGTACCGCCTACTGAACACCCTTCAAGCGGAATGTCCCTCGAACGATTCTCGATAGATCCCAAAGCAGCGATCCTCTAGAGCGTATCCACACCAGTCCTAAAACACGATCAAGCAAGTGACAATGCTGGTTCTATAACTTGTGTTAATGGCTAGGGTTTTGCTTTGAAAACTTTTCTTTTATTTTTCTCAAAAACTTAACACCTCGTGAGTGTTGGTCTAAAGAATAAGAGAAGCCCCACCCTTGTATTTATACAAGGGGGGTTCGAACTCCCTAGGGTTTTCCTAAACCTAGTGGACTTCTTTTCTTGCTCACTAATTAACTAATTTAATTATTTATTTAATTGGAAAAAATAAGTTCCTAACTTATTCTCCAAGTCTATCAAGAATAATTTTCCCTCTCCTACAATAGGAAGTTAGACTTTTCAACTTTCGTAAAGCTAAAAGTCAAGATTCAATAAATTAATTAATTCTCAATTAATTATTTATTGGGTTAAGCTTGAGAAATAAAATCTTAATAATTAATTCAAAATTAATTAAAAGACTTAAATTAATTAATTACAATTTAATTAATTAATTCTAGAAAAGAATTCGTGTGCATGACACGTGGCAGCCACGCAGTGGCCACGTGTGACACGTGGCAGTCACGTGCTTTTGACACGTGGCAAGCCCACGCGTTACTCTCTCCAATTTGATCATTCGTTAATCATATTAACATCCTACCATAACCCTCTTGTCCTGGCATTTGTGTGTGACCCTATAGGTTCATTATTCGATTAGCAGTGACAGTAATTAATTAATTATTTCACAGATCACACTATCGTAATCTAGCAATGGATGTGTGACCCCTAGCCGAATAACGAAATGAATCGAAGAACCTTTCAGTCAATAACATACAGTAAAATACAATCCTCCTACAACTCCATCTCTCAATCAAGAACTAAGGCATGGGAATATTCTCAGAGCCTAAATATTCTTGATCTTTAAAGTAAAGTTCGTTTCATATCCATTTAGACCTCAATCCAAGAAAACCCATCTTCTTGATGTCTTGATCTTTTATCCACCTTGGCCAAGGGTTTAAGTTTAATGGACTACGAACAACTCAATCAGTAAGATATCATTCTTGTTCTTGCAACAAGTGTAGGTCCTTTGTAGATTCTACTAATTCTACATATGTCACTTGTGTAATCCCAATATAGGCCGTGGTTCAGGTGTCTATATGGCGACACCCTTTTGAGCCTATGTCAAAGATTACAGAGTTAGCTCATATGAGACATTACAGAATCTCAAGTCTAAGGATTAATGAATCACGTTATTGACCTGTGAGATATTTCCTAATCTGGAAGTTTCTAGGAGACTTCATTTCCCATTTAGAAATGTTCTCACGCGGGACATCTCAGTGATGAAGTTCTAGTAACAATCACCCTCATGTATTATGAACGCATCATCGTATGCACTTATCACTCCATGAAACTGAGTGATCCTTCAAAAGGACATAATCACATTAGCAAGTCTCAACAGAGTCAAGGTCGACACTCCCACTGTCTGTCAGACTCTCGACTTGGAGAAGTTTCTAATCCTCGCCTATGGAGTTAAGAACTTGTTTCATGTGTCGTTCCCATAACAACAAAGTTCTTAACGGTCTCATCGGATTAGGGGAGTCCAATACATACAAAAACACAGTCAACCCAAACAGACATAAATAAGCACATAAAGAAGTGAATGTCTATGAACAAAATCATTTCGTTTATTATTCAAAGACTGTTTGTGATATTACAGGGAAATAGTAAAGCCAAAAACTGCTTTAAGGGCACTATTCCTAACATATATATATATATATATGTATATATATATATATATAGCATATATTTAATTTATAATATATGTATTAAAAATTTACACAATCATATATTTTATTATATATTAATTATACTGATGGGGTCAAAATACGATCGTCCCACGTTAAGACACGTGGCATCACCGAGATGATGACATCTGTCTCCCCAAAGCTGCACCCATCAGCCTACGAGCGCAATCCTTCTTCAGGAGTTAAGCCCAACGAGCGCTGTCACTCCCACGAGCGTCCTACAAACTAAACGATTGGTACGCCCACGTGCCAAGGGAGCCCTCTTCGAGCGTCACACTCCCTCAGAGTGGCCTCCCCTATCGGCTCGTCATTTGAACTGAAGCCTTCGTTCCCCTCAGCGGATGTCTTGGCTTCCAGTACTCCAGGTTGACACGAGCGCGCTCTCAAGCCCTCGTTACCAACCGCCCATATGGCTCTCTGACACAACGTACATGCCCGCGCACCTGCCACTGTTGCCTGCACCAACTTTTGGCCACTTTTGCAGAAGATTCCTCCTAGGTTTCTCTCTCATGGCGCCACGTGTTAGGGCAACATTCGGCCAGGACCACTTGAGGCAAATGACCAAAGGGCCCTTGACCCTCAACTATAAATAGCTAAAGTCATCTTCTACACAAGTAAGCTTTCTTCCTCACCGCAACTGTGACTGAACTTACATTTCTTCATACATTGAACTGACTTGAGCGTCGGAGAGCCAAACTGGGTGTCACCCCCAGTTCCCCCAGCTTGGCCTTCTGACTTTCCTTGTGCTTGTCCCAACAGGTTGAACCCCTTTCTCATTTCCGGCGAAGCTCCGGTGGTTTCCTCCACAAATATAAATCGTAAAGTGATCGAATTCGGATCCACCCATTTCTGAACCCATCATTTTTGGCGCCGTCTGTGGGAAACCAGTCCTCCATCTTCTTCCTTTCTTTTTGTTGGTAGAAAAGCAAGCACACCCTTACCTTTAGCAGTCATGGTTGCTACGAGATCTGGAGCTGTGGGAGGAGGAGATAACGCCTCCCAGGATGCAAATATCATTATTCCCTCCACCGCTACTGGTGGAGCACCGCCTTCTTCCGTCGCCGCTGGTGGAGCACCTCCCGCCGCAGGAGTGACTCCACAAGCAGAGTCTTCCGTACCACCACCTGCACCGCCGGCACTACAGATTCCCACCACCGCTGGAGGAGCCTCTCTCTCTGCTCCTCCGCAGCTTGCACAGAACCCCTGGGTCCATCCCCAGATGAATCTCGGAGTACAGGGCTATATGATGCCTCCGCCCGGATATTCCCTCACTCCGGCCGTCATGATGCCGCCGGTCCAGCCGTATCATGCTGGACAGCTCCTGTAATACCCGAGCGTAAGGTGTCACATCCCCCGCACCGAGACCCGACCCGAATATGAAATGAACGATCCATACCCGAGCTAAATCACGGCGAACGGGGACAAACACACACTCTATGCTAGGCGGGCTAACCCTTAACCATACGAATCAGAGAAAACCAATAAAGCGGAAGCAATAAACGAGCAAAGTATATCATATATATACCACGAGCATCCAAGCTCCAAAATACAATTCATATACATCAATGCAAGCCATCACGGCCCAAAACATGTGTACGCTCCAATAACATATCCATATACAATAATCAAAAGGGTGAGATGTAAGTGTAAGACCAAAATATAGAGCTAGAGACGAATGCAAGACCTAGGACTCGTATTCCCGCCTAGCTCTCTCGACACCTGCACCAAACAGCTGAAAACCAAACGGGTTCAGTCCAAAAGGGACTGGTGGGTATAAAACATTGGCATACATATAATATATGACTGAATTTAAACAATCACATGCAGATTATAATCCCAAGCGAGGTTTTAGAAACGGTTCCCAAGTGGGAGAAATAGAGGAATCATCGAAAGGGATTATAATGATCAATTTTACAATAGGTCATTAGTGGCCCGGCGAGTGGGCGTGCATCAACTCCAACCAACACCATGTGTGATTCAATCAATCATTCATTCATTAAGTCTTTCATGCATATCATTCTTTTGTGCTCAATCAATCGATTCTATTCAATCGGTCATATACACCTTCTTCCTCCGGGTTGGTGGGCGGGCTTGCAAGACCCGTCCACCCAATCATTGGCCAAAAGGGGTTACATGACTCCCCAGATGGCACTCAGCTCCCTTTCCCCGCCAATCTCCTGACGAGGTCCGGTACCGCTGTTCAATAGTGGGAACTAGTGTGAGGGATCACCGTCAGCCCATGCTTCCTCGGATAGCCACTCACACCAAGAACCCCGGGCCCCAATCAGTGCAATCGATCAATCAATACTCGCCAAAACATTTGGTAGGATTCAAGAAATAAGGGTTTTACGTTTGCAATCGTTTACTCGATAAAAGACTCAATATATATATATATACCGTATCACTTTGGCTTAAAGCTTTTCACATAGGGGGGATATATCGGGTCGTTTTATCTAAGTAGTAGAGAAACCCACCTTGTACCGACAAAAGAAGATACGAAAGCCTCAAGGATTGGCCTCGTCTCCAACGGGATCGAAATCTGTGCAAGAATAGTGAAGTGAGACTTAATAAGACCAAATAAGACGCTCGGCAATGCAATGATCATGATATGAACGTATAAAAGATTAAATTATGTTATGGAAATGTTCATGTGCACTATCAATACATTTAAATCATATAATCAAGTCATTCACTTTCATAATTTCACATTTTCAATCAAATTAATTCAAGAAATTCAAATATAATCAAAGTACAAATTAAATCACATTTTAAAATTAGAACATAAACATTCAAACATATTCAATCGCATTTACAATTAGAGAATAAACAATTAAATACATTCAATTAAATTTAGGAAATTAAATAAAACATGAAATAGGTCAAATTTAATTTAAATAATTCAATTAAATCAAATAACAATTAATATTTAATAAATATATATATAATATATTCAATATATATAAATACATATACCTATATTATAATATATATACATATATACGTACTATATTATATATATACATATATACGTATACTATAGTATATATATACATATATATACGTATAAATATACATGCAACCACACAAACATGCATGCAAATTAATACAAAAATGCATGCAAACCATAACATGCATGCAACTACCAATAGAATGCATGCAAACATTTACAACCAAAATTCATGCAGGAAGAAAAGGGAAGAATGAACAGCAGCAGCAGCAACTCGCGGGAATAGCAACTGGCATGAAAAACAAGGTGACACGGGGGTGTCACCTTCAAGGAGCAAACCGAGACACCCCCGTGTCTCGGTACAGAAGTAGCCACCCAAGAAACACCCCCGTTCCAGCTGAAACAAGCAGGAACGACACACCCGTGTCGCAGCAAACGCAGCAGCAACCACCACGCGAAGAACCCCTGTTTCTCTAGCTTAAACGCAGCAACCTCACAAGCAACAATTAGGCAACATATGTAGCAAGAAGAAGACATGAAATGCAGCCTAAAACCAGCCCTAATAATGTACAAAAATGACAGCAACATCAAGGGAAGAACGCAGCTGCTGACAGCAATTTTCAGGCCAAGAAAACAGGGCATAAATCGCGTAAAAACAGGGTACAACTGATCTCAAGTAATCCCAACACGTTCATGTGAGTTAGGTTGTCATATGTGCAGCAAAACACCACAAATTCAACATACAAATCAGTCCCACAACAGTTCAAACATGGAAGGCTGTCACACGTGACTTTTCTTCAAAGTTTTCTCAATGATCCAAAGTTGATATCTCATAAATACTTCAACTACCATGCAATTAATGATCATAAATGAAAAGAAGATATCAAAACAATCATTCTCAAGCTTGGAATCATCTAAAAAGCTCAAGTATGGAAGAAGATCAACCAAATTCAAACCTAATTCTATATATGTTCATTTCTGTCAAAAGCTCACGAATTGATGCTCAAATTCAGGGATGAATGAATGAAAATGACTCATGATGGATGTACATAACATAACCAAGCTTACCTTGTGGATTAATAGAGGTTTGAAAGAGATTTGAGCTTGAATCTCAAGAGGTTGGCTTGGCTACGGGATTCTGGAAAACAGAGGAAAGAGGGCTGATTTTCTCTAAGTATGAGGGACTAATTCGGTTGGGGAGGATAATGATCAGATAGATGGTTGAGTTAGGGTCTCAAAAGTTCAAACCATGGTTAATTTGGTCAAGTATGGTAAGAGATATGGCTATTTTGGTGAAAGGTGGCAGTTTTGGCGCCCTGTAGGTTTTTCGGTTAAATTTCGGAGGTTGAAATGAGTTGGGAAAAATATATGGCTAAGTTTACTAAACTCGAATTTTCGTTACGAGTTCAGCGGAGTTGACGGAACTCGAATCCGAGTTCCCGAGCTCAAGATATTAAATACGGAACCAAGGGTGCGCTAAGTGCTCGTTAGCCCCCGACTTGGATTCCAAAATTCAATTTAAATCCGAAACACAAGCAAATGAATTCGAAAATACGAAACGAACAAATATTCATGTACAAGACACGTATAAGTTCAACATATTAAATTCGCACAAAATTCCGGCATCAATTCAAATAGAAACGAAGCACTCAAACGCAATGAAACAATAAAAGCCATAACATTAACAAAATAACCAACTAATTTCATTTATAATATATTACATATAATATGCATGCATACGTATATAATATATATAACTACATGCATGCAAATATATTTAAGTTATATTAATAAAATGCATGCAATATGAATTATAACTAATTATGCATGCATAATTTTAAATCCATGCACACACGTACGTTTAAATATATATATATATATATATATTTATATTATATAATGTAATTAATATTAATAACATTAAATTAAAACAATTAACATTTAATATAATTAAAATAAAATTAAATACATAAAACACACATAATTAATTATTTCGCGCATTTTGGTAAACAATTACGTCATACCTGTACGGCCGAAATGTCGGGACGTCACAACCTCTCCCCCTTAAAAGAATCCGTCCTCGGATTCATTGATCGTCCGGAAACAATTCGGGATGAAACTTCCTCATTTTATCCTCCGTCTCCCACGTAGCCTCTTCTGTTTTATCACTTCTCCATAACACTTTAACTAGTGGGATTTGCCGGTTTCTTAATTCTTGAAATTTCCGATCCAAAATCCTAACCGGTTTTTGAACGAAGGTGAGATTAGGCTCAATTTCTACCTCTTCCTCAGGTAGGATTTCTGACTCATCCGGATAATACTTGCGAAGCTGGGAGACATGAAATACGTTGTGGATTCCCGTCAAACTCGGGGGTAGATTCAAGCGATAAGCAGTATCTCCAACTTTTTCCAGAATCTCATACGGACCCAGATAGCGAGGATTCAACTTACCTCCTTTTCCAATTCTTGAAAATCCTTTTTGCGGCGAAGCTTTCAAGAACACCCTATCACCAACTTCGAACTGAAGATCCTTTCTCCGTCGATCCGCATAGCTTTTCTGTCTATCTTGAGCCGCTTTCATTCTTTGTTGAATGATTTGAACCTTATCAATTGCAGCTTGTACGGCTTTGGAAGGCTTCTCCTTCATTTCACCTCGTTTCACTCCCTCTTGTTTCGTCCAATTCCACTCTTCAAGGTCGAAAAATAAGGGGGATCTACACTTTCGTCCGTAAAGGGCTTCATAAGGTGCCATTCCTATCGAAGCCTGAAAACTGTTATTATAGGCGAACTCAATCAGGGATAACTGCTCATTCCACGAACTCGAGAAATCCAATGCACAAGCCCTCAACATATCCTCCAAATATTTGATTAATCTTTCCGACTGACCATCTGTCTGAGGATGGAAAGCTGTGCTGAATTGGAGCCTTGTTCCCAGATTTCTTTGCAATTCTTGCCAAAACCTAGAAGTGAACCTCGGATCTCGATCTGATACAATACTGGTAGGCACACCATGAAGTCGAATAATTTCATCAACATACTTCTTGGCTAACTTAGGTACCTTATCCGACATCCGAATAGCCAGAAAATGTGCCGATTTCGTTAGTCTATCCACGATCACCCAAATCCCATCAAGACCACCCTTCACTCTAGGAAGACCCGAAACGAAATCCATCGCCACCTGTTGCCATTTCCATTCTGGGATAGGTAGCGGTTGAAGTAGCCCTGATGGCTTCTGATGCTCGGCTTTCACGGTTTGACAAGTCAGACAATGTCTCACGAAATTAGTTACATCCCTTTTAAGTCCATTCCACCAATAGAACTGCTTCAAATCCTTGTACATCTTATTACCTCCAGGATGTATCGAATACCCTGATCTGTGAGCTTCTTCCAAAATAATCCTCTTCAATTCATCCGGAACCACAATCCTGTTCTTAAATCTTAAGAGTCCCGTGTCATCGAACCCAAATGGACATTCGGGATCATCTCTAGCTTTCTGAGCTAATTTCTGCACTTCGGAATCTCTTCTCTGAGTTTCAAATAATCTTGGTTGAAGATCCGGTTGTACTGTAATATTCCGAATACTTGCTCTTAACTTGAAAGACTCGGGTTCATATCCAACTTCCACTTTCACACTAGATACACTAGCCTTCCTGCTAAGTGCATCCGCGACCACATTAGCTTTTCCAGGATGGTATCGGATTGTGCACTCGTAATCCGCTAAAGTCTCCATCCATCGCCTTTGTCTCTTATTTAACTCCTTCTGAGAAAACAAGTATTGAAGACTTTTGTGGTCAGAAAAGATCTCGAAAGGAATTCCATACAGGTAGTGTCTCCACTTCCCCAAAGCAAAGATCACTGCCGCTAGCTCGAGGTCGTGAGTGGGATAATTCTGTTCATGATCCTTCAGTTTTCTCGAGGCGTAGGCTATCACCCTACCCTTCTGCATCAAAACACATCCCAGTCCCTCTTTCGAGGCATCCGTACAAACCATGTATCCTTCAGTTCCTTCAGGAAGTGCTAATATTGGTGCAGTGGTCAATTTCTCCTTTAAAAGTTGGAAACTTGCCTCACACGCCTCATCCCAAGCAAACTTGACTTCCTTCTTTATCAAACGCGTCAAAGGAGCTGCAATCTTAGAGAAGTCCTTAACGAATCTCCGATAATACCCAGCCAAACCCAAGAAACTTCTGACCTCGGAAGCATTTTTCGGACTCTGCCACTGAATAACTGTCTCGATCTTTGAAGGATCTACTTCCAAACCCTTACTTGAGACAATATGACCTAGAAAAGCAACCCGGTCGATCCAAAACTCACACTTACTAAACTTCGCATACAACCGGTGCTCTCTCAATGTCTCCAATACCAATTCGAGATGCTTAGCATGATCTTCCGGAGTCTTGGAATACACGAGAATGTCATCAATGAAGATTACGACGAATTTATCCAAATATGGCCCAAAAATCCGATGCATCATATCCATAAATGCTGCAGGGGCATTCGTCAAACCAAAGGGCATCACTACGAACTCATAATGCCCATACCGGGTATTGAATCCTGTCTTAGGTATATCCTCTTCCCGGATTTTCAATTGGTAGTAGCCTTGTCTTAGATCCAATTTCGAATAAACCCCTGAACCTTGCAACATATCAAATAAATCCTCAATGTGGGGCAACGGGTACTTATTCTTGATAGTCATCCGATTAAGCTCCCGGTAATCTATACACATTCTCAACGATCCATCTTTCTTCTTGACAAAGAGAACCGGAGCACCCCACGGAGATGAGCTCGGTCGAATATATCCAATCTTAAGCAACTCTTCGAGTTGAATCTTCAACTCCTTCAACTCTGCAGGAGCCATTCTATACGGCGTCTTAGAATAAGGTTCTGATCCCGGATATAAATCAATAACAAATTCAATCTCCCGATCTGGTGGTAAAGAACCTAAATTTTCCGGAAATACGTCGGGATATGCCTTTACCACATCCGTATCCTCAAAACTTAATTGATCCTTTGGTTTGTTAAGAAGATAGGCAATAAATCCCGTGGCTCCATCTTTCACTAACTTGCGAGCTTCCATAAATGATAAGAGAGGTACATTCTTCGACCCCACTTTTTCAATCAACTCTGCTCCCAATTTTATCTTCTTCCTAAAACAATCAACCTCGGCCCGGTGCCGATATAACCAATCCATCCCGAAGATTACCCCATACTTCTTCATAGGCATAACAATGAAGTCTGCCGGATAATCTTTCCCCTCTAACAAAACTGAACAACCTCTAACAACCCGGTTTGTCTGCAAATTACCTCCAAGAGGCGAACTCACATAATAACAAGAATTTGAGCAAATAACAAGTAGGCATAGAGAAGCACATAGATCAGAAGATATAAAAGTATGCGTGGCACCCGGATCAAATAATGCGTGAATGCTCGTGTTATGAATGCAAACGGTACCTTCCACCACGGCATTCGGATCAGCTTCCACATTTTGTTCCTCGCCCTCAAGGGCATAAGCACGGGCCTGAATCATCGGTCTTTGTACCCCAGCTTGAAACCCCGGTCTCTTATCAGGACATGCAAAAGCCATATGATCTCCCTTCCCACAAATCAAGCACAACTTCAATCTTATTCTGCAATTGGCATAAGAGTGGGTCGGTCCTCCACAATGAGTACACGGAGGTACATCTCGTCGATCTCTCGGGGGAGCCGGTAATGCCTGAGGTCCTCGAGCAACTTGAGGAGCATGCTGACCTCCAGTTCGTGGCTTCTTGAAATATTCTTTCTGAGAGGGAGCTGCCGAAGTCATAGGCCTTTTCCCCGGATTGAATCTCATGCTCGATCCCGAAGCTGAGCCTCTACCTTGTCCCATTGGTGCTTTGAAGATTGGGTCCTTCTTTTTATACTCCTCTTCTTGCCCTAAGGCCCTTTGCACCCTGTCTGAGAAAGATATAAAATTATGGCCCGCTTGACCGTGCCTCAAATCCTGCCTCAACCCAGCAATAAACTTCTTCGCCTTCCTCTTCTCATCCCGGGTAATATGTGGAGCATACTTCCCAAGTCGGTTGAAAACTGCAATATATTGAGCCACAGAACGATTTCCTTGCTTCAAGTCCATAAATTCTTGCTCTTTTCTCTCCCGAACAACCTCGGGTACAAAGCACTCCCGAAATTCCCGTTTAAAAACTTCCCATGTGATCTCCTCTCCATCTACCTCCAACTTTTCTCTTGTTCTCTCCCACCACTCAAACGCCTCTCCGTCCAATTGGAATATAGCAAACTGAGCCTGTTCTTGGGTAGTGAACTGCCGAACCCCATAAATCCTCTCCAATCGAGTCAACCACCCCTCTGAAACCGCGTCATCAATAGAACCAGAAAATCTAGGGGGATTGTAACTCAAAAACACCCCATGAGGATCCCTATGATTGTTATTTGGTGGAGCCGGTTGCTCAACAGGTTGTGGTGGTGGAGCTTGAGCTCTCCTATGCTCAACATAATTGAAAACGGCTTCCATAAAATTTCCCATATCCATCGGCGGCGGCTGTGGTTGTTGTTCTGGTGGTATAGGAGAACGATCACGATGTCCTTGTCGTCCCGGTGATCTCTCACGATGTCTACGGGGAGGCATCCTGATCAAGAAACACTGAAATGCATGCTTCTCTTAGTCCATGCATGAAAATGCAATTAATTCACTCAAATTTTCAACAATTAGAGCACAGAAGCACTAAAAGGATGCATATGCAATCACATTGTCAAGTAGTCCCTAGAGCCGAACGACCTAAACTGACTCACCCGACACTAGAGCCTGGGTTTTGCAACCCTAAGCTCTGATACCACTTAAGGATGTAACACCCGAGCGTAAGGTGTCACATCCCCCGCACCGAGACCCGACCCGAATATGAAATGAACGATCCATACCCGAGCTAAATCACGGCGAACGGGGACAAACACACACTCTATGCTAGGCGGGCTAACCCTTAACCATACGAATCAGAGAAAACCAATAAAGCGGAAGCAATAAACGAGCAAAGTATATCATATATATACCACGAGCATCCAAGCTCCAAAATACAATTCATATACATCAATGCAAGCCATCACGGCCCAAAACATGTGTACGCTCCAATAACATATCCATATACAATAATCAAAAGGGTGAGATGTAAGTGTAAGACCAAAATATAGAGCTAGAGACGAATGCAAGACCTAGGACTCGTATTCCCGCCTAGCTCTCTCGACACCTGCACCAAACAGCTGAAAACCAAACGGGTTCAGTCCAAAAGGGACTGGTGGGTATAAAACATTGGCATACATATAATATATGACTGAATTTAAACAATCACATGCAGATTATAATCCCAAGCGAGGTTTTAGAAATGGTTCCCAAGTGGGAGAAATAGAGGAATCATCGAAAGGGATTATAATGATCAATTTTACAATAGGTCATTAGTGGCCCGGCGAGTGGGCGTGCATCAACTCCAACCAACACCATGTGTGATTCAATCAATCATTCATTCATTAAGTCTTTCATGCATATCATTCTTTTGTGCTCAATCAATCGATTCTATTCAATCGGTCATATACACCTTCTTCCTCCGGGTTGGTGGGCGGGCTTGCAAGACCCGTCCACCCAATCATTGGCCAAAAGGGGTTACATGACTCCCCAGATGGCACTCAGCTCCCTTTCCCCGCCAATCTCCTGACGAGGTCCGGTGCCGCTGTTCAATAGTGGGAACTAGTGTGAGGGATCACCGTCAGCCCATGCTTCCTCGGATAGCCACTCACACCAAGAACCCCGGGCCCCAATCAGTGCAATCGATCAATCAATACTCGCCAAAACATTTGGTAGGATTCAAGAAATAAGGGTTTTACATTTGCAATCGTTTACTCGATAAAAGACTCAATATATATATATATACCGTATCACTTTGGCTTAAAGCTTTTCACATAGGGGGGATATATCGGGTCGTTTTATCTAAGTAGCAGAGAAACCCACCTTGTACCGACAAAAGAAGATACGAAAGCCTCAAGGATTGGCCTCGTCTCCAACGGGATCGAAATCTGTGCAAGAATAGTGAAGTGAGACTTAATAAGACCAAATAAGACGCTCGGCAATGCAATGATCATGATATGAACGTATAAAAGATTAAATTATGTTATGGAAATGTTCATGTGCACTATCAATACATTTAAATCATATAATCAAGTCATTCACTTTCATAATTTCACATTTTCAATCAAATTAATTCAAGAAATTCAAATATAATCAAAGTACAAATTAAATCACATTTTAAAATTAGAACATAAACATTCAAACATATTCAATCGCATTTACAATTAGAGAATAAACAATTAAATACATTCAATTAAATTTAGGAAATTAAATAAAACATGAAATAGGTCAAATTTAATTTAAATAATTCAATTAAATCAAATAACAATTAATATTTAATAAATATATATATAATATATTCAATATATATAAATACATATACATATATTATAATATATATACATATATACGTACTATATTATATATATACATATATACGTATACTATAGTATATATATACATATATATACGTATAAATATACATGCAACCACACAAACATGCATGCAAATTAATACAAAAATGCATGCAAACCATAACATGCATGCAACTACCAATAGAATGCATGCAAACATTTACAACCAAAATTCATGCAGGAAGAAAAGGGAAGAATGAACAGCAGCAGCAGCAACTCGCGGGAATAGCAACTGGCATGAAAAACAAGGTGACACGGGGGTGTCACCTTCAAGGAGCAAACCGAGACACCCCCGTGTCTCGGTACAGAAGTAGCCACCCAAGAAACACCCCCGTTCCAGCTGAAACAAGCAGGAACGACACACCCGTGTCGCAGCAAACGCAGCAGCAACCACCACGCGAAGAACCCCTGTTTCTCTAGCTTAAACGCAGCAACCTCACAAGCAACAATTAGGAAACATATGTAGCAAGAAGAAGACATGAAATGCAGCCTAAAACCAGCCCTAATAATGTACAAAAATGACAGCAACATCAAGGGAAGAACGCAGCTGCTGACAGCAATTTTCAGGCCAAGAAAACAGGGCATAAATCGCGTAAAAACAGGGTACAACTGATCTCAAGTAATCCCAACACGTTCATGTGAGTTAGGTTGTCATATGTGCAGCAAAACACCACAAATTCAACATACAAATCAGTCCCACAACAGTTCAAACATGGAAGGCTGTCACACGTGACTTTTCTTCAAAGTTTTCTCAATGATCCAAAGTTGATATCTCATAAATACTTCAACTACCATGCAATTAATGATCATAAATGAAAAGAAGATATCAAAACAATCATTCTCAAGCTTGGAATCATCTAAAAAGCTCAAGTATGGAAGAAGATCAACCAAATTCAAACCTAATTCTATATATGTTCATTTCTGTCAAAAGCTCACGAATTGATGCTCAAATTCAGGGATGAATGAATGAAAATGACTCATGATGGATGTACATAACATAACCAAGCTTACCTTGTGGATTAATAGAGGTTTGAAAGAGATTTGAGCTTGAATCTCAAGAGGTTGGCTTGGCTACGGGATTCTGGAAAACAGAGGAAAGAGGGCTGATTTTCTCTAAGTATGAGGGACTAATTCGGTTGGGGAGGATAATGATCAGATAGATGGTTGAGTTAGGGTCTCAAAAGTTCAAACCATGGTTAATTTGGTCAAGTATGGTAAGAGATATGGCTATTTTGGTGAAAGGTGGCAGTTTTGGCGCCCTGTAGGTTTTTCGGTTAAATTTCGGAGGTTGAAATGAGTTGGGAAAAATATATGGCTAAGTTTACTAAACTCGAATTTTCGTTACGAGTTCAGCGGAGTTGACGGAACTCGAATCCGAGTTCCCGAGCTCAAGATATTAAATACGGAACCAAGGGTGCGCTAAGTGCTCGTTAGCCCCCGACTTGGATTCCAAAATTCAATTTAAATCCGAAACACAAGCAAATGAATTCGAAAATACGAAACGAACAAATATTCATGTACAAGACACGTATAAGTTCAACATATTAAATTCGCACAAAATTCCGGCATCAATTCAAATAGAAACGAAGCACTCAAACGCAATGAAACAATAAAAGCCATAACATTAACAAAATAACCAACTAATTTCATTTATAATATATTACATATAATATGCATGCATACGTATATAATATATATAACTACATGCATGCAAATATATTTAAGTTATATTAATAAAATGCATGCAATATGAATTATAACTAATTATGCATGCATAATTTTAAATCCATGCACACACGTACGTTTAAATATATATATATATATATATATATTTATATTATATAATGTAATTAATATTAATAACATTAAATTAAAACAATTAACATTTAATATAATTAAAATAAAATTAAATACATAAAACACACATAATTAATTATTTCGCGCATTTTGGTAAACAATTACGTCATACCTGTACGGCCGAAATGTCGGGACGTCACAGCTCCAGCTCCCGGTGGTGGTCCCCAGGGAGATTGAAGGAGTGGAGTTACCTCCACTGACCACCCAACAGTTGAGGGCTCTCTACGCCCAGTGTGAGGTTCAGGCGGCTCAGGGGGCATGGGAAAGGTTCCATTCCATGTACTTTCCCTCTGGGCAGGCCACTCAAGTTGCAGCCCCTTTGGGCGGACAACAAAACTTTCCCCTCAGAGAAGCCCAGGCTGTCCTGAGGGCACAACCACCACCACCACCAGCAAGAGAAGTGCCTCAGCAGGGGGGCAACGAGCGTCCCTCCATGGGCAGGAATAAAGAGCCCACGGAGAGAGTGAATGAGAATGAAGGGGACTCTCATGTCTCCAGAAGGAGCTCACGAGCCCACAAGCACAGAGACAAGCAAGCAGACGTAAATCCTGACATCCTCGCGGCTGTGCAAGACCAGCTGCAGGGTCTCAAGGATATTGTGGGACAGCTCTCACGAGGGCGTTCAACTCAGATCTCCCCTATTCGGGATGAACGGGTTGACGCCAGAAGCACCCGCACCAAGGACCCTCCACCAAGGGTCCCCCGCCGCAAGGAGCCGGAGGAAAACTTCGGCACGTATGAGTACCACCCATTGGCGAGGGGTTCACCCCTCGTAGAAGAAGTTCTGATGGCCCAAGCAGGCATGGCCAAAGTCCCCACTTCCATCAACCGTTACGACGGGACGACTGATCCAGCTGAACACTTGGATCACTTTGTGCATCTTATGCACCTCTACGAGCATTCCAGCAATTACTGGGCAAAAGTGTTTGTCACTTCCTTGGTAGGAATGGCTCAAGAGTGGTACAAGCGACTGCCGCCGCGCTCGATCCACTCATATGAAGAACTGGCTAACGCTTTCCTCAACCACTTCAATTCCTTGAAAGCGCCAGTCACCGCACCCACTGCCCTGTACAACGTGGTGCAAGGCAAGAGCCCGCTTCAACAAGGAGATCCTACAGGTGGAAAGGCCTTCAATGGATTTCTTGATCCCAGTGCTCTTTCAGGCTGTGGATCACAAGCAATATGTGAGCAAAAAATTCGATGATGCCATTGTGGAAAGAAGGCCAGGGACCCTCATGGCCTTAAAAGAAATAGCCGAGCCGTTCTTCGCACTCGAAGACATGTACGGGACGAATGGTCCCCGGCACCACAGCCCGGCCAGGAACGAGCGACCTCATCACGAGCGGGGGCGGGATGTGGCCGTCAAGAAGGAGCGCCCTCAAGAGCGCAGGAGGTCGCCACCACCCCCTCGTCGATTCGAGCGAATTCCACTCACCAGGCCAAATTCAGAAGTCTATAACCTCTCTGATAAGAAGCTCTTCAAAAGACCCATCAAAATGAGAGAAACAGACTCGCTCAGGCGCTCGAACAAATACTGCGCCTTCCACAAACAGAGGGGGCACGATACGGATGAGTGCCGCCAGTTAGAAGCTGAAATCCAGAGGCTCGTCGCAGGGGGCCACCTGAAGGAGTTTGTCCGGGTGCTCGAGCGCTACGATGAACAATGCAACGAGCGCACCGGAAGAAGGAGGAGGAGTCCGTCCCGTTCGAAGAGCCCAAGGGGTAGGGGACCCCCTGAAAGCAGCAGCCGCCGAGGCAATAAAGGAAAAGCCCCTGAGCAAGAAAACGAGCCCTTTGCAGTCATAAATATGATTGCAGGAAGCTCATCAGGGGGGGATTCAAACGCCTCCCGACGGAGGTTTGTCCGGAGCTACAACCAACGCCCAGCAGTGCCTAAACCCATCTACGCCATCCAAAGAACAAGCGCTCAAAGGTCTAGAGAAAATGATGTAATAGGCTTTGATGATAGGGATTTAGAACATATTGTAACGCCCCATGGGGAGGGCATAACCTCAGATTGCCCCATGGTGGTTAGTTTAGATGTTCATAATCATGTTGTAAAAAGGGTATTGGTGGATAGTGGAAGCTCCGTTAATGTTTTGCCTTATTCTACATTCTTAAAGATGAAGGTTGATCTTCCGCTCGAGCCTCTCAAAACAGCCCTCATTGGCTTTGGAGGCTCGGAAGTTGTCCCACGAGGACAAATACGCCTAGCTACTTCATTCGATCGAGCCCCTCAGCGCAAGACGCTCTTGGTAACGTACGCGGTGGTGGAGATTGATATTCCATATAACATCATAATTGGGCGCCCTGCCCTCGTGGATTTCAAAGCCATCATCTCCACCTACCACCAGAAGATTAAATTCCCTACTCCCGAGGGCGTGGGAGAAGTACTGTGCAATGTGCGAGAGGCTTGGGAATGTTACATGCTGTCCCTCAGAAAGCCAAAAGCGGAGAAAACCTTCCGAATTGGCTCCACCAAGAAGTCAGTGGATTTCCCCAATCTAGACGAGGACAGCCCAGCACGGAAAAGGGCGAAATTGAACAAGAAGAAGAACAAAAAGAAGAGGGGAGACAACGGGGAGAATCCCCTCGAGAATGTTCCCCCAGGGACCGTTGGTGGATCGTCCTCAGAAGGAGACGAGCCGGGAGAGGGTGAACCAGCACCCGGTGATCGTTTGACAGGAAAGAAGAGGGCGCTCGAACTTCCTCGCCCTGAGGTAAGGATCGAACCCTCGGAAAAGTTCCTTACCATTGAGCTGGAACCCGGAAACAAGGATAAGACTACACAGATAGGTTCAAACCTCTCAGGGCCTTCTCAGATCATGATGATTGATTTTCTAAGGGAAAACAAGGATGTATTTGCGTGGAAAGCCTCCGATCTCACAGGAATTGACCCGAGCGTCATTGTCCATAGGCTTAATGTGGATCCCACTTTCAAACCCATCAAGCAGAAAAAGCGGGATGTACATGGCTTTCGAAAGAAAGTCATTGAAGAGGAAGTTAATAAACTCCTAGAGGCTCAGTATATCGAGCCCATCTTGTATCCGGAGTGGTTGTGCAACGTCGTCTTGGTGCCCAAGAGCGCAAATAAGTGGCGCATGTGCAACGATTTCACTGATCTCAACAAAGCCTGTCCTAAAGATCCTTACCCGCTACCCCGGATTGATCAATTGGTGGATTCGACCGCTGGCTGCGAGCTCATGAGCATGATGGACGCTTTCCAGGGATACTATCAGATTTTTATGGCCCCAGAAGATCGCCCCAAAACCTCGTTCGTTGTCCATCTGGGGGTGTATTGCTTCCTAGTCATGCCCTTCGGACTCAAGAACGCCGGAGCTACGTATCAGCGGCTCGTCAACAAGATGTTTGAAAAAGAAATTGGGAGGTCCATGGAGGTTTATGTGGATGATATGATTGTCAAAAGCGAGCGCCAGAACTCCCACTTGGAGGATCTCAAGCGCACCTTTTCAATCCTGCGCCAGTATGGGATGAAGTTGAACCCCTCGAAGTGCACCTTTGGAGTACAAGGAGGAAAGTTCTTAGGGTACATGATCAGTCAGAGGGGAATTGAGGCCAACCCGGAGAAGATCAAGGCCATTTTGGAAATTCCCTCCCCTCGAAATTTGCGGGAAGTACAGGTCCTAGTAGGCAAAATCATCTCGTTGAACAGGTTTATTTCGCGCTCGGCGGACAGGAACCTTCCCTTCTTCAAAATTTTGAGGAACGCACGTAACTTTGCTTGGACAGAGGAATGCGAAAGGGCGCTGCAAGATATGAAGGCTTACTTATCGAGCGCGCCACTGCTGACTAAGCCTGTCGAAGGAGAAAGGTTATTCATGTATCTTTCTGTTTCTCCTGAAGCCACGAGCGCGGTTCTGATCGCTGTGCGGGAGCGGAAACACTTACCCGTTTATTATCTGAGCAAAACATTGCAAGGAGCCGAAAAGAAGTATTTGGAGATTGAGAAGTTCGCGTTCGCTCTTATTAACGCCTCAAGAAGGCTAAGGCCTTACTTTCAAGCGCACTCCATAACGGTTCTCACCGACCAACCCTTGAAGCAAGTGTTGTCCAAGCCGGACGTATCTGGTAGATTAATCAAGTGGGCCATCGAATTGAGCCAGTTTGACCTATGCTTCGAGCCCAGGACCGCGATACAGGCTCAGGTTGTGGCGGATTTATTGGTTGAACGCTTTGGTTTCGAGCCCACCGTTGCGGAGAATGAGGGGTTATGGGTACTGCACACAGATGGTTCCTCAACCTCTCAAGGGGGAGGAGTAGGAGTGGCCCTCAGAAACCCCGATGGGATTGAACTGGACTTTGCAATCAAGCTGGATTTCCAAGTCACTAATAACGAAGCAGAATATGAAGCCCTCGTGCAAGGGTTGAATATTGCTTTTCAGAATGGAGCTTCCAGAATCACTGCTTATGTGGATTCACAATTAATAGCGAGCCAGGTTGAAGGGACTTATGAGGCTCGAGAAACCACCATGGTACAGTACTTAAAGAAAGCTAGAGAAATCATTGGGAAGTTCAAGGAATTTCATCTACTTCAAGTGCCCCGAGGAGAAAACGAGCGTGCAGACGCTCTGTCAAAGTTTGCATCAGCTTTAGAGGGCACTTCCGAACGCTCTGTTACGTTCCTTAGAACTGAGGAACCTTTGATCAAGGAAAGGATCGCCACCAAGATAATTGCCATGATCGATCCAAACGAGCCCTGTTGGCTTGACGACATCGTCATTTTCCTTAGGGATGAAATCACTCCCGCTGACAAGGTGGAAGCCAGGAAAGTCCGAAGTAAGGCCCCTCGTTTCGCTTTGGATCCCGAGGGGAGGTTGTTCAAGAAATCATTTCAAGGACCCCCAATGAGATGCCTGAGGCCCTCACAAGCGAAGGAGACGCTCGAACTCATCCACAATGGAAGCTGTGGGAATCATTCCGGAGGGCGTATCTTGGCAAAAAAGATTCTGAGAAGTGGGTTTTATTGGCCTACAGTTCTCCAAGATGCCATCGAATTTTCGAGGAAATGCCCCAAATGCCAATTTCATTCAAATCTCCCTCAATTGCCAGCCGCACAGATGATCCCAATAGACGTCTCTTGGCCTTTTGACCAGTGGGGAATAGACATTGTGGGCCCCTTGCCTATGGCTGTGGGACAAAAGAAGTTTGTCATTTTAGCCGTCGACTACTTCACCAAGTGGGCCGAGGCCGAAGCTGTTGCAAAAATCACTTTCAAGGTTGTGAGGGACTTCATTTGGAAAAACATCATTTGCAGGTACGGCATACCGAGGGTGCTCATTTCTGACAACGGATCCCAGTTCATAGCTGCTGACACACGAGAATGGTGTTCTGAGTTGGGAATCGAGCAGCGATTTACCTCTGTAGGACATCCTCAAGCCAATGGGCAAGCAGAAGTTACCAATAGGATCATCTTGCAACATCTGAAAACCATGCTTGAGAGCAAGAAAAGTAAATGGGCTGAGGAACTGCAAGGAGCGCTTTGGGCTTATCGCACCACCCCACGAGCGGCCACGGGAGAAACACCTTACGCGCTCGTTTATGGATCAGAAGCAATGATACCAGCGGAGATAGTAAATGAATCCGCTCGTGTCGGCTATTTCGAGCCTCAGCTCAACGAGGGCAACAGGAGCTTGGAGTTGGATTTGCTGGATGAAAGAAGAGACAAAGCCTGGGCTAAGATCCACCACTATAAAGCCTCTGTGGCCCAACAGTATAACAAGCGTGTGAGGGAAAGAACTTTCCAGTTGGGAGACTTGGTCTTGAAGAAAGTGGAAGTATCCAGGCACGTGGGGAAATTGGACCCCAATTGGGAAGGCCCATTCAAGGTCGTACAACTTAGGGCTAATAACACTTACACCCTGGAGACACTTCAAGGTGAGCGCTTGCCTCGCCCTTGGAACGCATGTAACCTCCGGCAGTTTTATGTTTAAAAGCTCTTTGCAAACCCTGATGTAACAACCCTCGTTGACGGGTTTTATGTTCTTCCAACCACAAGTAAGCAATAATATAATCTTTTTAATTTCTTTAATATTCCTATTTCTTTGGTTGCTTGAATGAATAAGTCCTACGTCCCTCGTCTTTGCGAGCGTGGTTGGCAACTCATTCCAATATTTATGCTGTTATCTCGTATGGGTTACGCTGGCCAGCACTCTACTCCGCATGGGGGGACGCCCTCATAAGGATAGACTGGTTACGCTCACAACCAATTAGGCAATTTGGAAGAAGATTACGAAGAAAATCCTAGTAGGCCTTGGCTGTTTCTTAAAACGCCTTGCGCTCGAAAACGGGATCTCCAACAAGAGCGAATCCTAGTAGGCCTTGGCTGTTTTTAAAAACGCCTTGCGCTCGAAAACGGGATCTCATACAAGAGCGAATCCTAGTAGGCCTCGGCTGTTTCTTAAAACGCCTTGCGCTCGAAAACAGGATCTCCTACGAGAGCAAATCCTAGTAGGCCTTGGCCGTTTCCTATAACGCCTTGCGCTCGAAAGCGGGATTTCTTGCAGAACCAGAAATACGACAAGAGCCAGAGCGCTCGAACGATGGCCTCAGAATCAAGAAGGAATTGCACAAGTTTTGAACGAGGGCAACCACTCAGTAAGACCCTCGCACATACTCAAGACTTAGCAAAATTCCTCCAAGGCAAAAATTTATACGAGTCTTGAGTGGGGGGGCAATCTCACAATAAGACCCTCACGACCGCTCAAGACTTAGACAAAATTTTCAAGGCTTATGTCAAAGGCAAAAATGTATACAAGTCTTGGGTAGGGGGGCAAATCTAACTATAAGACCCTCACGATCGCTCAAGACTTAGACAAATTTATAAAGGCAGAAATTTATACAAGTCTTGAGTAGGGGGGCAATCTCACAATAAGACCCTCACGACCGCTCAAGACTTAGACAAATTTATAAAGGCAGAAATTTATACAAGTCTTGAGTAGGGGGGCAATCTCACAATAAGACCCTCACGACCGCTCAAGACTTAGACAAATTTTCATTGCATCAGAGAAATAAAACATTCACGGAGTATGCTACACAGTCTTATTATATATTCATAAATGAACAGAATAACAAAGTCATGAAAAAAGGGATATTTATTCATTGCAAAGGAGAATTATTACAAAGCAAAGGGCTCAAAGGCCCAGGAAATACTATTACAAAAAGCAGAAAAGCTGAAAAATACACAAGAGGATTGATAAAGGGAAAAGCTTCAAGCGGTTGGGGCGATGTCTTCATCAACGATCACTAGGATATTCTGAGCCACGGGACCATGGACTGGGCCCTCAGGCTCTTGCTGTTGAGCTTGGGGATCGTTGGGCTCGTCTGCACCGGCATCAGGAGCGTTGGCATTTTCAGCGGCTAGGACTGGGGCTTCCTCCATGATGGGCGCTTGAGGCTCATCTTCAGGATCATCATCTGGGGCCGCACCCCCTTCCCTATGAGCGTCAGTGTACTCATCTTGGATCAGTTTCACCAAGAATTCGTACTCCATTTCCGCTATGGCGTCCGCGGGGTCGTTGGGGTCCTCATCCACCTCCTCACAGCGCTCGTTGAACATGAGCCCCGTGCCCTCAGCTCCCTTCATTGCCGGATCCGTCAGCCCTTTATGGATGCCCTGATCCACTGCCAAGTTGAAGGCATTTTGGGCCTCATCCAAGCAGTGTAACGAGGCCGCGAAATTGAAGGCTTTGGAGTGGCAGAACTTGATTAGCGCCTCCTTGTTCGCACGCTCTAAGCTTCGAGGCCACTCGTTGACGGCGTAGTTGAATTTCCGCTCGGCCTCCAAAGCCCTCGCCTTCCAGCTTTCCCTCTCCGCCTCGGCCTTCTGGCACCGCTCGTTAGCCTGGGCCAGCTGGTTGCCCAAACCAATTCGAGCGCCGTCCACCGCCACGAAATCCTCCTTCAGCTTTCCCAGCTCCTTCTCAGTCATGTTGTACAAATCCTTGAGGGATTCATACTTGGCAATTTCTGCGTTTAGCTCCGATTGGATATGAGCCGGGTCATTCGAGCGGGCCATCTTCTTGTACTTGGCCTTGCGCTCGGCGTAAGTGGAGGCTCGCATTTGCACGTTCCGGAGCCGGGGAAGAACTTGCTGCATAAGTGGGAGGAAAAGTGTTAGCCAAAAAAATGATAATTTACAGAAATAAGCAAAGAAGGCAAGAAGTGAAGACTTACAGAAATTAGAGCGTGGGCCGCGTCGAGGGTCACCTTCTCCACAGACTCACTGTAGAGATGACGGTGGTCCGCCGAGAACTGAGCCTTGTTGTAAAGGTTCTCGGTGACAGCCTGAGCGAGCGTGCCAGGCCTCAACAAAACCGGCCCGCCGTCGGGGGCACCTGTGTAATCCCTGTCCCCTCGTCGGGGGAATGCCCATGCGTGTTCCTCCTCTGAAGAGGAAGTTTCTCCCTCGCCCCTGGGGCCCTCAACTACTTGCTTCCCTTTGCCTTGGATTGCCGCAGAATCGGGCATCCTCTTCCTCTTGCGGGAAGGCCTACTTGCGGTTGGGGGAACCTCAGTTATCGCCAGGGTGGTTACTGGCCTCGTTTGTTCTGCAGAAGTGGGGGGTTGAACATCTCCCGCTCTCTCTGAAGAAGACCACCCCCTGTTCTCTCTGGTGGCCAATCTACGCTCCCCTCGGCCACGAGGGGGTTGGACCTCAGGATTGGCGCTCGAACTGGCGCCGCTACGAGCGTCCCCTCGAGTGTTACGGTTACGAGGGCGCTGTTGCTCACGCTGTTGATCCCCTGGCTGAGGCTGATTCCTGTTGGCGTGGGCAAAACGAGCTGCTTGTCTAATTCCTCCAGCCATTTCTAGTATAGCAACTCCTGCAAGAATGAAAATTTCGAGGGTTAGAAATCTTCAAACCATCTACTCAGATTGCAAGTTACAAGTACAGAAAAGGCAGTTAGTATTTATTCCTATCTAAAGTTAGTGCCCTAAGAATCTAACCATCTCTCTCTATGTCACGAGCCGGAGGGTTGTCAAGGAAATAAGGATTGTCAGAGAGGCCGCACAGGAACATGAGCTCCTCATCATCTATCCAATCTTTCGCTTGAATAAGATGGCCCTCGTCCCTCAGGGTTGCGGCCAGGCTCTTGGCCCAATCTTTAGGGAGTGCGGGTTGCAGCCGGCTCTTTGAAAACGAGCCCCATTCTGTGGGCACCCCAAAGCCCTCTTCTGTTGGGGCCTTAACGAAGATAAACTTCTCTTTCCAATTGGGGCCATAGGTGCTCGAGGGCGAGTTGATCAGCTTCATATGGGCCTTCGCCTGAACATAGTAGAAACCCGCCTCAGGAGAAGAACGAGAGGAACTGACCACTTGGAAAAGGGCGTTGAAGTTCCGCGAGTAGGGATCGTAGCCCATGCTTCTCATCAGAATCACGAAGCAAGTTAAGAGAGCCAATCCGTTGGGCACGATTTGTGACGGACTCTGGCCCAGATCATTCAACAAATGAGCCAACGAGATTGGGATAGGGAATCTCAAGCCTCCCGAGCTCACTGCGGCCACGTACACTGCCATCTCCCCAGAATGCGGATTATTAGCGCACTCGTGGCTTTCTGGAATTCTCCACGAGTAGCGCTCGTCCCAGTAGATAGGAGCCAACATCGTCTTTATTTCTCCCAAAGTAACTGTGCTGGGAGTCTCATCAGGCGTACGCTCGGTAGCTTGGTAGCCTGATCCTTCACCCTCGTGATGTCCTTTGGATTTTTGGGATTTCTTGCCTTTTCCCTTATCACGGGCTCTTTCTGAAGGCCCGGTTATGGCTTCCGCCACTGGAAGCGGATTCGCAACGGCCACGGTCACGGTATGGCGGTGGGGATGTGTGGCACTCTGAGTTATGGGGAGAACAGACCCTTGCCTCTCTGCCTCCATAACCAGATTCATCTCCTCAAAAAGAGGATCCGTTCCGCCAGGGTTTCTATCCTCCATAGCCATCACCGCCGCCCCCAACTCTTCATCTCTGGGGGAATCGGGGGAAGAAGAACTTTCAGTGGCCATTTCTTGGATTTCACGGGCAAATTCCTCAATATGTTGGTCGGCCATGGCAGAAACTGGGATTTGGAAGTTTTCCGGAAAGAGATTAGGGTTCAGAAAGGCGAAAAATCTAAGGGGTTACGAAATCCTAAAGTCCGAATCTACGGTTAGCAAAGTTAGAAAGTTACACTGGAAATTTACCTTGAAGGTTTTTGGGAAGACTGGAGAAGAGGTTGAAGATGCTCTAAGAACTGGAGTGCGAGAGAATTCTTTTTGCAAAGGATGCTTGGAAGTTTTGAATGCGTAAAGAGTATCAAGATCTCAGAATCCCACATTTATAGGGATGGGAGTTGGTGCCGTTTTCGGCAATAAATTCAAAATGGTAATCATTTCCCGCCTAGGAAACCGCCCACTTTATGGAACCGACACATGCTTCCCAATGCTCACGCGCCCCACGCGCACCCGCATTTAATGCTCTGACGTTTCGAGTGCTTCAGAATAGTACAGCATTTAATGCAGAAGTGATACGAACGGTCAGTTGAAGAGACCGCATTAATGGCGCATTCAGAGGAAAAATTGCTCAACACGCCAAGTCCTATACGAGTGTTGCATGCAAAAGATTGAGCGTATTAAAATTCTACAGTCCTTATCACTAAGGACTACAGAATTGGGGGGCAAAATGATGGGGTCAAAATACGATCGTCCCACGTTAAGACACGTGGCATCACCGAGATGATGACATCTGTCTCCCCAAAGCTGCACCCATCAGCCTACGAGCGCTAAGCGCAACGAGCGCAATCCTTCTTCAGGAGTTAAGCCCAACGAGCGTTGTCACTCCCACGAGCGTCCTACAAACTAAACGATTGGTACGCCCACGTGCCAAGGGAGCCCTCTTCGAGCGTCACACTCCCTCAGAGTGGCCTCCCCTATCGGCTCGTCATTTGAACTGAAGCCTTCGTTCCCCTCAGCGGATGTCTTGGCTTCCAGTACTCCAGGTTGACACGAGCGCGCTCTCAAGCCCTCGTTACCAACCGCCCATATGGCTCTCTGACACAACGTACATGCCCGCGCACCTGCCACTGTTGCCTGCACCAACTTTTGGCCACTTTTGCAGAAGATTCCTCCTAGGTTTCTCTCTCATGGCGCCACGTGTTAGGGCAACATTCGGCCAGGACCACTTGAGGCAAATGACCAAAGGGCCCTTGACCCTCAACTATAAATAGCTAAAGTCATCTTCTACACAAGTAAGCTTTCTTCCTCACCGCAACTGTGACTGAACTTACATTTCTTCATACATTGAACTGACTTGAGCGTCGGAGAGCCAAACTGGGTATCACCCCCAGTTCCCCCAGCTTGGTCTTCTGACTTTCCTTGTGCTTGTCCCAACAGGTTGAACCCCTTTCTCATTTCCGGCGAAGCTCCGGTGGTTTCCTCCACAAATATAAATCGTAAAGTGATCGGATTCGGATCCACCCATTTCTGAACCCATCATATACGACTTTACTTTAAATTTGAATAATATACTAAATACATATCATATATTATATACATAATTTTATAATTTATATATGATCCAATATTACATTATATAAAATGTATATTTATATCTTAAAATGTTAAAAATATACAGTTCGAGTTCGAGCTTGATCTTAAATCCGGTTCGAGTTGAGTCTGTGAGTCAGATCAAGCCGAGCCAAGCCAAAACTGAGTTCACCATGAGTCGAGCTTAGGCCACCAAAAAAATTCAAGCTTGACCGGCTTGTGGGTTAATCTTTGTTTGCACCATAATTTTTTGGGTGTTTTGCACTTTAGTATTAAACCTTTGAATTTTACATTTTAGTATCCAACCTTTGAATTTTGTTGCACTTAAGTGTCCCCAACCAATAAGAAAATGACAAGTGTACCCAATCGACCAATAAAAAAATGACATGTCGATATTGGACATTTAAATACAACAAAATTCAAAAGTTGTATACTAAAGTATAAAAATCCCAAAGTTGGGTATTAAAGTATAAAACACCGGGTACAAACAAAAATTAACCCTAGTTTTATTATTCGAATTAAAATAATATTTTCATAAAATATATAAACATATAAAGTTCCTTAAACCCGACAGCTGATTTTTAGTTTTCTCTATTATTCTTCTTATTCTTCCACTCAAATAGCAGAGGTGGTGGGTTCAGAAGGGATTCTTTTTTTTGACTGCAGGTTCAGAAGGGATTCTTCGTACTGCAAATATGGCTGAGCTTCAAGCGAATGACGAGGGTTTGTCAAGTTTCTATGAACTAAAATACAATAGCCCATATATCCCTTTAATTTTCAGTTCAATATTTAGTTTTCGTGCTTGTCATTAATCTGCTTTTCGTATGTTCATGCTCGGAAAGTTTTGATTCCCTTTGTTCTTATGTGCGGCCCTTTTCTTGTTTTCACTTTCATAAAATTTTCCCTTTTTTCTTTCTTTTGACAGAATTTATGATTGAAACTAGAGAGGTGCCGCCTGCGCACTTGCTGATGAAGATTGAATCCTTTTCTTTACTTTCGAAGAATGGGATTGAGAAATATGAATCTCGAGAGTTTAAGGCTGGAGGCTACAAATGGTATGTAATGATTCAAGAATCAAAAAGTGAAACTAATAGTAACCCTTTAGACTAAAGGGTTGGTAACATTATATTTTGATGATTGAATAATGTTTGTCCCTGTCTCTATAAATATATGTTCTGTTGTTTTCGTTTGCGCTACTAATGTAGTAATTAAACTAATGCAGTGCTTTTATTATGATGCTAATGAGTAATATCATTAGAAAGGGAAACGTGAAATCACGGTACTCCTATACAGTGCACTCTTATGGAAAAAACAGGTTTTTGGGCTAAATGCAAATTTGTGGTATTTGGACAGGAAACTTGTAATCCATCCGAATGGACTGATTGAGAGTGAAAACGATGAAGACAACCACATTTCTGTATACCTGACCATTGTTGAGACTAGTTCTCTGCCTGTGGGTTGGGAAGTTACTGCTGCTTTCAGCATCTTCCTGTATAATCAGGTTTTAGACAATTATATCTGTTTTCAAGGTACAATGCGTCGATTTCATGCATTGAAGTCCCAATGGGGTTTTTCCAAATTAGTCTCCAAGGAAAGTTTGAGAGCTCCAGGTAATGGGTTCCTTGTGGGTGACAAATGTGTGTTTGGTGCTGAAGTTGCTGTTATCAAAACCAAACGCGTTACTCAATGTGTGTCTTTGCGAGAGTTCGATATTCCATACAAGCGTGAATGGAAGATTTCAAACTTTAGCAAATTGCCGGAAATTTGGAAATCAGAAGAATTCACTATTGGAGATCATAAATGGTATCTTATTTATCCCAATCGATGTTGTAGTTGTTGCCTGTAGGCCTATATTGTTTAGCTTATACCTTAATTATGTTAATTTGTTTTTCTCAGTGGGTACTAATTTTCTTTGCGAGCATAGGTACATTCAACTACATCCAAATGGAGATAGCCGTGAAAAGGGCCGAAGTGTCTGCCTGTTTTTAAATCTTGTTGGTGCAAAGAGCTTTGCTTCTCATAAGAAAGTGAAAGCAGATTTTTACTTGCGTATCAAGAACCAGCTTAATGGTCAACACAAATCTAGATTTGGTAAGTTATAGGTTTATTTAATATTTATTATTAGGATCGAGGGATTTGAGCTAGTTGTTCATTATTTTATCTAGTGATTCATCTAGTTTCCTGTGTTCTTCTACATATAAGGTGACATGTATTGGAAAGATCTTTGATGTCTTTTTAACTTGTATATATAACCAGTATTTGAAGAACATGTCTACATACTTTTGAATTCGAGTTCTCATATTAATTGTGAATACTGTAGAAAAATATAGGTATATTAGAGAAATTTTGATTGCAAGATGCAGGTTTTGCATATTAAATGAATTGTTTGACCTTTATATATGCATCATCTACTGGCAAAAATGTATAATCTTGAAACCTTACAATGTCTCTCGTGCAGCGTCTATTTGGTTTAAGTCTTCTGTAAGTGGTTGGGGATGGGCTGCTTTCTTACCGCTTTCTGATATGCGCGACTCCGAGAAAGGCTTTGTTGCTAAGGATTGTTGCATTGTAGAAGTTGAAATATCTTTAAAAGCTGTTCAAGAAAACCAAAAACCGGCTTTGGCTAGGCTTATTTTGGTTTCGATTTCTCGATTTTTTCAGTTTGGTTGGCTAATTAAATCGAACTGAATTGAAAACCAGTCGTACGGTTTGAAAGTTTTTCGATTCATTTAAGTGAATTCTAGCAATATTTACCATTATGTTAGAACTTTTAAATCGAAACTTGGAATTTCCTTGGTACTTCTAGCTAGGGATGTAAACGAGACAAGCAGGCTCACGAGCGCAACGAACTGGCTTGTAAATAGCTCGTGCTTGGGTTCGAGGATGGCGAGCCGAGGCTCGGTTCGTGAGGTTTCGAACCCAAGCCCGAGCCACCTCCTTGCCAGCTCGTGGCTCGCGAGCCGCTACCGAGCCACACCTTAATTAAAAAAAAAATTATATATATATATATATAAAATATAAGGTATTCATATATTTACTTTCGTTAACCTCCCTCAAAAGTATGTCAGATTTTAGTCTCCCACAACATATGAAGAAATTTACATTAGTCCATAATTACATTCCCATTGAATGATCAACAAGATTATCCCTCGTAACCCACTTCAGAATAATTTTCGAATGGATCTCAACCTTAATTTTATGAAAATATATTTTCCAAGCCAATTTGAGCTCCTTGCGGTGGCCAAGAAACTCTGCCACGTTAATAGAAATGGGCCCAAGTTTTGAAGCTTGACCAAGCAGCCACGTACCATTAGATGTGCAAACAAGTCGAGATAACTCGAGAACTTAGCGAGACAAGCTCGAGTTGACTCGGCTTAAAATTATTTTGAAATGAGCTCGATCCGAGTTTCAGCAAAAACGAGCCAACCATCGAGTCAATCACTAGCCCCTTGTGTCTAGGCTAGGGCTATCAAATCGGGTGGGTCGGGTTGGGATGGGAGTATTACACAGAAAACCCGAACCCGAACCCGAACCCGAAATGAACCTGAAAAGGTCAACCCTAACCTAAACCTTCTGGGTTCGGGTTGACCCGAAAATTTTCGGGTCACCCAGTAATCCGGTCCACCCGAAATGACCCAACCCGACCTGAAATACCATGATGTACCTGCACTCAAATTTTATACATGCTGCATATGAACTTCAAGCATCAAACATTCCAAAACATGCCTAATTCCAAACAAACTCCAACTTAACTTCAAAAGCTAACAAACCTGTGCAGAGACCAGATTCTTGTAGAGCACACGTTCAACAAAACATTTCAAACACTAAGGACACGTAATACAAATTTAAGTTCAAAATACTTCAAACACTAAGGACATTTAAAAATTAAAACAAGCTTAACTTCAACAGCTATTAAGCTCAAAATATTTCAAATTCTTCATCACTGCATAATCGATATCATTGACATCTTCTTCAAACAGAACTCTTCATCAAGCCATCCTACAACAAAATAATGTGCACATTAATTAGAATTAAATTCTTATTAAGATATTCAAATATTAAATATAAGAAACTTAAAAAATAATACTCACCTTTCAATCATCAATATAAGTAGCCGTAGTAGATTGGTCAACGTTTTCATTCAAATACAAAGCCATAATATTCTCGGTTAACTCATCCAATTGAACATCCTTAGAAACTAAAAAAAAAAAAAGAAATATTAGAGAACATATTTTAACAAAACAAATAATAAATCAAAAACGTAAATCTCATACCATGTTCCCCGAATAGCTGATGGGTGTCGAGGCCACCAATAATAAAACCCAAATATCGCACACAATTAAATTGTAAAATAGTGGCAACGGGTATCGATCCACGAGGATTGGGAGAATTTGTGACTTTCAATATGCTAAGTAAACGAAACGAACAATTAAAAGGGGGGGGGGGGGGGGGAGGGGTTTTGAGATTTGATTATACTAATAATGAATTAAATAAAACTAGATTAATTAAGTAAGCAAATAAAATAGTTGAGCACGGTAAACACTTAGACTAATTCAGTAGATGACAAATATCTGGGATTTTCCTACGCATGCATCAGGCTATGATCACAGACAGGGTGATTAATTCTTCGTTAGGCTAGCTATAGTTACCAGTTATCTTAGGCTCCCTCGTTTCTTCTTACTTTTTAGAACGACTAGAAGAAACTCCTAATAATCGTCTCCTAATTAACTGATAACCCTATCAGAAACTCCTTCTAAGATTCAACCGGATAATTGCTTTACGTACTAAAGAAACACTAGCTCTAACCGACTAAGTAGAAACTCCTACTTCACCTAATTAGACCGTAATATCCCACAACACAAAATCAGCCGAACTTAACAACCTAGTGTTGATTGCCACTTCGTTACTTACCCGGCTAGACTCCACCAAACGAATTAACTAGCTGTATGTGTGTTAATAATTCTAAGATTCGTGCACTAATCAAAGAATAAACCAACACCCAATGACATGAAATCGGAAATAAAACGGATAACTTGAATTAATCAACAAAAGAAGTAGTCTCACAAAACCTAATACATACTAGGAAAATCCCGACAAAAACTAAACTAGAAAATTACTAACAAAGAAAATTAACAAAGTTTAAAAATAAAGAAAAGGAAGAAAAAGAGCTCCCGGTGCTGCTGCGTTCTTTGTTTATGAGAGAAAGATGAAGAGTGTCTCCCCCTTTTCAGCTGCTATCTCGTCCTTTATGTAGTGCCAAAAGTGATAACTTCAGCTTCCCCACTTTCTTCCCACGTTTAATGTCATAAATTGAGGCAAATAATTCTCCAACGTAATGCCCACCTATGGGATTAATGGCTGAAACGTGCCTCACCGATTAATCAATGCATGCATGTAACTCCTTATTGAGAATTGGGCTCTTTGTCTTGCTTATTAATTTGGATGGGGCCTGGAGGCGGATGGCTTTGGCAACTAAATACCCAGCATCTTCTTCAATGACTTGGACAAGCTTGTGGGCTTACTTCCTCTTTAGCTATCCAGGTGATTGCAGCCACAAGTCCTCCAACGTTCTGCCGTTAACAAGAAATTGGGCTTCTTACATAAAGGAGCATGGGCCTCAATTGATGTGTCTCCAATTTGATCCAAGAAGTGGGCCTTGCGTGGCAGCCCCGTTTTTTTGTAAATTCTCCTCAAGCCTCTCCAAATTACATTTCCTACAGAAAGCATAGTATATTAAGCAATTATTCATAATTAAATCAAATAGTGGGGTAAAACATAGGAATTCTAAGTTCCAAAAACAACGTATCAATAGCCAATCTTTGCAACATATCAATGCCTCAACAATATCAGGCTTCATTGCACTACGATATTGATCAAGTATCCTCCCACCCGTGCTAAAAGCCGATTCAGAGGCAACGGTAGAAATAGGAACACTTAAAACATCTCTCGCAAAATTAGCAAGTTCGGGATACCTATATTGATAGGCTTTCCAATAAGCAAGAATGTCGATCTTTGCAGCTCTATCAATCCTCGGTTCATCTAAATAAAGCTCCAATTGATTCTTTTGAGGGAGAGATTCACAGCTTGTAATCGAATCAAATTCCTACAAAAAAGAAAATTTATATGTTTAAAATCATAGCAAATTAAATCAAACAATAAAGCTGTAAATTTAATGAACAAAATATAATTTAGACTTACTTCGAAAACATCAAATATACTGGTTGGAGTATGAGAAGGCAAATCATCAATTGTGCCATCACGAGAGCTTGAAGATGCAGATGTAGATAAACTAGGAGATGGCTTGTTAGCATTACTCAAATACTCATCAAATGAAAAAATCAATTTCTCTTTCACGTTCTTTATCTCATCATCAGAGTCATCCCCATAAAGTTTCTTATAAGCAAATTCCACAAACGGCATCTTGAACCTTGGATCAAACACCAAAGCAATGGTAAACAATGTACTATAAATCACTCCAATATTTGTGAAATTTCTCATACATAGATACGATCATCGATCTCATGAACATATCATCACATGTCAAATGATGTTGCAATGTAATCTCAGTAGCTATGGAAGTCCATAAATCAGTAGTAAAACAGATTTTTCCCTTAATCGAACGGAATTCTTGCATAAGTTTGTTCTTTTCCATTTTATAAAGTTTCGTAACATCAGCCCTTGCCGTATTCCTAGTAAAGTGAACTACTTGAGGCTCCAAATAAGTAAAAACAGCCCTAATTCCATCATATTCTACAAATTGAAAAGGCAATTCATGCTTTATAATGGCTGCAATCAATAACTCACGGAATTTTTCTTGAGCAAATTTCCTAGACCTCACACCAAGTCCCTTCTCACTTTGTTCAATCAAAGTTTGAGCAATATCACGCGTATTGATTCTAGGGCACTTTTTAATATGTCTCGTTAGATTACCTGTACCCATGGTACTCTCAGCACAATATTGTTGGCCACAAACTTTGCACTCACAACGCAAGGGCTGCCCTTCTACCTTTGGAAGAATCTTGAAATAATCCCAAGCTTTTGATTTTGTATTTCTCTTGCGTTTTCCCAATGTACTTTCTGAAGGCTTGCCTTTTACATTGTTAGGCATGTCATCTTCGCCATCTAAATCAATGTTAATACGATCTTGATCCATCTGAAAATGATGAAATAAAAAATTAGAAATAAGAAATTTTTTTTTTTTTTTAATTGCAAATAAGGAATCTATTTTTTAAAGAAATATAAGAATTTTAGTAATTTGTTTTTTAAGAAATATAAGAAGTAATAATCTGTTTTTTAAGGTTTTTAAGTTGAATTATAAGAAATTGTAATAATGTGTTTTTTAAGTTGGAATAAAATGCAAATATAAGAAATAAAGAAAATAATGCAATTACAATGTGTAATAAATTTTTTTTTTTTTAAATATAAGAATTTTAAAGGAAACAATCTGTTTTTTAAATTGGAATAAAATGCAAATATAAGAAACTCTAAGAATTTGGAATACAAGGAATCGGCTTTTTAAGAATAATCTGTAACAGTCTGTTTTCTAAGAAATATAAGAAATCTACACAATCTGTGAGAATATAATGCAAATATATTCTGTGAGAATATAATGTAAATAGGAAATAAGGAATTTAATTGCAACAATATGTTTTTTGAGTTGAAATACAATTTGGAATTTGTTGGATTTGTTTTAGATAAGAAAAATAAGAGATAGGTGTTATAAAATACTATTTTTTTAGCTCAAATACAATGAAATTTGTTCACATCTGTTTTCAACCAATTGTTATACGATGTATAATTGCAACAGATAAGAAAACATCATTTTTGAAAACATTTCCATATTGACAATTCATATACTCATAAAAAGGGGAAAAATTCATATACTCATAAGAAGGGGAATAACTCAGAATCACAACACAACCAAAAAAAAAGACAAAAAAAAGAGAAAGAACAAGAATTTGATCAATTTACGGTCATGCAAGTTATTACTATAAAAACCCTTTCACCAACCGAGTTCTTCTTCACTCAGCAGTCATCAATAACACTGAAGTCACTCACCTTTTCCTTTTGTTTTTTATCTTTTATATTTTAGGCAAATACCACAAGAAGACTTCAAGCTCAGGCAGATCCCACAAGAAGACTTCAAGCAACGGTGAAGATGGAGAATCTGCAACAGGAATGACAAAATTCCACTATAAATTCAGAATAAATTAAAAAAAAAAAGTTGAAAGCCCACGGTAAATTCAGAAGAAATTAGAAAAAGAAGAAATCTAACAAATATGATGGAGAATATGCCAGATCCCACAAGGAGAGCTCCAATCAACTGTGAAAATGGAGAATCTGCAAAAGGAAGAGCAAAATTTCACAATAAACTCCACCCTAAAACCAGAAGAAAAAAAAAAAAAGAGTAGAAGAGAAGAAAAGCTTGAATACCGTACTTCACCTGTAATCGACGGCAACACCGGGGAAAGTGTGGCGTGGTGACTGGTGAGTGAAAGGGACTTAGGGAAGCAGTCAAGCAGCGCAGCTGCTGAAATGAGAAATGAGATGTGAACCAGAAATGTTCAACTAGGGTTTTCTTATTATATATGCTCCATTTTTGTCGGGTGGGTCGGGTCATTTCCGGGTTAAAGGGTCACCCGATTGATTTTCGGGTCAAATCGGGTCGACCTGAAACCCATCCAACCCTTCTCTCTCATTGCCGGGTCAATTTCGGGGCCCGACCCAAATTTAACCCGACCCGAGAATCCCCAACCCTAACCTGATTTTTAGTCGGGTGGGTTTTTCGGGTCGGGTTGAATATTGACACCCCTAGTCTAGGCTCATGACTTGCAAGTCAAGGTACATATATATATATATATATATAGCATATATATTATATATATTTAATTTATAATATATGTATTAGAAATTTACACAGTCATATATTTTATTATATATTTATATGAATTTAAATTTAAATAATATATTAAATACATATCATATATTATATACATAATTTTATAATTTATATATGATCCAATATTACATTATATGAATGTATATTTATATCTTAAAATGTTAAAAATATACCGTTCGTGTTCGAGCTTGATCTTAAATCCGATTTTCGAGTTGAGTCTGTGAGTCCGATCAATCCGAGCCGAGCCAAGCCAAAACCGAGTTTACCATGAGTCGAGCTTAGGCCACCAAAAAAAAAAATCAAGCTTGACGGGCTCGATCCAAGATATCAAGTTTCGAGCTCTATCTTGAGCCTAATGTTTTAGGCAAAATTCGGCTTGCCTCTACTCGTTTGCCCCTAGTGTAACATCCGCATTGTGGATAAGACCTTTCTTTTGCTTCTTTAGCTATGTTTTTTTTAAAAAAATTCAATATGCATAGTTTTGTGGGTTAATCTTTATTTGCACCCTAATTTTTTGGGTGTTTTGCACTTTAGTATCAAACCTTTGAATTTTGTTGCATTTAAATGTCCCAAATCAATAAGAAAATGACATTTATATCCAACCGACCAATAAAAAAATGATACGTTGATATTGGATATTTAAATACAATAAAATTCAAAATTTGTATACTAAAGTATAAAAATTCAAAAGATTGCAAATAAAGATTAACCCTGGTTACTTAAACCCGAAAACTGATTTTTAGTTTTCTCTATTATTCTTCTTATTCTTCCACTCAAATAGCAGAGGTGGAGGGTTCAGAAGGGATTCTTTTTTTTTTGACAGCAGGTTCAGAAGGGATTCTTCGTACGGAAATAATGGCTGAGCTTCAAGCGAATGACGAGGGTTTGTCAAGTTTCTATGAACTAAAATACAATAGCCTATATATCCTTTTAATTTTCAGTTCAATATTTAGTTTTCGTGCTTGTCGTTAATCTGCTTTTCGTATGTTCATGCTCGGAAAGTTTTGATTCCCTTTGTTCTTATGTGCCGGCGGGCCTTTTCTTGTTTTCACTTTTATAAAATTTTCCCTTTTTTCTTTCTTTTGACAGAATTTATGATTGAAACTAGAGAGGTGCCCCCTGCGCACTTGCTGATGAAGATTGAATCTTTTTCTTTACTTTTGGATCATGGGATTGAGAAATATGAATCCCGAGAGTTTGAGGCTGGAGGCTACAAATGGTATGTAATGATTAAAGAATCAAAAAGTGACACTAATAAACTCTGTGTGAAAGTAACCTTTTAGGCTAAAGGATTATATTTTGATGATTGAATAATGTTTGTCCCTATCTCTATAAATATATGTTCTGTTGTTTTCATTTGCGCTACTAATGTAGTACTTAAACTAATGCAGTGCTTTTATTATGATGCTAATGAGTATCATTAGAAAGGGAAACGTGAAATCACGGTACTCCTATACAATGCACTCTTATGGAAAAAACAGTTTTTTGGGCTAAATGCAAATTTGTTGTATTTGGACAGGAAACTTGTAATCCATCCGAATGGACTGATCGAGGGTGAAAACGATGAAGACAACCACATTTCTGTATACCTGACCATTGTTGAGACTAGTTCTCTGCTTGAGGGTTGGGAAGTTACGGCTGCTTTCAGCATCTTCCTGTATAATCAGGTTTTAGACAATTATCTCTGTTTTCAAGGTAAAATGCGTCGATTTCATGCATTGAAGTCCCAATGGGGTTTTTCCAAATTAGTCTCCAAGGAAAGTTTGAGAGCTCCAGGTAATGGGTTCCTTGTGGGTGACAAATGTGTGTTTGGTGCTGAAGTTGCTGTTATCAAAACCCAACGCGTTACTCAGTGTGTGTCTTTGCGAGAGTTCGATATTCCATACAAGCGTGAATGGAAGATTTCAAACTTTAGCAAATTGCCGGAAAGTTGGAAATCAGAAGAATTCACTATTGGAGATCATAAATGGTATCTTATTTATCCCAATCGATGTTGTAGTTGTTGCCTGTAGGCCTATATTGTTTAGCTTATACCTTAATTATGTTAATTTGTTTTTCTCAGTGGGTACTAATTTTCTTTGCGAGCATAGGTACATTCGACTACATCCAAATGGAGATAGCTTTGAAAAGGGCCGAAGTGTCTCCCTGTATCTAAATCTTGTTGATGCAAAGAGCTTTGCTTCTCATAAGAAAGTGAAAGCAGATTTTACCTTGCGTATCAAGAACCAGCTTAATGGTCAACACAAATCTATACGTGGTAAGTTATAGGTTTATTTAATATTTATTATTAGGATCGAGGGATTTGAGCTAGTTGATCATTATTTTATCTAGTGATTCATCTAGTTTCCTATGTTCTTCTACATATAAGGTGACGTGTATTGGAAAGATCTTTGATGTCTTTTTAACTTGTATATATAACCAGTATTTGAAGAACATGTCTATATATTTTTGAATTCGAGTTTTCATATTAATTGTGAATACTGTAGAAAAATATAGGTATGTCAGAGAAATTTTGATTGCAAGATGCAGGTTTTGCATATTAAATGAATTGTTTGACCTTTATATATGCATCATCTACTGGCAAAAATGTATAATCTTGAAACCTTACAATCTCTCTCTTGCAGCGTCTTGTTGGTTTAAGTCTTCTGTAGGTGGTTGGGGATGGGCTGCTTTCTTACCGCTTTCTGATATGCGCGACTCCGAGAAAGGCTTTGTTGCTAAGGATTGTTGCATCGTAGAAGTTGAAATATCTTTAAAAGCTGTTCAAGAAAACCGAAAACCAAAAACTGAAATTGGTTTTGGTTAGGCTTATTTTGGTTTCGATTTCTCGATTTTTTCAGTTTAGTTGGCTAATTAAATCGAACTGAATTGAAAACCAGTCGTAGGGTTTGAAAGTTTTTCGATTCAGTTAACCTCCCGAACCGGACTATTTACCATTATGTCTTTGTTTTTGTTTTTTTTTTTTTTAAGAAAAAAAAAAGTGAATTCTAGCAATATTTACCATTATGTTAGAACTTTTAAATCGAAACTTGGAATTTCCTTGGTACTTCTAGCAATACGGACACTTGAGAACTGCACATGTAGTATTTAGCAAATGAAATGAATCGGGAACAACTGAGCCTTTTTCTTTTACACACATACCGCCATAGACTTGGCCCGTTTCCGTATTAATCAGAACCCTGAGGACGACATCAACGTGGTTGTGACAACTTGTTACAAATTGATTGCTATACTGGCTTCAATCACTCCCCAAAGGCGTAGACGCTTTTTTAGGCTGTCCATTTTAATTGATGAGTATGAGGGGTGGTTTGTGTTTTGATGCCAATGTATTATGTATGAGCGGTTGTCTGTATTACGTCACCCATTTGATTTGCTTACATTTTCGATATGGGTTGAGCATTTCTGTCGCTTCATGTTACTTGATCATGACTCATTGTATTGTTGCTTGAACTTTCCAATTTGATTTATATACGAAGGGGAGGGAGATCCTTCTTAAAACGAGAAAAGTTGTAATTTTGGTATACCAACTTATTCTAATTCGTAATTTTGGTAAAAAAACTCTAGAAGTTTGCAATTTCATGCATTATTTGACCCGAATAGCTTTGACCCGTCGGAAAACCCACCTGAAACTCGTAACTTCGTGGCAAATTCTCTAACCGACAAGTGAAGATCCCTGATGAGTTTTCTGGCGGGTCATATTTATTCGGGTAAAATAATGCATAAAATTGCGAACTTTTGGACTTATGGGCTAGTTTTTTTATCGGAAAATTTTTTATTCCAAAATTGCGAATTAGGATGAGTTAGTATACCAAAATTGCAATTTCTTCTCCTTAAGACCTCATGGGTTCGCCGGTCGATTTTATTAAAAACAAATTATTGTTTATAAAGTAATCAAAATAGAGCTTTCAAGTTTCAACAGAAATATGACAACATGGGTTGATTCGAGTGGTAAATAAATTCATTCTTAAAGGTAAGGTTTCGGGTTTGAATCCGCTAATGTGTTCGTACGTTTATATAAAAAAAAAAAAAATCAACAGAAAATATTTTTTCTTACCTTAACTAAATTAGATATTTTAATATACATAATTGAAAAATATAATTTTTTGTCTTCTATAGATGTCCTTGTTCGATTTTAATCCTGATCTTTTAAATTTTTCTCACATTATATCCTTTTTTATTCAACATTTTCAATTTCAGTCCTTTAGCTAACGGACGTTAAAAAATTGACGGAAAAAGTCTCCGTTAGCTAAAGAATTGAAATTGAAAATGTGGAATAAAAAATGATACAATGTGAGAAAAATTAAAAAATTAGGACCAAAATAAAATAAGGAAATTTCCAAGGAAATGATATTTTCTGATACATAATTTTCTTATTCAAAATAAAATAATATTCTCATAAATTATATAAACATATAAAGTTCCTTAAACCCGAACTGTAACTTTTAGTTGGAAGTTGATTTTCTCTACGATTCTTATTCTTCCCAGTTAAATAGCAGCGGTGGCGTAATTAAAAGGGATTCTTGTCTCAGAAGAAAAGAAAATCCAGAGAAAAAAAAATCTGCTGCTCTGGTCTTTGTCGCCGAAAAAAATGGTTGAGCTTCATGGGAATGACGAGGGTTTGTCAAGTTTCTATGAACTAAAATACCATAGCCCATTTATCCCTTGCTTTTATTTTTAGTTCAATTTTAAGTTTTCGTGCTTGTTATACTCTTCTTTTCGTAAGTTCGGGCTCGGAATGATTTGATTCGCTTTATTCTTATTCGGGCTTTTTTTTGTTTTTATTTTGATTTTTTTTACTCTCGACAGAATTTACGATGGAAGTCAGAAAGGCGTCGCCTGCGCACTTGCAGCTGAAGATTGAATCTTTTTCTTTGCTTTCGAAGCATGGGATTGACAAATATGAATCAACTGAGTTTGAGGCCGGAGACTACAAATGGTAAGTAATTGATTCAAGAATCAATTTTCTTTAGGGATTACGAACAGGCCTGAGGTGTAGCGGAATTACATATTAGCCATGAGGTTTGAGAAATTACGAATTTCCCCGACTTTTATACTCTCTCACACAAATTTCACCTATATTTATCATATCGTTTAAACTCATATTTATATTCCACAAATACCCTTAAGGGATATATTGTAATTTTTCTAAGAGTTCAATAATATAATATAATTTTAATATTAGTTAATTTTGGATTTTTTGTATTTCAAAAGTTGATATTTAATTTAAATTTAATATTTTATCTATAAATATAAATTAAATTAGATATTTCATGCATATTTATTTTTTATGAATTATGATAGAAAATTATAAATTCTCTCTTATATTTGTATCTTAATTTTAAGTATATTTTGTACAAATTCTTTTAAAGTTAATTTAAAATAATTTATTTATAATTATAACAATCTTTTTCTCAAAATAAAAATTCATATAAAAAAATCACACAATAAGTATCAATTAGTGCATTACGAAATTTTCCCCTCAAAATTGAAAATCATAACAAAAACACCAATATCAATAAATGCACTAGTAAATTCACATAAATATCCGTTAGAGTCATTTAAACAATTATTCCAAATGTTGAACATGCATGTATCAGTATCTACAATAAAATATTAGGCATCCATAAACTCTATATATGAAATTAGTTTATCATAAAAATATTAAAATATCATTAAGTTGTATTCATTGAAAAAAAATGTTAGGTGGACACAAAATTCAAGTATTTACATCAAACCCACTAAGAATTTCAGTTCTTGCATTAACCCCCCTTAGCTTTGGGCTCTTTATTACATATACCCCCTGAGTTCCAGTATACTAAGGGTAAAATAGTAAATTTCGCACATTCAGTTAAATTTAACTGAGGAAATAACGGCCCAGGGGGGAGTTCGTAATTTTTCAAACCTCAGGGGGTAATCTGTAATTTTGCCAAACCTCAAGGGGCTGTTCATAATTATCCCTTTTCTTTATTGGAGATGTACGGAGGAAGTGAAACTCATAAAATCGTTTGGAAGTTTTTTAACATATTTCAGAAAAAAGGGTTCCTGAATTTCAAATATTTATAACATTATAGGTTGATGATTGATTTATTTCTGTCCCTGCCTCCATAATTCTATCATTTGTTATTTCATTAGTGCTACTAATTTGTGCTACTAGTGCACTTATAATATGATGCTAATTGGTAATATTACTGGAAAGGGAATTGTAAAATTACTGCTATATCATACTGGAAAAACAGTTTTTTGGGCTAAATGCAATTTTCTGTATTTGGACAGGAGGCTTGTAATCCATCTGAATGGACTGAACAAGAGTGAACAAGATGAAGACAATCATGTTTCTGCATACTTGGCCATTGTTGAGACTAGTTCTAGGCCTGTAGGTTGGGAAGTTAATGCCAATTTCAGCATCTTTTTGTATAATCAGATTTTAGATAATTATCTCTGTTTTCAAAGTAAAACACGGCGGTTTCATGCAATGAAATCTAAGTGGGGGTTTTCCAAATTAATCTCCTTGAAAAGTTTTAGAGATCCAAGTAATGGAATCCTTGTTGATGACAACTGTGTGATTGGAGCTGAAGTTGCTGTTATCAAAGCTCCATGTGATCCGGGCGTGTCTGTGTGGAAATGGAAGATTTCAAATTTCTCCAAATTGGGAAAAGTTTGGTGTTCAGAAAAATTCACGGTTCGAGATCACAAATGGTAATACATTTTTATCAGTACTATATTGTAATTGTGGGCTTGTTTTGTTTGGCCTCTACTTCAATTATGTTCATTAATTGAATCCTTTGTTTTCCCAATTGGTTATAATTTACTTTGGGAACATAGGTACATTAAACTATATCCAAATGGAGTGGCCAGCAACGAGGGCAAAAGTGTCTCCATGTATTTACATCTTGTTGGTGCAAAGAGCTTGACTTCTCATGAGAAAGTGAAAGCAGATTTTCACTTACGAATCAAGAACCAGCTCAATGATCAACATCGCTTACTACACGGTATGTTGTAGCTTTACTAAATATTTTATCAAGTGATTTGTAACTTGAGTCTTTTTCCTATTTCTACATAAAGGTGAAATGTAGTCTGTCTTATAACCTGTATATATAATTAAGCGGTATCTGGAGAACATCTCTACATCATTTTGATAATGAAGAGAATTGTTTGACCTTTATAAAGTCGTAGTTTTTTATTTGTAATATTATCTTGTACGTAACTTGAGAGTTTTTTCCATGTTCTTCTACATAAGTTGACATGTAGTCATGTACTCATGTACTGTGTCTTTTAACTTATATATACCAGTATCTGATGAACATCTCTACATCATTTTGATTTTGACTTTTCATGTTATTATGAATTCTGCAAAAAAATTTAGGTATATTAGAGAATTGTTTATTGCAAAGATGCAGGTTCTGTTTATGGAGTGAATTGTTTGATTTTATACAATGTATCTCTCTTGAAACATTCCATTTTCTCTCTTGCAGCATCTCATTGGTTTACATCTTCTGCTTCATCTTGGGGGTTGGATGCATTCATACCGCTTTCTGATATGCGCGATTCCGGCAAAGGCTTTGTTGTTGAGGATTGCTGCATTGTAGAAATCGAAATTTCTGCTACACCCGGAAGAACCTAACCGAAGGGAACCGGCTGTTTCGGTTGGATTTTCAGTTAGGCTTATCCTGATATTTTGTTTTCCGTTGTCTTCGGTTCTGTTGGCTGGTGGTTAAACTTAAATGGAACCAATCTGAAAGCCGGTCAGTTAACCAGCCGAACCAAACTGTTTACCATTACGTTTTTTATTATTGAATTCTAACCAAGCTTTAGTGTGATAAATAATTAATCAGTACCAGTGATACGCAGCAGTAATCGTTATGACCGAATTTTTTCCTGGTATTTGCTTGTTCTGGCATTTCTTTTATCTAAGGGAAATTTTCATCCAGTTACCTTGTGAAACACGAATGTAGCAAAAAAAACCCCGACAAAAAAAAAAAATACTTTAAAAAACCTTGTGTTTTTTAAAGTATGCAAATAAAACCCTAAAATCATGCGATGCAATTCACGCGCGTTGACTGCAAATATGATAGCGTTTTCTGTCACTTTTGGGGTGTAAAATGACTTATATGCCCCTATTGAGGAATACCCTATGTTTTCATAATCTGTCATGGAAAACCCTATGTTTGTAAAATAAATTCTATCAGACAATATATATAAATATAATCATCGTCGTCCCCAACCTCCAGTGGCCATCCCCTTCACCGCCACCGCCGGCGCCGGCGCCACCACAACAACGACGACCACCACTGGACCTCCCCCTCTTTTCTTTCTCCATCAGGCACACACCACCTAAACAATGGCTACCCACCCTGAAACAACACAAAACCCCATGTACACAGCCGCAGCCACCATCTACCGCCGCCGCCACCAACAAACCACCAACCACTACCCCTTTCTCCATATCCACAAAACCACAGACGCACAAAAACAAAAATACACAAATACTTAGATCCAGATTTAGATCTAGACAACTAGAAGAATCAGTGACTCAGGGTGGTTCTCTTCGGGGTTGAGAGCGTCTGATTTGTTCGTCGGGTGACCAGAAATGGGGGTGGCGGTTGCGGTGGCGAGAGGGTGGGTCTCCATCGGAGAAGACGACGTCTTCTTGGAGGAGATGAGTTTGAAGAAGATCTGGGGCTGTAAGACGGTGGAGGTGGAGAGAAGAGCGGGTGGCGTTGGCCGGCGGCGGTATTGGCGGTGGTGTTGGCGGCTGCCGCGTTGGCGGGGAGATTGGAGCCTCCATGGAGGAAGATGTCTTCCTGCGATAATATATATATATATATATATATATATATATATATATATATATGAATTACGTGTATATATATATATATATATATATATATATATATATACATATATATTATTTCTATAAATTTATTATTATTACATATATGTATATGTATATATAAAATACATTTATAAATATATATTAATTATTTTAATAGTGTATAATATATACATATATTAAATTTTCATGATAATTATATATATGTATTTATGAATTTATTAATATTTTTAGTAAATATGATAATATATAATACAAATATATATATTAATTATTATAATAGTGTATATATATATTAATATGCTATGAAATATGTATATATATACATATATATTATTTCTATAAAGTTGTTAATTTATTATTATATATATATATATGTATATATAAAATACGTTTATAAAAATATATTAATTATTATGATAGTGTATAATATATACATATTTTAAATTTTCATGCATGATGATTATGCATATATATTTTTTAATTTATTAATATTTTTAGTAAATATGAATGTATATATAAGTAATTATATATATATATATATATATATATATATATATATATCAAATTAAAATACATTATGATAATATAATATATAATTATATTTATATTATAATTAAAATATTTATATGTATTTTTATATATTAAATAAGTTTATATATATATGTTATGTATGTATATATATGTATACTATTTTTATAAATTTTTTAATTTATTAATATGTATTTTTAGATATTAAATAAGTACATATATTATATGTATATATTTATTTAACTACTACAGTACATAAGGGTATTATTGGAATTTTACATTTTTTTGTTGACCAAATGGGATTAGGGGGCGGTGAGTTTATTTTAAAAAACAGAGGGTTTTTTAAAGTATTTTTTTTTATCAGGGTTTTTTGTGATCATTTCGAATAACACAGGGTTTTTGGGGTTGTTGGCTCTTTTATCTAAATATTGCTGAAATAAGTGTGTTATCTTATTCCCGGTCAAAATAGCAGAACTTGTGTATTCTGAACTGTCCCAATTCCCAAAAGAACGATGAAAATCTACGCTTGTCCCAAAAGAAGAAGAAAATCTAGTTAAAAAAGCACTTTTAAATAAAAACATAATCTTTATAAAATGATAGCAACTCTCGCACACGTATGTAAATAAATAAATAGTATTATTTAAATATATTAAAATTACTTTTTATATTAATATCTATAATCAATTTTAATATAATTATTAAATTATGATTAGCATAATAAAGTAAAAAAGATAAACTTTATATATAAGAAAATTAAAATGGGATGATAGAAAAGAGAAGTTATCCAGATATTATTGGGGTGATAAAACAAATAAATAAATAGGCACCGAAGAAAATACGGATAAAGCAAATAAATAAATAATAAAAAAAGAAGAAAAAGAGTCCAATCAGAATAAAAATAATATCTATACAAATAATTTGAATTTTAATAAAAGCAAATAAAAATAAATTATCAATCGGAAATTGAAACACTAACATAATTCATTTTTAACCTAATGAAATTAGAGTATTCAACGAATAGAAATGTTTTCTTATTATACTAAGTTAGATATTTTAATATGCATAATTTTATCATTCAAAAATAATATTTTCATAAAATATATAAACATATAAAGTTCCATAAACCCGAAAAGATGACTTTTAGTTGGAAGTTGGTTTTCTCTACGATTCTTTTTCTTCCCAGTTAAATAGCGGAAGTGGTGTGTTCAGAAGGGATTCTTGTCTCAGAAGAAACGAAAATCCAGAAAAAACCATCTGCGGAGGTCTTCGTCGCTGGAAAAAATGGTTGAAATTCCATCAAACAACCAGGGTTTGTTATGAATTAAAATACAATAGCCCATATCCCTAACTTTAATTTTCAGTTTAATATTTTATTTTTGTGCTTGTAATTTATCTGCTTTTCGTAAGTTCATGCTCAGAGTGTTTTGATTCTCTTTGTTCTTATGTCCGGGCCTTTAAAAAAAAATTCCCTTTTTCTTTCTTTTGACAGAATTTGTAATGGAAACTAGAGACGCTTCGCCTGCGCACTTGCTGACGAAGATTAAGTCTTTTTCTTTACTTTCGGATGATGGGATTGAGAATTATGAATCCCCAGAGTTTGAGGCCGGAGACTACAAATGGTAAGTATCGCTTCAAGAATCAATTTCGTTTATTGGAAATGTACGTAGGAAGTGAAACTCGTAAACTCGTTTGGAAGTTCTGCATTTTAGCTAGCAAAAGAGTTCTTAAACTTCTAATGTTTCTAAATTATACATTGATTGATTTATTTTTTTCCCCGTCCTACTGATGTTTCCTTAGTAATGCACTTACGATATGATGCTAGTTAGTAACATTATATAATGCACTGCTTTGGGAAAACAGGTTTTTGCACTAAATGCAGATTTGATTATTTGGGCAGGAGGCTTGTAATCCATCCGAATGGACCAATGAAGAGTGCAAACAATGGAGCCAACCACATTTCTGTATACCTGATCATTGTTGAGACTAGTTCTTTGCCCGTGGGTTGGGAAGTTAATGCCAATTTCAGCATCTTTTTATATAATCAGGTTTTAGATAATTATCTTTGTTTTCAAGGTAAAACTAGGCGGTTTCATGCCTTGAAATCCAAGTGGGGGTTCTCAAAATTAATCTCCATGAAAAGTTTTAGAGATCCAGGTAATGGATTCCTTGTTGATGGCAATTGTGTGATTGGAGCTGAAGTTGCTGTTATCGAAACCCAACGCGTTAGTCAGTGTGTGTCTGTGCGGGAATTTGGTAATGTATATAAGCGTGAATGGAAGATTTTGGACTTCAGCAAATTGCACGAAGAGTGGAATTCAGAAGAATTCACTGTTGCAGATCAGAAATGGTATCTTTCTTATTCCAGTCTTTGTTGTAGTTGTGTGGGCCTACATTGTTTAACCCCACTTTAGTTATGTTCATTTGTGTTCCCAATTGTTACTAGTTTTTTTTTCTCAAACATAGGAAAATAAAACTATATCCAAATGGTGATGCCCGTGAAAAGGGCCGAAGTGTCTCCATGTATTTACGTCTTGTTGGTGCGAACTCTCGTGGGAGAGTTAAAGCAGATTATCAGTTGCGTATGAAGAACCAACTCTATAATCAACACCAATCTGGACATGGTAAGTTATAGTTTTATTTATGATCAACACCAATCTAGACATGGTAAGTTATAGTTTTATTAATGATTTTATCTGGTGATTTGATGTTATAACTTGAGTTTTTCCAAAGTATCCGGGAAAACATATGTTGCCATATGTGGTGTCTGTTAACTTGTATACCAGTCCAGTATAGCATTTGAAGAACATCTCTGCATGATTTTGAGTTTTCATATTAATTATGAATTGAATGAGCATCGATTATGAATTTTATAGGTATATTAGAGAAATTTTGATTGCAAAGATGCAGATTTTGTTTTTGAAAATGAATTGTATGACCTATATGTATACTTTGCTTGAAAATTTACATTTTCCCTCCCTCTTGCAGGATCTCAATGGTTTACGTCTTCCGCACAGGGTCGGGGATGGTCTTCATTCATACCACTTTCTTATATGCGCGACTCCAACAAAGGTTTTGTTGTTGAGGATTGCTGCATTGTAGAAGTTGAAATGTCTGTAGAAGCTGTGTTATATATATCATGACCTGATTTGGAGTTGTATGTTTGTTATAGGAAGCCGGAAGCAGTATTTTGCTGAATCTATTTTTGTTATGCTTAGCTCCACGATATGAAAACTGTTGATCCTGTTTTGATTCGATTTTCGATTAGACTTATTTCGATTTTTGGTTTTTCAGTTCGTTTAGCCTGTTAAACCAAATCAAAAAGAAAATGGGTGGTTAACGGGCCAAACCAAACCGTTTACCATTATATATGTGTGTGCGCGCGCTCTCTCTAATTGAATTCTTCCAATCTTTGCAGTGATAAGTAATTAATTAGTACCACATAAGGCGCACAAGTCATTATGTTGAACTTTTAACTTGAAACTTGGAATTTCCTCGTATTTGCTTGTTCCGTCTATAATCATCTATACTATAATATATAGGAAGAGTGTGTTTGACCCTAGTTGAAATGATTTTGACTGAATAGAATTTTGTGGTTTTTTTGAGATTTTTAATGTAAACTAAAAATTGGGATTGGTTGATGGATATTAAATCATTTTATTTATTTAGTAATTTTATACGTGTTTTGATTTTTGGAAGTTATCCTCAATTAAAGTATGGATTTATGGTAAATTTTATTTTGAATGCATAAATTTAAGAAAATATTTTTAATTTAAATTCAAAAACTCATGCAATTAATAACAATGCTCAAGATTTAAATAAAACTCATTAAATGAATATTTATTTCTCATATTTTGAAATATTTTAATTCTAATAAAAAAAGTTCATTGATTTATATTATTTATAAATCTATTATTAAAAAAATCCGATAAATATCTCTAGGTGGATGTTATCTATCTATATCTATTATTAAAAAAAAGTTCATTAATTTATTTTAATCAATAAATAATATAAATCGAGTTTTATATTAAATGTTGAGTTTTTTATTTTCCTAATCTATATCTATACTATAATATATTGGAAGGGCGTCTTTTGACCTAATTATATCAATTTTGACTTAATACTTTTTTCTCCCTTTTTTGAAAAATTTTTATTCTTTAAAAATTATTTCATTGGTTAATTAACTTTCCAAAAATTTGATATTTTGAAAACTTTAATAAGTTACCAAATTACATTAATTTACTTATTAATATCACAAATTTAGGTAATGTCCAATTAAATACACAATTTATAATCTTTTAGAACTTTGATTATTTAACAAATCACATTAATTAATTTGTTAATCTAATGAATTTAGGTATCTTCCCATTAACAATATTTTATTTAAATCAAATGATTAATTGATTTACACGGATTTTGAAATCTCTTAATTAATGGATTGATCGCAAATTTGCAATTAATTGGAAATAAACCTCCAATTAAGGGGATTGAAGTGCTTAAAATATACTAAATTCATGTATTCCATATTTCTATCTACCATTTATAAGTTTTTAAAGAAAAATCCTTACTTAATATATATATACATTTTTTGTAACTCAGTTTTACAAAAACCGAAAATAAATCACCCATAGTATCTCAAAGTTAAAATTCAAATTTTAATTTAATTGCGCTAAAGTTTTAATTTAATCAAGTAATGTAATTTTTGGCTTCAATATTTTTTTTCTTTTTCGTTTTCAAAATATTTTAATTCTACAGAAAAAACTCATTGGTCGATTTTATTTACAAATTTATTATTAAAGAATCGCTATTAAATATGTATGGGTGGATATGATCAAATTTAATAAAATTGAATATTTCCATTGATTGATTTCCTTATTTCTAAAAAAAAACCATTATTACCTAGGAATAAATATTAAAACCCTATATTTATTCTTGAGATACTTTATCTCATGACGGGGCTTGACGTAATGGATAGCATGGTGTTCTTTTGAGTGCAGAAAGATTCTGCACTTCGCTTCATGGCTCCCCCTCTGTGCGCTAAGACCAATAATCCCGTCACAAGTCCAAACAAGAGGCTTACAAAAACATATGTGAGTAACGTCAAGGTCACCAGAAAACTATTCTCAACTTTGAACTTTATCTCATCCTCTCTCTAGCAAATATGTACCGTTGAACTCCATTGTTACGTAATTGAATGTGACTTTTTACTTAGCTTGTGCTTTTAGATTTATGCTCTCATTAGTTCTTGTGTTTGTCATATTTTTCGTTTTGTGTTTTTCTCATATAAATCTCAATTTTTTTTAAAAAAATGAACAATATATATGTCCTAATTATTTTTGTTTATTATTGTGCAGGTTTTTTTTTTAGACTTGGATTCTATACACTCCTGGCATGGTTATTTATGATCTCTAATGATTATAAAACTATTAGGTAATTTTTTCAATGCTCAACAAAAATATGTTTTCTTTCATCGACTATGATCCATCCAATTTTTATGTAAAATGTTTTATTTTAAAGCTTTTTCCTCCATTATTCTATTCATTTTTTTAAATATTTTATATTTCTTTTATTAGTATTCTATATGTTCTGATTTTATTAATTGCAATTTGTATTTCGCTTACATTAATAAGGGTAAAGTTTCATTGTTTATTTCAGGTGACAAGAATATTATTCATCTCATATACATAATTGTTTGGTGAGTTTCCGTTGTTACCATTTTACATTTTTTATCGATTTTTTGTTCAAATCTATCATCTCGATTATTTGAAACATTTTAATATAATTTTTTTTTTAAATTTTGATCAACTATCTACATTATCTCCAACAAATAAATGTTCTTTTATAATATTCTTTTCTCTTTATTGAAATTGATTCTACTTTTTATATTGTTATGCTTCTTTCACTAATATTTTGTCTAAATTGTTTAGATCTTTATGATTTTTAGCATTCAACTATTTTTTCATATGCCACTTCACATTCTAGACGTTAATATTTATTTGCTTAATTTTGTTATTATTTTATTTTTCCTTAAATTATGTTATTTAATTGATTGGCGTATGTTTATTTTAATATTTTTTAATAATTCATAATTTTATTGTTTATTATTTTCAAAAGTAATTATTTTTAGATATTTATCATAATTTTAGTTATTGATTATAATTGATTCTTAATTTTTATATAGGTTGGCCAATAGTTTGTTCTTAATATTGTGTTTCGCTGTTTTTTTAATTTTTTAAAGTCAAATTTTATGTTAAGATTTTCTCTTAAATAAATAGTGAAAATTTATTAGGCATAAGAAAAAAATTGTTTTTAAGTAGTTTTTGTTGTTTTTAAAATTTTATTTTCGACTTCTTAATTTTGACTATTATATTTTATTTTTTCTTTCTCATATTGATCTTGTGGTCTATTCTTTAAAAAAAAAAATAAAAAAAAATAGATTATCTGATTTTATTTTTAAAATATTTTTTGCACATTCATTACTCTTATGATAATGACCGTAATTTTATCATTAATTTATTTTTTGTACTTAATACAATAATTAATTTAATGTTATCCCAATATTCATTTTAACTGTAACTAAATCCTATTTTTTTCCTTAATATTTTAGTTTTTTTACTAAAATCAGGCATAGTACGGGATATACGCTATTAAATATTAAAAGGTGGTGTATTTTTTTTTTTCCTCTTAGCAAATAAGTTAATAATTTTTTTTTTTAATATCATATCAAATGTGAGTCACACCAAGTTGTTCTATAATTTTGGTTTCAGTAAGATCTTAATTTATGCAATTTGAAAGCAACAAAAGAACTAAAATTTAGAAAAATATAAATAGAGAAAGTGATGGAGCGATATCATTTTATCCTTTTATTTGTGTGGAACAACATTAAAAATAATATTTAGATTAAAAAAAAAAAGAAAAATACTAAGGCAAATAATACGTAAATATATTGTGATATTTTTATATTTATTTATATCATAACCTAAATACTTTATGTACCTTTGTTAATTTTTCTATATTATTTTATATATAGTTTGTGTATGTATATCATTGACTATTTTAATGCATTATAATACGTTTTCAATATATTTTAAAAATTAAAGTTGAATTTTCAAGTAATATTATGAGCTACTATGTAATATCAAACATTAATATGATTTGCATTGTATATTTGTTACTAAAATTTCTTGATTTTCAGCTATAGTCATTTATCTATCAACATTGCATTTGTATGGTATTTATATTTTTTTATACTTTGGATCGTTATAAATATTTATATACTATTAATTATTCTATGCAACGCACAGGGGTTATGCTAGTTATATTAAGCGAGAGAGGCAGATAATAATCGTTTTGGTCTCTTGGACTCTTTTCTTTTCTTTTTTCTTTCTTTATTTATTTTTTTCATCCATTTAATTTGTCTCTCTTGCATTCTTTTTTCTTTTTTTTTTTTTTATCGCTCGAATAATATCTTCTCATATTCTCTTTTTTCTCACCCTACCTCAGTTCTTTTTTTTCCTTTTTTATAAAGGTTATATCTTTTTTCCTCGTATTTTACGTTATTTCTTTATTTATCATAATTTAATAATTATATTAAAAATAATGATAGAATATTTATTAATATGAAAATTAATTTTAATATACTTAAATAATGATTTTTTTTTTAATTTGCACACGCAACGAGTGTGCCAAAGTACTAGTTAGGTAAATATTGCTGAAATAAGTTTACAATTTATTTTTGGTGTTATTACTATTTTTTATAATATCATTATTATAGCTAGTAATATTGTTGCACAATACATTTAATAAAAAGTTCACAATGAAACAGGGTTGCATGACTGCTTTAAAGCAATGTGCACCGTCGTATAGTTAAAAATCAAACTGAATTTTTTTCGTTTTCGGTTTTTGAAAATTGAAACTTTTGATTAACCGAGTGGAATTTATGGATAGGCCAAGACTGGCCGAACCAAAACCCCTAGTTATGAGAATTGCTATTTAAATACTTCTAACGCGTCATCATCATGACGAATAAGTAATAAACTACGGAACTCGCGAATGTTTCATAAAATAAAGATTTATCATCTACGTCTACTTAGATTTATGACAATGTTTTTGTATATATGTATGGTATGCCAATGTAGTATGACTAAAACAATATTTCAAATATTTCCTTCCAAGAAAGTGCTTGCAAAATCCAAAAGCCAAAAAAGAAATAATTATTTGAGTTCAGTATATATTTTAAATGCTTTTGAAGTGTTCAGAAAACTAACTTTTAATTATTTTAAGCTTAATAACTTGAAATATTTTTAAATTATTTTTAATGAGACCCAAATCAGTAATGTATCTGTTCATAAGGACAAATATTTAGCATCAATTTTTAAGGGTTTAATCCCTAATATTTATCCCATTTATGAAAGTACTCTAAAATCTAAATTACGATTTGGATACATCGACTGCTAGTCAATAGTTAAAACTATCTAAAATCAATTGTAAAATGAAAATTAGAAATGATATATTCAATATTGATTCTCTCAGGTTTCATGTTGAAATTATTTTTTAATCTTTACACTGACAACACGTCGTTAGTTCACATTATCTACTTAATTTATATTTTGTTTTATAAGATTTAGTTGATGAAAATATAATATGTATTTGGCAATCATATTTCATATTTATCAATTGAATAACGACGAATATAATTCTTTTGATTTGCTCCCAACTTACGTGTTTTCAAAAGAACCCCTTAAAGTGTGTTAAGGAGGAGAAATGTAAATTTGGGACAATAATATACTGCTTTTCGTATTTTTGAATTTTAATTTGGTATTTTTGATTTTAGGAACACTTACTCCTAAAATTTTATAATTTTGGTCAAATTCAGCCGAATTCCTAATTTTCAAGGGACATTCCGGTTGCCACGCAGACACAAAGACGATATTCCGGAAAAAAAAAAAAAAGGGATCCAACTGAGCTTTGATCAAAATTGCAAAATTTTGGGAATAAGTGTTCCTAAAACTAAAAATATCAAATTAAAGTTCAAAAATGAAAAAAAAAATAAAAATGCTATTGTTCCAAATTTTTAGTTTTCCATAAGAAGAAATTTAAGTTGCTTAAATCTATATATATGTAATGAAGGATATCTACATGTGCGCTCGGATAGATAGATTGGAGGATTCAAATTTATTATATATAGATTTTTTGTTATCCAACTATACGACTTACTCGACTTACTCGTTTTTCATTCCTCACTTTTTAGTTTAATAAGAATGGTCACCCAATTATCATAATTTTTCCAGAATTGGTCCTTCCGTCAGTTTGGGCTTAAGTCCTAACAGAACCCTAATTTTAGGGCTATTTTGGCGCCATTTTTTTTTCTTGTTCTCCCATATTTACTACATATTGCAGCTGAGAAGTTGTTCAAGCTCACCGTGTCGACAATAGGGGTTGAGTGGTTAATGGATTCATTCTCTAGGGTAAGGTCCCGGGTTCGAATTTTACTTGTGTGTGAGTAAAAAAAAAAAAAAAAAAAAAAAAAGCTCACCATGTCTAGCGGTTCCACTTCTTGGAGTTCACAAAGGCAAGATTTTCTGATTGAACGATTGTTTTGCAAATGTGGGTATAAATTCTCATTGAGGACAACATGAACCAATTTGAATCCCGGTAGAAGATTTTGGACGTTGCCGAATTATGGGGTATTTAAATTTTTTTCCCCAATCCTTTATAATCTATGATGCACGGATACGGATACGGCGACACGAACACGACACGACACGGATACGGTAACACGGATTTTTTTCTTGAATTTTCCATGTGAAGAGTGTTGGATACGGTGTCGGATACGAGTGTTCGACACAACACGACACGGCAAAATGATATTTTTAGAAGTGTCTGTACATCATAGTTTGTCTGTGCATCATAGTTTATAATACTTGTAATTTTGTGTTATTTACTAATGTTCTTCTCTTTTATTTTTAACCCAACTTCAACAAGGATTTTGTAGCTTTTATAGGTGATTGGATCCAAATTTTTGTAGTCGGGCCAAAGATCTACCGTTGCGTCGGGAAACCCCAAATCCAAGAAATTTATCTTCTAGGGGTGAAAATTGTCCACATTACATGCTTAAGTACTAGAAATTTGAGAAATTTTGGGGCTTTTATAACATACGAATTAGGGGAAATTGGGGCATAGAAGGTTCTATTGATTTTGGGAAAGAATACTTCGGGGCAGTTTGAAATAACTTCCCATCAATTTGAAATATTGTTATTTTACTCCCCAATTATACAATATAATAGGATATAAATACTGGATTAAAACTGATGATGCTGAAAATTGGTTCGCCGGAACTTGAACGGGATCGGCTCCAAATCTTCAGTAAATCAGCCAAAAGTGGGTTCTTTGACCTGCTAAGATCAATAAAAAACGTAAGAATACCAGGCGGGAGGTGTTTCCCGCGTAGGCACTCCGACGCTCAAGACAGTGAGATTGCTTTGGGAAAGATCACCGGAAATTTGGGCAGAGGTTCGGTATGTAAAAGTGTGCGTGTCTTTGTTCTGAAGAAGAAATAGTATTTATACCTTAGACTTGGGTCAAATCCGTGCCTGAATGGGCTTAGTGGGAGCGAATAATGCGGGGTCGTGCGCCGAGTGGTGGAGTGGGGTGTGAACGTGGGCAACTGCCACGCTTGGGACGGAGCGAGATAAGGTTGAGCGCTAACCTTAGATTGAGCGCTAACTTAAGGTTGAGCACTAACCTTGAGGTTGAGCGCTAACCTTAGGTTGAGCGCTTAGAGTGAGAGCGAAGGTGGGGCGCTAAGGGTGCGCTAAGACGGAGGTGGAGCGCTAAGGTTGAGCGCAAAGGTGGAGTGCGAAGGTTGAGCTCTTAGGTTGAGCGCAAAGGCGGAGCGCGAAGGTGGAGCGCTAAAGTTGAGCGCTTAGGTTGAGAGCGAAGGTGGGGCGCTTAGGGTGCGCTAAAGCTGAGTGCTAAGCGGAGTGTGAATGTGGAGCGCTAAAGCTGAGCGCTTAGATGGAGCGTGAAGGTTGAGCGCTAAGGTTGAGCGCAAAGGAGGCGGGCGAAAGGTGGAGCGCTAAAGCTGAGCGCTTAGGTTGAGCGCAAAGGCGGAGCGCTAAGGTCGAGCGCTAAGGCGGAGCGCGAACGTGGAGCGCTAAGGTTGAGGTCGAGCGCTTGGATGGAGCGCGAAGGTTGAGCGCTTGGATGGAGCGCGGATTGAGCGCGAAGGTTGAACGGAAAGTGGAGCACGCTTGAGGTGGAACGCAAAGGAGCGGACCTCGAAAGGGTGGAGCTCAACACTTAAAAATATTTTAGCACTATCATGAACTCGTATAAGAGGGAGCGCACTTTAGAAATGAGCGGAGAGTTCTTGAGCACAAAACAGGGGAACGCGAGACTTGAGCTCCAAAAGGGGACGCTATGTTTGAGCACTAGAAGGGAGCGTATAAATGGGGAGCCTAATGTTTGTGTGCCAAAGAGGGAACGGTCCTTAGTTTATTTTTTGGCACTATCATTTGCCCCCCCACTCCCCGAGTATCGAACGATCGAGATGCTCGTGGAGTAATAGCGCGCTCCTGCTTTGGGATAGTCATTCCTTTGACATTATATGTCCGTTTCCTTTATCCATTTTATAAGATGCTTCGATATCGATCTATATGCTTGCATTCCTTTGTAGGATCCTTCTTGCTTGTTATAATGAGCACATCGAGTGCCTCCAAGCCGAGAAGGAAGTCCTTCAGGGCGAGATCGACAAGGTTGCAGAGACTTGAGGAGAAGGGAAATATGCTTGAAGTGAGCGAGTAGGCTCGTGTTAAGTTGAGCGTGAAGAGTCCAAACGTGGCGCACCGACCAGGACTCATGCTGAAGTGATCGAAGGGATTAAGCCCTTTATGAGAAGCCCGGTGTCCCAGGTCATAAGTGCCCTCAGCAGTTATACTCAGATTCAGGAAACATTTGAACGCACTTATCATCAACTTGATCACATAGGGGCCATTCGCGAGGATGCGAATGTGGATGATATTAGCCTTAACAAGGATAGTGAGATGAGGCCTATACTTGGACATGAGAGCAAGTCAGCACCCGATCAAAATGATTTTGGTAACCATGAGTTCGAGCTCGCCATTAATGAGCTCTATGCCATAGTCGCTAATAAGCGGAGTGTTGGGGCCGAGGGTGATAGCGTATCGATACTCCAGTAGCGAACTGTAATGAGACTTAAGGCTAGCGTGAATGGAGTGGATGGAGCCGTGAAGATAAACTCCTGCGCTCAACACTCCAGTAGCAAACGGTAATGAGGCTCAAAACGAGCGTGAACAGAGTGGATGGAGCCGTGAAGATAAACTCATACGCTCAACACTCCAGTAACGAATGGTGATGAGGCTCGAGGCGAGCGTGAATGGAGTGGATGGAACCGTGGAGAAACTCCTGCGCTCAACATTCCAGTGTCGGATGGAGCGGTGGCTCGAGATGAGCGTGAATAGAGTGGACGGATCCATGGAAATAAACTCTTGTGCTCAACGCACCAGTTGCAAGCTCGAGGCTAGCATAAATGGAGTGGATGGAGCCGTGGAGAAACTCCTGTGCTTAACACTCCAGTGTCAGATTGAGATGAAGCTCGAGGCTAGAGCAAATGGAGATGATGGAGCCGTGGAGATAAACAACTAGGCTCAACATTCTAGTTGCGAGCTCGAGGCGATGTTGAGAGGAACGACAATGATATTGAGCATGTATATGATGATGCGGTGATCTATATGTTGATATAGATGCTTAGCTTAGCATGTTTTGCTTTCCGATTCGCCATTTGATGTTTCTTGGAAATTCCTTAGCTTAGTTTGTTTTTGCTTCCGCTTCGAACCTTGAATCTTGACATGTAACTTATATTTGGACAGATTGACTAAGCGTTGTGTTTGAACTCCATAACATTGCGAGTAAAATAGATGAAATTTTCTAATTGTGTTGCTTGAACTTTGAGTGCTCTTTGGGATCACCCATACCATCATATCGAGGCACATTGGTCGGAACATTGAAGTTTCCTACTCGTGCCATCAATATCTCGTCGCAAAATGGTGAGGCTCGCTACGCCAAGGTCATCTGTTCCTTCGAAGATGAGAGAGTTCGTCGGGTCTCTCCGATCCCTATGGATCGTCCAATGCGGGGGCTTATCGACTACCCTATTCATCATGCCGAGCGGGTTTGTAGCGAGCTTCTCCTTGATCGCCCAACATAAGACTCATCCACAATCTTGCTCAGGGCGGCGTGCAAATTTTGGTACTTCGCTTCCAACTGCGTGAGGCGGTTATGCTCTTCCCCTCCTGCTTGAGTTTCAACATGTTGAGCGGGATTGAGAGAATTTGGTTCCTCTTCGTCTCCCATCATGTGTTGTTTCCCATCGCGTTGCAGAAATGGGGCCTAGTCATCTTTAGCCGGAGGTTGGAGAGGATCGCACACTCAACTCGGTCTTGCTAACATTGGATTCACCATGTCACGAACAAGTGTGGGATCTGTTCGAACGGATGGCACCCGATTGGCCATGCGTTCCGCTTATCAGGATGGTAGTGCGAGGTGGAGCGACGGTGATTTGAACTCTTCCCATTTGGGCTTGTATTCTGTTACATTCGGGGCGGTAAGGTAGAGCTACGCTCGTCACGATTTCGGGTTTCAAATTTCCGATCATTTTCTAAGCAAAATAAGGAAAAGGATTTGAGAAAAGGTTGGGAAATCCGGAGGTTCCCACAGACGGCGCCAAACTGATGATGCTGAAAATTGGTTTGCCGGAACTTGAACGGGATCGGCTCCAAATCTCCGGCAAATCAGCCAAAAGGTGGGTTCTTTGACCTGCTAAGATCAATAAAAACGTAAGAATACCAGGCGGGAGGTGTTTCCCGCGTAGGCACTCCGACGCTCAAGACAGTGAGATTACTTTGGGAAAGATCACCGGAAATTTGGGCAGAGGCTCGGTATGTAAAAGTGTGCGTGTCTTTGTTCTGAAGAAGAAATAGTATTTATACCTTAGACTTGGGTCAGAGCCGTGCCTGAATGGGCTTAGTGGGAGCGAATAATGCGGGGTCGTGTGCCGAGTGGTGGAGTGGCGTGTGAACGTGGGCAACCGCCACGCTTGGGACGGAGCGCGATAAGGTTGAGCGCTTAAGTTGAGCGCTAACCTTAGATTGAGCGCTAACTTAAGGTTGAGCGCTAACCTTAGGTTGAGCGCTAAGGTTGGGCGCTTAGAGTGAGAGCGAAGGTGGGGCGCTAAGGGTGCGCTAAGACGTAGGTGGAGCGCTAAGGTTGAGCGCAAAGGTGGAGTGTGAAGGTTGAGCTCTTAGGTTGAGCGCAAAGGCGGAGCGCGAAGGTGGAGCGCTAAAGCTGAGCGCTTAGGTTGAGCGCTTAGGTTGAGAGCGAAGGTGGGGCGCTAAGGGTGCGCTAAGGCTGAGCGCTAAGCGGAGCGTGAATGTGGAGTGCTAAAGCTGAGCGCTTAGATGGAGCGCGAAGGTTGAGCGCTTAGGTGGAGCGCTAAGGTTGAGCGCAAAGGAGGCGGGCGAAAGGTGGAGCGCTAAAGCTGAGCGCTTAGGTTGAGCGCAAAGGCGGAGCGCTAAGGTCGAGCGCTAAGGCGGAGCGCGAACGTGGAGCGCTAAGGCTGAGCGCTTGGATGGAACGCGAAGGTTGAGCGGAAAGTGGAGCACGCTTGAGGTGGAACGCAAAGGAGCGGACCTCGAAAGGGTGGAGCTCAACACTTAGAAATATTTTAGCACTATCATGAACTCGTATAAGAGGGAGCGCGTTTTAGAAATGAGCGGAGAGTGCTTGAGCACAAAACAGGGGAACGCGAGACTTGAGCTCCAAAAGGGGACGCTATGTTTGAGCACTAGAAGGGAGCGCATAAATGGGAAGCCTAATGTTTGTGTGCCAAAGAGGGAACGGTCCTTAGTTTATTTTTTGGCACTGTAAAAAACGTTTTAGTACTATATTTTGTGAAAAATATACAACATATTTTGAGAGGTATTTTAAGTACTATATGAAAATTATACGATATTTTGCCAAAATGGGAAGTTAAGTAAAAATATGATATCTAATTGGGGATTTATCCCACATTACCCGTAGTTCAAAAGGAGACTAACTAATAAGAATATTCCATCTGGACTTAACGCCAAAACTGATGGAATGATCAATTTTGAAAAAATTATGATAGTTAAGTAACCATTTTTGTTAAATTGAAAAGTGAGGGACAAAAAATGAATTAGTCTTACAATTGGATGATCAAAATATAATATTCCTTTATATTAAATATAATACAATATGAAATTTTTTGTATGTATATATTGTATTTATATATATATTTGCACAATATACATATTTTATATTTAAAACCTGATGATAAAACTGAAAAATCAATTGTGATGTTTTTTGTTTGGGGGGGGCAGCGACCAATAAACTAAAGATATATTACACATAACTTTTTAGATTAATTTTTAAAATACATACAATGTTTTCAAAATAGGAATGAAAGGTGAATCGGTAGTCTTGCTCGTTATTAGTCGGATCGATTCAACCAGTTCAACTGCCGATTGAATCGATATCATACAATAAATAATAATTATGCTACTAAATATATGTACATTTATATAATATTATAAAACAATAAAATTTTTTTAAAAAAATTAATATTATACAAAAAATATCTACAAAATTCTATAATATAATAATATAATATTATATTTAAAAATAAACATAATTTATAAAATAAAAGAATATATTTATTTTGGAATAACCTTCTATCAAAATAATTAGATAATATTTTTCTAATTAAATTCTTTAATTAAGTGCTAATAAACAAAATTGTTAAAAGAACACTCAATCATTGATCTAGATTAATTAGATAATCCCTTCGAACTTCTTAAATTAAGTCTAATAAAAAAATTTGTTAAAAAACACTCATTGATCTAGATAATTATACCTAATCTTTTCCTAAAGAACACTTTATATTGATAATTATCCACTATCCTTAATTATATATATACAGTTGATAATTATCCATATATATATATACATATCTTAAGTTTAACTAATCTTTTCCTAGTTTAAATCTTTAAATTAAGTTACTAAATATTTATTGTATCCACTAAAAACAGAAAACTCACGAGATTATAGGGAACCCTCAGCTAAAAAAACTGTAAAATAATGAAAAAAATAAAAGTAAAAATCCTGTTAACTAAATTAGATATTTTAATATCATTCAAAATAAAATAATATTTTCATAAAATATATTAACATATAAAGTTCCTTAAAACCGAACGACTTTTTAGTTGGACATTGGATTTCTCTACGATTCTTATTCTTTCCAGTTAAATAGCAGAGGACAGTTGTAATCAAAAGGGATTCTAGTCAGAAGAAGAAAAGAAAATTCAGATAAAAAAATCTGCTCAGGTCTTTGTAGCCAGAAAAAATGGTCGAGATCAATGACAATGACGAGGGTTTGTCAAGTTTCTATGAACTAAAACACAATACTCCTTACTTTAATTTTTAGTTTTCCTGCTTGTTATTATCTGCTTTTCGCAAGTTCATGCTCGGAATGTTTTGATTCTCTTTGTTCTTATCTGGGGCTGTTTTTGTTTTTCATTCTAATTTGTTCTTTCAAGTTTTGATTCTCTTTGTTCTTATCTGGGGCTGTTTTTGTTTTCATTTTAATTTGTTCCTTTTTGAAAGAATTTACCATGGAGGTTAGAGAGGCGTCGCCTGCGCACTTGCTGATGAAGATTGAATCTTTTTCTTTAGTTTCAAAGCATGAGATTGAATCACCAGAGTTTGAGGCCGGAAATTGCAAATGGTAAGTAATGATTCAAGAATCAATTTCGGATTCCTAAATTTCAAATATTTGTAATATTTATTTATTTCTGTCCTATCTCTATAAATATATCTCTTGTTATTTTTGCTTGTGCTACTAATGGAATTATGATATGATCCTAGTTTTGTTTGTGCTAATAATGCGCTTCTCATAATTGCCATGGCGACTCTTCTTTTCTTGGATTTCATGGCGACTTCTTCAAAAAGTCACAAATTCCATGGCCGACTCCTCCACACGCTAATTTCATAGTCGCTGCAGTCCACGTCTTAATTAGGCGAGCCCATATTTTCTCCATCCAAACCCTTCTCTATTTCTCTCAAGGTCTCTCTAATTTCTTACTGATTTTCCATTCTGTTAAAATCCCTTTTTTTAATGATTTCTGAGTTATTCTCCCTCAATGATTTCCTCATTATTTTCAATGATTTATTCTTTTTTCCTTTTCTGTTATATGGTCTTACCTCTCAAAATTTCTTCACTCTTCTTTCTTTTGAATATGTTTGATATGATTCATGATATTTTGGGACCATTTTGGCATTTTCTACCTTTTCAATTCAAGGTTATAAATATTTCCTCATATTTGTTGTGCTCTGTCATCTTTTCTTCATGATTTTATCACGCCATACTCTCACTCTACTCTACTCCTTCCATCACTCTACTCTACTCTACTCCTATGTCTCCTTCTTTTTCGAATCAAATTCTTCTATTCAAAAATTACATTACATTAATTCAAAAATCAAATTCTTCTAGTCAAAAATTAAATTCCTCCAGTCAAAATGTACTTCTTCAAAATCAAGTCCTTCTCATCTCCTCTTTGAGTCAAAAGGAGTTCTTCAAATTTGCAGTTAAATTCTTTTCTCTTTCAGATTTTACACTCAGAGGAATAAGAGGATTGAACACCTCAGATTGGGTTACAACTACTTGATTCTCTTCTGTATTTCCTTGTTCTGTGACACTGTATTTCCTTGTTCTGTGACAATTTCACATCGTCGCCAATTCTATCTTGCAATTCTATCTTGCATGAACGACGCTGGAGTCATCCATCTTGCAATTTCACATCGTCGCCAATTCTATCTTACAATTCTAGTTATTTGTTGTAGTTTTTCTCTCCGTATATATATATACATTATTGTACTGTACTTTGGACATATTCAATACATAAATTCAGATTTCTCATTATGTAATTTCTCTCTCCTTCAATCTTAATAGATATGATGCAAGTTGGTAATATTATAGTAAAGGGAAGTGTAGAATTACTACTATATAATGCTAAATGCAAATTTTTTGTATTTGGACAGGAGGCTTGTTATCCATGGTGAAAACAATGAAGACGACCACATTTCTGTATACCTGACCATTGTTGAGACTATTTGGGAAGCTACGGCTGATTTCAAGATCTTTCTATATAATCAGGTCTTAGATAATTATCTTTGTTTTCAAGGTAAAACACGGCGGTTTCGCGGAATGAAATCCAAGTGGGGGTTTTCCAAATTAATCTCCAAGGAAAGTTTGAGAGCTCCTGGTAATGGATTCCTTGTTGATGACAACTGTGTGTTTGGAGCTGAAGTCACTGTTCTTGAAGCCCAACGTGTTACTCAATGTGTGTCTGTGAAGAAATTCGATAGTCCATAGAGGAAAATGCAATTTTGGTATACCAACCAACCCCAATTCGCATTTTTGGTATAAATTTTTTTCCGGTGAAAAAACTACCCCTTAATTCAAAAAGTTAGCAATTTTATGCATGCTCCGACCCGAATAGCTTCGACCCGCCGGAAAACCCATTAAATTCACACCTGTCACTGCCATGTCACTGCCACTTCACCTACGTGGAATATTTTATCCTACATGGCCCAAATGCTTACATGGCATCAATTCATACACCCACATGTAAACTAATATATATATATACATGACAAAATTAAAATAGAAATTGAAAAAAAAAACAATAATATATATTTATTATCATTATTATTTTTTATCCTCGAAATTGGCATGAAATCCATTTGATTAAACTGTTGTTAGGGTTTCTTATTTTTATGATGCTTTCAGTTTCGTGAAAAACTATATATATATATATATATTTATTTATTTATTTTATTCTTTTTTTTTGTCCCGAAATTTTCCGTACTATACAAAAATAGGTCGAATTTATTTTTCTTCCCGAAATTTTTTTTGTCATCCCACATTTTCATTTTTTCTACATTTTAGTCCGAAAATGCAAAATTTTCACTTTTATTCCTCATTCATATTGGCGTTTTTATTAAATAATTTATATAAAATTAAAAACAAAAAAATAATAATAAAGAAAAAAGAAGATGGCCTCCCCCCAAACCCAGAACCACCCTCACCCCCAAATCCCACAATCTCCTCCAAAAAACTCATCGCCGCAGCCGCCCCCTCTACACCATTAAATCGCCACCAACCACCACCACAATATATTGCCACCGCGCACAGAATCGCTACCACCACGGATCAAATCGCCGCTGCAATCACCACTACCAACACTAAATCGCTGTACACCACAATTGTCCCACACCACCACCAACCCAACTGCACACCACCATCAAAATCTCAACACCACAAACACAAACATACTTAAAATCAGACCTCGTCTTTAGATGATCAGATCTGATATATGAAGGCAGGATCTGTTTTGTACAACATATGAGGGAACATAAAGGGAGTTCGAGGATCGCGAGCGGCGGAAGGGAGGGGCGCGACGGTCCTGCGCTGGAGAGAGGAGAGGCATCGCGCCGCGTTGCAGAGAGGTGGAGGTCGCCACCTCCACTACTCAGATCTAAGGTGGATGTCGGAGAAGAGATTGGGGAGGCGGCGACGGTACATGTGAGATGGATATGGGAGAAGAGAAGGAAGGGCACCGATGATGCATTTCAGATGAATATGGGTGAAGAGATCGAGGGGGCGGCGATGATGGTGGCGCGGTGAAAGGGACGGTGATGATGGTGGCGCGGTGGAAAAAGGGTGTATAATATGATGAAGTTTATAAGCCTTTAGGGTTTAGTTTAACTTTTGCATTTTGGGACTAAAATCACGTTTTCTACTTCTAATTTTTAAATGATAAATTTATGAATATGTAGATATAATATGATGAAGTGTTTTGTCAAATTTTGTTTTTTTGAATGCCCTATTATTATTTACGTATTCAGTTTATAACTATATATTTCTTCAGCTATATATATATATATATAAATATAAATATTATTATTTTTAAGTTTTTTATTTTTCATATTTTAACTAAATATAAATGTATAACAAAATAGTCCCTACACTTTTCATATTCCAACAGAACGAACCCTTAATACAATTCATTCAATAATATAGTCCCTGGGGGCATTTTTGGAAAATCAAGTTTGATAATAGATAGAACCCTAACAGTGTTTAGGGACTTCAAACGGTCCGATAGAATTAGGGATTTATTTGTAATAAACGAAAAAGCAGGGAGTAAATTATAATTATGATAAATCTTAGGGGACCTGGATGTAATTTACCGATTTATTTATCTATTTTTGGGGTTGGGTGGGTTTTTATTTTTATTTTTATTTTCATTGTATATATGTATTTATTTATTTTCTAAAATACAAAAGCCAAGTCAGAGCACACAAGGCATCCATGTACCCATTATTTAGCCCAGTCAGCAAAAATGGCCTTTTCCGGCGCCAACTGGAAATTTCCGGTGAAAACATGCATAAAATTACTAACTTTTTGAGTTAAAGGATAGTTTTTTCACCGGAAAAAATTTTGTACCAAAAATGCGAATTGGAGTTAGTTGGTATATCAAAATTGCATTTTCCTCATAGTCCATATAAGCATGAATGGAAGATTCCATGTTTCTCCAAATATGGAGAAGTATGGAATTCTGAACAATTCGCTGTTGGAGATCACAACTGGTATCTTCTTATATATCAATACTACGTTATAGTTGTAGTTGTAGTTGTAGTTGTCGGCATATATTTTTTGGCCTCTACTTTAATTTCCTTTGTTTTCCCAATTGGTTCTAATTTTCTTCATGAACATAGGTACGTTGCACTACAGTCTAATGGATTTCCCAGCGGCTGCCAAAATGCCTACATGTATTTGTATCTTGTTGGTGCGCCGAGCTTTTCTTCTAATAAGAAAGTGAAAGCAGATTTTTACTTGCGTATCAAGAACCAGCAGCTCGATGATCAATACCGCTCTCAACACAGTAAGTTACAGTTTTTTATTTGTGATATTCATATTATCTTATCTAGTACTGAGGTCACATGTACTGTGTCTTTTAACTTGTATATACAACCGACATCTCAAGAACATCTCTACATCATTTTAATTTTAAGTTTTCATATTAATTTTGGATTTGGCAAAAAGTCTAGGTATAATAGAGAGTTATTTATTGCAAAGATGCATGTTTTGCGTATGAGGTGAATAGTTTGATCCTTATATAATGAATCTACCCTAAAAAATGTATGATTTTGCCTTTTCCCTCTGGCAGAATCTCTTTGGTTTTCGTCTTCTGTACCGGGCTGGGGATGGTCCACATTCATACCGCTTTCCGATGTGCCCGGTAGATGGCCCGAACTCATATCGTTTTATGATTCGCGTGATCGAGGCTTCGTCGGTAAAGACTGGTTCATTATAGAAGTTGAAATTTCTGTAAAAGCAGTTGTACTAGCATGACCTGATTAGGGCAGTACTTTGGTCCTAGGAACTTTGAAGCAGTAGTATGATGCAGTCTTATGCTGAAGTCATTCCCTGCTTTCTGAAAGCAGTGATTCTTAATACGTTCTATTTTCGTTCTCACGCGTCTAGTTGCTTTATATCTTCACTATATACCTTAGTAACAACACTTTGGAGACTTTGGATTCTCTATTTCTATGAATCGCCTGCTCACTTTGACATTGAAGAATTTTATATATCTTCAAGATTGAAGAATTTTATTTATCTTATATGATTCTTATTCCCGGTTAAATCGCAGAGGTTGTGACGGATCCAATGAAAAAACATTTGCTCAAGTCTTTTGAGGCAGGAAAAACACTTATATTTCTCAATTAAATTAAATAAAAAACATAATCTTACACTTATGTTTTTCAATTAAATGTCAAATTTGGTTTTGTCGGTTCCATTAAAAAAAAATCTCAATTAAAATAAAAACATAATCTTTATTAAATATATTGTTTTTTTTTTTTTTTAAACTTGTAATATATTGTTTGTTATAGGATTTATATATATATATATTTGTTCGAGTAGAATTTGTATTGTTTGATGTACAATTTTACCCAAAAGAGTCAAAGATTTTCTATAGATATGACTGTCATTAATTTAATGGACAACGAGGGTTAAGTATCTAATAATGGGAGAAAATTTAATTTAAGTATCTAGTGGGAGAAAATTTAATTTACTATTAACTCATAATTTTCAAATTTTAATATTTGTTTTCTTCTCATTATTTTGTGTAAAAATATTCAATTACCATTTTGTTAGCATACTTTTATTTTGTATGTTTTTACTTCTAATTTCATACTTTATGAGTAAAAATTAATATATATATTTTTTTCTGTGTAGGTGGATTTCGGGGTAAAAATTAATTGTTAATTTATATTTTGGAGTATTATTTAGAAACTATAAAGTATCCAAATTATAAAAAAGAGTATTTTTCGTAAAAATTAAAGTACTTACGTTTTAAATTAGAGTATTATTCATAAAAATAAAAATTAAAATACCGATGTTTATAATTGGACTATTATTCAAAATCGTTAAAGTATCCAAATTTAAAATTTGAGTATTGTAAAAAATTAGTGTACTCAAATTTAAAACTAAAGTATGAAAAGAAAAAAAAAAGTATTGTTTGTAAAAGTTAAAGTAAGTAAATTATAGTATTATTCATAAAAGTTCAATTTATAATTGAAATATTATTAAAATTTAAAATTGAAGTATTCGAATTTAAAATTAGAATATTATTCTTAAAATACTCAAGTTTAAAATTGAAATATGAAAATGAAAAATAAAGAATAAGAATATGAAAATGAAAAAAAAAAAAGAATAAGAAAAGAAAAAGAAATAATAGTGTTTTGCACTGGCCGACAGAAGTTGGTTCAATTGGTTAATAGATTAATTTTCCAGGGCAAGGTTTTGGGTTCGAACCTGTTTGGGTGTGGGCGAGTTAAAAAAAAAGGGGGTACTATAGTGGATTTAGGTGTTTGGAGAGAGAATAAAAATTAAAATTTAAAAATTGGGAGTTAGTACTAAAAATTTTAATATTAAAATTTAAAAATTGAGAATTAGTACTAAAGATTTTAATATTAGGGAGTAAACTAAATTTTTTACTACGACTAGATATTTAAAAATAGTTGCCCCATAATTTAATTCAAAATGGAATATTTGTTAACATCATCTCGACAAATATTTATTCCATTAGTATCTATATAAATAATGTAAATTATAATTAAAACAAATAAAAAATAAATTACTATCGAAAATTTAGTGGGAAAAAAAATAAAAAAACACGATTCTTTTTAAACTAATGAAATAAAAGCTTGCATTAGAAAAAAAAAAAAAAAAAGAATAATAAGGAATTAGGTTTCTCTCCTCTGCGCCGCCACCATTGCCTTCATGGGAGAGAAAAGTTCAAAGGCATAGAGGGTTCTATCGATTTTGTGAAAGAAAAGTTTAAAATATTTATAAGTTGTTGAATTTGAATTAGGGCCATTAAGTTACTGACCAACTGACAAGAATATTTCGTTTGAATTTAACGCACTAACGGAAGGATCAATTTTGAAGAAATTATGATAGTTGGGTGATATTTTTGTTAAATTGAGGGACGAAAAAAAAATAAATCATATAGATTGATGATCAAAAATGTAATATTTCCATATATTAAATATAATACTATATGTATATTATATTTGTGTGTATATATATATATATATTGTATTTATACATATATTTACATAATATACATATTATATATTTCAAACGTGATGATAAAATTGAAAGCTCAAATTTTAATTGTGATGATTTTTGTTTGGGGGCGGCGAGCAATAAATTAAAGATATATTACACAGAATTTTTTAGATAAACTTTTACCGGCAATGTTTTCAAAGTAGGATAAGAGGGTAAACTGGTGGCTTTGCTGGTTATTGGTCAGATCCATTCGCCCGGTTAAATTGTCGGTCGAATCCATATGATGTAGTAAATAATTATTATTATGCTACTAATAAATAGTTATTATTATGCTACTAAATATATGTATATTTATATAATATTATAAACTATAAATAATATTAAAAAATTAATATTATACAATAAATATCTAACAATTAATATAAAAATGCAATAATTTAATATTAAATTAATTATAGATATAATTTATAAAATAAAAGAATATATTTATTTTGGAAGAACCCTCTATCAAAATAATTAGATAATCTTTTCCTAATTAACTTCTTTAATTGATGTGTTTATGTTTAAGTTGTTCTCTTACTTAAGAGTAGTAGAAAGAAGATTAGGGCTTCTCTCTAGGGCTTTACGCCGTTTCCTTGCTGCTTCATGGGAGAGAAAACAGAACTTCCGGCAACCAATATTCCGTCGGACATCTCTTATGCAAAGGCACTGACTGCAAAGACACGAGACTTTCGCCTTCCTGATGATATAGCGAGACTGAAAAGTTTCGATTTGGAAACCTTCACGCCGCTCGGACATATTACGGAATATCGTGGGAGGCCAGCGGTGGTTTTCTCCTTGGAAGAAGAAGCCGAGCTTTGCGAGGACTTCCGATACGCACTCATCGGCAAATTCACATGGGGCTACCCGTCTATGAGGTTCCTGGAATACTGCTTCCAACAGATGGCCTTCAAAAAGGAGGTTAAACTCAGCCTCCTTAATCAAACACAGGTTCTGATTAAATGCGAGGAGCATGACGACTACGCTAGACTCTTCTCTAAGGACACTTGGTATTTCAAGGATTTCCCTATGCGAATACTAGAATGGACTCCGGATTTTGACCCGGATATCGAATCTTCAATCGTGCCGGTGTGGGTCTCTTTCCCAGGACTCAAGGCACAAATCATCAAGAAGAAAGGACTCTACACCGTCGCATCAGCCTTAGGCGTTCCTCTCAGGTCTGACGAAGCAACAGCCAGGGGTAAAAATACTACGGATCCACGAGTATGCATTGAATTAGATGTTGCACAACCACTGCAGAGATCCATCTTCGTTAGAATTGGTAATAAATTCTGGGAGCAGGAAGTGAAATATGAATAAGTCCCAGATTATTGCAAGAAATGTAACAAGTTATATCACAAAACCAAAGGCTGCAACTTTGATCCTAACAATGAGGAGGAGGCCCCAGGGACTAATGACGAGAATGATGGCGATGGAGAAAACACTGCTAGATGATAGCGTGCATAATTCCATATATTTTGTGTGATTAATAATTGCGTTCTAGTGCTTAATTTTGATATATATTGGCGCCTTGATGTGTTTTGTGTATTTATTGCAAGTTTGGTCTAGTTCCCTAATTTTTGGAGATTTTGGGCGGAAGTGAAGACTGATAGAGTGATTTGTGTCCAAGGATGATCACCAGCCACGCGTGTTGCTGTGTCTTTGAGATGGCCTAAATTCGTGTTTGAGATTTGGACGATTTGAATTGCATGGGATCTTAATTGCATTGGCCGCGGGATATGAAGAATTTGAAATCAATTGTGATGCTTGGAGTCATGCATGCATGAAGAAATTGGAGAGAAGTTATTGTGTTTGCAAGTGGGTTTGGGCATAGTGATTAATGGGCCTGCACGTTTTATTCTTGGAAGCAATTTAATTAAAGAAGACCCAAGGGGAATTAAAACTTGGTCAGCAAGTTTAACGTGAGGAGGCATAGTCCAATTTGGATTTGGGAATGCTAGAAGATTTATGCGGCTATTTATTCAGGCCTTGGGCCAGATTAGAGAGGGCCTCTTTTCAATACAACTTTTCCCATACACTTTTGGACGTAGCTTGGGCGAGAGATGTGAAGTTGGAGAGCTGCGGCTTGAAGACTTCCGAGAGCATTCAATTCTTCCCTTTATTTTAATTAGTTTATGCTTTTTATTTATTTTATGTTTTGGACATGATTATGAGTAGCTAATTTCTTTAGTACCTAGTTAGGATTTTACAATTTAGTTTTGACATCATGAGACCTAATTTGCTTTTATAATTCAATTGAAATTCAAGTATTTATTAATTCTCCGAGTGTCGTGTTACTGTGATTTATTTGCTTAAGTGATTACGGCCGGATCATCTAAGTAGGTTAATTGCATATAGCCATTCTTGATTACATGAAGTTTATGTAGTGCTTGATAGATAATAGTGGTACATTAGCGAGAAGGATTGGTTGCAGTTCTCAACTTGTTAAGGGAGTTAATAATCGGGTTTAAATCTTGCACGTGTCGTGACTAGGTTAATTCGGATTGGTGTTTTCTTGGTTCTTAATGCTGTTGATTCATTAAATCCTGTCGAGTGTCTCTAGGGGTTGTGAATTGATTAGGGAATAACCGTCGAGTGTCTCTAGGTTGTTCTATTAATTAAGAGAAAACGAGGCGGAGTCGAGTGTCTCTATCTGCTATAGCTAATCTACTTGAATGATTGAATTTATTTTTGCGTCTATGATTGATGTCTTAACTGAATTGTGATTCCTAGCTAGCTATTGATTTCCCATTGATTTATCAAAACCAACTCCCGACGTGATTTATTGTTTTCTTCTAGTTTATTAATTTTGAGTGCTTTATTAGTTTAATTTAATTAGTTTCGTTAAATCCAAAACCCCCCCTTTTTTTAGTTGGCTAGTTAGTTGCACGAATTTCTTGTGATTAATTGAATTAATTCAACCAATCTCTGTGGATCGACCCGTTGCACTACACTCGTATTTGTTGTACCGGATTAATATTTTATTTTGACGGATTCGACACCTGTCAAATTTTGGCACCGTTGGCGGGGATTGGTGCTAATCGAATTTAATTCTTTTTATGAGCAGGAGCATTCGTGGAGTTGACGAGCCGATTTTCGATCCCGAGATCGAAAGAACCGCAAAATCGTTAAGGAAACAGACGAAAACACGTAAGAAGCTAGCGAAAAAATCCAATCTGAACCAATCTGAAGAGTCCAGCAGTGAGTCGGAACATCCAGAAGGCGAACAGAAGGGTTTGACCGTAGAGTTTGATCGTACCTTAACGATTGGCAGTAGCAGAACGTCGTACCATGGAGGATCTGGTGCGCCCTGCCACCACACAGCAGCCCCTCTGTATCACTTTTCCAGAGGTGGGTGCTGGCTTCGAGCTAAAGACGGGAACAATTCACCTACTCCCCATCTTTCGCGGTCTGGAAAACGAAAACCCTCACCAACATCTGAGCAAGTTCCACACGGTCTGCTGCTCAACAAAGCCTCATGGAGTTACCGAGGACCAAAGCAAGCTCCGTGCCTTCCCGTTCTCCCTACAAGATGAAACAGAAAAATGGTTGTACTCTCTACCTTCAGCAACCATTACTACTTGGCAGCAGATGCACGACAAATTCTTGGATAGGTTCTTCCCAGCTGAGCGATACCTGGATCTCCTTCAGGAGATAATTACCATTAAGCAAAAGGAACATGAAGCCTTGTATGAGTATTGGGAGCGATACCGGAATTTGCTTGCAATGTGCCCACATCACAACCTGCCGGAAAATTCAGTTGTTCATAACTTTTACAGAGGCCTGATGCCTGCCGATAAAAGACAGTTGGATGCTTCGAGTGGTGGTTCCATTATGATCAAAACATCTGCAGAACTCACGGAACTAATTAGCAGAATTTCTAGGGCCTCACAAAAATACTATGCCAAGTCCGACATGGCGAGACAGGTAAAAGAGGTAAGTTTTTCCCAGTTTGAGGAACTCAAGAATATGATATCTACTTTAGCATCTAACATGAGTGCAGGAATCCCTCAAGTAGCGAGAGTTTGCCAATTACCTCCACAATCCCAACAATACAATCAACAACAAAACCTTAATCCCCAAGCTATCCGTTTCAACAACCTAGAGTCCACCGTTCAGAACCTAGGCTCTACGGTTAAGAACTTGGAAACCCAGCTAGGGCAGATTGCTGCAGCCTTGAGTAGGATGGAGAACCAAGGTAAACTACCCTCGCAAACGGAAGACCCCAGGAAGAATGTCAGCGCCATCACGCTTCGAAGCGACAAGGAACTGCCTCCACCAGTGGAAAAAGATCAAGGACGGAAATCTGGGTCCAAAGGCGATCAGACAGGTGGTGCGACTTCTGAATATGACCATACTCTAAACTCAAACCGCGACAAAGAGACGGAACTTGTCGTGAAACCTAAGCCCCTGGTGGTCCCGCCTCCATTCCCTCAACGTTTAGCAGAAACGAAGAAACAGAAAGAAGAGAAGAGTATTCTCGACACGTTTTGCAAAGTTGAGGTAAATATTCCATTGTTGGATGCAATCCAACAGATTCCCAGGTATGCGAAATTCCTCAAAGAGCTCTGCACGAATAAGAGAAAACTGTTAGGCAATGAAAAGGTAAGTGTGGGGGAAAACGTGTCCGCCGTTTTACAAAAGAAACTTCCTCCCAAATGCCATGATCAAGGTATGTTTTCCATTCCATGCAAAATTGGAAATTTAGGCATTAAAAAGGCGATGTGTGATTTAGGTGCAAGTATTAATGTTATGCCACTTTCTATATATAATGCACTTAATCTTGGCCTCTTGAAAGGTACAGGTGTCATCATTCAGTTGGCGGATCGTTCTATTGTTTATCCAGAAGGTGTTTTAGAAGATGTCCTTGTTCAAGTCAATGATTTAGCCTTCCCGGCTGATTTCTTCGTGTTGGACATGGAGGATAATTATTCTGAGAAATCCTCTGATATCCTTTTGGGTCGTCCCTTTTTGAGTACTGCCAATGCTAAAATAGATGTTAAAAAAGGCTTGTTGACTCTAGAATTTGATGGTGATGTTGAGAAGTTTAATGTTTATGAGTCAACTAAAGGTCCTAATAAATTTTCTAGTGTTTTTAGCATTGATGTGATAGAAAAACTGCCTAATGAGCTGAACAATGTAGAGGAACTAAGTCTTGTTGAAAACTTAGAGAGTAAGACGAAGCATATTGGGTTGTCTATTGATCCTTGTGGGATGGTTTTACCATTAGAGGCTTTTAAATCTATGAATAGGGATATTCTGATGCTTGATGCGCCTAATGCTATAACTGAACTAAATTCTTTCGTGTTTCAGGCACCTATTTTGAAACTCAAGAACTTTTTGAGTAATCTGGAGTATGCCTTCAAGGGAGGAGGAAAATATGCAGATTCAAAGCTGATACACGATGATTTCTGGAATGAGCAGTTTTTCGAGATGTACGTGTTGGGATAAATGCCCTGAAAATCCAATTATATTGTAAATATTTTGGATTAATAAAACTGAAATTATCGCAAGTTATGAGTATTTTACAAATTTAATAATTAATGACGTGTGATGGTATTTTTATATGAAATGTGTTTCATAGGAAAAGACTTTAAATACCAGAAGTCACGTGTCATTAAAGTTCTAGTCAGTATGATAAGAAGATGTTCTTATCGAGACTATAATGTGTTATATAAGATGATTAGTCTTTCGTCATAGGGAAATGGAGTTTTCAATTATAACACGTTGATGATTTTCAATGAGATTGGAAACATCGAACTGGACCACTGAGATTGTTCATTTTATACTGCTATCTAAAATGAATAAAATCTCGGAAGCATTAGACTCTTAATCCTGGCAGTGTTTCTACTTTAGGCATTTAGTGTTAATCACTGTGATGTACTCAGAAGTGAGGTCTCGGTAACGGGTGGCCAAAATACTTTGTACGTTCGGTGATTGCATGAAATGTGCTAGAGAGAAATATTGATCAAGGAATCTGTAGCCTTGCTGGAAGGTTTAAAGATATCCCTGAAATAGATTTGCAAAAGGTTCGAATTAAAACTTTGGCCAAAGTACTTCGTGTGTGCGTCACCGAAGTTGTATGTTGAATGTGTTTCACATACAGGGAATTTGAACTTAAGGCGAATCAAGAAATTTCAGATTGAAAGTGAAAAATAAATGATAGTAGTATTGATTTATTTTTCATGGATATCTGTACAGAGGAGTAAAATGCGAAATTATTCTAGATCGAGAAATTCGTGAATAATTTAATTAATTTTAGAGTTCAACAATATTTATTTAGTGGAATTAAATATTGTTAAACGGTAATCAATTATTGTCATGGGATGATGATAGATTGACCCGTTTGGAGCTAAGATTAATTAGTCCTGCAGGTCCCCCCGCAAGCTCCAACGAAGATCAAAGAGAAAATATTAAAACGAGAGAGAGAAATGATTTTTCTAAAATGTTTGAAAATAGCCAAGTAATTTATTTTGAGAAAATAAATTAAAAGAGTTGGAAATGTCCGAAATTTTATTTTGGAGAAAATAAAATTTTTCGAAAAAAAAAAAAAAAAAAAAAAAATTTGGCTGACGTGGCATGCCACGTCAGCGTGTCTGGGCTCCACCGTGTGCGACACGTGGACGGATGAGATCCAGCCACGCGGGCACGAGTCAACGGTTCAGATCAGACCCGGAATGGTCCGGGTCCGGCGCGGTTCGGGTAGGGTCGGGTTTGGCGAAAGCCGACCCGGACACGTGGCATCACGTGAGTGCGCCACGTGGTCAAGCGGCCGAACCCAATTGAACCGACCGGTTCACGGCTGAACCGGTCTATGGCACAGAACCACCGGTCGGACCGGACCGGGTTGGACACGTGGCAGCTGCCTGTTGCAGCGTGCGTGCCACACGCGCCAGACACACAGCCGCCACATGGGCGGCGCGTGTGGTCCCCTTTCCGCGCGTGGTCGGCGCGTCTGGATTCGTCTTGGCGTGTACTCCACTCCGGTGCAATTTGATTGGCCGGACGAACTTGGCGCCCACGCCAAAAGTTCGAAAATGCCGCGGGTGTCCTCATTTGTTCAACTATAAATAGGGGCATGCAGTCCATTTTTAAGAAGCAACTTTGAGAAGAAAATTTGTTCAGTTTCTCACAGCTCCCGGCTGATTCTCTCTCTAGGTTTAATTAATCCTTAATTAAGGATTAATTAATTACTTAATTAGGTGGTTATATAATTAATATATAATCCACTTAATTCATAGAAAATAGGGATTTTCTGAAATTAGAAAAAAGAGTTTTTCTAGAAAAATATTTTCTCAAAGTATTTAGCGAAATACTGCCGGAGCCCACACTCCAATTTCTTAATCGGGGATATTGCGGGGAAGTTCTGCCGGTTTCACGAGAAAATTGAGGTGCTGGAAAAGTGCCGTTGATAGCCAATTTTGCAGTACGGTAATACCGTTGTGCTGCCTAAATTAATATTTGCATATTGTGATCATATGCTAGATGATTTAAAATTATGTTATCGATGCCTGTATATATTAGAGTTATGCTGCCCGATTTATTCCGCTGCTTTATTAAAATATTTTTGAAATATTTTGATAACGAGGTTATGGCGAAATTTTTTGAATATTACGCTATACCGTCACTCTGCTTCGGGCCCGCCACGCAACACCAACAACTGGTATCAGAGCGGGGCTCTGATTATATACTGGCATTGATAAAGCATAAGATGCATAATTTTAAATCTGATACTGTGCACGTAAATTTTGTCTAAGAAGGCTGGGTTTTAAGTGGGACCATTGTGACCCCTCCAGTGTTTCTGGGAATTTGCGTGGAATGGTAATTTTCGGGGAATTGATTTCAATAATCTTCCTGGTTAATTACCGAATCAGTAAATATGATTTAAATTATGTGATAATTTAAAACATATTTATTTAAGGGGCCATTAAAAAATTTTTAAAGCGTGATAATTATGTGATAATTATTTGCAAGCATGCTTTTAATTTTAAAATGGCATGATAATATGTGATATTATGCTGCTTTAATTATGCATGATTTATTTAATGTGATTAGATAAATAATATTTAATAGAGATTAAATGTGATGCATAATTGGATTAATATTTTTGGGCCTAAATTAATAAAGATTTATTAAAGCCTTAAAATATTATTAGGATTATTTAATAATCCTAGTGGGAGCTTATTAATTAGATTAATTACTTCCAAAATTAATAAGACGCCAAAAGTGATTATTTAATAATCAAAGATAATCCACAAATTTTATAAAATTCAAGTGGGAGCGAGATGAAAAGAGTTGGATTCTCACGGCCTCCATTACCCGTCTATAGTATAGTGGATATATACTACTCCCTTCGGCGGGTATGTATTCGCGGTATACAAGATTAGACTTCTACGGATAGAATGAAATACGGGGAAAGTCAGCTCGACCACGCCTCCGTGGAGTGTCTGATCTACTCGTACGAATTTCTAGGTAATGGTGTACGCTTGACTAAGTAATGTATTAACCTCCCTTCGGAGCTATGTTACATTCACTTAGAGGCCAAAGGTTAACGTGGTGGATTAACATAGTTTGGTAAGAGTTACCTAGATGGCATGTTAATTAAGATTAATTCTTGCTTTTCTAAGCAGTTTTCGACCTCGCTTCCGGGGAGTCAACTGCGGTTAGATAAGTCACCATTGTGTAAACCAAAAATGCTTACGTGGATTTCATTTATTGGTTAGACGCAAAAGAAGTAAAATACAGAATCATAACTTGCACTATTTTAAAATATTTCAGTTTTAAAACAATGACGACCGCTAGCCCGCTTCAATCACTCCTAAAGGAAAATAGGCTTGAAGGGTCTAACTATGCTGACTGGAAAATGAATCTTGACATCGTGTTTAGTCACGAGAATCTGAAACAAGTGCTCACTGAACCTTGTCCGGGGGTACCGGAAACTACAGCCAATCAGGATATGAGAAATGCTTACGCCAATTGGATCAAGTCCAATGATTTGGCTAGGTCTTATATCCTGGCATCTGTCTCCAATGTTCTCAAGCATCAAATGCATGAGATGCCAACTGCTAGGAACATGATGGATCATCTCCATCAAATGTTTGGAGGACAGAATCGAGCCAAGAGGCTCGAATTGATGCGGAGGCTGTTAGTTACTAAGATGTCTGAGGGATCACATGTTCAGGATCATGTTATGAACATGATGGCTTGCCTGAACGAAATTGAAAGCCTTGGTGCTAAATTTGATGATCTCAGCAAGCAGGATATGATCCTGTGCTCTCTGCCAAAGTCGTTCGACACATTCAGGCAAAATTATTCTATGAACAAATTGGATTTCTCTCTGCCTGAATTGATGAACGAGCTTAAAGTAGCAGAGGGAGTGATGAAAGCTAAGGGAACTGTTCTCCTGGCTCAGGCATCGACTTCCACGGCTCCAAAGGCCAACAAGTGGAAAAAGGGAAAGGGAAAGGTTCCCAATCCCAAGAAAAAGGTTCAGAAGAAGAACGGCAAACCAAGCAAAGGAAAATGTTTCCACTGCGGTGAAAATGGGCACTGGAAGAGGAATTGTCCAAAATACTTAGCAAGTCTTCCTGCTAAGCCATCTGGACAAGGTATATCGATATCTTGTTTAATTGAATTATGTTTAGTTGGAAGTCCACCAGATTCCTGGTGTGTGGACTCGGGTTCAACTAATCATATTTGCAATTCGTTGCAGGGGTTCAAGCTAACCAGAAAGCTTGAAGATGGCGAGATGCAGCTACTGCTCGGGGATAATACAAGTATATCTGTATTAGCAGTAGGGACTGTAAATTTGTATTTTGGTGATAGGGTTTTGGTACTGAAAGACATTCTGTATATACCGTGTGTTCGCAGAAATCTGATTTCTGTGAGTTGTTTAATAAATAATGGTTTCAGTGTTTGTTTTGAACAAAACTTTACCATTAAGCAAAACAAAAGGTTTATTTGCTCTGGCACGGTAAAAGATGGTCTTTTCTTGTTATACCCCGATAAAAACCCTAATTCCGAACTTAACACTACTACGCTTGACTTACCATCCAAGAGAAAAACTCCTATGCCTAACGAGGCGTACAAGTGGCATTTACGCCTTGGTCATATTAATCCAAAAAGGATCCAAAGACTAATTTCAGATGAATTGTTGAGTCCCTTGGACTTAACAGAACTACCAGTCTGTGAATCCTGTTTGGAAGGTAAGATGACCAAGATATCTTTTAAATCTAAAGGTAATCGAGCCACAGAATTGCTTGAGTTAATTCATACGGATGTGTGTGGTCATATGAGTATTCAAGCAAGAGGAGGTTTTGAGTATTTCATCACTTTTACGGATGATTACTCCAGATACGGATACGTTTATTTGATGAGATACAAGTCTGAATCTTTTGAAAAGTTCAAAGAATTCAAAGCTGAAGTTGAAAATCAAACCGGAAAACGTATCAAGTCACTTCGATCAGATCGTGGTGGTGAGTATCTGTCTACAGAGTTTCTAGAATTTCTCACTGCAAATGGGATTAAATCCCAATTATCTGCACCGGGTACACCCCAGCAGAATGGTGTTGCAGAAAGGAGAAATAGAACTCTGATGGAAATGGTAAGATCTATGATGAGTCATGCTACCCTACCAAGTTCGTTTTGGGGCTTTGCACTCAAAACGGCGGCACACATATTAAACCTTGTTCCATCCAAGTCGGTTCCTAAAACACCAATGGAACTGTGGCGAGGGCGAAAGCCCAGTGTCTCCTATCTTCGGATATGGGGAACCCCAGCTCATGTGTTAAAGAAGGATCTTGACAAGTTGGAATCAAGAACAGAGGTTTGCTTGTTCATAGGTTATCCTAAAGGAACAAGAGGTGGTATATTTTACGATCCGAGAGATCACAAAGTGTTTGTGAGCACTAATGCTAAATATCTCGAGGATGACTTTGTAAATGACCACAAGGGTAGAAGCAATATTGTGTTAGAAGAAATGACAACATCAGATTCTGTATTCCAAGAACCCGTAGTAACTGAAAATGTGTTAGATACATATGATGTACCAGATACAACATATGATGTAGGGACGAGTACACAGCAGCCTCGTCGTAGTGGGAGGATTGTCAGGGTACCTGACAGATACCTAGGATTAACCCAAGTGGTTGAATCTGACGTATCTGATCCTGTCACATATGATGAAGCCATAAACGATATAGACACTGACCGTTGGGTCAGAGCCATGGAATCTGAATTAGATTCAATGTATTCCAATAAAGTCTGGGAACTTGTAGAGGCGCCTGAGGGCGTTAAACCTATTGGATGCAAATGGGTCTACAAGAGAAAAAGGGGAGTGGACGGAAAGGTTGAGACCTTTAAAGCAAGGCTTGTGGCAAAAGGTTATACCCAGAAAGAAGGTATCGATTATGACGAAACCTTCTCGCCTGTAGCAATGCTCAAGTCCATAAGAATTCTCCTATCCATTGCTGCTCATTATGATTATGAGATTTGGCAAATGGATGTAAAGACTGCCTTCTTGAACGGGCACCTTCAAGAAGAGATATATATGGCTCAACCTGAAGGCTTTATAGCCAGAAATCAGGAGCATATGGTATGCAAGCTTGATAGATCTATTTATGGTCTTAAGCAAGCGTCTAGGTCATGGAACATCAGATTTAATGAGGCAATTAAATCCTTTGGATTTATACAATTGCCTGATGAACCATGTGTGTACAAAAGACATCATGATAGTGTTGTAACATTTTTAGTTCTATATGTTGACGATATTCTGCTCATTGGGAATGACACGGGAATATTGTCAGCAGTTAAGATTTGGTTGTCAAACCAGTTTGACATGAAAGACCTAGGTGAGGCCAGTTATATTCTAGGGATCAGACTTTGTCGTGATCGTAAGAATAAGATGATTGGTTTATCACAAGCAGCATATATAGATAAGATGTTGGCAAGATATAATATGGCTAATTCCAAGAAAGGATCGTTACCTTTCAGACATGGAGTTCATCTGTCTCGGGATCAGTGTCCCAAGAATCCAGAAGAGACAGAAGAAATGAAAGATGTTCCGTATGCTTCGGCAGTCGGAAGCCTCATGTATGCCATGTTATGTACTAGGCCAGATATCTGTTATGCTGTAGGTCTAGTCAGCAGATATCAGTCAAACCCTGGACCCCAACACTGGATAGCTGTAAAGCATATATTAAAGTACTTGAGAAGGACTCGGGATTATATGCTTATCTATCGCAGTGATGAGCTTCTTCCTATAGGGTACACAGATTCGGATTTCCAATCTGATTTGGATTCTAGGCGTTCGACGTCTGGATACGTGTTCACCCTTGGAGGAGCAGCCGTAAGTTGGAGGAGTATTAAGCAATCTTGCATAGCTGACTCCACCATGGAAGCCGAATACGTGGCAGCTTCAGAAGCAGCCAAAGAAGCGTATTGGTTCCGGAATTTTCTAATGGATCTAGAAGTCGTCAAGGACGGACTTACGCCAATCACATTGTACTGTGACAATGCTGGAGCGGTGGCCAACTCCAAGGAACCTCGAAGTCATAAACGTGCCAAGCACATCGAGAGGAAGTTTCACATTATACGTGATTATGTGGAACGTGGAGAAGTGGCAGTGGTGAAAATTGGCTCAGTAAATAATCTAGCAGATCCCTTCACTAAGACTTTGGCGCAAAAGAGTTTTGATACTCATGTAGAAGGGATGGGTCTTAGATATGTAGCCAATTGGATTTAGGGCAAGTGGGAGATTGTTGGGATAAATGCCCTGAAAATCCAATTATATTGTAAATATTTTGGATTAATAAAACTGAAATTATCGCAAGTTATGAGTATTTTACAAATTTAATAATTAATGACGTGTGATGGTATTTTTATATGAAATGTGTTTCATAGGAAAAGACTTTAAATACCAGAAGTCACGTGTCATTAAAGTTCTAGTCAGTATGATAAGAAGATGTTCTTATCGAGACTATAATGTGTTATATAAGATGATTAGTCTTTCGTCATAGGGAAATGGAGTTTCCAATTATAACACGTTGATGATTTTCAATGAGATTGGAAACATCGAACTGGACCACTGAGATTGTTCATTTTATACTGCTATCTAAAATGAATAAAATCTCGGAAGCATTAGACTCTTAATCCTGGCAGTGTTTCTACTTTAGGCATTTAGTGTTAATCACTGTGATGTACTCAGAAGTGAGGTCTCGGTAACGGGTGGCCAAAATACTTTGTACGTTCGGTGATTGCATGAAATGTGCTAGAGAGAAATATTGATCAAGGAATCTGTAGCCTTGCTGGAAGGTTTAAAGATATCCCTGAAATAGATTTGCAAAAGGTTCGAATTAAAACTTTGGCCAAAGTACTTCGTGTGTGCGTCACCGAAGTTGTATGTTGAATGTGTTTCACATACAGGGAATTTGAACTTAAGGCGAATCAAGAAATTTCAGATTGAAAGTGAAAAATAAATGATAGTAGTATTGATTTATTTTTCATGGATATCTGTACAGAGGAGTAAAATGCGAAATTATTCTAGATCGAGAAATTCGTGAATAATTTAATTAATTTTAGAGTTCAACAATATTTATTTAGTGGAATTAAATATTGTTAAACGGTAATCAATTATTGTCATGGGATGATGATAGATTGACCCGTTTGGAGCTAAGATTAATTAGTCCTGCAGGTCCCCCCGCAAGCTCCAACGAAGATCAAAGAGAAAATATTAAAACGAGAGAGAGAAATGATTTTTCTAAAATGTTTGAAAATAGCCAAGTAATTTATTTTGAGAAAATAAATTAAAAGAGTTGGAAATGTCCGAAATTTTATTTTGGAGAAAATAAAATTTTTCGAAAAAAAAAAAAAAAAAAAAAAAAAAAAAATTTGGCTGACGTGGCATGCCACGTCAGCGTGTCTGGGCTCCACCGTGTGCGACACGTGGACGGATGAGATCCAGCCACGCGGGCACGAGTCAACGGTTCAGATCAGACCCGGAATGGTCCGGGTCCGGCGCGGTTCGGGTAGGGTCGGGTTTGGCGAAAACCGACCCGGACACGTGGCATCACGTGAGTGCGCCACGTGGTCAAGCGGCCGAACCCAATTGAACCGACCGGTTCACGGCTGAACCGGTCTATGGCACTGAACCACCGGTCGGACCGGACCGGGTTGGACACGTGGCAGCTGCCTGTTGCAGCGTGCGTGCCACACGCGCCAGACACACAGCCGCCACATGGGCGGCGCGTGTGGTCCCCTTTCCGCGCGTGGTCGGCGCGTCTGGATTCGTCTTGGCGTGTACTCCACTCCGGTGCAATTTGATTGGCCGGACGAACTTGGCGCCCACGCCAAAAGTTCGAAAATGCCGCGGGTGTCCTCATTTGTTCAACTATAAATAGGGGCATGCAGTCCATTTTTAAGAAGCAACTTTGAGAAGAAAATTTGTTCAGTTTCTCACAGCTCCCGGCTGATTCTCTCTCTAGGTTTAATTAATCCTTAATTAAGGATTAATTAATTACTTAATTAGGTGGTTATATAATTAATATATAATCCACTTAATTCATAGAAAATAGGGATTTTCTGAAATTAGAAAAAAGAGTTTTTCTAGAAAAATATTTTCTCAAAGTATTTAGCGAAATACTGCCGGAGCCCACACTCCAATTTCTTAATCGGGGATATTGCGGGGAAGTTCTGCCGGTTTCACGAGAAAATTGAGGTGCTGGAAAAGTGCCGTTGATAGCCAATTTTGCAGTACGGTAATACCGTTGTGCTGCCTAAATTAATATTTGCATATTGTGATCATATGCTAGATGATTTAAAATTATGTTATCGATGCCTGTATATATTAGAGTTATGCTGCCCGATTTATTCCGCTGCTTTATTAAAATATTTTTGAAATATTTTGATAACGAGGTTATGGCGAAATTTTTTGAATATTACGCTATACCGTCACTCTGCTTCGGGCCCGCCACGCAACACCAACAGTACGAACTTAAGATTGGGTCATACCTTAATGTCACGCTCTGGTATGCAGATATTCTCGACTACTTAACCACTATTTTCTTCAGATCTCACGTATTTTTTGAGTCCAGGAACACAAAAGCCAAAGTAAGGGATCATGGAATTTTTTTTGATAAGTGTCGAATTGTGTTGAGAACCTCTACGAATCATCATCCCCAATCTAGAGGGCGCAATGGATTTGAAGATTCATCACCACATAGTCGAGGGGATTTATATGGAGGTTCTATCTCCATTTGAGTGGATTGATGCTCTTGGTTGTCTTCCAAACGCACTTTGTTTGCCAAATTTTTCCGAATTGCTTCTGTTACACTGCTGATGTTTCTGTACAGGTTTGACCCCTAGGTGTGACCGTATCCCACGCTCATACTATTTTTGCGAAAAAAAAAAAACCCCCCCAAAGCTGCGCTTCAGGGAAGTCCTCTTTTCTCTCGATTTTTTTTATGCTTTGAGAACAATGCATGATTTAAGTGTGGGGGGAGGGATAAGCCTATTTACTATTTGGCTTACGTGCTTGAATTCGTGATTGTATTCATGATTGTAATCTCCTCGAACCTCCATTTCAGGGATCGGTGTTTACGTAGACCAATAAGTCTTTATGGCAAAGACTCGACAGAATCTTGACCTCGGAGAGCTGGAATGATTTCTGCCCCAATTTCAATGTGTGCCACCTAGCTCGGAATACTTCGGACCATGCTCCACTGCTCATTATGGGAGATGACAATACAGCCTCAACACCAACGTCTTTCAGATTCCAAGATATGTGGCTTAGGCACCACGATTTTGAGCGAACAGTCAAAGGAAACTGGAATCAACCTGTAGAAGGTTTTGGTTTGTGGGGTTTGCACCAAAAGCTACACAGACTCAAACAACATTTAAAGGGGTGGAATAAACAGGTTTTTGGAGACATATTTGACAGGGTTAAAGAGGCGAAAGAGCAAGTTGCTTTATCAGAATGGACCTATGATCAAAATCCATCAGATGAAAATTGATGGAAATGAATAGAAAAACATCTTGTCTCAAGCACATCCTTACTATGGAAGAGGACTTCTGGTGACAGAAAGCCTCTTATAAATGGATGGATGAGGGTGAAAGGTGTTGGGAATGGTGCCCTGGAAATTCAATTTATTGAATTAATAAAACTGAATTTGCAGCAAGTTGTGAGTATTTTATATATTGATAATTAATGACGTGTGGTGGTGTTCTTATATGAAATGTGTTTCATAGGAAAAGACTTTGAATACCGAAATCACGTGTCATTAAAGTTCTAGTCGGTAAGATAAGAATATGTTCTTATCAAGACTATAACGTGGTTATATAAGATGATTGGTCTTTCGTCATAGGGGATGGTGATTCCAATTATAACACATTGATGATTTTCAATAGGATTGAAAACATCGAACTGGACCACTGAGATTATTCATTTTATACTGCTATCTAAAATGAATAAAATCTCACGAAGCATTGTACTCTTAATCCTGATAATATTTCGTCTTTAGGCATGTAGTGTTAGTCACTGTAACATACTCGAAGTGAGGTCTCGGTAACGGGTGGCCAAAATGCTGGGCGGTGGGCCCCAGAACAGTAGCGGTCCGTGACCACATTTTAAAAATTTTAATATAATACAAGTATTAAAATATTTCTAAAACATTTTAATACAAAAGCGGAAGACTAGCCGGATCTACTCAAGTATATACATGCAATTGATAATAAATTTTAAATCACTTAAGCAGATAAATATCTAACATGCAATTAACACTTAAGAGCACATAATTTATCATGCTTAAAATAAAATAACTGAAGAATATTACCGTACTGCAAACATGGCTATCTAACGGCATTTTTCCAGCTCCTCGAATTCACCTCCTGAGAACCCGATACCCGATCTCCTCGTGAAACCGGCAGAGCTTCCCTGCAATAACCCCAGGGACACCCTCGGAGTGTGGGCTCCGAAAGTATTTCTCTAAATACTTAGAGAAAATAAACTTTAAACTAGAACACCCTTTTCAGGGTTTATTCTCCCGAAATTAGGCGTTTTATACAAACACCTAATTAAAATTAATTCCAAAATAAATCGGAATTAACTAGAAGAAAATGGGACTTGATTTCAAAGCCAAGATTTGGCCAAAACCATCCCAAAACTGAATGAGAAATAATGGCAAGGGGTCAGCTATTTATAGGTAAAAACCGGAGGGTAAAACGGTCATTTTAAGCACAAGTAGAAGGGCATTTTGGTCATTTCGCACTGCCACTTGCAAAATTGACGGAATATGAGAGCACCACGTTGAAGCTCCCATTGCCACGAATCCAATGCCACCGGCCACGCGCCAATCGAAGTTTGCACGCGCCCTCACGCGCCGCCACAAGGCAGCGCGTGTGTTCCACTCGCGGCCTAGGGTTTACTCACGACGTGGCCGATTCCTGTGCTGCCACGTGTCCGGGTCTGGCCCTGTCCAGACCCCGTTTTCCGACCCTATCCGGATTCGACCCGAGCCGTTGACCGACCCTGACCCGTTTGACTGACCCGGTCCGATCTCATCTGGGCCGTTCACGGGCGTTGACGCAGAGCGATCCTAGCCGTCCACGCGGCACCACCTGGGATCCGTCTGCTGACGTGGCATGCCACGTGGATTGCCACGTCAGTATTATTATTTTTTTTTTAAAAAATTTAAAATTTTATTTTCTCTAAAATAAAATTCCGGGCATTTCCAACTCTTTGGAACTTGATTTATTTTCTTAAAATAAATCCCTTGGCTATTTTCAAACACTTTGAAAAATCATTTCTCTTTCTCCTTTTAATATTTTCTCTTTGGGTTTTCAATTGGGGCCTGCAGGGGGGCCTGCAGGAGTAATTAATTTTAGCTCCAAACGGATTAATATATTATCATCTCATGATAATAATTAATTATCGTTTAACAATATTTAATTCCACTAAATAAATATTGTTGCACTCTAAAATTAATTAAATTATTCACGAATTTCTCGATCTAGAATAATTTCGCATTTTACTCCTCCATGTAGATATCCATGAAAAATAAATTGCAACTACTATCATTTATTTTTCATCTCTAATTTGAAATTTATTGATTCGCCTTAAGTTCAAATTCTCTGTATGTGAAACACATTCATCATACAACTTCGGTGACGTATCACGCGAAGTGCTTTGGCCAAAGTCTTAATTCGAACTTTTTCAAATTTATTTCAAGGATATCTTTTACCTTCCAGCAAGGCCACAGATTCCTCGATCAATATAACTCTTTAGCACATTTCATGTTGTCACCGAATCATACAAAGTATTTTGGCCACCCGTTACCGAGACCTCACTTCGAGTATGTTACAGTGACTAACACTACATGCCTAAAGTCGAAATATTATCAGGATTAAGAGTACAATGCTTCCTGAGATTTTATTCATTTTAGATAGCAGTATAAAATGAATTATCTCAGTGGTCCAGTTCGATGTTTTCAATCCTATTGAAAATCATCAACGTGTTATAATTGGAATCACCATTCCCTATGACGAAAGACTAATCATCTTATATAACCACGTTATAGTCTTGATAAGAACATATTCTTATCTTAACGACTAGAATTTTAATGACACGTGATTTCGGTATTCAAAGTCTTTTCCTATGAAACACATTTCATATAAGAATACCATCACACGTCATTAATTATTAATATGTGAAATACTCATAACTCGCTGTAAATTCAGTTTAATTAATTCAACAAATTGAATTTTCAGGGCACAATTCCCAACACAAAATACTTTGTATGTTCGGTGATTACATGAAATGTGCTAGAGAGTTATATTGATCGAGGAATCTATGGCCTTGCTGGAAGGTAAAATATATCCTTGAAATAGATTTGCAAAAGTTCGAATTAAGACTTCGGCCAAAGCACTTCGCGTGATACGTCACCGAAGTTGTATGATGAATGTGTTTCACATACATAGAATTTGAACTTAAGGCGAATCAATAAATTTCAAATTAGAGATGAAAAATAAATGATAGTAGTTGCAATTTATTTTTCATGGATATCTACACGGAGGAGTGAAATGTAAAATTATTCTATATCGAGGAATTCGTGAATAAATTAATTAATTTTAGAGTGCAACAATATTTATTTAGTGGAATTAAATATTGTTAAATGGTAATTAATTATTATCATGAGATGATAAGATATTAATCCGTTTGGAGCTAAAATTAATTAGTCCTGCAGGTCCCCCTGCAAGCCCCAATTAAAAACCCAAAGAGAAAATATTAAAAGAAGAAAGAGAAATGAATTTTCAAAGTGTTTGAAAATAGCCAAGGGATTTATTTTAAGAAAATAAATCAAGTTCCAAAGAGTTGGAAATGCCCGGAATTTTATTTTGGAGAAAATAAAATTGTAATTTAAAAAAAAATAAAAATTTGTTGACGTGACATTTTGCTGACGTGGCAGGCCACGTCAGCAAAATGGGTCCCAGGTGGCGTTGACTGGGCTCCACGTAGCGCGCTGCGTGTGCGGCTGAGATTGCGCCACGCCAGCACGCATGAACGGTCCAGATTTGGTCTAGACCGGGTCGGTCCAACGAACAAGATCGGACCGGACCGGACACGTGGCATCACCAGGACTGGCCACGTGTCGAACCAGGTTCGATCAGACCGGTTCAAGCCGAGAAACCCTAGGCCGCATGTAAAACACACGCACCACCTTCAGGTGGGGCGTGAGGGGGCGTCCGGCGGCTGATCGGCGCCTTCTTGGCGGCGTTGGACTCGTGCTGATGAGAGCTTCAACGTGGTCACCTTGGTTTTCATGTCCAAGTTGTATACGCAAGCGGAGATGTGAAATGACCATTATACCCTTGCTTTTATGCTTAAAATGACCGTTTTGCCCTCCGGTTTTTTCCTATAAATAGGCTGACCCCCCTCCCTCATTTCTCATTCAGTTTTGGGAGAGGTTTTGGCTAATCCTTAGCTTTGAAACCATATCCCTTTTTTCCTAGTTAATTCCGATTTATTTTGGAATTAATTTTAATTAGGTGTTTGTATAAAACGCCTAATTTCGGGAGAATAAACCCTGAAAAGGGTGTTCTAGTTTAAAGTTTTATTTTCTCTAAGTATTTAGAGAAATACTTTCGGAGCCCACACTCCGAAGGTGTCCCTGGGGTTATTGCAGGGAAGCTCTGCCGGTTTCACGAGGAGATCAGGTATCGGGTTCACGGGAGGTGAATTCGGGAGCTGGAAAAATGCCGTTAGATAGCCATGTTTGTAGTACGGTAATATTTTACAGTTGTTTTATTTTAAGCATGATAAATTATGTGCTCTTACGTGTTAATTGCATGTTAGATATTTATCTGCTTAAGTGATTTAAAATTTATTATCAATTGCATGTATATACTTGAGTAGATCCGGCTAAGTCTTCCGCTTTGTATTAAAATGTTTTAGAAATATTTTAATACTTGTATTATAATAAAAATTTTAAAATGTGGTCTCGGACCGCTACTGTTCTGGGCCCGCCTCCCAACAAAAAGAACACCTCTTATTTCCATTCCCTTGTGAAGAAGAAGAGAATTCGCAGCTCAATTCTATCGATTATGGAGGGTGGGTCCGAGATCAAAGAGCACCATGCAATACAGGAGTCTGCTAATTCTTACTATAAGAAACTGCTTACGGTTGAAGCTAATCACAGAGGAAATATGGAACTGGAGATGGACCAATCCAACTTAGAACAGGCTGATAGTGATATGCTCTGTCGACTACCTAGCATTGAGGAGATTAGAAACGTTGTGTTTGGTATCTCTCCTTTTAGTGCAGCTGGCCTAGACTGTTTTAATGCGAGATTCTATCAAGTTTTTTGGGACACTATCGCGAATGATGTTCAAGCTGCAATCTTGGAATTTTTTAATGGAGCAGCACTTCCAAGGGCGTATACCGCAACAACAATAGGTGCTTATTCCGAAAAAAGACAATCCGGTGTTTTGGAATGATTATAGGCCAATTAGCCTATGCAATGTCTCTAACAAGATAATCACCAAAATCTTGAATGACAGATTGGCGAACATTCTTCCTAAAGTGGTTTCTCGCAAACAAAGCGGTTTTATAAAGGGTCGCCTAATCAGTGACAACATCATACTCGCTCAAGAAATGGTCCACACTATCAAGAGCAAAAAGAAAGAGAAGAACTTAATTCTTAAAGTGGACATGGAGAAGGCGTACGATCGTATGAATTGGGACTTCTTAATCAAGGTTCTCGGACCCAAAGGGTTTCCTAGCAAATGGATAAACTGGGTTAAATGTTGCATTGAGAATTGCTGGTTTTCTGTCATGATTAATGGGGTCTCATCAGGTATTTTCAAATCTTCCCGCGGGCTGCGGCAAGGTGATCCTCTATCCCTCTCCTTATTTATCATTGCTTCATATTTTCTTTCCTTTGAGCTTAATAAACTCGCTGTTATGGATGCTAACACTAGGTATGATGCAAGGTGTGGTTTTCAAGTCTCTCACCTTGCATACGCCAATGATACTGTGATTTTCACTAACACTTGTAGGGCTTCATTCTATCGCATTAAGAACATCTTAGAGACGTACGAGAAACTGTCAGGGTAGAAAATTAATGCGAGCAAGAGTGAGTTCTATCTTGCGGATAATGCAATTTGGGCTGAGGAACGAGTCAGGAATACGTTGGGGTTCAAACGTGGGGCTCTGCCAATGAGATATTTGGGTGTCCCACTTTATACCGGCCAGAAAAAAGCCTCACTATTTGATGGTATGATTAGTAAAATCCGGGGAAGACTACAAGGATGGGCATCGAACATGTGTCCTACGGAGGAAGATTACAACTCATCAAATCTGTGATCTACTCTTTACAAATGCACCTCCTTTATGTGTTGGAGCCACCCAAGTCAGTGATTGAAACCATCAAACGTATTTGCAACAGATTTTTCTGGGGATCAGATTCCTAACACAAGCGCATACATTGGACTAAATGGGACAACGTATGTTTCCCGACGTCTGAAGGCGGGCTTGGGATACGACAGGTTGAAGACATGATCACGTCATTTAGTTGGAAATTATGGTGGCGGTTGCGCACTCAGCAGAATCTTGGTCTGACTTCATGAAGGCTAAATATTGCAAGGATCGGCATCCTTTGATGGCGAATGTCAGCCCCTCACATTCGGGAATTTGGCGCAGATTATGTAGTATTCGAGATAGAGCCGAAGGGAATATAGCTTGGATTTTAGGAAGTGGAGAAATATCTCTATTTTATGATTTTTGGATGAAAGAAGGGAGACTTGCAGACTATATACAAAATCCACAAGAATTAGTCAAGGTTCGAGAAGTGTGGAGAAACAGAGATTGGGATACTGTTAAGATCGACACTATAGTTGGAAGACAAGTACGAAGTTCGATAATCAACACACCAATCGAACCGTCTAATGTGGATAGGCCAATTTGGCTTCAGGAAACATCAGGGAGATTCTCTACCAAATCTGCTTGGGCAGCGACGCGACAAAGCAGAGAGGTTTCCAATGTTTTCAAGTCTATTTGGTCTACCAACCTCACTCCGACAATCCTCATTTTTGGATGGAGGCTTCTGAATGACTGGCTTCCTTTAGATATTCGCTTGCAAAGAAAAGGAATACACTTGGCATCGAAATGCTGCTGCTGTGAAAATTCTGAAACACGAGACCACATATTCTCCACTTCCAACAAAATTAGACAGGTCTGGAACTTCTTCGAAAGCCGTTTCATATTGCCCAACCCAAACATAAGCAACAGGCTACAGATCTTAACTCACTGGATGAATTCGTCGCCGTTTAGTGCACAAAAGCAAGTCAGAATTGTGATCCCTCTTCTGATATTTTGGTACACTTGGCTCGAAAGGAACAAAGCTAAACGCGAAAGGGGTAGCTATTAAAAAGGATTTTTTTCCCTCCAATCTAGACGCCAAAAAAGAGGACACAAGCAACTCACGTGATGTGTAAGTTTTTTTGTTTATTTTTTAATTATTTTTTGGCTTAATTAGAATTATTATAGTTGGGATAGTTGCTTTTTTGTAATATGATATATATGGCACTAAATGACACATGGAAGCCAACGCGTCGAGTAACGAGCCACGTAAGCAAATTCAAACGTCCACAGGCACTCCGGTCTACAGGTGTCCTTTAATTACACGAAAAATTAAATTAAAGTCTCAGATTTGTCAAATCCCAAAATGGTGTCCATAGATTTCAAGTCGGACTAATCAAACGGATGAATCAAACATTTTTTTTCTTAAAAGAATATGGATTGATTTGTAATTAGGCCTAACTATACAGAGTAGTCAGGTGTAATTATTTCTATTTGTTAACATCATTTAAACATATATTTCATTAATATCGATATAAATAATCTAAATTTTAGTTTAAAAAAAATAAAAAATAAATTACTAACCGTAAGTTTATGGGGAAAAAAAAAAAACCACAATTAAAACTAATGAATTTAGAGCTTGCAATCCACCCCACCCCAGCCAATAATTTTTAGGGCTAATTCCGGATACCCCTCATCCTTTAGATTTTAGTGCGTTTTGCCCCCTAATTTTTGAATTAGTGCGATTGTCCCACTAACCTTTAAAAAATATCACACTTAACCCCTTTTAACAAATTTTGACCGTCGATTTCATATTCGTTATAGCGACCTAAGCTTCAAGACCACCGCCATCGTGTTCTTCTCTTCAAGTCGAACAAAGTCCATACCCTAGTCGACCCTATTAGCCTCCGAAAGCCTCTACAATGTTTCGTCCATCATGCGCCATCTTTGACCGATGATTTCTACTTCGTCGGTTGTCAGATTTTGGCTCCGAAACCATTGTTGTGTTCCTTGAGTCGAGAATTTTAATTTGATATATAATATCAATACATTTGAAATATATCTACTTTGTACAAATTTATTTTATTAAAGGGGTTAAATGTGATATTTTTTAAAGGTTAAGGGGACAATCGTACCGATTCAAATGTTAGGGGCAAAGTGTACTAAGCTTCGAAGGACAAGGGGATATCTTGGATTAGCCCTAATTTTTATTATTATTTGACTTTATCCAGCAGGCCTTCAATGCGCCATTGCTTAGAAGAGTACACTATTATGGAATCCTATTTACACTTAAATAAGTGTGTGTAAGAAATCGTTGTTATATATTTTAGAGGACTAATAAGTTTTTACAGAACCATAAAAAAAATTATTTATACTTATATATAAGATAAACATAATGAATAATACAATATATATATATATATTATAATACATTATAGAAATATAATAATATTCATATTAAGAAATATAATATGTCTATAGATTAAAATAATTTAATTAAAGATTCTTTATGTATTTACTATTTAACCCTAGGTTTTGTTCCTTTTGGAAAAAATTACCAGGATTTACTATCTAAAATAGATAAAAACTGAATCTTTTTTCCTTAAACTTTGGGAGAATGGGATTGAGAAATATGATCGGGCAGTTCATAATGATGTCATTATTCGACGATTCATTTTCCCTACTTAAACAGTTTGGAAAATTCTTTTTTCTACTTAAATAGCACCGGTGGTGGATCAAAGAGGGATGAAATGTCACCAAAGATACAAAATTCCACAGAAAAAATATCTGATGAGGTCTTGGGGGCTGGAAAAATGGCTAAGCTAAGCATCTAACTAATGACGAGGGTTTGTCAACTTTTTTCTGAAATGTGTTCTTTGTGCGTCATTTTGCATAGGACTGGAAAAGATCTGCGGTGCCTGTATTCTAACTAATGATTTCCATTCAAATATTTATATATAATACATATAATTAATTTTCACATTGAACCATCCATACATTCAAAACATCAAACTGAAATTTATGAATTAACGATACCATCTTTAATTTTTAGTTTAATATTTAGTTTTCCTGCTTGTTATAATCTGCTTTTCGTCAGTTCATGCTCGGAATTATTAGATTCTCTTTAAAACATTTTGATTTTTTCATTTTGAGAGAGTTTACAATGGAAGTTAGAGAGGTGTCGATCGCCTGCGCACTTTTTGATGAAGATTGAATCTTTTTCTTTTTCTTTACTTTCGAAGCAGTGTGAATCCCCAGAGATTGAGGCCGGACACTACAAATGGTAAGTATTGATTCAAGAATCAATTTCAAAGAGTCATAAACTCGTTTGAGAGTTTTTTAACATATTTCAAACAAAAGGGTCAATGAATTTTAAATTTGAACTAAAGTAAATGAAAATTAACTTACCTATTGCCAACCGGTGTAATGACCCAGGTTCGAGGTATGTGTTAAAAAAAATATAAATATATTGAAAATTGAAACAAAAACATAATTCATTTTTAAGTGGGGTTTTTGCACCGTTTAATCTTGTGTTAGGGCCCTAATTAATGCGGAAAACCATGTAATATAAAATATCACATAGATTACTTGTGTTTCACAATAGTTGCACCTGAAACCCTGTGTTCACTTACTAGATGTGAAAGTCCCAACACAAAGAAAAAGACGGGATAAAAAACAAAACAGATGTTCACCGACCAAACTTTCCGAAAGAGAGACAACAGACGGCAAATTTTTTTTGAAAGAGAGACAACGATGACAAAGGGACAACCATTAGTGGAGAGATTGAGAAGCCTTTCTAAAAGCGAGACAACAATGACAAAGAGAGAAAAGAGAGGATGAAGAGGGAGAAAATTTAGTGAAGAGTAGGGAAAGAGACAGACAACGATGACAAAGAGAAAAAAGTATGAACCATTAGTGGAGAGACATAAAAGACTTTCTGAAAACGGAGAAGATAAGAAGATTTAGTGGAGAGTAGAGGTTTACAAAAAATCGAAACCGAACCAAGGCGAACAGGTTATGTTTAGGTTAGTGTTTCTCTAAAAATTCGGTTTCGGTTCGATCTTGGGTAGCAAATTAAAATTCCCTACACTTAGTAGGTAGTTTGTAGAAAATGAAAACTCAAATAGTGGAGTGAACTAAAAATTTTGGTCAAGCGGAGAGTCTTTTCTAAAAATCAAGTAATTGTTAAGGAAAACACAATTAAGATTAATTGGTTGTTTGCGCAAGTCTTGGTGGCTTGGAGACATTCATGCTGCAAGGAGCTTTGGTGTTGTCCTTGAAGAGAAGAAAAGGACGACCAGCTGTGATTGTGAAATTGGAGACATTCATGCTGGGCATCTAGAGGTAACCTGGGTTTGGCAGGCATTGGCCGGGAGGAAATATATTATGTGCTTTCAGCCATGGTATTGGGCACGCCACCAATGTGGAAGCAGACCTGACAGCTATTCTATGTGGTGTATCAAAAGCCGCTGAGATGAAGTATCAGAATCTTTGGGTTGAGGTACGCCCAAGTAGCCATCTCCATACTACAACAGTCAAAGCAGGAAAACTCTGCTGCACAAAGGGCGATAGCGAAGTTTTCGAGTTATGCAGCGAATATGAATATTAAGCTATCCCATTTATATGGAGAAGGCAATTGAGCAGCTGACTTGCTTGCTTCGAGAGAAGCGACTCAACAACAGGATTGGACGGTGAACCTTCCCAGAGTTGCGTATTAGGTAACTATGATTGGACCTCCCTAGGGTCGCCACTTGCTGGTGACATTGTGGGGATTATTCGGATGGATAAATGGGGAGTGCCAAATATTTGCCATAATAATTAGATATGGGGAAGGAAATCGAGCAGCTGACTTGCTTGCTTCAAGAGTAGTGACTGTTGGAATTTAGAAAAGATTTCTTGAGAAAAAAGGAGAAATGGAAGAATTATATTGATGGCCTTAATTAGGGGTAATTCTAGCCCGAGCCTGGCTCGGCCAAACCGGTGTAATGAGGGAGCGAGTGTTTTACACTTGCTCTGTGGTTGGTGGAAAATTTAGGGAAAGTGACCAATCAAATGGCAAGTGTAACACACTTGCTCTCTAATTGGTTGGGGTTCGGCCGAACCTGATCTGGGCTAGAATTTTCCCTTAATTAGATAAGCTTGGGTGAATAAGGAATGGTTTTAGTTGGAATTTGGGAAATGGTTTTCCTTATTTCTCTCCATCATTTCGGCCAAATTATAATGCCTCAATTTGATTATCATATTCTTTTTAAAAATCAAAGCCCAATCTTTTAAATACAAAGCCTATCACCATTTATTTTTCACTTTCTTCCTATTAAAACTATTTTCCAATTTCCAACAGTGACTCAAAAACAGGATGGGACCTTCCCAGAGTCACCGCTTTCTGAGTTGGTTATTCTCTGCTTTGGTTCTCTGTCAAATGTATACTGTTTTTTCTTAAATTTTACTAACCTTGATAGGCTGAGATCTTTTTCCCAATGGCAGACCTTAAATAAGAGTTTAATTGCAATTCAATTAAGAGAACGGAGAGTAATTACTTATCTTTAGGCTTATTTATCCAATTTATCCACTACCTCGAACTCAAATTTGATCTCTCTCCATACCTCACAAGCGGCAGCTAGTTCAGGACTCCATTTGGTAGCCTCACGGATAATTACATTACCCTCAGCAGCAAGATCACGTCATTCATTATGAGCTTTTACACATGCTTCTAGAGCTAGCTAATTATTCAGGCAACATGTTAAGTAATGGGGTAATGCTTAGTTACAATTGTTTGGGCCTGGTTATTATTGATCTTGCCAGCAGTTAGCCGAGGATGGAATGTGACTTTGTGCAGGGTATCATGGAGTCGCGAGACGCAAGGAGGAGGAATCCATACGTGATGAATGATGGTCACCTTTTGTGGCTAGTATGTAACTTTGGCTTTGACGGTTGTTTTATGGTACATGATGTCTGTCATCAACCAAGCAGCTCAGTAAAAGGAATCATGAGGAAGTTAGTGGCAAGGATATGGTCACCCGTTGCCGGATGGACATCACATTGATGCTCATCACCTTTGTTAGGAAGATTGGGCGTCTCTATGTGAGGCCAGTGGATTAGATGGCTTAGCATGAGGGGTCGTTACTTGTCCATACTCCATAGGCCACTCTGTTTTCTTGGCCACCACTATTTGGAGAGTTTTTAGGAAACTTTTGACAGTTGTCTACGAGCCGTATTTTTTTTTGGGGACACTGTTGTATGAACAATATTCATAATCTAATAATCTTGGATCATGAATATATGTAGTCTTACTTGGTTGCTTTATTATGAACAATATTAATGACCTTGGATCATGAATATTGCTTGTCGGCCAAATTTTTTTTAAAAAAAAAAGAACTTTTATCTAGATAAGTATTCCCACAGGTGGCTTTGACCGGTTGCATTTAAAAAATATATTATCAAAATAAGTTTTTGGTCCTAATTATCTATATATATATATATATATATATATGGGTCAGATTATCTATACTATATAGCACTATCTGTACCATATCTATACACACGTTGTAAGCATAATAATCGAATTCATAGAATAAACTGAATCATGAATTCACGCAGCGGAAATTAGGTTCGAAATACCTCCCGCCATTGCTTTTCGTTTTACTGATTGAATAACTGATTCAATCCAGAAAATCCAATTGTTTGATGACTGCAAAGAACTCCGTGAATGGCTTCAAGTCTTCTCTTTAAAAGAATTCTTCAAGCCCCCTTTTCTCTTCGGTTCTTCTAAGCACCGAATCCTCACAACCTGATGGATATGGTTTTCTGTATGTGTTATTTCGTGCTTAGGGACCTTAGAGTTTCTCTATTATTTATATATCGTGACTCCATCAGTTACGATATATCTGTAGCAGTTTTCTTTATTTCTTTAGCGGTTTAGTCCCACCGATAAGATTCTAGAGTTAGTGGGAATTAGTGGGTTAGTGGGGGTTTCTTTATTTACGTCATAATTAGTGGAAAATATAATATTAATAATAAATATTATCTTTATGCAGTTTAGAAATCCCAACGGACCACAAACTGCTAACATTCTCCCACTTGGTCCGTAAACCCACATTTACCCAAACTTTAGAAAACACAATACACGAATCATGGCGGTAGATCCTCTTATAGACGAGTAGTACCTTCCATGTATTACTATGTATTATGGTTTCAACTTTACCGCATAATCTTTATGAATAAACCCTATGTTTATTCGAGGTCCAACTGTATTGATATTTCTCAAAACAACATAAATGTGCACATATCCATAAAACATGAGAAATATCCATAAATTCAGAGTTTCAAAGCATTCGTCCAATAACGAAACTTTACATATGAGAAACAAGTCCCATACTGACTACATGATCCTTAAATTTATACGGTGGCATGTCTTTAGTCAAAGGATCAGCTAACATCAATTCAGTGCTAATGTGTTCAATGACCACTTCTTTATTTTTGACACGTTCCCTTATGGCTAGATATTTGGTGTCGATATGTTTACTTCGACTACCACTTCTGTTATTCTTAGCCATGAAAACAGCAGCTGAATTGTCACAATGTATCTTTATTAGCCTGGAAATTGAATCCACAATTCCAAGCTCAGAAATGAAACTCTTTAACCACAATCCTTGTGAGGTAGCCTCAAAACATGAAACGAGCTCAGCCTCCATAGTGGAAGTAGCAATTAGGGTCTGTTTTGCACCCCTCCATGATACAACTCCACCGGCAAGCATAAAAATGTATCCTGATGTTGACTTACGAGAGTCAACGCAGCTAGCAAAGTCTGAATCAGAGTACCCTATCACCTTCAAATTATCTGATCGTTTATATGTAAGCATGTAATCCTTAGTCCCTTGAAGATGCCTCAAGGCTTTCTTTGCAGCTTTCCAGTGGTCAATACCTGGGTTACTCTGATATCTCCCCAACCTTCCAACTGCAAATGCAACGTCAGGTCTTGTACAGACCTGAGCATACATCAAGCTTCCAACAACAGAAGCATAAGGAATGTTTTTCATTTGTTCCCTCTCTAGATCGTTCTTCGGGCACTGATTCAAATTGAATCTGTCACCCTTCACTATGGGAGCTATACTTGATGAACAATTCTTCATCTGAAATCTTTCTAAAATTTTGTTGATATAGGCTTCTTGAGATAAACCTAAAATGCCCTTATGTCTATCTCGATGGATCTTAATGCCAATGACATAAGATGCCTCGCCCATGCCCTTCATCTCAAAATTTTTAGAAAGGAATTGTTTTACTTCATATAGCATTCCCTTATCATTGGTAGCAAGCAAAATATCATCCACATATAAGATAAGGAAACAAATTTTACTCCCACTAACCTTACGGTATATACATTCATCCTTTATGTTCTCAACAAAACCAAATGAAGAGACAACATCATGAAATTTCAAATACCATTGTCAGGAGGCTTGTTTCAATCCATATATGGACTTTTTCAACTTACAGACCAACTGCTCACCATCACTAGAGGAGAATCCTTCAGGTTGTTTCATGTAAACCTCTTCCTCTAGATCACCATTCAGAAATGCCGTTTTCACATCCATTTGTTGCAATTCAAGGTCGAATTGGGCTACTAATGCTAATATAATGCGTAAGGAATCTTTCTTAGAAACAGGACTGAATGTCTCTGAATAATCGATTCCTTCTCTTTGAGTGAACCCCTTTGCAACAAGTCTAGCCTTATATCTCTCAATGTTGCCTAATGAATCCCTTTTAGTTTTAAACACCCATTTACAACCAATGGATTTTACACCATCAGACAAATTGACAAGATCCCAGACTTCATTGCATTTCATAGAGTTCATCTCATCCTTCATAGCATTGTACCATAATTCTGACTCATTACAACTCATAGCTTGTGAAAAAGACTCGGGATCACTTTCAGCTCCAACATCACAGTCAGATTCTTGTAAATACACAACATAGTCACTAGGAAGTGTTGATTTCCTTTCTCTAGTAGATCGCCTTAAGGCTTGACCAACATTCTCATTACGATCATGCTGCTCTACTTGTTGTTCAATAACTTGTGAAGTTTCTTGAACAATTTGATCTACTTGAGTATTTTCAGCAATATGTGGATCTTCATTATGTTGTTCTTCAGCACCCGGTTGTACTTGAGGGGTGTTGTGAATAACAACCAATCTATTACTTGAAGTAGAAGGTTGATCTCTTACAGGAATAAAATCTTGCGATTGATCACTCTCACTGATCAAGTCATTCTCAAGAAATTTGGCATTTCTCGATTCCACAAACCTAGTGCTATGAGATGGACAATAAAACTTGTATCCTTTAGACCTTTCGGCATATCCAACGAAATACCCACTAATGGTCCTTGGATCAAGTTTCTTTTCCTGAGGATTATAAACTCTCACTTCGGATGGGCATCCCCACACTCGTGTATGTCTTAAGCTCGGTTTCCAACCTTTGAATAACTCAAATGGTGTTTTAGAAACAGCCTTAGTTGGAACTCGATTCAATACATACACTGCCGTTTTGAGAGCTTCAATCCACAAAGACTTAGGTAGCTTAGAACCACTAAGCATACTGCGCACCATGTCCATTAAAGTTCGGTTTCTTCTTTCTGCTACACCGTTTTGGTCCGGAGACCCAGGCATGGTGTATTGGGCAACAATCCCATTTTCTTGAAGAAACTTCGCAAATGGACCTTGAGCTTGTCCATCTTCAGTGTATCTACCATAGCACTCACCACCTCTATCAGACCTCACTATCTTTATTTGCTTACTGCATTGCTTCTCTACTTCAGCCTTATAAACCTTAAAGGCTTCTAACGCTTCACTTTTGTGGTGAAGCATGTAGAGGTGCATATATCGTGAGTAGTCATCAATAAAGGTGATAAAGTATTTCTGACCATATGCATCCATATCTAGACAACATATATCCGTATGTATGATTTCTAATATGGTTGTACTTCTTTTGGCACCTTTCTTTGACTTGTTAGTCTGCTTGCCCTTAATGCAGTCTATACAAGTATCAAGATCAGTAAAGTCTAAAGTACTAAGTACCCCATCATTTACTAATCTCTTAATTCGGTCAATGGAGATATGTCCCAATCTCCGGCGCCATAAAACAGAAGAATTTTCATTTGTAACACATCTCTTAATACCAGCTTGAACATGCATAACATTATGAGTGGTATCATTTTGCAAATCAAGGGAATAAAGACCATCACACAACATTCCTTGTCCAACAATTTCAGATTCATAAGATAAATTAAAATAAGAGTTTGAAAAATTAAAGGAGTATCCCAAAGGGACAAGTCTTGAAACTGAAATTAAATTTCTAGAAAAACTAGGAATGTAAAAAGTCTTTTCTAATGTCAAAACAAAACCACTCTTAAGAACTAGATTGCATGTTCCAATAGCTTCCACATGTGACTGCATCTTGTTTCCCGAATAGATGCATCGTTCACTTCCCATTGGTTTTCACAGGTTGGTTAATCCCTGCAAGGAATTTGAGACATGGATTGTAGAACCATAATCAATCCACCATGTGTTACAATTAACATCAACCATATTTGCTTCATACGTGACAAATGAGGTTAAATTACCTTTATTCTCAAGCCATTTCTTATACTTGATGCAATCCTTCTTTATGTGTCCCTTCTTTTTACAAAAGAAACACTTGGATTCCTTCTTGATATCAACATTAGGAAGTAATTTCTCCTTCACCTTATACTTGGCATGAGAAGTCCTCTTTCCTTGGGTGGTCACCAATGCACTCTCTCCCATTTCCATGACCAATCGTCCCTCCTCTTGAACACACATGGCCATAAGTTCATTAATAGACCATTTTTCCTTATGTGTGTTGTAAGAGATCTTAAATGGGCCGTACTGATTAGGACGGGTGTTCAGTATGTAGTGCACAAGGAAAGTTTCAGACATATCAACCTCAAGGTTCTTAAGTTGAGCTGTTATATCCCTCATCTTATTGATGTAGTCACGCACACCTTTAACTCCGGTGAGTCTTAAGTTCGAGAATTTCATTATTAGGGTGCTAGCAAGTGCCTTATCTGAAGTCTCAAACTGTTCATCCAGTGCCTTCAGTAATGCCCGGACATCGTCATGCTTTTCTACAGAACCACGAATACCAGCAGGAACTTTAGTCTTTATGAACATGACACTGAGTCGGTTAGACCGCTCCCACTGGTCATAAAGATTCTTTTCTGCTTGAGTGCTGGTTTCAGTGATATGTGGTTTGTCTTTCCGAATAGCATAATCAATGTCCACACACCCTAAGTGGAGGAGAACCCCATCCTTCCACATCTTATAATTCTCACCATTTAGTTCAGGGATTTTAATATTAAAATCAGAGATAGCCACAGGTTTTCTAACTGCAAAATCATATAAACACGCTTACTAACTAAATTGAGGCAAATAAACTAATTATGATTTACCAATGCAAACCACAAACAAATGAATCAAGTGACATAAAAATTGCCTGTGGGCTAAATTTTTAATTCGATAAGATCCATTACTTGATGATAGAATTATCGAAACTTGAGATAATTTCTATCCTTTGATAAAATTATTAAATTCAATTCCACAACCCTGTGGGTAATTGTTGATGGTGCAGGAATATCGGTTTCCTAAATGCAACAACACTTTCTATATTTGTATGAAAAGGGAAAGACCATCACAGGCGTGAGGGCCTCAGGATCTGGGTTTCCTCTTGAGTGTGGGTTCTTCCAGCTAGGATAACACCAAGAATGCAAGATGCAATGATGATGCAACTGTGATGCAGGTGAGGTCAAGCTTGAGAAGATGCAGAAGAATGGCGGAAAAGACCCAGAACAGTGAGTACAGTATGTATCGTGAAGATGACTTGGGGGAGAATGCAAGTGTTCTCCCTTATTTATATGTTAGGGGTGAGGGTAGATTAGGTAATTTGACCGCGTGGTCCCAAACCTGTGTTGCCCTAACACGTGGCTGCCTGTGGTGATATGAGAGTGACGACTCTGAAAAGTAGGCGGCATGTCAGGTACGCGGTGCGTGCTGCTGTGGTGTCAGAGGTTGTTGGCGAGGGTCGCATGAGAGGAAGGCCCAAGGTCCGCTCCGCTAGGGTTCGAATCCGTCACGGTGGGGAAAGATCATACTCGAGCGCTGGTGGCGCTCGAAGGGCGCACGGATGGGTTCCCCGCGGCCGATGACCCTTGAGCGTCAAAACCACGAGCATCGGGAACGTGCCTCGCGTGGGTGCCTTCCTGAGAAGGGTAATCCTGAGGGCTGAGATGTGAACGCCAAGCCTGTCGGCTCGGGCCCTTTACCTGAATAGTTAGCCGAGGCTCAATGGCCTGTATTAGTTGGCAAGTGAGTGGGCTAGGTTGGCCCGCGAACCCATCAATGCGAGCGTACAGTCTTCAAGTCAACCGATGGCGACACGTGGACGGCTCTGATACGAGCGTGTTTTTGAGTCTCATCATTTTACCCCCCAAATTCTGTAGTATCGCTCGAGTGTACTGTAGAATTTAAGAAGAATGGAGCCCTGAATTTTTGAATATCCGAGGTTCAAGCCATTGCTAGAGAAGTGACCGCTTGCCTTCTGTAATGGACACAGTCTGACACTGCATTAATTGAAGTCATGTCCACATTTAATGTTGAGTGGGAACGTGGGCGCGTGCACTCCGGGAGACGTGAGACGGTTACCAAAAGTGGGGGGGTTTCCTAGGCGGGAAATGATTGCCATTTGAAATCTCACAACCCTAATCAATGTAGATTCTCCCCTACAAATAGGGATTTTCAAGGTTTTGGAGCCTCTTTCACGCATTCTGTCTCCTTCAAGCACATTCTTAACAAGAATTCCCTGCAACTTTTACCGATTTCGGCGAGTTTCCGTTCTTCAAACTTTAGGTAAAACTCCACCACATTTTTTTTCTGTACTAACTTTAGATTTAGGTTGTGTGTGTGAAACTCTTGAGTGAAGAGCCCCTTTCTGCCGTTGAATTTGTTTCAGAAATTTTCTCCTTCATTGAGTTCTCTGCGAGAAACTCCGTCTTCAAAAGCCGAAAAGCAAACATGGCCGGAAACCAAGCTGACGATTATGTAAGGGAGATTGATGAGATGTCAGTGGGGAGCTCTTCTCCTCACGGCAATGTTCCCACAGCTGTTCCCCTGGCTAGGGCATCCCCAGGTGAGGGGATTCCCATGGCGATTCCTGTGGCCCAGGCTCCGGCTGATGCCGGGGATGAAGAGGTGGACGCTGCCGTTCAAGGGATGAACGAGCGTGCTCCTGGAGGGGTGAATGACCTCTTTGAAGAGATGCATAACGTGATGGAAATGCAAAGGTAGGGGGAGAGAGTATTCCCGGTGTTGAATAGTGCCGTGAGACCCCAAGATCACAGGATCACAGTGGCCGTGATGGCTCCCGAGGGTGAACCAGGGCCATCCGGGCGTCAATTTGAGGCTGAACCTTCCAGAAGGCGCCAAATGAGAGGAAAGGAGCCTGCCACTCGAGTGAGGCAAGATAACCGTCACCAAACTGATAGATCTCCAGATGAGATTGAGAGTATTTTGACGCTCGACGATTTGGAGGAATTGAGAGCCAAGGCATACTGGGACGAGGCGGTATTTCCCATGCGCATTCCCGATGAGGGAGAGAGGGACAACCGACCGCCGCCTGGGATGATGACGGTCTATTGGGATGCAGTCCTGGCTAGGGGTCTGAGGTTCCCTATCGCTCACGCCGCTGCTGTCATCTACCATCACCTAGGGCTTTGCCCTTCACAAATTCTGCCCAACGGCATAGCCCTAATCAACACCTTCATAATAACGATGAGAGCCCTAGGCCAAGCTGTAACGCCCCGACTTTTCAGACGTAAAGGTACGACGTATGTGTTTACCAATTTGCACGAATTAATTGTTTTTACGTGTTTTATATTTAATTCTATTATAAATTGTTATTATTTTATTTTATTATATTTTATTTTAATTTATTATTATTATTTTAATATATTTCGTAATATTAGTATATATATGTATATATATATGTTATTTATTTTATTATTAGTTTAATGATTATGCTAATCACGTATTATGCTAATTAATCATGCTTTAATTAATTAATTACGTTAACTTTAATTTAATTTATTTAATATTCGAATTCATTCTTTTTATTTAAAATTTATGCATGGTATTTGTAAAATGTGCATGCATTGTATGAAATTGTGCATGTTGTTCATTTTGTGCATCGTTCTAATAAGAAATGTTATCGAAACGTCGTGCAATTGTAATATGTCGTAAATATATGTGTTATGAACATGCCTATATGCTCGGTTTAAGTTTTCGGATTTATTTGATATGCTTACGAATTTAATTTGAATTGAGGAACCAAAACGGGGGCCAAAGAGCACTTAGCGTACCCTTGGTTCCGAATTTAATATCTTGAGCTAGGAAACTCGGATTCAAGTTTCGTCAACTTCGCTGAACTCGCAACGAAAATTCGAGTTTAGTAAACTTAGCCACATATTTTTCCAGAATCATTCGAACCTCCGAAATTTAACCGAAACATGCAACGGGAACTCAATCTGCCACCTTTTACCAAATAAATCATAACTTATTCATTTGTTGACCAAATTAACCATGGTTTAAGTTTTTGGAACCCTAACTCAACCCTTTATTAGCCTTTAACCCCTTAAACCGAGATAACCTTTCTCACTTAGAGCAAATTGGCCAAACATCCTCTGTTGTCCAGAAATCCCGTAGCTCAAAACAATCCTTAGAGATTCAAGCTCAAATCTCTTCCAAACCTCCATTAATCCACAAGGTAAGCTTGGATATGTTATGTACATTCAATATGGGTCATTTTCATTCATTCATCCCTAAATTTGAGCAAGGTTTCATGAATTTTTGACAAATTGAAAATATATTTAGGTTTTGGGCATTTGTTTGATCTCTTCCAATTCATGAGCTTTTTGATTGATTCCAAGCATGAGAATGATTGTTTTGATCTCCTCTCTACATTTATGGTGTTTTACTAGCTGGTAGTTGAAGCATTCATGAGCTACCATTAATGAACCCTTGAAGTTATAGCTTGAAATGAACACCCTTGCCTTCACCTCACGTTTGATTCTTCTTGGAGCTGATTTGATTGTTGTTTTGGAGTATTTCTGATGCATATTTGATGCCTAGCCTTAACTGATCTTGTGGGATTGGATTGGTTGTATGTGCTCTGTTTTCTTTCCCCTCCAGTTCTGCGTCAGGGCAGTTTCACGCAGGTCGCGCCCGCGACCTTATTTCCCTTAATTTCAGTCGCGCCCGCGACTGAACAGCAGGCTGTTCACGTATTCTGATAATTGCTCAAAATTCCGAAATAATACTGGTAGCGGTCGCTACTATTTCGCGAAGGAAAGGGGTCGCGGCTGTTTTCTGCCGAAAGTCTGCTGTTGCTGCGTCTGTTCTTCTTCATTCTTTCTCCTTTTCTTTTTGTGTTGCTGTGTGTGTGTTGTGTTGCTGCTGCTGCTCTTCTTCCAGGCTTCAAAGTATATATATATATATATATATGCAAGAGGTGTGCGTGTGTGTACATGTATATTTATGTATGAAATTGGAGTGTATTGATTATGCATGCATGTGTGCGTGTGTGTGTGTGCATGAAAGTGTTGCATGCATGGTTTGTGTATGCATTTGCATGCATGAGTGTGCGTAATTATATATGTATATATGTAATATATATATTAAATTAGATTATACATGCATGTATTCATGTAATTTATATGTATATACGTATGATATATATATATATATATATATATATATGAATATGAATATATAATTAGTATATATTTATATTTATTATATATTTTAAATATTATTTGATTTAATTCAATTTTAGAATTAATTGATTTCTATTTTGCGTATTTAAATTACGGACTATTGTTTGAACGTTTTATTTCTTTTATTCCTAATTGAAAATATGAATATTATGTGTTATGATTATTAATTGAATTCATGGATTAATTGATATGCCTTATGAATATTATGAATGTTATGAATTTATGAAATTTATTTGAAATATGAATTTATGAAATTATGAAATTGAATGAATTATATGAACGAATGATTTGATTATATGTTTTAAATTTCTTAATCGTGCACATGAACATTTTATGATATAACATGATCTTTTATGCATTCATATCATATTCACTTCATTGCCGAGCGTCATATGTGGTTATTGAGTCTCATACCTTTCTTTTGTACAGATTTGGGTTCGGTCGGAGACGTAGGCGAGCCTTGAGACGCTTGTGTCGATCTTTTGTTTAAAAGGTGGGTTTTTCTTCTATTAGATATGAATTGACCGATATATTTCCCTATGTGACAAGTTTTAAGCCAAAACAATATGATTATACATATATATTGAGTCTTTTCTCGAGTAAATGATTTCAAACGTATAACCTTTCCATTATGCAAACCTACCTTATGTTTTGGCGAGATTGCATGTATGATATGATCACGGGCCCCGGGGCTTAGTGTATTGTGGGGAGCCGGGGAGGCAAGGGCCGACGGTGAACCCTTGCACTAGTTCCAACCATTTTACGTCGAAACGGATCTCGTCAGGAGTTTTGACGAGAAAACGCTAGTCTGGCTCTTGAGGATTCATGTACCTCACTAGCCATTATGTATGAGGTGGTCGAGTCTTGCAAACTCGCCCACCACCGGAGGAAGAAGGTGTATATGAATGATTATGATCATTATATATGTGCACATATGTTATGTATGAAAACTTATGAATTTATGAATACGATTACACGAGGAGAAGGTTGGAGATGATGCACGCCCACTCGCCGGGCCTTAAACCTTATGTTAATTATGAATAGAAATGATAGTCGTAATCCCATTGATGTTTTCTTTGTTTTGCCGCTTAGGAAATTGCTTATCAAACTTCTATGGGATTAGGGCTTGCATGTATAAGTTTCAATTCCGCGATATTTATACTTATGCCCCGCTTTTGTACCCACCAGTCTCTTTTAGACTGAACCCGGTTTGTTTTCAGTTGTTTTGTGCAGGCATAGGAGTGCTAGGCGGGAATACAAGGCGTCTAGGTTTTTGCATTGTTGTTTAGCACTTCATCTCGGTCTCATACTCTTATTGTCATTCTGTATATGATTTTGATATGGAGCGTTATGATATTGTAGGCCGTGTGGCCTTGAATACTTGAATACTTTTGTATATCTATTTTGGAGCTTGGTGGCTCATCGTATATATTATGTGTCGTTCTTGCTTCCGCGTTTTACTTTAACTCTGAATTGACATTGTCTTGAGATTGAATGGTTTAAGGGTTAGTCCCGCCTAGCATAGCGTGTGTGTTAGGTCCCCGTTCGCCGTGGATTTGGCACGTGTATGGACTTCCATTTCATATACGGGTCGGGTCTCGGTGCGGGGGATGTGGTAACTCACGCTTGGGTGCTACACAAGCATCCTCGATTGTCAACTTTGACAGTTTGATACAAGTAGCCCGCTCGCCACGCTCGTCGCCTACGGACGGGTTTTATTACGCCCAGGCCAAATCGGGCTTTAAGATGATAGACTCCCCATCCACCTCCTACGGTGAGCATTGGAAGGAGAAGTATTTCTTCGTGGGGGCCCCCGGGGGGATTTTTGGGGTTCACCGACAGTGGATGATACATGGCGAGGGTCCTTTGATTAGGGAAAGGATGAGGAACAAAGCCTTTGAGGACTGGGCGATGGGATTAGCCTTCGAGATGAGGAGTGAGAGGAAGTGGATTAAGGCTGAGACCTTGATGAAGAACGAGGGAGTGTTGTTTCGTTATGGATTATCTTGCCCTCCAGACATGATACTCAACCCTCCAGCTGATATCATGGCCCTCGATGGTTAGATTCTAGGAACTAACTGCCCTAACTTTTAGAATAGCCTTCTAACTTGGTGTGACTGTTGTATTTTTGTATCTGTGATCCAAGCAACCAACTTCTGATGCTCGTTTCTTCTTGTTTGCAGGTGTTCAAATACTATCTCAAGGTATGAATGCCGAGGCTCTTTCCCGCATGTTGGGCGCCCAAGGACCTGCCGCCGACCCTCAACCCCCGCAACAACAGCGAATCCGAGAGGAAGGGGAACCCGGCGAGGATCCGGCCGAGGGCATAACGGTGCTCGTGGGGGTGCGGGGAATGAAGCTCCCCCTAGAGGCCCTATCGAGGATTTGACAGTGGAGGGTACCCACGGGGCTACTCCTCCGCCGGTGGCCCCCGAGGGTCCGATTTCATTGAGCTCGAGCGGATCCCGAAACCGCTCGGGGGAACATGTCCGTATCCATGAAACTCTTCGGACCGACCGCCAAGGGAAGAGGAAGAGGCTGCCGGATTCCATTCCAATTTTTGGCAAGGGGAAAGAGGTGGTAGTGGGGCACAAAGGCGAGGGCAGCGACACTTCCTCATCAGAGGATGAGGATTTCTAGAAGATAGGCTGCAAGGGCGACACTCGCTACAAGCGTCAGCGGAATGAGGGTCCGGTGCTCCTGAAAAAGAGCGCCTACTCTGTGAACCTCGTCTCTGACATCGTTGGAAAACTCCAAATTTCCGGCGATCACGATAAGCTGAACGAGCATGACGCCGCTCGTGTTGCTGATGACGCCTGTCATGCCCTTCTGACGGTAAGTCCGTAGTACCCTCTGGAGATTTCCCACTTCCATTGTTTCCATTTTAACACTAACCTTTGCTTCCGACTCTCCAGGAGGTAATCCCTAGGTTGAAGAACTTGTAGGGGCGAGCGCAGGCCTACTCCGAGCATAAGGCTAAATACAAGAAACTGCTGCGAACCTCTGACCCCGTTCAACTGCAAGAGGATTACAACAATGTCCACGCCCAACTGACCGCTGCCAACCTTGAGAAGGACAAGCTGAGGGAGAATCTTCAGAAGGCGGACGCGGCCTACCTTACTCTTGATGAGCGTCATAGGGAGTTGAAGGTGGAGCGCGACCAACTGAGGGTCCAGAATAGGGAGTTGAGCGCACAACTGGCTGAGAGCACACGTCAAAATGAAGAAACTAAGAAGGCTCTCGCTGAACTGCAGGGGAAGGTGGAAGGACTGGCGGCGAAGGTCTCTTGGGACGCAGTGATGAAGTTCGTGCGTTCCAAGGCCTTCGTATTTGCAGCCAACATCCAATGCTTTGACAATGCCCGGCGCTTCTTCCATAAGGCTATCAGGCAAATGGTGAAGCTGGGCTTGGCTCCTGACAGCGCTCGGACCGACGCACGCTTGCGTATGGATCTGGATGAAAACTGCGAGCCCATGGTCCAAGACGAGGATCCCACCGAGAGTTTGGCGGAGCCGGAGTACCAGGAGTTGGTGCAAACGCTCCAACGGGAGTTCATAGCTGCCAACACTCTAGGTGCCGAGCCCATACGAATAGAGGATGAGGACACCGTCGTGGAGGCAGCGGATGTTGAGGAACCGGGCGAGGCTCAAACTTCTGATGCACACGTGTTGGCCCCAGTTCCCCTTGCGACTGCCCCTCCAGAGCCCGACTCTCAAGCCCCGTGATGATCCCTTGGTTGCTGAGTCCCTTTGTTTGCCAGTTTAATTCCCTGTCTTACTTATGAACAATTTATGTCTGTATTTAATCCTTCATCTATTTTCTTGAACGCTTTGAGTTCCTTTATGCTCCTTTTTATATATTTGAACTCTTCTTTTTTACTGCTTGGATGTTTGAATGCTTTCTCTTTTACTTTTGAATGGTGAATGATGTTGTTTCATTGCGCTCGCCGCCTTTATATTGGTCGCTCTTGTTTGAACGTTTGCGATGGGCGTCTGTGTGCACGAGGGCGTTTTCTTTGAGAGTGCCCTGGCATTCATCACAATGCGCTATCAGTTTTAAGGTTTGGCAGCGTCTGGCGATTCGAGGGGCGTAGATACGGGCGCGAGGGTGTTTTCCATGGGGGTTCCCGGGCCGTATCCGTGATGAGGCTCGAATTTGAACTTAGGAAATTTCTGAGGATTTGCCTAAGTATTGGCCCCAATAATGTGCATTTTCATCTTGAACGCTCCAGGGAGTTGTACGTACTCTAGAAATCAACAGTAGGATTTGCTAAGTATTGGATAAAACAGAGCGTAACCGTGGGGTTAGCGTCATTTCGAGGGACCCCTGAAAGGATTGGTCTGGGATCCACTACTTTGCGAGTGTGTTTTTACTCAATAAGTAGAGGGTCATCGGGGGTTTACGAGCATGAACTGGAGCAACGAGCACCCAGCTGACGTAAATTAAGCGTTTAGCATCCCGCCATTTGACACGCTCGTTCTTAGGATTTTGTACACTTACGAATTGTCAAACTCTTCCGGGTAGATGGTTATCAACACCCAGATAGCGTTGCTTCAAAACGATTGGGGTATTACTTAGGCCGTTCGACGTGGAGGGTGCTCGACACGGAGTAGGCCTTCTGTTGCTCAAATCGTTAACCAATAAGAAAGCAAATAAATGACATAATCAAAAAATCAAATGCTTACTGTTATACTTGCAATTTCCAAAATGAATACAATATACTTTCTGTCAAAAGAAAGTTCCCCATGCCGCCAACGGGCAATTACAAAAAACTGATGTTTACACGTAGAACCTTCTAAGGTTACATGCATTCCATGGCCTAGGGAGACGCTCACCTTGCAAAGTCTCCAGCAGGTAGGTGTTATTTGCTCGTACCTGAATGACTTTGAAGGGGCCTTCCCAATTGGGGTCCAACTTACCCACATGTTTGGAGACTTCAACTTTTTTGAGGACCAAGTCCCCTAGCTGGAAAGTCCTCTCCTTAACACGTTTGTTGTACTGGCGAGCTACGGTTACTTTGTACTTGTGGATATGTGCCCAAGCAGCATTCCTCTTCTCGTCCAATAAATCTAACTCGAGCGCCCGGTTGGCCTCGTTGGCAGCAGGCTCGAAATAGGCAACGCGTGCGGATTCTTGGGCAATTTCCGCAGGTATCATAGCCTCGGAGCCATAAACTAGGGAATAAGGAGTTTCCCCCTGTTGCCGCTCGTGGAGTAGTACGGTATGCCCACAGGGCTCCTTGAAGTTCTTCAGCCCATTCTCCCTTCTTACTCTCGAGCATCGTCTTCAGATGCTAGAGTATGGTTCGATTGGTCACCTTCGCTTGACCATTGGCTTGAGGGTGGCCCACGGAGGTGAATCGCTGTTCAATTCCTAGCTCATAGCACCAATCCCGCGTGTCAGCGGCGATGAATTGGGATCCATTATCTGACCCTCGGGATGCCGTATCTGCAAATGATGTTCTTCCAAATGAAGTCCCTCACAACCTTGAACGTTATTTTCGCAACTGCTTCAGCTTCGGCCCATTTAGTGAAGTAATCCACAGCGAGTATTACGAATTTCTTTTGTCCGACCGCCATTGGGAGGGGTCCCACAATATCAATGCCCCACTGATCAAAAGGCCACGAAACATCAATAGGAATCATTTGAGCTGCCTGCAACTGAGGGGTGTTAGAATGAAATTGGCACTTAGGGCATTTCTTGGAGTAGTTAATGGCATCCTACAGCACCGAGGGCCAGTAGAACCCACTCCTTAAGACTTTCTTTGCCAAGACTCGACCGCCCGAGTGGTTCAAGCAACTTCCATTGTGCACATGTTCTAAAACTTCCTTGGCCTGCGAGGGTCTCAAGCATCTCATCGGTGGGCCTTGGAAGGATCGCTTGAATAGTCGACCCTCGGCGTCCAATGAGAAGCGAGGGGCTTTATTTCTAATTTTTCGAGCCTCAACTTTGTCGCTTGGGCTGGTTCCATCCTGAAGGAATCTGATGATTTCGTCGAGCCAACAGGGCTCGGAGGGGTCAATCATATTCACCTCCTTCGAAGGTTCGCCTCTACTTATCAGCGGCTCCTCGATTCTAAGAAACGTAACAGCACGCTCGCTAAAACCACCCAGGGCGGATGCGAATTTTGAGAGAGCGTCAGCATGTTCGTTTTATGCCCTTGGGACCTGCAAAAGGTGGAATTTCTTGAACTTGGCTATCACCTACTTAGCGCTCGTCAGATACTGCACCATAGTGGCTTCTTGGGCCTCATAAGAACCATCAATTTGACTCGCGATCAACTGCGAATCAACATATGCAGTGACCCGAGTGGCACCATTTTGGAGTGCAATCCTGAGCCCCTGGATAAGGGCTTCATACTCAGCTTCGTTGTTGGTGACTTGGAACGCCAGCTTGATCGCATAGTCAACTTCAGCTCCGAGAGGGTCCCTGAGGGTCACCCCGGCTCCTCCCCCTTGTGAGGTCGAGGAGCCATCTGTGAGCAAAAGCCATAAACCATTCTCTGCTAAGGGCACGGTATCTAAGTTGAAACGTTCCACCAATAGGTCAGCCACGGCCTGAGCCTGTATCGCCGTGCGAGGCTCGAAGGTGATGTCGAATTGACTAAGTTCAATTGACCATTTAATTAATCTCCCTGAGACGTCCGGCTTTGCAAGCACCTGTCTGAGGGGCTGATCTGTAAGCACCACGATGGAATGCGCTTGAAAATAGGGCCTTAACCTCCGAGAGGCATTAACGAGCGCAAAAGAAAATTTCTCTATTTCCATGTATCTTTTCTCCGCTCCTTGTAGAGTCTTGCTTAAATAATACACCGGCATATGCTTACGCTCGCGAATGGCCACGAGGACAGCGCTCGTGGCTTCCAAGGAAACTGACAGGTAGGCAAACAAGTTCTCCCCCGGGTTAGGTTTGGTCAACAAAGGCGCGCTCGAAAGGTACTGTTTCATGTCTTGCAGGGCCTTTTCGCAGTCCTCGCTCCAGGTAAAGTTACGAGCGTTACCCAGAATTTTAAAGAAGGGTAAGTTCCTGTCCGTTGAGCGGGAGATAAACCTATTTAATGAAATGATCTTACCCACAAGCACCTGGACTTATCTCAGATTGCGAGGCGAGGGTATGACCAGGATTGCTTTAATTTTCTCTGGGTTTGCCTCTATGCCCCGCTAGCTGACCATGTATCCCAAAAATTTGCCACCTCGAACGCCAAATGTACACTTTGATGGATTCAGTTTCATACCGTAACGACGCAGGATATTGAACGTTCGTTTTAGGTCTTCTAGATGAGAATACTGGCGTTCGCTTTTGACGATCATGTCATCCACATACACTTCCATGGACTTTCCAATCTCATACTCGAACATTCTGTTGACAAGGCGTTGATATGTCGCTCCTGCATTTTTGAGCCCAAAGGGCATAACCTTGAAGCAGTAAACCCCCATATGGACTACGAACGCAGTTTTGGGACGATCCTCGAGAGCCATAAATATCTGATAATATCCTTGGAAAGCGTCCATCATGCTCATAAGTTCACACCCAGCGGTCGAATCCACCAACTGATCAATTCTAGGCAATGGGTACGGATCCTTTGGACATGCCTTGTTGAGGTCTGTGAAGTCATTGCACATACGCCACTTGTTGGCGTTCTTCGGAACGAGCACCACATTGCAAAGCCACTCGGGATATAGGATTTCTTCTATGTACTGAGCGTCAAGCAGTTTATTGACTTCTTCTTCTATGACCTGCTTCCGGAACCCATGGACATCCCTCTTCTTTTGCTTTATAGGTTTGAAGGCCGGATCCACGTTTAGCCTGTGGACAATAATGCTCGGATCTATACCAGTGAGATCGGAAGCCTTCCAAGCAAAGACATCAATATTTTCTCGTAAGAATTTAATCATCATAATCTGAGAAGGACCGTCGAGACCGGAGCCTATTTGCGTAGTCTTATCAGGATTCCCAGGCTCCAATTCGATGGTCAGAAAGCCCTCCGTAGGTTCTACCCGCACTTCTGGCCTCGGTTGTTCGAGCGCTCGTTTCTTACCTGTAACTCTCTTGCTGGTATCTCCCGAGGGTACATGATCCTCGTCTTCCGAGGAGGAATCTCCAACCGCTCTGAGGGGTGAATTCCCAGCATCTACGGGTTTGCCGGCGGCTCTCTTTTTATTCTTCTTCTTATAGAGCTTGGCCCTCTTGCGCTCGGGGCCATCTTCATCTAGTTTGGGAAAGTCAACAGACTTTTTAGTGGAGCCTGCTTGGGTAGGTTGTTTGGGCTTGTGGCTTCGAAGGGAAAGTATGTAGCACTCCCAAGCTTCCTTAACATTACACAGTACCTCTCCGATACCCTCGGGGGTGGGAAACTTGACTTTCTGATGATAGGTGGAAATTATAGCTTTGAAGTCAACGAGGGTTGGGTGCCCAATGATGATGTTGTATGGTAGGTCTACTTCGACCACCACATAGAGAACATTTAAAGTTTTTCGCTGTGGGGCGCGACCGAAAGAGGTGGCCAAGCGAATTTGTCCGCGAGGGACGATCTCGGAACCTCCAAAGCCGACGAGGGCTGTTCTGAGGGGTTCGAGCGGGATGTTTGTGATGTTCATTTTCTGAAACGTGGAATAAGGCAAAACGTTCACGGAGCTTCCACTATCAATCAAGACTCTCTTTACAACGTGATTGTGAACGTCTAAACTAACCACCATGGGGCAGTCAGAGGTTTCACCGACCCCATGGGGTGTTACAATGTGCTCTAAGTCTTTCTCTGTGAAACCTACGCTCTCATCCTTCTCCGAGCGTGATGATTTATCAACAGAGAGCACCGGCCTGGGCTGAGAAGATCTTTGGTCATAACTCCGAATGTAGCGGCGTCGGGAAGCGTTAGAGTTGCCCCCCGAGGGTCCTCCAGCAATCATGTGAATGACTGCGAAGGGCTGGTTTTCCATGTCTGAGGTTTTCCCTTTTCCACGATCACTGGGCTCGAGGTGACGGTGACGTGGGCTCCGAGAACGCGAACGGCTTCTCCCACGTGCATGCGCTCGCTCGGCGCAATGCTCGTCGTACCTCTCCAACACCTTTACGAACTCCTTAAGGCGCCCCCCAGCGATTAGCCTCTGAATCTCACTCTCGAGCTGACGATATTCACTGGTGTCATGCCCTTTCTGCTTGTGAAAAGCACAATACTTCCCCGAGCGCTTCTGAGCCTCGGTTTCTCTCAACCTTGGCGGCCTCTTGAACAGCTTCTTATCCGCCATGGCATATACTTCGACTATAGGGCGGTTGAGAGAGATGCGCTCGAACTTCCGAGAGGGTGGAGAGTTTCGACGAGCGGGAATAGGGCTACGGCGGCGGCCTCTTGTTGAATCTCCTCTGTCCTCAAGGGTTTTGTTGGGGCGAGGGGCATTCGCCATCTTCTGGTCCCTCGCCATATACATATCCTCGAGGGTGAAGAAAGAATCCGCTATTTCCCTAATCTCCATCAATGAGCGGGGTTTCTTCTTGGCTACCTCCTCCACGAACTCCTTACTGACATAGTGCTTCATATTAATAGCTCCAAAGAGAACGTGCCTCAAAAAATTCATCGAGGGCTTTTCCACCAGTAAGATTTCCTTGTTGAACCTTCCCATGAAGGACTTGAGGGTCTCGTTTGGCCCCTAGACCAGGCTGTAGAGAGCCGTCGCAGCGGGGGCTGGTGCCTTCAAAGAGTTGAAATGACTGATGAAAGCATTAGTCAGGTCATGGTATCCTCGGATTGAGCGCGGAGGAAGCTTTTTGTACCAGTCCTGGGCCATTCCCACGAGGGAGGTGACAAACACCTTGGCCCAGTAGTTGATTGGGTGATCGTATAAATGCATCAAGTGCACAAAGTGATCCAGATGCTCGGCTGGATCGGTGGTTCCATCATACCGGTTGACGGACGTGGGGATTTCGCCCTTCCCCGCACGGGTCATCAGAACCTCCTCAATGAGGGGAGAATCGCCCGTCACGATCCGGTAATCCCTATCATCTGGATCTTCAGGGCTGGCTTCCCTTCGGCGGTGAGAGATGGGGCTACGTGGTCTGCGAGCATCTCTGGCCCTGGACCTCTCGCCCCCATCACGGGAGATGTGAGACCGTGCTCGAGAGAGCTGCTCTACCACGTTCTGGAGCCCCCTAATCTGGTCTTGTACTGCGGCAAGTTGAGGGTCACCGACATTTCTGCGGTTTGCCCTTTTTGTGGCCCTCGATTGGACCTCTTCGTTATCCCCGGTCCCCTCGTTTCGAGGATCCCTTTCGTCTCCTGCAGGTGGCTGCTCCTGCTGGACCCTCGGTGGGGCCTCATTTTCTTGATTCGGTGGTGGTGGAGGTTGTTGGGCCCTCAGCGCATTTTGAGCCATCGTCAGGGGGTGTGCTGGGAGTCCTCCAAGGGGTGGGGCTATTCGAGTGCCTGTGTGTGAAGGGAAATAAGCCGCAGTGAAATGTTCCCAAGCATTTTGTACGGCTTGACCCTCGCATTGCGCATACAGCGCCTGAAGTTGTTGTGCAGTGATTTGGGGCATTGCTACCCCTTGTATCTCCCTTGGCAACGACAGAGGGAGATTCAGTGTCCCCACTTGATAGGGTTGGATCATCGGCATCATCCCGGGCATCAATCCGGGTTGCGTAAAAGGGTATCCCGGTGGAGGCATGGCCATGGGATACATGCCTGCGTAAGGGAAGGAAGCGTTGGCGGTGTGAGCGGTAGGTGCAACAATGGAACTGGGCCCTCCCACAACGTTCCCTCCAGGTGGGAGAGTTGCAGCCACCGTTTCTGCATTTTCGACCCCATTTCCCGCAGCTGGTGGGTTCGTACCTCCTGCGGGGATGTCACTCCCCGCGTTCCCTTCGTTGACTGGGGGAAGAGCGCCCTTGTCTCCCACGGCTCCAGACCTTGTTGCAGTTACCATTTTCAATGCCAAAAGGTGTTATATCTCAACTAGCTTTCAGAGGAAGAATCTGGTGATGACAGTTGTGGTAGTGATGGATTTCCCACAGACGGCGCCAAAAATGATGGTGCAGGAATATCGGTTTCCTAAATGCAACAACACTTTCTATATTTGTATGAAAAGGGAAAGACCATCACCGACGTAAGGGCCTCAGGATCTGGGTTTCCTCTTGAGCGTGGGTTCTTCCAGCTAGGATAACACCAAGAATGCAAGATGTAATGATGATGCAACTGTGATGCAGGTGAGGTCAAGCTTGAGAAGATGCAGAAGAATGGCGGAAAAGACCCAGAACAGTGAGTACAGTATGTATCGTGAAGATGACTTGGGGGAGAATGCAAGTGTTCTCCCTTATTTATATGTTAGGGGTGAGGGTAGATTAGGTAATTTGACCGCGTGGTCCCAAACCTGTGTTGCCCTATCACGTGGCTGCCTGTGGTGATATGAGAGTGACGACTCTGAAAAGTAGGCGGCGTGTCAAGTACGCGGTGCGTGCTGCTGTGGTGTCAGAGGTTGTTGGCGAGGGTCGCATGAGAGGAAGGCCCAAGGTCCGCTCCGCTAGGGTTCGAATCCGTCACGGTGGGGAAGGATCATACTCGAGCGCTGGTGGCGCTCGAAGGGCGCACGGATGGGTTCCCCGCGGCCGATGACCCTTGAGCGTCAAAACCACGAGCATCGGGAACGTGCCTCGCGTGGGTGCCCTCCTGAGAAGGGTAATCCTGAGGGCTGAGATGTGAACGCCAAGCCTGTCGGCTCAGGCCCTTCACCTGAATAGTTAGCCGAGGCTCAATGGCCTGTATTAGTTGGCAAGTGAGTGGGCTGGGTTGGCCCGCGAGCCCATCAATGCGAGCGTACAGTCTTCAAGTCAACCGATGGCGACACGTGGACGGCTCTGATACGAGCGTGTTTTTGAGTCTCATCAATTGTGAAAGGGAATTTAATATTTTATCTTATCAACACAATGAAGTACCATATTCCATCCCCAATAACAAATTTTATTCAATTAAAGGTGTTGTGGCTAGTCTTTAATAAAATAAAATTCAATTGATCACTGAAAAATCAGTACCTTAAAATATGCACAAAATATTAGACATTTTAAAATACCATATGTGGTTTTACTTTATTGCATAATTAAATTTAATCAGAGTTGCTGTGGCTAATCTCCGATTAAATAAAATTATATGAACCACTAAATAATGTCTAATGCATATTCTTAATGACCAATATTAAACTTTATGGGATCAATACTTAATTAAGTACTTCGAATGTTTTATCTCAAATATGTGATTATCAAAACTTTATATAATCACTGTTGACATAACTTCTCGCGCATACATTCCAGCAGATTGAACAACAGTTCAAGAAATATAAACTAACAGAAATTTCTCAATATGCCAACATAAAACTTCATGCACATTCCAATGAGAAATCCTTAAAACGCATACATACATATGCTAAAGGTATATTCCTGATGTCCACATACAGGTCATAATTGTGCAAGAACAATGGCATATATTAAATATATCCACTATATTAAACCCACAAATCAGCTCCAATTTGGAGTTTATCAAAATCGTGCAGTTTGATCACACATATATGTCCAACCAATCAGGTGCCCAACCTATACGGCCCGATAACTTAGGAACAAATTAAATGGGTATGCACAATCATGAAAGGAGATATAGAGTGCTGATTTAAATCAATACTGGAGCGCTGCTCCCGGCTCGGTGCCGACGAAAACAAATTAGAGTCGTAGTCACAGAATCATTCCAGAATCTCGCAATTAAATACATGAACAAAATTAATTGTAATTCGTTCAATCAATCGACATATAAACCGAGCAAGGCAGAGATATATGGTATGCTCTGATACCACATGTAAGCATAATAATCGAATTCATAGAATAAACTGAATCATGAATTCACGCAGCGGAAATTACCTCCCGCCATTGCTCTTCGTTTTACTGATTGAATAACTGATTCAATCCAGAAAATCTAATTGTTTGATGACTGCAAAGAACTCCGTGAATGGCTTCAAGTCTTCTCTTTAAAAGAATTCTTCAAGCCCCCTTTTCTCTTCGGTTCTTCTAAGCACCGAATCCTCACAACCTGATGGATATGGTTTTCTGTATGTGTTATTTCGTGCTTAGGACATTAGAGTTTCTCTATTATTTATATATCCTGACTCAATCAGTTACGATATATCTGTAGCAGTTTTCTTTATTTCTTTTGCGGTTTAGTCCCACCGATAAGATTCTAGAGTTAGTGGGTTAGTAGGGGTTTCTTTATTTACGTCATAATTAGTGAAAAATATAATATTAATAATAAATATTATCTTTATACAGTTTAGAAATCCCAACGGACCACAAACTGCTAACAAACGTATCTTACCTAATCTTTTCCTAATTTAAAATTTTTAATTAAGTTGTTAGAAAACATTTTATATTGATGATTATTTACCATCTTAACGATATATATATTTTTGAATAAGTTGCTAAATAAATATATATATATATATATATATCTTACTGTTATGAAACTATTGATGAAAAACAAGAACAGTAACAGAATAAGGCTAAAAGAATAGAGGGAGAAGAGGAGGATTTTATTAATTCTTCAGTGTCTGTACAATGATCAATAAGGCTTAATTTATAGGCACTACAATACAAGTGAAAAGGAAAGGTTGACTAATCAATACCTTAATCATGGATATCAATCCCATAAATAAATCGATTACACAATCAATGGGCATTCATAATATTTATTATTCATAACACTCCCCCTTGAATGTCCATTGTGGTTTGATGCGCCTTGCAAAAAAAATATATATTCATGGAGTACGCATATTGGGCTGCCTCGTTAAAAACCTTCACTAGGAAAACCCAATGGGACAAAACCTCAGCAAAGGAAAAGAGTACAGCGCGTATCCACTCCCCCTCATGATGACATCACTTAATATCCTCATATCGATGCATTCCAATCTTATATATCAACTCCTCAAATATATCGGTCAGATTTTCACTCGAACATATTTGTATGCATCTATGTCTGCATTCTTCTGAAGGTCATGAGCGAAAAAGAACTTTGTCGAAATATGTTGAGCTTTACGACATCAAAATAGACATCCTGCATCTTGATAGTCAATAAATAGAGGAACAAAATTATATGAATAAAATAAGCTCATATCAGGTATTTCACATAGATATCAAAATTTATTTAATTTAACTTTAATGTTTTCGAATTGGAAATGAGTTAAATCTAGATAGTAGTTCACTGAAAATACTATGTGTTGCCTTATATTATTAACAAAATACATTAATGCCACAATAGTGATAAGATATGGTACTTCAAGACCAAGAATTTCTTCATCATATTCCTTAGGCCGGAATGGATCTTTTGTTATATCTAGTGATCTCACAACCATCGGGGTACTCAATGGATTTGCCTTATCCATATAAAATCGTTTTATAATCATTTCGGTACATGCCGATTGATGAACAAATATTGCACTTTTTTGCAATGGGCAATTTCTAATTCGATGCAAAATTTTGTCCTTCCAGGGTCTTTCATTTAAATAATTCATTACGTTTGATAACTCTTCAGGAGTCCCAATGACATTTAAGTCATCGGCATATACAACAACTAAAACAAATTTTGATCCAAAATTCTTTACTAAGACACAAGGATAAATAGAATCATTTCACTAAGGCGATTATACCATATCCGCCCAGATTGTTTTAATCCGTTTAATGATCATTGTAATTTTATTGAATATTTTTCCCGGGAACTTTTATATGCTTCAGGCATCTTCATATAAATTTCATTATCAAGTGATTTATTTAATATGTTGCAACAATGTCCAATAGATGCATATCAAGTCTTTCATCTACTGCCAGACTAATAAGATATCTAAACGTGATTGAACCCACCACAATAGAGTAAGTTTCTTCATAATCAATGCCAGGTTTTTGTGGAAATCCTTGTGCCCGAAGTCGTGCTTCATATTCATATGACTTTATTTTATTTGTTGTATTTATGTACAAATATCCACTTATACCCCACTGGCTTTATATTATCAGGTGTTTGGACTACTGGTCCAAAACTTCATGTTTAGAAAGTGAATTAACTTCTTCTTGAATTGCATCTTTCCATTGTGGCCAATCATTTCAATTTCTGCATTCAACAGATTTTGATTCACGATCCTCATTTTTCTTATAAAATATTTGTAGCTACATTATATGCAAGGATATCGTCGACAATTGTATTCCTTCGGTTCCATCTCTATTTCTGACATAACTAATTGAGATCTCTTTATTTTTCATATTTACAGGTACCTGTGCTTCTTCTAAAGCTTTATTCGTAGTTATGACTTGTTGAGCATTAGCCTCCTCACTATTGATCATTTTGATCATTTGCTCATTTCCTTTTTCAGGATTCTTATCCTTGGAACCGACCGGTCTCCCACGCTTTAGGCGTGGTTTGGATTCATTTGCCTGAATAGGCTGTCCTTCTGGGACTCCAATTCTAATTGGGGCATTTACAGCTGGGATATGAGACTTGGTGACTCTTTTTGGGTCAGTAAATGCATCTGGCAGTTGATTTGCAATATTTTGTAAATAAATTATCTTTTGAATCTCTTATTCAAATTGTTTTGTTCGAGGATCTAAATGATTCAAAGATAATGTATTCCAAGTAATTTCTTTTCCCAACTTTTTATTTTCTCCCCCTAATGTTGGAAAACTTGTTTCATCAAAATGACAATCAGCAAACCTTGTTGTCAATAAATCCCCAGTGATTGATTCGAGATATTGAATTATAGAAGGGAAATCATATCCAACATATTATTCTAATCTCATTTGAGAACCCATCTTCGTGCGTTGTGGTGGTGCAATAGGATTATATACCGCACATCTAAAAATTCTGAGATGGGAAATATTAGGCTCCTGACCAAAAGCCAATTTTGATAGGGAGAATTCATAGTAATTTGATGGTCTGATGCGTATAAGTGCTACTTCATATAATATATCATATCCCCGTGTAGAGATAGGAGATTTGTTCTCATAAGTAATGGTCTAGCTATTAATTGGAGGCATTTAATAATGATTTTGCTAAACCATTTTGTATGTGTACATGAGCAACAGACTTTTCTACTTTTATTCTCATAGACATACAATAAACAATAAAAGCCTGAGACATAAGCTCGCCTGCATAATCAAGAACGAATCGTTTGGGCTAATAATCTTGCAAATGCTAGGTTGCAAGTTCATAATCAACACACATATGACCATCTAGTAGATGCATCAATTAAAATCATAAAGTACCTAAAATGGTCCACGTTTTAGATGAATAGGCCCACATATGTCACTTAGAATACATTCCAAAAATGCAGGTGACTCAATTCCAACTTTAGTTAATGATGATCTCGTGATCAGTTTACCTTGAGAACAAGCAGCATAAGAGAATTCTTTAACTTGAAGAATCTTCTGATTCTTTAATGGATGCCCATTTGAATTCTCAATAATTTTCCGCATCATAATTGATCCAGGATGACCCAATCGATCATGCCAAATAATAAATGTATTTGGATTAGTAAACTTCTAGTTTACTATCGCATGTGTTTCAATCATGTTGATATTTGTGTAGTACAAGCCAGAGGAAAGCGCAGGTAGTTTTTCCAACACATACTTTTTACCTGTTAGGGTTGTGGTAATGTAAAGATATTCAATCTTACCATCATTTGTAGTTTCAATATGGTAACCATTTCGCCGAATATCTTTGAAACTCAATAAGTTTCTTTGAGACTTACTGGAAAATAATGCATCTTCAATGATGAGTTTCGTTCCTCCCGGGAACATTATATTTGCTTTCCCAAACCCTTCAATTATTTTTGTACTACCAGATATAGTGTTAGAATTTGCTTCTTTCATAAGTAAAGAAGAAATTTTTTGTTTTTTGTTTTTGAGTATAGTGTGCGATGTAGCACTGTCTACGAGACATATATCTTCTCCATTCACCTTGGATCCAATTGAATATTGGGGAAAATCCATACTCTTATAAAAGAAAACAAATTAAGAGAATGAAGCTAGTAATTAAAAAAACTTTGATACTTGAGTTGTAAACAACATGAGGAAGAATGACAAACGAAATTCAAATTATAAATTTATTCCCCAATAAAAAAATTATATCAATATATAAGTGTCATTGAAGTAAACTTGTCCATATGACAATTTTATTTATAGATATTTATATAATTGAAACTCGATAATTTGATAAAGTACTCAATCTGACGTACTACGAGTACATGAGTCATTTTTCATATTTAGGGATAAAGTCGAATTTATAATCATTTTGATGGAGTATCTCCTATATATCCTTTTGTACCACTTCTAGTGGTTTGGATAATTATAATTATAATCATGAGAGCGATCATAATACTTCTGCCCCAATTCGTGGATTCATTTTTCTTATTGATAATGAGATGCATTATCTCATTCTCTTCATGGACTCATTTTTTTCTTATTTATAATGCGATGCATTATCTCATTCACTTCAGGGAATGATCAATCATTCATGATTTATCGACAACTTTATTAATTTTTCAATCACATGATACAAAGAACAATTTAAAATATTGTTCACATCTTTCTCATCAAAATTGCTACTTCATGAGCATTATGAATTGCTACTTTGGGAGCATTATAAAATCAAAATTAAATTTCCCAATAAACTTTGATCGACATATATGAACCAAAAGCTTCCAAATTCATAGCGATGCATAATAATATCGACATATTGATATTATCAATATATATTTGATATGATGAAACACTAATTGATGGGTGTCGAGACCACCAATAATAAATCCCAAGTACCGAATACAAAATAAATTGCAAATAGTGGTAAAAGGGTATCGATCCTCGAAGATTGGGTGAGATTGTACCTCTTAATATGCCAAGGAAATGAAATAAAGCGATTAAAATAGGGGGGTTTTGAGATTGTGATTATACTAATAATAAATTAAATAAAACGAGATTTAATAAACAAATAATTAACAACTAAACTCAGCTGACACTTAAATTAATTCAGTAAATAACAAGTAGCTGGGATTTTCCTACGCATGCATCAGGCTATGATCACAGACAGGGTGATTAATTCCTCGTTAGGCTAGCTATAGTTACCAGTTACCTTAGGCTCCCTCGTTTCTTCTTACTTTTTAGAACGACTAGAAGAAACTCCTAATAATCATCCCCTAATTAACCGATAACCCTATCAGAAACTCCTTCTAAGATTCAACCGGATAATTGCTTTACGTACTAAAGAAACACTAGCCCTAACCGACTAAGTAGAAACTCCTACTTCGCCTAATTAGACCGTAATATCCCACAACACAAAATCAGCCGAACTTAACAACCTAGTGTTGATTGCCACTTCGTTAATTGCCCGGCTAGACTCCACCAAACGAATTAACTAGCTGTATGTGTGTTAATAATTCTAAGATTCGTGCACTAATCAAAGAATAAACCAACACTCAATGACGTGAAATTAGAAATAAAACGGATAACTTGAATTAATCAACAAAAAGAAGTAGTCTCACAAAACCTAATGCATACTAGGAAAATCCCGACAAAGACGAAACTAGAAAATTACTAACAAAGGAAATTAACAAAGTCAAAAGAGTAAACTAAAGGAAAGGGATGGATTCCTTCTCTCTCATATGAAAAGTGTGTCCCTTCAATCTCGGTTCTTCTCCTTTTATGTAGTGGCAAGGCTTGAATTCTTCTCCCCACTCCTCCATGATTTGCCATCATAAAATCAAATAACTCCACCTCTTCACGTTCTGCCAGAATAAATGGCCACTAACTCCCTATGTTCTCAATGAATGCACCCAAGTTATTGCCAGAAAAACGGGTCAGGAACCCTGACCGTGACCTCAGGTAAGCTTCTTCACTATTTTTCCACATTCTCTCTTCAATAAATGCCCACTAACTCTTTCATATAATGCCATAACTCCCAAGAAATGTGCTGAACGTGTGTAACACCTGAAAATTCTTATCAACTTAAGGGTTGATCTTGTGGGCTTTCCCTAAACTTGGCCTTCCAAATGAGGAGTCATGGGCTTGATTTGGAGCTGAAGGAGTTGTAACACAATTGAGCCCAATTTCCCTCAAATTCATGCAAAAAATAATTCCCTACAAGAGAACATTAAACCAATCAATAATCCATCATGAAACTAAATCAAGGGCCCAAAATATCATATTTTTTAAGCTCAATTATAAGGTGAATATGCAACATATCACTAATATACTAAGGAAGCAAATATCAAGAATTATGATCTTGATATCAAGTAGCCGATCGATCATGTTAAGCGTCGAAAACTAAAATTTCATAAATTTCATATCAAGTATACTGACAACCATATGAAAAATCATCATGTAATTATTAATACTCTCAATAACTTTAGTGTATAATTTAGATTTGAAATCTAATTTATAAAAGAGAGTACGTTATATACCGATTATTAGTATATGGGGGGAAAGAACTATTATATAATGAAATTTATGATATAAAATTCATTCTTATAAAATCCACGAATTACGAATAAAATATTTGCCTTAATATTCTCATGCGAAAAGTTTATACAAAAAAAACCTCACTGATTTAATTTCCTACAAAAGATAGACTATAGGAAATAAGATTACATAATCAAATCCTTTCTAATGAACAATGCCATAGAAATATTTACAACTAAAAGGATACACATAATCATCCATATATTTATTTTGTAAAATTGAATGGAAAATACATACGAGTACTTAATAATCCTTTTTCACTTATGGAAATCATATCAATGAAACGAAAAGAGTGTATATTCGTACGTGTTTATTTTTATATGTAATCATATCTAATCTTTTATTCCACAATGGAAAAATCCACATATTTATATAAAAATGACATGATGTACGAAAAGATCAACATACCAAAAGTATGTAATAAAAGACATGAATATATTACTTTATTCACAATAAAGGTGATGCATTCATATACAACCAAATCTTCAACCTATTATTATGTAATTTAACTTTTAAAGTGTTTATAATGAGGGTAAACTAATCTTCTGAATCATTGCAACAAACGAATATTCATTATTATCGTTTGATATATATCTCACAAATAGTGCAACATATATAGTAAACAATTAACAGAGCTCGCAAAATAACAAAACTACATAGTTAACAAATAACTATTGATTGATGTAATCTTCAACAGATGCATATTTCACATAATTTCATATTAAGAGCATGAGATAAATTACAAGGTTATACAGATCTTATAAAGATTATTATATAATTCGAGTATAATCTCACAAAAGATTAACATATAATCTGAGCATAATCGAAACAACGATTAACACATATTCATGATTAACACATAATTTTATTGAATTACAGTTTTGATAACAGAGATCTAAAACGAACAATTTAGACTCTGATTTCATTGTAGGATCACGTAATCAAACTAACCTTTTTCCGAAAGCAAATTCGATTGTTGTGTTTTTGTGTGGATCGTTTTATCAAATTGAATCTACCTCCAAACTTCTAGCTAATCGTGCTGATAATGTGTTATGAAACTATTGATGAAAAGCAAGAACAGTAACAGAATAAGGCTAAAAGAATAGAGGGAGAAGAAGAGGATTTTATTAATTCTTCAGTGTCTGTACAATAATCAATAAGACTCAATTTATAGGCACTACAATACAAGTGAAAAGGAAAGGTTGACTAATCAATACCTTAATCATGGATATCAATCCCATAAATAAATCGATTACACAATCAATGGACATTCATAATATTTATTATTCATAACACTTACGCTAATTTAAATATTTGAATAAGTTGCTAAATATTTATATTTAATTTACATAAAGTTCCTTAACCCGAACGATGACTTTTAGTAGACCCTAGATAAATAGCAGAGGTGGTGTAATCACAAGGGGTTCTTGTCTCTGAAAAAACATCCGCTCAGGTCTTTGTCGCCGGAAAAAATGGTTGAGGTTCATGCGAATGACGAGGGTTTGTCAAGTTTCTATGAACTAAAATACGATATTCCTTACTTTGATTTTTATTTCAATATTTAGTTTTCGTGCTTGTTATTATCTGCTTTTCGCAAGTTCATGCTCGGAATGTTTTGATTCTCTTTGTTCTTATCTGGGGCTGTTTTTGTTTTCATTTTAGTTTGTTGCCTTTTGACAGAATTTACAATGGAAGTTAGAGAGGCGTCGCCTTCGCAATTGCTGATGAAGATTGAATCTTTTTCTTTACTTTCAAAGCATGAGATTGAATCACCAGAGTTTGAGGCCGGAGATTGCAAATGGTAAGTATTGATTCAAGAATCAATTTCGGGTTCCTAAATTTCAAATAATATTTGTAACATTATATGTTGATGATTGATTTATCTCTGTCCTGTCTCTATAAATATATCTCTTGTTATTTTTATTTGTGCTACTAATGCCCTTTCGATATGATGCTAGTTGGTAAAATTATTGTAAAAATTACTGCTACTACTGCTATATAATGCACCATTCTGTAAAAAACAGTTTTTTTGGGCTAAATTCAAATTTTTTGTATTTGGACAGGAGGCTTGTGATCCATCCGAATGGACTTTTCAAGAGTGAAAACGATGAAGAGGATCATATTTCTGTATACCTGACCATTGTTGAGACTAGTTCTCTACCTATTGGTTGGGAAGTTACGGCTGCTGTCAGGATCTTTCTATATAATCAGGTCTTAGACAATTATCTCTGTTTTCAAAGTAAAACGCGGCGGTTTCACCCAGTGAAAACCCACTGGGGGTTTTCCAAATTAATCTCCAAAGAAAGGTTGAGAGCTCCAGGTAATGGATTCCTTATTGATGACAGCTGTGTGTTTGGAGCTGAAGTCGATGTTATCAAAACCCAATGTGTTACTCAATGTGTGTCTGTGAAGAAATTCGATATCCCATATAAGCGTGAATGGAAGATTTCAAGGTTCTCCAAATTGGGAAAAGTTTGGTATTGTGAAGAATTCACTTTTGGAGATCACAAATGGTATTTTCTTATATATCATTACTATGTTGTAGTTGTAGTTGTAGGGCTATATTGTTTGGCCTCTAATTTAATTATGCTCATTTGTTTTCCCAATTGGTTCTAATTACTTCGCGAGCATAGGTACATTGTTCTATATCCAAATGGATATAGCAGCGAAGAGGGCCGAAGTGTCTCCATGTATTTATTTCTTGCTGGTGCGAAGAGCTTCCCTTCTCATAAGAAAGTGAAAGCAGATTTTTACTTGCGTATCAAGAACCAGCTCGATGATCAACACCGTTCTCTACACAGTAAGTTGTAGTTTTTTATTTGTGATAGTATCTTGTACTGATTTGATGTTATAACTTGAGTCTTTTTCCCATCTACAAGGTGACATGTATGTGTCTTTTAACTTGTATATGTAACCAAATCTACAAGGTGACAAGTATGGTGTCTTTTAACTTGTATATGTAACCAATATCTGAAGAATATCTCTAAATCAGATTTTCAGTTTTCTTAGTAATTATGAATTTTGCAAAAGGTTTAGGTATAATAGAGAAATATTTATTGCAAAGATGCAGGTTTTGCTTATGAAGTGAATAGTTTGACCTTTATATAATGTCTCCCTCTTGCAGAATCTCATTGGTTTACGTCTTCTGTATATGCCCGGGGATGGGGTGCATTCATACCACTTTCGGATATGCGTGACTCCAAGAAAGGCTTTCTTGTTGACGACGGCTGCATTATAGAAGTTGAAATTTCCTCAACCGACACTATGAATATGGGTGTTCAAGAAAATCGAAAATGGCTCTCATATTTTGGTTCGATTTTTGGTTAGGCTTATTTTGGTTTTGAAATTTTCATTTATTCTGGTCAGCTAAACCGAACCAAACCAAACAAAAAATCGGTGGTTAACTAGCCAAACCGAACCGTTTACCATATTATATATATATTAATTGAATTCTACCAATCTTCGATGTAATAACGAGAGATAGCAGTAATGATTACGTTGGAATTTTTAACTTGAAACTTGGGATTTCCTAGAAGTTAGGATAATTATTAGTCTCCATTTAATAATTACTTCAATGGGGAGTTTTTATGAGATATAATAAATTTATGAGTGAAGTAAAATTTCATTTATCACAAGTAATTCAATCATAAATTAATTTAAAAGGGATGAATTAACTTAAGAGAGAGTTTACTTGGGAGCTATTCAATTAGATTAGCTATAAACAGTTTCAATTAAAATGTAAGCTGTATAATCCAAAATTGTTATTCACTTCATTAGTTACACCTATTTCTGTATTGTCTGGATTTTAGACTTGTTTATTTCACTTCCTTACGATCCATTTATTAGTGTGAGAAACTACCCTTTTGTCATGACACTGACATTTCTCTGTTTTTTCAAGGTAAAAAGAGAGCTCCAAGTAATGGATTCCTTGTTGATGACAACTGTGTCTTTGGAGCTAAAGTTGCTGTTACCAAAACCCTGGAATGGAAGATTTCAAGTTACTCCAAATTGGGAGAAGTTTGGTGTTCCGAAAAATTCACTGTTGGAGATCACGAATGGTATTTTTTTTTTATTAGGACTATGTTGTAGCCTTGGGCCTCTTCTACTTTAATTATGTTCATTTGTTTTCCCAATTGGTTCTAATTTACTTCGCGGACATAGGTACCTTGTTCTATATCCAAATGGATATAGCAGCGAAGAGGGCCGAAGTGTCTCCATGTATTTATTTCTTGATGGTGCGTATAGGTTCACTTCTCATGAGAGAGTGAAAGCAGATTTCTACTTGCGTATCAAGAACCAGCGCAATGATAGACACTGCTCTATACACGGTAAGAAGTTGTTTTTTATTTGTGATAATATCTTATCTAGTACTGATTTGATGATATAAGTTATAACTTGAGTCTTTTTCTCATGTTTTTCCACATAACATAAGGTGACATGTACTGTGTCTTTTAGCTTGTATATATAACCACTACCTGAAGAACATCCACATAAACATCATTTTGATTTTGAGTTTTCATATTAATAATGAATTTTTTCAAAAAGTTTAGGTATATAAGAGAATTTGTTTATTGCAAAGATGCAGGTTCTGTTTATGAAGTGAATTGTTTGATCTTTACACAAGGTATCTCTCTTCAAACATTACAATTTTTTCTCTTGCAGCATCTCATTGCTTTACCTCTTCTTCAAACAAATGGTGGTGGCTTAAATCCATACCGCTTTCTATTATGCGCAATCCCAAGGAAGGCTTTGTTGTTGAGGACTGCTGCATTGTAGAAGTTGAAATTTCTGCGAGAACCGGACGAACTGAAGCTGAAAGTCCTGCGAAAACCCAACGAACCGAACTGAAATTTCTATTTTGGTTTTTAGTTTTTTGTTCTTTTTGGTTCTATTCATCAAGTAAGATTGAACTACTCTAAACCTATCTGTACAGTTTTGAGTTTGGTTAAATAGTTGAACCAAACTGTTACCATTATGTTTTTTATTATTGAATTCTAACAACAAGAAGCTTTAGCGTGATAAGTAATTAATTAGTACCAGAGACGAAAACTTATAACTTGAAATTTGGAATTTCCTAGTATTTGCTAGTTCCGCATGTCATTGCATGTATTCTAATATAATAATATTGCTGAAATAAGGTTTACAATTAATTCTCCCTCAATTTTTTATAATATAATTATTATACCTAGTGATATTCCTCGTATAGATCAATGAATAACGACGGCCTTTAAAGCGTGAGTGCAGCTATGTATAATTAATGCATGTGTCAGTCAATTCAAATAATTATGAAAACATTAATTTTTTTTTAAGGAATAATTACATCTAATTATCCTCAATTTGATATAATTATAACTCAATTCTTATTCTTTGTATATTTACCATGTAGTCTTTAAATTTTATATTTCGTTTGAGGTCCCTAACGCCCGTTAAGAGTTCTATTAGGTTGGTTAGTTGTCCTTCCTAAATTGCCTCTGAATTTATTACAAATACATCTCTACAATTTCTTTTTAATAACAAAATGATTCCTGTTCATTTTGGAATTTCGGAAAGACAACCAATCAATTTAACGGAACCCTAATGGACATCAGAGACCTCAAACGGTATGTAAAATTTAGGGAATATATGGTAAATATACAAAAAATAGGGATTGAGTTGTAATTAGTCTAAATTTGAAGGTAATTGGATGTAATTTTTCCTTTTTAAAAAAAAAAAGAAGCTCAACTTGGTTTTTGGCCATTGAAAACCGAATTGAATGGTGTAAGGCCCCGATTTGGTTCCAATTATGGTTAACCAAATCAAAATTTTGATTCTCCTTGAAGAAAAAAATGCAAATTCGAGACACTACTTATCTTCAAATTGATTTTCTAGGACATATTTTTTTCCAGTAGCAAAATTATTCCCTAACTAAAAAAAAGTTGCATTTTGGGAATAATAATCGCCGGAAAATTGTCATTGAAGTCGGAACCAGACATGATTGACATGTGTCATATTATAATACAACGTGTGTTATGTTCTATGATGCATGGACACAAATACGACGACACGGATACGGCAATACGGATTTTTTTTCACATTTTCCACGTGAGGAGTGTCGGACACAAGTGTCCGTGCATCATAGGTTATGTGTAACCTAAATGGACAATTCCATTATCTACATTAGAGGCACATGAGCCAAAATTTTAACAAAAATATGTATAAAAAAAAAATATATTTCCTCTTATACATTAACAACAAATATAATTCATATATATATATATTTAAAAGAAGTTAAAATATATACATTACAAATTAAAAAAGATTAACAACAGCTATATGATGCATATATACATAAATTAGAGAAAGATATTAAAATAAAAATAAGATAATTAATAACAATATATATATGTAAATATCTGTATATAGGTCAATTAAAATATACATACATTACATAAAATTAAAAAAAAAAAAAAGTTTAAAGATGCTACATAATGTATATAATAAGTCAGAAAAATAAATATTAATAAAATTAAAATTTTAAAATAAAATATAAGTTTATTATACAATGTGATTTTAAAAAAAAAATTAATTTTTTAATTTAAAAAGTAATTATATATTCGTACACTGAATTAACTTGTAATTTGTTATATCTAATTTTAAGAACTAAAATAAAAATACATATTTTTTATAATACATATTTCGTATTTCTCTTAAGTAATTACATATTACGTAATACATATTTTTTAATATAAGTGTGCAAATATTTTTATTATACTTATATATATACACGTACACACATAAATTTACATAGTTGATTATTTTTAAAGATTTCATATCATTAAAGAAAAAAGAAGAAATAATGCATGTGGTATACATGTCATCTTTCCGGCAATAATTATTCTAAAAATGAAACTTTTTTTAAGTTACACATTAATTTTGCTACCAAACAAAGTATCCCAAAAAATCAATTTGAAGATAGATAATATCCCAAATTTACATTTTTTCCCGGACATCTAAATATTTTGAAGCCCATATATCTCATTCAATATTTTGTTTTCGTAAGAAACCTAAGAAAAACGCATATCTACACATACATACGGATAGTTTTATCCTCCAAAAGAATCGAAAATATCTAATAGGTATGGTTGTTATTAATTTTGTTGGGAAGCAAATCGATTTCATAGCGAAAGATTGAAGGAAATTTGTTCAATATATAAATGTTCATTCAACTCCATTAACGGGTAATGTGGGATAAATCTCCAATTGGGTATCATATTTTCACTTAATTTTCCAATTGACTGCACGTACAACTTTCACATAATGTAGTATAAAAACATTATAATGCAGTGTTTATATCTTACTATGTAATATAAATTCATGGATTTGTAGTATTGGGGAGTTCAACAACCAGATTCTAACTCTCAAATTATGTTGTATGATTTTCACATAATGTAGTACAAAAACGTTCTAATGTAGTATTTATATCCTATTATGTAGTATAAATTCATGGGGGATTAAAGTAAAAATATTCCAAACTAATGGGGAGTTATTCCAAACTGTCTCTTCCATTAATATGAGATCTTTTGGGAGATGTCCAAAAACAATCTATGAGGATTTTGCCAAAAGCAAACAATATCATACTAATTCAGAGTCAGGTTGAAGGTGTGTACGGTCCCAACAAGTGGTATCAGAGTCCAAGTTTGGACGTGTCAGAGTAGTGGATTGCGTGTTATGTGAGGTTCCAGTGTGACAACAAGACCAGAGATCTGCAGGTTGCCTTGGGTCGAAAGTTTTCCTGGCGCAAGTGTTGGTCAGGTAGCGGGTTTCATTGGGTGATAATGACAGTACAAGATGTTTGGCAGGTAAAGTGACCTAGATCAGAGACCTGTAGGGATGCCCTGTGTCGAAAGTCTTCTTGGCCAGTGATGGTCAGGCTGCGAGTCCTATTGGGTGATAAGGCGGTACAAGATGTTTGACAGGTAAAGTGGCTTATGTTTGGCAGTTCAAAGTTACTTAACAATTGGAAATCTGTGATTGTTGTCTTGTATCGAAAGTTTTTCTGGTGTATTCCGCAAAGGAGTAGCGGCAGTACAAAATGATTAGCAGATCAAATGGATTGACCTTGAAGGGAAGGTTATAAGTGGTGTGGTCTTGGTTTGAAGGGAGGATTGTTGGGAAGCAAACTCATCCCATATCAAAAGGTTTTTTTTTTTTTCCCCGAAAACCGATCAGGGAGACGGTAGGGTTGTTTCCGAGGTCCCCACCTCATATATAATCAACCAAACCAAACCGAAATAAATACAATTGTTCATGATCCAAGCATCGAAAATGCTAAACATGCTAGAGTGCCCGCGAAAAGAAAAGACAACAATAAAATGCTTATGGGCTAAATTAAAATTTCTCGAATTCCCACTGTCCAAGAAAATGGTATTCTTATTGTGGCTACTCCATAAGTTCAGGCCCCTCATGCTAGGCGAAGCTATCGGATCACCCGATGGCCTCAAAAGGAGGCGCCTAGACTTCCAGGCAAGATTGATGTGTGTCAACGAGACTAACATCGGGCAATGAAAAATTGCATACGTGTCGCTAGCGTCCTCAGGGCTATACATCAATATGTTTGGTTGATGTCGGACAATATGTACATAGTGGATACCATCAATTCCAAAGTTGCAAACTGGCCCCTTGTGGTGACCATCTCTCTTCCAACAATGGTTATCCCCGTTGTTTCCCTGCGTAAGATGAACATATACCCTCTCGACAGAGCCTTGATCAAATCCATTATAAGCTACAATCTTCTTACTCTTAATTAAAACACAATCAACTGAGATAATGCTTGTACTCACCTTAGTCTTATACGTGTCGTGATTATTGTACTTATTACACCGTCTGAAACTTTCCATAATTTTTCTCTCCCAATATTGATGGCTTGGAGCAATTGCCTGTTCAAAAGCCTTAAAGCTACACATTGGGTGCTTATGGTTATTTGTCATAGGGGTCTTAAGCAAATACGACATATCAAGAAAGAGACACTTATGCATATCACACAGCTTCCAAGTCATTGCCTCTTCTCTATTAGTATTACCACTTGTCCTAACCTACAAAGAAACCATACCTCTCTCAAAAGACCAAATGTGGTAACTGTTATGCATGTGGAAAATTAATAAAAATTTCATATGATCTATCAGCATCATACCTTGATCAGCTAGTTTTTTCCTTTGCACCTTACATTTGCAAGCTCCCATTTGTCGAGTATTACTCGCCCTTTTAATTCTTTAGGCATCTCATTTTCTGGAAAACCCCATCTACGTTGTGTTTGAGATCCTTGTTTAGCCAGCCAATCTGCTACTCCATTGCCCTTTCTGTAAATGTGAGTGAGCCTGACATTCATATCCTTGGTATAATGTCGGAACATATTGATCAGCAGTTGATTGTCCCTTCCCCCTGCTCTTCTTTTCCTAATAATGGAAATCACGGCCTCCGAATCTAGTTCTATCCACAGATTTCTGTAACTACACTCCGCTGCAAGCCTAACTCCCACCGCTGTGGCGCATAACTCCGCTGTCGTGTTAGTTGTTTCTTCAATCCCTGCACTGAAAGCCATCATAACTTTTCCATCATGATTCCGTAACACTCCCCCAATACCTGCTGGCCCCGTGTTTCCACGAGACGCTCCGTCCGTATTAAGTTTAACCACTCCTTCTTCGGGTCTTCGCCACACGACCTCTTTAGGTCGCGGTTGTTGCTGCCTCCTAAACCATACTCCGAATCTGCCTGTTGTATGAAGATCTCCACGCCACCAGTTTTGTTTGATTTGTTTTGCTTTCCAGAGGTTGTGCACGTGTTCATTAACCCTCCTAATAATTTCGTTTGGTGATATACGGGTTCCTTCGTGCCTCTTACGATTCCTAGCAAGCGAAATAAACCAAAGAATTAATATTGGAATTATAACCCCGGATATGCTTACATGTTATGTGAACCGAGGAGGTGAACCATCTTTGCAATAACAGCGTTACTGAGTCTGTCGTTAGATGGTCCACTTGAAACATGTTCTCGAAGTGTTCCCACACTCTCCTAGCTTTGTCGCTGCGGATAAATACATGTTCCAGCTCCTCTACACTAGCACAACATTCACAGCGGGAAGCCATTGTGATACCTTTTTGGCAGAGTCTCTCGTCTAAAGGCAGCAGGTTATTAAGGGTCCTCCAAGCGAAGATTATGGTAGGTGTTAGCTTGGAATCCCAAATATACTTCCAGATGTTCAACAAAGGTTTCTTCCTCCTAACTTTTTCCCAGGCTGATCTAAAGGAGAAGTTTTCACTATCTGCGGTTCTCCACACCGGACTATCATCCTCATAATCAAAAGCTGGAACTTGACTAAAAGTCTAAAACTTTATCTAATATATAAGTGTTCATTCAATTCTATTAGTATGAAATTTTTTGAAAAATATCTAAAAATAAACTCGTGAATACTGTGCACGATCCCAACAAATTTAATTCAAATAAAAATATTTATATATATATATATATATATATATATATATATATATATTTATTTATGATAAGACGAGCCTTGAACCAAAAATGGTGACCAAATCATCAATTCTTTAGAAAATGAAAATGGCGGCTAATTTTGAGTGATGCTTATACATTTGGACTTTTAAAATGTATGATTGATACAAGCTTCGGTCACAATTATTTGAGTTAAAGGTGGATTTCACTTGCTAAGACTCTAGATAAAAGTCAATTAACTGGAAAGGTAAACAGATATGTGTCCTTGCAATAGTAAATCTCTACAAGTTAAGATTTAAAATGTAATTTCTGAATAATGATGAATTGTATTGTAATTAAATCTAAATGCTGGGTAATCAAATATAATTATATCTTTTTAATTTGATTTGTGACTCGAGGGATTATATTATTAAATTCATAATTTACAGAAATCGTTTTGTTTATGTTTTTAAACTTTTGAGGATGATTTTATAATTTTGATCGTGTATTCAATATGAATATATACTCATAATACCATTAGAGGTACCAGTGTATTTTTATAAATTTTGTTAGGACCTTAGACCAAACAAGGTTATAAGTACTAAAATATAATCGATTTAAATAAATTGCGTAAATATAGGATAATCAAATGTAGATAATCCTTAAATAATTAAAATTTTCACTACAGTAAATGCAAAATAAATTACAAATTGAGAATTGAAACAAAAAAAATAATGTTTAAACTATTAAAATTAAATTAGACAATATTTTAATGGACGAATTACATTTAGGTATCCTGAGGTTTGCCCTAATTATAAATTAGTCCCTCTTGTTTCGAAAATTACATATTAGTCCCTACATTTTACGAACCGTTTGAGGTCCCTCGGCACCGTTAGGGTTCCGTCAATTTTATATTTTGAATTTCCAAAAATGCCCCCAGGGACTAATATGTAATTTTCGAAACAAGAGGGATCGATTTGTAATCAGGACAAACCTCAGGGACCTAAATGTAATTTCTCCATCATTAAATACTAAATATTTAATTTAAACATATAAATCATTTCATCATTTAAAATTTCATTTAAAATATTCATACAATAATATCATTATACATACATACATAAATACACATATATAAATATATATATATATATATATATATATATATATATATATAGAAATTATTTACTAATTTTTTTAAATCAAAATTATTTATTAATACTAGACTAATTTTAATACTAACATTTTTAATATGAATGTTTTATCTATATAATTAAAATTTGTTCTCTCTCTTGCGTTCTTGACGCAACACCACCACCACCGGTGTCCTCTCTCTCACTCTCAATGCAACACCACCACCACCGGTGTCCTCTCTCTCACTCTCAATGCAACACCACCACCACCGGCCACCCTCGTTTGCCACGCAGCACCATCCGCAGGACGCAACACCACCACCGCCAGCCCACCATCGTTCTCACTCTTCTCGCTGCACCACGATTCCAACCACCCTTTACCGAGCAGCGCCCACCAACGGTCCACCACCCTCGAAAATTTTCCAGATCTGAAAATAATTTTGTACTTGTGTTTGTGTGTAGCTCTCTATGTGTGCGTATGTACAGATCTGTGGTCTTGCCGTGGTGGCTATGGTGATTTGGAGAAGACGGTGGCTGATGGTGGCTATGGTGATTTGGAAAAGAGGTTGTAGATTGGGATGAAGACGGTGCAGATCCATTGAATATTTCTTTTCTATTTTTTATATAAAATAATTTGTATTTGATAATTAATTGAAAATATTAAATTTTAAATTATTCGTATTAAATTATTGTAGATACAGATAAAATATATATATATATATATATATATATATATATATATATATAATATATCTTAAAAAAAATATAAAATATGATATAAATTAAATAATAATATAAGGAAATGAACTAAAATTATAAGAAATTATATTGTTGAAAACTTTATAGAGATTCTTATACTCTCTTTTCGTTGCACCTTCTATATTCAATACAAGCTCCTATTTATAGGAGGAAATCATACAATAGGGTATGGCTTGAACAGTAACATGATTGGAGAGTTGCATGGGCAAACCATTCTTTTTCCATAATTTCACCGGTTGCAAGTCTTCTCAACAGTGCAACTCTTGACTTTCTAATAAAATAAATATTATAAGAAAAAAGATCAAAAATTTTAATTATATAGATAAAACATTTATATTAAAAATTTTAGTATTAAAATTAGCCTAGTATTAATAAATAATTTTGATTTAAAAAAAATTAATAAATAATTTCTATATATATATATATTTATTTATATATGTGTATTTATGTATGTATAATGATATTATAGTATGAATATTTTAAATGAAATTTTAAATGATGAAATGATTTATAAGTTTAAATTAAATATTTAGTATTTAATGATGGAAAAATTACATTTAGGTCCCTGAGGTTTGCCCTGATTACAAATCAATCCCTCTTGTTTCGGAAATTACATATTAGTCCTTGGGGGCATTTTCGAAAATTCAAACTATAAAATTGACGGAACCCTAACGGTGCCGAGGGACCTCAAACGGTCCGTAAAATGTAGGGACTAATATGTAATTTTCGAAACAAGAGGAACTAATTTGTAATTAAGGTAAACCTCAGGTATCTAAATGTAATTCGTCCTATTTTAATATAGGTTTTTTTTTTTTTTTTTTAAGAAACACCCGCACAAATGACAAGAGATTCCAACCCGACCCGAAGAAAAACCCTTTTAATCCTTAACCAAACTCAATTGATCAATATTTTAGTACAGGTGATTATATCGATCAAAATAGAATAGTATTTTAATTAAAAAAAAAAAGAAAACGAAGTTCCGGAGTTAGGAAGATGACTATAGTTGGAAATTGGCTTTGTCTAGGATTCTTATATTTATAAATATATCAGAGGTGGTGTATTCAAAAGAGATTCTTGTCTCGGAAGAAAAGAAAATCCAGAGAAAAACACATCTGCTCGGGCCTTTGTCGCCGGAAAAATGGTTGAGCCCTTTGTCGCCGGAAAAATGGTTGAGCTTCATGCGAACGACGAGGGTTTGTCATGTTTGAAGTTTTTATGAACTAAAATACAATAGCCCACATATCCCTTACTTTAATTTTCAGTTCAATTTCAATATATATATTTTTTCATGCTTGTTTTTAATCTGCTTTTCGTAAATTTACGCTCGGAATGTTTTGATTCTCTTTGTTCTTATGTGCGAGCATTTCTCTTTAGAGGAAATTGCACCGGGACCTCTATGTAACATGAAAAAAAAAAAAAAAAAAAAAAAACTTGTAAAAAAAAATCGTCCCATAAACCTTGTGTTTTTTTTTTCCGCATGAAAAACCCCACCTCGATCAGTAAGTGTGGCACACGCACGTTACTGCAACTGAGATTAGGTTTTTCGTGATTTTAAGTTATAAAAAGACTATTATACCCTCAATGAATCTAATTCAAAAAATAGGCTCTTTTTCCGCCCATTAATTCAAAAAAAGGGCACCTTTTCCACTCATTTTTACTATAACACTTGTGTTTTGGTATTTTAGCATGAAAGACCCTGTGTTATGGTAATGTTGCCCAATGAACCCTATCAGATTATATTTACATAGGGGTTTTTTGATAGGTTTTCTTTTTGTGTTTTTTGTGTTACATAGGGGGTCCTGGTGCAATTTCTCTCTAACTCTGAGGGACTAAAGGGTAATTTGGGTAAATCACGTCCTTGTTATCAAATGGGATCCGGGAACGGTGTGCAAAAAATAAAAAACCCAAGGTTTTCTGGGTTAATTTTTTTTTACAGGGTTGCTATTTGGGTAAGACACCATGTTATTCCTGAAGTTAACTCTTTTTCTTTATAAAATTTTCTATTTTGATAGAATTTACGATGGAAACTAGAGACGCTTCCCCTGCACACTTGCTGATGAAGATTGAATCTTTTTATTTACCTTCGGGGCATGGGATTGACAAATATGAATCCACAGAGTTTCAGGCAGGAGGCTACAAGTGGTATGTATTGATTCAAGAATCAATTTCCTTTACAGGAGTTGTATGTAGGAAGTGAGACTCATAAACTCGTTTGAAAGTTGATTTTGTTTCTGTCCCCGTCTCTATAAATACATATTTTCGTTTGTGCTACAAATGCAGTACTTATACTATGGTGCTAATTAGCAATATTATTGGAAAGGGAAACTGTGAAATTGAGGCATGGTTAATTTTTCGTATTTGGACAGGAAACTGATAATTTATCCGAATGGACGGATAAAGAGTGAAAAGGATGAAGACCACCACATTTCTGTATACCTGGCCATTGTTGATACTATATCTATGCCTGTGGATTGGGGAGTTACTGCGGCTTTCAGTATCCTTCTGTATAATCAGGTTTTAAACAATTATCTCTGTTTTCAAGGTAAAATGCGGCGTTTTCATGCATTGAAAACTCAGTGGGGTTTCTCCAAATTAATCTCCAAAGAAAGTTTTAGAGCTCCAGGTAATGGATTCCTTGTCGATGACATCTGTGTCTTTGGGGCTGAAGTTGCTGTTCTCGAAACTCAATGTGTTTCTCGTCAGTATGTGTCTATTCCTTATAAGCGTGTTTGGAAGATTTCAAGATTCTCCAAATTCAGCAGAGCTAATGGTTGGAGATCAGAAGTATTCATGGTTGGAAATAGGAGTTGGTATTTACAGTGCTCTTTAGCTCCTATTTTTAGTAATGTTCATTTGTTTTTGCAAGTGGTACTAATTAGTTTCTTTTCGAACATAGGCAAATGACTGTATATCCAGACGGTTTAAGCAAAAGTGTCTCCATCTATTTAAATCGTTCTGCTGGTGCGAAGATCTTTGGTTCTCATGAGAAGGTGATAGCATATCGTCGCTTGGTTATCAAGAACCAGCTCAATGATCAACACTACGGTAAGGAATAGTTTACTTTAATTAATTATATTGTGTGGACTAAATTATCACCCATATAAACTCTTTTTTTTTTCTTATTATTATTATTATTTTTTGGTAACAATATAAACTCATTTATTTCACTTGTGTGTTGGCCTTGTTTTAGAGCCCGTTGGATATGGTGGATTAGATAATGTTCCCTTGTCATATAACTTTGAAGTTATTAATTAATATATTTCTTACCCAAGTAATTTATATTGATGTCCCCAATATAATCATTGCTAAAAAAAATACAAAAGGTGTTGGTCACTTTTAAGATAAAAAGGTTTTAACTAGACCATTGAATCAAACTAATCACAAACTAATCAATTAGGTGGGGTGGTTATAAATGTTAAATATATTAAGGGATAATTACATCCAACTACCCTTAGGTTTTGGCCTAATTACAACTCAATCCCTATTCTTTGCATGTTCCCTAAACTTTATATTTCGTTTGAGGTCCCTGACATCCGTTAGAGTTTCGTTAGGTTGGTTAGTTTTCTTTCCAAAATTACCTCTAAATTTATTACAAATACATCCCTACAGTTTCATTTTAATAACAAAACGATCCTTGTTTTTTTTTTTTTTTAATTTCGGAAGGACAACTAATCAACTTAACGGAACCCTAACGAACGTCAGAGATCTCAAAAGAAATGTAAAGTTTAGAGACTAAATATAAATACGTAAAGAATAGAGATTGAGTTGTAATTAGCCAACTTGAAGTTAGATGGATGTATTTTTCCCTACAAAGAGCAAATTAGTCCAAAATTAAATATTCAACTACTCAATAAGTTTATATATTTTCGTAACTCAAACCAATTGAGTTAATAGATATTAAAGTAAACTAATGAGCATCAATTTCAAAATATTTAGGTAATTTAGAGAAATTTATTTGTAAAGATGCAGGTTTTTGTTTTTGGGAAAAAGATTTTTTGTCATCCGAATTTTACATCTTTTGCAATTTACTTTCCCAACAAACTTTCATTGTAAACGGTCATTCAATCTTTGCATTTGTAACATATCACCGTCTAAACTTTTTTTTTAGTGGTTTTGGCTAAAAAACATGATACATGGCATGTTTATAAAATATACACGTCAGTTGTATTTTCACCAAAACCACCAAAAAAGAGTTTAGATAGCGGTATGTTACAAATACAAAGATTTGAATGGTGGTTTGAAATAAAAGTTTGTTGAGATAGTAAATTGCAGAAAAAGACAAAGTTTGAATGACAAAAAATCTTTTCTCATTCGTTTTTTTTTTAAATGAATAGTATGACCTTTATATATGTATATGCCTATATTTTTCTTGATACGTTACATTTTCCATCTTGCAGTATCTGAGTCGCATTCGAGGGGGTGTTCGGCCTATTTATGGTTTTCTCAGGTGCTTGATCCCAATAAAGGCTTTCTCGTTGGAGACTGCTTCTTGATAGAAGTTGAAATTGCTGTAAAAGTTGTTCAAGAAAATCGACAACTGAAAAACGGCCCCAGTTGTTTTGGTTTGATTTTCGGTTAGGCTGATTCTGGTTTTTGGTTATTTCAGTTCAGCTGCTGGTTACACTGAACAGGATTCCTAACCAGCAGAATTCTAGCAATTTTTACTGATTTAATTATTAAGAGACAAGAAGTTGGAACTGGAAAGGAATTTGCTTATATATATTTGCTTGTTATGTCATTTCATTTATCTAAAGGGAAAATTGCAAAATTGGTATACCAAATACCCCAGTTTAGCCGATCTGGTACACTAAGTTTCCGGTGAGCAAATTAACCCCACAACTCAGTAAAATATGCAAAACCATGCCAATTTTCGGATGATATTGAAAACAACAGTCGGAAAACCAGCCCGGTATTGCCACCTCATTAATCTTTCCTACTTGTCAAACCAGTTATGGCCACATACACAATAATCTGCCACATAAAAACAAACAAAAAAGAAAAAAGATTGCGTGGCATTTAGACATAGGGAAAAAAAAATGTTTAATTCATAACTATGCATATTTTTAACACACACATTTATAATTATATTATATATGTACATGAACGAAAGACCTATTGTTTATTGTATATAATAAATATAATTTATCTCTTAAATTTAATTAAATATAAGATTTTAATTACTAAAAGAATTATATTTTCAAAAATTTTATTTTAACCCTCCGCAATTACAGATTTATATGTATATGTATATTTATTCAAAGTCCCCTTTATTTTAACCCTCCGCAATTATATGTATATTTATTCACAGGTTTGCAATTACAGATTTATACATAAAAAACTAATTATATATAATAAATATAATTTATCTCTTAAATTTAATTAAATATAAGATTTTAATTACTAAAAGAATTATATTTTCAAAATTTTTATTTTAACCCTCCGCAATTATATGTATATTTATTCACAGGTTTGCAATTACAGATTTATACATAAAAAACTAATTATTTAATAAAAATTTTATATTAATTAATAACTATTTTTATAAAAATAAAAATAAAATAAATCCTGTTGCTGCTCAATCTCTGTTCCTGCGAATCATCACCATTTTCCTCCGTATCACCTTCCCCACCAATTCACCGCCAGCATCCACCACCACTGCCGTAATGTACCTACCGCCACCACCGTCCACCACAATCTCCCCACCGCCATCATCACTCAACATCCTTCTTCCAAACTTCCAAATCTGGGCCAAAGAGTAGCGATTTCAACTTCCCCCAACGTTCATCACCACCACGTTGCTCCTACCGCCACTGCCTTCCACCGCCATCCTCACTCAACATTCTTTCTCCAGACTTCCAGATCTGGGCCAGAGGAGTAGCGATTTCGACCTCCCTACCGTTCACCACCACCAACATCGCCTCCACGGCTCCACCATCAATACATCCTTCCTTCAAACTTCCAGATCTGGGATTTATTTTTTGTGATTCTTTGTGTAATTTTAGGTTTCTTGGGATTCAAAATTTACAAAGACTTAGGCAATAGACTTGTGATTCAAAAGTTTCAAAACTCAGGGCACTGCTCATCCACTCAAGGTCTTCTTCCATATCAGATAAAAATTGTGTGAAACTTCAGAGGAGATGAGTGCGTCTTTGCTCAGAAACCCGCCAAAGCAAAGGAGGGGAAAACGAGCACCTGCATGAGGAAAAGGAGAGAATAAAATGAGAAAGAGAAAAACAAAATGCAAGAAAGAAAGAAGACAACAGGGGAAGACTCGATGACCAAGACCCAACTCTCCAAGAGAGACTCCAACTCTCCTAGAAAGAGAGAATAATTCTCTGTTTCCGGAAAAAAATGCGGTACAATTTCCATTTTAATTAAACCTGGGGCTATTGCCATTTCCAGCGCCACATGTTCAGTGGTTTGTGAAATGGCATGGTGGTTTGGCCATGTTGGATTTAATATTAATAGGTGGCATTACTTGGACGATGTCGGATCTCAGGCGGGTTGGGTGTTATTCGGGTCAAATGTGCACAAAATTGCTAGTTTTTATGAGTTGTGGGGTTAATTTGCTCGCCGGAAACTTAGTGTACCAGATCGGCTAAACTAGGGTAGTTGGTATACCGATTTTGCAATTTTCCCTTTATCTAAATATTGCTGAAATAAGATTATAATTTATTTTTGGTATTATGCTTTTATATTAAATATTTGATTGGGTTGTTACGTTTGCACTCTGTCAAGATTGATTGATTACAACCCGTACCTCCTTAGATGGAAATATTACACAACCTACTCTTCTAAGTTTGAAAAATTACAAATAACCCATTCCGATTGGATTTTTTGCAAAATCATTCTTGAATCGACTATATCTCACTACTATTTAGTTCCTCACAATATTCAACATATCATTCTTAAGTGACAGATAAGTAAATTGATATTCATAATGACTTTTTTTTCTCCTCAATTAGCGGTGAGAAACTGATTAGTGGTGAAATATAATCAATTCAAAAAAAATCGTGAAAAATCCTACCGGAATGGGTTCATTTATAATTTTTCAAACTTGGAAGGGTGGATTGTGTAATATTTTCATCTAAAAGGGCACTAATTGTAATTACCCAATCTCGCAAGGGGGTGTAAATGCAAAAATACTCATATTTGATTTATATTACCTTTTAGGACAAATTACGACTAACTACATCACAACAGGTGAAATTAAAATGCAAGATCCCTTGTTTGAAAAATTACATTTTAATCACTATAGGATGTGTTTGGCTTGAATTCCCGGCAAAAAACCAAAAATGAGAAAAGCCTTAAATGTCCCTATTGGTTTAAGTATCATTTTTTCGCCAAAAAACTTCTAGATTCGTAAAATAAAAATGACAATTATACCTCTTCTTCTACCTTCATATCCAAAAATATCAAAGACTCAGAACAAATTTTAGATTTTTTCCCCTTCTCTTTCCAGAACGAAATTAAATGTTAGGCACCCCACATTTGTCATCCTTTTCAAATTATCAGGAACTAGATGTGAAAATCAAAACTAAACTATCACAATCCCAAGTGCTTTGGAATCAGATTTAAATGCATAGTCCTTTTTACAGAAAAACAATTTAAATCATCCAAATTCTTCTTCCATATGCTGGAACTTTCAACGTTAATACCAATGAAGTCACAACCTCAACTTCATACCAAATACCAGAATTTACATAATCAACTCTTATTTAAACAAACCATAATAGAATAGCATTTGCCCATATAGTTTCACAGCGTGAAATTATAACTTTACTCAGTTTTAAAGAAAACTCACAACCATCTTTAACTACCATTGAACCAATAGTGATGTTCCTCCGAATTGTTGGGATGTGATGCACTCATACCAGTGATTATGCAAACCGAAGTAAATTTCATGTCTACGCATTCTATGAAACAGACTTGTGCAGCACTAGAATATCCCATACTCACGGATTTTCCATCAATTGGTTGATAGTACACAACAAATATTTTTGAACACATACATGCACATTTGTTCCAGTGTCTATAATCCAATCAGATAATTCATAAATGGTTAAGATTTCAGGTTCTGGAGATACCAGCTCGTCACTGATATCATGAGTTTCAGCTTCAACAGTTTCACTCAAAACCATATTGACAACAGCTGAAATTCCAATGGATTCAGATCTGGAATTTGCTTCCTCGGAGTGAGACTTCTTAGCACAAAGCCAATCAAACCACACCTCCAACATGGTCTGTTTCCCTTGTTTCTTTTAGACTTTGGTCTTGCCATTATTCATAGGTTTATAATTTGAGTGAACAAAATCCAACTCCCGGTATTTCTGTTCAACAGTTAAAATAAATTTTATTTAACTCGTACCAGTCTAGTACCACGTGAATTTCAATGATTTTTAGACCAGATTCAATTGGTACAAATTTATCCATTTGAATCAACGACAAAAACTATTTTACGGCCATTCACATTTTTATTGGTTGTTGCCAATGTTTGGAAAAACTGACCCATAGACCTTTCAAGTGAATCAACCAAGTCTACTTTGAATCATATTATTGTACTAGAGACAGAATCACAAACTCAAGCTTACATGATATATATAGAGCAAGTAAAAGGCAAGAATACTTCTTTAAGATTGTTGGAAAATTAGTTTTGTGGTAATACTGAATTATCAAATATAATAGATAATTAGATTTAGCAAATCACAAATGATGTACAACAAGGCATGTGTTTCCAAACGTAAGTACCAGAAACATGCTGAAACATAAAAATTTAGATTCAATTACCAGCAACATGTAGATCCAATATATCCATTACGACATAAGTTTCATAAGCCAATAGATCCTCCATACTTATTGATGAGTACTCACCGAATCTATTTCTCTTCTTTTCTCTCATATTTTTGTGTTATGCTCTATAGTGACCTAAACCTTTCCTTATATAGACCCAAAGTCCCATTAGGGTTTACTACTTCTCTGATTTCGCTTTAGATTCTATCCTATCGTTTCGTCTTCTTTCGTCCCTATCCCCAAGACTCTTTTCCTTCTCCATCATGTCATCTCTGTTATTTGTAACTACTTGAGTGTCCCTTCATTAGCAGAGTCTGAGGAGCAAATGTATCGAGCGAGCTCCTAATACAGCTCGTCACCCACGAGGTCTCCTAGAAGGCAATTCGCAGGATTCAAAGGAGCAAGCTTATATCGCGAGCTCTCCAACACAGCTCGTCGCAAGCTAGCTCTCCTAGTTCTATCTCTTGCCGGGCTGGTCACGTATCCTGACTGGGTAGGACCCCATCACTTATCATGATATCATACCACAATTACATAGATTCACTTGAAGATAAATACCAGAATCTAATAGATAGAAATCAGCATAAATACCAGAACAACAATATGCAGAATTATATAAGGATAAGTACGAGTAACTTACCAAAGTGCATTTTTTAGTACCAAACCAGAAATCCATCTAAACTTCTAACACTTCCTAATTCACCATATTTTACAAGCTTGTCTCGCTATTTCTTTCTCTTATTCTATGGTCTAGAACTTTGTATTTTATAGGGGAGAAACCATGACACCAGTGACTATTAATTGTCTTGTTTATGGCAAGCCATAAACCATACAATTAAGGTAGCCATAATGCTGAAATAAGGTTACAAAAACATTTGGTACATTTTTTATCAGATACCAGTACAGGTTTATTGTGTTAATGTCACACAATTACTATTTGTAACTGTTTGGTATCATATTTATTTCAATATCAAAATAAATGCCCATCAATAAATCTCATATTTATACTTACCAATATGCAATACTTAGTGTACAATTTAATATACAACCCTTGATTGCATATAAATTACAAATATCATAATATATCATGTGGAATATAGCATACCACAAAGTTCCAATCTTTATTGGTTCCAATTTATTAAACTTTAGTTTTATGAACTTTATTCTATGGATTCGTACCAAAGAATCTGGTATCCCTCCAAGAGTAAATTCATCCACAAAATAGAATGTCAAATTCCAACATAAATTAATTTGATAGAGTAATTTAAAAAATCTATTTAATCCATCTTATTTTTAAAAGGTTTGACTCTAAATTTAATTGTAGTAGTTTTTTCATGAAAATTGTATCCATGATTAAGTGATTAGCTATAAAAATACAATTTTATGTAACTTGTATTATATTTATAAAAACAAAAATTTTGCACTATTAACCTCAATTAAAATTATTATTCAATTAAAAAAATTAAAATTTTATAAAATTAACATTTGGTCATTGCATTATTAGGATTCCATAATTGGTAAATTAAGGTTGAAAATGTAATGACCCGTCTTTTGGAACAAGTAAGACGTGTGTGAATGTCCGAGAGTATATGTTATATTTGTTCGATGTATTAATTGTCAACTACTTGTCGTAAATGATCTTCAATGTGCTAGTTGATTCTTAAAGTGCCATGATCGCTCATATTTGTCATTCCTTATATAATTATAGTTTCAATGCATATGAATGTATACTCATATCATTTCATGACATTGTTTTGCATGGCCGAGCGTCTTTAGTTGGTCCATTTGGGTCTAATGTCAACCGCAATAATGTCTTTTGATCAGGTGACCATTCCAAGGATCCGGTGTAACATCCCGATCGTCCCGATTTCCAAGTACGCCGTAACGAGAGGGTTATATGCGTATTTAAATTATTTAATTATGTAATTGAGTGTTATTTTAATGCTTATGTGATTATTTGAAATTATATGAAATTATTTGTTTATATTATGAACTTTGAATTTTAAACGTTTAAGTTTGCATGCCCGTAATATGCTCGTTATGTGCCGGAATTCTATTTCGATTTTTGTGAAATCTTGATATGCATGATATATGTGAGTTATGAATGTGTTTGCATGCTCATTTTAAGTTTTCGTATTCGTTTGTCGAGGATTTAAACCTTTGGTGTTTGACGAGGGACATGAGGGCCTAACTAGTTTTAGAGCGCCTCGTGTTCCGGAAGGCGTAACTTGAGCTCGGGAATTCGGATTCGAATTCCGGAAGATGCGTCGGACTCGTAACGAAGTTATGAAGCCAAGGAACTTGATTTGGTATTTTTCTAAGTTCTTTTGGACCCCCTTTTTTTGCCCGGAATGAGCAGCTTGCACCAAAGTAGCCTTCTTTGACTAGTCTTACACTTATGGGCCCCATTTAACCATACCTAAGCCTTAACCCTTGGTTTATATGACCATGATTCACTCCTCTCTCTTTCTTATCTGCTACATTTCGAACCACACACCCAAGAGAGAAGGAAACAGCTGTTGAAATTGAGAAAAGAAGAGAAAGAAGAAACCCTCATCCTTGCTTTGTGAGTTTTGAAGCCAATCTCTTCCATACTCCATCAACTCTTCAAGGTATGTATATTTTTGAATTCTCCATGTTTATATGATGAATTTGATCGATGAATTTCATGCTTTAACTTAGATTTGATATGAGTCTGGGAGATGGCATGAATTGGAAGGGTTAGAGGTCATTTGTTGCTTCTTTGCCTTAGCTTGAATTTGTGGCTGATTTGATGCATCTTTGATGATTATATGAACTTCTTTGCTTCCTTTCTTGATCTTTACTTCATGCTAGATGTGTTAGGGTTATTTCCTCTTTTTTAACTTGAATGAAACTTTGAGTTTTGGACATGAAAACTTGATTTTGAACTGCCGCAAATCTGCTCTCTTTAAACCGAACTGCTGTCATGTTTTTAAGGTTTGTTTGATAGTTTCTTGCATCCAGTTTCGTATGATAATGCATGGTTATGTGTTACATATGTTGCTCTCTGATTATGCCCTGTTTTCCCCTGAATTTATGCTTGATTTCAACTTCAAATGTGTGAGAATATAATCTGCTTTTCCCGGTTTAAACTGCTGTCAGAATTTTGGTTCGTTTGATAACTTCTTGAGCTTCATTTCGTGTGAAATTGCATGAACATGAAGTATATGAGTTGCTCTACATGTTAGCTATGTGATTACAAGCTTTCTTCCCCTGTTTTAGCCCCAGACTTGATGAGTATGGCCTGCTGCATTCATTCCTTCTTTGTGACAGATTTGGTGCTTGAGTTTTGAGCTGTTGTTGCTGCGTTTTTGGTGCATGAATTGTTGATGAATTGGTGTGTATTTCATGCAAGTTTTATGTACTTTAAGGCCTAAGAATCCCTCCCCAAGCTGCTGCACGAAACTGCCCTGTTTTGCCTTTGAGAAAACTGAGCTGCTGCTGCTGTTTTTCTGTCTGCACAATTCTACCCGGTCGGGTAGAATTTGTTCTTGTGGAGTACCCAGCCGGGTAGTCCCATTGCAGTAGCTAACTGCTTTTTTCTTCCTTCCTTTGCTGCTTGTTTGCATGAATTGGTTACATGTGAGTGTGGTTGTCTTGATGTGTGCATGCATGTGTTTTTTGGGTACGTATGTGTGCATGCATGGTATGTAAATATATGTATAATTATATATATATATATATATATATATATATATATATGTATATATATATATATATTTAAGGTGCTAGCTATTTAATTTGTATATTTTGAATTTGCTAGGTATATATATATATATAAAATGCTAATAGTATTAGATTTATGTACATGTGTGATTTTCTAGTTATGCATGTATGTGTGTTATGTGTTGTACGTATGTATGTATGTATATATATATATATGTTTTATAAGTTTAATTTAATTTTATGAATTTCATTTAAATGAATGATATTTGTTAGAAGCCTTATTTTAATTTTATAAATTAATGTGATCCTTCTTTGATTCGTTTGATATTTCCTTTTTTCTTTTCTTGTGTGCATGCAATATTAACGTGTTATATTATGTGTTATGTGTTGTATTATGAATTTATTATTTAAATTAGATGCTTGTATATGCAATATATGACCTTTTATGCATCTTATACACTTCAACGTGCCTATATGACTTCACATCTTGTTTGTTTGCCTTGCATGATCCTTCTTTGTTCTTTTTATGAAGTGTATGAATTTCTAACATATTATATAATGTGTTATGAGTAGTATATGAAATTTATGAATTTGTTTAACGTGAAATATGTGACTAATGATCCGGTATGATTTAATATGACATTTGATGACCTAAATGGAATATCATTGCATTCTTTATACATCAATCGCATTCATATGCATTTACCGGGAGTCTAATTGGTTCATTTTGAGTCTAAGTTTGTCGGTTGTTGTTTGTTTTGTCCTTAGGTTCGTTCCGTGGGTGACGAGGAGGTGTTTTAGAGGTCTTTTGGTTCGTCGCGTCCGGTTTGGTCGACAAGGTGAGGTTTAGGAATTTCTTTTAGTTAAATGACCTAAAACCCTTATGTGCTCGTATTTCTAAGCCGCATGTGATTGTATATTATATATATGTAGATATGTGTTGAATATGATACGTTATGATCTTATAAACACCTTTGGATTTTGAAATGTAGTATACGAGCAAATGTAAGGTTGATTTCAAAAACCTTATGATATGATATGATATGATATGTTAAGCTAAGATATGATATGCTAGCGAGTTAAACCATGAAAGATTGGTATATGTACCATATGTCCCGTATGTTTGGGCCCCAGATCTATGAGCGAGGACACCCAGGACGGCGTCGGGCCGTCGGGATTATCACTCCTTAGCATAGTTCCATCCGAAGTGTTACGCGCGATCCCTGGGAGTTGGGAAGACGTTCTCTTCGATGCTCGCGGTGTAAAAACCGGTAAAGACTCGTAGGGGGGAGTACTACCCCTCGAGGTTATGTTATTTATGGATAGTTAGGGTTCACGTGGCCCTTCTATCACGGAGTTTGGGGGATTGTATATTTGATTTCAATTTTTATGATTATATATGAGAAGTAAGGTTGGAAGCTCGTTTCTCGCTCGAGCATTATGTCTATGTTTGGAATTGTAAAACGGGGAAAGAATTTATGAAATGTTTTGACTTAGTATACTTATATATATGTTTTGTTTTCTTTTGAAAACACTTTGGTATGTAAAACTTATTCCCGGTTCATCATTCCTCCTTTTAATAAGTGCTTTGCTCTTATGTATATGTATGGGTGTGTGTGTTAGCCCCCTCACTAGTCTTTAGGACTGACCCTCGTTATTTCTCTCTTTTTTCCCCTTTTTATCTTGAGTTCGCAGGTACCCCATTTTTGAAGGTTTGGAGCTAGGCGGTTGTCTTTGAGTCGTGGTTAAGGATAGCTCGAGTCACATGCATTGTATTTTGTTTTCCTTATGCATTTTTCTTTTGATCAGTATTGAAATATGTATAAGTTATGTCTTTAATTCGTTATTGTAAGGGTTTATATATTTTGACTCGCCCTATTTAGTATATCTTGTTCGGAGTATGTATGTCGGTTTTCGGTATCCTGGCGCTTCCGCATTCGTTATTTGCTTTTATTGCGCGCTCTGAGTAGGGTCTAGACCGCCTAGCTTAGGTTGGATTTTGTTTGTCACCCGTTCACCATGGCTTGATGCACTGGCGGAGTCCCCATTTCATTACACGTATCGGGCTATGGTGCGGGGGATGTGGCGCCCTTCGCTCCTGGGTGTTACATCCGGTGGTTTAGATTATACCTTGTTTTGGTTCTCTTTTGTCGAGGTTGTCAAGGTGAGGTTATTCTCTTGCTTTAATCAATACTATACTGATATTATGGCCATGATTTGATTGTTCCTCACCCGAACTAGTATACATATATGTATTATGTATTAAATAAGTCATTGCCTACTATTTTCCCGGTTTTACCGGAAAGGATATTTCTAATACTAAATGAGTTATATATATATATATATATATATATATATATATATATGTTTCTCAAGCGTGTGTTCATGAATCCCAATTGAAAACGAAAAAGGTATCTTGCATGCATTGCATAACGAGTGCTTGTCTTGTGATTGTTGGCCCCGAGCCAACGTGGCTTACGGGATCCGGGAAAGCATAGGGCTGACGGTGAACCTACTCTGCGACCTCTATAGATGTATGTGCTATCTTCGGAGGTATTGGATATCACGTATTACCTGTGACCGGCTTCGGTCGAAGGAGCATAGTACCGAAATTGGCTATGACTCGCGTGTTCTTGGATGGTTAGGGCGTAATTAACCCTTCCATCACCTGGAGGAAGAAGGATGGTTTCTTAAATTGTTATTGTTCTTGTATTGTGAAGTAAGGTTGGAGAGCGGGTATAACTCGGTACCTATTGATTGCTTGAAAACCCTTAACCCGATATACGCCTTATTATCGTAATGGAAATGATTGTATTGTAAAATGGGCTATATCCGGTCGAGGCGAAGTGTTATTGTTATTGTGCATTACATCTCTTATTATTGCATTAATTATAACTTGTATATTGTTATCCCTCGCCAGTCACTCGACTGACCCTCTTTCCCTCTCCTTCTTCTTCCTTCGTATTGATTGCAGGTTTTGAGGTCGACTAGGCGGCGGGTTGTCTAGATTTCTTTTGAGTCAAGTCCTAGTCATGATGCTTTCTTGTATTATAGTGGCATGTGATGGAGTTACAAACTTATATATTGTATTACTTTTGATATGTTAGTTGTGAATCTTATTTATGTAAATTAGTTAATATTGAGCTCTTAAATTGTTGTTTACTTGATGAGTTGCTTCCGCTATGCGCTTAATTGTTATTGATCGTCTGTATAGCGCCGCCTAGATAGGAGTGGTCTTGAGTGTCTCCCGTTCGCTAGATCTTAGCACGTATATGAATTTTTCATTTCGTATACGTGTTGGGTTCTAGTGCGGGGGATGTGATAGCTCCACGCTCGGGTGCGTCACATAAAATCTCTCAAATTTTATTTTGGGCTAATTCCAGACACCCCCCATCCTTTGGGGCTTAGTGCGCTTTGCCCCTTAACCTTTGAATCGGTGCGATTTCCCCCTTAACCTTTGAAAAATGTCACACTTAACCCTTTTAACAAACTTTAACCATCGATTTCTCCTCCGTCACGACAACCCAAGCTTTAAGACCACTACCATCGTGTTCGTCTCTCCAATACGAACAAAGCTCATACCTCAGTCGACCCTGTTAGCCGCTGAAAGCCGCTACAGTGCTTCATCTGTCATGCATCGCCTTTGAGCAGGGATTTTTGCTTCGTCGGTTGTCGGATTTTGGTTCCCAGATCATTGCAGTGTTCCTTGCGTTGACAACTTCAATTTGATATATAATATCAATACATTTGAAATCTACTTTGTACAGATCTACTTTGCTAAAAGGGTTAAGTGTGATATTTTTCAAAGGTTGGGGGAAAAATCGCACCGATTCAAAGATTAGGGGCAAAGCGCACTAAACCGCAAAGGACAGGGAGGTATCTAGGATTAGCCCTTTTATTTTATCAAAACCCTCAAACACAATAATCCTTATGATTTTTGAAATTATTTGATCCATCCGCAATTTGTATGTTGAAACTATTTGATACATCCGTATCTTTTCTAAAGAATTTGATTTGTTAGTCTGCTCTTTTCATTCTTTCTTTGTTCCTCTCATTTTTTGTTCCTCAAGACAAAGGTATTAATGATTAAGAAATTATTTTGTTTATTTTCTATATTTATTAATTTATTATATATTAATCATTGAAAATGGAGAATTTGATAACATTAAAGTTTATGAACCATAGCTTACATATGTGAAATAGAAACTTTTCACCATAGTACATGAAATAGAAAATTTTCAAATTAGAATGTATCCGATGATAATTTTTTTCTTAAAACTGGAACATATCCAATCTAATAATTTATAATTACATATATGTTTTCAATATATTATCTCAGAACAAGTGAACAGAAGATTGAAAAAGAATGATAAAATAAGAGTTGTGGTTGTTGTCTATCATATTAAAATTTTAAAAAATGGCAAAAATAATGAAAAGGTTAATTTATTTTAATAAAAAACATTTGCACATTGCGTGTGTAGTATTTAGGTACCGAAAAATCAATCAAAACCCGAAAAAATCACTTAAAATTAAACGGGGATGGTAGTTTGTAAATATAAAGTAAATGGAATGGTGGTTTGCAACAAAAAAAGTTCGGATGACAAAGTGTAAAATGGGCATAGTTCGAACAGTAAAAAATATTTATCCCTTAATTTAATTCAAATATAAAATATTTTTTAACATCATTTAGATGTATATGAATTCAATAATATCTACATAATTAAATAATTAAACTTTTAACTATAGTAAATAAAAAGTAAATGACCAATCAAAAATCTAAACCAAAAAAAAATTTTTTTTTTTTTTTTTTTTTTTGAAAGCCAAGGGGAAATATTATTGAAAATCAACAAGAACAATAATAAAAATACAAGGATTGGAACGCAGGCCTAAGTCGCAATTCCAACAAATTTGTGAGCTATTATATTAGTATCACGTCTAGTAAAAGAAACAACTTCTTGAAGTTGAATATCCGATCTGGGTGAAGTTCCGCAGCCAGTTCTGCAGCAGTCTTTTCTCCGGATTGAGAAGAACAGATTACTTGACCTACAACAGATAACTCGGCCAAAAAATTTCTGGGAGAATCACAAAAAATAATTAAAAAAACTAACTTTTAAACTATTGAAATTAGACAATATTTTAGTAGTGATTTTATCGAGAGCAACATAAAATAGTATTTTAATAGAAAATAACAAAGGATAGAAAATTCCTTAAACCCCGAGTTGGGAAGATGACTTTTAGTTGGAAGTTGGTCTTGTCTAGGATTCTTAATTCTTATTCCCAATTAATTATAGTATATATATATATAGAGAGAGAGAGAGAGAGAGAGCAGTGTTCAAAAGAGATTCTTGTTTCAGAAGAAAAGAAAATCCAGATAAATAACATCTTTTCAGGTCTTTGTCGCCGGAAAAAAATGGTTGAGCTTCATGCGAATTTCGACGGTTTGTCAGGTTTCTATGAACTAAAATACAATAGCCCATATCCCTTACTCTAATTTTCAGTTCAATATTTACTTTTCGTGCTTATTATTAGACTTATTTACACCATACCCCCTTTATTAAGAGAAATAGATAAGAAAAATCCTGTGTTACAAATATTAACACAAGGAACCCTGTATTTTCAAAATATTTGCATGCTGAACCCTGAAATTTTCTAGTATTGGTAGAACACTAATTTTTCTATTTATTGGATACGAAATAACTAATTTAAGCTTTTATATTATGATATATATCATCTTAAATTTAAGCTTTTATATTATGATATATATCATCTTAAATCTCTCTATACTGTTCAATATTTTTTTATATGCACCGAAACTCTTTTTTTACATGCATCGAAACCCTGTACAAAATAAAAATTGCATGAAGAACCGTATAAATAAGTACAAAAAATTGTATATAGAGAGATTTAAAATGATGTATATCATAATATATAAGGTTAAATTAGTTATTTCGCATCCAATAAATAGAGAAAATTAGTGTTCTACCAATACTAGAAATTTTTAGGGTTCAACATGCAAATATTTTGAAAACACAGGGTTCCTTGTGTTAATATTTGTAACACAGGGGTTTCTTGTTCATTTCACCTAATACAGGGGTATGGTGTAAATAACTCCTTATTATTAATCTGCTTTTTGTAAGTTCATGCATTCTCTTTGGTCTTATGTCCGGACTTTTTGTTGTTTTCACTTTATAAATTAAAATTTCCCATTTTCTTGCTTTTGACAGAATTTACTATCGAAACTAGAGACATGAATCCACTGAGTTTGAGGCCGGAGATTACAAGTGGTAAGTATTGATTCAAGAATCAATTTCCTTTGTTGGAGTCTGGACTCTGGAGATGTACGTAGTTACTAGTTAGTGAAAATCATGAACTAATGTCCACGTTTTTTAACATATTTTAGGAGTTAATTGCACGGAAAACCCCTGTGTTATGCCTAATTAGCACGCAAGACCCTATATTTCAACAATTAGCATGAAAAACCCTATGAATTTTTAAAATAGCTCACCGCCCCCTTTAACCCATACACGATAATAAATAACTTAAAATGTCTATTTTGCCCTTTTTGAAATTATCCAACGTTAAACCATCACTCACCTTCATAAAAAATTTAAAAATATATATAAAAAAATACTTATATATTTACCCCAACATTATATTTATTAAATTATATATTTTATATATCTATAAAAATTATGTGTGTGTATATATATATATTTGCACAGCACCATTAGGAGCCCAGATTTCGCCGGCGGTAGAAATCTGGCGCGGTGGTGGGAAGGAGACGATGGCGGAGGAGATCCGCCGGTGATGGCGCCGTGGCACTGTAGAGAACCGGACACGATGGTGGTGGAACTCGGTGATGAACCAAATCAGGAATTGGTTGCACGTTTGTGGCGCCGGTGGCGACAGTGGAGAGAGGGTGGCGGAGGTCGCAGAGTAGGGGACGGTGGCGCGAGGGTGGGCGTGGTGGAGCCAGATCTGGAGAGGAGAGATGGAATCGCGCCGGTTGAGATGAATTTTGGGGGTTGGGGGTGGGGCGGAGCGATGGTGGAGACAGAAGAGAGGGGGGGGGGGTGTTGATGGGGCGGGATGATTTTGGGAGTTATGTTGCTGGCGGCGAAGGCTGTGGGTGGCGAGACGATGGCGGCGGCGACGGCGATGGCGGGATGAATTTGGGGGTCTTTGCAGGTGTAGCCAGGGGGGGCTGGGGGGGGGGGGGGGGTTACGGCGGTGAGACTGCCTGGAGTTGCAGGTGCTTCCTGGAGAAGATGAAGATGTTCATTTTTTTTTTCTTTTTTGATTTTCTTTTATATGCATATATATAATTAATATATATGTGTATTATATAATATATTATATATATACAAATAATATATATATATATATATCCTTACCTGAAAAATATATATATGTATAAAATTATTTATATACTATATGTATTAAATATTATTTATAAATTTATTATACTATTTAAATTTATTCATTTATTATATATATAGGTGTATTATATCATATATTTTTATTTTTTTTAATGTAATGTAAATTATAATTAAACATATTTTAAACTTTTTTTAATTCATTTTGTTTTTATTTTTTTATAATATTTGAATTGTATTTTTTGGAATTCAAAAAAGTTAGAAAATATGAATTTACTTTTGTTGGGTTAGATAGGGTTATAAATGTCATTTAACAGTCAATAAGTGTCAGAATTCGTAATCCCAGTTGCATTTAGAGCGCGTGTGACAACAAGCACGGACGGAGGGTTCTCAGTGATAATTAAAGTGATTCACAGGGTTTTCTATGCTAATTGTTGAAATACAGGGTCTTGCCTGCTAATTAGGCATAACATAGGGTTTTCCGTGCAATTAACTCCATATTTTAGACAAAAGTGTTCCTAGATTTTCAATATTTTAAACATCATAGGTTGATTAATGATTATTGATTTGATCGTGTTCCCATCTCTATAAATATATTTTTTGTAATTTTCGTTTGTGCTACTGATGCAGTAATTATACTATGATGCTAATTAGTAATATTATTGGAAAGGGAACTGTGAAATTGGGTAATATTAAATAATGCAAATAATTTGTTGTATTTGGACAGGAGACTGATAATCTATCCGAATGGACGGATTAAGAGTGAAAACGATGAAGACAAACACATATCTGTATACCTGACCATTGTCGAAACCAGTTCTCTGCCTGTGGGTTGGGAAGTTACTGCCGCTTTCAGCATCCTTCTCTATAATCAGGTCTTAGACAAATATTTTTGTTTTCAAGGTAAAATGCGGCACTTCAATGCAATGAAAACCCAATGGGGTTTCTCCAAATTAATCTCCAAGGAAAGTTTGAGAGCTCCAGGTAATGGATTCCTTGTTGATGATAACTGCGTATTTGGAGCTGAAGTTGCTGTTGTCAGAACCCACCGTGTTGCTCAGTGTGTGTCTATTCCATATAATAAACGTGAATGGCAGATTCCAAACTTCTCCAAATTGGTAGGAATCTGGTTTTCTGAAGAATTCATCGTTGGAAATCACAAATGGTATATATCTTTTCAATCCCAATCCTATGTTGTAGTGCTGGGCTCATAACGTTTAGTCCCTATTTTAATCATTTTACTGAAACTAATTGGTCTTCTCGAACATAGGAAAATACAGCTATATCCAAATGGAAATAATACAGAGTTGGGCCGAAGTGTTTCTATGTATTTAATGCTTGTTGGTGCGAAGAGGCATAACAAGGTGAAAGCACATTTCTGCTTGCGTATCAAGAACCAGCTCAATAATCAACACCACTCTTGGCATTGTAAACGTAAGTTGTAGTTTAATTTGTATTTATGATTTTATCTAGTGATTTGATGATATAACTTCGAGTCCTTTTCCTTGTCCTTCTATAAGGTTAGATATACTGGAAAAGATATATTGTATCATGTCGGTGAACCTCATGTATGTTTAACCATTATCCGAAGAACATCTATACATAAATTCGATTTTGACTTTTCATACTAACGAGCATCAATTTCAATTTCAAAATATTTAGGTAACCTGGAGAATTTTGATTGCAAAGAGTAGGTTATGTTTATGAAGACGAACTGTATGATATCTGTGTATATTTTGCTTGATACCTTACATTTTCCCTCTTGCAGCATCTGTTTGGTTTACGTCTTCTTCATCCGTTTGGGGATGCCATGCATTCATACCGCTTTCTGATATGCGTGATCCCAATAAAGGCTTTCTCGTTAATGACCTCTGCCTTATAGAAGTTGAAATATGTATCGTGCAAACTGTTTAGAAAAACCGAAAATCAAAGACGAGGCCAAGCTGTTTTGGTTCGATTTTCTATTAAGACTTATTCTGACTTTTAGATTTTATAGGTTAAGTTAAATGGTCGAACCATTATTAATTAGTGCCAGAGATTAAGAAGTAGTAATCTTATGTTCGAAACTTTTAGGTTGAAACTTGGAATTTTATAGGTTCCGTGTATGTCATTTCATTAATCTAAATATTGCTGAAATAAGTTTACAATTCAGTTTACATGGTATTTTTTTTTATAATATCATTATTGTAGACGACTTCTTTAAAGCAGTGAATAATTAGTTATTATGTTTTTTATAATATCATTATTATACATGATTTCTTTTCTACCAAAAATGATACATGACTTCTTCAAAACAGTGAATATTAGTAGTAATTGCATGACTTTTTTAAAGCCGTGATATTAATGTGGCCTTTAAAGCATGAGAACACATAATTAATGCATGTATATTTCAATTTAAATAATTATGGAAGCAAATTTTTTTTTTTTAATTCATGGAGTTTGGTTTTCGGTCAACCAAAATTTTTCAGCTCGAACTGCGTATGAGGTTTGGTTCTATTTTCATTTTGATTTTTGAAAATCAAAATTTTTGATTAACTGAATCGAATTTTCTATTCGGCGCCTTGACATCCCTAACTTGACAACTGGGCGCCTTTTAAAGTTAGTTTTTTCCTTAAAAGGAAGAAAAAAAAAAAAAGAGTTAGTTTTTTCCTTCATTCTATTAAGTGTGTATCACTGTCCTAACCCCCCTAAAGAACTGCCTTTTAAAGTTTGTTCCTTCATTCTATGAGGAAATTGTAATTTTTGTATATAAATTCTACGAGGAAATTATAATTTTGGTACAAAAAAAAATTTCGGTGAAAATCTACCCCACAACTCCTAAAGTTTTGGTGGGTCAAATAATAATTGTGAATCAATGAGGTATACCACCAAAAATGAAATTTTCTCCTCACTCTATTAAGTGTATCACTGGTTCTTGATATGCGTTTGTCGTTCTGTATCTACTTCTAATGCCTCATAATCACGACGAATAATCAATAAACTTAATTTGGGAACTCATGAAGTTTCATAAAATAAAGATTTAGGGAAAATTATAATTTTGTAATAGTAATCACCCATTACTTTTTATATTATAAAGATTAATATAAAGAGTGATTGGGAATGCTCATTACTGAGGTAATGCCCATTACTACAAACATGAGTTTATCCATTCCTTAGGTACCCATGGTATTACCCATTCCCAATCTCCAAATTTTATTTATTTTTTATATAATCCCCACATATTTGTTAAATTTATATTATATTATTATTATTTATTATTACAAATATATAATCATGAAAATTTAATAATTTATATAAAAATAATATAAGTATAAATATAAATATAAATATATTATATATTTAAAAGTACATGTTCGATATATTATTTTATTTACTCATAAATTTATAGATATGTATAATAGATTAAAATATTCTATAAAAACTAAATTTGACACTTATATTAAATTTATTTTTAAAAATCATGTATTAAATTAAATATAGTATATTTTATAATATTTATATGTATATATAAATATCTCTCCCTCTCACATACACGCGCGCACGCATACATACATACATGTATATATATATATATATATATAACAATCGATTTAAAATTATTACAATATATTACATAAGAAAATATACTATTGCTAAAATTAAAAATAAAAATAAAATTTTATTAATATATAAAATATTTTAGTCATGTACTTAATCATCATTGTTATTAATATTGTTACTTATCTTTTTATTTTAAATAATAGGAATGAAATGAATGTAAAATTTTTATTTCATTCCTAATTAATTTTATTACTGAACGTACCAATCATAAGAATGCTATAATAAAGTCATTCCATTATATTATTCATTCTATTCCAAAGTTTATTGCTTTCCTACCTCATTCCATTCATGCATACCAATCATGCCGTGAAAGGAATTCTCAATTATAAGATGCTTAATTAAAGAAAATTCACAATTCAAGAACTCCAATTACCCCAATCTAATTTTCCGGCAAATTAAATTAAGTAGGAAAAGTTCGATGTGATTTTGAAGTGTTTCGAAAATTAAGTTCTATTTATTTTAAATATAATTAACCTGCAGAATACGAACACTCCCTTAATATGTGGTTTATTGAAAGGAATTCTCTATACATAAAATAATTAAGAATAATCCCTAAGATTTAACCCATTTAGGAGAAAGTACTCTCAAATCTAAAATTACAATTTGCATATCTTGACTGTTAGTAAATAGTTAAAATAAGCTAAAACCAGAAGAATATTAAAAGAAGACTATCGTAATATTCTGGGTTTTGATGTCTTAACAACTGAGCTTTTGTTTTTGTTTTTAAATACTGAATATCTTAACAACTGAGTTTGTTCCTTATTTTTTACGAAAAAGTGCCAGGATTTACTCCAGAAACAAGAGAGAGGATTTACTCCAGAAACAAGAGATGCATCACCTGCTCACTTGACTGCTGCTCAAGTTGAAGAAGTATATATATATATTTCGACGATTCTTATTCTCAGGCTTGTGAATCTGAATTCTGAAAGCCAAATTAAGGAATGCAATGTCTCAAAATGAGAAACAAAATTAAATGAAAAAACACCTCTTTAGGTCTTTCGGGGCCGGAAAAATCTAAGTCACATAATCCTTCTATTATACTCAACGCACTCGCACTCAGTTCTCGCACTGACGAATTTGTGCGCATTGCTCACTTTAAGACGACTTAAAATTTTAGTTCTTCGCACTGACGAATTTGTGTACATTTCTCACTTTAAGAAGACTTAAAATTTATTTAATACACACGTATAATAATATGAAAGATGAATTTTAATTTTTTGATTTAATATATCTTATTATATAATGATGAAATTAAGTTATTATAATCAATACTTAAATAAAATCAATTTTTTTATATAAAAAGTTAAATAAAATAAAATTATATTATCAATATAATTATTTAAAATAATTTTTTATTAAACACTTTAAGGCGCACTCGCACTCAATTTTTTTAAAAATTTTGCGCATCGCGCATTCGCACCCGCACCCGCACTCGCTCCCGCATTCGCATTATGTGACTTAGGGAAAAACACTCAGGGTACACATGGATCACCTTATTTAATTATATATCTCAACTAAGAAAAAACATAATTTTTATTAAATATATTGTTTGTTGTATAATTAAGTTATTGTTAAATATAACTTCTCTAAACATAAAATAACCAACTTTTAGAGGATTAATGAAGATTAATAATTTGTATGAAACACAAGAGATTCAAACTTTCAGTGTTGTTGAAAGAAATATACCATTTTTTCCGAGAATATTTGTTTTCTCCATATATTCAAGTTATATAAAGAGTCTCATATACGATTCTAATAATCCTAATATACAATATCAAATATTATATTAATATTGAGTTAATTTAATTTCTCGAATATTACACTTAACACCCCCACAAACTCAGGTAAAAGACACAGCGCTTGGTATGAAAATTTTCATTCGTGGACAGTAAGAAAGGTAGGTAAAAAACTAGTGGGCGGAAATGAAACTTGGTAAAAAAAACTCAGCAATCTAATCAGTTGTAACGCTGTTGATAAAAGGCATACTGAAATTCAAAATTACTCAACCATCAGACACAACATCAAGAAATAACTGTCACGGGCCTAATTTCAGATAAAGTGCATACTAAAATTTAAATCAATGAGCATACCAAACATAATATCATCTCATGACGGTCAAATAGAAGGCTCGAGAGACCCAATTTCAAAAGGCAAAACATAACGTCATCTCATGACAACTCAACCCCAATCGAAATTTGGGAGATTAAGAGCCCCAATAAAAGTCCAAACTTGGGAGATTTATCATTATGGGAGACTTACCGTCCAATTTAACTGTATATATATATATATATATATATATATATAGAATATAAGATACATAATAATTCTAAATCTTCTAGAAAATTCTAATGTATTTACGTATGATCTCTTACTCTTTTTTACTTTTGAACTCTAGGTAGTCTTTTAGAACCAAAACTCTAGGGCTTTTTTCCCTTTGAAACAATTGCCAGGATTTACTTCCGCCAGCACACGGGCTGATAAAAATTGAATCTTTTTCACATCCCTTTACTGGGAAGCAGTAGCGCGGCCTGCCAAAGAGTGTTGCAATGTCAGGAAAGAAACGAAAATCCGGAGAAAAAACATCCGCAGAGGTCTTCGTGGAGGCAAATATCGCTATGCTTCCAACTAATGACGAGGGTTTGTCTTAAGTTTTTCCGAACTGAACCCATATCCCTTGCTTGAGTTTTTGCAATATTTTTGCCAGGATTTACCTTTTTTCATGAGTTCTCATGCTGGGAATGTTTTGGTTTTCTTGATTTCTTCGTCTCTTTTGGTCCCTTTTATTATTCAAAAAATTATTGCAGAATTTACAATGGAAACTATTAAAGCTTTGCCTGCCAACTTGCTGATGAAGATTGAATCTTTTTCCTTACTTTTGGAGCGTGAGGTTGAGAAATGCCAATCCAAAGAATTTGACGCTGGAGGCTACAAGTGGTATGTATTTATCAACCGCCTCCTTCAAGATTAATCAATTTTCTTTCCTTGAAATGTAGCTATTGAAACTCGTCAGACTTTGTGGGGAAGTTAGGTCGCCAACAAATACCTAATATTTGTAACATTTTCATACATCTTCCACTGTTTTGGTTGTGCACTTGTGCAGTTGTGCTATGTAAAACCACAATACTGCTAGTAACATGTATCCGCTTTTCTTAATGCAATTCTTCTTCTGAAGAAACATTTTGCTATTATGTTGTATATGGACAGGAGACTCATAGTCCGTTCCGATGGACTGATCAAGAGCCAAAACGATGACGAAAACCACATTTCTGTGTACGTGGCTATTGTCGAGAATAGTTATATGCCTATTGGTTGGGAGGTTAATGCCCTTTTGAGGATCTTTCTATATAATCAGATCTTAGACAATTATCTCTGTTTTCAAGGTAAAATTCGGCGATTTCATGCAATGAAAACCCAGTGGGGCTTCTCCAAACTACTGTCTTTGGGAAGTTTGAGGGATCCGAAAAATGGATTCATTGTTGATGACAATTGTGTGTTTGGAGCTGAAGTTGTTGTCATAAAAACCCAGCGAGCTACTGAGTGTGTCTCGTTACTTAAAGTTTGTAGTTCATTTAAGCGTGATTGGAAGATGACAAACTTCTCCGAACAGAAAAGCGTCTGGTATTCTGAAGAATTTATTGCTGGAGATAAAAAATGGTATCTCTTTATTCTCATATATATCCTGTAATTTTATGGCCTCTACGTTTTTGCCACTAACTACGACAATTCTGTCAATATTTCTCTCCGAATTTGGTGCAAATTTTCATGGCAAAACTCAGGAAGGTTATGTTTTACCCCAATGGATACTTAAGTCAAAAAGACCAAAGTATCTCCGTGTATTTGCAATATGTTGATTCGAAGAGCCTTGCATCTCATGAAAATGTGAAAGCGGAATTCCGTTTCAGTATCAAAAACCAGCTAAATAGTAACCATCACTCCAGCACCAGTAAGTTAAAATTATTATTTTTTTGCTATTTAAAGATCAAATGTTAAAATATAAGGATCTCTGTAATGTGTTCTTTGTGTGTAGTACTGGATATACTGGGAAAGATCTGTGGTGTCCGTATTTCTAATTAATAATTTTCCACAATAGTTCAAAAATTTTCAAGGAATTTTATGTTTAACTGCTATAACAACACTCAAATTTGATTATATGATTTCATTCTTATTATGATTATATTGAGCATCAATGCCAAAACTTCTACTTATAATACACAGCTTATTAATTATTGCAATCATGCAAGCATGTTTTCGTTTCTTATATGAAGTAACTTTCTTGATCTTTGATATGTCTCCTGGTCAAAATGTCCGTTTTCCTCAAATATGACTTGAAACACTACATTTTTCATGTGCAGTGACTCACTGGTTTACGGCTTCTCAAGGCGTCCAGGGATTCCAGGCTTTTATACCTCTGTCTGAAATGCGCGACCCCAAGAAAGGTTTTATCGTTAATGACTGCTGCATTGTGGAAGTTGAAATTTGTGTGGGAGCTATCACACGCGTTGCTCATTGAAGCCGCTCGAGAATTGCCGATGGAAGTATATTTCATGCTCGATAATCAATATTTTGTTTTGCAAGGGGAAGTCTGTGTTAGGCTACTCACCAAGGATATTATACTATCGATATATGTATATATTCACCTAAGTGCTTTCTGGATTCTCTATTTGAACTTGTGTTTTACTTGGAGAGTTGCTGTTGGAGCTAACTTGGAAGTAGTAGTATATTTTTTGGTGATATTTATTTGACATGAATCAATAATTGAGTGCTGACCATATAGTTTATTTAATTTTGTAACATGGTTTTAATCATACATTTAATCAATGAGTCCGAGTTAATTTTTCACAAGTAATATTCTTGTATACGAGGTGATATCAATATTTTATATTAGATAATTGTATTTTTTAATTATTTATACTATTATATTAAGTATTACATTTGATCGTGCCAAAATCTCTGCCTGGAGTCCGATCGAGAGATCCGACACGGTCACTCTATTTGTTGAGGGGAAACGGCCGTCTGACTGCTCGAGATCTGCACGGATCGAGGTAAACGTGAGCTCCGAGACCAACTCGGGGAAGGTAGGTGTGAGACCCGGGTTGGTACTCCGACGCTCAAGTCAGGTTCGATGAAGAAGGTCGAAGTAATTGAGTGGTGACAAGAGTTAGGTGGGAAAACTTACCGTGCAATAAATGAGGAGAGATTATTTATACTGTGAGGAGAGAGAAGTTACCGCCTCGACGTGTTGGCGTGGGGAGCTGACAGGTGCCCCATTAAGACCGTGCATTAAATGCGTGGTCGGCCACTCTTTCCTGCTAGTGGAACAGTGCGCTGGCCGGTCGAGGGGTCTTCGTCGCCCGTAGCCGTCTGGAGGTCCGACTGTGGGTCGACGATCTACGCGGTAACTTATGTGGGGTAAATGGGTCTTCGAGCGCTATGGTCGGGAGGTAAGCTCCGATCGAATCGCGACCGGGACATGACCTTCGATCACACACGTGGAGCAAGGTGATTGGCCCAACTCGACAGCGGGTACGTGCCACGTCATAAGCCCTCCCGAAACATCATCTGCTAGGGCTGACGTGGCAGTGATGTTTCAAATCCCAAGAGTGGGACCCGCTGTAATTATTGCGTCGTTTCATCTTCTCGATTCCCGCCCATTTTCACCCCTATAAATAGTTCCCTCTCTAAATTCATTTGTTACTTTTGCGTGTGAGAATTGAAGAGAGCTTCGAGCTATTTTCGATCGATTAAGCATTTTTGCATGTCGAATTTTTGGGTCGCTTGTTTTAGAAGAGGACAATCTTCGCATCTTCAGACAACAAAAGGTAATACTTTCGATCTTTAGCTTGATCTCCTTTCTCTGTGCTTTTTTATTTTTATTCTCGATCGCTTCGAGGGAGAGGTGCACCACTTCCCTCTTCGAAGGCTTCCTCTCTCTCGATTTGTTCGTATCCGAGCCAAATAGTAAAACATGATTCTATCATTGTAGGATGTCAACAAATTGAGCGGAGGCTGGCCCTAAGGGGAAGGAAGTGGCGGATACAAGTGTGGGGTCGAGTTCCGGTTCATCGGGATCGAGTTCAACATCGGACTCGGGAGCCACCGTAGAAACTAGGTCGACGAATCCGCAGGGAAGGGATGAGAGCGTCGAGGTTGTGGAGGTCTCCGAGCCGTTGCCTGAGGTCGAGTCAGCGGAGGTAGTCGTACCTCGAGTATCGGGGGAGGTGACGTCTACTTCAGGTCGACTGGAAGAAGAAGACGAGGAGGAAGAAGAGGTGGAGAACCTCGAGCCAGAGGGTCGGCTAGTGAAGGACCCTCGGGCCATTACTTGTTCAATATCGGAGGAGAAATTTAGGGAGATCCAAAATTGGCTATTTGGAGGTGCTCCGGAGTATGGGGGCTATCGAGTGATAAGGCCCAGGGTCGGAGATAGGATGACTAACCCGCCAGAGAATTGCATCGCGGTCAACTATTTGGCGGTTAAGAATGGGTTTAGGGTGCCCATTTCCGAGGAGATGATCGATTTTTTCAATACCCTTAGGATTAGCCCTCTGCAGTTGATGCCTAACTCCTACGCAATGGTGAATGGGTTGAGGGCCATGTTGAAGTGCTTGGGGATGAAGACCAATATATATTGCATTTTCGAGATCTTCCAGGGTGGGTTAACGACCGAGAGCTCGAAGTCAGGCCCGGGATATATTCAGCTCCAATCGAAAAGTAACTACGGGGTCGTTAGGTCGCCAACCTCGTCGAACAGGGTAGGATGGAAACAAAGGTTTGTTTTCATCGAGTGCGAGAAGGGTTGGCCCGGTCTAAAGTACCCAGGATGGAGTTGGGCCGCTCGAACGGACCTTCCGAGAGGGCAACCGGGCTGGCCGAACACTTTGATGGTAGCCCTAAGGATGATGGAAAATGTGGAGTCGGAAGATATGATCACTCCACAGTCGTTAATCGAGCTAGGGCTCGCACCAGGAGTCAAAAAGCATTTCGACCCCGGTACTCCGAACGCATCCCTCGAAGCATCTCATCTACCTGTTTTTGTTGCTTTCTCTTCCTTCTCTCTCTCTTTTTTTTTTTTTAACCCTGCGATCGAATACATTCTTTGTGCAGATCAATACATCATGTCGGCTGCTCTGAATGCACGGAGGAAGGAAATGGCCGAGCTGAAAAAGGCGGCTGAGAAGAAGAAGAAGATGCCTCCGCCGACCCAGGCGGAAGTTTCAGCCGCGACCGACGCAACGGTTGATGCACTCCCCAAGGTCCTCTCAATGAGGACAAATGAAGCCCCTGAGAAGAAGGGGAGAGCCCCGTCGGGGGTCGAGGACCCAGAGCCCCCCCAGTCCAAAAAGTAGAAATCCAAGGGCCAAGCAAAGTCTGGGGTCGGAGCGGATAAAAGTAAAGGTCGAGAGAAGACCCCCCTACTCCCCATGCCACCTATGCTCGGTCCGATCCTCGAGGTCCAGGCCGGAGACTTTTCAAGCCCTCCGAATCAGGGTCGATGAGCCATTGTGCCTCGAAATGTGGCCAGTATTCTGGCGGGGGTGCGAAGGCCACCAGTCGGGTCCTCAGCAGTGACTGCTGTGCCGTGGAAGGCAAGCGACGAGGATCAAAAGCTGGTCTTCGACTACCCGGTCCTCGAGGAACCCCACTTTTCTTGTGGCCTTTCGAGTGTCAATGATAAAGGCGAGCAGAGACGGATCGGTACTGCTCCCAAGGACTATAATGCACTCGGGGCGCTGTATGGTTCGATCCAGACGACGGTCGACCACAAGGAAAGGTGGGCATTCTCGGACGACGAGATCGAGGAGTCTTGGGTCCAAAAGTACTTTGCTGTAAGTATACTAGTAAAGTTGTTTTTCTTGTATTTGGTGAAGTGTTGGATCAAAGATGCTGACGATCGATATTCTTTTGTAGATGGGCCAAGATTTCTTTCAGGTGGCTCGAAGGGGATGGGTCCATCGGCAGTTGAGGACGAGGGCTGAGCAGCAGGTCGAGAGGATGAGGCTCGAGCTAGAAGAAAAAGATAAGAAGTTGGCTGAGGCCAACAAAGACAAGGAAAAGCTTGACCACGACCTGCTGGAGGCCATCGAGAATCTTTCGGAGGTCGAGAAGAAGCTGAAAACGGCCGAGAATCGGGTGGCGAGGTCGATTCAAGAAGAAGCCGATGCGAGGGCTCGCGGTTTGGCAGAGGGTGAGAGGAAAGGTGCAAAGCTGGCCCTGAGTCGATGCAAGAGGGGGCTGATAGAATCTGTGAACGACCTCGAGCGTCGAGGGGTTTATAGGTTTATGAAGTCCAAAGCCTATGAAAAGGCCGTATCGATCACGAGCTTCAAGGACGTCGAGGAGGGCTTCAACTTGTGCCTAACCCAAGTACAAGCGGCCAAGTATCTCCCGATGGACTATGATCAAGAAAAGGTCGGCCTTTTTCAGGATGATCCTCGCCCCATCGACCCAGTCACTCGATCTCCTTTCCCTGAGCCAAATTGGGATGATGATGAGTTTGGCGTTGCTATGAAGCTGGCTCGGTCTAGGGCGGCCGGAGAGCCGGATAACATACCCACCTGCGAGCTCGATCTTGATGCCTCCTTCGACCCGAAAGATATGTGCCCAGAATACTTTGGGGATGGGGCCATTGTACCGATCGAGGAGGGAACCGGGCCATATGCTGCCGAGAAGTGAGTCGGGGAGAATGGACTAGCCCTATCTCTGTACTCGGAAGTCTTTGCTAGGGAGAATCCAATTTTAAAAGTGTCGACTGTTGGGGTCGAGCTTTCGTAGTTGTTGGCTCGAGATTCATTTGTAAATAGGTAGGAATCCGAGCGTTTGCTGCTCCCGTTTGTAAAATCCAAATTTGTATCAAGGGTGTGATCGAAAAAGTCGTAATCGATGCACTTATTTTAAATATATTATGTAAGTTCTCTTCTGGATTTTAATGAATGTTTTAAGTATTTTCTCGAGTTATTTGATGTTAAACTTTTGCATGTTGATCGATATCGACAATCGAGAAGATGTTGAGGCAAAATGCTCTAATCTTTCGAAGTACATAAAACTTTAATACGGGCATCGTATAACACAAGTACATGATCGAATAACATGAGTGTCGAAGGACAAGAGGAAATTTTATTAATTCATCGACCAGAAAATTTACATAATTTGTTTACAAGTAATACTTCTTCAAGTTGTGAGCATTCCATGATCGAGGCAATGGTTGTCCATCGAGATCCTCGAGATGATATGCTCGATTCTTGCCTATTTCGATAACACGGTAGGGTCCTTCCCAGTTAGCGTCGAGCTTGCCCACATGCTTAGTGACCTCAACCTTTTTAAGGACCAGATCTCCGACTTGAAAGTGATGGGGTCGCAAGTTCTTGTTGTAGGCTCGAGCGGTTGTGGCTCGATATTGTTGCATCTTCATGTTTCCTTTTTCTCTGGTTTCACTGATTGTGTCGAGATCGAAAGCCCTTAGTTCATTGTTTCGATCGCGCTGGAAGTGCGCCACTCGAGGAGATTGGTGTATAATTTCGGCTGGAATCATGGACTCTGAGCCATACACCATGGCGAAGGGTGTTTGACCAGTTGGGATTCGAGGGGTGGTTCGACATGCCCAAAGGACACCTTCAAGTTCATCGATCCAATGGCTCTTCGTTGCTTCGAGTCGCGTACACAAATTCTGTATGATAGTTCGATTGGTAACCTCGACCTGTCCATTGGCTTGAGGATAGGTGAACCTTTGGCTGATCTTGAAGTCCGAATAATAGGCTCTGAATCTCGTGCTTCAAAACTGGGGTCCGTTATCGCATACTATGACTCGAGGTATACCAAATCGAGTGATAATGTGCTTCCAAAGGAAGTCTTGTAACGCATGGAAGGTGATTTTTGCAACTGCCAAGGCCTCGACCCATTTAGAAAAATAATCGATCGCTACAATGATAAATTGCTTTTGTCGAGTTGCTATCGGAAAAGGTCCAATTATGTCGATTCCCCATTGTTCGAAAGGCCAGCATGACTCGATCGGAATCATGTCTGCGGGGTGTTGATGGGTCAAATTGGCATGTCTCTGACAGCGATCGCATTTCTTCACAAATTCGAGCGCATCCTTGCGCAGTGTAGGCCAGAAGAATCCCGATCGAGATACTTTCTGGGCGAAGGATCGCCCCCCGGCATGGTTTCCGCATGATCCTTCATGGACTTCGGATAAGACTTCTCGACCTTGTGACGGTCGAAGACATCATTTGGTTGGACCGATGGGTGAACCCTTGTACAGACGACCCTCCTAGTCTAGCGCGTAACTTAGCGTACGTTGTTTGAGTCTTTTTGCCTCGATCGAATCCTCCGGTAACGTACCGTCCTGTAGATACGAGATTATATCATCGAACCAGCAGGGCTCGGCTGCGTCGATGGGGTTGACCACTGGAGTTATTGGATCGATGGATCGGGCGGAGGATGTCGTGAAGGTTATGGTCCGATCTTGTGTGCCAATCGATCCACTTGCAAACTTAGAGAGAGCGTCTGCTCGAAGATTCTCTTGTCGAGGAACCTGGGAGATCTTGAATTCTTCGAACCCCGATATAGCCTTCTTAACTAAGGCGAGATACTTGATCATGGACTCCTCTCGAGCTTCGTACTCGCCAGTGACTTGACCGGCGACCAGTTGTGAGTCGGTTAAGACTCGAAGTTTTTTCATATTTTGTATTTTTGCAATTCTCAATCCTGCTAAAAGAGCTTCGTACTCAGCCTCGTTGTTCGTTGCAGGATATTCGAGAGCAATGGCGTATTCGATCTGTTGTCCGTCGGCGCTGGAGAGGGATACACCGGCCCCTCCCCCTGAAGCGGTCGAAGAACCATCGATCGATAATGTCCAGATGGGGTGATCGCTCTTGGGTGTCGCGTGAGGATCCTTTTCGACCAAGAAATCGGCCAGGATCTGTGCCTGATATGCCACCCGGGGTCGATAGGTTATTTCGAACTGTCCTAGTTCGATCGCCCATTTTGTGAGACGACCAGAAACCTCCGGTTTGTCCATGATGGTCTTCAGCGGTTGGTCGGTGAGAACTAGGATGGGGTGCGCTTGGAAATATGGTCGAAGTTTGCGGGAAGTGTGGACTACCGCTAGAGCAAACTTTTCGATCTCGAGGTAGCGTACTTCTGGGCCGTGGAGAATCTTGCTCACATAGTACACAAGGAGATGTTTTCGATCTCGAAATGTGATAAGTACTGAGCTGATTGTCTCCTTCGACACGGCCAGATATAGATACAACGTTTCCCCATCGATCGGTTTTGCAAGTAAAGGTGGGGAGGTCAGATATTTCTTTAGATCTTCGAGAGCTTGGTCGCATTCCGGAGTCCATTCAAAATTTTTGATGTTTCGCAAGATCTTGAAAAATGGCAAGTTCTTTTCCGAAGATCGGGCTATGAATCGATTGAGTGATATGATGCGACCAACTAGCCTCTGGACGTCGCGGATCGAGTTGGGGATCGGTAGAAGTTGGATAGCTTTTATCTTGGCAGGGTTGGCCTCGATCCCTCTCTGGCTGACCATGTACCCAAGAAATTTCCCTCCATCGACCCCGAAGGTACACTTGGCGGGGTTGAGCTTCAGATTGTATTTTCGGAGGAGGTTGAAGGCCCTCTTTAAATGGTCAAGATGGTCGATGGATTTTTCACTCTTAACGAGCATGTCATCGACATACACTTCGATGGTATCGCCAATCTCTGACTCGAAGACTTTGTTCATCATCCGTTGGTACGTCGCTCCTGCATTCTTGAGCCCAAATGGCATAACCTTGAAGCAGTAAATGCCATTGAAAACTATGAAGGCAGTCTTGGGTTGATCCTCGATGGCCATGAAGATTTGATAGTAGCCTTGGAAAGCGTCCATCATGCTCAATCGTTCACACCCGGCTGTGGAGTCGACCAGTTGATCGATCCGTGGCAATGGATAGGGATCCATCGGACAGGCCTTATTTAGGTCTGTGAAATCATTGCACATTCTCCATTTTCCTCCTGGTTTGGGTACAAGGACCACATTGCATAACCATTCGACGTACTGGATCGGCATGATATATCTTGCATCGAGGAGTTTGTTAACTTCGGCCTCGATGATGGCATTGCGGGAGTCGCTTTGAGAACGTAACTTTTGTTTGATCGGTTTGTAGGATGGGTCGACATTTAGGTGGTGTTCGATCACTTTCCTGTCAACTCCTACAAGGTCGGAAGCGCTCCAAGCAAATACATCGAGGTTGTCTCAGAGGAATTGTATGAGCATGCATTGCTCCTTTCCTTTTCGACCGGCCCCAATACGTGTAATTTTCTCAGCTTGTCCCGGAATTAATTGGATTTCTTCAAGCTCTTCGATGGGCTCGAGCTTTTTATCTTCTTGTTTCTTTCTTTTTGCTGCATGAGACGAACTCATTTTCTTAGAGTTTTCTGGATCGATTACTTCTGGGTCTACGAACTCATCCTCGATGATGGGGTCATCAATAATCGGAGGCACATGTTTCCCTGTGGATGGTTTGGGCTTTTCCAATGAGATGGAATAGCAACTCCAAGCGGTCGATATATCGCACCTTAATTCCCCAATCCCGGAGGGGGTGGGCAATTTTACCATTTGGTGGTAAGTGGATATGACTGCTCGAAAATCGATGAGACCCGGTCGACCGAAAATGATGTTGTATGCGGAGGGCATTTCGACAACAAGATATTCGATCTCGCGTGTAACCCGTCGGGGCAAGGTACCCATGGATGTGTGTTAGGAATAGTGCCCTAGAAAGCCGATTCGAAGTAATCCGTTTTGGGACTTTCCTAGTATCACAGACAATCTTTGAATAATATACGATTGATTAATATCATAGGCAAACACTTCTTTATATGCTCTTGTTTGGTATGCGTTTACTTTAGCTGTGCATGTATGAGAACTCCCCTAATCCTGATGACTTTAGGACTCTACCATTTAGGTGAAATGGTTCATGAAACGAGCCCTATATCACATAAGTCATGATTAGTAAAATACTCCAAGCCGATGAGTCCTACAGACAGTGGGAGTGTCAACCTGACTCCTCTAAGGCTTGCTTGTGGGATCACGCCCTTAAGAAGGACCACCTTGTTTCATGGAGGTGTAAAGTGTATAGTTGATACGTGCGTGATACATGAGGGTGCTTACTTCAATAAGTAAGTTCACTGAGGTGCCCCGTGTGAAAAGATTCCTAAATGGGAAAGGAAGTTTCTATTTCAGGAAATGGAAACTTCCAGATTAGGAAATATCTCACGAGTCATTGATGTGATTAATTGATCCTTAGACTTGAGGTTCCATGTCACTTTATGAGTTAACTCTGTAGTCTTTGGTATAAGCTTTAAAGGGTGTCGCCTTAGACAACTGATTCAAGGCTTATGCTGGGGCTGCACAAGTGACTCATGGAAGTGAATGAGAATCAAGAAAGGACCTACACTTGCATATGCAAGGTGATCTCTTATTGTGTAAGTCATTCATATGCCATATGGAGTCCTTGGCCAAGGCAGTAGATCAAGACATCAAGAAAAGGGTTTCTTGGATTGAGATCAAATGGATATAAAATGCACTTAGCTTTAAGACCAGATTATTAGGGTTCTGATTATTCCCTTACCCTAGATCTTGGTTGAGAGATAGTAAGTAGGAGGATTGTATCTCACATGAATCAAGGACTTAAAGGTTCTGTCGAATCCGAACATTCCAATTCAGCTAGGGGTTAAACACCTGTTGCTAGACTATGGTAGTTTAATCTGTGGACTGATTAATTAATTAGTGAATTAATTAATTAGGGTCACTGCTAATTGAATTGAGAACCTAGAGGGTCACACACAACAACTTGGTTACATGAGTTGAGGCTTGAAAATGATTAAACGAGTTAATCGGGCCTAGAGGGTTCCACACGTGTGGGTCACGTGAGTGGACACGTGTCATTGTGACACGTATGCCACACGTGATTATTTAATTATATATTAAATAATTAATTTGTTAATTATTTAATAGACTTTGGTTTAATTTTGAATTAAAAAGAAAGTCTTATTTTGGAGAAAAATAATCTAGTTAATTAATTGTGAATTAATTAATTAGATAAAAATAAGTTATTTATTTTAAATAAATAAAGTATAAAATTATCCAAAAATAGTTTGGATATTTTTAGCTCTCTTGAAAGTTGATTTGAATTAGAATTCAAAGTCAAAGTCAAATTACTTGATGATCAAGTAATAGGAGAGAGAGAGACCAAAATCCTAGCCCATAAAGGACTAGGAATTTTCAGTCCTCCCCTCTTATAAATAGGGGAGCTCGAGCTCCCCTTAGAGCGAATTGACAATTCTTTTGGTTCATGTGTTGAACACCATCCTTTCTCCAAGATAAACGAAACCCTAGGTTAAGCCTAAACACTAACTAGAGAACTAGCATCCTTACTAGTTAGATTGTAGCCAAGTTGGTGGACTATCTCTAGAGAGCTTCAAGTTAGAAGTTTTGAAGATTCGAGCTTTACCAAAAAGTGGGGATCAAGCAAAACCATCAGAAGGGATGATGAAACGATTCTGAACCCGACATGAAACGAATGAAAAAATCGAACCAAAGAAGATGGCGAAAACCGTTCGTCCATATCCTGAAGGATGAATTTTTTCACGAGGGTTTTATGGCTGGCAGATTTCTACTTTCGCAAAACTGGTTTTCGAAGGGAGTTTCAATCATCTCTTTCTTGTTTCATGTTTCTTTCTTTATGTTATATTGTTAAGAACTTCCATAACATGATTTGAATCTAGGTTGGTTGGATTGCTATCCCGACAATGGATTCTGAAGTAGAAAGAGACTTTCGAGGGACGGGTTGTCAAGCCGCGAGAAGAGCGTTCTTGGGTGGCTTGAAACGCTTCAAGAAAGAATAAAAGAAAAGTAAGTTTTCTATCTCTACGAATTTGGTTACACGATTGCGAGTCCAAGGTCCTTTTGTTGGAAAAAATTTTTAAATTCCGCTGTTTTCTTATTCGTGTTTTCCAACAAGTGGTATCAGAGCCACCTGGTTAATCGTGTTTCTGATTCGTCTCAATTATTATGAATTTGGTAGAAATTCTTAGGCTTAGATGCGAATTAGGTATTCATGAGTTCTTTTAGAAAGCCTGAATTACGAAACTGTAATTTTTCTTGAATTTCTGAAACTGTTTTCTTAAAGTGTGTTTTTGAAAACCGTTTTAATTCAAATCTGTTTAAATCGTATTTAAAATTTTGGATTGTTGTTGGTTTTGAAGTGAAACACGAAACACGAAAATCGCGTTACGAAAACGCGAGCCTAGGCATGCTAGGGTGTCGCACGCCCAGGCCCGCGTGACCGCCCGTCATCGCCGCGCGCCTATCCTAGGCGAGCCCGGACTGGCCCGACAGCTCCTTCCCCAACCGCGCGGGAGCGTCCCGCACCACAGCCCCGCAACCGCGCGGGCCTTCCGCCATCGCCTCCCGCATCCGCGCGGGAGGGTGTCCGCGCAGCGCCGGCCTGATGGCCTAGGCGACTGCGCGCGATGCGCGCGAGAAGGCGCGCGCCAGGCGTGCGCAAGCCGGCAGCGCTGCTGCTGGCATGTGCGCGCTGTGCGCGCGCGCTCGTGCGCGACGCGTGCGGGCGGCCTGGGCCGTTGGGCGGTCGTGGCGGGCACTCCAATCCGTGGCTGTCTCATTTTTCATGTTTAGTCCAATCCGATCCCGATTTAATTTTTTCCTGAAAAATTTTATTTTTATTAAATTTGAATTATTTTTGGAAATAATTGTTTAAATTGGGATTTTGAAAATTTAAGCGATTTAAATTTTGAAAAAATTACAAACTTTATTTTATGAAAATATTGAAAGAATAAAATTATTAATTTTCAGAAATTAATTGGAATTTTATTAGTTTACTGTTTTTCGGGTTTTATTGAAAAGGCTCTTGAACAAGAATTGCATCTAAGTCGTGTTTTAAGCTATTAGAGCTTAAAGCGAGAATTTTAATTTATTGGTTAAATTTAAATTCTTACAATTTATGCATGTTAGGTGATCATGGGTTTAGACTTATGTATGGTTTTAATTTATGCACATGGATGGTTTAAATTGGGGTTGGAGCCCTATAGTTGCGTTTTTCAATTGAGGTTGGAGCCTCACTTATGTGCGTACTGTTATGTGATTTATTATGTGGCTTTCCATATTACTGTTTTTGAGGCCAGGGTATGCCCCGTGTAATTGTCTAAGGCCAATATGAAGATTGAGCCTTATTACTTTATGTCTTTTTCTTTTTATTGTAATTTGAGAGTAGAGATAGGTGGTGAGGTTTTATTTTCATTTTGGAGACAATGCACCCATGGAGTAAGATGGACCACATTCAAGTAACAAGGAGGCCATAAGTGAAGACCCCTCAAAATGTTAGGGAGGGGAATCTCAATTGTTAAATGTAATAGAGATAGGGCTCGTATTTTGTTACCGCTTTCCCTTATGTGATTTAAACTATTTATGTGGCATGTATGTTAGAACTTGTGATTGTGGAGTGGCTCCCACATATCACGCATAAGATAGGTAGAACCCATGATCATTACATGTTAGTATCATGCTAGGACATGTTATCTGTTTATGTGCTTGTTTGAAATGCATTTAAGTTGTACTTGCATTAATCAAGACTAATTAAATTGGATAACATATATGTTGGTGAGGTCGAACCGAACAACTCTTCGGTTGATTCGAAAATTCCCATTAAATATTAAGCTCATTTCGAATAATAGGTATTTAATTTGAGATGCAAATTTTGAATTAAATTCCTAGCATTCCATCAATAGGTTTTAAGTTTAGTAAGTAAAGCTAGTTATTATCCGCGAGTCGTGGGATAGCTAGTGGAGCTTATTAGTTCTTAGTTACCTAATTGATCATTTTAAATGATCAATATTTCGTGGTTAATTTTGGTAAGGGCGATGTCCGCGAGTCGTGGGTCGTTCGAACTAAGTTTTGATCATGATCTTATGATTGATGGGTCTGGCTTAACACCTAAGTAAATATGGATGTCGCACGAGTCGTGGGTCCATATTGAAAGATAGGTGATGCAAAAAAAAAAACAATTACTAAGAGTTCTAAAGGTGTTAGAATTGGTAAGTTGTACCTACCTAGGATTTTACTTAGAATGTCCGCGAGTCGTGGGTTCGAGGTAAAATGCTTAGGATCTTAGTACCCGTTGGGAAACGTGTTCCTCTTAGATCTTTGGGAATTATAGATCTTTGAAAAACAGTGGGAGCTACATTAGATTAAAGACCTTATCTTATGTATATCGTTATTATTCAGCATGCTCACCTATTTTCTCTGCTTAGCATTTAGGTTGTAGTTATGTGATTCTCTACAATATGAAATGCAAACCCATTCGTATCCATCCTTAAGTCAAACAAGTTGACTAAGTCCTAACTAACTCTAATTGGCTTCGGACCCTAAAATTCGTTTTAGATTCCGAATAGAGAAAGGCATTCTCTAAAGGGCGAAGTTTTTCAATTGTGAAAATTCGACCCGGGCCAAAAGAGAAGCGATCTGAGGTGAATGGATTTCTCCAAACCACTTAAGAGCAATTGAACTACCTCATAGAAATGTTACAAGGTATAACATTATGGAATTATTCAATATTCCAAATGAGGAAACAAGTGCACACGAACAAGGTCTAAAGATCTTATTTGGAGATCTTATGGTCTCGATCATCAACCGAGAAAAGAGTTCTCAATGCACTGATTGCTTACATTGCTTCCACCATCATTCAAACCCTTTATGCTAAACTAGAATGATGCTAATGTAGCATAGTTGATAATGGTTGAGAGCATCCTTAAGAAGGAATAAAAGGTTGAGATGGTTAATTCTTCTTCTAAACTCCCTAAGTTAAAGGCTTGAACGCCTAAAGAAGAAGAAACCCTTAAGAGCCCAATGGAGGGGCATGTAAGGGGTGCGCCCAAAAGACACTAGAGATCAAATAGGACGTTTGCTTCTATGGTAGCAAATAAGGACTTTGAAAGGGAACTGCGAAGAGTATGAGTACTCTGAAATGTTACCTCGTTTAGTAATTCTACTAGGAATAGAATTCACTAGTCTTGAGTCAATTCTACATAATCTGTTATGCAAAGACTCAAGGCACTAATGTTCTGAACATACAACGAGATAACAAAAGTAAGTAAGATGACAAAGCTTCAAATTACTTTGGAACGTTGAGATATAAAAGGATTAGCAAGTCAGACACCTTAGGATCATTCTATGAAAATGAACCTATAGAGTTGACTTCCTGTGAATCCGGTCTTGAGGGAAGCGTTCCTGAATCCCGTTTATAAGAAACGTGGAACGTTCCAAAATTATAGTGGATTTCGATCCATGCTGATGAGTGTAAAATGCTTAATGTAAGCACTAGATACAATCGTCAGTTTAATCATTATGAATGAATATACTTTTTGAAGTACAAAATTCGAAACTTATATGAAATTCTTAGAATTTCAAAAGGAGGTTAGGAACCGAAGTAGTCATAAGTTATAGGTGAATCGATATGATCGAGATAGCCAATATCTTAGCAACTAATTCCTTAGTCATCTTAAAGATAATAGGATTATCTCTCAGTAAGCTAATTCGAGAACACCTTAGTGTTTCCGAATGAGGGAATGAAACCTAATACGATATGGTCCATTCCATAGTAAGCTTTACTGACTTATAATCATTCTAGGAATAAACTCCTAGAATATGCAGTTAGAGATTTTGAATTTTGCACCTTCTTAAATCAGTCCTTTAGATGCACTATGAAATGTGGCACACTAAATTCCCTAATTATTCTTGTCCAAGAATTTAGTGGAATCCTCTTAAGTAAAGAGGATAGTGGGAGATAGGCTTGAAACGAGTTCAAGTTTATACAAACAATATTGGATATCATTTCTGCAATTCCCTTAGACAAAGGTTGTTTGTCTCAAAGAATGTATCTTTCTTAAGGAATCGTTCCTATAGAAGAAGAAAGATAAGCAAGCAGACCTCGAAGAAATTTGAGAATAAATATTCACGCCACATATAGAAGAAACGAGCCCATCTGATAAAACTTAGCCAAATTTTGGAGCATGTACACGTGTGAAACCCTTCTCTTAAGATGCGTTTAGAACGCGTTCCTAAATAGCCAAGGAATTACTTGAAGAGGAGACACTGTCAGATTTGGAATCTGAGTAGTGTAAGCAAGCCTTAAAATCCAATATGGATTCCATATACTCGAACCAAGTTTTACCTTGGTTGATCCACCTGATAGGATCAAGCTCGTGCAGCTTCGAGTCAATGAAAGCATTACAACCTTCTTGACGGTTGAAATGCAAAAGTCCATTTGGATTGTGTTTATCACATCCTCATATTCTGACTATGAGATATGATAAATGAATATGAGAACTATCTTGTTCAATATGAGATTGAAAGAGACTGAAATAAGGTATTTCTGTAAATCTCATATTCAGTGGGAGTATGCATAAGGTATGCGAACCCCTAAAGTCAATCTGTGGATTGATAAAGGCTTCTAGGAGTTAGACAATTCGATTCCATAGGATAGCCAAATCGTTTGGCACAGATGGAAGTCGAATAAGTCTTAAAAGTGTACATATGAAAGTTAGTGATGTAAGAGTCAATTTTTGGTTCTTTAGAAGACGAAATCCTTCTCATTAGGAATGTCATTCTTGGTTAAGAAACAATTTGACATGAAAGATCTTAGTGATTATCCTAAATTCTCGACATTCAGATCTATAGAAGATAGATCTAAGAGCATAAATGGATTATCACAAAATGAGTACATAACCACGGTACTAAAAGGAGTTTAGTAGGGACAATGGAACATCTCTTTTGAAGAGTATGTGTCCTAAGATAACTTTAAGAAAGTTAGAATGTCCAAAATCCCTTTAAGTAAAAGGGTACATAATGTATGAAATGTTATGTACTAGACTTGATATGGCGCAACACTAAGCGTAGTGGGCCGAATCTAATATGACCTCAGAGAAGGTTATTAGATCTCTGTAAAGGATGTCCTCAGAGTACTTGAGAAGAAATGAGGATATGTATTAGTTTACAGAGCCCAAAAGATCTTATCATTGAAAGGATATATTGATGTAATTGTTTCATCAAACAAAGATGGTTATGAAATCATTGAAAGGGTACAACTTCTACCAGAATGGTAATGCAATGTGTTGGAAAGGGGTTCCAAGGACGGACATTGCAAAACTCAACTATCGTAGTTGAGAACTTAGTCGTATTATATAACGCTAAGTTAAGTGTTTAGGTAAGAAACTCCATCTAACTTGTTAGATGAAGTTCCTAGCATGAAACAACTCCTTTATCATATTGTATGATAAAATGGATGGTTGCTCAAGTAAGAGAACCAAGACCTCACCAAGAGACTGAACACGTGATTACGAATCACTTTATAAGGAAAAGGTGTTTCCTAAGAGATGTGTAAACAAGAGGGTCACATCAGCAGAGAATATGGCAAATCCACTTTGGAAACGCCCAAAGTCAATAGGCTCTCAAAGTACATCTTGAGAAGATGGGACTTAGAGTACCTAAATGGCTTTTACGGGCAAGTGGGAGATTGTTAGGAATAGTGCCCTAGAAAGCCGATTCGAAGTAATCCGTTTTGGGACTTTCCTAGTATCACAGACAATCTTTGAATAATATACGATTGATTAATATCATAGGCAAACACTTCTTTATATGCTCTTGTTTGGTATGCGTTTACTTTAGCTGTGCATGTATGAGAACTCCCCTAATCCTGATGACTTTAGGACTCTACCATTTAGGTGAAATGGTTCATGAAACGAGCCCTATATCACATAAGTCATGATTAGTAAAATACTCCAAGTCGATGAGTCCTACAGACAGTGGGAGTGTCAACCTGACTCCTCTAAGGCTTGCTTGTGGGATCACGCCCTTAAGAAGGACCACCTTGTTTCATGGAGGTGTAAAGTGTATAGTTGATACGTGCGTGATACATGAGGGTGCTTACTTCAATAAGTAAGTCCACTGAGGTGCCCCGTGTGAAAAGATTCCTAAATGGGAAAGGAAGTTTCTATTTCAGGAAATGGAAACTTCCAGATTAGGAAATATCTCACGAGTCATTGATGTGATTAATTGATCCTTAGACTTGAGGTTCCATGTCACTTTATGAGTTAACTCTGTAGTCTTTGGTATAAGCTTTAAAGGGTGTCGCCTTAGACAACTGATTCAAGGCTTATGCTGGGGCTGCACAAGTGACTCATGGAAGTGAATGAGAATCAAGAAAGGACCTACACTTGCATATGCAAGGTGATCTCTTATTGTGTAAGTCATTCATATGCCATATGGAGTCCTTGGCCAAGGCAGTAGATCAAGACATCAAGAAAAGGGTTTCTTGGATTGAGATCAAATGGATATGAAATGCACTTAGCTTTAAGACCAGATTATTAGGGTTCTGATTATTCCCTTACCCTAGATCTTGGTTGAGAGATAGTAAGTAGGAGGATTGTATCTCACATGAATCAATGACTTAAAGGTTCTGTCGAATCCGAACATTCCAATTCAGCTAGGGGTTAAACACCTGTTGCTAGACTATGGTCGTTTAATCTGTGGACTGATTAATTAATTAGTGAATTAATTAATTAGGGTCACTGCTAATTGAATTGAGAACCTAGAGGGTCACACACAACAACTTGGTTACATGAGTTGAGGCTTGAAAATGATTAAACGAGTTAATCGGGCCTAGAGGGTTCCACACGTGTGAAACCACACGTGTGGGTCACGTGAGTGGACACGTGTCATTGTGACACGTATGCCACACGTGATTATTTAATTATATATTAAATAATTAATTTGTTAATTATTTAATAGACTTTGGTTTAATTTTGAATTAAAAAGAAAGTCTTATTTTGGAGAAAAATAATCTAGTTAATTAATTGTGAATTAATTAATTAGATAAAAATAAGTTATTTATTTTAAATAAATAAAGTATAAAATTATCCAAAAATAGTTTGGATATTTTTAGCTCTCTTGAAAGTTGATTTGAATTAGAATTCAAAGTCAAAGTCAAATTACTTGATGATCAAGTAATAGGAGAGAGAGAGACCAAAATCCTAGCCCATAAAGGACTAGGAATTTTCGGTCCTCCCCTCTTATAAATAGGGGAGCTCGAGCTCCCCTTAGAGCGAATTGACAATTCTTTTGGTTCATGTGTTGAACACCATCCTTTCTCCAAGATAAACGAAACCCTAGGTTAAGCCTAAACACTAACTAGAGAACTAGCATCCTTACTAGTTAGATTGTAGCCAAGTTGGTGGACTATCTCTAGAGAGCTTCAAGTTAGAAGTTTTGAAGATTCGAGCTTTACCAAAAAGTGGGGATCAAGCAAAACCATCAGAAGGGATGATGAAACGATTTTGAACCCGACATGAAACGAATGAAAAAATCGAACCAAAGAAGATGGCGAAAACCGTTCGTCCATATCCTGAAGGATGAATTTTTTCACGAGGGTTTTATGGCTGGCAGATTTCTACTTTCGCAAAACTGGTTTTCGAAGGGAGTTTCAATCATCTCTTTCTTGTTTCATGTTTCTTTCTTTATGTTATATTGTTAAGAACTTCCATAACATGATTTGAATCTAGGTTGGTTGGATTGCTATCCCGACAATGGATTCTGAAGTAGAAAGAGACTTTCGAGGGACGGGTTGTCAAGCCGCGAGAAGAGCGTTCTTGGGTGGCTTGAAACGCTTCAAGAAAGAATAAAAGAAAAGTAAGTTTTCTATCTCTACGAATTTGGTTACACGATTGCGAGTCCAAGGTCCTTTTGTTGGAAAAAATTTTTAAATTCCGCTGTTTTCTGATTCGTGTTTTCCGAGCATTGTCGTCCATTTTCTTTACAAACTCAAGAAGGTGACCTTCCTTGATTAAGCGTTCGATCTCATCTCTTAATGCATTGCACTCGGATGTGTTATGCCCCTTCTGCTGGTGAAAGTTACAGAATTTGTTGCTTTCTCGAGATTTGGGAGTCTCTCGCATTGGTTTGGGTTTTTTGAGAAGAGCGGGATCGATGACGTTGTAAATTTCGTCGATCGGTCGGATTAACTGAGTGAAGTGCTTCCGAGGGGTAGATCCGGTCGGTACTTCGCTCTTGGGACTGATATCTTGCCTAATGGGATGGTTAGTCTCTATTTTTCGACCATGAGTCAGGCTCCTTTGGGAACTTTCCAATTCCTCAAGTTGTATCCAATCGCAGGCAGCAGCCTGGATATCTGTTAAATTCTTTGTTTTCTGCAAGAAGATGTATCGAGCGGCCTCAATGCTAACCAAAGCCTTGTGAACAATGGGTCTCAAGAGATCGATGCTCGGTTCTTCTGTCTTAACCACTGCTTGAGAAAAGCGAGTGAAGAAGTCTCGGAGAGATTCATTTGAACTTTGTTTGATGGTGTACAAGTAGGTCGGAGGCAGTTTATCTCCCTTCATAGCAGAGAACTGAGCCTTGAATCGATCAACCAAAATCTTGTACGTAGGTATGGATCGAGGAGGAAGCCTTGAGAACCATTCCAGCGCTAGCCCATCGAGAGTTGTGACAAAGATCTTAGCCCAAATGTCAGGCGAATGACCGAACATGCTGAGTTTAATCTCGAGGCGTGACACATGTTTTTCAGGATCAGTCGACCCGTTATACGTAGGTAGCGCAGTGGGGATCTTTTCATCGGTGGTGGATTCAATGATCGCGTCACAAAACGGAGATTGAGCTTCTCTTTCGCTGCGGTATCTCCACTGTCGGGCTGGTCGGGGGATCGACGGTGTACGCCGGGGTGATCTAGATCGTTGTCGCCGAGTAGAGCGGGATCGGTTGGGAGAATGGTTATGAGACCCCTGACTCTCACTTCGATAATGACTATCATGTCGACTGGGATGGGGAGGCATTTGATTCCGAAGGTCATTCGACCTCACAATGTGCCCCCTATTTGATCTTCTGATCTGGTTAACTCGACCATGAGGCCCGAGTCAGCTAAAGATCCCACTCGAACTGTGAGGGGATTTATCACGCTGGAAGAAGCCTCGCTCCCTTCGGTCGTTATTCCTTCCTCGAGAATGAGAGGGTCGAGATCTTTGCCATAATACACTTTGTCCTCGACGGTCGTCATTTCGACTTATCCTGGTGTCAGTGGGGGTCCTAGAGTCAACTTCATCGTTCGATCGGAAGGACAAGCGATCTTGAACTGGCCTTCTGGCACTTTCCTGTGCAGGTTGTGGCTGCTGATGCTGAGGTTGAGGGTGTATAGTTTGTCCAATTCCAGCCCAATATCCGACAGGTGGTTGATAATGCAACGGTTGTACATACCCAGGATGATTCATTACAGGCTGAATGACCTCCACCGATCGAGTTTGGGGGCACTCCGGCATTCGTGGTTCTCTCCCTTCTGCAGCTGTAGTTACAGCTTCATCTCGACAAGCTTTTAAGTATTTATCTAACTCGGGCGTCGAGTAGACTAGTTGTGGTGCGATGACTGTAGGTGCAGCAACTTGCAAAGGAATCTGAGGAATGACTTCCCGACCATTCTCGTCGAATAAGCGATTGCTGGTGATATTGTGGGCAGTCATGTTCGATGGCTTACTGTTGCGTTTCCCACAGACGGCGCCAAATGATCGTACCAAAATCTCTGCCTGGAGTCCGATCGAGAGATCCGACACGGTCACTCTATTTGTTGAGGAGAAACGGCTGTCTGACTGCTCGAGATCTGCACGGATCGAGGTAAACATGAGCTCCAAGACCAACTCGGGGAAGGTGGGTGTGAGACCCGGGTTGGTACTCCGACGCTCAAGTCAGGTTCGATGAAGAAGGTCGAAGTATTGAGTGGTGACAAGAGTTAGGTGGGAAAACTTACCGTACAATAAATGAGGAGGGACTATTTATACTGTGAGGAAAGAGAAGTTACTGCCTCGACATGTTGGCGTGGGGAGCTGACAGGTGCCCCATTAAGATCGTGCATTAAATGCGTGGTCGACCACTCTTTCCTGCTAGTGGAATAGTGCGCTGGCTGGTCGAGGTGTCTTGGTCGCCCGTAGCGGTCTGGAGATCCGACTGTGGGTCGACGATCTACGCGGTAACTTATGTGGGGTAAATGGGTCTTCAAGCGCTATGGTCGAGAGGTAAGCTCCGATCGAATCGCGACCGGGACATGACCTTCAATCACACACGTGGAGCAAGGTGATTGGCCCAACTCGACAGCGGGTACGTGCCACGTCAACATTCATTCTTTTGGACTCTCCACTAATTCTTACTTTTTTATTTTCGACACTTCAAAATATTCCAGTCTCTTGTAATATGTTATCACCTTTCATTTTATTTTTTATATATTTTGTTTGTCCGTATTATTTAATTCTTTTTTTGGTGGACCGTATTATTTAATTTCTAATAATATTTTAATTATTTTTCCGCTAATATAATGTTATCATATTTTAGTGTTTATTCATTTAATTAATTATATTAAAAGTAAATAAATAATTATAAGGATTAAATATTTTTTACCTCAACATTAAAATTAAGAATTCGACGTGGAACCTTTAATTTTTATTTAATTTGGTATCCAATTTAACTTTCTGGTAGAATCTTCTAGCTGAAAAATACACCTCGCAGATACATGAGTTTGTTAAGGAGGAATAAAACATTTTACTTGACTACTGCTGTTCAAAATTCAAATTGACAAGGTGGTGTATTCTATGAAAATTAAACACCTCCTCAGGTCACTGGGCAAGGAAAAGCACTCATCTAAGTGTATTTACCATCTAAATAAAGACATATATATCCCCTATTTTTATTATTATTATTTCTTTTTTGGTAGCAATCGAACAGGACAACGCGCTGCCAAGACCAAACACTCAAGCCGGAATACCTTCCGGCATGTAATCCCAAACTAATCTATCTTCAACCATCGAATGGCCCCGTTTAGCCAGCATATCAGCAAGCTCGTTCCTCTCTCTGAAGATGTGGGCAATTTTGCACTCCCACGGATTCCGGATCAACTATCTGCATTCTTCAATGATGTGTCCAAGCGGATGAACGCTCGTGCCGGCCTCTCTGATCATCTTGATCACCTCTGTTGAGTCGCACTCGACCTCAATCCTTTCGAATCTCCTTTCCCAGGCTATACGCAGACCCGCCCTAAGTCCTAAGAGCTCAGCCGTAGCAATTTGGACGTCCCGCAATTTCATGGCGAAACCCGTAATCCAGGCCCTGTTATTGTTCCGAATCATGCCTCCTGCCATCGCTGTCTTCGTGTGCTCAAACCAACTTCCTTCAGTGTTTAATTTAACCCAACCCGGTTCCGGAGCGATCCAACCACCATTGTGATTGCGCTGTCGCTTGTTGCTGCTCGTTCTATTCAGGCTGTTGATGTCCAGCGCCAAAGTTTTCAGATTGTTTAGAGCAACTTTTATGGAGTCTCTCTTGTGCCGATACTCCCAATTGTTCCTGAGTTTCCATATTGTCCATAGTCCCGCAACGAATATGGAGTTCCATTTGTTATCCGGCAGCACCTTATTATGAAAGTTCATCTTCTAGGTGTTACCAACCCAGCCATCATTGGAGAGGCTTTCAAACCGTGACCAATCTCCCTCAGTCAGGACCCATTTCCATATCCGTTTCGACTCCGGGCAGTGACGTAGTATGTGGATGATGCTTTCCTCCGCCCCATTGCACCTCGTGCACTTACCGTCTCAGCCTAAATTCCTCCGCTTTCTGAGACTGTTACACATCACCGCGCCATGGTTAAGTTGCCACAAGAAGCATTTGAGTTTGTTTGGTAGCTTACTTCTCCAAATCAATTGCCACGACTTATCTCGGCTTCCCATAGCAGGTGTGAGTGTTGCATAAGCTGACTTGCAACTGAAATTTCCAGAAGGTTCAACACCCCAAAATCTGATATCCGCCCTATCCAGTTCGCGTGGCATGGGAATGCTTTTGATCTTGCTTTTGACAGAATCCGGAATAGCAGTATGAATTCTGCTGAAATCCCAATCTCCATTTCGACTATAGACGTCCGCCACTTTTAAATGAATATCCTCTGCATGAATCGGACCCGAAATTAATGACTTTACCGTACCTTCTTTCAGCCATAAATTCTCCCAGAAATTTACATTCCTCCCATTGCCAATATTCCACATGACGTTATTCTGGACACTCTTAAGGCTCTTCACAACACCTTTCCAAAGCCGGGATGCAACTGGCCTCGGCTTATGACACAAGATATCTTCTTCGTTGAGGTATTTGACCGAAACAAACTTTCCCACCTGTTCCCGTTTTCCTTAAGGATTTTCCAGCCGGTTTTTGCCATCATTGCTATGTTGCTCTTCCTCGCCTCACGGATACCAAGACCCCCATCTTCTTTTCTTCGTATCACTTTGCCCCACCCCACCAGGTGAGTTCTCTTCTTCATAATGTCCGACGACCACAAGAACTTCCGATTAATTTGATCAAGTTTGTCACAAACGCTAGCAGGAACCAATTCCTATGCATTTTATATATTGGAATGGCCGAATTGACCGACTGAATAAGTGTTAACCTTCCCGCCAAATTCAGATTATTAGCTTTCCAAGAAGAGAGTCTTTTTTGAACTCTCTCAAGCACCTCAGCATAGTCCTCACATGTATAGCTGCTACTACCAAGATTCACACCTAAGTATTTACCAATGGTGTCTGTTTCCCCCACTCTAAGGATATCAATAATCTCTGATCTATGTCCATGATCCGTAGAAGGAGAAACGGTTTCACAGTTGGTGTTCTGAACAGCCCATGGGTATCCGTCAGGATCGGACTATGATCAGAGTGTGTCCTTGGGAGGCTTTAGTGACACTATCAGGAAATTTTTGGGTCCACTCCGTATTCGCAAGCACTCTGTCCAAGCGTTCTAACACACGACCACCACCAACAACGATGCCAGCCCAGGTGAATTTCGGCCCTTTGGCTTCGATGTCTATAAGCCCACAACGATCAATCGAATTTCTAAATTTTGCACACTTATTCTAGGAAACTTGATTGCCCCCACTCTTCTCACTCGGGCCTGCTATATCATTAAAATCCCCTGTCAACATCCAGACACCTTAATGACCCTGCTCATTTCATGCAAATTCAACCATAATTCATCTTTCTTACGTGCGTTGGGGCTAGCATAGATCCCCGTGCAGTAGGAAGTTTCATTATGTGGTCCTACTTTCGCATGTATCATTTGTGGCGTGACTTCCAGAATTTCGACTCTTATGTGAGCCTCATTCCATAACATCCAAATGCCACCTTCTCTACCTTTAATGGGAGCACGACAGACATTACTAAAGCTGAGTTGTCTCGAAATCTCTTCTGCTCTTACTTCGGAAACCCTTGTCTCTAACAAAAACACAATATCAGGCGTATAATCACGTATAAGGTCGTGAAGTGACCTACAGAAGCCTTCATTCCTGGTGCCATTACAGTTCCACGAAAGGACTCTCATTGGATCAATTTGAAAGGAATCTACCTGAATGGGGTGGTCAATTGGCCGTTGGGCCAGTCCCCTTACCATCTGACGCACTAGCGTTTTCATCCACATGCATTTTTGATATACCTCCATAGGTGTGAGGTCGTTCTCCACTCTCATAATAAGCTCCTGGTTCGTAAGCATATCCAGGGTCACCTGTATCTCTACCTGATGGTAGTTTGGACTCATGAACAGCACCCTCGCGAAAGGGTGGTTCACTGTAAAGAGTTATTGTCCCCGGAACCTCTGCCCATTCCTCCGCTAAAGTATAGCTTCCCGGCTCTTCTTTCCCGTCCGCCATATCTATCTCCCACTCCTCGTGATCCATGGCACACGGTTGTATCATCAGAGATGGTTAAGGGCTGATGCGATTGCTGGACTGTTGAAGAAGGTACCTGCCCTCCTGAGTTAGGGTTTAACTCTTTAAGTGGGGTACGTTTCTCCGCTGTTGTATGCTGTTGGGAACTGATATTTCCTTATTGCGGTGATTTTTAGACCGCGGCTTTTTTAGGTCTGGCCCGAGAGTTATTTTGGTCTCTATTCACTTGGGGGGTTTCCTTACTTGGCTCAGAATCTTCCGTTTCTTTAAACAAATCATTGGGATTTAAATCCCTATTTTCATGTACTTCTGTTGGTTCCATTTCGTTAATCAAGGGATTTGTGAAAATCTCAAACCTGTTTTTGATCCTGGATGACGCGTTTCCATTACACTGTCCTTTTTGGGTACCGTTTCGCTCATCACGGTGATTTTCCCTGAACGATTTCCCGGCATGATCAGATTTTGGTTTAGTTCCCCTCCGGTTGTTTGCCATCATCCAAGGGCCAAAACTTGGGCCTGTCATCACGGCGGTTGCCCCTGGTGCTGGAGCGTCGGACACCGGGGTCTCCTGATGGTTACCATTATCCCTCGTTTTGCTCGGACAACTCCCTATCCTGTGTCCCACCATACCGCAGTAATAACAGATCGAGGGCAGATTCTCATACTCAATGGAGAGTAGGTGGCCCTCCACTTCCACCCTACTCCGGAGCGATTTCGCCAAATTTAACTCAACACGAACGTGGGCATATTTCCCATTCTCCCCCCAATAGGTGTTTTTTGTCAATTTTGATAGGTGATCCGATCGCAGAAGCAATACCAAAGAGGATAGGTTCTTTGTAGTATTCCGTCGAGAGCCCGCGAATGCGCACCCAGGATATTGTCGTTGTAATGTGGTCGTTTGAGGCCTGAGAGTTTGGAATCCACTTTCTGACAACCAAATAGTTCCCGTTGATTACTCATGGCCCCTCTGTGAGTATCATGGACGTTTTCTCCTTATCGTGAACCTTCACGGTGTAGCAGCCATTCCCTAACTCGATGAGATCAAATTCCCCTTGCAGATTCCATATCCTATCGATGCGGGCCGAGAGCAGGTTGACGCTCATGCTCCGACCGAGACTGCGTAAAATGATGGCCTGTCTCCAAGGACGACGGATTTTCTCTTTGTAGTCATCTGACAGATGGATCCTAGGGTATGGGAAGTCCTCAGTTGGCTCCTCAATGCGAATCTTCTCCGTGTCTATTCGCACTTCCTGGAACTTGGGATGCACCTTAACCGGACTGCCTAGCAGCGAGTCTAAATACGATCTTGCGGCATCACGGTGACTGCCTGATCCTGCTTCAATCCCCTCCATCTCAACAACGGTGGATTCGTGGCCTGATTTGAACTTCTTCATACTTCTTCTCATCTGGTCGGTTTCTTCGTTGGAGAGAGGCGGCTCGTTGTCTCTCATTTTTGCAATACTAATACATAATCCCTATTTTTATTGAATATATGGTTTGTTATATAATTTAGAGCAAATTGCATTTTTGGTCCCATACTAATGGATCATTATCACTTTTGGTCCCATGTTTTTCAGATCTGGTTTTTTTAGCCCGTAGTATTTTTTTTTTTTTGTCATTTTAAGGACTTCCGTCCAAAAATAGACGGAATCACTGTTCATATTTTTTTTTTTTTTTTTTTTGGGTTCATCCATTAATTTCATATATTATATATAATATATGTACATATATATATATACACACACACGCGTCTATATATATATATATATATATATATATATATATATATACTATACATATATTTATTATATATAATATATGTATTATATTTTATATAATATGTAATATATGTATATATTATATATTTTAATTTATAATATGCATTTTGTTATATGTATTTTAATATATATATTTTTATATATTATGTATAATGTATTATATATAATAAAATATGTGTAATACCATATATAATATTGATGGGGTCAAAATACGATCGTCCCACGTTAGGACACGTGGCACCACCGAGATGATGACATCTGTCTCCCCAAGGTTGCACCCATCAGTGCACGAGCGCTAAGCCCAACGAGCGCAATCCTTCTTCAGGAGTTAAGCCCAACGAGCGCTGTCACTCTCACGAGCGCCATTCATACTGTATGATTGGCACGTCCACGTGCCAAGGGAGCCCTCTTCGAGCGTCACACTCCCTCAGAGTGGCCTCCCCTTCTGGCTCGTTACTTGAACTGGAGCCTTTATTCCCCCCAGCGGATATCTTGGCTTCCAATACTCCAGGTTGTCACGAGCGTGCTCTTAAGCCCTCGTTACCAACCACCCAAATGGCTCTCTGACACATCGTACATGCCCGCGCACCTGCCACTGTTGCCAGCACCAACTTTTGGCCGCTTTTGCAGAAGATTCCTCCTAGGTTTCTCTCTCATGGCGCCACGTGTTAGGGCAACATTCGGCCAGGACCACTTGAGGCAAATGACCAAAGGGCCCTTGACCCTCAACTATAAATAGCTAAAGTCATCTTCTACACTGGTAAGCAATCTTCATCACTGAAACTGTTACTGAACCTACGTTTCTCCTTCATACCTTGAACTGACTTGAGCGTCGGAGAGCCAAACTGGGTATCACCCCCAGTTCCCCCAGCTTAGCCTTCTGACTTTTATTGTGCTTGTCCCAACAGGTAGAACCCCCTTTATCTTCTCCGGCGAGTCTCCGGTGGTTTCCCTCACAAAAACAAATCATAAAGTGATTGGATTCGGATCCTCACATTCTGAACCCATCATTTTTGGCGCCGTCTGTGGGAAACCGGTCCTCCACCCATTTCTTTCTTTCTGTTGGTAGAAGAGCAATCACAATTGTACCCTTTCCAGTCATGGTCGCTACAAGGTCTGGAGCCGTAGGAGGGGGAGACCACACTTCCCCCGAGGTCAATATCGTTATTCCCCCAGCCTCTGCGGACGGAGGCCCACCGCTCACCGCCGTGGGTGGAGAGACGCTCCCCGCCACAGGAGTAACACCACAAGCAGAAGCTTCAGCTCCTCCGCTAACGCTGCCAGTTTCCGCCGCCGCCGGAGGAATCTCTCTCTCGGCCCCTCCCCATCTGCTACAGAACTCATGGGTCCATCCCCAGGTGAATCCCGGAGTGCAGGGTTACATGATGCCCCCACCCGGATATACCCTCACCCCGGCTGTTATGGTACGCCGGTCCAGCCGTATCATGCTGGTCAGATCCAGCTCCCGGTGGTGATCCCCAGGGAGATTGAAGGAGTGGAGTTACCTCCATTAACCACCCAGCAGTTGAGGGCTCTCTATGCCCAATGTGAGGTTCAGGCGGCCCAGGGAGCATGGGAGAGGTTCCACTCCATGTACTTTCCCTCTGGGCAGGCCACTCAAGTTGCAGCCCCTTTGGGCGGACAACAAAATTTTCCCCTCAGAGAAGCCCAGGCTGTCCTGAGGGCACAACCGCCGCCACCACCAGCCAGAGAAGCGCCCCAGCAGGAGGGCAATGAGCGTCCCTCCATGGGCAGGAATAAGGAGCCCACGGAACGAGTTAACGAGAACGAAGGGGACTCTCATGTCTCCAGAAGAGGCTCTCGAGCCCCCAGGCAAGGGGACAGGCAAGGGGACGTGAATCCTGACATCCTCGCGGCTGTGCAAGACCAGCTGCAGGGTTTAAAGGATATTGTGGGACAGCTCTCACGAGGGCGATCAACTCAGATCTCCCCTAGTCGGGATGAACGGGTTGACGCCAGAAGCGCCCGTACCAAGGACCACCCACCAAAGGTCCCCCACCGCAAGGAGCCGGAGGAAAACTTTGGCACGTATGAGTACCACCCGTTGGCGAGGGGCGAGGAGGAAGTTTTGATGGCCCAAGCAGGCATGGCCAAAATCCCTACTTCCATCAACCGATACGACGGGACGACTGATCCAGCTGAACACTTGGATCATTTTTTGCATCTCATGCACCTCTACGAGCATTCTAGCAACTATTGGGCGAAAGTCTTTGTCACTTCCTTGGTAGGAATGGCTCAGGAGTGGTATAAACGACTGCCGCCGCGCTCGATTCACTCATATGAAGAGCTGGCTCATGCTTTCCTCAACCACTTTAATTCTTTGAAAGCGCCAGTCACCGCACCTACTGCCCTTTACAACGTGGTGCAAGGCAAGAGCGAGTCTCTACGCTCGTTCTTCGCCCGCTTCAACAAGGAAATCCTACAGGTGGAGAGGTCTTCTATGGATTTCTTGATCCCAGTGCTCTTTCAGGCTGTGGATCACAAGCAGTATGTGAGCAAGAAGTTTGCCAACGCCATTGTAGAAAGGAGGCCAGGGACCCTCATGGCCTTAAGAGAGGTAGCCGAGCCGTTCTTCGCGCTCGATGACATGTATGGGACGAATGGTCCCCGACATCACAGTCCGGCCAGGAACGAGCGACCCCATCACGAGCGGGGACGGGAGGTGGTAGTCAAGAAGGAGCGCCCTCAAGAGCGCAAAAGGTCGCCACCACCCCCTCGTCGATTCGAGCGGGTCCCGCTCACCAGGCCGAATTCAGAAGGCTACAACCTCTCTGATAAAAAGCTCTTTAAGAGACCCATCAAGATGAGGGAAACGGACTCGCTCAGGCGCTCGAGCAAATACTGCGCATTCCACAAGCAGAGGGGGCACGACACGGATGAGTGCCGCCAATTGGAAGCTGAGATTCAGAGGCTCGTTGCAGGGGGCCACTTGAAGGAATTCGTCCGGGTGCTTGAGCGTTACGATGAACACTGCAACGAGCGCGCTGGAGGAAGAAGAAGGAGTCCGTCCCGATCGAAGAGCCCAAGGGGTAGGGGACCCCCTGAAAGCAGCAGCCGCCGGGACAGTAAAGGAAAAGCCCCTGAGCAAGAAAACGAACCTTTCGCAGTCATAAATATGATTGCAGGAGGCTCGTCAGGAGGGGATTCCAACGCCTCCCGGCGGAGGTATGTCCGGAGCTACAACCAACGCCCAGCAGTGCCTAAACCCATCTACGCCATCCAGAGTTCAAGCGCTCAAAGGTCAAGAGAGAATGATGTAATAGGCTTCGATGATAGGGATTTAGAGCATATTGTAACACCCCATGGGGAGGGTATAACCTCCGATTGCCCCATGGTGGTTAGTGTAGATGTTCACAATCACGTTGTAAAAAGGGTGTTGGTGGATACTGGAAGCTCTGTTAATGTTTTGCCTTATTCTACATTTTTAAAGATGAAGGCTGACCTTCCGCTCGAGCCTCTCAAAACAGCCCTCATCGGCTTTAGTGGCTCGGAAGTTGTCCCACGAGGGCAAATTCGCTTAGCTACTTCATTCGGCCGAGCCCCTCAGCGCAAGACACTCTTGGTAACATACGCGGTGGTGGAGATTGACATTCCTTATAACATCATAATTGGGCGCCCTGCCCTCGTGGATTTCAAAGCCATCATCTCCACCTACCACCAGAAGATTAAATTCCCTACCTCCGAGGGCGTGGGAGAAGTACTGTGCAATGTGCGAGAGGCTTGGGAATGTTACATGCTGTCCCTTAGAAAGCCTAAAGCGGAGAAAACCTTCCAAATTGGTTCCACCAAGAAATCAGTGGATTTTCCCAATCTAGATGAGGACAGCCCAGCACGGAAAAGGGCGAAGTTGAACAAGAAGAAGAACAAAAAGAAGAAGGGAGACAACGTGGAGAATCCCCTCGAGAGTGCTCCACCAGGGACCGTTGGTGGATCGTCCTCGGAAGGAGACGAGCCAGTAGAGGGTGGACCCGCGCTCGGTGATCGCTTGACGGGAAAGAAAAGGGCGCTCGAACTTCCTCGCCCTGAGATAAGGATCGAACCCTCGAAGAAGTTCCTTACCATTGAGCTGGAACCCGGAAACAAGGATAAGACTACTCAGATAGGATCTAACCTCTCGGGGCCTTCTCAGATTATGATGATTGACTTCCTCAGGGAAAACAGTGATGTATTTGCGTGGAAAGCCTCCGACCTCACAGGGATTGACCCGGGCGTCATTGTCCATAGGCTTAATGTGGATCCCTCTTTCAAACCCGTCAAGCAGAAAAAGCGGGATGTACATGGCTTTCGAAAGAAGGTCATTGAAGAAGAAGTTAATAAACTCCTAGAGGCTCAGTATATCGAGCCCATCTTGTACCCGGAATGGTTGTGTAATGTCGTCTTGGTGCCCAAGAGCGCGAATAAATGGCACATGTGCAACGATTTCACTGATCTCAACAAGGCCTGCCCTAAAGATCCTTACCCGCTGCCCCGGATAGACCAATTGGTGGATTCGACCGCTGGCTGCGAGCTCATGAGCATGATGGATGCTTTCCAGGGATACTATCAGATCTTTATGGCTCCAGAAGACCGCCCCAAAACCTCATTTGTTGTCCATCTGGGGGTATACTGTTTTTTAGTCATGCCTTTCGGACTCAAGAATGCTGGAGCTACGTATCAACGGCTCGTCAACAAGATGTTTGAAAAAGAAATTGGAAGGTCCATGGAGGTTTACGTGGATGATATGATTATCAAAAGCGAGCGCCAGGACTCCCACTTGGAAGATCTCAAGCGCACTTTTTCAATCCTGTGTCAGTATGGAATGAAGTTGAACCCTTCAAAGTGCACCTTTGGAGTGCAAGGGGGAAAGTTCTTAGGGTACATGGTCAGTCAGAGGGGAATTGAGGCCAATCCGGAGAAGATCAAGGCCATATTGGAAATCCCCTCCCCTCGAAATTTGCGGGAAGTGCAAGTCCTAGTAGGAAAAATCATCTCGTTGAACAGGTTTATTTGGCGCTCGGTGGACAGGAACCTTCCCTTCTTCAAAATTTTGAGGAACACACGTAATTTTGCTTGGACAGACGAATGCGAGAAGGCGCTGCAAGACATGAAGGCTTACTTATCGAGCGCACCACTGCTGACTAAGCCCATCGAAGGTGAGAGATTATTTATGTATCTTTCCGTTTCTTCCGAGGCCACAAGCGCGGTTCTGATCGCTGTACGGGAGCGGAAACACTTACCTGTCTATTATCTGAGCAAAACATTGCAAGGAGCCGAGAAGAAGTATTTGGAGATTGAGAAATTCGCGTTTGCTCTTATTAACGCCTCAAGAAGGCTGAGACCCTACTTTCAAGCGCACTCCATAACGGTTCTCACCGACCAACCCTTGAAGCAAGTGCTGTCTAAGCCAGACGTGTCTGGGAGATTAATCAAATGGGCCATCGAATTGAGCCAGTTTGACTTATGCTTCGAGCCCAGGACCGCGATACAGGCTCAGGTGGTAGCTGATTTGTTGGCAGAACGCTTTGGTTTAGAGCCTGCCGTTGAGGAGAGTGAGGGGTTATGGGTCCTGCACACAGATGGTTCCTCAACCTCTCAAGGGGGAGGAGTAGTAGTGGCCCTTAGAAACCCCGATGGGATTGAGCTGGACTTTGCAATCAAGCTGGATTTCCAAGTCACTAATAACGAAGCAGAATATGAAGCCCTCGTGCAAGGATTGAATATTGCTTTTCAGAATGGAGCCTCCAGAATCACCGCTTATGTGGATTCACAGTTAATTGCGAGCCAGATTGAAGGAACTTATGAGGCTCGAGAAACCACCATGGTGCAGTACCTGAGTAAAGCCAGAGAAATCATCGGGAAGTTCAAGGAATTTCATCTACTTCAAGTACCACGGGAGGAGAACGAGCGTGCGGACGCTCTGTCAAAGTTTGCGTCAGCTTTGGAAGGTACTTCTGAGCGTTCTATTACGTTCCTTAAGACTGAGGAACCTTTGATCAGGGAAAGGGTCGCCATTGGAATAATCGCTATGATTGATCCAAACGAGCCCTGTTGGCTTGACGACATCGTCGTTTTCCTTAGGGATGGAATTCCCCCCACTGGCAAGGTGGAAGCTAGGAAAGTCCGAAGTAAGGCCCCTCGTTTCGCTTTGGATCACAAGGGGAGGTTATTCAAGAAATCATTCCAAGGACCCCCAATGAGATGCCTGAGGCCCTCACAGGCGAAGGAGACGCTTGAACTCATCCACAATGGAAGCTGTGGGAATCATTCCGGAGGGCGTATCCTGGCAAAGAAGGTTCTGAGAATTGGGTTTTATTGGCCTACAGTTCTCCAAGATGCCATTGAATTTTCGAGAAAGTGCCTTAAGTGCCAATTTTATTCAAATCTCCCTCAATTGCCAGCCACACAGATGATCCCAATAGACGTCTCTTGGCCTTTTGACCAGTGGGGAATAGACATCGTGGGCCCCTTGCCCATGGCTGCGGGACAAAAGAAGTTTGTCATTTTAGCCGCCGACTACTTCACCAAGTGGGCCGAGGCCGAAGCCGTTTCAAAAATCACTTTCAGGGTTGTGAGGGACTTCATTTGGAAAAACATCATTTGCAGGTACGGCATCCCGAGGGTGCTTATCTCTGACAACGGATCCCAGTTCATAGCAGCCGACACACGAGAATGGTGTTCTGAGTTGGGGATCGAGCAGCGATTTACCTCTGTAGGACACCCTCAAGCCAATGGGCAAGCAGAAGTTACCAATAGGATTATCTTGCAACATCTGAAAACCATGCTTGAGAGCAAGAAAAGTGAATGGGCTGAAGAGCTGCAAGGAGCGCTTTGGGCTTATCGCACTACCCCACGAGCGGCCACTGGAGAAACACCTTACGCGCTCGTTTATGGATCAGAAGCGATGATACCAGCGAAGATAGTAAATGAATCCGCTCGTGTCGGCTATTTCGAGCCTCAGCTCAACGATGGCAACAGGAGCTTGGAGTTGGACTTGCTGGATGAAAGGAGAGACAAAGCCTGGGCTAAGATCCACCATTATAAAGCCTCTGTGGCCCAACAGTACAACAAGCGTGTGAGGGAAAGAACTTTCCAGTTGGGAGACTTGGTTTTGAAGAAAGTGGAAGTGTCCAGGCACGTGGGGAAATTGGACCCCAATTGGGAAGGCCCATTCAAGGTCGTACAACTCAGAGCTAACAACACTTACACCCTGGAGACACTTCAAGGTGAGCGCTTGCCTCGCCCTTGGAACGCATGTAACCTCCGATGGTTTTATGTTTAAAAGCTCTTTGCGGAACATGATGTAACAACCCTCTTTGTTGGGTTCCTCTGTACTTCCAATTGTGAGTAAGTTCCAGTATAACTTTTTCTTAATTGTTCTAACATTATGTTTCTTTGATCGCTTGAATGGATGAGACCCATGGCCCTCGTTTTCACGAGCGTGGTTGGCAATCCCTTCATATATGAATGCTGATATTTCGCACGGGTTACGCTGGCCAGCACTCTACTCCGCTTGGGGGGACGCCCTCATAAGGATAGACTGGTTACGCTCATAACCAATTAAACGGGATGGGGAAAATCCTAGTAGGCCTTGGCCGTTTCTTACAACGCCTTGCGCTCGAAAGTGGGATCCCTTGCAGACGGAACTTCACAAGTCTTGAACGAGGGCAACCTCTAAGTAAGACCCTCGTAAATACTCAAGACTTAGCATAATTTCCGAGAATAAGAAGAAGGTCCCCAAGTCTTGAACGAGGGCAGTCTCACAATAAGACCCTCACGATCGCTCAAGACTTATAACAAAAACAAAATTCATACAAGTCTTGAAAGGGGGGGCAATCTCACAATAAGACCCTCACGACCGCTCAAGACTTAGACAAATTTTCAAGTCTTATAACAAAAACAAAATTTATACAAGTCTTGAAAGGGAGGGCAATCTCACAATAAGACCCTCACGACCGCTCAAGGACTTAGGCAAATTTCCAAGATTTACAGGAGATTAACAGAATTTCTCAAAAGTTCTAAAGGCTTATCAGAGAGATAAAACATCCAGAGTATGCCACACACAGTCTTATTATTATGAGATTTGTTCCAGCAAGTTCTGAGTATACGTTCTGATTCATGAATAAGCAAAAGGACAAAGTTATGAAGAAAAGGATGTATATTCACGGAAAGGAAAATTACAAGATAAGGGCTCAAAGGCCTCTGAACATTGTTTTAAAATAAGGAAACATTAAAGCAGGAAAGTACATTGAAATAGGAAGGGCTTCAAGCGGCCGGAGCAATGTCTTCATCCACAATCACCAGTATGTTCTGGGCCACGGGGCCATGGATGGGGCCTTCTGGCTCTTGGGGTTGGGCAGCTGGTGGCTCGGGAGCTTGCGGATCTACGGGCTCGTTGGCATTTGGATCGAGGGCGTTGGCACCATCCGCAGCTGGGACAGGGGCATCCTCTGCAATAGGCGATTGGGGCTCATCTTCAGGGTTATCATTCTGAGCGGCCTGTGCAGCACCCCCTTCCCGATGAGCGTCCGTGTACTCATCTTGGATAAGCTTAACCAAGAAGTCGTACTCCATCTCAGCAATGGCGTCCGCGGGGTCGTTTGGGTCTTCATCCTCCTCCTCACAGCGGTCATTGAACGTGAGCCCTGTGCCCTCTGCCCCCCTCATAGCCGGGTCAGTCAGCCCCTTGTGGATGCCCTGCTCAACGGCCAAGTTGAAGGCATTCTGGGCCTCATCCAAGCAATGCAACGAGGCTGCAAAGTTGAAGGCCTTCGAATGGCAGAACCTGACAAGGGCCTCCTTGTTCGCACGTTCAAGACTCTGAGGCCACTCGTTCATGGTGTCGTTGAATTTCCTCTCAGCCTCCAGAGCCCTCGTCTTCCAGCTCTCCCGCTCGGTCTCCGCCTTCTTGCAGCGCTCGTCAGCCTGGGCCAACTTGTCGCTCAAGCCGCTTCGAGCGCCTTCCACCGCCTGAAAATCCTCCTTCAATTTTCCCAACTCCCTCTCCGTCTTCTTGAACAAATCCTTAAGGGATTCATACTTAGCTATCTCAGCGTCCAGCTCCGCTTGAATCTGAGCCGGATCGTTGGAACGAGGTATCTTCTTATACTTGGCTTTGCGGTCAGCGTAGATGGAGGCCCGCCTTTGGATGTTTTTAAGCCTAGGGAGCACTTGCTGCGGGGGTTTGAAAAAAGGAAAATATTAGCAAGAAAGTGTTAAGAGGTTACAAGGATGACAGTGTAACAAGGGAGTTAAGACTTACGGAGATTAAGGCGTGGGCCGCGTCGTAGGTCACTTTCTCCACAGACTCACTGAAGAGATGCCGGTGGTCCGCCGAGAATTGGGCCTTGTCGTAGAGATTCTCGCTGATGGCTTGAGCGAGCGTGCCAGGCCTTAGCAGAACTGGCCCACCATTGGGGGCACCTGTGAAGTCCTTGTCCCCTCGTCGGGAGAACTCCCATAAATATTCCTCCTCTGAAGAGGAAGTTTCCCCCTCGCCCTTGGGGCCCTCGACCACTTGTTTTCCTTTGCCCTTGATTGCAGCAGTGTCGGGCATCCTCTTCCTCTTACGGGAAGGTCTACTTGCGCTTGGATTGGCCTCGTTCATGGCCAAATTGGGGGGTGGCCTCACCTGATCAGCTGCACGAGGGTCAGCCAACCTCGAGTCGGATGAAGAAGAGGGCCGCACCACTATTCTATTTTCTGGAAGGGCCGCCCTGTTTCCCCCCCGGTTTCGTGGGGGTGGAACTTCTGAAGCTGCGCTCGAACCGGCACCCCGTTGCCCGCCACGAGCGTCCCCCCTGTTGCCTCGGTTTCGGGGGCGCTGTTGGTCCCCTTGCTGGGCTTGATTCCTGTTGGCATGAGCAAAGCGAGCGGCTTGTCTGATTCCTCCTGCCATCTCTAATATAGCAACTCCTGCAAAAATGGAAAGTACAAGGGTTATAAATCCTTAAACAGAATTATTAAGTGTGCAAATTACAAGTACAAAAAGGTAGTCAGCATTCCTATCTAAAGGTTAGAGCCCTAAGAATCTAACCATCTCTCTCTGTATCACGAGCCGGAGGGTTGTCAAGGAAATAGGGATCGTTAGAAAGGCCACACAGGAACATGAGCTCCTCATCATCTATCCAATCTTTTGCCTGGATGAGGTGGCCCTCGTCCCTCAAGGCTGCCGCCAGACTCTTGGCCCAACCTTTGGGAAGTGCAGGCTCCAAGTGGCTCTTTGTGAACGAGCCCCATCGAGAGGACACCCCAAAGCCTTCTTCTGCTGGGGCCTTGACGAAAATGAATTTCTCCTTCTAATTGGGGCCATAAGTGGTCGAGGGCGAGTTAATTAACCTCATATGGGCCTTCGCCTGAACATAGTAAAAACCAGCCTCGGGAGATGAACGAGATGAGCTGACTACTTGAAAGAGGGCGTTGAAGTTCCGCAAGAAGGGCTCGTAACCCATGCTCCTCATCAGAATCACAAAGCAGGTTAAGAGGGCCAAGCCGTTGGGCACGATTTGTGATGGACAGAGGCCCAGATCATTCAGCAAGTGAGCCATCGAGATCGAGACAGGGAACCTCAAGCCTCCTGAACTCACTGTGGCCACGTAGACCGCCATTTCGCCTGGAGGCGGACTGTTGGCCCGCTCATGGCTTTCTGGAATTCTCCATGTATAGCGCTCGTCCCAGTAGATAGGAGCCAACATCGTTTTCACTTCCCCCAAAGTAACTGTGCTGGGAGTCTCCTCAGGAGTGCGCTCGGTGGCCTGGTAGCCTGATCCTTCACCCTCGTTAGGCCCTTTGGATTTCTTGGATTTCTTGCTCTTTCCTTTATTACGGGCTCTTTCTGAAGGCCCTGTTATGACTTCAGCCACTGGAAGCGGGGTCGCGACGGCCACCGTCACAGTATGGCGGTGAGGGTGAGTGGCACTCTGAGTTATGGGGAGAGTAACCCCTTGCCTTTCTGCCTCCATTACTAGATTCATCTCCTCAAAGAGAGGTTCCACTCCACCTGGATTCCTATCCTCCATGGCCATCACTGCCGCCCCCAACTCCTCGTCCCTGGGGGAATCAGGGGGAGATGAACTCTCAGTGGCCATTTCATGGATTTCTCTGGTGAATTCCTCAATATGTTGGTCAGCCATGGCAGAAACTGAGATTTGGGAGAGATTTAATCTGGGTTAGAGAATGGGAGTTTTCTGGAAAGAAATTAGGGTTCCCTAAAGGAGTAAAACCTAGGGGATTACAAAGTCCTAAAGTCCGAATCTAAAGTTAGCAGAGTTAGAAAATTACGCTGGAAGTTTACCTTGAAGATTTCTGAGAAAATCTGGGAGAGAGGTAGAAGATGCTCTAAGAACTGGTGTGCGAGAGAATTCTTTTTGCAAAGGATGCTTGGGAGTTCAGAATGCGTAAAGAGTAGCAAGATTTCAGAATCCCATACTTATAGGGATGGGAGTTGGTACCTTTTTCGGCAAGAGGTTCAAAATGGTAATCATTTCCCGCCTAGGAAACCGCCCACTTTATGGAACCATCACATGCTTCCCAATGCTCACGCGCCCCACGCGCGCCCGCATTTAATACTCTGACGTTTCGGATACTCAAGAATAGTACAACATTTAATGCAAAAGCGTTACGAGCGGTCAGTTGAAAAGACCGCATTAATGGCGTAATCAGAGGAAAAATTGCTCAACACGCCAAGTCCTATACGAGCGTTACATGCGAAAGATAGAACGTGTCAAAATTCTACAGTCCTTATCACTAAAGACCACCGAGATGATGACATCTGTCTCCCCAAGGTTGCACCCATCAGTGCACGAGCGCTAAGCCCAACGAGCGCAATCCTTCTTCAGGAGTTAAGCCCAACGAGCGCTGTCACTCTCACGAGCGCCATTCATACTGTATGATTGGCACGTCCACGTGCCAAGGGAGCCCTCTTCGAGCATCACACTCCCTCAGAGTGGCCTCCCCTTCTGGCTCGTTACTTGAACTGGAGCCTTCATTCCCCCCAGCGGATATCTTGGCTTCCAATACTCCAGGTTGTCACGAGCGTGCTCTTAAGCCCTCGTTACCAACCACCCAAATGGCTCTCTGACACATCGTACATGCCCGCGCACCTGCCACTGTTGCCAGCACCAACTTTTGGCCGCTTTTGCAGAAGATTCCTCCTAGGTTTCTCTCTCATGGCGCCACGTGTTAGGGCAACATTCGGCCAGGACCACTTGAGGCAAATGACCAAAGGGCCCTTGACCCTCAACTATAAATAGCTAAAGTCATCTTCTACACTGGTAAGCAATCTTCATCACTGAAACTGTTACTGAACCTACGTTTCTCCTTCATACCTTGAACTAACTTGAGCGTCGGAGAGCCAAACTGGGTATCACCCCCAGTTCCCCCAGCTTAGCCTTCTGACTTTTATTGTGCTTGTCCCAACAGGTAGAACCCCCTTTATCTTCTCCGGTGAGTCTCCGGTGGTTTCCCTCACAAAAACAAATCATAAAGTGATTGGATTCGGATCCTCACATTCTGAACCCATCAAATATATTTATTTAAGTGTATTATATAGATATATATATATATATATATATTTGTATATATTTAAAATATAATATACCTATATATATTATAAAACATAATAAACATGTATAATATACGTGTATATATTATATATATACATGTACATATATTATTGTAATACATATATTATATATAATACAAAATACACGTATATATATTATATATAATGCATATATACGTGTTCATATTAAAATTATAGTATACTGAATATATAATATATACATGGTTACATGTATTTTATATATACGCGTGATGGTGCAAGGATCTGAGTTTCCTAATGCAACAACACTTTAGAATTTGTTTGAAAAGGGAAAGACCATCACAGGCGTGAGAGCCTCAGGATCTGGGTTTCCTTTTGAGCGTGGGTTCTTCCAGCTAGGATAACACCAAGTGTGCAAGCTACAACGGTAGTGTTACTGTGGCGAAATGAAAAGCTTGAGAAGATCAACGAGAAAATGCCCAGAACAGTGTGTGTGGTTTAGTATGCAGATGATCACTTGGGAGAGAATGCATGGCTTCTCTCCTATTTATATGTTAGGGATGGGGGTAGATGGGTAAATTGACCATGTGGTCCCAAACCTGTGTTGCCCTAACACGCGTCAGACTTTGGCGGAGTGAGAATGACATCCCTGAAAAGGGTGACGGCGTGTCAGGTGCGCGGTGCACAGTACTTTTGTGTCAGAGGTTGTTGACGAGGGTTACGCGGGGGATGGGCCCAAGATTCTTTCTGCCGAGGTTCGGATCCAACGAAACGGGGCATGGACATGCCCGAACGTTGGTGACGCTCGAAGAATGCATGGATGGCCTCCTCGCGATATATGACCCTTGAGCGTCGGAATACCGAGCGTATTAGTGGGGCCCTCCTGTGGGTGCTTCCCTGTGAAGGATAACCTTGAGGGCCGCTATCCGAGCGTCAAACCCGTTGGTTAGGGCCCTTGGTCCGAACGGTCATCCGCCGACTGATGGATGACATTAGCTGGCAATTGAGCGGTGTGAAGGCCCATGAGCCCACCAAGGCGAGCGTCAAGGTATTAGTCAGCGGTGTGCTGCCACGTGGACGGCTCTGATTCGAGAGTGATTTTCAGGCCTCATCATTTTACCCCCCAAATTCTGTAGTATCGCATCGAGCGTACTGTAGAATTTATAAAGGAGGAATCCTGAATTTCAAATATCCGAGGGACGGGGCATTACCCTCGAGGAGACTGCTGGCCTCCTGTAACGGACACAAACTGACATCGCATTAAATGCTGTCAAGTCCGCATTTAATGCTGAGTGGGAACGTGGGCGCGTGGACTCCGGGAGACGTGAGGCGGTTACCAAAAGTGGGGGGTTTCCCAGGCGGGAAATGATTGCACTTTTGAAATTTCAACCCCAATCCATGCTCCATCTCCCCTATAAATAAGGGTTTGCAGGGCCTTGGAAGCTTTTTTCACGCATTCAGACTTCCTTCAAGCATATCCATAGCAAGAGTCCTTTGCTCCGGCGAATTTCTTCTTCTCCACATCTTAGGTAAAAAATTCCTGATTCTTCTTCTGATTTTCCCCGTACTAACATTAGCTTTAGGTTGTGTGAGACAAACCCCTGAAGGAGAAACCACTATCCACCGTTGAATTTGTTTCAGAAAGTTTATCTTTCCTTAAGCTCTCTGTTAGAAATCCTATTCCCAAAATTTGAAAACTGACCATGGCCGGAAATCAGGCCGATGATTATGTAAGGGAGATTGAGGAGATGTCGGTGGGGAGCTCCTCCCCTCACGGCGATGTCCCCGTAGCTGTTCCTCTAATTAGGGCGCACCCAGGAGGTGAAGTTATCCCCATGGCAATATCGGTGGCCCAGGCTCCAGTTGACGCCGGCGAGGAGGAGGTGAACGCCGCTGTTCAAGGGATGAACGAGCGTGCTCCCGGTGAGCAAGAAGGTCTTTTTGAGGAGATGGACAATGTGATGGAGATGCTGAGACAAGGGGAGAGAGCACTCCCTGTTTTGAACAGTGCTGTGAGACCCCAAGATCACAGGATCACAGTGGCAATGGCGGCTCCCGAGGGTGAAGCGGGGCCATCCGGGCGTCCGTTCGAGGCTGAACCCTCCAGAAGGCGCCAGCGGAGAGGCAAGGAGTCTGCCACTCGAGTAAGGCAAGATAACCGCCACCAGACTGACAGGTCTCCGGATGAAATCGAGAGTATTCTGACCCTCGGGGATTTGGATGAGTTGAGGGCGAAGGCATATTGGGATGAAGCCGTGTTTCCCATGAGGCTCCCGGAGGAGGGAGAAAGAGCCAATCGACCACCGCCTGGGATGATGACTGTTTACTGGGACGCCATTCTTGCTGGGGGTCTGAGGTTTCCCATCGCTCGCGACGCCGCCAACATTTACCATCATCTAGGGCTTTGCCCTTCACAAATTCTACCCAATGGCATAGCCTTAATCAACACGTTCATAATAACGATGAGGGCCCTGGACAAAGCACCCTCGATAATCAATTTTGATAGCTTGATCCAAGTAGCCCGCTCGCCACGCTCGTCGCCTACAGACGGATTTTACTACGCTCAGGCCAAATCAGGCTTTAAGATGATAAATTCTCCATCTTCCTCGTATGGCGAGCACTGGAAGGAAAAATATTTTTTCGTGGGAGCTCCCGGGGGAATTTTCGGAGTTCACCGGCAGTGGCTGGTTCATGGTGAGGGTCCACTGATTAGGGAGAGGATGAGGAACAAGGATTTTGAGGAGTGGGCGATGGGGTTGGCGCTCGAGATGAGGGCTGAAAAGAAGTGGATTGAGGCGGATACCTTAGTGAAGAACGAAGGAGTGTTGTTCCGATACGGATTATCCTGCCCCCCTGAAATGATACTCCACCCGCCTACTGACATCATGGCCCTCGACGGTTAGATTCTAGGAACTAACATCTCTAACCTTTAGAATAGTTCTCTGACTTACAGTTATCCCTGCTTTCTCGTTTATACAATTCAAACAACCGTTCTTATGACGCTCGTTCCCCTTCATTTGCAGGTATCCAAATACTCTCACGAGGGATGAATGCTGAGGCCTTATCACGCATGTTGGGTGCCCAAGGGCCCGCAGCTGACCCTCAACAGCCGCAAACGCAACAGAATCGCCCTCCGAATGCCCCAAGGCCGAGGATAAACCGCCGAGCAGCGGGCCGAGGACAAGGCAATGCTCGTGGGGGCACGGGAAATGAGGTTCCTCCCAGGGGCCCAATTGAGGATCTTACACTGGAGGGAGCCCACGAGGCCACTCCTCCGCCAGCGGCCCCCGTGGGCCCAATTTCTCTTAGTTCAAGCGGGTCGCGGAACCGCTCGGGGGAGCCCATCCGTATTCACGAAATTCTCCGCGCCGACCGCCAGGGGAAAAGAAAAAGGATGCCGGACTCCCTCCCCATTTCTGGTAAGGGAAAAGAGGTGGTCGTGGGCCACCGTGGTGAAGGTAGTGACACTTCATCGTCTGAAGATGAAGAATTCTGGAAGATTGGTTGCCGGGGTGACGCTCGGTACAAGCGCCAAAGGAAGGACGGTCCCGTCCTACTAAAAAAGAGCGCCTTCTCGGTTAATATGGTCTCCGATATCGTCGGAAAGCTCCAATTTTCTGCCGACCATGACAAATTGAACGAGCATGACGCCGCTCGGGTCGCGGATGATGCCTGCCATGTTCTCCTGACGGTAAGTCTGCATTCCCCTTTACCAAATTTTCCTTTCTTCCTTCCACGCTCGGATAATGAGCCTCGTTTACTGTTTCCCAGGAGGTTATCCCGAGGCTGAAAAACTTGCAGGGGCGAGCGCAAGCATACTCTGAGCGTAAAGCCAAATACAAGAAATTGCTGCGCATCTCAGACCCGGTCCAACTGCAAGAGGATTACAACAACCTTCACTCTCAATTTGCTACTGCCAACCGCGATTTGGATCAGGCGAGGGAGAACCTCCGGAAGACGGACGAGGCCTATCTTACCCTTGACGAGCGTCACAAGAAACTGAAGGAAGAGCGGGATCAGTTGAGGACCCAAAATGCAGAGCTAGGTGTGCAGCTGGCGGAAAGCACTCGCCAAAACGAGATAGCCAACAAAGCCTTTGCTGATTTGCAAGGCAAAATACAGGGCTTAGAGGCGAAGGTATCTTGGGAGGCGGTGAAGAAGTTCGTGCGCTCCAAGGCATTTGTGTTTGCGGCCAATATCCAGTGCTTTGACAACGCTCGGCGCTTCTTCCATAAAGCGATCGGGCAAATGGTGAAGTTGGGACTGGCCCCAGATAGCGCTCGATCCGATGCTCGGCTGCGTATGGATCTTGATGAAAATTGTGAGCCGATGGTCCAGGATGAGGACCCCACTGATAATCTGGCGGAGCCTGAGTATCAGGAATTGGTGGAGACGCTCCAAAGGGAGTTTATTGCCGCTAACCGGAGGGATCCCGAGCCTTTCCTGATAGAAGATGAGGGCACCCTTATGGACGTGGCGGATGCGGAGGAACCCGGCGAGGCCCAAACTTCTGACGCTAACGTGTTGGCCCCAGTTCCCCTCTCGACCGCCCCTCCTGAGCCTGACGCTCCGGCCCAATGAAGCTTCCAAGGCTACCATTTTCTTGCTCTTGTTCGCTCGAATGCCTCTTTCCCTTTATGAACAATTTTATTCTTGTATTTAATTCTTCCTTTGTTTCCTGAGTATTTTGGATCCTCTCTGTCACTTTCTAACATACTTGGACTTCTTTGTGTTTTTAAATATCTGAATGTCTGGATGTCTGGATGTTGTCTTATTTGCTTTTAAATAATGAATGACGTTATTCCATTGCGCTCACCGCTTTCATATTGATGTCTGTTGTGCGAGCGTTCGAGATAAGTGTGTAAGTAGGCCAGAGTGTCTTTTACGACGGTCCTCTGACACTCATCACCATGCATATTAAGTTTAGATGCTCGCGACGTCAGGCGGTTGGCTTATTGCAAGTATGGGCGCGAGGGTGACCCTTAGGAGGGTTCCCTGGTCACAATAGAAATGAACTATGCATTTGGACTTAAAAAACCTTTGAGGAAATGCAGGCGCGAGGGTGGTCCTCATGAACATTCCCTGGCTGTATTCTCCTTGAGGCTTGAATTTGAGCTTAGGAAATCCCTAAAGACTTAGTGGTGTGTCGGCCGTAGACATTTGGCCAGTAGGATTGGCTTAGTAAGAGTTAAAACGAGCGTAGCCGTAGTGCCAGTGGCATCCACTATTTACGAGCGTGCTCTTACCCAATTGGATGAGGGTCTCAGGGGGCTCTTACAAGCACGAGCTGGAGCGATGAACACTCAGCAGGCGTGAGTTGAGCGTTGTGCCCCCCATTGTCCGACGCGCTCATGTTAAGGGTTTATTCTTACAAGTCGCTCAAACTGTTATAGGTGGATGGTAATCAACACCTGGACAATGTAGCCTTGGAACGATTGAGGTATCACATAGGCTTTTCGACGTGGAGGATGCTCAACACGGAGTAAGCCTTTTGTCGCTCGAATCGTTGGATAAGATAAGAAAGCAAGTAAATGATAAAAACGAAGCATTAAATACTTACTGTTATATAGATGCACTTTCGGAAATGATTACAACATTCTTTCCGTCAGAGAAAAACACTTCATGCCGCGAACGGGCTGTTACAAAGAAATTGGAGTTTACACGTAGAACCTTCTAAGGTTACATGCATTCCATGGCCTAGGGAGACGCTCGCCTTGCAAAGTTTCTAGCAAGTAGGTGTTATTCGCTCGTACTTGAATGACTTTGAAGGGGCCTTCCCAATTAGGGTCCAACTTACCTACGTGTTTGGAGACTTCAACTTTTTTGAGGACCAAGTCCCCTAGCTGGAAAGTCCTTTCTTTAACACGTTTATTGTACTGGCGAGCGACGGTTGCTTTGTATTTGTGAATACGTGCCCAGGCTCCATTCCTCTTCTCATCCAGCAAATCTAACTCGAGCGCCCGGTTGGCCTCGTTGGCTGCAGGCTCGAAATAGGCTACGCGTGCGGATTCTTGAGCAATTTCCGCAGGTATCATGGCCTCGGAGCCATACACGAGGGAATAAGGGGTTTCCCCCGTTGCCGCTCGCGGAGTAGTACGGTATGCCCATAAGGCTCCCTGAAGTTCCTCAGCCCATTCTCCCTTCTTACTCTCGAGCATCGTTTTCAGATGCTGGAGTATGGTCCGGTTGGTCACTTCTGCTTGACCATTGGCTTGAGGATGACCCACGGAGGTGAATCGTTGTTCGATCCCTAATTCATAGCACCAATCCCGCGTGTCTGCAGCGATAAATTGGGATCCGTTATCTGAGATGAGCACCCTCGGGATGCCGTATCTGCAAATGATATTTTTCCAAATGAAATCCCTCACAACTTTGAACGTTATCTTAGCGACCGCTTCTGCCTCAGCCCACTTGGTGAAATAATCCACAGCAAGTACTACGAACTTCTTTTGCCCGACCGCCATTGGGAGAGGTCCCACGATATCAATGCCCCATTGATCGAAGGGCCAGGAAACATCGATAGGAATCATTTGAGCTGCCGGCAGCTGAGGAGTGTTGGAATGGAACTGGCACTTGGGACATTTCTTGGAATATTGAATGGCATCCTGCAATACCGAGGGCCAATAGAACCCACTCCTTAAGATTTTCTTTGCCAAGATTCGTCCGCCTGAGTGGTTCCCACAACTCCCATTATGTACATGCTCTAAAACTTCTTTAGCCTGCGAGGGTCTCAAACATCTCAACGGTGGTCCTAGGAAGGATCGCTTGAATAACCGACCCTCGACATCTAATGAGAAGCGAGGGGCTTTACATTTGATCTTCCGAGCCTCAACTTTGTCGCTCGGGCAAGTTCCGTCCTGGAGGAATCTGACAATCTCGTCAAGCCAGCAAGGCTCGGAGGGGTCAATCATGTGCACTCCTTTCGAGGGTTCATCTTTACTTATCAGTGGTTCCTCCATTCTCAGAAATGTAACTACGCGTTCACTGTGGCCGTCCAGAGCGGACGCAAACTTCGAAAGAGCGTCAGCGCGTTCGTTTTCTGCCCTCGGAACTTGCAAAAGATGGAATTCCTTGAACTTGGCTATCTCCTCCTTGGCGCTCAATAAATACCGTGCCATGGTGGCTTCTCGAGCCTCATAACTACCGTCAATTTGACTCGCGATCAACTGCGAATCAACGTATGCTGTGACACGAGTGGCCCCATTCTGGAGCGCAATCCTGAGCCCTTGGATGAGGGCCTCATATTCAGCTTCGTTGTTGGTGACTTGAAACGCCAGCTTGATTGCGTAGTCAACTTCTGCTCCTAGGGGATCCCTGAGGGTCACCCCGGCACCGCCCCCTTGTGAGGTCGAGGAGCCATCCGTGTGCAAAAGCCATAAACCCTCGTCCGCCTGTGGCGCAGTCTCCAAATTGAAACGTTCTACCAACAGATCGGCCACTGCCTGAGCCTGTATGGCTGTGCGAGGCTCGAAGGAGATATCAAACTGACTGAGTTCGATTGCCCATTTAATCAACCTTCCCGAAACATCCGGCTTGGAGAGCACTTGCTTGAGGGGTTGATCTGTAAGTACTGTGATGGAGTGAGCCTGAAAATATGGCCTCAACCTTCGGGATACGTTTACGAGCGCAAAAGCAAATTTCTCAATCTCCATATATCTTTTCTCTGCTCCTTGTAGAGTCTTGCTTAGGTAATATACTGGCATATGCTTACGCTCGCGGATCGCCACGAGGACAGCGCTCGTTGTTTCCGCTGAGACTGACAGATAGATAAACAAGTTCTCCCCCGGGATTGGCTTGGTTAACAAGGGCGCGCTAGACAGGTACTGTTTCATGTCTTGCAGGGCTTTTTCGCAATCCTCGCTCCAGATGAAGTTACGAGCGTTTCGCAGAATTTTAAAGAAGGGTAAATTCCGGTCCGCTGAGCGGGAGATGAACCTATTTAGTGAAATGATCTTACCCACGAGCACCTGGACCTCTCTCAGATTGCGAGGGGAGGGTATGTCCAGGATTGCTCTGATTTTCTCGGGGTTTGCCTCTATGTCGCGCTGACTAACCATGTATCCCAAGAATTTACCGCCTCGAACGCCAAAGGTGCATTTCGATGGGTTCAACTTCATTCCGTAGCGACGGAGGATGTCGAAAGTCTGCTTGAGATCCTCCAGATGGGAGCGTTGGCGTTCACTCTTGACTATCATGTCGTCCACATATACCTCCATCGATTTCCCAATTTCGTGCTCGAACATTCTATTAACGAGACGCTGATAGGTAGCTCCCGCGTTTTTGAGTCCAAATGGCATGACTTTGAAACAATAAACACCCAAGTGTACAATAAACGCAGTTTTGGGGCGATCCTCGGGCGCCATCAAGATTTGATAATATCCCTGAAAAGCGTCCATCATACTCATGAGTTCACATCCGGCGGTAGAATCTACCAACTGATCAATCCTTGGTAGCGGGTAATGGTCTTTGGGGCACGCTTTGTTAAGGTCCGTGAAGTCGTTGCACATACGCCACTTATTGGCGCTCTTGGGGACGAGCACCACATTGCAAAGCCATTCTGGGTACAAGATTTCCTCAATGTACTGAGCATCAAGCAACTTACCAACCTCTTCTTCGATAACCCGTTTCCTAAAGCCATGAACGTCCCTCTTCTTCTGTTTGATGGGCTTGAAGGTCGGATCCACGTTCAATCTGTGGACAATGACGCTCGGATCTATTCCAGTGAGATCAGAAGCTTTCCATGCAAAAACGTCTAGATTCTCCCTTAAGAATTCGATCATCAAAACTTGCGAGGGCCCATCCAGGCTCGAGCCAATCTGGGTTGTTTTATCCGGATTCCCAGGCTCTAACTCGACGGTCAAGAACTCCTCAGTGGGTTCAATCCGAACCTCCGGCCTCGGTGCTTCTAACGCTCGTTTCTTTCCAGTGAGTGTATTCTTGGGCTCATCACCCTCGTTTTCTGAGGAAGAACCGTCGATGGCCCCCGGTGGCCCACTCTCCGAGCACTGAACGTCTCCAGCTGTCCTCTTTTTATTCTTCTTTCGGTTCAGCTTGGCTCTTTTGCGCTCAGGGCCATCTTCGTTTAACTCTGGGAAATCAACGGATTTCTTAGTAGACCCAGGTTGAATGGACTGTTTGGGCTTGTGGCTTCGAAGCGAAAGTATATAGCATTCCCAAGCTTCTTTGACGTTGCACAGAATTTCTCCGGTACCCTCGGGGGTTGGGAACTTGACCTTTTGATGATAGGTGGAAATTACAGCCTTGAAATCCACGAGGGCTGGGCGCCCAATGATGATGTTGTAAGGAAGATCCACCTCGACGATGGTGTAGAGGACGCTCAGAGTTTTTCGCTGTGGGGCGCGACCAAAAGAGGTGGCCAAGCGAATCTGTCCGCGAGGGACGATCTCAGAGCCTCCAAACCCTACGAGGGCAGTTCTGAGAGGTTCGAGGGGGATGTTTGTTATATTCGTTTGTTGAAACGTTGAGTAAGGGAGAACGTTCACAGAGCTTCCACTATCAAATAAGACCCTCTTTACAGTGTGGTTATGAACGTCTAAACTAACCACCATGGGACAGTCAGAGGTTTTTCCTATCCCATGGGGTGTTACAATGTGTTCAAGATCTTTCTCGGTAAACCCTATAACATCATCCTCTTTCGAGCGCGATGAGCTGTCCACGGAGAGCACTGAGCGAGGGAGTGCCGACCTTTGGTTATAGCTGCGTACATGGCGGCGGCGGGAGGCATTGGAGTCACCTCCCGAGGGTCCACCTGCGATCATGTGAATGACCGCAAAGGGCTGGTTTTCCATATCCACCCCCTTCCCCTTATTGCGCTCGCTGGTCTCAGGGCGCTGGCGACGAGGACTTCGGGAGCGTGAACGGCTTCTTCATCTTTCGAGCGCCCGTCCCGCGTAATGTTCATCGTACCCTTCTAGCACCTTCACAAACTCTTTGAGGTGCCCCCCAGCAATCAGCCGCTGGATTTCCTTCTCCAGGTGGCGGCATTCATTAGTGTCATGCCCCTTCTGCTTGTGGAAAGCGCAGTATTTTCCCGAGCGCTTCTGTGCCTCGGTCTCTCTCAGCTTGGGCGGCCTTTTAAACAGCTTCTGGTCCGCCAGAGAATATACCTCGGCAATTGGGCGATTGAGGGGGACACGCTCGAGCCTCCGCGGGGGAGAGGAATGGCGACGAGCGGGGATCGGGCTGCGGCGGTGACTCCTGTTGGGCTCCACTTTGTCTTCGGGGTTTCTGGTGGGGCGAGGGGCATTTGCCATCTTCCGCTCCCTCGCTATATACATATCCTCGAGGGTAAAGAAAGAGTCTGCAATCTCCCGAATTTCCATCAACGAGCGCGGCTTTTTCTTGGCCACTTCCTCCACAAACTCTTTGCTGACGTAATGCTTCATGTTGATGGCACCGAACAGCACGTGCCTCAAAAAGTCCATCGAGGGTTTTTCTACTAGCAAAATCTCTTTGTTGAACCTCCCCATGAAGGATCGGAGAGTCTCGCTCGGCCCTTGGACCAGGCTATAAAGAGCGGTCGCAGCCGGGGCCGGTGCTTTCAGCGAATTGAAGTGGCTGGCAAAAGCATCCGTCAGGTCATAGTACCCTCGGATTGAGCGTGGGGGGAGCTTTTTGTACCATTCTTGTGCCATTCCTGTGAGGGAAGTGACAAACACCTTGGCCCAGTAGTTGTCGGGATGGTCATAGAGGTGCATCAGGTGCACGAAATGGTCCAGATGCTCGGATGGATCATTAGTTCCATCGTATCTGTTGACTGATGAGGGAATCTTACCCTTCCCTGCGCGGGTCATTAGGACTTCCTCGACGAGAGGGGAATCGCCCGCCATGATCCGATAATCTCGCTCGTCGGGGTCTTCATAGCTGGCTTCTCTTCTTCGGTGGGAAACGGGGCTACGTGGTCGTCGAACGTCTCTGGCCCTGGACCTCTCGTCCCCCTCACGGGGGGCGTGAGACCGCGCTCGAGAGAGCTGCTCTACCACGTTTTGAAGCCCTCGAATCTGGTCTTGTACAGCCGCTAGCTGAGGGTCGTCGGCATTTCTGCGGTTTGCCCTCCTTGTGGCCCTTGACTGGACCTCTTCATTATCTACGGCCACCTCATTTCGAGGGGCCCTTTCATCTCCTACAATGGGTTGTTCTTGCGGGACCCTCGGGGGGGCTTCATGCTCTTGGTTCGGTGCGGGTGGAGGTTGCTGTGCCCTTAGCGCATTTTGGGCCATCGTTAAAGGATGCGCTGGGAGCCCGCCAAGTGGTGGGGCCAGACGAGCGCCAGCCTGCGAGGGGAAGTACGCGGCCATGAAATGCTCCCAGGCATTCTGAACGGCCTGGCTCTCGCACTGAGCATACAGCGCCTGGAGTTGCTGGGTTGTAACTTGGGGCATCTCCACCCCTTGTATCTCCCTTGGTAACGACGTGGGGAGATTCAGAGTTCCCACCTGGTAAGGCTGGATCGCCGGCATCAATCCGGGCATCAATCCTGGCTGCACGAACGGGTATCCTGGAGGTGGCATGGCCATGGGATACATCCCGGAATATGGATAGGAAGCTGCTGGAGGAATAACGGTGCTAGGTCCTCCCCCGGCGTTCCCACCTAGCGGGAGATTTGTCCCTGCGGGTTCTGTGTTCTCGCCCCCGTTTCCTGCGGCTGGGGGGTTTACTTCCCCGGCGGGGACGTTGCCTTCTGGGTTCTCCTCGTTGACGGGGGGGAGAGAGCCTCTTTCTCTTAACGCTCCTGATCTTGTCGCAGTTACCATGATTTAGGATTTGGGTGTTACTTTTCAACTAGCTTTCAGAGGAAGAAAATGGCAATACCAAAGAAGTTGGTGATGGTTTCCCACAGACGGCGCCAAAAATGATGGTGCAAGGATCTGAGTTTCCTAATGCAACAACACTTTAGAATTTGTTTGAAAAGGGAAAGACCATCACAGGCGTGAGAGCCTCAGGATCTGGGTTTCCTTTTGAGCGTGGGTTCTTCCAGCTAGGATAACACCAAGTGTGCAAGCTACAACGGTAGTGTTACTGTGGCGAAATGAAAAGCTTGAGAAGATCAACGAGAAAATGCCCAGAACAGTGTGTGTGGTTTAGTATGCAGATGATCACTTGGGAGAGAATGCATGGCTTCTCTCCTATTTATATGTTAGGGATGGGGGTAGATGGGTAAATTGACCATGTGGTCCCAAACCTGTGTTGCCCTAACACGCGTCAGACTTTGGCGGAGTGAGAATGATATCCCTGAAAAGGGTGACGGCGTGTCAGGTGCGCGGTGCACAGTACTTTTGTGTCAGAGGTTGTTGACGAGGGTTACGCGGGGGATGGGCCCAAGATTCTTTCTGCCGAGGTTCGGATCCAACGAAACGGGGCATAGACATGCCCGAACGTTGGTGACGCTCGAAGAATGCATGGATGGCCTCCTCGCGATATATGACCCTTGAGCGTCGGAATACCGAGCGTATTAGTGGGGCCCTCCTGTGGGTGCTTCCCTGTGAAGGATAACCTTGAGGGCCGCTATCCGAGCGTCAAACCCGTTGGTTAAGGCCCTTGGTCCGAACGGTCATCCGCCGACTGATGGATGACATTAGCTGGCAATTGAGCGGTGTGAAGGCCCATGAGCCCACCAAGGCGAGCGTCAAGGTATTAGTCAGCGGTGTGCTGCCACGTGGACGGCTCTGATTCGAGAGTGATTTTCAGGCCTCATCAACGCGTATTATAAGTTAGATATTATACACATGTATAATGTATTAACAATATATATTTTGTTATATATTATATATTTGTATTTTTGAATTAGTGATTAAATACATATGAATGCCTTTTTGTTTTAATTAAGTTAAAAATTTTTAAATTATAATTTTTCTATATAATTAAAAATTAGAATGAATATATTATATAATATATCATTAATGAAATTTAAATTAAAATAAAAGGAAAAAAGAAAGAAAACCTTGACCAAAAAAAAAAGAAAAGATTATTTTTATATTATATAAAGGCATATTTAATTTATATATTTATTATAAATTAAAATATATAATATATATACGTGTATTACATATTATATAAAATATAATACATATATTATATATAATAAATATATGTAATATATATATATATGTGTGTGTGTATATATATATATTATAATATATGAAATTAATGGATGAAACACAAAAAAAAGCAAAACAAATAATAATAAAAAAATTTAACGGATGAGCATTGATTCCGTCTGTTTTTGGACGGAAGTCCTTAAAATGACAAAAAAAAATTACTACGGGATTAAAAAAACCAGATCTGAAAAACATGAGACCAAAAGTGATAATGGCCCATTAGTATCGGACCAAAAATGCAATTTGCTCTATAATTTTATTCAAAAGAATCAAAGATTAATTTTATATAGAGTTGGTTGTTATTAATTTAGATAATTAAAATTGGAGATTTCTACATAAAAGGAAATTGAATAGAAAACCTTTTTTTAGCTTAACTAAACTAAATATTTCAGTATATTTGATTTTATCTTTCTAAGATTCTTATTCTTCCCAGTTAAATAGCAGAGGTGGTGTGTTCAAAAGGCATTCTAAATTCTTGTCCCAAAAAAAAAAACAAAAATACAGAGAAAAAGCATCCCCCGAGGTCTTCGTCGCTGTAAAAATGGTTGAGCTTCCGGCGAATGATGATGGTACAATAGCCCATAGCCCTTAGTTTAATTTTCAGTTCCGTATTTAGTTTTCGTGCTTGCTTTTAATCTGTTTTTCGGAAGTTCATGCTCGGAATGTATTGATTATCTTTGTTCATATCTGGGTTTTTTTTTTTTTCATTTTAATTGTTTTCCTTCTGATAGAATTTACAATGGAAGTAAGGGAGGCATCACCTGCGCACTTGCTGATGAAGATTGAATCTTTTTCTTTACTTTCGAAGCATGAGATTGAGAAATATGAATCCACAGAGTTTGAGGCCGGAGACTACAAATGGTATGTAGGAAGTGAAAGTTTAACATTTTAGACATAAGCGTTCTTTGATGATTGATTTATTTCTGTACCTGTCTCTATGAATATATTGTTTGTTATTTTTGTTTGTGCCATGATATGATGCTAATTAGTAATATTGCTGGAAAGGGATGTGATACAACGCACGCTTTTGGGAAAACAGGCTAAACAGGCTTTTGGGCTAAAGCTAAATGCATATTTGTTGTATTTGGACAGGAGACTGATAATCCATCCGAATGGACTGAGCAAGAATGAGAACAATGAAGACCACCACATTTCTGTGTACCTCGCCATTGTTGAGACTAGTTCTATGCCTGTGGGTTGGGAAGTTAATGCCATTTTCAGCATCTTTTTGTATAATCAGCTCTTAGACAATTATCTCAGTTTTCAAGGTAAATTGCGGCGGTTTCATGCAATGAAATCGCAGTGGGGGTTTTCTAAATTAATGTCCAAGGAAAGTTTGAGAGCTCCGGCTAACGGATTCCTGGTTGATGACAAATGTGTTTTTGGAGCTGAAGTTGCTGTTATCAAAACCCAATGCGTTACTCAGTGTGTCTCTGTCCGGGAATTTGGGAAGCGATACATGCGTGAATGGAAGATTTCAAACTTCAGCAAATTGCAGGAAGATTGGAAATCAGAAGAATTCACTGCTGGAGATCACAAATGGTATCTTTTTTATCCCAACCGAAGCAGTAGTTGCCTATATTGTTTAGGGCCTACTTTAATTATTTTAATTTGTTTTCCCAATTGTTTGTTTTCCCAATTGTTACTAATTTTCTTTGCGAGCATAGGAACATCCAACTATTTCCAAATGGAAATCAAGGTGAAGAAGGCCTAAGTGTCTCCATTTATTTAAATCTTGTTGGTGCGAAAAGCTTTGGTGCCAATGAGAGAGTGAAAGCAGATTATTACGTGCGTATCAAGAACCAGCTCAAAGATCAACCCCACTCTCAACACAGTAAGTTGTAGTTTTATTAATTATTTTATCTAGTGACTTGAGGTATGTTCTCTTATGTTTTTCCTATGTTCTCCTACACAACTTGTATATATAACTAGAATCTGAAGAACATCTCTGCATAAATTTGATCTTAAGTTTTCATATTAATTATGAATATATTGAGCATCGATTGCAAATAGGTATATAAAAATTTTCTATTGCAAAGATGCAGATTCAAGTTTATGAAGTATCTGCTTTTCAAAAATGTACAATTTGCCTGAAACATTACATTTTCCCTCTTGCAGTATCTCATTGGTTTACTTCTGCATATGGTTATGGATGGCCGGATTTCATACCACTTTCGGATATGCGCGATCCCAATAAAGGCTTTGTGGTCGAGGATTGCTGCATTATAGAAGTTGAAATTTCTGTAGGAGCTGTCATATCATGACCTGATTATATCAGTTAGGAAGATGGAAGTTGGATCTGTTTTTGTTAAGCTCAGCTCCACCTACTCAGTATGAAAAGAATCTAATCTTTATTACACACTACCTGTTTTTATAGATGGTAGGCGTATGATTTTTCTCTATGGAGTAGTCCTATCTCCACTTGATCCATAACTATGTTAAGGATTTAAGACAGTGTTATAAGACTGAGATCAGAACTCAGGCCAAAGAAATGGGGTTCCAATCCAATCCCCAAAGGGAACTTTATACCTGATTGTTTTGGGTTTGATGAGGTCTTCTAGTTCATGATAAAACAGGGGATGTCGGCATTTGGCTCCAATTTTTAAGGTTTGTACAAGATTTTCAAAGAAAAATAAAGAAGAGAATAAGACGCTATGACTGTGCACTTAATTTCTTAGAGCCAATAAACTAGATTGATGGACGGACTATATTATGCATTGTATTATTGGAATGAAAATGTTTTAACGTGTAATTCTTCTATTGTAATGTACAGGAGGCTTGCAATTAATCCATATTATTATTACAATCATAGATTTCGTATATGTATATATGGTGTTATTAACCTAATTCAAATTAAAATATTCTGTTTAGAAACAAATGCATAACATGTTTGTATTTGTTACAAATGCAGATACCGAATGGTGCCTAATAATAATAGGAGTATGTTTGTCTATGTTGCACGGATACGGTGACACCGATTTTTTCAAAATTTTAGGATATGATACGGCTCCTATACGGCTATATTTTATATAAATAAATATATTTTATATATAAATAAAAATATTTCATATAAAAATAAAAAGATTTTATAAGTATAACTTACGTAATATAAAATATTTATAAAAATATGTAATATTAAAAACCCAAATAAGTTTTGTTATTTCAATTTTCTCTCCAAAAAATTCAAAAAATATTAAAAAAAGCATAAAAAACTTTTGTATAATTATAAAATTTGTCCCGCCGTATCGGACACTTCACCTCGCCGTATGCGACACCGTGTCCCAATTTTTTATTTTTTATTTTGTTTTTTGGACATGCCTTCAGCCGTGTCCGATACGTGTTGGAGCCATGTCCGTGTCCGACACGGTGTCGGACACTACACGGGGCCATTTTTCAAGCGTGTCCGTGATTTGGTGATGTTCGCCCTTGGCAAGACATATTTCTTAGAGTGTAGATATAGGCAGAGAGAAATAGTAAAATAAATTTGTGGAGATACCCAGATTTATGAGAGGAGCAAATTTCTTGTAAAAATTTTAGATTCCACATTCTAAAGCATATGTTTGAATTCGCAAGTTTCCCTAATGGTTTCCTATTGAGAGATTTTGTGCAAAGTATAAACTTTGCATAAAGATAAAAGCATATTTGTTATACACTTAGGCCGCGTTTACTTTTCCGTTGAACGCATGTTTATGGGCTTTAACATGGCTTGTCATTTGTTTACTTTAAATGGAGGCCAGCCCGTGTCAATTGGGCCAGCCCGTATAATTGGCATGACAAGTCATGATATTTGAACACGCCAAATTTGCGTGTTTAATTGCAGCCCAAATTAACATGAGATGGAATATTACTATTCTGTCCAATTTCACCCGTTAATTACAACCATTTGCCATTGAGAATAGTGATAACTGCTTTCATCGTGTTTGTTGGCGGCGAGTGAAGGTATGTTTCTATGAAATTTGATTCAGGATGAAACTTGAATTTATTCATGCCTTTCTTGGGGATATTTTGTAATCGGTTGCGGTATGTGAAATCTGATTTGGCAATGGAGTGGCCGGAGCTAGAGTGGTGGCTCACTGCGGTTTGCCCAGATCTGATTTGGCGAGGAAAGTGAGAGAAGATGGGGCTGGAAGGGGGTAAAAAAATAGAGGATGGTGGTCGAGCGTTGGAGGTGGCGACCGACTGAAGTGGTAAGACGTCGGAGGTGGTGGTGGCGAGGCTCTTTCCCCTTTTTCTCAGATCTGGGGCGAGGGGAAGGAGAGAAAGAAGACGGAGATGTTGCTGACTGAAGAGAGCAAAGAGACAGAAAGAGAGAGAGAGTGCGGCGGCGCTCTGACCGGAGTAGGCCATTATTCCTATTCTTTTTACCATTTTCCGTCAGCAGCCACTGGAAGGCCCTATTTACCACCTTACGTCGGCCGATTCATGGTTTTTGGCTCTCGTTGTCCTTGTAATTTCATAGAAATAATTGTTGGAATAGATCAATTTGGTGTTGTGAATTATTCACCACCTCTCTGGAAATTATTTAATTGAACTCCACTTATTCATCTTGTTGGGTTACATAATGATGATTAAATTATTATTATTTTTTTTTTTCATTTTTTTCATAGGTTTTGCAGTCTACTTATTCAGATAATGTGCAACCTCAAACACCAGGGGAAAGAATTAGGGCTCCGAAAAAGGAGGCGGTACAAAGATTGGACACAATTTTGGGGGCTATAAGTGTAATTTTCCTTTAATCTAGCAATATCCTTCGTTGAAAGTAAACACCAAACTTAAAAATAACCCATCAAACATGAAGCGCGAATAAAAAAAGTAAACATCAGACTAATACCTAAACATGACATGCAATATCACAACATGTATTATCACACCTAAAAAAGTAAACGCGGCCTCATACCTAAAAAAATCTCCCAAAAACATGAAGTGGGTTTGATCGAGATTTGGAGTAAGACTTGGTCAAATCTTATCACTACGAACTTCTGACCATCGTAGACGGAGTTATTTAGTGGGGCGGGGATCCAAGGTGGGGCGAAATACGGTACATCAATTATATTCAATTAAATAAATTAATAATAGAAAATCAATAATTATAAAATAATATTTTCTTCAAAACAGACATACTCTGAGTCTCTCTTGTACTAAAATATATATATATATATATATATACTCTCTCTATTTTGGCACGCATTTAATACTCTAATTAGTTTATAATTTTATATTTTACATGTTAAAAGTTAAAACCGTGTTTCTTTTAGAAACTAATAAATAAATATAAACTTCTCTTGGCAAGTATTATTAAGAAAGGATTCCTGTTAAAAATATAAAGTTCCTTAAACCCTAAAATATAGGCAGCGGTGCTGTGTTCAGCGGCGATTCATGTTTTAAAACAAACGAAAATCCAGAGAAAAAACAACTGCCGAGCTCTTCGTCGCTGGAAAAATGGCTGAGAACGCAGTTAACGACGAGGGTTTGTCAAGTTTCCCTTTGTTCGATTTTTAATCCAGTTTTTTGTTTTCGTGCTTGTTATTAGTCTGCTTCTCGTAAGTTTATGCTCGGAGTCTTTTGTTTCTCTTTGTTCTTATAATACGCTGGCCTTTTCTTGTTTTCACTGTATAAAATTTTCCCTTTTTCTTTCTTTTGACAGAATTTATGTGGGAAATTAGAGACGCTCCGCCTGCGCACTTGCTGGTGAAGATTGAATCTTTTTCTTTACTTTCGAAGCATAGGATGGAGAAATATGAATCTGGGGAGTTTGAGGCCGGCTACTACAAATGGTATGTATTGATTTCAAGATTGAATTTTCTTTATTGGAGAAGTAAGTAGTAAGTGCAACTCATGAACTCGACTGGAAGTTCCTAAATTTCAAATATTTGTAACTTCATACTATTATTATTTGTAATATTATTGTGAAGGGACTGTAAAATCGCGGTACTGTTGTATAGGTTTTTTCTTTTTTTGGCTAAAATCCCTATTTTTTTGTTGTATTTGGACAGGAGACTGATAATCCATCCGAATGGAGTGATCAAGAGTGGAAATGATAAAGACGATCATATATCTGTATACTTGACCATTGCTGACTGCTGAGATTAATTCTCTGCCTATGGGTTGGGAAGTTAATGCCATTTTCAGCATCTTTTTGTATAATCAGCTCTTAGACAATTATCTCTGTTTCCAAAGTAAATTGCGGCGGTTTCGTGCCTCGAGATCCAAGTGGGGGTTTTCCAAATTAATCTCCATGAAAAATTTTAGAGATCCAGGTAATGGATTCCTTGTTGATGACAACTGTGAGTTTGGAGCTGAAGTTGCAGTTGTCAAAACGAAACAAGTTGTTCAGTGTGTGTCCGTGCGGAACGATATTCCATATTAGCGTGATTGGAAGATTTCAAATTTCTCCAAATTGGGAAAATTTTGGAATTCAGAAGAATTCACTGTTGGAGATCACAAATGGTATCTTTTAATTTGATCCCAATCGATGTTGTAGTTGTGATCCTATATTGTTTAGCGTCTACTTTAACTATATTAATTTGCTTTTACCAATGGGTACTAATTTTCTTCGGGAGCATAGGTTCATTCAACTATATCCAAATGGAGATATCAGGGAAGAGGGCCGAAGTGTCTCCATGCATTTATATCTTGTTGGTGCAAAGAGCTTTGCTTCTCACCAGAAAGTGAAAGCAGATTATTACTTGCGTATCAAGAACCAGCTCAATGATCAACACCGCTCTCTAAATGGTGAGTTGTAGTTTTATTTATTATTTTATTGGGTTTTTTACATATTTCACCCTGTGTTAATTCTAATTAACACAAAAAAGACCTTGTGATATAAAAATTAACATGTAAAATCTATGTTTTCAAGATATTTGCATAGCAAACTCTAAAATTTTTTTGTGTTCAATACTAGGGCGACTAGAACAATAATTTTTTGATGCGAGATGATTAATTTACCCTTTTATATTGTGATATATCTCATATCTCTCTGTATTGTTTAATATTTGTTTTATATGCAACAAGGGTATATAAAATAAAAATTGCATGAAGAACTCTATAAACAAAAAAAAAAGAAAAAAATGTCGCTAATAAATAGACAATAGAAAGGGTTAGTGTGCAAATATATTTAAAACACAGTGTTTTATTTTAATTATAATTAATGATATCATTTAAAGGGTTAGTGTGCAAATATATTTAAAACGCAAAGTTTTTTATGTTAATTTTTCTAACATTAATTTTTTTTTTTTTCTATTTCACCTAATATAGTGGGTATGGGTATGGTGTAAATAACTCTTATGTTATCCAAGGTGATTTGATGTTATGTATCACTTGAGAATTATTTTCCTATAGTTTCCTTTGTTGATTATTTAATTTCTATATATAACCAATGTCTCAAGAACATCTCTACACATTTTGATTTTGAGTTTTCATATTAATCATGAATACTATGAGCATCAATTTCAACAACAAAAAAAAAATATATGTATTAGAGAAATATTTATTGCAAAGATGCAGATTATGTTTATGAAGTGAATTATTTGACCTTTATATAATGTATCTTACTATAAAAAATGTATAATTTGCTTGAAACATTACATTTTCCCTCTTGCAGCATCTGTTTGGTTTACGTCTTTGGTAGACAGTTGGGGTTGGGCGGCATTCGTACCTCTTTCTGATATGCGCGATTCCAACAAAGGCTTTCTTGTTAAGGATTGCTGCATTGTTGAAGTTGAAATTTCCGTAAAAGCTGTTACATCGTAAGGAAGTGTTAAGTTACGGTGGATGCCTTTTTATTTGATTTAATCCCACTTAATTTTGTGTTAGTTAAGTGATTAGGTTATTAGGTGGATTTAATATTTACTATAAGTTATTGGAATTTTTCACAAATTTAAGTATCAAATACAAGATTGTCTCTTGAATGCTTATATATAAACACAATTAATCTTAGTTAATAAATCTGATAGAGATTAGTCCCCAAAAAATAATATTGCATAAATAATACTTCCTTGTTATGAATAATAAATATTATGAATGCCCATTTGAATTCTCAATAATTTTCCGCATCATAATTGATCCAGGATGACCCAATCGATCATGTCAAATAATAAATGTATTTGGATTAGTAAACTTCTGGTTTACTATCCCAGGTGTTTCAATCATACTAATATTTATGTAGTACAAGCCAGAGGAAAGCGCAGGTAGTTTTTCCAACACATACTTTTTACCTGTTAGGGTTGTGGTAATGTAAAGATATTCAATCTTACCGTTATTTGTAGTTTCAATATGATAACCATTTCGCCGAATATCTTTGAAACTCAATAAGTTTCTTTGAGACTTACTAGAAAATAATGCATCTTCAATGATGAGTTTCGTTCCTCCCGGGAACATTATATTTGTTTTCCCAAACCCTTCAATTATTTTTTTGTACTACCAGATATAGTGTTAGCATTTGCTTCTTTCATAAGTAAAGAAGAAATTTTTGTTTTTTTGAGTATAGTGTGCGTTGTAGCACTGTCTACGAGACATATATCTTTTCCATTCACCTTGGATCCAATTGAATATTGGGGAAAATCCATAAAAGAAAACAAATTAAGAGAATGAAGCTAGTAATTAAAAAAACTTTGATACTTGAGTTGTAAACAACATGAGGAAGAATAACATAAACGAAATTCAAATTATAAATTTATTCCCCAATAAAAAAAATTATATCGATATATAAGTGTCATTGAAGTAAACTTGTCCATATGACAATTTTATTTATAGATATTTATATAATTGAAACTCGATAATTTGATTAAGTACTCAATCTGACGTACTACGAGTACATGAGTCATTTTTCATATATAGGGATAAAGTCGTTTTGATGGAGTATCTCCTATATATCCTTTTGTACCACTTCTAGTGGTTTGGATAATTATAATTATAATCATGAGGGTGATCATAATACTTCTGCCCCAATTCGTGGATTCATTTTTCTTATTGATAATGAGATGCATTATCTCATTCTCTTCATGGACTCATTTTTTTCTTATTTATAATGCGATGCATTATCTCATTCACTTCAGGGAATGATCAATCATTCATGATTTATCGACAACTTTATTAATTTTTCAATCACATGATACAAAGAACAATTTAAACTATTGTTCACATCCTTCTCATCAAAATTGCTACTTCAGGAGCATTATGAATTGCTACTTTGGGAGCATTATAAAATCAAAATTAAATTCCCCAATAAACTTTGATCGACATATATAAACCAAAAGCTTCCAAATTCATAGCGATACATAATAATATCGACATATTTGATATGATGAAACACTTATATACTAAGGAAGCAAATATCAAGAATTATGATCTTGATATCAAGTAGCCGATCGATCATGTTAAGCATCAAAAACTAAAATTTCATAAATTTCATATCAAGTATACTGACAACCATATGAAAAATCATCATGTAATTATTAATACTCTCAATAACTTTAGTGTATAATTTAGATTTGAAATCTAATCTATAAAAGAGAGTACGTTATATACCAATTATTAGTATATGGGGGGAAAGAACTATTATATAATGAAATTTATGATATAAATTTCATTCTTATAAAATCCACGAATTACGAATAAAATATTTGCCTTAATATTCTCATGCGAAAAATTTATGCAAAAAACCTCACTGATTTAATTTCCTACAAAAAGATAGACTATAGGAAATAAGATTACATAATCAAATCCTTTCTAATGAACAATGTCATAGAAATATTTACAACTAAAAGGTTACACATAATCATCCATATATTTATTTTGTAAAATTGAATGGAAAGTACATACGAGCACTTAATAACCTTTTTCACATATGGAAATCATATCAATGAAACGAAAAGAGTGTATATTCGTACGTGTTTATTTTTTATATGTAATCATATCTAATCTTTTTATTTCATAATGGAAAAGTCCACATATTTATATAGAAATGACATGATGTACGAAAAGATCAACATACCAAAAGTATGTAATAAAAGACATGAATATATTACTTTATTCACAATAAAGGTGATGCATTCATATACAACCAAATCTTCAACCTATTATTATGTAATTTAACTTTTAAAGTGTTTATAATGAGGGTAAACTAATCTTCTGAATCATTGCAACAAACGAATATTCATTATTATCGTTTGATATCTCACAAATAGTGCAACATATATAGTAAACAATTAACAGAGCTCGCAAAATAACAAAACTACATAGTTAACAAATAACTATTGATTGATGTAATCTTCAACGGACGCATATTTCACATAATTTCATATTACCGTAAGAGCATGAGATAAATTACAAGGTTATACAGATCTTATAAAGATTGCTACATAATTCGAGTATAATCTCACAAAAGATTAACATATAATCTGAGCATAATCGAAACAACAATTAACACATATTCATGATTAACACATAATTTTATTGAATTACAGTTTTGATAACAGAGATCTAAAACGAACAATTTAGACTCTGATATCACTGTAGGATCACGTAATCAAACTAACCTTTTTCTGAAGCAAATTCGATTGTTGTGTTTTTGTGTGGATCTCTTATGCTGCTTGTTCTCAAGGTAAACTGATCACGAGATCATCATTAACTAAAGTTGGAATTGAGTCACCTGCATTTTTGGAATGTATTCTAAGTGACATATGTGGGCCTATTCATCTACGACGTGGACCATTTTAGGTACTTTATGATTTTAATTGATGCATCTACTAGATGGTCATATGTGTGTTGATTATAAACTTGCAACCTAGCCTTTGCAAGATTATTAGCCCAAACGATTCGTTCTTGATTATGCAGGCGAGCTTATGTCTCAAACTTTTATTGTTTATTGTATGTCTATGAGAATAAAAGTAGAAAAGTCTGTTGCTCATGTATACATACAAAATGGTTTAGCGAAATCATTATTAAATGCCTCCAATTAATAGCTAGACCATTACTTATGAGAACAAATCTCCCTATCTCTACACGGGGATATGATATATTATATGAAGTAGCACTTATACGCATCAGACCATCAAATTACTATGAATTCTCCCTATCAAAATTGGCTTTTGGTCAGGAGCCTAATATTTTCCATCTCAGAATTTTTAGATGTGCGGTATATAATCCTATTGCACCACCACAACGCACGAAGATGGGTTCTCAAATGAGATTAGAAAAACATGTTGGATATGATTTCCCTTCTATAATTCAATATCTTGAATCAATCACTGGGGATTTATTGACAGCAATGTTTGCTGATTGTCATTTTGATGAAATAAGTTTTCCAACATTAGGGGGAGAAAATAAAAAGTTGGGAAAAGAAATTACTTGGAATACATTATCTTTGAATCATTTAGATCCTCGAACAAAATAATGTGAATAAGAGATTCAAAAGATAATTTATTTAAAAATGTTGCAAATCAATTGCCAGATGCATTTACTGACCCAAAAAGAGTCACCAAGTCTCATATCCCAACTGTAAATGCTCCAATTAGAATCGAACTAATCCCAGAAGGACAGTCTATTCAAGTAAATGAATCCAAACCACGCCTGAAGCGTGGGAGACCAGTCGGTTCCAAGGATAAGAATCCTGAAAAAGGAAATGAGCAAATGATCAAAATGATCAATAGTGACGAGGCTAATGCTCAACAAGTCATAACTACGAATAAAGCTTTAGAAGAAGCACAGGTACCTGTAAATATGAAAAATAAAGAGATCTCAATTAGTTATGTCAGAAATAGAGATGGAACCAAAGGAATACAATTGTCGACAATATCCTTGCACATAGTGTAGCTACACATATTTTATAAGAAAAATGAGGATCTTGAATCTGTTGAAGAATGCAGAAATTGAAATGATTGGCCAAAATGGAAAGATACAATTCAAGAAGAACTTAATTCACTTTCTCAACGTGAAGTTTTGGACCAGTAGTCCAAACACCTGATAATGTAAAGCCAGTGGGGTATAAGTGGATATTTGTACATAAATACAACAAATAAAATAAAGTCATATGAATATGAAGCACGACTTCGGGCACAAGGATTTCCACAAAAAACCTAGCATTGATTATGAAGAAACTTACTCTATTGTGGTGGGTGCAATCACGTTTGGATATCTTATTAGTCTGGCAGTAGATGAAAGACTTGATATGCATCTATTGGACATTGTTGCAACATACTTATGTAAATCACTTGATAATAAAATTTATATGAAAATTCCTGAAGGTTTCAAAATGCCTGAAGCATATAAGAGTTCCCGGGAAAAATATTTAAACGGATTAAACAATCTGGGCGGATATGGTATAATCGCCTTAGTGAAATGATTCTATTTATCCTTGTGTGTCTTAGTAAAGAGGTTTGGATCAAAATTTGTTTTACTTGTTGTATATGCCGATGACTTAAATATCATTGGGACTCCTGAAGAGTTATCAAACGCAATGAATTATTTAAATGAAAGACCTTGGAAGGACAAAATTTTGCAGCAAATTATAAATTGCACATTGCAAAAGTGGAATATTTGTTCATCAATCGGCATGTACCGAAATGACTTTATATGGATAAGGCACATCTATTGAGTACCCCGATGGTTGTGAGATCACTAGATATAACAAAAGATTCATTCCGGCCTAAGGAATATGATGAAGAAATTCTTGGTCTTAACGTACCATATCTTATCACTATTGTGGCATTAATGTATTTTGTTAATAATATAAGGCAACACATAGTATTTTCAGTGAACTACTATCTAGATTTAACTCATTTCCAATTCGAAGACATTAAAGTTAAATTAAATAAATTTTGATATCTACATGAAATACTTGATATGAGCTTATTTTATTCATTTAATTTTGTTCTTCTATTTATTGACTATCAAGATGCAGGATATCTCTTTTGATGCCATAAAACTCAACATATTTCAACAAAATTCTTTTTCACACATGACCTTCAGAAGAAAGGAGACATAAAATGTCCAAACAAATATGTTCAAGTGAAAATTTAACCGATATATTTGAGGAGTTGATATATAAGATTGGAATGCATCGATATAAAGATATCAAGTAATGTCATCATGAGGGGGAGTGGATACGTACTCCATGAATATATATTTTTGCAATATGCGTCAAACCACAATGGACATTCAAGGGGGAGTGTTATGAATAATAAATATTATGAATGCCCATTGATTGTGTAATCGATTTATTTATGGGATTGATATCTGTGATTAAGGTATTGATTAGTCAACCTTTCCTTTTGTCTTGTATTACAGTACCTATAAGTTGAGGTTTATTGATCATCGTACAAACACTCAAGAATTAATAAAATCCTCCTCTTCTCCCTCTATTCTTTTAGTCTTATTCTGTTACAGTTCTTGTTTTTCATCAATAGTTTCATAACATTCCTAATTTTATTAAATTTAGTATTTTTGTTATTGGAACTTGGTAGTTGGAAGCACTGTTATGCCGAATTTATTCCCTTTGCTTTCTGCATCAGAGATTCTTAATATGTTCTATACTGAGTCTCTTACGTTCTATATTGATTCGTTCTATATTGATTCTCTCATGTGTCATACTGTTTTACACTTATATACGTCATTAACAGTACTTTTGATTCTCTGTTTAATTTATATTTCGTTTCTTCTACCAAAGATTATTGTATTCCTACATAGATTCATCTGTGGTAAGCAGTCATACGTCTCATACCAATTTCTGATCTGTGCAATTTCAAGAAAGGCTTTGTTGTTAAAGACACACATGTACACACACACACACATATATATATATAGATAAAAGGGGGAATTTGAGAACACTCTCCATGGGTTGAAAAATTTTTAGTTTGCTCCCCAGGTCTAAAAAAATTTTAGTTCACTCCCCAATTCACATGCATAATTTGAGTTAGCTCCCAAATTTTGGGGGCAGATACCACATATGACGATTTAGATACACCATATGACGATTTAGATACCACATATGGTGATTTAGATAAACTCATGAATCGTGTACCTAATTCGTCATATGGTGTATATAAATCGCCATATGTGGTATCTGCCCCCAAAATTGGGGAGCTAATTCAAATTATGCATGTGAATTGGGGAGTGAACTAAAATTTTTTTAGACCTGGGGAGTAAACTAAAAATTGACTATACAATTGGGAAGTTTTCTCAAATTCCCCCTAGATAAAATAAATGTAATATATATATCACATTCGATATAAAATAATTACAATATATTAATATGAATACATACTATTGCTCAAAATAAAAAAAAATTAAAAATTATATTAATATATAAAATATTTTAATCATATACTTAATCATCATTATTTGTAATACTATTATTGATACTATTATTTATATTTTTATTTGTGAATAATATAAATGAAAAGAATCTAAAATTTTTATTTCAAATGTTAGTTATGGTGTATTAGACCTTCTTATTTGATTTAATTTCACTTAATTTTACGTTAGTTAAGTGAATTTAAATTCTTTTCATTCATATTATTCACAAATAAAAATATAAGTAATAATATCAATAATAATATTGCATAACTAACATTTCTTACTATAATTGATACCCTAATTGATATTTTGGGATAATAATTATGGTAGTAGCAATTTAAGACTTTAATTATAAAAAAATTATAATTTTGGGATTCGGGTACCCTCAATTCAATTTTCAGGTAAAAAACAACGTGCGCGTTGAAATACTGCGTGAAAATTCTTATTTGACAGTCAACCTGTCATATGGTACTAGAGCTCGTTTACTTTCATAGATAACAGTGCTTTAGGATTTTAAACCCTCGGTTTAGTATGTTTACTTGCTTCTGTTGGAGGCCTGTGGGTAACCCTTAGGCCCGCATGTGCAGTGGGTTGTCAGTAGGGATTTTAGAACATTGCATTTGGAGCTGTAATTCAAACTATAGCATAAAACATTACCATTATGTCCCAAACTTGAGAAGAATTACACAAAATGCCATCATATATATATATATATATATTTCTTTTCTGAAAAATTACACAAAATGCCAGACGATATTTGGGCTCCAGTTCCTCTTTCCTTCCTCTGTCATCGTCTTCATCTCTTTTGGATGAGGAGATGACTCGTTCTTTGGGGAAAAAAGAAAGTTGACCCATTTGTTTCAATTGCTGGAGATGGAACCACTCTTGCTACCACTTGTCCAGAACTCCAGCAAACTGTAGAATGATTTGATATATCAATTTTCTCCTTTTCTTGAACACCCAATTATTGGTAGAGCTCTTAACAGCGACCAATTTTTTAGAGCTTGATATTCAAAAAAGAAGTCTTAAATTTGGGGGAATTTCAAAGTACTGCTTGAAATTAGAAGAAGAGGCATCAAAGAAGTTGTTGTAAAAGAATTGGGAGAGAACCTCAAAATTAATTGCTCGAACGGAAAAGATCCTGAAATCTTTGAAAATTTTAAAATCTTTGAAAATTCTGAATCGTTGTCCGACCATTAAGAAACTTTGCATGAAATCCCTAAAATCTAGAATCCTTTCTTCTCACAATGAACGAGTTTTGAATAAAAGAATAAATTAATTTTAAGGGCCTGAAAGTAAATATACCCCACGTACAATCTATTTGGGTATCAAAGTAAACAAGAGTCCACTTTTAAGTTAAATAAAAGCCCAAATAACGTATCCAAGTAAACAATATGCTATATAGACATACATACCTTTGTTTACTGGGTTAAATTGCTGAGAGAAAAACCACCTCAGCAAGTGAAGTAAATGCGTCCTACAAGGTCTATATAGTATACATGTGTCCAAATAATTTGAAATGACCCTTATTTTTATTATTTTATATTTATTTTATGCTCTCTTAAAATCAATAATTAATGACAATTAGTCCCACAAAAATTTTAATGACAATTTTTATAATACATATCAATTGGATTATTTTTTTTAAAACAAATAAATATAATTTATGGTGTAAAGGTAGAGAAATGCCTAATACTATCTCATTTCCAATGACACCGGGAGATATCCACATAAGCACGTTCATGCTAACTAAGCATTTTCAGGCAGCATGTGCATGCCACACACGTCATTTTCATCGAAAAATTGAATTGGGATTATCAAAGTCTCAAAATTGCAACTTTTTGTTAATTAAAATCTTAAATTGCCGCTACTACGTACAATTATTATCCCAAAATGTCAATTGGGGTATAATTAGTGTCCCAATCTTACAATTTTCTCAAAAAAAAAAAAAAATTCATATTTTCAGGGGAATCTTTACGTTTATTGCTTGTTAAATGTTACATTCTCAGTTTTGTAAAATATGCATATATGTATGTGTCAACTTTCAAACCATTCTTATGTTCTTTACTTGTGGAAAAAATTGGTAGAATTTACGGTGGAAACAAGAGACGCTTCACCTGCACACCTGCTCATAAAAATCGAGTCTTTTTCCTTACTTTCCAAGAATGGGATTAAGAAATATTAATCAAGTGAATTTGACTCCGTGGAAAATTCTAATCCAGACCCGATTCGGCCGGATCCAATCAATTAAAAGGGCAAGTGTATTACAATGGCATACACTTGCCATTTGATTGGTCGTTATACCAATTTGGCCGAGCCAGGGCTAGAATTACCCTGCGGTACCCGTATTAGTGGAAAGGAAATCCAACCAACGCTTAATTCTAATAAAAATGTGAATTTCTCGTAACTTATCTGTTGTACGTGTTTGTACAGGAGGCTCGTAATGCATTTCAATGGGTTGATGAAGAGTAAAAATGAAGACAACCATATCTCTGTTTGCTTGACAATTGTTAAGAAACTCGAGTCTTGTTCCAACCAGATGTGGGTTGGGAGGTTAATGCTGCCTTCAACATTTTTCTGTATAATCAGATCTCAGACAATTATCTTCGTTTTCAAGGTAATTCCATAGACACGCTATCTTGATATTGATATCGTAATGTTGTATATATCCTTCTTACTCAGTAGTTCCATAAACTTGGACTGGAAAAGCGCAGCGGTTCCATGCACTCAAGTCCCAATGGGGTTTTTCCAAACTAATCTCTATGAAGAGTTTATAAGATCCATCTAATGGCTTCCTTGTTGATGATACATGTGTTTTTGGAGCTGAAGTTTTTGTCATCACTCATCAAAACCATCAAAACCCAACGAATCATCGAGCGTGTTGCAGTGCTGGACATCAAGTATCCATATAAGGGTTGTCGGAGGATTTTTAACTTCAGCATATTGCCGAATGTTTGGATTTCATCAGAGTTCACTGTTGGAGATCACAAATGGTTGCTCTTTTACCCCAATCAATGCTGTTAGTTGTGGGCCTATATTGTTTAGCCCCTACTTTAATTATGTTCATTCTTTTCCTCAATTGGTACTAATTTTCTTCTTGAAAATAGGAAAATAAAAGTATATCCAAATGGAAAGACCAGCCCAGAGGATCGAAGTGTCTCCATGTATTTACTTCTTGTCGGTACCAAGAGCTTTGCTTCTCATGAGAAAGTGAAAGCAGATTTTCACTTGCGTATCATGAACCAGCTCAATGATGAGCATTACTCTAAATACGGTAAGTTATACGTTTATTTATGATTAGATGTTATAACTTGAGATTTTTTTTTTTTTTTTTTTCAATTTCTCTTCTACATAAGGTTACTTACATGTACTCAGTCTTATAACTTGTATATACAACTAGTATCCGAAGAGCATCTCTACATCATTTTGATGCTAAGTGAATTGTTTATATCTACCGGCAATGTATTTTTACTCGAAACGTTACCATTTCCTTCCTGCAGCATCTGATTGGTTTACGCGTTCTTTGCCTTGTTATGGATGGCGTGCATTCATCGCATTCAGATGTGCTCGACTCCAAGAAAGGTTTTGTTGTCAACTACAGCTGCAAGATAGAAGTTGAAATTTCTGTGAAAGCTGTTGTATCATGACTTGATTAGAGTAGTATTTTTGTTATGCTCAGCCCACGTACAATACGAAAATTGTTGGGCAACTTTTGCTTGGAGAATTGCGACTGGAACTTGGAAGCAGTATTATTCTCTTGCTTTCCTGATCCTGTTAAGTGCAGGTTCCATATTGATTTCTCTCATTTTTGTATGTTCCATATTGATTTCTCTCGTGTTTGTTTATTTATTTATAAACCTTAGTGATATATATCTAAATATATCAACAATAGTTTTTTTTTTTTAAACACACAATCCTAACCAAATTGATTTGAATCCGGATCATTGCCATGAAAAAAGAAATTTTTAACCATTTGACCAAACAATAGATATTAACCAAAAAGAATGAGAAGAAATTAATAATTCATGAGGTTTCTGAGAATTCTATGTGGTTAGTTAATTTCCCTAAATATATTCGGATAATAATTAGTACTAGTAATTTTGGCACACTCGTTGTGTGGACAAATTTAAAAAAATTATTATTTAAATATATTAAAATTAATTTTTATATTAATATATATTTTATAATTATTTTTTAATATAATTATTAAGTTATGATAATTAAATAAATAAATAAATAGTATAAAAGGAAAAAAACAGCAGACAACATTGTTAAAAAACTCAGTCTTGTTCCAAACCAGATGTGGGTTGGTTTGTTAATGCTGCATTCAACATTTTTCTATATAATCAGGTCTTAGACAATTATCTTTCATTTCGAGATAATTTCTCCCCTTATTTCTTGCTATTGAGGCTGTGAATCTTTCTTAATTACTCTGTTTTTGTATAAACTTGGACACGAAAAATCCCAATGGGACTTGAGTACACATATTGAGTACATATACACCGGGCAGCACTCATTACGTATATTGACTTTTTAAGTAAATATTTATTATACACTAGATTGATTGTATTTACTTTTTATTCAAACAAGAGTGAATTTTTCATATTAATAATATAATGTAAAATCGCAATACTGCTAGAAACATGTAATCTAGATTGATTCTGCCGATTAATTGATTTCTGTCACGTGTAAGCTTTTTTTAATGCAATTCTTCTTCTGAAGTATTTGGACAGGAGACTCATAATATATTCTGACGGACTTTAAGAGCGACGATGAGAATCACATTTCTGCGTATCTGGCTATTGTCGATAGTGGTTCTATGCCTATTGGCTGGGTGGTTAACGCCATTTTCAGGATCTTTCTATATGATCAGATCTTGGACAATTACCTCTGTTTTCAAGGTAAAATTCGGTGATTTCACGCAATGAAAACCCAATGGGGCTTCTTCAAACTACTGTCTTTGGGATGTTCGAGAGATCCAAAAAATGGATTCATTGTTGATGACAATTGTGTGTTTGGAGCTGAAGTTGCTATCATAAAAACACAACGAGCTACTGAGTGTGTCTCGTTACTTAAAGTCAGTGGTCGATTTAAGCGTGATTGGAAGATTTCAGACTTCTCCAAATTGAAAGAAATATGGTATTCTGATGAATTCAACGTTGGAGATCAAAACTGATATGTTTTTATTCTCATATGTAGGCTGTACTTTTATGGACTCAACTTATATGCCACTAACTACAACAATTCTGTCAATATTTCTCCCAGAATTTGGTGCAAATTTTCATGGCTAAACTTAGGAAGTGTGGAAACGGAAGCCAAAAAGACAAATCTGTCTTCTTGTATTTAACTCTTGTTGGTGCAAAGAGCTTTGCTTCTCATAAGAAAGTGAAAGCAGATTATCAACCAGCTCAATGATCAACACCGTTCTCTATACAATAAGGTATAGTTTTATTTATTATTGGGCTAATCACAGAACACCCCCCCCCCCCCCCCCCCCATCCTTTGGGGGGTTTTGGCACTTTGCCCCCTTTCCTTTCATTTTTGGCATTAAATCCCCTTACCTTTGAAAAATATCACACTTAATCCCTTCAAAAAATTTTGATCATCAATTTCTTCTCCGTCATAGTGACCCAAGCTTCAAGACCACCGCCATCGTGTTCGTGTCTCCAAGGAGAACAAAGCCCATACCCCAGCCAACCCTATTGGCCGCCAAAAGCTTCGTTCGTCGTGCGTCGTCTTTAACCGATGATTTCTACTTCGTTGGTTGTCGGATTTTGATTTCGAGATCATTGTTGTGTTCCTTACGTCGAGAGCTTCGATTTGATATATAATATTTACACATTTGAGATCAACTTTGTATAGATTTGCTTTGTTAAAAATTTTGATCATCAATTTCTTCTCCGTCATAGTGACCCAAGCTTCAAGACCACCGCCATCGTGTTCGTGTCTCCAAGGAGAACAAAGCCCATACCCCAGCCAACCCTATTGGCCGCCAAAAGCTTCGTTCGTCGTGCGTCGTCTTTAACCGATGATTTCTACTTCGTTGGTTGTCGGATTTTGATTTCGAGATCATTGTTGTGTTCCTTACGTCGAGAGCTTCGATTTGATATATAATATTTACACATTTGAGATCAACTTTGTATAGATTTGCTTTGTTAAAAATTTTAATCATCAATTTCTTCTCCGTCATAGTGACCCAAGCTTCAAAACCACCGTCATCGTGTTCGTGTCTCCAAAGAGAACAAAGCCCATACCCCAGCCAACCCTATTGGCCGCCAAAAGCTTCGTTCGTCGTGCGTCGTCTTTAAGCGATGATTTCTACTTCGTTGGTTGTCGGATTTTGATTTCGAGATTATTGTTGTGTTCCTTACGTCGAGAGCTTCGATTTGATATATAATATTTACACATTTGAGATCAACTTTGTATAGATTTGCTTTGTTAAAGTTTGTTACAAGGGGTTAAGTGTGATATTTTTCAAAGGTCAGGGGGTTTAATGCTAAAAATGAAAGGACAGGGGGCAAAGTGCCAAAAACCCCCAAGGATGGGGGGTTCTGTGATTAGCCCTTTATTATTTTATCCAGTGATTTGATGTTATGTATTACTCTAGTGTTTTCTCCTATAGTTTATTTAACTTACATATATAACCAGTGTCTGAAGAACATCTCTACACATTTTGATTTTGAGTTTTCATATTAATCATGAATATTATGAGCATCAATTTCAAAAAAGAAAAAGGCACTGGAGAAATATTTATTCCAAAAATGCAGATTATGTTTATGAAGTGAATTATTTGACCTTTATATAATGTATCTACTATAGAAAATGTGTAATTTGCTTGAAACATTACATTTTCCCTCTTGCAGCATCTCATTGGTTTACGTCTTTGTCAGTCGATTGGGGCCCTTATTAGATTATAGGATTTTTGTTATTGGAGCTTGGAAGCAGTGTTATGCTGAATTTAATCCTGTTCTTAATATGTTCCATATTAATTCTCTCATGCGCCATGCTGTTTTACATTTATATACCTCATTAACAGTACTTTTGATTCTCGATTTAATTATATTTCGTTTCTTCAATAGATTATTGTATTCCTACGTACATACATTCATCTTCTTGTTAGTGTCATTTTAACGACAAAGAATTTTAAATGTGCGAGGAAAATATGACAAGAAATTGAATAATTGAAGAAGAAAAATCTCAATCTAATAACTCATCGGGTTTCTGTTTATTACTTTATTCTATTCGATCGGTTAGATTGTTTTTTTTTTTTTTTGGTCACACACACATCCCAAGTGGTCAGAGGGATTTGGACCCGGATCATTCAAGCAACTTGATCAACTCCTATTCGGTCAGTTAATTTCCCTAAATAATAAATATAGATAATAATTGATATAAGACATAAATTTGTCATTGTTATTGGAAGTTGTCTATCTTAATTATTCTGTTTTTAAATAAACTTGGACAGGAAAAGAGCGGCAGTTCCATGCACTCAAGTCCCAATGGGGTATTTCCAAATTAATCTCTAAGAAAAGTTTGAAAGATCCATCTAAGTATCTAAGTATGATACATATAAATAGGGGTGTTCATTCGGTACATACCGAATCGACCGAATCGAAATTTCGGTAAACCGAAATTTCTGTACGCCAAAATGGCATATCGAATACCGAACCAAAATTATCGGTTCAGTTCGATTTTTACCGAAATTATTTCGGAACGGTTCGGTATAAAACCGAATTACCGAAAAAAAATTAAAAAATAAACGAAAAAAACAAAAAAAAATTAATTATTACAAAAACACTCAGAAATCTCGAATTTGGCACTTTAAACTTTCAAGTCTCAAACTCTCTCATGTTATGACTAACATAACAGAAATTGAGACTTGGGAATTAAAAGTTTCAATACATTTTTGAAGAGTTAAAAAATTTTAAAAAAAATAATTGTACACCTAATTATAAGATGTATATAATATATAATATATGTATAAAACAAATACAGTAATATAATTTAGGAATCAATGTATAATATATTATATATGTATATAAAAAATTATTTATCAAAAAATATATATAAAAAATATTTAAAAAATTATTTCGGTATTTCAATCGGTTCGGTATACCGTAGGTAATTACCGATACCGAACCGAATACCGAAATTTTGAAAATCTATATACCGAATACCGAACCGAATTATCGGTTCGGTTTTCAGTATGTACCGAATTTTCGATTTCGGTCGGTATCACCGAACTCTGCACACCCCTACATATAAATATAAAATTAATCTCTTTATTACATATACCCACTAAGTTCCATCATACTAGGGGCAAAATAGTAAATTTCGCACATTCCGTTAAATTTAGCGGAGGAGATAACGGTCCGGGGGGAGTTCGTGATTTCTCAAACCTCAGGGGATAATTTGTAATTTCGTCAAACCTCAGGGGGCTGCTCGTAATTATCCCTTATATGTATTCGAATGTGTACTGACAAAAATCTATTTGAATGCATATATTAATACACAAATTAATGTGTAAACCGAGGTTGGTTCAAATGGTTAATAGATTCATTTTCCAGTGCAATGTCCTGAGCTCGAATCCCATTTGGGTGTGCGTGTGTTCAAAATTTAAAAAAAACGAATTTACAAATAAATTTACAAATTTCCCTTATGTAATATTTGTTTGGATGATAATTAATATGACTGTCCATCATTTCTATATCATTCTAATCAATACGATTTTAATTTATTGTAATGTTAGTCCATCTTTAGATTTTGGAAGAAAATTAATGGATGTCCGTTCGGTTTGTTGTTTGTTATATTCAAGATTTTGATATTTTTTAACTATCGAGTATATCCCTAATTTTTTACACAAAATTGCACGAATTTACTTTGGAAACAAGAGATGCTGCAGTTCAAGATTGTTTGCTGAAGCATGGGATAAGAAATTCGAATCTAAGAGAGTTGGCTGCCCATGACCCGGCAGAAATTTTATTAATATTAAATTCTAAAACAACATATTGGGTAAAGAATAATCTTTACTTATTCTATCAGTAATATAATACTTCCTTATCGGATAAAGGATATTTGACCGTGGTAAGTGAATCAATAATATAGGTTAAAAGAGAAATTTATATATAATTATCCTACATTTATGTTTAATTATAATGCAGTTTATTTAAATAAAAAAAATTATATTTTAGTTTCTGTAAGTCTTATTTGGTCTGAGGTTCCTAATAAAATTTGTAAAAGCACACTTATGCACTTGACGGTTTGTAGGAGTAGTACATTGAATATATGACCAAAATTACAAAATAATTCCTAAAGTTTACAAATATAAATAAAATGATCCCTATAAATTAGAATTTAACAACACAATCCTTGGATTCACAAATCGATTGAAAAAAATTGGGGGTATTTTTTGAATGTTATAACGGAACTCTCAAGAATTTCAGGGACGACAGATGAATACGATTTTCAAAAGTTAGAAAGTAAAATGTAATATCTCTATTTAGATGGATCGTCTAGTAATTAGACCCAAATACAAGGTAGTTAGATGCAATTCACCCTATAAATAAGATTGGAAATGAATATTAGCCGTTTTCAAATTAATGCTTGTTCCTACATGCATGTAACTCTAAATTTAGTTTTATTTTACAGAGAAATATTATAGTAGAATATACCAATGGTAGCAGTGTTATAATAAAACATTCCTTTCTTTATCTTTACTACATTCCAAAATTTTGATTCCATTAGAAATCAACTCAAAGAATAAGATTCTTAGTCTATAAATACTAACCTGATGAAGAAAACAAGAAACGCAACACATAAGTCGTGCTTTATTTGCATCAAGATTATAATTTATAAACACCTGGAAAATGGCCGTGCTTCAGGCGAATGACGAGGGTTTGTCAAGTTTTCATGGCCCACATCCCTTAGTTTAAATTCTAGCTGAATCTTTACTTTTCTTTCTTGTTCCGATCCGCGTTTCATAAGTTCTAATGCTTGAAATGTTTTGGTTTATTTATTTATTTTTTCTTTTTTACTGAGAAAATTATTAAAATCTTCCCTTAAAGTGAGTCATTTTAGTTTTGGTCCCAACAATTGTCAATGTCTCATTTTTTGTCACAAGTAGCATTTTTCTTAAATTAGATCTCATTGACCACTTTCCATTCAAAATAAATGTTTGACCATTAAAATAAACTTTTGACCGTTAAACAAAACGTTTGACCATTTAAAAAATTACTTTTATATATAGTACTTAATTATAATATACAAATATATGTAAATATAATTTTTGATAGAAATATATATTATATATTATATATATACTTATTATAATAAGTATATATAATATATACATGTTATATATAATATAAAGTATATAATTTAAATAATTTAGGGTTAAAATATAGAATTTAAATGGTTTGGGGTATGTTTGGAAATATAAATAAATAAGAAGTGTTGAAAAGTAATTTTTTGAACGGTCAAACATTTATTTTAACGGTCAAACGTTTGTTTTTATAGAAAGTGGTCAGTGGAACTTAATTTAAGAAAAATACTACTTTATGAACCAAAAGTGAGACATTGATAACGTTTAGAACCAAAACTAAAAGTGGCTCACTTTGGAGAATGATTTTAATAATTTTCTCTTTTTTGTTTTTCTCAAAATAAATATTGCCAGAATTCGTAGTGGGAACTAGGGAGGCTTTGCCTGCGCACTTGCTTATCAAGATTGAATCATTTTCCTTGCTTTCAAAGCAAGGCATATATAAATATGAATCCAGAGAATTTGAGGCTGGAGACCGCAAATGGTAAGTGTTGAATACTGTTAGGAACATATTAGCTACACTGATGGATTTCATTATGTATGAGTTTATCTCAAAAAACTATTTTGCCTAAATTCAAATGAATTGTATTTTGGCAGGAAACTCATAATCCATCCTAATGGCCCCATCGAGAGTGAAAATGATGGCAACAGCCACATATCTGCATATCTGGCCATTGTTAAGGGTGGTTCTACGGCTGTGGGTTGGGAAGTTGATGCCTATTTCAGCATCCTTCTGTATAATCAGGTCTTAAACAATTACCGCTGTTTTCAAGGTAAAATGCGGAGCTTTAATCCAGTGAAATCCCATTGGGGTTTTTCCAAATTAATCTCCAAGCAAAGTTTGAGGGCTCCTGGTAATGGGTTCCTTATTAATGACCACTGTGTGTTTGGAGCCGAAGTGGCTGTAATAAAAAAAAGCCAAGTTACTGAGTGCCTGTCTGTGAGGCAAATTGGTAGTCCATATAAGCGTGATTGGAAGCTTTCAAACTTCTCCAATTTGGAAAAAAATTGGTGTTCAGAAGAATTCACCGTTGGAGATAAAAAATGGTAACATTTCAATCCCAATTGTATGCTGTAGTGCTGGCTCATATCGTTTAGCGTCTACTTTAATTATGTAAATTTGCTTTTCCCAGTGGGTACTAATTTTCTTCTCTTCTTTTCGGTACAAACTAATTTTCTTCTCGAATATAGGAAACTAAATCTATATCCAAATGGAAATAACGAAGGAGAGGGTCGAAGTGTCTCCATGTATTTATATCTTGTTGGTGCAAGCTTAACTGCCCATGAGAGAGTGAAAGCAGATTATCACCTGCGTATCAAGAATCAGCTCAGTGATCAACACCACTCTAAAAGTTGTAAGTTCTATATTTATTTATTAATTTATCTAGCGAATTGATGTTATAAGAGCCTTTTGCCTATCTTCTTCTACATAATTTTGATTTGAGTTTTCATATTAATTAGGAAAAATTAAATCAGACTATCTTGCTAGATAGGGTAATTATAACGCAATCCATCTTTATTCAAAAATTACAATTTAATATCTCAATGTTATGGACTGTTTGTGATCCTTCTATTCCGTTAAGGTTCCGTTATGGTTGAATTTGTCCTTCCATTAATTTAATAAATAAAATAACAAATTCATCCTTACAATATACACATTCCAACAAGATGATCTCTACGTATTACGCATATAATAATGGAGCTCTTAGGGACAGAGCCCAACCTTAACGAAATCCTGATGGAATAGAGGGATCATAAACAGTCCATAATAGTTAGGGATTAAATTATAATTTCTGGATAAAAATGGACTATATTGTAATTATCTTATTTAGTAGGGTAGTTAGATGTAATTTTCCCTATTAATTATGAGAGCAAATTGCATTTTTGGTCCCATAGTAATAGGCCATTATCACTTTTGGTCCCATGTTTTCCAGATCTGGTTTTTTTGGTCCCGTACTAATTTTTTTTATCACTTTCAGGACTTCCGTCAATTATTTGACGGAAGTCACTGTTCATCCGTCAATTTACTGTTCATCCGCCATTTTTTTTTTTTTTTCCGGCCTATATCCATTAATTTCATATATTTTTTATATTTATTATCTATAATATATGTATTATATTTTATATAATATGTAATACACGTATTAAATTATTAATACCCTATATATTATATATTTTAATTTATAATATGCATTTTGTTATATATTATATATAATATATAATATATATTACATATAATAAAATATGTGTAATACATATATATTATACGTGTATATAATATACATGTAACTATGGACATGTAACTATATTAAAATACATATATAATATACGTGTATATATAATATATACATAGTTACATGTATTTTAATATATACGCATATTATAAATTATATATCATACACATGTATTAACATTATATATTATATATATTGTTACATATTATATATTATATATATACAAGTATACTATATTTTAAAATATAAATACTTATATATGCATTACAATAATACATGTATATTATATTTTATACACCTATATATATGTATTACACATATTTTATTATATATAATATATATTTTATATTATATATTATATATAATCTATAGCAAAATATATATTATTAATACAAGTGTACATAATATATAATATATAATACACATATTATTAAAATACATATAACAAAATATATATACGTGTATTTTATATGATATATAATATATGTATATATACGTGTATATTATATATATGTATATTATATATATTACATATATATATACGTATTTGTATATATATAACAAAATATATGTATTTACACGTATTATATATATACGTATTTACATATATTATTGTATACATATATATGTATTACACATATTTACACATATTATATATATATATATATATATATATATATATATATATATATATATATATATATGTATACACTTACATATAATATATATAATATAATATATATGTATATGTAACTATATTATATTATATTTATACACGTACATATTATATTTTGTACTATATTTTAAAATATAAACACATATATATGCATTATATATAATATATATACGTGTATTTTATATGATATATAATATATGTATTACAATAATATGTATATATTTTATAATATATTTACACACATGTATGTATATATTTTATAATATATGTATTACAATAATATATGTATATTTTATAATACACACACACATACATTTATATATATAATTCACGTAAATACATATATTATATATATGTATTACACATATTTTATTATATATAATATATAACAAAATATATATTATTAATACAAGTGTACATAATATATAATATATAATACACATATATATTAAAATACATATAACAAAATGCATATTATAAATTACATATTATAGTGTATACATGTATTACATATTATATAAAATATAATACATATATTATATATAATAAATATATAATATATGAAATTAATGGATATGGCAAAAAAAAAAAAAAAAAAGGCGGATGAACAGTAAATTGACGGATGAACAGTGACTTCCGTCAAATAATTGACGGAAGTCCTGAAAGTGATAAAAAAAAATTAGTATGGGACCAAAAAAACCAGATCTGGAAAACATGGGACCAAAAGTGATAATGGCCTATTACTATGGGACCAAAAATGCAATTTGCTCTACGAATTATGAATATTGCAGAAAAATTAGGTATATTAGAGAATTTTTTATTGCAAAGATGCAGGTTTTGTTTATATATGAAATGAACTGTTTGAATTTATCTACTGGCAAAATTGTATAATTTGCTTGAAACATTTCTTTTACCCTCATGCAGCATCTCGTTGGTTTACGTCTGCTTTAGACAATTGGGGGTTTCCTGCTTTGATGCCGCTTACTGATATGCGTGATCCCCGTAAAGGTTTTGTCATTAAAGACTGCTGCTGTATAGAAGTTGAAATTTCTGTAAAAGCTGTTGTCCGCGATGCACCCTGAACAGACAAGCTAGAAAATTGCTTTTTGAAGCAGTGCTGTGCTGAATTTATTCCTTCAACCTAATCAGTGTATCACTGACTCCATGATACTTTCTGTATATATCATCCTGACGAATAAATAATAAACTTTGAGAACTAGGAAGTTTCTAAAATAAAGATTTATGAGAATATATTTGTAGGGATAATTACATTGTACTACCCTGAGATTTGTCATAATTACAAATAGATCCCTATTCTTTACGTAATTACTATCAAATCCCTATACTTTCATTTCCGTCTGAGGGTCATAACGGACGTGAGTGTGCCGTCAGGGTCAACGGTTGAGGGATACCCCTGAGTTTTAGGATTTGAGGGATAAAATAGTAAACAAATTCCGTTAAATTTAACGGAGGAGGTAGCAAGCAAAGGGGCAATTTATAATTTCTCAAACCTTAGGGAAGTATTTTTAATTTCGCCAAATCTCAGGGCAGCGTCACAATTATCCCTATTTTTAAACAAAATATGAGACATAATTGGTACTGATACTTACTAGATGGTAGGAGTATTGCTTCACTATATTAAGTAGTCCATTGTCCATTTGAATAACTATGTTAGAGGTTAAGTTTTAGATGCGGTGGTAATTTAACATTGTTGTTGGAAGAGGTAGAGCTCAGGCCAAAAAAAGTCTCGTCTTCACTTCGCCAAAGGGGAAAAATATCATTATGATTAATTTATTTACAAAGGAATCATATATTCATCATTCAAAAAAATTCGTAAATTACTTCTATGTCATTTGACAATGATGTGTGGGTTGTTGTGATAAACTAATTAGTGGTGAGATACAATTAATTCAAGAATAATTTTGTAAAAAATCCAATCAAAATGAGTTCATTTGTAATTTTCCAAACTTTAAAGGATAAATTATGTAATATTTTCATCTAAAGGGGTACGAGTTATACTTATTCAATTTTACTGGGGTACCGAGGTAAACAACCTTATCCTTCCAAGTTTGAAAAATTACAAATAAGCCCAATCGAGTAGCATTTTTCACAATATTTTTTTGAATTGATTATATTTTACCATTAATTAATTTCTCATCAATAATTGAATGGGAAAAATGTCATTATGAATATTAATTTACAAATGAATTATCATTCAAAAAACTTCGTAAATTATCTCTCTGTCATTTGAGAATAATATGCGAGTTATTGTGAGAAACGAGTTGAGATATAATTAATTCAACAATAATTTTATAAAAAATCCAATTAGAATGGGTTCATCTATAATTTTTTAAATTTAAAAGAATAAATTATGTAATATTTTCATTTAAAAGATTACAAATTATACCTATTCAACCTCGCAGGTACCGAGGTAAACAACCGTGTTTCTTTTAGAAAATAATAAATAAACCTAAACTTTTCTTGGTAAGAATTATTATTAAGGATTGATGTTAAAAGATACCTTAGTTGGAAATTGGTTTTCCAGACGATTCTTATTCCCAAGTGGTGTCCCAAAAGGGGTTTCATTTTCATACTTTACTTTAATGTCTCAACAGAAACGAAAATCCAGTGAAGAAACATCTGCTCAGGACTCAGGTCTTGGTCGCTGGAAAAATGGCTGACGAGGGTTTGTCAAGTTTCTATGAACTAACTAAAATACATCAGCCCATATGCCTTTAGCACGGATTTAGTTCAATATTTAGTTTTCGTGCTTGCTATAATCTGCTTTCGCAAGTTCATTCTCGGAATGTTTTGATTCTCTTTGTTCTTATGTCTTGGGTTTTTCTTTTGTTTTTGTTTTTAATCTTTTTTCTTTCTTTTGACAGAATTTACAATGCAAACTAGAGACGCTCCGCCTGCGCACTTGCTGATGAAGATGGAATCTTTTTCTTTACTTTCGAAGCTTGGGATTGACAAATATGAATCCCCAGAGTTCGAGGCGGGAGGCTACAAATGGTAAGTATTGATCTACCGCCTCTTTCATGAATCAGACATACTTTATTGGAACTCATAAGCTCGCTGTGAAAGTTTTAACATTTTAGACATAAGGGTTCCTGGATTTCAAATATTTCAAGTATTATATGTTGATGATTGATTTATATATGTCCCTGTCTCTATATATTTTTTGATATTTTCGTTTTCTACTAATGGAGTACTTATGATATGAGGCTAGATAGTGATATTGTTGGAAAGGGAAGTATGAAATTGCGGCAATGTTATATAATGCCCTGCTCTGAGAAAACAGGTTTTTGGGCTAAATGTAAATTTGATGTATTTGGACAGGAGGCTTGTAATCCACCCGAATGGACTGATCAGGAGTGAAAATGATGAGGACAATCATATTTCTGTATACCTGGCCATTGTTGAGACTAGCTCTCTGCCTGTGGGTTGGGAAGTTACTGCCAATTTCAGCATCTTTTTGTATAATCAGATCTTAGACAATTATCTTGATTTTCAAGGTAAAACAAGGCGGTTTCATGCAATGAAATCCCAGTGGGGGTTTTCCAAATTAATATCCAAGGAAAGTTTGAGAGCTCCGGGTAATGGATTCCTTGTTGATGACACCTGTGTGTTTGGAGCTGAAGTTGCTGTTATCACAGCCCAACGTGTTACTACTTGTGTGTCTGTGAAGGAACTCAATGATGTATATAAAGTTGAATGGAAGATTTCGGACTTCAGCAAATTGCAGGAAAATTGGATTTCAGAAGAATTCACTGTTGGAGATCACAAATGGTAGCTTTTTTTTATCTCAATCGACCCATAAGTTGCGACCTTGCGGGCCTATATTATAATATACGGTTTAGGGTCATTATGTTCATTCTCTAACTCAATGGATACTAATTTTCTTCTTGAGCATAGGTACATTCGACTACATCCAATTGGAAATACCGGTGTAAAGGGCCGAAGTGTCTCCATCTATTTACTTCTTGTGGGTGTGAAGAGCTTTGCTTCTCATAAGAAAGTGAAAGCTGATTATCACATGCGTATCAAGAACCAGCTCAGTGATAAACACCAATCTAAATATGGTAAGTTTTATTTATGATATTATAATCTAGTGATTTGATGTATTGGTTAGTTATATTGGAAACCATATGTGGTGCCTGTTAACTTGTGTAACAGTATAGTATCTGAAGAACATCTCTACACAATTTTTATTGAGTTTTGATGTTAATTATGAATACAGTTTTAGGTATATTAGAGAAATTTTGATTACAAAGATGAAACTTTTGCTTTTGGAAATGAATTGTTTGTCCTTTATCTATGTATCTACCGGAAAAAATGTATATTTTGCTTGATACATTACATTTTCCCGCTTGCAGGATCTGATTGGTTTACGTCTTGTTCAATGGTTGGGGATGGAATAAATTCATACTGCTCTCTGATATGCGTGACTCCGAGAAAGGCTTTGTTGTTAAGGATTCCTGCATTGTAGAAGTTGAAGTTTCCGTAAAAGCTGTTGTATCATGACCTTATTTTCAGTAGTATTTTTGTTATGCTCGGCTCCAGGGAAACTGTTGGGCAAGTTTTGGCTGGAGAATTGCTATAGGAATTTCGAAGCAGTATTATTCGCTTGCTCTCTCTCATGGTCCTTTTAAGCGCATTCGCTGATTCTTGATATGTTTTCTATTGAATTTTCACACACTTCATGTTTTCTTTTTTTTTTTTTTTTTTGGGTTTATGTACCAGCAGCACTCTGGATTCTCTACTTAAGTATGTTTTATTTTATATTCGTTACCAAATAAATAATGATCAATATAAGACAAAGTCAGTGATGATACTACTTGGTATGAGTCGATTGAGTGCCAGAACATTTGTACCCAATTTTAAATTGCTTGCAATTTGCAACTAATATGCAAAAAACAGTTTACTTCGTTAGGTTTTTTTTTTTAAATTTTTGAAATTTTCAAATAAATTACTAGATTAACATTCGAATATGTAACTAAAAAAAACTTCAACCAATCAAGATCCCAGAGAGTGTTTTAAACTATAATACATGGACACGGACACGACGATAATTTTTCCCGTGAGGAGTATTGGACACGGTGTCCGATATGACACGACACGACACGATAACATGATATTTTTAGAAATATCCGTACATCATAGGTTTTAAATAAATTCAGCTCTGAAAACAACAGGCTCCTGGCCCACCGATAACCACCTGTGTATACAAGTCCTCAACTCATTATCAGCTCCCAACTCATCTTCTTTTGGCAGAAAAATGATTTTACCCTCGTATTCATATTTCAGTCTGAAGCTTCCACTTAAGTGGTAACTCTCGGCTTTAGATCTCGCTACCCTCATAAGCTCTTTCATAGTGAAGGGCTGACCAAGCGAATACAGCAAATTGGCACCAACTCTAAAAATTAGGTGTATGAATACATCACTGTCAACTCTGCTGCTGCTGCTCCTCCTCCTCCTCCTGCTTCTAGAAACTGAAACTGGTGATGTCTGAAGATCATATCTTCTCCGGCTTTCGGTATTGCTCAAACATTGGAAAGCATTTGATAGTTTCTTAACTGAATCTTCTGCCCCTGGCGCCCAATTTTTATCAGGATGGACCTTTAGGGACAATTTCCTATATGCCTTGCGAATGTCTTCAGCACTAGAGTTCTTTCCCACACGGCCACACCTAATATGTCATAATAGTCCTTTTTCCTTTTGATCTCTCTGAACACAGCCACTTGCTCAGCCTTTTCCCTTTTGGAAACCTGAACCTGCTCCTGCTCGGCCTTTTTCCTTTTGGCGACCTGAACCTGAACTTGCTCCCGCTCGGATGATGTTGGGAGAGGATTTAAAGGAGGTTTTTCTTTGGTGGTTTCATTCGGATTCGGATTCGGATTCGCATTCTTAGCTTCGGGTTGTAAAGATAAGAATTCATCAATTTCAATGGATGGATCTAATCTGCGAGCTTTATTGAGGAACTTCAGGGCACAGCTTCTATTGATTGCTAAGAAATTCATAGCAATATTCAAGCACTTCACGGCTTCATCTTTGTTCGCATCCATCTTGTGATGTTATATCTGGTAATGCGGACGGCGGATTGTGTTCCAAACTTTTCTGGAGTGAACCCTGGACAACATAGACGAACAAAGCAGAGTAGAGGAACAAAAGATAAAGTAGAAAATCAGGAATCAAAAACTTGTGCTAACAGCAAAATCAAATGCGTAAGAATTAGTTTTCAAATAAAGGGAAAATAATTATGAATCAGAAAAATCAAAGTTCAGAAGAAGATTAAGCGTCTAATCCATCTTGAATTTTGAGCTTTGATAGGGAGAAGGAACCACCACAAGAAACTCGGACGGCGCAGTACGAGAAGAACACTCACGGCGCCAGTTTACTTCGTTAGGTTACTTACTAGTTACTACTCGGTTATTATATAGTTATTACTTATTAGTTTGAATAGTAATACTTGAGCTATTTTATCAAAGTTCATTTAATTATTTCGCCATATAAAATTCTAGCTAAATAACATAATCTCACATATTGTTTATTAATAATGTAATACGTTAATTATCATTTTTGTCCTTCCATCACTATTTCGCAAAATTTGTTAAAAATGTTATTAATAATGATATGTTGTGGGGTTTCAAAAAAAAAAAAAAAAAAAATGTAATATGTTAATTATTCTTTTTGTCCTCCCATCACTATTTCACAAAATTTGTTTAAAAAAAATGAAGGGTAAAAAGATAATTTCATTCCTAATCCAAAAAGTGAGTTGTTTCCCTCCAATAGTTGCTAAATTTCTTCAAGGAGTTATTTATGTCATACCCCCTGTGTTAAGTGAAATGGATAAAAAAAATCCCGTATTATAAAAATTAACATAGGAAACTCTGTGTTTTCAAAATATTTGCATGTCTAACCCTGAAAATTTCTAGTTTTAATAGAACACTAATTTTCTCTATTCATTGGATGCGAAATAAATAATTTATCATTTTATATTTTGATATACATCATCTCAAATCTCTCTATATTATTCAATATTTTTTTATATGTACCGAAACCCTTTTTTTTATATGCACCGATCCTTGTACAAAATAAAAATTAAACAAGTTTAAAAAAGGGTATATAAAGAGATACGACATGATCTATATCAGAATATAAAAGGTTAAATTAGTTATTTCGTATCCAATAAATGAAGAAAATTAGTGTTCGATCAACACCAGAAATTTTTAGGGTTCGACATGTAAATATTTAAAAAACACAGGATTTTTTTTATTAATATTTGTAATACAAGATTTTTTCTATCCATTTCACCTAATACAAGGGCTACGATGTAAACAACTTGTTCTTTAAGATTGGGTAATAATACTTTTCTCAATATCAACATAGAGTTAAAGGAATTTAAGTTGCTTAGAATAACCCAAAACTCCCTTAGACTCTGCGGCTTCCAAATTCCAATAAAACCCTTAAATGTAATTTCTCCTCAACGATTGTTATTCCCATTTCCCACATAACAATTACCAGCATTTCTCTCAAGAGCGATGGCTGTGCTCGCGGCGGACGACGAGGGTTTGTGCCTCATTTATTTCAACTAATGGCTTTTTACATTCTCAGTTTTGTAGCGTTTGTATCTGTCAAGTTTCAACCATTCATCTTTTTTTTTTTTTGGAAAAAATTGGCAGAATTTACGGTGGAAACAAGAGTCGCTTCACCTGCAGACCTGCTCATAAAAATCGAGTCTTTTTCCTTGCTTTCCAAGAATGGCATTCAGAAATACGAATCAAATGAATTTGAGTCTGGAGGCTACAATTGGTATGTTCATTATTTCTGTCTCTATATGATTTTCCATTTTAACATCTGAAAGGGGACCAAGAACGTATAAGCAGATTCTGCTTGTTGGGCACTCATTAGTTGACCTTTCAGCTATTTCTAAAGAAAGAAACCTTAAATGAGTTTGGTGGAAAATTTGTGCTTCATAAATGCGCATGCTTATCTTATACTGAAACAGAACACACTAGATTGATCGACCTTGTTGTGTCAGGAATTATTTCAACGCTTATTATCATAAAAATGTGAATTTTTGGGCACTTATCAGTTGTGTTTGTACAGGAAACTCACAATCCATCTTGATGGGCTGATGGAGAGTGAAAATGACGACAACCATATCTCTGTTTGCTTGACCATTGTTAAGAGACTCGGTTCTTGTTCCAAACCAGATGTTGGTTGGGAGGTTAATGCTGCGTTCAACAATTTTCTGTATAATCAGATATTAGACAATTATCTTTGTTTTCGAGGTAATTCCATAGGCTTGTTTATCTTGCCATTGATATGGTAAGTTGTATATCTTTCTTACCCGCAAGTTAAATGAACTTGGACAGGAAAAGCACGGCGATTCCATGCACTCAAGTCCCAATGGGGGATTCCCAAATTAATCTCTAAGAAAACTTTGAAAGATCCATCTAACGGTTTCCTTGTCGATGATACATGTGTTTTTGGAGCTGAAGTTTTTGTCATCAAAACCCAACGAGTCATTGAGCATGTCTCAGTGCTGGACACCGCTTATCCATATAAGCGTGATTGGAAGATTTCAGACTTCTCCAAATTGAGGGAAGAGTGGGCTTCAGAAGAATTCACTGCTGGAAATCACGAATGGTATCTCTTTAATCCCAATACTATGCTGCCCTGTTATGGCCTACTTGTTAAATCTGTGAAATTTTTGTCCAATGTAGGAGAATTTGGCTATATCCAAAAGGAATTGGAACAGATGAGGGCCTAAACGTCTCCGTGTTTCTGGAATCAGTTAACTCCAAGAGCTTTGCTCCTCATGAAAAAGTGAAGGCAGATTTCCGCTTGCACATCAAAGACCAATTCCATGATGAGCAGTTATACCGTCAAACTTGTAAGTTCTGCTCTTCGTTATCATTTTATATAGCGATTGACATTTCTTTGAAATACTTCATTCTTATCTGTTGCAGTGTCTCACTGGTTTACATTTTCTTCACCGGATTGGGGATACGTTGAATTCTTGCCGATTTCTGATATGCGTGACCCCAACAACAGCTACATTGTTAACGATTGCTGCATTTTGGAAGTGCAAGTTTCTGTGCAGGCTGTTGTATGCTAATCCTTTTCTCTGCTTTCTGGAACCGAGTGCATGATGCAGAATTATTCATGTGCCTTTTTGATGAAATATATATCTAATCCACTTATCACCTCTTTGAATTCTCTATTTAGATTTCTGTTTCTTTCTATACTCATTTATGGATTCAAGTTTATGTGCTAAATCCAATGTATATATTCAGAAAAATGGCTAAATCCGTTTGTGGTGGCGACTTGGTTAATCTGATCATATGTTAAGTACAATATTGCATCTTTTACTAGAACAAATGAGTAAATCTTGATTTTATATTCATCCAAAACCCTTTAAGTTTGATAGACATACAAAACTCTGATATTTTTAACTAACATTATAATTTATAACCGTGTGTTGTTCATATATTTGCTGACTTTCTCCAATTTTGGGGGAGCCCAACCTAACCTAGTCAATTACATGGACAAATGAATTACACTCGCATTTAGACGATGAAAACCACATTTCTGAGTACATGGCTATTGTCAATTTTTTGTGTTGATTTGAAGAGCCTTGCTACTTGCGAAAAAGTGAAGGCGGAATTTCGCTCGGGTATCAAACCATCTCGACATTAACCACCACTCCAAAACCAGTAAGTTAATTTTCTTCTTATGCTATCTGTAATGTGTTCTTTGTATGTAGGACTGGATATACTGGAAAAGATCTGTGTTGTCTGTATTTCTAATTAATAATTTTCCACAATAATCCAAAAATCTTCTAGGAAATTAATGTTTAGCTGCTATAACAACACTCAAATTTGATATTATGTTTTCTTGTTATGATCAATATGTATATTGAGCATCAATGCCAAAACTTCTACTTATAATAAACAACTTTATTATTGCAATCACACAAGTATATTTTCTTTTCGTGGTTGAAGTAGGTTTCTGGATCTCGATATATCTCGTGGCCAAAATGTCCTTAAAATGACTTGAAACACTACATATTTTCATGTGCAGTGACTCGCTGGTTCACTTCTTCTATCGGCGTCCAGGAATTCCAGGCTTTCTTACCTCTGTCACATATGCGCGAACCAAGAAAGGCTTTAATCCTTAATGGGTGCTGCATTGTGGAAGTTGAAACCTGTGTCGGAGCTATCACACGCGATGCCCACTGACGCAGCTAGAACGCCATTGGAAATGAACTCAGTGACCTTGCTATTTTGATCTATGAATTATATATCATGCTCGAGAATGCCAGTTGAAGTCTGTGTTAGGATAATCTGATCAAGGATACTATAATGTAGATATATATATATTCAACTAGGTGCCTTCAGGTCCTCAGGATTCTCTATTTGAACTTGTCTTCAGTTTACTTGGAGAGTTGCTGTTGGAAGTTGGAAGTTGGAAGTAGTATAGTTTGTAATAGTCTTTATTTGACATCAATCTGTTGAGTGCCTGTGAACAAATATGTCATAGTTCCAGTTTCGTTGGGGTTAGTTGGAGAATCCACGTAAATCCTCTTAAAAAAACTGAGTGTTGACCTTGATATATATATATTTAATTTGCTAAATTGATTTTAAATGTATATTAACCATTAACTCCCTATTAATTTTTCACAATATTTTCTATAATAGAGTCAACAATATATATTTTTTGGAGGGAAATAGGGGCAAGGGGCCGTGGGGTTAAGCAGAGGCCCCGATCATATATAAATTAAGCAAATTTGTTCAAATTAGGATACAAGCGCTCATAACCCAAGCGTGCATATATAAATTAAGCAAATCCATCAAAATTAGAATACAAGTGCGAATACTCCCAAGTATTATTAATAGCATCGACAAAATGAATGTTTTCTATAAGACAATTGTTTTTTTCAAAAAAAAAAATATAAATTGTTATATTAAGCCTAAACTTCCGAACTAATAGTTTTTAGTGTCTTCTTTTTTATTTCTTTTATTTATTTTAACCACTTTAAAAACGCCCTAATTTCTTTAAATATCCCATCACCTTTCATGTCTTTTTTCTTTAATTCTCTTTATCTCTTAATCTATATTTTCAATTTCTAATATTTTAGTTTTTCCTACTAATATATTACTATTATTTTATTGCATTAATTTATTAATTTATCTTAAATCTAATAATTGAATTATAAATAAATATTAATAATATTTTAGTTTGAACATAGAATAAAATAATAATACCTTTTCTATTTGCTGCGGCCGGCAAGTTGCTAGTCTGAACTCTGAAGTCTCATTTAAACAAGGAAACCTTTTGGAGTTTGGAGGACTTTTTCCCACTTAAATAGCAGAGGTCGAGTATTCGAAGGGATTCATGTCTCGAAAGAAGCGAAAAACCAGAGAAAAAACATCTGCGGAGGTCTTCGTCGCTGGAAAAATGGCTAAGCTTCCCGCGGACGACGAGGGTTTGTCATTTTCTTTTGAACTAAAATACAGAACCCATATGCCATATCGCTTTAGTTTAATTTTTAAGTAAATCTTTATTTTTCTTGTTTATTGTAATGTGGGTTTCATAATTACTCATGCTTTAGGTTTTTTGATTTGGTTTATTTATGCTTCTGGTTTTTATTTTCCCTTTAGTTTAATTTTTTTAAGTAAATCTTTATTTTTCTTGTTTATTGTAATGTGGGTTTCATAAGTACTCATGCTTTAGGTTTTTTGATTTGGTTTATTTATGCTTCTGGGTTTTATTTTCTCAAATAAAATATTGGCAGAATTTACAATAGAAACCAGAGATGCTTTGCCTGCGCATTTGCTGATCAAGATTGAATCCTTTTCCTTACTTTCCGAGCGAGGGATTGACAAATATGAATCCAGAGAATTCGAGGCCGGAGACTACAAATGGTATGTATTGGTCAGCCTAAACTTTCTTGGGAATGTTGCAAGTGAAATTCAAAATCTTGGGAATGCTAATTGGTTATTATTGGATATGGAAATATACAATCGTGTAGAAATTTATAAGCTGGATTGATTGATTTCATTATGTATCAGTTTCTCATATGGAAATATGGAAATAAGGTATTTTGGCCTAAGTTCAAATGTATTATATTTTGACAGGAGACTGATAATCCATCCTAATGGACTGATTGAGAGTGAAAACGATGAAGACGAACATATTTCTGCATATGTGGCCATCGTTAAGAGTAGTTCTATGCCTGCGAATTGGGAGGTTAATGGCATTTTCAGCATCTTTCTGTATAATCAAGTTTTAGACAAGTATCTCTGTTTTCAAAGTAAAATGCGGCGCTTTCATGCTATGAAAACCCAATGGGGATTTTCCAAATTAATCTCCATAGAAAATTTGAGGGCTCCAGGTAATGGATTCCTTGTTGATGACAACTGTGTGATTGGAGCTGAGGTTTCTGTTGTGAATAAAAGCGAACAATTTACTGAGTGTCTGTCTGTGCGGGAAATTGATAATCCACATAAGCGTGAATGGAAGATTTCAAGTTTCTCCAAATTGGAAAATGTTTGGTGTTCTGGAGAGTTCACTGCTGGAGATCACAAATGGTATCTTTTTTATATTAGTAGTATGTTGTAGTTGTGGGCCTATGTTGTTTAGCCTCTATTTTAATTATGTTCATTTGTTTTTCCAATTGGTACTAATTTTCTTCGCGTGCTAGGAAAATTCAACTATATCCAAATGGAAATGCCGAGGAAGAGGGCCAAAGTGCCTCCATTTTTTTATATCTGGTTGGTATGGAAAGCCTTGATTCCCATGAGAAAGTGAAAGCAGATTATCACCTATGTATCAAGAACCAGCTCAATGATCAACACCACTCTCTAGACGGTAAGTTGTAGCCTTTTATTTATGATTTTATCTAGTGATGTGATGTTACAACTTGGCCTCTTTTGTCCTGTGTTCTTCTTCTACATAAGAGTAGATATACTGGAAAGCATATGTGATGTCTGTTAACTTGTATATTTAACCAGTCTAGTATCTGAAGAACATCTCTACATATTTTGATTTTGAGTTTGCATATTAGTTATGAATGTAATGAGCATCGATTGCAAATTTTTAAGGTATATTAGGGAAAATTTTCTTGCAAAGATGCAGGTTTTGTTTCTGGAAATGAATTGTATGACACTTATGTATTTATATTTTGCTCGAAACCTTACATTTTCCCTCTTGCAGCATCTGATTGGTTTACATCTCCTTTGTATGCTTGGGGATGGGATGCATTCATACCGCTTTCTGATATGCATGATCCCAAGAGAGGCTTCGTCGTTAAAGACTGCTGCATCATAGAAGTTGAAATTTGTGTGACAGCTGTTGTATCATGACCTGATTAGGGTAGTAGTGCTTTTGTTATAGGAACTTTGAAGCAGTATTGTGCTGAATTCATTCTGCACCAACAGGTGATATGTTCTATTTTGATTCTCTCATGCTGCTGCTTCTTGTATATTCATATACACAGTAATAGCACTTCGGATTCTCTAGTTGATATATGTTCCCTTTTATAAACGCAGTGATATATATAATGTATGTCAGCCGCGTTGGTTAGGTTCTTCTCTTTTATTTTCTTCCTTTTTAAATGGTGAATAAACAAATACTTAAATTTTTTTGTAAATATTAAAGAGTTTTTACTGCGCTCATCACTTTTACGTGCGTTATTAAATTAACGGTGGGACATTTTTTGCAATAATTTGTTAAAGAATGGAGTTTATTTTGAACTTTTGAACCACTGGTGCTACGGTCCCAAACTAATGAAATAAAAAATACGATTTTCTCCGTATAATAGATTGAAACCTTCAATTTATCCATATAACGAACTTTTTAAGTAAATATATATTTGACACTGGTGTTTCGTATTTACTTTTTTGTCAAAAAAGATAAAAAATTTCATATTAAAACATTGGAATTGTGAATTCAATTCAAATTAAAATATCTTGTGAATTCAAATCTCTTTTACTATTTAACTCTTAAGTTTTGTTCCTGTTTGAAAAAGTAGAGACCCTTGCGACTGCACAAGTACTATTGCTGATAAAATTTGGATCTTTTTCCTAATTTTTTCGAAGAATGGAATTCAGAAATATGAATGGGCAGTTCTTATCTACGTCATATTTCCCATTACTTTACTTGGAAATTGGAAGCTGGGACGCCGTTTCGACGATTCATTTTCCCACTTAAATAGCAGGACTGATGCAAAGAAACAAAAATCCAAAGAATAAACATCTGTTGAGGTTTTGGGGGCTGCAAATTGGCTAAGCTTCCAACTAATGACGAGGGTTTGTCTTATTTTTTTTTTTATTTTTTTTTTCCGAACTAAAATCCAAGAAACAAGATACCCATATCCCTTGTTTTAATTTTTGTCGGTGTCTTTAGTTTTCTTGCTTATTATAATCTAAGTTTCAATATATTCTCATGGTTGGAATGTTTTGGTAAAATTAGAAAAAAGCTATAATAGAAGTGTATTATATTAAATATGAATAATTTATGTAATTATGTGATTTTTTTTTTTATTTTTTCCTTAAATATTAGTAATCAATTTTATATGTGAACTCAGATTTCGAAGGAAAATCCAAGAAAAATCTTTAAATTTCTGTCATATAGGATGCGGAGGATAAAAATTGATGTAATGTGAGAAACAGTACGAGTTCAGGTACAAAATCGAAAAATAACATTTTTAAAGGATGAAAATATAAATATCGAAAAATAACATTTTTAAAGGATGAAAATATAAATTTGAATTTGAGAGTATTATTAATATTTTTTACATTAAACTAAATTAGAAACAATTGAAAGGGTTGGTAATTATGGTCCCGTGAAAAATTATCAATTAAAGTTTATAAAATTCTAACTCATTTTTTGAAAAAAGATTAGAATAATTTAAAGATTCTTTGTAAAGTGGAGACGCTTCGACTGCACACTTGCTGATAAATATTGAAGATTGGTTCAGAAATGTGATTGGGCAGCACATATTTACGTCATATTTCCACTTAAATAGCAGCGGTGGTGCATCAAAGGGGGAATGTAATGTCACAAATGAAACGAAAATACAGAGAAAAAACATTTGCGGAGGTCTTCGTCGCCGGAAAAATGGCTGAGCTTCCCGCGAACGACGAGGGTTTGTCATGTTCTTTTGAGCTAAAATACAGAACCCATTCCCCTTAGTTTAATTTTTAACTGAATCTTCAATTTTCTTGTTTGTTGTAATGTGGGTTTGATAAGTATTCGTTCATTACGTCTTTTGGTTTGGTTTATTTATGCTTCTGGTTTTTATTTTCTTGGCAGAATTTACAATAGAAACTAGAGAGGCGTCGCCTGCGCACCTGCTGATGAAGATTGAGTCTTTTTCCTTACTTTGGGAGCATGAGTATGAGAAATGCAAATCCAAAGAGTTTGAGGCCGGAGGCTACAAATGGTATGTATTAACAACCGCCTCAGTCAAGAATAATTAATCATACATTCTTTATTGGATATGTAAGTAGGAAGTGAAACTGTTAAGACTCCTGTGAAAGTTTAACATTTTGTAGACAAAAGGGGTACTAAGTATTAAATATTTGTTACATTATATGTATTTGTCGTTTTATTGATTTATTTCTGTCCTTGTCTCTACAAATATACCTTTTTATTATTTTCGTTTTTGCTGTTAATGTACTTAAGTTGTGATGCTAATTAGTAATATTATTGGAAAGGGAAAAGCAAAATCCCAGCACCATTATATAATGACTCTAGCGGGAAAACAGGTTTTTGGGCTAAATGCATAATTGTTGTATTTGGACAGGAGACTGATAATCCATCCGAATGGAGTGATCAAGAGTGGAAATGATGAAGAGGATCATATATCCGTATACTTGACCATTGTTGAGACTAATTCTCTCTCTGTGGGTTGGGAGGTTAATGCCAATTTCAGCATCTTTTTGTATAATCAAGTTTTAGACAATTATCTTTGTTTTCAAGGTAAAACGCGGCAGTTCCACGCAATGAAATCCCAGTGGGGCTTTTCCAAATTAATCTCCAAAGATAGTTTCAGAGCTTCAGGTAATGGATTCCTTGTTGGTGACAATTGTGTGATTGGAGCTGAAGTTGCTGTTATCAGAAGCGAACGCATTACTCAGCGTGTCTCTGTGAATGAATTCGATAATCTATATAAGCGTGAATGGAAGATTTCAGGCATCAGCAAATTGCAAGAGGAGTGGAATTCAGAAGAGTTCACCATTGGAGGTCACAAATGGTATGTTTTTTATCGCAATCATGATGTAGTTATGGGCCTATATTGTTTAGAATCCACTTTGGTTATGTGAATTTGTTTTTCCCAATGGGTAATAATTTTCTTGGCGAGTATAGGTACATTCAACTATTTCCAAATGGAGATATCATGGAAGAGGGCCGAAGTGTCTCCATGTTTTTAGTGCCTGCCGGTGCGGCTCATGAGAGAGTGAAGGCAGATTATTGCATGCGCATCAAGAACCAGCTCAATGATCAACACCACTCTCAACAAGGTAAGTTGTAGTTTTATTAATTAATATTTTTTCTAGTGATTTGATGTTATACCTTGAGTGTTTTTCCCATATTCTACATAAGGTGACATGTACTCGGTCTTTTAACTTGTATATATAACCCGAATGTGAAGAACATCTCTACATCATTTTGATTTTGCGTTTTCATAGTAATTAGGAATATAATGAGCATCAATTACAAAATTAATAGGTAGAATTGTTATTGCAAAGATGCAGATTTTGGCAATGAAATGAATTGTTTGACCTTTATATTTGTATCTACTGGTAAAATTGTATGATTTGAATGAAACATTACATTCTCTCTTGCAGCATCTGCTTGGTTTAAACCTTCTTCATCCGGTTGGGGGTGGGGGTGGGGGTGGGGGTGGGGGTGGTCAGCATTCATACCACTGTCTGATATGCGCGATTCCAAGAAAGGCTTTGTTGTCGAAGACTGCTTGTAGAAATTGAAATTTCCGTAAAAGCTGTTGTACGCCATGTTTCATGACCTGATCAGATATCGAGAGTTATATTTTTGTTGGAACTTGGAGGCATGCTGAATTCATCCCCTCGCTAATCCTGATCCTGTTAAGTGCTACAGTGATTCTCGATATGTTTCTGTATTGATTCTCTCTTGCATGTTCAACTGTGAATCGCTCTGGTTATTTTGTAACCACCAAACTTAAAAATATATTATTTTATGTGTCATATTTTGCCCTTGGTTTTTTCACCCGATAAATTTGATTATTCAACTTAATTCATTGCTTTTTTTATTTTATAATTTAAATCATATATTGTAGATGATGAAATATATAAAAATTTAATTAATATGTTTAGTTTAAGGAAAGTTCTTATTGTTCTGGTGTTTTTATAGATTTTACCAGTATTATTCTACAGGAGTCCTATTTATTATAATAATAAGGATGAATTATATTTGAGTACCTTCCGATTTGGCCTAATTATAACGTGGTTCCTATTCTTTCGATTATTACCATATAATCCCTGAGGTATGGTTTCCGTTTGAGGTCCCTAAACGCCGTTATTTTACAAATGCTAGAAATTACAAAAGCATCCCTCGTTATTTTATTATGTTACAAAACGATCCTTAAATTAAGTTAAAATTACATGTTGGTCCCTGGGTGTAGTTTGGTTAAATCAAGGGTATTTTTGGAAAAAAAATTTAGGGCTGATGGAACCCTAACGGCGTTTAGGGACATCAGATGGAAACCATATCTCAGGGACTATATGGTAATAATTGAAAGAATAGGGACTGCGTTGTAATCAATGTTTTAAGAATCGGACCGGACCGGGCTGTTCGACTGCTAGAACCGTCGACCGGTTCAAGGAATGTTCCGGTTAACCCCCCAAAACCGGACAAAGGCTCAAAACCGTGATATTTTGAGAAAACCGTTCAAAATCGCGGTTCGACAGGTAAAACCGGTGAACCGTCCCCGGTTCAAGTGAACCGTTCGATTTTTTAAAAAACAATAAATTGATAAAATTAAATCCCAATTTCTCTAATTTTCTATATTTTTCTCCACTATTTCTATATGTTTTCTGCAACCACTTCTTCAAAACCAATGTATTATGTATTTTTCATTTAATTTTGGATGATTATTTTCTTGCCTCGAACTTTTGAACTTTAAATGTTCATGTTACGAATCATGAATTATGAATTTATGTTTTATTTTAGTTCATAATCTTTGGTTTTTTATTCATTGTTTATAATATTCTTATATTGGCCTATTATATTTGTATATAAATTGAGAAAATATAAAAGTAAATTTTAAAATATATTTTATTATTTATTATTTATATATATTTAATATTATATTATTTATGATATAATTATGACATCACCGGTTAGACCACAGTTGATCCAATGATTGAATCAATGACCCTTGACCCAATTGATTTTCAGGTTCGCTTAACGGTCCGATTTTTAAAACATTGGTTTGTAATTAGGCTAAACCTGAGGATACTCAAATGTAATTCACCCTAATAATTATATGTATAGCAAAATTAGTCTCTAAATAAATAATGTTTAGGGTTTATCATGAGATATTTAGGCGACTAATAAAAAAAATATATAATACATACATATATAGAATAATAATGAAAGAATCCTTGGACTTTGAAAGTTCCCACAACAGCCGTAATTATAATTTCTCCTGCATATATGATAAGTAGCATGACATGAACGAGGAAAACGGTACGGACTTCTCCCAAGAACAATGGCGCTTGTGGCGGACGACGACGAGGGTCCGCCAATTCTTTTTCCAGAACTCAATATATTATATACTATGCTTTTTTCTTTTGTTGCTGATGCGATTGAACTAAATATACTAGAGAGTACATGCTCCCGATAAATTTCTCAGCAAAATCCTTATCTTTATTGAGTAAATTTTTTTAACTTCAGAAATCTTTTGGTTTCATATGTATTTACCTTTTGGTTTTGTTGCTTTTTGGAAAATTTGCCAGGATTTACTATGGAGATTAGGAATGTTTCGCCGGCGCACTTGCTGATGAAGATCGAATCTTTTTCTTTACTTTCGGAGGTTGTTGGGATTGAGAAATATGAATCCCGAGATGTTTGAGGCTGGAGGCTACAAATGGTATGTAATGATTCAAGAATCAATTTTCTCCGTAGGAAGTGAATTAAGCTCATAAAGTCGTGTGGAAAGGGCTTCTAAATTTCAAAATTTTGTAGCATTATAGGTTGATTATTGATTTATTTCTGGGTCTATTGTTATTTTCGTTTGTGTTACTAATGCAATACTTATACTATGATGTTAATCAGTAATATTATTGCCTTTTTTTTTTTTTTTTTTTTTTTGACAGGAGGCTTCTGATCCATACAAATGGAGGACTGATCATCAGTGAAAACAATGAAGCCGATCATATTTCTGCATACCTGGCCATTGAGACTAGTTCTCTTCCTAAGGGTTGGGAAGTTAATGCCAATTTCAGCATTTTTTTGTATAATCAGGTCTTAGACAATTATCTGTATTTAAAGGTAAAATGCGGCGGTTTCACGCAATGAAATCCAAGTGGGGTTTTCCCAAATTAATCTCCAAGGGAAGTTTGAGAGCTCCAGGTAGTGGATTCCTTATTGATGACAGCTTTGTGTTTGGAGCTGAAGTTGCTGTTATCAAAACCCAAAGCATTACTCAGTGTGTATCTTTGCGGAAAGTAGAAATTCCATACAAAAATGATTGGAAGATTTTAGACTTCAGCAAATTGAAGAAAAATTGGGATTCAGAAAAATTCACGGTTGGAGATCACAAATGGTATCTTTTCTATAGCAGTAGTATATTGTCTTTGGGGGCCCTATTTTGTTTAGCGTCTACTTTAATTATGTTCATTTTGTTTTCACAATGGGTACTGACTTTCTTCGTGAGCATAGGTTCACTCGACTATATCCAAATGGATATATGGGCGAAGAGGGCCGAAGTGTCTCCATGTACTTACATCTTGAGGGTGCAAAGAGCTTTGCTGCTCATGAGAGAGTGAAAGCAAGTTTTCACCAGCTCAATAATCAACACAAATCCAGACATGGTAAGTTATAGTTTTATTTATGATATTATAACTTAGAGTTTTTTTTTCTGTGTGCTTCTACATAAGGCAATATAAGATATGTCATATCTGTGAACTTGTATAATGAGCATCAATTTAAAATTTTTATGAGTTCTCATTAATTATGATTATAATGAGCATCAATTTTAAAAATTTTAGGTAGAATATATATTGCAAAAATGCAGGTTTTGCTTATATGAAGCGAATTGTTTGACCTTCATATAATGTATCTACAGGCAAAAATGTTTAATTTGCTTGAAAAATTACATTTTCTCTCTTGCAGATTCTCATTGGTTTACGTCTTCCTCACCCAGTTGGGGGTGGCATGCATTCATACGGCTTTCTGAAATGCACGGCTGGGGATGGAAAGGCTTTATTGTCAGAGACTGCTGCATCGTAGAAGTTGAAATTTCTGTAACATCCATTCTATCATGACCTGATTAGAAATTTAGAGTAGTATTAATTTCGTTATAGGAACTAATTGGAAGCAGCACTATTTTCTGCATCACCGATTTCCTGATATGTTCTATTTTCATTCTCTCTTGAGTCGTGCTGTTCTATAGTTATATACCTTAGAAACAGGCTAACAGCTCTTCGGATTTTCTATTTAATTTATGTTTCCTTTAAACACAGTGATATATATAATGTACGTAATCATGATTAAATAAGAATATGTACTTACAAAATAATCTAAACAAACAATAATATGATTCAACTTTTAAATTGATGATCAACTTTGAATTGCTTCAATCATTTCACAGCAATTGTTATTTGTTAACATCCCATGTTAGAAAAATTATAGAACTATATGCTAGTTAATAAATGTAAGACACCCCTAGCTAATTATAGGTCGAACACAAATTTTCACATCTAACCTTAAAATATATATCATTTACTGTTTCTTATTTTGGGGTTCATATTTTTTTCACCCAACAAATTAATTATTTATTTATTATTAATTGTATTTCTATTCACCAAAAAGAAAGTACAGTTATTTTTATAATTTCATAATAATGTAAATTTAAAAATGTTTTGAAAACTGTTACTATATTCCATTCTTCGAGGACATGGGCATGATCGGCTTAGGAGTTCACTTATTTTGTCTATTTGCTGAATACAAATTCTTCAAAACATATATTCATAAGTTATTGAAAACTGAAATTCAACTTAAACAGGTGATCCAATAATCATCATTTTCTACTTCCAAATACAAATTCATGTTATCATTTTTTATTCAAATACCATGTTAAGTTGGACATAAAAATCAAATTAATAATCTCTTTTACACCATTTTGAGAGGTTTAGAGAATTCATATACAAACTCCACTCGTATGAACTCAGCAAATCATATAAACAAAGATATTATATTTAATTTTTCCATAAAATACTTGCTCGTATATTAATTTATTCAAATCAAGTTCGAGCTATAATTATTATATAAGTGGGTGCACTATACTTAAATTTTTTATATAATACTTACCCACTCATTACACTTATTTAACTCAGGTTCGGATTAGAATTGACCTTGAGATTTATATATACTAATAAGATAATTAAAATATCTGCATTTGGTGATTATAGTTCTAGCCTTGAAAAAATAATAATAATAATACTTTATCATAGTCCCATATCCGTTCTAACTTACAAATAAAGCCCAAATCTCTTCTCTGCTTAGCATCCTACGTTTTTGAAATGATACCAAACGGCAAACGCACAAAAATGCCTCAAAAGAAATTAAAATATTATTAAGTCTAGAACCCATTTCACTTTATATTTGTGCTGAATAGATTGTATTGTTGATTATTATATACTGCTTTTAATATTACGTTTTTATTTGTAAATATTGAACCTCGGATCAATATCTTTTTTATGCCAATCGTTGCTGTTGTTGTGGGCCTTTTTTACCTTACTTTAATTATGTTCATTTGTTTTTCCCGTTGGTACTAATTTAGTTCACAAACGTAGGGACACCGGACATTCAACTATATTCAATGGAAAAATGGGCGAAGAACCGAAGTGTCTCCATATATTTATATCTTGCTGGTGCGAAGAGCTTTACTTTCTCATAAGAAAATGAAAGTTGGTTATCACTTATCACTTGCGTATCAAGAACCAGCTCAATATGTATCAAGGACCAGCTCAATGATCAACACCGCTCTCTACATGGTAAGCTGTTGTTTTTTCTATTTTTGATATCTTCAAGTAGTGGTTTGATGTTATATCTTGAGTGTTATTCCGTAAGTTCTTCTGAATGAGGTGAAATGTACTGTGTCTTTTAACTTGTATATACATATATATATATATAACCGGTATCCGTAGAACAACTATACATAATTTTGATTTTAAGTTTTCATATTATTAATTATGATTTTGCAAAAGTTTATGTAGCACCCCAAGCGGTGGGGCACCACACCCCCGCACTATGACCCGACATGTATACGAAATGGAAAGTCCGCACACGCATCAAGTCACAGCGAACGGTGACAAACAAAAACCACTCCTAAGCTAGGCGGTACCTAAACCCTGCACAAGCGCAAATATGCAAGACCTGAATGCGGAAGCGATACAAAATATGAATTCTCAAAAACCTTAATCAGCAATCATAATTCATATATTTCAAAAAGTAACTCAACATCAACTAAACGGGTTCAACTGTCCTAGAAACCTGTCCCGATCAAACATATAATCAAAACGGGTTCATCTAAACCGAGCACCTGTCCTAACCTGTCCCGAAATTCATACATCCAAATCATGAGTACCAACCTGCATAATATATACATATCATATACATAGTTTCCTTCACAAATCAAAACAAGGTATATAACAAATCAAACAGACCGACACAGACTCAACAGACCCGACTCAAAGCCGCCTAGCTCAAACCTGCAAGAACTGAAAAGTGGAAAAGAAGGGGGAGGGTCAGTCTCTAGAAGACTGAGCGAGCAGGAGCGATAAATATATATAAAAACATGCACATGCAAGTCATAAATCCCGAGCAAGGTTTTATTTAAAGTTAGTTCCCACGAAGGGCAAGAAAATAGATAAACAATGCTCGAACTTTACGACTAATTCATATTAAATTCATTACATTCATAAATCATACATATACATAAGGCTCGGCGAGTGAGCGTGCACAATCTCCAACCAAACTCCGACCGTGTACGACATTTATCATTAATATGTTGATTAGGCGATCATGCAATATATCATAATACACACAGACCATAAATCATATCATAAAACATATTCGTTTGGGCAATCGGTGTCCCGGCCTTCCCGCACGGTGCATAACAATCATAATATAACATAATCATATTCATAAAACAGTTCCAACCTTCTTCCTCCGGGTAGGGGACGGGTTAGTGTTAAGTCCGTTTTTCGTGCACATTTCTAGTAGAAATTAATGAATTATTGTATACTTTTGAGCTTAAATTCGATATGTTGATTCCTTGTTAGGTATAATTGATGATGGAGTCAGTTACACGAAAAACGGGACAAAAGAAGAAGAAACGAACCAAAAAGGGGCGAAAAATCGAGAGTCGAGATTCCAAGAGGCGAGATAGAGACCTCGACCTCATTTAAGCTGAATTTTGGTGGAGACCTCGACCTTATAATTTTGGAAATCTCGAAAGTTGGCAAAGGCGAGGTAGAGACCTCTACCTCATTTAAGCTGAATTTTGGTAGAGACCTCGACCTTATGAATTTTCTGAATCCCGAGAAATGGAAGAATCCTGGTCGCGGCCTCTACCCTTTTTAGTTCATTTATGGTAGAGACCGCGACCACGTGGATTTCACATTTTATCCTTAAACGACAGTTTTTCAACGGTTGAAAGAAAAGAAGTTTTAAAGAGAGAAAAACTTGGGAAAAAGGAGGAGGGAGACAGGAGAAAAGAGAGGGGAGAAACAAGAAAAGATTTCTGGGAAATTACCGAAGAAAAGAAGTCGACATCTCTTCTTCAAGTTCTACTTTCCTTTCTAGTTGTTAATTTTCATTAGATAAATTAATGTTTATGGATGTTGTGAATCTGTCAGAAACTGTCTCAGGATTTGAATGCTTTTTATGTTGTTAATTGTCAAGATCTCTATCTTTATGAATTCTACGTTTAATTCCACTTTTCTTTATTTTAATTTCATTATGAGAACTTGAAATCATTTAGGCATGGGAATGAGTATATGTATGCAAGGTGTTAGAAAGAATGCTTATAAGAGTGAATTATTCCTTTGATTTATGAAAATAGAGCAAACTCTTATATGATGGATTGGCCATCCAAAGTATATCTTGAAATCACTAAAATCTCGATAGAGATTAAGTGTTTAGATAAATTTTCATAAAAGTTGGGAATTAAGAGTTAAAGAAATTTGATCTTTTCTTGGCTATCTTAGAGATATTTCAAATTATGCCAAGCCGCTGATTTGAGATTCTTTTTGCCCTGACTTATTGGCTAATTATGAGTTTAGGAAATCTGTGAAAACAATTTCTTAATCAGAAATAGTACGTGTCTTAGATTTGAAAGAGTCTTTGACATAAATTGTGGCAAGATTGAAAGGAGTAATTCACCAAAACAAGCAATCTTAGAATTTTAAAGACATATATATACCATTCCCTAGCCTATTTCTTTTACTTGAATTATTTCACTAGATAATTAATTTTTATCACTGATTAATCTTAATTAATTAAACCCATAATTGTTTCCTATAGTCTAATAATGGGATCAAGTATGCAAATGAAAATTGATTTACCCTTCCTTGTGGATACGACCCCTAGTGCTATAAATTGATTGTTAAGCTTGCACTTGGGCTTTTAAAATTTGGAACATCAAGTTTTTGGCGCCGTTGCTGGGGAAGGCGTTAAACCAGTATTCGTTTTTAGTACCTCTGTCTATTACTTAGACTTATTTACCTTATTCCTAGTTATTCTCATTTGAGGCTCAATTTTGTGATACTTTCTTGCAGGCATTTAGTGCATGAGAAGGACTCAGAGCTTTGATTTCGTTGATTATACGCCGAAAATTGAAAGAAGGCTTAGAGCAATCAGACGTGTACGCAGGCAAGAGAGACTTGCGATACCAGAAGACATGGCTGACAATGATGGTAACGGGAATAGATTAAGGGCTCATAATCTGAATGTTGAAGAACAGAGAGCCCCACAACCGGCACTCAAGGATTACAACACACCGAATGTCGGGATTATTCAGAACAACCTAGTGCACCCTCCCGTTGAAGCAAACAACTTTGAAATCAAACCAGCCACTATTAATTTGCTTCAACAAAACCAATTTGGAGGGCTTGCTACGGAAGATCCGGCTGCCCACTTATCTTATTTCCTCGAAGTATGTGCCACTTTCAAAATGCATAATGTATCGGATGATGCAATAAGGGTCCGACTATTTCCTTTTTCTTTGAGGGATAAGGCACGGTCATGGATAGCCACAATTCCCAATGAGACCCTTCAGAGTTGGGACACCTTATCTCAAGCATTTCTAGCAAAATTCTTCCCTCCGATCAAGACGATGAAGTACAGAAATGATATCACATCATTTAGACAATATGAGGGGGAATCGTTGTATGAAGCTTGGGAAAGGTTTAAGGAACTGCAAAGGAAGTGCCCTCATCATGGCCTTCCTACTTGGCTTATTGTGCAAACATTTTACAATGGCATGACTCAGAATATTCGAGTAATGGTGGATGCAGCATCCGGAGGAGCATTGATGGCTAAAGCTGAAAATGAAGCACTTCAACTTTTAGAGAACATGGCAGCTAATAATGGTTGGAATCAAGAGAGAATAACTCCTCCACCCATCAAACCGGCAGGAGTTTTGGAATTAAACGAATTTACAACAATCAACGCCAAAATTGAAGCCATGAACAAGAAATTAGATCAACTAACCGTGAATGCCGTTGGGGCATCATCACCACCACCCGTGCAGGTAACTTGTGAGATATGTAGTGGACCACACGTTTTTAATACTTGTCCTTTCACTAATGCAGGTGGACAGGTTGGAAATGGGCAAGAGCAAGTTAACTTTGTGAACAACCAACGCCCGGTGAACAATCCATACTCTAATACCTACAATCCAGGGTTGAGGAATCATCCGAATTTCTCTTGGAGGAACAATCAAGGAAATCAACCGGGATAAAATTTTCAGAATAGACGAGTGCAATTCCAAGATCCACCTCATCAAGTGATCAATCCAAATACACCTATGCCTCAGAATCAAACCCCACAAACCGATCAAAAACAAGGATTTGAGGCAATGTTGGAAAGGTTTATCACGGTGACTACCGAGAAATTCCAAAAGCTTGATACCCAATTGGAGAGCATGTTAAACCACAACCGCAGTATGGATATGCAGATTGGACAACTTGCTAGTTCTTCAAATCCTAGACAACAAGGGGCTTTGCCGAGCAAACCGGAAACAAACCCTAAAGAGCACTGCAAAGCTATTACTTTGAGGAGTGGGAAAGCATATGAAGGACCAAAAACGCAAGAGAAAGAGAATGAGGAAAGTGAGGAAAAAGAAGATAAAGAGGGGGATCCGGAGTTGGGAAAAGAGGAAGAGCTACCTTCACAACCAAAGATATATGTGGCACCAAAGCCTTATGTGCCACCCGTTCCATTTCCGGAGAGGTTGAGAAAGCAAAAACTGGAGAAGCAATTCGAGAAATTCTTGAACATCTTCAAGGAATTGCACATAAATATCCCTTTTGCAGAAGCTCTTGCTCAAATGCCCACCTATGTAAAGTTCCTTAAAGAGATTCTTTCAAACAAAAAGAAGCTCTAGGAATATGCCACCATCAAACTCACCGAGGAATGCAGCGCAATCCTACAACACAAGCTACCTCCAAAACTGAAAGATCCAGGGAGTTTTTCTATTCCTTGCACTATTGGTAGTTTAAGCTTTAATCGTGCATTATGTGATCTTGGAGCGAGTGTTAGTTTGATGCCCTTATCCATTTGCAGGAAATTAGGTCTTGATGCATTGAAGCCTACTACCGTGACTTTGCAACTAGCCGATCGCTCGGTGAAATATCCAACCGGAGTATTGGAAAATGCATTGGTTCGAGTTGGAAAGTTCTACCTCCCGGTAGACTTTATTGTCTTGGATATGGAGGAAGATAGAGAGATGCCTTTAATTCTTGGAAGGCCATTCCTTGCCACCGCTGGAGCTCTTATTGATGTTAAAAATGGTCTCCTTACTCTTCGAGTCGGAGAAGAGAAGGTGGAATTTAATTTATTCAAAGCGGTCAAAGAAGCTGAATTGGATGCAAAGTGTTTCTTGGTAGATACAATAAAGGAGAAAAAGGTGATAGATGTCGATAAAGATGATCCCTTGGAGCTTTGTTTGAATGGTTTAGATGGGGTGTTAGAAGGTGAGGAGATACTACAAGAGTTAGTGGCTTACACTAAAGCTTTGGAAGCCACACCATTTGTTCCATTTCGGCAAAGGTATGTTTATGAAGAGTTGGGGACAGGTAAACCAACTCCTCCTCCTTCGATTATTAAGGCTCCTACACTTCAATTGAAACCCCTCCCCGAACACTTGAAGTATGCTTACTTAGGTGAGAATGAAACGTTGCCTGTGATTGTCTCTTCTAGTTTGTCCGATGTACAACTAGATAGTCTTTTGAGGGTGTTGAGAGAGCATAAGAGGGCTTTGGGTTGGACAATAGCTGATATAAAAGGTATAAGTCCCTCGATTTGCATGCATAAAATATTAATGGAGGACGATCATAGACCTTCAATAGAGCACCAACGTAGATTGAATCCCAATATGAAGGAAGTCGTTCGGGCTGAGGTGATCAAGTTATTAGATGCTGGTATAATTTATCCTATCTCTGATAGTAGATGGGTTAGTCCGGTACAAGTGGTACCTAAGAAAGGGGGAATGACGGTAGTAAAAAATGAAAATAATGAATTGATCCCTACTAGGACGGTTACGGGTTGGAGAGTGTGCATTGATTATAGAAAGTTGAATAATGTCACTCGTAAGGACCAATTTCCATTGCCTTTTATTGATCAAATGTTAGAGAGATTAGCCGGACACTCCTATTATTGCTTTCTAGATGGATATTCAGGATATAATCAGATAGCCATAGCACCGGAGGATCAGGAAAAATGCACGTTTACTTGCCCTTATGGTACCTTTGCTTATAGAAGAATGCCTTTTGGGTTATGTAATGCCCCAGCCATATTTCAGCGTTGTATGATGGCCATTTTTTCTGATTTTATTGAGAAAACAATGGAAATTTTCATGGATGACTTCTCGGTGTTTGGTAGTTCCTTTGATTCTTGTTTATTGTATCTAACCCAAATATTGCAGCGTTGTGAGGAGACAAACTTGGTATTGAACTGGGAGAAGTGCCATTTTATGGTACGCGAAGGGATTGTGCTAGGCCACAAGATTTCTGAAAGAGGCATAGAGGTGGACCGTGCAAAGATAGATGTGATTGCTAAGTTGCCACCACCTACAAATGTCAAGGGAGTACGGAGTTTTCTTGGCCATGCCGGATTTTATCGCCGGTTCATCAAGGATTTCTCCAAAATTACGTTACCCCTTTGCAAGCTTTTACAAAAAGATAGTGAATTTGAATTTGATGATAATTGTTTGCTTGCATTTGATAGGTTGAAGAAAGAGCTTACGACGGCCCCGATAATGGTGGCCCCTGATTGGAGCCTTCCATTCGAGTTGATGTGTGACGCAAGTGATCTAGCTATGGGAGTGGTGCTTGGACAAAAAAGGGATAAACGTTTACATGTTATTGCTTATGCTAGTAAAACTTTGAATGATACACAAATTAACTATGCTACCACTGAAAAAGAGTTATTGGCTATTGTATTTGCTTTTGACAAGTTTCGTTCCTATTTGATAGGTTCAAAGACCGTGGTTTATACCAACCATGCGGCGATCAAGTATTTACTAGCTAAGAAAGATTCGAAGCCACGCTTAATTAGGTGGATTCTTTTGCTCCAAGAGTTCGACTTGGAAATCAGGGACAAGAAAGGGGCGGAGAATGTGGTGGCAGATCACTTATCAAGATTGGAGCATGGAGATAGCATTGAGAAAGATGATGGGGATATTTCAGAAAAGTTTCCCGATGAACAGCTCTTTACGATAGTATCTTCAACACCGTGGTTTGCTGATTTTGTCAACTATCTTGTCAGTGGAAAACTTCCCCCAGAGTTGAACTATCATCAAAAACGGAAGTTCTTTGCCGACTTGAAGCATTATTTTTGGGAGGAACCCCTTCTTTTCAAGCATTGCTCTGATGGCCTAGTGAGACGTTGTGTGCCTCAAGACGAAGTGGAAGATATTCTCAAGGAGTGCCATGCAAGCCCTTATGGAGGACATGCAAGTTCTAGTAAGACTTCCGCTAAGGTTCTTCAATCAGGATTTTGGTGGCCAACATTGTTCCGAGATACACATAACTTTGTGGTTCATTGTGATCGCTGCCAAAGGACAGGAAGTATAGGGCGCCGTGATGAGATGCCGCTTCGATATATTTTAGAGATTGAGTTGTTCGACGTGTGGGGAATAGACTTTATGGGACCTTTCCCCTCCTCACACGGCAATCAATTCATTCTAGTTGCTGTGGATTATGTATCGAAGTGGGTGGAAGCGATGGCGAGTTCTACAAATGATTCCCGCGTGGTGATTAAGTTTCTTAAGAAGAATATCTTTACAAGGTTTGGAGTGCCACGAGCTTTGATAAGTGATGGGGGAACCCACTTTTGCAACAAGCCACTCGACATCTTACTAAAGAAATATGGCGTACATCACTGAGTGGCCACACCTTATCACCCGCAATCTAGCGGGCAAGTTGAGATATCCAACAGGGAAATCAAGTAAATCTTGGAGAAAACCGTTAATGCCGCACGCAAGGATTGGTCTTTGAAGCTAGACGATGCCTTATGGGCATATCGGACTGCTTTCAAGACACCAATTGGAATGTCTCCCTATCGACTTGTGTATGGGAAAGCATACCACTTACCTGTGGAGCTCGAGCATAAGGCTTATTGGGCGATTAAGGCGCTGAATTTTGACTACAAGATGGCCGGAGAGAAACGTGTTTTGCAATTACATGAACTGGAGGAGTTTCGAATGAACGCTTATGAGAATGCGAGAGTGTACAAAGAAAGGACCAAGAGATGGCATGATAAGCGTATCAGATCTAAGAGTTTTGAAGTTGGGCAATTAGTTTTACTTTTCAATTCAAGACTTAAGCTCTTTCCGGGTAAACTCAAATCAAGGTGGTCCGGACCGTTTCGGGTTATCAAGGTACTTTCTAATGGTGCCATCGAAGTGGGAAACGGGGCAACGGGTTCTTTTGTTGTCAATGGTCAGAGGCTCAAGCCCTATTTCGCTGGAGACCCCATTGAAAAACACGCTTCGTGTGTGTTGAGCATTCCGAGTTCTTAAAATGGGGGTGACAAAGTCAAGCTGAAGACTATAACTCAGAACTGGTTTACTTGCTTTCATGTGTTTAGTTTAGTTTGTTCTTGTTGAGAGTTGTTGACTTTACTTCTGTTTATGCAGATTGAGAAGTGTGCGAGGATGGACAACTCGAAGCGAATTGGTGAAGTAATGAGGTTCTTTAATTGCTTTTGGTTGATGATGAGTTCTTATGCCCTTATCCTACCTATATGTTTAGAAATTGTGGAAAATTGTGACTGTGTGGTGAATCTCACATACAATGGTTTTTATTGTATATGAAAATGAGTGCTTGCTACCTTGTCGACGTGATTACATGCTGGATTCTTAGTATGTTTGGTTTTACTTGCTTGATGATTTTGAAAGATTTTGGGTGATGAACTTCGGGCTGTAATAAATTTCTTACATTAAGAGTATTCCCCAAAACCTAAGGTAGAGGTCTCTACCAAAAACACATTGCAAAATGGTAGAGACCGTGACCATGTATTTTTCAGAAAAAAAAAAAAGAGGGGGTCCGAGAGCAGCCTAACTTAGGGTAGAGATCTCTACCCTAAATACACTGAAACAAGTAGAGGCCGCGACCAGGCATCGTTTTAGTTTTAAAACCCTGCCTTCAAATCTAACACCACCCTTCACTTCTTACTTTCACAAAATACGAACCACCATTGGGGCAAAGGGCTAAGGGAATTCCGGTGGACACGTAAATTTGTAGAGTTTTTTGCTTCATCTCTTCAAGGTAAGGATCTAGATCACTAACTCTTGTACATTCTTGGTTAGATTCGGGAATTAGGGCTTAGTTCTACTTTTTCCCAAATATTAAGTTGACGCCCTAGGTCGTTTGTTTAAGTGAAATTGGGACTTAGAATGATGAATAATCTTCTGTTTAGTCTTTCTAACTTAAGAAAATTCATTTTTGTGTAGTCCTTAAGAATGAAGTTAGTCTCCATTTCACTTTCTCTTCTTACACCTAAGTTTGGCCGAAATTCTTGAAATTTTTGGGTAAAATTATAGACCAAATCACGTGGGCGATAGAGGTGCAATTTAGGATTGTTGGATTGGGGCATACCTTGATCTCTTTAGCCGAAACACTCAATCTTTAGAGCTGCCCATCAAGTGTTCGACGGAAGTCCCCAATGAGTGTCTTTGTGCCAATGTGCTTATATTTGTATATAATTAACTTGTATCAGGTACAAATAGCACCTAAAAGATCTAGGAACGACGGGGCATCGTCATCCGGGGCTGCTCAACAGAACAATCAACGCCCTCTCATCTCTACTAAATATTGGGAGAGAAGTTCGCTTGACGGTATTCAGTTGTGGGAGCCGATTCAAACTAATTTTTTCCGGTTAGGTTGGGCAAACTTTATGGAAAAAAGGTACCAAACATACCCTGCCCTGACCTACGATTTCCTCAAACACTTTGATTGGAAGGATGATGTGTGCACTTTCAAACTTCGGGGACGCCGACACACTTTCTCGGCTGAGCAACTAAGAGAGATCTTTGGATTTCCTATGGATGGTGCACACCGAGTTCCCACGGATTGGCCAAGGGCTGAGCAGTCCGTGGTGTGGACACAAATAGGGGCCCGAGGGAATTTCAACTCGAAGGCGGCTAATTCCACGGATATTCAGAATGCCATGTGGAGGATCATTCACAAAATCCTCTCTTCCGGGATAACTGCGAGAGGTAAAGTGGGCAAGGTTAGCGCATTGGACTTATGGTTGATGGGCTGTATGCTCCAAGGAGTAGAGGTGAATGGGACTTACATCCTCATGGATAGAATGTGGGAGCAAAGGAATAAAAATCGGGGTACTTTTTCTTATGGAGGTTATGTGAGTGTTATTGCTGAGAAGTGCGGAATTGCATTACCCGGTAACTTCGAACCTTTGGATAGGTATCCACTCCTCGACTTTAGAGTCTATGTACACCTCCAAATTATCAAATACTTCGACAACGGAAAGGGGTTGACTGATTGGCTGATTTGGTGGCCTCCGAGTGAGAGGGAGAGGCTGACAATTTGTTACAAGCACGGTGCAAGGACGATTGACAGTTTACCACCACAAATTCGTGCAAGACTTCCTCCGCCTCGCGCTCTGGATGATGACTTTTTGGACAAACAGGTGGAGCCTCAGTTAGAGCCACTTATGAATTTTATGAGGCATGAGGCCCGGTATACCCGTCAGCAGTTCGCAGCGACCAGGTCTGCCCAGGTCGGCCAGAGACGACGTCTCGATGAACTCCATGCGATGATGACAGCCATGAATTTGCACCGTCCCCCTCAACCTCCTCCGGATGAGGCCCCGGCTCCTTGATATGCTTGCCTGCTCGTGGGAGTTCATATTTCGTTGCTTTTGTCCTTTATTTCGCACACTAGTTGTTGTTTCTTTGTTTCTCTCTGGGTGAATTATGTGGTTTATGTTTGCTATGCTGATTTGAACCTTGTGACTTTCTACTTTGCTAACATGATGATTATGCTGCATGTATGCTGGGATGGTTAGGCGCATTGTATGCATGCTGATCTTTTCTCTATATTTGTTGTCACTTGGTTGTTAGTTATATTCTTTTTCAGGGTTCACCACTATTGGAGCGCCATGTTGCCGGTTTGTTTAATTTAGGGGAGTCTCTCACACCCTTCTTTCTCTTGATATTATAGCTTGTGGACATGCTAGAGTTAAAGTGTGGGGGCGAGGGTGTAAACTTTGAGATTTACTTTGAGATTTGATTTTAATAAGGTATGTGGGTGCTAGTTGAATGAGTACTAATTCTTGAGCATGAAATGAAAATTCATGAAGTAATTCTAATTCAATATATTCCTGCTTACTCAAGAATTCATTACAAGCATGATTTAAGGGGTTACTACATTCACTTACAAGCTTGTGTATGGTGAATAAGTCATGTGATTCTATGTCCTCAATGCTTGTGCTCTTAATGAACAGATTAATGCACCTTGAGTTCTTAGAGGAAAGTTGTCTTTTGAGGGAGATAAGTTAGACTTTGAGAATGATTGAATATCTTTTCAAAACGAAATTAAGCTAACTCTAGATAAGGGATATGATTTAGGCCTTCGTTTTCCTTGAACAATTAAGCCTTAGGTAGAGCCTGTACTAAATAGCGTTAATCCATTGGCCCCCTTTGAGCTTTGAAAAGTTGTGCAGATTTTGTTCAAACCTCATTATAAGCCAAATGCACAACTTAAATTCCTACCCTTTTCTGCATTGGTTTTGCTTCTTGTGCCAATTAGAAAGAATTATCTATTTCCATCTTTAAATAATGGTGACAGAAGATTGATGAGATGCGAGAAAGAAGAAAAGAATGAAAACGATTTTTCTGCAAGCATGAAGCAAAAGTGCCAAAAAAAAAAAAAAAAAAAAGGGGATGGGAAGACGAAATGTTCAAGTGAAAGGGGTTTGAGGGGAAAAAAAAAAAAAAGAGGAATTACATGGGATTTCAAGGGTAGGCAGCACAAAGAAGTAAAACCGTGTTTGAGTCACTATCCATATAAATCATAACCCGTCCTTCAGCCTTCATTACAAGCCTAAATAAAGCCCTATTGATCCCAAATTCAAAGTTGGAAAATTTAGTGGAGATAGATATAAAATTCTTCTTTAAAATTCTGCTTAATTCCCAAAAAGAAGTATAACTCACTCTGAGGACTATTGGTGCATTATTTTGGTCATTTCACACACGATCATGAGAATATATTAATTGCATTGTTCTTATAATCTATGCATGGGTGAGTAAGGTGGTTGTTGACCGATTCAATCGCTTGTGATGAAAGAATTGAAAGGAGCATCAATATTGGAAATTAGTATTCCTTTGATGAATATTCTTAATTGCTCGAGGACTAGCAATCATTCAAGTGTGGGGGATTTTGTTAAGTCCGTTTTTCGTGCACATTTCTAGTAGAAATTAATGAATTATTGTATACTTTTGAGCTTAAATTCGATATGTTGATTCCTTGTTAGGTATAATTGATGATGGAGTCAGTTACACGAAAAATGGGACAAAAGAAGAAGAAACGGACCAAAAAGGGGCGAAAAATCGAGAGTCGAGATTCCAAGAGGCGAGATAGAGACCTCGACCTCATTTAAGCTGAATTTTGGTGGAGACCTCGACCTTATAATTTTGGAAATCTCGAAAGTTGGCAAAGGCGAGGTAGAGACCTCTACCTCATTTAAGCCGAATTTTGGTAGAGACCTCGACCTTATGAATTTTCTGAATCCCGAGAAATGGAAGAATCCTGGTCGCGGCCTCTACCCTTTTTAGTTCATTTATGGTAGAGACCGCGACCACGTGGATTTCACATTTTATCCTTAAACGACAGTTTTTCAACGGTTGAAAGAAAAGAAGTTTTAAAGAGAGAAAAACTTGGGAAAAAGGAGGAGGGAGACAGGAGAAAAGAGAGGGGAGAAACAAGAAAAGATTTCTGGGAAATTACCGAAGAAAAGAAGTCGACATCTCTTCTTCAAGTTCTACTTTCCTTTCTAGTTGTTAATTTTCATTAGATAAATTAATGTTTATGGATGTTGTGAATCTGTCAGAAACTGTCTCAGGATTTGAATGCTTTTTATGTTGTTAATTGTCAAGATCTCTATCTTTATGAATTCTACGTTTAATTCCACTTTTCTTTATTTTAATTTCATTATGAGAACTTGAAATCATTTAGGCATGGGAATGAGTATATGTATGCAAGGTGTTAGGAAGAATGCTTATAAGAGTGAATTATTCCTTTGATTTATGAAAATAGAGCAAACTCTTATACGATGGATTGGCCATCCAAAGTATATCTTGAAATCACTAAAATCTCGATAGAGATTAAGTGTTTAGATAAATTTTCATAAAAGTTGGGAATTAAGAGTTAAAGAAATTTGATCTTTTCTTGGCTATCTTAGAGATATTTCAAATTATGCCAAGCCGCTGATTTGAGATTCTTTTTGCCCTGACTTATTGGCTAATTCTGAGTTTAGGAAATCTGTGAAAACAATTTCTTAATCAGAAATAGTACGTGTCTTAGATTTGAAAGAGTCTTCGACATAAATTGTGGCAAGATTGAAAGGAGTAATTCACCAAAACAAGCAATCTTAGAATTTTAAAGACATATATATACCATTCCCTAGCCTATTTCTTTTACTTGAATTATTTCACTAGATAATTAATTTTTATCACTGATTAATCTTAATTAATTAAACCCATAATTGTTTCATATAGTCTAATAATGGGATCAAGTATGCAAATGAAAATTGATTTACCCTTCCTTGTGGATACGACCCCTCGTGCTATAAATTGATTGTTAAGCTTGCACTTGGGCTTTTAAAATTTGGAACATCAGTTAGCAAGGCCCGACCACCTCATACATAGGCCAATGGGGTTTCAGGACTCCCCCAAGGGCACTCAGCTCCCATTCCCCGCTAAACCTCCTAGCGAGGGCCGGTATCGTCGTACATAAGTTGGAACTAGTATATGGGATCCCCGTCAGCCCTTGTTTCCTCGGTTAGCCACATATACTAAGTCCCGGGGCCCGTACAATCATAAATCATAAATGTGTCTCGCCAAACATTTCAGTTCATAAGAAACATAACATAATTCATAAATCATTTGAAAAGGGTTTACTCGATAAATATTTACTCTATGACTCCACTTTGAAAATAATATATATATATAGATATATACATAAGGTTTTGGCCAAAACTTGTCACATAAAGGTTGTAGGGTTTAATATATAACTAGAACGAAAACACCCTCACCTGGTACCAGACAAAGCCAAATCCAAAGCAAATGGTCCACCCCGGAACCTGCACGACCACAAGTCACCACCCCGGGTGCACCTGTACCAACTGATCACACAAAACACAGTACAAAACTCAGACTCAGACAACCATATAAAGACGCACGGCATATGCTCAAGTACTTAAGAAATGCAATCACATAAGTCAAGTTCATAATCATACTAATTACTTGTAAAATAAAATATCGCATAGCTCATCATATTCATAAAGTAGATCAAGAGATGTTCTTATGCACAATTAATTTAAATAAACAAAATGGAAAGGCAATGCATGTCACATTATTTCATATAAATTCATATAAATCTTATTCAATTCAGATATTGCATACCAGGTTCATATAATGCGCATTTACAAAGCAATCAAATCAATTCACATATAACATTTCATAAAATTGCACGTATTTCAAAGCCAACTAAATCATATCATAGCATGCTACAAATTCTATTTAATTAAATCAAATAAATTCATATATCACATTTCATACAAATTCACATAATATATGGCCAATTAATTCATATAACATGTTACGAGTTCCATATAGATTCACGAAGTCATTTATCAAATTCCAACTATATCATTCAACTATACAAAGTTCATACAACTCATATTTTCTAAAATTACACAAACACCCCTCCTACAAGTGTTATACTAAACCTAATGGCATGAAACGAAACTAATATCAACAACAACATGAATTCATACATTCATAATTCATTACATGTTTTCAAATGTCATACAATGCATATTCATTAATTATCAAGCATACAAGAACAAATTACATTTTAAAACAATTAACAATTAATACAATTTCGGCATAACGGGGTTCAATATACAATTCGAAGCATCAATCCATATCATATTCATTTAATACATGATTTCATATACATTGGAATACATTTCGATCGACAATTCTAAGTATATGACAATTAATTTGCAATTAGAACAATTAATCAAATAAATCTCAAATACACAAATAAATTTGTAGAAAATAAACCGAGTGTCCGATTAACGAACGGAAAGCGGCAACGGACTCACCATAACGAGACGAATATTCTGTCCGAAGCCCGCCGGATCGCCGCCACCGGAGCCGCCGGAACAGTGGCGGGCCACCGCTCGGCCGCCGCTGGAGCGTGCCGGAAAAATCCTGAAAAATCACCCGTGTAAGGATTCGTCGTGCTCAATCCAAATCCTCGATCAATTTCTGCAAATTCCAAGCCCATTGTCTCCAATTTCAGTTTCAACAATACGAAGCCCTAAAATCTTCAAACTGCAATTACTTTCAAACCGATGAACCAAAATGAGATCCGAAAGAGGCATCGGCTTACCCGTGACGAGCTTTACGAAAGCCCTAAGCTCTCTTGCCGGAAAAATCCCCGTAGGTGGCCTCCACCGTTGAACCGCCTCTGCGCCACCGCCATACCGCCACCTACGTCGCGAATTGAGCCAAACCGAGGCCGGAATCATCTTCAGGAGGTCGGAAAACATGGGGAACCGTCCTTGTTCGTCGGAAAAGATCGCTGGAGGGCGGTGATTGGCGGTGCTACAGTAGATTGCGCCACCGCCGCCAACTTCTGCCGGCGCGTGCGTCATCCCCGCGGCCGCGATGGCCGCGCCACCAACGCCCTGAGCTGCGCCGGGATGTCCTCATTCAAGCCCTGAGGCGCGTGCTTCAAGAAAGTCGCCGGAAACCGCCTCAAATCGCCATCGAAAACAAGGTCTTCCGCCGCTGCCGCTGCAACTCGCCGGAACCGCCACCTGCGGTGGTTTTTGCGTCGAACCGAGACCGGAAACGTCACCAACAGGTCGAGTATAGGCCGAGTTTGGACTTGCGCATGTTTTCACACCTTCAATGTGTGTGAAACGTTGAAGCGGGAGAGAGAAGAGAGCAGGCTGAGGTCTGCTGCGTTTGACACGAATTACGAGGATCCGGGGTATTATATCTCGGGTCCTCGTACGTAAAAACGGTCGAAAGAACGGGCTAACGAAGTCAGAATGGGGCAAACTCAGAGTCTACGGACTCGTATTGATGCCCCGAACGCAAAAGAGGGGTCAAAGAGGTCGAACTCTCGACCGAACGAGAAATGACCGAATAACCCCTAAAAAGAGAAAATTACAAACAGGCCCCTAAACTCTAAAAGAGTTCAAAATAGGACCAGACAAAACACAAAATAATATAATTAAACACATAATAAAGTTGGAACGTGGCGTACCTTATACGTCGGACGAGCGGGGTGTTACAGTTTAGGTATAGTAGAGAATTATTTGATGAATAATGATTTGTACCCCATTTTAAATTGGGTGCTAGTTGAAACTAGTATATAATTTTTGGGTTACATTTTCCTCAATATCAACAAAAAATTTGATTTTCAACTTATTACATTGCAATTGTTTATTTTATAATTTAAATCATAAAATTGTAGAAAATAAAAAATATGAGAATTTAATTAATGTGCTTAGTTTAAAAAGAGTTCTTATTATATTCTACGTTTTCATAGATTCTAGCTGCATTATTTCTACACTAATTAAAAGAGTTTGAATAAGTGGGTTTAAGATTTTAATAATAATAATAATAATAATAATAAGGAAGAATTACATACAGGTCCCTGAGATTTGGCCTAATTATAGAGCGGTCCACATAACTTTGAAATTTACGTAATAATCCCTAAGGTTTGATTCTGTTAGAAGTCCCTGTTGACCGTTGGTTCCGTCAGTCCCTGAATTTTTTTTTCGAAATTGCCCTTGATTTTTTTATTATTATTTATAAAATGACTACAATGCCCTCAAGGACTATTTTGTAATATATGAAATGTTAAGGGCTTGATTTGTTAATATTCACATACTCAAGGGACTACTATAAATATTTTTATGTTCAAATTATATAAAAAAACTAATATCAATAACTTATATATTTGATCGAGAAATTGCAAAATTCTAAAGCTCAAAACCTTGATTGAAGGCTGAAGCAAGGAAAAATAGAAAGAAAGAAAAAACAAAAAAAAAAGATAGCCCACACATTTTAGGACTAGGGTTCTAAGATCGGAAAGGGGATTTTGCTCTGGCATTATCAATATCAATCATCAATCATCTTCATCATCATCTCCATGGCAATCACAAGGGCTGTTGAAACGTAGATTGAAAATAACAAATTGTGGAATCATCGGCTACTCATTGACACAGAGAGGGGCAAACACAAGTTGACCACCGTCCGCCGCCACCCATCACTCCACACCAACGCCGGGCGGACGCAGCACCACCGCCCCATCCTCCCTCCAATCCACGACCGCTTCCTTCCTCCACTGTTTCTGCCGGCGCCGCCCGTCTCTCCTCTCCAAGTGGGGCCTCGATGCAGCTTCACCACCGCCCTTTCCTCCCATCCGTGACGGCATACTCCTTCCCAAATACACCATTGCCACACCATTTCCTTGATCTGGATCTAAGTTTGTGTGTCTGTGCCAGTTATTGTGTGGGGACTGGTGGTGGGGAAGAAAAGGGGGACGACAATGGTGGTGAAGCAGAGGCATAGCAAACTGGGATGGTTGTGTGCAACGAGGCGGTAGTGGTGTGGTGGTGCAAAGCAGGCGATGGTGGTGCGGTGACGGCAGTGGTGTGCCAAGAAGACGATGCCGTCGGTGGGTGTGCGGTGTGCCAAGAAGACATTTTAATTAGTGAGTGAATTAATTTAGTTCTTAATTTAATTAGCAATTTGATTTTTTCAATTAATTTATATTTTATAAATTAAATTGAATTTTAATAATGTTACATATAATTTTATTTAATAATATGTAATTTTATATTTTATTACGAATGAAATACATTTAATTTTGCAATTTTTCGGTTAAATATATAAATTATTGATATTAATTTTTTAATATAATTTGAACATAAAAATATTTATAGTAGTCCCTTGAGTATGTAAATATTAACAAATCGAGCCCTTAACATTTCATATGTTACAAAATAGTCCTTGAGGGCATTGTAGTTATTTTATAAATAATAATAAAAAAATCAGGGATAATTTCGGAAAAAAAAAAATTCAAGGACTGACGGAACCCTAACGGTCAACACTTCTAACGGAATCAAAACTTAGGGACTATTACTTCAATTTCAAAGTTACATGGATTGCTCTGTAATTAGATCAAACCTTAGGGACCTATATGTAATTCTCTCTAATAATAATAATAATAATAATGATGGGGCCAAAACACATTCAGCCCTCGTCTGACATGTGGTGCTACCCACGCCTGACGCGTGGCTTCTCAGTCTACAAAACAGACCTCCTCCGAGCACCCTCCGCCCTCGATTGCCAAGACCACAAGTGACACACCTCATCGTCATCGCAGGACACGTGTCATTCGACGCCGCTCACCAACAAGCGCCTACTATGCTACCATGTATACTCCGCTTTCTCAAGGGGGTTCACCTTCGAGCGTACCCTCCCCTCGGATGGGCTTCCGTATCCGAGCGAATCAAAGGGTCAAGATCCCCCTCTTAATATCGTCATGGCCCGGGTCCACCCATGGACCCCTGAGCCCATCTGGCTCATGGTTGATACGAGCGAGCCATCGTCCCTCGTTATCAATCCCAAAAACGGCTCTCTGACACCCGCTCGAGGGTCCAGCCCAAGACTGGTTTGAGCTTTTGTCTCCTCATAGCATCCGCGACTATGACCATTTGGCCAAGAAGTTCAAGGCCCACTTTTCCTCGATGACGGGGGTCAAGCTCCCATCTACTTATTTATATAGCATCGTGCAGGAGGAAGGCAAGACCTTGAGGAGTTTCTTCTCTCGCTTCAATAAGGCTTTCGTCAAGGTGGAGCATTTGGACATTGATATCCTGACCCAGACCCTCCACAAGGCCATCTGTCACACGGAATGCGCCGACAAAATCATCCTCGAGTCTCCCAAGAATATGGAGGAAGTAATGGCCATTGCGCGCCGCTTTATGCGATTGGAGGAAGTCAAGTCCACCGCTCGCGCTCTAGGGCGCAAAAACGACCGGAGAGTGAGCGACTCAGCTCCTGATCGATTCCCCAGATCCGACCCACCTCGGTCGAAGCCTCTCAGGAGACTGATTCGTGGGATGAACAGTTGGATTTGATTGAGTATGCCTACAACAACAGCTTTCAGTCTTCTATTGGCATGGCACCGTATGAGGTTTTGTATGGAAGGAAGTGCCGATCCCCTCTCTTTTGGGATATTGATGAGTGGAGATGGACTAAAGATGGAAAGCTTGAAAGGGCTAAGAAACCTAAGGAGATTCAGGATACCATTGAAAGCGTGAAAGTGATTAGACAGAGGTTGAAAGTGGCCCAAGACCGGCAGAAGAGCTATGCAGATAATCGAAACCACGCTCGAGGGTCCAGCCCAAGACTGGTTTGAGCTTTTGTCTCCTCATAGCATCCGCGACTATGACCATTTGGCCAAGAAGTTCAAGGCCCACTTTTCCTCGATGACGGGGGTCAAGCTCCCATCTACTTATTTATATAGCATCGTGCAGGAGGAAGGCAAGACCTTGAGGAGTTTCTTCTCTCGCTTCAATAAGGCTTTCGTCAAGGTGGAGCATTTGGACATTGATATCCTGACCCAGACCCTCCACAAGGCCATCTGTCACACGGAATGCGCCGACAAAATCATCCTCGAGTCTCCCAAGAATATGGAGGAAGTAATGGCCATTGCGCGCCGCTTTATGCGATTGGAGGAAGTCAAGTCCACCGCTCGCGCTCTAGGGCGCAAAAACGACCGGAGAGTGAGCGACTCAGCTCCTGATCGATTCCCCAGATCCGACCCACCTCGGTCGAAGCCTCTCAGGAGCTGGGGAACCCATTGTTACATTATATGTTGATGATTGATTTATTTCTGTCCCTTTCTTTATAAATGTATCGTTTCTGCTACTGATCTACTTATGATAATATGCTAGTTAGTACTATTTTTGGAAAGGGAACTGTAAAATTACATGCTATATAAGCACTCTTCTGGGAAAACAGTTTTTGGGGCTAAATTCAAATTTTTTGTATTTGGCAGGAAACTTGTGATCCATCCGAATGGACTGATCAAGAGTGAAAACCATATTTCTGTATTCCTAACCATTGTTGGGACTAGTTCTCTGCCTGTGGGTTGGGAAGTTAACGCCAATTTCAGCATCTTTTTGTATAATCAGGTCTTAGGCAATTATCTATGTTTTAAAGGTATTAAAATGCGGCGGTTTCACGCAATGAAATTTGAGTGGGGGTTTTCCAAATTAATCTCCAAAGATAGTTTGAGAGCTCCAGGTAATGGATTCCTTGTTAACGACAAATGTGTGATTGGAGCTGAAGTTGCGGTTATCAAACCCCATTGCATTTCTCAGTATGTCTCTGTGCGGAAGCTTGGTCACCTATATAAGCGTGAATGGAAGATTTCAGGCTTCAGCAAACTGCGGGAAGCTTGGAAATCTGAAAAATTCACTATTGGAGATCACAAATGGTATCTTATTTATAGCAATACTTTGTTGTAATTGTGAGCCTATATTGTTTAGAGTCTATTACGTTCATTTGTTTTTCCCAATGGGTACTAATTTCCTTGGTGAGCATAGGTACATTTATTTTCATCCAAATGGAGATAACCGTGAAGAAGGCAGAAGTGTGTCCTTGTTTCTATGTCTTGTTGGTACGAAGAGCTTCTCTTCTCATGAGAAAGTGAAAGCAGATTGGCACATGCATATCAAGAACCAGCTCAATGATCAACACCACTCGAGAAACGGTAAGTTGTTGTTTTATTACTTCATAATCTAGTGATTTGATGTTATTACTTGTCTTTTTTCTATGATATTCTACATAAGGTGACATGTACTGTGTCTCTTAACTTGCATATATACCAGCATGGCTGCATCTGAAGAATGTTTGTACATAATTCTGATTTTCAGTTTTCATATTAACTATGAATATAATGAGCACCAAATTAAAAATTTTTAGGCAGAATATATTTTTGTTTACTAATTGACCTTTATATATGTATCTACGGACAAAAATGTATAATTTGCTTGAAAGGTTGCATTTTCCCACTTGCAGCATCTCGTTGGTTTGAGCCTGGTCCTGCTTATGGATGGACAGCGTTCATGCCGCTTTCTGATATGCGCGATCCCCATAAAGGTTTTGTTGTTAAAGACCGCTGCATCGTAGGCGTTGAAATTTCTGTAACAGGTGTTATATCATGACCTAATCAGAGTAATTGTATTTTCTTTTAGAACTTTGAAGCAGTATTATGCAGCATACATTCCCTTGCTTTCTGCATCAGAGATTCTTGACATGTTCAATTTTGATTCTCAAGCGTCTTCTTGTTTTATATTATATACCTTAGTAACAGCATTTTGGATTCTCTATTGATTTTTGTTTCGTTTTATAAACCTAGTGATATATTTTAGTGTAAGCCGTTATGTTTAAATTTCATATTTTAGGTTCTTATGTTTTCCACCCAATAAATTTCATTATTTACTTTTTTTAATTGTATTTCCACTCTCCATAAAAAGCGTACAGTTATTTTTATAATTTCATAATGTAAATAATTATATCAATGTTTCAAGAACTGTTATTACTCCGTTCGGCCGAACACAACAATCATATATTTGTCATCGCGGCCGCTACAAAACCATGAATCAATGCTTCGCGGCCGCTATTCAATTCAGAACAACTTTTAAAATGCTTTCTTCCTCATGTTCGCTCTGTCTCCCCTATTTTTGACTCCGAGGTAGTTTATACCCGAAAATGAGCAATTAAACTAACATAAGACACAATAATAACATAAAAATAATAATCTTGTAAGCTCAAACAGATACGAAAACTAAAACAAGTGTATTATATTTGCAATTTGATGGTGATTCTACTTAAATTTTTCATAAAGCAATTATCCACTATTATATTTATTTGACCGAACTAGGTTCGGACTAGAATTGACTATGAGCTTCATACTTTTACGAACAATGGATGCCCTGCGGTCGGTGGATGACCGACTGCTGTCAAGTTTCTCAGTTTTCTTCTTTTAATTTGTTTGAAATCTCTGTTCTTTTGGCTTATGTGGTATTTCTAGATTCAAATTTTTAGTCATGGGATGCAATCAATTAAATTTGATCGTTTTCATATCCATGATGAAATCATGACTGTCAATATCATTGCCTCCAAAGTAAACGGCCTTAGGAACTCATGATCACGAAAAAAATACAGAAATATTTTTTGAAAAAATCCAACATAATGGTATGCGAGAAGGAGATTGGAGTCCACTGGCAGTTGGATTTTGGGAGAGTAAAAACTTGGACTCCTGGAGGAGTAAAAGGTAAAAAACTGAAACTCTATTTAAGTGAGTAGGATTCTTGGATTCTGGGGGAGAAAAATCCTGCACATAACCATCACCGAGAATAATGGGATTTAAATTTTCGGATAGTAAATAAAAAACAATATAAAATTTATTTGAATAATAATTAGGGAAAATTACATCCAACTACCCTATAGTTAGGCCTAATTACAATCCAGTCCAACATTATCGCGAAATTACAAATATGTCCCTATAAGTTCCGTTTGGCGTGAGGTCCCTGACGGAAATTGCAAAATTACCCCCTTGCCACTAACGGAAAGTCAGTTTTTTTTTTTTTTTAAATTAAATGTTAAAAATAATAAATGACAATGTTGCCCTGTATGTCTATTAATTAAAAAATCACTTTATATATACATATATATATATCACTTTATATATATAATATAATATATATATATATATATATATATATATATATATATATATATATATATATAAATATAATATGTATGTTATTTTATATAACATATAATATATGGTTATATTATATAACATATAATATATGTTATATGACCCTCCATTCTGATTGGTATATCATGAAAAAAGAAAGCGAGGGAGCGCCGGCTCGCCAGCGACCAAGTCTACCACCTCCGCACGGATCGAAAGTGGTGAAGGTGCCTGGTGGTGACTGGCCGAAAGTGGTGGTGGTGGGTGGCTGGCGTTGAAAGTGGTGGTGGTGGGTGATGGCGAGTGGAATTGGTGGTGGTGGCGGCGAAGAATAGGCGGCGGTTGGTGTTGGTTGTGGTGAAGGTGGCGGTCGGTGTTGGTGGAGATGGTGGTCACCGGAAGAACTCGCCGGAGAAGGACCCCCAGCCACCGCCATTGCCGCGTCTGTGATTCATCGTGGAGCCACCACCGTAAAAAATCGGGCCACGAAATTGATACAAATGCGAACCTCGTATCACGGTGATCGAAAAGCACTATAAGTACATCGAATTCGACGAAGAAACGAGAAATCCCCAATTTTGGGGTGCCACCATCATCTTCTCCGACGGGCTTCTTGGTTTTTCAGTTTTTTTTTTTATTTTTTTTATTTTTTAAATTATGAAATAAAATAGAATTTGTATTAATAAAATTATTAAAAATATATTAAATTTCCTCAAAACACAAAAAAATGATTTTTTTTTGAATTTTTATTAGAAATGATTACATTTAATGACTAATTAAAAATAAAAATATACACAATAAAAATAAGATTTATTAATTATATATATTGCCTTTTTTTTTATTTTTTGAAAAAATATGATATTAATATAATTTTAACACAAAGACACTAATAATTTATATTTTTTAAAAAAACGATCCCTGAATAATATGATAATAACATTGCAGTCCCTAAGGGTAGTCTGGTAAAATTACAAAAAAAATAAAATATTCAGGGGTATTTTCGGTATTACAGGGCCTAAACCTAACGGAACCCTAACGGTTCGAGGGACCTCAAACGGAACTTGAAATATAGGGACTTATTTGTAATTTCACGATAATGTTGGATTGGATTGTAATTAGGCCTAACTATAGGGTAGTTGGATGTAATTTTCTCTAATAATTAATATAAGATAATAACATAAGCCGCACAAAACAGGTACGGGCATATCTCCCAAGAACAATGGCTGTGCTCGCGGCGGACGACGAGGGTTTGTGATTATTCCTTTGTTGCTTGTTACTTTCTCAGTTTTGTTACATATGCATATACGTATGAGTCGTCAACTTTCAATCATTCATATGTTGTTACTCGTGGGAAAAATTGGCAGAATTCACTGTGGAAACAAGAGACACTTCACCTGCAGACCTGCTCATAAAAATCGAGTCTTTTTCCTTACTTTACAAGAATGGGATTCAGAAATATGAATCAAGGGAATTTGAGCGGGGAGGCTACAATTGGTAAGTTGATCATTCCGCTTTAAAATATGATGCATCTTGTAATAGCTCGTATTAGCAGTTTGTGCTTGTTGGCCACTCGTATAAGTTATACTCTCAGCTATTGCCAAAGAAGAGACCTCGATTGTGAGGATATATGGTCGTCACTAAATGGCATATATAAGCGCATATTACAGTTTTATTTTGTGCTTCATAAATTCGTACGCTTATCTCTTACTAAAACAAAACAAACTGGATTGATCGACCTTGTTGTGTATGGAATTATTTCAAAGCTTAATTCTCATAAAAATGTGGATTCTTGGGCATTTAAAAGTTGTGTTTCTACAGGAGACTCGCAATCCATCCTGATGGGCTAATGAAGAGTGCAAATGGAGACAGCCATATCTCTGTTTGCTTGAACATTGTTAAAAAACTCAAGTCTTGTTCCAAACCAGATCTGGGTTGGGAGGTTAATGCTGCGTTCAACATTTTTCTGTATAATCAGATCTTAGACAAATATCTTTGTTTTCGAGGTAATTCATTCCTCTTCTTATTTCTTGTGAATTGTAGTTTCTTTCTTAATTACCCCGTTTTTAAATAAACTTGGACAGGAAAAGTGCGGCGATACCATGCATTGAAGTCCCAATGGGGGTTTTCCAAATTAATCTCCAAGAAGAGTTTGGAGGATCCAGCTAATGGTTTCCTAGTTGATGATACATGTGTTTTTGGAGCTGAAGTTTTTATCATCAAAACCCAACCAATCATCGAGTGTGTCTCAGTGCTGGACACCACTTATCCATATAAGCGGGATTGGAAGATTTCAAACTTCAGCAAATTGCAGAAAGTTTGGATTTCAGATGAGTTCACGGTTGGCGATCACAAATGGTAGCTTCTTGATCCCAATAAATGCTGTTAGTTGTGGGCCTATATTGTTTAGCCCCTCCCCTACTTCAATTACGTTCGTTCTTTTCCTCAATTGATACTTATTTTCTTCTCAAAAACATAGGAAAATAAAACTATATCCAAATGGAGAGACGAACGAAGAGGGCCGAAGCGTCTCCATGTATTTAATTCTCATTGGTGCTTCTTCTCATAAAAGAGTGAAAGCGGATTTTCACTTGCGTATCAAGAACCAGCTCAATAATGAACACAAATCAAATCATGGTAAGTTATAGTTTTATTTTTTATACATCTAGTGATTTGATGTTATAACTTGCAGCCTTTTTCCCATGTTCTTCTACATAAGGTGTCATGTACTCTGTCTTATAATCTATATTTGAAGAACATCTCTATATAGTTTGTTAGAATTTTCATATTAATTATGAATGTTGCAAAAAGTTTAGGTATATTAGAGAATTATTTGTTACAAAGATGCAGGTTCAGTTTATGAAGTTTATTGTTTGGACCTTTATATAATGTATCTACTTTTAAAAAATGTTGTAATTTGCCTGAAACATTACATATTCCTTCTTGCAGTATGTCATTGGTTTACGGCTGCATATGGATGGTCGGATTTCATACCGCTTTCTGATATGCGTGATCCCAATAAAGGATTCGTCGTTGAAGACTGTTGCATTGTCGAAGTTGAAATTTCTGTGGAAGTTGTTGTATCATGACCTTATTAGATTAGAGTAGTACTATTGATTCTCTCACGCGTCATGTTGCTTTTTTTTGTATATATACATATATACGGTTTTGGATTTTCCATTTTAAATTTGTGTTTCGTGTCCAATTTTACTCATCTACACACAGTCAAGTACATTAATAAGCCATCCAATTATAGAAGAAAACCCTTGAATTTTTTATATCTCAATTATTTCTCTTTCTTTCTCTTGAATTTTTTTATATCTCAATTGTTTCTCTTTCTTAATTTGAACAGTCTATTGATATATGTGAGTTGTGACACATATATATAAGTGAAATATGAGCTATCTAGATATATAATTTGCTCACTTTCCTAGTCAATTATACAAGAAAATAAATTACACATGTGATAGCCTCATTAAATCTATATTATTTTTAGTAAGTATTTATTCATCATTTACTTTTATCCAAAAAAGGGAAAAAATTTTTTTGTCATCCGAACTTTATTTCTTTTTGCAATTTACTATCCCAACAAACTTTCATTGCAAACCATCATCCAATCTTTGTATTTGTAAAACAGAACCATCTAAACTTTCTTTTTGGTAGTTTTGGTGAAAATACAAGTGACGTTTATGTTTTATGAACATGCCACGTGTCATGTTTTTTTAGCCAAAACCACTGGAAAAAAAGTTTTGATGGCGGTATATTATAAATGCAAAGATTGGATGGGGGTTTGCAACGAAAGTTTTTTGGGATGCTAAATTACAAAAAGACTCAAAGTTCAGATGACAAAAAATCTTTTTCCCAAAGATCTTGCACAGGTATTTTGTAATTAGCAATTTAATTCAAAAGCTTTTAACTTGGCTTTGTTGGCGAAATAAGGGTGGAGACTTGTTAACGATCCTCATAGCTTGCTTTCTCAACTCCTTCGAACTTGTTATTTTGAAGGAAGGGATTTATTTGAGGCTAGGCTTGGGGTTAGACCCTCGCTTCCTTGGAGAAGCATTATGAGTGCTAGGGAGCTATTGGAAGCGGGAGTGCATTGGAGGGCAGGCAATGGGGGCATGCGTCAACATATGGAAAAACAAATGGATTCCGAGACCGGTTATTTTCAGACCACTTCTTCGCTCGGAAGGGGGTGACGGGTTAACATATGTTAGTCAGTTGATTAGAAATGATCGTACTTGGGATGAAACTTTGATTAGAGATAGATTTGCAGCTCTAGATGTTGAGGAGATAATTAAGATCCCTATTAGTAATGTTAATAACCGAGATGTCGGAGTTTGGCATTATAGTAGGGATGGCCGTTTGTCGGTGAGGAGTGGGTGTATGGTGGTGCTATCCTTGGAGTCTGCTTCGCAACGAACCGGACAGTCATCAACTCGGCAAAGTTGGAGGTTCATTTGGAGATTGAAGGGTGGCTCCTAAGATAAGGGTGTTTATGTGGAGGTTATGCAAGGAGGCTCTAGCTACAGGGGCTGGACTTGCACGGAGACATCGTCAAACGGAGGTGATATGTCCTTGGTACAAACCACGAAAAGAGTATGGAAACCTAGGAACATACTTTTGTTAAGTCTAATGTAGCCCGCCAATTTTGAGCGCTTTCTAACATTCCATGGAGTGTGGTTCATCAATGGCGGGGTGGAGGCGAGGAGTGGGTAAGGCTTGTGCTGGGAGAACTTTCAAGTGAGGGGGGTGAAAATTTTGTTGTTTACGCTTGGCACCTTTGGTGTAATTGTAACGAGTAACTTTGGTACACTAGTTGTGTGTGCAAATTAAAAAATTTTATTGTTTAAAATATATTTTAATTACTTTTTATATTAATATATATTTTATTATTATTTTTAATATAATTATTAAATTAATATAAATAAATAACATAAAAAATAAAAATACCAAACAACACTATCTTTGCAAAAATAAAATATTATCGAAAAAAGGAAAAAGAATTGAAATGATTTGAGAGAAAAGATAAGTTAATAAACCCTAATAGAATAAACAAATAAAAAGAAAAGAAGAGAGAAAAAGGTAAGAGAAGAAAATGGATAAAATATAAATTTAAATTTAAAAAAAAAAGAAAGAAAAAAAAATAGGACACCAAGAGACCAAAGTTAACCTGGGTCTCTCGCTTAATATATAGTATAGATAAACAAACAGTGGGCGTAACATGACGGGGTGAATATTGCACTGAACTTCTTCTTAGCCGGGAGGTTAGGTGATTGGTCAACTGTTGGAAATATCATCAATGATGTTAGCGAGCTGCTCTCCTTCACTCAATATGCTTCGTTTGGCTTTGTTGGTTGGGAGGGAAAGAAAGCGGCACATCATCTTGCTCGTTTAGTCCTCAATGCTAGTGATGGGAACTTTGTTCTCTCTGATTATGTTTGGAGATGTATTTGGAAAGATTTAAGCAAGCTGTAGCTTTCTTTTGGATTCTTCTAAAAAAAATCCAAATTCATTTACAAAAAAAAGAATTTAATTCAAATTGAAATATTTTATTACGACACACATACATAAGAAAAATTAATAATAACTACATAAATAATTAATTTTAACTAAAATACAGGAAATATTGTGATTAAAGTTTATAAAAAAAGGTGATTCAATTTTGAAAAAGGATTAGAATAACTCAAAGATTCTTTATGTATTTTATATTTTACTGCAGGTTTTGTTGCTTTTTGAAAATTATGTATTCAAATCAAAACATCTTTCATGACATTATTTGTATATATAAATATAATAATATATGTACAGCAATTTAATATTCAACTATAATCTAGATCAAAAAATATATATTCAACTATAGTAACACAAAACTGCCAATGGAAAGTTAAGACACAAAATAATTTGCTTTCTAAAACGTAAAAGTAGAACTATGAACATAAATTTGTTCTTATCTTAACCCTAGATTTACCCTAAATATGATTTTATCACTCTTATCTCCTATTCTTGCCGACCCCGTTTTTGGACTCCCAGTCTAATTAATCTTCCTACTTCAGTTCGCTCTATGCAAACTAGTTTACCCGAAAACCATAATACAACTTATGCAAACCTCCGAACTGTATTGGGGTTAGGGCCTTTGAACTGGGCCTATGAGGAGGTCACCATTCCCCAACACAAATATATCATTATTCATTACACTTTCAATATTATTACAATATATCCCCTGTTGGTATGATTGAAATTTTTTAAAATAATATTGCTGACGTCAGTAAATGTTAATACCATTATTAACTATTGGGACAATTTGTTATGAAAAATGTAAACCTTAGGGGGATGTTCGTAATTTCTCAAAGTTCAAGGGAATCTCTATTTTAGCTAAACCTCATGCGGACGTTTATAATTATCCCAATACGATATAAAAAAACTTATATTATTTAGTAGTAAATTCTTCTTTAAAATAAATAAATTATATGTCAGTTTACTTTTTCTATTTATTTGTCAAGAGGGTTGGTACAAGTGGTGGAAATGGTTAGTTTTAAAAAACAAAGACTCAGTTCAAATCCTTTTAGTCGCTTGAAGGGGTGTGTGTAAAAATAATAATTATTTTTCTATTTATCTCTAGATTGGACCTAGTATCCAACCGTTATTAACGTTTACTTCTATAAGGTCGTGGCCCTGTGCAGACCCGCAGGCCTGACGGGTCTAATGGAGTCAAATGTGGTAAATAGCAAAGTACCAAAATGTGTTGCTGATTAATCCACTGCCATTGGGCTGTGTTAAAGGACAATTGTGCCCTTATGTCTCCGTATAATTACACCAATCAACATCATTTTTTGGGCTGAGTCATTCAATGAAAATAAAGGACAAAATTGAAAAAACATGTATCCCTATCTAAGTTGGGCCATTCAATGAAGGCAAAGACCCGATTCGAATCCCTTTGATTATTTGGGATGTGTGTTAAAAAAAAAAAAAAAAAAGTAAACAAATACCTAACAAATTAATTATTACCCATTGTCATAATCTAGGGAAGTAAATGGTCTATTAATTTTCCATTCTTGGGTTGTTTATTGGCTAGTTACACCCCAAGTAATTTCAAGTGAATTTCCAAATACACCTTGATCTCAATGAATACGTCTGTACCTCTCCTTCTCCAACTCATAAATTCTCTCTCAAAAAAATCTTTAGAAATTCTCAGCAATTTTAATATCCTTGAGTTGAAAATTGATATAGATACACAGAGAGACAAACTATGGGAATGGGTTTCACAACCAAAGGCAAGAGCAGCAACAACCAAGGCTAGGGAATGGGATTCCTCTTCGGTCTTCTTCCCCCCAAACATGATAGTCAAAATCACCGATCAACACGAAATCAACAACGATTTAATCCCGAAGAAAAAAAATCAATAATTTCAATCTCTTCTCATCGCCATTAAAACTCTCTTCTACAGATAGAGTCTCGCTTCAAAATTCCTGCTCATATTTCCGGTGAAAATCGCCGGCGAAAACCTTTGAAAGACGATGCTCCTCTCCGGCGAGTTTTGACTTGACTCAATTCGAGAAAAAGAGTAAAAAGGAGAGAGAAAGTGGAGGGCCAATCTGAGGCAGAACTCGTGGCTAGGGGTGTAAACGGATATTAAACGGATCGGATGTATGATTACCATATCCTTATCCTTTTATGATTCGGACGGATTCAGATAATATCCTTTTAAATCGAATTCGGATAATATCCTTTTTATACGGATACAAGGCGGATTCGGATTTTAATCGGATTTTCAACTATTCATTTTGACATAAATTATTTAACTATATAACTTCGAATTTTTAATCAAATTATCAACTACTCATTTATAAATAAATTATTTAATAATTATATGACTTTGAATGTATATATATATATATATATATATATATATATATATATAGATATATTAGACAAAGAGAGAAATAATAACTATATCTATATATATTAATTTTATTTTTTAGTGAATGTATAAATATGTTGGAAATTATAAATTTTATCATATAATTAATTTGAAATATAATACTTTTATTAATAACATAATACATGTTACTTATATTATCTCTATATAAATGTTGAAGTAAACATATGGTTACTATTAAAACCTAAGATTTTTCTTTAATAAATGCTCTAAAAAATTTACTTAATACTAATAATCTATCATACATACACAGTTGTGTGTATATATTTTAATATAATATATTATTTATCGGATACGGATTACAGATAAATCGGATAACGGAAAATCTAACGGATAATGAAACGGATCGGATGTCTTATTATCATATCCTTATCCGTTTATAATTCGGATGTCTATAATCGGATACGGATAATATCCTCTTGAGACGGATTCGGATAATATCCTCTGTAAACGAATTCGAATGCGGACGGATATCGGATTTTCGGTTATCCATTTACAGCCCTACTCGTGGCAATATGATCGTAATTATTAAAACAAGTCAGGGCATATTTGTCATTTGGTTTATCCCATTATGAATGACACATTTTTCCAGTTGTTAAATAGCCCATTGCAATAAATGGAATCAACTGGGCCTGCGGGCTGCCCTATACGGTGGATACCAAGCCTTATCCACCAAATTCTAACTAAGTAAACTAATTCTAAACTGATTCAATGTGTCTGGCACGGCTTTATATTAAGAAAGGATTAGTAAACCCGGAAAGATGAGGAAGTTTATTTTCTCTACAATTCTTTTTCTTCTTCAGTTTAAATAGCAGAGATGGTGTGTTGAGAAGGGATTCTTGTCCCAAAACAAACGAAAATCAATAATCTGCCGAGGTCTTCGTCGCTGGAAAAATGGTTGAGCTTCCTGCTAATGGAGAGGGTTTGTCAAGTTTAATTTCTGTGAACTAAAATACAATAGCCCATATGCCTTACTTTAATTTTCACTTCAATATTTTGTTTTCGTGCTTGTTTTTAAATCTGCTTTTCGCTTGATCCTCTTTGTTCTTATACGGGGCTAGCTTTTTTTGGTTTTCGGTTTTAATATTTTTCCTCTTGACAGAATTTACGATGGAAGTTAGAGAGTCGTCGCCTGCGCACTTACTGATGAAGATTGAATCTTTTTCTTTACTTTCGAAGCATGGGATTGAGAAATATGAATCCAGGGAGTTTGAGGCCGGAGACTACAAATGGTATGTAATGATTCAAGAAGTGAAATTAGCAAACTTGTTCCAAAGTAACTTTTTGTCTATTTTAGACAAAAGGTTCCTAATTTTCGAATATTGATAACATTATATATAGTTTATTGATTTACTTTTGTCCTTCTCTACAATTATATCTTTTGTTATTTTCTTTTCTGTTACTAATGCGCTTATTGGAAAGGTAAAATTGGGTTTCTGATTTCTATTATATAATGGGTTTCCGGAAAAACAGGTTTTTGGGGTAAATCTAGTAACAAGTGTGTGTTTATGGTGTATTGAGAGAGAAGGTGAGAGAAAATAACGGTCAGAATCTTATTAACATAAAGTGTGAAGTATATTTCATAATAGCGTTGGGAGCCAAAGGCCTCCATTTATATTACAAAAGTTGCATGCTTAACCCGGCACTAAAACGCAACTTTTTACTCTTTTATTAACTAGAACTAACTGAACAGAATATTCTTAGACTAAGACTAAATTACAGATGTATCACTTATAATCCAACTAAAATGCACATTTGTTGTCTTTGGACAGGAGACTTGTAATCCATCCGAATGGACCAGTTGACAGTAAAAATGATGAAGAAGATCATATTTCTGTGTACCTGACCATTGTTGAGACTAGTTCTCTCCCTGTGGGTTGGGAAGTTACTGCTGCTTTCAGCATTTTCCTGTACAATCAGGTCTTGGACAATTTTCTCTGTTTTAAAGTTACAATGCGGCGCTTTCGTGCATTGAAATCCCAATGGGGTTTCTTAAAATTAATCTCCAAGGAAAGTTTTAGATCTCAAAGTAATGGATTCCTTGTTGATGACAATTGTGTGTTTGGAGCTGAAGTTGCTGTCATCAAAACCCAACGCATTACACAGTGTGTCTCTTTGCGGGATGATGTTCCATATAAGCATGAATGGAAGATTTCTTCCTTCAGCATGTTGAAGAAAGAATGGATTTCCGAAGAGTTCACTGTTGGAGATCACAAATGGTATCTTTGTGAACCTTTATAGTTTAGACCTACTTTAATTATGTTCATTTGTTTTCCCAATTGGTTCTAATTTTCTTCACTAGCGTAGGTTCATTCTACTATATCCAAATGGAAATATGGGCGAAGAGGGCCAAAATGTCTCCATGTATTTATATGTTGCTGGTGCAAAGAGCTTTGCCTCTCATAAGAAAGTGAAAGCAGATTTTTACTTGCGTATCAAGAACCAGCTTAATGATCAGCACCACTCTAAACACGGTAAGTTGTAGTTTAATTTATTATTGAGGTTCAGCACCACTCTCACATGGTAAGTTGTTTAATTTATTAGGGCAAATTACACCAAGGTCCCCTGAGGTTTGGCATATTTACAAATTAATCTCTCTACTTCTGGAAATTACGGATTTGTCCCTATAAATATTGTTTCAAGTGAGGTCCCTAGACGCCGTTAGGGTTCCGTTAATTTTGACATTTGAATTTTGGAAAAACATTACAAAAAAGTCCCTGAACTATGAATTTTCTTACAAAACGACCCCTTAACTAAATCACATCAACAATGTAGTCCTGTCAAAATTAACGGAACCCTAACGGCGTCTAGGGACCTCAATTGAAACAGTATTTATAGGGACTAATCCGTAATTTTCAGAAGTGGAGGGATTAATTTGTAATTATGTCAAATCTCAGGGGACCTTGGTGTAATTTGCCCAATTTATTATTGAGGTTGAGTGATTATTAAATTTCCCCTCTTTCAGAATCTTATTGGTTTACGTCTTCTTTGGACAATTGGGGGTGGCCTGCATTCATACCGCTGTCTGATATGCGTGATTCCAAGAAAGGCTTTGTTGTTAAGGACTGCTGCATTGTAGAAGTTGAAATGTCCGTAAAAATGTGGTATCATGACCTTATTTTGGAGTAATATTTTTGTTGTGCTCAGCTCCACATACCATATGAAAACTGTTGGGCAAGTTTTGCTTGGAGAATTACTACTTTAACATGGTAGCAGTTTTATTCCCTTGCTTTCCTGATCCTGTTAAGTGCATCATTTCCTTTATATATCTGATTAATAGTACGTTTGATTCTCTATTTACTTTACCTTTTAGTTTTTAATTCGTCAACAGATTGTTTTTTTTCCTTCATATATTCATCTTGTTGTTACTGAAATATAATAAGATTTATTTCGATAATAATTAATTTAAGACATAAATTTATTTTATACTTGAAACATAATATAAGACATAATTGGTAATGATACTTATTTGATATAAATCAATTGCGTACTAGCAGATTTGGGTATTGGTTTTCAGTTTTAATTATTTATTTCATCTCTTTCATAACATGTAGGGTGTTTGTATTGGTAACAGTCGAGTTAGAGGAGATTAGTACCCCATTTTAAATCACGAAATCCGACAGATTTGTACTGTACCCCATTGTAAAAAGAATTTTATGTTGCTTACAAGGGATGAGGAATTTTGTTACATTCTCAGTTTTATCCAGAATTTTGTCTTTTTTCTTTACACTCCAACATCAAGGGAGTTTTGAGTCGGGAGGCTACAAATGGTATATATGTTGATTATTTCTGTCTTTATATGTATTCCACTTTAAAATGAGATGCATCCTCGTAATCCATCTCGATTGGCTGATGAAGAGTGAAAATGAAGACAACCATATCTCTGTTAGCTTGACCCTTGTTAAGAGACTTGAGTCTTGTTCCAAACCAGATGCTGATTGGGAGGTTAATGCTACTTTCAACATATTTTTGTATGATCATATATTAGACAATTTTCTTTGTTTTCGAGGTAATTCTTGAAAAATTCTAGTGCAAACCCCGTTCATCCAAATTAATCATAATACATTTGTCATTTGATTTATCACTTTTTCTAAATTTTTGACCAACTCAGCGTAAAATACTCACCCTATAATCCAGTTTAACAGAATCAAATTTAAATTAGAATTATCTATCCCATGGTTCATTAGTTTAACTGAACTAGATTCAAATTAGAATTACCCATAATTTCTTCCGTTATTTATGTTACTGATACAGTGACCATGCGGCATGCACTCAAATCCCAATAGGGGTTTGAAAGATCCAGACATCCAGCTAATGTTTTCCTTATTGAAGAATGATGATACATGTGTTTTTGGAGTTAAAAGTTTTTTCCTATTGTTTGGAGTCTTTGGACGATTCTATTAATAATAGGAAAATTCTATTAATACTAGTCTATTTGATTTTATCCTTCAAAATAAAATAATATTTTATTAAAACAAACCAGAAAATAAAGTTCCTTAACCCGAAACTCGAAAAGATACATATTAAAATCCCTATTGTTTGGACGATTCTATTACTACTAGTATATTTGATTTTATCCTTCAAAATAAAATAATATTTTATTAAAACAAATAAGAAAATAAAGTTCCTTAACCCGAAACTCGAAAAGATGACTTTGAGTTGAGGTGGAAGTTTGTTTTGTGGAGGATTCTTATTCCTAGTTAAATAGCAGAGGTGGTGTGCTCAAAAGGGAGGCTCGGATTAGAATCACCGACATAGAAATAAACGAAAACTCCTTTGGACTCTGCGACTTCTCCTCAACGATTATTATTTATTCCCACATAATTAAGCAGCACATACCAAGAACAATGGCCGTGCTCGCGGCGAACGATGAGGGTGTGTGATTCTCATATTGAAACTAATTTTTGGCTATTTCTTGCTTGTTATTATAATCTGCGTTTCATAAGTTCTTATTCTTGGTGTGTTTTGGTTTTCTTTTTTTCTTCTGTTTTGCTGCCCTTTTTTTTTCCCAAAAAAAAAAAATATAGCAGAATTTACAATAGAAACTACCAAAGAGGCATCGCCTGCGCACTTGCTGATGAAGATTGAATCTTTTTCCTTACTTTTGGAGCGTGAGGTTGAGAAATGCCAATCCAAAGAATTTGAGGCTGGAGGCTATAAATGGTATGTTTTTATCGACCGCCTCATTCAGGAACCAATTATCTTTCTTTGAAAGTATCAATTGGAACTCATAAAACTTGTAGGGAAGTTCAACATTATAGACAAGTGGTGATTTACGTTTGATTATCCTATATTTACATATGGTGATTTATATCTGGTCACCCTACGTTTAGACCACACCGTCCATTTAAATGGAAAAATTATATTTTAGACTCTGTAAATCAATTGTAAAAGTATATTTATGGCCTTAACAATTATATGACCAAAATAATCACTATAAATTATAAATTTAACAACAAATCAAGTGTACTTTTAGAATATCATAACAAAATCCTGAAAGGATTTCAGGATCGTTAGGGTTTCAGGACCTCGATCGGATCTCAAAGTTAGGGACTAAAATATAATTTTTAAATTTATATGGATTGCGTTGCAATTTGACCTAAATGCAGTTAGTCAGATATAATTATTTCTATAGACAAAAAGGGTTGCCAAATAATTAATATTTGTAACATTTTGATACATCTGCTCTTTTGGTTGGGCTACTCTAAATGTCTAAATGCACTTTTCATACTGTTGAATCTGCTAAGCAGTCATATTTTTGATCGAAATGTAAAATAACAATATTGCTGGAGCCTGGAAACATGTAATCTACATTGATTTTGCCAATTGCTTTCTTGCATGTACTAGTTTCTGTTAATGCAAATCTTATTCTGAAGAATATATTTGCTATTATGTTTTAGGAAAAATATCATTTTTCGTCCTTTAAAGATGACATTGATCGATTTTGGCTCTAATCTTTTAACATTTATCACATTACATCCTTTTTTATTCCATATTTCACAATTCCAGTCCTTTAGCAAATGGACGTTAAAAAATTGACCCAAAAAGGCGAGTGTCACTCATGCGCTACTCACATTTATTCAGGCCACATGAGTGTCATGTGGCATTTTCCGTTAATTTTTTAACATCCGTTAGTTAAAGGACTGAAATTGAGAAATGTGAAATCAAAAAGGATGTAATGTGAAAAAAGTTAAAAGATGATGACCAAAATCGAATAAGGGCATCCTTAGAGGACGAAAAATAATATTTTCTCTATGTTTTATTTGGACAGGATACTCCTAATTCGTCCGGATGAACTGATCAAGAACAAAAAAGATGATGAAAACCACATTTCTGTGCATGTGGCTATTATCGAGAGTAGTTCAATGCCTATTGATTGGGAGTTTAATGCCATTATCAGGATCTTTCTATATAATCAGGTTTTAGACAATTATCTCTGTTTTCAAAGCAAAATTCGGCGATTTAATGCAATGAAAACCAGATGGGGTTTCTCTAAACTACTGTCTTTGGGATGTTTGAGAGATCCGGAAAACGGATTCATTGTTGATGACAGTTGTGTGTTTGGAGCTGAAGTTGCTGTCATAAAACCCCAACGAGTTACTGAGTGTGTGTCATTAGTTAAAACCAGTACTGGTCCATTTAAGCGTGATTGGAAGATTTCAGATTTCTCCAAATTGAAAGAAATTTGGATTTCTGAAAAATTCATTTATGGAGAGCAGAAATGGTATCGTTTATTCAGTTATTCTCATATATATGCTGTACTTTTATGGCTATTACTTTTTTGCCACTTACTATATTCTTGGGAAAACATAGGAAGGTTAAACTTTACCCCAATGCAAACGGAAGCCAAAAAGACAAAAGTGTCTCCATGTTTTTGGAATGTGTTGATTCGAAGAGCTTTGCTTCTCATGAAAAAGTGAAGGCGAAATTTCGCTTGAGGATAAAAAACCAGCTTAATATTAACCACCGGTCCAGAACCGGTAAGTTTAAACTATTTTCTGTACTATCTAGTGACCAAATGTTAAAATATTACCATGTCTGTTATGTTTTCGATGTATTTCATTTAATTTTAACTGCTATTACAACACTCAAATTTGATTTTATGTTTTCATTCTTATGAGCTTCAAGGCCAACGCTTCTAATTATAATAAACAACTTATTATTGCAATGATGCAAGTATGTTTTCGTTTCTTGATCTTAATATATCTCCTGGCTAAAATGTCTATTTTCTTCAAAATGTGACCTGAAAGGCTGAAACACTACATTTATCATGTGCAGTGACTCATTGGTTTACATCTTCTGAGGCCGTCTGGGGATTCCCAAGTCTTATACCGTTTTCTGATATGCACGACACCAAGAAAGGCTTTATCGTTAATGACTGCTGCATTGTGGAAGTTGAAATTTGTGTGGGAGCTATCACATGCGATGCCTATTGAGGCCGCTCGACAATTGTCGGTAGAAGTCAATTCAGTGACCTTGCTCATTTGATCCTACGAGTTTATGTAATTATCATGTTCGATGATCAATATTTTGTTCTGCAAGGGGAAGTCTGTGTGTTAGGCTACTCACCAAGGATACTATATGATATGGATATATGTATTCACCTAAGTGCTCTGCTGGGTTTCTCTATTAGAACTGGTGTTTCACTCGAATGGTTGCTGTTGGAACTTGGAAGTAGTATATTTTGTTACTCATTTCAGTTAATTATTTGACGTTAATCACTCCAGTGTTGACCTTCACTTATTATTTAGGGAGATTTATGTCTGATTATTTTATATTTAGATTTAATTATAATATAATTTATTTAAATTGAAAAATTACATTTTATTTTCTAAAATTTGAAAATTATTTGTGTTCCTTACTTTTGTTAAGGTTTTGTTACGTCGTTCTAAAAATATTCTTATTTTTTAATTCGATTTGTGACTCTGACACTTAAAATTTATAATTATTGGGATTGTTTTATTTATATTTGTATATCTTAGAGATGATTTTGTAATTTTTTATTATATATTTAATGTAAACATTCATATAAATTATTAGGGATATGATTATATTTTTATAAGTGTACTTTTATAAATTTTGTTAAAAAACTCAAACTAAACAAAAGATTTATAGAGATCAGTAGGATGTAAATCTCCCTATTATTTAATTTAGTAACATGGTCGCAATTGTACATTTAATTAAGTCCCAATAAATTAGCTAGATTTTCTTCACTGGGGACGCCCAGAATTTCTCTCGATGACTCGAGGTAGAGAATGGATATTTTTTGTAACACAGCGCCGTTTATTCACCTCAGTACATGGACATTCCCTAAATGAAAGTTTCGTGGTTTTTGGGTTTCCATTTTCTTAGTTTGAAGATGATGTTTTTTTGGGTCTAAAACCATTGTCGGCGCTGTCTTCGTGTTCAGGTATTGCGTGCGGATAATCAACCGTTTTTACAGCAACATATCATTCTACAAACGGTGTTGCAACGAGAAGCAAGGGTAGGTTGAAGCAGATTATTGATCTCAAAATTAAATCGACGGAACCTCCTGCACCATACTGGATCAGAGAGTATGTATCTCGATTCTCGAAGAATGCTGCTTTTAAACTTCAAATTCTTAGACATATCTTACGGCTTGTGGCAGTTGGCTTTTTTAAGTTCAAAGTTTGACGGTATTTAGTGGATCATATCATGTTTAGGAGATTGATAATGAATGAAACCTATTGAATTTCTGGGTTTATAGATTGTATGATAGCAACATGTCTTTTCATCATTTAAAAAAAAAAAAAAAGCAACCAAGTCCCAATAAATGTTTTTCACAAGTGATATTTTTCTATACTAGCGCACATGATATCAATATTTTCGGAAAATTATATTTTTGGTTCCACTAAATTGACTCGATACCATATTTGGTCATATACGATTTTCGGTTTACATATTGAGTCCATAAAAAATAATTTTGCACACATTGAGTCTCAATCGTTAACTTTTAACTCTAAAAATGGGAGAAACGTTACCTTAATGTTAGGGACTAAATTGATATGACGTGGAATTTAGGATTTACTTATTTTAATATTTATTTATTTTTGTCTTCAACGATGTCAATGAGATAGAGAAAGAATTTGTTTGGGGAGTGTTTATGGGTTTTAAAAATTTTGATTAATGAATGTCATATAAACTCCACGTCATATAATTTAGTCCCTCTCAGTAAAAATTAATATTAAAATAGTGTTTCTATCATTTTTAGAGTCAAAAGTTAATGGTTGGGACTCAATGTATTTAAAATTATTTTTTATGGGACTCAATGTGCAAACAAAAAATCGTATGGTATCAAATGTGATATCGAATTAGTCTAATGGGATCAAAATTGTATTTTTTCCCCGATGTCTTCTATTAGATAACTATGTGATTTTTGTAATTATTTATATTATATTAAACTGATGGTTTTTGTGCCTTGGACAGCTCAACTCTTGAATCCTTTTTAGTTTATTTTATTTATTTTTTATTTTCACCTCTTTGAAAAACATCTCTAATGTCTAATAACCTTTCTTCTTTTTGTGATATATATTATCTTTATCCTCTTTTTTGTATTTTCTAATTTCTAATATTTTAGTTATTTTTCTACTAATATATTATTATCGTATTCTATTTAATTTATTCATTTATTATAAATTTAATACGGAGAATTCCCGAAAACTCCCCAATGGAAACTCAAATTCCTCTTTACTCCCCACTTTCAAAAATGTTCCTCTGAACTCCCCTAGATGAAAATCAAATTTCCTTTTTACTCCCCATTTTTTTTGACGTGTTGTATAAAAACTCAACAATCGCGTATCCAAATCCCCAAATCACATAACTAAATCCCCAAATGATGTATTTGGGGGCAAATACATCATTTGGGGATTTAGTTATGTGATTTGGGGATTTGGATACGCGATTCTTGAGTTTTTATACAACAATGGGGAGTTAAAGGGAAACTTTTTTGAAAGTGGGAAGTTAAAGGGAATTTTTTCAACTTATGGGTACTATTCAAATAAAACCCTAAATTTAATAATTATATTAAATACAAATTTTTTTTGATCAGGAGTTATTAAATACAATTATAAATGTATAGTAATGTGAATTTTGGATTTCAGCACATAATTAAATAATAAGAATGTTTCTATTTGCGGTGGCAAACACTAGTCTCATTTAAACAAGACAAGAAGAACAGGGCAAAACATATTTCAAAGTTTGGAGGATTCTTACTCACTCCCACTATCCCACTTAAATAGCAGGGGTGGTGCACTGGTGTGTGCTCAAAAGGGATTCATGTCTCAAAAGAAACGAAAATCTGCCGACATCTTTGGCGCTGAAGAAATGGCTGGGCTTCAAGCGAATGACGAGGGTTTGTCGAGCTTCTTTTTTTTTTCGAACTAAAATACAGAACCCATTTCCTTAGTTTAACTGAATCTTTAGTTTTCTGTAATCTGGGTTTCATCAATACTCATGCTTGCAATGATTTGGTTTGCTTTGTTTATTTTCTCCAAAACATTTTGGCAGAATTTACTCTGGAAACTAGGGACGCTTTGCCTGCACACTTGCTGATAAAGATTGAATCTTTTTCCTTACTATCGAAGCAAGGGATTGAGAAATATGAATCTGGAGAATTTATGGCCGGAGGCTTCAAATGGTATGCATTGATCGATTAGCCACTTTATATTGCGCCTAAACCTTCTTTCTTGGGAATGTAGTTAAAATGAAAGTTTGAACATTTTAGACAAAAGGGCTCCTAAATCTATTAGAAACGTATAAGCTGATTGATTGATTCATTACATTATGATACAGTTTTTCTTAATGCACTCATTTGAGAAGATGTATTTTGGTCTAAATTCAAATATGTTGTATTTTGACAGGAGACTAATAATCCACCCCAATGGACTGATCAAAAGTGACAATGGTCATATTTCTGCCTACTTGGCCATCGTTAAGACAAGTTCTATGCCTATGAATTGGGAGGTTAATGCTTTTTTCAGCATCTTTCTGTATAATCAAGTGATAGACAAGTATCTCTGTTTTCAAGGTAGAATGAGGCGCTTCCATCCAATGAAATCCCAATGGGGTTTTTCCAAATTAATCTCCAAAGAAAGTTTCAGAGCTCCAGGTAATGGATTCCTTGTTGACGACAACTGTGTGTTTGGAGCTGAGGTTTCTGTTGTGAACAAAAGTGAACGATTTACTGAGTATGTGTCTGTGCGGGAAATTGGTTATCCATGTGTGCGTGAATGGAAGATTTCAAGTTTCTTCAAATCGGGAATAGTTTTGTACTCCGAAGAATTTACTGCTGGAGATCACAAATGGTATCTTTGTTAAATTATTAGTATGTTGTAGTTGTGGGCCTAAGCTGTTTAGCCTCTTCATTAATAATGTTCGATTAATTTTCCTCAATTGGTACTAATCTTCTTCGCCGGCATAGGAGCATTCATCTATATCCAAATGGAAGCTCCAACGAAGAGGGCCGAAGTGTCTCCATGTATCTAAATCTTGTTGGTGCGAAGAGCTTTGCTTCTCATAAGAGAGTGAAAGCAGATTTTCACTTGCGTATCAAGAACCAGCTTAATGGTCAACACAAATCTAGATATAGTAAGTTATAGTTTTTTATTTTATCTTGTAATTTGATGTTATAACTAGTCCTTTTCCTATGTTCCTCTGCATAAGGTTAGACAGTATCCGAAAAACATCTCTACGTAATTTCAATTTTGAGTTTTCATACTAATGAGTATCAATTTCAAAAAAATCAGGAACATTGGAGAAATTTTTATTGCAAATTGCAGGTTTTGTTTATGAAAATGAATTGTATGACCTCTATATATGAATCTACTGGCAAAAGTGTATATTTTGCTTGAAACATTAGATTTTCCCTTGTGCAGCATCTCATTGGTTTACGTCTCCTCCATATGCTTGGGGATGGCCTGCATTCATACCGCTTTCTGATATGCGCAACTCCAATAAAGGCTTTCTTGTCAAGGACTGCTGCATTGTAGAAGTTGGAATTTCTGTAAAAGCTGTTGTATCATCATCTAATTAGAGTAGTACTTTTGTCATAGGAAGTCGGAAGCGGCATCATGCTGGATATATTTTTGTACTGCTCAGCTACACATACAATATGAAAACTCTTGCATTATGCTGAACTCATTCCCCAGCTTTCTGTGTCACCTATTCTTGTTATGTTGTATCTTGATTCTCTCATGCGTCATGTTGTTTTATACTTATACACCTAAGCTAATTAACAATTTTAGTGCGAATTTGAATATTCTACACTAAGTGTATCTGTAGCCGGTCGGAAATGAGGTGTTTAAGTGAGGTGGTTTGAAATTGCTTGCAACTAATATATAATTTTTTTTTTTTTAAAATGCTGCATACTCAAGTGAGATTCAAACCCTAACATTGCTTTGGAAAATGAATCTATTAAACCCTTGGATTAACTCTTGTTGGCTACGACTAATATATAAATTGTATTTGGTAAATGGGAATAATATTTGATATTTGGACTGGAATACATGTTGAGGTTTTAATTTTGGTCTGTTGGGTAACAATTTTCTCAATATCAAGAAAGAATTAAATGAAACTTATGTTGCGCTTAGATAACCAAGAACTCCTCCGACTCTGCGACTTCCAACAGAACACTTAAATGTAATTTATCCTAAACGATTTTTATTCCCACATAAGCAGCACATAAACAAGTACGAGCATTTCTCCGAAGAGCAATGGCTCTCCTCGAGGCAGGCGACGAGGGTTTGTGATCCATTTATTTGAACTAGAACAGAAAAAATGGCTGATTCATTTATTTGAACTAAAACACAAAAAAGCATTCATTTTTTTAGAGGAATCTTTACCTTTGTTGCTTGTTACTTCTCAGTTTGGCAACATACATTTGTATGTATATGTAAGTGTCAACTTTCAACCATTCGTATGTTCTTACTTGTGGGAAATATCTGCAGAATTTACAGTGGAAACTTCACCCGCAGACCTGCTCGTAAAAATCGAGTTTTTTTCCTTTCTTTCCAAGAATGGGATTCAGAAATATGAATCCAGGGAATTCGAATCAGGAGGCTACAAATGGTACGTTCATTATCTCTGTAATTAGGCGTATTAGTGGAAGGGAAATTCGAACCTCAAAAGAGTTCAGTTCTTGTGCCCTCATTAAATGGCGTATAAGCGCTAGCTGCAGTAAAAATTTGTCCTTCATAAATGCGCATGCTTATCTCTTACTGAAACAAAATAAACTAGATTGATCGACCTTAATTCTCATAAAATTGTGGATTTTTCGGATTTTATGTTTTGTGTTTGTACAGGAGAATCCTAATCCATCTCGAGGGGCTGATGAAGAGTAAAAATGAAGACAACCAAATCTCCAAGGAGTAAAATTAAAATTTGACCAAAAGATGGAGTAAAATTCATCCAAAACCCTTTAATTTGAATAGACAATGAAAACTCCGTCGATTTTTAACTAACATTATATCCACAGTTGCTCACTTTTCTCCTAATCTACCTAAATCCAACTAATTAGATGAGTTGTGTATTATGTAGCATTAATATATAGCGTTAGGTAAATAGAGACTGTCTTAATATGTTTGATTCCTGAACTCTTTTTTTTTCCTCTTAAGTTCAAAATCCTTTTTTTTTTTTTTATAATTTATAAATGTGGTATCTCTTAACCTCCTTTTAACCTCACATTAGCTTAATCATTTTCATTTTCTTCTATTCTTTTTCTCATATTTTTAATTTTTTATTATTGTTTTGACCAATATAATTTTGACTTTTTTTTTGGTATTATTAATTTATTTTTATCTATATTATTATATTAAACGTCAAACACATTCATAATTATTTAACTTTTATTAATATAAAAAGATTAATTTTAATGTATTTTAATAGTAATATCTTTCTCGTTCACATGTGTTGAGTACTTGAGTGTGTGAGTAATTACTATTTTTATTTTTTTGAAAGTCGAGTAATTACTTGTTAGGGTTATTATATTAAAAGTCAGTCGAGAGGGATTGGTCCAATTAATTCATTCTTTAGACAATAACCCGGGTTTGAATTTAACTTAAGGGATGTGTGCTAAAAAAGAAAAAAATATATATTAAAAGTAAAAAAAGAAAATTATATTAAAAGTCAGAGAGTTCTACCAGAATAATTTTTCTTGGTTAGATTTCTACCAGAATAATGGTCTTATGTTTTGGACTCTTTTCTTTTCTGCTAATTGTTTTGATATTTTTGACTCTTTTCATTTTTTATTATTTTTTCTTATTTATTTATTTTCACAATTCCAATTGTCTCTAACTTCTATTTTCTCTCCACTCACTTTAATTCTTTTTTTAATAACCTTTTTTAAAAATAATTGTTGTTTCCTATTTTTATTAATATGTCTTATCACATCCATTTATTTATCATAATTTCATAATTATATTTAAAATAATTATAAGATATAAATTAATATAAAAGATTTAGTTTTAATATATTTAAATAGTATCTTTTATACTTTTTTACACGCATGGAGGTGCAGTGTTATTAATTTACTTTCATTCAAAAAATTTAAAGATTTTGGACAGATATATCTTTCTATGGCACATATATGTATATATATACACACACACATGTATATGTATAACTCAATAATAGTTATATAAATAGTTTAATTTATCTAAAGTAAAGTAAAAGAATATATTTATTAAATTTTAAATAAAGATTAAAAATTTAAAATAGGGAACATAAGGATTCTTTATGTATTTAATATAGTTTTGTTGCTTTTTGGAAAAATTGCTAGGATTTCCTTTGTGATTTGTGAAGTAGAGGCTTCGAGGCTTCGGGTTCATTATTCCCCGTTCCCAACTTGGACGCTGAATCGTCGTTTCCACGATTCTTTTCCCCACTTAAATAGCACAAAATGGGGAATGTAATGTCACAAAAGAAACAAAAATTGGAAGAAAAAACATCTGCGGCTGGAAAAATGGCTAAGCTCCCAACTAATGACGAGGGTTTGTCTCAAGTTTTTTTTCGAACTCAAATACAAGAACCCATATCCTTTGTTTCAATTTTTGGCCAAGTCTTTATAGTTTTCTTGCTTGTTATAATATGAGTTTCATAAGTTCTGATGCTTGGATGTTTTGGTTTTCTTTGTTTCTTCCTCTGTTTTGCTTCCCCTTTTCATAGAATTTACTATGGAAACTAGAGAGGCGTCCCCTGCGCACTTGCTGATGAAGATTGAATCTTTTTCCTTACTTTGGGAGCATAAGTATGAGAAATGCGAATCCAAAGAATTTGAGGCCGGAGACTACAAATGGTATGTATTTATCAAACCCTTCATTCAAGAATCGAACATTCTTTAGTGGATATGTTAGTAGCAAGTGATACTGAATCATGTGAAAGTTTAACATTTTGCTGACAAAAGGGTTCCTAAATTTTAAATCTTTGTAACATTATATGTCGTTTTATTGATTATTTTCTGTCCTTGTCGCTATAAATATGTTGGACAGGAGGCTTGTAATCCATCCGAATGGATTGATCAACAGCGGAAATGATGATGAAGATCATATTTCTGTGTACCTGACCATTGTTGAGACTAGTTCTCTGCCTGTTGGTTGGGAAGTTAATGCCACTTTCACCATCTTTTTGTATAATCAGGTGTTAGACAATTATCTCTGTTTTCAAGGTAAAACACGGCGATTTCACGCAATGAAATCCCAGTGGGGTTTTTCCAAATTAATCTCCAAGGGAAGTTTGAGAGCTCCGGATAATGGATTCCTTGTTGATGACAACTGTGTGATTGGAGCTGAAGTTGCTGTCATCAAAACCCAACACATCACTCAGTGTGTCTCTGTGAGGGAATTCGATAATCTATTTAAGCGTGAGTGGAAGATTTCAGACTTCAACAAATTGCAGGAAATTTGGAAATCAGAAGAATTCACTGCTGGAGATCACAAATGGTATATTTTATCCTATATTGTTTACAGTCTACTTTAATTATGTTCATTTGTTTTCTCAATTGGTTCTTTTTACTTCGCACAGGTACATTCAGCTATATCCAAATGGTAATCGTGGTGAAGTGGGCCGAAGTGTCTCCATGTATTTATCTCCTGTTAGCTTCCCTTCTCATAAGAAAGTGAAAGCAGATTATCACCTCCGTATCAAGAACCAGCTCAATGATCAACACCACTCTCAACACAGTAAGTTGTAGTTTTATTAATTATTTTATTTAGTGGTTTGATGTTGTAACTTGAGTGTTTTTCCCATGTTCTTCTACATGAGGTGACATGTACTGTGTCTTTCAACTTGTATATATAACCAGTATCTGAATAACATCTCTACTCTACATCATTTTGATTTTAAGTTTTGATATTAGTTAGGAATTTTATGCAAAAAAGTTGGGTATATTAGAAACTTATATATTGTAGAGATGCATGTTTTGTTCATGAAGTGAATTGTTTGACCTTTAAATAATGCATATCCACTCTCAAAAATGTTTGGTTTGCTTGAAACATTACATTTTCCCTCCTGCAGCATCTTACTGGTTTGCGTCTACATTTGGTTATGGATGGCCTGCATTCATTCCGCTTTCTGATATGCGTGATTCCAAGAAAGGCTTTGTTGTTAAGGACTGCTGCATTGTAGAAGTTGAAATTTCTGTAAAAGCTGTTGTAGGCCATGTATCATGACCTGATCAGAGATTCAGAGTTATATTTTTGTTGGAACTTGGAGGCAGGATCATACTGACTCTATTCCCTAGCTATCCTGATACTTTTAAGTGTAATACTAATTCTTGCCATGTTCAGTATTGATCTCTCTTGCGCCATGTTGTTTTTTTTTTTATTTTTTATCTATCTGCCTAATTAACATCACTCTGGATTCTCTATTTAATTCATGTTACTTTTTATAAACTAACTGTTATATATAACGCATGTATTTTGCGTTAAAACAATGATTCTGTACTTATAATATTTTAAACGAAAAATAGTATAATTTAAGTATTAATATTGACTATTTTATAACAATCAAACTTAAAAGTATATATTATTTATTGTTTCATTTTCTGGGTTGATATTTATTTTCACCCGATAAGTTTGATTAGTCAACTTATTTCGTCCCATTTTTTATTTTTTAACTTAAACCATAAAATTGTAGAAAATGAAACAGTTGAGAATTTAATTACTATGTTTAGTTTAAAAAGAGTTCTTGTTATACTCTGTTTTTATTTCTACACTACTCTATTAAGGGGTTCTATTTACACTTAAATAAAACATGTGTAAGATTTTTGTAATAATGATAATAATATATATAACAAAGTTCCCCTTTAAATAAATAATATTGTATTATTGCGAGATATTTTAGACCATTAATAAATTTCACATATACATAAAAAAGATATGTACTTTTATATAATATTATGGTATAAAAATATAAAAGTATCTATTATATATTACATAAATATAATTTATATATTAAAATATATAATATATTTAGGTTTAGATTAGGTTTATATTGAAAGTATTCGGACTACGGACTTCGCCCAAGAACAATGACTGCGCTTATGGCGGACGACGACGAGGGTTAGTGAATTATTTTTCCAGAAATCAATATACTATTTTGGTTTTTTTAGTTTGAGAAATCTTTTGGTTTCGTTTGTATTTACCTCTTGGCTTTATTTAGTTATTTTTTTTTTTTGGAAAAATTGCCAGGATTCACTTTTTTTTTTTTTTTGGAAAAATTGCCAGGATTCACTTTTTTTTTTTTTTTGGAAAAATTGCCAGGATTCACTATGGAGGTTAGAAACGCTTCGCCTGCGCATTTGCTGATGAAGATTGAATCTTTTTCTTTACTTTCGAAGCATGGCATGGACAAATATGAATCCACTGAGTTTGTGGCTGGAGGCTACAAATGGTAAGTATTAATTTCCTTGAAACTCATGTGGTAGTTTTTTGACATAGTTTAGACATATGTTAATTATTGATTTATTTCTGACCCTGTCTGCATAAATACATTTGTTGTTACTTTCGTCTGTGCTACTAATGCATTACTTATAACAGTACTAGTACTTATAATATGATGTTAATGAGTAATATTATTGCATATTTATTGTATTTGGACAGGAGGCTTGTAATCCATTCGAATGGACCGATCAAGAGTGAAAACTATGAAGACGATCATATTTCTGTATACCTGACCATTATTGAGACTAGTTCTTGGCCTGTGGGTTGGGAAATCAATGCCAATTTCACCATCTTTTTGTATAATCAGATCTTAGACAATTATCTCTGTTTCCAAGGTAAGACGCGGCGGTTTCATGCAATGAGATTGAGGTGGGGTTTTTCCAAATTAATCTCCAAGGGAAGCTTAAGAGCTCCAGATAATGGATTCCTGGTTGACGACAACTGTGCGATTGGAGCTGAAGTTGCTGTTATCAAACCCCAACGCGTTACTCAGTGCATCTCTGTGAAGGAATTCAGCACTCCATTCAGGCGTGCATGGAAGTTTTCACAGTTCAGCAAATTTCAGGATTATTGGAAATCAGAAGAATTCACTTTTGGAGATCACAAATGGTATTTTTTTTATACTAGTAGTTGTGGGTCTATATCGTTTAGTGTCTACTTTAATTAACTTAATTTGTTTTTCACCATGTGTGCTAATTTTGTCACGAGCATAGGTACATTGAACTATATCCAAATGGAGATAGCCATGAAAAGGGCCAAAGTGTCTCCATGTATTTAAATATTGTTGGTGCAAATAGCTTTGCTTCTCATAAGAAACTGAAAGCAGATTTTTACTTGCGTATCAAGAACCAGCTCAATGATCAACACCACTCTCTACACAGTAAGTTGTAGTTTTTTTTTTTTTTATTTGTGATAATATCTAGTACTGATTTGATGTTATAACTTGAGTCTTTTTCCCATATCTACATAAGGTGACATGTAAGGTGTCTTTTAAATTGTATATATGACCAGTATCTGAAGAACATCTCTACATAATTTGATTTTGAATTTTAATATTAATAATGAATTTTGCAAAAAAGTTTGGGTATATACTTATATTAGAGAATTATTTATTATAGAGATGCAGGTTCTGATTATGAAGTGAATTGTTCGACCTTTACATTGTGTCGACTCTGGTAAATGTATGATTTGCTTGAAACATTACATTTTCGCTCTTGCAGCATCAAAATGGTTCACGTCTTCTCAACCAGGTTGGGGATATAGTGCATTCATACCGCTTTCTGATATGCGCAACTCCAATAAAGGCTTCCTTGTTAAGGACTGCTGCATTGTTGAAGTTGAACTGAGGGTAGAAGCTGTTATCCACGATGCATCCTCGACAGACACTTCGGGTAGGGGTGTTCAAAAACCAACAGAAACTATGGGTAGGGGTGTTAAAGAAAATCGAAAATCAAAAACCGGTGCTTTCTGTTGGCTTATTCTAGTTTCCGCTTTTTTAGTTTTTCATTGGTTCGGTTGACCAATTAATGTAACCAAAAACCGGTGGTCAACCAGCCAAACCGAACCATTTTCATTGTATATATATGTGCATATATTTTTTTTAATTGAATTCTACTAATCTTTACTGTGATTAGTAATTAATTATTACCAAAGTTAAGCAGCAATAATCATTATGTTGGAACTCAACTTGAAACTTTAAATTTCCTCGTATTTGCTTGTTCCTTGTATGTCATTTCATTTATCTAAATATTACTGAAGTAAGTTTACGATTTATATTTGAGTTACTTTTTTATAATATCCCTGTATACCTAGTAATATACAGGGTTGCATGACTTGTTTAAAGCACTGAATAATATGATGGCCTGGGGTTGCATGACTTGTTTAGAAGTTGAAAAATATCTGCGCTGTTAAAATTACAATGATAAAGAAAAAACATAGTTATGTTACATGAACTCAGAAGCAGGAATTCTCATAGCTTCAAACTCTTATCGGATCCCACACACTTAGATTGAATGGTAGAGACTCAGCAACTCCATATTTGTCCCAAAGATATTTAAATATCGGCCAGAGATATTGAGTGTGTATTCCGGCATCAAGGAAGTTACTCTTGGCTTGAAGGGCAGATATATCTCCTTGGGTTACTTGATACTACATTAACAAGCGTAGGCAGGTCAACTCTTCCCGGTTCTGGCTCTCGCGGACAGGTATGCGGAGAAAGGAACATCCTGCACTTTGTGCTGATACTGAGGACTTCTGCACATTCATAGTCCACAGGTGTTCTTTGCAAACACTGTTGATCGCACTCATTCGCACGAATCAGTTGACACCGACACCAGCTAAGCTATTGTCACCGTGAGTGTAAATAGTAGCAGAGTCATTGCTCAATCGTTTAAATATATATTGGATTCGGACATAGATTGTGATGCTACCAATAATGTTGGTAAAGCAGCTACTGGAAGGTATACCTATTGTTTTCAAATACAATGTCCCATTTGGTCCAGCAATCTTTCTATATATGAACAACTCAATTACCAAACGCCAAATCTGCGCTTTCACATTCGACGGGAATCGAAGTAATACAGACAAACACTGGAAAGCGAATCGAATCTCCCATTCTTGGACGGAGGCATGGAATGCGGACCAGTCGAACATTTAGACGTAGTCCTTTTCGCCTACTATCTCGTTGATGAATCCTGTTACACTGAACAGAGGATCCTTTCGAATAAAACAAAATGTATCCAGCGTTTTGAAAAGATGGATCAGCGGGTCGGCAATTGTGTTCGAGTGAACGCAATGTCAGGTATAGACTCTTGTATTGCTTCTGCCCCGTAATTGGTGTCATGAACTAGCTTCTCAGCAATAGACAAAGCAGTGCGCTTTGCTCGATGATAGTTCTCATTCTCGACTTTCCGACCAATGCAACCGTATCCTGCGTCAGATGACTGAACCCATTTCACAGAATCGAAATTGAAGACAGACTTCGACTCAATGGTTCCAAACCCTCTGAATTGATTGAGGACGTACTGCTTGGTTTGATTCCAAGCGACGTGAGAAGGCTCAGGTAGTTTTGGCTTGCCATATGCTTCAATTGCTTCCACATGCTTGAGGAGCTTGTAATGACTCCTTGGCCATACTTGAAGTTCTTGATAAATTTTGGCGGGTACCAACAGTCTTATTGCTTCAGCAGCGAAAGGATCTATAACGACCTCCTCTTCATCTCTTAATCGCATCTCCGGAATTTCTCCAATCTTCACAAGACCATGCTTAATTCCACGGTAGGGATGATCCATCTCCGTACACGGCGCTGGTAGGATTTAATTAACTTCTGGTTAATTTAAATGTGGATCCTAAAGCGAGAAAGAAAAATGAACCCTTTCTTCAAAACCAATATATCTTTTTTCCAGAGAAACAGAGATAGCAGTAGAGCAACTCAGCAACGGTGGTGCGCGAAAGGCAGAGCAGCCGTGGGTGACGCGATGTTGGAAGCGGTTTGCCGGCTACGTGGTGGCGGTGAGATGGAGAGAGATGAAAGTCGTGTACGTCGTGGTGGCGGAGAAACAGATAAACTAGGGCTGTCAATGGATCGGATTTTAATCCGAATCCGATCCGAATCCGATCCGAATTTTATCATATTCGTCCGATAAAAATATCCGATGGATCATATCCGATTATAAATATTCGTTATCCGAAATAAATGGAGCGAATATGGAATTAACGAATATGATCCGTTTAGAATCCGAATCCGATTATATATATAATATTTAATTAAAATAAATTATTTACTAGTACATAATATTAAGTAAAATGACTAAAATTATAATTTTCACATAATTATCACTTTAAACAACAATAAAATTTGAATTATTTACTCTAAAAGTATATATTTTCCTTTATTAATAAGTTTAAATTAACTTATTTTAAACAAATATAAATAAAATCATCAAATAATCCATTAAATAATTATTATTTATTAATATTATGTAATTATATTTATTCTTTATATTAAATTTGTTAAATAAAAAAATTAAATTTTATTACTAATCGGGTCGGATCTTTAATCGGATATAGTCCGATCCGATTATGCATGAATTCAAAATAAATGAATCCGAATCCTATAGGATTCGAATTCGGATCCGGTTGTCGGATCTGATTCCGGATCCGAATCCGACCGGTTGACAGCCCTAAGATAAACCTAGGTTTGCTTATTTTTATGTTTTTTATATATATTGGACCTGGATCGGGTCTCGTTAGAAAAGTATTCAACCGATTTAAGAGGTTATGTTTTAAATTCTGGACCAGAGGTCCAATCAGGACCCTTCTTGGTTATTATTTTTACTGGTTTAATCGATTGGATCACAGATCGGATTGACATAACATGGTAATTATATAGAACATAATTACATCCGAGTACCTTGTTAGAAGGTCTAATTACACGCAATCTATTTAAATCGATAAATTACATTTTAGTTCCTCATTTTTAAGAACCGTTTGTGGTCCCTAAGGTTTTCATTGTGTCATTCCAAAAATAACCTTGATTTGTTATTATATTCAGATAGTTTTGTTAATTTTTTTAAACATTAGGGTTAATTTTGTAATTCTTGCCATATATTCAATGTAAAACTCATACGACCATCAGGGACATAAGTGTATTTTTTTAAATTTTGTTAAGAAACTTTAGTCCATACAAGATTTAGAGAGACTAAATATAATTTTCCAATTTAGATGGACTACGTTGTAGTTAAGCTTTCTTGTAGATTAGTCAGATGTAAACAACAACCCTAATTATACAGTAATTATATTTAGAATGAGTTACATATGACTATCTTCCATTTAGATCTACAATACAGTTCATTTAGATCGAAAAATTATATTTTTGTCCTTAAATTTTGTTTCATTTGAAATCCCTAACGAAATTTGTAAAAGTAGACTTATATCCCTTACTGTTTAAACGAGTATTACATTTAATATATGACTAAAATTACAATATCATCCCAAAACTTTACAAATATAAACAAAACGATCTCTAAAAATTATGAATTTAACAACACAACCCTTAAAATCACAAATCAAATTAAGAAAATCGAGGATATTTTTAAAATGACATAACGGAACCCTAATGGATGTTAGGAACCACAAATAATTTTTAAAAGCTTGGAAATAAAATGTAATTTCTCGATTTATATAGATTGTATTGTAATAATTGGTCTAAATATAGAGTAGTTAGATGTAATTATTTCTTATATTTAATTATATATTTAATATAAGGAAGTTTTTGACTAAACTCCATGTTTGACTAAAATTTCTTAGTTCATCCCTCGATTCAAATAAAATTTTAATTTGCTCCTATTAATATAAATTATCTATTTTATTCTTAATTTTCTTAATATAAAGTAATTGGATTTGAGTTTGTACAACTATATTTTTATTTTGAAAAATTATTACCCTTAATTGGTTCAAATTGAGTCCCGTGCCTTTAAAGCATGAGTGCACCATCGTATAATTAACAGATGTGTATGCAAATTTAAATAATTATTAAGTATATATTTTTTTAATTTTTTGAACTGCGGTTTTCAGCCAAATTGAAATACGAACTGAATCTGTCTGTATCAATTTTGGTTTTAAAAGTCATTTTAGCTTTAAAAGTATAAAATTAGATTAAAAATTAATTAGGGGACGGCGTGAATTTTTTAAGATATCATGAGAGGTTAGATTAAAATAAATTCCTTTTAAAGAGGTATTTCAAATATTTTGAATATCACAAGGGGATAAATTAAATTTTACTTGATCTTGTCTTGATTGGATTTGCGGGATTATGTTTATGTTGAAGCTTGGGCAGCCATTGAAGGTCTGAAGTTGGCACTTGCTCACGGCTGGAATACATTATTTTGGAGGGTGATTGTTTAAACTTGGTGACCAGCTTGAGAAGCTCTGCTGTTGATGATTCTACCTTCGGTAATTTGGCGTATGATGTTAGACCACTCAGGCTTTATTCTGTCTCATGCGACTTCAGCTTTGTCCATGGGGAGGATAATTGTGTTTCTCATTCCCTCGCTAGAAACGGGCCTCAGCCTGTGCCATTTCCCGTCTTTTTTCGACTGTTGTTGTTCATGTGTTACAGTCGGAAGCTATTGTCTCTTGATTTTTGTGGCGTTTGTTGCCTCAAAAAGAAAAGAATAATTAATAAACTTTGGGAAGTCATGAATTTTCGTACAATAAATATTCATCATCTACGTCTACTTAGATTTATGAGAATATTTTTGTATGTGTGCTATGCCGAATTGCCAATGTAGTCCGACTAAAACAATGTTTCAAATACTCCATTCCGCGAAAGTGAGTACAGATTAAAAAAGAAAGAAAGAAAGAAAGAATCAAAGAATAAAAGAAAATAATTATTTGACTCTATTATTTTAAATATTTTTGAAATGTTAGGAAAATTAATTTTTAATTATTTTAAAATAAGAAAGTAATTATTTGATTTTAGTATTTTAAGTATTTTTTAAATGTTTGGAACTTTTTTTAAGCATGATTAACCTAAAATTTCTAAAAGAAGAAATAGTTGCAACACTCCCTTAAAATGACTATTTATTGAATGAAATTCTCTAAACATAAAACAATCAACTTTCATACGAATAATCCCTAAGGTTTATCCCATTTATGGAAAGTACTCTCAAATCTAAAATTATGATTTGCATACATCCACTGTTGCTCAAACTTGATTTAGAGAAAGCTTATGACAAGATCAACTGGCAGTTCCTTGAGGAAACCCTTTATTTCTTCGGTTTCCCAGGTAAAGTGATCTAGCTTATTATGAATGGAGTGCGATGTGTGCACCCCCAAATACTTTGGAATGGAGATCCGACCGATAAAATTATTCCGTCTTGTGGGATTCGACAGGGCGATCCGCTGTCACCTTACCTTTTCGTGCTCTGTATGGAGAAACTTGGGTATCTCATTGAGGAAGCCGTTAATTGTAATAAATGGCGCACGTTTCCTGTCTGTAGAGGTGGCCCAAGAATTAGCCATCTTTTCTTTGCCGATGATATCATCTTAGTTGCTAAAGCTACTCGAGAAAATGCCAGAACAATTAAAAGATGTTATGAACAGGTTCTGTCAAGCTTTGGGACTTCGCATCAGCAACCGGAAGTCCAGAGCTTGGTTTTCCCCTCTTTCTAATACAGGGAACAGGGATTCCATCTGCCAGGAGTTGGGGATTGAAGAAACGGGGAATGTTGGCAAATATTTGGGGGTGTACCTAGGTAACAGCGGGAATTCACATGAAGTCTATAACCAAGTTCTTGAAAAAGTACAAAATCGGTTGTCTATGTGGAAAGCGAAGAATCTGAATATGGCAGGTCGGATGACGTTGATCCAAGCGGTGACGTCGTCAATCCCAGTGTATAACATGCACTCTAATTGGTTTCCGACGAACATATGTGACAAGCTTGATCGTATTAATCGAAGCTTCCTTTGGTCTACGGATGTCAATCGTCGTAAAACCCATCTAGTGGGGTGGACAAAGGTCCTACGCCGGAAAGAGGACGGAGGGCTCAATCTCGAAGAGGCCCGGAAAAATAACATCGCCATGCTCGCTAAAACGGGGCGGCGGGTTCTAAAAGTTGAAGACAACATTTGGGGGCAGATTTATAGAGCTAAATAGCTGGGGCAAGATGATATTCTTGAACATCAACCTAAGAATACGGCCTCCAGTTGTTGGAAAGGCATCTGCCGCAGCCTACACGAGGTCCGAGACTCTATTGGGTGGCGTATAGGCAGTGGAAGAATGGTGAGACTTTGGGATGATCCTTGGCTACAAAGAGACAGATTGTGCAACTACATTCAAGGTCAGGTTGCAGAGGAAGACAAGAATCTTATGGTCTGTGACATCATTGACAACCAAAATAAATGGAACTTTGATAGATTGAAGACTGATATTCCCGCAAATGCTAGAGCAGCAATTCTGGGAGTACCACTGACGATGAGACCAGACACAGAAGATGTACGGATCTGGTTAGGAACATCGGACGGTCGGTACCGCTGTAATGCAGCTTATCACAGTCTCACGCTGCCTGTGGGAAGCCCGGACTCTTCCTGGAATATGATTTGGCGCAGCAAAATCCCTAGCAAACTCAAATGTTTGCTCTGGCTTCTAAATCATAAAAGCTTGATGTGCAACGCGCTACGAAAGGATCGGCATATGACGGACGACGCCAAGTGCACCAAATGTGGCTTTCAGCGCGAAGATGCTTTGCACATACTACGGCATTGCCCGGCAGCAAATATGGCTTGGCGACACGTGGTTGATCCGCGTGACTGGGCTCGCTTTCAACAACTTGAGGATGAAGGATGGTTTGTTAATACTTGGAAGTGTGAGATCCGGAACGTTCTTGCGTCGGAATGTGAATGGAAGTTCGTTTTCTTAGCGGGGCTGTGGGAGATTTGGAAGGGCAGAAACCGCTGGTGTTATGAGAATAGAAGGCAACCGTTGAACTTGGTGCTACATAAAATAAGGGAGTTGGCCGTAGACATTAGCAACCTACAAAGCACTCCTAAGGTGAAGGAAGCCGGATGCAACCAAATCAAATGGGAAAAGCCGAAACCCGGTTGGCTGAAACTTAATATAGATGGTAGCGTCTTTAACCACTCTTAGTCTGCTTCGGCGGGCGGGGTCATCCGGGATGAGTGGGGAGACTGGCAGATCGGTTTTGCTATGAAACTTGGGGGGACTAACATTATTGCGGCGGAGTTGTCGGGGTTGCGAGAGGGACTTAAACTAGCCTGGGAACGGAGGTATAGACGAATTGAAGTCGAATGCGACTCGGTTGTGACATTGAGTCTGGTAGAAGGTGGTGAGATGGCGGAACACCCGCTGGGTGAGCTAATCATGGACTGTCGGATGCTCATGAGGAAACCTTAGGTCTGTGCTATTCGGCATGTGAAGCGAACAGGCAATGCGTTGGCGGACAAGTTGGCCAAACTTGGGCAAGTGATGCTGGAAGATATGGTTATCTGGGATTGCCCACCTGAAGGCCTCATCATGGAGGATTGAGCTGCTGTTTGTTTGTTTTGGCTGTTTTTAGCTTGTCTCGTTTTAGCACCAAAAAAAAAAAAAAAAATTAAAACTAATTAAAGTTTAATTAAAATCACAAGAGAAACTAAAAAACATATTACAATTTGAAATAATTACATCTGACTACCCTGCAGTTACGCCTAATTACAACCCAATCCATGATTTTTTGGAAATTACAAATTAGTCCCTCACTTTTAAGAACCATTTGTTATCCCTAGGGTTCCGTTATGTCATTCCAAAAATACCCCTGATTTGTTGTTAAAGTCGTATTTTGTAGGGATCGTTTTGTTAATATTTGTAAACTTTAGGGACGATTATGTAATTTTGGTCATATATTAAATGTAACACTCTTAACACCGTCAGGGGTATTGATGGGGTCAAAATATGATCGTCCCACGTTAACACACGTGGCATCACCAAGATGATGACATCTGTCCCCTAAGGCTGCACCCATCAGCACACGAGCGCTAAGCAACGAGCGCAATCCTTCTTCAGGAGTTAAGCCCAACGAGCGCTATCACTCCCACGAGCGTCCTACATACTAAATGATTGGTACGCCCACGTGCCAAGGGAGCCCTCTTCGAGCGTCACACTCCCTCAGAGTGGCCTCCCCTATTGGCTCGTCATTTAAACTGAAGCTTTCGTTCCCCTCAGCGGATGCCTTGGCTTCCAGTACTCCAGGTTGACACGAGCGCACTCTCAAGCCCTCGTTACCAACCGCCCAAATGGCTCTCTGACACAACGTACATGCCCGCGCACCTGCCACTGTTGCCAGCACCAACTTTTGGCCACTTTTGCAGAAGATTCCTCCTAGGTTTCTCTCTCATGGCGCCACGTGTTAGGGCAACATTCGGCCAGGACCACTTGAGGCAAATGACCAAAGGGCCCTTGACCCTCAACTATAAATAGCTAAAGTCATCTTCTACACAGGTAAGCATTCTTCATCACTGCAACTGTGACTGAACTTACATTTCTTCATACCTTGAACTGACTTGAGCGTCGGAGAGCCAAACTGGGTATCACCCCCAGTTCCCCTAGCTTGGCCTTCTGACTTTTCTTGTGCTTGTCCCAACAGGTAGAACCCCTTTCTCATTTCCGGCGAAGCTCCGGTGGTTTCCTCCACAAATACAAATCGTAAAGTGATCGGATTCGGATCCACCCATTTCTGAACCCATCAGGTATAACTGTACTTTTACAAATTCCGTTAAGGGACCTCAGACCAAACATGACTTATAGGGACTAAAATGTAATTTTCAAAAAAACGTGGACTAAGTTGTAATTAAGTCTAACTGCAGGGTAGTCAAACGTAACTCACCCTTAGAATTTATGAAAATTTTATCAAAGGTAATATTTATGTGTCTAACAATTCTATTGAGGTAAATTAAGTAACTAAAGATGATTAAGAATTTGAATTTGAATCTAAAAGTTCATGACATTTTATGGAAATTATATCCTATATAATTATGTACAGATATAACTAACCATTTTAAAAAAATTTATTCATGATTGGAATAATTTATCATTAAAACTTCATTTAATGCTAATGTGCTTAATTCCATATTTTTCATGTGTCTAATGGCTATGTTTTTAGTGCTTAATTTTGATATGGATTGGTGTCGTGATGTATTTTCGTATTTTTGGTGCAGCTGGACCTTTTTCTATTTTATTTGGATCTTTTGGGCTATTTTAGACACACTTTTCACGCCGATTTTTGGCAGCAACACGCAACAACTTGGAGGATTTCTGGAGTAACGACGACCTCTTCCATTCTTTCTTCCTTATTTTAATTTGAGATAATGATTTTCTGCCATCCAAATTATGACCCATTTTGTAATTCACCATCTAAACTATTTCGATCCAATATCACCATACAAACTATTATTTCTTGACAAACCACCATCCCAACTAATTTTTCAACGGTTTTGTCTGTTTTTTCAGCGGTTTTGAATGTTTTAACACATGTAAATCTGTCTCTCTTTGTTATTTTTCCATGGATTTACCCCTGGTGTTCTCACACCATATCACATGTGTGGTATTTTTGAGTCAAAACAGCTGAAAAACAGTCAAAACTGCTGAAAAATAAGTTAGGATGGTGGTTTGTCAAGAAATAATAGTTTGTATGGTGGTATTGGGGTCGAAATAGTTTAGATGGTGAATTGTAAAATAGGCCATAGTTCGGATGGTAAAAAATCATTATCTCTTTTAATTTTATTGCTTTCTAAACTATAGTTAGACTTTGTTTTTGATTTATTTTATGTTTTTAGATTTTATGGTTTTGAGTAGCTAAATTTGTAATACTTAGTTAGGGGTTTATGATTCGGTTGAGACATCATGAGGCCTAATTATTTTTATATTTCAATATAATTCGAGTATTTATTCATTCTCCGAGTGTATTGTTTATTGCGATTTGTTTGCTTAGTGATAGTACACGATCATCTAAGTAGATTTAATTGTAGAGTGCCATTCATGATGCATGAAGTTTATGTAATGTTTGATTAATGTTTGTGGTACATTAACGAGAAGGTTTGGTTGCAATTCTCAACTTGTTAAGGGAATTAATAATCGGATTTAAATCTTGAACGTCTCGTAACTTGGTTAATTCGGGTTAGTGTTTTCTTCATTCTTAATGTTGTCGATTCATTAAATCCTGTCGAGTGTCTCTAGGGGTTGTGAATTGATTAGGGAATAATTGTCGAGTGTCTCTAGATTATTCTATGATTTAAGAGAAAACGAGGCGGAATCAAGTGTCTTTATCTGCTATAGCTAACCTATTTCAATTGTTTGAAATTATCTTTGCGTCCGTGATCGATGTGGAAACTGAATTATAATCTCTAGCTAGGTGTTATCTCCTCTTATTGATTTTAAACTCTCTTTTTAATGTGCGCTTAGTCGTGCTCTTTTAGTTATTAATTTTAATTATTTTATTAATTTAGTTTAATTAGTTTAGTTAAAACTCAAACCCCCCTACTTTTACTTGTTATTTCTTGTGAATTATCCTGTGATTTTAATTAAATTAGTTTATTCCAATCTATGTAGTTCGACCCGTTTACACTATACTTTGTATTAGTCGTAGACCGGGTTTATGTTAATTTTTGACGGATTCGACACCTGTCATTCAACATAATTTTAAATATATTTTAAGAAAATAAAAAATTCATAATTTATTATAAAACTCAATTGATATTATTAATTAATTAAAACAAATCAATGAAATTTTTTATTAGAATTAAAATATTTCAAAAAAGGAGAAATAAATATTAAATTTCATGAGTTTTATTTAAAATTTGAGTGTTGTCATTAATTGTATGAATTATATTTGAATTTAAATTAAAAAATATTTTTTTAAATTTATGCATCCAAAATAAATATTACCTTAAATTGATACTTTAATTGAAGATAATTTCCAAAACTTAAGAGACATATAAAATTGCTAAATAAATAGATAAATTTGATAACCATCAAACAATCACAATTTTTAGTTTGAATTAAAAATCTCAAAAAAATCACAAAATTCCATTCAGTCAAAATCGATTCAATTAGGGTCAAACACACTGATAGGGTCAAAATACGCTCGCCCCACGTTTTGACACGTGGCGGTTATAGATGGTGGCACATGCCCTCTTGTGACTAAGGCACTCATACACAAGCGCCAAAACCACCCAAGCGCCATGATTTCTCAAAGACACGTGTCATCTTCACTAATGCACCTACGTGATCAACATTGCCGCTCTTGTAACGAGCGCCCTTCATGGCCCCAGGCCAAGCTCCAATTCATCAAGGAAGCTCTCCACGAGCGCTACATTTCGTCAAGGGAGTCCCTCACTCCCCCTCGCGGCACGAGCCTTGACCATCATCCCTTAGCGGATTCTCTGGCCTCCAAGGCCCTTGGTTGACACGAGCGTGCCCTTGAGCCCTCGTCACCAACCTCCCAATGGCTCTCTGACACCCCGTACATGCCCGCGCACCTGCCACTGTTGCCAGCACTAACTTCCACCAGCTTTTGCAGAAGATTCCTCCTGGGTTTCTCTCAAAAAGCCACGTGTTAGGGCAACACTTGGTCAGGACCACACGGAGCAAATGACCAAAGGGTCCCTGACCCTTAACTATAAATAAGGAAGTTCATCTCCTTCACTGTAAGCAGTCTCCATTACTGCTACTTCATACTTTGCTTATCCTCTCTTTCAGAATACTATCTGACTTGAGCGTCGGAGAGCCAAACTGGTAATCACCCCCAGTTCCCCCAGCTTGGCCTTCTGACTTTGTTGGTGTTTGTCCTAGCAGGTAGAACCCCAAGCTTTTTCGGCGACCACTTTTCTGGCGATCTCAATCGGTTTCTCATCCTAAAAAAAATTTTAAAGTGATTGGACTCTGTAATCCCTATTCAGACCCATCATTTTTTGTGCCGTCTGTGGAAAACCAATTCCAGCCTATTCCTTTCTTTTTTGCTAGTAGAGAAGCAAACACCCAACAACCTTCAAATCATGGTAGCTATAAGATCCGGAGCTGTGGGGGGAAATGATGGTCCTCCCCGTGATACCAACATCACGGCTGTTCCATCAACAGCCGCCAGCGGAGCACCACTCACTGGAGGAGTACCTCCACCTCCGCCTACAGAACCGGTGGCTCCGCCGCCAACACCGCATGTACTGCCTACCTCCGCCGCTGTCGGAGGGTCCCAGCTTCTGACTCTTCCACCACCACAAAGTCAGTGGGTCTTCGCTCACACGACTCCGGGGAGGGGGGTAACACTACATGATGCCGCCTCCGGGATATACGCTCACGCCTCCATCATGATTCCACAAATTCAACCTTAGCACGCTGGTCAGATCCAACTCCCATTAGTGGTTCCCAGGGAAGTCGAAGGAGTGGAGCTGCCACCCCTGACTCCGTAACAACTGCGAGCCTTATACACCCAGTGCGAGATTCAAGCTGCCCAGAATGCCTGGGAAAAATTCCATTCCTTGTATTTCCCTTCTGGGCAGGCCACTCAAGCTGCCCTTCCTCTGGGAGCACTGCGAGCTCATTCGTTCATGGAGGCTCAAGCCGTCTTGAGAGCTCAACCCCCGCCGCCACCTGTCAAAGAGGTGCCAAACCCTAGGGACAATGCGCGCCGCCAAGTAAACGACCGAGAACCCACGAAAAGGTTTAACGTGGATGAGGAGGTCCATTCAAGGGCCTCAAAGCAAAGACCACAAGCGTCACGGAGCCAAATCCGAAGAGAAGACCCCAATCCCAACTTCCTCGCGGCTGTGCAAGACCAGCTGCAGGGGTTGCAAGATAACGTGGGACAGCTCTCTCGTGCAAGATCTCAAGTCCCCCGCTCTGGGGACGAACGAGACAAAGCCAGAGGAGCTCGTCGCCCCATCCGTCAACAACATGATCCACGGCAAGTGGATTAGGAAGAAAACTGTGGGTGCTACAACCACCACCCGCTCGCAAAAGGATCCCCCCTCGTGGAAGAGGTCCTGGTAGCCCAGGCAGGCCTAGGCAAGGTTCCTACATCCGTCAACCGCTATGACGGAACCACCGACCCGACAAAATATCTGGATCATTTCCTACACTTGATGCATCTGTACAAACATTCCAGCCATTATTGGGCTAAGGTCTTTGTCACCTCCCTTGTAGGAATGGCCCAGGAATGGTACAAGCGTCTGCCGCCAGGATTGATCCATTCATACGAAGAGCTCACAGATGCCTTTCTGAATCACTTTAATTCCTTGAAGGCCCTAGTCACTGCGCCTACCGCCTTGTATAACCTGGTCCAAGACGAGCATGAGTCCCTCCGCTCTTTTTTCGCTCGTTTCAACAAAAAGGTGCTTTTGGTGGAGAGACCGTCCATGGATTTCCTGATACATGTCCTTTTCAAGGCTTGCAATCACAAGCAGTACGTCAGCAAGAAATTCGCTAACTCCATTGTGAGGAAACGCCCTATATCCCTCATGGCGATGAGGGAGAAAACCGAGCCCTACTTCGCGCTCGAAGACATGTATGGGTCTAATGCCCCAGGCATTCCGGACCCTCTAAAAATGAACGAGGGCGAGAGGAGCCCCCTCACAGAGAGCGCCGCAAGTCTCCTCCTCCTCCACGGAGACTAGAACGTGTCCCTCTTAACAGGCCTAACTCGGAAGTTTACGCCTTGTCTGACAAGAAGCTCTTCAAGAGGCCCACGAAGATGAAGGAGACGGAGGGGATGAGACGCTCGAACAAGTACTGTGCTTTCCATAAGTAGAAGAGGCATGACACGGATGAATGCCGTCAATTGGAAGTGAAAATTCAAAGGCTCATAGCTGGGGGCCATTTGAAAGAGTTCGTTAAAATGTTGGAGCGTTATGTCGAGAGCTGCAACGAGAGGGGAAGGGAGAGGAGACGAAGCCGTTCGCGCTCAAGGAGTGCACGAGGGCAAGGCCGCACAGAGGGCAAGCCACCGTGGCAAAGGGAAAGCTCCAGAGCAAGATAACACCCCTTTCGCGGTTATCAACATGATCGCAGGAGGATCCTCTGGGGGAGACTCCAACGCTTCACGACGGCGGTTCGTCCGAAGTTATGATCAATGCCCCTCAGGGTAAAAGACAGTCTATGCCATCCGAGAATCCAGAGACGGTCGCTCGAAGGAGCAAGATGTGATAGGATTTACTGATAGGGACTTAGAGCATATTGTAACACCCCATGGGGTCAGTGAAACCTCTGACTGCCCTATGGTGGTTAGCTTAGATGTCCACAATCACATTGTAAAGAGGGTGTTAGTAGATAGTGGAAGCTCTGTTAACGTTTTGCCTTACTCCACTTTCCAAAAAATGAATATTGCAAAACATCCCGCTCGAACCGCTCAAAACAGCCCTCATTGGCTTTGGAGGTTCTGAGGTTGTCCCACGAGGGCAAATTCGTTTGGCCACTTCATTTGGCCGAGCCCTGCAGCGCAAGAAGCTCATGGTCACCTACGCGGTGGTGGAAATTGATATTCCATATAACATCATATTGGGAGGCCAGTCCTCGTTGATTTCAAAGCAATCATTTCCACTTACCACCAGAAAATCAAATTTCCCACCCCCGAGGGCGTTGGAGAAATTTTGTGCAACGTACGAGAGGCTTGGGAATGTTACATGCTGTCCCATAGAAATCCCAAAACTGAGAAGACGTTCCAAGTGGGGTCCACTAAGAAATCCGTGGATTTCCCCAATCTGGATGAGGATGGCCCCGTGCGCAAGAGGGCCAAATTCAACAAGAAGAAAAACAAAAAGAAAGACCCCAACGTCAAAGGCACTCCCGAGACCGTCCCTTCAAGAGCGGCTGGGGAGTCCTCGTCTGAGGAAGACGAGCATGAAACTGGCGAACCTTTGAACGATGGCCAGTTGACAGGTAAGAAGAGGGCGCTTGAAGTCCCTCGCCCAGAGATACGGATTGAGCCTACGGAAGGGTTTCTTACCATCGAATTGGAACCAGGAAACAAGGAGAAAACCACTCAAATTGGATCCAACCTTTCAGGGCCTTCACAGATCATGATGATCGATTTTCTCCGGGAAAATATCGATGTTTTTGCTTGGAAAGCATCTGACCTGACGGGGATTGATCCGAGCATCATAGTCCACAGGCTCAACGTGGACCCCTCGTTTAAACCAGTTAAGCAGAAGAAATGGGATGTGCACGATTTTCGGAAGAAAGCCATTGAGGAGGAAGTCAACAAGCTACTAGAGGCTCGGTACATCGAGCCCATATTATATCCAGAATGGTTGTGCAACGTGGTCCTTGTGCCTAAAAGTGCAAATAAGTGGCGCATGTGCAATGTCTTCGCGGACCTCAACAAAGTGTGCCCCAAAGTGTTGGAAAATACGAATCAGAAAGCAGCAGAATTTAAAAATTTTTCCCAACAAAAGGATCTTGGACTCGCAATCGTGTAACCAAATTCGTAGGGATTAGAAACTTGCTTTCTTAATTGTCTTTCTTGAAGCGTTTCAAGCCACCCAAGAACGCTCTTCTCGCGGCTTGATCCCCTCTCCTTGGTAAAGCTCGAATCTTCAAACTTCTAACTTGAAGCTCTCTAGAGATAGTCCACCAACTTGACTACAATCTAACTAGTAAGGATGCTAGTTCTCTAGTTAGTGTTTAGGCTTAACCTATGGTTTCGTTTATCTTGGAGAAAGGATGGTGTTCAACACATGAACCAAAAGAATTGCCAATTAGCTCCCCTATTTATAAGGAGGGGAGGACCGAAAATCCTAGTCCTTATGGGCTAGGGTTTTGGTCTCTCTCTCCTATTACTTGATCATCAAGTAATTTTGACTTTGACTTTGAATTCAAATTCAAATCAACTTTCAAGAGAGCTAAAATATCCAAACTATTTTTGGATAATTTTATACTTTATTTATTTAAAATAAATAACTTATTTTATCTAATTAATTAATTCATAATTAATTAACTAGATTATTTTTCTCCAAAATAAGACTTTCTTTTTAATTCAAAATTAAACCAAAGTCTATTAAATAATTAATCACATTAATTATTTAACACATAAATAAATATACACATATATTTACACACGTGTGAGACACGTGTCACAAGGACACGTGTCACTCACGTGAGCCACACGTGTGGTTCACACGTGTGGAACCCTCTTGGCCCGATTAACTCGTTTAATCATTTTAAAGCCTCAACTCATGTAACCAAGTTGTTGTGTGTGACCCTCTAGGTTCTCAATTCAATTAGCAGTGACCCTAATTAATTAATTCACTAATTAATTAATCAGTCCACAGATTAAACGACCATAGTCTAGCAACAGGTGTTTAACCCCTAGTTGAATTGGAATGTTCGGATTCGACAGAACCTTTAAGTCATTGATTCATGTGAGATACAATCCTCCTACTTACTATCTTTCAACCAAGATCTAGGGTAAGGGAATAATTAGAACCCTAATAATCCGGTCTTAAAGCTAAGTGCATTTCATATCCATTTGATCTCAACCTAAGAAACTCTTTTCTTGATGTCTTGATCTACTGCCTTGGCCAAGGACTCCATATGGCATATGAATGACTTACACAATAAGAGATCACCTTGCATATGCAAGTGTAGGTCCTTTCTTGATTCTCATTCACTTTCATGAATCACTTGTGCAGCCCCAGCATAAGCCTTGAATCAGTTGTCTAAGGCGACGCCCCTTAAAGCTTATACCTAAGACTACAGAGTTAACTCATAAAGCGACAAGGAACCTCAAGTCTAAGGATCAATTAATCACATCAATGACTCGTGGGATATTTCCTAATCTGGAAGTTTCTATTTCCTGAAATAGAAACTTCCTTTCCCATTTAGGAATGTTCTCACACGAGGCACCTCAGTGAACTTACTTATTGAAGTAATCACCCTCATGTATCACGCACGTATCAACTATACACTTTACACCTCCATGAAACAAGGTGGTCCTTCCTAAGGGCGTGATCCCACAAGCAAGCCTTAGAGGAGTCAGGTTGACACTCCCACTGTCTGTAGGACTCATCGGCTTGGAGTATTTTACTAATCATGACTTATGTGATATAGGGCTCGTTTCATGAACCATTTCACCTAAATGATAGAGTCCTAAAGTCATCAGGATTAGGGGAGTTCTCATACATGCACAGATAAAGTAAAAGCATACCAAACAAGAGCATATAAAGAAGTGTTGCCTTAATTCGTTATTTCATTCAAAGATTGTCTGTGATTACAATAAGGAAAAGCACAAAGCGGGTATCCCATCGGCTTTCTAGGGCACTATTCCTAACACAAAGACCCCTACCCTCTGCCACGGATTGATCAATTGGTGGACTCAACCGCTGGCTGTGAGCTCATGAGTATGATGGATGCCTTTCAAGGGTACTATCAAATCTTTATGGCACCAGAAGACCGCCCGAAAACATCATTCGTCGTGCATATGGGGGTCTACTGCTTCAAGGTTATGCCATTTGGGCTCAAGAACACCGGAGCCACTTATCAACAAGATGTTTGAGAAAGAAATTGGAAGATCAATGGAGGTGTACGTCGATGATATGATTGTTAAGAGCGAGCGTCAGGGCTCGCACCTGGAGGATTTCAAGCGCACTTTTGCCATTCTGCGCCAGTATGGGATGAAATTAAATCCTTCAAAATGTACTTTTGGGGTACGAGGGGGAAAATTCCTTGGCTACATGGTCAGTCAGAGGGGGATTGAAGCCAACCCCGAAAAAATCGAGGCTATCTTGAACATCCCCTCCCCTCATAATCTCAGGAAAGTGCAAGTGCTAGTAGGGAAAATCATCTCCTTGAATAGATTCATCTCACGCTCGGCCGACAGAAACCTCCCTTTCTTCAAAATTTTGCGGAACGCTCAAAATTTTGCTTGGACAGAAGAATGCGAGAAAGCGTTGCAAGACATGAAGGCGTATCTCACGAGCGCCCCACTGCTTACCAAACTAGTAGAAGGAGAGAAATTGTATGTTTACCTCTCCATCTCCACAGAGGCAATGAGTGTCGTATTGGTCGCTCTGCGTGACCGTAAGCACCTGCCTGTCTATTACTTTAGCAAAACATTACATGGGGCAGAGAAGAAGTATCTGGAAATTGAGAAATTTGCATTTGCCCTCATCAACACATCAAGGCGGTTGAGACCGTACTTCCAAGCGCATTCAATAATGGTCCTCACTGATCAACCTCTGAAGCAGGTGCTATCCAAACCGGATGTGTCGGGAAGATTGATAAAATGGGCCATTGAGTTAAGCCAGTTTGACTTAAGTTTCGAGCCCAGAACTGCTATTCAAGCGCAGGTTGTGGCGGACTTGCTGGTTGAACGCTTCGGTTTAGAACCAGCTGTTCCAGATAACGACGGTCTATGGGTCCTGTACACGGATGGTTCTTCAACCTCTTAAGGAGGAGGAGCAGGGGTAACCCTTAGAGACCCCAACGGAATTGAGTTAGACTTTGCGATCAGGTTGGATTTCCAAGTCACCAATAACAAGGCGGAGTATGAGGCCCTCGTTCAAGGATTGAAAATTGCTTTTCAAAACGGAGCCTCCAGAATTACCGCCTATGTGGATTCCCAATTAATTGCGAGCCAGATTGAAGGAACTTATGAGGCTCGAGAAACCACCATGGTGCAGTATTTGGAGAAAGCTAGAGAGATCATTAAGAAGTTCAAGGAATTCCATCTGCTCCAGGTCCCACGTGCAGAAAATGAGCGCCCCGACGCTCTTTCAAAATTTACGTCCGCGTTGGAAAGCACCTGCGAGCGCTCAATCAAGTTTCTCAGGACTGAGGAACCCTTGATTAAAGGAAAAAACATGGCGCAAGCGATACTCATGATTGATCCCAGTGAGCCTTGTTGGCTCGACGGCATTGTTAAGTTCCTCAGGGATGGAACTTGTCTAACTGACAAGGTAGCGGCCCGGAAGATCAGAAATAAGGCCCCTCGTTTCTCTCTGGACAACGAGGGTAGGCTCTTCAAAAAGTCGTTCCAGGGCCCACCAATGAGATGTTTGAGGCCCTCGCAAGCCAAAGAAACCCTCGAACATGTACATGCAAGGAGTTGTGGGAATCACTCAGGAGGGCGAATCCTTGCCAAGAAAATACTAAGGAGTGGATTTTACTGGCCTACCGTTCTACAAGATTCCCTCGAATTCTCCAAGAAATGCCCTAAGTGTCAATTCTACTCTAACCTCCCTCAGCTGCCAGCTGCTCAGATGATCGCTATAGACGTCTCATGGCCCTTTGACCAATGGGGCATCGAAATTGTGGGTCCTTTGCCCATGGCGGTCGGACAAAAGAAGTTCGTTATATTGGCTGTAGATTATTTTACCAAGTGGGCTGAGGCGGAAGCCGTAGCAAAGATTACTTTCAGGGTTGTGAGGGACTTCATCTGAAAGAACATTATTTACAGATATGGCATACCGAGAGTGCTCATTTCAGACAATGGTTCCCAGTTCATAGCGGCTGACACGCGGGAATGGTGTTTAGAGTTGGGTGTTGAGCAACGTTTTACCTCCGTAGGTCATCCACAATCCAATGGACAGGCAGAAGTCACCAACATGGTCATCTTGCAACATCTGAAAACTATGCTGGAAAGCAAAAAGAGTGAATGGGCAGAAGAATTGCAAGGGGCACTATGGGCTTATCGCACTACTCCACTAGCGGCTACTGGCGAGACACCTTTCGCGCTCGTATATGGGTCAGAAGCAATGATCCCCGCGGAGATTGCTCATGAATCCGCCCGAGTAGCTTGCTTCGAGCCCCAGAACAACGAGGCTAGCCGGAGCCTCGAATTGGATCTACTAGAAGAAAAGCGAGAGAAAGCATGGGCGAAAATGCATAGGTACAAAGCGGCTGTGGTTCGACAATATAACAAGCGTGTCAAAGAGAGAACTTTTCAACTAGGAGACCTAGTTCTGAAGAAGGTGGAGGTGTCCAAGCATGTGGGAAAATTGGATCCCAACTGGGAGGGTCCGTTCAAAGTTGTACAAGTCAGAGCTAACAATACTTACACCCTGGAGACGTTGCAAGGCGAGCGTTTACCACGCCCTTGGAACGCATGTAACCTCCGGCGGTTCTATGTTTAAGCTCTCGGAAAATTATGATGTAACGGTCCCACTAATGGGCTCTATGTACTACTTCAAAATTTCAAGTAAGTAATGATACATTCTCCTAAGCATTTCCATACTTCTGTTTTTAAATTATTTTATGCAATAGAAAAGATCCGCGTCCCTCGTCACTACGAGGGTGGTTATCAATCAATTTCAATGCACACAACATTATCGCGCATGGTTATGTTACAGGGAAGAAAGAGAACAGTGAGTGCTCAAAATATGCATATATAGGAGACAGTCAAAGAGGCAAGCGAAGATGTTACAGGAAGAAAGAGAACAATAAGTGCTCAAAATATGCATATTTAGTCGACAGTCCAAGAAGCCAAGAAGAAAGAGGGTTTTTTTAAGTGAAGAAATATATATGTTTTTGATTTGTTGTTTAAGAAGAAATCAAACTAATTTTCACATTTAATATAAAAACAAATGATCTTATCTTTTGGCTTGTATTTAGCTGGATTGTAATGATTATAGTTAGGGGTGTAAACGGATAATAAATGGATCGGATGTATGTGATGGTGCAGGAATCTGAGTTTCCTAATGCAACAACACTTTAGAATTTGTAAGAGAAGGGAAAGACCATCACAGGCGTGAGAGCCTCAGGATCTGGGTTTCCTTTGGAGCGTGGGTTCTTCCAGCTAGGATAACACCAAATGTGCAAACTACAGAGACTGTGGTGAGTGAAAAGCTTGAGAAGATCAGTGGAAAATGCCCAGAACAATATATGCGGTTTTTATGCAGATGATGACTTGGGGGAGAATGCATGGATTCTCTCCTATTTATATGTTAGGGATGGGGGTAGATGGGTAAATTGACCATGTGGTCCCAAACCTGTGTCGCCCTAACACGCGTCAGCCTTTGGTTAGGTGAGAATGACATTCCCCAAAAAGGTGACGGCATGGCAGGTGCACTGTGCATAGTACCTTTGTGTCAGAGGTTGTTGACGAGGGTAACGCAGGGGAGGGGCCTAAGATTCTTCCAGCTGAGGTTCGGATCCAACGAAATGGGGCATGGTCATGCCCGAGCGTTGGTGACGCTCAAAGAATCCCTGGATGACCTCCTCATGATAGATGACCCTCGAGCGCCGGAATACCGAGCGTACTAGTGGGGCCCCCCATGTGGGTGCTTCCCTGAGAAGGGTAGCCCTGAGGGCCGCGATGGGAGCGTCAAACCCGTTGGTTACGGCCCTTGGTCTGAATGGTCATCCGCTGACTGACGGATTACATTAACTGGCAATTGAGCGGCGGGAAGGCCCATGAGCCCACCAAGGCGAGCGTCAGGGCTTTAGTCAGCGGTGTGCCGCCACGTGGACGGCTCTGATTCGAGAATGATTTTTAGGCCTCATCAGTATGATTACCATATCCTTATCCGTTTATGATTCGGACGGATACGGATAATATCCTTTTAAATCGAATTCGGATAATATCCTTTTTATACGGATACAAGGCGGATTCGGACGGATTCGGATTTTAATCGGATTTTCAACTATTCAAAATTTGACATAAATTATTTATTTATATAACTTCGAATTTTAATCAGATTATCAACTATTCATTTATAGATAAATTATTTAATAATTATATAACTTTGAATATATATATTTTAGACGAATAGAGAAATAATAAGTATATCTATATAGATCATTTTTATATTTTAGCGAATGTATAAATGTGGTGAAATTATAAATTTTATCATATAATTAATTTGAAATATAATATTTTTATTACTAACATAATATATGTTAATTATATTATCTCTATATGAATATTGACGTGAACATATAGTTACTAATAAAACCTAAGGTTTTTCTTTAATAAATGCGCTAAAAAATTTACTTAATACTAATAATCTATCGTACATACACAGTTTTGTGTATATATTTTAATATAATACATTATTTATCGGATACGGATTACGGATAAATCGGATAACGGATATATCTAACGGATAATGAAATGGATCGGATGTTAAACGGATCGGATGCCTTATTACCATATCCTTATCCGTTTATAATTCGGATGTCTATAATCGAATACGGATAATATCCTCTTGAGACGGATTCGGATAATATCCTCTGTAAACGAATTCGAATGCGGACGGATATCGGATTTTCGAATATCCATTTACAACCCTAATTATAGTTAATCCCCAAATTAAGTGGGATAGCAAAAATTAACACTTAATGGGGTTTTTCCAAATTAATCTCCAAAGAAAGTTTAAGTGCTCAAGTAATGGATTCCTTGTTGATTACAACTGTGTGTTTGGAGCTGAGGTTACTGTAATGCATTTTCTTACAGTAACTTTAATGCATTTTCTTATATAATTTAAACCATAAAATTGTAGAAAATGAAAAATATGAGAATTTAATTAATGTTGAGTGCAAGAGTTCTTATCAAGGTTGTTTTTTGTTTTTTGTTTTGTTTTTTTTTTCTCTTTTTTAAAGAACAAATCGAAAAAATCGTGGAGCTCTAAGGAGAATCCCCTCATACAATGTTTTTAAAACCGAACCGGAGGGTGAACCGACAACCTTACTAGTTACCGATTGGATCGGTTCGATTGGTTCAACCACTGGTCGAACCGATATGGCGTAATAAATAAATAATTATTTTTATTAAATATATGTATATTTATATAATAGTATATAACAATAAAATAGATTTAAATTTTAAATATTTGAAGAAAAATAATAATGTTTTTAAAGACTATCTAATAAAATTCTATAATTTAAAATTACAACAATTTAAAATTATATTTAGAAATACACCTACATTACAATGTTTTTAAAACCGGACCGAAGGGTGAACCGACAGCCTTACTAGTTACCGATCGGATCGGTTCGATTGGTTCAACCACTGGTCGAACCGATATGGCGTAATAAATAAATAACTATTTTTATTAAATATATGTATATTTATATAATAGTATATAACAATAAAATAGATTTAAAATTTAAATATTTGAAGAAAAATAATAATGTTTTTAAAGACTATCTAATAAAATTCTATAATTTAAAATTATATTTAGAAATACACCTACATTACGAAATAAAAGAAAAAATTTAGTTTAGAAAGATTACAATGGCAAATTAATTGGAGATTTAAATAAGAAAAATTCTTAATCAAGGATTTACTTCCTAAAATTAAGGGATATGTATTTATAAAAATTAATTATTTTCTATAAATATTGATTATATAAATTATAAAGAGAATCATTCTTCAATCTTCTTCTTCCGTTCAATATTTAACCTATATTTTTTTTTTCTTTTCTTATGATGTTTCCGCCGGTTATGATGTTTCTTACCATCTTTTTCTTATTTCTCTTTTTCTCTTTTCTTCAATCTTCTTCTTCCGTTCAATCTATTTTTATATTTCTCACCAATGAAAATGTTGAAGATGAAGGTGGTTGTCCGGTTTGATGATGAAGATTTCGTTCGGTTGGTTTAATGGTTTCAGATTTTAAGTTTTGTTTTTTTTATGTTTCGAGAATGATTTGAGATGAAAAAGAAAAAAAAAACACAAAAAAAATAGTCAAAGTGAAAATTTTTCTTTTTTGCAAAACAGTGACAGGCGGTCCGGCCCGGTTCTCAGGGCCAAAATCGCCGGTTAACCGGCCGGTTTTTTCGGCCCTGAGATGGTCACCGTTGGGCCGGCCGGTCCGGTCCGGTTTTGAAAACACTGCCCTCATATATAAACTGAGCAAATTCAAATGTACATACACGTAAGTCGTAACCATCAACCACCTATCAAGCAAGGAAAAGGAACAAAAGTGTCCCAAAACAACATGTGAAGCTAAAAGCCCCAAAACAAACGACAAAGACAAAAATACACGGGCTAAAGTCATTAATTGATCTCTATTACATATTGACATTAAAAGATCAGTTGTTGGCCTTCTATATATCAAGGCATCCAGTCATCTGGACAACAGACTTCGTTATTGAGTCTTCCAACATTTGATCGGACGACATCATTCTCAAGACCATACAGAGTATCTTTCCGGCTGATAACATCGTCGAAACTGGATCCTTGATATTGGTGGTGGTTTATATTTGGATGAAGATAGATAATATGTACAATAAAAGATCGGTCAGTTATATACTGTATCACCAGCCGGTCGTAGCCTACACCTTTAACCATCCTGAAATCAAATGTCCATCCCAACTTATGTTGTACGAATATAAATAAAGATATAATTATAAAGATAAGATATGATATGGATACCACAAGAAACACAACAAGCCAAGCAATTGCATAGTATCTACCATTATTCGGTCCCAAAGTGCAATCAATAAAGTCAAGGGAAAAACACAAATCTGAATCACACATAGCCAACTAGTGCCATGAAGCGACACTTCGAGAACATTTCTCCATCCAATATCAACAGTACTCTATTATATATTTATATTCTATGTTTTCACAATCGTAGCAGTTGAGTAAGTTTAAGATTTTTATAATAATAATAATTATATGTTTAAAAAACTTATCGTTTAAATGAATAATGTTGAAGGTATTATTATGAGATATTTTAGGTGATTAATATTCAAAGAAATATAAAAATATACTTGTACTTTTATATAATGTTAAAATAATAAATAATATAGTTAATAATAATGAAAATCATATTATAAAAGAGTACATAAATATAAATATTATATATGTTAATATATATATATATAGATAAATAGATATAGATATATGTTAAGAATACACTACAAAAATCTGACCGACGGGATTTCCCGTTGGAAATTCCCACGGATAACCGACAACAAAGCGGCGGACATACAACGCCAGAGACCACTGCCGCCAAAAACAACTTCCGACGGAATACCCATCGTCAAGTCGTTGGATATCCGTCTGTTTATGTGGCGGGTACTTAAAAAGAACGCGCAAGTGTCCGACCGGAAAGCCGTCGACAATCCGTCGGATATGTTGGCGGAATGTGCGCGCCAATACACACCGACGGATAACGTGGTTGGAAATCCGTCAGTCCTTTCTTGCATGAAAAATATACCAAAGAGTCAATCGGAATTATTGTTTTTGGCATAGATATTACCGAAGGCCTCTTTCCGTCGGTTATCCATTGGATATGACCAAAAAGTAGTAGATTACCAACGGCTGCGTTCCGTCGGGAAGTGCAGAAGTTTTATATGAAAATAAACCAATGGTTTACAGCCGTTGGTAATCCGTCGGCATTTTCAATTGAAAAATGTACCAACGATGTTCCTTCGGACTAGTTCCATCGGAAAGAGGTTTTTGAAGATGTGACCAACAGATCTTTTCCGTTGGTTATCCGTTGCTGTTTTGTAATATATGAAAAGTACCAATGCAGTACCGATGGTTGGTTCCGTTGGTATCTGAGATACTTCATGTTTAAATGAAGTAACGGGATTTGGCCGTTGGATTTCCGTCGGTATTTCACCTTTGTTTACGGTGTTCCAACGGGTGTGTTCCATCGGAGTGCTTAAATCAAATTTGTCTGAAATCCATTAATTTCCGCATTCCCTCATTACCCACAAATTTGTCTGAAAACCCCTCATTCCCCTAGCCGGTTAATTCATTTCCCAAATCTGCTGAATCGAAGAAGTTTGGTGCCAATTTGAGCCGCGTTCATCTTCAGCTGGAGTTGGACTCGATCGAAGAAAACGTGTGCAGAGTTTGGTAGATGAAGCCTATCTCGACTAGTTGTGAGTGTGTTTCCGCCATGGCAGGTAAGTTTGAGCTAGCAATCTAAGCTCGTCGTGTGTTAATAGGGTTTTCAGGCATAAAAATTTAGGGCAACGTTTAATGTGTTGTGTTTTCTGATTTTAAGGGCTGTCAAGTTCTGATCGTTAGGGCTTTGATGAATTCATTTAATTTGTGCATTAGTTCCTGTTCGTGAACTGGTGAAGTTGGGGATAATTACAAAAATGGTATACCATCTCCACCCATTAGGAAAAATGGTACTTAGATTTTTCCGGTGATAGATCTACCCCATACCTCCCAAAACCGCCCAAACCAATGCACTTTTTTGCCAGAGCACTTAAAACCGCCGGAAACCGCTAATGACATGGCACTTATGTACGCGTGGACGTCTCAGGGTTGCCACGTTGATTCTTTCTGCCACACAGCCGCTGACGTGGTTGCCATGTATATAAAATTGTTGCTTATGTGGACTATAATCATAATTAATATATATATATATATATATATATATATATAATATTACATTTATCATAATAAATACATAAAATACAAAAATTAACATAATATGTTTTATAATATCTGATTATTTTCACACGTATATATATTTATATATTTTAGTGTTGAATTTAATTAAAAAATAAGAATTTTAATATAATTTTAATTTGGATTATTAATATTTTACATTTAATAAATATATATTGCTATTTATTCTATAAATATTTTCAATTACTCATTAAATACAAACTATTTATCAATTTAATAAATACTAAATATTACTAATTATTATATAAATATTTTCAATAAGTCATTAAATGTTAAATGCTCATTTTGTTAATATTAATATCTACAATAATTTAATAGATACTAATATTACTAATATTATATAAATATTTTTCAATTAATTATTAAATAAAAATTGTTTTTATGCAAAAATAGCAAAATGTAGACACATACAAGAAATCACAAGTTCTAAAATTTAAATTAATAAAAAAAAAAGAGATTAATATTTTTATTAATTATAAAATATAGATTAATTTATATAACATATGTACAATCAAACAATAGGAAATTATAAAATTTTAATTTCAAAATTAAAAAAGAAAAAAAAAATGAATGCAGCAACACAACCATCACGAAATCGAAAGCAGCACCACCGCCACCACGAAATCAAACCCAGCACCAACGCCACCGGTGGGTTTCGATCGCCCTCCACCCAGATCTGGCACCACCTACACCACCAATTATGCTCTCCACCACCATTCCTCCAAAAAGTTTATCATCCAACACTCCATCCTTTGCAGCTCGGCACATAATTATTCATAGCTAAGTTTCAAGTCCCACAAAAGGAATTCCGTAAATAGCCAAAATCCCAACTGGGAAATGGATTAAAAGGTAAATAAATAGAAATACCGTATCTTTGAGGTCCAAAGCTGCTTTCTTGAGCCTTTCCAAGAGGGTTTTGTAAGGAAGGTGGAGAAGCTTGGCGAGTGATTCGGAGGCGGAAACAGCTGCTGATTCTGAGGCGGGATTTTTCGGTATATAATCAACTTCTTTGGGGATCTGATTTGCAACTTCTGGGATGCGACGAACGCATCCTTTGATGACAACCCACACTGAGTTGAACACTGCAAATCTCGAATCAACAAAGAGCCGCCACCAAGCCTGTAAGTTGTAGCACCGCCTCCGCCGTCCCGATACAGAAGCAGCACTGCCTTCTCCCTCCCCTTTCTCTCTGCCGCCCCCATATCCCGAGTCCAACGCCGATTCGATCCTTTCTATGTCCAGATCCAAATCTGAATCTGGAGGTGTGTAATAAGATTTCGGAGGGAATGGAGTGCCCAATCTAATAGATCCTAATTGGGATCTGTTTTTGTGCCTCAATTATTAAGAATCCTCCCAGATCTTCAAAGGTATTAAAAATGGCAGCCAGAGCTCGCATGATTTGCTTCGTGGAGACGTTTACGGACTGAAGAATTGGGTTGTTTTTATCTTCCACACGGCAGAAGCTCGGAAGGTCACGGTGACGGAGGAAACCTTCTGTTCCCAGAACGCTTTTCACCAATTCATACATCGAATCTCCTGCAAGTGATTGCTGGATCTAGATCCACTGCTTCAAGAGTGAAAGCAGGGTTGAGGAAATCCCAAAATCTGGGTTTCTTTCTTTTCTTTTGTCTTTTTGAATTTTTTTTTTTAGTTTTGATTTTAATTTAAAATTTCATGAGTAATATATTATGAAAAATAAAATATAATTTGTATGAATAAAACTATTAGAAATATTTTTATTTTTCTCAGAAATACAAAATATATATTATACACAAGTATGATGTATTATGTGGTATTTTGAATTTATTTTGATTGGATAAAAAATAACACTTGTACAATGGTATTTGAGGTGTCCATGGTGGTATTGCCACGTAAGAGAAAATCAAGCCACATCAGAATTCGGGTCGGGTTTCTAGCCGGTTTTCGGGTCTCCGGCGATATTTTGCATCATTTTGAGTGATTTTGAGAGATATGGGGTCGATCTTGTTAGAGTAGTGCCCTAGAAGAGCCAAAATAGTTTAGGTCTCTTTTTGTAAACTACTCTTATTAGCAGCAATTTGTGACGTTAATGAAATAATAAATGTAACGTTTCATAGTCGTTTAATTCTATGTGGCCAATTCATCATATCTCATTCAAGTTTATTAATTACATATTATAACTGTTTGTGTATGGATGAAACCCCAAGGTCACATTAAGCTACGGTACTTGACCTCGCATAGGGATGGAGGTTATGGAACAAGTCTCTATGGCGTGACCTAAACCAACTCCAAGTCGAAGAGCCTAATAAGCATGGGGATGTTGACTTGACTCGTTTGAGACTTGCTCATATGGCGTGCCTTTGAGAAAGGTTACTTTGTTTTATGAGTATTGTATGTGGAGACATTCACACGCGTATGGGGGTGCTTGTTAGGGAATGAGTACACTGAGGATCCCGACAGGAACACCTCAATGGCGTAAGGCATTTACGCCTTAATGATGAGGTTGGTTCCCTAGTTATGGTGGTGTCTAAATGGTCCTTAGACTTGAGGCTCCATTGATGCTCTGTGCATGACGAGGGTAATGTTTGATATACACCTAGAGATTCATAGGTTCCATGAATCTCGTTATGGTTGTATGTTGGAATTGTTCGAATCATGTATGGGGGCATATGAGATGCCAACATAGAATCTATCGCTCGTCTAGAAAAATGAGTGAATCACCCATGAATTCTATTGTAGCACATTCCACTTAAATCCTTGCGCAAGGTAGTGAGATCTAAATTAGGAAATGAGTTTCCTAGAGTGTTAGATCAAATGGGATTGCTATTAGAATTAATTCATAGCATTAGGACTAATAGGGTTCTATCATTCTTATGCCCTAGGTCTTAATCAGGGATTGAACGATAGAAGGATCTTATCTCACGGTATCCATGAGACAGAAAGGTTCACAGCATAAACTTCATGTTAGGAATAGTGCCCTAGAAAGCCAATGGTATATCCGCTTTGTGCTTTTCCTTATTGTAATCACAGACAATCTTTGAATGAAATAACGAATTAAGGCAACACTTCTTTATATGCTCTTGTTTGGTATGCATTTACTTTTATCTGTGCATGTATAAGAACTCCCATAATCCTGATGACTTTAGGACTCTACCATTTAGGTGAAATGGTTCATGGAACGAGCCCTATATCACATAAGTCATGATTAGTAAAATACTCCAAGCCGATGAGTCCTACAGACAGTGGGAGTGTCAACCTGACTCCTCTATGGCTTGCTTGTGGGATCACGCCCTTAGGAAGGACCACTTGTTTCATGGAGGTGCAAAGTGTATAGTTGATACGTGCGTGATACATGAGGGTGCTTACTTCAATAAGTAAGTTCACTGAGGTGCCCCGTGTGAGAACATTCCTAAATGGGAAAGGAAGTTTCTATATCAGGAAATAGAAACTTCCAGATTAGGAAATATCTCACGAGTCATTGATGTGATTAATTGATCCTTAGACTTGAGGTTCCTTGTCACTTTATGAGTTAACTCTGTAGTCTTAGGTATAAGCTTTAAAGGGTCTCACCTTAGACAACTGATTCAAGGCTCATGCTGGGACTGCACAAGTGATTCATGAAAGTGAATGAGAATCAAGAAAGGACCTACACTTGCATTTGCAAGGTGATCTCTTATTGTGTAAGTCATTCATATGCCATATGGAGTCCTTGGCCAAGGCAGTAGATCAAGACATCAAGAAAATGGTTTCTTGGATTGAGATCAAATGGATATGAAATGCACTTAGCTTTAAGACCGGATTATTAGGGTTCTAATTATTCCCTTACCCTAGATCTTGGTTGAGAGATAGTAAGTAGGAGGATTGTATCTCACATGAATCAATGACTTAAAGGTTCTGTCGAATCCGAACATTCCAATTCAGCTAGGGGTTAAACACCTGTTGCTAGACTATGGTCGTTTAATCTGTGGACTGATTAATTAATTAGTGAATTAATTAATTAGGGTCACTGCTAATTGAATTGAGAACCTAGAGGGTCACACACAACAACTTGGTTACATGAGTTGAGGCTTTAAAATGATTAAACGAGTTAATCGGGTCAAGAGGGTTCCACACGTGTGAAACCACACATGTGGGTCACGTGAGTGACACGTGTCCTTGTGACACGTGTCCCACACGTGTAAATATATATATTGTATATATATATATTAAATAATTAAATGTGTTAATTATTTAATAGACTTTGGTTTAATTTTGAATTAAAAAGAAAGTCTTATTTTGGAGAAAAATAATCTAGTTAATTAATTATGAATTAATTAATTAGATAAAATAAGTTATTTATTTTAAATAAATAAAGTATAAAATTATCCAAAAATAGTTTGGATATTTTAGCTCTCTTGAAAGTTGATTTGAATTTGAATTCAAAGTCAAAGTCAAAATTACTTGATGATCAAGTAATAGGAGAGAGAGACCAAAACCCTAGCCCATAAGGACTAGGATTTTCGGTCCTCCCCTCCTTATAAATAGGGGAGCTCGAGCTCCCCTTAGAGCGAATTGGCAATTCTTTTGGTTCATGTGTTGAACACCATCATTTCTCCAAGATAAACGAAACCCTAGGTTAAGCCTAAACACTAACTAGAGAACTAGCATCCTTACTAGTTAGATTGTACTCAAGTTGGTGGACTATCTCTAGAGAGCTTCAAGTTAGAAGTTTGAAGATTCGAGCTTTACCAAGGAGAGGGGATCAAGCCGCGATAAGAGCGTTCTTGGGTGGCTTGAAACGCTTCAAGAAAGACAATTAAGAAAGTAAGTTTCTAATCCCTACGAAGTTGGTTACACGATTGCGAGTCCAAGATCCTTTTGTTGGAAATTTTTTTTTAAATTCCGCTGCTTTTTGATTCGTATTTTCCAACAAGTGGTATCAGAGCCACCTCGTTAATCGTGTTTCTGATTCGTCTCAATTATTCTGAATTTGGTAGAAATTCTTAGGCTTGATGCGATTGAGTATTTGTAATTGTTTTAGAAAGCCTGAATTACGAAACTGTATTTTTTCTTGAAAGTTTCTGAAAATTGGTTTTTGCATAATTTAATTTTTGAAAACTATTTTAGATTTGAAACTGTATAAACTGTTTTTGGATTTCTTGGATTGGTTTTGCTTTTGAACGAAAACGCGAAACGAAAACCCGGATTACGACGAACAGGCGAAACCCCGCGCTCGAAGGCGTCGCGCTCGCGGGCTTCGGGCGCAGCCGCCCGCCTGCCCAGGCACGTGCATAGGCGACGCCACCCAGCACCCTCCCGCAACCGCGCGGGAGGGCTTCCGGGCACGCCTAGGCGTGCCCGCCCATCATCGCCCGCAAGCTGGGCGAAGGGACCGCGCGAGCGCTGCCGCGCAGCGGTGCGGTCCGCTTTCGTGTACGGGCCCCATTTTTCCTTCGTAATCCGATTTCGTATTTCGTGCAATCCAGTCCCAATTTTTATTTTAATTTTAAAATTTTATTTTTGAATATTTATTTTAATTTTTGAATGAAAACTTAAAATTGGGATTTTTGAGAAATTGAAACGGTTTATATTTTGGGAAAATACATCTTTGGTAAAATTATTAATTTTTAGAAATTAATTGAAATTTTATTTGTTTTTGTTAATTTGGGATTTATTGAAAACTTTTATATATAAGACTCGCATCAAGTCGTGTTTTAAGTCATTAAGACTTGAAACGGGAATTTTAATTTATTGGGTAAATTTAAATTCTCGCAAAAGCATGTTAGGTGATCATGGATTTAGACTTATGTATGGTTTTAATTTATGCACATGGATGGTTTAAATTGGGGTTGGAGCCCTATAGTTGCGTTTTTCAATTGAGGTTGGAGCCTCACTTATGTGCTTACTGTTATGTGATTTATTGTGTGGCTTTCCGTATTACTGTTTTTGAGGCCGGGGTATGCCCTGTGTAATTGTCTAAGGCCAATATAAAGATTGAGCCTTATTACTTTATGTCTTTTTCTTTTTATTGTAATTTGAGAGTAGAGATAGGTGGTGAGGTTTTATTTTCATTTTGGAGACAATGCACCCATGGAGTAAGATGGACCACAGTCAAGTAACAAGGAGGCCATAAGTGAAGACCCCTCAAAATGTTAGGGAGGGGAATCTCAATTGTAAAATGTAATAGAGATAGGGCTCGTATTTTGTTACCGCTTTTCCTTATGTGATTTAAACTGTTTATGTAGCATGTATGTTAGAACTTGTGATTATGGAGTGGCTCCCACATATCACGCATAAGATAGGTAGAACCTATGATCATTACATGTTAGTATCATGCTAAGACATGTTATCTGTTTATGTGCTTGTTTGAAATGCATTTAAGTGTACTTGCATTAATCAAGACTAATAAAATTAGATAACATATATGTTGGTGAGGTCGAACCGGACAACTCTCCGGTTGATTCGAAAATTCTCATTAAATATTAAGCTAATTTCGAACAAATAGGTGTTTAATTCGAGATGCAAATTTTGAATTAAATTCCTAACATTCCATCAATAGGTTTTAAGTTTAGTAAGTGAAGCTAGTTATTGTCCGCGAGTCGTGGGATAGCTAGTGGAGCTTATTAGTTCTTAGTTACCTAAATTGATCCTTTTAAATGGTCAATATTTCGTGGTCAATTTTGGCAAGGGCGATGTCCGTGAGTCGTGGGTCGTTCGAACTAAGTTTTGATCATGATCTTATGATTGATGGGTCTAGCTTAACGCCTAAGTAAATATGGATGTCGCACGAGTCGTGGGTCCATATTGAAAGATAGGTGATGCAAAAACAATTACTAAGAGTTCTAAAGGTGTTAGAATTGGTAAGTTGTACCTACCTAGGGTTCTTATTTAGAATGTCCGCGAGTCGTGGGTTCGAGGTAAAATGCCTAGGATCTTAGTACCCATAGGGAAACATGTTCCTCTTAGATCTTTGGGAATTATAGATCTTTGAAAAACAGTGGGAGCTACAATAGATTAAAGACCTTATCTTTTGTATATCGTTATAATTCAGCATGCTCACTATTTCTCTTTTCTACCATTTAGGTCGTAGATTCTGTGATTCTCTACGTGTTTTGAAATGGCAACCAAGAACCCTCTTGTATCGATCCTCGAGTCAAACAAGTTGACTGGTCCCAACTATTCTGATTGGCTGAGGAATCTAAAAATCATTTTAGATTCTGAGAAGAGAACTTATGTTCTCTTCGAATGGGAGCCTAGTCCCGAAAGGGAGGCTCCCACTCGGGCCGAGTGGGACGCGATTCAGAAGTGGAAGGATGATAATCTCCAAGCCCATTGCCTTATGTTGGCTAACATGTCTCCGAACTTGCAAAGGCAATATGAGGCCATGGAATTCGCTTGGGAGATTTACGAACACTTAGAGCAACTTTACTGCCCTCATGAACGTGTTACAAGGTATAACACTTCAAAGGAATTGTTCCACTTAAGAATGAGGGAAGGTTCAAGTGTCCATGAATATGGACTTAAGTTTCTCGCCCTTACTGAGAAACTTGCTTTCATGGACATGCCACTGAAAGCTCATCTTTCAGTGGATTTGTTGCTAGCTTCGCTCCCACCATCATTCAACCCATTTGTCCTTAACTTCAATATGAATCATGCTGGTGCTACTGTAGCTGAGCTAATTAGTCAACTTGTGACTGCTGAAAGTACGATCAAGAAGGACAATAAGGTTTTGATGGTGAATGCTCCATCTTCCTCTTCTGGGCCTTCTAAAGGTAAGGGCAAGAAAGCCCAAAAGAAGAAGAAGAAACCCCTTAGGCCCACTGGTGGCGTTTCGAAGGGGAAGGCCCAAAAGAAGAAGCGTGATCAGAAAGAGGATGTCTGCTTCCATTGTGGCAAAGCGGGACCTTGGAGGAGAAACTGCCCAGAGTACAAGGCTACTCTAAAGAAAGGTATGTTTCTCGTTGAAATAAATCTTTCTATTAATTCTAGTTCTTGGGTACTTGATACCGGTTGTGGAACTCATATCTGTAATGATGTACAGATGCTAAGTGAAGTCCAACAACTCAAAGAAGGAGAATGTGTCTTGAAGATCGGCGATGGCTCAAACGTTGAAACTCGAGCTTTAGTCACAATTAGATTAGATTTAGGTAGTTTTGAGTTAGTCTTAAATAAAGTCCTTTATGTACCGAGCATTATTCGTAATATAATTTCAGTTCCAATTTTAGATTGTGAAGGTTATGAAACTTATATTAAGAATGGTAAATATTTTATCAAACGGAACAACTCTTCCGTTCACATCGGTACTCTAAGTAATGGACTTTATCTAACTCAGAATATCAATATTATGAATATACAACGAGAAACTAAACGTAAGAGAGATGACAAAGTTTCAGCTCCCTTATGGCACGCTAGATTAGGACACATTTCCAAGAACAGAATTAGCAAGATAAACACTTTAGGATCATTCTCTGAAAATGATCTTAAGGAGTTAACTTCTTGCGAATCCTGTCTCAAAGGAAAAATATCCAAAGTTCCTTTTAAAGGAACTGTGGAACGTGCCACTAAGGTTTTGGATTTGATCCATATTGATGTTTGTGGACCGCTTAGTGTAAGCACTAGAAACAATCATTAGTATTTCATAACCTTTACTGATGACTTTAGTCGGTATGGTTATGTATACTTAATGAAGTATAAATCTGAAGCTTTTGAGAAATTCTTAGAATTTCAAAAGGAGGTTGAGAACCAAACTGGTCACAAGATCAAAGCACTTCGATCTGATCGAGGAGGCGAGTATCTTAGTGAAGAATTCCTTAATCATCTCAAAGATAATGGGATTATCTCTCAGTGGACTCCTCCGGGAACTCCTCAGCTTAATGGAGTTTCTTAGAGAAGGAATCGAACCTTACTTGATATGGTTCGTTCCATGATGAGTTTCACTGACTTACTACCTTCTTTCTGGGGTTATGCCCTATAAAGTGCAGCGAAGATTTTGAATCTAGTTCCTTCTAAGTCAGTCCCTAAAACGCCCTATGAAATGTGGCATGGTAAAATCCCTAGTTATTCTTACTTAAGAATTTGAGGTTGTCCTGCTTACGTGAAGAGGAAAGTGGGAGATAAGTTAGAATCTCGTTCTAACTTATGCTACTTTGTAGGTTATCCTAAGGAATCCATAGGATACTACTTCTATGATCAATCTGAGCAAAAGTTGTTTGTTTCCAGAAATGCCACTTTTCTTGAGGAACCGTTCCTTAAAGAAAAGAAAGGCAAGATCATAGAATTAGAACAAGTACAAAGTGATCCCACACCACCCACTGAAGAAACGTCCCCTTCTGATCAACCACAACCAATCACGAATTTCGATACACACGAAAATCCTCCTCTAAGGCGTTCTGAACGCACTCCTAGACAGCCGGAGAGATGGTATGGATTCTTCCATGAAATCTCTCAAAAGGATAATGATCCTTTAACATATGAGGAGGCACTTTCAGATTCTGACTCTAAACAGTGGATAGAAGCCATGAAATCCGAAATGGACTCCATGAACTCCAACCAAGTTTGGACCTTGGTAGATTTGCCTGATGGGGTCAAACCCATAGGTTGCAAATGGATCTTTAAGAGAAAGCTTGGAGTTGATGGGAGCATTGCAGCCTACAAAGCAAGACTGGTTGCAAAAGGATTCACTCAAAGACCCGGCGTGGACTTGGATGAAACCTTTTCGCCAGTTGCAATGCAAAAGTCTATTCGGATCATGCTTGCCATTACTGTGTATTATGACTACGAGATATGGCAAATGGATGTGAAAACTGTCTTTCTCAATGGTGACATTGATAGAGATATTTATATGGAGCAACCCGTAGGTTTCACATTCAGTGGGAGTGAGCAAAAGGTTTGCAAACTCCAAAGATCAATCTATGGATTGAAACAGGCTTCTAGGAATTGGAACATTCGATTTGATGAATCATTCAAAGCGTTTGGCTTCATTCAAATTTCGAATGAGTCTTGTGTGTATAGAAAGGAATTGGAGACCTCAGTACAATTCTTAGTGCTTTATGTTGATTACGTCCTTCTTATTGGGAATTCGAAGGATGACATGAAAGTGACAAAGTTATGGTTATCGAACCAATTCGAGATGAAAGATCTTGGTGATGCGTCCTATATCCTTGGAATTAAAATCTATCGAGATAGATCTAGAAGGTTGATAGGACTATCACAATCGATGTACATTGATAAAGTATTGAAGAGATTCAATATGGAGTCAGCAAAGGTTAAGAACCTTCCTATGAGTGTAGGAACATGTCTTTCAAAGAAGATGTGTCCTAAGACTAACCTTGAGAAGGAGAGAATGACTCATACACCTTATGCGTCAGCAATAGGTAGCATAATGTATGCAATGTTATGTACTCGACCGGATGTGGCTTATGCACTTAGTGTTACAAGTCGTTTCCAATCTGACCCTGGAGATGGTCACTAGGCTGCCGTGAAGAATATTCTTAAGTACTTGAAAAGTACTAAAGATTTATTCTTAGTTTACGGAGGTCAGAAAGATCTTACAGTCGAAGGATACTACGATGCAAGCTTTGCATCTGATGATATACAAATCTTGAACCCATGTGCAAGTTCTAAATTCAATTGCAACACTTAAGGTATCGTATCCATAGGGAAGGGAAATCAACAACCACTTCTATGACTATTTCTAATCTAGAGACCGAACAAGATTGACAGTGTTATACTATACTACTATGACGAAATTAAACTAAGCAATCAATAATTAATCACCCGAGCTAACAAATAAAAATCAAGAATAAACCACTTAACTAAAGCAGGTCGGGAGGTAAATCATATGCCCTTCAGTGATCAAATCAATACTCAAGTACGGATGTATGATTCTTCAACCTAATCACAAATTTATACCTAGCTTCTCTCAAAGACTAGATGTCTAATTAATCAAGCCAAGTAACCAAATTAATTGAATATAGCAAGATTAGTGTATTTAAAACCTAGCGGCTTGGCATGGAATTCTAAATACGTGTTGTAGAACTAGGGTTAAATTTCTTTTAAGCCCAAAAAGTCTAAGTTTTGGAAAACAATCTCAATTATCCTCAATCTCTCGATTATCGGATAATTGACACTATGTTCATGGATGGCCAGTCCACTCCCAATCTATTCAAATCCGTTTTCCTTACAAAGAATCATACAATTTAATGCAAGCATTAATTCAAACAACTTAGATGCATAATCCTTACCCCCTAACCCTAGGGGATTAGTTCTTCATAATAGACTCAAAACTTATTAAAATCAAAGGAATTGCATTCAAAACATTCATGTCTGACATAATCATCAAAACGGAATTAATACTTCTGAAATTCTAACCTAACTATCAAAACCAATCTAAAGCAATAAAACTAATTAAACTAGAAATTAAAAACCAAAGATTGAGGAATTAGTTTGATAGAAAAGCAATAAATAAACCAAATTGATAAAGTCTTGTGATTGGATTGAATCTTCAACTCTATGTCTTCGTGTTTCTTCCTTCTCCACGTATTCTTGAACTCTCGGAAGCTATCCGTCCAAAAAGCTCTCTAATTCCGCCTCAAAACCGTGCTTAAATAGAAATCCTATCCCAGTTCCGCCACGTGACACGGGCGTGCAGTGCCCATGCACAAAAATGTGACACGTCCGTGTCACATATAAAAAATGTACTCGCGCTTTCCTTCTTGACACGGGGGTGTCAAAGGTTGTTCTACTGAATGACACGGGGGTGCAAGACTATCCGGGACTCTCTGTACCGAGACACGGGAGTGTCTCAAATTGCTCTACATTGGTGACACGGGCGTGTCACCTCCAAAAATCCGTGGATCACTTCTGTACTGAGACACGGGGGTGTCTCAGTTTACTCTTCCAAGGGGGCACGGGCGTGTCCCCTAGAATTTCTCGTTTTTCGCCCTTTATTGCATGGTTTTGCTTTTACTCTCGTTCCTTCGACTCCAAAGTGAAATGCACCTAAAAAGGAGCATAAATCGCATTATAAGCTCTTCAAACGATATAAATCTAACTCAATTTTGCCCTACAAATCCATGCAAAAACCCGATACATCATCTGACTTAGATGATTTTAAGTCCATGTCAGGATACATTTTCTACCTAAACGGCAGAGCAGTGAGTTGGAAGAGTTCCAAGCAAGCTACCACTGCAGATTCGACCACTGAGGCCGAATACTTAGCTGCAAATGATGCAGCTAAGGAAGGTGTTTGGATTAGAAACTTCATTCAAGAGTTGAATGTTGTTCCTAGCATGAAAGACCCCATTTCTGTGTTTTGTGACAACACTAGGACGGTTGCTCAAGCAAGAGAACCAAGATCTCACCAACGGACCAAGCACATTATGACGAAGTATCACCTAATCCGTGATATTATCAAAAGAGGAGATGTGCAAATTGAGAGGGTCACATCAGTAGAGAACGTGGCAGATCCACTTACTAAACCCCTTAGCCGAAAAGCTTTCCAAGGTCATCTTCAGAAGATGGGACTTAGAGTAGCTTTAGAATGGCTTTGACGGGCAAGTGGGAGATTGTTAGGAATAGTGCCCTAGAAAACCGATGGTATATCCGCTTTGTGCTTTTCCTTATTATAATCACAGACAATCTTTGAATGAAATAACGAATTAAGGCAACACTTCTTTATATGCTCTTGTATGGTATGCGTTTACTTTTATCTGTGCATGTATAAGAACTCCCCTAATCCTGATGACTTTAGGACTCTACCATTTAGGTGAAATGGTTCATGGAATGAGCCCTATATCACATAAGTCATGATTAGTAAAATACTCCAAGCCGATGAGTCCTACAGACAGTGGGAGTGTCAACCTGACTCCTCTAAGGCTTGCTTGTGGGATCACGCCCTTAGGAAGGACCACCTTGTTTCATGGAGGTGTAAAGTGTATAGTTGATACGTGCGTGATACATGAGGGTGATTACTTCAATAAGTAAGTTCACTGAGGTGCCTCGTGTGAGAACATTCCTAAATGGGAAAGGAAGTTTCTATTTCAGGAAATAGAAACTTCCAGATTAGGAACTATCTCACGAGTCATTGATGTGATTAATTGATCCTTAGACTTGAGGTTCCTTGTCACTTTATGAGTTAACTCTGTAGTCTTAGGTATAAGCTTTAAAGGGTCTTACCTTAGACAACTGATTCAAGGCTTATGCTGGGACTGCACAAGTGATTCATGAAAGTGAATGAGAATCAAGAAAGGACCTACACTTGCATTTGCAAGGTGATCTCTTATTGTGTAAGTCATTCATATGCCATATGGAGTCCTTGGCCAAGGCAGTAGATCAAGACATCAAGAAAAGGGTTTCTTGGATTGAGATCAAATGGATATGAAATGCACTTAGCTTTAAGACAGGATTATTAGGGTTCTAATTATTCCCTTACCCTAGATCTTGGTTGAGAGATAGTAAGTAGGAGGATTGTATCTCACATGAATCAATGACTTAAAGGTTCTGTCGAATCCGAACATTCCAATTCAGCTAGGGGTTAAACACCTGTTGCTAGACTATGGTCGTTTAATCTGTGGACTGATTAATTAAATAGTGAATTAATTAATTAGGGTCACTGCTAATTGAATTGAGAACCTAGAGGGTCACACACAACAACTTGGTTACATGAGTTGAGGCTTTAAAATGATTAAACGAGTTAATCGGGCCAAGAGGGTTCCACACGTGTAAAACCACACATGTGGGTCACGTGAGTGACACGTGTCCCACACGTGTAAATATATATATTGTATATATATATATTAAATAATTAAATATGTTAATTATTTAATAGACTTTGGTTTAATTTTGAATTAAAAAGAAAGTCGTATTTTGGAGAAAAATAATCTAGTTAATTAATTATGAATTAATTAATTAGATAAAATAAGTTATTTATTTTAAATAAATAAAGTATAAAATTATCCAAAAATAGTTTGGATATTTTAGCTCTCTTGAAAGTTGATTTGAATTTGAATTCAAAGTCAAAGTCAAAATTACTTGATGATCAAGTAATAGGAGAGAGAGACCAAAACCCTAGCCCATAAGGACTAGGATTTTCGGTCCTCCCCTCCTTATAAATAGGGGAGCTCGAGCTCCCCTTAGAGCGAATTGGCAATTCTTTTGGTTCATGTGTTGAACACCATCCTTTCTCCAAGATAAACGAAACCCTAGGTTAAGCCTAAACACTAACTAGAGAACTAGCATCCTTACTAGTTAGATTGTAGTCAAGTTGGTGGACTATCTCTAGAGAGCTTCAAGTTAGAAGTTTGAAGATTCGAGCTTTACCAAGGAGAGGGGATCAAGCCGCGAGAAGAGCGTTCTTGGGTGGCTTGAAACGCTTCAAGAAAGACAATTAAGAAAGTAAGTTTCTAATCCCTGCGAATTTGGTTACACGATTGCGAGTCCAAGATCCTTTTGTTGGAAATTTTTTTTAAATTCCGCTGCTTTCTGATTCGTATTTTCCATCACTTCACCTATTGGATGGGGGGTCATGAGCTTGTCACTAGACATCGATCATGATCTGTAGGTACTAGGTACTGATTAATTAAAAGGAGTTTTAATTAAATAGCGATTAATTGAAAGGGTTCAATTAAATCAATAAGATAAATTGTTATCTAAAATACAATATTAAGAAATTGGGCCTACTGCTATTCATTGGTGAACCTAAGGGGTCACTCAATGACTCGAATTGAACAACGTGATTATCTAAAGATTAATAGAGATTGATCGAAAAATTAAAAGAAGTTAACTTATTATATGAGAGAGTAATTAATTAATAATTGTATTAATTAATTTATGTTTAATTGTTAAGCTATTGAGAATAAATGTTAAAGAGTTAACATTAATTTAAATAAGTGCATTTAAATTAATTTGGGCTTGAAATTTAATTAGGAGTTATAAAATTTTTAAGTCCATCAATTTAATTAGACATTGGACTTTTGATTTAATTAATGTAATTAAATTAAGTCTACTAATTAAATGTATGTTGGGTCTTTTAATTTAATTAGTAGTAATTTAATTAAAGCCCATCATATTGACTAGCCCATAGGGTTTTTGACCTAGGGCTAAGCATATAAGCAGATTTGTGAGAAAAAATCTTAACATCATTTTTTTTTTCTTTTCTGCTTTCTCTCTAAGTCTTTCTTCTCTATCATCTCTCAATACTGTATTGAGAATGCTATTAGATAATCAATATCTAATTAGTGTTCTAGTGTGCTAATTGAATAAAACCGTCTTGTCATCATCGTCATCAATTGGAAGCGAAAGAGGTATTTGATTCTTCTTTTGTTTAAATCGTAAATCTTGAATTAAAGGTGATCTTGTTTGGAATTCCGATAAAACCGGTTTTATAATCTCTAAAAATTTTAATTTCCGCTGCGTTAGGCAAAGTTTTAAAATTAGAAGAAAAGTTCTTATTTTAAAATCTATATGAAAATTATGAGATTTTGTGGAAATCGAAAAATTGTTTTTCATGATTTCATAAAATTATAATTTATATATATTTTGTTTTAAAATTAGATTTTAAAATAAATCTGTACAGTGCATTTGCACCGTACAGTACATCGTGAAGTGTCGGACGGCTGCTGCATTAGGGCAGCAGCAACTTTGATTGGGGAGTGAACTAGGCAGCCCTTGTGTAGCCAAGGTCCATTCCTATTGCCCCCTTTTCTTTTTACAAAAGTGTTTAATAAAATTCGGGCCAGCCGAGTTTCGAACCCGTGACACTCAGGTTTGCAACCACTCATTCATATTTATGCACATAAAGTTAACTTGTTGAATTGTTGTGGTAAATTTGACATTACCTCTTATTGCAGCAGTTTTAAAATTGTTTTAAAACATTTTTTTTTTATATAATTAATTTTGTAAAATTGTTTTACTTGAAAATTAATTGTTTTTGCCCAAAATTCGAATTGTTAAAATAGAAGCATGATTTTAATTAGATAGAGATCTAATGGGAATTAAATTGGATTAGAGAATTCAATTTAATTAAATTTGAAGGATTAATTTAATTTAGGAATTAAAAGATAATCCTTGGTCAATAAATAATTTTAGAAATTATTTAAAGACTTTAAATCGTATAATAACAATTTACTTGGTAAATTTATTTTATGCTATGCATTGGATGTATGGTTGGATCAATCATGAGCTTTATTTGCGCTATCTATGGTTTTATTTTATTTATGCATTTTGATATTGGTTTTAAACGAGAGCCTGCGAGCCTCTTATTCAATTGTTGTAAGTATTGTTTTTATTTTCTCCCCCTTAAAATGTAATCCCCCTTTATTTTGTAAAGAGAGTAGTTTTAGGGTGAGATCTCTAATTAGATTAGGAGATAGAGATACAAGACGGAGCAAGCAACGGAATAAGAAGTCCATCAAGGCCCCAAAAGTGTTTGGGTGCGATTATTTTGATAGAATAGAATAGGATTCTATTTGAGTGCTCTCTTTGTGTGTTTAATTCCGTTTGATGCATGAATAGAAGCATGGTCCATAAAATGGCTATTATGGACCATGCATAGGAACCTCATGATTATCCATATTATAGGAGCATGCTAGGTTTTATTATCTTGTTATGAATGTTATCTTTATGTGCATAAATATGTTCATGCATTAAACAAGATAAAATAAGATAATAATTACAATTGATGAGTCTTGGTGGAATTTTTGAAATTCTTAAACCCCGAACCGTCTTAGATAGTCTCAGACAAAATAAATATTAAATCCAAATGGAAATTAAAAGATAAAATTCGATTTTATAAATTTCCAAGCATTCCGTCAATAGAATTATTTGTTTTGGAATTAATCGAATCATTAAGTATTGGCCACGAGGCGTGGGATACGAAATGACAAGATTAATTGAACTAAAATAATTCTTCGCATAAAAGATGCAATTTTTCAAAGTCAAAATTATGGTATTGGCCATGAGGCGTGGGATACTCATAATGGCGATGGAGAGATCTTAGGGATTGACGGGTCTGATTTAAATACTGATTAGTATAGATGTCGCACGAGTCGTGGGTCTATATGAAAGGTAATGCAAAATAATTTTAAGAGTTGTATAGAGATACAATTGGTGATAAGATCGTCTACCTTGAGGCTTAAAGTCGGATGTCTCACGAGTCGTGGGTCCGATGATAAGTGCTTGGGGGTCTTAATACCTACAATTTGAAAGATATGACTTTTTCTAAAATTATAAGGGGGTCAAAAGAGTTTGATTAAAATAGTGGGAGACAACATTTGATAAAAGTCCATATCATTTGTAATTTTTATTATTTCATATCAGTCACTCATACTACGTTTTCTGCTTACATGTAGATTTTCTGCTAAACTCGTGGTGTCTAAAAATCCACTTAGTGCTATCCTTGAGGCCAATAAATTGACTGGCTCGAATTATGCTGATTGGCTTCGCAATCTCAAAATTGTCTTGGATTGCGAAAGGAGGACCTATGTATTGACACAATCTCCTCCCGATGTCATACCTGATGACATGGCAGCTAATGAGAGAGAAACAGCTCTCCAGTGACAAGAAGATGATCTACAGCTAGATGTCTAATGCTTGCCACTATGTCTCCCGAGTTGCAGAGGCAACATGCTGAGATGCGCCACTCGGCTGAGATCCATCTTCACTTAGAATAGATTTACAAGCCCATCAATAGGATTGATCGATTCGTGGTATCTAACGAGTTATTCTCACTCAAGATGGCTGAGGGATCAAGTGTTCATGACCACTGTATTAAGGCTTTAGGCCTTATTGAAAAGCTTGCAAGTCTCGAGGTGATCATGGATAATTAGCTTCACGTAGATTTGATCTTAACCTCTCTGTCAACTTCATTCAAACAGTTTATAATAAACTTCAATATGAATGGAGCTAAAGTCTCAGTTGAGGAACTGATGAACATGCTCGTAACTGCCGAGAGAACTATGAAGAAGGATAAGATTGTTTTCTTAGTAGGTTCATCTTCATCCCAAACTAAGGCTGCAAAGCCAAAGAAGGGTAAGGGCAATGTTTTCCAAAAGAAGAAAAAGACTCTTAAGCCCACCGGTGGGGTTAAGAAAGCAAACACTAAGAAGAAGGCCAATCAAGCTGAGGATCAGTGCTTCCATTGCAAGAAACAAGGGCATTGGAAAGGGAACTGTAAGGAGTACTTAGCTACCCTTACGAAAGGTATAAATCTCATCGAAATTAACCTTTCATTTAATTCTAATAATTGGGTATTGGACTCTGGATGCGCTCCTCACATCTGTAATACGTTACAGTGAATGAGCAACGTCCGTGAGGTTGATGAAAGAGAACATGTTCTGAGAGTGGGTAATGGAGCAAGAGTTACAGCAAAAGCCATAGGACATGTTAGGTTAATGTTAGGAGATGGTTTTATTTTAGTCTTGAACAATGTTTTATTTGTTCCCCGAGTTAGTTAGAAACATTATTTCCATTCCTGTACTAGACTTGGAAGGTTTTTCCTTCTCTATTACTAATGCTATATTTTACATTTTGAAGAATGGTTCTTCACATGCATTAGGGTCTTTACAAAATGGTTTGTATTTAACTAATACTAATTTAAATCTCCTAAATGTCGAACGAGAAAACAAACATAAATCAAATGACCAAACTTCAGCAAAGACATGCTAGACTTGGACATATCTCCAAGAATAGGCTTCTAAAGATGGGTAACTTAGAATCATTCAGTACGAATGATCTAAACGAGTTAACCACTTGTGAATACTGTTTAAAGGGAAAGATGACTAAGTCCCCTTTTAAAGGGCATGTAGAGCGAAGCCAAAATCTTTTGGATTTGATCCATACATATGTTTGCGGACCACTAAATGTTAGTACCCGAAACGGCTGTAATTACTTCATCACATTTATTGATGATTTCAGTAGATATGGGTATGTGTACCTGATGAAGCATAAGTCTGAAGCCTTTGAAAAGTTCATAGAGTATAAAACAGAGGTTGAGAACCAGACAGATCGCAAAATTAAGGCTCTTCGATCAGATCGAGATGGCGAGTGTTTAAGCGATCTCTTTCTTGGTTATTTGAAAGATAATGGGATTATCTCACAATGGACTCCACCCGGGACTCCTCAGCTGAATGGGGTGTCCGAGCAATGAAATTGGACTTTACTGGATATGGTCTGATCCATGATGAGTTTCACGGATTTTCCAATATCGTTTTGGGGTTATGCCCTTGAAACAGCTGTGACGATAATTAATTTAGTTCCTTCCAAATCTGTGCCCGAAATACCATATAAGATTTGGTTTTCAAAACCCCCTACTTATTCATACCTTAGAGTTTGGGGATGTCCTGCATACGTTAAGAAACTAGTGGGAGATAAATTGGATTCCAGATCCAGTTTGTGTAAATTTGTAGGAACCCTAGAGAGTCTGTGGGTTACTATTTTTATGATCCCTCGGAACAAAAGGTATTTGTTTCGAGGAATACCACTTTTCTAGAAAAGGAGTTTCTAGTTGAAAAGTCAGGCAAGATTGCAGAACTTACTGAAGTTCAACAAGAACCTACAAATGATCAAGCAATGGAACCTTCCTCTTTCCCACAACAAGAAGTAAAAACAAGCCCTCGCAGATTTGTGAGAACAATTAGACCGCCAGACCGACTCAATTTGCTAACTGAAATCGGTCAATCGGATAGTGATCCGAGATCATATGATGATGCAACATCGGATAGAGATTCGATAAAATGACGGATGTGAAAACAACTTTTCTAAATGGAGATTTAGATAAAGATATTTATATGTAACAACCGGAAGGTTTCATGTCCAGTGGGAGCGAACAGAAAATCTACAAACTCCAGAGATCCATATATGAACTCAAACAGGTGTCTAGAGGTTGGAACATCCATTTTGATGAGATAATCAAATCGTTTGGCTTTATCAAGAATGAGTATGAACCATGTGTTTACAAGAAAATCAATGGGCGAGCCGTGCAGTTTTTGGTGTTGTATGTAGATTACATCTTACTCGTTGGGAATGAGAAAAATGTGCTGCAAACAACAAAGACTTGGTTGTCTACCCAGTTTTCCATGAAGGACTTGGGAGAAGCTTCCTTTATTCTCGGTATAAAAAATCTATAGAGATAGATCTGTTAGGTTTATTTTATACCTTTATTTGAGCATGTTTTATGTCATTATTTGACGGATTTTAGGCCTTATATTGTTATAATTGCTCTTATTTCAGGTATATTATGCTCGAAGATGGTTCATGATGAAACGGGGCAAGTAACGAGAGTTTTGATGCCGAGAATGATCAATTCGTGTGAAGATTCAAATTTTCTCGCGCATGGAGGATGGGAACAGCCCTTCCAAGCCCTTTGTATTTTGGGAAGGGCCGTTCCGGAAAGTCAGCTTTAGTACCTTTGACCGAGGATGGGAACGGCCGTTCCCAGCAGCGCTGGCATTTGTGGGCGAGGCCGTTCCGCAGGCCGTTCCAGGGGGCGTTTGGTGGACTATTTAAGGCAGTTTTCAGCATTTCTCTAGAGAGACTGATCTAGGGTTTAATTTAGGGTTAATTTAGGAGTCTCTTCTAGTTTTATCCTTGATCCTTAGAGCTTTAATTAGATTGTAGTTGTTAATTCCTTTCTAGAACAATCATTTCCTTTATTTTCAGTCCTAGTTAGATTTAATTGCTTTAAGTTTGATACTAATGTCTCTAGTTTTGGAACTTGTTCATGTTTTTGAGAGTTTTGTTCTTGATATTTGATATTTGGTTTAATTTAATGAATATGCATGTTTTCAGTCTGATCTCTTTTATTTCCTTGCTTTCTAGTGTTAATATGAGTGGCTAATTTCTTGGGCAAAGGGGGAGTGATGAATTATGTAGGGTAAGTGTTTGATGAAATGCCTAGGTGGGACTACTTGATCTTATGCTTGTGAAATTGCTTTGTTTGCATGTTTAAGCTTGATCACCTTAGATATGAACTTAGATTTGCATGCTAATCGAGAGATTGTATGTTAATTGGATGAAATTTCACAACACTTAAGTTTTAGGTATAAAGACATTTAGCCTAATCTTGAGCAATCGAGCAATAGAGTAACCGGGCCAAGCCGCTAGTTATTTTGTTGCACTAGTCTTGTTTGTTTGATCTAATTAATGAGCTAATGACCACGAGAGTAGGCTTTAGACTTTGATTAGGTACACGCACTTGACTTCGAGAGGAGCTTGTGTATACTTTAGTGATTAGGATTGTGAGATCCTTGTCCCATTTAAGCACTAATTGAACACGAACCTTGCATGATCATTACTACCCCATTGCCACTTAGTTAACTTGGTTATTTGCTACTTTATTCGCTTCCTAGTTGGTTCTAGTTTGTTAATCTTAGTTAACTTTCATTTCCGTTAGTAGTTAATTCACTCCATCACTCGTCTCGGTCTATAGATTGGTGAAAACATTAGGTAATTGATTGATTTACTCCTCCCCGTGGATTCGACCCCTTTTGCTACATTGATTTATTGATGCTTGCACTTGGGCTTTATTAAAACAACCAACAAGTTTTTGGCGCCGTTGCCGGGGAGGCGTTTAAATCACCCTTACCGATTGTTAGTAACTAGTGAATTAGACCTTTATTTTTATTTGGTTTTGATGCTTGTTTGTCTCTTGTAGGTTCTTGTGCATGAGAAGAGCTAAAAGTTGGGAGAATTTGAAACATTATCCGGACATCGAAAAGAAACTTCGTGCATTAAAGAAGGAAAAGAGACAAGAGGTATCAACCCCGATTCAAATGGAAGATTTTAATGCAAATGATGCCCTTAATGGGGCAAATAGAGGGCAAAGACCACCACCACAACCACCACAACCACCCAACCAACCACCTCAAAGGCAAATTAGGGAATATGCCATGCCAAGTATGGAGAACATCCAACAAAACTTTGAAAGACCGGGAGTGGGGGCGAACCACTTTGAGATTAAGCCGGCCTATATTTCTCTCTTCCAACAAAATCAATTCACCGGTTTAGCTACGGAAGATCCCATTTCTCATGTGAATTGGTTCATTGAGGTTTGTGACACATTCAAACTCAACAATGTGCCCGAGGAAGCTATTAGAATTCGACTCTTTCCATTCTCTTTGAGGGATAGGGCGAAGGCTTGGCATAGTGCTCTTCCGTATGAGACTAAGGGATCATGGTCTTTATTGTCTCAAGCCTTCTTGGATAAGTTTTTCCCGCACGCTAAAACGGTTAAGCTCCGGACTGAAATCACTTCATTTCGGCAATATGAAGGAGAAACCTTATACGAAGCGTGGGAGCGGTTTAAGGAAATACAAAGAAAGTGCCCTCACCATGGATGCGAAAATTGGAAGCTAGTCCAATCATTCTATGGAGGAATCTCCCAAGCTTTGAAGGTCATGATTGACTCCGCCACGGGGGGCGCTATAATGACCATGTACGAAACCGATGCTATACAACTGTTGGAAAGGATGGCGGCTAACAATTCTTGGGCAAATGAAAGGGCTACCACACCAATTCCAAGGCCTTCAAGCTCAACACCCGGCATGTTACAAGTTGGCGAATATACCGCAGTGCAAGCTAAAATTGAGGCTTTGGAGAAACAAATGGAACAATTTAAGGTTAATTCCGTGTCAAATCAATCCCCTCCTATGCAACATTCAACTTGTGAGATGTGTAGTGGGCCACACAACTATGATTCATGCCCTTATGCTTCTCAAGAAAATCCATCAAACCCACCTTCATGTCCCGAACAAGTAAATGCTTTAAACCAACAAAGACCACAATACAACCCTCATTCCAACACATACAATCCCGGACTACGCAACCACCCTAACTTTTCTTGGTCTAATCCCAACAACGCACAAAATGCTCCAAGACCACCACCACCACCTAGAAACCCCGAAAATTTCCAACAACCTCCTCCTTTCCCTCCACCACAAGCCCATTACCAAACCCCACAAACTCACTATCAAGCACTACCTCCACAACAACCCCAAAAGCAAGGATGGGAAACCGCATTTGAGAAGTTCCTTAATGTTTCGTCGGACCGTTTCAAGAGCTTGGAAACACAAGTGGACCAAGTGGTCACACAAAACCGTAACATTGAGATCCGAATTGGGCAACTTGCTAATGCTATAAATCCTAGGCCCCAAGGAACACTTCCTAGTAAGACGGAGGCTAATCCAAGAGAGCATTGTAATGTTATCATGTTAAGGAGTGGTAAGTACTATGATGAGCCTCCTTTACCTAAAAGGTTGGATGCCGGATCAAGTGGGGTGAGTCAAGAGGAGAAATTGGATGAGGAATGGGAGAAGCAAGTGAAGACAAAGGAAGTTGGAGAAAAGAATGATCTTATGCCTAAGATGAGTGATGAGAAGAAATACGAGAAAGAAGATGAGCTAAGAGACAAAGAAGTTAGGAAAAATCATGATGATGAGCTCTCTTCGAAACCAAAGGCATACATTCCCCCGAAGGCGTATGTTCCACCAATTCCATTCCCACAACGATTGCAAAAGAAAAATTTGGAAAAGCAATTCGAAAAGTTCCTTAATGTATTCAAGCAACTTCATATAAATATTCCTTTTGCCGAGGCATTGGCTCAAATGCCAACATATTTGAAGTTCTTGAAGGAATTGGTTTCAAACAAAAGGAAGCTCGAGGACTTTGCCACCGTTGCGCTCACCGAGGAGTGTAGTGCTATCATCCAAAGGAAGCTTCCTCCAAAACTCAAAGATCCCGGGAGTTTCTCTATCCCTTTGACTATTGGATCTTTACATTTTGAAAATGCTTTATGTGATTTAGGAGCAAGTGTTAGCCTAATTCCCTTGTCTACTTGTAGGAAATTGGGCTTGGAGGAGTTTAAACCGACGAATATGATGCTCCAATTGGTGGATCATTCCATAAAGTACCCAATAGGGATCCTAGAAGATGTTTTGGTGAAGGTTGGAAAATTCTTCATCCCCGCGGATTTTGTGGTTTTGGATATTGAAGATGATGAGCACTTGCCATTAATTTTAGGTAGGCCGTTCCTAGCTACGGTCGGAGCTAATATTGATGTTCAAAATGGCCTACTCTCATTCAAAATCGGGGATGATAAAGTGGAATTCAAGATTTTCCGTTCTATGAGTGTACCACCGCCTCCGGATAAGTGTTGTAAGGTGGAGTTTGTCAATGAGAAACCGATCAAGATGCTGTCAATCCAAGAGAAGATAGATCCGGGAGACAAAGGGAGAAAACCAAAGTCTGAAAATTCAAGGAGAAGAGATGTGATGGCTTTGGATACTTGGAGATCAAAATCCGGTTTGGAGGGTATCAAGAACGAGGTCACTCCATGTGACTCGTCACACTTGGATTTTTGATCCTTGATCATGGTTACAAAGTCAAGCTAGCGACTATAAACCTAGAACTACAATTTTCTAACCCTTCTCTTTTCTTTTCCCCCTCCCTTGTCTTTGATTGGAATTAACTCTTTCGTATTTGCTGTTTGGATGTAGGTTTGTTTCTATTGGATTGAAGTGCTTGAAGAAAGTGGCTCGCCAATTGAGGTCTTTTATAGCTTTATATTTGAAGATTGTTGCTTGATTTAAATGCATATGTGATTTGTATAATTGAGAATCATTGAAGTTTATGCATATTGTTAGGGGATATTTAGATACATGCGAGATCTTGTGCTCTTGAGAAATATGTGTTTGATTGATGAATCTTGATGTTTTGTAGTGTACAATTCATGATAAGCATGTATGAGTGAAATGGTTGTGTTGCAATGAAAATCTTTGAAATTATTGGGAAGTATACTCTTGTGGGGTGATTTTTGCTTGTGTAGTTCTTTGAGTGCAAAAATTTTGAGAAATATTTGAAAATTTGGGAATTTTTATGCACATGATGTGTATTCACATGTTTTGAATGCCAAATTTTGATGAAATTGTGTGTTAAATGTGCATTCTCGTGTTTGTTTGGGGCTAGATAAATTCCGGTATACTATGGTATGTGTTGAAAATACGAGCTTGAATTTGTAATTCTTGCATGTTTAAATACCGGAATAATGTGGTTGAGGCCAATTTTTGATAGATTTAATGTTGAGGTTGAGGAATTGTTCATTTCCGGTTTGTTGAGACTTGTTTTGGGTCATTTTATGACTTTTTGTGTGAATTCCGGAGTTTAGTTTCAAATATTACACTTACCTCCCTCCTTTTCCTTGGCCAACCTTCTGTAACGAATCCACCCTCGTGGAAATTTCAGCCTGAGAAAATCCGCGATCGCGGATTTCAGCCAAATTCAGCCAAGCTACTGTAACGTTTCCACCCTTGCGGAATTTTTCTCTTAAAGAAATCCACCCTCGCGGATTTCTATTTTTCCAGAAATTCTGATTCTCTTTTAATTGCTGAAACACGCTTTCTTTCCCTCGCCGACGGTGGGAACGACCGTTCCCATCTCAGGTACAACATGGGAACGGCCGTTCCCATGTTCGCCCTTTTATTCCTGACCGAGACCCGGAACGGCCATTCCCGTATCAAGCTTATATGGGAACGGCCGTTCCCATAAGCGGAGCCCGTTTTTATAAGCAGAAACGCGATTTTTCCCCCCTTTTAGTCTGATTTAGAAAACATTACAGAAGCTTTCCTCTTCCCCTTTCCCATTTCGAACCGAAACAGCACAACAGCAACCAGCCACTGTCACCTCCGACTCCGGCGATTTCCATCCGACGTCGGCGACCGACAGCACCAATTACGGCGCCGTTTCCTCCCATTTCGGTAAGCACTCCCCACTTCGCTCATTGTCCAAATTCTTCCCAAGTGCAGCCCCTTTCCTCATATTCCGAATTTTGTGGCGATTTCTTGATCATTTCTTTGAGATATTTATGCTGCTCTTGTGCTTTAAATTCTGAATCTTAGATTTCTTGAGCATTTGTTGGCTTTCCCACACCTAATTGTCTAAAATCAGTCTCTTTTCACCTTGCACACAAGGTGTTCGATTAATTGCCCGAACCAAATTTCAGTCTCTTTTTGCCCAAATTCTCTGCAAGAATGGTTCGTAAACGTGCTAGAGCTAATCCCGCTGCAGCCTCCTCATCCCACCCTCCGCCGGAAATTGAAGAAGTAGAAGATCGACCTCCAAGAAGAAACCTTACCGGCCGAAAGCTCATTTCTACCAAGTATTTGGATGAGCCTATTCTTAGAGAGCTCCGACTCTTCCGCCAAGTCCAACATTTGTTTGAGAATATCGGGTGGTTGAGTTTCATTACTAACCGGGTGCATACTTATCCCCAACTCACAAGAGAGTTCGCCGAGACTTTGCATTGGAATAAGCATATGGGGATAGCCACTTTCATGCTTTATGGAGTGGAATACACGAAAGATGCTGACTTTCTTCGTCAAACTTTTGGTTTTCCCGAAGCTACCGGCCGTGATTTGCCCGTTGAGTGGGAGAGCATTTATCACTTGGACAACATTTGGCGATCTTTTGATGTGCTTGACAACGGTGTTATGTACACTCCCCGTTCCACTAAGAGCACTTGCATCAATGATCCTTTGTGGCGTATTGTTCATAAGCTCCTCACCGCATCTATATTTGGCCGTGCCCAAAGCACCGGTAATGTCACAACTTGGGAGCTCTATGTTCTTTATTGTATGCGGGAGCAAATTATGATGGATGGTACCTACTTGTTGATGGATCGAGTGTTTAATGCTACTCGGCGTGAGGGTGCGAGCCTTGTTATGGGTGGATTTGTGACGGCCATTGCACTAGCGCTAGGTCTTGAGCCGGCTGAGCACGAGGCTCCTTTGGATGATGCTATCACCGTAAATGCGCGTATACTTTTCAACATGGATCTGATTAGACTTTGGGGAGAGCCCTTGAACCATCACGTAGTATTTTGGCCGATGGCGGACCGAGATCGATTGACTAGACTGTATGATGAGGGCATTCTTGATCGTAGGTACGTGGAGGAGGTAGAGGTGCCACCTTTTGTTGCACCACAGCACGTTGATGACATTGAGCCTCCCGTTGATGATAATGTGCCTCATTTTGCCGCTCCTGAGCCTCAGGCTGATTTCCCTGACCGCGCCTACTTTGTGGAGCAGTTTCAGAATATGGAATTGCGTATGACTAGTCTTGAGACGCGGTACACTGAGCATACCGCTTCCGTGGATGAGCGCCTTACCACGATGCAGACTGATATCACCGCCGTTCGAGGCGATATACGTGGGATCTACGAGATGCTCAGGACCTTTCAGCCACCCCCTCCCCCTTGATTTCCCCCATGGTTATATTTAGTTGTTTAGATAATTCAGTTCATTTTGAGACTTCGGTTCTTAGTGTTGAATATGTGTACTTGACTTGGTATTTTCTGTGTAGAATTCGGCATTAATGGATTCTTATCTTTGACTTTGGCATGTTTTGGTTTTGTATTGATTTATTCATTTCCTCGTTATTATTACTTCTATACATGCTTGTTATGTTTGCTTGTGTAGTTGTGATTACAGGATTAGGATTACGTTATGCATGCCCGTTGCCGGTTTCTTCATAAACAGGGAGTCTCTTGGAACTTTATATCTATTTGCATGAGGACATTGCAATTTCTTAGTGTGGGGGGGAATTATTTGATTTATGATTCATATATTGTGATTAGACTTTGCTTATTATTGAGTTTTGCTTTGAATACGCGAATTGACTCCATTTTTGAAAATTTTTGCTTAGGATGATCGTTGAATTGTTACTTAATCGAGTTAGGCTAATTGAATGTGCGAAAACTTGTGTAATTTTTGATAAAGATAGTGTGTTAGCATGCCTTCATTTTTTAGAACTTTGAATGTTTTAATGCACTTTGATCCCTTAGAGGAAGTTTATTTCTTTTAAATAGGCCTAAAATACGATTAGAGTGCATTTTAGTGTCTTTCGAGGAGAAATTTTGAAGTGACAAAAGATTAGGGAAATGACTTAGGCATTCGTTGTCGGTGGATAAAGCCTTTCATTTGCCTTTTTCACTAAATAGCATCGTCCGATTGACCCCATTGAGCCTTTTTGTTGTGCAAAAATTTCTTTCTAGCCACATTACAAGCCTAAGCACAACAAAGTTTACAATCGACCCTTTTATGTTATCACACCATGCTTGCTCGTTCGATTTTATGTTGTAATATCTTTTGACCATTCTTGATGATTCTTGTACGAAAAGAGAGAAAAATATGATAAGAAAGAAAGAAAATTTGAGAAAAAGTCGAAAGAAAAGAAAAAGAAAATAGCAAAGAAAAGAAAAGAAAAATATGCAAAGTGTGAAAAGAAAGAGAGGTATTTGTAAACATCTTAGTGTGGGGGAATGTGCATTAGGCGAGGAAAGCGTTTGGTCTTGTATTGTAAAACGATGTGAGCTTTGGTGTTTAGTCACTTGAATCTATATTTCCATAACCGTAACCCAAGCCTACATTACAAGCTCGAAAGACCTTTCGATCCCGAATCTTAAGTCAATTCCATTAGTGGAGATAGGCACGAAGAGTGTATTCGAAGTTGTAAATTAGTGCTTAAACAAAAGATATAAACCAATCCGAGTGATTGTTGTGCATTATTTCATTCAAATTCACACACTACACAAAGGTATGCTAATTATACTATTTTTGTTGGATTTTATACTTGTGATTAGTGCGTTCGATAGGCTAAACTTGATTGTTGTGATGAATTGATGATTGACTTTTGCGAATTTGTTTATTAGTGGATTGACTTTTCAAGTGTTTGGCATTACTCGAGGACAAGCAATAGTTCTAGTGTGAGGGAATTTGTTAGGTTTATTTTATACCTTTATTTGAGCATGTTTTATGTCATTATTTGACGGGTTTTAGGCCTTATATTGTTATAATTGCTCTTATTTCAGGTATATTATGCTCGAAGATGGTTCATGAAGAAACGGGGCAAGTAACGAGAGTTTTGATGCCGAGAATGATCAATTCGTGTGAAGATTCAAATTTTCCCACGCATGGAGGATGGGAACGGCCCTTCCAAGCCCTTTGTATTTTGGGAAGGGCCGTTCCGGAAAGTCAGCTTTAGTACCTTTGACCGAGGATGGGAACGGCCGTTCCCATCCCAAGCCTTTCCTGGGAACGGCCATTCCCAGCAGTGCTGGCATTTGGGGGCGAGGCCGTTCCGCAGGCCGTTCCAGGGGGCGTTTGGTGGACTATTTAAGGCAGTTTTCAGCATTTCTCTAGAGAGACTGATCTAGGGTTTAATTTAGGGTTAATTTAGGAGTCTCTTCTAGTTTTATCTTTGATCCTTAGAGCTTTAATTAGATTGTAGTTGTTAATTCCTTTCTAGAACAATCATTTCCTTTATTTTCAGTCCTAGTTAGATTTAATTGCTTTAAGTTTGATACTAATGTCTCTAGTTTTGGAACTTGTTCATGTTTTTGAGAGTTTTGTTCTTGATATTTGATATTTGGTTTAATTTAATGAATATGCATGTTTTCAGTCTGATCTCTTTTATTTCCTTGCTTTCTAGTGTTAATATGAGTGGCTAATTTCTTGGGCAAAGGGGGAGTGATGAATTATGTGGTAAGTGTTTGATGAAATGCCTAGGTGGGACTACTTGATCTTATGCTTGTGAAATTGCTTTGTTTGCATGTTTAAGCTTGATCACCTTAGATATGAACTTAGATTTGCATGCTAATCGAGAGATTGTATGTTAATTGGATGAAATTTCACAACACTTAAGTTTTAGGTATAAAGACATTTAGCCTAATCTTGAGCAATCGAGCAATAGAGTAACCGGGCCAAGCCGCTAGTTATTTTGTTGCACTAGTCTTGTTTGTTTGATCTAATTAATGAGCTAATGACCACGAGAGTAGGCTTTAGACTTTGATTAGGTACACGCACTTGACTTCGAGAGGAGCTTGAGTATACTTTAGTGATTAGGATTGTGAGATCCTTGTCCCATTTAACCACTAATTGAACACGAACCTTGCATGATCATTACTACCCTATTGCCACTTAGTTAACTTGGTTATTTGCTACTTTATTCGCTTCCTAGTTGGTTCTAGTTTGTTAATCTTAGTTAACTTTCATTTCCGTTAGTAGTTAATTCACTCCATCACTCGTCTCGGTCTATAGATTGGTGAAAACATTAGGTAATTGATTGATTTACTCCTCCCCGTGGATTCGACCCCTTTTGCTACATTGATTTATTGATGCTTGCACTTGGGCTTTATTAAAACAACCAACAAGATCACAGAGATTAATAGGTATGTCCCAAGTTCAGTACATAGACAAAGTACTGAAACGGTTCAGCATGGAGGAATCTAAGATGGGATTCCTGCCAATGAGACATGGGTTGATCCTCTCTAAATCAATGTGTCCCAACACTGAAGAGGAGAAGGATAGGATGTCTCGCATACCCTATGCATATGCAATAGGGAGCATAATGTATGATATGTTATGTACTAGACCTGACGTCGCATACGCTTTGAGCTTTACAAGTCGATTTCAATCAAACTTTGGTGAGAGTCACTGGTCTGTCGTGAAATCCATCCTTAAGTACTTGAAAAGGACTAAGGATTTATTTCTTGTTTACGGCAGAAAGGGAAAACTGAAATTAGAAGGATACGCCGACTCAAGCTTCTAGTCGGATGTAGACGATTTTAAATCCACTTCCGGATTCATATTCCGGTTAAATGGTGGTGCAGTAAGTTGGAAAAGTTCCAAATAGGAAACTATTGCTGACTCCACTTGTGAAGTGGAGTACATAGCTGCATCAGAGGTAGCGAAAGAAGGTGTGTGGATGAAAAACTTTATCCAAGAGTTGGATGTAGTGCCTAGCATTGCTGACCCGTTCGTTGTCTTCTGCGACGATAAAGGAGTGATTGCTCAATCAAAGGAACCAAGAGCTCATCAACGGTCAAAGCACATCCTTAGAAGATTTCATCTAATTAGAAAGAAGCGACGTTATTGTGGAACGTGTACCCTCGGCAGAAAAGGTAGCAGACCCGCTTACTAAGCCTCTTAGCCAAAAGGTCTTTGAAGGGCATCTCCACGAGATGGGCCTTAAGGCTATAGGCAATTGACTCTGAGGGCAAGTGGGAGATTGTTAGAGTAGTGCCCTAGAAGAGCCAAAATAGTTTAGGTCTCTTTTTGTAAACTACTCTTATTAGCAGTAATTTGTGACATTAATGAAATAATAAATGTAACGTTTCATAGTCGTTTAATTCTATGTGGCCAATTCATCATATCTCATTCAAGTTTATTAATTACATATTATAACTGTTCGTGTATGGATGAAACCCCAAGGCCACATTAAGTTACGGGACTTGACCTTGCATAGGGATGGAGGTTATGGAACAAGTCTCTATGGCGTGACCTAAACTAACTCCCAGTCAAAGAGTCTAATAAGCATGGGGATGTTGACTTGACTCGTTTGAGACTTGCTCATATGATGTGCCTTTGAGAAAGGTTACTTTGTTTCATGAGTATTGTATGTGGAGATATTCACACGCGTATGGGGGTGCTTGTTAGGGAACAAGTACACTGAGGATCCCGACAGGATCACCTCAATGGGGTAAGGCTTTTACGCCTTAATGATGAGCTTGGTTCCCTAGTTATGGTAGTGTCTAAATGGTCCTTAGACTTGAGGCTCCATTGATGCTCTGTGCATGATGAGGGTAATGTTTGATATACACCTAGAGATTCATGGGTTCCATGAATCTCGTTATGGTTGTATGTTGGCATTGTTCGAATCATGTATGGGGGCATATGAGATTCCAACATAGAATCTATCGCTCGTCTAGAAAAATGAGTGAATCACCCATGAATTCTATTGTAGCATATTCCACTTAAATCCTTGCGCAAGGTAGTGAGATCTAAATTAGGAAATGAGTTTCCTAGAGTGTTAGATCAAATGGGATTGCTATTAGAATTAATTCATAGCATTAGGACTAATAGGGTTCTATCATTCCCGTGCCCTAGGTCTTAATCGGGGATTGGACGATAGAAGGATCTTATCTCACGGTATCCATGAGACTGAAAGGTTCACAGCATAAACTTCACCTGTTGGATGGGTGGTCATGAGCTTGTCACTAGACATCGATCATGATCTGTAGGTACTTATTAATTAAAAGGAGTTTTAATTAAACAGTGATTAATTGAAAGGGTTCAATTAAATCAATTAGATAAATGGTTATCTAAAATACCACATTAAGAATGTGGGCCTACTGCTATTCATTGGTGAACCTAAGGGGTCACACAATGACTCGAATTGAACAACGTGATTATCTAAAGATTAATAGAGATTGATCGATAAATTAAAAGAGTTTAACTTATTTTATGAGAGATTAATTAATTAATAATTGTATTAATTAATTTATGTTTAATTGTTAAGCTATTGAGAATAAATGTTAAAGAGTTAACATTAATTTAAATAAGTGTATTTAAATTAATTTGGGCTTGAAATTTAATTAGGAGTAATAAAATTTTTAAGTCCATCAATTTAATTAGACATTGGACTTTTGATTTAATTAATTTAATTAAATTAAGTCCACTAATTAAATGTATGTTGGGTCTTTTAATTTAATTAGTAGTAATTTAATTACAGCTCATCATATTGACTAGCCCATAGGCTTTTTGAGCTAGGGCTAAGCATATAAGCAGATTTCTGAGAAGAAATCTTAACGTCTTTTTTTTCTTCTTTTCTTCTTTCTCTCCAAGTCTCTCTCATCTCTCAATACTGTATTGAGAATGCTATTAGATAATCAATATCTAATTAGTGTTCTAGTGTGCTAATTGAATAATTGAATTCCGCCTGGATTCTTGAAAGAAGATCGGATAGAAGAGAACCGTGGTAGGTTTTGGAAAACCTTCTTGTCATAGTCATCAATTGGAAGGAAAAGAGGTATTTGATTCTCTTTTGTTTAAATCGTAAATCTTGAATCAAATGTGATCTTGTTTGGAATTCTGATAAAACCGGTTTTATAATCCCTAAAAATTTTAATTTCCGCTGCGTTAGGGTTGACGAATTCCAACAGATCTATCGACTGAAAAATTTGAGTACCAATTTTGCTAAATAGGTGCAGATTGTATACCAGTTTGGTGCCAATTTGAGCTGCGTTCATCTTGAGCTGGAGTTGGACTCGATCGAAGAGAATGTGTGCAGAGTTTGGTAGATGAAGCCTATCTCGACCAGTTTTGAGTGTGTTTCCTCCATGGCAGGTAAGTTTGAGCTAGCAATCTAAGCTCGTCGTGTGTTAATAGGGTTTTCAGGCATAAAAATTTAGGGCAACGTTTAATGTGTTGTGTTTTCTGATTTTAAGGGCTGTCAAGTTCGGATCGTTAGGGCTTTGATGAACTCGTTTGATTTGTGCATTAGTTCCTGTTCGTGAACTGGTGAAGTTGGCATTTACTGGTAAAGAATCGATTGTTCTGAATTTTGGCATTTACTGTTACTTTTTTCCTGAACTGTTGTGTTTTTTGTGCATTAATTCCCGTTCCTGCACTTGTGTTTTTCGATTTCCCGGTAGCTGTTGTGAATTGTGGAATGCTTTTTGAATTCAGTAGTTCCTTTTTGGTTGTGAATTGTGGAACGGTGAGTTGGAATTCCAATCTTGTGCACTTCCTTTAAAGTTCAAAGTTCACTTTTGTCTATTTAAATCAGCAGCAAAGCTATGCACCTTTTCTTAATCTACGCCAATAATAAAGTAGCAGCCTTCATGAATTTTTGGCTTTGCTTTCTTCAAAAGTTTAGCTTCAGATTGATAGTGTTTTGCTGAGAAAACCTTTTCTGCTGATTAGATTTGATTTTCTTCTTTCCGACTCAGTTAGGCAGTGTAAAAGATAGATTGTGCTTTACAGATTCGAAGTATAAGATAACAGTTCTCTTGATTCAGCTTTTGAAGAGCCTAATATGTGAAAAGGTTTGATCAATTCTCTAGTATTAGATAATATGCTACAACAGGGGTGCAACATGATTCGTTGGCCTTCAATGAAAGATTTTTTTATTCTTCATTCACTGACCAATGCTTTAATTTGCTATTTCTACGGGAACTACTAACCCTTATTTGGGAATTTGTCTGAGTAGGGCATAGCATTTCAATTTTATAGATAGATTATCATGAACCTGAAGATTTCTGTCTCACATTGGTGATTGTGAGAAAATGGTGCATATATTTGATCACTTGTCTTTCTCTAGACATTACATACACACACTACAAATGCTGGTATTTTTCTCAAGGGCATCATATTTCCTGGCACAAATTTTGACTTGTTATTTTCTCTTATTGGTGAAGTAACAGGTTTCACTGAAAAAACTGAATCAGATAGTTTGGCAACCAAACAAGGAAACACACAGGAGCTGTACCTCATCCAGTTGATAAGACTGAGTCTGCTGGTGAACTTTAAGCTCCAGCTCCAGATAATTTTTATGCTCTGGTGAACTTTAAGCTCCAGCTCCAGATAATTTTTATGCCCCTTTGGTTATATTTTTTTCTCCCTATTGCTTTATTGGGATTAGTTTCTTGTAGGTTTCTATCTTTTAAGTGTTTGTATGCATGCTCAACAGGAGAGTGTGTGGATACTGGGTAGGTCATATATTTATTGCTTTTTATGTGTACATCTTTCCGATGAGTTCGTGAAAATTTTGTTTAGGCGCCATAAATTACAAAGCATTTACGGGAGAAATTTTCTTGACTTAATTGCAAACAAAGATAATTATCTTTGGGATTTACATGTAAGTTACTTCAGATTCATCAAGTGTTCTCTGAAAGTGCAGGGTCATCATCTCAGAGCCCATGTTCGATTGAGTCAAGGGAAGAAAATGACATGAGGCGAATGAAGGATGAAATTTTCCAGCTCAAACTTTCCCAGCAACATATGCTAACTACCATGCCGCAGATGTTCGAGATGCTACAAGCGCAAAGCAAGGGAAAACATGGGCATGACCCATCGATGGATGACGAAAATGAGGCAACAGATGATGATGAGGGAGGTAAGTGTGTATATGTGCTAGTAAGAATCATTTTTTGTTTCAAAATCTGTCTTTAGTATGCTGCTTCAGATTGGTATTTGTTTCTTTCGTAAATGATAATACATTTGTATTGTTTAACTGGCAGCTCCTATATGAACTCGGCCTGATTTTTATGCTTGTGGGTGCAAGTTGCAGCAAGGTTAATTGGAGCTGCAATGTTTGTGTTCGGACTTAGGTACAAAATTCAGCTTAATATTTGTATAAATTCACAAGTGTAGGGAGATTTTTGGCTGAAATCTTTACATTTGGTGATTTTCTAGCAACATTCTCGTTTAAATTCAGAATTTGGTTACATTTAGGGGTTAAGGACACTGATTTGGTACGTTTTTGGGTTTTAAAGACATGTTTGGTTTGTTTGATGTAACATTGATCAGTTTTCGAATGTATTTATTGGGTGGAGTTGTTATATTGATATCAATGTTTGGTTTGGTTTTGGTTGCTGAAAAATTGAATAAATTCCACCAGGTTTTGCTTACAAAACCAGGAAAAACCACAAAAAAATTCCCAGAACTTCGACGGAATTCCGTTTGGGATTCCGTCGGAAATTATTGATATATGGCTACAAAACACCGATGGCAAACCGACCAACAACTGCCAGTCGGTAATATGCCCACGGAACCTCGATGGAAGAGTCCATCGTCTGTTTCCAAATAACCATCGGTAAACATTTCCAATGGTTTTCCGACGGCGTAATCCCCGTCCGTACTTTAGTTCATAAAAATGTCGTTGGAATGTTCCTACGAACCAGGCCGTCGGAACGCCATTACAAGAGGTTTCCAACGGATAACCAACGGCTCAGCCCGTTGGTAATCTGAGCAAATCATATGGGCAAAAACCCGTCGGGTGGCTGTTGGAGTCTAATTTTCGACAGCTTTCCCACGAGCCCTGTTGGTGGTACCCAGATTTTGAGGTTGGTTTTCCCGAAGGGTTGGTCCCCGTCGGAATCCCGTGGGTATCATGTTACACCGACGGAAAATCGACTGGATTTGTGAAAAGTTATAAAATATTTATTTTTAAGTTATAAAATATTTATTGTTAAGTTAAAATATTATTAGGGCTGTAATTGTAATTTCTCCTCTATGTTATAAGTAGCGCTTGTGGCATGAACGAGGAACAAGTACAGACTTCTCCAAATAACAATGGCTGCGCTTGTGGCGGACAACGACGAGGGTTCGTGAATTATTTCTCCAGAACTCAATATATTATGCTTTTTCCTTTTGTTTCCCGATAAATTTCTTAGCAAAATCCTTATCTTTATTGCGCGTAAATGTTTTTAGCTTCCGAAATCCTTTGGTTTCGTATATATTTACCTCTTGATTTTGTTGCTTTTCGGAAAATTCGCCAGGATTTACACTGGAAACTGGAGACGCTTCGCCTGCGCACTTGCTGAATCCACAGAGTTTCAGGCCGGAGACTACAAATGGTATGTATTGATTCAAGTATTGATTTCCTTTAGTATGTATGTAAGAAGTGAAACTTATAAACTCGGGTGGAAGTTTTTTAACATATTTTAGAGTTCATAAATTTCAAATATTTGTGACTGTTGATAATTGATTTATTTCTATTCCGTCTTAATTTATAAGTATATCTCTTGTTATTTTCTTTTGTGCTACTAATGCAGTACTTATATATTATGATGTTAATTACTAATATTATTGCATATTCGTTGTATTTGGACAGGAGGCTTGTAATCCATCCGAATGGAAATGATGAACACGATCATATTTCTGTATTCCTAACCATTCTTGAAACTAGTCCCCGCCAGCGGGTTGGGAAGTTAATGCCAATTTCATTATCTTTTTATATAATCATCTGTTAGACAATTATCTCTGTTTTCAAGGTAAAACGCGGTGGTTTCATTTAATGAAATCCAAGAGTGGGTTTTCCAAATTAGTGTCCAAGGAAAGTTTGAGAGCTCCAGGTAATGGATTCCTTGTTGATGACATCTGTGTGATTGGAGCTGAAGTTGCTGTTATCAAAACCCAACGCGTTACTCAGTGTGTCTCCTTGCGGGAGTTCGATATTCCATACAAGCGTGATTGGAAGATTTCATTCTTCAGCAAATTGCAGGATGATTGGTATTCAGAGAAGTTCGATGTTGGAGATCACAAATGGTATCTTTTTTATCCCGATTGATATTGTAGTTGTGGGCCTATATTGTTTAGAATGTTGTTCATTGTTTTCCCAGTTAGTACTAAGTTTCTTCGTGAATATGGGAAGGTTAGACTATGTCCGAATGGAGAGAGAGATGCAGCGAAGAGGGTCGAAGTGTCTCCATGTTTTTATATATTGTGTGTACGAAGCGTTCTGCTTCTCATGATAAGGTGAAAGCAGATTAGCACTTGTGTATAAAGAACCAGCTCTACGACCACCACAAATCTAAACGTGGTAAGTTATAGTTTTAATTTATGATTTTTTCCAGTGATTTGATGTTATAACTTGAGTCTTTTTGCATGTTCTTCCACATAGGGTTGTATATACCGGAAAACAAAGGAGAAATCATCGGTCAAAGTTGGTGCATGACCAGGCGAAACTTGGCAGATGAATTCCGATGCTTCCGACGGCCAATAGATTCTAATGGGGTATGGTTTTTGTTCGTCATGGAGAGAAGAACACGGTGATAGTGGTCTTGATTCTTGGGTCACCATGACGGAGGAGAAATCGATGGTCAAAGTTAGTTTTGAAAGGAATATTTCACCGAAATAGTATGAGCATGTAAGTGTTAAATTTTACAAATGTGAGGGGGTTAAATGCATCGATTTGAAGGAAATGAGGCAAAGCGCACAACCCCCTAAAGGATGGGGGATGACTGGAATTAGCCCAATATAAAAATTACAAATTTATCACACATCAGATGCACTCAGTAAAATTGACCCAAATAAAAGATTTATAAATTTATTATTTAAAATATAAAGATAAAGATAATTACAACGTAATCAACATTAAAATAGTATCTTAGACATAATTGCTGGGTTTCAGCTACAAGCTTGCTACTTCCCCTATATCAGGCCTCTTTCGAGGCTCTGATACCAGAGTACAGAGTGCGCGTATAATGAAAAGGAACTGAAAGATTTACAAAGGAATTGAAAACAGAACACTAATTATGTTCTTTATTAGAAGCTAAATATAAAAATTATACTAGGAATTGGAAAGAAGGCTGGAAGTGGAAAGTTTTGAGGGATTCTCAAATGTAAAAGTAGGAATGTTCTTCTAATTTTCCTTGTCCTCCAATGTGCATCTTGTGGCTTTTTTTGTAGGCAGAAATCCGGACTCCAAACAATACTCTAAATTATTGCAACACCATCACTAGAGTAGCTCAATACTACATTATAATTTATAGTAGTATAACGGTTAACGAGCTCTACCTAGACAAAAAAAGAGCTAACAATTCATAATATTATGACAGTTTATGAATTAAGTTGCTCCAAAAATGGAATTTGCAAATAAAAAGGTAATTGTACATTCAAAAAGTAGAGTTTTGAAATTGAATTGCAATTGACAAATTCTTACCATTCCACCGAGCCATCAGGATTATATTTAACTTTGAATATCCACTTAGAACCAATCGGTTTCTTCCGAGGTGGGAGGGACGTGATAGTCCAAGTATCATTGGATTCCAAGGCAGTAAGCTCCTTTTGCATGGCCTCAACCCATTCTGGGTATTTGCTGGCCTAAGAAAAGGTTGAAGGTGTTGGGTGTTGCGTGGCGGGCCCGAGTCAGAGTGATGGCGCAGCGGAATATAAAAAATTTCGCCATAACCTCGTTATCAAAATATTTCAAAAATATTTTAAAGCAGCGGAATAAATCGGGCAGCATAACTCTAATATATACAGGCATCGATAACATAATTTTAAATCATCTAGCATATAATCACAATATGCAAATAATAATTTTTGCAGCACAACAGTATTACCGTACTGCAAAATTGGCTATCAACGGCACTTTTCCAGCACATCGATATCTTCTCGTGAAACCGGCAGAGCTTCCCCGCAATATCCCCGATTAAGAAATTGGAGTGTGGGCTCCGGCAGTATTTCCCTAAATACTTTGAGAAAATATTTTTCAGAAAAACCCTTTTTTCTAAAACCTGAAAATCCCTATTTTCTAATAATTAAGTGGATTATATATTAATTATATAACCACCTAATTAAGTAATTAATTAATCTAATTAAAGATTAATTAATCAAGTGGGAGAGAGAGAGCCGAGAGGCATTTGTTGCCAAGAAATGAATTGCCAAAGCTTCAAAAAAAGGAATGAATTGATTGAAACATAGCAGCCATATTTATAGGCAAATTCAAGGACATTTTCGTCCAAAAAATCCAAGAATGCCGTGCACTCCAAGGGCTGCCGGCCAATCCAAGGGTGCCACGCAGGAGCTCGCGCCGCCACGAGTCCAGCGGCGCGAAGCACGCGCCCAGCAGACGCCGCACGCGCCCGCACGCGCCGCCCAAGTGGCGGCTGTGTGCTTGGCGCGTGTGAGAGGCACGCCTGCGCGAGCAGCTGCCACGTGGCCGGTCCGGCCCGGCCCGACCGGCGGTCCGCGGTTCAGACCGGTTCAGGGATGAACCGGTCGGTTCAGCTTGGGTTCCAGGTACGCCACGTGTCCAAATCCCATTCGTCCACGTTTCCGGGTCGGGCAACCCGTGACCCGGCCCTATCCACTGACCCGAACCGCTGACCCGTTTTCACGACCCGTTGACTTTTTAGTCAACACATCCGGGCCGTTGAAACTCGCTGACGTGGACGGGTCCCAGCCGTCCACGTGTCTTGCCATTTGGCGCCCAGTCAGCGCCACGTGGCGCTGACCCGCTGACGTGGCATGCCACGTCAGCTGCCACGTCAGCAAAAAACTTTTTTTTTTTTTTTTTTTTTTTTTTTTTTGAAAATTTTTATTTTCTCCAAAATAAAATTTCGGGCATTTCCAACTCTTTGGAATTTAATTTATTTTCTCAAAATAAATTACTTGGCTATTTTCAAACACTTTGAAAAATCATCTCTCTCTCTCGTTTTAATATTTTCTCTTTGATCTTTGTTGGGGCTTGCGGGGGGACCTGCAGGACTAATTAATCTTAGCTCCAAACGGGTCAATTTATTATCATCCCATGACAATAATTGATTACCGTTTAACAATATTTAATTCCACTAAATAAATATTGTTGAACTCTAAAATTAATTAAATTATTCACGAATTTCTCGATCTAGAATAATTTCGCATTTTACTCCTCTGTACAGATATCCATGAAAAATAAATCAATACTACTATCATTTATTTTTCACTTTAAATCTGAAATTTCTTGATTCGCCTCAAGTCCAAATTCCCTGTATGTGAAACACATTCAATATACAACTTCGGTGACGCACACACGAAGTACTTTGGCCAAAGTTTTAATTCGAACTTTTTGCAAATCTATTTCAGGGATATCTTTAACCTTCCAGCAAGGCTACAGATTCCTTGATCAATATTTCTCTCTAGCACATTTCATGCAATCACCGAACGTACAAAGTATTTTGGCCACCCGTTACCGAGACCTCACTTCTGAGTACATCACAGTGATTAACACTACATGCCTAAAGTCGAAATACTATCAGGATTAAGAGTCTAATGCTTCCGAGATTTTATTCATTTTAGATAGCAGTATAAAATGAACAATCTCAGTGGTCCAGTTCGATGTTTCCAATCTCATTGAAGATCATCAACGTGTTATAATTGGAAACTCCATTTCCCTATGACGAAAGACTAATCATCTTATATAACACATTATAGTCTTGATAAGAACAATTTCTTATCATACTGACTAGAACTTTAATGACACGTGACTTCTGGTATTTAAAGTCTTTTCCTATGAAACACATTTCATATAAAAATACCAACACACGTCATTAATTATTAAATTTGTAAAATACTCATAACTTGCGATAATTTCAGTTTTATTAATCCAAAATATTTACAATATAATTGGATTTTTAGGGCATTTATCCCAACAATCTCCCACTTGCCCTAAATCCAATTGGCTACATATCTAAGACCCATCCCTTCTACATGAGTGTCAAAACTCTTTTGCGCCAAAGTCTTAGTGAAGGGATCTGCTAGATTATTTACTGAGCCAATTTTCACCACTGCCACTTCTCCACGTTCCACATAATCACGTATAATGTGAAACTTCCTCTCGATGTGCTTGGCACGTTTATGACTTCGAGGTTCCTTGGAGTTGGCCACCGCTCCAGCATTGTCACAGTACAATGTGATTGGCGTAAGTCCGTCCTTGACGACTTCTAGATCCATTAGAAAATTTCGGAACCAATACGCTTCTTTGGCTGCTTCTGAAGCTGCCACGTATTCGGCTTCCATGGTGGAGTCAGCAATGCAAGATTGCTTAATACTCCTCCAACTTACGGCTGCTCCTCCTAGAGTAAACACGTATCCAGACGTCGAACGCCTAGAATCCAAATCAGATTGAAAATCCGAATCTGTGTACCCTATAGGAATGAGCTCATCACTGCGATAGACAAGCATATAATCTCGAGTCCTTCTCAAGTACTTCAATATATGCTTTACAGCTATCCAGTGTTGGGGTCCAGGGTTTGACTGATATCTGCTGACTAGACCTACAGCATAACAGATATCTGGCCTAGTACATAACATGGCATACATGAGGCTTCCGACTGCCGAAGCATACGGAACATCTTTCATTTCTTCTGTCTCTTCTGGATTCTTGGGACACTGATCCCGAGACAGATGAACTCCATGTCTGAAAGGTAACGATCCTTTCTTGGAATTAGCCATATTATATCTTGCCAACATCTTATCTATATATGCTGCTTGTGATAAACCAATCATCTTATTCTTACGATCACGACAAAGTCTGATCCCTAGAATATAACTGGCCTCACCTAGGTCTTTCATGTCAAACTGGTTTGACAACCAAATCTTAACTGCTGACAATATTCCCGTGTCATTCCCAATGAGCAGAATGTCGTCAACATATAGAACTAAAAATGTTACAACACTATCATGATGTCTTTTGTACACACATGGTTCATCAGGCAATTGTATAAATCCAAAGGATTTAATTGCTTCATTAAATCTGATGTTCCATGATCTAGATGCTTGCTTAAGACCATAAATTGATCTATCAAGCTTGCATATCATATGCTCCTGATTTCTGGCTATAAAGCCTTCAGGTTGAGCCATATATATCTCTTCTTGAAGGTGCCCGTTCAAGAAGGCAGTCTTTACATCCATTTGCCAAATCTCATAATCATAATGAGCAGCAATGGATAGGAGAATTCTTATGGACTTGAGCATTGCTACAGGCGAGAAGGTTTCGTCATAATCGATACCTTCTTTCTGGGTATAACCCTTTGCCACAAGCCTTGCTTTAAAGGTCTCAACCTTTCCATCTATTCCCCTTTTTCTCTTGTAGACCCATTTGCATCCAATAGGTTTAATGCCCTCAGGCGCCTCTACAAGTTCCCAGACTTTATTGGAATACATTGAATCTAATTCAGATTCCATGGCTCTGACCCAACGGTCAGCGTCTATATCGTTTATGGCTTCATCATATGTGACAGGATCAGATACGTCAGATTCAACCACTTGGGTTAACCCTAGGTATTTGTCAGGTACCCTGACAATCCTCCCACTACGACGAGGCTGCTGTGTACTCGTCCCTACATCATATGTTGTATCTGGTACATCATATGTATCTAACACATTTTCAGTTACTACGGGTTCTTGGAATTCAGAATCTGATGTTGTCATTTCTTCTAACACAATTTTGCTTCTACCCTTTTGGTCATTTACGAAATCATCTTCGAGATATTTAGCATTAGTGCTCACAAACACTTTGTGATCTCTCGGATCGTAAAATATACCACCTCTTGTTCCTTTAGGATAACCTACGAACAAGCAAACCTCTGTTCTTGATTCCAACTTGTCAGGATCCTTCCTTAACACATGAGCTGGGGTTCCCCATATCCGAAGATAGGAGACACTGGGCTTTCGCCCTCGCCACAGTTCCATTGGTGTTTTAGGAACCGACTTGGATGGAACAAGGTTTAATATGTGTGCCGCCGTTTCAAGTGCAAAGCCCCAAAACGAACTTGGTAGGGTAGCATGACTCATCATAGATCTTACCATTTCCATCAGAGTTCTATTTCTCCTTTCTGCAACACCGTTCTGCTGGGGTGTACCCGGTGCAGATAATTGAGATCTAATCCCATTTGCAGTGAGAAATACTAGAAACTCTGTAGACAGATACTCACCACCACGATCTGATCGAAGTGACTTGATACGTTTTCCGGTTTGATTTTCAACTTCAGCTTTGAATTCTTTGAACTTTTCAAAAGATTCAGACTTATATCTCATCAAATAAACGTATCCGTATCTGGAGTAATCATCCGTAAAAGTGATGAAATACTCAAAACCTCCTCTTGCTTGAATACTCATAGGACCACACACATCCGTATGAATTAACACAAGCAATTCTGTGGCTCGATTACCTTTAGATTTAAAAGATCTCTTGGTCATTTTACCTTCCAAACAGGATTCACAGACTGGTAGTTCTGTTAAGTCCAAGGGACTCAACAATTCATCCGAAATTAGTCTTTGGATCCTTTTTGGATTAATATGACCAAGGCGTAAGTGCCACTTGTACGCCTCGTTAGGTATAGGAGTTTTTCTTTTGGATGGTAAGTCAAGCGTAGTAGTGTTAAGTTCAGAATTAGGGTTTTTATCGGGGTATAACAAGAAAAGACCATCTTTTACCGTGCCAGAGCAAATAAACCTTTTATTTTGCTTAATAGTAAAGTTTTGTTCAAAACAAACACTGAAACCATTATTTATTAAACAACTCACAGAAACCAGATTTCTGCGAACACACGGTATGTACAAAGTGTCTTTCAACATCAAAACCCTATCACCAAAATACAAATTTACAGTCCCTACTGCTAATACAGATATACTTGTATTATCTCCGAGCAGTAGCTGCATCTCGCCATCTTCAAGCCTTTTGGTTAGCTTGAACCCCTGCAACGAATTGCAAATATGATTAGTTGAACCCGAGTCCACACACCAGGAATCTGGTGGACTTCCAACTAAACATAATTCAATTAAACAAGATATCGATATACCTTGTCCAGATGGCTTAGCAGGAAGACTTGCTAAGTATTTTGGACAATTCCTCTTCCAGTGCCCATTTTCTCCGCAGTGGAAACATTTTCCTTTGCTTGGTTTGCCGTTCTTCTTCTGAACCTTTTTCTTGGGATTGGGAACCTTTCCCTTTCCCTTTTTCCACTTGTTGGCCTTTGGAGCCGTGGAAGTCGATGCCTGAGCCAGGAGAACAGTTCCCTTAGCTTTCATCACTCCCTCTGCTACTTTAAGCTCGTTCATCAATTCAGGCAGAGAGAAATCTAATTTGTTCATAGAATAATTTTGCCTGAATGTGTCGAACGACTTTGGCAGAGAGCATAGGATCATATCCTGCTTGCTGAGATCATCAAATTTAGCACCAAGGCTTTCAATTTCGTTCAGGCAAGCCATCATGTTCATAACATGATCCTGAACAGGTGATCCCTCAGACATCTTAGTAACTAACAGCCTCCGCATCAATTCGAGCCTCTTGGCTCGATTCTGTCCTCCAAACATTTGATGGAGATGATCCATCATGTTCCTAGCAGTTGGCATCTCATGCATTTGATGCTTGAGAACATTGGAGACAGATGCCAGGATATAAGACCTAGCCAAATCATTGGACTTGATCCAATTGGCGTAAGCATTTCTCATATCCTGATTGGCTGTAGTTTCCGGTACCCCCGGACAAGGTTCAGTGAGCACTTGTTTCAGATTCTCGTGACCAAGCACGATGTCAAGATTCATTTTCCAGTCAGCATAGTTAGACCCTTCAAGCCTATTTTCCCTTAGGATCGATTGAAGCGGGCTAGCGGTCGTCATTGCTTAAAACTGAAATATTTTAAAAGGTGCAAGTTATGATTCTGTATTTTACTTCTTTTGTGTCTAACCAATAAATGAAATCCACGTAAGCATTTTTGGTTTACACAATGGTGACTTATCTAACTGCAGTTGACTCCCCGGAAGCGAGGTCGAAAACCGCTTAGAAAAGCAAGAATTAATCTTAATTAACATGCCATCTGGGTAACTCTTACCAAACTATGTTAATCCACCACGTTGACCTTTTGCCTCTAAGTGAATGTAACATAGCTCCGAAGGGAGGTTAATACATTACTTAGTCAAGCGTATACCATTACCTAGAAATTCGTACGAGTAGATCAGACACTCCACGGAGGCGTGGTCGAGCTGACTTTCCCCGTATTTCATTCTATCCGTAGAAGCCTAATCTCGTATACCGCGAATACATACCCGCCGAAGGGAGTAGTATATATTCACTATACTATAGACGGGTAATGGAGGCCGTGAGAATCCAACTCTTTTCATCTCGCTCCCACTTGAATTTTATAAAATTTGTGGATTATCTTTGATTATTAAATAATCACTTTTGGCGTCTTATTAATTTTGGAAGTAATTAATCTAATTAATAAGCTCCCACTAGGATTATTAAATAATCCTAATAATATTTTAAGGCTTTAATAACTCTTTATTAATTTAGGCCAAAAAATATTAATCCAATTATGCATCGTATTTAATCTCTATTAAACATTATTTATCTAATCACATTAAATAAATCATGCATAATTAAAGCAGCATAATATCACATATTATCATGCCATTTTAAAATTAAAAGCATGCTTGCAAATAATTATCACATAATTATCACGCTTTAAATTTTTTAATGGCCCCTTAAATAAATATGTTTTAAATTATCACATAATTTAAATCATATTTACTGATTCGGTAATTAACCAGGAAGATTATTGAAATCAATTCCCAGAAAATTACCATTCCACGCAAATTCCCAGAAACACTGGAGGGGTCACAATGGTCCCACTTAAAACCCAGCCTTCTTAGACAGAACTTACGTGCACAGTATCAGATTTAAAATTATGCATCTCATGCTTTATCAATGCCAGTATATAATCAGAGCCCCGCTCTGATACCAGTTGTTGGGTGTTGCGTGGCGGGCCCGAGTCAGAGTGATGGCGCAGCGGAATATAAAAAATTTCGCCATAACCTCGTTATCAAAATATTTCAAAAATATTTTAAAGCAGCGGAATAAATCGGGCAGCATAACTCTAATATATACAGGCATCGATAACATAATTTTAAATCATCTAGCATATAATCACAATATGCAAATAATAATTTTTGCAGCACAACAGTATTACCGTACTGCAAAATTGGCTATCAACGGCACTTTTCCAGCACATCGATATCTTCTCGTGAAACCGGCAGAGCTTCCCCGCAATATCCCCGATTAAGAAATTGGAGTGTGGGCTCCGGCAGTATTTCCCTAAATACTTTGAGAAAATATTTTTCAGAAAAACCCTTTTTTCTAAAACCTGAAAATCCCTATTTTCTAATAATTAAGTGGATTATATATTAATTATATAACCACCTAATTAAGTAATTAATTAATCTAATTAAAGATTAATTAATCAAGTGGGAGAGAGAGAGCCGAGAGGCATTTGTTGCCAAGAAATGAATTGCCAAAGCTTCAAAAAAAGGAATGAATTGATTGAAACATAGCAGCCATATTTATAGGCAAATTCAAGGACATTTTCGTCCAAAAAATCCAAGAATGCCGTGCACTCCAAGGGCTGCCGGCCAATCCAAGGGTGCCACGCAGGAGCTCGCGCCGCCACGAGTCCAGCGGCGCGAAGCACGCGCCCAGCAGACGCCGCACGCGCCCGCACGCGCCGCCCAAGTGGCGGCTGTGTGCTTGGCGCGTGTGAGAGGCACGCCTGCGCGAGCAGCTGCCACGTGGCCGGTCCGGCCCGGCCCGACCGGCGGTCCGCGGTTCAGACCGGTTCAGGGATGAACCGGTCGGTTCAGCTTGGGTTCCAGGTACGCCACGTGTCCAAATCCCATTCGTCCACGTTTCCGGGTCGGGCAACCCGTGACCCGGCCCTATCCACTGACCCGAACCGCTGACCCGTTTTCACGACCCGTTGACTTTTTAGTCAACACATCCGGGCCGTTGAAACTCGCTGACGTGGACGGGTCCCAGCCGTCCACGTGTCTTGCCATTTGGCGCCCAGTCAGCGCCACGTGGCGCTGACCCGCTGACGTGGCATGCCACGTCAGCTGCCACGTCAGCAAAAAACTTTTTTTTTTTTTTTTTTTTTTTTTTTTTTTTTTTTTTTTTGAAAATTTTTATTTTCTCCAAAATAAAATTTCGGGCATTTCCAACTCTTTGGAATTTAATTTATTTTCTCAAAATAAATTACTTGGCTATTTTCAAACACTTTGAAAAATCATCTCTCTCTCTCGTTTTAATATTTTCTCTTTGATCTTTGTTGGGGCTTGCGGGGGGACCTGCAGGACTAATTAATCTTAGCTCCAAACGGGTCAATTTATTATCATCCCATGACAATAATTGATTACCGTTTAACAATATTTAATTCCACTAAATAAATATTGTTGAACTCTAAAATTAATTAAATTATTCACGAATTTCTCGATCTAGAATAATTTCGCATTTTACTCCTCTGTACAGATATCCATGAAAAATAAATCAATACTACTATCATTTATTTTTCACTTTAAATCTGAAATTTCTTGATTCGCCTCAAGTCCAAATTCCCTGTATGTGAAACACATTCAATATACAACTTCGGTGACGCACACACGAAGTACTTTGGCCAAAGTTTTAATTCGAACTTTTTGCAAATCTATTTCAGGGATATCTTTAACCTTCCAGCAAGGCTACAGATTCCTTGATCAATATTTCTCTCTAGCACATTTCATGCAATCACCGAACGTACAAAGTATTTTGGCCACCCGTTACCGAGACCTCACTTCTGAGTACATCACAGTGATTAACACTACATGCCTAAAGTCGAAATACTATCAGGATTAAGAGTCTAATGCTTCCGAGATTTTATTCATTTTAGATAGCAGTATAAAATGAACAATCTCAGTGGTCCAGTTCGATGTTTCCAATCTCATTGAAGATCATCAACGTGTTATAATTGGAAACTCCATTTCCCTATGACGAAAGACTAATCATCTTATATAACACATTATAGTCTTGATAAGAACAATTTCTTATCATACTGACTAGAACTTTAATGACACGTGACTTCTGGTATTTAAAGTCTTTTCCTATGAAACACATTTCATATAAAAATACCAACACACGTCATTAATTATTAAATTTGTAAAATACTCATAACTTGCGATAATTTCAGTTTTATTAATCCAAAATATTTACAATATAATTGGATTTTTAGGGCATTTATCCCAACAGAAGGCTCATGGATAGGAGCAATACAGGCAAGAAATGCCTAGTGTGTTGAAGAAAATTCCACTGCATCCGGGTTTAATTGACTGACGTCGGATGAATCTTCAATAGCAGAAGAACAGATAAAGTCAAACGTCCAAGATGGTGACCGCCGAGGCCGAGAACTATGCCTGGAGATAATATGAGAACCATTGTTGTCTTCTGAGTTTAAATATGAGGTGGACCCGGGCAATACATCATCATGGTGAATAGTAATATCATCCCCATTAGTAATCTCAACACCATGAGTATCTGTAATTTGATTGAAGAAAAATGGAGAAGAGGAATGTGGAGTAAGATTGAGATATGGAGAAGAGGAATCAAGATTATCTTGGGAGATTAAAGGGACAGGAGCTTTATTTGAATCATGGGAAGCAAGAGAGAGAAACTGATCCTCATAGAACTCCACATCCCTTGAAATTAAAATTTGCTCACTTTGAAGATCATACAATCGGTATGCTTTTTTATTTGAAGCATAGCCCAAAAAAATACATTTTATGGCTCGAGGATCGAACTTAATTTTGTGAGGAAGGGTATTTGTGGCAAAGCATAGACAACCAAATGTTTTTAAATGGGAATAAGAAGGAGGAGTGTTGTTTATGAGTTCAAAAGGTGTGCACCATTTAAGAATTTAACTCGGTGTTCGATTAATAAGGTAAGTGGTTGTGAGTATAGCATCCCCCCAGAACTTAAAAGGAAGTTTAGAGTGAGACATTAAACCCCGAGCAACTTGAAGGAGATGTTTATGCTTCCTCTCAACAACACCGTTTGGTTGAGAGTGTATGTGCAAGAAGTTTACTGAAGTATACCACGAGGAAAAAAGACTTTAGCATTGATTATTTTTAAATTCGCGGCCATTGTCTGTACGAATGATTTTAACAGTAGTATTAAACTTGTTGGAAATGAGGTGTAGAAACTGAGAAATAGTAGAAGGGACAAGGTGCTTATTTTGAAGAAGGAATGTCCACACACATCTTGAATGATCATCAACTATAGTGAGGAAGTAATTTGCACCGTGAATAGATGTTTGTTTATAAGGTCCCCACAAGTCCATATGAAGTAACGCAAAAGGTCTTTGAGCTCGAGAATTACTGTGTTGAAATGGAAGGCGTGATTGCTTAGCATAGTGACAACTATCACAAAATGGTGGAACAGTGATTTTGCGAAACTGAGATACATCCATAATTTTTGAATACAAAATGTGAAACATGACCTAAGCGGTGATGCCTAGTGGCGTAAGAACTAGTACAATTAGCCATATTACAAGACTGAACAAGTTTTTTCCGAATACAAGATTCAGAAACAGGAATCAAAGCTGAATTGCAAGTAAAATTACTGTGTTGAAATGGAAGGCGTGATTGCTTAGCATAGTGACAACTATCACAAAATGGTGGAACAGTGATTTTGCGAAACTGAGATACATCCATAATTTTTGAATACAAAATGTGAAACATGACCTAAGCGGTGATGCCTAGTGGCGTAAGAACTAGTACAATTAGCCATATTACAAGACTGAACAAGTTTTTTCCGAATACAAGATTCAGAAACAGGAATCAAAGCTGAATTGCAAGTAAAAGAATTACTGTGTTGAAATGGAAGGCGTGATTGCTTAGCATAGTGACAACTATCACAAAATGGTGGAACAGTGATTTTGCGAAACTGAGATACATCCATAATTTTTGAATACAAAATGTGAAACATGACCTAAGCGGTGATGCCTAGTGGCGTAAGAACTAGTACAATTAGCCATATTACAAGACTGAACAAGTTTTTTCCGAATACAAGATTCAGAAACAGGAATCAAAGCTGAATTGCAAGTAAAATTACTGTGTTGAAATGGAAGGCGTGATTGCTTAGCATAGTGACAACTATCACAAAATGGTGGAACAGTGATTTTGCGAAACTGAGATACATCCATAATTTTTGAATACAAAATGTGAAACATGACCTAAGCGGTGATGCCTAGTGGCGTAAGAACTAGTACAATTAGCCATATTACAAGACTGAACAAGTTTTTTCCGAATACAAGATTCAGAAACAGGAATCAAAGCTGAATTGCAAGTAAAAGAATTACTGTGTTGAAATGGAAGGCGTGATTGCTTAGCATAGTGACAACTATCACAAAATGGTGGAACAGTGATTTTGCGAAACTGAGATACATCCATAATTTTTGAATACAAAATGTGAAACATGACCTAAGCGGTGATGCCTAGTGGCGTAAGAACTAGTACAATTAGCCATATTACAAGACTGAACAAGTTTTTTCCGAATACAAGATTCAGAAACAGGAATCAAAGCTGAATTGCAAGTAAAAGAATCAGTATCTGGAATGTATAAATCGTCGATCACTCGAGCTTTGGCCAAAAGGGCTTTAGTCTTGGTGTCCTGTATTAGGCAGAAAGTAGGGGAATAAGTGAGGAATACATCATTAGTAGCAGTGAGCTTACGAACCGAAATGAGATTAATTTGAAAGATGGCACTAAAAGAGTATCATGCAAAGTTAAATTACAAGGAAGAGTGATAATTCTCGATTGATTTACCGAAGTGAAAAAACCATCTGGAAGTGCAATTTTAGAAGGCTTATGAAGATTAGTCGATGCACCAAATAGAGCCAAATTAGAGCACATATGAGAGGTTGCCCCCATATCAATAACCCAAGCATTAGGATGCAAGGTTGCTAAGCAAGAAACAACAAAGGATTGAACTATACCAGCGTAAGTGTCAGGCATGATGGATGGTCCAGGGGGCATCAACTTATTGGAGTAGAGATAACGATTGACCTCCTGTTGTATGAGGGCAGCAAAGTTGTCCCGAGGGCCAGTAGAGGAGGATGCAACTGAAGAACCAATAGATTCCAGAGGTGAGACAGGGTGATCCATCACATGTGCAGCAAATTTTGGAGCAACAGATTTGTTCTGAGACTCCTTGCGGAGTTTAAACCAATCAGGAATACCGGTGATTTCGAAGCATGTCTTATGAGTGTGACAGGGTTTATTGCAGACATCACAGTGGCGATCGTCCTTACAATGAAAAGTTCCACGACCAAGACTAGAATTCTTAGGACCAGTAGTCGTAGGAGGATATCGTTTTACCAAAAGAGCATTCTCAGGATGAGAGTCAGACATTTCTGGAAGTTGCTGGGGATAGGCAGTGGTTTTGCAAGCATATCACCATGGTCAGTGAAGTTAATTTGCACATTGCGTTAAGATTCCACTCGTTGAAGGATTGAGTACACCTTGTTGACAAATGGAAGAGGATCCATTACTAGTAATTGGCAACGAACCTGATCAAATCCTTCATTGAGGCCCATGAGGAATTGAAATAAACAATCAGAATCCATAACTTCAATTTAGTAGCATTTGCACCACAATGACAGCAGGAAAATTTGCTAATAGACTGCAAAGAGGAAAGTTCATCCCAAAGCATCTTCAATTTTGTAAAATAACCAGCCAAATTCAAGTTACCCTGAGATATCGAAGGGATATCGTGTTTTCAATTGATAAAGGATGGGGCCGTCACACTAGCCAAACCTTTGTTCTAACTCCAACCAGAGTGTTTGAGCATTTTCACAGTAGATAAAAGTAGACATCAATTCCTTAGACATGGAATGTAAGAGCCAACTTGTAACCAACATGTTAACACGATGCCAGCGGGGGTGATTAGGATCAGTGACAGCTGGTTCAGGAATGGAGCCATCGATAAAACCGAGTTTCAGTTTTCCTTCCAGCGCAATTTTTACAGCGTGACTCCAGCCATTAAATTTGCTGCCATTGAATTCCACAGAGACTATTGGTTGTGTCGGACTATCGGAGTTGGTGAGAAAGAAAACGTCGTCAATGGTGGCACGAGCAGCTTCCATGGCAGAATTACAGAGAAATTGAAGAGCAAATTCCGAGAATTAGATGTAGAATAACCCAAAGGATCAGTCGAAAACTGATACCATGTACAATTCCGATTATCGGAATTGAGAGCGTAGAGATTACGTAATCATGAATCGAGAAGCTTCTGTGAATTTGGGGAAAATTTTTTCTCATTCAACTAACTGGGAACAGAGCATACAGAAATATATATATACAGAATTGTACCGCCTAAACATATATGCTTGTAGCAAACCACAAGAAGACACGTGTTCACTATTACTAAAACTCCTAACTAATTAATTTAAAGAAACAAGCTGTAAAACACGTTTTTTGCGGATAATCTTTTCCACATCAATGATCAACACCGCTCACTACGGGGTAAGTTGTAGCTTTATTAATATTCCATCGAGTGATTTGATGTTATAACTTGAGTCATTTTCCTACCTCCTCATAATTAACTTGCAGCATCGTCTTATTGGTTCATGTCTTCTTGTAAGGGTGGGGGATGGCATGCATTCATACCGCTTACTGATATGCGCGATCCCAAGAAAGGCTTTGTTGTTAAGGACTGCTGCATTGTAGAAGTTGAAATATCAGTAAAGGTTGTTGAATCATGACCTGATTATACTGAATATATTTTGTTTATGCTCAGTTCCACATATAATATGAAACCTGTTGGAAGCAGTATTATGCATGCCGAATTTATTTCCGCAGCTTTTTGCATCACAGATTCTTGATATGTGCTATTTTGGTTCTGATGAGTCATGCAGTTTTATATTTTACGTTGCTTTATATTTATACACCTTAGTAACAGCGCGATCTGGATTCTCTATTTGATTTATGTTTCGTTTTAATTATTTTTAATTGTAATTCGATTCACCATGAAAAAGAAGTAGAGTTATCTTTACAATTTCACAATGAAAATTATAACAAATATTTCGACATCTGTTATTATACTCCACTCTTCCATGACCTGGGCTACAGATCGGTTTAGGAGTTCACTTAACTATTTTGTCCATTTGGTGAATAAAGATTCTTCAAACATATTGTTAGACAACAGGGGGGTGAATTGTCCCTTTTTCGCCCAAATACTTCAGGTATAAAATCCCCCAAGGATTGGATAAATCACCAATACTGGAAGCAGTGGTTAAACTGATTTCAGTCAAGAATAGATCTGTTAAGATCACCAAATAACAAATCCACCCAGATTTATGTCCTTCAAAACCTGATACAAAATATCAGCAGTGAAACTGGAACAAATATGCTTCACGTACCAGTCAAGAACAGAGTAAGCACAAGTAAAGGGACACAAGATACTTATAGAGGTTGGCTCACCACAACTGTGAAAACACAAGTTGGGCAAGTTAGTCCTCTACTTAAGTTTGTTAAGCTTAGGATTTTAAATGGAGTTTCAATAAGGTCAGAATCAAGTGAAGCCTATGTAACAAAGACTATGGCTCCGACTTGATCCAAAGGTACAAGATACAAAGAGGGCTGAAAGCAAGAATGAAACCTAGGTAACAAAGACTATGGCTTCACCAGGCCAGCAAGCTGAAAGTAAGAAGAGAACCTATGTAACAAAGACTATGGTTCTATCAGGCCAGCAATAAGAGGAAGAGAGGTTCCTATGTAACAAAGACTATGGAACCAATCATTTCCAGGACCCAAGAACTCTGCGAGCTAAAGGACACTATGAGAAAACAAAGTATCTCTATGTGTATGGAAGCAATTGACAGATCTTGAAGAGGCCACTTGAATTTGTATATTCATCCCCTTTTTAAAGGTGTAACTCCAAAAGGGTCATTGGCTCAGATTTGAACTTTGAAGCCTGCACATTTCCCCAGACTCTGCTACCAGCAGGTGTAAAAGAGTTGTTATAACTTTTTGACTTTTAAGGTGGGAAAGATCCATTGGGTTTCTTTATTCTTTGAGCAAGCATTGGGCCAGCATCATCTGCGTGACATCATTTGTCAATCTTGAGCTCCTAAGAGAGTGTTGACTAGTGGTCTTTTCTTGTACCAGCTGAACTCTTTTCTTTTGATACTTGCTTCTCTTGATCCTTGGACATCCTTTTTGCTCTTTTCAGCTTTGGACAACTTCTTTTGTCTTTCCTTTGAAGTCCTGATTCTAACTTTTGTTCTTCTTCTTCATGATGGACTGATTGTGAAGTTGGATAACTTGATACCACATAGATTGCTCTTTTGTTCATCTTTTCCTTTGGCCCGTCTTGATTGTGGACATACTTGGTCTTTGATTATTATGGACTTTTTATCTTTCTTTCTTCTTTAGGATGCTTTCGGTTGTGCATTCCTTTTTGAGATTTGAGTGGCACCAGAAGGTACCAGAGATGAGCTGCTTCCATTGATCAATCCTTACTTTCAACTGATCTCGTATGTCTCAAGTTGTTAATGATCTTTTTAGATCTGCAAACAGAGCAATGGACAACAAAGGCATTTAAGGAAAAACACAACTTGTTAATCATCAAAATTAAAATAAGCAATTTAACAATCTCCCCCTTTTTGATAATGACAAGTGACTTCCGTTTTGGCTCCCCCTGTTTGCAAGCTCCCCCTGTTTGTAGTGCTTCAAGACAAGTTGTTAGCAAAACTCCCCCGGGGATATACATCCCCTTTGGAGGCACAATAAAGAGGTGTTCAAGAAGGAATAATTGATCATGTTCTCAAAGACAAGAGATTATTATTCTCAAAACAAGACAGAGATTCAAAACAAAACAACATATGTTCATATATCATCATAAAAACAAAACAATATAATAACTTCTCAAACTATCAACACTTCATCTGCCAGCTACCCCTTAGAGATATGAAGACATCAACACATCATCTTCTAGTTATCTCAAGAAACCATCTCGAAGTCACATTTTCTCGGAAGTCACATTTATCATATTTTTCCCCCTTCATCATCAAAAAGATAACTAGACTCTCCCTTTATGTCACGAAGTTTTGTGGAAATATGAGTAAGACCTGTGGAAAGTCTTTTGAGATCAAGACAGAGAGCATCAGCTGTGGACATAAAGTCCTCATGTCGTTTTCTCTTGCTGCAGCAAATTCAGCATCTTTAGCAGTGTATTTCCATTGATGAGAGACATGGTCAAATTCCAGACATAGCTTTTGAAGAGAGAGTGAGTCAAAAACATGATGATATGCAGGATTTTCCTTCCAATTTTCAGGAAGAGAGATGTCTGGGTTTCTTTTCAAGAGATAAGTTAGAAGCATAGAGTATGGAAGCTTAAGATGGTTGACAAGACAGTAGTGCATATTGGCAGAGAATGAGATGACCAAGATCAACACGAATTCCTTTTAAAACAGAGTATATCAAGAAAATGCTGACATATTTTAGCTCAGAGAATTGTTGATCAGAGGTAAGAGTATTTGAAAGGACTGTTGAATTTATGATTTCAAAGATGAGACGATGAGAGGGTTGGAGAGATTTTACCAATGTGGACCACTCCAGATTTGATTCCAGTCTTCCTCCCAGAAGTTGTCTAGCTTCTTCCCAATTAATGGACTGATGTTCAGGCCATTTATGAATCTCAAAGAACTTGGCTCCATTTTTGGGACAACCAATCAACTGATTTATTTGTTCAGGAGTGAAACAAACTTCCTGTCCTAGCACATAGGACTTAACCAGCATGCAAGACCCATCCATTTGAAGAAAAAATGTAGCATTTGAAGAAAAGAGTGTGCATAGCATTGGGTAAGCTGAATCATCAATTTGCAAAAATTTTGTCCACCCAATTTGATCAAATTTTCTCAGAGGATCACACTGAGGAAGTTCATTTACCTTGATTGATTTACCTCTGTTCATTTTTCGAGTAATGATTTCCTCGGTGAGGATGCGGAAAACATCTTGAGACTTGAAAAGCGGAGATGGTTGTAATGTTTGAAGATTTAGAGCTTTTGTGCGCTCCTTGGTGAAGACTGACTCCATTTCTCTTTCAATTTCAGATGTGAGTGAGCTATAAGCAGATGAAGAACTAGGAGTGAAGAGCTTGTTTTCCATGGTGTGATACCTTATTTTTTTTCTCAGTAGTATATACACAGTGATAAAGCTCCGGACATGAAAATTTTATAAACTGCACAAATACCAAGGAGGCAAAGTGGAGAGCAACATAGTATATATATCCATGTATACACCAGCTTTAATAAAGTCAACACAACTTATGAAGTCAAATAATTTTGAACACAGCAGCACAAAAGTTGACTAAAGCATTCTAAGACAAATTAGTATGTCGGTACCATTTGAGGTTTCACTTGTTATAACAGAACTCACAAAGATCATGAAAAGAATGCATGACACAAGTATGGTAGGAAACAATTATATGTCACAAGATCAGTCACGGTTATCATGCAAAGATTAACTGATATAAGAGGTTCATGAGTTAGAGCAGAGCATTCAATTCTGTCTGATGGTACCAGTTGTGATTCCACTGGTACATCACCAGTAATGCACTCATAGATAAAGAATTGCATGACTCAGATATTGCAGCGGATGATTGGAAGACTTCTAAGAACAAGCTTAGTAATATCAGACAGGATTTTGTAAAAGCTACCAATATACAAAGTTTTAAGGCAAGCTCAAATTTTTGTAAAAAGAAACGATTTCTATTATGACAATGAATCATGACAAGAAACAAGATGTAGGGGAAACAATTTATCAGCACTCAATGCTGATCAAGTAGGTAACAAAGATAAGGTTTTTACAGCCTTACCCCGATGGTACCTATTTTGCTGAAGATTTTCTTACTCCTTTGGATCACCTTGAGTAGGGATCCGAGTTGATTTCTTCCGCCATTCTTGAGCAATTTTACCAGCATTCCTGTGAAGATCTTGTGGTATCCTTTTGATAGAGGATCCAACATGATTAGCTTTAGGCCTTTTCTCAGCCCACGCATGAATATTTTGATGATCATAAGTGGGGGCTTTAAATTTGTAAGAGTACCTTCTATTTTTGAAGAGTTTGGTGGTTCCAAGGTGTCCATAATACATTTTGAAATGCTGATTTTCTCGAAGCAAATAATCATTTTCAATCTCCAAGGCATCTTTTTCAAATCTCAAGTTATCAAAAATTTCATTGTATCTTTGTTGAAGATCAAACCTTTCCTTAAGAAGACCAAGAATCTTCCCTTCCAAAAATTTGTTCCTTTTTTCAAATTCCTCAAAGTTTTTCTTATAATCATCAAAATGATTTTCACAGGTAGATTCATTATAAGATTCAAAAGGATCGATGGAAGAATTGGTACCAGTACTTTCCTGACTTTCAGCCATGAAGCCGATGCAATCTTCTTCGTTGTCAAAGGCTTCGGATTCTGAGTCACTCCAGATGACCTTGAATGAAGTGTGTTTCCTATCCTTTTTGGCGTTGTTGATGAGTTTTGGACACTCCAGTCTTTTATGTCCTGGTTCCTTACAATTATGGCAAACAATATTATTATCAGAGGTACTGGTATCAAATTTCTTACCTGATTCGTTCCTGCGAAATCTGGTCCTCATGTTGGTGAGGTACTTTAGCCTTCTTGTGATCATTGCCACTTTCTCATCAATTTTCCTCTTTTTTTCTTCATCAACATCGCTTCCATCGTTGTGATCGACATTGAAGGCAATGTCTTTCTTCTTTTCAACCTATTCTTCCTTTGGCAAGAGAGCAAGCTCATGAGAGGTGAGTGATCCGATGAGCTCAGCTACTGTCAGCTTTGTTAGATCCTTAGCTTCCTGGATGGCTGTCACTTTAGGCGTCCATTCTTTCGGTAGAGATCTCAAGATCTTCCGTACTTGGTCTTGCTTGGATATGACCCTTCCAAGAGCAAACATTTGATTTACAATTTCCATGAAGTTTGCATACATTTGGCTAATTGTTTCACCCTCACCCATACAAAACATTTCAAACTTGTGGGTGAGCAGAGCAATCCTTTCTTCCTTCACTTGAGATGAGCCTTCATGTGTTACTTGAAGCATGTTCCACATGCTTTTGGCCGTAGCGCAGATGCTTACGCGATTGTATTCACTTTTGCATAGTGAGCACAAAAGAATGTTCTTGGCCTTGGCGTTCATGGAGATGAGCTTCTTGTCTTCAGCTGTTAACTCACTTCTTTCCTTGGGAACTTCTATACCACTGACTATCTTTGTTGGGATCTTTGGACCTTCCATAACAATCTCCCAGAGATCATAGTCGATCGAGATAAAGTACTCTTCAATCGTATTTTTCCAAGTTGCATAGTTGGTGCCATCAAAAAGTGGCGGACGAGTGTGTGATGCACCATCAGCATAGATATCATTTTGCGAAGCCGTATTGGATCGATCTCTTTGTTGTTAGACCAAATATTATGAGTACCACGCTCTGGCACCACTTGTTAGACAAGAGAGGGGGTGAATTGTCCCTTTTTCGCCCAAATACTTCAGGTATAAAATCCCCCAAGGATTGGATAAATCACCAATACTGGAAGCAGTGGTTAAACTGATTTCAGTCAAGAATATGCTTCACGTACCAGTCAAGAATAGAGTAAGCACAAATAAAGGAACACAAGATATTTATAGAGGTTGGCTCACCACAACTGTGAAAACACAAGTTGGGCAAGTTAGTCCTCTACCTAAGTTTGTTAAGCTTAGGATTTTAAATGGAGTTTCAATAAGGTCAGAATCAAGTGAAGCCTATGTAACAAAGACTATGGCTCCGACTTGATCCAAAGGTACAAGATACAAAGAGGGCTGAAAGCAAGAATGAAACCTATGTATCAAAGACTATGGTTTCACCAGGCCAGCAAGCTGAAAGCAAGAAGAGAACCTATCTAACAAAGACTATGGTTCTATCAGGCCAGCAATAAGAGGAAGGGAGGTTCCTATGTAACAAAGACTATGGAACCAATCGCTTCCAGGGCCTAAGAACTCTGCAAGCTAAAGGGCACTATGAGAAAACAAAGTATCTCTATGTGTATGGCAGCAATTGATAGATCTTGAAGAGGTCACTTGAATTTGTATCTTCATCCCCTTTTTAAAGGTGTAACTCCAAAAGGGCCGTTGGCTCAGATTTGAACTTTGAAGTCTACACATTTCCCCAGACTCTGCTACCAGCAGGTGTAAAAGAGCTGTTATAACTTTTTGACTTTTAAGGTGGGAAAGATCTATTGGGTTTCTTAGTTCTTTGAGCAAGCATTGGGCCAGCATCATCTGCTGACATCATTTGTCAATCTTGAGCTCCTAAGAGAGTGTTGACTAGTGGTCTTTTCTTGTACCAGCTGAACTCTTTTCTTTTGATACTTGATTCTCTTGATCCTTGGACATCCTTTTTGCTCTTGTCAGCCTTGGACAACTTCTTTTGTCTTTCCTTTGAAGTCCTGATTCTAACTTTTGTTCTTCTTCTTCATGATGGACTGATTGTGAAGTTGGATAACTTGATACCACATGGATTGCTCTTTTGTTCATCTTTTCCTTTGGCCCGTCTTGATTGTGGACATACTTGGTCTTTGATTATTATGGACTTTTTCTCTTTCTTTCTTCTTTAGGATGCTTTCGGTTGTGCATTCCTTTTTTAAATTTGATTGGCACCAGAAGGTACCAGAGATGAGTTGCTTCCATTGATCAATCCTTACTTTCAACTGATCTCGTATGTCTCAAATTGTTAATGATCTTTTTAGATCTGCAAACAGAGCAATGGACAACAAAGACATTTAAGGAAGAACACAACTTGTTAATCATCAAAATTAAAATAAGCAATTTAACGCATATATTCATAAGTTGTTAAAAAATGAAAACTGAAACTCAATTTACACAGGTCCGGTGATCGTTATCTCTAATTTCTACTTCCAAATACAAAATTCATTTTATCATTTTCAAATACTATTTTAAGTTGGACAAAAAGATCAAACTAATAATCTCTTTTACATCATTTTGTGATGTTAGAAAAAAGGCTGAAACCGATAATCATATAATTAAGAGTATTATACTTTCTATTTAACAATAATTCTACTTAAATTTTGCATATACTTACCCACTCATTTGATATGGTCGAGGTAGGTTATGGGTAGAATTTACACTACGTTTTTGAAATGATGGCAAACGGCCCCGCAATAGAGGCGCAAAGGTGGAGATCCGTTTAGCACTTAACGCAGTTTAAATTGCTCGCAGCTAATATTTAAATTGTATTTGGTAATGATTTTTTTTTATTTGGTAAGGATATTTGATTTGCCGATTGGAATACTTTTTTTTTTTCTTTTCTTTTAATTGGAATACATATTTTAATGTCGGGTAACATTTTTCTCAAGAAATTTATGTTGCTTCGGATAACCCAAAACTCCTTTGAACTCTGCGACTGCCAACGGAAGTTTTGATAAATGTAACTTATCCTCAACAATTCTTTTACACCGGGGCTGATGCTTTTCTTTGCTGGAATATGTGTGATGGGGAGTTTTGAGGCAGAAAAACACTTATAGTTCTCAACTAAATAAAAACATAGTATTTATTAAATATATCGTTTGCTTACTTTTTTGAGTTTATTGCACCAAAAATCTTGTGATATATCTAATTAGCACTTAGAACCCTGTGATTTGAAAATTCTCAAAGCGAACCCTGTGATTATATAAATTAGCACTCAATTAAAATTTCAAACCCTACAGCCGTGGTTGTTGGGTTTTGAGTGCTAACTTTAATACAATCACAGAAAATTTCAAACCCTACAGCCGTGATTGTAGGGTTTTGAGTGCTAACTTTAATACAATCACAGGGTCAAACCCTACAGCCGTGGTTGTAGGGTTTTGAGTGCTAACTTTAATACAATCACAGAAAATTTCAAACCCTACAGCCGTGATTGTAGGGTTTTGAGTGCTAACTTTAATACAATCACAGGGTTTTCGGTGCTAATTTATATAATCACAGGGTTCGCTTTGAGAATTTTCAAATCACAGGGTTTGGAGTACTAATTAGGCATAACACAGGGGGTATTCAAGCAAAAAACTCTTACTTTTTTATCCAAAAGAGTCAAAGATTTTCTATAGATATGATTGTTATTAATTTAATTCAAATTTAAATATTATATGTTTAACATCATTTAGACATATATTCCAATAGTATTTATATAAAAACCTAAATTTTAATTAAAACAAATAAAAATCAAATTACTAACCGAGAATTGAGGGGGGAAAAAACAAAATTCATTTTAAACTAATGAAATTAGAGCTTACGTTCTACTCCATCTCCGAACTCATAAATCATAAAACACTTTTACGGGTCCTCCAACCTCTCGGAGTGATTGCTTAGAAGAGTCCTACCCCCTTAGTACTCTTGTATTAAGCTCCATGTTTTTCATAGATTGCTAAGAGTCCTATTTACACTTAAATATGTTTAAAATTCTTATAATAGTAATAGCCTATAACAATATTGCCATTTAAATAAATAATGCTAAAGGTATTATTGTGATATATTTTAGATGACTAAGTTTTTACCAGAAATATAAAAAAAAAACTTTGTTTGTACTTTTATATAAGATAAATATAATAAATAATATAATATACATAATATAATAAATAGTAAAAACTAGAAATATAATAATATTTGTATGAAAATAGATAATATGTGTACAGGTTAAAATAATTTAAATATTCTTTATGTATTTACTATTTAACTCTAGGTTTTGTTACTTTTGGAAAAAAAATTGCCAGTATATACTACGTAAAATAGATAAAAATTGAATCTTTTTCCTTAACTTTCGAAGAATGGGACTCAGGAATATGATTGGGCAGTTCATAATTACGTCATATGATATTGGACGATTCTTTTTCCCATTTAAATAGCAGGGATGATGCAAAGAATCCAAAGTTAAAGAGTGATGCAATGTCAGGAAAGAAACGAAGATCCGGTGTAAAAACAACTGCTGATGTCTTCGGGGCTGGAAATATGACTAAGCTCCCAACCAACGACGAGGGTTTGTCATATAACTTGCTTTAATTTTTGTCTCAGTATTTAGTTTTCTTGCTTGTTATAATCTGCGTTTCTATGTTCTCATGCTTGGAATGTTTTGTTTTTCTTTGTTTCTTCGTCTGTTTTGCTCCCTTTTTGAAAAGAGAAGAAAATTTATTGCAGAATTTATGATGGAAATTAGAGAGGCGTCACCTGCGCACTTGCTGATGAAGATTAAATCTTTTTCTTTATTTTCGAGGCCATGTGAATCCCCAGAATTTGAGGCCGGAGACTGCAAATGGTAAGTATTGATTCAAGAATCAATTTTCTTTATTGGAGTTGTACATAGAAAGTCATATGAATTTTTTTTTTTTAACATATCTATAGACAAAAGGGTTCCTGAATTTTAAATATTTGTAACATTATATGTTGATGATTGATTTGTTCATGTCCCTGTCTCTATAAAAATATCGTTTGGTCTTTTCTTTTGTATTTGGACAGGAGGCTGATAATCCATCCCAATGGACCGATCAACAGTAAAAATGATGAAGACGATCATATTTCTGTGTACCTGACCATTGTTGAGACTAGTTCCCTACCTACCAATGTTGAGAATAGTCCTCTGCCTGTGGGCTGGGAAGTTACTGCAGCTTTCAGCATTTTCCTATATAATCAGGTTTTAGACAATTATCTCTGCTTTCAAGGTAAAATGAGGCGCTTTCATGCGTTGAAGTCTCAATGGGGTTTCTCAAAATTAATCTCCAAGGGAAGTTTGAGAGCTCCAGGTAGCGGATTCCTTGTTGATGACATCTGTGTCTTTGGAGCTGAAGTTGCTGTTGTCAAAACCCAACGAGTTGCTCCGTGTGTGTCTGTGCACGAGGTTGGTAATCCATATAAACGTGATTGGAAGATTTCAAGTTTCTCCAAATTGGGAACAGTTTGGAAATCAGATGAATTCATCGTTGGACAGTACAAATGGTATCTTTTAATTTGATCCCAATCGATGCTGTATTTGTGGCATCTTTTTTATTTCAATCTATATTGTATTGTTTAGTGTCTACATTAATTATGCTAATTTGCTTTTCCCAATGGGTACTAATTTTCTTTGCAAACATAGGTACATTCAGCTATATCCAAATGGAAATATGGGCAAAGAAGGCCGAAGTGTGTCCATGTATTTATATCTTGCTGGTGCAGAGAGCTTTGCTTCTCATGAGAAAGTGAAAGCAGATTTTCAGTTACGTATCAAGAACCAGCTCAATGATCAACACCGCTCACTACGCGGTAAGTTGTAGCTTTATTAAATATTCTATCTAGTGATTTGATGTTATAACTTGGAGTCTTTTCCCTACCTTCTTCTACATAAGGTGACATGTACTCTGTCTTATAAATGTATATATAATTAACTTGTATCTGGAGAACATGTCTACATCATTTTGATAATGAAGTGAATTGTTTGACTTTTATATATATGCTGCATAATCTACTGGCAAAAATTTATAATTTGCTTGAAACATTGCGTTTTCCCTCTTGCAGCATCGTCTTATTGGTTCATGTCTTCTCGTAAGGCTGGTGGATGGCCGGCATTCCTACGGCTTTCTGATATGTGCAACTCCAAGAAAGGCTTTGTTGTTAAGGACTGCTGCTTTGTAGAAGTCGAAATATCTGTAAAAGCTGTTGAATCATGACCTGATTATGCTGAATCATTCTGATATTTTGTTTATTTCCGCAGCTTTTTGCATCACAGATTCTTGATATGTGCTATTTTGGTTCTGATGAGTCATGCTGTTTTATATTATATGTTGTTTTATATTTATACACGCTCCGGATTCTCTAATTGATTTATGTTTCGTTTTATTTATTTTTAATTGTAATTCTATTCACCATGAAAGAGAAGTACAGTTATCTTTACAATTTCACAATGTAAATTATAACAAATATTTCGACATCTGTTATTATACTCCACTCTTCCATGACATGGGCTACAGATCGGTTTAGGAGTTAACTATTTTGTCCATTTGGTGAATAAAGATTCTTCAAACATATATTCATAAGTTGAAAAATGAAAACTGAAACTCAATTTTCCCAGGTCCAGTGATCATTATCTCTAATTTCTACTTCCAAATACAAAATTCATGTTATCATTTTCAAATACTATTTTAAGTTGGACAAAAAGATCAAACTAATAATCTCTTTTACATCATTTTGTGATGTTAGAAAAAAGGCTGAAACCGATAATCATATAATTGAGTGTATTATACTTTTTTTTTTTTTTGGTTCGCAAGCAGGGGCGCCCCCAAAAAAAATGCCTAAACTAAGCCCTCAGGAGGGAGATCCCAGCTGCAAATCTCCTCCTCCATGTGCTGACCAAATTTGGCAAGATTATCAGCAAGTGTATTCCCTTCTCTCTTTATGTGTTGCCGGGTGCAGTGCCAAGGTTTGTGAAGAAACTCACGGCAGTCTTCAATCAGCAGCCCCAAGGGGGGTGCGTCAACATTAGTGTTGCTAACTAGCTCTACCACAATTTTAGAGTCACATTCCACGGCAATGTTTCTAAAGCGCCGATCCCAAGGCCGTTTGAGACCCTCCCTAAGTCCCATGAGTTCTGCCACCACGATATCCTAACCTTCATAAAAAAACCCGTTATCCAATTCCCGTCTGCATCGTGCACCACTCCCCCCGCTGCTGCCTTCTTCCTGTTTTCGAATAAGCTGCCATCGGTATTGAGTTTCACCCCTCCTGCGGGTGGTTTCTCCCACTCAATCGCCTCGGCGCGAGTCTTCTGTTTCGCATTCTGAACCTTGGTTGCTTCCATGTCCGCTAGCAGGACTTTCAGATTATTAAGAGTTACGCCTATTGGAATTCTAACCGGCCTTGGTATTCCCATCTGTTCCGTTTCTTCCATAAGACCCATAAGCCCGCTATGAACACCCCTTCCCGGGGCCACCCTGTTCCGGCATTGTAGTTGCCAAACTCTTAAGAACCATTCTTTCTTTTCAACCACCCTCGCCCAGAAGTTAACCGCGGCGCCGCAGTTCCTAAACATATGTATAGATAGCGTCGACAACTGCCATCCTCTGTCATGTGCCGATCACGACGCTGGGCATTACATTTAACAATAATTCTACTTAAATTTTGCATAGATACTTACCCACTCATTTGATATGGTCGAGGTAGGTTATGGGTAGAATTTACCAAACGGCCCAGCAATGGTGGCGCAAAGGTGGAGATCCGTTTAGCAGATTTTGGGAAGTAGAAAACATTTTTAATATGTATTTAAAAAGAAAAAAAAAAAAAAAAAGAGAAATTTAAATATTCATATGAAATATAATGGGATGGAGCACTAATATGTCTTATATGCCCTTAAGAAACTCAAGTGTCATTTGTAATTTTTTAGCCGAAGATTCCACCGGAAGGTAAAGTCGGCTACTGAAGTAAACAAAAATTAAAATTAAAGGTTAAACATCAAATTTTTAATTTTTATAAAATTGAGTATTAAAGTGGAATTCACTCCTATCGCTGGGTTGCAAAAAATGGGTTTAATTCGATAATATAATATGAAATGTAATATAACTATAATATAATATAATGATATAAATAATATACATATATAAAAATATAATAATATATTAAAATATGTACTATATTTATAGATAAATAGATACAGATATGTTTAGAATAATAATCCAAAAAGAATCCTTGGACTTTGAAAGTTCGAATTAGACCTTAGTAAATTTCACATAAATTATTATTATTATTATTATACAATAGATAATATAATATTATAATATAATACCATAAAAAGTATATATTAAAATATATGATATATTTATAGATAAATAGATGCAGATATGTTTAAAATAATAATGGAAACACAATCCTTGAACTTTAAAAGTTCCGATTAGACTTAGACTGGAATCCTAATTTCTCTTCGATATAAGTAGCATACATGAAAGAAAGAAAAAAAAAAAAAAGTAGCATGACATGAACGAGGAAGACGTACGGACTTCTCCCAAGAACAATGGCTGCGATTGTGGCGGAGGACGACGAGGGTCCGTCAATTATTTGCCCAGAACTCAATATATTATATACTATGTTTTTTTCTTTTGTTGCTGATGATATCGATCGAACTAAATTTCTTAGCAAAATCCTTATCTTTCTTGTTTGGTTGCTTTTTGGAAAATTTGCCAGGATTTATTACGGAGATTAGAAACGCTTCGCCTGCGCACTTGCTGATGAAGATTGAATCTTTTTCTTTACTTTCGAAGCTTGGGATTGGAAAATATGAATCCACAGAGTTTCAGGCAGGAGGCTACAAATGGTAAGTATTGATTCAAAACAATCCTTCTTTTTTTTTAACATATTTTTAACCCAAGGAGTTACTAAATTTCAAAGGGTTCCTAAATTTCTAATACTTCTAGATGTTGATTATTGATTTATTTCTGCCACTGTCTCCATATGTTATTTTCGTTTGTGCTACTAATGCAGTACTCATACTAAATACTAATCAGTAATATTATTGCAAATTTAATGTATTTGCACAGGAAGCTTGTAATCCATCTGAATGGAGTGATCAAGAGTGGAAACAATGAAGACGATCATATCTCTGTATACCTGACCATTCTTGAGACTAGTTCCCTGCCCATGGGTTGGGAAGTTACTGCTGCTTTCAGCATCTTTCTTTATAATCACGTCTTAGATAATTATATATGTTTTCAAGGTAAAATGCGTCGCTTTCATGCATTGAAGTCTCAATGGGGTTTTTCCAAATTAGTTTCCAAAGAAAGCTTGAGAGCTCCAGGTAATGGATTCCTTGTCGATGACAACTGTGTGTTTGGAGCTGAAGTTGCTGTTATAGAAACCCAACGAGTTACTCAGTGTGTCTCGTTGAGGGAAGTCAAAATTCCACAGAAGCGTGATTGGAAGATTTCTCACTTCAGCAAATTGCAGGGAGTTTGGCAATCAGAAGAATTCACGGTTGGAGATCACAAATGGTATCTTCTTTTATCCCAGTCAATTTTGTTTAGCTTATGCCTTAATTATGTTAATTTGTTTTTCCCAATGGGTACTAATTTCTTCGTGAGCATAGGTACATTCACCTACATCCAAATGGAGATTCCAGTGTAAAGGGCCGAAGTGTCTCCATCTTTTTATTTCTTGTGGATGCAAAGAGCTTTACTTCTCATAAGAAAGTGAAAGCAACTTTTTGCTTGCGTATGAAGAACCAGCTTAATGATCAACACCGCTCTCTACGCTGTAAGTTGTAGTTTTATATATTATTGGGTTGATCAGTGATTTGAGCTTGTTAATTGATCATTATTTTATCTAGTGATTCATCTAGTTTCCTCTGTTCTTCTACATAAGGTGGCATGTATTGGAAAAGATATTTGATGTCTTTTTAACTTGTATATATAACCAGTATGTGAAGAACATCTCTACATAATTTTGTATTTGATTTTTCATATTAATAATGAATATTGCAGAAAAATATAGGTATATATATTAGAGAAATTTTGATTGCAAAGATGTAGGTTTTGTTTATGAATGAATTGTTTGACCTTTATATATGCATATACTGGCAACAATGTATAATTTACCTGAAACCTTACAATTTCCATCTTGCAGCATCTAATTGGTTTGAATCTCCTATACCTAATTGGGGATTGGCTGCGTTCATACCGCTTTCTGATATGCGTGATCCCAATAAAGGCTTTGTGGTTAAGGACTGCTGCATTGTAGAAGTTGAAATATATGTAGAAGCTGTAATCCTCGATGCATCCTCAACGGACACTGTGAGTAGGGGTGTTACAAGAAAACGAAAATCGTAAACCGATTGAATTGAACCTAAGTGAACCGGCCAAACCTGTTTCGATTAGATTTTCCATTAGGTTTATTCTAGTTTTTGGGTTTTTGGTTTTTTCAATTCAATTGACCGGTTAAAGAGAACCGAGCCGAATCGAATATCAATCCGTCAACCAAACTCTTTACCATTATAGAGAGAGATAAGCACCAGTAATTATTATTTTAACATGAAGCTCGAAAGTTCCTAGTATTTGTTTGTTGAAATAAGTTTACAATGTATGTTTGGGTACTTTTTTATGATATCAATGATTCATTGTTATAATTAGTAATATATTGTCGAAAATACATTTAACATATTGAAGGTTGATAATCAAACGGGGCTGCATGATGGTCTTTTAAAGCACCTTCGTACAATTAATCCATCAATTTAAACAATTATGAAAATATATATATATATTTTTTTTATGTCTAGACTTCGTTTTTCTTTTTCAACCAAAACTGAGAATCAAATCTTCGATTCAGTTTCAGGTTTTATTTTTAAAAACTAAAAAGGAAAATATTATTTTTCTTCCTCTAAAAATGCTATTTTTCGATTTTGATCCTAACCTTTTACCTTTTCTCACATTGCATCCTTTTTGTTTTGATTTTTCTCAATTTTAGTCCTTCCCATCCTATGTGGCATAAATTTGGGGATTTTAATTAGTTTTTCCTCCAAATTTTGAATTGACATATTATATGGATCATAAATAATTTTAAAAAAAACTCAAAAAATACCACATAATTAACTAAACTTTCATTATTTTAAAAAACAACCCACTATTTTAATTTTTTCTATTATTGTCCCCAACTTTATGTTCTTCCCCGGTTTAAATAAAAACTCTAACTCAATTTCATCCTTAAATATCATATTTTTCTGGGTTTTTGTTAAGTGGGCTGAATCTTGATTTCACGCACTTGTTGGTGTTGTGACCGGCGATCAAAAGCAGGAGAATTTCGCAACCCCATCTCTTTATTTCCCACCGTACTACAACATAATCTCATCTAGCGGCGGGAACCCAGATGATGGTTACGCGGCTATGTTCGGTAGCGGTATTGACGATGGAGGTGGCAATGGGGCTGCTGCTTCAGGGTTCAAGACTATGAGTTTTTTCAATTGAAATCTTGTAGATAGTTAAAGGATGAAATTAGGTTACGGTTCTTTATTTAAATTGAGGAAGAAGATAAAGTTGGGGAATATAATAGAAAAAATTATAATAGTGGGGCATTTTTTAAATAATGAAAGTTTAGTTAATTATGTGGCATTTTTAAGTTTTTTTTAAAGTCATTAATAATCCACATAAAATGTCAACTCAGCTTTTGGAGGAAAAATTGAAAAAAAATCCTCAAATTTGTGACACGTAAGATGCGAAGGACTAAAATGAAGAAAAATCGAGGACTAAAATGAAGAAAAATCGAAACAAAAAGAACGCAATGTGAAAAAAGCTAAAAGGTAAGAATCAAAATAAAATTAATGACATCTTAAAGGACGAAAAATGATATTTTCTCAAACTAAAAATAAAATATTCAGTTTATGTTCGGCCAAAACCCACAGAAGGAACACTTATATGGGAAATTCTTATGAGTCTGAACCAAAAATTGTTGGGAAATTTTCGTATGAGCCAAGTTCCAATTGCTATACGTTCTTATTTTTTAGGGAGAATTATATATAGGTTCCTAAGGTTTGGCCCAATTACAAGTCGGTCCAAAATTTTTTGAATTTTATATACAAGTCCATAAGTTTTGAGGTTCAATTGATGAATTTTACATAGTAGTCCAAAACTCATTAATTGGACCTCAAACCTTAGGGACTACTATGTAAAATTAAAAAAAAAAAAAAAAGGACCAACTTATAATTGGGTCAAACCTTAAGGACTTATATGTAATTCTCCCTATTTTTTATTAAAAAAATTGCCCACTCAAATCTTCCGAATATTGTTATTCTATTTCCTGTCCATTCAAAGATTTATCATCTACGTTTACTTGGATTTATTGGAATAACTTTGGGAACTCATGAAGTTTCATGAAATAAAGATTTATCGGTTATGATCTACGTCTACTTAGATTTATGACAATATTTGTGTATGTGTTTGTTAAAAGTGTGGCTTAAATTAGTGTTTTAGAAATGATGAAGAAAGTTCCATGTTCGCACTGAGTTGGTGCTGAGGTGGACTCGAGGTGGTGCTGAGTTAGCACCAAGTTGGCGTTGAGGTGACATCGAGTTGGCACTAAGGTGGTGCTGAGTTGGCACGAGTTGGCACTGAGGTAGCGCGACTTGTCGCGGAGTTGTCATTTAGTTGTCGATGAGCTAGCACTAAGTTGGCGTACAAGTTGTAGTCAAGTTGTCAATGAGTTATCACTGAGCTAGCGTCGAGTTGTCGACAAGTTGCTGTTGTCAATAAGTTATCAACGAGTTGTCATTGAATAGTCATCGAGTTATCACTGTGTTGTGATACAGTTGTCGTTGAGTTGTCATTACTATTCATATGACGGCTGGAACTTTTCTATAAATAGAAGCTTCATTGTTCAGTTTCAAAGTGTCGTGAGGCCTAGAGCCCAGGCCAGGGAAAGGGGACAAACCGTGCCCGGAGCCAAGGCACGGAGTAGGAGGAAGCCTACAGAAAGAGGGCCGTGAGATCAAGTGCTGTAAGGTCGGGAGCCTTGAGAGAGCCTTGAGGTCGTGAGGCCTAGAGCCCAGGCCAGGGAAAGGGGGCTCAGAGAAGAGGCCTAGAGCCTAGAGCCTAGAGCAGATAGATAGAGCCTAGAAAGCCTAGTGAGTCGAAGCAAAGTCCTATGCTTCGTGAAAGCTTGTTGTGAGGCTTGTAAATTAGAGAGTTGGGAAACACTTGAGAGCTAATTCTTGTGATAGAATTGTGAGGTTCTCTGTGGGTGTTGGGTTAATTAGAGGATAGGTTTTTTCTCTAATTGTTGTAAACTCTCTGTTATAGTGGAATCGTTCCCCTTGTTCGTGGACGTAAGCAAATTCAACCAAACCACGTAAATTCTCGTATCTTACCTTTTCGTTCTCTATTTTATAACATTTATTGTGATCAATTCAAGAAACAATATACCATTAGATCCGGGGTGCTCTCCTAACAGTGTGGTATGCCAATGTAATGTAGTGTGACTAAAACAATGTTTTAAATACTTACTTCCAACTTCCAAGAAAGTGCCTGTAAAGTTTAGTATTTTAAGTATTTTGAAGCGTTTGAGAAATTAACTTCAGCTTCTTTTAAGCATAATTTAGCCTAAAATATCCGTAAGAAGATAGATTTGCAGCACTCTCTTTTAATGACTATTTATTGATTCAACTTCTCTAAACATAAAATAACCAACTATTAGAATAATTCGTAAGTTTAGCCCATTTGTGGAAAGTATTCTCAATTCTAAAATTACAATATTGAAAGAAGACTGTTGTAAGAAAATTAGAAATGACATTTAATATTGATTCACTCATGCAGTCATGCTTCATGTTGAAATTATTCTGTAATCTTCTATACTCCGACAGGCGACAACACTTCGATAGTCCGGATTATCTACTTAATTTATATTTTGTTTTATGTAAAATTTATTTGGAAATATAATATGTATTTGGTAATTATATTTCATATAAATATACCGACAAAATAATTCTTTTGATTTGGTTACAATTACTTACAAGCTTTTCAAAAGAATAGAAATTTAAGTTGCTTAAATCTATATATACTAAATTTGAATTTTGAAACCTCAATTCTATCCAACAGAGTACGCATGTAGATAGCCATCAAGTCTCTTAGATATATCAACTCTTTGAGCATAACACCTGCTCAAGTCTTTGAGGCAGAAAAAACACTTAAATAACAATAATTTTATAGAAGAGTCCTACACCCGCAGTGCTCTTGTATTAAGTATGTTTAAAAATTTTATAATAATAATGATTATATGTATAACAATATTACCATTTAATTTAATAATGTTAAAGGTATCATTGTGATATATTTCAGATGACTAATAAGTTTTTACGGAAACACTGGACAACCGATATCAACGGGCAGTTGGCTATGTTGGGAGAGATCCCCGCAATAAGCGCATTCAGTTAACTCGAAAGATTAGTCCTTCACTCTGGGGAAACTCTAGGGGTGTCGACCCGCCAACCCGATCCGACCCACCCGTCTAAATATCAGGTTCGGGTTAGGGGTTTTCGGGTCCGGTTGAAATCGGGTCGGACCAAAAATGGACCTGAAGGAGAGAGGATGGGTTCGGGTGGGTTTTGGGTTGACCCGGGTCAACCCGAAAAATTATGCGGTGACCCAACAACTCGACCCGACCCGACCCGACCCAAAAATTAAAAAATATATATATTTAATATATTTAAATTATATGGTGTATTATAATTAGATAAAAATTTATGAAATGATAATTGGTTTAGGATTAGATATACTTAAAAAATACTAATTAATTTATTATTTGAGAATAACGTGATTTATAATGTTAATATTATATAATTTGTCTAAATTATATAATTTTGTTAATTAGAAAGACATATATGATTGTAATACGATTAGAGTTAAATGAAGTTCACAGACAAAAGAGATGTATTTCCTTATGATTAGTTAGTAAAAAATATATTATTCGATCTGAATAATTTTTATGTATCTAATTTATATTTTACATAATTGTCCTATTGATTGAATTTTATTAAATTTATATAAATAAAAATTTAAATAGAGTTGATATAAAACTTAATTATAATTACACTTAAACAAGTTTTTAATATGGATACAATTTAGAGTTAGATTTAGAATTTGATTAAGATTAGACTTGTAACCAAATTCCTATCCATAATTAAGTACTTATAAAATTTCAACAATAATTTATAATACATATTAGTATACATAATTAACTTAATTAAACATTAGTGAAATCATTATTGCAAGGATATTTTGGCAACCAATAAATTTCAAAAAAATTCAAAAATTAACTCGTATTTTTATAATATAATATAATAGATTATTAAAAAAATGGTTAGTAAAATAATTTTTTCTATAAACATGTGATTATTATTTGAGAATAACGTGATTTATAATGTTAATATTATATAATTTGTCTAAATTATACAATTTTGTTAATTAGAAAGACATACATGATTGTAATATGATTAGAATTAAACCAAGTTTACGGACAAAAAGAGATATATTCATTTAAAGTTAAACAATTAGAATTGCATGATTAGTTTAGTAGAAAATATATTATTCGATCGAAATAATTATTACGTATCTAATTTACATTTTACATAATTTCCCTATTGATTGAATTTTATTAAATTTATATAAATAAGAATTTAAATAGAGTTGATACAAAACTTAATTATAATTACACTTGGAATTAAATCTTAATTAAGATTATAAACAAGTTTTTAATGTGGGTACAATTTATTAGAGTTAGATTTAAAATTTAATTAAGATTACACTTGTAACCGAATTCTTATCCATAATTAAGTACTTATAAAATTTCAATAATAATTTATAACACATATTGGTTTACATAAATAACTTAATTAAACATTAGTGAAATCATTATTGTAAGGATATTTTGACGATCAATAAATTTCAAAAAAATCCAAAAATCAACTCGTATTTTTATAATATAATATAATAGATTATTAAAAAAAGAACTAGTAAGATATTTTTTTTCTATAAACATGTGATTATTATCTGAGAAAAATGTGATTTATAATATCAATATTATATAATTTGTCTAAATTGTATAGTTTTGTTCATTAGAAAGACATATATGATTGTAATATGATTAGAATTAAACGAAGTTTATGGACAAAAAGAGATGTATTTATTTGGACTTAAAGTATTAGAATTGCATTATGATTTGTTTAGTAGAAAATGTATTATTCGATCTAAATAATATTTATGTATCTAATTTTTATTTTACATAATTACCTTATTGATTGAATTTATATAAATAGGAATTTAAATAGAGTTGATGTAGAATTTAATTATAATTAAACTTAGAATTAGAACTTAATAATATTTATGTATTAATTATTTTTTTTTATCTTATATTAATTGCAATTTTGTCAAACCTTACAAACTATATATTTTTATATATTGTTATCAAGTTTTACAATAATTTAAACGTAAATTAGAATTTAAAAAAAAAAAAAGAAAGAAAAAGAAAATCGGGTCGGGTTGGGTTATTCGGGTTGGCCGGGTTATCGGGTGACCCGAACAACCCGAACCCGATCGGGACGTATTCGGGTTGAGACTTTTCATGTAATACCCTTACGTCAACCTGACCCGAATCCACCCGATTCACCCGAATTGACACTCCTAGGAAACTCTGAGAGATCAAAAAAAAGAAAAGGACAACAGATAATTTAGTGTATTTTTAAATAAAAAAATATAATAAATAATATAATATATATAATATAATACATTATATAAATGTAATAATATTTATATTAAAATATGAAATGTCTATCGATTAAAATAATTTAAAGGTTCATTAAACTCTAGGTTTTTGTTACTTTTGGAAAAAATTCCCAGGATATATTACGTAAAATAGATAAAAATTAAAAACTGAATCTTTTTCCATAACTTCCGAAGAATGGGATTCAGATATGATTGGGCAGTTAATAATTACGCTATATTCGACGATTCATTTTCCCATTTAAATAGCTGGGATGATGCTTTGTCGCTGAAAGAAACAAAAATCAAAGAGGGTTGCAATGTCGCAAAAGAAACGAAAATCCAGAGGAAAAACATCTAATGACGAGGGTTTGTAAAGTTTTTTCGAACTAAAATACGAATATTTAACTCTAGGTTTTGTTGCTTTTTGAAAAAATTGCCAGGATTTACTTTTTTCATAAGTTCTGTTTTGTGTTTCTTTGTTTCTTCGTCTCTTTTGCAGAATTTACCGTGGAAGTAAGGGAGGCGTCGCCTGCGCACTTGCGGATGAAGATTGAATCTTTTTCTTTAGTTTCAAAGCATGGGATTGAGAAATGTGAATCCCCCGAGTTTGAGGCCGGGGACTACAAATGGTACGTATTGATTAAGAATCAATTTCTTTTATTGGAAATGTTCGTAGCAAGTGAAAGTACTGATGATTGATTAATTCCCCGTCTCTGTTATATGTTTTGTTATTTCGTTTATGGGACAGGAGGCTTGAAATCCATCTGAATGGATTGATCAACAGTGGGAATGATGATGAAGATCATATTTCTGTGTATCTGACCGTTGTTGAGACCAGTTCTCTGCCTGTGGGTTGGGAAGTTACTGCGGCTTTCAACATCCTTCTGTATAATCAGGTGTTAGATAATTATGTCTGTTTTCAAGGTAAAATGCGGCGCTTTCATGCATTGAAGTCTCAATGGGGTTTCTCAAAATTAATCTCCAAAAAGAGTTTTAGAGATCCAGGTAATGGCTTCCTTGTTGATGACAACTGTGTGTTTGGAGCTGAAGTTGCTGTTATTAACACCCAACGAGTTGCTCAATGTTTATCTGTGCGGGAATTCAATATCCCATACCAAAAGCGAGATTGGAAAATTTCTCGCTTCAGCAAATTGAAGAAAGCTTTGACTTCACCAGTATTCACTATTGGAGATCACAAATGGTATCTTATTTATAGCAATACTATGTTGTAATTGTGTTCATTTGTTTTTCCAAATGGGTACTAATTTCCTTCGCGAGCATAGGTACATTCAGCTATATCCAAATGGATATACTAGCGAAGAGGGCCGAAGTGTCTCCATTTACTTGTATCTTGTTGGTGCAAAGAGCTTTGCTTCTCATAAGAAAGTGAAAGCAGATTTTCACTTGCGTATCAAGAACCAACTCAATGATCAACACCAATCTGGATATGGTAAGTTGTATTTATTTATTAATTTTTCCTATGCTCTTCTACAGTGCGATATATTGGAAAACATAATTTTGAGTTTGAGTTTTGATACAGGTTCTTGTATATAAGAGAATTATTTATTGAAAAGATGCAGGTTTTGTTTATGAAATGGATTATTAGGCTACTATATTAATGTATGTACTCTCAAAAATGTATGATTTACTTGAAACATTACATTTTCCCTTTTGCAGCATCTCATTGGTTTACGACTTCTTCATGTGGTCGAGGAATGCATGCATTCATACCGCTTTCTGATATGCGTGACTCCAAGAAAGGCTTTGTTGTTGAGGATTGCTGCATTGTAGAAGTTGAAATCTCTGTAAAAGTTATTGTATCATGATTCATGACCTCATTTTGGAGTAATATTTTGGTCATAGGAACTCGGAATCATTACTATGCTGAATCTATTTTGTTTATGCTCCATCCACATACAATATGAAAACTGTTGGGAAATTTCTGCATCGGGGATTCTAGATATGTTCTATTCTCATGCGTCATGTTGTTTTATATTCATATACCTTAGTAATAGAGGTTTGGATTCTCTATTTAGTTTATCTTTCGTTTTATAAACAGAGTGATATATATAGCGTATGCCGTTATGTTTATATAAGAACATGTACTTAAATTATAAAATAATCAAAACAAACAACTTGAAAAGAGTACAGTTAATTTTTATTATTTCATAAAATAAAACTATAACAATGTCTCGAAAATTGTTACTCCTTCCTTTCTTCCTGGACAAGGCCACAAGGGCTAGATCGGTTCAGGAGTTCTTCCTTTCTTCATTTGTTATTATGTCTTAAAAAATGCATAACCCATTTGATCCTATTGGCCGTCGGAAGTATCGGAATTTGATAACTCGTTAATTAATCATCTTTATGATTGAATTATATCCCTAATTGTGCTTGAATTGATATTATCTTAAAAGGAATTGATGTCTTGTTGTTTTTGTTGTAGAGTTGGGACTTGAATGTGAAATCGGTGCGAGCTTGTTCGTTTTAGGGAGAAATTCACACAAAAAGACTAACCTTCTTTGATCATGGAAAATGTGGCTGGGAGTTGGGGCGTAATTATGGCTGAACGCGGTTTATTCACTTGGGGGTTGAGGATTTTTGGAAGAATTGAATTAATTAGGAGATGGGATCTTGAATTATGGTCTGCTCTCGTAGATTTAGTTGGAGAAGTCCAACTTACCTGGTGATGGGCTTGAGATTATTTGAAAATAATTTAATAAAGAGAGGTCCAAGTTGATTTATGATTGGAAGGCTTTTGGACTTGGAATTTTGGTTGTTGGGCTACACGATGCTATGATATTTAATTGGAAAGGTCCAGTGGCACATGTGTGAAGATTCTTGGAGGGCAAGAATAATAATCCAATTTAGGCAAGGATTTGGAACCCGTCTGGGATAGGGAGGCTTTGATTATAAATATGGGACAGTAGCTTTGAGGTTTAGGACGTAACAAATTTGGGCAACAATTGGAGGCAGCTTTTGGGGAGACGCGAGCAACACAAATCGATTTCGGGAGTTTTTCTTGTTTTTAATTTCTTTCTTCTTTAGACAATTTAGTTTATTTACGTTAAAGAATTCTTTATTTATTTTTATGAATTTTAGTAGTTAAACTTTTAATTATCTAGCTAGGGATTAAGATTTGATTTTGGATATTGTGAGACCTAAACGTTTTTATCAATTCATGTTTATTTAGGCATTTATCTTATCTCCGTGTTTCGCGTTTATTGTGATTAGGCAATTTCGGGATAGTGCACGATCTCTAGGTTGTTTGATTTGCATATAGCCATTCTTGATGCTTGAAGTGTAGTAAAGTTGATTGATACAAGTTGGTAAATTAGTGACAGGGTTTTAGCGATAAAATTCCTCGTTCACTAAGGGATTTGATAATCTAATTTAAATCTTGCGTGTGTCACGACTTGGTTAATTAGGGTTGGTGTTTTTATGATTCTTAATGCTACGAATTCATTAAATCCTGTCGAGTGTCTCTAGGGGTTGTGAATTTGTTAGGGAAGATAACTGTCGAGTGTCTCTAGGTTATCCGATTAATTAAGTAAAAACGAGGTTGAGTCGAGTGTCTATATCAACTATAGCCAATCTGTCTGAATAACTTGAATTCATCTTTGAGTCAATGATCAATATAACAATTCGAATCGAATATCACTGGCTAGATAATGTTTCCTCTGATTGATTTAATCCTACGTGATCTTACTTGCTTAGTTTTAGTTATCTTTTTAATTCTTGTTAGTTTATTTTAATCGCATACCTTAGTTTCAATAATTTAAACCCCCCTTTTAATTGTTGCTTTTCGTGAATCCTTGGAATTGTTAGAAATAAATCAACCAGTCTCTGTGGATCGACCCTGTTTGCACTATACTCTATGTTTAGTCGTTAAATAGGTATTTTAATTATTTTTGACGGATTCGACACCTGTCAAATTTTGGCGCCGTTGCCGGGGACTGTGTTTTTAATCGATTTTATTTCTTTTCATGAACAGGAGCATTCACGGAAAGGACGATCATCCAACAATGTTTGCGAATGCACAACAGTTCAACAATTATGCAAACATTCCACAACAGGTTAACGAGGTCAACTCTTCACCTTTTGATGAACTTAAGAACATGATAAGTGCTTTGGCTTCTAACCTTGGTGCAGGTGTACCTCAAGTAGCGAAGGTCTGTCAATTGTGTGCGAGCACGTTGCATCCCACCGACACGTGTCCATCACTTCAAGAATCCCCTTTCGAAAATGTGGACCCATTCGGATATCAACCTCCGATGTACAACCCATACTCCAACATGTACAATACCGGATGGTATGATCACCCCACTATGAGTTATACACCGAATCCACCAAACTTCCAAAACTTCGTACCTACACCTCCACAACCCCAACAACCAATCCCTCAACCGTACCCATCTTTCAACCCACAAGCTGATCGGATTGAAAACTTGGAGACCTCAGTTAAGAACTTGGAAACCCAATTGTGTCAAATTGCAGCCTCATTGAGCAGATTAGAGAATCAACGGAAACTTCAATCACAAACGGAGGATCAGAGGCGAAACATGAGTGCAATCACGATCCTAAGTGATAAGGAACTGCCTCCGCCAGTGGAGAAGACCAAAACTCGCCAGAACAGAGCAGAAACTGATCAGACGAGCGACTTGACCATTAAGCGTGACCACGCCTTAGGCTCCAGTCAGAACAGAGAGTCAGAAATTAAAGTTCAGCCTAAGCCATGGGTGGAGCCACCTCCGTTTCCAGAGCGCCTGATCCAAGCGAAAAAAGAGAAGGAGGAGCAAAGTATACTTGAGACTTTTCGAAAAGTTGAAGTCAATATTCCTTTGTTGGATGCTATTCAACAAATCCCACGACATGCGAAATATCTTGAGGAACTCTGCACCAACAAAAGGAAGCTAAAAGGTAATGAAATCCTGAGTGTTGGAGAGAATGTCTCCGCCGTTTTGCAAAAGAAATTACCTCCTAAGTGCGGAGACCAAGGTATGTTTTCCATTCCATGTAAAATTGGCAAGGCTGAGATTAAGAAAGCAATTTGTGATTTGGATGCGCCCATTAATATTATGCCTCTATCTGTTTATTCATCACTGAATCTTGGTCCTTTGAAAGATACAAGTATCATAATTCAGATGGTTGATCAATCTATTGTGTATCCAGATGGAGTATTAGAGGACGTACTTGTGCAAGTTGATGGATTAGTCTTTCCTGCTGATTTTTATGTGATTTATATGGAGGATGAAAATTCTCTAAATGTTTCTGATATTTTGCTTGGTCGACCCTTTTTGAGCACTGCTAGGGCTAAAATAGATGTTCAAGAAGGCTTATTGACTCTAGAATTCGATGGTGATATTGCAAAATTTAATATTTATGAGTCAAGTAAAGATTCTAATGAATCATCTAATGCTTTAAGTGTTGATGTGATTGAAAACCCAAGTATTGAAACTTTTGAGCTTAACAATGTGAAAAAGCTAAGTTTTGAATCCATTCAAAATTGGGTAGTTGAAAATTTTGAGAGTAAGCCGAAACATGTTGGTTTGCATGATGATATCTATGATATGGTTATTCCATTAGGGCATGTTAATCCTGCGAGTAAAAAGGCTTTGAATTTGAAACTACTTGATGACTTAGCTAAACTGAATTCTTTTGTTTTGCAGACACCTATTGTGGGACTCAAGAAGTTTTTGGATAATCTGATTTATGCTTCCAAAGGCGGAACAGAATTTGCTGATTCAAAGCCTACACAAGATGGATTCCTGGACGAGTGGTTTTTCAAGATACGTGACTGTAAGACGTGGCCACGCTCTAAGGTCACGCGCTGGTATGCTGATATTATTGATTATTTAACTACTACCTTCCTCAGATCTCATATCTTTTTCGAGTTTAGGAACCTTAGTGATCGGGGTAAATATTTTTACAAACGGTTGATGGAGTCTTTGATGAGGAAGTATCAAGTCATGTTGCGTGTCTCTTTGAGTTACCATCCCCAATCTAGAGGACGCAACGGACTAGAAGAGTCAGCTCCACACAGTAGAGAGGATTTGTATGGAGGGTGTGCCTCCATTTGAGTAGCACTTTAACAAGTCTTGTCGAGCCTAGGACATTAAATAAGGGCGCTATTGGGAGGCAACCCAAGTTTTGGCGGTTTAGGCGCCTTTTTCTTCCCTTAGTTTCTTTTTCTTTTGTTTTTTTCGGTTCTCGTGGTGTTTTTGTTGATTTTCTGTCCTTTTATGTCTTGCAGGAGTGCGTAACTAGGCCCAGATAATGCTGATATGCTGCTGATAACTGCTGTCAATTTTCTGCTAACATGACCCCTGAGCGTGGTCACGCCTAACACCCACGCCACTTCCAGAATTTCAAATTAAATGGGAAATTTACATGCCCAGACGCCCTACCTCCCCAGCCCGAACTTCAGGGAAGTCCTCTCTACTCTAGATCTTGATTTTTCTTATGCCTTGAGGACAATGCATGTTATAAGTGTGGGGGGGACACTAGTGCTAGAATTGAAATTTTTTGCATGTTATGGCTGAATTTTAGGGAAGTTTGTGGCTATGATATTGCTTAGAACTTGAGGATGATGATAATTGTGGAAGTATTTCGCCCGTTTTGAATACTTTCTATTAGGTTTGATTGTTGAATTTTGCTAGAACGAGTTAGGCTTGTTAAATGCATGAAAATTGTGTGAAATTTGATGAATTAGTATAATCTTATACCCTCATTTTTCGCGCACTATTGAACGAATTAATGTGCTTTGCTTAGATAGAAAAGTCTGTGATTTTCAATTGAGTCTAAAAGTTGATTAGAATGCATCTTAGCTCCCTTCGAGACGAAATTTTTAGTTAACAATTGATTTGGGAAGTGACTTAGGCGATCGTTGTCGGTGGCAAGCCTTTTCTTGATCTTTTCACAAATAAAATTATCCCGTTTGACCCCGCTGAGCCTGAATGTTGTGTAAAATTTCTTCTTAGCCACGTTACAAGCCAAAGCACAACATTATTATCCCTACCCTTATTTGAATCACACCTTGCTTGCTCATTTTGGGTATGTATTTTTAGATGTCTTGGGCTCTTTTGTATTCTCCATTGTGCTTGAACTTTGAGAAAATATTGTATATTGTTGAAGATGAAATGAAAAAAAAAAAATGGTGAGAGGAAAAGAAGTCAAAAGAAAGAAAAAAAATGAGCAGAAAAAGGAGAGAATAGAAAAAATGCAAAGAAGAGAAAATAAAAAAAGTGAGTGTGTTTGAGTTATAAAAAGTTCGATGAGTAAAGGGGGGAATTTAGTTGTATAAGACAAAGTAAGGGAGTCCGGTAGATGAAAAGGGAATTACCACGGGTTTTATTATAAAGTGCGTAAGCTTGGTGTGTTAGCCACTAATCCCAAATTTTCCAACCTTAACCCAAGCCTTACATTACAAGCTCGAAAGACCTATCGATTCCGAGTCATGGGTTAACTACATTAGGGGAGATTGGAGTGAAGGATGCATTCGAAGTTGATAATTGGTACTTAGGCGAAAATCATAGACTAATCAATCTAGTCTTTGTACATTCTTTTGTTCAATTCACACTACATTACAAGAGGGTATGCTATTTATACTTATGTATTGAATTTTGTGCAATTGAGTAGTGTGTTGATGAACTAGACTTGTTTAGGCGAGAATTCGATGATTGCCTTTGTGATTATGTTTGATGGGTGATGTTATTTCTATTTATGTTCATGATTCCTCGAGGACGAGTAATGGGCTAGTGTGGGGGGATTTGATAACTCGTTAATTAATCATCTTTATGATTGAATTATATCCCTAATTGTGCTTGAATTGATATTATCTTAAAAGGAATTGATGTCTTGTTGTTTTTGTTGTAGAGTTGGGACTTGAATGTGAAATCGGTGCGAGCTTGTTCGTTTTAGGGAGAAATTCACACAAAAAGACTAACCTTCTTTGATCATGGAAAATGTGGCTGGGAGTTGGGGCGTAATTATGGCTGAACGCGGTTTATTCACTTGGGGGTTGATTTATGGAACGTGCATGCTTGTGGATTTTTGGAAGAATTGAATTAATTAGGAGATGGGATCTTGAATTATGGTCTGCTCTCGTAGATTTAGTTGGAGAAGTCCAACTTACCTGGTGATGGGCTTGAGATTATTTGAAAATAATTTAATAAAGAGAGGTCCAAGTTGATTTATGATTGGAAGGCTTTTGGACTTGGAATTTTGGTTGTTGGGCTACACGATGCTATGATATTTAATTGGAAAGGTCCAGTGGCACATGTGTGAAGATTCTTGGAGGGCAAGAATAATAATCCAATTTAGGCAAGGATTTGGAACCCGTCTGGGATAGGGAGGCTTTGATTATAAATATGGGACAGTAGCTTTGAGGTTTAGGACGTAACAAATTTGGGCAACAATTGGAGGCAGCTTTTGGGGAGACGCGAGCAACACAAATCGATTTCGGGAGTTTTTCTTGTTTTTAATTTCTTTCTTCTTTAGACAATTTAGTTTATTTACGTTAAAGAATTCTTTATTTATTTTTATGAATTTTAGTAGTTAAACTTTTAATTATCTAGCTAGGGATTAAGATTCGATTTTGGATATTGTGAGACCTAAACGTTTTTATCAATTCATGTTTATTTAGGCATTTATCTTATCTCCGTGTTTCGCGTTTATTGTGATTAGGCAATTTCGGGATAGTGCACGATCTCTAGGTTGTTTGATTTGCATATAGCCATTCTTGATGCTTGAAGTGTAGTAAAGTTGATTGATACAAGGTGGTAAATTAGTGACAGGGTTTTAGCGATAAAATTCCTCGTTCACTAAGGGATTTGATAATCTAATTTAAATCTTGCGTGTGTCACGACTTGGTTAATTAGGGTTGGTGTTTTTATGATTCTTAATGCTGCGAATTCATTAAATCCTGTCGAGTGTCTCTAGGGGTTGTGAATTTGTTAGGGAAGATAACTGTCGAGTGTCTCTAGGTTATCCGATTAATTAAGTAAAAACGAGGTTGAGTCGAGTGTCTCTATCAACTATAGCCAATCTGTCTGAATAACTTGAATTCATCTTTGAGTCAATGATCAATATAACAATTCGAATCGAATATCACTGGCTAGATAATGTTTCCTCTGATTGATTTAATCCTACGTGATCTTACTTGCTTAGTTTTAGTTATCTTTTTAATTCTTGTTAGTTTATTTTAATCGCATACCTTAGTTTCAATAATTTAAACCCCCCTTTTAATTGTTGCTTTTCGTGAATCCTTGGAATTGTTAGAAATAAATCAACCAGTCTCTGTGGATCGACCCTGTTTGCACTATACTCTGTGTTTAGTCGTTAAATAGGTATTTTAATTATTTTTGACGGATTCGACACCTGTCAGAATTTGCCTGCAAAGCTTCGTCGGTCGTGCGCCATTTTTGACCAGCGATTCCTCATTCGTTGGTTGTCGGATTTTTATTTTGAAACCACAGTTGTGTTTGTTGTATTGAAACCTTCAATTTGATGTATAATATCAATCCGTTTGAAATCTAATTTATACATATTTCATCTTATAAATTACACCCAAAAAATTTAACTGAAAATATTTTCTAAGATTCTATTTAAAAGGGGTTAAGTGTTATATTTATAAATGTTAGAGGAGCAATGACATCCATCCAAAGATTATGAGGAAATATTATTCTCTTTGTTAAGTCTACTTATTTTCTTTCTCAATTCAATCATCTCTTTCCATTCAAGACTTCGTCTCTTTAACTTACCGTCGGCGTTGCTCCCTAGGAAGAAGTTTAAATTTTAGAATATCCCGTCAACATAATTTGGGGTGTTTGAAATTAGCTCTTAAGGGGTCGTGTACTAATGCGAATTAGGCATGTGATGTGAATGTCTAGAAACATGGGCTGGCAGTTGTTTACTTCTCATGGGCTGGAACTCTTGTGATAAGGGCCGGCCCGTGTGATTTTTGTGTTATGAGTGGTGGTCGATCACAAGCAAATCAGGCATGTGATAGCCGACATAAAGTTAACATGAGTTCTGCAATAACACTACAACCCTGATGTTCTTTTTAATTACTGCACATTGCCACTGCTACAGCAAAGATGAGCTGTATAATGATTATTGCAGCTGAAAATTGTTTTAAATTAAAAACAAGGGTAAATTGCTCAATTACCACCATCATGTATATAAATACAAAGAAAGTAAACACTCAAAGACTAATAAATATGCGTGCATATGACATTGCAACATTAATTGTAAACGTGTGTTTGCTTAGCATTAGTAACATGTACAATCAAACACAACATATTTAGTACACGAGCCCTAAATAAATTATAATTCCTTAAATACCACTTAGGCCTCGTTTACTTGGAAGGTAACCGAGGGTTTTTCCCCTTTCTCCTCCCATTACCGCCGTCTACTTTGTGAGGGTTGAAGCCTATGTTTGCCGTACAGGCCCGTAGGTTCTCCGTGTTTTCGGCAGAGCCATGGAACATGGAATTTTGGCGTGTTGGCTGAGACACGCCTTTTCTCAAGGTGGCGAAATTACCTTGCGGACCCAAAGTTGAGTGTATTTACATGAGATTGCCATTGTAAATTAGGGTTCCCTCGTTTTTTTGTTCTTTCGCGCTAGAATCCCCAAAATTGGCTGCTGAAATTTGTTGAGTCTTCCCCCTTCTGAAGGAGTTCTTCTGTCGCATAGAGTTATACATTCCGCGTGAAGCAAAGGCGAGGGCCCTGGTGTGCAAGACGCTCAAGGTAATCAATTTTCCTTTTACCCTAACTTCATCCTCTGCTTGGAAATGATGGTGGAACTCGATATGTGCAAGTAGTAGGTTTTGCTTGAAGTTTTATTGAATACTTGCATTCACGAGGTAATGTCCACATTCCGCTATAATTGTACACTACTTCCTTTGTATATGTATGATTAATTTTGTGCAATAGTTTTCCTATAGATGCCATTTATATGTGTTCCCTGTTTTGAGAGTAAATACCAAAGTGCATGCTTAGGTCTATACTCCATTTGGTGTCTTGGATTGAAGGATGAATGTTATTGAATTAGATTAATGGTAGCAGAATTTTAGAAACATATTCGTAGGTTTTTTGCAAATGATTAGTGTTGTGCTTCTGTATATGGCCCTATTGTGCTTCTCTTGAGGTTCTATTTCGATTTGCACTATTTTCGTACAAGAACCCAGTTTTTCTGAAAAAAGTTTAAAGCTGAAGTTGGTGCTGTAGATTCGATGATCATGAATTAAATGAAACTAAATTACTTGTGAATCATTTTTTTGTAACATATTACCAAGGTGATGCAGTACATTAATATACGGTTGATGTATATGTCTGTGTTGTGTTTATTTTTAATCCATCACTTTGTAAAACTTATAGAATGGACAGAATGTCCGAAGAGGAGGAGGCTTTGATTGCCTTGGAGATAATTCGTTACTAAGTAATGAATGTCTTAATGTTAGTTTACTTCTTGTTGCAAACTGGGTTGTTGGATAATGAATCAAAGCATCACTGTTCTACGCAATATAGCTTTAATGCATGGATTGTTAAAGAATGTAGAATGAACAATGGGGATGAAGATGAGGAGGCAGTCATTGATCTCAAGATTATTCAATATCAAGTAATGAACGTGTTGATGCTAGTTTACTTTGTCTTGCAAAGTGGTAATTTAAGAATACACTTCAATTAGCACCTTCTGTTTTAAATATGTAATTTATGTGTGTTTGGTGTCAGATGTTGGAACTTATTTATATTCAGTGTGTTTTCCTCTCTTGGTGTGAAATGTATTTTTGTACTTTTGCATTGAATGTGTAGCTCTGTATTAAATTTGGTTGTTCTATAATAATTCTGTAGTTAGTCGATCTTTGATGAATTTTGGTAACCATGTTTGCGTATTGTTAAATGGAATGTATATGTGATTCATTTTGACAGATGTCTCTGCCGCCAACTGAGGGTTCGGGGACTTCTAAAATCAAAGGAAGTCGTGGCTGGATGGTACAAGAGGAGAACAATCTTGTACTTGCATTTAGAAACATAATTGCAACTAGATGGAAGGCGCCGAGTGGGTACCGAAGTGGTTTCTTAGTTCAACTGGAGGCGAGATTTCCTGAATTTGAGGTGAATGCAGATAACGAAGAAACGAACAATGATCCGACCTTCTGACGATGCCAACTGTATTTCCTGAATTTGAGGTGAATCAACCTAATTCTGTTGGTTTGCAGCCTATCCCCGCGACTGGGAATTCCGAAAAACAGAAGCGAAAAAGATCAGAGAAAGCTTTGAGGCAACTAACTTTTGCAGTGAAACGACGGCACCTATACGCGACGTCGCTTCGAGGCTTGGGGCTGCAGAAGATACCATCACGAGACAGAAAGAAATCTTCGAAGCAATTCGATCTTTGCACTTAAATATTGACATCCGAGACCACATGAATGTGTCGAACTGACTCGTTAACAACCCTAGCCAAATGAACATGTTCTTCGGAATGGATACAGATGCGCGCAAGGTGATGGTGCAAATGGCAATTGACAGTACCCTGCGTTAGTTGTGTTTTCTCTCTTGTTTACTGAAGTTTGTGTGGTTCATCAAATCATTGTTGGAAAACTGACCAATGATGATACTTGTTTTCTATTTTTGGGTTCATATCATGACTGCTTCAATTACTTATGATGAAGGCAGACATGTTTTTGTATAGTCCTTGCGAACTATTTCTGGGTATATACTGGATGTAGCATTTTATGTTAGTAAAATTTACCTTTAGTTTAAGGGCTGGATTCCCAATTTCTTTCTTTGAAATTTTTAAGGAATTTGTCCAACGTGCATGCAAGTTTGTGATATAAACAATTGCTTCAAAAATTCCAAGTGCATGATGCATTTCTTTATTGAAAATGAAAATTACAGATAGGTAAAGCATTTCAATTTGGGGATCAGAAGGTATTTGTGTCTAGCGCTAGTTCAACGAAACAAATGGCACTAAATCATTAAGGGCAATATAGTAATTGAGCAGTAATCATCCATTTTCATATCTACAAAGTAAACACTGAAACTTAAAACCAGCCCAAATATAAAGAAAAGTAAACAAAGTTTATTGACATATACCGTACATGCACAGACTTCTAATAACATGACCCCCATTTTCCATTCTCACTAAAGTAAACGAGGCCTTAAGAGTCCCAAACATACTATCCGCCGAGCGCACATATAAATTGACCTCTTTATACATATAAATATTTATTCGCTCAAATCCGTTGTATATTTGACATTAGTTTGTAATATGTTAGAAATTTCATGGATATGCAGAAGAAAATGACTAAAAGAGAATAAGTATTCTGTAATCTGAATAATCTGTATATTCTCAATAAATCTAAAATACAAACTACGTACATATATATAACTATTTACAAGAAAGTTATTCTAGATAAGAATAAAAGGTTACTAACTTACAAACCAGATAAAACTTAATATTAAATAATATAAAACTAAATATTACTTCTATATTCTAACAGTTCCCCCTCAAGTTGGAACTTCTAAAGAATGAAGAAGTCCAACTTGAACAAGTTAGCGTGGAAAGGAGACTTCTGCAAAATCTCTTGATCGTTTTTCTCCTGCAAAATCCAAAATCCCTTCTCTTAGATCCTGCAAAATCTCTTGATCGCTTTTCTCCTGCAAAATCCTCTCCTGCAAAATCCAAAATCCCTTCTCTTAGATCCTGCAAAATCTCTTGATCGCTTTTCTCCTGCAAAATCCAAAATCCCTTCTCTTAAATCCTGCAAAATCCTTTCTCGTACTCTATTGCTCCTTTACAGCTTTCGGTTACATCTTCACATCTATCAAACACAAATATTGGTACGTCATAATCTCTTCAAAGAAATCATCCCCAAGGAATATCCCATAATTCTCTCCAAAAGCAGAGAAAGTATAAATCTCATAATCATCTCCAACACGGAGATAAATCCTTAATCCTCCCAAAAAAGGAGAATATCTCATAATCCTCTCCAAAACGGAGAATAAATCCATAATTCTCGCAGTATGAGAAATATCTTATAATCTTCTCCAAAACGGAGAATATCCCATAATCCTCTCCAAAACAGAGGATAAATCCATAATCATAATCCTCTCCAATACGGAGAATAAATAATTCCCATAATTCTCACCAAAAGGGAGAATATATAATTCCCTTAATCCTCTCCAAAAGGGGAGAAATATATAAATAAAACCTTGGCTCTGATACCATGTTGGAAATTCCATGGATATGCACAGAAGAAAATGAGTGAAATAAATAATTCCCATAATTCTCACCAAAAGGGAGAATATATAATTCCCTTAATGCTCTCCAAAAGGGGAGAAATATATAAATAAAACCTTCGCTCTCATACCATGTTGGAAATTCCATGCATATGCAGAAGAAAATGAGTGAAAGAGAATAACTATTCTGTAATCTGTATATTCTCAATAAATCTAAAATGCAAACTACATACATATATATAACTATTTATAAGGAAGTTATTATAGATAAAAATAAAAGGTTACAACTTACGAACCACATAAAACTTAATATTAAATAATATAAAACTAAATATTACTTCTATATTCTAACACAGTTTTATACCAAAAAATCAAATATTTCATCTCTCTAATGAAATGAATTTAATTCAAGTTATAAAATCTTTTTTTATAACACATGTACATATTGCTTACGGGAAAGTTATTCAATCCATCCGTCACAATAGTTCAATTTGCAATCTCTGGTCATATTTTTGGATTTTTGTAAATATGGAACTTTAATTTTCAATTTGGTGAAATCATAGAACAATGATCACCTAAATTCTCTTTGTCTCTGCCTCGTTTTTGTGCCAATTTTAGAAATAATTGAATCTGTACAAATAGAGATGCAGCTCATTGCCGACTCGCCATTAACGCAACCATTGATCTTCTCTCCTTTTCTCGTCACCTCATCAGTACAACCTGGCATGGAGCCTCGGAGCTTCCAGAAATAACCTATCCTCCACGAATGCGATTCTTGAGCTTCTCTACTCTCTTCTTCCGCGATTCCTGCCTCCTCAGCGCCTTAATCTCCCTCTTTATCTAGGCATCATCCCTAAATTGCAGGAAAAATCGGATCTCAGAATAGCCTGAGAACTATAGTTATTATCTTTCCGGCCACCGTGGGCGTTTTCGGTATTCATCGTTTTGCCCCTCGAGTTACCGGATTTTGCGTATCGACCCCCGGTGGACATCTCCAAACACAGCTCGAATTCTTCCCCCTTTTCCTATTCCTTCTCCAATGGCACCTTCAGAACCTCCATTTTCAATCCCCAAATCAAAGCTTCTGTGTTATTTTCCTCAAGAACAACATCAAACAATTGCAATTTTGGTCGTTATTTGTATGGTTTTAGCAAGATAAATTTGATTATTTTTAAAATTGGAACAAAAAATTGGCAGCATCTGCTAGAGAGTACCAATGTTTTATTTAATTTTTTTTTAATTTTATGATGTGACAAAATTATATGATCATTCCGACTAACACATCACCCTTTCGGGTAAAACATAGGGGATTTCGCCAAGCTAAAAATTAAAGCCCACATTTGCAAAAGCCCAAAAACATGACCGTAGATTGTAGTTGGACTATTATGAAAAACGAATTCAACAATTTTCCCTATTCCTTACGTTTTTACTATTTATCTCTACATTTTGTTGCTTTTTGAAGAAATTAGCAGGATTTACCGTTTAAAATAAAGGTGATAGAACATGAAGTTTAAATACATGATAAAGTCTATTTTGATCCATGTTAGAAGCGAAAATGATAGGACGTGAAATCTAAATGCTTGATAGAGTCTGTTCTGGGATTCGAATCAGATGAATTTAATCAATTAAAAGAATAAGTGTATTACACTTACTATTTGATTTATCATTCTCTCTAAATTTCCCACCAATCACACAATAAGTATAAAATATGATCAAACCCAACCAAAAAGGATAAAGTGTAAAATATCGTCAAACCTAATAAGTGTATTACACTTGTCATTTAATTTATCACTCTCCCTAAATTTTCCACCAACCATACAGCAAGTGTAAAACAGTTTCAAACCCTGCTCCCACCCTACTCAGCCAAATCTAGTCAATTAAAATAATAAATGTATTATATTTGTTATTTAATTTACCGGGGTTTTTACACCGGTATACCTTGTAATACGCGAAAAGTTCTAAAATGACCTTGTATTAAACTAATTATGTCATAAAACCTCGTGTTCTTATATCTTTGCCAAAAAAAACCCCTAGGGCTGTTGTTTGGGTTCCATGTACTTTGACTGCGTCTCGTTTAGTCCAGTTATACAATTTTGCCTTGTGAAATAACCTTAATGCCCTTAATGTACTGTAAGGCAGCTATGCCTTTATTCTTACTCACTTCTATAAACCTTGTATTTAATAAAATTTGCTAAAAAATCCCTGCATACATAATATGGAAAATGAATCCTCATGCTTCTGTAAGGACAACCCATCGATAAAAACAATACAGTGGATAAAAAAATTAATAGGTGACAACATTGAGCAAATCAAAAAAGATGACAATATATTATAAACATAATAATAAGGGGCCACATGGTGACCAGTCATACCAGTACCACACTATACTGGACCACAAAACAAAAGTAAATGCATTGTTTCAACTACAATAAAGGCATTGAACAATGCCATCAAGCACGGGCCACCACACCCACTGCACAAAATAACAGTGAATTAAAGTCATTGTATATGCGCAAAGCATCAAAATAGCATCACAATTCAGAAAATCCTACTCTTGCTCTTGCTCTAGATGGATTGAAAATCCTTCTTGTTCCCCTCTGTCCTGGTGCCTGAATATCGCTCAAAAAAGGTAAGATTTACATATCTTACATATTTGTAATAGATTCATGTATGTATAACCAATAAACCTAAAAACCATTATGCCAAACACATTTACCTTATAGGTGCAACCCTTCTTCCTCTTGGCCTTGATCTTGGTTTTGAGTCCACAGGATCAAATCCCACCTGAAAGACAGTTACAGGTAATTCAATATTAATAAATGTCATACATTACAAACTGAAATTCTTGATTTAAGGTCTGTAGATATTACTGTGAAAAATATTGATTTTGGATGAGTGGTGTTTCTACAGCTTTTCACATTATGTCCCAACTCAAAACACCTGCTGCAAGTGTGAATGAGACCCTTTCTTGTACTAGTTGATGCACCTTCATTAGCACCTTTTCTCCTCACCTTTCTTGGTCTACCCCTTACAATATATATGAGGTTCTTTTCAGTGGTTGCTTTCCTATGTTGATGTAGTCTTCCCTTCTCGGAACACCACGAATCATGTGCATGTATACTCGTTTAAATGTTGCTTTCTTGTTGCAATCATCCACATAATCCTCAATCTTATGTTTTCTATTTTAAACACAAGGAGCAGCATGGAAGCAGGGGTAACCATTTAATTGGAACATACCACAAGTGCATGTTCTCTCATCCGATTTGACTACATACTGATCGTCGTGTGTGTGTCCTTAGCCTTATCCAATCAAACATCTAGATAACAGGTTTATCCCTTGCAACCAATATCATGTTATTGAAACTCTCATAGATATTATTAACCAGAACATCAGATTGCAAGTGTTTCTGAAAAATGCTCTCGACCAACAATTTGGATGTAGTTGCTTTAACCAATCCTAAGCTCCATTCTGTCCATCTTGATTCATGTTATCTAATTCTTTGATCTTATGCATTTGTTCTCTCCATTCAGCTTTATTTGCAGCAAATGCAGCCTTCCAGAACAGGGTCTTCAACTCCTGACCTTTCCACTTGACACTAAAGTTCTGATATAAGTGTCTCAAGCAGAATCTATGCTCACACTCTGGAGCAACATTATCCAAAGCATCAAGAAGACCCTTTTGTCTGTCAGATATGAATGTTCATTTCCCACCCTGCTCCTCACATAAGTCATTTAATAGGATCTCCAAAATTCATTTCCAGATTACACTATTTTCACTCTTGACATGAGCAATAGCTTTAGGACATAAATTGTCATTCCCATCCTTTCCAGTATCTGTTAGTAGTTGACCACCATGCAGAGTCTTGATAAAACATCCATCCACGCTAATAAGAGGTCTGCAACCATCAAGAAACCCTCTTTTCATTGTATCTAAACTATAGTACAGCATGTCAAATACTGGAGGGTCAGAGTGTTAGGAATAGTGCCCTAGAAAGCTGTTATGCTTTGGGACTTTCCCTTTATCACAGAAAATCTTTGAATAATGTACGAATGATTATAATCACAGGCGAACACTTCTTATGTGTCAATACGTGTTTTGTGTGTTTCCATTACGTGTGCTTGTCAAGAACTCCCATAATCCTATGAGGCCGTTAAGAACTTCATCATTATGGGATGACACATGAAACAAGTTCTTAACTCAATAGGCGAGGATTAGAAACTTCTCCAAGTCAATGAGGTCGACAGATAGTGGGCGTGTCGACTGTGCCTCTGTTGAGACTTACTTGTGTAGTTATGTCCTTAAGAAGGATCACCCGGTTTCATGGGGTGATAAGTGCATAGGTTGATGCGTTCATAATACATAAGGGTGAGAGTTATAAGAACTGCATCACTGAGAGTGCCCCGTGTGAGAAGATTCCTAAATAGAAAAGGAAGTTTCCTGAAACTTCCAGATTAGGAAATATCTCACATGTCAATGACGTGAGGAATTAATCCTTAGACTTGAGATTCCACATTGTCTCATATGAGCTAACTCAGCTAACTCTGTAATCTTTGATATAGGCTCAAAAGGGTGTCGCCGTATAGACACCTGAACCACGGCCTTTATTAGGATTACACAAGTGGCATATGAGCATTGTAGGAATCAATAAAGGACCTTCACTTGTTTTAGGCAAGATGATCTCTTATTACACAAGTCATTCATGATTCCATCCTAAAAATCCTTGCGCAAGGTGGTTAGATCAAGACATCAAGAAAAAAGGATTTTCTTGGATTGAGATCAAATGGAATATGAAGGGAACTTTGTTTTAAGATTAAGGTTAGTAGGGCTCTCTATATTCCCATGGCTCTCTATATTCCCATGCCCTAAATCTTAATCGAGAGATAGGATGGTAGGAGTATCGTATCCCATATGATGTTATTGACTGAAAGGTTCTTTCGAATATATATTCACATTTGGGGTAGGGGTCACACACCTGTTGCTAGACTATGGTCATGTGATCTGTGAGGTAATTAATTAATAAAGGGTATTAATTAATTAAGCTCGCTGCTAACTGAAATTATATTGAACCTAGAGGGTCACACTCAAATACCGGGTTCAAAGGATATTATGGAAAGATCAAGTAGTTGATCGAAACGAGACCACAATGTAATGTACACATGTGGATTAAGAGCATTTTGGGACATGTGAATCCAATTGAGAAATTGGATCATATGTTAATTAATTGGAGAATTAATTATTAAGCCCAAATATAATTAATTAGTGAATTAATTATAAAGCCACAATATAATTAATTGGAGAATTAATTAGCCCAAAGAAAATTAATTAGGAATTAATTTTATCCCATTAGAATTAATTAATGAATTAATTCTAAAGCCCTTCATGGAATTAATTGGAGAATTAATTCAAGATATTTAATTATTTAATTATTCTAATTTGATTAGAATAAATAAATAAGTTAAATATAAAATATTTTCTATTTAATATTCTAATATTGATTAGAATAAGATAAGATATTTAGTTATTATTGGAATAATTAAATATTCCTAATTTGATTAGAAGGAGCTCTTTTTAGAAGAATAATATCTTTTTTAGATAAGATGTTATTGCTTGGAGAGAAAGAAAAATAGAAGAAAAGTCAAACTAGGAATCCTGTTCCAAAACTAACTTAGGGTTTAAGAAACCCCATAAATACATGAAGGGCGCATGGGACGAGTTGAAGCCCAACATAATCCGATTGAAAAAATATCATGTTTCTTGGAAAAACGTGATCAGTTCGTGCGTTTGAGGATCGAACGAAAATTTTCAAAGGGGCTTAGGCGTGGCAGATTCAATCTTCGTCAAGCAGGAGTTTTTGAAGAGAAATTTAATCTTGCTCTTAATTTAATCTCGTTTCTTGTTTCTTTTTAATATGCATGTTATAGTACTAGCATACTCACTAACATGATTTGAATCTAGATTGGTGTGGATTTTTACTCTAGAGGATTTCCATCTCGAAGAAAGAATCAAGAAACGGGGATTTTCATGCTGCATGAAGAATGTTTGAGGACGGCTTAATAAGTTTCAAGAAAGCTTCAATTCGTTTAAGTTTCTTGAAATCCCAACGTTACGATACGAACATTGCAAGTCTTTACGATCTCTTTTGGAAAAATTTTAAACTTCCGTTGTGTTTACTCTGTTGTTTTCCAACACACAGTGCTCCACAACCTTCAAAATAATAGTGTTGCTTGGATTGGTGGACCTAACAGTCTCACAGTAATCCCACAACAGGCCAAACTCTTTCTCATCTTCACCCCTTATCTTATCTTGAGCTATTTTCTTAGCTCTCAACCCAACCCAATAAGTGATCTCAACACCAACTTTCCTCTAAACAATGTTACAAAACCTATCAATTCTAATATCTGGATGTTCTCTCACAACATTCTCCATTCTAACAGCAACATAAGCAGCATTTGCTAGAGAATTATATTTTGATCTTGCATATGTATGTTCACCTACATCAATTTTTTTTCAAGGGTTAAACATTGTACCAATAGAAACACTATTTAAAAAACAAAATCACACATTACCTTTCAAAGTTTTAACTTGACACAATGGAGAGTTCTGCATCAACAAGCAGTAACTCTATTGCCCTCAATCTTAATAAAGCGTGCATCGAAGCCCTTCCTCATACACTAATCAATAAGAACCTGTTTGTATTTCTTGACAGACGAAAACCTCAAACCAACATGCATTTCCAATGTTTTCACACTATCACAATTTCTAGAAATAGCAAACCTTGGAGCCTCATGATCATCCTCAATGGGAATGTCAAAGTTATCATCTTCATCAGATTCACTATACCTATCACCTTCTAGAACAAATTGTTCCTCTTCATCTTCACCAAGGTCAGTCACTTTCTTCTTTCTATATGCATTTCTCTTTTTCCTCATCTCCTTCAATCTCCTCCTCATAGCAGCCTTAGTCCTATCTCTGGGAACAAGGATATCATCCTCTGAACGCCCCTCAACATCATCATACCAATCAAAAGGTACATCAGATTGGTTATCTGCATCACTTGCCTCTTCAACCTTTGGTTCACTATCCACCCAATCCTCATCACTAGAATGGCCTGGGGAATATGTGATCCATCTCCTATTGGACGTTTTCCTTTATCTTCCATACACTCTCTAAACTCCTTCATCATTTTTGGGCATGGTTCCAGGTCACTTAAATCATCATATTGAACTCTCTAAACTCCTCCATCATTTTGGGGCATGGTTCCAGGTCACTTAAATCATCATAGTGACCTTCATCTTCTTCATCAACATCATTACCATCATTTAGAATATCTTGAGTTGCAGGTACTTGTTCATGGACTTGAACATTATCATCACCATCATGTTGATTATCTTCAGTAGCATGTACTTGTTCAGGGACTTGAACATTATCACTACCATTATCTTCTCCAGGGTCTTGCGCAATATCAGTATCATCTTCATCAAAAGTGAACTCATACTCTTCAAAAGGGTCTACTGGGTCTTCAGGATCAGGAGAAACATGGCGATTTGGTGTTTGAATTTCCTCTTATGTAACACCTTCTTGAGACTGACTTTCATGCTCTTCATTTGCAGGCTCTATATGCTCTTCAACTGCAGGCTCGTCATGGTCTTCAACTGCAAGCTCTCCATTTTCTTGAAGAAGGAAAACAGGTGTACCTTGATCACGTGCCATTGCCTCAGAAGTAATAACCTTTCCATCTTTGTCAAGTGCATACATTGGACCTGGCCCTTTCACTGAGTATACAACGATTTCCTTTTGATTCTGGTGTTGATTTTGCATATGAACTATGGACTAGTCCCCATCAATCCTCCTCAACCCATTGTTCGAATTAAAGTCTGGTTCCACATAGAAGAACTCTACTGTAGTTCCAAGACCTCCACATTGCTGATAAAAATTTCTTAGCTCATGCTCAGGAAAAAAAAAAAAATCCAAGTTAATCAGTGTGCTTCTGTAGCTTCTGCCACCCAAGTACCTTACATCCCGATTAGGAATACTGAGAAAATTACCCCCAATCCACAACGCTATAAAATGCTCTTCACTATAAAGTTGTCCACAGACATTCAAAAATTAGAAGATATTCACACTTTCAGGTTTTAAATAAGAACACATAGGCCAAAACAGTGCAAAAAAAACCCATACAAAACAAATTTCACAAACCCTAAATTTAAAAGAATAAACTACAATATGAACTTCATCGAGCCCAGGAAAAACCACATCCACTCAAGCATACAAAAGAAACCACAATGTAGATAAACACACTTGCACTTGCATCATGGTTGCTGTAATGCGCCAACACCCTTGTTGAGAAGAAACAACACTGGAATGGGAACGGATTAGGCTTTACAACGGCAATGCATTCCAAAAAATGGCTCCAAAAAAAGGTTCTGTGTAATTGTGATTTCAATATCTTGTTTTGAATAACCCCGTCGAAGAGAACAAAGGGTATAATAGACAAATCACGCCATTTAGTTGACCAAACGGAGAAAAGGGGCGGTGGGTATAAGAAATATTCCACAGGGTTACCAATAAATAATTTTAAGATTGTTTTTTTTTTTTCTCGCATTTTCGGTATAACATAGGGGTTTTGCCGCATATATCTCTTAATTTACCACTCTCTTTAAATTTTATATCAACCATATGAAAAGTGTAAAACTTTCGCTCCTTGTCAGACCAGCTTGACCAAATAAGCCTTGATCTAGAGTTACCCGATTAGAAGTATGTGATCAAATTTATTTGACTATTTCTTCTAATTCCATTTTAAAAGTATGTGATCAAATTTGGCTTTTTGAGTTTATACAATTCCTGTTTTTCAATATAGTCTGGTTTTTGATATCTTAACAACTGCTTGTTACTGCTCACTGGACTGTTGTTTATATATCTCTCGAAGATTCTTATTCCCAATTAAATCGCAGATGTTGCGACGAAAATTCAATAAAAAACATCGTCTTTAAGGCAGAAAAAACACTTATATCTCTCACCTAAATAAAAACATAGAGAAAATTATTAAACTCACCCCGTAAAATGAGCCACTTTTAGTTTTGGTCTCAATAGTTGTCAATATCTCACTTTTGGTCCCATAAAGTGGTATTTTTATTAAATTAGGTCCCACTAATCACTTTCCGTCAAAAATAAACATTTGACCGTTAAAATAAACGTTTGACAGTACAAAAAATTATTTTTCAGCCCTTATTGTTTATTTATGTTTCCAAACATATCACAAACTATTTAAATTCTATATTTTAACCCAAAATTATTTAATTATATGTTTAATTAGCATATATATATATATATATATATATAATATTGTATATAATAAGTATATATTATATATACTTATTGTAATACGTATTATATATATTATAATAAGTATATATATAATATATATTATATATATTCTATATTTCTATCAAAAATTATATTTATATATATTTGTATATTATATGCACTATATATTATATATTATATACATGGGTTAATTACACCCAACCCCCATATTAGATGGGGTAATTACAATCTGCCACCATTTTTAGATTAAATTACAGACACCACCCTTCAGCAAATAAAAAATTACATTCAACCCCCATTTTCGTTTAAAAGTTGATGACGTCATCAATTTTTTTAATGAAAACCCGAAAATACCCTCCGTTGACTTTGGTCAAATTTTTTATTCCCATGTTGCCCTTGGGGGTTACCTGTAATTAACTATACTAATATGGGGGTTAAGTGTAATATTTTCTAAAACGAATTCCAATTGTCATTTTTGGACAAATTATAACATTTATAACGATTATATTCCTATTTCAACTAAAATTTATTAATATGAATTAAATATTTATTTTATTATCGATGTTAAAATAAAATATAAGGATTAATTAGTTATAGTTAAATATTAATTAGAAACATAATTAATTGTAGTGACTTTATTATTGAATTTTTTTTATTTACTTAGCTTAATAAAAAAAAAGATATTAATTTAAAATTAGAAATTAAATTTGATAACGCCGGAAATTGGTCGCCTTTGAAAGTGTGTAGTTGGCTTCGAATCTCCGACGAATCAATTAAATGTGGGTTCTTTTACCAAATCCGATTGTTTGGATTGAAGGCAGTTAAGCTGAAATTTCGGCAGAGTTTCGGTATGTAATTTTGTGTGTGCCCCCCCCTTAGTCTGGTGAAAGAGATGATATTTATACTCATTGTTCGAGCTGGCGCGACCTCGATTTTGACTTAGTGGGCGCGAGAATTGCGGACCACGTACTTAGATCATGGGGTGGTTGGCGAGTGGGGCAACCGTCGACGTTGGGCTCGTGCTAAGCGCTCAAGGAGCGAGCACTTACATGCCGAACACTTACAAGTCGAGCTCTTCCCTTAGCCAATTTTGAGAGGTTATGCTAGTATTTACGAGCTGGGCACTCTATAGGACGAGCTCTTCCCTTAGTCAATTTTAAGGGGTTATGTCAAGCTCTTACGAGCTGGGCCCTCGATAGAACGAGGACTTCCCTTAGTCAATTTTAGGAGTTATGTCAAGCACCTATGAGCTGGGCACTTGGTAGAACGAGGGCTTGCCTTAGCCAATTTTAAGGGATATACTAAGCACTTACGAGGTGAGCACTTGGTATGACGAGCCCTTGCCTTAGTCAATTTTAGGAATACGAGGATCATGGATAGTCTAAAATACGAGGAGGTTACTTAGTCATTTTTCGGTACAATCATTTGCCCCCCCGCTCCTCGAGTACGAGGCGTGCGAGGTGCTCGTGGAGCGAGAATGTCGAGTCCTAAAATTTTGAAATTTCTAAGCATTTTTCGCGTCATTCGTTACCGTATTATTCCGTATTTTAGGGTTTTGACTTTTCAAAAAATATTTCCACGGTGAACTGAATTCATTTTTACCACGAGTGTTGAGTGCTCGGATCCATTTGAGCAGAACGAGGGGCTGCTCAGATTTTCCATAGCATTGAGGTAATCTCTGAGCTCTATCCTTGAATTGCTTGGATTGGGTTTCTGTATGTCGAGATGCTTTCCATACCACAATCCTTATTCATAGGGTTGGAATAGTAAAGTTGATATGAGTTGCGAGCAGGGTGCTCGGATTGAGTGGGTTGTTGAGAGCTCGGGTGTTGGTAACGAGGCCATCGAGGAAGTAGTATAATTTAATTCCTTAGGTTTATGTTCGTCCAGTATAGCTATGTCGAACACTTATACCTGGCTTATTTTTGGAATCTTATGACGGGAATCGAGCACTTTTCTCGTCTTGCCCCCCGCTATAAGAATAGAAAAACGAGCATAGACATTTGTATGGGCAAGCTACCTCCAATCTCCAGTTACGCACTAAGTCCTTTGAAAACTTTTAAGGCAAGTTCGAGAAGGCGAACGAAAGAGTCCAGATGATGGAAAATCATATTCTAGCTCAATCGAACTTTGCATCCAGGAACTATGTGATGGCTCAAGCACTTCAAGGCAAGATGTCGGCTCTTGCGAAGAGAGTCGAGAAGATGGAAGAGAATCATCCAGTGACATTTGTTGATTGGTTTCGTTTAAGAGAAGATTCAACGAGAGCGAGAAGGCACGCTCCGAACTTAGCGCGAAGCTTGAGGAAGGTGAAAAGATGCGTTCTGAGCTGAGCGCAAGGCTTAAGTGGAGCGAGATGGTGCGCCTTGAGCCGAATGCGAAGCTTGAGGAGTTCGAGGGCGCATCCACTGTTCAGACTCGTACGGACATGGTCGAGGGCTAGCGCTTCATGAGGAGTCCATTGTTTGATGTTGTTTGTGCTCTTAACAATATCATTGGATTCCATGCCGTATTTGAGCATGCGTACAACCAGCTCAACTACTTGGGTGTCATTCGTGAAGGTGCAGAGGTTGATGCGATTGATCTTGAAGAGAATGATAAATGAGGCCGGTACTTGGTTGTATGGGCCAGGTTCGACCTTACAGGGTGTTAATGCTAGTGAGCTCGGATTTGCCATTGATGAGATCAAAGCCGTAATCGTTGAGAGGGGTGTCACTCGACCAAGGATGATGGCGTTCCAATCGAATGTGAAGTTGAGGGTGAGCGAGAGTTGGTCATAACTCGAGGCGAGCATGGCGATGGGGGTGCCATGATCGGGGCGATCGAAGATGAAGCTCAGGATGAGCGAGAGTTAGTCGCAGCTTGGCGCGAGTGTGACAACGAGGTTGTCGTGGCCGAGGCGACCGAAGGCGTTGCTCAGGATGAGCGAGAGTTGGTCGAGGCTCGGGACGAGTGTGGCGACGAGGGTGCCGTGGTCTAGACGACCAAAGGCGTTACTCAGTGAGAGCTCATCGTGGCTCGGGGTGAGCGTGGCGACGAGGGTGCCGTGGTCGGGACGACCGAAGGTGTTGCTCAAGAGGAGCGAGAGTTGGTCGCGGCTCGGGACGAGCGTGGCGACGAGGATGTCATGGTCAAGGCGACCAAAGGCATTGAGGCGTGCAAAATCGGTCAGCACATTGTTGACAACGAGCTCCTTGGTGATGTGAAAATTGATTAAGTGTTGTGTTTCAACTCCATGCATTGTGTGTAGTGCTCGAACCTTCTGAGTGCAGTGCACGAACTTCGAGTGTTTGAACTTTGGAACAAAATTTTGTGTTTAGTTTTTTGTATCGAAGGGGCTTGCTCCCCCCCTCGAGTAGGCTTCTTGAGCCGAGGTCATGTTGTAAGAAAAATTTGCTAAGTGTTCAAAAACGAGATAAAACGACCAAAGTTGCGAGGTCTTCGCTTTTCATTGAATCAAACTGAACTTACGCATAAAATTTTCCCAAACTGATTGCTTTTCGAGGCCTAGGCCGAGGCTGCTAAGTGGATATGACTGCCTTTTCGTTCAAGAGGTCAATCAGCATGACTTGCTCCTTCTCCTTGGACTGAGCTCTAGCCTTAGTTGTTTTCAAACTATCACCAGGGATGAGCTCGAATCCTTTGATATCTCCGGTTGACTTCAACTTTGTTTCCTTGGGCTCATTTTGCCGAACTGCCAACTTGTGTTTATTCGAATGAGAGATTCTCCCCATATCGGGCATCTTGTCGTCATCCTCATGAACAACTTCTGATGGCTTTGGAGTTCCATGAATTAGCTTAGGTTTCACAATCGAGAGCATGTAACACTCCCAGGCCTCTTTCAGCTGGCAATTTATTTCTCCAATTCCGTTGGGAGTTGGAAACTTCATCTTGCGGCGGAACGCTGAATGAATGGCTTTAAACTTTGCCAGAGCGGGTCTCCCAAGGATCACGTTGTATGGGAGGTTAACCTCGACCACCGTATAAATCAATGGGACCGTGGCTCTTCTTGGGGCGCAGCCTAAGGAGCTCGCCATTTGTTGCCCCTCCAGAAATCATATTAACCACTCCATGAATGGGCATGTTATCATCAGGCGCTTGCTTAGTGCCCTTAGTCACTCGTCGACCGCATTGAGGGCTGCGTGAGCGCGAACGAGATCTATGAGGGCTGCGTGAGCGAGAGCGAGCTCTGTCTCCTCGCTTTCTATGATGTCGATCCATGGACTTAACAAATTCTGATAGTTTGCCACCAGCTATGAGGCGTTGGATCTCCTTCTCCAAGCTGATGCACTCATTTGTGTCGTGTCCGTTCTGTTGGTGAAATGCACAGTACTTGTTGGAGCGAGAGTTCTTCTCGCTTTGGGGCATTGGACGAGGCTTCTGGAACATTTTCGAACCAACAATGTTCAGAATCTCAGAGTTGCGTTTGGTGAGTTCAACTCGTGGCCCCCGGGGAGGGGTCCTGCTCGTCGTTCTCTACACTCCTCCCTATTTGAGCTTCTTGATAGTCTATCCTGGATATTTGAGCTTCTCGACAGTCTATCCTGGATATTTGAGCTTCTTGATAGTCTATCATGGACACGCGCTCGTTTCATGCGAGCCATGTCTTCCTGCTCCATGTATTCGCTTGCTATCCTCCGGAGATGTATCATGTCCTTAGGTCTTTGACGAGCAATAGCATCTCCACATTCTGTACTGATCTTGGAGTTATTCAGCCCTTGGTAAACCGCTTGCCTCAAGAAGTCGCCAGACGGACTTTCAACCTTGGTTAGTTCAGCACCAAAACGAGCAAAGAATTCCCTTAGAGTTTCATTGGGACCTTGCTCAACGTTCTAGAGGTATGTAGTGGGCAACTTGGTTTCCTTCAAGGGGCTGGAATGGCTATCGAATTGCTCGTACAAGTGATCAAGGCTCCGAATCGAGCCCGGGGGAAGTCGCTTGAACCAATCATAAGCAGTTCCCGAGAGCGAAGTAACGAAGATCTTGCACCGGAAATCCAATGGATGCTCGTACAAATGCATGAGGTGGTCGAAGGCTGTTAAGTGCTCCTCAGGATCGCTCGTACCATCATAGCGAGGAACGTTGGTGGGAACCTTTGAATCTCCTGCTCGTGCCATCAATATCTCCTCGCAAAGTGGTGAGGCTCGCTCAGTCCTCGATCTTCGAGGTCGTCTATTCCTCCGGCGAGGGGAGAGTTCGATGGGTCTCTCCCGATCGCCTCGGACTGGATGACGTCGGGGCTTATCGACCACTTCCTCGTCCCGACGCCGTTGATAAACTTCCTCGCCTCGACGTCGTGCCTGTCGATGATAGACCTCTTCTTGGTCACCAACCTGAGACCCTTCCACGATCTTGCTCAGGGCAGCATGCAAGTTCTGGTTCTCCTCCTCCAACTGAGTGAGGCGGTCATTCTCTCATCCCGTGCTCGAGTTTTAGAATGTTGAGCAGGATTGAGAGGATCCGGTTCCTCCTCGTCTTCAACCATGGTCTGTTTTCCATTGCGTCGTACGAACGAGACTTGGTCATCACCATCCGGAGGCGGGATAGGGTCTCGCACTTGGCTCGGTCCCGCTACCGTTGGATTTGCCTCGGTACGAACGGGTGGGGGATCCGTTCGAACGGGGAGTTCCTCTTGTAGCGGCCGGTTGGCCATGCGTTCCGCTCCGCTCGTTAAAATGGTAGCACGAGGTGGTGCAATGGTGGCCTGGACTCCTCCAATCTGGGCTTGCGTTCCACCCTGAAGCCCCCATACTGGGTTAAACAACAATGGGTTCAGCAGCAGTGGGTTTATGCCTGCCGGAATGTTTAAGTTTTGATTCATTTCGGTGCCGAGGGCTTGCAAGGAGTGGCAGACTGAAGTCCACGGTGGCTCCAGTTCGATTTTTCTTATGAGGGAACGCAGGCGGCAAGTGGCGCAACACGTCAATGTTCGCCTGACTCACGTTGATGTTCGCCTGAGTTACTCGGGTTGGGGATAGTCGCGGCGGCAAACTAGAGCTGCGCTCGTCACGACTTCTAGTTTCGGATCCTGTCATCTTCCAAACGAAAATAAAGAGAATAACCTTGGAAAAAGATTGGGAAATCTGGTGGTTTCCCACAGACGGCGCCAAACTGATAACGCCGGAAATTGGTCGCCTTTGAAAGTGTGTAGTTGGCTTCGAATCTCCGACGAATCAATTAAATGTGGGTTCTTTTACCAAATCCGATTGTTTGGATTGAAGGCAGTTAAGCTGAAATTTCGGCAGAGTTTCGGTATGTAATTTTGTGTGTGCCCCCCCCTTAGTCTGGTGAAAGAGATGATATTTATACTCATTGTTCGAGCTGGCGCGACCTCGATTTTGACTTAGTGGGCGCGAGAATTGCGGACCACGTACTTAGATCGTGGGGTGGTTGGCGAGTGGGGCAACCGTCGACGTTGGGCTCGTGCTAAGCGCTCAAGGAGCGAGCACTTACATGCCGAACACTTACAAGTCGAGCTCTTCCCTTAGCCAATTTTGAGAGGTTATGCTAGTATTTACGAGCTGGGCACTCTATAGGACGAGCTCTTCCCTTAGTCAATTTTAAGGGGTTATGTCAAGCTCTTACGAGCTGGGCCCTCGATAGAACGAGGACTTCCCTTAGTCAATTTTAGGAGTTATGTCAAGCACCTATGAGCTGGGCACTTGGTAGAACGAGGGCTTGCCTTAGCCAATTTTAAGGGATATACTAAGCACTTACGAGGTGAGCACTTGGTATGACGAGCCCTTGCCTTAGTCAATTTTAGGAATACGAGGATCATGGATAGTCTAAAATACGAGGAGGTTACTTAGTCATTTTTCGGAACAATCAAAATTATTTTTTATATAGATATAAATTATTACTAATAATTATTAAATAATAATTAATTATTAATTAAAATTACAAACTTTTGATTTACAATATATGTATTAACATTTTCATGTAAATATAAAAGTTTCTCGTACATATATATGATTAGTAAAACTTTAAATACCGAACCTTTTTAGTTAGATTTGATTTGATTTGAGTTAGTTTATAATTTTTTAATGTAGTGAGAACAATTTGCATCTTTAATTGCATAATACAAATTATAGTTTTTATATTTTAGAATTAGTTCAAATGTCGTTACCTGTAAGTTTCTATTATAAAGTACTAATTCTGCAAAAATATTATTTTAAATAAATTAAGATAATGTATTAATAAAAAATAAGATTTATTTAATTTAAAGAAAACATGTGCGAGTTTTACAAATCAAACTAAATATATAAAATCAAGTAAAATATGAACGAATTGTATAATTAATTATAGTTCAAAGAGGAATATAGTCGTTATAACGATTATATTTTGTCCAAAAATAAAAATTAAGAAATTTTATTAAAAATATTACACTTAACCCCTATATTAGTATAGTTAATTACAGGTAACCCCCCCAAGGGCAACATGGGAACAAAAAAATTTGGCCAAAGTCAACTGAGGGTATTTTCGGGTTTTCATTAAAAAATTTGCTGGTCATCAACTTTTAAACGAAAATGGGGGTTGAATGTAATTTCTTATTTCCTGAAGGGTGGTGTCTGTAATTTAATCTAAAAATGGTGGCAGATTGTAATTACTCCATCTAATATGGGGGCTAGGTGTAATTAACCCTAATATATATATGCATAAAATATATATTATGTATTTACAAAAAATAATATACATATACTATATGTATTAAATATTATATATTTATATATAATATACACACGTGTGTGTGTATATATATATATATATATATATATATGACTTATATATACTTCTATACATCATATATTACATATATTATTATAATATTATACAGTATATACACACAAATATTATATATACGTATTATAATAATCTAAATTTTGATTTTTTTTAAAATTTATATATATTTTTTGAAATTTTTATATTTCCGTCCCCCCCAAATTAAAATTTCGCCCCCTTAATTTTATATATTTTAATTTTCGCCCCCTTCCCCCCCCCCCCCCCCCCCTCCCCCCTCTTATCTTAAATCCTGACTTCGTCCCTGGATGCAATGTCAGCAAAGAAACGAAAATCCGGAGAAAAAACATCTGCTGAGGTCTTCGGGGCTGCAAATATGGCTAAGCTTCCAACTAATAACGAGGGTTTGTCTTGAGTTTTTTTCCAACTATAATACAACTTGCTTTAATTTTTGCAATATTTAACTCTAGGTTTTGTTGCTTTTTGAAAAATTTGCCGGGATTTATTTTTTTTCATAAGTTCTCATGGTGGGAATGTTTTGGTTTTCTTGGTTTCTTCGTCTCTTTTGCTCCCTTTTAAAAAGATAAAATTATTGCAGAATTTACAATGGAAGTTAGAGAGGGTTCGCCGGCGCACTTGCGGATGAAGATTATGATAACTTTAGAAGAATTCATAATGTGGAGAAGGATTTTCTTTATTGCTGTAATTCTATGTTGCTACTGTGTACAAGACATACAAATAAATATAATGCAAACTTAGGTTAAGAAAGGAAAACAAATCAATACAACTAATCACGGGATTAGAGGAATCCCCTAATATTGACTTTCCTATTGTCTATACTCCCCCTCAAGTTGTAAAGTCGGGTCACCGATTTGCAACTTGTCTAGAACTTCCCCAAATATCCTCCCATTCACTGCTTTGGTTAATATGTCTGCTAGCTGATCCTCTAATCTCACAAACGGCAGCTCAATTACTCCTTCCTCAATCTTTTCCTTAATGAAATGTTTGTCTACTTCAACATGTTTCGTGCGATCATGCTGTATGGGATTCTCAGATATATTTATCGCTGCCCGATTGTCGCACATGAGTCTGCACTTCCTGGTTGAAGGAAAAACAATCTCTGTAAGTAATTTCCTTAACGAAAGGATCTCTGCTACTCCTCGTACAACTCCTCGAAATTTGGCTTTTGCACTCGAGAGAGCAACCACCTTCTGCTTCTTACTCTTTCACGTCACGACATTACCCCCAACTAGCGTGAAATAGCCATAGGTCGACCTTCGATCACTTGGGTTCCCTGCCCAATCTGCATCTGTGTAAGCCTCAATCTCTAAGTGCCCGTTCTTCTGAAAAATAATCCCTCTTCCGGGGCAACCCTTCAAATATCTACATACTCTGAGAGCTACTTCTATATGTGCCTTCTGCGGTCTGTGCATAATCTGACTCAGTACCCCTACTGCATAAGCAATGTCCGGCCTGGTATGAGCTAGATAGATTAACTTTCCCACTAAGTGCTGATACTGTAGCCTATCTGTCTCTTCTGCTCCGTCTACTATCCTCAGACCATGATTCACAACCATGGGAGTGTCAGCTGGCTTACACTCCAACAACCCTGTCTTGGCTAGCAAATCCAGAACAAACCTCCTTTGCGAGATGTAGATCCCTTCCTTAGCGTGCAATACTTCTATCCCGAGAAAGTACTTCAGTGACCCTAAATCCTTCATTTCGAACTCTTGAAACAAATTTCTTCTGAGCTACGCAATTTCCCCCTGATCATCCCCTGTAATGATCATATCGTCAACGTAGATAATCAAGCATGTCACTAGCTCACCTCACCTTTTAATGAATAATGTATGATCTGAATTACTCTGGTAGTGGACATACTTCTTCATAGCTGCTGAGAATCTCCCAAACCAGGCTCGGGGTGACTACTTCAACCCATATAGAGCCTTCTTCAACCTGCAAACTTCCCTACTGCTGAATTTTCCGGTGAATCCCAGGGGTGGATCCATGTACACTTTTTCATGAAGGTCTCCATGCAAAAATGCATTCTTAACATCGAACTGATGGAGACGCCAATCTCGGTTAGCTGCTACCGAGAACAACACCCTAATGGTGTCAATCTTTGCTACAAGAGAAAAAGTCTCTGAGTAATCAATCTCGTATGTCTACGTATACCCCTTTGCCACTAGCCTCGTTTTGTACCTTTCAATACTCTCATCTGCCCGATGTTTCACTGTAAACACCCAGCGGCAACCGACAGTTCTTTTTCCATCAGGTATGGTACACTTCTCTCACGTTCCATTTTTTTCTAACGCCTCCGTTTCTACTTCCATTGCGTTGACCCATTTTTCATCCCCAAGGGACTCTTCTACTTTACTTGGAATTCTGATGGACTGGATTGCATCTGTATGAGCAAGAGCTTGTGGTGCTACATTTCTCCTGACCATGTTTGCTACCGGATATCTCGGAGTCCGACCGACATGATCTGGCTCATGTCGTTTGGGAGAAATGCCTCTCGTCGACCGTGGAGGTGGCACATATCTCTCTTTATCCCCGTCTGCATTATTCCCATCATTTTCATTCTCCCCCTATTCCTCACTACTCCCTGCACTGTTATCATCATAGGGAATAACAGAAACCGAACTATTAACTGTTTTGCTTACCTCAAGAGTATTCGTCGGGTTGATGATGGAGTTGACAGGGCTCGCCAATTGTACCATGGGAGGTGGCGGCTCGGTTGTTCTGCCTATTTGCTCGGTTAGGACTATGTCTGGCCAAGCGAGTGGTGGCATCCCACTCAGTGGGTCTTGCTAACGACTATTCTCCCCCTGACCGCTGAGTGGAGCTGCATAAAAGTACTCTATTTCGACAAAGTTACAGTCCATTGTGGTATACAAACGGTGAGAAATAGGATCATAGCACCGATAACCTTTCTGATGAGCCCCATATCCCACAAAGACACACTTGACAGAACAGGGATCAAGTTTTTTTCGAGTGATTTGAGGGAGGTGGATAAACACCGAACATCCAAATACTCGTGGTAGAAGGGAAATGATGGAAGAGGATGCGAACTTGACTAGAAAGACTTTGTAAAGGGGTCAGATTCAATAAGGAGACTGAGGACAACGAGACTCAATAAGGAGGGATCTGGACATTTCTATGAGTTGGCGGTTCTTACGTTCAGCTACCCTATTTTGTTGTGGGGTATGAGGGCACGAAGTTTGGTGGAGCAACCTATTTTTATGAAAAAAATGTTTAAGAGCAGAGTTAATGTATTCCCCCCTATTATCAGATCGTAGAACTTGAACTTGAGTTTTAAACTGTGTATGTATCATATGATAAAATTCAATGAATTTTAAGGCAACTTCTACTTTATTTTTCAAAAAATATACCCATGTCATCCGGGAACAGTCATCAATGAAAAACACAAAATATTTAAAACCATGATTTGATGTAGTGTCTGTTAGGAATAGTGCCCTAGAAAACCGATTGTATATCCGCTTTGTACTTTTCCTTATTGTAATCACAGACAATCTTTGAATGCAATAACGAATTGAGGTAACACTTCTTTATATGCTCTTGCTTGGTATGCGTTTACTTTAGTTGTGCATGTATGAGAACTCCCCTAATCCTGATGGCTTTAGGACTCTACCATTTAGGTGAAATGGTTCATGAAACAAGCTCTATATCACATAAGTCATGATTAGTAAAATACTCCAAGTCGATGAGTCCTACAGACAATGGGAGTGTCAACCTGGCTCCTCTAAGGGTTGCTCGTAGGATCACGCACTTAAGAAAGACCACCTTGTTTCATGGAGGTGCAAAGTGTATAGTTGATACGTGCGTGATACATGAGGGTGCTTACTTCAATAAATAAGTTCACTGAGGTGCCCCGTGTGAGAAGATTCCTAAATGGGAAAGGAAGTTTCTATTTCAGAAAATGAAAACTCCCAGATTAGGAAATATCTCACGAGTCATTGATGTGATTAATTGATCCTTAGACTTGAGGTTCCATGTCACTTTATGAGTTAACTCTGTAGTCTTAGGTATAAGCTTTAAAGGGTGTCGCCTTAGACAACTGATTCAAGACTTATGCTGGGGCTGCACAAGTGATTCATGAAAGTAAATGAGAATCAAGAAAGGACCTAAACTTGCATTTGCAAGGTGATCTCTTATTGTGTAAGTCATTCATATGCCATATGGAGTCCTTGGCCAAGGCAGTAGATCAAGACATCAAGAAAAGGGTTTCTTAGATTGAGATCAAATGGATATGAAATGCACTTAGCTTTAAGACCAAATTATTAGGGTTCTGATTATTCCCTTACCCTAGATCTTGGTTGAGAGATAGTAAGTAGGAGGATTGTATCTCACATGAATCAATGACTTAAAGGTTCTGTCGAATCGAGACTGTAACGTCCCAAATTCCGGAAGTTCAGGTAAGCACGCCACGTGCGGGTCTTCGGGAGTTGGGAGTTTAATTTTATACATTTACTTGCTTATTATGATCTCTTTATAATATTGTGTGCATTATACATTTCTCTATATTTATACGAATTAACTTTTAATACGAAATTCGTGAATTAAGTGATAATGTGTTTAATTGTCCTATGTGACTTTAATTGATCGTTTCATGAAAATGATGGACTTAATTGCATAACTTGGTTTGGAGCTAATGGATCTTTTAGGTAGGGATATTACTTGATTGCATTCATTTAAATAACCTAGGGACTTGTTTGCAAATTGGGTACAATTGTTATGTTTAGTGGATGATATAATATATCTAGTATATGCATCTCTTCCAACACTCTCATACATTACATACACACAAGAACATCACACACACACACACTAAGGATCGGTCATTACACATTCAAGAGAGAGGAAGGAAGATTTCATCTAATCTCAAGCTATAATTGAAGAACTTTGGAGCTAAGATCATCAACATCACCACATCTTCACCTCATCATTTCTCTTCTTTCATTTCAAGGTAGATATTGGAGATATTTGAAATCCTTGATTGAGCATATGAGTAGGGTTTGATGTTAGCTTGATGCTTTTATGTTTAGTCATGATTAGAAGCATGTTTGGCTCATATTTCCTTCATTTCTTGCATAAAACATGAAGTTATGTGAAAGTTGGAGTATATGAATAATTATGGGGTTTTGGGGCCTAATTCTTGGTGATTTGATGTATATTTATTGGTTTGATCGTTGTATAGTTGAAGTATATTATGTATATGTTGTGTTTGATCATTTATATTGGATTGAATTTGGTGTTTTGGTTGGATCTTGGTGTTGTTCGAGTTGCCCTGTTTTTCTGTCACGCACAGATGACACGGGCGTGTCATCTTTGCTTTGTGTTGGGTGACACGGGGGTGCTTGTTGGTTGGTTTGGGTTTTCTGTACCGTGACACGGGGGTGTCACGGCTTGCCTTGCTTTGGTGACACGGGCGTGTCACCTCCCTTTTCACGCTTGTGGTCCGCTGTACCGTGACACGGGGGTGTCACGGCTTAGTGTGTTTTGGTGGCACGGGCGTGTCACCCCTTGTTTTCATGCATATTGTTTTGCGTGCATGGCTGTACGTGTATGTGTTATATACTTGGTTTATTGATAATCTTGCTCGTATTTGACATTCATTAAATCATTATTGCATAACATATTGGTACATAACTTTGCCGTTCGTCATAATCGGTTCATTCGAGTCGAGTCTTATTTCACACTTGTCGTTGTTGAACAGATCACGGTCCCGGTTTCGAGGAGCCCGCTCAGTAGGGTGCTCTCTTGCTTCTTTTTGGTTGGTTTGGTCAGGTGAGGTTTAAATTCTAGATAAATAGAACCCTTACAACCCCTATGTGACTATTTCGGCCAAAATGTATATATATATATATATCTATAGTTTGCAAACTTTATGACTTTCAAATGATTTAGCAAAACCGATTGATTGATTGATTGACGGATTGATTGTTTTGGCGAGTCATTGAATTGCACTGTGGGCCCGAGGATAGTGGCTCGAGCCAACCGGGAAAGCATGGGCTGACGGGTAACTCGAGTGCTATCCTCACCTTTTGGGATGACCCCTGAACCCCCTAGGAGATTAGGGGAGGAAGGAGTTCCGGGCTTAGGGATTCATGTACCCTCTGCCCAGACTGATTGGATGGTGGGGCCTTGCAATCCCACCATCACCCGGAGGAAGAAGGAGTCACTGAAACTGCTAATTGTGCACAGTAAATAATTGCTTGATCACCTAATCACCTAACAAATTGATTGATTGTACACGGTCGGAGCAAGGTTGGAGAATTGCCCTCACTCGCCGGGCCACCTATTGATTGTATTGAACTGAATTAATTGGTAAATGGAATTAGTTGTAACCTCGGGCGATAGTACCTTCTACTCTAATAATTGTGTTTGATTTCCAAAAATTATTACCCGAGATTATAACTTGCATGTACGTTCGCATATATTTATTTATACCCCTCGCTCAGTCCGTTTGGACTGACACCTCAACTTTTCAGTTTTGCAGGTTCGTGCTAGGCGGGAATTAGGGTCTCGTGTCTTTTATTCGGGTCTAGCACTGCACCTTCATACATTGTACTTGTGTTGATACTTGTTGTTTTGTAGTAAATCTTGAATTATATTTGGATGGATATTGTAATGGTATGATTTGTCGGTATCTATAAGTAAATATGTAAATATGGTATCTATATGTATTGAATGCTTTTGCTTCCGCTATCTTATTGCTCTGAGTTGTTTTGGTTTTAATTGAGGGTACCCGCCTAGCCTTGTGTTTTTTTTTATTGTCTCCCGTTCGCTATAGTTTCGGTTCATGTATGAATTGCCCGTTTCATATGTGGATTGAGCCTATAGTGCGGGGGATGTGGCGCCTAGCGTTCCGGGTGCTACATCCCAAGGTGGTATCAGAGCCCGGTTGCAAAACCGCGGCTCTAGTGTCGTGTCTTGTCAGTCTAAGTCGTACGGCATAGGATTAATTGATTATTTGAGAGTCTTGCAACCTACTTGAACTTATGTGATTCTATTTGAAGTACTTGGATTATGTGACTATGTGGTTGGATTACATTGTGTGTTGTAATTACACTCATTGCACTTGTTAATCAAGCATACATGTAAAGTGTTCGAATTTCAGGATGGCTCATGACCGACATCACCGGGATCGTTCTCCTCGACATCGACGTCATCACCGGCGTGATCGAACCCCTCCTCCACCACCTCCAGCTCAACCCCAAGATTTCTTAAATTCCATGGTGCAACTCATGGATCAGAGGCTAAGGGATTATGTGCCTCCAGCACCGCCAGCTCCTCCACCGCCACAACAGGCACCTATTTCCGTTATTTTAAGGGAATTCCAGAATCAACATCCGCCGAGATTCCAAAAGGGGAACGATATTCAAGCCGAGCAAAGGCTTAAAGAAGTTGAACGAGTTTGGGAGCTTATTCCATGTGAGTCTCGGGAAAAGGCCCGGTATACTCTTACCCTCATCCAGGGAGAAGCATATTCATGGTGGGAGAGTACCAAAATTGTCTTGGATGCCGCCGAGGAGCAAATTACATGGGAGGTATTCGAAAGAGAATTCAAGAATAAGTTTATTCCGCCATCTTCGCGCACTAGAAGACTTAAGGAGTTTACTGAGCTTAAACAAGGAGGAAGATCAGTTTCGGAGTATATAGCCGAGTTCAAGAGGTTGTCCAAATACGCCCCTAACATTGCTAGTGACGACTTCCACAAGGCTATGCAATTCGTACAAGGTTTGAGGCCGGATATTCAAGCGGCGATTGAAGCGGTTAACACAAGCACTTGGAAGAAGGCCACTACCAAAGCTCTTAAGGTTGAAGACTTGGTTGTTGCACGGAGGTCTTCCTTTAGGACGGGACAGGGTTCAGGTTCCGGGTCAAGATCGGGTTACAATGCCGGCAAGAGGCCGATGGTTTATGATACCACTCCTCCTCAGTTTAAGGGCCCTATGAAGAAGTTTAAACCACAAGGGCCAGTCCAGAAGGCTCCTCAGCCACCGGTTATGCCGTCACCACCGGAGAAACCTAAGTGTACTTTCTGTGGGCAACCTACACATCATTATGATAATTGTTGAAGACGTCTAGGGTTATGCCTAATTTGCGGGGCTGCCGATCATATGGTGGATACTTGTCCGGATCGACGTAAACCGCCGCCTGGAGGACAGAGGCCGATGATTCGGGCCCGTGCTTATGCATTGGAAGGCAAGGAACATGATGCAGACGTGAACCCGACTGCCGTTGTTGAAGGTACCATTTGCATTCATGGCATCAACATACACACTTTATTTGATCCGGGAGCCACTCACTCCTTCCTTTCTTGTGATGTTTCTATTAAATTGCCCTTGTGTGTTACTTATTCTGATGCATGCTACGTGGTTAGTACTCCTTTTGGTGGTAGTATAGAAACTAACCGGGTTTTTCGAGAGGTGCCGGTGAGTATTGAGGGTCGGGTTTTCTCAACGGATTTCATTGAGTTGCCTATGGCTCGGTATGGTTCTATCTTGGGTATGGATTGGTTTTACACGCACTATGCCACCGTTGATTGTCGGGCCAAGAGAGTTAGTTTGGGTTCTGAGTTGGTTACGGGTCAAAGTTCGAAGACGGTGCCTTTATTATCTTTTTCAGAAGCCCAGAGATTGGTTCGTGATGGGGCTACCGGGTTTATAGCCTATATTCTTAATCAGCCGAAGGACCAAGTGAAGTTAGAGGAAACCGAGGTAGTTAAAGAGTTTCCCGAAGTGTTTCCCGAGAGGTTGGATTCGTTACCGCCGGAAAGGGAGATAGAGTTTATGATTGATTTGTATCCGGATGCCGAACCTTATTCCAAGACTCCATACAGGATGGCACCGATGGAATTGAAGGAATTAAAAGTACAACTGGATGGTCTTTTGGAAGTTGGGTATGTAAGACCGAGCTCGTCACCATGGGGTGCTCCAGTTTTATTCGTGAAGAAGAAGGACGGTACTCTAAGAATGTGTATTGATTATCGGGAGCTTAATCGGATGACCGTTAAGAATAAATATCCTCTTCCCCATATTGAAGAGTTGTTTGATATACTCCAAGGGTCTAAAGTATATTCGAAGCTTGATTTGAGGCAAGGGTATTACCAATTACGAATTCGAGCGGAGGATATTCCGAAGACGGGTTTTAATACAAGATATGGGCATTTTGAATTCGTGGTCATGCCTTTTGGATTGACAAATGCTCCCGCCGCTTTTATGGACATGATGCATAGAATTTTCCAGCCGTTTCTTGATAAGTTCGTTGTAATCTTCATTGATGATATTTTGGTTTTCTCTAAATCAGCCGAGGAACATGCAAGGCATCTCAAATTGGTGTTAAGAACATTGAAAGAGCATCAATTATTTGCGAAGTTCAGCAAGTGTGAGTTTTGGATCGACCGAGTATCCTTCTTGGGTCATATTATTTCGGGGAATGGATTAGAGGTTGACCCATCGAAGATTGAAGCGGTGTTGAAGTGGGAGAAGCCAAAGAACGCCTCCGAGATCAGAAGTTTCTTGGGATTGGCGGGTTATTATAGAAGATTCGTGCAAGATTTCTCTAAGATCGCTGCTCCTTTGACTCGGTTAACTAAGAAGGATGTGAAATATGATTGGGATGAGAAATGTGAGAGAAGTTTCGATGTTTTGAGAGAGAGATTGGTTTCTGCTCCAGTGTTAACTCTTCCAGAGGGTTCAGAAGGATATGCTGTGTTTACTGACGCGTCGAAGGAAGGTTTGGGAAGTGTATTAACTCAGAAAGGTAAGGTTGTCGCTTATGCCTCACGAAAGTTGAAGGATCATGAGAAGAATTACCCGACGCATGATTTAGAGCTTGCTTCCGTGATTTTCGCGCTGGGGAAATGGAGGCATTATTGGTATGGAGTGTCCTTCAAGATTTTTACCGATCATAAGAGCCTCCAATATCTTTTCACCCAAAAGGAACTCAATATGAGGCAGCGGAGATGGATGGAGCGACTAGAAGATTATAATTGTGTTATCAAATATCTTCCCGGGAAAGCTAATGTAGTTGCTGATGCTCTAAGTAGGAAAGTGGGTGTTTCGAACTTGGAAGTTGGTGTTAGTAAGGGAGTTGAGCCTATTGTGTTTAGAGCTCGAGTTTCTAATATCTCCATCTATCCGGACTTGAAGTACAGAATGTTTGAGGCTCAAGGAAAGGATCCGGGAGTTCAGAGATTGGTCTCTAAGGCTAGAGAGGATCCGGAGAGTCCATTTGGGTTCGATGAAACCGGTCTGCTTCGTTTCAAGAACCGAGTAGTAGTACCCGATGAATTGAAAAGGGTATTGCTCGAGGAAGCTCACAAGTCAGCTTATTCAATTCACCCTGGAGGGAATAAGATGTACAAAGATCTCAAGCAGTTTTATTGGTGGCGTAGATTGAAGAAGGATGTAGCAGAGTTTGTGAAGCACAGCCTCACTTGTCAGAAAGTAAAAGCCGAGCACCAGAAACCGGGAGGTCTTCTTCAGCCGTTACCTATTCCTGAGTGGAAGTGGGAACAGGTGACAATGGATTTCATATCCGGGTTACCTAGAGTGAAGAGTGGATTAGATGGTATTTGGGTGATTTTGGATCGTCTGACAAAATCTGCTCATTTTCTACCGGTCAGAATGTCTTTCAAGATTCGGAAGTTGGCTGAGATTTACAACCGGGAGATTGTACGGCTTCATGGTATTCCGGTGAGTATTGTTTCGGATCGAGATCCCCGTTTCACTTCGAAGTTATGGCAAGAGTTACAAGAGATGTTGGGTACCAAGCTTCAGTTTAGTACGGTGTTTCATCCACAAACTGATGGACAATCTGAGAGGGTTATTCGGTACTTGGAAGATCTACTTCGAGCTTGTGCTTTGGATTTTCAGACTTCGTGGCATGATCAACTTCCTTTGGTGGAGTTCGCTTACAATAATAGCTTTCAAGCAACGATTGGTATGGCTCCGTATGAATTGCTTTATGGGCGAAAATGTAGATCACCGTTATTCTTTGATTTGGAAGAGTGGAAATGGACGAAACAAGAAGGAGTAAAGAAAGGGAGAAAGCTTGAGAAATCCTCGAAGGCTGTGGAAGCCATGATTGAGAAAGTTCGGATTATACAACAACGGATGAAAGCTGCACAAGATAGACAGAAGAGTTATGCCGATATTCGCCGGAGGGATCTTAAATTTGAAGTGGGGGACCGGGTTTTCTTGAAGGTATCTCCTCGAAAGGGATTTTCTAGAATTGGAAAGGGAGAAAAGTTGAACCCTTGTTACCTAGGTCCGTTTGAGATTCTCGAGAGAATTGGGGAAGTGGCTTATCGAGTGGACCTACCTCCTAATCTTACCGGAATTCACAACGTTTTTCATGTATCTCAACTTAGGAAGTATTATCCGGATGAAACCGAAATTCTCCCCATTGAAGAAGTGGAGTTGGAACCGAATTTATCTTTTGTACAGAAGCCGGTCAGAATATTGGACAGAAAATATCAAGAGTTAAGGAATCGGAATATTTCTATGGTGAAGGTGTTATGGCGAAGTGACAAATCTGAGGAGATGACCTAGGAACTGGAAGAGAAGATGAAGAAGTTTCACCCGGAGTTATTTTCATCCGACCAATGAATCTGGGGACCAGATTCTTCTAAGGGGGGGAGAGCTGTAACGCCCCAAATTCCGGAAGTTCAGGTAAGCACGCCACGTGCGGGTCTTCGGGAGTTGGGAGTTTAATTTTATACATTTACTTGCTTATTATGATCTCTTTATAATATTGTGTGCATTATACATTTCTCTATATTTATACGAATTAACTTTTAATATGAAATTCGTGAATTAAGTGATAATGTGTTTAATTGTACTATGTGACTTTAATTGATCGTTTCATGAAAATGATGGACTTAATTGCATAACTTGGTTTGGAGCTAATGGATCTTTTAGGTAGGGATATTACTTGATTGCATTCATTTAAATAACCTAGGGACTTGTTTGCAAATTGGGTACAATTGTTATGTTTAGTGGATGATATAATATATCTAGTATATGCATCTCTTCCAACACTCTCATACATTACATACACACAAGAACATCACACACACACACACTAAGGATCGGTCATTACACATTCAAGAGAGAGGAAGGAAGATTTCATCTAATCTCAAGCTATAATTGAAGAACTTTGGAGCTAAGATCATCAACATCACCACATCTTCACCTCATCATTTCTCTTCTTTCATTTCAAGGTAGATATTGGAGATATTTGAAATCCTTGATTGAGCATATGAGTAGGGTTTGATGTTAGCTTGATGCTTTTATGTGTAGTCATGATTAGAAGCATGTTTGGCTCATATTTCCTTCATTTCTTGCATAAAACATGAAGTTATGTGAAAGTTGGAGTATATGAATAATTATGGGGTTTTGGGGCCTAATTCTTGGTGATTTGATGCATATTTATTGGTTTGATCGTTGTATAGTTGAAGTATATTATGTATATGTTGTGTTTGATCATTTATATTGGATTGAATTTGGTGTTTTTGTTGGATCTTGGTGTTGTTCGAGTTGCCCTGTTTTTCTGTCACGCACAGATGACACGGGCGTGTCATCTTTGCTTTGTGTTGGGTGACACGGGGGTGCTTGTTGGTTGGTTTGGGTTTTCTGTACCGTGACACGGGGGTGTCACGGCTTGCCTTGCTTTGGTGACACGGGCGTGTCACCTCCCTTTTCACGCTTGTGGTCCGCTGTACCGTGACACGGGGGTGTCACGGCTTAGTGTGTTTTGGTGGCACGGGCGTGTCACCCCTTGTTTTCATGCATATTGTTTTACGTGCATGGCTGTATGTGTATGTGTTATATACTTGGTTTATTGACAATCTTGCTCGTATTTGACATTCATTAAATCATTATTGCATAACATATTGGTACATAACTTTGCCGTTCGTCATAATCGGTTCATTCGAGTCGAGTCTTATTTCACACTTGTCGTTGTTGAACAGATCACGGTCCCGGTTTCGAGGAGCCCGCTCAGTAGGGTGCTCTCTTACTTCTTTTTGGTTGGTTTGGTCAGGTGAGGTTTAAATTCTAGATAAATAGAACCCTTACAACCCCTATGTGACTATTTCGGCCAAAATGTATATATATATATATATCTATAGTTTGCAAACTTTATGACTTTCAAATGATTTAGCAAAACCGATTGATTGATTGATTGACGGATTGATTGTTTTGGCGAGTCATTGAATTGCACTGTGGGCCCGAGGATAGTGGCTCGAGCCAACCGGGAAAGCATGGGCTGACGGGTAACTCGAGTGCTATCCTCACCTTTTGGGATGACCCCTGAACCCCCTAGGAGATTAGGGGAGGAAGGAGTTCCGGGCTTAGGGATTCATGTACCCTCTGCCCAGACTGATTGGATGGTGGGGCCTTGCAATCCCACCATCACCCGGAGGAAGAAGGAGTCACTGAAACTGCTAATTGTGCACAGTAAATAATTGCTTGATCACCTAATCACCTAACAAATTGATTGATTGTACACGGTCGGAGCAAGGTTGGAGAATTGCCCTCACTCGCCGGGCCACCTATTGATTGTATTGAACTGAATTAATTGGTAAATGGAATTAGTTGTAACCTCGGGCGATAGTACCTTCTACTCTAATAATTGTGTTTGATTTCCAAAAATTATTACCCGAGATTATAACTTGCATATACGTGCGCATATATTTATTTATACCCCTCGCTCAGTCCGTTTGGACTGACACCTCAACTTTTCAGTTTTGCAGGTTCGTGCTAGGCGGGAATTAGGGTCTCGTGTCTTTTATTCGGGTCTAGCACTGCACCTTCATACATTGTACTTGTGTTGATACTTGTTGTTTTGTAGTAAATCTTGAATTATATTTGGATGGATATTGTAATGGTATGATTTGTCGGTATCTGTAAGTAAATATGTAAATATGGTATCTATATGTATTGAATGCTTTTGCTTCCGCTATCTTATTGCTCTGAGTTGTTTTGGTTTTAATTGAGGGTACCCGCCTAGCCTTGTGTTTTTTTTTATTGTCTCCCGTTCGCTATAGTTTCGGTTCATGTATGAATTGCCCGTTTCATATGTGGATTGAGCCTATAGTGCGGGGGATGTGGAGCCTAGCGTTCCGGGTGCTACAGAGACATTCCAATTCAGCTAGGGGTTATACACCTGTTGCTAGACTATAGTCATTTAATCTGTAGACTGATTAATTAATTAGTGAATTAATTAATTAGGGTCACTGCTAATTAAATTGAGAACCTAGAGGGTCACACACAACAACTTGGTTACATGAGTTAGGGCTTTAAAATGATTAAACGAGTTAATCGAGCCAAGAGGGTTCCACACGTGTGAAACCACACGTGTGGGTCACGTGACTGGACACGTGTCCTTGGGACACGTGTGCCACACATGTATAATTATTTGTACATTAAGTAATGAATGTGTTAATTATTTAATAGACTTTGGTTTAATTTTGAATTAAAATGAAAGTCTTATTTTGGAGAAAATTAATCTAGTTAATTAATTAGATAAAATAAGTTATTTATTTATTTAATAAATAAAGTATAATATTATCCAAAAGGAGTTTGGATATTTTAGCTCTCTTAAAAGTTGATTTGAATTAGAATTCAAAGTCAAAGTTGAAGATTACTTAAAGATCAAGTAATAGGAGAGAGGGGCCAAAATCCTTAGCTCATAAGGACTAGGGTTTCGGCCACCCCTCCCCAAGTATATATAGGGGAGCTCGAGCTTCCCTTGAGAGTGATTTTGATTGATTTTTTTGGTTCATGTGTTGAACACCATCTTTTCTCCAAGATCAAATAAACCCTAGGTTAAGCCTAAACACTAACTAGAGAACTAGCATCCTTACTAGTTAGATTGTAGTCAAGTTGGTGGACTATCTCTAGAGAGCTTCAAGTTAGAAGTTTTGAAGATTCGAGCTTTACCAATGAGAGGGGATCAAGCCGCGAGAAGAGCGTTCTTGGGTGGCTTGAAACGCTTCAAGAAAGATTATTGAAAAGTAAGTTTCTAATCTTTACGAATTTGGATTCACGATAGCGAGTTCAAGATCCTTTTGTTGGAAAAATTTTAAATTTCCGTTGCTTTCTGATTCCTGTTTTCCAACAATGTCTGGGGCAGACCCCTATACATCAGAGTGGATTAAGGAAAAAACTGTTTCAAACCTAGAACTAGAAACTGGGTAGGGCTATCTATGACTCTTAGCTAAATAACAAGTATCACAAGTAAACTGACAATCTTTAGGAAAAAACTGGGGAAATAACAACTGAAGATACCCTAGCGAAGTATGTCCTAGACGACGATGCCATAACCACTGTTGACGATTCACAGTCCCGTGAGCAAGCACTGCAGTTCCTTGTTGAGCCACCTCGTCGACATAGTACAATCAATGTTCCTCAGTACCACGCCCAATCACCTTCCCCGAACGAATATCCTGTAATAAGCAAAAAGTGGAAAACATCAGCAGCATGCAGTTCAACTGTTTCATAACTTGACTTATAGAAAGCAGTTTGTAGAATAAGCTTGGAATATAAAGATAATTTTTTAGTTTCAAATTCAGTGCCACTGTCACAGTTCCTGCTCCTTGAACATCCAAAACACCTCCACTCGCATTCACAATTCCATATTTAGGTGAAAGTGTGAAATTTTTTAGATCCGAGCGGTCATAAGTTATTGTGTATGTAGCCTCGCAGTCGAAAAATCCATTGGGATTTGGACACGCCCTGAGGCATGCCGGTTTGGAGTGTTGACCCTGTCTTAATTACATAAGGTTCCTTTTCACAATTATTAAGGGGCCAATTATCACTACAAATACATTGGGGGGCTGAATTACAAGAATCAGGAATTACATGGGGTAAATTGCAAGAGGTCTTAAAATTAAAAAAAGAAGTTTGTGGGGGGCAGGATGGTAATTCCCCTCCATGCCCTATACCTAGAAAAGTTGTGCCTTTCTCTCCTTCACTTCCATCCGCCGCTGCTGAAGACTTCTCTTCCCCCTGTTTTTTGTTTTCGGTAACCGTGTCGCCTCCACCGGCCATATGTTGGTGTTGTGATGTCGCGCCGGCGACTCTTCCACCCCTCAAGCCAACCAATAATCTCGTAACACCCTGCCACCTTGTGCCCAATTCTCTTGCAATGGGCACATTAAGGTGGTTCGCCGCCGTTGGTGAAGCTGCTTCCACCGCTGCTTGTACTTCCGGTACCGCTGCTACTAGGGTTCCAGCGTGGCTGCTGGGAGGCGGGCCCAGAACAGCAGCGGTTCGGGACGACATTTTAAATTTTTTTATTATAATACAAGTATTAAAATATTTCTAAAACATTTTAATACAAAAGCTGAAGACTAGCCGGATCTACTCAAGTATATACATGCAATTGATAATAAATTTTAAATCACTTAAGCAGATAAATATCTAACATGCAATTAACACTTAAGAGTATATAATTTATCATGCTTAAAATAAAACAACTGTAAAATATTACCGTACTGCAATCATGGCTATCTAACTATATTTTTTCAGCTCCCGAATTCACCTCCCGTGAACCCGATACCCGATCTCCTCGTGAAACCGATAGAGTTTCCCTGCAATAACCCCAGAGAAACCCTCGGAGTGTGGGCTCCGAAAGTATTTCTCTAAATACTTAGAGAAAACAAACTTTAAACAAGAAAACCCTTTTCAGGGTTTAATCTCCCGAAATTAGGCGATTTATATAAACACCTAATTAAAATTAATTCCAAAATAAATCGGAACTAACTAGGAGAAAAGGGATATGGTTTCAAAGCCGAAAGCTCAGCCAAAACCTCTCCCAAAGTTATGAATGAGAAATGAGGACCCAAGGCCCCTATTTATAGGGGGAAAACCGAGGGCAAAATAGTAATTTCACATCCCACTTGCATGTGCAACTTGGACACGAAAACCAAGGTGACCACGTTGAAGATCTCAGCACCACGAGTCCAATACCACCGGCCGGTCGCCGGAATTCCGCCTCACGCGCTCGCACGCGCCACCAGAAGGTGGCGCTTGTGTTGTACACGCGGCCTAGGGTTCCAGCTAACGTGGCCTCTTCTGAAGCGGCCACGTGTCCGAGTTCGATCCGACCCTGAACCGGACCCGGTCCAACCCTATCCAAGAACCGACCCGTTAACCTGGTTCCCTGACTCGTTTGATCGGGTTATCCGACCCGTTGACCGGCCCGACCCAGAACCAATCTGGACCGTTCGTTTGCGCTGACGTGGCTCAATCTGAGCCATCCACGTGGCGCCCAGTCAGCACCACTTTGCAACTGACTGTTGACGTGGCATGCCACGTCAGCTGCCACGTCATCATCGGGTTTTTTTTTCCGATAAAATTTTATTTTCTCCAAAATAAAATTTCTGCCATTTCCAACTCTTTGGAACTTCAATTTATTTTCTTAAAATAAATTCCTTAGCTATTTTCAAACACTTTGAAAATTCATTTCTCTTTCTCCCTTTAATATTTTTCTCTTCGGGTTTTCAATTTTCTGGGCTTGCAAGGGGACCTGCAGGACGAATTAATTTTAGCTCCAAACGGATTAATATATTATCATCTCATGACAATAATTAATTACCATTTAACAATATTTAATTCCACTAAATAATTATTGTTGTACTCTAAAATTAATTAAATTATTCACGAATTTCTCGATCTAGAATAATTTCGCATTTCATTCCTCCGTGTAGATATCCATGAAAAACAAATTATAACTACTCTCATTTGTTTTTCATCTCTAATTTGAAATTTATTGATTCGCTTTAAGTTCAAATTCTCTTTATGTGAAACACATTCATCATATAACTTCGGTGACGTATCACGCGAAGTGCTTTGGCCAAAGTCTTAATTCAAACTTTTGCGAATCTATTTCAAGGATATCTTTTACCTTCCAGCAAGGCCACAGATTTCTCGATCAATATAACTCTTTAGCGCATTTCATGTAATCACCGAATATACAAAGCATTTTGGCCACCCGTTACCGAGACCTCACTTCGAGTATGTTACAGTGACTAACACTACATGCCTAAAGCCGAAATATTATCAGGATTAAGAGTACAATGCTTCCTGAGATTTTATTCATTTTAGATAGCAGTATAAAATGAATAATCTCAGTGGTCCAGTTCGATGTTTCCAATCCTATTGAAAATCATCAACGTGTTATAATTGGAATCACCATTCCCTATGAGGAAAGACTAATCATCTTATATAACCACTTTATAGTCTTGATAAGAACATATTCTTATCTTACCGACTAGAACTTTAATGACACGTGATTTCGGTATTCCAAGTCTTTTCCTATGAAACACATTTCATATAAGAATACCACCACACGCCATTAATCATCAATATGTGAAATACTCACAACTCGCTGTAAATTCAGTTTAATTAATTCAACAAATTGAATTTTCAGGGTACTATTCCCAACAATCTCCCACTTGCCCTAAATTCAACTTGGCCACACATCTAAGTCTTATGCCTTTCACATGAGTGTCAAAACTCGTTTTGCACTCTTTTACGCCAATACTTTGGTGAAGGAATCTAATAGATGTTTCTCTGGGCCAACAACTAGGAAATCATGAAGCCAATACAACTAACTGGCTGCTTCTCAAGCTACCATGTATTTAACTTCTATGGCGGTGTAAGCAATACAAGTCTGCTTAACATTCCCCAATTAACGGTTGTTTTTTCTAGAGTAAACACGTATTTTGATGTCAAACATATCCAGACTACAAATCAGATTGTAAATCCGAATCTGTGTACTCTTTTGAAATGAGCTCATCACTATTGGTAGACAAGCATATAATCTCAAGTCCTTCTCAAGTACTCCAAAATATGCTTTCACTACTACCCATCGTCACATTCTAGGGTTTGACTAATATCTGCTAACTTAGACCTAATTCACAATAGACAGCTGGCCTTGTACATAATATGACATACATAAAGCTTCCGCTGTGGAACTCTAATCATATCTTCTATCTCTTCAGTTGTCTCAGGATACTGAACCCGAGATAGATAAATTCCATATCCAAAAGGTAACGGACCTTTCTTGGAATTTATCATATTATACCTTACCAGCATCTTATCTATATCTTGTGATAAACAAATCTCCTTATTCATATGATCAGGACAAAAGTTTGATCCTTGGAATATTATTGGTCTCACTTAGATCTTACGTGTCAAACTAATTTGACATCCGAATCTTAACCACTAACAAAATTCTTGCATCATTCCCAATGAGCAGAATATCGTTTACGTACAAAATGAGAATGTTACAACATTAACATGATGTTATTTTGTATACTCATGATTTATCGGGCAATTGCATAAATCGAAAGATTTTAAATTGCCTCTTTAATCCTGATGTTTCATGATTCAGACGCTTACTTAAGATCACAAAATGATCTACTAAGCTTGCATCATATGCACCTGATTTCTGGCTGTGAAGCCTTCAGGTTGTACCATGTAGCTCTTCTTCTTGAAGGTGCCCGTTCAAGAACATAGTCTTTACATCCATTTATCTAATCTCATAATCGATCATGAGATAAAATAGAGAGGATAATGGACTTAAGCATTGCCATAGGCGAGAAGACCTCATAAATGATTTCTTCTTTTTGGGTAATGTCCCTTGCCATAAGTTTGCTCTAAAGTCTTTACTTTTTCATCCATTCTTTCCTTTTATTTTCTTGTAGAACCCAATTGCATCTAAAGGGTTTAATGTCTTCAGGCGCCTCTACAAGTTCAAGACTTTGTTAGAATATAGAGATTCTAACTTAGATTCCATGTCTTTTGACCAAATGGCCAGCGTCTATATCTTCCACAGCTTCATTACACGTGACAGGATCAGATACTTTAGATTCAACCATTTGGGTTAATCTTAGGTATCTTGTTAGGTGTCCTGACAATCCTCCCACTACAATGATGTTCTCGTGTACACGTCTCTACATCACATGTTGTATTTGGTACATCACATGTATCTAATACATTTTCAGTTATCACGGGTTTATGAAAATAGTATCTAATACTGTTATTTCTTTTAACACTACTTTGCTTCCACCTTTTGTGGTTATCTATGTAATTATCTTTGAAATATTCACAAACATCTTCTGTGATTTCTCAAATTACAAAATATACCACCTCTCGTTCCTCTAGGATAACCTTAGAACAAGTAAACCTTTGTTCTTTATTCTAACTTGTCAGGATTCATCCTTAACTTGTGGACCAGGCTACCTCAAATCAGAAGATAAGAGATACAGGGTTTTCACCCCAGCTACAGATCCATCAGTGTTTTGGGAATTGACTTAGATAAAACTAGGTTTAGCGTTTTGGGCGCAAAACCCCAAAACGAAATTCATAGGGTGGTATGACTCTTCATGAATCTTACCATCATTATCAGAGTTCTATTTCTCTTTTCTGCAATACATCTTTGCTAAGACGTATCTTATACAGATAGTTGAGATCTAATCTCATTTGAGAAATTCTATTTAACTCTGAACATAGATACTTATCACTACTTCGATCTAATCGAAATGTCTTGATGTTTTTCTGATTTGACTCTTTGACTTCAGTCTTATATTCTTTGAAATCTTCAAAATTACAGACTTAAATCTCATCAAATAAACATATCTGTATCTAGAGTAATCATTCAAATGAATGATGAAGTACCTAAAACTTTCTCTTGCTTGAATACTCGTAATATCATACGTTCGTATGAACTAACTCAAGCAAGTTCATGGCTTAATACCCTTTGTCTCAAAAAGGCTTCTTGGTCATTTTAACCTTCTAAATAGGATTTGTAGATTGATACTATTTTCAAGTCAATAGGACTCAACAATCAGTCTTTGGATCCTATTCAGATTCAATTGACCAATAGATACATGCCACTTAGAAGTTTTTCCTCTTAGATGGTAAGTTAAGCTTCTTAATGTTAAACTTAAATTAGGGTTTTCATTGAGGTATAAAAGACCATCTTTTATTGTGCCATAGCAAATAAACCTTTTATTTTGTTTAATGGTAAACCTTTATTCAAAATAAACTGTTAGACCATTAATTATCAAATAACTCACAGAAATCAAATTTCTGTATATATGGCACGTATAATATAAAAACCCTATTGCCAAAATACGACTTTATAGTCCTTACTGCTAATATAATTACACTTATATTATCCCCGAGCAGTAGTTGTGTGTTAGCCGTTTTTCAAACTTCCTGGTTAGTTTGAATCTTCGCAACGAATTGCAAATATGATTAGTTGATCTCAAGTTCACACACCAGGAGTCCGGTGAATTTTCAACTAAACATATTTTCAACAAGTAAGATATCTCCATATCTTATCTAAACGGCGTAGCAAACAGACAAACTAAGTATTTTGGATAATTTCCATTCCAATACCCGTTACCACCGAAATAGAAACATTTTTCCATTGTTGGATTTGGCTTTCTATTTCTGAAACTTAGATTGGGAACTTTTCCTTTTTCTTTCTTACACTTATTGGCTTTCTAGGTCGTGGATATTAATGTCTGATTAGAGAGAACTTTTCCCTTAGTCTATATTACCCTTTCTTCCATATTGAGGTCGTTCATTGGTTTTAAAAAAAATTATTTAAAATAATCTTGAACGTTCAAATGACTTAGGCAGAGAGTATAGAATCGTATCCTATCTGTTAAGATTGTCTCTTTAAGCACAGAGGCTTTCAATCTCGTTCAGATCAGTTATCATATTCATAATATGATTCTGAGCCAGTGATCCTTCAAACACCTTTGACTAACAACCTTTTTCGTGGTCTGTACCTTCGTACGATTCTGTCTTCAAACTATGTTCCTATCAGTAGGCATCTCATGCATCTGATGCTCAAGAACTTTTAAGACAGATGTCAGGAAATAAGACTAGCCAGATCATTACACTTGATTTATTTGGAATAAACGTCTTTATAATCCTGACTGGTTGTAGTTTTTGAAATTTTCAGATAAGATTCAGTGAGTACGTAAACTTTCGTGTCTCAATACGATGTCAAGATTCATTTTCTAGTCAGCATTGTCGAACCCTTACTAGTCTATTTCCTTATAGACATACAGTTTGGAGTGGGCTAAGAGAGATCGTAATCATAAAACTGAAATAAATAAAAACTAGTTATGATTATGTATTTCGCTTTCTTCTGCGTCCAACCAATAAATGAAATCCATGTAAGCATTTTGATTTACGCAATGGTGACTTAACTAACCGCAGTTAACTCCCCGGAGGCGAGGTCGAAAACCGCTTAGAAAAGCAGGAACTATTCTTAATTAACATGTCATCTAGGTAACTCTTACCAAATAATGTTAATCCACCACGTCAACCCTTGGCCTCTAAGTAAATGTAACAGAGCTCCAAAGGGAGGTTAATACATTACTTAGTCAAGTGTGCACCATTACCTAGAAGTCCGTACGAGTAGGTCAAGACAATCCATGGAGGTGTGGTCGAGCTGACTTTCCCGTATTTCATTCTATCCGTAGAAGTCTAATCTTGTATACCGCGAATATATACCCGCCGAAGGGAGTAGTATATATTCACTATACTATAGACCGATAATGGAGGCCGTGAGAATCTAACTCTTTTCATCTCGCTCCCACTTGAATTTTTTAAAAGGTGTGGATTATCTTTTGATTATCTTATAATCACTTTTGGCGTCTTATTGTCGGAAGTGATTAATCTAATTAATATGCTCCCACTAGGATTACTAAATCATATTTATAATCCTAATAATATTTTAAGGCTTTAATAACAATTTATTAATTAGCCCAAAAAATATTAATTCAATTATGCATCGCGTTCAATCTCTATTAAACATTATTATTTAATCACATTAAATAAAATACGCATAATTGCAAATAACATAATGTCTCATATTATCATGATCAAGCCATAAATTAAAACAATTAAGCATGCTTTCAAATAATTATCATATAATTATCACGCTTAAAAATTAGATGGCACTTTAAGTAAATATGTTATAAATTATACATAATTTAAATCATATTTACTGATTCGGCAATTAACCAGGAAGATTATTGAAATCGATTCCCAGAAAATTATCATTCCACGCAAATTCCCAGGAAACACTGGAGGGGTCACAAACGGTCCCACTTAAAAACTAGCCTCCTTTGACAGAATTTACGTGCACAGTAGCAGATTTAAAATTATGCATCGCATGCATCATATCAATACATGTATATATCTTAGAGCACGGCTCTGATACCAGTTATTGGGAGGCAGGCCCAGAACAGTAGCGGTTGGGGACCATATTTTAAATTTTTTTATTATAATACAAGTATTAAAATATTTCTAAAACATTTTAATACAAAAGCGGAAGACTAGCCGGATCTACTCAAGTATATACATGCAATTGATAATAAATTTTAAATCACTTAAGCAAATAAATATCTAACATGCAATTAACACTTAAGAGCATATAATTTATCATGCTTAAAATAAAACAACTGTAAAATATTATCGTACTGCAATCATGGCTATCTAACGGCATTTTTCCAACTCCCGAATTCACCTCCCGTGAACCCGATACCCAATCTCCTCGTGAAACCGACAGAGCTTCCCTGCAATAACCCCAGAGAAACCCTCGGAGTGTGGGCTCCGAAAGTATTTCTCTAAATACTTAGAGAAAATAAACTTTAAACTAGAAAACCCTTTTCAGGGTTTAATCTTCCAAAATTAGGCGTTTTATATAAACACCTAATTAAAATTAATTCCAAAATAAATCGGAACTAACTAGGAGAAAAAAAATATGGTTTCAAAGTCGAAAGCTCAGCCAAAACCTCTCCCAAAGTTGTGAATGAGAAATGAGGGCCCAAGGCCTCTATTTATAGAGGAAACACCTAGGGCAAAATAGTAATTTCACATCCCACTTCTGTGTGTAACTTGGACACGAAAACCAAGGTGACCACGTTGAAGATCTCAGCACCACGAGTCCAACGCCGTCGGCCGGTCGCCGGAATTCCGCCGCACGCGCCACCAGAAAGTAGCGCGTGTGTTGTACACGCGGCCTAGGGTTCCAGCTAACGTGGCCTCTTCTGAAGCGGCCACGTGTCTAGGTCCGATCCGACCTTGAACCGGACCCGGTCCGACCCTATCTGAGAATCGACCTGTTAACCTGGTTCTATGACCCGTTTGACCGGGTTATCCGACCCATTAACCGGCCCGGCCCAGAACCAATCTGGGCCGTTCGTTTGTGCTGACGTGGCTCAATCTGAGCCTTCCACGTGTCGTACACGTGGCACCCAGTCAGCTGCCACGTCATCATCGATTTTTTTTTTTCCGATAAAATTTTATTTTCTCCAAAATAAAATTTCGGGCATTTCCAACTCTTTGGAACTTCAATTTATTTTCTTAAAATAAATTCCTTGGCTATTTTCAAATACTTTGAAAATTCATTTCTCTTTCTCCCTTTAATATTTTTCTCTTCGGGGGTTTTAAATTTTTGGGGCTTGCAGGACGAATTAATTTTAGCTCCAAACGGATTAATATATTATCATCTCATGACAATAATTAATTATCATTTAAAAATATTTAATTCCACTAAATAAATATTGTTGTACTCTAAAATTAATTAAATTATTCACGAATTTCTCGATCTAGAATAATTTCGCATTTCACTCCTCCTTGTAGATATCCATGAAAAATAAATTATAACTACTATCATTTGTTTTTCATCACTAATTTGAAATTTATTGATTCGCCTTAAGTTCAAATTCTCTTTATGTGAAACACATTCATCATATAACTTCGGTGACGTATCACGCGAAGTGCTTTGGCCAAAGTCTTAATTCGAACTTTTGCGAATCTATTTCAAGGATATCTTTTACCTTCCAGCAAGGCCACAGATTCCTCGATCAATATAACTCTTTAACGCATTTCATGTAATCACCGAACATACAAAGCATTTTGGCCACCCGTTACCGAGACCTCACTTCGAGTATGTTACAGTGACTAACACTACATGCCTAAAGCCGAAATATTATTAGGATTAAGAGTACAATGCTTCCTGAGATTTTATTTAGATAGCAGTATAAAATGAATAATCTCAGTGGTCCAGTTCGATGTTTCCAATCCTATTGAAAATCATCAATTTGTTATAATTGGAATCACCATTCCCTATGACGAAAGACTAATCATCTTATATAACCACGTTATAGTCTTGATAAGAAAATATTCTTATCTTACCAACTAGAACTTTAATGACCCGTGATTTCGGTATTCCAAGTCTTTTCCTATGAAACACATTTCATATAAGAATACCACCACACGCTATTAATCATCAATATGTGAAATACTCACAACTCGCTGTAAATTCAGTTTAATTAATTCAACAAATTGAATTTTTAGGGCACTATTCCCAACAGTGGCGTCGCCAGCACGTGCCTTGGCAGCCCACTACCCCGCGAATCAGGTTTCCTTGCTCAGCCAAAACCTATTCGTCCCGTTCCTTAATTGCCGGCGATTAGTCCAGCTCCGATTCCTGTCTCCTACGTCGCCGATGATGAACTCCGGCTCCCAAGTATATCTCTGTTGGAAAACAGGAATCAGAAAACAGCGGAAATTTAAAAAATTTTCCAACGAAAGGATCTTGGACTCGCAATCGTGTATCCAAATTCGTAAAGATCAAGAAACTCACTTGGGTAGTAGCTTTCTTGACACGTTTTGAGCCGCCCTCAAACGCGCTTCATGCGGTAATGGCAACCCGTCCCTTGAATGTCTCTTTCAACTTCAGAATCCATTGTAGGGATAACAATCCACACCAACCTAGATTCAAATTATGTTAGGGATGTTCTTAACAATATAACATAAAGAAAGAAATATGAAACGAGAAAAGCATGATTGAAACTCCATTCGAAAACCAGTTTTGCGAAAGTAGAAAACTGCCAGTCACAAAACCCTCGTGAAAAAAATCATCCTTCAGGATATGGACGAACGGTTTTCGCCATCTTTTTTGGTTCGATTTTTTCATTCATTTCACGTCGGGTTCAGAATCGTTTCATCATCCCTTCTGATCGTTTTGCTTGATCCCCACTTTTTGGTAAAGCTCGAATCTTCAAAACTTCTAACTTGAAGTTCTCTAGAGATAGTCCACCAACTTGGCTACAATCTAACTAGTAAGGATGCTAGTTCTCTAGTTAGTGTTTAGGCTTAACCTAGGGTTTCGTTTATCTTGGAGAAAGGATGGTGTTCAACATATGAACCAAAAGAATTCTTCGATTAGCTCTAAGGGGAGCTCGAGCTCCCCTATATATAGGAGGGAAGTGATCGAAAATCCCTAATCCTTATGGGCTTAGGATTTTGGTCCCTCTCTCCTATTACTTGATCATCAAGTAATTTTGACTTTGACCTTGAATTCAAATTCAAATCAACTTTCAAGAGAGCTAAAAATATCCAAACTACTTTTGGATAATTTTATACTTTATTTATTTAAAATAAATAACTTATTTTTATCTAATTAATTAATTAACTAGATTATTTTTCTCCAAAATAAGACTTTCTTTTTAATTCAAAATTAAACCAAAGTCTATTAAATAATTAATCACATTAATTATTTAACACATAAATAAATATACATATATATTTACACACGTGTGAGACACGTGTCACAAGGACACGTGTCACTCACGTGAGCCACACGTGTGGAACCCTCTTGGCCCAATTAACTCGTTTAATCATTTTCAAGCCTCAACTCATGTAACCAAGTTGTTGTGTGTGACCCTCTAGGTTCTCAATTCAATTAGCAGTGACCCTAATTAATTAATTCACTAATTAATTAATCAGTCCACAGATTAAACGACCATAGTCTAGCAACAGGTGTTTAACCCCTAGCTGAATTGGAATGTTCGGATTCGACAGAACCTTTAAGTCATTGATTCATGTGAGACACAATCCTCCTACTTACTATCTCTCAACCAAGATCTAGGGTAAGGGAATAATTAGAACCCTAATAATCCGGTCTTAAAGCTAAGTGCATTTCATATCCATTTGATCTCAATCCAAGAAACTCTTTTCTTGATGTCTTGATCTACTGCCTTGGCCAAGGACTCCATATGGCATATGAATGACTTACACAATAAGAGATCACCTTGCAAATGCAAGTGTAGGTCCTTTCTTGATTCTCATTCACTTTCATAAATCACTTGTGCAGCCCCAGCATAAGCCTTGAATCAGTTGTCTAAGGCGACACCCTTTAAAGCTTATACCTAAGACTACAGAGTTAACTCATAAAGTGACAAGGAACCTCAAGTCTAAGGATCAATTAATCACATCAATGACTCGTGAGATTTTTCCTAATCTGGAAGTTTCCATTCCTGAAATAGAAACTTCCTTTCCCATTTAGGAATGTTCTCACACGGGGCACCTCAGTGAACTTACTTATTAAAGTAAGCACCCTCATGTATCACGCACGTATCAACTATACACTTTGCACCTACATGAAACAAGGTGGTCCTTCTTAAGGGCGTGATCCCACAAGCAAGCCTTAGAGGAGTCAGGTTGACACTCCCACTATCTGTAGGACTCATCGACTTGGAGTATTTTACTAATCATGACTTATGTGATATAGGGCTCGTTTCATGAACCATTTCACCTAAATGGTAGAGTCCTAAAGTCATCAGGATTAGGGGAGTTCTCATACATGCACAGCTAAAGTAAACGCATACCAAACAAGAGCATATAAAGAAGTGTTTGCCTGTGATATTAATCAATCGTATATTATTCAAAGATTTTCTGTGATACTAGGAAAGTCCCAAAACGGATTATGACTAATCGGCTTTCTAGGGCACTATTCCTAACAATCTCTTCGGTTCCCTTCTCGCCGAATAGTGGCATAGGCTTTTTCAACAGTAGGCAATGGGTCTTCTTTTAACAGATCCCGTCTTTCCGACTCATATCTATCGTCAATCCCGACGAGAAATTGGAACAACTGGGTGTCGGACCTGAGGCGATTGAAGGCTGAAATATTGCGTTCACAGGCCATCGGGCTCTCGCCATATTCGCTGGAGATTGCTGTAGTACTTCTCTATGCTATCGCTTCCTTGCCTCATGTTGTTAGCCCGGACGGTAAGATCGAAAATATGAAGTCCATCGCTGCTTTGGCTGTAGGTAGAATTTAGACCATCCCACAAGGTTTTAGCCGATGGGTATTCTGCAAACAGGGTCACCAACTCCAGTTCCATATTATGCAACAGCCATGTACAGAGGATTAAATCCGCCTGTTCCCATTTTGCATAAGTCGGAGAGTCGGTTGAGGGGGGTGGCGGGTTTCCGGTGAGGTGGTGCAATCTCCTTCTTCCTCCAATCTCTATCTTCATCAATCGTGACCAGAGGGAGTAATTGAATTGGTTTAGTTTGATATTGATTGAAACTGACTGAGGCATGTTATTGTGATTCTGATTGGTTTCTGGTTGTGTTTGTAGGCTGCTGAGTATACTGGCTAGTTGAGTGGCTAGGGATTCGTTGGGCTGCTGTGTTCCCTTGCCCGTATTGCTGCTGCTATCGTCGGCCATGGCCGGAAAAGGTTTGGTACGTGATGAGCAAGGTTCGGATCCAATTATTGGATCGTCGCCCGTTCTGATACCATGATAACTTTAGAAGAATTCATAATGTGGTGAAGGATTTTCTTTATTGCTGTAATTTTATGTTGCTACTGTGTACAAGACATACAAATAAATATAATACGGACTTAGGTTAAGAAAGGAAAACAAATCAATACAACTAATCACGGGATTAGAGGAATCCCCTAATATTGACTTTCCTATTGTCTACAGATTAGATCTTTTTCTTTACTTTCGAAGCCATGTGAATCCACCGAGTTTGAGGCCGGAGACTACAAATGGTAAGTATTGATTCAAGAATCAGTTTAATATTTAAAAGAACAGAGACCAACTTGTAATTAGGTCTAACCTCAAGGACCTATATATAATTATCCCTTAAACTTAACTTCGATGGGGCAGTCTTTGGTAATCGGCCTGCAATGGCGGCACTCTCGTCCTCACGGTTGGAGAAGAGTGGTACTGAAAGACAATCAGAGCATATAATATGTATTTTTTATTTTTTTTTGGGTCGTATAATATATATTTGGTAATTATATTTCATATGAATCAATTGAATACCAACTATAATTCTTTTGATTTGATATAAGTTTTTGAGGTGGTAAAAACACTTATATTTCTCAACTAAATAAAAAACAAAATCTTCATTAAATATATCGTTCGTTATATAATTTTATCTAAAAGAGTCAAAGATTTTATATAGATGTGATTCATTTTAAAGTAATGAAATTAGGGCTTACACTCTAATAATTTTTATTATTTGACCCACTCATGAATTACTCTTCACAGCGTAAAACTCTCAACGACCAAATTAAGTTGGTAGCAATGCCGACCCCTTTAGGGCTCTTGTATTAATTAAGTGACATGTTCTTGTAGACGTATTACTTCTACACTACTCTATTAAGAGTACCATTTATACTTCAATGAGTATGTTTAAGATTTTTATAATAATAATTATATATATGTATAACAATATTACTCTTTAAAGGTATTATTCTGATAAATTTTAAAGGACTAATAAGTTTTTACAGAAAAATAAAAAAATATTTGTACTTTTATATAAGATAAAGTAAAAAATATATATATATAATTAATAATATAATGTATATAATTTAATACATAATATAAATAGAATAATATTTGTATTAAAATACATAATATGTTTATAGATTAGATTAAAATAATTTAAAGATTCTTTATGTGTTTACTATTTACTTTTGGAAAAAATTGTCAGGATATACTATGTAAAATAGATAAAAATTGAATATTAGTCCTATACTTTCGAAGAATGGGATTCAGAATTATGATTGGGCAGATTATAATTACGTCGTATTGGACGATTCTTTTTCCCATTTAAATAGCAGGGATGATGCAAAGAAACAAAAGTTAAAGAGTGATGCAATGTCAGGAAAGAAACGAAAATCCGGAGAAAAAACATCTGCTGAGGTTTTTGGGGCTGCAAATATGGCTAAGCTTCCAACTAATAACGAGGGTTTGTCTTGAGTTTTTTCCAACTATAATACAACATGCTTTAATTTTTGCAATATTTAACTCTAGGTTTTGTTGCTTTTTAAAAAATTGCCAGGATCTATTTTTTTCATAAGTTCTCATGGTGGGAATGTTTTGGTTTTCTTTGTTTCTTCGTCTCTTTTGCTCCCTTTAAAAAAGATAAAATTATTGCAGAATTTACAATGGAAGTTAGAGAGGCTTCGCCTGCGCACTTGCTGATGAAGATTGGATCTTTTTCTTTACTTTCGAAGCCATGTGAATCCACAGAGTTTGAGGCCGGAGACTACAAATGGTAAGTATTGATTCAAGAATCAATTTTCTTTATTGGAGCTCTACGTAGGAAGTGAAACTCATGAATTCGTTTTAAACCTATCCTAGTTCCTAAATTTCAAATATTTGTAAAATTATATGTTCATGGTTGATTTCTAATTTATTTTTGCCCCTGGCATCGTTTGTATTTGGACAGGAGACTGATAATCCATCCGAATGGACCGATCAAGAGTGAAAATAATGAGGACAACTATATTTCTGTATACCTGACCATTGTTGAAAATCGGGAAGTTAATGCAGCGTTCAGCATTTTCCTCTATAATCACGTCTTAGAGAATTATCTCTGTTTTCAAGGGAAAATGCGGCGCTTTAATGCAATGAAAAACCAATGGGGTTTCTCAAAATTAATCTCCAAGGGAAGTTTGAGAGCTCCAGGTAGCGGATTCGTTGTTGATGACACCTGTGTGTTTGGAGTTGAAGTCGCTGTTGTCAAAACCCAACCAATTGTTCAGTGTGTGATTGTGCGGAACGACATTCCATATAAGCGTGATTTCAAGATTTCAAGTTTCTCCAAATTGGAATACCTTTGGTATTCTGAAGCATTCACGGTTGGAGATCACAAATGGTATCTTCTTTTTTTCATATTAATAGTATGTTGTAGTTTTTTTCTTTAAATGGGGTTCATCATTAAAACTCAAATCAAATCGGGAAGTTAACACAGTACATGTCAATGAAAGCAATTTTCCTGCCAAAATGTCTAAGAAGGAAAACCTACCCAAGAATTAAAAAACAATTACAGTCACCCTGATTCCCTCGCTAAATGCTGCCACAACAGTCCCCTACTCCCCTCACAATTTCGAATGAGGCCTCCAATACCTGCCAATCCTGGGTTACCTATAGAGGACCCATCAGTGATAAGCTTGGCATCGGCACTTTCCATCGAACTAACTTTGGCATGATAATATGTTGTAGTTGTGGGCCTGTATTGTTTACCCTCTACATTAATTATGTTTGTTTGTTTTTCAAAAATGTTACTAATTTTCTTCTTGAACATAGGAAAATAGAACTATATCCAAATGGATATACCAGCCAAGAGGGCCGAAGTGTCTCCTTGTATTTATATATTGTTGATGCAGAGAGCTTTGCTTCTCATAAGAAAGTGAAAGCAGATTATTACTTGCGTATCAAGAACCAGCTCAATGATCATCAACACTTCTCTCGACACCGTAAGTTGTAGTTTATTTATACTAGGGTTGAGTTATTAGAGCTCGCTGATCACTATTTTATGTAGCTAGTGATTCATCTAGTTTCCTATGATGTGTACTGGAAAAGATACCTGATGTCTTTTAACTTTGTATATTTTTAACCAGCATCTGAAAAACATCTCTGCATAATTTTGATTTTTTCATACTAATGAGCATCAACTTCAAAAAGTTTAGGTATATTAGAGAAATTTTGATTGGTAAGAAGCAGGTTTCATTTATGGATGAATTGTATGACATTAATATATGTATCTACTGGCAAAAATGTATAATTGCTTGAAACATTAAATTTTCCCTCTTGCAGTATCTCACTGGTTTACGTCTTCTTCGGTCAGTTGGGGATGGGGTGCATTCATACCGCTTTCTGATATGCGCGACTCCAACAAAGGCTTTGTTGTTAATGATTGCTTCATTGTTGAAGTTGAAATGTCTGTGAAAGCTATTGTGGCATGACCTGATTTGGAGTAATATTTTTAATTTGACATAGGAAGTTGGGACTTGGAAGCAGTATTATGCTGAATCTATTTTGTCATAGGGATTCTTGATATGTTCTATTTTGATTTTCATGCGTCATGCTGTTTGATTCTCTATTTAATTCATGTTTCACTTTCGTTTAATGTATGCCGTTGTCTTTAAATAAGAGTATGTACTGTTAAAATAATCTAAACAAACAATAATATGATTTAACTATTAAATTGATGACAGTCTTTGAATCTATATTCAAAGTTAAAAATATATATTATTCATATTTTGTAGTTGATTTTTTTTTTTTTTTTTTTTACAACAATAAATTTAATTTTTTTTTTTTTTTTAATTGTATTTTGTATTCGCCATGAAAAACGTACAGCATTTTTATAATTTCAGAATGTAAATTATAGCAATGTTTTCGACAACTGTTATTATACTACTTCCTTTCTTCCCCAAGACGGGGTAGATCGGTTTAGGAGTTCACTTATTTGTACACATTTGGAGAGATCAGATGGGTGGCTGCGGATCTTTCCGGAATGGGTTTCGGAGCTAATGAAGCCTGGCTTGTTGGAATGGGATGAGGAGATCTTTAGTAATGCCTTTCATGAACATGCATGGAGCTTCAAGAAGGAGGGATACGGTGGTGTGGCATTACAATAAGAACGAGAACCTCTCGGTTAGAAGTGCATATCATTTGCTTGTGAGTTGGGTAATTCTGGGGATGGTTATTCTGCTACTGTTACTACTCATGGAATATGGAAAAAGATATGGCTGGGGTGCAATCAAAGGTTTGAAATTTCGCTTGGTGATGCTGTCGGGATATTCTTCCGACCGCCATTAATTTGATCCGCTGGCACTGCAGCATTGACGCTACATGTATCCATTGCACAGATACTAATGAAGACATCGTTCATACACTCTTCCTCTGCCGGGTAGCAAGGCAAACATGGGCCCTTTCTAATATTCCTTGGAGCATTATACAACGCATTCCTATCAACTCCTGTGATGGTTTACTCCAAGCTTTGAATGAATTGGATATTGACGTGGGCAACTACCTTACCACAATTATGTGGTCTTTATGGGGGACTCGGAAACGTGCTGAGGGCTTAATATTTCAGCCTCATGAGATTCTGGATTATGCAATCGGAAACTTGAGCAACCCGCCATCCATCATAGAGGAGGCTGTGACTGTCGCCTCCAGTCAGGATGCTACGAAATGGAAGAAGCTAGGTGAGGGGTATATTAAACTTAGGGATAATTACATACAAGTCCCTGAGGTTAGGCCTAATTACAAGTCGGTCTCTATACTTTTAAATATTACACTATTGTCCCTAAGCCTTGTTAATTTGTTAAATTTTATATACTTTTAGGGACGATTTGCATTTTTGGTCATGATTATATGTAACAATCACAAAATCTTTAGGGACATACGTGTACTTTTACAAAATTCGTTAATGAACCTCACACAAAACAAAAAATATAGGGACTACAGTTTAATATTTAAAAGAACAAAGACAGACTTGTAATTAGGCCTAACCTCAAGGACTTGTATGTAATTATCCCTTAAACTTAACTTCGATGGCGCAGTCTTTGGTATGGGCCTGCAATGGCGGCACTCTCGTCCCCACGGTTGGCTTGGGATTTTGTTGGAGAAGAGTGGTACTGAAAGACAACCAGAGTCCAGAGCATATATTCTGTATTTTTATTATTTTTTTTGGTCATATAATATATTTGGTAATTATATTTCATATGAATAAATTGAATACCAACAATATAATTCCTTTGATTTGATATAAGTTTTTGAGGCAGTAAAAACACTTATGTTTCTCAACTAAATAAGAAACAAAATCTTCATTAAATATATCTTTCGTTATATAATTTTATCTAAAAGAGTCAAAGATTTTATATAGATGTGATTCATTTTAAAGTAATGAAATTAGGGCTCACACTCTAATAATTTTTATTATTTGACCCACTCATGAATTACTCTTCACAGCGTAAAACTCTCAACGACCAAATTAAGCTCGTAGCAATGCCGACCCCTTTAGGGCTCTTGTATTAATTAAGTTATATGTTCTTGTAGACGTATTACTTCTACACTACTCTATTAAGAGTACCATTTATACTTCAATGAGTATGTTTAAGATTTTTATAATAATAATTATATATATGTAAAACAATATTACTCTTTAAAGGTATTATTGTGATATATTTTAGAGAACAAATAAGTTTTTACAGAAAAATAAAAAAATATTTGTACTTTTATATAAGATAAAATAAAAAATATATATATAATAAATAATGTAATGTATATAATTTAATACATAATATAAATAGAATAATATTTGTATTAAAATACATAATATGTCTATAGATTAGATTAAAATAATTTAAAGATTCTTTATGTGTTTACTATTTACTTTTGGAAAAAATTGTCAGGATATACTATGTAAAATAGATAAAAACTGAATCTTATAATTATTCCTATACTTTCGAAGAATGGGATTCAGAATTATGATTGGGCAGATTATAATTACGTCGTATTGGACGATTCTTTTTCCCATTTAAATAGCAGGGATGATGCAAAGAAACAAAAGTTCAAAAGTGATGCAATGTCAGTAAAGAAACGAAAATCCGGAGAAAAAACATCTGCTGAGGTCATCGGGGCTGCAAATATGGCTAAGCTTCCAACTAATAACGAGGGTTTGTCTTGAGTTTTTTCCAACTATAATACAACATGCTTTAATTTTTGCAATATTCAACTCTAGGTTTTGTTGCTTTTTAAAAAATTGCCAGGATTTATTTTTTTCATAAGTTCTCATGGTGGGAATGTTTTGGTTTTCTTTGTTTCTTCGTCTATTTTGCTCCCTTTAAAAAAGATAAAATTATTGCAGAATTTACAATGGAAGTTAGAGAGGCTTCGCCTGCGCACTTGCTGATGAAGATTGGATCTTTTTCTTTACTTTCGAAGCCATGTGAATCCACAGAGTTTGAGGCCGGAGATTACAAATGGTAAGTATTGGTTCAGGAATCAATTTTCTTTATTGGATATGTACGTAGGAAGTGAAACTCATAAATTGGTTTTAAAGTTTTTTTAACATATCCTAGTTCCTGAATTTCAAATATTTGTAACATTATAAGTTGATGGTTGATTTCTAATTTATTTTTGTCCCTGTCTCTATAAATATAACCTTTGTATCTGGACAGGAGACTGATAATCCATCCGAATGGAGCGATCAAGAATGAAAATGATGAGGACAACTATATTTCTGTATACCTGACCATTGTTGAGAATCGGGAAGTTAATGCAGCGTTCAGCATTTTCCTGTATAATCAGGTCTTAAACAATTATCTCTGTTTTCAAGGAAAAATGCGGCGCTTTAATGCAATGAAAACCCGAAGTGGTTTCTCAAAATTAATCTCCAAGGAAAGTTTGAGAGCTCCAGGCAACGGATTCCTTGTTGATGACACCTGTGTGTTTGGAGTTGAAGTTGCTGTTGTCAAAATAAAAGGAGCTGTTCAGTGTATGTCTGTGCCGAACGACATTCCATATAAGCATAATTGGAAGATTTCAAGTTTCTCCAAATTAGGAAGCCTTTGGAATTCTGAAGAATTCACGGCCGGAGATCACAAATGGTATCCTTTTTTATATTATATTAAGAGTATGTTGTAATTACGGGCCTGTATTGTTTAGCTTCTACTTTAATTTTGTTTGTTTGTTTTTCAAATGTGGTACTGATTATGTTAATTTGCTTTTCCCAATGGGTACTAATTTTCTTCTGGAGCATAGGTCCATTCAACTATATCCCAATGGAGATGGCAGGGAAGAGGGCCGAAGTGTCTCCGTCTATTTAACTCTTGTTGGTGCAAAGAGCTTTGCTTCTCATAAGAAGGTGAAAACAGATTGTCACTTCCGTATCAAGAGCCAGCTCAAAGATCATCAACATTTCTCACGAGACAGTAAGTTGTAGTTTATTTATAATAGGGTTGAGTTATTAGAGCTCGTTGATCACTATTTTATCTAGCTAGTGATTCATCTAGTTTCCTATGATGTGTACTGGAAAAGATATCTGATGTCTTTTTAACATTGTATATTTAACCAGCATCTGGGAAAACATCTCTACTCAATTTTGATTTTGAGTTTTCATACTAATGAGCGTCAACTTCAAAAAGTTTAAGTATATTAGACAAATTTTGATTGCTAAGATGCAGGCTTTGTTTATGGAAATGAATTGTATGACATTAATATATGTATCTACTGGACAAAAATGTATAATTGCTTGAAACATTAAAATTTTTCCCTCTTGCAGTATCTCAGTGGTTTACGTCTTCTTCAGTCAGTTGGGGAAGGAGTGCATTCATACCGCTTTCTGATATGCGCGACTCCAAGAAAGGCTTTGTTGTTAATGATTGCTTCATTGTTGAAGTTGAAATGACAGTAAAAGCTATTGTGTCATGACCTGATTTGGAGTAATATTTTTGTCTTAGGAAGTTAGAAGCAGTATTATGCTGAATCTATTTTGTTTATGCCTAATTTATTTCCTCGCTCCCGGGGATTCTTGATATGTTCTATTTTGATTCTCATGCGTCATGTTGTTTATATTTATATACCTTAGTAACAGCGCTTCGGATTCTCCATTTAATTTATGTTTCACTTTCATTTAATGTATGCGTTGTCTTTAAATAAGAGTCTGTATTGATAAAATAATCTAAACAAACAATAATATGATTTAACTATTAAATTGATGACAGTCTTTGAATTGCCTCGTAATTTTGTGACAATATTCAAAGTGAAAAATATATATTATTCATATTTTTTATTTTCTATTCGTCATGAAAAACCTACAGCTTTTATATTTTCAAAATGTAAATTATAGCAATGTTTCGATAATTGTTATTTATTACTTCCTTTCTTCCAGGGGACGGGGTAGATCAGTTTAGGAGTTCACTTATTTTGTCCACATTTGGGGAGAGAGGTGGTTGTGGATCTTTCAAGAATGGGTTTCGGAGCTCACTTATTTTGTCCACATTTGGAGAGGAGCTAATGAAGCCTGGCTTGTTGAAATGTGTAAATTAAGAGGAGGGTGAATTGATTTTTATGCCCTTTTTCAGCACAATACTTGTTTGGATCAATAGCCAAAGTACATAGCTAACAAGCTCATTCAAATATATCAAAGTGGCTATGTAGTGACTCAGTTAGCAATCATGAACTATTCTAACTTGAATCAATACTTTTGAGGAAAATGCAATTTTGGTATACCAACCAACCTCAATTCGCATTTTTGGTATAAATTTTTTTTCGGTGAAAAAACTACCCCTTAACTCAAAAAGTTAGTAATTTTATGCATGTTCCGACCCGAATAGCTTCGACCCGCCGGGAAACCCATTAAATTCACACCTGTCACTGCCACTTCACCTACGTGGAATATTTTATCCTACATGGCCCAAATGCTTACATGGCATCAATTCATACACCCACATGTAAACTAATATATATATATATATATATATATATATATATATATATACATGACAAAATTAAAATAGAAATTGAAAAAAAAAAATAATATATATTTATTATCGTTATTATTTTTTATCCTCGAAATTGGCACGAAATCCATTTGATTGATGGGGGAGTTATTAAACAGGACCAATAATGGTCAAATGTTATCCTAAACACCCTAGTTTGAAAAATCTATGTTTGAGGTCAACAATACACAATATATTTTTCCTAAGCCCCCTAATCACCTAAAAAGACTGGGTTGCCCTTACGTTTTTCCTAGCGCCAGTCCAAATTTGCTTCCTCCAAACCTCTGTTTAACTAAGTCTCACCAGCCCCCATCGGAGTCTTCTTTTGCAAGCTTGCTTTGCGCGATTGGTGCCGTTATTTTCATCTGGCAACGGAGACCAGGACACTAAAGCATATCAAGGAAGTGTATGAGACCTTTTGCCATTCTAGATTTGAATCTTTGATGTTGTATTCTTTCCTGTTCTATTTGCATTTCATTTCCATTTTGGTTTATATCTGCAATGTTTAGCTGGAAATGGTATTGATGCCAACTAATGCTTCAATAGTTGTTAATGGGCAGATTATCTTGTTAAGATGTTTAATTCAACATCGTCGGTGCAGAATGAGTCGAGGCTGTTCTGTTATTGTGGTGTCCCAGCCCGTGTTTTCACTTCTAAGACTTCCAGAAATCCTCATCGGAGGTTTGCTAAATGTTGCAAGAGAACTTGTCGCTTGTGGGTGTGGATCGATCCAGAACCCATCCCTGAATGAGAGCACTTTTCGCCAGCTACGACAAGAAGATCGTTGTCCGGGATGCTGAAATCAGACTTCTGAAGTTGAAGTTAAAATTTATGGCAGCTCTTCTTCTTGTCTCATGGATAGCCTTCCTAGTACGATCATTTATTTGATGATTCCCCTTGGTGTAAGATTATGGGTGATTCTTCATTTTTGGTAGTATGGTCACCCTTGGTTGTAATCCTACATTTAAACAAGCATGTAAATATTTTGCAGTGTATATTCGGTTGTTTATTTTCTGCTTTGGCGAATGGGGAGAACCTGTGCTTGTCGAATTAAAAGATGAAAACTCGTAATTAAAAGTTGGGTTTGTCGAGTTAGGCTATGAAAAAGTTTTAATTAAAAGCTGGGTTTGTAGAGTTAGGCCATGAATATTCGGAATTAAAATCTGGGCTTGTCTAGTTAGGCTATGAGAATCGTAATTAAAAGGTGAATTTGTAGAGATCAGTGAGATCTAAAAAATGGGAAAAAAATGGGGATTTGATGATCGACCATTACAGAAAATGGGGAAAAAATGGGAAAAAAATGGGGAGCATCTTTGCACAGATCGGTGAGATCTAAATCGTTCATAGATGATCGACCATTACAGATCTGTAGAAGTGGGGATTTGATGCCTGGCAGCCCATTGTCACCTTTAAAAGCAGTAAGTTCACCCCCTTATTGGTTTAGCTGTCACTGATTGTGTATAGATGCTCCCATGTTTATTTTCTTACCCATCTGAATTTGTTGCAGATGGAAAAAAGGGAGCATCTATACACAGATCGGTGAGAGCTAAACAAATACATAGATGATTTAGCATAAGAGATCTGAAGAAGTGGGGAGTTGGTGGTGAATATAAAGGAGACCATCTGTAATCACATCGCCTTGGGTAATGGGGGAATTAAATGCCGGGAGTTGGAGAGTCCCGCCTTGGAAGACTAAAAGCAGGGTTAAAAATGCGTAATTAAAGTCATGGTTTGTCCAGAGAAACGTTAATAATGCGTAATTGGATGTTGGACTTGTCAAGTGAAACTGTAATAATGCGTAATTGGATGGGGACTTTGTCAAGTGAAACGGTAATAATGCGTAATTGGATGGGGACTTTATCAAGTGAAACTGTAATAATGCGTAATTGGATGGGGACTTTGTCAAGTGAAACTGGAATAATGCGTAATTAGATGGGTGAAGTGTCAAGTGAATCTGTAATAATGCGTAATTGGATGGGGACTTTGTCAAGTGAAACGGTAATAATGCGTAATTGGATGGGGACTTTGTCAAGTGAAACTGGAATAATGCGTAATTAGATGGGTGAAGTGTCAAGTGAAACTGTAATAATGCGTAATTGGATGGGAACTTTGTCCAGTGAAACTGGAATAATGCATAATTGGATGGGGACTTTGTCCAGTGAAACTGGAATAATGCGTAATTGGATGAGAACTTTGTCAAGTGAAACTGTAATAATGCGTAATTGGATAGAGACTTTGTTAAGTGAAACTGTAATAATGCGTAATTGGATGGGAACTTTGTCAAGTGAAACTGTAATAATGCGTAATTGGATGGGGACTTTATCCAGTGAAACTGGAATAATGCATAATTGGATGGGAACTTTGTCAAGTGAAACTGTAATAATGCGTAATTGGATGGGGACTTTGTCAAGTGAAACTGGAATAATGCGTAATTAGATGGGTAAAGTGTCAAGTGAAGCTGTAATAATGCGTAATTGGATGGGGACTTTGTCAAGTGAAACGGTAATAATGCGTAATTAGATGGGGACTTTGTCCAGTGAAACTGTAATAATGCGTAATTGGATGGGGACTTTGTCAAGTGAAAGTGTAATAATGCGTAATTGGATGGGGACTTTGTCAAGTGAAACTGGAATAATGAGTAATTAGATGGGTGAAGTGTCAAGTGAAACTGTAATAATGCGTAATTGGATGGGGACTTTGTCAAGTGAAACTGTAATAATGCGTAATTGGATGTTGGACTTTGTCAAGTGAAACGGTAATAATGCGTAATTGGATGGGGATTTTGTCAAGTGAAACAGGAATAATGCGTAATTGGATGGGGACTTTGTCCAGTGAAACTGGAATAATGCGTAATTGGATGGGGACTTTGTCAAGTGAAATTGAAATAATGCGTAATTAGATGGGTGAAGTGTCAAGTGAAGCTGTAATAATGCGTAATCTGATGGGGACTTTGTCAAGTGAAACGGTAATAATGCGTAATTGGATGGGGACTTTGTCAAGTGAAACTGTAATAATGCGTAATTGGATGGGGACTTTGTCAAGTGAAACGGTAACAATGTTTTTAACCACAATCTTGTTCATAACTGTATTGTTGTAATGATATGATCATCATTCAATCAATCTTGTAAATGTTGCAATGTTTTAATCACAATCTTGTTCATAACTGTATTGTTGTAATGATGTGATCATTATTCAATCAATCTTGTTAATGTTGCAATGTTTTAACCACAATCTTGTTCATAACTATATTGTTGTAATGATGTGATCATCATTCAATCAATCTTGTAAATGTTGCAATGTTTTAATCACAATCTTGTTCATAACTATATTGTTGTAATGATGTGATCATCATTCAATCAATCTTGTAAATGTTGCAATGTTTTAATCACAATCTTTTTAATTGGATAGAGTCCCCATCCAATTACGCATTATTACCGTTTCACTTGACAAAGTCCCTATCCAATTACGCATTATTCCAGTTTCACTGGACAAAGCCCCCATCCAATTACGCATTATTCCAGTTTCACTTGACAAAGTCCCCATCCAATTACGCAATATTCCAGTTTCACTGGACAAAGTTCTCATCCAATTACGCAATATTCCAGTTTCACTGGACAAAGTCCCCATCCAATTATGCATTATTCCAGTTTTACTTGACAAAGTCCCCATCCAATTACTCATTGTTCCAGTTTCACTGGACAAAGTCCCCATCCAATTACGCATTATTCCAGTTTCACTGGACAAAGTCCCCATCCAATTACGCATTATTACAGTTTCACTTGACAAAGTCCCCATCCAATTACGCATTTTTAATGTTTAACTGGACACACCCAACTTTCAATTACGCAATTTTTACCTTTTACTTGAAAAACACAACTTTTACTTACCAAATTACAAAGAAACTTTATACATACAAAATTATAAAAAAAATAGTATTTCTTTCATACAAGTTGTTGAAGACCAAATTTTAGAAGCAAGTGGGCGATGTGAACACGGTAATCAGCAATGGGGAGCTCTTTTGCAAACTGGTTGTACTCCGCGGTGTCCTTTGCAAGCGACTCCACGAAGAGGCAAATAAACGCCCCACAGTCCAAGCTTCCTGGTGCTTGAGTACGGCTGCATGTGGCTTCTGGGTGCCTTTCAGATGCAGCAACTGTGGCCATGCCCTTGTATTCCCAGTATGCTTTCATGAAACAAGCCCATACCTTCTCCGCGTGGCGTGTTCTAGGCGAGCTCATGGAGTTGTACGCCAAGAACTTATTCTCCACTGTGTTGTACACTACCAAATGCCAATGATTGGTAGTGTTCAATGGGAATATAACGTACCGGCATTGGTCAAGGACACCGCTGTTGAGCCCTTCTAGCTACAGCACCGCATACTTCATCAATTTGGGCTCTTCAAGAAATTTACCCATCTTTTTCGCTGAGAGATAGTGGGTTTTCGTGTATCCCTTAACCAAATCTATTATATGTTGTGTGAGAAATGAAGAAACGCAATAAATTTTGTGGGATTTTGTGGGAATGTACTCACTATCCATCAGTATATGAAAATAGGCCTCGAAAACCCTTTGATTCATTGACTGACCCCATATCGGTCTCAGAATATCACTCACCAACACCCGCGTTTCATCGCCACACACATATACCACCTTATCACTGGGAATAAAATAAAAGACAAGCACACATTGATACAGATTTGATTTTGAAATTAATAATTACGCATAAAAAACAACTTACTTGAACGTGCTAGCGTAGTCATCAATGATCCCATCGATCACCTCAAGGGCTTCATCGTTCAAAGATGCACGCCCGTCAAAATCCTTTCTACCTACAAAGGACTTCAAATCATCAACAACAGAATAAACTGGGGCATCAACATCATCATCATCAGCCTCCTCAACAACATAAACTGCTTCATGAGGGAACTCAGCGGCACCTCGCTCAATCTCATCAGCAGCAGCCCCCCTCAACTTCATCCTCAGATTTCCCCCATTGACTCTTCAAATCACACATGACATCAGAAACAATAATGGTTACAGAATCACGCCTCGCAAGCTCCTGCACATCTTCAACCTTCTGTTAGGAATAGTGCCCTAGAAAGCCGATTGTATATCCGCTTTGTGCTTTTCCTTATTGTAATCACAGACAATCTTTGAATGAAATAACGAATTGAGGCAACACTTCTTTATATGCTCTTGTTTGGTATGCGTTTACTTTATCTGTGCATGTATAAGAACTCCCCTAATCCTGATGACTTTAGGACTCTACCATTTAGGTGAAATGGTTCGTGAAACGAGCCCTATATCACATAAGTCATGATTAGTAAATTACTCCAAGCCGATGAGTCCTACAGACAGTGGGAGTGTCAACCTGACTCCTCTAAGGCTTGCTTGTGGGATCACGCCCTTAAAAAGGACCACCTTGCTTCATGGAGGTGCAAAGTGTATAGTTGATACGTGCGTGATACATGAGGGTGCTTACTTTAATAAGTAAGTTCACTGAGGTGCCCCGTGTGAGGACATTCCTAAATGGGAAAGGAAGTTTCTATTTCAGGAAATGAAAACTTCCAGATTAGGAAATATCTCACGAGTCATTGATGTGATTAATTGATCCTTAGACTTGAGGTTCCTTGTCACTTTATGAGTTAACTCTGTAGTCTTAGGTATAAGCTTTAAAGGGTGTCGCCTTAGACAACTGATTCAAGGCTTATGCTGGGGCTGCACAAGTGATTCATGAAAGTGAATGAGAATCAAGAAAGGACCTACACTTGCATTTGCAAGGTGATCTCTTATTGTGTAAGTCATTCATATGCCATATGGAGTCCTTGGCCAAGGCAGTAGATCAAGACATCAAGAAAAGGGTTTCTTGGATTGAGATCAAATGGATATGAAATGCACTTAGCTTTAAGACCAGATTATTAGGGTTCTAATTATTCACTTACCCTAGATCTTGGTTGAGAGCTAGTAAGTAGGAGGATTGTATCTCACATGAATCAATGACTTAAAGGTTCTGTCGAATCCGAACATTCCAATTCAGCTAGGGGTTAAACACCTGTTGCTAGACTATGGTCGTTTAATCTGTGGACTGATTAATTAATTAGTGAATTAATTAATTGGGGTCACTGCTAATTGAATTGAGAACCTAGAGGGTCACACACAACAACTTGGTTACATGAGTTGAGGCTTTAAAATGATTAAACGAGTTAATCAAGCCAAGAGGGTTTCACACGTGTGAAACCAGACGTATGGCTCACGTAAGTGACACGTGTCCTTGTGACACGTGTCCCGCACGTGTGTGTATATATATATTAAATAATTAAATGTGTTGATTATTTAATAGACTTTGGTTTAATTTTGAATTAAAAAGAAAGTCTTATTTTGGAGAAAAATAATCTAGTTAATTAATTATGAATTAATTAATTAGATAAAATAAGTTATTTATTTTAAATAAATAAAGTATAAAATAATCCAAAAATAGTTTGGATATTTTTAGCTCTCTTGAAAGTTGATTTGAATTAGAATTCAAAGTCAAAGTTGGAAATTACTTGATGATCAAGTAATAGGAGAGAGAGGGACCAACTCCTTGCCCAACAAGGAATAGGTTCGGTCGTCCCTCTCCCTTACCTATATATAGCGGAGCTCAAGCTCCCCTTAGAGCTAATTGGCAATTCTTTTGGTTCATGTGTTGAACACCTTCCTTTCTCCAAGATCAAATAAACCCTAGGTTAAGCCTAAACACTAACTAGAGAACTAGCATGCGTGCGACTTTCCCGCAAGCATGCGGGCGGGGTGGGCGGCCAGTCTCGGCCGCCCTGGGCGGGCGCGCCCGCACAGGCGTGCGGGAGGTGCTGGGCGACTGGCCGGTCTGTCCCGGCCAGGCTTGGGCGGCGAGGCGCGCCCGGGAGGACCTCCCGCGTGGTTGCGGGAGGGTGGCGCGCGAAGCCCGCGCGCGCGACTCCTTCGCGCGCGCGACTCCTTCGCGCGCGGGGTTTCGCGTGTTCATCACGATCCGGGCTTTCGTTTCGTGTTTTCGTTCAAAAGCAAAACCAATCCAAGAAATCCAAAACCAGTTTATACAGTTTCAAATCCAAAATTGTTTTTCAAAATTAAATTTTATAAAACCAATTTTCAGAAACTTTCAGGAAAAAATACAGTTTCGTAATTCAGGCTTTCTAAAACAATTACAAATACTCAATCGCATCAAGCCTAAGAATTTCTACCAAATTCAGTATAATTGAGACGAATCAGAAACACGATTAACGAGGTGGCTCTGATACCACTTGTTGGAAAACACGAATCAGAAAGCAGTGGAATTTAAAAAATTTTCCAACAAAAGGATCTAGGACTCGCAATCGTGTAACCAAATTCGTAAAGATAGAAAACTTACTTTTCTTTTATTCTTTCTTGAAGCGTTTCAAGCCACCCAAGAACGCTCTTCTCGCGGCTTGATCCCCTCTGCTTGGTAAAGCTCGAATCTTCAAACTTCTAACTTGAAGTCTCTAGAGAAAGTCCACCAACTTGATCACAATCTAACTAGTAAGGATGCTAGTTCTCTAGTTAGTGTTTAGGCTTAACACATGAACCAAGAATTGTCAATTAGCTCTAAAGGGGAGCATGAGCTCCCCTATATATAGGAAAGGGGAGGGGCGGCCGAACCTAGTCCTAATGGACAAAGGATTTGGTCCCTCTCTTTCCTATTACTTGATGATCAAGTATTTTCCAACTTTGACTTTGAATTCTAATTCAAGTCAACTTTTAAGAGAGCTAAAAATATCCAAACTATTTTTGGATAATTTTATACTTTATTTATTATAAAATAAATAACTTATTTTTATCTAATTAATTAATTCGTAATTAATTAACTAGATTATTTTCTCCAAAATTAGACTTTTTTTTTTTTTTTTAAATTAAACCAAAGTCTATTAAATAATTAACTAATTAATTATTTAATATATATATATATACACACGTGTGTGACACGTGTCACAGTGACACGTGTCACCCACATGAGCCACACGTGTGACTTCACACGTGTGGAACCCTCTTGGCCCGATTAACTCGTTTAATCATTTTCAAGCCTCAACCCATGTAACCAAGTTGTTGTGTGTGACCCTCTAGGTTCTCAATTCAATTAGCAGTGACCCCAATTAATTAATTCACTAATTAATTAATCAGTCCACAGATTAAACGACCATAGTCTAGCAACAGGTGTTTAACCCCTAGCTGAATTGGAATGTTCGGATTCGACAGAACCTTTAAGTCATTGATTCATGTGAGATACAATCCTCCTACTTACTATCTCTCAACCAAGATCTAGGACAAGGGAATAATCAGAACCCTAATAATCCGGTCTTAAAGCTAAGTGCATTTCATATCCATTTGATCTCAATCCAAGAAACCCTTTTCTTGATGTCTTGATCTACTGCCTTGGCCAAGGACTCCATATAGCATATGAATGACTTACACAATAAGAGATCACCTTGCAAATGTAAGTGTAGGTCCTTTCTTGATTCTCATTCACTTTCATGAGTCACTTGTGCAGCCCCAGCATAAGCCTTGAATCAGTTGTCTAAGGCGACACCCTTTAAAGCTTATACCTAAGACTACAGAGTTAACTCATAAAGTGACAAGGAACCTCAAGTCTAAGGATCAATTAATCACATCAATGACTCGTGAGATATTTCCTAATCTAGAAGTTTCCATTTCCTGAAATAGAAACTTCCTTTCCCATTTAGGAATGTTCTCACATGGGGCACCTCTGTGAACTTACTTATTAAAGTAAGCACCCTCATGTATCACGCACGTATCAACTGTACACTTTCCACCTCCATGAAACAAGGCGGTCCTTCTTAAGGGCGTGATCCCACAAGCAAGCCTTAGAGGAGTCAGGTTGACACTCCCACTGTCTGTAGGACTCATCGGCTTGGAGTATTTTACTAATCATGACTTATGTGATATAGGGCTCGTTTCATGAACCATTTCACCTAAATGGTAGAGTCCTAAAGTCATCAGGATTAGGGGAGTTCTCATACATGCACAGCTAAAGTAAACGCATACCAAACAAGAGCATATAAAGAAGTGTTGCCTCAATTCGTTATTTTATTCAAAGATTGTCTGTGATTACAATAAGGAAAAGCACAAAGCGGATATACAATCGGCTTTCTAGGGCACTATTCCTAACAGCTTCAAGTTAGAAGTTTGAAGATTCGAGCTTTACCAAGGAGAGGGGATCAAGCCGCGAGAAGAGCGTTCTTGGGTGGGTTGAAACGCTTCAAGAAAGACTAAAAGAAAAGTAAGTTTTCTATCTCTACGAATTTGGTTACAGGATTGCGAGTCCAAGGTCCTTTTGTTGGAAATTTTTTTTTAAATTCCGCTGCTTTCTGATTCGTGTTTTCCAACAAGTGGTATCAGAGCCACCTCGTAAATCGTATTTCTGATTTGTCTCAATTATACTGAATTTGGTAGAAATTCTTAGGCTTGATGCGATTGAGTATTTGTAATTGTTTTAGAAAGCCTGAATTACGAAACTGTATTTTTTCCTGAAAGTTTCTGAAAATTGATTTTTGTAAAATTTAATTTTTGAAAACTATTTTAGATTTGAAATTGTATAAACTGTTTTTGGATTTCTTGGATTGGTTTTGCTTTTGAACGAAAACACGAAACGAAAACCCGGATTACGACGAACACGCGAAACCCCGCGCGCGAAGGCGTCGCGCGCCAGCCGCCCGCCTGCCCAGGCGCGCGCATGGGCGACGCCGCCCAGCACCCTCCCTCAACAGCGCGGGAGGCCCTTCCGGGGCGCCCGCCCAGGGCGGCCGAGACTGGCCGCCCAACCCCGCCCGCCACTCAGCCGAGAAGGCTACGCGCGCGCGGCTCTTCCGTGTGCGGGGCCCGTTTTCATGATCCGGTCTTTTCGTGTTTCGTACAATCCAGTCCCAATTTTTATTTTAATTTTAAAATTTTTATTTTTGAATATTTATTTTAAATTTTGGATAAAACTTAAAATTGGGATTTTTGAGAAATTGAAACGGTTTATATTTTGGGAAAATACAATCTTTGATAAAATTATTAATTTTCAGAAATTAATTGGAATTTTATTTGTTTTGGTAATTTGGGATTTATTGAAAACTTTTATAAATAAGACTCGCATCAAGTCGTGTTTTAAGTCATTAGGACTTGAAACGAGAATTTTAATTTATTGGCTAAATTTAAATTCTCGCAAAAGCATGTTAGGTGATCATGGGTTTAGATCTATAGTTGCGTTTTTCAATTGAGGTTGGAGCCTCACTTATGTGCGTACTGTTATGTGATTTATTATGTGGCTTTCCATATTGCTGTTTTTGAGGCCGGGGTATGCCCTGTGTAATTGTCTAAGGCCAATATGAAGATTGAGCCTTATTACTTTATGTCTTTTTCTTTTTATTGTAATTTGAGAGTAGAGATAGGTGGTGAGGTTTTTATTTTCATTTTGGAGACAATGCACCCATGGAGTAAGATGGACCACATTCAAGTAACAAGGAGGCCATAAGTGAAGACCCCTCAAAATGTTAGGGAGGGGAATCTCAATTGTAAAAATGTAATAGATATAGGGCTCGTATTTTGTTACCTCTTTCCCTTATGTGATTTAAACTGTTTATGTGGCATGTATGTTAGAACTTGTGATTGTGGAGTGGTTCCCACATATCACGCATAAGATAGGTAGAACCCATGATCATTACATGTTAGTATCATGCTAGGACATGTTATCTGTTTATGTGCTTGTTTGAAATGCATTTAAGTGTACTTGCATTAATCAAGACTAATAAAATTGGATAACATATATGTTGGTGAGGTCGAACCGGACAACTCTCCGGTTGATTCAAAAATTCCCATTAAATATTAAGCTAATTTCGAACAAATAGGTATTTGATTCGAGATGCAAATTTTGAATTAAATCCTTAGCATTCCATCAATAGGTTTTAAGTTTAGTAAGTGAAACTAGTTATTGTCCGCGAGTCGTGGGATAGCTAGTGGAGCTTATTAGTTCTTAGTTACCTAATTGATCATTTTTAAATGATCAATATTTCATGGTCGATTTTAGCAAGGGCGATGTCCGCAAGTCGTGGGTTGTTCGAACTAAGTTTTGATCATGATCTTATGATTGATGGGTCTAGCTTAACGCCTAAGTAAATATGGATGTCGCACGAGTCGTGGGTCCATATTGAAAGATAGGTGATGCAAAAATAATTACTAAGAGTTCTAAAGGTGTTAGAATTGGTAAGTTGTACCTACCTAGAGTTCTTACTTAGAATGTCCGCGAGTCGTGGGTTCGAGGTAGAATGTCTAGGATCTTAGTACCCATTGGGAAACGATGTTCCTCTTAGATCTTTGGGAATTATAGATCTTTGAAAAACAGTGGGAGCTACATTAGATTAAAGACCTTATCTTTTGTATATCGTTATAATTCAGCATGCTCACTAGTTCTCTGTTTTACCATTTAGGTCGTAGATTTTGTGATTCTCTACGTATTTTGAAATGGCAACCAAAAATTCTCTTGTATCGATCCTCGAGTCAAACAAGTTGACTGGTCCCAACTATTCTGATTGGCTGAGGAATCTAAAAATCATTTTAGATTCTAAGAAGAGAACTTATGTTCTCTTCGAAGGGGAGCCTAGCCCCGAAGGGGACGCTCCCACTCGGGCCGAGCGGGATGCGATTCAGAAGTGGAAGGATGATAATCTCCAAGCCCGTTGCCTTATGTTGGCTAACATGTCTCCGGACTTGCAAAGGCAACATGAGGCCATGGAATTCGCTTGGGAGATTTACGACCACTTAGAGCAACTTTACCGCCCTCAAGAACGTGTTACAAGGTATAACACTTCAAAGGAATTGTTCCACTTGAGAATGAGGGAAGGTTCAAGTGTCCATGAATATGGACTCAAGTTTCTTGCCCTTACTGAGAAACTTGCCTCCATGGACATGCCACTGAAAGATGAGCTTTCAGTGGATTTGTTGCTAGCTTCGCTCCCTCCATCATTCAACCCATTTGTCCTTAACTTCAATATGAATCATGCTGGTGCTACTGTAGCTGAACTGATTAGTCAGCTTGTGACTGCTGAAAGCACGATCAAGAAGGACAATAAGGTTTTGATGGTGAATGCTCCATCTTCCTCTTCTGGGCCTTCTAAAGGTAAGGGCAAGAAAGCCCAAAAGAAGAAGAAGAAACCCCTTAGGCCCACTGGTGGCGTTTCGAAGGGGAAGGCCCAAAAGAAGAAGTGTGATCAGAAAGAGGATGTTTGCTTCCATTGTGGCAAAGCGGGACATTGGAGGAGAAACTGCCCAGAGTACAAGGCTACTCTAAAGAAAGGTATCTTTCTTGTTGAAGTAAATCTTTCTATTAATTCTAGTTCTTGGGTACTTGACACCGGTTGTGGAACTCATATCTGTAATGATGTACAGATGCTAAGTGAAGTTCAACAACTCAAAGAAGGAGAATGTGTCTTGAAGATCGGCGATGGCTCAAATCTTGAAGCTCGAGCTTTAGGCACAATTAGATTAGATTTAAGTAGTTTTGAGTTAGTCTTAAATAAAGTCCTTTATGTACCGAGCATTATTCGTAATATAATTTCAGTTTCAGTATTAGATTGTGAAGGTTATGAAACTTATATTAAGAATGGTAAATACTTTATCAAACGGAACAACTCTTCCGTTCACATCGGTACTCTAAGTAATGGACTTTATCTAACTCAGAATATCAATATTATGAATATACAACGTGAAACGTAGCGTAAGAGAGATGACAAAGTTTCAGCTCCCTTATGGCACGCTAGATTAGGACACATTTCCAAGAACAGAATTAGCAAGATAAACACTTTAGGATCATTCTCTGAAAATGATCTCAAAGAGTTAACTTCTTGCGAATCCTGTCTCAAAGGAAAGATGTCCAAAGTTCCTTTTAAAGGAACTGTGGAACATGCCACTAAGGTTTTGGATTTGATCCATACTGATGTTTGTGGACCGTTTAGTGTAAGCACTAGAAACAATCATCAGTATTTCATAACCTTTACCGATGACTTTAGTCGATATGGTTATGTATACTTAATGAAGTATAAATCTGAAGCTTTTGAGAAATTCTTAGAATTTCAAAAGGAGGTTGAGAACCAAACTGGTCACAAGATCAAAGTACTTCGATCTGATTGAGGAGGCGAATATCTTAGTGAAGAATTCCTTATTCATCTCAAAGATAATGGGATTATCTCTCAGTGGACTCCTCCGGGAACTCCTCAGCTTAATGGAGTTTCTGAGAGAAGGAATCGAACCCTACTTGATATGGTTCGTTCTATGATGAGTTTCACTGACTTACCACCTTCTTTCTGGGGTTATGCCCTAGAAAGTGCAGCAAAGATTCTGAATCTAGTTCCCTCTAAGTCAGTCCCTAAAACGCCCTAAGAAATGTGGCATGGTAAAATCCCTAGCTATTCTTACTTAAGAATTTGGGGTTGTCCTGCTTACGTGAAGAGGACAGTGGGAGATAAGTTAGAATCTCGTTCTAACTTATGCTACTTTGTAGGTTATCCTAAGGAATCCATAGGATATTACTTCTATGATCAATCTGAGCAAAAGGTGTTTGTTTCCAGAAATGCCACTTTTCTTGAGGAACCGTTGCTTAAAGAAAAGAAAGGCAAGATCATAGAATTAGAAGAAGTACAAAGTGATCCCACACCACCCACTGAAGAAACGTACCCTTCTGATCAACCACAACCAATCATGAATTTCGATACACACGAAAATCCTCCTCTGAGGCGTTCTGAACGCACTCCTAGACAGCCGGAGAGATGGTATGGATTCTTCCATGAAATCTCTCAAAAGGATAATGATCCTTTAACATATGAGGAGGCACTTTCAGATTCTGACTCTGAACAGTGGATAGAAGCCATGAAATCCGAAATGGATTCCATGAACTCCAACCAAGTTTGGACCTTGGTAGATTTGCCTGATGGGGTCAAACCCATAGGTTGCAAATGGATCTTTAAGAGAAAGCTTGGAGTTGATGGAAGCATTGCAGCCTATAAAGCAAAACTGGTTGCAAAAGGATTCACTCAAAGACCCGGCGTGGACTTTGATGAAACCTTTTCGCCAGTTGCAATGCAAAAGTCTATTCGGATCATGCTTGCCATTGCTGCATATTATGACTATGAGATATGGCAAATGGATGTGAAAACTGCCTTTCACGATGGTGACATTGACAAAGACATTTATATGGAGCAACCCATAGGTTTCACATTCAGTGGGAGTGAGCAAAAGGTTTGCAAACTCCAAATATCAATCTATGGATTGAAACAGGCTTCTAGGAATTGGAACATTCGATTTGATGAATCGGTCAAAGCGTTTGACTTCATCCAAATTTCGAATGAATCATGTGTGTATAGAAAGGAATTGGAGACCTCAGTGCAATTCTTAGTACTTTATGTTGATGACATCCTTCTTATTGGGAATTCGAAGGATGACATGAAAGTAACTAAGTTATGGTTATCGAACCAATTCGAGATGAAGGATCTTGGTGATACGTCCTATATCCTTGGAATTAAAATTTATAGAGATAGATCTAGAAGGTTAATAGGACTATCACAGTCGATGTACATTGACAAAGTATTCAAGAGATTCAATATGGAGGCAGCAAAGGTTAAGAACCTTCCTATGAGTGTAGGAACATGTCTTTCAAAAAAGATGTGTCCTAAGACCAACCTTGAGAATGAAAGAATGACTCATACACCTTATGCATCAGCAATAGGTAGCATAATGTATGCAATGTTATCTACTCGACCGGATGTGGCTTATGCACTTAGTGTAACAAGTCGTTTCCAATCTGACCTTGGAGATGGTCACTGGGCTGCCGTGAAGAATATTCTTAACTACTTGAAAAGTACTAAAGATTTATTCTTAGTTTACGGAGGTCAGAAAGATCTTATTGTTGAAGGATACTGCGATGCAAGCTTTGCATCTGACTTAGATGATTTTAAGTCAATGTCAGGATACATTTTCTGCCTAAACGGCAGAGCAGTGAGTTAGAAGAGTTCCAAGCAAACAACCACTGCAGATTCGACCACTGAGGTCGAATACTTAGCTGCAAATGATGCAGCTAAGGAAGGTGTTTGGATTAGAAACTTCATTCAAGAATTGAATGTTGTTCCTAGCATGAAAGACCTCATTTCTGTGTTTTGTGACAACACTGGGGCGGTTGCTCAAGCAAGAGAACCAAGATCTCACCAACGGACCAAGCACATTATGAGGAAGTATCACCTTGTTAGGAATAGTGCCCTAGAAAGCCGATTCGACGTAATCCGTTTTGGGACTTTCCTAGTATCACAGACAATCTTTGAATAATATACGATTGATTAATATCACAAGCAACCACTTCTTTATATGCTCTTGTTTGGTATGCGTTTACTTTAGTTGTGCATGTATGAGAACTCCCCTAATCCTGATAACTTTAGGACTCTACCATTTAGGTGAAATGGTTCATGAAACGAGCCCTATTTCACATAAGTCATGATTAGTAAAATACTCCAAGCCGATGAGTCCTACAGACAGTGGGAGTGTCAACCTGACTCCTCTAAGGCTTGCTTGTGGGATCACGCCCTTAAGAAGGACCACCTTGTTTCATGGAGGTGGAAAGTGTATAGTTGATACGTGCGTGATACATGAGGGTGCTTACTTTAATAAGTAAGTTCACTGAGGTGCCCCGTGTGAGAACATTCCTAAATGGGAAAGGAAGTTTCTATTTCAGGAAATGGAAACTTCCAGATTAGGAAATATCTCACGAGTCATTGATGTGATTAATTGATCCTTAGACTTGAGGTTCCTTGTCACTTTATGAGTTAACTCTGTAATCTTAGGTATAAGCTTTAAAGGGTGTCGCCTTAGACAACTGATTCAAGGCTTATGCTGGGGCTGCACGAGTGATTCATGAAAGTGAATGAGAATCAAGAAAGGACCTACACTTGCATTTGCAAGGTGATCTCTTATTGTGTAAGTCATTCATATGCCATATGGAGTCCTTGGCCAAGGCAGTGGATCAAGACATCAAGAAAAGGGTTTCTTGGATTGAGATCAAATGGATATGAAATGCACTTAGCTTTAAGACCGGATTATTAGGGTTCTGATTATTCCCTTGCCCTAGATCTTGGTTGAGAGATAGTAAGTAGGAGGATTGTATCTCACATAAATCAATGACTTAAAGGTTCTGTCGAATCCGAACATTCCAATTCAGCTAGGGGTTAAACACCTGTTGCTAGACTATGGTCGTTTAATCTGTGGACTGATTAATTAATTAGGGTCACTGCTAATTGAATTGAGAACCTAGAGGGTCACACACAACAACTTGGTTACATGAGTTAAGGCTTTAAAATGATTAAACGAGTTAATCGAGCCTAGAGGGTTCCACACGTGTGAAGGCACACGTGTGGGTCACGTGAGTGACACGTGTCCTTGTGACACGTGTCCCACACGTGTGAATATATATATTATATATATATATTAAATAATTAAATATGTTAATTATTTAATAGACTTTGGTTTAATTTTGAATTAAAAAGAAAGTCTTATTTTGGAGAAAAATAATCTAGTTAATTAATTATGAATTAATTAAATTAGATAAAATAAGTTATTTATTTTAAATAAATAAAGTATGAAATTATCCAAAATTAGTTTGGATATTTTTAGCTCTCTTGAAAGTTGATTTGAATTAGAATTCAAAGTCAAAGTCAAACTTACTTGATGATCAAGTAATAGGAGAGAGAGAGAGACCAAAATCCTAGCCCATCAAGGACTAGGAATTTCGGCACTCCCCCTCTTATAAATAGAGGAGCTCGAGCTCCCCTTAGAGCGAATTGGCAATTCTTTTGGTTCATGTGTTGAACACCTTCCTTTCTCCAAGATCAAATAAACCCTAGGTTAAGCCTAAACACTAACTAGAGAACTAGCATCCTTACTAGTTAGATTGTGATCAAGTTGGTGGACTATCTCTAGAGAGCTTCAAGTTAGAAGTTTGAAGATTCGAGCTTTACCAAGGAGAGGGGATCAAGCCGCGACAAGAGCGTTCTTGGGTGGCTTGAAACGCTTCAAGAAAGAATAAAAGAAAATTAAGTTTTCTATCTCTACGAATTTGGTTACACGATTGCGAGTCCAAGGTCCTTTTGTTGGGAAAAATTTTTAAATTCCGCTGCTTTCTGATTCGTGTTTTCCAACAAGTGGTATCAGAGCCACCTCGTAAATCGTGTTTCTGATTCGTCTCAATTATACTGAATTTGGTAGAAATTCTTAGGCTTGATGCGATTGAGTATTTGTAATTGTTTTAGAAAGCCTGAATTACGAAACTGTAGTTTTTCCTGAAAGTTTCTGAAAATTGGTTTTTGCAAAATTTAATTTTTGAAAACTATTTTAGATTTGAAACTGTATAAACTGTTTTTGGATTTCTTGGATTGGTTTTGCTTTTGAACGAAAACACGAAACGAAAAGCCTGGATTACGAACACGCGAAACCCCGCGCGCGAAGGTGTCGCTCTCGCTGGCTTCGCGCGCCGCCGCCCGCCTGTCCTAGGCGCGCGCAGGCCCCAGCGCCTACTCCCTCCCGCAACCGCGCGGGAGGCCTTCCGAGCGCGCCTACTATCACCCCCAAAAAACCAAACTCTGCCTTACGCAAAGTTGCCAGAGTACGATTAACCTCTGGATTTGAAATCACTGTTTATATACCCGGTATTGGCCATAATTCACAAGAACATTCTTCAGTCTTAGTAAGAGCGTGAAGAAATTAACGATACTTCTTTATCTTTTGAGTTGTTCTGCCGGACCGGTCAGATTCGAATTGCTGTGTAAGTGACTGAATCCATTTCAGTCTAATTCAATCTACGAAGAAAAAATCACGCTCTGTAGGATTAGGTGCCGAGACGGCCGCCCATCGCCTGTCCAGGCTGGGCGAGGTGTGCGGGATCTCTCGCCCAGGCCCGCCCGCATGCGAGCGGGATGACTACGCGCGGCAGCGCGCGCCATGTGCGCTGTGCGCGCCTATCGCGCGCGCGCGCGCATCGCATACGTGCGGTCTCCTTTCGCGTGCGGGCCCCGTTTTTCGTAATCCGTGTTTTCGTATCTCGTGCAATCCAGTCCCAATTTTTTATTTTATTTTTGAATATTTATTTTAATTTTTGAATAAAACTTAAAATTGGGATTTTTGAGAAATTGAAACGGTTTATATTTTGGGAAAATACATCTTTGATAAAATTATTAATTTTCAGAAATTAATTGGAATTTTATTTGTTTTTGTTAATTTGGGATTTATTGAAAACTGTTATAAATAAGACTCGCATCAAGTCGTGTTTTAAGTCATTAAGACTTGAAACGGGAATTTTAATTTATTGGCTAAATTTAAATTCTCGCAAGAGCATGTTAGGTGATCATGGGTTTAGATCTATGTATGGTTTTAATTTATGCACATGGATGGTTTAAATTGGGGTTGGAGCCCTATAGTTGCGTTTTTCAATTGAGGTTGGAGCCTCACTTATGTGCGTACTGTTATGTGATTTATTATGTGGCTTTCCATACTACTGTTTTTAGGCCGGGGTATGCCCCGTGTAATTGTCTAAGGCCAATATGAAGATTGAGCCTTATTACTTTATGTCTTTTTCTTTTTATTGTAATTTGAGAGTAGAATAGGTGGTGAGGTTTTATTTTCATTTTGGAGACAATGCACCCATGGAGTAAGATGGACCACATTCAAGTAACAAGGTGTCCATAAGTGAAGACCCCTCAAAATGTTAGGGAGGGGAATCTCAATTGTAAAAATGTAATAGAGATAGGGCTCGTATTTTGTTACGGTTTTCCCTTATGTGATTTAAACTGTTTATGTGGCATGTATGTTAGAACTTGTGATTGTGGAGTGGCTCCCACATATCACGCATAAGATAGGTAGAACCCATGATCATTACATGTTAGCATCATGCTAGGACATGTTATCTGTTTATGTGCTTGTTTGAAATGCATTTAAGTTGTACTTGCATTAATCAAGACTAATAAAATTGGATAACATATATGTTGGTGAGGTCGAACCGGACAACTCTCAGGTTGATTCGAAAATTCCCATTAAATATTAAGCTCATTTCGAATAATAGGTATTTAATTCGAGATGCAAATTTTGAATTAAATTCCTAGCATTCCATCAATAGGTTTTAAGTTTAGTAAGTAAAGCTAGTTATTATCCGCGAGTCGTGGGATAGCTAGTGGAGCTTATTAGTTCTTAGTTACCTAATTGATCATTTTAAATGATCAATATTTCGTGGTTAATTTTGGCAAGGGCGATGTCCGCGAGTCGTGGGTCGTTCGAACTAAGTTTTGATCATGATCTTATGATTGATGTGTCTAGCTTAACACCTAAGTAAATATGGATGTCGCACGAGTCGTGGGTCCATATTGAAAGATAGGTGATGCAAAAACAATTACTAAGAGTTCTAAAGGTGTTAGAATTGGTAAGTTGTACCTACCTAGGATTTTACTTAGAATGTCCGCGAATCGTGGGTTCGAGGTAAAATGCTTGGGATCTTAGTACCCATTGGGAAACGTGTTCCTCTTGGATCTTTGGGAATTATAGATCTTTGAAAAACAGTGGGAGCTACATTATATTAAAGACCTTATCTTTTGTATATCGTTATAATTCCGCATGCTCACATTTTCTCTACTTAGCATTTAGGTTGTAGTTCTGTGATTCTCTACAATATGAAATGCAAACTCATTTGTATCCATCCTTAAGTCAAAAGAGTTGACTAAGTCCTAACTAACTCTGATTGGCTTCGGACCCTAAAATTCGTTTTGGATTCCGAATAGAGAAAGGCGTTCTCTAAAGGGCGAAGTTTTCAATTGTGAAAATTCGACCCGGGCCAAAAGAGAAGCAATCTGAGGTGAATGGATTTTTCCAAACCACTTGAGAGCAATTGAACCACCTCATAAAAATGTTACAAGGTATAACATTATGGAATTATTCAATATTCCAAATGAGGAAACAAGTGCACACGAACAAGGTCTAAAGATCTTATTTGAAGATCTTATGGTCTCGATCATCAACTGAGAAAAGAGTTCTCAATGCACTGATTGCTTACATTGCTTCCACCATCATTCAAACCCTTTATGCTCAACTAGAATGATGCTAATGTAGCATAATTAACCATTTAGTTGATAATGGTTGAAAGCATCCTTAAGAAGGAATAAAAGGTCGTGATGGTTAATTCTTCTTCTGAACTTACTAAGTTAAAGGCTTGAAGACCTAAAGAAGAAGAAACCCTTAAGAGCCCAATGGAGGGGCATGTAAGGGGTACGCCCGAAAGACACTAGAGATCAAATTGGGCGTTTGCTTCTAAGGTAGCAAATAAGGACTTTGAAAGAGAACTGCAAAGAGTATGAGTACTCTGAAATGTTACCTCGTTTAGTAATTCTACTAGGAATAGAATTCACAAGTCTTGAGTTGATTCTACATAATCTGTTGTGCAAAGACTCAAAGCACTAATGTTCTGAACATACAACGAGATAACAAAAGTAAGTGAGATGACAAAGCTTCGAATTATTTTGGAAAGTTGAGACATAAAAGGATTAGCAAGTTAGACATCTTGGGATCATTTTACGAAAATGAACCTAGAGAGTTAACTTCCTATGAATCCTATCTTAAAGGGAAACATTCCCGAAACATAGTTTAGGTGAAACATAGAACGTTCCAAAATTATAGTGGATTTCGATCCATGCTGACGAGTGTAAGATGCTTAATGTAAGCACTAGATACAATCGCCAGTTTAATCATTATGAATGAATGTACTTGTTGAAGTACAAATTCGAAACTCATATGAAATTCTTAGAATTTCAAAAGGAGGTTAGGATCCGAAGTAGTCATAAGTTATAGGTAAATCGATATGATCGAGATAGCCAATATCTTAGCAACTAATTCCTTAGTCATCTTAGAGATAATAGGATTATCTCTCAGTAAACTAATTCGAGAACACCTTAGTGTTTTCGAATGAGGGAATGAAACCTAATGGGATATGGTCCATTCCATAGCAAGCTTTACTGACTTATAATCATTCTAGGAATAAACTCCCAGAATATGCAGTTAGAGATTTTGAATTTAGTACCTTCCAAATTCAGTCCTTTAGTTGCACTATGCAATGTGGCATACTAAATTCCCTAATTATTCTTATCCAAGAATTTAATGGAATCCTCTTAAATGAAGAGGATAGTGGGAGATAAGGTTGAAACGAGTTCAAGCTTATACAACAATATTGGATATCGTTTCTGCGATTCCCTTAGACAAAGGTTGTTTGTCTCAAGGGATGTATCTTTCTTAAGGAATCGTTCCTATAGAAGAAGAAAGGCAAGCAAGCAGACCTCAAAGAAATTTGAGGATGAATATCCACGCCACATATAGAAGAAACAAGCCCATCTGATAAAACTTAGCCAAATTTTAGAGTATGTACACGTGTGAAACCCTTCTCTTAAGATGCGTTTAGAACGCGTTCCTAGATAGCCAAGGAATTACTTGAAGAGGAGACGCTGTCAGATTTGGAATCTAAGTAGTATAAGCAAGCCTTGAAATCTGATATAGATTCCATATACTCAAACCAAGTTTTGACCTTGGTTGATCCACCTGATAGGATCAAGCTCGTGGAGCTTCGAGTGAATGAAAGCATTACAACCTTCTTGACGGTTGAAATGCAAAAGTTCATTTGGATTGTGTTTACCACATCCTCATATTCTGACTATGAGATATGATAAATGAATATGAGAACTATCTTATTCAATATGAGATTGAAAGAGACTGAAATAAGGTATTTCTATAAATCTCATATTCAGTGGGAGTATGCATAAGGTATGCAAATCCCTAAAGTCAATCTGCGGATTGATAAAGGCTTCTAGGAGTTAGACAATTTGATTCCATAGGATAGTCAAATCGTTTGACACAGATGGAAGTCGAATAAGTCTCAAAAGTGTACATATGATAGTTAGTGATGTAAGAGTCAATTTTGGTTCTTTAGAAGACAATGTCCTTCTCATTAGGAATGTGAAGGATAATATGAAAGTTACCAATTCTTGTTTAAGAAACAATTTGACATGAAAGATCTTAGTGATTATCCTAAATTCTCGACATTCAGATCTATAGAAGATAGATCTAAGAGAATAAAAGGATTATCACAAAACGAGTACATAACCATAATACTAAAAGGAGTTTAGTATGGACAATGGAACATCTCTTTTGAAGAGTATGTGTCCTAAGATAACTTTAAGAAAGTTAGAATGTCCAAAATCCTTTTAAGTGAAAGGGTGCATAATGTATGAAAAGTTATGTACTAAATTAGATATGGCGCAACACTAAGCGTAGTAGGCCGAATCTAATATGACCTCAGAGAAGGTCATTAGACTTCTGTAAAGGATGTCCTCAGAGTACTTGAGAAGAAATGAGGATATGTATTAGTTTACAGAGCCCAAAAGATCTTGTTGTTAGAAGGATATTTGATGTAACCATTCATCAAACATAGATGATTGTGAAATCATTGAAAGGATACAACTTCTACCAGAATGGTAATGCAATGTGTTGGAAAGGGGTTCCAAGGACATACATTGCAAAACTCGACTATCGTAGTTGAGAACTTAGTCGTATTATATAACGCTAAGTTAAGTGTTTGGGTAAGAAACTCCATCTAACTTGTTAGATGAAGTTCCTAGAATGAAACAACTCCTTTATCATATTGTATGATAAAATGGATGGTTGCTCAAGTAAGAGAACCAAGACCTCACCAAGAGACTGAACACGTGATTACGAATCACTTTATAAGGAAAAGGTGTTTCCTAAGAGATGTGTAAACAAGAGGGTCACATCAGCAGAGAATATAGCAGATCCACTTTGGAAACGCCCAAAGTCAATAGGCTCTCAAAGTGCATCTTGAGAAGATGGGACTTAGAGTACCTAAATGGCTTTTACGGGCAAGTGGGAGATTGTTAGGAATAGTGCCCTAGAAAGCCGATTCGACGTAATCCGTTTTGGAACTTTCCTAGTATCACAGACAATCTTTGAATAATATACGATTGATTAATATCACAGTCAAACATTTCTTTATATGCTCTTGTTTGGTATGCGTTTACTTTAGCTGTGCATGTATGAGAACTCCCCTAATCCTGATGACTTTAGGACTCTACCATTTAGGTGAAATGGTTCATGAAACGAGCCCTATTTCACATAAGTCATGATTAGTAAAATACTCCAAGCCGATGAGTCCTACAGACAGTGGGAGTGTCAACCTGACTCCTCTAAGGCTTGCTTGTGGGATCACGCCCTTAAGAAGGACCACCTTGTTTCATGGAGGTGGAAAGTGTATAGTTGATACGTGCGTGATACATGAGGGTGCTTACTTTAATAAGTAAGTTCACTGAGGTGCCCCGTGTGAGAACATTCCTAAATGGGAAAGGAAGTTTCTATTTCATGAAATGGAAACTTCCAAATTAGGAAATATCTCACGAGTCATTGATGTGATTAATTGATCCTTAGACTTGAGGTTCCTTGTCACTTTATGAGTTAACTCTGTAGTCTTAGGTATAAGCTTTAAAGGGTGTCGCCTTAGACAACTGATTCAAGGCTTATGCTGGGGCTGCACAAGTGATTCATGAAAGTGAATGAGAATCAAGAAAGGACCTACACTTGCATTTGCAAGGTGATCTCTTATTGTGTAAGTCATTCATATGCCATATGGAGTCCTTGGCCAAGGCAGTGGATCAAGACATCAAGAAAAGGATTTCTTGGATTGAGATCAAATGGATATGAAATGCACTTAGCTTTAAGACCGGATTATTAGGGTTCTGATTATTCCCTTCCCTAGATCTTGGTTGAGAGATAGTAAGTAGGAGGATTGTATCTCACATAAATCAATGACTTAAAGGTTCTGTCGAATCCGAACATTCCAATTCAGCTAGGGGTTAAACACCTATTTCTATACTATGGTCGTTTAATCTGTGGACTGATTAATTAATTAGGGTCACTGCTAATTGAATTGAGAACCTAGAGGGTCACACACAACAACTTGGTTACATGAGTTAAGGCTTTAAAATGATTAAACGAGTTAATCGAGCCTAGAGGGTTCCACACGTGTGAAGGCACACGTGTGGGTCACGTGAGTGACATGTGTCCTTGTGACACGTGTCCCACACGTGTGAATATATATATTGTATATATATATTAAATAATTAAATGTGTTAATTATTTAATAGACTTTGGTTTAATTTTGAATTAAAAAGAAAGTCTTATTTTGGAGAAAAATAATCTAGTTAATTAATTATGAATTAATTAAATTAGATAAAATAAGTTATTTATTTTAAATAAATAAAGTATGAAATTATCCAAAATTAGTTTGGATAATTTTAGCTCTCTTGAAAGTTGATTTGAATTAGAATTCAAAGTCAAAGTCAAACTTACTTGAGGATCAAGTAATAGGAGAGAAAGAGACCAAAATCCTAGCCCATAAAGGACTAGGAATTTCGGCACTCCCCCTCTTATAAATAGGAGAGCTCGAGCTCCCCTTAGAGCGAATTGGCAATTCTTTTGGTTCATGTGTTGAACACCTTCCTTTCTCCAAGATCAAATAAACCCTAGGTTAAGCCTAAATACTAACTAGAGAACTAGCATCCTTACTAGTTAGATTGTGATCAAGTTGGTGGACTATCTCTAGAGAGCTTCAAGTTAGAAGTTTGAAGATTCGAGCTTTACCAAGGAGAGGGGATCAAGCCGCGAGAAGAGCGTTCTTGGGTGGCTTGAAACGCTTCAAGAAAGAATAAAAGAAAAGTAAGTTTTCTATCTCTACGAGTTTGGTTACACGATTGCGAGTCCAAGGTCCTTTTGTTAGGAAAAATTTTTAAATTCCGCTGCTTTCTGATTCGTGTTTTCCAACACACCTAATCCGTAATATTATCAAAAGAGGAGATGTGCAAATTGAGAGGGTCACATCAGCAGAGAACGTGGCAGATCCACTTACTAAACCCCTTAGTCGAGAAGCTTTCCAAGGTCATCATCAGAAGATGGGACTTAGAGTAGCTTTAGAATGGCTTTGACGGGCAAGTAGGAGATTGTTAGGAATAGTACCCTAGAAAGCCGATTGTATATCCGCTTTGTGCTTTTCCTTATTGTAATCACAGACAATCTTTGATTGAAATAACGAATTGAGGCAACACTTCTTTATATGCTCTTGTTTGGTATGCGTTTACTTTATCTGTGCATGTATAAGAACTCCCCTAATCCTGATGACTTTAGGACTCTACCATTTAGGTGAAATGGTTTATGAAACGAGCCCTATATCACATAAGTCATGATTAGTAAATTACTCCAAGCCGATGAGTCCTACAGACAGTGGGAGTGTCAACCTGACTCCTCTAAGGCTTGCTTGTGCGATCACGCCCTTAAGAAGGACCACCTTGTTTCATGGAGGTGCAAAGTGTATAGTTGATACGTGCGTGATACATGAGGGTGCTTACTTTAATAAGTAAGTTCACTGAGGTGCCCCGTGTGAGAACATTCCTAAATGGGAAAGGAAGTTTCTATTTCAGGAAATGGAAACTTCCAGATTAGGAAATATCTAACGAGTCATTGATGTGATTAATTGATCCTTAGACTTGAGGTTCCTTGTCACTTTATGAGTTAACTCTGTGGTCTTAGGTATAAGCTTTAAAGGGTGTCGCCTTAGACAACTGATTCAAGGCTTATGCTGGGGCTGCACAAGTGATTCATGAAAGTGAATGAGAATCAAGAAAGGACCTACACTTACATTTGCAAGGTGATCTCTTATTGTGTAAGTCATTCATATGCCATATGGAGTCCTTGGCCAAGGCAGTAGATCAAGACATCAAGAAAAGGGTTTCTTGGATTGAGATCAAATGGATATGAAATGCACTTAGCTTTAAGACCAGATTATTAGGGTTCTAATTATTCCCTTACCCTAGATCTTGGTTGAGAGCTAGTAAGTAGGAGGATTGTATCTCACATGAATCAATGACTTAAAGGTTCTGTCGAATCCGAACATTCCAATTCAGCTAGGGGTTAAACACCTGTTGCTAGACTATGGTCGTTTAATCTGTGGACTGATTAATTAATTAGTGAATTAATTAATTGGGGTCACTGCTAATTGAATTGAGAACCTAGAGGGTCACACACAACAACTTGGTTACATGAGTTGAGGCTTTAAAATGATTAAACGAGTTAATCAAGCCAAGAGGGTTTCACACGTGTGAAACCATACGTGTGGCTCACGTAAGTGACACGTGTCCTTGTGACACGTGTCCTTGTGACACGTGTCCCGCACGTGTGTGTATATATATATTAAATAATTAAATGTGTTGATTATTTAATAGACTTTGGTTTAATTTTGAATTAAAAAGAAAGTCTTATTTTGGAGAAAAATAATCTAGTTAATTAATTATGAATTAATTAATTAGATAAAATAAGTTATTTATTTTAAATAAATAAAGTATAAAATAATCCAAAAATAGTTTGGATATTTTTAGCTCTCTTGAAAGTTGATTTGAATTAGAATTCAAAGTCAAAGTTGGAAATTACTTGATGATCAAGTAATAGGAGAGAGAGGGACCAAATCCTTGCCCAACAAGGAATAGGTTCGGCCGTCCCTCTCCCTTACCTATATATAGGGGAGCTCGAGCTCCCCTTAGAGCTAATTGGCAATTCTTTTGGTTCATGTGTTGAACACCTTCCTTTCTCCAAGATCAAATAAACCCTAGGTTAAGCCTAAACACTAACTAGAGAACTAGCATCCTTACTAGTTAGATTATGATCAAGTTGGTGGACTATCTCTAGAGAGCTTCAAGTTAGAAGTTTGAAGATTCGAGCTTTACCAAGGAGAGGGGATCAAGCCGCGAGAAGAGCGTTCTTGGGTGGCTTAAAACACTTCAAGAAAGACTAAAAGAAAAGTAAGTTTTCTATCTCTATGAATTTGGTTACACGATTGCGAGTCCAAGGTCCTTTTGTTGGAAAATTTTTTTTAAATTCCGCTGCTTTCTGATTCGTGTTTTCCAACACCTTCTCCCCTACATCATTCTCATCCTCTACAACATTCTCCTCACCCTCATCCTGCTCCCCAGTTTCATCCTTCCCCTCAGCAACATCCCCTTCAACCCCTTGTACAACAGAGTTCTCAGCAGCTGCCTTCCTTCTTTTGTTAGACTTTGCACGCTTATTAGATTTTTTCCTCTTACCGTCTTTTTTCTCCTCGTCCACGTCATCATCATCATCATCAACCTCATTTTGAAAGGCAGACTCTGGTAGATCCTCTACACAATCAAGCAACTTAAGCTCCTTTTTATTAGCAGGTTTAATTTGATATAGCTGCAAGCAAACGATTAAATTGTATAAAATAAGCGTATAGCCCATCATAATTCATGTATACATAACGTTTTTAATCATAATGTTTACTTACGTCGGAGAAGGTCAGCTTGCTGAAACGCTTTTCAATTTCCTTCTTTTGTGCAGGCAAATTACTCTTCCCCCACTTCAAAAACCGTGGGAAGGCCTGCACCAACACGCATTCCCACAGGAGGGAAAATGCTCAATGAACCAAGCCTGGATTTAAAACAGACTAGGGGGATCAAAAAGACAAACCCAACTGCGTAGATATAAAAACCAAGATAACAATATATATATTTTTACCATCAGCCCCATGGTACAACCGTCAAGAAACTGTTTGGAATCAACTTTGAACTTCTCAATTGACAAAACCAAAAAATTATAAACAGCAGCACCCCAAGCGAATCGGTCGATATACGTTAAGTCATCTACATAGCATATCAGACCAATTGGCAGCTTAAGGCTGCTGCGTGGAAAAAGCAATGTAGAAAAAACAAACAATATGAACATTCTTGCAAAATCATCGACGCCTTCGGCATCACTCCTACGAGCCAAGCCCTGTAACCTGGCCAATATGTTAGCACGTGTCAACCTACCGTTTTTGTTATCAAAATACAGTTGCCGGAATCGTGATTTCACTCTAACATAAGGATCAACAGGGTTACCCTCACATTGTAGCCCCAAGACAATTGAGAGCTCTGTGTCAGTAACGGGTACACTGACTTGCCAAAGTTGAATGTCCGTAGATCCACGTTATAACGTTCCAGCAGCGCCCCAACTCGTTTGTTTGTACCTTGAACTCCATGCATTTGAAGGAATGACCCAAAAGGAGTCGCCAATATCCTCTGCCTTTGGGCATCAGTTAGCACACCAATTTCGGCCATTTTTTCAGTAAAATATGTTGGCGAGCAACGGCATAGTATTTCATCGCGCCGCGTAGTTTTACTACTGGACCTATTTGAGATTTGCTTCAATCTAGCCATCGGAACTAATTGAGAACGAAAACTGCCCAATTAATTGCAAGCCCTAAACGCGGAATTGGAATCCCTAAATGCCGAATTAATACCCTCAAATCCAGAATTAAAAACTTAAATTGCAGTATCAGGGTTGTTACAATTACCGGATGTGGGGGTGGAAGTATGGACGCCATAGTGCTCGTCTGCGGCGGCAGATATCGGGTTCTCAAAGATTAAGCTTCGGGTTTCACTGGCATTCAAGGAGGGCAAAACGGCATTTTCACACGTTTTGGGGGGTTTACAAAAAATATGTTGTGTATTGGGGATGTAAAATTGGTTATTTTCAAACTGGGGTGTTTAGGAAAAGTCATTACCCTTATCAGGGATGAAACATTAATTATCCGTTTGATTAAACTATTGTTAGGGTTTCTTATTTTTATGATGCTTTCAGTTTCGTGAAAAACAATATATTTAATTTTTATATATATATATATTTATTAATTAATTTATTTAATTTTTTTTTTTTGTCCCAAAATTTTCCGTACTATACAAAAATAGGTCGAATTTATTTTTCTTCCCGAAATTTTTTTTGTCATCCCACATTTTTATTTTTTCTACATTTTAGTCCGAAAATGCAAAAATTTCACTTTTATTCCTCATTCATATTGGCGTTTTTATTAAACGGCAAATTATTGAACAATCCCTGATAAGGCAACAATGTTATCCCAAACCCCCCAATTTGAAATCATACTATTTTACATCCCCAATACACAACATATTTTTTCAAAACCCCCTAAATCGCCTAAAATTACCAAAGTATCCCTGCTAAAATTGAATAATCACAATCCATACCAAGCATCCAAATCCCTCCTCCATCGGCGGGAATTTGTCATTCTTCACCATCTCCCGCCACCGCCCGCTACTGCAGACCGCCGCACACCACCTCCGACAAGTGTAGAAGAAGTTATTGGAGACTGAACGGCCCACACACCCACGTTAGAGGTGAAACCCCTACGAGCTACCAACCACGCCCCCACAACGAACACTCTTTTTGAGGTCGTTGCTTGAAATGGTAAGGTCTGAGAGGAAGGTACGTCGCACCCAAACTGTCGAGGTTAGTTTTCTTCCATAAATGGTCAGAAATTCCATTTTTTTCCGGTATATTCTAGTTTGTATTTGGTAAATGATGATTTTAACTCAACAAGTAAGGGTTTCAGGAGTTTGTTAAATAAGGAACATTGAATCGATTTTTATTCGATAGATGGTTCGCTCAATGTCGACGACGCCGTTGATGATTGTTCCGTCCCCGGCCGAAACAAGCAGGGGAAAGAGAAAAAGATCAGAGGTAGACTTCCATGAGACTGATGAGGGCACGCTTTCGAAGAAGCGGGTGTATTCGATTTTGCATCAGTGCGTGTTGGAGAGATTCAGTGAGGTTATCTATAAAATTCGTGACCAAATGTCTCCTGGTCAACTCGATGCAGTTAAGAAATCGTCGTTTGGTTGTTTTTTGGGAGCACCTGTTAAGAAGGGGAGCATTAACAGAGTTGGGTTGTTGCTCGATTACTACAACTGCAGCACAAATACATTTAAATTTGGTAGCCAAGAAGTTTTATTTTGTGAGGAGGAATTCAGCATTGTTATTGGTATGCGGCATTCCGGTCATCCTGTCGTGGTTGTGGGCAAGAGTAAATCCAATACCTTGATCAAGCATTTTGGAAATAAGGGAAACAATGTCTCCCGAACTAACATCGAGAGTAAACTGCACGAATTCGTCGGAAGGACTGATGATGATGGCATTGATGATTTTGCACGGATGTACATTTTATACGTTTTTAATTGTTTGTTGTTCCCACGTAGCAATGTACGTGTGCCTGCTGCGCTTATTTGGTGTGTAGATGATTTGTCCAGGATTGGACAGTACGCGTGGGGCACGGCGGCTCATATGTTTTTGATTTAAGGTATTAGGAAGCATGTTGTGGATAAACATGATTTTCTTGATGGATGTACTATGGGTTTGTTAGTAAGTCGTCAGCTTGGTTTTGTAGATTGTGTCGTTTATACCTATATATACACCTACTTAAGTTATTGTTTATGTCAGGCATGGTTTCATGAACGAATCCAGAAGTTTGGCATCTCAAGAAGGTTGGCAGCATTCCCTCGTTTGTTTAAATGGAAAGGGAGTGCACTGCCTAGTACGAAAGAGAATGCGAAGAAGGAACTGGAAAGTATTTGCCTCTCAGATGTAAGTTCGTAATCTTTGGTAATTTAAACCAATATGCATATTTTATTCAAATATTTTGTAAGAAAGCCTGTTGATTTAAAAACACGCAGATTGTTCCCTTACGAGCGGCTAACAAAATGGAGAGAAGTCTGTCCAGAGCAGAGGAAGAAGTTTTTGTTGACGAAGGGGATCAAGTTGTTTGCGTAGCAGAAAAAGCGCAAGGTGTCGATCAAGGAGTTCAAACCGATTGTGTGGAAGAGGTACCTGAATGTGTCGATGAAGGAGTTAAAACGGTTTGTGTGGAAGAGGCACCGGAATGTGTTGATGTAGGAGTTCAAGTTGATTTGATTGAGGATGGGGAAGGTGATTGTGATTCCAGACGAGCTGAGGTTAGATCGAAGAGGAAGAACGATGTGAGGGAGCGTGTGGAAGAAAATATGAGAACATATTACATACAAGATTCAATATTACAATGTCTTTTAACTATGCGCGTGTGTTTGATTTGTCATTGGATAATTATGTATTAGGTGACTGTGTTTGATGGAGCTCAAGTGGACAGTAGGCCTAAAGAGGCCCCAGGATGTGAGGTCGTCACTGAGGAGCAACGGAATAGGGTATTTAATTTGATTATGAGCTACACGGAGGTGCAAAAGTAAGTGTTCTTACTTAATTCAATGAGTTTAGTTGGCAGAATGTTGTTGACTGTTTCATTATAACCTTTTGCAGCCATGATGTTGTGTATACAAGTAAGACGAGTTTTGTCTTCGTGTACGATCTACGAGATCTAATTTTGGGGAAGGAGACCAATGACAATGTTATTCTGTCCTATTACGACCTGCTAACAAGTCCTGGTTACCTTGTGCCGAAATTCCACGATGTACACTTTGTTAACCCTCATGTGTCAGTTGAATTTGTGGGGAAATTGAAGAACAGGGGCACAGGAAAGACAAAGAAGAAGACTGTCCCTTACATTGTCCCATCTGCAATCAACGAGTTCATGACGCACCAGATGAAAAGTGACTACGTCATGACACTGAACGAGGTGTCTTCAACAGTTATGTTCTCATGTCGTTATATTATTTTCCCTTTACTGACAAATTCTCACTGGCATATGTTGGTGTATGAGACCGAGCACAAACGTTTCAGTCACTACAACTCAATACATACAGAAGAAGCTGACACCGATGTCGAAGTGTACTCAGATTTCCTCTGGAAGTTGTGGATTAAGAACAATGTTGTCAAGAGTTCCAAAGAGAGGGAATTGGGGTGGGGACGAATGAGAATTCAGGATAGGGGGAGCAATGATTGTGGTATATTAATGTGTCTATATGGTGAGATGCTTGTTCGAGAGACTGACGAGTTCAGGACATATGCCAAGACATGCAACATCGCCGAATACTGCTTTAAGTTAGCCAATGCCTTTCTAGAAAAACAATCTGGTTCATCTATATAATTGAAATTTCAATTAGATTGTTATTTATTTTTCCAGTGAAAATGTAATAATGCGTAATTGGAAGGGTGATTTGTCTAGTAAAACTGATAATGCGTAATTGGAAGGGTGATTTGTCCAGTGAAACTGTAATAATGCGTAATTGGAAGGGTGATTTGTCCAGTGAAACTATAGTAATGCGTAATTGGAAGGGTGATTTGTCCAGTGAAACTGTAATAATGCGTAATTGGAAGGGTGATTTGTCCAGTCAAACTGTAATAATGCGTAATTGGAAGGGTGATTTGTCCAGTGAAACTGTAGTAATGCGTAATTGGAAGGGTGATTTGTCCAGTGAAACTGTAATAATGCGTAATCGGAAGGGTGATTTGTCCAGTGAAATTGAAGTAATGCGTAATTGGAAGGGTGAGTTGTCCAGTGAAACTGTAGTAATGCGTAATCGGAAGGGTGATTTGTCCAGTGAAACTGTAGTTAAAACATTGCAACATTAACAAGATTGATTGAATGATGACCGCATCATTACAACAATATACTTATGAACAAGATTCTGAATAAAACATTGCAACATTAACAAGATTGATTGAATCATGATCACATCATTACGACAATATACTTATGAACAAGATTCTGAATAAAACATTGCAACATTAACAAGATTGATTGAATCATGATCACATCATTACAACAATATACTTATGAACAAGATTCTGAATAAAACATTGCAACATTAACAAGATTGATTGAATCATGATCACATCATTACAACAATATACTTATGAACAAGATTCTGAATAAAACATTGCAACATTAACAAGATTGATTGAATCATGCTCACATCATTACAACAATATACTTATGAACAAGATTCTGAATAAAACATTGCAACATTAACAAGTTTGATTGAATCATGCTCACATCATTACAATAATATACTTATGAACAATCTTGTTCATGACTATATTGTAGTAATGGTGTGATCATCATTCAATCAATTACGCATTACTACAGTTTCAGTGGACAAATCACCCTTCCAATTACGCATTACTACAGTTTCACTGGACAAATCACCCTTCCAATTACGCATTACTACAGTTTCACTAGACAAATCACCCTTCCAATTATGCATTACTACAGTTTCACTGGACAAATCACCCTTCGAATTACGCATTACTACAGTTTCACTGGACAACTCACCCTTCCAATTACGCATTATTACAGTTTCACTGGACAAATCACCCTTCTAATTACGCATTACAACAGTTTCACTGGACAAATCACCCTTCCAATTACGCATTATTACAGTTTCAGTGGACAAATCACCCTTCCAATTATGCATTATTACAGTTTCACTGGACAAATATCCACCCTTCCAATTACGCATTATTACAGTTTCACTGGACAAATATCCACCCTTCCAATTACGTATTATTACAGTTTCACAGGACAAATCACCCTTCCAATTACGCATTACTACAGTTTCACTGGACAAATCACCCTTCCAATTACGCATTACTACAATTTCACTGGACAAATCACCCTTCAAATTACGCATTATTACAACAAAGTCATTCACCATACAACAAAAAATACAAAGACAAGTGAAAAAAAGTTAAAAAAAAGTCATTCACCAGGTCCATCATCAAGCCAAAATGGCAAGCCTCCACTGAAATCTCGGCCAATCTTCAGTTTCTGTGTGAAAACAAATCATATAAACCTGATTAGGATCCAGAATTAAACAACATACCCAACAACATACAAACAGTCAATTTGACACAGGGCCCCTGCATGTTCTCTTGTTATGCCCAGGCCTTTTACATGATGACCATATAGTAACAGCTTTGACGACCTGCGATGGGAACCTATTCCTCTTCGGTCGACCAGGCTGAGGCCTCACATCGGGAGGCATGATCTGAACCTCGACATTTGAGACCATATCAGCATTCGGTACAGGGAAAATAATGTTCTCATATGCTTTTTTATACGTTTCAACTGAATAAGCATCATCACAAAAATCGTATACCGACCACCCTTTCTTGTCAATGCATGCACAAGCATGTTTGCAGTGGAGCTTCAAGATCTGCCAGTAATTACAAGAACATTCCCGCTTGCCAAGGTCTACTGTGTGTCGGAATTCCCCTTCATTCACCTCAAATGTCACTGAGTTGGCTCGCACAACATCCAAGCTCCTCCCTACTTCAAATTCAGCCTTGACCATCACCTCTATATTCATACAAAGGTGCGTTTTCCATTCATGACTTTGCTCCCTTCTATTGCACATCATGGTCATTATCTGCTGCCTAATCCGGTCAATCAAAGCAACAATTGGGAGGGATCTCGCATCCTTCACCCAACTGTTCCAACACTCTGCAATATTGTTGTTGATGATACCAAATCGATTACCGGTAAATAATGAATTAGCCCAGTTTTCAGGAGCGGAGTTATTTAAGAAATCTACGGCCAATGGCATTGCTTTAAGGATTTTGTTGATGTGCATGGAGTACTCAGCCCTGGTAGGAGCATATGCTGCTGCATTGAACACATTGGTCCAATGTTTTTTGTTCAGTTTGGGATAATGCTTCCTAAGGACCTGCGATAATGACAACCAACATCCACTTTATTATCAAGAAAAGGAGCATATGTATCAACTCATCACAGTAATCGGTAAACAAATACCTGAGTTCTGAAGTTATCCACCAAATGTCTGAGGCAGAATGCATGTTGGCAGCCTGGAAATACCCTTGGCACATGCGTAACAAGTCCCAGGTGCCTGTCGGAGAATAATGTGTACTGTCTAAAATCACAAAGCACAGGCTGACTTTCAAGAGCATGTCTCAACTTTTGGCAAAACCATTCCCAATTCTCATCATTCTCAGAGTCAACGACAGCATATGCTATTGTAAACAACTGATTGTTCCCATCCTTCGCTGTCGCACAAAGCAAATGACCTTTGAATTTGCTCTTGATATGAGTGCCGTCAAGGAAAACTATTTTCCTATAACCTCTAAGAAATCCTACCAAACAAGCATTCAAAGCCATAAACAAGCGGTTAAACCTGTTATCCGGTTGTTTTGTCTCCAAATCACAAATGCTGCCGGGATTCGAATGTCTCACAGCATCCACATACCAATGGAGTCGGTTATAAGACCCAACATCAGAACCATGGATTTCATGTAGTGCTATCTCCTTGCCCAGATAGGCAGTATGGTATGGAATTTCCACATTGTGCTCGTTCCGGATATAAGAAACTATATCTTTCGGTTTGTATTTAGGATTTGCCATGATATGGGCCTTCATCACACACGCAACCCAATTTGAATCGGCATTGGGGTGTGACCTTTTATTCGTAACAGTTTCCAAACCACAAACATGGTCAACATTTAACTTTCTTATAGCAAACTCGCTGTCTCTCCTACAATAAGAGGCATAAAACCTCCAGTTGCAGTTCTCATCCGGGCAAGTAGCTATAATCTTATCAGTATCATTCTTCATATATTTAAACTTTCGATTCACTGCAATGTGATAATTTTTTAAATGAACCCTACAGTCATTAGCATCCTTAAAGGTCTGTCCAACGCGACGGATGCAATGACTCCAGGATTCATTGTAGTTGGAATTATGAACGACTAGGCTTGACTTGTCGAGGTCATTCCCTGGTCATCCCTTTTCAAATAAGACACAAGCCAAACGAATAACGCATCGCATATGCATCGCAATCCCAAATCAGCCATATAACAGAGCAAATTAAAATACAGGGACTACCTTCTCTGAGATGAACTTGAAGGGGGCTGAATTGCTCTCAACTTTGCAATGTGTTGTTTTGCTAGACCATGCACTGCCACCATACTCTCAACATCTTGATCTTTCTTCAAAGTAATCCATGATTCATCTTCCATATGGGCAGCCTTGTACTGCACCACATATGTATCACAATCGAACGCAGGCCAATAGGTCTCAATCTCCGAAAACACTCTTTCAAGCGTATCGTTCTCCCGAAGTTGAAAGACATGATCTTCGCCTTTAGAAAATACACTACACCAAATCGAACAAGTCACCAAGCTGCCGAAAACATCTTCCCAGAATGGGTTTTCTTGATTTCGTATCAAACAAGTGGTGTCCACTTCGGTTATCAAATCAAAATACCAATAGCAATAATTGGGGGTGCTATGATAATAGGCTTATGGCTGCGACGGCGGGGACGGGGGCAGCGGCAGACTCAGAATCGCGGGAAGAATCAGAGGGAGTTTAGTTGCAAGGTGATGAATCAATCGTGTGTGTATCAGAGTAAAACTTGAGGGTAAAGTAGTCTTTTAAGGTGTTTGGGGGGTTTACAAAAAATATGTGTTATATTGGTGATCACAAATGAAGAATTTTCAAATTAGGGGGTTTAGGATAACTTTTTAACATTATTGGTCCTGTTTAATAATTCCCCCTTTATTAAATAATTTATATAAAATTAAAAACAAAAAAATAATAATAAAGAAAAAAAAAGATGAACAACCACCCTCCGTGTAGCACCCCCTGTACGTAGAGATACTATATCCCCGCACTATAGGCCGATCCATATACGAAATGGACAGTCCGTACATGAACTAACCTATAGCGAACGAGTGACAAGTAAAAGAAATGACGAGCTAGGCGGGACTATACCCCAAAGCAATACAAAACCAAGACATAAAAGTTAAAAGCGGAAGCATTAATTCATAAATACATATAGGTACCATATTTACATCAACGATATAAATACTAATAGATACCAACAGATATCAATACATTATCATCTCATATATATCATACAAGCAAAAGTCCCCAAAAATACCAAGAACTATAACGTACTAACTCAGAACATGACAAAAGCAAGATCATGGAAATGTGTGCAGTGCTAGACCCGGCTGGACGACAAGACACGACTCAGACTCCCGGCTAGCACACGACCGCAACAACCTGAAAGGTGGGGTGTCAGTCCATGGAAGACTGAGTGAGGGGCATAAGTATATATTAGCGCAATAACATACAAGTTATATTTTCGGGTAAAGATTTATAAAGATAAATATAAGTTCAAGAATAAATTATTCTTCGCCCGAGAATACAACTGTCAATATTAAATATTTATCATTTTCATGCAATCAATACATGGCCCCGGCGAGTGAGGGCGGTCTCCAACCTTACTCCAAGTGTACATGAAACATGTTTGCTTGTTTATTAATCAATAGGTGATCATGCAATTCAATTATCGTGAAATTGTGCGATAGTGTAATCATAGAACACGTTCATGGAATGGAAATCATGCAATAACCCGAGGACAATCCGTGGTGTCGGACCCGTCCCCAGTCTCCTTCTTCCTCCGGTTGATGATGGGATTACAAGGCCCCATCATCCATGTGTGTTGAGCAGAGGGTACATGAATCCCTAAGCCCGGAGCTCCTTCCTCCACTAACCTCCTAGTGGATTCAGGGGTGACCCCAAATGTGGTGAGGATAGCGCCAGAGTTACCCGTCAGCCCTTGCTTTCCCGGTTGGCTCTAGTCACTACCCTCGGGCCCAACGTGACATGCTTTACTCGCCAAAACACGGTCAATCAATCCATCATGATACATGACTTGCTTGCAATTATGTATAAGTTTAGAAAATATTAGAAATAAGTATATATATACCTTTTGGCTTGAAATCCACATAAAGGTTATACGGGTTCTATATACTAACAATTAAACCTCACCTTTACCGACAAAAGACAAGTAGGGCACGGCCTACGGGGCTTGCTCCTCGTCCCTACGAAGCTGGTCTGTGCAAAATAGACGTGTACACGTGAGACTTGACTCTAAATAGACCAAATATGACGAACGACGAAAATGCAACGAGATGACGTGCAAATCACAATGTGGCATGAAAACATCTTGTTTCAGTACATATTCAATCATATAATAGCAATTCGGGATCAAAGGAATCATCGAATCATGGGGCTAAAAATGTAATTTTATGCAGAAAGTTTTGTTCTGTCAGACGCACGGGAACGGCCGTTCCGGCTTTCCTTTGTAAATGGGAAGGGTCGTTCCCGTGGCCCTTCAAAACGCGCCAGCAATTTAATTTAAAAAGCGCGCCTTTAGCTGGGAACGCCCTTCCGGCATTCAGGCCAAAATGGGAACGGCCGTTCCCATGCTCGGCTAGGGATGTAAGTGAGCCGAGCTGGCTCGTGAGCTTCGCAAGCTAGCTCGAGAAAGGTTCGTGCTTGGGTTCGAAGATGACGAGCCGAACCGAGCCTTGGCTTAGCTCGTGTGATATTCGAACCAAGCCCGAGCCTATATGTTTGTGATTCGAAGCTCGCGAGCCGACTCGCGAGCTAGGTAATAAAATAATAAAAAAATATAATATATATTTTATTTACACACATAATATATATTAAAATATAGATATATAATATATTATATATGTATGTATAAATATACAATATATTATATGTATGTTATATATACCAGACTTGCAAAATATATTATATTTTTTTTTTACACACATAATATATATTAAAATATAAATATATAATATATTATATATGTATATATATATATCACACACTTGCAAACCTAATTCCAAATCCTTTCTTTCATTTTAGACGAGACGAGATTTCAGAAGAAACCCCAAGTCACGCCGCCAGCCACCATCACCCACCACCCTCACGCCGCCTCCGATCACCCACCACCCTCACGATGCCTGGTGGTTGCGCACCATCTCCCGTCGCCTCCGACCACCCAGGTGTCCACTATCACCCGCCGCCACCACCACTGCAAATTTCGAAGCACCACCCTTTCCGCCAACAATCTCCAAGCCGCCGCCGCTGCCACGACTCACCACTTTTTGCAGCTTGAAGGACGTCACAACCGCTGGTACACCGCCGATTAGAGAGACTTCAAATTTTAAAGTTGAATATTTATTTCTTTTCCTCAAAATTTTGGTCTTGGATATGTGTTTTTGGCTTTGAGAAATCTAGATTTTGTACTGCGTTGGAGAATGCTACTTTGGGAAATCTGGATTCTTTGTTATGTGTTGTAATTATGTGAAGGAAAAATTCGATCTGTTTGCTTTGGGAAATCTGCATTAGATGTGCATAGAAATCCAGATCTGGGCAAAAAAAAAATTTTTTTTTTTTTTTCCTTATTAGCTCGTGGCTCGGCCAAACCTTCCTTCGAACCAAGCCCGAACCACCCTCCCTCTGGCTCGTAGGCTCGCAAGCCGAACCCAAGCCAAAAAATATAACCCTGAGCCCGAGCTCGAACCTTGAAAAAACACCAAGGCTCGGCTCGGCTCGGCTCGTTTACATCCCTATGGTCGGCCGCCTATTTTGATTTAAAAGAGTGGGAACGCCCGTTCCCACAATGCCTTGAGGCTGGGAACGGTCGTTCCCAGTTTCTGTAACTGAAAAATAGAGTAGAAACAGGGGAAGGCTACGGGAATCAAGCAACCAAGCAATCAAGTCCCAATTTTGATCAACCAAGCTATTAATTTCTGGAAATATGATGCATATGTATTCAAAGGATGATCATATAACACTTAAACATATAAATCATGCAATATCATCAAGATTTCCAAGTTTCAAGTTCATGCCCATATTGATCACTCAAGCTCAATTCTTCCAAGAATTCAATGAATTAATCATGCTATGATCACATATTCATGCCTTGATCACCAAATAATCCATTTGGCACATAATTCTCAAACTCTAGCTTACATATTTGGTCAAGAACTATGGATTCATACAAAACACCCACCTTGAAATTAAAGAAAGGAAGAAGGAAAAAGATGATGATGATCAAGCTTCAAACTTGGAATTTTTCTTGAAAAATCTTGATGGAGTGATGAATCTCTTTTCTCTTTTCTTGGCTTATGGTTCGGTGATGAAGGAGAGCAAATACCGATGGATTTTTGGGATGAAAATGGACAAGGAAGCTTGGAGATGTATATTACGTGAATCACCATCCTTGATTTTGATGAAATGATCAATTTGCCATTTAGTCCCTCAAGAGTTTAAATCATGCAATTAAGGAAGAAAAGCTTAGGAATTGATCAATTGAGTCCTTAAAAGATAAAGAAAGATCATTTAAGGACAAGTTGACAATTAAATCGTATTTGACAATTCTTTCATGAAATAAATATTTTCAAGTTATGAAATAAATTCTAACTTTAATATAAATTCATGGAATTTCATGAAAGTTTGGTAAAATATAATTTATAAAATTATAATAAACATAAGAATGTAATTAATGAAATTCGGGGCGTTACACTCCGGCCTCCCCCCAAACCCAGAACCACCCTCACCCCCAAATCCCACAATCTCCTCCAAAAAACTCATCGCCGCAGCCGCCCCCTCTACACCATTAAATCGCCACCAACTACCACCACAATATATTGCCACCGCGCACAGAATCGCTACCACCACGGATCAAATCGCCGCTGCAATCACCACTACCAACACTAAATCGTTGTACACCACAATTGTCCCACACCACCACCAACCCAACTGCACACCACCATCAAAATCTCAACACCACAAACACACACATACATAAAAATCAGACCTCCTCTTTAGATGATCAGATCTGATATATGAAGACCGGATCTGTTTTGTACAACATATGAGGGAACATAAAGGGATTTCGAGGATCGCGAGCGGACGAAGGGAGGGGCACGACGGTCCTACACTGGAGAGAGGAGAGGCGTCGCGCCGCGTTGCAGAGAGGTGGAGGTCGCCACCTCCACTACTCAGATCTAAGGTGGATGTCGGAGAAGAGATTGGGGAGGCGGCGACGGTACATGTGAGATGGATATGGGAGAAGAGAAGGAAGGGCACCGATGATGCATTTCAGATGAATATGGGTGAAGAGATCGAGGGGGAGGCGATGATGGTGGCACGGTGAAAGGGTCGGTGATGATGGTGGCGTAGCGGAAAAAGGGTATATAATATGATGAAGTTTATAAGCCTTTAGGCCTCGTTTACTTATGGGGTCTCAGGCTGATTTCTGTTTTCAACCAATAAAATCCGCTGTTTACTTTTATTAGGCTAAAGCCTGTAGTTTGGGTTTGGGCCCGCGATTTTGGCAAGGCCACACGACACGCGATTTTGGCGTGTTTGCCAAAACATGATTTTTATCTTCCTGATGCAATTACTTATTTGTCCAAAAGTTACCATAAATTACAAACTTATGCCCTGAAATGAATTTCTCACCCTCCCCAAACTCCATCTACAGCCTTCCGCCAAATTTTTTGCCTGTTTCTACCCATTTTTTTTGTTAGGGTTTTTATGTTTGTCCTTCTCTCAAACTCATTACAAACATTTCATTCACGCAAAATTTGTGGGTAATGTCACCATTTGTCTTGTATCTAATTTTTAATTTGTTCCAACTCTTGTTCAATTGCTTCTTTGTGTACAGGGGATCTTGTTCGCCATCGATTTTGGAATACTGGTCGGAAGCCTAACACGAAGTAAGTAAGAAGGTAAGGCACCACGAATCTAACAAATTGATGGGTTTAGTCAATCAATTTCTGGTATATCCATATATTAAGCATTGTGTTAATATGTTTGTGTGATTCTTGAAAAAAAAATTAAAAAATTGGTCATGTCTTTAAAATTTCTTTGTTTTTGTTTTTGAAAAGTGATTTATTTTTGTTTATCAGAGTGAGGTTTGAATTTTGGTCCACGTTTTAGTATGTTAGTTGTAGATTTTTTATTGTTCAGACATATTTGAATGTATGTTGAATTCTAAATACAGGTGTTGTTGAACTTCAAAATTCTATTTGAATGATGATGAATTCTGAATACAGTAGTGTTGTTGATGAATTTTAAAATTCCAGCCAGTTTTTGTATTTCCTATCTTAGTAATTGGTGATTTTTGTGTTACAAATAAATGGTTTGTTGCTATTTTTGTGTTTGTTAATACTCATATCAATTTTTTGTTTTATGATTGTAAAAAATGGATGGCAATGACAATGATGTAGAGGCTTTTGTGGCGTTGGGCTTTTGAAAATTAGATGGGGGGTGCTTCGTTCGTAGTCCGTCATTCTACCCAATTGAGACCCAAAACAAGATTATAATTGCCTGTTGTCTCTAGCATAACTTCATTCGTTTAGAAATGACTATAGATCCTTTTGAAGCATTAGTGCCCGAAGAACACGAAGTAGATGAAACTCTTGGTGATTTCATTGACCACATTCAAGCAACTCAGGCGTGGACTAATTGGCGTGAAATTATGGCTCAAACAATGTATAATGAGTGGCCCGGTCGTCGTTAAGTCCATTGTTGTCCCTAGTGTGTTGGTTAATTGTATCTTTTTTGAAACAATGGTTGATCCCTCTCTTTTGTTAGGTTGTTCTATCTATCGTAATATAGAAAATGTTAATGGGCTGTTTGTGTTTGAATATTATAAAGTGTTAAATTATATTTATCGGTTATTATGATATTTACCAATGAACTACATGTGGTGTTGTTTATGTACAAGGTATATGCTCTGTATGTCATTATTTTGAAAAAAAATAATCATATTATTGGTGTATTTACAACATTCTGGATCAAAGTTTTGCTTATACTTCTGCTTTCTTCTCAAAAATATAAAAAAAAAATTGTCATTTGATGGGCTTGTGTGCATGAAAGCTCTGTGAGAATACTTTGGGTGCATGAAAGCTCTATGAGAATACTTGTATGAATGTCTTTGGGTAGAGAAAGCAAACGAAATTGCAGCGATAAAATAAGTGTTGGGATTTTAGAAATATTAAGGGCAAAAATGTAATTGCAACTTTATCACCCGATAACATGATTTGAGAAGTAAACATATTTTCTTGGTAACCTTCTATGTCTGCATTTCAATATATCAAAGTACACATTAGTTTTTGGTAGATAGTGAAGCTACACAAACCTTCAATATCCTATTTGCCAAAAACCCTTCTGCCTAAGTAAACGAGCCCTTAGGGTTTAGTTTAACTTTTGCATTTTGGGACTAAAATCACGTTTTCTACTTCTAATTTTTAAATGATAAATTTATGAATATGTATATATAATAATATGATGAAGTGTTTTGTCAAATTTTGTTTTTTTGAATGCCCTATTATTATTTACGTATTCAGTTTATAACTATATATTTCTTCAGCTATATATATATATATATATATATATATATATATATATATATATATAAATATTATTATTTTTAAGTTTTTTATTTTTCATATTTTAACTAAATATAAATGTATAACAAAATAGTCCCTACACTTTTCATATTCCAACAGAACGAACCCTTAATACAATTCATTCAACAATATAGTCCCTGGGGGCATTTTTGAAAAATCAAGTTTGAAAATAGGCAGAACCCTAACAGTGCTTAGGGACTTCAAACGGTCCGATAGAATTAGGGATTTATTTGTAATAAACGAAAAAGTAGGGAGTAAATTATAATTATGATAAATCTTAGGAGGCTTGGATGTAATTTATCAATTTATTTATTTATTTTTGGGGTTGGGTGGGTTTTTATTTTTATTTTCATTCTATATATGTATTTATTTATTTTCTAAAATACAAAAGCCAAGTAGAGCACACAATGCATCCATGTACCCATTATTTAGCCCAGTCAGCAAAAAAAGCCTTTTCCGGCTCCAACTGGAAATTTTCGGTGAAAACTTGCATAAAATTACTAACTTTTTGAGTTAAAAGATAGTTTTTTCACCGGAAAAAAATTTGTACCAAAAATGCGAATTGAGGTTAGTTGGTATACCAAAATTGCATTTTCCTCCAATACTTTTACGGCTTCAAGACAATGGTCTTGACAAACAATCTTAAACACAAATATTAAATACAATTGTTTTGAGTCTTGTTCTTTTCAGTGGTCTAAACTTTGAACTACTCACTGTAATTTTCCAAACAACACAACCAACGTTTAAGTAAAAGATGGAACACTAAAGCACTAGCCTCTAAATAAGGTAAAATGGCACTTTAACCAAAGATGTATGGAACACTAAAGCACTAGCCTTCAAATAAGGTAAATTGGCACTAACCAAAGATGTATCAGTGAGTTAGAAAACATGTATCAGTGAGTCAGAAAACTCATTCAAGTGTCTCAGAGTAGCAGATTCAAGTATCTCAGAGTTGCAGTTTAAAAGATGTTGTTCACTTTCACTGAAAATTTTTTTGCACACAACATCAAGTCATAATAATAGATCAACAACCAACCATGAGACTTGAAACAAGATATACCCAAGATGCAACAATCAAGAATCCACTACATAAGGTTGTTAAGTTTAGAATTTTGAACGGGTCACTTCAATATATAGGGAGATTACAAGATACAACAGACATGGAGAGATTACAAGATACAACACAAATGGAGAGATTACAAGATACAAAAAAAATCAAATGGAGAGATTACAAGATACAACACCAACACAAATGGAGAGATTACAAGATACAAAATAAATGGAGCTCGCCTGTTGTGTAATCACGACTGGTACAAAAAACACGACGGGTACAAGACACACCAAATTCCAGGATCCCAAATTTCACCAAACACACCAAATTCAAGTATCCCAAATTTCACCAAACTCCAATATCCCAAACTTCTTGCTAACACTAGATCCCAAATTTCACTAAATTCCAGGATCCCAAACTTCTTGCTAACACTATCTGCCAGAGAACATACAATAAGTGTACACATAAAATAACAACAAATAAAGCTTGAAAAGAATCAATTTTTGTGTTGAGACAAGATCTTCTTTTGTAGCCTTCAAGAAGATGATAGTTACACCATTTGAAATTCAAATGGGTTAGCTTCCCAAGGAGCAGGTACATGAAGAGCAAACAAAGACTTTGCAAGTATATTTTAAGGAAAACTTTATTCAATTCCTTGAAACTGTCGAGTGATCAAAGGATGCGGAGGGAATAGTTTGTTCCAATGGAGTTTCCAGAAGCAAGAACCATGCAACACTTTTTGTTGATCAATTTAAAACCTTGAATGTTTAAGAGATGAGGAGCTCGTTAGTAATGCCTTTCATGAACATGAATGCTCAGACTATACTTACTATATATCCCGTTGGTAGCTTCAAGAAGAAGGGATACAGTGGTGTGGCATTACAATAAGAAGGGGAACTTCTCAGTTAGGAGTGCATATCATTTGGCCTGTGAGTTGGCTAATTCTGAGGATGGTTATTCTGCTACTGTTACTACTCATGGAATATGGGAAAAGATATGGCTCGGGTGCAATCAAAGGTTTGAAATTTTGCTTGGTGATGCTGTCGGGATATTCTTCCGACGGCCATTAATTTGATCCGCCGGCACTGCATTATAGACGCTACATGTATCCATTGCAGAGACCCTAATGAAAACATCGTTCACACACTCTTCCTTTGCCCGGTAGCAAGTCAAACATGGGCCCTTTCTAATATTCATTGGAGCATTATACAACGCATTCCTATCAACTCCTGTGATGGTTTGCTCCAAACTTTGAATGAATTGCATATCGACGTGGGCAACTACCTTACCACAATTATGTGGTCTTTATGGGGGACTCGGAAACGTGCTGAGGGCTTAATATTTCAGCCTCATGAGATTCTGGATTATCCAACTGGAAACTTGAGTGACCGGCCATCCATCATATATAGAGGAGGCTGTGACTTTCGCCTCCAGTCAGGATGCTACGAAATGGAAGAAGCTAGGTGAGGGGTTTATTAAACTTAGGGATAATTACATATAGGTCCCTAAGGTTAGGCCTAATTATAAATCGGTCCCTATTCTTTTAAATATTACATTATAGTCCCTAGCTAAGCCTTTTTAATTTGTTAAATTTTGTATGGTTTTAGGGATGATTTTACATTTTTTGTCATGATCATATGTAACACTCACAAAATCTTGTACTTTTACAAAATTCGTTAATGGACCTCACACTAAACAAGAAATTTAGGAACTACAGTATAATATTTAAAAGAACAAACACCGACTTGTAATTAGGTCTAACCTCAGGAACATGTATATAATTATCCCTTAAACTTAACTTTGATGGCGCAGTCTTTGGTGATGGGCCTGCAATGGCGGCACTCTCGTCCGCACGGTTGGCTTGGTATTTTGCTGGATAAGAGTGGTACTGGGAGACAACCAGAGCATATAATATGTATTTGGTAATTATATTTCATATGAATCAATTGAATACCAACAAGGCAACAATATGATTCTTTTGATTTGATATAAGTTTTTGAGGTAGAAAAAACACTTATATTTCTGAACTAAATAAAAAACAAAATCTTTATTAAATATATCGTTCGTTATATAATTTTATCTAAAAAGTCAAAGATTTTATATAGATGTGATTCATTTTAAAATAATGAAATTACGGCTTACATTCTAATAATTTTTCTTATTTGACCCACTCATGAATTACTATTCACAGCGTAAAACTCTCAACGACCAAATTAAGTTGGTAGCAATGCCGACCCCCCAGGGGTCTTGTATAATTTTATCTAAAAGAGTCAAAGATTTTATATAGATGTGATTCATTTTAAAGTAATGAAATTAGGGCTTACATTCTAATAATTTTTCTTATTTGACCCACTCATGAATTACTATTCACAGCGTAAAACTCTCATTAAGTTATATGTTCTTGTAGACGTATTATTTCTACACTACTCTATTAAGAGTACTATTTTATACTTAAATGACTATGTTTAAGATTTTTATAATAATAATTATATATATGTATAACAATATTACTCTATTTTTTAGGGCTAATAATTTCTTACAGAAACATAAAAAATTATTTGTAATTTTATATAAGATAAAATAAATAAATATATATATATATATATATATATATATAATAAATAATATAATGTGTATAATATAATACATAATATAAATAGAATAATGTTTATATTAAAATACATAATATGTCTATAGCTTATATTAAAATAATTTGAAGTTTCTTTATGTGTTTACTATTTACTTTTGGAAAAAATTGCCAGGATATACTAAGCAAAATAGATAAAAACTGAATCTTTTCCCTTTACTTTCGAAGAATGGGATTCAGAAATATGATTGGGCTACGTCATATTGGACTATTCTTTTTCCCATTTAAATAGCAGGGATGATGCAAAGAAACAAAACTGAAAGAGTGATGCTGCAATGTCAGGAAAGAAACGAAAATCCGGAGAAAAAACATCTGCTGAGGTCTTTGGGGCTGCAAATATGGCTAAGCTTCCAACTAATAACGAGGGTTTGTCTTGAGTTTTTTCCAACTATAATACAACTTGGTTTAATCTTGGCAATATTTAACTCTAGGTTTTGTTGCTTTTTGAAAAAAATTGCCAGGATTTATTTTTTCCGTAAGTTCTCATGGAGGGAATGTTTTGGTTTTCTTTGTTTCTTCGTCTCTTTTGCTCCCTTTAAAAAAGATAAAATCATTGCAGAATTTACAATGGAAGTTAGAGAGGCTTCGCCTGCGCACTTGCTGATGAAGATTAGATCTTTTTCTTTACTTTCGAAGCCATGTGAATCGCCAGAGTTTGAGGCCGGAGACTACAAATGGTAAGTATTGATTCAAGAATCAATTTTCTTTATTGGAGATCTACGTAGGAAGTGAAACTCATAAATTCGTTTTAAATTTTTTTAACATATCCTAGTTCATAAATTTCCAATATTTGTAACATTATATGTTGATGGTTGGTTTCTAATTTATTTTTGTCCCTGCCTCTATAAATTTATCGTTTGTATTTGGACAGGAGACTGATAATCCATCCGAATGGACTGATCAAGAGTGAAAATGATGAGGACAACTATATTTCTGTGTACCTGTCCATTGTTGAAAATCGGGAAGTTAATGCAACGTTCAGCATTTTCCTCTATAATCACGTCTTAGAGAATTATCTCTGTTTTCAAGGGAAAATGCGGCGCTTTAATGCAATGAAAAACCAATGGGGTTTCTCAAAATTAATCTCCAAGGGAAGTTTGAGAGCTCCAGGTAGCGGATTCGTTGTTGATGACACCTGTGTGTTTGGAGTTGAAGTCGCTGTTGTCAAAACCCAACCAATTGTTCAGTGTGTGATTGTGCGGAACGACATTCCATATAAGCGTGATTTCAAGATTTCAAGTTTCTCCAAATTGGAATACCTTTGGTATTCTGAAGCATTCACGGTTGGAGATCACAAATGGTATCTTCTTTTTTTCATTTTTCATATTAATAGTATGTTGTAGTTTTTTTCTTTAAATGGGGTTCATCATTAAAACTCAAATCGGGAAGTTAACACAGTACATGTCAATGAAAGCAATTTTCCCGCCAAAATGTCCAAGAGGGAAAACCTGCCCAAGAATTAAAAAACAATTACAGTCACCCTGATTCCCTCACTAAATGTTGCCACAACAGTCATCTCACAATTTCGAATGAGGCCTCCAATACCTGCCAATCCTGGGTTACCTATAGAGGACCCATTAGTGATAAGCTTCAACCAGGTTGCATCGGCACTTTCCATCGAACTAACTTTGGCATAATAATATGTTGTATTTGTGGGCCTATATTGTTTACCCTCTACATCAATTATGTTTGTTTGTTTTTCAAAAATGGTACTAATTTTCTTCTTGAACGTAGGAAAATTGAACTATATCCAAATGGATATACCAGCCAAGAGGGCCGAAGTGTCTCCTTGTATTTATATCTTGTTGACGCAGAGAGCTTTGCTTCTCATAAGAAAGTGAAAGCAGATTATTACTTACGTATCAAGAACCAGCTCAATGATCATCAACACTTCTCTCGACACGGTAAGTTGTAGTTTATTTATACTAGGGTTGAGTTATTAGAGCACGTTGATCACTATTTTATCTAGCTAGTGATTCATCTATGATGTGTACTGAAAAAGATATCTGATGTCTTTTTAACTTTGTACATTTAACCAGCATCTGGAAAACATCTCTATATAATTTTGATTTTGAGTTTTCATACTAATGAGCATCAACTTCAAAAAGACATCTCTATATAATTTTGATTTTGAGTTTTCATACTAATGAGCATCAACTTCAAAAAGTTTAGGTATATTAGAGAAATTTTGATTGCTAAGATGCAGGTTTTGTTTATGGAAATGAATTGTATGACATTAATATATGTGTCTACTGGCAAAAATGTATAATTGCTTGAAACATTAAATTTTCCCTCTTGCAGTATCTCACTGGTTTACGTCCTCTTCGGTCGATTGGGGATGGCCTGCATTCATACCACTTTCTGATATGCGCGACTCCAACAAAGGCTTTGTTGTTAATGATTGCTTCATTGTTGAAGTTGAAATGTCTGTGAAAGCTATTGTGTCAGGACCTGATTTGGAGTAATATTTTTCACATAGGCAGTTGGGACTTGGAAGCAGTATTATGCTGAATCTATTTTGTCTATTTTGTCATAGGGATTCTTCATATGTTCTATTTTGATTCTCATGCGTCATGCTGTTTGATTCTCTATTTAATTCATGTTTCACTTTCGTTTAATGTATGCCGTTGGAGTACGTACTGATAAAATAATCTAAACAAACAATAATATGATTTAACTATTAAATTGATGACAGTTTTTGAATTGCCTATATTCAAAGTTAAAAATATATATTATTCATATTTTGTGGTTGACTTTTTTTTTTTTTTTTTTTTTTTTTTACAACAATAAATTTAATTATTTAATTTTTTTTTTAATTGTATTTTCTATTAGCCATGAAAAACGTACAGCTTTTTTATAATTTCAGAATGTAAATTATAGCAATTTTCGATAACTGTTATTATACTACTTCCTTTCTTCCCCAAGACCGGGTAGATCGGTTTAGGAGTTCATTTATTTTGTACACATTTGGAGAGATGGGTGCTGCGGATCTTTCCGGAATGGGTGGCTTGATGGAATGGGATGAGGAGCTCGTTAGTAATGCCTTTCATGAACAGGATGGTCAAACTATACTTAGTATATATCCCTCTGGGAGCTTCAAGAAGGAGGGATACGGTGGTGTGTCATTACAATAAGAACGAGAACTTCTCGGTTAGAAGCGCATATCATTTGCTTGTGAGTTGGGTAATTCTGGGGATGGTTATTCTGCTACTGTTACTACTCATGGAATATGGAAAAAGATATGGCTGGGGTGCAATCAAAGGTTTGAAATTTCGCTTGGTGATGCTGTCGGGATATTCTTCCGACGGCCATTAATTTGATCCGCCGGCACTGCAGCATTGACGCTACATGTATCCATTGCACAGATACTAATGAAGACATCGTTCATACACTCTTCCTCTGCCGGGTAGCAAGGCAAACATGGGCCCTTTCTAATATTCCTTGGAGCATTATACAACGCATTCCTATCAACTCCTGTGATGGTTTACTCCAAGCTTTGAATGAATTGGATATTGACGTGGGCAACTACCTTACCACAATTATGTGGTCTTTATGGGGGACTCGGAAACGTGCTGAGGGCTTAATATTTCAGCCTCATGAGATTCTGGATTATGCAATCGGAAACTTGAGCAACCCGCCATCCATCATGGAGGAGGCTGTGATTTTGCCTCCAATCAGGATGCTACGAAATGGAAGAAGCCAGGTGAGGGGTACATTAAACTTAACTTTGATGGCGCAGTCTTTGGTGATGGACCTGGGAACGGAGTAGGTGTCATTGCTCGGAATTCAGACGGAGATTGTGTGGGATGGGAAACTGATAGGAAGCTTAATCTAGCTGATCTTTTTTTTTTTTTGGTGCTACAGCAGAGTTAATCTAGCTGATCCCTTGTGGCGAAAGCAATGGCAGCACTCTTGGCTGCACTATTGGCTCGGGATTTTGGTTGGAGAAGAGTGGTACTGGAAGGCGCCAATCTGAGCATCATTAATCACCTTCAAATCGAGGAAGAGGACCTCTCAGACGTGGCCAACATCATCTATGATGGTAGTGTCCGTTTCTCTTTCATTCGTCTTGGTGCTAATATGGTTGCCCACACTCTAGCTAGAAATGTCGCTTTGGCCTGCATTGGTTCAATAAATTAGCCCTTCGGCCCCTTAGCTTTTAAAAAAAAAAAATATGAAAACTGAAAATAAATTTTACACAGGCTCAATGATTAGCATCTTTCTACATCCAAATGCGAAGATCATCATGCCTCCATTCTGTTCCAAATACAAATTCATGTTATCATTTTCGAAATGCAGAGATTTCTTATGTCTAGTTGTTTAATATCTTTTTCGGATCCACTTACTGTTTTAGGCTGGATTAATAGATCAAATTAATAATCTCACCATCTCACTCTTTTAAGTTGGATTAATACATCAAATTAAAGTTCGAATACAAATTTGCTTGTATTTTACTTTGCTAAGGTGCATTGTACTTTGCTAAATGATGATCATTGTACTTAAATTTTTCATAAAACAATTATCCACTCATCGCATTGAGTTACTTATGAGAAATCATTAATTAAATTTGACCTGTTTGTTTTCGTATCTACGACGTGGGAACTCATGACCACGAAGAAACTAAAATACAGATATATTTTCAAAAAGTCCAATCTAATAATATGCGAGAATTGAAGGAGATTTGAATTAGATTAGAGTCCATTGTCAGTAGGATTTTTGAGGGAGTAAAAACGTGGACTCGTGGGATTCTTGGGTTGTAATTAAAAACTGAAACTCAATTTAAATGAGAATGAGTTTTGAATTACATTATTGGAGTCTAGATTCTTGGGATTCTGGGGGGAGAAAATCCTGCACATAACAACTTTGGCCAAAAAATGGGATTTCAAATTTGAAATTTATAAGTTTAGATACGCGAATCACTTCCTTAATACTCCATTAGTCAGTGTTTTTTTGGACTGAGAGACGAAGAAGAGCCTTTTCTAGAACAATGGCTGTGCTTCTTCCTGCAGAAGACGATGGTTTGTGGTTTTTATATGCAAAATTACAACTCCTGATGGTTTTTATATGCAAAATTACAACTCCTGATTCTTGTACTTTGATGTATTTTCACTTCTTTTGTTTCTTGATTTATTTAAAATAATATGCCAGAATTCGGCGTGGAAACAAGGGAGCTTTCGCCAGCACATTTGCTGGTCAGAATTGAATCCTTTTCCTTACTATCCAAGTATGGGATTCGGCAACATGAATCGAGGGAATTTGAAGCTGGAGGCCACAAATGGTATGTTTTGGATTGTATTGCTAAATGTGCTTGTATTGCGAAGCATTTTAACTGTGTTAATAAATGGATTACAACCACATTATGTTGTCAGATTTTGGGGTTATAACTTATACGAGTGAAAACTAGTTAAGGTTTGATTGTATTGATTGTGTAGTGAATGTGTTATATTGCTTAATTCTTGTATTTGGACAGGAAACTCATAATCCATCCCGAAGGGCACAAGAGTGGGGAAAATGAAAGCGAGTATATGTCTGTGGATCTGGCCATGGTTGGAACTAGTTCTCTGCCTGTTGACTGGGAAGTTAATGCTGTTTTCAACATTTTTCTGTTTAATCAGATCTTAGACAATTATCTTTGCTTTCGAGGTAATATCTAAGTCTATCTCTTCTTTTTCTGATTTTGAAACTATGGAAGTTCTTACTTTGTTTGTATGAAAACTTTCTCAGGGAAAATGCGGCGCTTTCATGCAATGAAACCCAAATGGGGTTTCTCGAAAATGATCTCAAAGAAGAGTTTGACAGATCCGTCAAATGGATTCCTTGTAGACGACACCTGTGTGATTGGAGCTGAGGTTTTCATCCTAAAAAGTGAGCGTGTCATTGAGCGTCTGTCGTTGCTGAAAATAGATGATCCGTATCGGCGTGAGTGGAAGATTTCGGAGTTCTCCAAATTGGGTGAAGAAGGTTTTGTTAGTGAGACTTTTAGTGTTGAAGATCATGAATGGTATCTTATCATCCCATTTGTCTACTCTAGTTGTGGCATATACTGTTAATTTGGCCTCTCCTTTTCTCTTTAACCTTCTCTTTCGGCATTTGATGCAAATCTCACTTGTGCCAACTTAGGAAAATCGAGGTGTATCCAAACGGGCTGGATGATGAAGATGGGCGAAGTGTCTCCATCTATTTCGAGCTTGTGGATGCCAAAGAATATGCTCCTCACGAAAAAGTGAAGGTATATTTCACCATGCGCATAAAAAACCAGACCCACAACGACCACCATACTCAAACCGGTAAGTTCTATATATTGGTTTTACTCTTTTATCCGTCGGTTTGATGTCATAAATACGTACACGCTTGTATTGTGCTCGCGTTATGTTTGCTAGTTTAATTTGGTACATTTCCTGCTTGCAGGTTCTCGTTGGTTTACTTGCGCTGATTACGGGTACCAATTGAGTGCATTCATGCCGATTGCTGAAGTGTTCGACCCTAGCAAAGGCTTCATTGTGAATGATTGCTGCGTTTTTGAAGCAGAAATTTCAGTACAAGCTGCTGTGCTAGATGAACCTTTGTCTTGAGTAGTATGTTTCTTTTTATCCTTGTCTCTACATATTTTATGACAAGGGCTATTGTTACTTAGAAGTCAGAAATATTAGGAAATCAGACAAAAGACTGGCTTTTCATGTAATAACCATATTCTGGGCTTTGTTTTGCTTATTGATGATTCTGTTTAATTTATCAGAATTTAACTTTATTATGATTGAAATCTATGTCCCATTTCTTTCGTTTTACCCCTCAAAAAAGCCGATTGAAAAGTTGAAAAGCTCTAAATTCTAATGCAACAATGTCATTTGTCATATTGTGTCGTATCGAACACCTTGTCCGATATTTTTCATTTGGAAATTCACAAAAGAAATCTGTGTCGTATGGAATTTCATAAAAAAATCTATGCCGTATAACATAGATCCGTACAACATAGTTGAAAAGACTCGTGGAAGTGTAACTTGTTTAAGAAAGTTTACTTTTCTCGTTAGAAATTTTTCTTCTATAAAATTCATACTTTCCTTGTTAGGTCGAATTCATAATGAATGGGATTTAGCAACAAAAACACATTGACTTTTGGATTTGATTTGTCATAATTTATAATGTTTTCAAGACGGTTTTCCAATCATAATGACACTTCTCCTAAATTAATTAATCATAATTTATAATGTTTGAAGATGGTTTTCCAATCATGACCCCTTCCCCAAATATCCCGGCTTCTAAGTTCTATCGACTCCTATAATTTAAGTAATTTATTGGTGCAATCACTTCTGGTAGATTGGACAATCAATAAAATAGTATCTTGATATGAAGAGAGGAGGAAAAAAAAAAAAGTTAGTATCTTGATCTCTAAATTCCTTCCTATCAAATTAACACTATCTCATACTTCCACTTTCTAAAATTTTATAAAAAAATCTCAACCAATATTGTGAATGGTGATCCACTTCAAGAAAAATTCCCATTTTAGTTACAGTAAATTCACACTTTCTAAAATTTTATAAAAAAATCTCACGCAATATGGTGAATGGTGATCCACTTCAAGAAAAATTCCCATTTTAGTTACAGTAAATTCACCCACTATTAGATTTACATTCTTTATTTAGTTAATTAATTATTCTTTGAGTTGTCTTATTCTTCGTCCTCAATCATTGTTCAGAAAACGATATCATCTTGTACGACGATGAGAAAAAGGCAAGACAATCCGCGCCAATACCTCAAACAGATTTTTAAAGTTGCCCCATTATGTTACTTGCACCCCCACTTGTAAATGTGGCTCTGTCGGAAAACGACACTGACACTGACACTGAGTCGTCTCAAGTCCACGACAACTATTTCAATTCAAAGCTCGTTTTTTTAAGTGAAGAATTCAATGATTTTATGCCATTAAGGGAATTAATGACCTTATCCGCATTACATACTTGGGGACCGACGTTGTTTCTTGTTTGATACCACCTTAAATGCCTGCGACAATGACTAAGTGACAAGGGTTGTTTCCCAATTGTTTTCATAGGGGTCCTCGCTTTTGATTCTTGGGAGAATAATTGTTCGAATCTGATCCGGTCTCATTCTGGGTTTGGTCTATTTATTGTGTAGCTGTTGGGTTGCGGGAAGGTGTTGCTGCCATGGCGGCGTTTCGGGTTTTAGCGGTGTTCTTGACTGTGTGTGCTGTGTGTGTTCTTGTGGAGTGTAAGTATGTGTCTTACAACACTTCTCAGGGTGTTGTTCCTGGAAAGCTGAATGTGCATTTGGTTGCTCATACTCATGACGATGTTGGGTGGTTGAAGACTGTTGATCAGTACTATGTTGGATCCAATAATTCGATTCAGGTTTGTTTTTCTTGTGATTTTGTTGGTGGATTTTGTCTGAATTGCTTCGGAGTAGTTATGAGCTTTAGATTACTTCTTTGATTGGCTTAATTGAGTGTGAATTTGTGTCTGTGTGTAGGGGGCGTGTGTGCAGAATGTGTTGGATTCGTTGATCCCAGCCTTGCTGGCGGATAAAAACCGGAAATTTATTTATGTCGAACAGGTACGAGTTTTTTGACAGTTTTGACAGGTGAATGAAATGTGAATACGAGTTTTAATGGTTTTCGGGTTGTGATTAGGCGTTTTTCCAGCGGTGGTGGCAAGACCAGAGTGAACAGATGAAGGGGATAGTCAGAAAGCTAGTCAGCTCGGGCCAACTTGAGTTGATGTAAAGAACATTATTAACAAATAAAAGGATTTGATGATGCTAGTAAAGAGTTCTTTTGCTGATTCTTTGTATTTCAACTGCTTATGTTGTGTGAAAAATCGATTTTAGAAAAGAAACATTAGCCTTGTGAGTGGTCTTTTAGTGTTGTTATCTTGTTTCTGCTTATGTAGAAACGGTGGTATGTGCATGCATGATGAGGCGGCGACACATTACATAGACATGATTGATCAGACAACGTTAGGCCATCGGTATATTAAGGAGGACTTTAATATAACTCCAAGAATTGGTTGGCAAATTGATCCTTTTGGGCATTCTGCTGTTCAGGCTTACCTTTTGGGGGCAGAGGTACCAATATGATTAGATGTGTGTGTGAGGAATTGTGTAACTGTACTGAACCCAAAGCTGTTATTTGTTAGGTTGGATTTGATGCTCTTTTCTTTGCCCGTATTGACTACCAAGATAGAGCTAAACGGAAAGGTGATAAAAAACTCGAGGTTATCTGGCAGGGTTCCAAGAGTCGTGGTTCTTCTTCACCGGTTAATCTCAGAATTTTCACAACAATTTTCAGACCGTTCTCATGATCATAATTGGTTTTTTACTTTTTTATTACGATGTTAGGTGCTATTTCTTGAAACCATGTGTTGCCTGAAATTCTTGACTCTATTCTCTGGCTACTTCAGATATTTTCTGGTGCTTTCTATGCTGGGAATTATGAACCTCCAGAAGGCTTTTATTTCGAAGTCAATGATGATACTGCTGTTGTAGTCCAGGTAAATTCTTTGCAGGGAGAAAACAAAGTTTGGATATTCGACATTTCCCTATGTATATATATATATCAACAATTTTCTGCATTTTCTTGATTGAAGGACGACGTCAATCTGTTTGATTACAATGTTCACCAGCGTGTCAATGATTTTGTAGCTGCTGCCTTGTTCCAGGTAACTAGAACCCCGAGATCCCGGGCCCCATGTACGATAATATGTTGTAAGAATATTTGCATTTTTGTTTGCAGGCTAATGTTACACGTTCGAATCACATAATGTGGACTATGGGAACAGATTTCAAGTATCAATATGCAGAGGCATGGTTCAGGAATATGGATAAGCTCATACATTATGTCAACCTTGTATGTAATGGAAAGTTTGTGTTTTAGGAATATCTCGATTCTATTTTAAGTGATACACATTTTTTTTCAATTTGCTTGCAGGATGGCCGTGTCAATGCCTTATATTCAACTCCATCGATATACACAGATGCCAAGTATGCTTTAAATGAGTCGTGGCCTCTTAAGTCCGATGACTACTTCCCGTGAGCCCAAAATTCTTTATGAAGTTAGTAAAATATATTATTCATGTCAAATATTTTGTAGTAATTGAGGATATCCGTGTATCAGATATGCGGACCGCATAAATGCTTATTGGACTGGATATTTTACTAGTAGGCCGGGTCTCAAAGGCTATGTCAGAATACTGGGTGGCTACTATTTGGTATCTCTTCAATGAAAGTCTTTTATACGTTGTTTGATTATTATTCAGAGGTATTTTCGTGCTGATTGGAATGGTTTGAATCTTGAAACTAAAGGCAGCAAGGCAGTTAGAATTTTTTAAAGGAAGAAACAAATCAGGGCCTACAACTGACTATCTGGCTGATGCATTGGCAATCGCACAACATCACGATGGAGTTTCTGGTACCTCGAAGCAGCATGTTGCCGATGACTACGCAAAACGGCTTTCAATAGGTTACAAGGAGGTGAGATTTTTGTTTACGAAATGTTTTATATAAGTTGATGAAATTCGAAATCGTTGTACTTTTGTTGTTTTTTGGTAAATTGATATGTTTGGCTTACAAATTTCTGCAGTCTGAGGATGTTGTAGCAGCTTCCCTTGGTTGTCTAACGCAGTCATCGTTATCTTCAAAATGCACGAACCCCATTACGAAATTCAAAGAGGCAAATAATCCGGCGCCTTACTGTTTTATTTGATTTTTTCTTTTCATTCTTGCCTTGATCTTTCATTTATAACTTTTTTCCTTTCCAGTGCCCTCTTCTGAACATAAGCTACTGCCCTGCAACCGAAGTCGATCTTTCTGGTGGGCAAAAATTGGTAAGGGGGATACTACAATGGTATGTCAATTATGTAAACTAATATATCTTGTTATGAAAATAAAACTAACTCATTGATTTGTTATCTATAGTCGGTGCTCGTCTACAACTCTCTTGGGTGGAAAAGATCAGCTGTCTTGAGAATCCCCGTGAGCATTTTGTCATAAACTTCTTCTTTTTTAACTGTTTAAATGCAAGAACATTAATACTGATGAATTCTATACTTTATGATAAACAAGAACCTTATGGTACTCGATGAACTTGACGTAGGTGATGGACGAGAATGTCATTGTCAAAGATTCTTCTGGAAAATTGATCACATCACAGCTAATTCCTATGGTTAACGCTTCAATAGCCTTGAGAAATCTGTATGTTCCTGCATATACGGGCAAATCTCCTTCGACCAGCCCCAAATATTGGCTTGCATTTACGGCAACAGTTCCACAGTTGGGTTTTACAACTTATTTGATCTCGACTGGTAAACCTGCAGGTCAGCAATCAAATTATCTTACCGTCTAAGTATTTACTGAATTGAACTTGTGATGGAATATATATTCTAATTCTTATTTGTCACATATTGTGATGGAATATATATTCTAATTCTTATTTGTCACATATTTACACGCAACAGCTTCTGCTTTAATAAAGCCAAAGTCATACACAGTTCATGGGGGTTCGAATGGTGATATAGAAATAGGATCTGGTAATTTGAAGCTCATATACTCTGGAAATGATGGAACGCTCACACAATATATAAATAGCAGAAGCTCGGTATGCTGTTTCGAATTGCCAAACTTTCCTTTTGTGCTGTAAAGCGGTAAGAGTACTTGATAGTATGCGTGTTACGTAATGTAGGTGAATATTTCTCTAGAGCAGTCATACAGTTACTATGCCGGAGACGATGGGACTGCAGATTTACAGGTATAGTAACATTTCCTCGTATGTTGGTCCTGAAAATGATGTAAATCTTTGGTGTTTTGCGTAATAATTTTCTTCATTTTGAAGGCTTCGGGAGCTTATATTTTTCGGCCGAGTGGCGTGTTTCCAATACATTATGACGGAAAGGTACATTTATATTCCTTTTGCTGCAAATGCTCTTAAATGACTTATATTTGAATGATTGAAACAATGTATCTTATTATAATGTGTTTGTAGACTCCACTAACAGTTTTCAAAGGACCACTCTTTGATGAAGTTCATCAGATGTTTAATTCTTGGATATATCAGGTTGGTAACAGAGCTTGACTATCTCATATTCCCTTGATCAAAATGTATAGATCTTTTATTAACCTTGTTCTTAACTATTTAAATTCATAGATTACAAGAGTATACAAGGAGAAAGAACATGCAGAGGTCGAATTCATTGTAAGTCGATCCTTTTCCTTTTTCTCTAGCTGTCTGCTCAACGAAAATTTCTGAAAATCTTACATTGAAGGCCCTTGGAATTATCCTGAACTTCAGGTTGGTCCCATACCAGCTGATGATGGTATCGGGAAAGAGGTTGTAACTCAGATAAAATCGAAGATAGGAAGCAACAAGACATTTTATACAGACTCTAACGGGCGTGATTTTCTGGAAAGGGTATGTTATTGTTGTTCTTTCTTGATCACTAGCATTAGCAATGAACTGAATTCATGAGTTTTTGTCATGTTATTTTAGATTCGAGACTATAGATCTGATTGGGACCTTGAAGTGAACCAACCGATTGCAGGAAACTACTATCCCGTATGTTCTCAATAATCTAACACGTCTTATAAGTCTTTCTTTCATTTCTTAGTTTCGTGGAGGTTTGATTAATCGTTTTAACTGTGAAATTTGTTGGAGTTTCTATCAGATCAATCTTGGAATATATATTAAGGATAAGAGTACAGAGTTGTCTGTTTTGGCGGATAGATCAGTCGGAGGATCGAGTATTACTGATGGTGAAGTGGAGATAATGCTCCACAGGTTGTTCTGTTCTTAATTCATTCTGTGTTATATATAGTTTCTTTTCTTACTTTCTTTCTCCTGGTTCTTGATTATTGAGTGTTCTGGTAGTAACATTTTTGTAGGAGATTACTTCATGACGACGGTCGAGGTGTTGACGAGGCTCTAAATGAACAAGTTTGTGTTCTTGGCAACTGCTCTGGTCTAACAGTAAGCAGAATCCACTACTAAAACAACTCAGCAGATATATCTAAAGGAGATGTATTATTTAGAGATAATTACACCGGCATGCCTTGAGGTTTGGCCTAACTACAAAAAGTTCCCCTGAGATCGAGAAATTATTACATCAGGGGAAGTTTGTGTATGTTAGGCCAAACCTCAGTGTATGTCAGTGTAATCATACGCAATAATTATTTATTTTCTTCTTCTTATGTTATTTTGATCAAAATTATTACATTCTAAATTTCGGACAGGTCCAGGGGAAGTACTATGTTAGGCTTGATCGGCTTGGGGAGGGAGCCAAGTGGCGTAGATCGTATGGGCAGGAGATATACTCACCCTTTCTCTTGGCTTTCGCCGAGCAGGTAACTCAGATCACTATACTTAATTAAACCTTCAACGTTTTGACTCGATATTTCATTTGTATACTCACAGGACGATAAGTGGACAAATTTCCCAACACCAACTTTTTCAGTCATGGATCCTTCCTACAGTCTACCTGATAATGTTGCAATAATAACCCTCCAGGTAACTTTCTTGAATGGTACAAAGCTGACTGAATATTCGTGAATTTGCATATTTTTGACGACTTTATTGCACTCTTCTGGAACATCAGGAGCTGGAAGATGGAAGTATTCTCCTTCGTTTGGCACATCTATACGAGGTTTTCAGTACAAGAACTTTATTTCTGATCCTTTATCTTCAGCTTTGTTTCTGATCCTTTATATATAGGTTGGAGAGGACAAGAACTTGTCTGTATTGGCAACCGTTGAATTGAAGCGAGTTTTCGCAAATAAAAAGGTTACGACACTTCTTTTCAAGTTCTAACGTCTCACTTCAAGAATTGTACTAAATTTCAAACTCCTTTTAATCAGATAAGCAAAATAAGGGAAATGAGTCTTTCTGCTAACCAAGGCCGAGAAGAAATGGAGAAGAAAAGATTGATCTGGAAAGTCGAAGGCTCTGATGCGAAGAAACATAGTGATGTTCGGGGCGGCCCTGTCGACCCAGTAAAGCTCGTGGTGGAATTAGCTTCCATGGAAATCCGGACCTTCATCGTCAACTTCAACTGAAAAGCATTGGAAAGGCAAGATACATGTAATTCATCAACAATCCAATAAATAGCTCAAATAAGGGCAAATGAATGAAACTGTTTCCTGTGTTGTAATGAGTTGTATCTTGTATCAGTATGTGTAACTGAATGTTATAGCAGATGATGCTGTTGATGTAATGATATGGCATTCGCATGCATTATCTTGAATGAATTCAATATATGAATCGATTACAACATATTCTGTACCGAAATGAAGTACAAATTATGTATGACAATTGACGGCACATTAACAACATGTTTACTTCTAGGATGAAGGATAATCCTACTTAAACTTATGTTTATTAATATTTTTGCGTGTTTGGGATTGATGACACGGCTCGAGATGATATTAAATAAAAGGTGGATTATTCATTTTATATTTGCCTTGGGATGAACAATCTATCATCACAACCCACCACTCATCATATTACTTGCGTATTTCATTTCAGCCTAACCAACAAAGTAAATATGCCAAAAAAAACATAATATTACCATCAAGTGGTATATCTAGCCGTTTGAGTTTCAAGTTTCTTAATCATTGCCCATTGGTTGAGGGAGCCTCTTTATGCATAAGAGAGCATAATATTTACATTTTAGTAGTCGAACCCGATAGAAATCCACAATAGAATATTAACATTTTAGTAGTCGAATTAACAATAGGACATTAAAAAATATACTTTAATGACAATAGGATATTAACTCTTAGTAATCGAATTGACAATAAGATATTAAAAAATACACTTTAATGTAAACCAAATATGAGAATTCATACCTAAAGACTAACCTAATAGGAGAGAGAGTTTATTTAATTTATAAATTCCTCACCAATTACTTATATAATCCATATGGGACAAGTGTCATACTTTATAATTGGTCCAGGGTTATGACACCGTGACTAACGAGGACATTGGCCCCTCAAGGAGGGTCGATTGTCATGACTCTGGATCAATACCAAGATATGAGACTATTTTATAAGCAATTAGTGAGGAATTTATAGATTAAATGAACTCTCTTTCTTATTAGGTAAGTCTTTTAGGATAAATTCGTAAGGTGTGCTAAAAAAAAAAAAAAAAAATTAAATAAGGGAAAAAAGTTAAAAAGTGAAATAAATATGACCCGAATAGTGTCTGACCCGACCCGATAAATTTTGATTCTTTAACGATGACAGAGTGGAAATAATTGAGAAAAGTCTCATCTTGGCGTTACAAAGCTGAACCCCAGTATAAAATCAAAATCCATCGGCGTACCGTACAACTCCGCCGTAATATTCCTTTTGGGCGATTTAATTCCCATTTTGTGGGGCGCTGATTGAAATCTGGAATTCGAATCACGGGTTTTTAATGGCGAAGGGAAACGATGTTGCTGCTATGGAAATCGACGATCAGAATTCCGCCGCCGCCGATCAGATCAGTAACCCTAAATTCTCCATCAATGGTGCTTCTCTCCCGTTCTTTTTATGATTAGGTGTGTTTGTATGTGTTTGCCCATGAGTTTCTCTCATTTTGGCCCGGGAATTTTGCAGTGTTGCAGCTGTTGAAATCAGCTCAAATGCAGCATGGATTGCGTTTCGGTGATTACACTCGTTACAGGTGCAAGTCGCTACCCATTTTCTTGTGTGTGGGCTTGCGTTTTTATGTGAATCTCGATGAGCGTGTGGGGGATGTCAATTTCCTAGTTAATTTGTAATGCATGTATGGAGGACTTGGGAAATTTTTTAGAGACTTTTGATTGATTGGGCATTCTAATGTTGAAATTGATGGGATTTTGATCGGTCAATATTCTAATTGGTTTTCAGGAGGTACTGCACTGCACGATTGCGTAGACTGTACAAGTCCTTGAAATTCACTCATGGCCGTGGAAGATATACAAAGAAAGCCATAACTGCGGCTACAGTGACTGAAGTCAGGTCAGCGTTGGAGGAAATACATTCTCTAGTCTCTAAAAACTAGTATATTATATCATGAATTTGGGTTATGTGGCTTTCTATTGATGGGTCACAGATTAAGAACCCAATACGTATACCATTTTAGGATGTATCCATATTGCCATATTGGGGTTTGTGGATGATAGTTCTCTTAGATTTGTTGTCATTGGCAATGTTTCGTGAGTGCACCCATATCCATGTTACATGCACTCTCTTTTTTTAATTCGACAATTATCATTGTGTACTCTTTCCTTATGAAAAAGAATTGGTATTGATGATTAATTTTTCCTTCATGAGCATAATAAAACTATCTATCTAAGTTCTCGAGCCCAAATAATTCTGAAGATTATTGATCACTTTGCAACCTTCTTAACAGCTCCCTTAGAATTCACCCTCTACTGCTGCATCACCAAATCTGATCAAAACCAAGATTTTGGTTCTCCAGCATGCACAAGAAATATAATGTGAACTATCTGTTTGGTTCGTAAAATTTGAAATAACAATAAAAAGCTCGAGTGTCTGCACCTGTTTGTAATTGTTTGATAATTTTATAAGTTTTTCTTTAATTCGATGGGTGCTCCTGCAATCAATCTAGGTTTCTTCACATGGTTCTTTATGCTGCCGAAAGAGCATGGAGTCATGCCATGGAAAAGAAAACTTTACCGGATGGTCCAAATGCACGCCAGAGGAGCTACCTCATTGGCAGGCTAAAGAAGGCAGTAAAGTGGGCAGCCCATTTTCAGGAGTTGTGCGCCATAAAGGGAGATTCAAGAACATCTCTGGAAGCAGAGGTGTGAATTGCGTTTTTGAACTTGGTTGCTAGTATTGCTTTTGTCTTGCTTTATTGTTTGGGTAAATAAATTTGTGATTTGTTGGTCGACCACATTTAATTTCAAGAACGATCTGCAAACGATATATTCCTTAAAGTCACACCAGTAAGTTATACTCTATGTGAACCATGGGCTGTGTCCATTCTCTAATTTTCTCTGAACACGAAATTGGTTTTCTTGTTTGGAATTTTACAACATATATGCTATAACTTGTGGAAATGCTTTTTGTTTGAATTCCCAGGCCTACGCCTCTTATATGAAAGGGTATTTGTTATTCGAACAAGATCAGCACTGGGATGTTGCGCTAAAGTGCTTCAAAAGTGCCAGGTATATTTTATCTTAAAGTAGTGGTGTTGTTACATAAGTTAAAAATAATAATTCAATTATAAGTAAAGCCAACAAGAGCATTTTCTGCTATTTTATTCTCTTGCACCCTGTTTTCCTTATCCTAAGCTGTTTTAGAAAGGCCATGGTGGCCCTCATTTGTACCGTCTTCATGCTGGTCGCTTTCTTGATTTTGATAGAGCTGTTTATGAAGAACTTGGAAAGTACGGGGATCTAGAAAATCAAGTTTTATGCCGGGAGCGGGTTGAGGAGCTTGAGCCTAGTATACGATATTGCCTGCACAAAATTGGTGAGTCAAATTTACAAACTTCGGAGCTAGTGCACATAGGAGAAATGGAAGGGCCAGCTCTGGACCTTTTCAAAGCTAAGCTGGAGGTATAAATTTAGTTGCTGCTAATTTACGATACTCTAGTTTCTGTTAAAACAGTATGTTGTATCTTGTTTAACTGCTGGTTATATTGGCAGCATAACCCATCCTAGAAATAGTTCTTATTGATCATTTCAATTTGATTTGTCTTCATTGCAGGCTGTCATGGCTGAGGCTCGTTCTCAGCAGGCTGCATCTATGACTGAATTTCATTGGCTTGGTCATAGGTTTCCTATTTCAAATGCTAAGACTCGGGTCTCCATACTTAAAGGTAGATTCCAGTAGAAAGCATGAGTATAGGTAGATTCACGGTAGAAAGCATGAGTATCATAGTCCTCAGTGGAACCACTGAGGTTTCAGATGCATTCCCATTGATTTGCTTGTTGTCTTAAATTTCCTAGCTATTGTTAAGCATTTTGTGATGGTTTTTGGTCTGGAATTTTACTGCTGTTTTTATTTTTGAAATATTGAATTACAAAACTTGCATATACCCAATCTCATTCTCTTTATGCACCACGATTTGATCAGCCCAGGAGCTAGAGAAAGATGTTATTGGTCCAGGAGCAGATTCGCTGGCTGCAGAGAAAAAATTAGCTATCTATGACAAAATTTTTGCTGCCTATAATGAAGCAAGGGTCTGCATTCGAAGTGACTTGGTGAGAGCTGCTTTTAGCTATGATAACTTCTTGTTACATTCTATGCACTTGTACTTGTAGCAGCTATATGTGCTCAATGGCAGAGATTATCTGCAGCTGTAAAAGTAGATTTTGAATATTATCAGTTGCCTTTATTGAGTCTGATTCAGGTATATGTTTGTTTTAGGCGACTGCAGGTAATTCAGAAAACATGAAGGATGATCTGAGTGGCCTTGATAAAGCTATTGGTGCTGTCTTGGGAGAGAGGACAATTGAACGTAATCAGTTGCTGGTGCGCATGGCTAAGAGTAAACTTAGTAAGGCTCGTGATGACAAAAATGAAAGAGTCTCGAAGCCTGAAGAGCTTGTTAGATTATTTGATCTTTTAATACAGGTGAGTGATTAGTTCTATAATTCTGTTATATCTTACATTCTGTAATCATAGATTGTGATTATATGCCTACTAGTTTTGCCTGAGCTGAATGCAAAATTACTTCTATTGTATGAATTATTGTTTCAAAGCTAATGTAACTTATTTTCTTTTCTGACAGAATACTGCTGATCTTTCCGATCTGGTTAGTTCAGGAAGAGATAGGAAGCCAGAAGAAGTGGCTTTTGCTGAGAATTGTGAACTTAAAAGTTCGGCTTTCCGAGCAGAAAGGTTTGCCTGTTCATTCTTCATGTTTGATTCTCGAATGGGTCTTCTTGTTTAAAGCCCATTTTATAATGCCGAAATTTGTAGTGGGTCTATTTTATTAAATTTGTCGCTCCCTTGTACAGTAAAAACACACACTAATTGGTTAGTGGGTTTATATTGCTTCTCCAACTTTATTACAATAAGAAATGTGTAGGTTATTCATCATACCAGTATTGTTTTACTTATATCCAGCCTTGTGTGGTAATTGTCATAGTTCATTGTATTTGGTAGAAACTTTAGTTTCGTTCAGTTCTCCAGTTTGTTACATCTTGGCTCTTTGTCTCTGCGCACTTATGATTCTCATAGCTTCTTAACATTCATGACGCAACTTACTTCCCAATAGATAATATGCATCCTCATCAATTTGGTGCAGGTGCTTTTACTTGGCCAAATCCTACAGTTTGGCTGGGAAGAGAGCAGAAGCATATACTTTATTTTGCAGAGCTCGCTCCCTAGTTGATGCTGTTCTTAAGAAGCTTCAGAGTTCCAAGAGTTCTGATCAGGTGTTTTGGCATTCCCTTCCTCTTTAATAACATTCCCTTTTGTTTGCTTCACGTGGAGTCCATTATGATATTTATGGTGCTTTCGTTGTTAATCATATCTACGGTTCCTGTCCTGTTATTGACTATATTACAGGCTGCTATCAAGGAGTTGAAGATGCTTCATGATGAATGTCGGTCCAACAGTTGCATAGAGCATGCAACAGGAATTATGGAGGAGGAAAAGGCTCCAGAAAATCTTTCCAAAAAGATTTCCGACATATCATTAACAGGAAAAGATAAGAAGGTACAAAATATTAATTTTGCTTTGTTTCATCGTTCAGACTTGTTCGAGTTCACTGAGCACGAAGTTATTACGTGCAGATAAAATATCACTCTCTCTCTCCCCCCCTCTTCCTCCCTCTCCTCTATATTCAACACGAAAGTTCCTTGTAAATGGTCTTCTTACATTGTTATCTACATCTGCTTCAGCTTCAGAAACTGCTTATGGAGAAGCTGGACGAGTACGAGTCAGCTGTTGGTGATCCCGCCACTAAATCAATCCCTCGCATCGACACTTTCCCACCTGCATTCCAAGCTATACCTCGTGATCCAATTGTCCTTGATCTCGTCTACAATGCGATCGAGTTCCCATCCCTGGATAACAGGATGAAGAAAGATAAGAAGGGTCTGTTTAATAGGTTCTTTGGATGACTGCTTTTCTTCAGATGGGTGGATTTTTTTCCAATTTTATAGTTCCAATCAAGATTTTGGGTCATTTCAATACTGTAATTTATTGCTTTATACACTCTTTTTTGACAAAACTAGGGTTGGAAATTTTACTTCAAAACTGACAATTTTGACTCTTGCAACTGTAATACTACTACATAAACATGTGACACAGGAACTTGATAATGTCCAGTCTTGCTTGCGACCTAGGATTCTCGTACCACAAAGTCTTCCATTATGTGTCATCTTCACCAACATGCCTGTAAAACGTGTTTCACATGATCCAACTTGAGCAACTTAAAACTTTTCATCACATACCCTCTAAGTTTTGTGTTATTATGCAAGGGCTCCCTTTTCTTCTTTCACACTCAGTATTTCACTAGTTTAGGTGTAAAGTATAGGGATATAAAGGTCTAAAAGAAATCGGTGTACACTCCCAAACATCACGAGCGGGTGCAGACGAACTAATCTCGTTCGGTCAAATCAATGTATTAAGGGGACGAATGTTTCAAACATGTCGTAAAACTTTTAGAAAGTGATCAATCAAATATGAGTGTTTTACGCTTATCGTGTTAGGTTTGAGCTATAATATATCGAAGGATGGTGAAGGGAAATTACAGGGATGGTCTCTTGCTACAAGAAAGCAACCTTGTGTAGTGGTCCTGTGGCTGCCCATTATTCACGAAGTTGCCAATCTTTGAACTTCAAAATTAGGGCATATCTCATTAATGATTCCGTGTTCGTTGGAATAGATATTTCAAGTGTAGACCATAGATTTTGTCGTTGAATATAACAAAACTTAGGAAAAATATTGCTGTCCCTACGTTCTTGTCACAATTTTGTTTGTTCAATTATAAGATCTCGGATTACACGAGACATGACTAAAGTATAGAATCAAATTTTACCCTTTCAATTTTGAATTTTAACCTAATATTATCAATTTGTTCATTTTATTTTTCAAAAATCTTGACAAGTTTATTATTTATTTTTATGAATAAAAAGCATACAAATATAATAATTCAAGAAAAAGAACCAAAGTGAGTGTTCCTTGTAGCATCGCACGTTAGATTGTTAGACTAGAAAAACAAAGACATTATTGGACTACTACATGTTTCTTTCTCCCTACATTGTAATAATAAAGCGGGCCTTTGCTTCTTTCCTGCCACGTTCAACTTCCACATTTTTGGAAACTTTGTAGACTTTTTTCTCAATTATTCTTTTCTAATTTCACCAAAATGTATATCAATATCTAATGTGATCCAATATAATCATTGTTATTTTCGCTTTTTGATTTATGACAAATTTTTCGAATTTGAAAATTGTTAAACTTTTATTTTTAATTAAATTCTCAATTTGTCCGAAAAATTTATAATGTTATGTATATAAAAACAATCATCGTGCGCTTATATCGATGAGATCGCTTGAACTTAAGGACGTAAATGTCAATGATGTCCAAATATAGATATAGACGGTACAGACATGATAAGATACAAACTTTATAAGAATGTGAGTGCCAATGATGCACATATATAGATACGGTAATACATGACAAGATACGATATAGATATGGTGATACGAATTTTTTTTCATAATTTTCATATAAGAAGCGTCGGACACCGAATTCGACAAGACTCGATACCACAAAATAATATATTTATAGTTACATGTAATTGTATACTTTATAAGGTCAAACCACGAATAGTCTTTTCTTTATTTGTGTTCATATGCATATATAAAATTTATTCACACTCTTTCAAAGCTCAAAATAATAATGGAAGAAATTATTCATGGGTTGGTCCCAAAGGTCGGACCATATAATTTGTGACGCCTGTATAAGAGTAATTAATAATTTATTAGGCTTAAAGCGACTTAGTAATTGTTTAGGAGTGGTACCATAGTATTTATTTAAGATTATCTTGTAATTAAAAGTCAATTAAGCTTAATTTGTGGTCTAATTTTGTCGAGTTAACAAGATTTAACCAAACATAACTGGATCATTTTGAATAGGCCACAACTACTTTTTCCTAAATGAGTTAAAAATTAATATTTATGGTGTAACATGTGGAAAACGTGACACTTGTGAGTTCTAGGGTTTTGAGTTATATTCTTTATTTTTATTTTTTATTTTTTATTTTGGAAATTAGGAAATATTCGGAACTCAATTTAATGTGAGGAGGATCATAAGATTAAGGGGGGAAATTAAAAGATGAATTTATATTAAAAAAATTTAAAGAGTTGCTTGCACTATAATAAATCTATCAAAAATCCACTAAACAAACGAAACCACGGCCAAATTCTATAAGGTTTTATTATAATTCCTGACATAACACCAACGGATTACTGATGAATGATGACATTAAAAAATTACTTACAGATGATAAACTTATTGGTTAGTTATTGGTATTTTGTCGAAAATTTTGACGGAAATTCTATTTATAATTGTGCCAAAAAAAAATTTGACAAAAATAGGTCAATCTACCGTTTGTACCCCATTCCTACTGCAAATTTTATTTAATGAAAATAAATGTAAACTTTAATTGTTATAATAAATTAAACATAAATCAACCTTTAAGGCTCTCGAGTCAAGTCAAATATCATTTCGCTCTTATTTTTAAACTGTTACAAGAAGTCACGAAAATAGAACAAAAAAGTTAGGTAGCTTCATTAAAAATACATATAATTAAAAATAGCAGCCCAAATTTAGATAATATAATTTAGTTTCATATTTTATTTGAAGGTCGGACTTGCCAATTAGTGGGATCTTTTTCTTAAAACCCATTTAACAATTAAATAAAAATAATATCCATTCCCTTTTATCTTTCCATTTGTGCCAATAAATGTAGATATAGCAATTCATTTATCAGTAATATAAATAATAAACACTATTATGGTATTACTTATACGTGCAAGCCTCCTCCTAATTCGATGCTTATCCAAACCATTATAATTAAGATAATTATTAATTAATTGATTATTACGATTAAATGATGGTTTGATTAATAGGGACAGATGGTGGAGATTAAGGGACACCTCTCAATTTATATGCCCAAAGTCATACTTATCATGCCTAATCATCACTAAATTACTATTATTTTTGCCCACACTTTCTTAAACATGGTCTGTTACGCAAAAGCATCGCTCATCAATGTTAGAAAACATGTTCCCATCAACATTTTAAGATATTTATTTCTTTTTCCGTGACATCTCGAGTCCGCAAATCCGTTGGATGAAGTGTAGATTTTGAATTTACGAGTCCGTCGTTAGATGAGAGGACAAACTTTTAATTTCGTAAATATGTTGAATATATATGTAGTTTTTTAATTCGTAAATCTGTTGGATGTGAGTATAATCTTAAAATCTATAAAATGTAATTTGAAAATAAACTAGACTATTATTGTTGTACATTAATTATACTTGAGGTATTTGAGTTTTTTTGTTTTTCGTTTTTTTTTTTAAACTTATATTTGTATACTTATTTTATATATTCTCTATGAGATAGGGCATCGCATTATTTTAAAAAAATATATATGTTTCTTTTCAACTTAAAAGTTGGTAAAATTATAATTGTTTGTCCTTAGGTTTGTTTGATACGGACATAAGTATGATGAAAAGATTACATAAGATAATCCTCATAATTTTGTGTCCGATTTCAAGGAAGAAACACTTTTTAATGTTTTCTTTGACGTATTGCTTTGGATATTAACTCTCCATTTTTTTGGCAAATAAAAATTAAAATATAGAAGATTTGTGTGATACTTTCTCCCCTTTTTTCTTATTATACGGATAGGGATATAGACATTACACGATACGAATATGGTGATACAAATTTTTTTCTAAATTTTTTTACATGAGGAGAATCGGACATAAATAAAATCCGTTACGACACGATAAAATAATATTTTAAAAAAAATTCGTACATCATAACTGTGGAGGATAAAATGTGTCCTTTATAATTACTCATTCTTTCTATTTTTTTAAAAAGACACTTTTATGGTTCCTATAATTATACAAAAGACCCCATATCAAAAAAAAAAAAAAAAAAACCCTATAGCTTTATAATTATTAAAAAAACACACAATATTTTCTGATAACATATAACTAAAAGTACTCTTAGATGTCACTGATTTCCATAATTGTTACAAAACAATCCTATAATTTATTAATTACCATCGAAAACTCCACGTTTTTATTAACATACAAATAAAATTTTCATTAAAAAAAATTGCGATAACCTATGATCGATGAATAAATATTTTTAAAATTATTATATTATCGTATAAGATATATATATCACATAATAAATTTTAAGAAAAAATATGTATGATTGTCCTCATTTGTATTATGTCTCGTCAGATTTATGTGGATAAATAATAAGAATATATAATATATTACAAAAAGAACCGAGGGCTTTTTGTGCTTATCAGTAAAACTATCCAGGCGCAATCTTAAATTATTTTGCAAGGTAGAATATCTTTTTATCCAACTATAGTTCGTGACAATAATTGAAAATAATGTTATGTGCAGAGGTTGCACGTAACCATTGGCCCTCTTCCAACAAAATTTGAATCTGAAAGGTATGGAGTGTACTTTATGCCTTCTTCATATTATCATAATTCATAAATATAAATGTCAATTTGTTCAATCACACATATTTAGACACCGTCAACATTTCTAACCAAACCATTTTGAATACCATTTAATAATTAATTAAGACGCTCAAATTTATAACACACTTTCATGAGCACGATACACGGACACGATAATACTATTTTCTTCTTCTCCTTTTTAAAAATATCACGTGATAAGAGTCAGGCACTTATCGAACGCCATCTAAAATAATAATATAATTTTTAAAAAAATATTTGTACATCATAAACTTCTTATTCATCGGATAGCCATTTCAACATTGTCACACGAGCCCGGTGATTTAACGGAATTATTCAACGGACTCCGTTTAAAAAATACGCGATGATTGCGCAGAATCACCAAAATGCGTGTCCGCAGGGGATCGCAGCTCTCCGCCTTTGTTCCCAATTATGGCTCCCAATCCGCGTGAGACCGCGTTCCTTTTCTTCAGGCCCGTAACGCCGTTGGGGCAAAAGAATAGTAGCGTAATGCTAAAGAGAAATTACAAATACATTGAATATGTACATTATTATATAAAGAAAGTTTTGCATAAAACAATAATACTCTATTTTTGGAATGCCGTTTTGTGTGTAAACTTATTTATTTAATTTCATTTCCGAATTCTCTTGCTTATTTCAATATTCAATAAAACAATCATAAGTTATTTTTTAAAATAATCGGGCTGGTGATATATAATCGAACCATGGAATTATGAATTTGAACATGTGTCAGTTGTTTGGTTCCCACAACCTTCAATTATTTAATCAAATCAAAATGGGGTAATCTTTGTTTGCACTTCAACCTTTGGTATATTTTGTATTTTAATATCTAACCTTTGAATATATACACTTTATCACTCAACCTTTGAATTTTGTTACACTTGAGTGCCCCCGAACAATAAGAAAATGATACGTGTACCCAACCGATCAATAAGAAAATAACACCTCGACATTGGGCACTTAAGTACAACAAAATTCAAATATTAGCTGCTAAAGTGTAAAAATTCAAAAGTTATGTATTAAAGTGCAATATCCCTCAAAGGTTCCGGTGCAAATAAAGATTAACTCAATTAAAATTAGCATAAAGTACTGTGTTGGACAAAGTATTGCGCATATGGGAGGCACCTGGTGAACAGCTAAGCTTATCCACCATTGACGGGTCGGTAATGAATTATGCCATTTGACGATATGGATATTCTGTATATGAGTTAAAATGCTTAAATATAATCAATTGATATCTCTTTTAAACAGTAACTTATGTTTAATTTTATATTACAGTTCCATAAAATCGAATATTATGTTTATGTCCAACGGGCTCGTGGATCCTAAACGCGATATGCAAACATTTTAGCTATCAAATTATGGGAGGTGCAAGTGTAATATCTAATATGTTGAAAATAATTTATTAGAATTTGTAAAGTGGTTGGGAAATTAATTTAAAGATAGATGGTGGCGATTAAGTTTAATCTAAGGTTGTGAAAGAAAATCCGTTGTTATGTGGGAAGGAGGCAGGCTAATCAGGGGCCCACAGCCTGGTTTAGTGTCCACTAATTAGGAAACAAATATGATGGGCCCCACCTACATTAAGACCACCCACCCTGGACGTTGATGCTTCATCAGACTTTCACGATCAACGGTCCTGATCGTCCACTGTTTTCAACTTACATGGGATCGCCTTCGCCTATTGCCGCTCATTCCCTTGATATTTTCCCAACCACGACATCAATCAAGTTGAGAAAAAGGAAAAAAAAAAAAAAAAAGAGAAAATGAGCATTTTCCGTCGAAATAAATAAATTTTAATTGAAGATGTGATTAATAACAAATATTATAAATCTATCGGGGTTTTGGATTTTTATGTTTTGTCTATGTATCTTACATCATACGTCATTTATCGATATGTATTATATGTATTAATAGACACTCGAAAGTCGAAATTATTATGTAAGAGAATGTCTCAATTTCTTATATCACGATATTTTCTCTATTTTAATCTTAGTTGTCTAACAATATGCACGACCTAAGTATGTAGGTGAAGTAAAAATAAAACATGAAAATTGAAATAGGAGAGACAAACCCGGTAATTATATAGTATTTAGGGTTAATTCCATACACCCTCTATCTTTTAGGGCGTAGTACGCTTTGTGTCCTAACTTTTGAATTTGTGCGATTGTCCCCTTAACTTTTGTGAAATATAATACTTAACCCCTTGAACACTATTCCGGTAAAATATTTCAGGAATATTTTTTTCAAAATTAACTTTGACGGTCAAATTCTCTGTCGTCACGGGCCTTCACGGCTACTCAAGAGTCAAAACTACCACAATTGTGTTTCTCTCTCCGAGATGAACAAAACTCATACCTCATCCGATTAATTGGTTGTTGAAAGCCGTCATAATTCACTTACAAAGCTTCGCCGGCCGTTCATTATCTTTGACCGGTGATTTCCCTTCTTTGTTCGCCGGATTTTAATTTCGAAATCACAATTGTGTTTTTTACATCGAGAGTTTGGATTTGATATATAATATCAACATATTTGATATCTGGTTTGTACAGATTTATCCTTAGAAATCACGCCAAATTTTTGTTCAGAAAATACAATGGAATATTCCCCAAAAAGTTCTATTGGAAAGGGATTATGTGCAATATTTTTCAAAGGTCTTGGGAAAATTGCACCATTCAAAAATTAAGGGCCAAAGCTCACTAAACCTAAAAGGAGAGAGATTATGTGGAATTTGCTCCAATATTTATTAACTCTGAAAAGTTAACTAATTATTTTAAGTTCAAATATACTAAAAATTAAAAATATTTAAGAACAAACTTCTAACTTCAACTTCTAAAAAATAAAAAAATAAAAAAACTTCTAACTAATTTTAGTAAATAAATTGATTTTGTTGAGCCCAAGTCTCCAAAGAAAAGTAAACAACTTTTTTTTTTTAATCAAATACTTGCTTAAAAAATATATATAATAACACTCACAATTGTTATTATTTAATTTAGTAAAACTTTAGATTTACTTTTTACTTTACTGAAATAAAGGAAAACGATTTATTCCAACACGCACGAAAAAATATACTTATTGGAACAATATCTTGATAAAATTAAATAATGTTTATGATTATTATTTTTATTTTATAGTTCAATTTCATAATTCAGATCGGATCAGGTCGAATCATTTAGACATAAAATTCCTTCCTATCAATTGTACCTACAATTCTAGATATTCAAATTTGATTAAGTGACATAACACCGAATTACTAAATTATATTTATTTGATACTAGTTCACCGATATATTTTGAGGAAACTACAATTTACTCCCCGCACTATAACTATTTTTCTAAATTTTATCTAAACTTTTAAATATTTCAAATTGTTATTTGTATTTTATATAAATTTTCAAATTATCATCTGTACTTTATAAAAATTTCTAAATTTTCATATCAGTTATTTACATATTAACACGTGTCTCATTTTTTATAAAAAATTGTTAATTTTTCGGAAGTAAAACACATGTTAGCACCTAAATAGTCGGGGTGTCGATTTAAAAATTTTACAAAATATAAATAATCATCTAAAATATTTATAAGTTTGGATAACAAATTAAAAAAACGATCATAGTCCTTGTAAATTATTTTTTTTCATATGTTTTGATGCTACAATTTATGAAAATGGCTTAATTTCAAATAAAATCGAATTAATTACTCGAATTCACTATTCACATCCCTGCGATGCAAAGCATCTTGCTTAATTACTGTTGTTAGAGATAAGAAAAAAGTGTCGGATAATTATGAGGCCTAATTACCTCGGCAGCCATAATTTAAGATATAATTACCATCATTAATGCCATCATCAAGTGATCATCGAACACCTAGCCCTTAACCCCACCTCCACCCTACCCCTCTTAAATAAGAATTAAAGAGGACCACTTAATAAAGTCATTTTTGGAAAATTGTGATAAATACCTTATCTTATTAATTTTTTTTATTATCTTTTTCAGGATTATATGCATGATAAATTTAGGTGTCTAAATAAAAATATCAATTAGAATAGTTTTTTTCTTTCTCTCCATCAATTCAACTTTTTTTTTTTGAAAAGCATACCAACGGTAAATCCAAACATGATACGGTCGAACTTAATTAATAATGTGTGTCAAAATATATTATATTTGCTATTTAATTTTTTGATTTTTTAAATTTTTTATATCAATCATATGATAAGTACGAAATATTATTCCACTCGTTATATTGATTTAATCGAACAAAATTCGGATTAAAATTATTTCGTACTGATTCTAAATTCGAATGTTTAATAATATTTGATCAAGTATGAACGAGTTTTTGTGGAGGACCGCATTTATTTAATCATAAGTTAATGTGTTGCATGCCCATAGGTTTATATGAGTTGCTCATTAATTACCTATTTCCTTTTCCTTCTTTTCCAAAAAGAATTTTCTTTGCTATAACAGTCGTTAATGGGTCCCCATCCACCAACATAAAGGCCCACTACTAGGAAAATAATTCCAATAAAAGAATTAAGAGATTTGGTCTTTATGAAAATGTTAATTGTTGTTAGCATTATTTTGCAAAAATGCAAATTTCTCTATAGTTGGATAATAATATTTGAAGCTATGGTTAATGGAATAAATATTGATAATGATGTGACATATTGCTTGTCTTGCATATTAAAATAATAATCATATTAAAATAATAATCTTAATATTATTTGTTGTGTTTGACATTTTTTTTTTTAACACGTGCATGTCCAAACGGGATTTGAACTCAATACCTTATCTTGGAGAATGTACACATTAATTATTTGAAAATCTCTGTTGGCTTGTTGTATTTGACCTTAAACGTCCTGAGATTAGCCCTCTTTCCTCAAATTTTTGGTCTGATTTCTTTTAATTTACCTCTCCGAAATTATGACTACGGTAAGATCTTGAGGAAAGAAGAATTAATCTCAGAATGTTCAAGGCCGAAAGCAAAAATATATTTTGTTGCATTCGGAAATTCATCATTTAACTCTCGAAAATTATGTGTGGATCAACTTACTTAGAAAAGATATTTAATAAATCTATCCATGTTTTATCAATGAATATTAATAAAATAATTTACATTGGATTCTTGATAAAATATAAAGCTATTTCGAAAAGGCAAATCCTAACAGATTAAGATTGGCAAATTCTTTACTTGCTTTATACTTTACCTGTCCTTTTAAGGTAAATTTCTTCATTGGAGCATATTCATGGTTAAAAAAATAAATAAAATAAAGAGAAGGGGTAAAAGTAAATAATTTTGACAAAAAAAAAAAAAAGAAAGTAAATAATCATGCACTTCAATGATTGATTTTGGAGTTTGGAACAAAACCCATAATTAATTAATTAATTCAAATTAAATTAGTCGTGAAAAGATTTTGCTAATAGTTTATTTTGGCCCTTTGTTGCGACAAAGCTAACAAGGTGTTGAGAAAAAGTGAACCGAAAAGAATTATTTTCTTCAAAAAGTTGGGTCAAAGCCAAATAGTTTCCCCTAGATTTGCTTTTCCTTTTTTTTTTTGGGGAGGGTATATTTATAAATTAATTGTAATATACATAGATGAAATTTCATGCTGATGAGAGTAAAGATAGTAATAAACTTCTCAAGCTCAATTAGAATCTATTGTAATTCTCTAAACTTAATATCAATATTACTGATCGTGTTTTGACTGAATCATTAACATAATTGTTGCATCATATTTAATATCAATGGATTTAATCTCCCATTATATATTTTGTTATTTCAATTCTAATTTTGAGTATGAAATAATTTTAAGAGACTAAACCAACCATTTTCATTTTTCCAATTATAAGAAAATCAATTATAATAATCGGTAATTGATTACCAAATAATATATTTTTTTCAAAGAGAAAATTCACTGACAAGAAAATCTACTGTTTTTGTAGTTAGCTTAAGCCTTAACGTGATTAACCTAATCTTCAAACTAAAGCATCTTACATTAATATCTACCAGAAAATAATGACAGTAATTAACATCCTAATTTATCTCCATTCCTAAATCTTATCAGCCATTAATTACTGAGCTGGCCTAAATTACCGAGTGAGTTTTCAACGGCAAACTTGATCGTCACGTGAAACTTATGTTGCTAATTACACTTATCTAGTGTATTAGGGCGAGTTTATATTTGGTCTAAAATACTCTAATATCCTCAGACTTAATTTAAATATTTGTCTCCATTCGATTTTTGTCCAAGCAAAAAAAAAAAAAAAAAAAAACCTAAAATAAGATTACGCAAAAATAATTTCCCATTTTCTTTAATTTCATATAATTAATTAGACTAGATAATTTGGATTAGCGACAAATAAATTTATCGAAAAAAAAAAAACTAAATTAGTTTCCATAATAAAAGTAAAGAAATCACACGTGTTATTATAGTGTCCAGGAGCATGGCGGATTAACCATGGTTAAAAGCGGGTCCCACCATGGTTAGTAGAGTGTGCGCATTAAACCCATCCTACTATGCCCGTAAGCAACACAACAAGCCCACTTCCCCATAAAATCCGAACAACTTTCCATTTAACGGCAAAGACAAACGCCGTCAGTTGCCAACCCAATCTTCTCTCGACACACATCTAACGCCGCTAATCCCGTCCTCATCAATGCTGCCCCCCCAAACGGAGCTTCCTCCACCGGCTATCCCGGTCATCCAACACACCCCCAAGGCTCTGTTTGGCTCCCCACTTTTCATTCACTTTAATCTCATAATAAAATCAAAATAAAAATGCTAATAAATCTTAATTGAGTATTGATTCTCGAGTAATTAGTGCAATAATGTCCTAAAATATTATTGGAAAAGAATATAGTGGATTTTTTGAATTTTTTTTTTGGGGCGTCCAAACAAGGCGTAAGAGTTTCACCGGTAAAAGGATTAACCGTGGCTGGAAAAAATCATTCTCGACTCTGGTTATGGAAAAGCTGTTTCTCTCTCCTCTTTGTTTCTCTCACATCAGCTATTAGGTGCCAATGCTCCCCATACCTTTTTGCTCCCCATGCTACAAGATATACTTGCCATACTTTGGTTCACACGGAGAGGATTTTACTGAATTTTCCTTCTATTCGCTTGAAATTCTTCTGCGTTAGTTGAATCTACAGGGGTGTAGTTGTGTGAATTTCTTCGGTTTTCGGCTTGTTTTTGGTGAAGGTTTTTTCTGGGTTTTTGTTAGTATTTTGGTTTGTCTCCGGGAGATGAGAGATCTGAGCAGTGATTAGTGAATTGGAAGAGATGGATGCTTCTGACGTGTTGATCAATCGGTATAATGAAGGCAGGGATTGTGATCCCGGGCAGGAGAAGGGGAATTCAGCCCCCGGGAAAGGTATTTCTGAGTTTAGTTTTGAGGATTTTTGTTGGTGTTTGATCGTGGTTGTGAATTTTTGTGTTTGGTTGCTTCGTCTTTGCAGTGGATGCTGAGACGGCTTTGTACACGGAGCTATGGAGGGCTTGTGCCGGTCCTTTAGTGACTGTGCCTCGTGAACAAGAGCTTGTTTATTACTTTCCGCAGGGTCACATAGAGCAGGTTTTTGTTTGTGAAATTTGTCTGTAACCATGTGTTTTCTCGAATGTGTCTGGTTTTGGGGTTTAACGGCTCAGAGTGATCTGAGTTAGTCTAATTTCCTGTTGATTTAATTTACGACTTAGGGTTTTCAACCACACATCTTTTAATTTCAAGTGGTTTGGCTTTTGAACTGAAATTTTACTCGTGCTGATGATTTGCTTTTATGAAAATTAATTACGAGGGGTTGATCGAGGAGGGATTTTGTTTGCGTTTTCGTTTATGTGGTGTTGGGGTGGGGTAACTGAAGGTGTCTCTTGTTTAGCTCTATGCTCATGGTTTGTGGTTTTGTTGAATAGGTGGAGGCTTCGACTAATCAAAGTGCAGACCAACAAATGCCGGTGTATAATCTTACTCCGAAGATCCTTTGCCGTGTGGTTAATGTCCTGTTGAAGGTAATTTTGAGGAAATGACTTATTGATCTACTGGGTATTCTTGATTTTATATAGTTTGTAACTTAAGTGGTTTTATGCTGTGTGTTTTTATAATTCTTTGTATTTGTTCTTTGATTAGGCTGAACCTGACACGGACGAGGTGTTCGCCCAGGTCACTTTGATGCCTGAACCTAATGTAAGCTGATCTGTGGTTCTTATCGTACTTGTATCAGTGTTTTATTTTGGTTTGATCATTGATGCTGCTTGGATTATTTTCTAACAAGATTTTCTGTTGCAGCAAGATGAGAACTCAGTAAAGAAGGAACCACTGCCACCTCCACCACCTCGTTTTCATGTTCATTCTTTTTGTAAAACTCTCACGGCATCTGATACAAGCACTCATGGTGGGTTCTCAGTGCTGAGACGGCATGCTGATGAGTGTCTGCCTCCACTGGTTAGGACGAATTTGGCTAAAGATTATTGAATTTCATGGTGATAATCTATGGTGGTAGTGATGAATTGTTGTCCCCTATTGACAGGATATGTCGAGGCAACCTCCTACCCAGGAACTAGTGGCGAAGGATTTGCATGGAAATGAATGGCGATTTAGGCACATTTTTCGTGGTAAATATTTGCAAAAGGTTTACATTAATGGTTTGACAACTTTTCCATGGCTCAGAATGATAGAAAAAGAAAAAGAACTTTTGCTACTGAAATTTCTACATCAGTTTGTTGGTGGCTACTGTAACAGACCTGAAGTCCTTAATTTTTATCCGTTCATTTTATCTTTCGAATACATGTTTCTTGTTAGGAGGACTGGCTTGTTAATTTCATTAATTTTCTGAATTAGGTCAACCACGGAGACACCTCCTTCAGAGTGGTTGGAGTGTTTTTGTTAGTTCAAAGAGGCTTGTTGCTGGTGATGCCTTCATATTTCTAAGGTTTGCTGCTGACAACATGTTTCTAGAATCTAGCTATATCTATTATATTTATAATTCCTGAGATGAGCTTTACACACCTTCAGGGGCGAGAATGGGGAGCTACGTGTTGGAGTCAGGCGTGCCATGAGACAACAGGGTAATGCTCCATCATCAGTCATATCTAGCCACAGCATGCATCTTGGTGTTCTTGCAACAGCCTGGCATGCCATTCAGACCAAAACCATGTTCACAGTTTATTACAAGCCCAGGTATTTACTTCTATGGGAGATGATTACTGGTTCTCTAAATTAGCTTGTAAAAATAAATTGAGCTGTTCCATATTTAGTTGCACCCATACTTCTTCATAACAAAATGATATTGCACTTTGTGTCTATTTAGCATGTGAGTTTGCTACAATTGAAGAAGCTATACATGTTTGTCACAGGACAAGCCCAGCTGAGTTCATTGTCCCATATGATCAGTACATGGAGTCTATTAAAAATAATTATTCAATCGGAATGAGATTCAAAATGAGATTTGAAGGTGAAGAAGCTCCAGAGCAGAGGTAGGGTCATCAGTCATGTTAGCATCTCAAAAATCATCCGTAAATGTTTGCACTTTTCATGAATGGAGTGAAACATTTATTTATGGAGTCTTGTTTAATGTTAATTTAGGTTTACTGGAACTATTGTTGGTATTGAAGATGTCGATCCCAATAGGTGGCCAGACTCCAAATGGAGATGCCTAAAGGTATTCCTTCTATAATCTTGCTAGACTTTGACCCAATTTCTAAGCCCACTTCCCCCACCCTTCACTGCAGCAAATTAAAATAAAATATTCTACATGTCATTTGAGAAGTTCATCTCTTAATTCTACTTTAAGGTGCGATGGGATGAAACTTCAACAATTCCTCGACCGGATAGAGTTTCACCTTGGAAAATAGAACATGCACTATCTCCTCCTGCTTTGAATCCACTTCCAGTGTCCAGACCAAAAAGGCCTCGATCAAATGTCTTGCCATCATCACCTGACTCTTCTGTTCTTACTCGAGAAGGTATGTTTCTCACCTAACTCTGTCTGAGGATCTCCTATTGATGCTATATTTTATTTTCGTTCACTTGTTGGGAGAAACTGTTTAATCCCTCATCTCTGATTCATCATAGGTCCATCAAAGATGAGCATAGACCCTTCACCTGCTTCTGGGTTTCAAAGGGTCTTGCAAGGTCAAGAATTATCGACCTTGAAAGGCACTTTTGCAGAGAGCAATGAATCAGATTCTTCTGAGAAGCCTTTATTGTGGAACCCCTCAATAGATGAAAAGATTGATGCTTCCACTTCAAGAAGATATGGGACAGAAAAGTGGTTACCTTTAGGACGACCAGAGTCATCACTGACAGATCTGTTGTCAGGTTTTGGGTCAAAAATTAATTCCCCACGTGATTTCACCACACGTAATGGCGATCAAGCAACTCCAAAACGGCAAACACAAGAACATGACACAAACTTTGGCTTATTGGGGAACAATTGGTCTATTATGTCTCCTGGGCTTTCGCTTAATCTGATGGATTCTAGCTTGAAGAATCAAATGCAAGGTGCTGATTCTTTATATCAGACACGTGGAGATGTTAGGTATGGTGCTTTTGCTGAATTTTCCATGGGTTCTGATCCTAGAGGAGACAATCAGCACGCAAATTGGGTGATGCCGCCACCCGTTTCACCATACCTTCATATGTCCTCTGCTCAGTCAAGAGAACTGTTGCCTAAGTCTGTATTCTCACAACAGCATGATGCTATGAAGCCCAAGGAAGGAAACTGCAAGCTCTTTGGAACTCTAATAAGCAACTCTGCACCATTATCACACAGAAATGTTGCGGCCGCAATTGAGCCTGATCAAAGGTCTGATCAGTCAAAGGCCTCAAAAGTGGTGGATTGTCCAGTTACAACTAATGAGCAAGAGAAGCAATTTCAATCCTTCCCTCCTGTAGCTAGAGACAGAGAAAGCAAAGCTCATTCTAGTTCGGCAAGAAGTTGCACCAAGGTTTTCATCTGATACATTTGTCATTTTCCTCCGCAGACACTTATAACCAGTTTCTCTGAAAATTACAACTTCTCCATTTCAGGTTCAGAAGCAGGGGTCTGCCCTTGGTAGGTCTGTTGATCTTGCCCGATTCGACAATTATGACGAATTGATTTCTGAATTAGACAATATCTTTGAATTTAATGGTGAACTCAAGGATAGGAACAAGAATTGGCTAGTTGTGTATACTGATGATGAGGATGACATGATGCTAGTAGGAGATGATCCCTGGGAGTAAGATATCATCCTTGAGTTCTCTGAAATATGTTCTGTAAAATTCTTTCTTTATTTCAGCTTTAGTTCATATCAATGTTGTTGCTTGCTGATTTCCGGTGGTTGATGCTTTTTTGAGAACAGAGAATTTTGTGGAATGGTTCGCAAGATCTTAATCCTTACGAAAGAGGAGGTCCAGCGTATGAATCCAGGGACATTAAACTCAAAAGGAGAAGAAACTTCGTCAGTTGCAGAAGGTGTGGACACTAAAGAAGTAAAGGATTTGCCAGCTTCATTGAGCCAGGATGATTGCTAAGCGCCCTCCTTCATCCTGGTATTTATCTATCATGCATATACTAAGAAAACATTATGTTAGTGCAACTTATGTGTCATTTTTACACAGTCTTCAAGCATATGCAATGTAATTTGCAGATAAGGTTTCTAATATTTGCCTAACTTCTTAACGACGCTGGGTATGGTGCAGGCGACAAGGGAGATGTATATCCATCTAACTATTGAATTTTGGGGACCATGGATATGAGATGCATCGAGTCTCTTCAACTTCTGGGAAGCAGGATTCTCTTATATATATATATAGATGTTATATATAGATGCCATTTTTAGTATTTTGCAATTTTGAACCGAGCATTGGCGTATGATGCACTATGTTTTATGCATAATACATGACACTCAGATTGTGGACATGCTACCAGCGACCGACTAGTATTTGATGATTTGGTGCCTACGAGCACATAATATATTGGTATTGCCATTGATTTGTCTGGTTGAAGAATGTACGTTTGGGTTAACAGTTTTATTGTATAGAAATCACTGGTGAAGTACAATACAAGGGATTCTCCTTGGTTGTGTCATTTGGGATTGCAGCAGCAGTTGTGCTTATGTTCTTCCTTTTATAGCTTAGGAAGTTATTGGGACGTAATAGCATAAGATAACAGAGAGTATTATTCTATTTCCTCCACCATGTATATTTCACAAGGTGTAAAGTATATATTGCAATTTAAGTTATCATCTTCTGTACAATTCCCTCCTACCTTTTCTTGTATTCACTCGTCATGATGTATTGGAGATGCTTTTTCCCCCGTGATTTTTTTTTTTATTGATATGGACGCAACCATGTAATGCGAGTCTTTGCTTTATTAGCCAATTCTTTTTACTTGTCCTTTACCTTTTGATGACAATGCGACGATGATTTTTGCAAGGGATCCTTTGTGATTATTTCTGCAATGCCCTGCAAAGGATATTTGTTTAAATTGAAAACTGAATGGAAAATTTTGGTTTTTACCGAATCAAAATCGATTCGGTTCAATACTCAGTTAACGGAAACTCAATTGGAAATTTGGTTTTTTATTGAATGAACACTCCCTAATTGTTGAGCTCCAAAATGTTCATCCGTCGGCTGATGATCCACGGGCGCGATGCTTGAGATTTCTTGAGCTGCAAAATGTTCGTCATCAGCCCCTTGGGATTTTTGAGTGGGAAACGCTGGTTCCTTCATTTCCTCTGTTAGCAGTATGTTAGTGTTTGATTTGATTAAGAGGGCGTAAGACTATAAGCACTTTTCAAGACGTTATAAAATGTTTAAGAGATCGTAAGCACGCTTATAAGATGTTTAAGAGATTGTAAGTGTTATGAAGCTGCTTATCTATCAATGTAAATGGGAGGGCTAGGGTTTTTCCCTCCTATAAGTTTTTCTATCAACTCCAATTTTGACATTATAGATTTGAAATTTCTTGTGATTTTCTCCTCCAGGTTTTGCTCGAAACCTTGCTTTGATACCATTTGTTATGATTGGCAAATATAAACACCAGAATTATAGAAATAAGAAGAAGAGATTCAGAAATTGAGAATGAGAAATCCAGAAGAATAAGAAGAAGAAGTTAAGAAACTGAGAATGAGAGATCGAGAAGAAGAAGACTGAGAAAACAGAGATTTAATTTCATTCAACTTGTCCTTCACCCAATACAATTCAACTATTTAAACCTAGCAAACAAGAATAAACGTTTTGAAATATAAAATAACTTTGACAATTTCTCCTACAATTACACGTTTTCAGTTCTTTCCAATTAAGCCCTTGGTTGACCACTTTATATCTCAATTTTGCCCCTGGCTCAATGTCGTATTCATGACAGTAAGCTCTTTTTCGGTAGTCTGATCGGAAGTTCTATATAGGCATAATAGTTGATGTGGTTTTTTGGGAATTTATTGTAATTTCATGAAAAAAGTGTTTAAAACTAATAGCTACTATGAAACTTTTCCAATCCTGTAAAAAAATATATAAACATCATTACTTTATTAAATAAACTTTTATTATTCAATATTGCATATTTCCAATGAATAAGAATGTTTTTAGTATAATTTATAATAAGATAACATATAAAAAATCATCTATTTATGCATGTAACTTTTTAAATTGACGGTGAAAATTAAAAATATTTAATGGCAAAAGATATATAATTTATTAGAACATTTAAAAATATTATATAAGTATATTCTTTTTTAATAATTGTATTATAATTTTAAAATTTTCTCACATATTTCACAAATATTGATTATTTTAGACTTCAAGCACCTTCTTCTACATTATTTTAAGTTTTTCTAAAACATTTTATAATTGTTTTTAAATATGAAAATTATTTATTTATATAATAAACAATAAAGAGCATTTTTAAGTCACTAAATTAGTAACATTCAATCTCAAATATAAATGGATAAATTTTAAATAAACTTTGTTTCAAATTAATTAACTTTTAAAATAGTTCGACAATGTCAATTCATCAACTCTTTGAACCAAGTCCGACTTGATAAAAAAAAGGCCAAAATTAAATATATAAAATATTTATTACTTTATCTATGATGTACTTGTCCATCTATATTGCCTATATTCCTTGTAGTTAAATGTATATCACTATGACACTATTCATGGGATTTGCCCAACAAGCTATGAAGAGAAATTTATAGTAAAACTATAAAAATATAAAATTACTACACATTAATACTTAGTTAAATTGAAGCTTATTTTGGTCCAACACACACTTTGTATATAAATAGTTTGCATAAAGTTCACATAATGCATGAAATATTTGTATTTAAAAAAAGATAGTAATTAACATTGAATGGTAATATGAAGAAGGGGGAAATTGAAAAGGTTAGAATTTAAATAAAGTTAAATTTATTTAATAATATTAAATAAAATAATTAAATTGAACTAACGACTTATTGATTATTAATTTTTAGCCTAAATAAATATTATAATTAAATTGAACGATAGACAATTATATTAATTCACCATGGCAATGGGAAGAAATCCACATTTTTATAATAATATAGACTAATCAATTTCTTAGTTATTTGTCGGTCCCCAACATTTTTAGCAAGATTTATTATTGACTGCCATTTCCATCTTGTGGAACATGTCAAGATTTCTTTTCTCTATCTCTAAATGAAGTGAGAGTTGTAATTTTACAAAAATTTAAAACCGTTGTCTGAAAGAATTTGAACGGAGAAATGGATAAAATATTACATTCATATCCAGGTCAAATCATATAGAAATCAGCAAACTAAGCATGTAAGGATTATCTGCTTACAGCTTAAGACATTCCCTGAAAAAATAAACCACCTAAAGAGGGTGAAAAGCAAAGAAAACGAACGACTTCCGCTTTTAATTGAAACTGGCAAGTATTATCTTTGGCTAGAAAAGCTCGAATATGTAATGATAGACGCACATGAATCCATCGGCAAACTGCAAGCAACAAGGCCTCCGAAAATGTCCCTAAACCATCCCACGAAAACCAGCTGCATCAAGAAGCACAGCCTTGATCTGATCCGGATGGAGGTTCTGCAACCCTTCCTGGCATTGCTGACAAAATCACAACAATCAAAGATTCAAAGTGAATGAGGTTACTCGAGACAAGGTACGAAGTGATCTTCACATTTTACTAAACCCGAAATGTCGTTGATCTTCACAAAAGTTTTTTATGCATGTTTCTGGGATTTACAAATGATAAAATACCCTATTTTTCCCTTCTCACTTACTGATCAGTATTTAAATTTATCTTATGACTGAATATCAAGCATTAGTCCAAATCTTGGGGTATGTTAGGGGTTAGCTATCGTAATTTCTCAAGCCTGAGGGGATGTTTGTGTAAATAGGGCAAACCTCAGGGTATGTTTGAGTAATTATCCCATTAAACTATGTTTTTACCTCAGCTCGAAAAATATCCAATGCAAAGCCATTGAAGCAGCTAATAACAGCTTGCTGCACGTCCAGGCCAAGGCTATCAATAGCCCTCATTGTGGAGAGCAAAAGGCCCGGTCTGCTCCCGCAGAACATATGAATGTTTACACCTCTCCCTTCTCTTAGCCTTACCTCAACCTGCCAACATCGAGAAAAAAAAGAATGGTTCAATGTAAAATTAAAAATCCTATTATATATTTTTTCATATAACAGTAATTACAATCCTACCCTTGCCGGTTGTCCAGTTGGGCTCGACAGAGGACTAGCAAAAGCACTTGGGCTGCGTTCTTCTTTGATACGAGGAGGAAATCCGGGAGATGTAGGGGTCAATGGGTAGAAGCTGGTGGTTGGAGTCAATGAAGATGTACTAGGGGTCGACTCGAGCTCGTTTTGGAGATCATTTATCTTTTGCAGAAGTTCTTTTAGGTACTCAATTGCATCTCCTAGTATGGATGCCCTGTCCATCTGCCAACAAGAAGACCAAAAAATTGAGTAATACTAATGTAGTTATTATCACTATTCACTATCCATCAGTCTTGGTTCCTAGATTCATTACTGTAGCCAAGAAGTAATATGTTCCTATATGTCTGCATGAGAACCTATACGTGCAGAACACGTGCACTCGATTTAGGTGAATGAGAACGCATAAAGAACAGGGAAAAGAAAATTAAGCTGAGAAATAAATATCCATGGCGAAGAAATAAATTCCAAAGTGGCTACTGTTGAATCTGAAGCTTTAAATGACAATATCTTATCTCCTATGTGGTCCAGAATGCAAGATGCGCTTTTGAAATCAAGTTTCATAGATTCCATGTGAGTAAATTTAATGCTACCATACAACTTGAATACATTTGCATGTCTCTCAATCAAGTTATGCCATTCATAAGATCTTGCTACTCATTAATAATGAAACCAACCAAGCCATCAATAATGAGGAGCTACAACAGAGATTCAAACACAAATTCAAGAAAATAACAATAACAATACCACACCTAAAGCTTCTTCCATATCGAAAACATGCAAGAAAACCATATCATATAATTCACGAGAAATACGCTGCACTAATTTGCTAATGATTATCAACATAAAGAATTAAAACACAAAAATCATACCTTACTGATTTTTGGAACAACCGATCTCAGCATGTAAAGCCTATCGTTAAGCTTCTTTCGCCTTCGCCTTTCGGCCATCAAATTCTTCGCCGGGAGCCCTTTACGCTTCCCCTTGTGATCTCCTGTTGTGACTGAGCTAGTTGCTGGAGAGCTACTTATGCCATTTTTATCACTACTATTATTCTCCAAAGCTTGATCATCAGAATCATAGTATAAGTTTGACTGATCATCGATGCTAATATCATCCAATATTTCTCTCCCACTACTTTCTTTTCTCTTCTTATCGTTGTCTAAGTTGAAATTAGACCCTAAATTACTATTGCCGAGGTTTTTCCTGAGGGCAGCCCTCTTCTGAAAAAGAGTTGGTTTTTGTGCACCAATCGAGGTGAAGTTGTCGAGTGGTTTAAGAATCTTGGGCCTATTAAAGAACAGAGGATTAATCCCCTGGGTTTGTCCAAATCCACCATTAGAGCTGAAATTAATGGTGCCCATTGGAGGTTGAGCTTCAAAATCATTGAAATTGTTGCCAACAAAAAACCCATCACACATATTCAAGGCATTTCCAAGAAACCCACTGTCGGAGTTGGCTAGATCGAAGGATGTCTGGAAAGGGTTGTTGGGGTTTGTTTGGATTAAGGATTTTGGTGGCAGGAAATAGTTTACCTGATTATGGGTTGGATCAAGATTCTTGAAAACCGAGGCTGATGTCGGAGAACACGACGCGGAAGAATCCACTTGCTGAAGGAACTGCTGATTGTTATCAGCAGACTCTGTATTGAAGCTGGGTGAGAATGACATGTCATGCAGGTCGCCGCCATGCACGGCGGCGGAAGCGGCGGTGGTGGCGGTGGTGTTGGTCATATACCAATCTTCAGCTTCTTCAAGCATGGACTTGAATGTGGAGAGTTGGCCCACTTCCATTTCTTCTTTGTTGGTGCTGTTTTCTGCCCATGAACCAGTTTCTTCGTCCTCAAAAAGCATCTTTTACAGAGAGAGAGAGAGAGGTGTACGTTTAAGCAAATGGGAGCGGAGAAGAAGAGTATACAGTTTGCAGAAGGAAAAAGGAACCAGCTTTATCAGATAAAAGGCAACTCTCTTTATCTCTGCGAGGCAATATGACACATAGGGACTAGCTATATATAATTATACATAATACATATATATATATATATATGATGACGTCATTAATGAGACAATTCTCCCAGACGGAACTCGGCGAAATCAATATAACGAGATGGAGTAATTTATATTTTCATTTAGAAAAATTATAACTCAAACCTAACTCAATCGAATTCAATTAATTATAACAATAAACGTATTTTAATTGGTCTTTTTTTTTTTAAAAAAAAATTATTAATTATACAATAAATCTAAAATATTTGTACCTTATTATATTAATTATCAAATTCAGGTTAGACTTACCTTGATTGACAAAAAAAACTTAAATAAATGATATTTAACAAGTGTAATAAAAGAATTCTTATAATTGGTTAGGTTGGAATGAGATGAAATTGGATTAAAATTTTGGTAATTTGCATGCATAATGATGAGTATTTGGAAGTTAGTGAGGTAGGATGGGCTTTTTTGTAAGTGTAATATATATGAAAAGTAGGTTGTTGAGCAAAAGTGGAGCTGATTCCTGGGTTTTTGTTATCTGCTTTTGTCTGTAATTAGGATGTAAGGCTAATCATTACAATACAGCCAACACTTTTCAAGAAAACAAGAATATCATTTGATGCTTTAATTTTGTTACTTAAATCAGCATGAATAATGTTTTACTTCATGATTAGTGTGAGTGTGGGGGCCCCCTTCTCATAAATTCACTTTCACTTGAAACAAATATTTTGTTTATTTATTTGTTTTGTTTTGGATTATTATTATCTTAATCATGCATTATTAATGTTTTTTTAGCGCAGATCCCAAGTGATCAGATGATTCGAACTCGAGTCATTGCTCGAGAGAAATAACTTTTTAACTAATTGAATCAATTTCTGTCAGCTTATGTATTGTTAATGTTTTTTTTTTTTTAACACACACCCTCAAATAAGATCCGAATCCAACACATTGCCCTAAAGGACGAATCTATTAACCACCTGAACCAACCCGTATTGATACACTCGTAAATTATGGTATTTATAACTCGCTAATTATTTGTTGATATACATAAGTCACTAACTGTCGCATACCTAAAGCTGTATAATATTTACTTATTTAGCAGGCAATTCATAGGCGTAGGAGAATGAGAGAATGAAGATAGTGACTGCAGTCAATTTTGCTGTCACGAGATACCCGGCTTCAGTATCCATCAAACTTCCCTTCATCAATGAGAGATACAGAGACGTACATAAGTAGAGTAAATAGGAGGGATGTATATGAATCGAACCGGCTCTTCGGTCAAGCGAGTCGAGCCTTTAAAAGTTCGAGTTTTGATTCGGTAAATTTGAATTCAACCCAAACAGAGTTTGTCTCGCGAAAATTGAGTAATCCAGATCTATTAGATTGTTCGAACTCGAGGCGAACTCAAGCTCGATATTACCGAGCGTATCGAGCCTGAAAAAATAGACAAAGTTTATGTTCGTATACATCCCTAGTAAATACCATATGTCAAGTATTTCTTATTCTGAAAGTAGACTAACTAATCTCACTAATTCTATTTCCACCACCTTGTAAACTCAACAAGCTGAAAATAACTGTTATATGTTCTGTACATACAGAAAAATTAAAAATATATCTCATACATATAATCAAGGCACATTTAATGAGCCAAGGATTCACATATTTGAATTTTGAACTCGAGTCCTTGCTACTTAATTTCTTTGTAATAAATAATACAATTTCAGAAAATACATTTTGAGTTATAAAAAAGAAAAAAAAAAAAAACAATTTCATTTGAGCAAAAATAAAAAATTTCTCCAAACTCCCCTCCTGCTTGAAACAATAAATGTTGAATTCATTTTGTAAGCATTTGGGGTCTTTCTAAAGCTCTGGCACTTCAAGAACAAATTAAACCATCCCGTGAAAGCTAGCCGAATCGAGAAGCACTGCTTTGATTTGATCGGGATGGAGGCTTTGCCCTTCCCGCCATTGCTGATTAAAATCACAAACGGTTAATTAAGGGAGTGTTTGCAAACTCTAAAAACAAAGCTCTTTTTTTTGGCTAAAAAGTAGGCTAATTTGAGTATTTTATCTTGCTGCTTCTGCTTAAAATAAGCTAGAAGCACCGTGAGGGTTCTTCCTCTTTTTTTCAGCTTCTGTGTTCTTTTTGCTGTTGTTTAAAAGTACATGCTTTTGTACTTTTTCCTCAAAATAAGTCCAACTTTTATCCCTACTTTTTACAAATTAAGTTTCTACTTTTACAAGTAGAACAGTAGAAGAGGTTTTACGAACTCCCCTTAAACAGGGATCAAGTAATCGGCCAAGAATTAACAATCCCATTTTTTTAACAAAATATAGGACTTTAAAGAATATTTGTTCGACTGTTTTACCTCAGCTCGGAAAATATCCAATACGAACCCATTGAAGCAGCTAATAACGGCTTGTTGAACGTCTAGTCCAAGACTATCCATAGCCCTCATTGTGGAAAGCAGCAGGCCTGGTCTCCTCCCACAGATCATATGGATGTTTACAGCCCTTCCTTCTCTCAACCTCACCTCAACCTGTTCAAGTTTGCCATGCCATGCATTAGTTCTGTTAAAAAGTATATTATAAAAATGCATATATTAAAAGATTCAATTTTATTGTCTAAATATAAATTCAACTTTCTACCCGTGCTGGCTGCCCCTTTGGGCTAGACAAAGGGCTTGCAAATGCACTTGGACTGCGTTCTTCTTTGACACAAGGAGGAAATCCAGGAGTTGTAGGTGTCAACGGGTAGAAGCTTGTGGTTGGAGTCATTGAAGATGTGCTAGGGTTCGACTCGAGTTCGTTTTGGAGATCATTTATCTTTTGTAGAAGTTCTTTTAAGTACTCAACTGCATCTCCTAGTATGGATGCTCTGTCCATCTGACAACAACAATACCAAGGTTATAATTTTGAATAATTACACTAGCATACCCTGACGTTTGACCTAAATTACACAAACTTCTCATGGAGTTTAAGAAATTACAAAAATTCCCCCTGGCATACCCTGATGGCCTAATGGAGGTTGCTATAGTAATAAATTTATATCCAAATGTTGATCAATAAGTGTCATAAAGTAGGGTATTGATAAAACATTAGGGATAATATCATCAGAATTCTTCGATATAGATGTAATGTAAATACTTGTTTCCTTACTCGTGTGGGACCTTATACGTGCAAAACATGTACACTTATAATAGTATACTTGAAATAGAGAAATAAGTAAATTCACATAGATGCACCGGAAAATGGAAAAATGAGGACAAGTTTAATGGAGATGGGGCCTCGGCGCCTCGCCCCGGTTAATAAAATAAACTTTCTTGAAATAAGCTCAGAAACAACACCTCATTCACTATCTATCCTACTGTTGAAGTTGAAACTTTCAAGTAACAATATTTGTGGTCCAGAATGTAAGATCCCATTTGAAATCAATTCATAGATTCCACGTGAGTGAATTAAATGCTGCAGGCAACTTTACACTATATGTCAATACAAAGATTTGCTACTTGCTACTCACATTGATGATCCAACCAAACAAGACACTCAAACCATGAAGAGGTAGCAAGGAAGTGAAACACAAATATTAAGCAGTAATATTCAAATAAGTAACAACAAGAAGCTGAATCAATGTGAAGTTGCTAAATGTTATACCAAATGTCAAGAAAAGTATTACCATAAATCACGAGGAAAATCCATTAGATAGAATTCCATACCTTGCTGATCCTTGGAACAACCGACCTCAACATGTAAAGCCTATCGTTGAGCTTCTTTCTCCTTCGCCTTTCGGCCATCAAATTCTTCGCCGGAAGCCCTTTTTTCTTCCCCTTCCGATCACCGGGCCCCGTTGTTGTGCTGCTCCCGACGTTTTTATCACTCTCTTCCAGTTTACTAACATCACTAATATTATTCTCAAAAAATTGATCATCAGAATCATAATATGGATTAGATTGATTCCCGATGCTAACATCTTCTAGAAGATCTTCACCACTACTTTCTTTACTCTTCTTTTCGTTAGTGTTAGTCCCTTTGTTATCATTCTCTGAGTTGAAATGACACCCCAAATTGCTATTGCCAATATTTTTCCTGAGGGCAGCCCTCTTTTGGAACAGAGTTGGCTTTGTTGCTCCGATTGAGGGGAAATTGTCAAGTGGCTTAAGTATCTTGGGCCTATTAAAGAACAGAGAATTAATCCCCTGTGTAGGTACCGGTGCATCAAATCCAGTATTGGAGCTGAAATTGATGGTGCTCATTTGAGGTTGAGCTCCAAAATCATTGAAACTATTACCAAACAAAAGCCCATCACCACTAGTATTCAGGGCATTTCCCAGAAATCCACTCTCAAAATTACTCATATGAAAGGCTGTCTGAAAAGGGTTATTGGGGACTGTTTGGATTAAAGATTTTGGTGGCAAGAAATAGTTCACCTGATGATGGGATGGCTCAAGATTCTTGAAAACTGAGGCTGATGTTGGAGAACAAGAAGCAGAAGAATCCACTTGATGTAGAAGCATCTGGTTGTTGTCCATGGATTCATTGAAGCTTGCTGAGAATGAGATCCCATGCAGTTCTCCGCCATGCACGGCGGCTCCGGCCACCGCGGCGGCGTTGTTTAAACACAAATCTTCATCTTCAGCTTTCTCAAGCATGGACTTGAAAGTAGAAAGCGCACCCATTTCCATCTCTTCTTTGCTCCCAAAACCACCATTGATGGTGGTTTGAGCCCATGAAGCAGCCTCCTCTTCTTCGAAAAGCATTGTTTTTTCAGCTTTTCTGGTGTTCAGAATTACTATAACTGGACGTTTAAAACAAAAGGCAACGAAGAAGAATAGGTGGGCAGTCTGCAGAAGGAAAAAGGCAACGGCTTTATCATTAAAAAGGGAGGCAGTCTTTGTCTGAGTGAGGCAATCTGACAAACACCTTAAATACCATAAGCTCTCCCACCTTACTACATACTACACAGGGTCTAAGTATATATGTATGGGGATATGTCTGAATAAGAGAAAAGGTTGTTGAGCCAAAGTGCAAGCTTTGTTATGTTTGTGGAAACTAATGATTACAATCCAGCCAGTTTTGAGGAAAACAAGAATGTCGTTGAGGGTTTAATTTGTTACTTAAACCAGCATAAAAAATGCTCCAACTCAGTATTAGTGTGAATGTTGGGGCCCTCAAGTTAACTAATTTCTTAGAAAAATTAGTGTCTTAATTCACATTCACTTTGTAGTTTGTATAGCTGCTGTTAAACTAGAAAATTACCTATTTTTTTTCAAATTGTTCCGATAGGACGAGATGCTAAATTTTTTATTGGTTAGTTTAAATTTTAGGCAAAAAGATTTTTTGTTATTCGAACTTTACGCCTTTTTGTAATTTACCATTTCAACAAACTTTCGTTACAAACCGTTATCTAATGTTTGTATTTGTAACAAACGGTCATCTAATTTTTTTTTTTATTTTTTTTTGTTGGTTTTGGCTAAAAAACATGACGCGTGACATATTTATAAAACATACACGACAGTTGTATTTTCACTAAAACTACAAAAAAAAAAAAAATTAGATTGCGGTATGTTACAAATATAAAGATTGGATGGCGGTTTGCAATGAAAATTTGTCAGAATGGTAAATTGCAAAAAAAGACAAAGTTCGCATAGCAAAAAAAAATTTTCCCTAAATTTTGATTTTTGATTTTAAGAATAGAGCAAATGGGCGGGGAGAATCACCACATATAAATCGTCTATAGAGTATTCGAACCCACAAAAGAACCAGATAAAAAAGGATCATATCACTAATATATAAAAAAATTTCATGATGATAATGTTGCATATTTAGGGATTCAAATCATATCGTATTGCATATTCAAGAATTCGAATACGAATTTCTAGTTAAGTTAGCGCAAAACCTGAAAATTGGCTTTGTATTTTATTATTATTATTATTACTACTTTCCCTATAATAGTATAATTATCATATCTAAATTATACCAAAAAAATAGCATTTCTAAAATTAAGTGAAGAACTAGGGATTATTGTGAGATTAGCCTAAATATTTCCTTAACTAGTAATGATTAAATTAGACGTGGCGGGCCTTACTTAATTAATTGCCATTAAAAGAAGCATATTTAATTAATCATTAAACCTCCAAGAAGCCTAAACAAAGTAATTAAATTATGTGCAATGAAGGACTCTTTTGTCTTTTAATAATTTCACAAAGAACGATAAATACAGCAGGCTTTATTTATTCCACCTCCCTTCTTTCCCCGTGAATTATTTAATGTTATTTCTTTATTAGGAAATTTTTTCTTTATTATTTATATATATAAATCTAGTTGCGTATGAACTTATATAATGAAGACTTTCATTACTGTATAATATTCATAAAAATATGTATTATTGTCCTATCACAAAACCCAAACTGACCAGCTCAATGCTTTTTTTCCTTAATGTCAGGCTGTTTTGTAGAAATAGAAATTTAATTAATAAGGAAAATGTTAAAATAAAAAAACAATTTAAATCTTCCAACTTTGGAGTAGAGAATTTTAGTATCAGGCTAAACGATATAAACTGTATAAAAATAAATTCAAAATAAAACTTAGGAAAAAAATAATAATTCACTTAGTTAAAGGGAAATAAAAATAATTCTTTTCTAAAATCAATTACAATACTCAATAGAACTATTCGAATCCTGACTTTGGATATCAAACGGTAAGTATCTTTAAATATTATGGTCAGCTATTCCATCGTATAAGATACTTACAAATATTATTGTAGTCGACTATGAATGATGAGACCGTTTAGAAGAAGAAGGAAAAAAAAAAAAAAAGTGCAAAAGTTATTAGGATGGATGTCGAAACTCGAAAGGAAGGGTAAAGCATAAATTATCTGGGCCGGCCCACTTTGTCAAGCCCAGACCCTTAGTATAAAAACTGGGCCTTCAGTAACTGGGTTTGGAGATTTTCTTGTTAATGGGTTACAATTTACAATAACCACTTCCACAAGATTCTAATATGTAATTTTTTTTGGGTGGGATTCTAATATGTAATATTTTCAAGTTATTTCATCATTATTACAGTCTTATGATGTATGGATATGGATACGGCGATACGAATATGACACAACACGATATGGATCCGGATATGGTGATATGATTTCTTTTTTTTTTTTTTTTTTTCACACGAGGAGTGTCGGACACGATGTTCGACAAGCGTGTCCTACTCGATACGACACGATGATATGATATTTTTAGAAGTGTCTGCGCATCATAAATTACCACGAGTTCTATATTTTCAGTGTTGGTAATAATGTCATGCTAATACTGATAAAATTTGGCAACCTTGAATTTTTATTTATTTATTATGAGTCATTTTGAAATTTTTTGTAAATTTCATGGCGTTCATCTTAACAATTTTCAAATCGTTTTATTTGACACATTTTAGATCCTTAATGCAGCTTACCGAATGAAATATTTGTACGCTATTAACAAATCATAATAGGCGAATAAATAGTATTTGAAATTAGAGGATGAATTTTACATAAATATCATTGAGCTAATAAGACTTTAACCAACTATTAAATTGTTCCAAATTATTTTCACAAAATTCATTTGTAAATCAATATAATGAAATATCTAAATAGGACAATATAGTATTTATTATTTTGACCTAACCCAATGCAAATAAAGTGCACGGTTGATGAGTCATAAATACTTCGAAATTATTTTATTTTTAATATTTAAAAAAAATATCAAAGCTTAAATCTCAATATATGGGCTTCCAATAATTTCCCATCACATCACTCAACATAAAAAGAATACTTGAGAATTGGTGGTGGCGTGGAATATTAGGCTTTTGCCAATCTTATAAAACAAAACTATGTAGGCCCCATAATTGCTTGACATTTCCATTTCTCACCCCAATTTCTTTCATTTTACCCCTTTTCAATTTTTCCCATATTTTATTTTGACTCCTTTTATATTAGTTTATGGCCCTACTTATTCCAAGTCTCACTTTTTTAGCCATTTCTCGTCTTTTTTTTTTTTTTCATTTTATTCGATAACTATATTATATTATATGCTTGAGGAATATGAGTAAAAAATATGAATCAATATATGATGCTTAATAATATGGTTAAAAAAGTTAAATGAGAGAAGCTTCTCTTTCAGATTTTTATACAATTGATAAAAGCCTGGTTAAATATTATACTTAAAATAGATATACATTAAAAAATCCAAATACGAGACACATATGATTGAACCAATAAATTTATAGATGCATATTTAAAGTTTGAGACAGGAGATATACATTAAACAATTTAAATACGAGACCATCCAATTAAATTTATAAATGCATATTAAAACACCAGAATACGAGACTCATGTAATTAAAAACTAGTAGATACGTATTTAAATGCAAGACCATCTAATTAAATTCATAAATGCATATTAAAACAATAGAATACAAGATTCATGTGATTAAAACTAGTAGATACATATTTAAAAATTCAATTACGGGTATCGTGTAATTAAATCTGTATAACAATGAATAGTTTTTATTTTTTTAAGAATATCAATGCTGGCTTTTCAATTAAAATTATTAAAATTTGAACCCGTAATCTACCAATTTGTAATTGTAGATATTTACTATTAAGCCATCGGCTCGTCTTTATAACACCGAACAATTAAATAAGCTAATGTTGCCTCATTTTGTTGGCTAATTTAGCATTTAGTGAACTATATATATATTTTTTATTTTTTTATGTCCCTTCTAGAGTCAAAATAGGAAAAATGTTTCACCAGATTATTATTCCCCTGCTCATCTTCTAGCAGCACCGTTACAGGCCGACCAATGAAAACTCACAAAAGAAGGGTAAAATAGGTAAAATTCTCACCTACCCCCACACAAAACCTAGCAACGTAGCAAATCAAGCGTCATCCCCTGTATCTTCAAACCCTACTCCCGGTTGTACATAACGTACATTTCATACCCTCAAATTCCAAGGTACAACCATACGAAGCGTATCAAACAGCGCCGCCATAAATACGGCCGCGGAGGAACCCTATCACCCCACTGTAATCCGACGGCTCTGATAGAGTTTCAGAGAGAAATATCCGCCTGTATGACGGTGCACCGTAGTCAATTCTGGTAGCGTATAGGAAATGAGAAGATTAAAGCGTGCAAGATAAATAAATTAAATTAAATTAAATTTGAAAAAAAGGGGAAAAAAAATATCGAAAGAAGAGGCAATTTGTCATCCACATCTATCTTTATATCTCCTTGTTATATCTTATATAGTTTTGCGCTCACCTCTTGGAAATCCGTTGGGTCTCTCTCCTCTCTCTCTCTAAAAATTGCGGAGACCCTTTTACTAATTTCTCCATAGTTTCTATTGCCGATTTAATCTATCCGGGGACGTTGTTGATTTAGGTGAGGTGTTCTTGTTTCTGCCCTAATTTTATGGATTGGTTTCGATTTGGTTTGTGGATTGCGTGAAATGCTTTGGGTTTCTGGTGCTGGGTGTTTTGTTTTGGGGTGAAGATTTGGTCGTTTTGTGGTTTTCTGAGTATGTGTTTGTTTGCTGGATTGGTGATTGCTGTGTGGATAGTTACGCAATGAGTCGGTGGTAGATGGTGGGTATTGTTTTGCTATGGGTTGTGTGTTTTCTGCTCGGGTTAGTGGGTGTGGGCACGGAAATGAGGACGTCAGGTTTGGTGTTGGTGCACTTGGATAGTATGTGGATTTTGTTCTGTTGTTGCTGATTGACTCCAAGTATATGCTTTTGTTGCCCTAAGATTTTGTGTTGGGCAGTGAGTTTATTGATTTATATGTCTGTTTTCTGGAAAATAAATGGTTTGTGGCTTGGGAAGTTTAAGTGCTTATGAGAGATTATTTTGAGTTTTGATTTTATCATAATCTCGTTAGGGTAGTTATGTTTTTATTATCGCTTATCGTGACATGAATTGGATGATTGCTTTATTGGTTATTCAGCCTATGATTTTTGTTGTAGATTTTCCATTTTGGTTGGCATACTATTCTTATGTGCTTGTGTAAGAATTCGAACCTCAATCTGGCATTGGAATTCTTCAATTATACTCGTGTGATTTCCATTTATTCCGCTCTAGTGAACTTGGAATTTCATATTCAATTTCAAAGGGTCTTTACTTTCCTATCAATTGATGTTAGCATAACTCCCAAGGAATTTAGTTTTCATCTTGTGGAGTGTACCTCTTATGTATATTGAAGTTTCTGAATGAAATTTTAAGAGTACATGGCCATTACGTAGGAATTCACAGATTAAGTGATAATTATCCTAGCTACCGCATCAATCTCCTAACAACCGTATCACATTTGAAATGTATGCAGGAAGCAGATATGGCGGCTTTATCCACCAATTTGGCATCCTCAGTTGGTTGGGCAAATAACTTACAATTTAAGGGTTCTAATAAAGCAAAAAAGGCAGCTAGAATTCTGTGCATTTCACGGTCAACTCCCACAGTAACCCTGAGGAGTTTCAGAGGATTAAGACCAATTAATAGCATAGACATGCTTGGACAGAGAAATGCCGTATCTTTCCAATCAAAGGTAGCAGCAAGCATCTATGGAAAGAGAGTAAGAAGGACAAAAACTGCCACTCGAGTTGTAGCCATGTTTGAGCGTTTTACAGAAAAAGCAATCAAAGTGATTATGCTTGCACAAGAGGAGGCGAGAAGGCTTGGCCATAATTTTGTTGGTACTGAGCAGATCTTGCTGGGACTTATTGGAGAGGGAACAGGAATTGCTGCTAAGGTTTTGAAATCCATGGGAATTAATCTTAAAGATGCTCGTGTTGAGGTGGAGAAAATCATTGGACGTGGTAGTGGATTCGTTGCTGTGGAGATACCATTTACACCTCGTGCAAAACGTGTTTTGGAACTCTCGCTTGAGGAAGCCCGTCAACTTGGTACTTTGTTTTTTCAGTTCTAGTTTCTCGGATTAATATTTTCCTTTTGTGACTTGGGTAGTGCTTGCCGACTATAAAAGAAAGTTCATTTCTGTTTTTCGCCCAAGGAAAAGCAAAAATGGAGTTTTTTTTTTTTTCTATTTTTGCTTAAACTGAGCTAAAAATATGCTAGAAGCACCTTATTTGTTACTTCCTTCTCCAAACACTGAATTTTCCCTACTAAAACTATTTACAACATTAGCTTCTCCAAAGATGGTTTTTCTCGAAACACCTCCTTACGAGTGTTTTCATTTGTTCTTTTTTTTTTATTAAAATCAATTAAAAGTTTTTAGTTCTGACGGTGATTTATTTCCTGTTGGCTCTTTTGTTGATTTAGGTCACAATTACATTGGATCGGAGCACTTGTTGCTGGGATTACTTCGTGAGGGTGAAGGTGTGGCAGCTCGTGTTCTTGAGAATTTAGGTGCTGATCCAAGCAACATTCGTACTCAGGTAAGCACTTTTTTTAACTTCTTTCTTCTGCTGCCAACTTATTCGCAATTATTTCATTACTGATGGAAGTCCCTCTGCCTTATCAGGTTATTAGAATGGTGGGCGAGAGTGCAGAGGCCATTGGTGCCGGTGTTGGAGGTGGAAGTTCTGGCAATAAAATGCCTACACTTGAGGAGTATGGTACCAATTTGACCAAACTAGCAGAAGAGGTATATTATAACCTTGTTTTCTTCTAAAATTTTGATTTGAAATGATGGTTGTGGCCTAACAGAAGCTTATTTTACTGAATATTTTAGGGTAAGCTAGACCCTGTTGTTGGAAGGCAGGATCAAATTGAGCGTGTTACTCAAATATTGGGCAGACGTACTAAAAATAACCCTTGCCTCATTGGAGAGCCTGGAGTTGGGAAAACAGCTATTGCTGAGGGCCTTGCTCAGAGAATTGCCAATGGGGATGTCCCGGAGACAATTGAGGGGAAAAAGGTTGCCTAATTATGACTGCCTTTATATAAGGAGGATCTTTGAAAAAGAGAGTGCTTAATAGTAATAAATATTTCTTTTTGTAATATTTCAGGTTATTACTCTGGATATGGGGCTTCTTGTTGCTGGAACAAAGTATCGTGGTGAATTCGAAGAGAGGTTGAAGAAGCTGATGGAGGAAATTAAGCAAAGTGATGAGATTATTCTCTTCATTGATGAGGTTCACACATTGATAGGTGCAGGAGCTGCAGAAGGAGCAATTGATGCTGCAAATATCTTGAAGCCTGCTTTAGCTCGTGGTGAACTGCAGGTTAAATGAATATATATATATATGTGTGTGTGTGTGTGTAAGCTATTAAATGTGAAAAAATATTCTCTTCTTCCTACTTTTCCAAAAATGCTGAATACAGTGTATTCGCAGTGTATTGGAGCCACCACACTCGATGAATACAGAAAGCACATAGAGAAGGATCCAGCACTAGAAAGAAGGTTTCAACCCGTCAAGGTTCCAGAGCCTTCTGTTGATGAGACCATTCAGATTCTTAAAGGCCTTAGAGAACGCTATGAGATTCACCACAAGCTTCGTTACACTGACGATGCTTTAGTTGCTGCAGCACAGCTGTCATATCAATACATCAGGTATGATGTTGTTATTCAATGATTTTATCTATGTTAATGATCATTATATATTCTTCATATATTTTCAACTGCTGGTTGTTTCCCTTTATAAAGCCTGAATTGTTGTTCTGTCTTCATGATTTCAGTGACCGTTTCTTGCCTGATAAAGCAATTGACTTGGTTGATGAAGCCGGTTCACGAGTCAGACTTCGTCATGCACAAGTAGGTTCAATGTACAAGTTCAAAATGTCACAACTTTTTTGTTTTTGTGGGTGACTTATACTTGTGAACTTTATTTCTCTGCAGCTTCCTGAAGAAGCCAGAGAGCTTGAGAAAGAACTCAGACAGATAACAAAGGAGAAGAATGAAGCTGTTCGAGGTCAGGACTTTGAGAAGGTAAGCATCTTCATATACGCATATTCAAGTGAACTTAAAAAAATTTCCTTATTTGTCCAACAGTCCATCTACAGGTAAAAAATGTGTAAGCAGAGACATCATTTTACCTTTCTTTTTGGGTATTTTTGTGACTATGGTTATATGGTTCTTCTACCATCTCTCTCTGGGTTTTTCTACGATTTGGGGATCTATCTATAATTACTCAAAACTACTGTGAATCTGTGTAAATACATGCAATTATGATTTTCAATGATCTGCAGGCTGGTGAACTACGCGACCGAGAAATGGATCTCAAGGCACAAATATCTGCACTCATAGACAAGAACAAGGAAATGGCAAAGGCAGAAAGCGAAGCAGGAGATGGAGGTCCAATTGTCACAGAAGTAGACATCCAGCACATCGTAGCTTCCTGGACTGGCATCCCAGTAGATAAGGTTTCAGCAGATGAATCCGATCGTCTCCTCAAAATGGAAGACACTCTACACAAAAGGGTCATTGGGCAGGATGAAGCCGTGGAGGCCATCAGCCGTGCAATCCGTCGTGCCCGTGTTGGCCTAAAGAATCCCAACCGGCCAATTGCCAGCTTCATCTTCTCGGGACCCACTGGTGTCGGCAAGTCAGAGCTGGCCAAAGCTTTGGCTGCCTACTACTTTGGATCTGAGGAAGCCATGATCAGGCTCGATATGAGTGAGTTCATGGAGAGACACACTGTCTCGAAGCTGATTGGTTCCCCGCCCGGATATGTAGGCTATACTGAAGGCGGTCAGCTGACTGAAGCTGTCAGACGCCGCCCATACACAGTCGTCCTCTTTGATGAGATTGAAAAGGCGCATCCGGATGTTTTCAACATGATGCTTCAGATTCTTGAGGATGGAAGGTTGACCGACAGCAAGGGGAGGACGGTTGACTTCAAGAACACTCTTCTGATCATGACTTCCAATGTGGGAAGCAGTGTGATCGAGAAGGGTGGTAGGAAATTCGGTTTCAATCTTGATTTTGATGAGGTGGACAGCAGTTATAACAGGATCAAGAGCCTGGTGACAGAGGAGCTGAAGCAGTACTTCAGGCCCGAGTTCTTGAACAGGTTGGATGAGATGATTGTTTTCAGGCAGCTGACTAAGGGAGAAGTGAAGGAGATTGCTGATATTATGTTGAAGGAGGTGTTTGAGAGGCTTAAACTTAGGGAAATTGAGCTTCAGGTGACTGGTAGGTTTAAGGATAGAGTTGTTGATGAAGGGTTTAATCCGAGCTATGGAGCCAGGCCTCTAAGAAGAGCTATTATGAGACTTCTGGAAGATAGCATGGCCGAGAAGATGCTTGCTGGTGAAATTAAGGAGGGTGATTCGGTAATCGTTGATGTTGATGGTGATGGGAACGTGGTTGTTCTTAATGGGAGCAGTGGGGTTCCTCCAGAACCGTCTTCCGAGTCCCCCGAGCCGATTGTGGTGTAGATTTAACAGTACGGGTCGTGTTGTCTGTAATGGGGTTGGAAGTAAGGCCTCGCCCATGTTTTGAACCGGGAGATTTGTGGAGGGGTTGTCCTTGAGACTAGCTTGTTTATGTTATGTTTGGTTATACATGAACTAAGTGCACATTGTAGTTTGTTGTTAGGAAGATATTTTTTTCGAAACTTTTTATGATAAATGGATTTTATCTAGATTCCTGTTTTGCCTGTTTTGTGGAGATGATATGATGATATTCACACCATGACTGGTTATGGTGCGTCTCGCTAGCTGCATTTGATGATTAGAGGGATGAATGTTTCCAGGCCATAACTTATGGCTGCATGTCATACTCATATCACAGCAACAAGATAGACTAGACTGATTTAGATACCCACGAAATTTAGTGAAAGAATGAGACATTCCTCAAGGAAAAATTCTTGGATCTTTGTTTGCATTCATACACAATTGTTGGAAAAATTCTTCCATCTTTGTTTGCAATTGCGACTGGTACAATGACACTGACACTGAATGAGTACAGCATTGACGGTGGCTCAACAAATAAAAAATTATTAGAGTAGAAAAACAATTTCACTTTACAACAAGATGTCGTTGTAGTATAGTGGTAAGTATTTCCGCCTGTCACGCGGACGACCCGGGTTCGATCCCCGGCAACGGCGCTCTTTTTTTTTTTTTTGTTTCTACCTTTTTCTAAAACAATTTCCAATTCAGGAAATGTCATTAAATGCTTAAAACTATCTTATAATACTCCAAGAAAATCTAATAAAACAGGTTAATTCCATGCTATAAAATCCTTTCAAAACTCCAATTCATGAAACCTATTCAAATTATGCGACTATTATGCTCATAAAAATTTCCAATTCAAGAAATGTCATTATTAAATGCTTAAAACTATCTTATAATATCCAAGAAAATCTAATAAAACAGGCTAATTCCATGCTATAAAATCCTTTCAAAACTCCAATTCATGATATCTATTCAAATTATGCGACTAATATACTCATAAATCCTAACATACAAAGCAAAAAAGGAATTTTTTTTCCTTTAAAAATGCCCACATTACAATAGCAAAACTATTCTTCCCAATTTGCAATCATCCTATCCAACGAATCCACCACCTTTTTCCCAGTCAAAGTACCACCATCACTCCCCACAGTACCACCACCCAATGCAGCATTCATCTCCAATGCTTCCCTAACCCTAGCCTCCCTCAGCAAACCCCTGTAAACCCAAACCCTAATCTCATCCCCAATCACCAAATTCTCGCCCGCCATCGCTCTCAAAACACGGAGAGCTTCCAAAATCATGCCCTTTTTGCAGAACCCATTTATCAAATCAGCGTAGAAACCTGAATCCTTCGCCTCCCCGCCGGGAAAATCGGGTCTCGATGTCCACTGGAATATTTTCACAGCTTTCTTGGCGCCGCCGTGTCGGAAAAATGAGGCGACGAACATCCTCGCTATGGGGAGCAGAAATTGGCGGTTTCCGGTGGTGGGATTGTGTTTGAGGGCGTTGAGGAGGTGCATTGGGTGGGTGAGATCAGGTTCGAGAGCGAGACGGTTGACGAGAGTGGGGAGAGGGAGGGAGCTCAGAGGTGGATTTGCGGTGGTGATGGCGGCGGAGATGAGGTTGACGGCCTCCTTGAGGTGGTTTGTGGAGCACAGGCGGGGGATTACGGCGTTGATTTGTTTTATTTCGTCGTCTGTTAGGGCGGAGGCGGAGGCGGCGGCGCTATCGGTGGTTGTGGAGAGGTTGAAGTCTCTGATTGGTGAAGGAAATGAGAGGTTAGGGAATGGTTTCCGGTGGAAGACACGTAGCTTCTCCGCCACTGATCTCATGGCGGCGGCGGCGGTGACGGTGGCGGGAAAGAAGCGATGAAATGTGGCTTCTGGACCGCCCTAACAAATATGAATTGCTCCCAAAGAATTATGGTGGGAAGAAAATGAAATATTTAAGAAATATGAATAGAAAAGGGAAATCTAGTATAAGAAAATAGGTTTGTGATCTTTAATTATTTTTATTACTTAATTTCAACAATTAACTTCTATTTTGTGTTTGTATAATTATTCCAACAATAACCATGGGTAGAGAAACTTCTCAAAACTTGATTCACACATTTTATACAATTATACTTATTCAACAAGCAAATCATTTGCATTGATTTGATTGAAGAAAACTACACTATAATTTTATGAATCAGATAATAAATTAATTTTGGAAATTAGATAAAACAATACAACTGGTAGCCCGTAATGATCCTTTGTACCAAAAACAAAAAACAAAAAAAGTCTAACTCTCTTTTATATTTTTTTTACCCATTTTTCATATTTCTTCGGAGATCAAACTAACCCGTTTTGCCGCGTAAATGAGGAGATTACGTTAGTGTTATATCGAAGCGAAAACCTCAAAGTACACTAAAATGATCAAATTTGCACCTGAATTTTTAACAATAATACTTCACAAGAAGAATCTTACCAACAAAAAAGCAATAATAACAACAAAAACACGCCTACATATTCTCCCAACTCATTGGTTTCCAACAATGTTGAATGGATGGTTGCACATGATTGGCAACTTACACCAAAACCTATCAATTAAAATTGGACAATTGCATTTGTCTGGTTTTATCCAAAACCATTTGCAACATTGAAAGTATCATTTACTAAGTTTTAGGAAAATGGCAACTTTGTTAGCCGGCTTTAAAGTATTACGAGGGGAGACAAAGAAATATACCTCAAATGTTTAATGGCAATGCAAAAGCCAAAAGCTATTCTTTTGTGCTTTGATGGTACTTAAGGTCCCAATGATATGAATAGGGCATATCAACCAACAAGAATGCCAGCCTTTAGTTTGGCTTATGGGACATCATCATTATTATATATATATATATATATATATATATGGATTTTGTGTTTTTGAAAAATGGTTGTAGGGATAAACTTGTCATTTTCTTGGAAGTGGGGGTCAATGGTATGAGTTGTATGTCTAGTGGGGTTATTCTGTAATTCTTGAAAACTCATCAACCGTGGTTCCCCCCCCCCCCCCCCCCCCCCCCCCCCTGCACAATCAATTAAGATTCGAATTCGAGACATTATATTGGAGAATGAACACATTAACTACTTAGATCAACTCGTGTTGGCGAAAACTCATCAAATGTGATTGATTTCAAATATCCATATCATTTTATTTCTAAAATTTGATTTTCACTATCCCAATTCGTAAGAATCAATTAATTATAAAACCCATAATTAGATGATTAATAGTGCAAGATTTAGGGCTAATATCAAAAAATAAATAAAAAATAATCTTTTATATATAATGTAATATTTAATATTAAGCAATTTTAAATATCCTAATCATCTTTTTTTAGTCCATATATGAGTCGAGTTAAGTCAAACCACTAAGGTATAAATTTTTTTTATCAATGGTAACAGCGAATATGAGGTGTCTGATTAAAAAAAAATAACGTCGAACCATTAAATTATATCATTTAATAGTCTCTTATCAATCTAGTTGACGGTGTGATGTTTTAATTTATTAAGGAGAAAAAAAAAAAAAGAAAGTCAGTCCTTCATAAATGAGCAATATGTTTTGCTTGCAAATGGAATGTTGAAAGATCAAAGTTTCAAGAAATTAAGGGATTAGATTCCATCGTGAATCCTAGTCGGATTTATCGGAACGAGTCAAATTTCCACAAACCCCAAAGATTCACAGGATTCCCTCTCTAGATGGAATCACGTTCTTGATTCTCCCATTGGTTGAAATTTTGATAAAATACTTGAATTTCCTTCTTTCTCCTTTGGAATATTTTGCCTAATTAATGCGGATTGAAGGAATCTTTCGGATTGGAATATTTTAAGGAGAATTTGATACTTCTCCATAACTAGAAAACAATTTAATATTTTGACTTTTGATACAAAAATATTAAGATTACATCATTGTAGTTATTTTCAATGAAGGTGTTAACTGTCAAGTTACATCTTTGCCCTTGCTACCCATGACTAGATAATGTATATTTCACGAATTTTTCTTCAAATATTTAGATGTTTTAAGGGAAAAAGTTTACCCACGTCATGTTTATATAGCATTGTATTTTATATATTCCCAAAAAATATATATATATTTGCCTCACTACAAGGGGCAAAAGTGTAATTTAGCAAGATCACGGTAGTTGGCTCATTGATGTCACCAAATGTTCGTCATTCATCACCTACCTCACGGTAATTAAATTATTAAAGATTTCATTTTTAATTTCGTTTGCTTTTTTTCTGAGTTATGATTTAGTAAAAATAATAGTAAGCCCACCAATTAAAGTGATCTTATACACCTTAAAGAAAAAAAAAAGGAAAAAATAATAATTACAATTTTTCATCTTTTTCAACGCCTTTAGGCCTATAAAATGCCACTTGATTCATGAACTTCTCTGCATAGTATTACCTTTGAAATCTCCTCTTTGCAGAGGTGATCTTCTTTTTCCCCAAGAAATATAAGCAGCCTTTTGAAAGTCTAGCTTCTTTTGTGTTTTTGGATCAAAGGAAAGATGGCTCTCAGTAAACTCATCAACTTGAACCTGTCTGATGTCACTGACAAGATCATTGCGGAGTATATATGGTTAGTTCTGTTCTTGCAAGATTTGATTTTTAATGTATTTTTGCTCATTTTTATGGTTGTTTTGTGTTTTTGACACCTTTTGGGTTGGTGGGCTTTGCTGCTTTTTCTTTATCTATGGTGGTTCATTGTTCTTGCCCTTTCCAGTTGCTTGAAGTTTCGGTTTTCTGTTTTTTTTTTTTTTAAGTTTCTGTTATGGGTTTTTCTTCTCTATATTTGTTGATGTCATGTAATTTGTAGTAAGCCTTTGTAGGTTGTAAATTTTCCAAAAAGATGGGAACTTTTTTATTGGGTTCTTGATCTTGCATTATTTTGTTTAATGGGTATTTTTGTTACTTCAATTAGTTGTTTCATGTGTTATATTCATACAGAATCTATGAAAGGCTTCAACTTCTGATTCTCTGATCTAATTTTAAGATTCTTGTAGACTGAAGTTGACTTTTGTTCCCTTTTTCAAAATTTTTTTTTTAAATCTCCCATGTTTTCTGCTGATCAGGATTGGTGGATCTGGAATGGACCTTAGGAGCAAAGCCAGGGTGAGTTTTAAAATATTTTTCCTGGTAATTTTTTCTAGTTTTTTACTGAGATCTTGACAGTTAATTTTGTTGTGCTGTGAATCAGACTCTCTCAGGTCCAGTTACTGATCCTTCAAAGCTACCAAAATGGAATTATGATGGTTCCAGCACTGGTCAAGCCCCTGGGGAAGACTCTGAAGTCATTCTCTAGTAATTTGTCCTTCATCCTTCTCTTTTAACTCCAAATCCATTATTTTTTCAACTATTTTCTGTAATATTTCCTGTTTTTAACTCTAATTCATTTACTTTTTACCTGTAATTCCTGTGCAGTCCTCAGGCAATTTTCCCTGATCCATTCAGGGGAGGAAAAAACATCCTTGTAAGATGAATAATTGATATATTTACATTAAGATTTTGAAATGATAAGAAGTGTATTTAATATATTGATAAAACTTAAAATTATGTGATAGGTGATGTGTGATTGTTACACTCCAGCTGGAGAACCAATTCCCACAAACAAGAGACATGCTGCAGCTAAGATATTTAGCCATTCTGATGTTGTTGCTGAGGAGCCCTGGTAACTCCTGTTTCTTGTTTATAATCGTGTTTATTTCTCGAGATTTATACGAAAAGGTATGAATTTGTTATGAATACAGGTATGGCATCGAGCAAGAGTATACGTTGTTGAAGAAAGAGGTGAAGTGGCCTCTGGGATGGCCCGTGGGAGGATTCCCCGGACCTCAGGTATACTATAATCTCTCGTGCTATGAATGATTTAAGTTGTGCGATTCTTGGATGAATTCGTATAAACAATACGCGTATTTCAGGGGCCATACTATTGTGGTATCGGGGCTGACAAGGCATTCGGGCGTGACATTGTTGATGCTCATTACAAAGCTTGTCTCTACGCTGGAATTAACATCAGCGGCATCAATGGGGAAGTGATGCCTGGGCAGGTAAAAAATGAAAACAGTATACAAATACAAAAAGGAAATGAAAATTCATTTCTTTAGACTTATATCACATTGTATTTTTCATGTTTTGATTATCTTTACCTTAAAAAATGCTACTTTTTGTTGCTCAAGTGGGAATTTCAAGTCGGTCCCTCTGTCGGAATCTCTGCTGGAGATCAGGTTTGGGTGGCACGATACATTCTTGAGGTAATTTGCACACTCAAAATTATTATCTTGAAATTCATTCCGAAATAAAATAAAATACATTTTTAAAGATTTTACATGAAATGTTGTGTTCTTGACAGAGGATTACAGAGATTGCAGGGGTCGTTGTCTCGTTCGACCCAAAACCAATCCCGGTTAGGCCCTCGTAATTGCTATCAAATTTTAGTGACTCATTAAGATATATACAGCAAAGTTTTAAGCTCTGTTGTACTTTTCATTATGATAGGGTGACTGGAACGGGGCTGGTGCACATACAAATTACAGGTTCACTTCTTTAAACTCCATTTTCCTATTCATTTTGGTCATTTGAAGTTGTCACTGTTATCTAATAATAGCCTTTGAACTTATTTCCAGCACTCACACCATGAGAAAGGAAGGAGGTTATGAAGTGATCAAAAAAGCCATTGAGAAGCTGGGACTGAGGCACAAGGAACACATTGCTGCATATGGAGAAGGCAACGAACGACGACTTACTGGAAAACACGAAACAGCCGATATCAACACATTCTTATGGGTAAATCATTTTATTTACTAATCCTACAGAGAAAAATTACTTTATTCAGTCGAATAAATCATCCCTTTAAATATTCTAAAGGGATCATTACACAAATACACAATGAGGTTTGATCACCTGATATACAGATTTGAGAAATTACGAAAACATCCCCTTACAAAGAAATTACATTCTATCTGGATCGATGAATTTGATAATATCAGGTTTATTTTTATGAATATCTCATTTTGCCCTTGTTACGCTTCTCAATATTTGACCTGAAATTTTACGATTATACCACGAATTTAGCCAAATCGGAGTATTCCAGGGGATGTTTTTGTAATTCTTCAAACCTCATGGAAAAAGTTGTGTAATTAGGTCAAATCTCAGAATATGTCAGTATAATTTATCCCTACTCAGAATGACAAACATATTTGTAGAAGTTCAAATCCGACTCCTAAATATATACTTTTGAACCCTTTTCTCTTATAGGGTGTGGCGAACCGTGGAGCCTCGATTAGGGTTGGAAGGGACACTGAGAAGGATGGCAAGGGCTATTTCGAGGATCGAAGACCGGCTTCTAACATGGATCCATATGTTGTTACTTCTATGATTGCAGAGACAACCATCCTCTGGAAGCCATAGAAACACCAGCAGAACTTCATTATCCTGCTTGCTATCATGATGATGCGCATTCTCATTCCTACATAATTTGAACTTATTTTAGAGGGAAACAAACAAAAAAAGACAAAAAGAATGTACCTTTTTGTATTTCTTGGCTTGTTTTATGGTTATTCCAGTGGAATTTGATCTTAATTATTCAAGTGTAGTTTTCTTGAGGGCTTTCCTCACCTTATGAGTGTACATGACTTTGAATAACCAAACCTATGTATGGATTTGAAGCAATTGAATTTGTACTTTGTTTATGTTACTTCTTGATGATCTTCTATATCCCCTTATTACAATCAAAACTAGTTTACTCTGAATCTGGTTCGATTGAATTTGTGTTATTCGTGAAATGAAACAAGTGTCGGCACTTTAAAACTTACGTGATGAAGAAAAATTATGTCATATTATGACTTTGTTTTTTCAACTAAGATTTGGGTCTCTAACAAACTCGATCGGTCCCAATTATTCTGATCGGCTATTGCATCGCAAGTTGCGATGACAGCTAACATTTTGGTAGGTTCAAGGTGATGCAAAAATATATGTCACATATCTTTGCTTGTTTTCTACGTTTGGATCATAATAATTCCAGCCACTAATTAATGAGACCTAACCCACACCTTACATTATACTAATTCGACCTTATTATTTTGCTATTTGTCAATGTCATGCCTTAAATTTCCAAACATTGTTTATTGGAAACTTGTTCAAACTTATGTCACAGTTTTACTCATTCAAGAATAAATTAATAAGTGGAATAACTGCGTACATATATTTTAAGTTATCATTTCAGCTTTTCCAAGAATAATATATGTAGTAGGATTGTTTAGGGGTTACAGAATCAAATATAAAGTCGTACATTATTGCACAAAAATATTCAAACTACCTAATATATTTATAGGAAAAAAGATAGTTTTGTCATCTGAATTTTGTTCATTTTTATAATTTACTATCTACACAAATTTTTATTGCATACCGTCATGACACACATTTATCTAAATCTTTTTTAGTGATTTTGGTTGGAAACATAACACGTCAAACTATTAAAACGAAAATTTAAATGACGATATGTAATTGAAGTTTGTTAGGATGATAAATTATGAAAAAGGGTAAAATTCGGATGGCCAAAAATCTTTTATCTTCTTTTTATCAGAATCAACCATTATCTTTTTCAGTTTTTCTTGGTCTTTTGGTTAGATACCTTTCCCACACAGAGAGAAAGAGAGAAAGTCTGAATGGGGACAAAGAGAGAATGAAAACAAAATTTTGTTTGTTTAGTAATGGAGGTTTCTAATTGAAGTGTAGCACAAAATGGGCCCATGAATTAGAAAATTTCTTAAATAATTGGTGCAATTCCCATACACATTCTATCCTCTTGTGTTCTGGATGCTTTCATGTTTTCCAGTTTTGAAAAGTTTAATGATGCTAAGGTGACTAGGATGTTTCCATTGATAGATTCCAAATCTAATACGCGGATGGCATAAGATCACGTATATTTTTTCAATTAGATATCGATATAAATAGTTCACGATATAAATAAAAAGTTTTATGTAATAAGGACGTCTTCGCAAAGTCATGAATAGACTCCTTCACTGTAAGATGAAAAAGATTGATTTAGTGTGTCCGATACTATATTCAATATGATAATACGAGAGCGTAGAAGTATCTTTACATTCGAGATTAGGTTAGTTTATAAAGGCATTAATATTTTATTTTATTTCTGCATCGTATTCTCATTCTTTTTGTTCAGTTGGTGCACACACGTTTTTATGGTTTCATGTTTTTAATAATTTAATATATAGTTTCCCCAAGATAATATTCCTATTAATTGAGATTCCCACTGCTGCGAGCAAAGGCATCATTAGCCCAACTTTTAGGTAAGTAATTAAGTGTGGGATACAAAAAGCTATGCTTTTTTTGTCACGGGATATGTTAATTAAAATTTAAAAGTAATGACTTTTTATTTGATGAAAAGATAAGGTCTCCTCTTTAAATATGCAATCCAACATATGAAAGCAATATTACTGGGTAGCACGAAACGCTTTAGTGCAGGAGAATATTAAATTTTTGTAGAAATAATAACAAATATCCCCAAACTTTAATCCATTATAAAGAAATTCCTATAGTTTAGAAATTAAAAAAAAACAAAAAACTTAATTGACTTTCAAAAAATAAACTAAAATTTTAAAATAACACCCTGCTGCCCGTAGGTTGCTATATAATGCATGCAATACAAATATCACGATATAGAGTTTTTGTTAAAATTTTCATATAAAGAGTATCAAACACGATATTCACTACGAATATCCAATACAATACAACTAGTGTATGCCCCGTGCTATGCACGGTAATAATATAGAGTATCTTATTTATAATATTAGCTATAAATATATAAAATGTATTAGTTCACTACACGAAATTTAATAACAAAGATAAAAATATATAATTCTAGTCGATTAATTATTACAAATATAAATCAAACATACAAAATAACACAAAAATGACTAACACAAACATAATGTAGTTAATGTTTAAGTAAATTATTTAGATTGAAGAAGCAGTAAATATAATAAAATCCTTAGTAAGCTATAAATTAATCAATGAAACAATTGAAATAAAAATGTAATGAAATTATAAATACCGAATATGATAATAAATATTTTGAGACAAAAAATAAAGATCACATGGGTAATATGCTAATAACAATAAATACATAATTATCATTGAACAAATCAATGTATAAAATTACATTTTCACAATCGGTACTTGAACAAAATTTCAAAAGAAAAAATTTCTCTATTAAATTAAAGATATGGAGAAAAAAATCATAGTTTCAAAAATATATATACATATTTTATCATTCAACGAAAATATGTATAAAATTACTTTCTCATTGCTAGAACTTGAACAAAACCTCAAAACAGAGGAAAAAAATTAAAATTTAGCATACAAATAAATATCATAAATTGAAATAAAAATACATCGTGGATATGGAAGGAAAAAAATCTTACCTCCTGGTTCATAAAAGACCTTCTTACCATTGGTTCTTGAATTTGAACTAATTAATCCATGGTATTAATATATAATATAACTTATAATATTAAATATGAATTTTGTACATTAAAACAATTTTAAAATAGCTAAATCATATAGTAGAAAATATAATCCATGTCATATATATTTTTTGTAAATTCCACCCAAAAAAATATTTTTTATAAATAATAAATAAATTACTGCTAAAATAAAATTTTATTTCTTTAATATACTCAATTTGAATTGAATAAAAGAAAATATAGAAAGTATGAGAAACTTACTTAATAAACAAAAATTAAGCAAAAATAAAGGAAGAAACAAAGATTAAGCAAAAAAAAACATTTAGTTATACTATACAAATAAAGAAAGAAACAAAGATTAAGTAAAAATTAAAAAAAAGAAAGATAAAACCTAATTGCAAATGGATAAATAACGTGAAAAACACTTAGTTATACTATAGAAATCGTAAATAAAAAAATGCGAAAAATATATATAAGATTTCATTTGTCAAATAATATTAAAAACTTTACCATGTATAAATGAAAAAACTCCAAAATTTTAAAACTATTCATGAAAACTTCAAATAAAATAAGATAGATAACCCAAAATTTGGAAAGAAAAACATAAAACCTAATAAATAATTGATAAATAACGTGATGAAAAATTCTAAGTAATATATATATATATATATATATATATATATATATATATATATATATATATATATATATATATCAAATAACAAAAATGTCGGATCTTCAGCTGCCTGCAAAGATATCAAATAACAAAAATGCCGGATCTTTAGCTGTCTTACACTCTTCCAATTTTGAGATAGAAATTTTAATAATTAGAAATAGAAAAACAGCAAAATTCCAAACGATTCATTAAAAATTTAAAATGAAATAAAATACATAACTAAAATGTGGAAAGAAAAACATAAAACTCAATAGCAAATTGAAAATTGACGTGAAAAAAAATCAAAAAATAACGTGAAAAACACTTAGTTATACAACAAAAATCACAAATAAAAAAGATTAAAGTAAAAATTCCAAACATTAGAAACTTTAATATGTAGATCGAAATAGAAAAACTTCAAAATTCCAAACATTTCATGAAAAATTTAGTATGAATTAAAAAAGATATAACCCAAAAATTGGAAAGAAAACATAAAACTGAATAACAAATCGAAAAATAATATGAAAAATACCCAATTATACTACAAAAATCATAAACAAAAAAATTAGAACAAAAGAAGTTCATATTGGAAAAATTAATATGCAGAACTGAAAAAACTCCAAAATTTCAAATCATTCGTAAAAGACTTAAAATGAAATAAGATAAATAACTCAAAAAAATAATTAATGAAAATTTAATACTCAATTAGTAAGCACAAAATTGAGCACCGACAAATAACTCACTTTTCTTTAGAAGAGTTCCCTTCTTCTCTCTAATTTTCAATCATTTGATTAAAGAAAGTTGAGATATGAAGTTCATATTTCTCGCCAGCAATGGAGATTTGTATCAGAAAAATACTTGAAAGAGAAATTTAAAAAATGATACAAAAACCTAACCATAACATGTAAATACATAAAAAAGTTAACTATATATTCTATTAATTTGAAATATCACTATAATTAAGCTAGCATGCATTAAGAAATTCCATTTTATATGGATAGAAATTCAAAAAATAAAAAATTAACTATCAAAAGTTGTTACATATGCAATAATGTTAACCGATAGATTTTATGGAAATATATAATTTGAGACAAATTAGATGGTATTAATTACTTAATATAAACTTAACATTTATTATTTATATGTCAATTAGTAATTTTATGAGAAAAATTCATGGGTTAATATTCAAGAGATAATGATTTTTTTTCCCCTCAGATTTGGTAAGATGTTAATAAAAATTCTATTTGGTCAAGATTTTACATATATAAAATCACCATATATAAACTCACTAGTATATATCCCGTGCTACGCACGGGGTGATCAATTCAAATTGAAAATGGAATAAACAAAAATTTCAAATGAATAAGATACAGAGTTTTAAAAAATCACAAATTCGTGAATGTATAAATTACAATTCAATAACTTGGGTCAACCTACAAAATATGCAATCCAATGACTCTTGGTAGCCTACAAAATATGCAAAACAAAGGGGCAGTTTGAAATAACTCCCTATCAGTTTGGAATATTTTTACTAAACTCCCCCTAAAATTATACTACATAATAGGATATAAATACGGCATTAGAACGTTTTAGTACTACATTTTGTGAAAATTATATAACATATTTTGAGAAGTATTTTAAGTACTACATTATGTGAAAATCATACGATATTTTGCCCAAATGAGAAGTTAAGTAAAAATATGATGCCCAATTGGGGATTTATCCCATATTACCCCCAAAACAAATTACTCTTTAATATTAGCAAAATTAAATATTAGTTATACTCCTAAAGTAGGGCATTTTTTGTAAATTTAATACTGTGAATATAAATATATTCAGAGTGATTTATAAATACATATAATTATTATAAAATATATTAATAATTTTATATTCATACATAGATTATGAGATTTTACTATATTTAATATAATGCATGATATTTAAAAATAAATTTAATATAAGTATCAAATTTAATTTTTATAGAATATCTTAATTTTTTATGAATATCTATAAATTTATAAGTAAATAAAATAATATATTCAACATGTATTTTTATTATATAATAAATAATATATTTATATTTGTATTTATATCTATTTCTAATACAATTTATTAAATTTTTTACGTTATTATTTATTCATAATAATAAAAAAAATTATAATATAATATAAATTTAACAACTATATGACGATTATATAAAAAATAAATAAATTTTGAAGATTGAAAATTATTAATACTATGGGGTACTTAAGGAATGAATAAACTCATCCAGTTGACCGGGTCGAACTATCAGCAGTGGAGAAGGCAACAAGAGCACCACAAAAAAGGGCGGAGATATCACCAGCGGCAGAGGTAGCAACATCCGAACCGTCCAATGAAGAATAAGAGGAGAGAAAAGCGCCAATTGCGCGCGAAGCGCATGCGGAACGGGCACGGAGAAAAAGAAGTGTGGAGGAGACCGAGCTCATTCCCTTCGCTTCCTGGGCCCAAAGTTTCCTCTCGTTTTAATTAAAAAAGATTTTCCGTATCTTCCCGCTCCTCACCAATGCTATCTCTTATAGCTGAGTATAGATATCCGATACCTGATAGAGGGAGCTAACCTATCTATCAGCGAGGTAGGAATGAACATTACCTTAGTAATGATCATTTCCAATTATATTTTGTACCAATCAAGGATTTGAAAATGGATGTGAGAATGCTTATTTCATTCCCACCCCATTCCATCGTACCAATCATGCCGTTATAACTTTATAATGAAATTAGTTTTCTTTTCTGAATTCAAGAACATTTCTTTATAATTTTATTGTCTTTAGTTTGTGTAGCTTTTATAATTCTTTTAAGGGCTAAACCCGGCAACCCCCCTATCCTTTGAACGTTTTTGCACTTTCCCCCCTGTCCTTTTTTTTTTGGCATTAACCCCCTTAACCTTTGTAAATCGTAACACTCAGCCCCTTTTTCGCATTTCCGGCGGTATATTCGTGGAATATTCCGTTCAGTCGCACACACGTGAGTTAAGCGTGAATTTTAAAGGGGCAAATCTGTCCATTCATCTCACACCATCTCTCCCGCGTTTGTGAGGGTAAAAACCCCCAAAATTACTAGGGTTATTATTTCCCTCAAGAACACTCTGCCCCATCAACTTTCTTCTTCTTCAAATATTTTGCAAGAATTTCGTTACTGATGGAGTGGAAGGTTCGCGAGAACAATGATGATATCCCACCAGGGAAGAGTGCGCCGGCATATGGTGAGTCGCAGCCATTGATGAAGCATTTTTGTGCTGAAATTTTTAAAATTTTTTTACCGTTTCATGTGGGTTTTGCATAAGACTATGCATGTCAGTCATAAAGTATAAGTTTTGTGGTCCAAAATGCTAAATTCCATCTATATTGTTTCAGATATTTAGAACATTAGGTTGTTTGTTGTCGGATTTTTTGTTCCGAGTCCTTTCTCTGAAATTGTTTTGGATTTTTCTTGATTTTGTAGGAGAAAATTCAGAATTATTCACTATAAGGATGCACCACGGAGGTAAAATATGCAACCTGGGCTGTAAGGTGTATGTTGGTGGGAAGTTCGACCATATTGACTATTGTAATGTAGATTTGATGTCAATGCTTGAGATACATGATATGGCCGAGAGGTTGGGAATTTCAGTTGAGGATACTAACTTCTATTACAGTATTGGTGGGCCTGATGAATGTTATAGTGTACGTTTATTGTCAAGGGATGTAGATGCCATGGATTTGGTGAATTGTCTGGATCAAGAGAGGATGGTTGGTGTTTTCTGTGACCCAATACCGATGGAGGAAGAATCTGATTCTTCTAGTGAAGAAGACGGTGATTCAAATAAAGTCACTGATCCTTTTGGTTTTTTGGCCATTGATAAGGCTCTTTCTAGCTCAGATAATGAGTCAGTTGAAATAGAGGCTGAGAAAGATAATCAAATTATGACAGAGGAAGTTGAGACAGTTGATAAAGAGGGAGCTGATCAAATAGATAAGGAGACAGTTGTGAATGAGAGGGTTGATGAAGTGCAGGCTAACATATCCGGGCCAATTGAAGTTGATAAATCTGCCCAAGTAGAGGCTAATATAGGTGAGCCAGGTGGAGTTACAACACAAGCAGAATCTGAGCAACATTCAGAGCAAGTTGAAGATGTAGAGCCAAGTGAATCATTACCTGAAGGACTTGTCGAAGCTGTGCATACATGGGGCAGTGATGATGAACAGTCTGTGGGGTATGACTCAGATCACTCAGATCAATTTGTTGATAGTGAGCATGAAGGTGATGTTGAAGAGATTGTGGAAGGTGGTGTGAGTACAGGAGGACTTGAAGGGTGGGTTATACATGATAAAACAAAACAAGGAAGGAAGATCAAAACAAAAGATTCAGTGAGAAGACATGATGGCTGCAGAGTTTTCAATCCCCTAATAGATATGGACAATCCACAATTTGAGCTTGGATTGTTATTTGAAGAAACTGATGTTTTGAGAGATGCAATTAGACAACATTCAAGAATTAATGGAAGAGACATACATTGGATAAAAAATGATCCTGATAGGGTTAGGGTAAGGTGCAAAGATGCAAAGTGTCCATGGTTTCTATTTGCATCTTTAAAATCTGGGGAAGATACAATGCAAATCAAAACACTTCATGATGAGCATATGTGTTCTAGGGTGGAGAAGGTTTCTACTGCTAACTCAAACTGGCTAGCAGAGAAGTACAGAGTCAAAATCAGCAGTGATCCCAGATGGCCTATCTCCTCAATGGTGACTGTGATACAACATGAGCAGAAGTTACAGTTTAGTACATCCCAGATGTATAGAGCCAAGCAGAAAGTCAAAGCATGGTCAGCAGGTAACATCTTCCAACAATATTCTCATTTGTATAGCTATGCAGCTGAGATTGTGAAAAGTAGCCCTGGTACAACTGTGAAAATTGTAACAAAAGTCGAAAATGGAGAAGATGTTTTCAAGAGAATGTATATTTGTTGGGAACCATTGAAAAAAGGTTTGTTGGTAGGATGTAGGCCTGTGATATGCTTAGATGGGTGTCATTTGAAAACAGTGTGTGGGGGTATATTATTAGTAGCTGTGGGAGTTGATCCGAATGAATGCATATATCCATTTGCTTATGCAATTGTTGAAAAGGAAAGAAGCTTTACTTGGACATGGTTTCTGGATTTATTGATGAAGGATCTTGGTATTAGGAGTGATCATTCTGACTGGGTGATAATTTCAGACAAACAAAAGGGCATTATTGATGCAGTTGATAAGCTACTTCCTAATTGTGAGCACAGATTTTGTATCATGCACATGTACAACAATTTCAAAGCATCGCACAAGGGGTTGGCACTGAAACAGTTCGTCTGGAGAGCTGCAAAAGCAACAAGAATCCATGAGTTTGAATCTATTATCAAGGAGCTAAGACAGAGAGACATTGAAGCATTCAAGTGGCTGGCTAAAAGACCTGCAGCACAATGGTCCAGAGCATACTTCAGGTGTGTATCTAAATGTGATATCCTTCTGAATAACTTGTGTGAGAGTTTCAATGCATTGATTGTAAAAGCTAGGAGTCTGCCTATAGTTGACATGTTGGAGAATATTAGAATGATTTTGATGAAAAGGATACATGTTAAAAGAGATGAAATGAAAGCACATAGGTATGAAATCTGTCCTAATATAGAGAAGATATTGGAAGAGAATAAGAAGCAGAGTATGAACTACATTGCACACTGGAATGGACATGACCAGTTTGAGGTGGTGGGTTGCTTTGGTGATAGATTCAAAGTCAATTTGGGTGAGCAAACGTGTGGGTGTAGGAAATGGCAATTGTCTGGTATACCTTGTCCGCATGCCGTTTCTTCAATCTGGGCAATGGACAAGTCTCCAGAGGATTTTGTTCACAAGTACTACCACAGAGATACATTTATCAAAGTATATAGTAATCTTATGGTGCCACTCAATGGGCCTGATGAATGGCCAAGAATCATTAAGAAGTTGAATCCACCTGTTAAGGAGAATCTGCCTGGAAGACCTAAGCAACAAAAAAGAAAAAGAACAATTGAAGAGCTTGCACAAGACAAAGAGAAGAAGAATAAACAAAAGGCAACAGCCTTAGGAGACCATGAAGGCAGGTTAGGTAAACAGGGATTAGTTATGACATGCAAATTATGTGGAATTGCAGGGCACAACACGAGGGGATGCAAGCAAAACCCAAAGAATCAGAATTTACCTGAAAGAGTTGAAGTTCCACCACCCACGTCTCGTAAAAGGAACACTGTTGTAAGTCTAATTTTCCTTAAAAATAGATGTTTCTGAAATTGTAAACACTTCGTAATAACATTGTTTCTGAAATTAGGTTACCAAGAAGAAGTCTGTTGCAGTTCGTTCACAAACAACTACAACTACAACAAGGAGATTTACAAGGAGTTTTGCAACCCAACAATCTCAAGATCTGGCAGCTGCTTCCACAAATGTTATTGCAAGTCAGAGATCAACCACTCAGTCCGTAAACAAATTGCCTCCAAGAAGAAAGAAAATTGTTGTTTCATCAGAGAATGTTGCAAGCACATCAAGGCCAAATGTCAGATCTTCAACAAGAACACTCACTCAGAAGATGTACACATCCAAGTTTAAAGCCCCAACACAAGTTAAAAAGAAGATATAATGACTGTAGATGCTTTTGGACCCTACTGTTAATACTTTTGAAGTAGCTCTTTTTGGTCAGTGATGTTGTCTTTAAAATTGAGGAACAGGTTTATGTAATTTGCTACTCCATTCAGCACAGCTTTTTGGTCAGTTATGAATGTACAGAGACTTGCTTTTTGGTGTTGAATGAATTGAATTTATGCAATTTGCTAATCCATTCATATTGCAATTTAATCAAAGACCAGTGTGCATAATTTGAAGAAGGTTCCATTAACCATAAGATAAAATTACATAGTAACATACAACCGATTTAGAGACGATCCATCTACACAAAAATGATTACATCTAATTGTAACCACATAGCTAAAAATCTACCACAACAACATATAACAAACACTAACTATTACAACAATGAACATGATTTTGGAAACTGGCAGCCCTTTTTTTCTCTGCATTGCCTCCTCAATTTCTTTTAGCCTTTTAGCCTCCTCAATTTGACCTTCAAGATTGTTGATTTTCCTTAGCAGTCCTGGAATTATCTGCTTGGAACGCTCACACATTGGAGCGTCCACCCACACAAAGAAATTGCAGCCCCCTGGGGACTAAAAACGAAGAAACATACCATATATTAAGAGTAGACGCTGTGTTGAGGAGATAATAGAAAAAATTGAGGATACCCGAAAATTCTCGCAGCTGATGTAGCGTCTCCCAGGATTAAGATCAGTCCAAGAAGTTCTTTGAACAACCGCCCTTCCACAATTGCAGTTTGCATCGTTGCCTCTCTCCATTCTTCCTGCAGCGAAAAAATTAGGGTTCAGAATTGGGTTTCGGGGGGTTTTTACCCTCACAAATGCGGGAGAGATGGTGTGAGATGAATGGACAGATTTGCCCCTTTAAAATTCACGCTTAACTCACGTGTGTGCGACTGAACGGAATATTCCGCGAATATACCGCCGGAAATGCGAAAAAGGGGCTGAGTGTTACGATTTACAAAGGTTAAGGGGGTTAATGCCAAAAAAAAAAGGACAGGGGGGAAAGTGCAAAAACGTTCAAAGGATAGGGGGGTTGCCGGGTTTAGCCCTTCTTTTAAACATTTCTTAATTTTTAATGAGTTAGATTCGTTTCTTTCTTTCTTAATCTTCTTTATTTTTGGAGATACAACCCATAGTGATTTTAGGGCTTAATATTTTTTGTGAGCGATACTATAATATTTTAATTTATTATTTATCACCAATTTAGATTTTATTTTCAATCACACAATTTAGATTTCCATGTATATGATTTTTTTGTACGAAACTTTTTTTAATCTAACAATTTTTCTTTTACATCACAGATATTTGAATTATGGTTTTGTCACTTGTTCTATTTATTAATTTTTTCTCCTTTCTTTTATTTTTTCAATATTTATTTTCATAATTTTATTGCATTTTGTGATCTAATTTTTTACCATTTTTCCTATCTACATTGCTCCATTTTTTGTGGTTGTTGATTTTTCTAATACCGACTAAATCCAACATCATTTTTTTTCTTTCGTAATAACTAATCAGTTCTAATACTATCAATAAGAATTTTGGATTATTTTTAATACATTGCTCCACTTTTGAATATTTTCTTTATTTTAATATTATCATATTTTTATGGTTGGTTTTTTCACAAGAAATACATAATATTAATTATAACTCATTGAAATCTAACATATCTAACATAATATTAACTATAACTTATTGAAATCTTTTTTAAAAACGCAATTATTAAACACGATATTGTATGTTGAATGCTTATATATAAATACAACTTAATCTTAGACAATGTAACATCCCAAATGATCGGACTTTTCAGGTAAATTATTATGTGCTCTATTCAATTATTTCCTTATGTGATATTTCATTGCTAACGTGAGTTATTGAAGTTATTGGAACTTATTTGCTTTAATATGAATTTGGTTATCTTTGAACGTTTAATTTTCTTCGCTTTGTAATTGTTCGTTTTGGATCCGTATTTAATTCTAATTTCTATGAATTTGTGATATGTGTTAATTATATGTTTTATGCACTCGATTATGTGCTCGTTACATGTTTTGGTATTGGTTTTGCTTGCCTTTTTGGGGTTCGTTTTGGAGTTGGGATCTAAAGGAGGCTAAAGAGCATTTAGCGCACCTTGGGTTCCGGGGCACGTATTTTGAGCTCGGGAATTCGGATTCGAATTCCGTCACCCCCATTGAACTCGTTTCGACGATTCGGGTTCGATGGGACAAGCCTCACATTTTTCTAAGTTCATTAAGACCTTCGAATTTCACCCGTAACGAGCCCCTTATGCTTGAGAAACACATTTTGACCTTATAAGACCTTGTGGACCCCATTTGAACCTTAACTAAGCCTTAACCTTGGGTTATACTTGAGTTAGCTAACCATTTCAGCCCCTTAGCCCCTTGATACCGATCCATTCTCTCCCTCTCTCACCAAAACCGATCAGAGCAAAGCAAGAAGGAAGAGGAAAATCCTTTGGCCATTTTGTGAATTTTGAGCTCAAATTTCAACCTTAGCTTCTCAAATTTGAAAGGTAAGTCCATGGTTGCAATCTACACACTCTCTTCTCTCTTTTATATGCTTTTGAGTTCAATCCTTTGGTTGAATATTGAAATATAGCAAGCATGTGAATAGTTGTTGTTGGGAGAAATTGTTGATTCTTGCTCCTTCCTTGTTTCCTTGAGTTATGTTGATGATTAGGGACTTATATGACATGATTCTTGCTATTTATTACACTTCCTTGCATGGTAGTTGAGATATGATCATTTGCCATAAATGAAGCTTGAACTTTGACGATTTACTTGATGCATTTCTTTCCCCTTTTCTTGCCTTGAATTGCTTGCATTTTTGGAACTGAGGTTATTTCACTTTTTATGGCATGAAACTTTGGTGAATTGTTGTTATTTTGATGCATGATGTTGTGCTTTGAAAGGCAGAAGAGTCCCCTTGAAGCCCCCAACCGAAATACCCTGTTTTTGCTTCCATTTTCTGCAAATTTTCGCTAAAACTTGCTCAGGCCGAAGGCCTGACACGGCCGTGTTGAGGCCTCGACCTTTATTTTTCTGAATTTTTCCGCCTGACACGGCCGCGTCAGTTTACAAAGGGAAATGGACACGGCCGTGTCAAGCCCTCGAAAATGTTTTTTTCGAATTATTTCGCCTGACACGGCCGTGTCCGTTCCCCTTTGTTTTCTGACACGGCCGTGTCAAGCAGGGTGGCATCCGGGGAGATTTCTTTCGCCTTTTCGTTGCTTCTTATTGGTCCTTCTTGCCTCGTTTTTGGTATGTATGCATGACTAACTTGTCATATGATGTACTAAGCCCTATGTTATGAATTATACTTTGATTTTCATCATCGTTTGCGATATATGTTCTTATATGAATTGTTTGCTCGTAAATGGCATAAATGTGGGCGCATTTCATATCGTTTGCATCATAAGCATACATACGCATGTACCGAGCGTCAATGTGGTTCATATTGAGTCTAAGAGTGTCCCTTGTTGTTTGTCTTGTTCAGCGGATCTTCCTGTAGAGGACGAGCTTGCTCCGTAGGTGTCCGGTTGTCACACTTTTGGTCTCCACTACGTCCGTTGACAAGGTGAGGTTTTGTTCTTTTAGTTAATTGACCTACGACCCTAATTGGTTTCAAACCTCGCATGCGAATACATATAATATATGGTAAATAAGTGCATGATACGTACGTTGCGGGATTTTTCCATTTGTTATAAGAGTTTGGAAAACGTTTTGTATAAGAATATAAGCTATTTTGCTTTTGTTTGGAAAAGTTTAGTTTTGTGCAAGTGTGTGTGTGTAAGCGAGATTGGGCTTTGAAAGATAAGCTTTGAGATATGTTTGTGTGACTTTCGTGATATGTTTGGGCCCCGGAGTGTGGTATGGTAATCTCGGGACGGCCGAGGGGTCGCCGAGCTCTTCCATCAACACCTCCATTTGAGAGTCTCACCCAACCTTAGGAGGTTGAGGAAGGGTGTTTCTCTTGAGCCGGCGGAGGCAACCGCCGAAGGTTTCAAGGTAGTAATTAAACCTTGTCTCATTTCTGTGTGTGGATAGTTAGGGCCGATCAACCCTTCTATCAACTGGTGTTGGGGATGGATGATGACTTGTTTTGTTTTGCTTTGATCTTCGTATATGGGAGTTTGGTGTGTGACTCGTACTCGCCGAGTTGGTTTGGTTTTGTATGATCTGTGAAACGAGAGTGGATTTCAAAGTACTTAAAATTTGGCAATTTCTCCTTTTGCCTTCTTTTTACTTTATATATATATATATATATATATAACACGGGAACTACTTTGGCTTGCAAAAACCACTCTCGGTTCAGGGATCCTTCCGTTTTGATAAATGCTTTGATCGATATGTATGTCGGGTGCGTGAGTAGCCCCCTCACTAGTCACTAGGACTAACCCTCGTTGTTGTTTTCCCCTTTTTCCTTTCTTTTGAGTTGCAGGCTCTTCCGAGTCAAGCTAGGCGGCAAGTGTCTTTCGGAGTTTACTTGTGGTTTAGCTTGAGTCTTCATGCATTCGTAGTGGTTTACTTTCTCTTTTGCTTATGTACTTGGAGATTATGTATTCTGATTACACTTTTGCTATTTTGGCCGAGAGGGCATTGTACATATTGTATATGTTCTAGCATGACAGTTGGAATTCTCGACCCTACTCTCTTTTTTATGATCTTGGGATATTTGTTTAGTTCAGAAATTGTTTTAAATTGCTTCCGCTACTCTGATTTTATTTTGCGCAGTTCTTGAGGGTCTAGGCCGCCTAGCGAGGGTGTGAGTTTTGTGTGTCTCCCGTTCGCTACGGTTTGATACGGGTGCGAACTTCCATTTCGTTACTCGTGTTGGACCCTAGTGTGGGGATGTGACACCCTTCGCTCCGGGGGTGTTACAGACAATAAATTCAATGAAGTTTTTAACCTATAAAAAATAATATTGGGCAATTAACAATTCCTAACAATATAATAATTACTAATAATCCTCCCTAATGATTCGAATATCCTATCTTGCGGTTCCCAAGGGAATAAGGGTACTTATAGAGCATGCTATAAATATTTCAAAATAAAGACTAAAATACCAAAATCTCAAAAAATAATTGAATACATGAAATCCATGAATAAATATACAAAATAATATATTCATAAAATATGCAAATGGTGAAAAAAAGTTTTGGATTACAATACCTTACATCATTGAAACACATACAGATGTTGGAGCCCCGAGATTATTGTTGTTTCCCGATGGAAATGTACTGGGTACAAAAACTTCATTTTCTAACTCCGAAAATTCATTGACTCCCTAATTGATAGTACGTAATGTTATGATAGATACATGAAAGTGCTTTAATTTAAAATAAAAAATGAATTGTGGCAAATTAACATAAGATACATACTCTGTAAGTTAGAGTCATGCTCCTCAGGTCGATTCACATGTGTCTGAGCTATATTTGTACAACCATGCTCATAAATAGATGTACCGGTTATAACTAATTGATTGTGTGGAATATCAATAATATGGGATTTTTGACCTACAATATTTTGATCAACACCTAATATACACAAAAAAATCATTAAATCAACAAAATAAAAAGTTGAAATTCAAATAAAAATTATATATAAAAGAAGAAATATTACGATTTGTAGTTTCCATATATCCTCTTGCATCAACTTGACCTTGATCTGTAATAATTCTATGCTCATCGATAATGTGATCTATGGATATAGTAGTATACATTTACAAAATAAGTGAACATATATAACTAAATAATATGATCAATGCCTAAACAATTAAATTATACCGAGTAAAATAGAAACAGAACAGAGTTCTTGTGAATTGAATTGGTCATGACCACCACCACCAGCTTGTACTTCCCCTATATTGAATAAATATAAATATTATGATGTAGGACAAAAGATGTAATCACAATTCAATAACATATATATCAAAATTCAATAAATATATACCAACATATAAGTAAAATATTAATGGAAGCATATCATTCGAAATAATGTAACCATCATGCATTAAATTAGTTGTGTGAGATGATGACCCTCGTCTCGAACGTGTCGATGTTCCTCGGGCAGCTCATCTGCATCTTGATGGTGGGCTATAGATATTAGAATCCCGTACTTGTTTGGAGAGTTATTATGGAGTCCGGCCAAAAATTAATATTCTATCTGTAATCATTTACTCCGCTATGCCGTTTAATATATAAGTCCTTCTTTCTATTCAATCGTGCAAGATTGTAACTGATTTGATTGTTGTTCATTTTATCCCTGCACAAAATAAAAATAAAAAAGATAGTTGAATTTATTTGACATAAATTAGTTATTACAAAAATATCACTTTTCATAACGATTTGCATCGCATAAGCATGAAAGAAAGTTGTCGTGTCATTTGTGATGTAATTATAATTACAATATTTTCTTCTTCTTTTTTTGTCAGATTATAACATTTTATAATGGTACTAAATTTGCTTGGAATTCAATTTAGTTCAACTATTAGTTCATAATTTGATAAATTATTTTCAGTTTAAAATTCATACAATTCTGGCCTATAAACCTTAATCATGGCATCAACCTCATAAACATAAAAGAAAGCGGTTACTATAACCTTAATCAACATTTTCGCATAACAGTGGCATCAATATTTTCACATCAACATGGCATCAACAATAATATATTCTAATAATATCAATACAAAATCGGATTGTATCTTGATATTTTAAAATGAATTAATTCAAACTTGGTCAAAATATTCTAAAACTAATGAAGTCAAAATATAAGATTAAATCTATACAATTAAACAAAAACAAAAACAACTCGTACCTTATGAAATTGATCCGAAAATTTTGAAAGTTCTTTAAACCTCGTTAATCTCGTCTAGATTTTCAAACTTCGTCAGTTCCATCAATGAATTAAATTGCTACTTGATATCCTAAAAATAATTAATTCAAAATGTAAGATTCAAATAATATAATTAAACTTTTAATTAATTCGTTTATTGCATACCCATATTTTTAAAATCTCAAATATGATAATTTATGAAAATAAAAATAATCCGTACCTTAAAATATTGAGTCAAAAATCACAAAATCTTTTGAACTTCCTCAGCCACTTCAGAGATTTCAAACTTGAAAAGTGTCATCAAGAATATGAATTACAATTTAACATTCTATAAGTTTTGTTATAGTTTTTTTTTTCTTTTTATGGATATCTTTTTAATCTAATTAATAATAGTAATAAAGATCTCTCAAAGTATGGAATGGATGACCTACTGAATATACAAAAGTTCTCGACCTAAACTTTATTAACGTAAGTTTTTGTTAATTATAATAATAATATTAAATACCAACCCAATTATGGGGTGGATGTCAATTAAGTCTCCTTAATTGTGGGCGCAATCAAATATAACATTTATATATTCCTTTATGAACATTTATATATTTTTAATAATCAAATTAATAACATTTATTTATATTGATAAAAAATATATATATATTATTTAAAAAATTCTTACATGGAAATTATATTATGAATCTTGACAAATATAATTATTTTCTTTAGGTACTATTTATTTTCATAATAAAATATTTTACAAAATAAAGATCAACCAATCACATTTTTTCTATCTAATTTAAAACCTAAAAAAATAAAATAAAATTACACATCATAAAAAATACACAAAAAAAGTCAAACATGGTTCACAAATATATAATAGTATAGATTCAGAATTCTAAAATCTCATCATTTAGAAAAAACTACAAATAAAAAGTATATTATGAATCTTGTCAAAATAATTATTTTTCTTAATTACTATTTATTTTCTTAATAAAATAATACACAACATAAAGATAAGGCAATCACATTTTTTTATTTAATTGAAAATCTAAAAAAAAACACAAAATATCATTTAGTTGAAAATCTTAAAAAAACACAAAATATCATTTAGTCAAACTTGCTAAAGATAATTATTTTCCTTAGTTACTACTTATTTTCATAATAAAATAATATACTCAATAAAGATAAGCCAATCACATTTTCTATATGTAATTAAAAACTTCAAAAAAACCACAAAATTCCACGTCATCGAAAATGCACAGTTGAAAAGTCAAACGTCGTTATCAAATATATAATAGTATAGATTTTCAATTTTAAATCTTAAATTTATGAAAATTGACAATAAATTAGGGATTTATTGATATCTTTTATGTATATAATCAAATAATATAAATCTAATTAAATCAACCAATGAGCAATGGAGATTTGTATCAAAAAAATACTTGAAAGAGAAATTTAAAAAATGATACAAAAACCTAACCACAACATATAAATACATAAAAAAGTTAACTATATATTCTATTAATTTGGAAGATCACTATAATAATTAATCTAGCATGCATTAAGAAATTCCATTTTATATGGATAAAAATTCAAAAAATAAAAAATTAACTATCAAAAGTTGTTACATATGCAATCATGTTAACCGATAGATTTTATGGAAATATATAATTTGAGACAAATTAGATGGTATTAATTACTTAATATAAACTTAATATTTATTATTTATATGTCAATTAGTAATTTTATGAGAAAAATTCATGGGTTAATATTCAAGATATAATGATTTTTTTTTTCCTCAGATTTGGTAAGATGTTAATAAAAATTCTATTTGGTCAAGATTTTACATATATAAAGTCACCATATATAAACTCATTTTCAATTTTAAATCTTAAATTTATGAAAATTGACAATAAATTAGGAATTGATTGATATCTTTTATGTATATAATCAAATAATATAAATCTAATTAAATCAACCAATGAGAAAATTTTAAATCAATTAAAAATAACAAAAAATTCACAAAATTGCACATCATCAAAATACACAATAAAAAATCAAATGTCGTTTTCAAATATATAATAGTATAGATACGATAAAATAATATTGTTAAAAGTGTTCATGCATCATGAGTTATGATTTCTTAGCGATAAAATTTTTCCACAATTGAGTTATACCTCAAGGGAATATCCACATTGCTCCCTAAAGAAGTGTACGTATATTGTTTTACCTTCATAATTGCTAAAATGAAGTTTCTCAGTAATTCTCTCTCTCTCTCACACACACACACACCATTAATTAT